>OY728134.1:922938353-927938353 GCA_963277665.1 Viscum album
AATAATTTAAACGATTATCATTAAGGTTTTATCTAATGAAACAAAATCACATATAGAAACAAAATGATATTTAATAACATTTAATATTTTTAAATTTTATTAATAACTTATAACTTCAATTATGTACAACCGTTCTCATTTGACATGATTTTCCATATATGTATACAAGTAATATGATCATGAAAACCAATAAAATAAACACTCTCGAACGATAAAATTATATCGTATAACTCATAAAATTCCATAAATTAAGTTAATAAAATTATAATAAATCAAATAAGTGTATAAAATATTCTTAATTAATTAATTAATGGATTTAATTCGATTATCTTGTACATTAAGATTAAGGGAATAACCATTTCAGACATAAGGTTAGGGATTATACCCGAACCTCCATTTTTTCTGTTGGGTTACTCTTTGTCTCTCCATACCCAAATTTAATGCTTATTTATTTATATTAAATTATTATAAATTCTAATTATATTTTTTGAACTCATTTATCCAAATCATATCATCTTTCTTTGATGGGGAAATACATATTCGAAAATGGATCCCCTCTCAAATCTCCCTGATAAGCAAGTCCGATTAAAGGGAACATCCTGATTTATAACCCATTTTTAAGTAAACTAAATAATAAATTTTAATAAACTATTATTTTTATAAAATCACTAATTTTTTCATGAAAAAATATCTTTGTTCAATTCTTGTTTTATGAAGACAAATATTTTTTTCCTCTTTAAAATATTTTTAATATTTTCTTTAAACCACACTAAAGTTTCTCATTTCTAAAGTTTCATAAAAAACATTTTTAAACGTTTTCACATAATTTGGAAATTATTTATCATTATTTAATACTATTTTCCTTTATTAATGTAAATTTAGGATTTAAATCCATTCTTTCATGATCTCTTTTATGATACGGACTTTGGATATGCCTTATGACTTGTTTAGGATACCCAATTATTTACTTGGGTTAACCTTATGTTTATAACACCCATTTTATTATTCTTGAGGAACACATATGCATGAAAATTTTATGATGGGTGTGCCTATATATTGATCCAATGTATTGGGTAATTTTTAGTCTCATGACACATCTTGTTAGGACATGGAGTGAACCAAATTCATTTAAGGGACTTTTTCCACCATGTGAAATAGTCTAGGAAGTTAGCCTTGAATCGTGATAATGTCATGTTGTGTGTTGTTTCTATATTACTATGATTAAATTATTACATTTCTACATGATATATATGTTATGATTCCTTATGTTTATTCATGTTCTGTGCATTTTTAGGTCATAATGTTATGCCTTCTAACCTATGTTCTTTATTTATTCCTATCTTTATACCCTTACTGTGATTTTTTAGATCATACCTTTTATTAATATATTAAAAAGGTTATCCTATACATATTTAAGAGATCAATATCCATTAGGATCACATTATAAAGTTTAAATAATATATATATATTTTTATTTTGGTTTCATTTAATCAGTTTTATGTACCTAATCCTCCAAAGAAACTAGAATTTACATTCCTTTATTTGTATTTGATGGTTAATTATGCTTAAAATATTATAATAATATGTGTAAAAGGATAGGGTTGATATATATTATCTCCATAATTAGTTTTTGGAATGATAATTGGACATTCCACTTCGAAGTAAGGAAAACATTTGGTCTATGCACCCATGTGAAATTCATATCAAAGAAGGAAACGACAACACTTCCAATTTTCAACAAAGAGCCTAAGAGAGGTAGTGTAAAAATTATATCTCCAGTATGAATAACTAAAAAGGTAAGTTTGTTTCCAAATAGTCTTAAATTGATGATATTATCACCTATTTTTTCTAGGAGCAATTCATGGAGAGTGACACTTCCATATCAACTGAAACAATTTATAGTATTAATTCAGTGATCACTGAGGATATGAATATCCAACAGAATCATGATCTATTTGATGATGAAATATTTAATGCTCTCAACAAATTCACTCTACCAAATCTTCAGGCCTAGATAAATTTCATGCTCTCTTCTTTAAAATTTTTTTTCACCCTATTATAAATGATATTTTGTCTATTATGAAGGTTCATTTGGAAGGGAAAACATATTTTTTTTCTCTAAATAAATCCATAATAACTCTCATTACAAAAATAAAAAACCCCACCGTTCATTGTATTTAAGGTCTACTGTCTTATGAAATTCAGTTTATAATATTTTTTCTAAGATTCTAGTGAACTTCCTCCACCCTTGGCTTCCATCAATCATCTCCGAAAACCAAAGTACTTTCATCCCCAAAAGTATTATAAATGATAAAATAATCACAATTCATGAGATAAATAATTCAATTAAGACCTAATCTATTTATAAGAGAGGTATAATGTCATAGAAAATTTATATTATAAAGGAGTACAATATATTAGAATGACATTTTCTCTAATCTGTCATGGGAAAAATGGGATTTTTTCCAAATGGGTAAATATTATCATGTAATGTGTCAATAATATTTTCTTTAGAATTAAAATTAATGGGGGTATATACTAGAGCATAAATACCTCTAGAGGGTTATCCAAGGGTATCCAATTTCTCTATTCCTCTTTATTTTTGTTGTTGATGTATTTTCTAATCTACTATCAGGGGTACAAGGAACAATACTATTAATGGGGTAAAGTTTTTTTGTGAAATCCCTCCTATGTATCATCTATTGTTTTAGATTATATGCTTCTATCATCAAGATATACTAGAGAATGATTCACTTCAATCAACCATCTCATCAACCATTATAAGAGGGTGTCTGTGCAATCTATCATCCTAGTGAAATCCAAAATTTAATTCAGCTTAGGTGTCCAATCAGGTAGGAAAGATTAGCTCAATAGTCTATTGGGTATTCAGGTGGTTGATAAAAACAAAAAACCTCTAGGATTACCCACAATCATTAGGTGATAATAAAAGGTATATTTTCATGTATTATCAATAGGTTTGAAAAAATTCATGGGGATAGAATATTATGAATATATCTAAAGCAGGGATGAAAAGGCTCATAAAATATATGATTCAATCTATCCTTAGATATGTCATGTCCCATTTCAGACTGCCAGTCTAAAAAATCATTCAAATCCACTCCCATATTGTTCAAGTTTTGTTGGGATAGAGTAATGGGGGAATTAAAATTCATTTGTTTTCGTGGAATAATCTATGCATTCCCCATTTTGGTTGATGTATGGGTTTTTGGTACATTTTTCCTTTTAACTATGCTCTTTTGTATGAACAATGATTTTTCCTTCTACATCATCCAGACACCCTCTATGCTTGAATACTCAAAGATAAATATATACCACATTCATATTTTCGAGGTGCGATAATGGGTCCTCATCCTAGATTCTTATGGATGTACCATTGGGGATCACACATAATCCTTTATTCTAGAATAAGATGAAAGATCGTTATTATATTCATGGTTAAAATTTGGATAGATACTTGGATCTCTGATGATGATTGTTTTATAGAAACATCTCTAACGACCTTTGGGTTTGATGATGCCTCTCTCTATTCTCTCTTCAATGAAATGAGTGATGGGTGGTGAAACAATTTTATTGAGAGCATATTCAATTATAGATATATGAAAAATCATTCTCAGTATTACCTATTTGACGGATATAAGGAAAGATCATATTTGTTGGTTCAAAGAAAATTCGAGTTTCAATTCTGTCATGTTTGGATATGCTTTGGCATGAAACACCACTAATTGGGATGATTTTCTGGATAGGTATCCATTATTTTATTTACACACAAAAATCAAGACATATTTACAACACAATTAAAACTACATGACAGAATTAAAGTTGTCAAACTGTGTTGAAACATAAATGAGGGAGAAGAATAAGAGGGGAGGGAAAATAACAATGTTATAAAATCCCATTATTGAAATTATTCAACAATCACCCCCTAATTTTAGTTGTGTTCACTGGATTTCAATGATGCCTATCTTTGCGCATAACTCCTGAAACCTGGAGCACCCATGTGAATTTTTGAGAATGTCTACAAACTGCTCCATGGTGTGACTGTGCTCAAGAATGATTTTTCTCCATAAAGTCACTCCTGAATAAAATGGAATTAGGTGTCAATGTGCTCTATCAGATCTTGGAAGATAGGGTTATTTCTTATGGTAATGGTGGAATTGTTTTCCACATTGAGCACTGACATACTAATGTTTAAGTATAAAAATTCTAATAATAGTAGATCCAACCAGATTCCGTGGAATTCCATGGTTGTTGTGGAAATATACCTCTCTTCACATGATGAAAACACCACCACCTTTTTCTTCTATGATTTCTAGATGATGGGATTGTCTCCAAGGGATAAGAACAACCTAGTGGTTCCCTTGAGGTCTTCAAAATCACTAGTAATGTCTTTATCAATAAATACCATGATGATCGACTCAATATTTACCTTTGTTTTGTAGAAGAAACTATAGTTGTCTGTCTCGGTGATATAAAAAAATAGGTTCTTGACTGTGGAAAAGTGATCTTTGTGTGGTTTCTCCATGAACTAGCTTACATAACCTAAAACATAGGCATTTTATGGATGTGTATACACTAGGTACCAGAGGGTTTCGATGATGCTCTAGTACTCAGTGGCATTGATGAAAGATCATGTTCTATACTTTATCAAATTTAGGCAGATCTCCATCGAAAATTGATAGGGGTTACACTCTCCTATTCCAATATTCTCCAATAGCTTAGTTGCATAAGCATATTTACACACGTAAATCCTTCTTGGCCCTTAGTTTACATAAATCCTAAGGTAGTAGGAGATAAATCTCAAGTCACTCATCTAAAAGAGCTTCTTTATCTCGGCCTTGAACATGCTGATATTAGTGATGTAAGTTCTAGTGATGATCAAGTAATCTATATAAAGCCATATTATATGTTGAAATATGTCATTTCCATGAGTGTACAAAACATTCTCAGAGCCTATCTTGTGAGAAACCAAGTGTTAGAAGACTAATGTTGAGCTTTGTATTCCACACTCTTGGTTCTTGGAGGAGGCCATATAGTTCTTTATGAAGCCAAAGAATATTTTGCTTGTGGTTTTCAAGGATAAATCTAGGCGATTTCTCGATGTATACCTCTTCTTAGAGGTTTTCATTTGGGAATGATGATTTTAAATCCATGCGATGGACCTCCCACCCTTCTTACACTACTAGCACGATGACAAGATGAATAGATTCCATGCATACAAATGGGCTAAAGACCACCTCAAAGTCAATCCCCTTTTTCTAGACGTATCCTATTGTAACGAGGATCACCTTATTATTTATACCATTCCATTCTCATTGTGCTTTACCATGAATAACCACTTGTTCCGAATTAGATGATGGCTAATGGGGAGCTCAACGAAATCCCATGTGTTGTTTTCCTCAATTGACTTCATCTCTTCATGCTTTTCCTTGTGCTAACACTAGTGTTGTTCTGCTTCTCCAAAATAGGTTGGATTTTTGGCCATAGTGAAATGTATCTCACATGGGTTGAGATCGCATAGTGAAAATACATTTGGCATTGTGGCCCCAATGATGCTGTTAATGTTGTGGAACCGAAGCAAGGAATCCTCATGATTGATGTCCAGTGATTCCACCATGTTGGATGGAGGTGAGGCAAACTCCACTATGGATGATGGAATGGGCACCACCTTGACAGTGTCTTGTGTTTTAGCATCTGTAGAGCGCATGCTAATGGGTGTGGGTGATTATCTATGGTCTTTGATAGTGTTTTTTGGTCTCTGATGTTCCTAGTATACATGATGTAGTGTACTTAAAAGTGAATGGATCATCACTACTCAACAAACCATGTTCTTCATGAGCACTCCAGTCCCACTTCTTTTTCTTATCGAAGATGATGTTGCCTGTTATGTGTGTGTGCTTGCTGACAGGATTGTATAGAAGGTATTCCTTGGATCCGAACTCATACATGATGAAAATCATTTGCATACTCCAATCGTCCAGTTTTTTAATGTGATCCTTCATGATGTTAAAATGTACAATACATCCAAAGGTTCTTAGAAGGTGCACTATCATCCATTCTCCATGACATGCCTCATACAGTTTCATCCCATAGAGGCTTCATGTAGGCGCTTGGTTGAGGATTAAGTGGGAAGTGGAGACAAAATCACCCTAGAACATCCTAAAAAGGCCCTTCACCTTCATCATGCTTCAATCCATGGAAAACACTATCTGGTTGCATCATTTAATAAACCCATTATATTGTACTGAACTAGGGACTATGATTTTCCATTATATTCCAAACTCAACATAGTATTTACATAATTCCACTAAAGTGAACTCACCACTGTGGTCCATTCATAGGACCTTCATCATGCACCTCGTATCCAACTCCCCCATGGACTAAAAGTGTATGATTTCCATGAGATCCTGGTTCTTTCTTGCAAGTAGATTGAGCCACATGTAGTAGATAATGTCACCCATGAGTAGAAGAAAGTAGCAGGTCCTGTTTGGCGTCGTGAGCATGATCAGTCTATAGAGGTCACTATAGACAAGGTTGAGGAATTTCTTTGCATGATGCTTCACATGTTCATGGAATGGAACTCTTCACTAATTCCCAATGAGGAAGTGGTTACATAATTGATCCACGTGATTAATTTTTATAATACCTTGCACAATATTCCATTGAGAAAGATTACATAGGTCCTGAAAATTCATGTGTCCATACACCACATGAAAGTTCCATTCCTTCTATGAGCCCCTTGAAGACAAGCATAAAAGCTGTGCAATGTGGCGTTTGAGCTTTTATATCTGTCTGGGAATGTTCTTCACATTGGATAGTAGATGCTGCTGCTGGTTGCAGATCCTTAGAACGTACTCTTCGATCGGTATTTAGAAACTATTATAATTAAGTTGTATGATCCTAATAATATTGGTGGTGAGATTAATGATCAATTAAAACCATATGATCATGCAGTTCTTTATATTTTTTTAGGGGAGAAAGACGACCATGAACCACACAATATAAACAATGAATCCATATCAAAATTTCATAGTGCCATAGATCCCAGAGTTAAACTCATAGAAGAAAGTGTGGGATCCAGTCATTTGTTTTTTGGCACTAGTTTCAATGTACCAAAAGACATTATCACATGCCTCCTCCTGTTCCATTTGTGTGAATAAATTCACACAGAATAGAAGAAAAGGGTTGTATTATGGTTATAGAATATTGGGGGTGGAATATTATGGTAGTGGGAAATCAGACACTATAGTGCAGAACCATGACATAAGGAGAGCGATCTCTCCATCATCACCTTATGTTAGAAGATCCTTAGCCCTTTTCATTTTGATACTACAATATTTTTCCCAATGACCCATTTTTCCATAGTTCCAAAATTTATATCTTGAGACTTCATGGTCATCATCATATCTCAATCCATCCTTTCCAATTTAATTATTGCCACCATCAGTCTTTTGTAGTGGTCCTCGACGACAATGTCTGATAGACATGGAGACGTTGAAGGATTTATCCCTCATCCACCACTACTTAATCTATGAAAACCACTCCTCCTTGGTGAGAAGAAACTTCCCTCCAGCATTGACAGAGGGCGCCGACTCAAAATGGTCCTCTACAACTTTGAGTCTCCCTGTTACCTCCTCCAAAGAGAGTGTTGGGATATCTAGTAGAATATCTAAGGAAAGAGAAATTTTGGAGAACCTAGAGGGGAAGAATAACATGTACTTCTCAATGAAATTTTCTTGAGGATATAGATCACCAAGGATCGTGAGTTGGTCGACCAACCTGGTGAGCCGCATTGTAAAGTCATCCACATATTCACTATTATGAAAATAAATTCCATTGTGATCCTGAAGGATCTTTTGGAAATTGTCCTTGATCACTCAATCAATTCCAATTTGCATAAGCTTTACTTTGTTCCATGATTCCTTATCACTTTCCTTTATACTAAGTATGGTGTTCATCTCCGATGGGACAACACATAAGGTGGCCTACAACGATATCAAATCTTCTAGGAGTTCAGCACCTCTGGTGTCGATGGAATCCTAGATTCCACATTCATGGAGCATAACCTTCTTTATCATGAACCAATAACTTTAGTTTGTATTTATGGGGATCAAAAATTTCACCGATCCCTCGACCTCCTTCACCACCCGATGTACCACCAGAGGGCTGCTACCACCATCAATGAGGGATTTGGGATGTACTGATGATGTCTGGGAGATTCTGGGCGATGTGGTCTTGGAGTGCAAAATCATGGATCAATCCAACCTCATTATGATACACAATGTTGAAAATTCCTGACTGATCAACATGAAACAATGAGCCTAGCCTCAGGTGGATTAAGGAAAAAATTCTAGATCACATGAGATGTTTTGGAAACCACCAATCGAGATGCTTCTTAAGAGAGGTTTCCAGTTATTTATATACATAAAAAAAGGAAGACATATTTATAACAAAATTAAAGCCATAAGGATTCCTTAATGAGGTCAAACCACATTGAACTATAAACAAGAGAGAATAATAAGGGGGGAGGGAAAATAACGGTGGAATAAATCCCAATTATTTAAATTATTCAACATAAAGAACCCATAGGGAGAGTAAATTTGGAAAGTTCTATAGTGTTTGGAATTCCCTCCCGAGGTTCATTATTTCTTTTGGCATGTTTGTAGGGAAATCATCCCCTCCATGTAGTTCTTCATGCAATGCTATGTAGCCGAGAATTCTTATTTATTATGCATGGTTTCTTAGAAATATCCAATCCATGTGATTTTTCACTGCCCAGGATCCATGGTTGTTTGGAACTATTGGTGTTCAAATGAAAACCCTCTTATTTCCTTATAACCTGATCTTCTAGGGCTTCTTTTGTTCTGTTCTTCCTCTCTCATTGATGAAAAAATTGGCCACTTGTTACACTATTGCATGTATTATTTGGCTTAGAAGAAATGATCACATGTTTAACCATATTTGATTACCAAATTCATTCTTGCTTGATTAGGAAAAATCCCAGTTATAATCATGGAAAATAAAAGAAACCCATAACACTATCTCAAGTTCCCTTCCACTTGATTATAGGTGGAACCCCCCTAAATGATATCCTGGAGATCAATGTGGATTCCCCTCTCCTTGAATTTAGAATTATAGGTACTATTATGTTGGTCTGTACCTATTTTGGGAATTTTATCAACACCATACATGATTCCTTCAACACATTTTGGGACCCTATAATGGTTCAAGATCATAAAATTTACATTGGTATAATCTTTTCATTGAAGAGAGGATGGAAATTCATTGTCTTTAAATTGGACTGACTCATTTTTATCAACACTATTCACACTATGAAAAGGAGCCTTCAATAATTTATACCAAAGATTTAAAAGATTAGTTCACTACTTAATTACATCATGGTTTTCTCTTTATAAATTATTAAAATAGAATGGAAAAGTAATCACATTTCCTCGAGACCCATGGTCTCTCTTGTGTTTCCCACACCTGGAAGAATGATTTCCCTACATGGACATTATCTCTTTAACATCCAGATATTTGATCCTTTTAATGAAATATTATCTGTTGTGAAATAATTACCGATGTTTATATACACTAAATGGAAATTTTTATCCATAGTATCTATTTTACTGTATTTTACATTATATTAAAATTTAACATGGTTTTGAAACATTTTTTTAGGAATATCTACATTTATTCAAAAAAATGTTGAATCATTGAGTATGTCAAGTGGAATCGGCATTTCCAATTTAATGGGATGTTATAGTGGTATACTTAATGGTATATTTCCTATTAACTACTTTCATTATATATATATATATATTAATAAATGTTTGATAGATATCTATGAAGAATTGAGGTAATATACTATGTATGTATCACTTTTTAAGATATGTGAGTTTTTTCTTGAACGAGATAAAGTGTGACACATGTTACTTTGAAAAAATGAAAAATAATCAAAAATTTTATTTATGTATGTTAATGGAATATGGATAAAAAATGAAGATGGAAATTAATTTTTTTTCTACATTCAATATTATTACTTGTTTTTAATTAGGGTTTTTTTAAATTAGGTACCTTTCAAAATTATCGTTTTTTTGTTCGCGTTAACACAATAATTAGGGGTGTTACTAAATATGAGTGATGTGTCTATTAATATTTTTTATATTAAATTTACTTAACATCAACATATTCATCATTAAGGATTTTATAAGATAGATAGTGAGATGATCAGTCCTTTAAGAATACTATTTTAGGTTATGAGTTGTATACCTCTTACCTCATTTCATATTGTAATACATTTTTGTATCACATAATTTTAATAATTCATTATCTAAATGTTTTCATAGGTAATTATTTTATGCTACAAATTTTGAGATATTAATGTTTTTAAGAATAATCTTCCAGGACATGTGTGTTATATCTATTACCTCATTTCATTTTATAATATATTTATCTATAACATAATTTTATGTATGTTTTTTATAAATAATATAATTTATCATGTAAAATTTTTAAATCATTAATTTTATAAGTAATTCCATGAATTTTATTATTAAAATCATTGTGCATTGATCTAGAAGGCTATGTGGCATCTAATTATAGTATCATCAAAGAATTATTATTCCTATTTTTTCATACCATGATGGATCTTCCATATCCTTGGAATTAGGATCCAATATTTGTCTTGTATCTTTTGATCTAAGACAAATATAATACATCATACATCAACAAACATCAATTCAAACCTATTTGGGTTTGTCTCAAATAGTAGAAATGCATTGTTTTTTTTATGATAGGCTATCTCAACAATTATATTAATGGTTTTACCAATTCTCCACAAAATGTTATGGAATAACTATCTATGGGAATTCTATATATTCCAAATTCTATTATTCCTCGCTCATCAATAATTTTATATTCCCTTTATTTGTGAATTTTTCCCATATTTATGAAAAAAAATTAAAACATCACCACATGGAAAACCTAATGTATGTGATTTATAAATTCCTAGGAAATGCATAAAAAATTGTGCATCATATTTTTGTGGATCAAAGTGTAGTTCACATATAAATTTAATGTTTTATTGATTTCCATAGTGTATCATCAATAGAAATCTAGGATAAATCATTTTCATTGTGCATTATATTTATATTTTTTATTGATCACTCTATTTATCTGTAAATGATTTTTTTAATTGTTGGTTCTTTTGAATTTGATAAATATATGAAATTTTATGTTGTTTACACATAAAAAAAGTGTTTTTACACATTTTAATAACATTATAGAAGTTTATACAATAAATTTCTTCTAATATTTTCAATAAAAGGTCACTTTTGTATTGTTTCACTTTTTTAGTAGTGTGCCTTTATGTTGTTTAACAACTACTAAATGTTTTTAACATATTTCACTAACATTATACATATTTTTATGAGTGTTTATAATTTTTTATACATGTTTCAACAATTTTCACTTTGACTATGTTAAATATATGGAATTTTTTGTGTGTCTTCTATAGTATAATTTCATTTTACTTTTAATTGTTTTTTCTATAATAATCAATGAAATATTTTATTATGTGAACCTTAAAAAAAGATATTCTAACATTTTTCACTAACATTATACATGATTTTACAAGTTTTTTTAATTTTTTATATAATTTTTCACATGTTTTTATACTTTTAACATTAACTATGAAAAATATATGATTTTTTCTGACTTTTATAGTAATTGTACAATGTGATTTTCACTATTCTGATATACATGTTTATAAAATTCTTTATATATTTATACAATTTTATACATTCTTATTCATGATTTTACTAGTGTTTATAAATTTTTAATAAATTATTTATACATGGTTTTAATTTCATTTTTCATGTGGGATGCACCACTAGCACCAACCATAAGTGATGGAGATTTGTTTATTCTATTTTAGACATATACTAACCATATGGTAATGAGATGGTACAAAATATACTTGATTATATTGGATGAGTTATTGGGATCAAATTAAGGTACTCGGGTTTACTTTTATAAATGAATAAACCATAATATAATTTTATGTTACGGAGTGCCCAAAATCCCATGTTCTAGTGATGATGTGTAATTAAGTAAATGGCCACAATTTCAAGACATCATCACCTGATCATAGTATGAACACTGATGGTATTAATCTAAAAATCATTATGAATGTCACCATCACAAATTCCCAATTTTTATATCGTATATCAACTTAACCCCCACCCCACACCTCGATAAAACCTCCAAAAAACTAAAATTTATCTTCTTTGAAGTTTAGTTTTTTTTGAAAAAACTTATAAATAACTAGACAATTAATCAATAATATTCTAGGGGATGATTTTGTTTTCATTGGTGATTTCACTTAAGATGTGATTATAAAGAATATAGAATGTTTTCGAGGACATGTAATAATGTAATTATATTTTTTTACATTTATTATTTGAAAATAAATGTTAATATTTTACATGTGTAAAAATTTAGTATTGGGAGAATATGTAAGGATGGTAATTCTTTGAATGTGTAAGAAATAAATGTGAATGATATTACCCTAATTGGTATTACTAATGTTGGCCAAATATATAATTTTCAGGTACATATTTTATCCTTTATACCCAATATCTTTTAAATCGACACAATAAAAAAAGATTCATTTTAAATCAATTTTTATGGAATATTTTAGGTTGTAAAGGTAATTGTCCTAGGTGTCACATCCAAAACTCCAAAATTTAACTCTATCCAAAGCTTAATAATTGTAGATATAAAAATATTATAATAGAAGATCTTATTTTGAAATGGTAAACAATTTTTTATTTCTTATTTAATAAAATAGTCAACTTTTAATGTCTATCATCATAAAGAATATTCATTACAAAATCACATTGTAAGAACATGGAATTCCATTCTAAAAAATAAAAACAATTAATATAATAAAAAAAATATACTCTCCCTAAAAATCCCCCCCACATCATATAATGTTACTAACATTGTTCCCTTGTTCACATTTTCTAGTAAACCAGAGTTCACATCCATGTTGTATCCTTCATAGTTATGATTGGGGCATCAAACACACAAGATAAAATTACATTAAATTGGAGAAAAATAGTAAAATTAATTGGGATAGTGTTGGACTCAATCCAACTCATTAAAAATGTCATTGTACAATGACTCACCACCAATTCCTATAGTGCTTAGTTAATCACCACCCAATCTATCCAACCAAGACTTAGTTTTTTTTGGAAATTGATTTTAAGTATACACTTTTCTTGTTTTCAAGGATAGGTAAATCCATCCTCAAATAAAGAGACAACTAAATAATAATATTTGATGAATTATGCATATTTATTTCATCATGATAATAATTAATTTTTAACTTCTAAAGATATCAGGAATGGGTTTTTATGCTAGTTACTCTACAAAAATACAATAAACAAAAAAGGAATCTTTTTATATAAAATTTCAAATAGAAGTGGTGAATGTACAATTAAAAGTGAGACAAAAAAATATATTTTTTTATTTTATTAAATGTTTTCAAGATAAATATGTATTACTTTATTTTCAACACTTTAAGGATACAAATGAATAAGGTAAATAAAAGTGTAAACATATTTCAAAAAGATATATCTTATGTCATTTTTAACATTGAGGTGTATTTGGACAAGTGATGTTGTGATGTTTGATAATGAAATTATGGGTATGATTGTGTCATCAAGATCATGATCATTGAAGAAAATTTAAAAAATGAATAAAAATAAAAAGTACTGAAAAGTTAAAATTTACATTGAAAACAACATAAAAAAATGTGTTAAAAAACTAAGGTAATGATTGACTAATTTCACTATAAATCTACATGGACTCCAAATTCTGTCAAGTATATAGGAATAAAAACTATAAAACCATAAATTTTTAAAAATAGTGAAAATACCTCATAAACACTCGAGTAGTGGATCCAATACTCTGGTTACATGTTATAAAAAAATCTCTCAAGACGGTATATTCAATAAACATTTTTATACAAATAATTCATGGGACACCACATTGGATTACATTAATGTTATATTGATAAATAACACATAGTATAAGAAAATAATATTTTCAGGATGAAACATTAGTGATGATATAAAAATACTAAACTAATATACAAGTCACAACCCGTCCCCCCTCAATTGACACTTTGACTCCTTCCTTATAATCATCTCTCATTTATCAAACAACATATAGTCCCTACAACCCCATTTTTGATTAAAACATCACCAATAACCTTTAATATACACTCTCATTATTCTCTCTCAAGGTAAGAAATATTTATTTATAGTATTTTATTTACATATATCAATTTAATGTAAATTTATTACTATACTACACATCACGTTTAGTTTAATTTATTTTATTTGATATTTTCTATTGATAAATTTTAGTAATAAAATATTATCTAAAACATGTGTTTATAAAATTTATATAATGATATATGAATAATTAAATACTATAAAATTTTTATATTTTAAAAATTATAATAATAAAGAAGTAAAAATAAAAAATTATATAGTTATAATAATTAAAATTTTCAAATGAATATATTTATGAAACTTATATAAATAAATAAAATATATTTATACAATGAAAATAAAAATACATCTAATGTGATTGAATATATTTAAATAAAATATATTTTTAGAATAATAATTACAAAAAACATAATAAATATATTTATGTGAATAAAATATAATTAAATTTTAATAAAAATAAAAATATACTCTAATAGTTTTTTATTATAATAAATATGTATAATAAAAATAAAATTTAAATAAATATTTATTATAATTATAAATTAATTGTTTATAATATAAATAATATTTATGAAATAATATAAATATTTATATTATTTATAAAAAATATTTGTAAAATAAATGTTAAAAAATTTACAGAATATAATTTTTAGGTTTATAAAACTATATTTATTTATATTTATAATATTTTAAATAATTTTTTTCATTGAAAATAAGTAATAAATAAAATAATCAATGTTGAGTAAGACATTAACATAGTTTAATAATTTGAAAAATTCCTATTGGATTACTACATTTCAATATTATATCACCACTTATTTGATGGTGATTTTTCTATTTATCTTAATTAAGACATTAATATATTGTTATCCTTTGAAAAATCCAATGTTTTTTCTCTTCCTAAGTTATAAATTGACACCCATCTACTCTATTATCCACTATTTGAGAGCCTCTTATATCAGCCAACCCCTACAAAAATATATTCCTAACATCCCTCCCCTTGTATTATAGGTCTTGGTTTGATAATAATACCATCAAAAAAGGCTATAAGTATGAAACTATAGAGGTTGTGCGAGGAGGGAATGTAGTCCATAACCGAGTGTTTTTATTTCTATTTCTTATTTTACATCCTTCAAACTGATCATAACTATTGTGATATTATATCATAAATACCTAATATTTATGGAAATGTTATCATTTTTAGGGTGTAAACATTTTTTCTCCTTTTCCATATTATTGGAAATGGAATCATCGCACGTGCGTGCATGTGAACTATCACCTCCATGAAGTGACATTTTTTATTTTTTATCACATGATCATATGGATAGTTAATATAATGGAAAAATGAATATATATGATTTTTATGACATAATTATTATTTTTTTAAAAATATCATATCATTTAATTTCTTACCTTTGTAACCATTAAAAAAAGACAACGTTGTTCTTGTGGTTGTGTAGAATACCGCATCCAGGAAGTGACATGATTCATTTATCATTTTCACTATATAAGGATGGTCATAACGATGAAAATAATGAATAAATATAAAATTTATAACATATTTATGTTTCTAAAAGATTATATATTATCTAATTTATTCATTTCTCACTTATTAGAAAAATGAAAATATAATTCATGTGTACGTACAGATTACAATCTCCATTAAACAATGTGGTTCATATTTTATGACCACCTTACATGGTTGGTTTTAAAATTTCATTTTATATATAAATATGAAAAATATAACATTTTTAAGATTATTGAGATATTGGAAACATAGCCTCTTTGACCAAGGTCAACACACCGATATGGTTTTGAGGTAATAAACTAAACAAACCCAAAACATTAAATGAGAACTTAACTATTTTAGTAACTAAATAAAACATGCTAAAAATTGAAATAAGTGGAATAATAATAATAAAAATAACACAAAAAAGGTTATTAAGAAGTTATAAAACTAATATATTTTTATTATTTAGGAGTTAGAGAATATATGATGCTATTCGGTACTTAAGGCAAGATATTTTATTTTAATTTTTATAAAAATATTTTAACCTCTTTTTACTCTATATCCACCTTCTTTTAAATGTTTTAGAAATAATATTAATTGGTATTAAAGGGTTTCTAAATTTAATTTTTTTACTATATTTGAATTTCTTTTTAATGGTTCAAAAAGGAATCTTTTCAATGTTTTTCATATGGTTAACTTTTGAAATATAATAAAAGTGGAAATATAATTTTATTTTAATATATATGGATTGACCAACTTTTGGATCCATTGTAGCCATTATTTTTTATCAATCATCCTATACATGTTAACATGGTTTTTATATCCCATTTTTTCTGTTCATGGAAATTTTCATTCTTAATATTTCTTTTAAGAAAAGTATATTTCTCTCTATTATTATGTAAAAATGGAAAGTGCTTTGGTTATGGGATAAAATTATTTTTTAAAGTGATTAATGATGAAAAACTGAAATAATACAATTATTTTATTCATGATATGTTAATTTATAATTATATATGATGACGAGTGATCCTAAAATGGATTATATGATGGGAGATCCCTATATAAATTTCCAATACATTGGGTAATGTTATTTTTCATCAAATTTAAGAAGGTGGGAGTTAATAGGGAACAGTTATCCTATGGATTTAACTAGGATCTAGTAATTTCTAACATGAGTTAGTAAGGGTTATGAATATAATTATCTATTATTTTAACAAGATTTTTAATTTTCTTGCTAGGGGTGTTAGTTTTTTGTTCAAAAAGTGATTTCCCTTGTGGATATGATTTAATTTATATTATCAAATAATAATATGAAAAAATATATATTTTAATGGGTTTTTAGGTTTTCACTAGAATAATATATTAATTTATTTTAAATCCCCTACTCTTTTTTTTCTCACCCCATGTCTTAAATTGTTTTTGATAGTGATAGAGAATGAGTAGGAACAAATAAGACGCCATGTTAAAATTAATAAATAATTTTTGTGAAAAGAAAAATGTGTTTCATTTAAAAAATTTACATTCTCATAAAAATGGACACTGAGTGGAAGTGTCTACTTTTTAGTGTACAGATTTATTATGTATGAGTTATGAACTAATTATACGTTACTATAATCCTAAAAATGTCTTTAGGAAACAAGGAAAAGAAATTATTGTTTAAAAAGCCATTATTACATACTTTTTTAAGGATTGGTCCTTTAACTTACCAAAAATATCCCAAGTTAGGATATTCAACACTAATGTTTCTATATAAATCATGCTTGACACATGACTCCTTGTAATTTGATTAATATTAATTTTAGAGAAAATAAATAGAACATGAAAATCTCCTTTTAGAGACATCACATTAGTGGTGACATAAATATCATAAAATAATATAAAAGACACAAACAATCCCCCCTCAATCAACAGTTTAAATACTTTCATACAATCATATCTCATTTCAAAAACAATCTATAATCCCTAACCCCATATTCGATTCACACTTTACTGATCACATTTAATCTAATCATGTATTATTTTCTCCGGAGGTAAGCCATATTTATTTTCAATTTTTTATTTATATATATCGGTTTAAAATAAATTTATTAGTGTATTATATATTTAATATACTTTAATTTATTTATTTTTGATATTTTTTTATGATTAAATTTTAGTATACAAAATATTGTTGCTATAAATTATTTTTATAGTATTTATATATTGAAGTATAAATAATGGAAATATATAGAAGATTTATATTTAAGAAATTATAATAATATTGAATTCAAAAAAAATATATTTTGTTACAATAGAAAAAAATTAGGTAATAAATTTATTTTAAAAATATATATTTTTTATACTTATAAAAACAAACAATTAAAATATATTAATACAATGAAAAATAATGTTTTAAATATAATTAAATATATTTAAATAAATAAAATTTTCATTATAATACATAATTAAAATATAATAAATACATTTATATGATTGAAATATAATTAAATAATTAAAGAAAAAAATACCATGTAATAAACTATTATGTATAATCATAAACATGTATAATTAAAATATAATTTTAGAAATATTTATAAAATTTATAAAGTAATTTTTTATAATATAAATAATAATTTCAAAATTATCAAAAATAATATATAATTATTTATAAAATATATTTATTTATTTATAAAATAATATTTAAATATTTACAAAAAAATAAGTTTTATAAAATAAGTTTTTTTATATTTATAATATTTTAAATAAATAAATTATTAAAAATAATAAATAAATAAAAGAATACATGTATATACTATTATGATGTTGACGAATTAAACAAATGAAAATATATTAATCTCATATTATATTAAAGCAATATTGGGGTTGCAGTCATGATAATTATTGTTGGCTATTGGGGGATCACATTATTTTGGTTTATTAATAAAGAGTCTTGATTCCCCTGGCAGACCTTCTTGGTAATAAAGAGTCTTGAATTTTCTATGCGACTACATGTCAAGTTCTTAATCCATATAACCTAACTTTGATGTTAGAAATCCCCATCCATTATGAAGTTTATGTCAACCCATGAATGTGAAATACACTCAAGGCATCACATATACACATTGATTAATGATATGAAGATGAGGTCACTCCACAATGTTTCAATTTGAATCATCATTCAATTGGAGAAATGAAATCCCCAAATCTAAATTTTTCAAAATATTAATAAGTTATATAATAATTTTTTAATAATAGAAATGATAATTGTTTAATAAATTGAAATAACATATATGTAAGGAGTGAATACGATCATGTAAATTCTTGAACAATGTGATTTGCTAATTGATATAACACATAGAAAATAAGATCTGTGTGATGAGGAATTTGAGGGAAAAATGGGAAAGAGAATAATAAATTGAATTCATTTATATTCAATAACAATCTATAATCAAAACTTATTTGGTATAAATTCCGAAAAACCTTTGATCTAAAAAGAAAAAAGAAAAATAAAATATGTGTTCAATAGTTAAAAAATCCCAATCTAGAGGAAAAAGGTGTAAATTTTTTAAAGGGTAAGAATATAACATAATAATTAATAAATATAGAACCAAAAATAACAATTCTAAGAAAAAATGGACAATGTTATGTGTGGATGTATGTTCTATATTTGTAGGAATCAAGTGTCTCAGATGGGATGCCCTTTTAGTGGCATGGGAAATAATATGAGTGTTATTATTTTTTTATACATCATTCTATTTATCCCCAAATAAATAATCCTCATTTTTATACAAGGATAGAGTAATTAATCTTATTTAAATCGTGTGAGTGCACCTATAATACACTAGAACACAACAGGATTACTAAATCCTCTAGCATCTATCTTAGTTATGAGAGGGAATAATGTAATATTTTTTATATCCTTGGAAAACTCTATGACCATGGTAAATCATTTATAATAATAATCAATGTATATTTCACAAGAACGTTAAAGAATAATTTTGTACACAACCACATACACTATGTTTTATACAATGGTGTTTCGATATCAGAAAATGGAGAATGGAATGTTGGACTGATATGTTTTTTTAAATTTTCTATATAAATGATTCTTATGATGTTATATGATGGGGATTTTTCAGTATTCATTAGTTACAATCATTACTATACGTCTTAAGAGATGAGGTTCTCCTTTATTACTCATTTTTTGATCAACTCAAGTATATTTTTAGTAACCTGGGACCTAGTGTGAAAGAGATTGTGACATTTTTGATCCTATATCTACTTCTATTATTTCAATATAGCTTACAATATAACATAGAATTTGTGTTCTTATTACTCAAATAAATCAACTATATTTTCATGAAATTCATCTTCTTTAGAAGTGCATCATGATATATCTTCATATCTGCTCTAGCCACACATGCAACAAAGTTAAATCTACCACGACTGTGATGGTTATAGAATATATTTTTATATTATCGGTATTAGTAACACTTTTTGATAGAATTGTTTTGTAAGGGTTACTAGTATTTATCAACTATGGGGGCTATATGAGTTACTATCTGTACTATCCACAACCTAGTTCAACTCTATTGTAAGAAAACCAATGTTCCACAAACCATAAGAGAGCCTCCTTGCACACCAGATGTTGAAAACTAGTGATGATTGTATATAGTTTTATTGTGTTTAGACTATAACCCCATATGTATGCAACTATAACAATAAGAGAAGAAGGAACCAAAATGACCAAAACCAATTAATTATAATAGGTTCAAACATAACATACCATAAGTGACATAAAAAATGAATATCTATGATATATAAAATTCAGGAAAATGTAAGTTAGGAAACACGTGGGATAAACATATATAGACATGCCAAAAAATATACAAAAGGATAACTCTAATGCTGAAGTGAGAATCTACCCAATCCATCACCAAAAGATATAAAAATTCTTATAGTGCATCCACTACAGCACAAACCACTATTCCCCAGTTGTTAGTCCATTTTCCTTACTTGTGTAATGATAAATATAGTCTACATGAAACCCTAAGGTCCCATATATTGTGTGATTATAATCTTAGAAGGCCACCACCAAAAGTGTCCCTAGATATTATATACATGTATATGATTTATGTTAATGTTACTTTTATACAAAAGACATAGTTTATCAAACTCATATTTTAGGGTTTAAATGTTAATAATGACATAAACATCATAAACTAATATATAATTTATAACCTGTGCCCCCTTGATCAACACTATGAATCCTTCCTTATAATTATCTCTCATTTCTCAAAAAATTTATAGTCCGACCAACCATATATTTTATTCACACTTTACTGATTATATTTATTCTAATATCATATTATTTTAACCTGAGGGAAGAAATATTTATTTTCAATTTTTTTATTTACATATATTGGTTTAAAATAAATAAATTTATTAAATTAAAAATCATGTTTTGTCTAAATTAATTTTTTAATATTTTATTATGGAAAAACCTTAGTATATAAAATATTATTTAGAAAATATTTTTATAATATTTATATAATGAATTATGTATAATGAAAAATTACAGAAGTGTTATTTTTTTAAAAATATTTTAATAATGATGTATAAAAAAATAAATTTTAATAGTTATAATAATAAAAAATAGTAAATAAATATATTTACAAAAAATAATTATAAAACTAATAAAAATAAAAAATAAAAAATAAATAAATAATGAAAAAATATTATATATAATACAATTAATTATATTTAGATAATTGATATTTGTATAATAATACCTAATTAAAACATAATAAATATATTTATGTTATAAAAATATAGTTAAATAATAATAGACACAAAAATACACTATCATACTTTATCATGTGTCATGTTAAATTTGTTTAATAAAAATATAATTTAAAAAGTTCTTATAAATTTTATAGGTTGATTGTATATAATATCAATAATATTTATAAAATAATATAAAATAGTACTTTTTATTTAAGAAATATTATTTATATATTTATAAAATAAAATTTAAATATTTAGAGAATAGAATTTTTAGGTTTATAAAATAATAGTTTTTATATTTATAAAATTTTAACTAAATAATTTTCATTGGAAATAAGAAATAAATAATAGAATGCACATTGATATTATTATGAAGGAGATAATGCAAATGGATGAATAAATATTAATTTCATAATAGATTAATGCAATGTGGTGGTTGTTACCATGGAGTGTAATTGTATGTTAATGAGGGATCACTTTATTTTGTTTTATTAATAAGAAGTCTTAACTATACCAAGTAACTACTTGTTGAGTGATCAATTCACCATACCTCACTATGATTCTAGACATCCTCTTCCATTGTGAAGTTGAAGTGAACCCATATATGTAACATCCACTAAATACATCACATATACAAATTTTTAGAATTGTATGATGGTGATGTTACTCCATAAGTTTGAATTTGAATCATTATTCAGTTGAAGAAAATCAATGCCAAATTCTAAAATTTCTAGATAATTGATAAGTGATAGAATACTTTTTTAATTAATTAAAATTTTAAATAAAGTATTTTGAATAAATTGAAATAACATATATTCAATAAGACAATAAGATCACTTAAATTCTTAAACAATGTGATTTACTAATTGATATATCATTTACACAAATTCAATCCCTACGATGAGTATTTTATGGATAAAATGAGAATGAGTATAACAAATATAAAAGTACATAATTCATTAATATTTTATAACAATCTACAATTAGACTTAATTTTGTATAAATAACTAAAACACGTTGATATAATAGGAAAAAATAATAAATTATTTGGTCAAAAGTCAAATTGAAAATAAAACACGATAAAAAAAAGTAAAAGTGTCAAAAATAAAAAAGAAATATAATATAACATAATAATTATTAAACATAACATCAAAAATAAGAAAATAAGGATAAAATGGACAACCCTAATTGTGGATATCTATTTTATAATTAGAGGAATTAAATATCACAGATGGGTCACTTTTATGGTGGTGTGAGTGATGGTACTATTGATACAACCTTTTCTAGTACAGAAATTTTTTTTTCTGAAAAGACTCATCCTCAATGTTGTACAACGATAGAGTGAATCCTTTAGTTTCAATGGTGTGAGATCACCTATAATACACTAGGATATAGAAAACATACTCAATGTCCTGGAATCAATATTATTTATAAGAGGGAACACATTAAACTATTTCATATCTTCAGAGAACACTATAATGTTGGTACACACCATATAATAAACATCAATGTCATATTGGTAATAATGTAAAATAATAATATTGAACACATTCATATCCACTATGTGTGATACAATTGTTTCCCAATATTTTAAAATGGATAATGGAACATGAAAGTTATTTTTTTACATTGACATTGAAAAAATATTTCATCCATCTAACTTTATATGGTGGAGGTTTTTCAGTAGTCATCAGCTACAATCATTCCTATGCCATTGAAGAGATGTAATTATCCTTGAATCCTCTACTAATTATTCCATTTTAGTTCCTTTAACCTCCACTCTTGGTTTAACATATGTAATATAACCAAGACTTTGTATTCTTATTCCTTATAGATATCAACTGTATTTACAAGAAATTTACCTTCATTAAGACTATCTCCATGATAACTCCCTATATCTCTTTCATCCACTTCTCACTTGAATGGTATAGTTATTAGATATATTTTTATTTTTTACTCTACACTAAATATTTTTACTATTATTTTGGGTGTAAGTGTTATCATAATTCATCAATTATAGGGGATATTTGACTTACTATTTTGAGTTTACCCATCCCATATCAACTCTACTATGACCAACCTGAGTTTCAATAACCCTCAGGCATGCATCCCTATATTCCAGAGGCTGCTGACTAATGACAAAGATCTAGGGTGTGATTTTAATGAGACTATACCCTCTTATGTGTGAAAAAACAATAGTGTAAGAAAAAACAATAATAGTTTAATGGTATAATCATTATACCACTATAACCTCATAAATTGAAAGGGCTTGATAGAGGATAGTGTATGAAAATTTCTACATTTCCTATAGGTTTATCCTTCATGGGAACCCACATTTTTATGGAAAGTAGAAATATATAGTGGGATCAAATGTTTTTTTCTATCTAAGCTTCATATATATGCACTATATATTTACATTACCCTTGAACTATAATATTTATTTACATCTTAAATCCATTTTTCTAGAATTTTTTTCCATTTTAAAAGCAGGATAAAAAACATTAGCACTGATTAAAAGTGACTAGGAAATTTATTTATTTTTCTATTTTTATGGATATAATAACCTTTTAGTAATGAGAGGGTAAAAAAATATACATTCTTATAAAGTATGGGATATTTAGATCAAATACAGACAGCCAAGATTACATTGATCAACAACTTATAAATAATAGATTTTCACATTGTAGAGTCACTGTAATCTAACATTATAGTGATGATGTATAATCTTGTGAATAGTTAAAATTTCAAGGCATAATCACATGAGAATATTTCTAACACTTATGCACTTTATCTCTAATGTATTTGGAAATTCACCATCACTAATTCCAAATTTTCATGTGGTATATCACCTATACCTTTACCCCACACAATGATTATACGACAAAAAAAGATAATTTACTTTCTTCAATGATGTTTTTATCCACTTATATCTAACTATAATATGACTCAATAATGTTCCAGGGGTTGATTATGTCTTTATTGGTGATTTCACATCAGATATGATTATCAATCATGTATAACGTGGTCCAAGAAATGGAATAAGATTAATATATCAATTAAAATTTATTATTTCAAAATAAATATAAATATTAAACATGTTTAAAAATTAAGTATTGGGAGATTAGTTAAGGGTGGGAATTTTGTGAATGTGCATGGCATAAATTTCAATGATGTTACATTTATCAGTACTAATAATGGAGATCAAATCAAGACTCAGTTGCTATATATGTTGTATTTTATCCTTAATATATAATAAATTGAAAAAAATCTATGAACCTTGATTTGAAATCAATTTTTACGGATATTTTTTAGTTGGAAAGGGAATGTTACAAGGTTACATATTTGAAAAGTTTAATTTCATCTCTATCCAAAAGAAAATAATCATCAATAAAAATTACTATGATAAAAATTCATGTTTCAAAATATAAATCTATTTTATTTTTATTATTTTCAAAAAATAGACATCATTTAATGTATATCAACTTATAGAATCTTTTAGGAACAATTATATAGGATGAACATGCCACAGAATTCACAAACATGCACCAAAATTACCATAATAAGAATTAATGTTAAAATCTCATTGAAAAATTTATGATACATTATAATAATGTTAGAAACATCGTGTTTTTTAAATTTATATAAAAAATTAGAGGTAATATAAATGAAAGTACCTTCAATAGTATGGCAGGGACATTAAAACTTAGATGTCATTTATATTGAATTTAGATAAGTATTACCATTCCCTAGGATAATGTGAGAATTAATCTAGGAATTTTTTTTATAATATCATATTATTATACATTCAAACCCCAAGATACATAGTCATATTGAGGGATTATAATTTAGACCAAAGAATGATGGAAAATGACTCATACGAATCCTCTCTAATCACTTTATCCCTAATATATAAAATAATAAATCAATATTATTTCCTAAGGACTTATTCAGAAACATCAATATATGTAACAATGATCTATCCATTCAGGGACATGGTGGTAAATTTCTTATTATTTCAACTGAAATAACCAATCAGTTCATTGTGATCTAGTAGAGTAGTCATTTTAATTCACCATAGGTTGAAAACGTTTTATCCATCAAATTTATCTATATAAAACTTTGTACATTGTATTATATGTTATTAATAGGGTTATGATACCAATTGTTTGGTGAAAAATTGCCATGGTTATCCCCAAGAATGGCCTAATTTATATTGATTCACAATTATGTGTTACCTTTTGATTAGATTATTTTTTTTGTTTATAAAAACAAAATTAGTTTTTAGAAAAATATTGATCACACCTCTGGATTATAGGAATGGAAATACAGAAATATAAATAATTAAGTAACACCAATATGTGACATGATTCGGATCATGAAGATCTTATGTGCATGGATAGAACAACACCCATAGGTAATGTTATATAACTAAGAAAAATAACAATAAAGAAGTTACATACTCAAATGAAAAAAGATAAAACCACAGAAAAATAACTATGGAGGTTGAGCCTATGAAACTAAGTGGTAGTGATCAAACCCATCTTGTAGAGTCAATGTTATCCACTCTTAGATGGATTGACACACACCCGAAAAGGATACAGATTCAAGGATGAATGAAAATTAAACAAATAGCTCACATAACCAAGTTTCAACATTTAAACTTGGTTATGAGGAACATCGTCGATGATCAAGGCCTCATTTATAGTGCATAGTCATACTCAAAATGAGATCCCATCATCTCCATATAATATATACAAAAACAATTCTCCAGTTGTAGGGAATCTACCTGAAATGGATAAAGGGGAGTGTAGGTGACTAGGAATCCTCAATTCCCACCTTCTTTAAGTTATTTCCCAAAAATCACAAGAATATACCCTTGTTATATTATACAAAACTAGAGTAGAAAAAAATTATAATTAGATTGAAATAGAATGGAAGAGTGGATGTTTTTTTAATCCAAATTGGAGTTTCATTCTTGAGTAAGGCAATATAGGCGATGTGGCAGGATACAAGCCATGTGATCCACTGAGAAAAAAAGATGGTAAAATTAACCATAAGTGGAACAAATAGATGTTTTTGTTAATCCAATATGGGTTGTTGTATTAGCAGGATCTACAATGCAGATAAATCGACTTAGATTTCTAATAAAAATTAAACCCTAAATATGGGGATAAAATAAATTCCAATAAATTTTAAATTAAGACACATGTAAACAGTATCCATTCATGGAGAATCCATGAAAAATCGATTAGGTGGAAGAAAAAAATAGAATAAAATCAAGGGTATAAAAAGGGACAAGGAAGAATATAAAATGAATTTAAATGCCACATACATGTGGGTGAGGGTGATTAGAAAATAAATATATTTATTGTGTATAAATTCATTCAAAATTTTAAGATATATTTATATATAAAATCTAAAAATATTCCCTCTCAATACCCTACTAGCCACTGGACACAGTAGGGAATAGAAACAAAAAACCAACATGATGAAGGAAAAATATAGTGGGTGTGGTCTGATAAATGAAAAAACAAAAAACAATTATTCATTCATGGCACCTAAAAAGTTAAAACAATGATTTTTTCCTACCATCCAAATAAAGAAAAACATAAATACTGACAAAATTTAAATACACCCACCACCCCACATTTCATACACACTCTATGTCTTGTGATATGATTCATTAATGGAAATATGGCGAGATACTTAACAATTATTTCCAAATTAATAATTAAATAAAACATAAAAACGTGTTAATAATACAACTAATTTATAACATAATGTAGGGAAACATATCTACTGCATTCATTTTGGGCCTTTGAATCTTAAATATTGATTCCACAAATGCGGCCCATCAATTTATGTAAAAAAGTATGGGACTGTCAGGGGTGGAACCAATGATACATCCTAGGTAAGAATATTGTCATATTTTTTATTTATATTCATATATTGTGATAGCCAATACTATTGATGAATTGATCCCATATAGGCATGGAAATGAATTTTTTAAGACATGGGAGGCATCTTGTTGTTCAACAGAATGAAATTATACCATTATAGTTCCAGGAGGGAGTTTTTTGGTGTATCCTTATGTTTTTAAGGGACTATGAAAATATTATTGGAGTTCAACACATATTTAGATGTTTTCTAGATTTTAAGATAATATCTATTATTAAATTTGGAATAGGAATCATGTCATTCAGTTTCTTACATGATGAGATTTTATCTTATTTGCCTTTTTAAATCGTGTGGCCCTATATATTTTTTTTATTTGGGACCAATAGTGTCCTATATAATAGATATAAAAAAGTTAGGTGGTATGCAATGTGATATTGAATAGTGACTCATGCATATATGTCAGTAGTGGTTTTTTGGTTGTGGGTAGCATCAATCGGCAAGAATTTAGGTTATGAAATGAGGTGCTGTAATGAAGATGTGTGTTTTGTTTTAATCTACAAAGGGTGACATCATGCCACGAGATGATTATCATAGATGCCACAGAGGTGTATCATGGTGTGATTTTAACATTAGTTTTCAATTATATATTTTTTATTCAAGTTTGGTCTTCTACTTGGATTATATGTACTCTTTGATATTTATTAGATTTTCTCATAGTTACCCCTTAGTTATCCCCTTCATTAGAGGTATTTTACATGTTAAAATCTCCATCTCCATTTATTTTCTTCAATTTGGGTTTTTTACTTCATTTACATTGGTAATTCTTATAATTTTATATTTTGGTGCTATGTTATTAACCTAGGAATAATCTACTTTTGACCTGAAAACTGGTAGCATAGGAGGTTATCCATTTCTATTATTGATTATATATGGGTGATTCACGTCATGTTATTTTTACTACATTGAAAAAATAAATTGGAAAAATGATTTTACCTTATATAAGTAATGAGATAAAAATATTTTGGTATGTGAGAAGAGATTTACGGTGTTAAAGAAAAAATCAAATAATCCAGAGACAATGAGAACTGGTGATTGGAGGAATATGATAGAGTTTCTATAAAGTAAAATCTATATGTATTTTAGTGATAATACACTATAGGAAGTGATTATTCTAACTAATCTAGAGGAGATCTGGGTGAATATTGAAAGAAGATATAAATCAAAATCCCTCACAAACTATTTTTATCTAAAAAATGATTATATCACTTGAAAATGGGAGAGAATAGAGATTTAGGTTACCATCTGGATGAGTTCACCAAAATTATAACAAATACAACTTCAGAGATTGGTATGTTCGATGATAAAGGAAATGTTCTACCGATTAAAATTGAAGAACAAAACACGGTTTTTAATCTATTGGGGTTTTACCTGGTTGATATGATAACATAATCACCACATTATTGTTTGGGAAACACACATTGAAGATAGATGATGTGATTTCATCATTATCGATGAAGGAGACTCAGTGAGAGGCCACTGATGGAAAATCCTTAGGTAATAGTGGTATTCTGTATATGAAATATGGATGTGGTATTTAGAGAGGTTGGTAGAAGACAAGAATAATGTTCATCTACTTCCTTTTTGAAAAGAAGGGTCATGTGCAGAGAAACTACTATGATTTGAAAAATAATAATGTGGAGAATAAAGTGCATGAAAATAATTCTATGTATATCCATGTAAATATTATACAGGTAGAGGGTTAATTAATTTCACTTAGCATTTATTGTCATAGGTCAGATCTTTACACTGAATATGTTGTTGATTCAACAACATCATGGCATATTAAACCAAAGAGGGAATTATTTTCTTCATATTAATATGATTAATTTGGTATATTGAATATGGGAAATGAATATTCTACTGATTTCATTGGTTTTGGTGATATTTGTATCACTATGAATGAAGATTGTATGCTGATGTTGTGGGATGTGCGATATGTGCCAGATATATTCCATAATTTGTTATCTACTTTTACTATTGATAATGATGTATTTTGGAGTTTTTTTGGAAATAGAATATGGATAGTGTCCAAAGGATTGATGCTTTATAAGAGAGGAATAATATATGGAAATCTTTATAGTATGTATGTAAAAGAATGTGGTGATGTGATGCATGCATTTTTGAAGAGAACTTTATCAGATTTGTGACACCGACGATCATCATGCAAGATTTAAAAACATCAACATGGATGAAGAAGGTTTATAAGTCGAAGCATGTAATTTTGGGTATTTTAGGTTTTACATCTAATTATATTTCTTCAAGGAGTGAAAGTAGTGAATAAATAATTAAAATCAATGATCAGGGTGATGCATTGAGAGTTTTAGACTACTCATAGGATGTTGAGTAGAGGGAGAAATTAATTCATATAGGTGCTCCAAATTATGTGGTGATCACAATTATAGGGAAGCCAAGTGTTGGTTATAGTATTTTTTATAAGGGTAGTGAAGATATAGGTATGGAAATTAATTCAACATCGATATTTATTTTTCATGGGGATATTTCAAGTTTTTAGTAGAGATTCAAAAAGAGATTTCATATTTTCTATAGAGGATGAAAATTGGTGTGATACCAACTAGTTTTCTTTCCAACTGATATTTTTGGACGAAATATTCATCTTTTATGGGAATAAGTGGTATATTGTAGGAGTTTATCCCATATATATATATATATATTTTAGATTTAAAGATAATATATATATTTTTTAAAATTTGTAAAATGAATCCTATTTTTTGGGTTGTCATGTGATTGAATTTTATCTCATTTACCTTTGAAATCAGGTGGCCTCATCATGGTTTTTTAGACGAGACTTATAATGGGATATATAATGTAGATAAAAATAATTAGGTGTCCTACATTGTGATATATAATATTGAATCGTGTAGATATATCAGTGGTAGTTTTTTGAGTGTAGAAAGATGAGAGCAGCGACAAATCAGGTTGTTCAATGAGGTGCTGCAATGACGCAGTGTGTTTAGTTTTGATTTATAAAGGGTTATGAATTTTCACAAGATGATTATTATAGAGGTGATGAAGGTGTATACGGGTGTGAATTTAATATTGGATTTATATTATATATTTATAATTCAATTTTTAGCTTCTACTTGGATTATTGTAATCTTTGATTTATAGTGGATTTTCATGGAGTTTCCCCAAGGTTTTTTAATACTCCACATTGGAAGGTTTTTCTACATTAAAATATATGTCCTAATTTATTTTTTTTATATTCAGTTTTGTGCTTTGTTTATATTGGTGATTCTCATAATTTTATTTATAGAAATGAAGTTATTATCCGGAGACAGATCCTCTTCTAACCCAACAAATCTTCCATGACCATTAAGATACATGGAAATGCTTCACCTATCAACCCACTAAAATCAAATCATAAATCTTTCTATAATGCTTGATCTATGTGAATTTAAAAATAATAAAAAATAACGGGGGAAATAATTTCACCCGTAGAACCTAGTGTTAGGAAGGGATTAAACCCTAGCCAATGGATGAAATTCACTACATTTTCATTGGGGATATCCTTAACCAGCACTAGCACTATTAATGGAAGTGAAAAGGGATGGTGGGATTATAATGTTCAAAACCATACGTTCTTGGTATATTTGGATTTTATATTTAAATATATAAGTTAATCCTTATCTATATATTAATTTCATTCTCTTCGGGTTTTTTTAAATTTATCAAGTGGGATGCATCACATTAGGACTGACTATAAGTCATTCGGAGATTTTTCTTTCTATTTTTATGCATATATTATTGTTATGGTAATGAGAGGGAAAACATATACATGATTATATTGGATAATATATGGGGATAAAATTAAGGAGCGCATGTTTACTACCATCAATGGATTAACCATAATGGATTTTCATGTTTTTGAGTCACCACAATCCCACTATCTAGTGATGATGTGTAATTTGGTGATTGTTTATAATTTCAATACATCATCACATAAGTATATTCCCAACATAGATTTAATTTATCTATAATGTGTTTATAATATCACCATCACCAATTCCCAATTTTCATGTGTTAATCACCTCAACCCCTACCCCACACCTCAAAAACACCTCCCAAAAATTGAAATTTACCTTCCTCAAAGTTGTTTTTTTGATCCACTTATATCTAACTAGAAAATGACTCAATAATATTATATTGGATGATTGTGTCTCAATCACCGGTTTCACTCCATATGTGATTACCAAGCATTTAGAATGTGTTCTGAGCATAGAATAAGGTATTTAGATTTATTTACATTGGTTATTTAAAAATAAATGGTAACATTCAACATGTGTAAAAATTCAGTATCATAAGATTAAGTGGGGGTGCTAATGTTTTGAATGTGTATGGAATAAATGTGAACAATGTTATGTTAATCCATACTACTAATGGAGCTCTATTGAAAATTTGGTAGGTAAAAAGGCAATCCTTTTCCCCTAATATCTAATGAATTGACACAATCAATTCACATTTATTTTAAATTATTTTTTAGGGATATTTTATAGTTGGGAAGAGAATGATCCAAGGTGTCACATTTGAAAATATCAAATTTATCTCTGTCCCAAAACCAAAAATAATCGATCAAAATTACTGTGATAGAATTGATTTTTATGAAATGGTATATTTTTTTCTTTTTATCCATTCAAACATAGACACACATTTTTTAATGTCTATAATACTATATGTAACATTTTAGGCATATTTACATTATATGAACATGTGATTCAATTCAAAAGCAGGAACCAATATTACCATAAATGATGTTCATGTTGTGGATTTTCCAAAATCATACATTCTAGTAATGATGTTTAATTTGGTGAATTTTTACCATTTCAAGACATAATCACCTGAGTATAGTCCCACCACTAATGGAATACATCGAAAATGAATTTAGAATGTAACAATCACTAATTATGAATTTTCAAGTGTTAATCATCTCTACCCTACCCCACACTTAATAACAAATCCCAAAAAACTAACATTACCTTCTTCAAAGATGTGTTTTTTTCTCGTCCTCTTATTTATAACTATAAGATGAATCAATTATATTATATGGTATTATTTTTTCTAGATTAGTGATTTCACTTCATATGTGATCATCAATCATGTATAATGTTGTCTGGGCCATGGAATAAAGTATATAGATTTATTTAAAATGATTATTTCTAAATAAATGTTAACATTCTATATGTGAAAAAATATATTATCGAAAGCTTAAGTAATGATGGGAATGTTGGGAATGTACATGATATAAATGTTAAAGATGTTACATTCATTAGTACTATGAATGAAGATTGAATCAAGACTTTAAAGGTATATATGATATCCTTTATCCCTAATATTTTATGAATCAACACAATCAATGAAACTTTTGTTTTAAATAAATTTTTATATATATATCTATAGGATATAGTGTTAATGGTTCAAGGTGTCACATTTAAAAATCTCAAATTAAACTCTGTCCAAAACCCAATAATAATTAATAAAAATTAATGAGATAGAAGGTATTCTTCTAAAATGGTCAATTTTTTTTCTTCTTTCAAACAAAAACATTCTCTATTAATGTCTATCATCCTATAAGGAATCTTCAAGGAAAAATTTAATGGGACGAATATGTGATTCCATACAAAAACATGCACCTAAAATACCACAATTAAAAAATTAAACTCCCCCTAAAATGTTTTCCAAACATCATATAATGTTACTAACATTGTGTCACTATTAATATTCTCTATAAAAGCGAAGTTCACATTTATGATGCAACGTTTATGGGTATGGTGGGGACATCAAGAATTCAGTATGAAATTAAATTGAATTGTAAAAAAGTTTTATAATGAAATGGTATATTGTATGACTAAATAAAACTTACTCTAAATTCCACTAGACAAATACTAATCACTAATTGCAATAGTGATAATAGAATCACCACTTATTCTATTTAACCAAGATTTATTTGTCTTGGAAATTGATTTGAAGTATTCATTTTAATTTTTTTGATAGAGGTAAATCCATACTCAAAGAAAGAAAGAAATAATTAATAATATATGATGAATTATATATTTTAATTTCATCATGATCCTTGTACTTTTTTTACCATAAACAATTTAGAGAATGGATTCCCATTATAGTTTCGATACAAAATCAAGACACTATAGAGGATTATTTATATGTAAAATTTAAAATAACATTGTATTTTTTATGTTTTAAAGTAAGGAAATGTGATTAGTTTTTTTAATATATTCAATACTTCTAGAATATATATCTTATTGTTATTTTTGATATTTTAATGTTGTGAAAGAAAAATAAAATAATAATAAAAACATAATTAAAAAATTAATATATTTTGTTATTTTTGACATTGAGGAGTATTAAAAGAAGTGGTGTTGGGATATTTGATACTAAAATTATGGTTATGATAGTGTAATAAAGATCATGATCATTAAATTAAATTAACATAATAAAAAATAACAAAAAAAATTAGAAAAATAAAAAGTAAAATTTGACATTGAAAACCCAAAAATTAAAAGGTTGTAAAAACCCATGGTAATGATTGAATAATTTCACTATATTGTTCTTTGAACTCTAAACTCATTCAACAATACAAGTGGAAAACCTATCAAAATATATCTTATTAAAACTTGAAAAATACCTCATAAACACTCAAGTAATGTGACGAAGCGTTGTCGTGCACGCTCTCAAAAATATTTATAGCTAAGTGCAGCACAGGGGCTGACCTAGGTCGTTCTCTTGAGGAGCTTTTGTGGTTAATAAATCACTACTTCTATTCCACCTAATCTAATTCTTTTTTTGTTGTTTAATATTTTATTAATGTAATGCAATTTAATAAAAGATAAAACTAATATGCAATGACAAAATGCAATTAATTAAGAAAGAACTTGGCCTTTATGGGTTGGTATGTGGGTTTCATCATTCTCCTTGTTGATATTTAAATTAAGTTTGATAATTCAATTATGATATCTCATTCATGAATTACTATTCTTTTATTTATTGGTGTGAAATCTTGAATTCATTTTGCAATCTTAACTTCACCTCCTCCTATAATCAAGGTTGATGGCACACCTCGATCGAGAGTGTGTCATATTCCAAGACCTGGCTCCATCGTATGCCATTTCAACCACTGAATGGCTCAACTCCATCGTATGAAGAGCTTGTATCCAGTATAAGGGAGGGAAAATATTTAATAAAAGAATAGAAATGAGTTTGAGATCAGTGTCGTGGTGGACGATCGCCACACCCGTGCACATCACTCTTACTCATCACAAACTTAATAAAATATAGGAATTTAAGCACTGAATTAATGAAATTTCCACATACCTCCCCCGGGCCAAGTCTCGGGTTAACCCCTCATATTTGAGGGTAAGAGGTCACGGTGGATAATATGAGAATAATAAAATAAGAAAAGAAGGAGAAAAGATGAAGAAGAAAACAGGGAGGAAGGGTGGACACAAAAATAAAAACAATGCATGAATTTTATTAGAAATATGAATTACAAACTAAAACTAAAACAAAGAAAATAAATGAAATGGGGAAGTTTTCTGGTCGGCCTCCCTCGGTGGAGATCTCCTCCTTGGTGTCTTGAAGGAATGGATGGAGAATGAGATGCTTTGAGGAGGAGGTGAGAGCCTCCTTTTATAGGCAGAATTTGTCCCTCAAATGTCGACGCATTGTATACCCATTTAATGACATATTCACGCGTTCCACCCTTCATAAATGTTGTTCATAAATGTCTTGGACGTCTCCTCTCAAAATTGCAGCTTATTTGGAAACCGTATGTAGGATTTATTAATTTTTCTTTCTCGGTTGCTGTTTCTGGACGAAGCATCCAGGAAGGTTCCTCCACAATAATGTCGTTCAATAGCCTCGTTAAGGATCCACAAAATCTTCCAAATTTATTGTAGAGACGTCCCTATCTGTCCTCAAGGTATCCCAGGTGGAAACACATCATTTGGATATGTTTAGGCCGCGTTTGATGTCCGTTACTTTGGGTGGGTCCATGCTGTCCGCCCGGAAAAACTCCAATCTTCAATGATTTTTTAGACCCTTTAGATGACCGAATCAGCTCCTGATCCAGAAGAAAAAAATCAAGGAAATAAAATAAAGATTCTAAAAAAATTTTATTCATAAAATTTGGAATTTTATTTTTCCTTAAATGACCAAAATACCCCTGACGTAAAATTCTGTCAAAAATCCAGAATTAGTCGTTTTTCACATTTGGGTTCAAAATAGCACTAAAACCTAAAAACATGATAATTACCCATTAAATAACACTTTTGTGGGATTATAAACAATGTTTTACAGTATAAAATATATTAAAATGTGAGCTTCATCACTCCCCCACACTTAAACATTGCACTCCTGGGCAATAAACTTACATCCAAATCAAAATCCACACAACAATCAAAAATGAGAAAATATCAATGATTTTATCCAAAATAGAATTCCATCATGTCTCATTTATGAATAATAATTCTCTCATTTTCATTTAAATCATTAAAATTTGTTCAACCTCATAAATCAATCCATGGCCCAATCACAACCTACCTCACATTGATTTTTATGTCACTCTTCACTCAAGAGAAATTGATTCTGGAGTTATGCTCATACTTGAAAATCACATTTATCACCATAGGTTTGTGAAAAATATCATTTCTCCACAGCATGAAACATGAAAATGAATTTAATCATGAGGGATTTAATTAAAGGTTCAAATCATTCTGTGGCTTAGGGTCGGTGGTAGAATGATTGAAAAATGTTCCAAGCTAGAAAGAGGAGGTTGAACTTTTAAATACAATGCATGATTAAATCAAGTGAAAACACAGGAAATTACTCACTCAATACTGCTTGTAAATGTGAAAAACAACCCCAACCATCTTTATGACATGGTACATGAGCCAATAAGTGATTATAATTAATGATATCATCTAAGTTCTCCTCTTTTTTTTTTCAAAGCTCCAGAAAGGCACAACTTTATTTTTTTCTTTTTTTTATGGAGGATGAGCTGAAAAATTGAATACAATGAATGAATGACAATTCATGCCCTTGATTTTTGGGAGGGACATGAGTCATAAAAGAATTTACAATGAGGAATTCAAGCTCATCTCCATTTTTTCTTTTTTTAGGAGAAATGGATGAACCAAATAAAGCACAACGAAATGATGACACATGCCCAATTCTCTTGTTATCCACTGCCCAAAATATTGACACACACTTCACACTACTGATAAATGATACACATCCCAATGAACGCGCACTAAAGGCCCTTCCCCCACACTCAAACTTGAAATATCCATGCAAAAATACTAAAAGCGCGGGTAGGTATGGAAAAATTGGCTTGTAATATGGCTTAAACCTATAAGGAAATTCATGGCATCTAGGGGATTACGAAGGATAAATGTAAAGGTGGGTCTTAGGATAAAATGTGGCTAGCTAATGAGATGCCTCAATCATTTTAAATACATTCCATGAAATCCAAATCTTCGAAAGAGAATATTCACAAATTCTGGTTCTCACACAAAATTCAAGTTTCCCTCAAGAAAGTGTGGGTATTAGGAAGAATATGTAAAAGTGGTTTAGAATACCTCACAGGATTGGAAAAAATATTTTGAGTCAGTTGTTTCATGGTCATTGATTTCAAAAATCAGTCAAACTCATACAAATGATTGACAATCCAATTTAAGAAAAATGTTTTCACATCAACAATCATTTAAAATCCATTATTTCAAAAATCATTTCAACTCTTTATAATCAATTGATGTGTGAAAAGTGATAAGAATATTCATTAAAGCTCAAAAATCCTAAAAAAAATGAAAAGCACACAAGAAGAACTAAGTAGGTTGACACTCTCCCACACTTAAATTTAACTACCCCTTATTTCAACTCAACAAAATATAAATATAAAGGTAAAAAAAATCAAAGGGAAGGAAAGATACAACCTGACATTATTTTAGAAGTGGATGCCTTGAGTTAAGCTCCTAGATGCAACCACTTTAAGACTACAAGAAAGTAATAAAAATAAATAAGAAAAATAAATAAATAAAAAGAATGAGAAAAGGAAAAGAAAAGAGATAATTCTTGGTTTAGACCCCCAAGCGGGTGCTAGGTTTTTACTGCCCCTAGTCAGGCAGTTTCAGTGGATTATCCCCGATCAGAAGGTGGATGTGGTTTCTTTGAGGTGAACCACCACATGTGAGTTTTCCTGATGTCCATGATTAAACACTGAAAGTAGAGAACCCCAAATAAGATAAGAATGTTCCCAACCCCCGATAAAGAATAAAGAAGAAATTTGAGGTTCGAAGTGGGAGGGAATAAAAGATAAGGGTGCTCCCTGTTAACTTCGGTGGTGTCCTCCTCTATATGGTATGAAAATTTTTGTTGAGGAGGTAGTCGTACCACCGCCACCTTCTCCAGATCTTCTTCCATGATCACCACTACTTTAGTGGTATCTTTCATATCATCCATGGTCTGCTCCATTTTTGCTGTATCAGAAATTTCAGGAAAGGAGAAGTCAGAAAACAATTCAGTTTGAATAAAATTAAAACATGACGAATCAATAAAGAAATCTTCCCTTTCAATTAATTCAACTTGGTAATTGATCTCTTCAGGCATGACCATTGGAAAATCCATCTCAGAAGGTGCATCTTCTTCTTCATCTTCCAAAGCAAGAGTGAGGTCAAAAGGTACTGATTGTTCAATATCAAGCATGGGAAGATCATGTTTCAAGTTATCTTCGACAATGTTATTCCAAGATTCTTCCAAAAAATGTTGACCTCCCATTAGTGCATTAGTTGGAATGTGTACTTCTGGGACCTCCTCGAGCAATGGTTGAGTGCGGGATGATGTGATTAATTCTTTTAGTAGCTCCTTCTCACCCTCCTCAGGTTCTTTAGCATAAAAAATGATGGGTGAAATCTCTTCGACTACTCGTTTTGGTTCATGTTCCGGTTCAGGTTCCAGTTGTTCTTGGGATGCGCGTACATATTCTGAAATCAATTCTATTTGGCTCTCCGGTTTTTGAACTTTATCACTAATCCTATGAAATTGAGCATCAAGTTCATTGCAAACATTTTCTGGTACATGAGATTGTTCAGTCCAAGAATAAAAATTTGAATTGAAAGACATGATGAACAAAGAAGATTTTTTTAGTTTTTGAAATTTATGATTTTTTGTTGTTTTTTTAAATTAAAGGAAAATTATTTACACAATGTGAATAAAAAATAGTGAATTAAAACCACTTGGCTCCCCGGCAACGGCGCCAATTTGACGAAGCGTTGTCGTGCACGCTCTCAAAAATATTTATAGCTAAGTGCAGCACAGGGGCTGACCTAGGTCGTTCTCTTGAGGAGCTTTTGTGGTTAATAAATCACTACTTCTATTCCACCTAATCTAATTCTTTTTTTGTTGTTTAATATTTTATGAATGTAATGCAATTTAATAAAAGATAAAACTAACATGCAATGACAAAATGCAATTAATTAAGAAAGAACTTGGCCTTTATGGGTTGGTATGTGGGTTTCATCATTCTCCTTGTTGATATTTAAATTAAGTTTGATAATTCAATTATGATATCTCATTCATGAATTACTATTCTTTTATTTATTGGTGTGAAATCTTGAATTCATTTTGCAATCTTAACTTCACCTCCTCCTATAATCAAGGTTGATGGCACACCTCGATCGAGAGTGTGTCATCTTCCAAGACCTGGCTCCATCGTATGCCATTTCAACCACTGAATGGCTCAACTCCATCGTATGAAGAGCTTGTATCCAGTAGAATGGAGGGAAAATATTTAATAAAAGAATAGAAATGAGTTTGAGATCAGTGTCGTGGTGGACGATCTCCACACCCGTGCACATCACTCCTACTCATCACAAACTTAATAAAATATAGGAATTTAAGCACTGAATTAATGAAATTTCCACATACCTCCCCCGGGTCAAGTCTCGGGTTAACCCCTCATATTTGAGGGTAAGAGGTCACGGTGGATAATATGAGAATAATAAAAGAAGAAAAGAAGGAGAAAAGATGAAGAAGAAAACAGGGAGGAAGGGTGGACACAAAAATAAAAACAATGCATGAATTTTATTAGAAATATGAATTACAAACTAAAACTAAAACAAAGAAAATAAATGAAATGGGGAAGTTTTCTGGTCGGCCTCCCTCGGTGGAGATCTCCTCCTTGGTGCCTTGAAGGAATGGATGGAGAATGAGATGCTTTGAGGAGGAGGTGAGAGCCTCCTTTTATAGGCAGAATTTGTCCCTCAAATGTCGACGCATTGTATACCCCTTTAATGACATATTCACGCGTTCCACCCTTAATAAATGTTGTTCATAAATGTCTTGGACGTCTCCTATCAAAATTTCAGCTTATTTGGAAACCGTATGTAGGATTTATTAATTTTTCTTTCTCGGTTGCTGTTTCTGGACGAAGCATCCAGGAAGGTTCCTCCACAATAATGTCGTTCAATAGCCTCGTTAAGGATCTACAAAATCTTCCAAATTTATTGTAGAGACGCCCCTATCTGTCCTCAAGGTATCCCAGGTAGAAACACATCATTTGGATATGTTTAGGCCGCGTTTGATGTCCGTTACTTTGGGTGGGTCCATGCTGTCCGCCCGGAAAAACTCCAATCTTCAATGATTTTTTAGACCCTTTAGATGACCGAATCAGCTCCTGATCCAGAAGACAAAAATCAAGGAAATAAAATAAGGATTCTAACAAAATTTTATTCAGAAAATTTGGAATTTTATTTTTCCATAAATGACCAAAATACCCCTGACGTAAAATTCTGTCAAAAATCCAGAATTAGTCGTTTTTCACATTTGGGTTCAAAATAGCACTAAAACCTAAAAACATGATAATTACCAATTAAATAACACTTTTGTGGGATTATAAACAATGTTTTACAGTATAAAATATATGAAAATGTGAGCTTCATCATAATGGATTCAACACCGTGGTTAGATGTTACAAACAATATCTCAAGATTTTATATTCAACATTTAATTTTTTTATACAACTCAATATTGACACAAAATACAAAAAATATACCAACAAAAATTTATTGATTGATTATATAAATGTTGGTAGAAATGAAAAATTCCAATTGATGTTAAGTATTAATTGTATTAACATTAAATATAAACACACTTTTTTACCAATAGATATATCTGTTTGTATTAATCATTTAACAACTACAATTCTATTATCAACAATAAAATATATATATTTATCACATGAATACAATTTTTTTACTAACACTTGAATCTAATATTAATAATAAAAATTAACATTGAATAATTTTCCATCAATAAAATCTATCATAACAAAAAATTCAATGATAATAACCAATTTAGAGAAATAATTTATTTTATATAGATTCTTAATTTTATGAAAAACTTTAACATTTAATTTTATAGGATTTAATTATAAAAATATCACATTAATTTATTTTAATTTTATATTTTCACTGAGTATCAATAGTTGTTATATTTTCTAATTTTCTTCATTTAATAAACATTTAAATGATTTTTTTAATTTTTTTTAAAATTATTATGATATTTTAATGTAATAAGAATAATATTTAAAAATATGGATATATATAAAAAATGAATAAACATATTTCAATTACAAGTAACTAATAATTTATATTCACATATTGATATTTTATTTTATATTATAAAATAGAAAATTCAATTTTTATAAAATTTATTTTTATTACATTTATTATATAAAAATAAATTATGTAATTAGTAATGGGAATATCCATATTGAAATTTTATTTATTTATTATATTTTTTTAGATATTTAATTTTTATATATTATATATATATATGTTTCATATCTATTTAATTTTACAAAATTAATAATTTTTCCATTTAATTTTTTTTTATATTTTAAATTTAAAATATAAAATTTGAATTTATATTTATTTGTGTAATTTATTTTTAAAATCACATATACTTTTACCCCAACACCTGAACTCAATCAGTTTCGATTTTCCAAATTCCCTTCTCAGCTTCGATACATGGGATTTGATCCACATACACTTTCATCAAATTCACTAATCTGCATCAATTTACCTACAAAATCTCTCGATCTCCCACATTTATAAATCTTTACCATAAAATAAATCACAAAATAACAAAAAATATTTCACAAATTATAAAGTATTATAATATCAATTCATTTCAGGTAATACTTATCTATGGCCCAAATATATTTACCATGTAAACACATTACCCAAATTCCATACTTATAAAAATTGTAAAAAACTGGTGAAATTGATCCCTACTTCTTCAAATAGACATGTGTTGACACTAGTTTAGCAGATCATCATTCATCGCCACCATTTTATCAAATCATCATTCACCAAAACTAGTCCACCAAATCAGTGTTTTTCACCACCAGATCATCGATACTTATTTTACACCCCATTCATTATATCCCATATTTTGTTTTGAAGACTTAACCCATTATTAATATTCCATTAATATTTATCCCATGATTCAATTTCTCACCCCCACTATCCTCTAAAAAAACTTCACTAAAGGGAGGTAATTAGGCTTCTAATTGGTTCTTAGACTAAACCAAGGGTGATTTTTGAAGTAACCAAAATAGTGATATGTTGACAAGTCAATCGACCCATGGTTTTCAAAGAGAAATGATAGATTATACTAAAATAGTTACAAGGGTAACATCAAGGTGGAAAGAAAAGAGGGATCAAATGAAGGAATATATTGTTGAAATAACAATTATTTTGGGTCTAGAAATATTGTGATGGAAGAATTTTGTGAAGCCATTTTATTTGAAACCACCATAATATGGTCATCAAGGATCACACCAATCTTTGATCATTAATGAACCAACTATCTCATTGATGCAAAGAGTTTCTTTTTTCCATTATTCATTTATTTCTATGTAGTCTACATGGAGGAATAATGGAATTAAAAATCCAATGTTCCACCACATGGTCCAACAAAGGAGACTCATGCCAAGTTCATTGGAAGCCAAGGAATATAGTAAAATATTTAATTTTAAATGGGTAAGTGTTAGTGATATCTAATTTTATACATTTGAAAAACATTTTTATTTTAACTTAAGGCATACTATTGTTTTTTAAATAATAGAAGTGATTAAAAACATATATGTTACATTCATGTTATAAATATAGTTTAACCACTGAGATGATATATTTAACATACATCTATAATATTGAAGGGATTATTTGAGTGATGGGTTTTTAGGTAGTGGTGCTTCACTACTACCTTCATCTTTTGTTGAACTACTAAGTGAAACATTATATTTCACTTATGGCCTTAGATATTGATCTAAATGCCTTATTTAAGGGAGTTTAAGGATGAAAATAGAAAACATTATGAACTATTATTCCCATAAAGTCATAAAAACCATAGTATTTGACAAAAAATTTGGACAAGCAGTGAGAAACATCAATACAATGATCAAAAAGAAGGGAGACTAAGTATGGTATCCACTGATATTTGTATAACAACATGACCATTTTTTTATAAGTGGAGGTCATGGGAAAAACACCATGAATCAATATGATATTATTTAGTTCTTCAAGTGTGGTACCAATATTTTATATATGAAGTGATTATATATAATTATTTCATATGAATAAAATTTACTATGATTATAAACATGACATTATTAAGTTTATTTTTATCTAAAAGTGATTTTTGTGCTTTTTTAGTTGGTATATACACTTTCTTAACTATAATTTTAAACTAAATTTTCCACTTGGAATGAGTCAACCACTACAAGAGGAGGATGTAAGTAATAAATCTACGTGATGTGTAGTCACAGATCACAAGGGAACTGATGTATGTTATGATTTAAGGAAGTAGGAGCTGTATGAATTCCATGAGTTGTTGTGGTACTATAAAAGTAAAACTATAGGATTAAGAATGTATTAACTTGAATGAATACTCTAGGAATGAATTGTTGTTGTTTGAGGATCAAATTATTATGAGAAAAATATAATTTAAAAATCATTAAAGACCCAATAAGAACATCCTATGAAAAAAATATTAAAACCCCTGCTAATTTGTGATAGGTGAGTACAAGTAGATGAGAAACATGGACCAGATTATAGAGGAGATTTGGTGATGATATTTCCAGAGGAATAAAATTACTTGATCTGTTAGCACTCTCAAGGATGCATTATGGTCATTGTTAGATACTAAAATGTAACCTCACTATTCAAAATGAGGTGGTAAGTATGATAATATATATTACATCACCATATGGAAAAAAGGATGCATTAACATGCTATATTATGGATGAAAATCCTAATTAAAGTAATTATATGAAACTATTTAACTATTTTGAAGTCCTAAGAATAATGGGAAGGGGTTATATAATCTTTATTTTGGTGATCATATTTTTTATTAAAAGTTGGTTGGTTTATGAATGTTATTTATCCACTAGTGCTTGGTTTTTCCTTTGATATTCCTATCCCACACAATCTAGTTATAGTGTGACCATGAGGATCTAAATGAATATTAAAAATAATTTTAGATAATATTATGTTTTTTTCTTCCAGGGAAACCATTAGAACATTCAAAAAACATGAAATTGGTGGCCATCATATTTTCAATGAGGTTGTAGGCTATAATTTATTATAAGTATATATAATCTAAGAGTGTCAAAATTTATTTCATAACCCTAAAATATAATTATATTCAAACTTTAATGTTGTTTTTGGGATTTATAGTTGTTGGATTATTTTCCCATTGTAGAGAAATATGATTATCAATTATAGAGTAATTTTTCTATTATTTAATTTTTTTCATAGGTATATACATTATTTATATTTATATTTTATGTTCCGCCATTAAAACTATACATAAAATAAGTTGTTCTTCAGTGGTATGTATATTTTATGATATTTTTTTTCATGAATAAAGTTTTAATTAATTTCTATATTTTTTTCAAAAAATATTTGTTTTATTTTGATTTTTTTCTCCCTTGAAGCTATATAAAAATTTGTTGACAATGAAAATGATGAGGAAATTACCATCTTATGAGAAAAAATACATTTAAAGGTAGAAAAATATTTCAATTATATGGCTGGTGGGATTGTCAATTATATTTTATAAAATAAATTTGTTAAATTATAATGAATAAAATAATTATTTATGACCTACGCACCATAATCCTGATGTATATTTAAATTTTATAGAATTTAAAGCAAATAATCATTTTATTTTGTGGGTGAAAGGTAAAAAATAAACTAATATTTTCTTTATAGTTTACAAAATTTAAAATAAATAATGGGTTCATGGATTTGAGGCATTAGGGTATTGATTTAGTAAGGAAATAAAAAATGTTTGAGGAATCTACTACTTATGTTTCAACCCTGTTAGGGATATACTGAGCAAAGGATGGTTACCAAGAGACCTCTGGTTGTACTATTTCTACATGTTTGTAGTCACAAATTATATAAACTCTAAACTATACTTATCTTTCCTATTTTTTCACTGTTGGTAGTAAGAAAACACCGAAGAGGGATTTAATGTTCTCTTCCATAATCAAGTATACCATTTTTGTATAATATTCCTCAGATGTTTACTAGTTCACTATTTTAACTAGTTTGTAAATTTCATCATCATATTCTAGATTATATAGTATAAAAATGGACAAGGCTAGTATAAATTTTTATCTTTTAACATACCTTTTACTTTCAGGAAATATTTTTTTAGAACCTTCATATAATCCTTTGAAACATCAAGATATTAAAAATCCATTTCTAAAACTACTATTCACTCATATGTAGTTTATTCACTATTTGGGATAGTTAAATGTTTGAAGACAATGATTTGTAACCATATCAATATTAGAGAACCATAGTCTATAACCTTATTAAAACATAATTTTTTTGTTTTGATATTTTTTATTTTACTGCGTTTATCATAAATGAAATGAAAAATTGTGTAGTGAATAAATTCACATTTATGATATTGATTCAAAACATGAAAATTGTATGAATGGTAAACAATGAAGTTTCACGTTCATTGAAGTTAGAAACAAAAATAGATAAAGGAAAAATATATCAAGATATTTCAATCTTTGAATGTGGTTGTAAATAAAACCACATGTGTTATTTTACTTATTATTGAAGGTGTTTTTGAAATAGTGTTTATGGATTTTTTATTGAAAAAAATGATTTTATATAGTTTTGCAATGATATTTATTAGGTAATTTTGGTAAGTTTTTTCAAATGAGGCGGGGATTCAAAGGAGGGATTTGTTTGATTTATTTTTCAAACCGAAGTGGTTTAAGAGTTTTTTTAGGATCTCTCTTCTCATGTTTGATAGTTTCAAGTTATACCTTAAAAATGTATCATCAAATCAACTCTTTCTTAGTTTGAACATATATTTTTTATGATTTAATGGGGAAAACTACACTAAAATGGATTATGAAATATAATGAGATCTAGTATTTTATGAATGGATCGATTTTACACCATGTTGGAACAGGATAATAAAATGATCTTTAATAGCATAGATTTTTTTGGTACACATTAAGGTTTGGGATAACTTTTTCGGGTAACTGAAACTGTGGTTTATTATTAAAATTATCTACATCTTATAACTAACAATATTAAATAAAAAATATAATTTTTATAAATACTCTACTAACATTGTGAAATTTGTGCAGTATATAAGATTTGTGAAATAACTAATATATAGTAGATAAATTCTACTTAAAACCTAATTCCCACCCTTAGAGATATATTCCCCTCAAGATATTTGAGGGCTTCCTTACTTCGATCTATGAAATTTAAGACATATCCCATGTCAGTTCCTTTAACATTAAACTTAGAATGTTGAACACATTTTTCTTCAAAAAGACTTATTTTAAATATTTGTGATTAAGCCAATTTTACTCTCACGCTAATGAATAGATAAATATTTTCTAGTAAAATAGTTATTACTAGACATTGAGTCATCATTAATTAAATCCATTGGAAAAGTTGGAAGATGGAAAACCTCTATTTTATTATCTTCTAGATCCATAGTCTAATTAACACAGATAACGAAGCTTCCAAGAGAATCCTTATCTTTAAGAGTGATATTAAGTTGATTAATTACCCCTCCCTTATCAATAAACATCTAATCATAATGATTGATATTCCCATAGCCCATTAATTCTACCATAAATTATTGAAAATACTATATTTATTTTAATTTAGACTCAAATAGGAAAGAATATGATTTTTTCTCATTAAAATCCAACTAAAAAAATATAATGTAAATAAATGCATTCATAGCTGAAATTGTTATATCAAGGGTAGAATAAGGAATACCTATAGGAAAATCCTAGATATGACTTATTTTTAGAAGATCCCAAGATATATGGATGACCTAATATTTATTTTTTTAGCTCTATAATAGTTCAATAATCATGTGTAACATGGATATAGAGGGTATTTAAGACCAATATAAATGCTATGATGTACAATCTTTATGATATTTCATCAAAAAATGTAAAATATAGCTACAATGGAAACATACATGGCTTGAATTTGAAAGATCACATTCCATGTTATTAGTTAATAATGAACTAGTAACCATTTAAACTAACTAAATCTATCTAATCCTCAAGGATCATCACCCCTCTAGTAATTGTTTAAAAAATGTAAAAAAAACCATGGATAAAAATCATAAGTTGATAATAATATAACTATGATTAATATAAATAGTTGATCTATAACTTGTTGTGTTTTTAATCATTATAGTTTTTATGGATATGATTTGAAATCCAACTCTATTTTCCTATAATCAGTAGGTTTATTATTATAAATTAAGAATATCTAATCAAGTTATCCCTCTATCAAAGAGGTTTTTAATAGGTTTTGGTGAACTCCTTCACATTATTAAGAATAATAATATAAGAGAATAAATTTAAAAACTATACCCAAAAATTTCCTATCTATGTTCATAAAATTTAAAAACTTCCATCAAGACTATAATTATAAATATACCATTAATTGTTAAGGGTTTTCATTAAACTAAATGGGGATTCATCTATTAAATTGGGAATCATTATCAATTTGAAATTAGTTTCATTATAAATTTAATGTATATTTAATATATTATATAATTTAATATAGTCTTACTAGATTATATAATATTTTGTTGCATGCCACTCTTAATTGAAATTAGCATCATTATCAATGCTTTATTCTCACAGGTTGGATTATATTCTTATTATTTTTATATCATACAGTGTTATTTTTAGTTACTGTGGTCACTGGTTATATTCTCTTAATGTGGTCACTTGTAATTTTTTTAGTCAGTGGATCTTTTATTTATTTTTTATTATTCTCACCAGATAATTTTATATCATGAGTAATGGATATTGTTGTGGTAATTGGTAATATATTCTTAGAGTGGTCAATTGAGGGATAATATTCTGGTTTTTATGGTCTCTATTTAGAATATATTATGGTTGTTTTTTAACTAGTTAGACAATCCTCTTGTACTCATCAATGGATGATATTTTTATATGAAGCTTTATTATTTATATATCATGTGTTTAAGTTAAAACTTGTTGATAACTGTTGTGTTTGTGTGATCATAACATTTCCTTTGATGGTTCAGGTATAATATGGAGGGAGATCGGTCAGGTTATGCTTTAAACATAAAAGGTTTTTCCATTTCAATCAAAGGGATTATGGTGAAGTTGTATATTCTAAGATCCATTATAGTACATAATAGCTCATGCGGAGTGACTAGGATTCAAAAATAGTGATGTCTGAGGTTTTTGAGAAATAGATTGTTCACTGAGTTCAATGTAATGTCTCTTAGTGTTCAAATATGTTTTATCATATATGTAATATGTTTCTTGGAGCCTCATGTCTTTTCATGAACTTGGAACATATATTTATTTATATTTCAATTTGTTTTTTTTGAAATAATGTATTTTTGATTCATATAATATAATTTTATAATTGTTATATGATAAATATAATAATATATTATATATAATTATATTAACAAAAATAATATAAAATTTTAACAGAAAATTTTTGAATAATGAAACATTATAAATTATATAAGTATAATTTACAAAAGATATTTATTACTGCTGTTTTTTATAAATGTTAATAGTATTAACAAGTAATGTATTTGTCGCAATAATCTATTTGATAAACCTTTTTACCAACATATATATAAATTATCATTTGGTATTTATATAATTGAAAAATTACTATTTTATCTATTACAATAATATTTAGAAATAGTTTTTTTACTAATAATTTAGTGATAAGGATATATTTTTTGGTAAAACACATTACCAATAGAATATCTGCCCTTACCAACAGATAAAATCTTATTGGAAAAAGAAAAATATTTTTTAGTGACAATGCCTTGGAATTATCAAACTATTAGTTTTATACATTACACATTTTATATGAAACTTATCTTTTAGCAATGAAACATTAGTGATGACATAAACATCATAAACTAATATAGACGTCTTAAACCCTCCACCATCATTCAACACTTTTAAACTTTCCTTAAAATCATCTCTCATTTCCCAAAAAATCTTGTCCCACCAACCCCTTCATCAATTCTAACTTCACCAATCACCATTAATCTAATCTATCATTATTATCTCCTGAGGTAAGTCATATTTGTTTTTTCATTTTTTTATTTTCATTTATTATTTTAATGAAAATTTATTATTACACTATATACCACACTTAGTTTAATCTTTTTTGATATTTTTTATGGATAAATATTACTATATAAAATATTGTCTAGAAAATGTTTTTATAGCATTTATATAATGAAATATGAATTATTAAAAACTAAAAAAGTGTTATATTTCAAAATAAAAAAAATAATGGAGTGAAAAATAAAATAAAATAATAGAGTTATAATAATTAAAATTTGTAAATAAATATATTTATAAATATTATATAATAAACAAATAAAATATATTTATATAATGAAAAGAAAAATATAGGTAATATGATTAAATATATTTAAATAAACACTTTTTTTTAAAATAATACTTATAGAAAACATAATATATATATTTATGTGATGAAAATATAATTATGTTAAAACATAAAAAATACTATAATAATTTATTATGTATCATATTAAAATTGTATAAAAAAAATAAAATTAAAAAAATATTTGTAATATTTATAGATTAATAATTAATAATATAAATTATATCTATAAAATAATATTCATATTATTTATAAAATAATATTTGTAAAATAAACAATAAATATTTATATATTTTAATTTTAATATTTATATAATGGTACTTTTTATATTTATAATTATTGAAAAACTTTATTTTATTCAAAATAAGTATTAAAAAAAAATACATGTTGATATTATTATGAAGGGGATGAATTATATGGATGAAACTATATTAATCCAAAGAAATATTGATGAAACGTTGTGTTTTCTATCATAGAGAGTAATTGTGGGTTAGTAGAGGGTCACTTTATCATTGTTTATTAACTAGGAGTCTTGACTCGGTTGAGAAACTTCATGTCATCTGCTTAATCCAGGAGACCTCACATTGATGTTAGAAATCCACACCAATTATTATGTTTATGGGAACCTATGAATACAGAATCCACTTAATACATCACATATAAAAATTGATGGAAGGATAAACCTTTGAGGTCAATCCCCATGGTTTGGATTTAAATAATTATTCCATTGGTGGAATGTAGTGCAAAAATTGAAAATTTTAAAATAAGTTATAAGTAGTGTTAATTTTTTTTATAATATAAAAGGGAAAAAGATTTGGAATAAACTAAAATGAAATATAAGTAACAAGATAATAAGACCATATTAATGCTTCAATAATATGATTAAATGATTGATGTAGCACCTAAGAAAATATAATCCTTACCAAGATGATTTCAAGGAGAAAATGGGAATGATTATAAAAAATATCAATTATTTGTATTAATTAATTTTTTTAAAAAAAATCAATAACAAGGGATTATTTGGTATAAACAACTAAAAAACTTTGATCGAAAGGAAAAAATAATAAAATATTTGGTCAATAGTAAAATAGAAAATAAAAACCAATCAATAAAATAATATAAAAGTTTTAGAAGTATAAAGGGAAATAGTATAACATGAAAACTAATAAATATTATATAATAAATATATATACATAGAAAATATAGATGATGATAATACTGGGTCACTACAAAAAAAATAATTTTTATCAAAAAATAATTACTAACTGATTACATATATGCTGGAAAAAATGATTAATTTCAATAGATATTAAATTTTTTCATAATAAGAATAGATACCAAAATTTTTTTAACAAAAAATCTCCAATTGACACTAAAATCTATTTAATTTTCATAATAATATCAAAAATTATTTTAACAACAAACCAATTTTTTATTATTAAAAGCCATCATTAGCTACAAATATTTTAACATTATACAAATCCTTTGTAATAAATTATTCAATAATATAATTTTTTTTAATAAACATATAAATTAAAATAATTTTTAATTATAATCATATATAATTATATGGTAAATTAAAATATTTATAATTTAAATTATTCAATAATATCTATTGATGAAATTTTCAATTACAACCTATTAAAAATATATCTTTTTTTTCTATATAGATATAAGATTATATGATAAAATAAATATTTATAATTTAATAATAGTTATCTGATTGAGCACCCACACACACCCACACAAACTAGTTACATATGTATAATATAACTTTTTATATAATTCTAAATAAATTTTCATTATATATATTTATATAATATGAATTTTATAAGCATCATGATGATTTATTTGTTCAAAATATTTTTAATATAAATTATATCATCAAAATTTTTTCCCAAATAAATCTCACTTTTCTTGTAATACCCCATGAATTCCTTTGTTCATTCCCATACCCTCCATAGTACCATAAAAATCATCTATTCCCCTAGTTTATCTATGAAAAAGTTTCAAACCCTCATTCATCACAACCCATTTGACATAAAAAGATTATTATGGTAGTTTCACCCAATTAGTTTATCATGATCACACCTTATTCATATTACATTCATCCATTTCCATGTTCTGTCCATCCCTTATTCACATCTTCCAACCACATTTCCTCACATGAATGGTCTACTTCCTATCCCGCATGTTAGGTTTATCACTATCATCATCATCCTCCCCAATACCCATGAAATCAAATCTTCATCATTACCCATAATATCTACCCAATATTACTTATAATTATGAATCCCCCTCCTTGTATCCCCTTTTATCTTCCCATATTATTTTCCCCTACCTATTATGATTCCATTTATTAATTCCTTGTTTGTGAAATTTTTTCTTAATTTAACTTTTGTAAGTGTATTTAATGACTCTATATATTTGTAGTGTATTGGGTGTAGATAAGTTTATTTTAGTGTTTGTACTCTATTATGTTGAACCCAATCAAAACAATTATTTAATTCCAATCAATTTTAGGTAAACATACCCATTATTACCATGTTTCATCTAAATGTTGATAGGATTCAGGGGAAAAATTATTTAGGCAATAAACATTTTATATGAATTTTTTATTACTAGTTTTATAAGAATAACTACATCTCATGAATATTGATGTGAAATTATTCATTTAGTACTATTTAATTAGATTTTATAGAACTCATAAGGGACCCATCTATCACATTTTATGTAGGATTTTATTCGGGATTATATATATCCATTGACACAATGTATATTCAAATAAAAAGGTATATGATACAAAAAATAATGAATATTCTATACCAAGATCTCCTCAAAGGTGAACCACTCTTTTTTTATAGAGGAAACCTATTTTAGTTATGAATTTAACAGACACACAGTTAATACTTATTAATAAAACATATAACTTTTTATTTTTTTTGATTTTTAGGCTTTAAATATATTTTTACTACTATTATAAAATAGGTAACAAAAATTAAATTCTTGAATAATTATTCTTTAATACATCCATTTATTTGAGCTTATAAATTATTCTCTTTATGTATTAATTTATATGTAATGGGTTCAAAGAACTTTTGATGGAATTATAATAAATATATTTGACACGAATATTTCATTAAATGCACATTTTGTCCCATAGTGTCTAATTTATTTCATTTTAGATGGAATTGAAAAATTAAATGGTTTGTATGAAATTTGTTTTGAGAACGATAAAAATTACATCAACAGAACACATATCGAATCATTGAGTATATTAAATTGAATTGGTATTTCCAATTCAATGGTTCGTTATAGTGGTATAATTCTGGTTAAATTTTCTATTAACTAATTCCATTTTTTAAATATATATACATACATATTAATAAAAATTTGACTGATATGTATACAAAATTTAGTTTATATACCATGGATTTATACCTATTTAACATCTTTGAGTTCTTTTCTTGAATAATTTTATTTTTTATAAATATTACTTGGATGAAATGAAAAGTAGTAAAAAAATATTATTTTTTCATGTAAATGGACGATGGGAAAAAAATTAAAATTAAAATTAATTTTATCTTTATATTTGATATTATTACTTTTTTACTTAGTGTTACACTCAATTATGTAACATTAAAAAATATCATTTATGGCTATAGTTAACATAAAAATTGGGGGTGTTACTCAACATGATTGATGTCTCTCTTAATATTTTTATCTTTCTTATTTGATTAATTGTATGTAGAACACCTAGATATGACATGAAGAGGAACCTAGTTGGTTGTGAGGGACATGACTTGCATGAGGAAAAAAACACTGACCAAAATATGCTAGAGATAAATCTGGGCCATTGGATTAGTGGGATCAACAGTCCAAATAAATTGATCCATATTTCTAATAATACGAAAAATATAAATTCTAGGATAAAATAAATTTCAAAAAATTTGAAGTTTAGTTTCACATAAAGAGCATCCATTCATGAATAAACCATAAAAATCATGTGGAATAAAACAAAATAGAACCAAATTTTCCCTCTCACTTCCCTACCCACCACTGGATACAACTAGGAATGGGGAAAACAAAAAAAAACACGATGAAGGCCCATGATAGAGGGTTTGGATTATTGACTATAAAAATAACCAACAAATAAAAATTTTGAATGCATGAAACCCAATACCACATTCCATTATGTTTTTCCTTCCATAAAATTCATTAAAAAAACAACTACTCATAGAATTTAAATACCCACCACTACCTCACATTGCATACAAGCTTGACATCCCAGAATTCGATTCTTTGGTGAAAATATAGTGGGTACCTTAATGTTTATTTCTATATTAAGTAGTTAATAAAGACTAAAAACGAGTTAATTGTTAAACTACTTGATAAAATAATACATGACAAGCTATCATCTATGTTCATATTTGGGATTTTGTATATTATAAATATGGATTCTATAAACATATCCTCCTGGGATTTTAATGATTGAAAGTATGGGGTTTTTGGGGGTGGAACCAAATATGATTCCCAGAAAATAATCTTTTCATAAATTTATTTATATACATATATTGTGATAGCTAATACAGTTGATAAATTGATCCTGGATATCCATGGATAAGCATTTATTAAGACATGGGAGGAAACATGTGGTTAAATTGAAAGAAACCATACTATTATAGTTCAACATGGGAAGTTTTTAGGGTATCTTGTTGTTTTAAAGGGACCATGAAATTATATAATAACCATTAAGGAACTTGTAAATGATTTATGTATCAACACAAAAAATTGAAAAATAAAAATTTACATAAGGATTGACCTCTATTAATTTGTGAACAATAACAACTAAAGGGGGAAATAATTTCACTTATAGAACCTAGTTCCTAGAAGGGACTGGACCATGTCCAATAAATTGAATTCACTACATCTCCATTGGGGCTATCCTTTACCACCAGCGTCATCATCAATGGAACTGGAAAGGGAGGATGGGATCAAAATTTCCATGACCATACATGATTTATATATTTAGACCGTCTATTTAAATATATTATTTAATCCTTATCTATATCTTAATTTTATTTTCTCATTGTTGTGTTTCCATTTATCAAGTTGGATACACCACATTAACACCAACTATAAGTCACTGGGAGATTTTTTATTTTGTATTTTTATTCAAATATTAAACTTTTGTTAATGATAGGGTATAAAAATATACATTCATATATTGGATGAGATATGTGGATTAACTATAGGTTATTAGGTTTACTTCCATCAATGGATTAACCGTAAAATATATTCACATTGTGGAGTCACCACTATCCTACATTCTAGTGATGATGTGTAATTCAATGAATATTCACAATTTCATGACATCATACTTGAGCATAATCCCCAGCACTAATTGAATTCATCTACAAAAGGTTCTGAATTTCACCATCACTAATTCCTAATTTTCATATGGTAATCACCTCTACCCCTACCCCACAACTCGATTAAAACTCAAAAAAATTAACATTTACCTTCTTTGATGTTGTCTTATTTTTTTTATCCACATACATTTGACCAAAAAAAGGACTTGATAATATTTTTGGGGATGATTGTGTCTCAGTCGGTGATTTTAATTTAGATGTCACTATTAAACATGTATAATGTGGTATGGGCCATGGAATAAAGTATATATATTTATTTACATTTATTATTTTAAAATAAATGCTATCATTACACAAGTGTAAAAATGAATTATTGAGAGATTAATTAAGGGTGGTAATATTGTGAATGTGAATGACATAAATGTAAACAATGTTAACTTCAATAGTACTACCAACAGTGCTCAAATCAGAACATGATAGGTAAATAGGCTATCCTTTATCCCTAATATCTAGTGAGTTGATATAGTCAATGAAAATTCATAATAAATAAATTTTTATGCATATCTGAATATTGGAAAGGGAACAATAAAAAGTGTCATGTTTGAAAATATCAAAATCAACTCTATCTAAAACCCAATAATCATCGATTATAATTACTATGATAGAAGTGCTTATTTTAAATTAGTAAAATATTTCCTTTTTATTTTTTCAAACAAAAACACACATATTTTAATGTCAATAAATATATATAGAATATTCAAGGGATAATTACATTAGATTAACATGTGATACCATCCAAAAACATGCACAAAACTTACCATAATTAAAAAATTATTCTCTATCTAATTTTTTTCCCACATATCATATAATATTAATAATTTTTTGTCATTGTTAACATTATCTAGAAAACTAGTGTTAACATCAATGATATAACTTTCAAGGATATGGTGGGGACATCAAGAACATAGATAAAAATTACATAAAATTACAAAAAATAATTTCTATACACTGAGATAGTTTTGGACTCAATACAACTCACTTACAATAGAAAAGGACAATTACTACCACCCAGGATGTAGTAGTGCTCATGGAATCACCACTCATTTTATTAAACCAAGACTTATTCCTCTTGGAAATTTATTTCTAGTAATCATGTTTCCTTATATTTTATAGAGATAAATCCATCCTCAAAGAATGAAATAAATAAATAATAATATTTGAGGAAATATAAATATTAATTTCACTATGATCCTTGTATTGTTATTTATAGAAAATATAGTAATTTCATGTACATTCTAGTTACACTAAAAAACTCTAGAGAATATTGAGGATTTATTTTATGTTAAATTTTAAAAAACATTGGCATGTGTATATTTAAAATTAATAAAAACCATTTGTTTTTTATTCAATTTAATTATTTGATAATATTTATATTTTCTCATTTTTGAAACTATAAGGTAGAAAAATATAATGGAATATAAAAATAGAAACCAATTTCGAAAATTAATATCTTATGTCATTTTTAACATTAGGGTGCATCCAATGATGCGGTGTAGGGATATTTGATACTGTAATTATGGTTATGATAGTGTCATTAAGATCATGATCATATATTAAATTAAAAAATAATAATAATGAAAAACATGGAACTGATTAGAAAAATTTGTAATTGAAAACCCCAAAACTAAAATGTTGTAAATGATCAAATAATTCTATTATAAAGTTCCTTGTAATCCAAATATGTTTTCGTATATTGAAAGAAAACCTATAAAATACATCTTATGAAAACAAAATTAAATACCTCATAAACACGTGAGCAATAGATCTAACACTGTGGTTAGATTTTAAAAACAATATAACAAGATTATAAATTCAATAGTTAATTTTTTATACAAACAAGTGTTGACACACTGTATAAAAATAGTGCTATACTAATAGGATTTTATTGAAAAATAATATATCTCTCGGTAAAAATGAAATATTCTAATAGATGATAAGTTTTATTTGTATTGAATTTATGTACTAACACACTTTTTTAGAAATAGATATATCTATTTTTATTGATCATTTAACATGTAAAAATATGTTACCAACAGTTAAATATCTTTCTTTATCACACTAATAAAAACATTTTTTTACTAACACTTGAACCTATAATTCATAATAAGCATTAACAATGAATCTTTTTTCCATTAATAAAATCTTTTACAATAAACCATTTAATGATAATAACCAATTTAGAGAACTTTTTTCAATAGATTTTTATTTTAATGACCAAAGTCAATATTTAATTTTATAGGTTTAATAAAAAAATCTAACATTAATTAATATAAATTTTCAATTTTCTCTAAGTACAAATAGTGCTTTTATTTTCTAATGGTTTTCATTAAAAAAAATTAAAATAAATTTTATAAAAAATTAAATTATTACAATAATTGAATTTATAAAATATAATAAATAAAAACAATATAATAAAAAAAAACTAATAAACACAATATAAATATAAGTAACTAATAATTGATACTAATATAATAAAATTTTATATTAAATTATAAAATAGAAATATTATTTTTTATAAAATTTAAAATTTTTTATATTTATTATATAATAATTAACTAAGTAATTAATTAAGGACATTTACATATTGAATTTTGTATATTTGTTATATTTTTTTCATATATTTAATTATATATATATATATATATATTATATTCATTTAATTTTAAAAAATTAATAAATTTTCAATTTACATTTATATATTTTTATATTTTAAATTTAAAATATAAAACATAATTTTATATTTTATTTATGCAATTTATTTTCTAAATCACATATACTTCCACTCCAACACTCAAAACTGATCAGTTCTGAGTTTCTGGATTCCTTAATTGGCTTCAATCCACTAGTGATTTCTTCATATTCCTTGATCCAATTTAGATCACCCATGCATATTCTTATTCTCTGGCATTCATAAATCCTTACAATGGGAGATAAAGGATGTGATTCACTACTAATTTATTTATTTTGACATGATACATACAATATTTTTGACTTGAGGAATATAATGTTTTTCAAATAATGGCGATGATTCCCTACAATTTTTTTGCATTCATGGTCCCAAGATAGTTCAACCATAGATATGATACATCTAACAAACATCTATTATGTTGAAGAGATACTTTGAGTGATGGTATTTGATGTAGTAATGATTCCCCACCACCTTCATATTTATTTACCTTCTAGGTAAAACATGATATTTCAATCACGTCACTAGATGATGATATCACACTATTAGTTATGGAAGTTGGATGATCATGATAGAAAGGAGTATTCTCCTCTATTCCCAGCAAGTCAAACCCACCAAAATATTTGATACAGAATTTGGAAAAGCAATGAGAAACATCAATATAATGATCATCATGATGGGTGACTAAGCATGGCATCCACTGATGTTGGTAGAACCACATGACCATTGATTTTCATATGTGGAGTTCCTGGGAAATAAAACCCTAAGAATCACTAATATATTATTCAGTGTTAAAAGTATAGCAACTAGATTCAGTAGAATAAGTAATTCTGCATACTTATTCTGTATGAAACCAAATTATTATGATTGTAAAAATGAATTTTTAGGTTTTTTATCTAAAAAGGATTAGTTGTGATTTTCAGTTGAGATCTACGCTTTCTTAACTATAATTTTAAACCATGATTTTTTTTCACTAGGAATGATTTAACCACCACATAAGGATGATGCAATAGATAAATCTTTATAAAGTATAGTAAAATATCACAATTCTACTGATGCATAATATGTTTCAAGGAGGTAGGACTTGTATGAATTCCATGATATTTTTTGGTACTAGAAAAGTAAGACTACAAGGTGAGGTATGACATACCTCAGGTGAATATTCTAGGTCGAAAGGGTTGAAGGTGGGGTATAAAACTTGGAGGAGAAAAGAATATCCATTTCCATTATCTAAAAAACCATCATGAACATCCTTTGAAAATCATTGAAAATTATACTACTTTGATACAGGTGATTATAGGTGGATTAAAAACATGGAAAGGATCATGGAGGATTTTTGTTGATGGTATGTTAAGAGGAATAAGAGTACCAGATCTGTCACTACATGAAAGGATGCATTATGGTATTTTTTAGAAACTAAAATGATGCCTCATAAATTTATATATATATATTTTAGTATTTATTAAAATAATAATAAGTTACCTTTTTTTAACAGGGGTACAAAGGAAACATCACCGATGAATTATTTTGGTTATCTTGATAGGAGGAATGGATGATACTACTTTTTCCACTCATCATCCTGGATCAATGACATAGTAAAGGAAACATCATTGATTCTAACTTTTACCCAAACCCCAATAAATAGGAACCCTCCCCTCCCCCTTATCCCCACTCATTTCACCAACCCTCTCTCTAATTCCACTCTGTCTCTATCAATGCTTTTCCCAATGTTTCAACCTTTTTGGGTGGTGTTTTTGGGTGGTGTAAATGGAGCACCGCATTTTGCGAATCATTATTTAGATGTATTATTTATTATTTATTTATTTAGTTGTTTCATTTTTATTTTTTTAAATATGTTATTTACTCAGTTGTTTAGTTAGTTAGAGGTATTTTAGAAATAATATCTAATATTAGTAAATAAAATATTATTATTTATTTATGAACTCTGAGTAATGAATTTATAATTAGTATTAGTAATGGATTTATTATTATAATAAAATGATTATTTATTATAATTTAGTAGTTTTTAAATACTAGTGACATAGTTAGGAATTAATATTTACTAGATAATGAATAAAAGACACTGAAATAATGTTTTACTAATAATTAACTATTAAATAACTAAAGATCAACTAATGATAATGTAATGATTATGTATTGATTAACTAATGAATAAATCAAGATTAATGAATGATTAGATAATGAATAACCTTGGATTTACGTAGAACTATCTTATGATCAAGTAATGATTAATTATTTATTAGAAAATGATTAATTATTACTTAAATAATGATGAATAGTAATTAATAATTAACAACTAAAATGTACTTAACTATTAATTAAGTATTGATTAACAAGAGACTAATGGATGAGTATGAACTAATCAGATTAGGATTATCTAATGTTTAACTAATGATTGAGTAAGTAATTAATAAATAACAACTAAAAAGTAGTTAACTATTAATTAAGTAATTATTAATGAGAGATTAATGAATGAGTAAAGAATAATAAAATCAATATTAAATAATTTTTAACAAAATATTAGCTAATAATTAACTAATTAATAAAAAATGATCAACTAATGACTAAATAATGATTAAATAATAATTACTTAATGATGAATGTAATTAAAAAATAACTAATTATATAATACATAACTATTAATTAAGTAACGATTCATGAGAGATTAACGAATGTGTAATGAAAAATTAATTTCGTATCAATTAATTCTTAATTAATGATTATCTAAAAAATAACTAATGAATGACAAATGATTAATTAATGATTAAAGAATGATTAACTAATAATTACTTAATGATCAAATATAAATTAAATAAAAATTCCAAATAAAGTTATACTTGATATCTATTAATCATGTAATGATTAATTATTGATTAATGGATGATTAAGTCACAATTAATTTAGGATTAACTAATGTTTATATAAGGATTAACTAATAAATAATTAATTAATAAAAATGATTAACCAGTGATTAAACTAATAATTACTTAATGATCAACTATTAATTTACTAATAGTTTACTATAAACTAACTACTTAATATCTATTAATTAAGTAATGATTATAGAGTGATTAATGAATGATTAAGGAAAAATATATTTAGGATTAACTATTTCTTAACTAATGATTACGTAGTGATTAACTAAGGATCAGTGAATGATTAACGAATGATTAAATAAATATTAACTAATAATTATATATTGGTTTACTTTTAATTAACTAATAATTAACTATAATGCAATGAATTAATATATATTAATTAATAAATGATTAACGAGTGATTAATAAATGATTAAGTCACAATTGATTTTTGATTAACTGATACTTACATAATAATTAACTAAGGATTAGTGAATTATTAACGAATTGTAAAATAATGACTAATTAATGATAAAAAGAATAATTAACATGAGATTAATTAATTATGAAATAATGATTAAAAAATAATTAAATAATGATTAACTATTAATTAAATATAAGATAATTACATAAATAATGATTACAATGTAATTAATTAATAGTTTAATATAATGTAACTACTTAATAACTATTATATATGGAATGATTAACAAGTTTTTAAACACTTATTAAGGTGTAGATAACATAGGATTCACTAATGCATAATGAATAATTATGTTATGATTAACTAATGATTAACCAATGATTAATGAAAGATAAAACAATTATTAACTAATTATTAATCATTAATTAAGGAATAATTATTTGAAGAGTAAGGAATGAATACCATAGAAATAATTAATGATGAAGTCACTATAAAAAAATAATTTGTTAGTGATAAACAATTAATAACCTTTAAAATAACAACAAAAGAACTAATAAATAATGAATGCATAACTATTGACTCAGAAATGATTAATTAAATATTAAATTATAATTTAATAATGATTATATATGGATTATCTTTGAATTGACATAAAATTATAATAGGATCAAAGAAGGATAACTGGATGATAAAGAGGATTACTTTCACACCTAATTTGTTACTCCCAAAATTTAGATGATTATTTCCTTGCTGTACACCTGATTATATACTCTCCAATGATATGTTTTATATTATTCATATTTTATTTAAAAACTAATGAACATAAAATTAGGAAGATTAAATAATGTACTATGAATCAATAGTGTTATCTTATAATATATTACAAGACATTATAAAATTTCAATAAAATAATGATCTTGTGGTTATCTATGAAATGAAATCCCTATTTAGAACATACAAGTTGATTTGGCTCTGGAAAAAAGGTACCTTGGGGGTAAAAAACCCAAAAAGGGTGATTGATTTGGACTCTATCATCACCTGGTGCATGAAAACAAGATTTAATGCACACCTAATTTGAAATTTCTTTGGTATATGATTTAGATAATTCACATTCCTTTTGTAAACTATTCAACATACCTTTAGGAATATTAAAAATAGTAATAAAAAACAGTAGTGTGAACTTTTAGGGTATAAGAAGATGTTCTAAAATTTTGGTAAAGTAAATATTATGTGGTTATATAAGAAATTAAATCCATGTTTAGATACAATAAGTTAATATAGCTTTGGAACAATGGTACCTATGGGTAACAACCCTAAATAGGGATATTTAGTAGGAATCAATTGTCACCGGTGAAAAAAATGGGCCTTATTGCACACCTGGTCTTACACTATCAGGAATATGCTTTATATGATACACATTATCATTATAAAAACAAGACCATCCTTTAATGAGATTAAAAACTATACTATAAAAAATTAGTTCCATATTTTAGGATATAAGAAGACATTCTAAAATTTCAGTAAAATAATTATTTTGTGGCAAACTCTACATGATTATTACCCATTGTTAATATTATTTACCATAATGGAATCTTGACATTTTTTTCACATAGTAAATATTGTTTTCCTATTTCTACTACTATGAAAAGGTTATCCACACTAATGATGGAGCTTATTATATTACACAACCATACAAAATGGTTAAGGAATCTGATTGTGTAACCCTAAGATAACTTTAGAAAAGAATTCATGGCTGTATAAATCTGGGACCGGATCAATAGATCTAGTCTATTAACAATAGAGATTTTCAATTATTGGTTATGTTATTTCATATAGCTCTAAGAAACAACATTATTTTCTTAATGGTCAGAGGGTTCCATGATGGATTTATATGTTGAGGTTTCTTATGTATAACAACAACGTCCAATTGTATGAATACATATACATACAAGAGTGGTTGAAGAAGGTCCATCCTAAAAAAATGAGGCTATTACCTATGATATGAAAAAATAAAACCTAATTGATCTTTTGAATATAAAAATAATCAGTTGGATGATGAGAAAGTTTCTAATGTTGGGACATATAGAGACAATAGGGATGATGAGGAGGAAGCTATAAAAGTTGGGGAAGAAGTTTCTAGATATTAATCAGCCATATAGGGGCCTCATTGCACAATAAAACATCCTCTAATATTTACATCATGGTCAAAAGTAATGGTACATTTTATTGAATTTAAATGGAATTTTATCACACCTAAAAATGATTTTCACAAAGTTGTTGAGGATAGATTTAGTGAGATGAAAAGAAAACTTAATATGTTGGAAGATATTTTCCAAGTAAAGATACAATGAAAAATAGACTAAAATGATTTCATATTTAGAGACACAGATGATATTTAGTTCAAGAATCAAGCTATAAAAAATACATCATATGGTGTTATAAATTTGGGGTTGATTGTAAATTTCACATGAGGGAGATTCTTAACATTACATTTAGAGGTTGGATAATTTCTATGATTGAGGAATCTCATACATACATTCATCCAAACCTAATAAAAGATCATACATCATTGGGTGTAGAATTTTGGTTTTCTTTTACCATTGAGATGATCAAGACCTGCCAGGATGTGCCTATAACCATTGTGTAGGAGAGTATAAAAAAATATTTTTCTTATTATATTTCATATAGTAAGGCATGGATGAGGGAATAGAAGTCATTTTTCATGGTCTATAATGATTGGAATGACTTATATTGAGTGTTTCTACAATTTCAAGCCATACCAAGACACACTAACTAAGTTTCATTCCATCTCGATATGAAAAAACATGTGTCTTATGATAATAGACACAATCCGTCTCATATAATTTTTTTCAGTTGTTTTGGGAATTACATCCATTTATTTCCACATTTCATTTTTATAAATAGTTCCTACAAATTGACATGGTGTTTCTATGTGGAAAATACATGGGTGAATTATTGATTATGGAAACCCAAGATGGTAACAGTTCACCTATGTTGCTTTCATTTTACACTGTAAAAAAGGAAAATTATGAATCATGGAGTTGGTTTTTTTAATGTATCAACAATCATTTAACCAACATTCATGGTTTCTGTTTGATATCTAATCATCATCAGAATATAGATAAGTAAATCATTGCAGATCCTATTATATGAAGATCCCCAAATTTACATTATTGATACTGCATCAATGAAATGGGAAGAAACATGTGAAAAACCTTTTATAAGGAACCTATGAAGAAGGAAATCATGAGGCTTGGTATATAATATCATTCTCATTTTTTAATATTTCAATATAATAATAAAATTATTTTTGATGAAATATATTCACTTATGTATAGCATATGATCAAAATAAAAAAAATAACAATTAAAATAAATCCAAAGTGTTAATCAGGGAGTGTATGATTATATGATGCATATTCCAGAAGAAAAATGGAAAATGGTATATGATGGGGGGGGAGGTACAAACACATGACCACAAACATTATGGAGAGCATCAATGATGTCATTAAGGGGGTTCACAAGTTACCTATTAGTGCACTACTATAGGATAAATGTTATTATTACATCATGTAATTCATTGATAAATAAAGATAGACTGTAGATAAGATTCAATAGGGAATAAAGTATGGATGACACATTCAATGAGAGATTGAAAATAACATTGATGAAGATTCAGCTTATCAAGTGATCTTTTTCCACCAAGAAGACTCTTGATTTTAAGTGAAAGAGTTTTTAGACCCTATAAAAAGTAGCAACAATCAATTAATAGTGGTATTAGTAGAAGTGAGGCCTTTTCAATGTAGAATCTTTTAATAATTTCGGTTTCCGTGCACACACACACCATTGAAACATGTGCCTCCATGAACATATCATAGGAAGAATATGTTGATCTAGTGTATGATGGGCACCATTTCTAACTAGTATACTATACTATGGAATCTTATTAGGGTGTTTTGAAATTTTCAAATACTCAAAGACCAGCCAATATTGACACATGTTATCAACATGTTCTATCAGTGAGGGATAATTAAGTCTATAAGTTTACAGAATGAGATAGAATGGTCTCAAGAACAAGGTAAATGTTTGAGATTTAGCATATGTAATTGGGAAGATCATAATAAGATATGATTCCCTAACATTGCTAGATTAATTTCACACTCTGATTCACAATGATGTTTTCCCTCTAATGTGAACTTTTATATTATGAATTACAAGGTGTTAATATAAAATCCATTATTTTCTAAAATTATGTAACATTTTCAAATACTTTTACTATCAAATAATAAGTAGTTGATAAATTATACAACTATTTACATAAATAAAACACAAGAAAAACATTCCTAAATGTTTCATCATTTAAATAAATAAAACATTATTTTACATAATTCCCTTCACTTTATAAAGATTTTTCCATATTATAAAACGATTTTGTAAATCATCCATTGGATTTAATAATAATCCTTTCATATTTAAATTATAAGGAATATGAAAACTACATGTGAGATGACATTAAATCATAATAAAACTATCCATGGATACACCATAAAGCATGCATGTGAGAAAATAACCATGAAAAATGCAATCATGTAAGAAATCACACATAAATTAAAAATCACACAATTTGGGATCTAACCTCTTGGTATATGTGCTATGCATGAAAGAAATCCTAAATCCATAAGGTGGATACAACTAATGCAAACTATGTATGAAAATACATATTTTTAAAGTTAAATCCATTTAAAAACATGACTCTATTCTAACAAGAATGAAGGAAAAATTAGTCCCCTTTGAAAATAGAGATTATAAAAATGAAATCTGGAAATTAACAAGAAGGGACCAAACAAGTCATGATTTAAAATTCCCAATATGATACAACCATGAATTTATTTAAGAATTTTATCCATGAAAATTAATAAAATAGTTTGAAAACAATTTCCCAACTAAACCAATTAATAACAAACCAACTTCAAGTAAAACATTAAAACCCCTTTGGTATTATTTTATAAAATAAACACGGTCTTCCAAAACAATTACCAAAAATTTATCATGTTTTAAAACAATTCCATAAGGTGAACCATTCTAAAAACAAGGTCAAATATAACCATATGGAATAATATAGGTGAGCATAACATCAATATCATGTAACCATATAAATTTAAAATGAACAAACGTGCATAATAATAATCATCACATCAAATGGAACTAATAAAATGATAAAATAATATAAAATAATATAGTATAAGTAATTTTAACCGAGGGTATCTTACCATTAGGGCTCTCTTGAGTGTGTAAAGAAGTATTCTAGTAAGCTAAGAAAAGGAAGCTCACATAGTCTTCCTACATGCCCAAATCCAAGATCTCACATGGTTTCTCGATAACCAACATGGAAGACCAAATGGTCTTCCTACCCAAATGATATCTTGGTCCTTTGAAAAAAATTATAGGCTCACAAATTCCTCCCTATAAGGCTCACAATGTCACTAGACAAAACCTATCCCTAACACCCCAGTTAACCCACATGCTACTTCATTCCAAAACATGACAAGAAAGTTCCCATATCAATCCTGTCATAACACAAGATATATCATAAATCAATCATGAAAAATTTAACAAAACACCCTTTACATGGTAAAAACATATCTAAAATCACTTTATAAATATGATTTTAGAAACATTTTTACATTCCATTTTTTTCGTAATTAAAATTTCATAAAAAATGGGAATAAGTATGTTATATCATAAAATATACCAACCATAAAATCATACCAACCACAACATTATATTTATATTTTAAACTTATATAAGATATAATCATATATGTATATAAATAGAGGATACAAATTTACTCACTACGTATTATAGGCATGTTTCATGTGGCCTGCAAGCAGGTCGTGAGGTTCGATGAATCTGAGTGCATAAATCCCACCACTATCATCAGATTCTAGCTCGACCCACTATTATACCATAATTATGCCATTCAAGATTCTATAGAATTTATATATAAGATTTTAAATTCCTTTACCATCACCTTTATGCTACCCTCACTGAGAGATGGGGACCAAATACACACACATTCCCCTTTATTGAGGGAGAGATGATCAGTAACCATGAGGATTTGGTAGTACATCTCGGTTATCCTATCTAGGAGGATGAATTCATAGGACCCAACCATGGATATTGGTTTTATCTTGTACATATATAACCAGGACTCAACATTGTGGGGGCATGATGATGATATATATGGAAATTTGATATATATGAGATAGCCTGAGATTCACTCTTCATAGTTACCCACTGACATCGATGAAAATACTATCATGCATCACACCCCTGCATATATCATGCTACTCATTGGAGGGAAACATTTCACTAATCACTATAGTGTTCATGTGAACATAATGAATTTGTGGATACTGGAGGATTTTCATTAGGTCAGGATATATAGATGGTGATCTATGTGTGTGGAATACACTTACAGAGAATTATTCATGACATGCTGATCAGATCACACTGATCTCGGGGGATGTTCCATTCTTATTTAGATGTGGGCGTGAGAGATAATTCCTCCCCTCTCCTCAATTCTTTCCAGTCAAGAACTTCAAATAGATGTGTTTAACGATGCTCTGTATGGATGCTGGTTTGATAAATCATCTTCATTGTTTTATGATGTCACTATGAGTTATTAAATTTTATTTCAGATTATTTATCACTTTCTATGTTGTATGTTACAGGTGAATTCAGAAACATCAATTTTTACAGATTCCAAGGCAAAACTTGGGTGCATATCATCTCATTTTAGACAGTCTATTACCCACTAATGTATGTATATATTGTCTTTACTTGGATAATCAATTTCATAATATTATATTTATATATTTTTATTATAAAATGTTTTTAAAAAATGTCACATGTAATTTCAAATTACATGGATGCCATAATAGGCTCTATTAGACCAGCTATATTCATACTGCATTGGTTGGATTCAAAATGACACAACAATATGGACTTTTATTCACTTGTATATTTTTCAGTGGAACCAGCTTGATAGAGACATGCACCATTCTAGATTTTTTCATCTTATTCCCTTTCCACCTATACAATTAGAAACACTTAATTCCATGAAGAAGGAAGGGAGGCAAGATGTTGAATGGTGGTTATGAAATTCATAGAATCTTGACCTATGGGATAGATGAGCGGTGTTTCAAATCATGGGTATTCATAAGATGAAATTACCTCTAGTAGAGTAAATCAATTATGAGTGATGGTACAGATTGAAGTATATAATGTATCTTACTCTACATAGACGAGGTCTTCAGGATCTGGTAAGTTAATAAATTTATGTTAGTTTTTTATACTTTTTATTAATTAAATTTGAATCTATTACATCCTCAAATACTGCATATTATTTTCATGTCTAAACCAGAGGAGAGTGTGGTGTTTATCTAGGAAGCATACCATGTTGCAATATTGGGGATAATACCGGGGTATCTTGTTCTACATGATAGTACCTTTCATCTTACACCTCGAGGATATGTTGTTCCTTCCTAGGGATAAGAGGTTACTACTTAGAAACCTCCTCTAGGAACTGCTGATAGTTGAGTAGCCACAACAATGACGATGCAGACTACATCATGTTGCATGTGATGCCTCACCTATTCCATTTGAAAGGGTTGCACCTCTAGTACTTCAACCTCATCCAATTGGGGATGTGCATGAAGAGGTATGTGATTCATTTATGTAGTTGGGTTATATACAATTTTCAGTGGGTGCGACTAATTCTAGATTATATCAAGGGTTATTTCCCATGACTCCGGCTTTCATGCTCAAGCCTTCAGAGGCATTATGGTTCCACCAATAAATGATTGATAGTCCTTACACTTATAGAGTGGGAGAAATATTAGGTGCACAAGTGACATCTAGATGCCTACTCTTTCCATTGATTCACATACACCACATTATGTATTCAAGGTTCCAACATCCAAGGAAGATCCCTATCCAGGTCATCATACTACACCCCGACACATAGGTTGAAAATCCGAATATAGGTGTCCCATTCTCACACCATCATGTACGATGAGACCTCATCATAGATATTGATTGTACTCATTCATTTATATGTTTCCTCTAATATTAAAGGATTTGATACAACAATGTATTCTATCCATCATATGTCTATCTGTATATTAAATTTATTAAATTCTTTTTATTATCTACAATTTTTTACATGTTAATCCAATTTTTAAATTTTCATTTAAATTTTACATATAGCTTAACTTTTATGAAAATTAAAATTTGACTACTTGGAAAAAAAGAAAAAATATTAAATTTAAAGTTTCTAAATTTAAAATATTATAAAATATACACCATAAAAATAATACAAATAAATCTTAAAACATACCCTAAACATCGAAAAATTTGTTGAAAATAAAAAAAATTAATCATTATAATTATCCAAAATTAATTTCCCTAAAACAATCATTATTGATTAAAAACATTATATTTACACATTAAAAAATAGATGCACCTAAATTATAGTATAATTAAAATCTAAATTAAAATTAGAATATTAATTAAACATATAAAAAATAATTAAAAATAAAATAAAATATATTTTTGAAATATAAATGTATTATTTTAATATAATAATATAATGTTCTAATGAAATTACATTTTCATTAATTTTTTATATGAAATCATTGTTATTTTAATTTTTTTTATATTTTTAGAAAGTGTGTTAAATTTAATTTAGAGTGTATTTCCACAATATTATTTATAGACTTTCAAATCCACCTACTTGAAACATTATTATGTTTCATATAAGATACTTTTAAAGTGTAAAAATTATAAATTATAAATAAAATATAGATGAAAATTGGAAAACTGAATCATTATATAAAAGATAATTGAAAATAAAAAATCATAAATATAATAAAAAAGGTAATTTATAGGTCAAAATATTTATTAATTAAAAACATAAAATTTTCACTTACAAATATTAATAAGCATGATTCTAATTAAGTATTATATTTTTTAATTACTTTACTATGAAGTTTTTTTATTACAATGAAATTTTAGCGATTACACTATTTATATATATATATATATTAATTATTGTATTAAATATTTACAATAATTAAAATAATAAATCTTAATAATTATGTAAATAATATATTTATTAAAGTAACTATTAAAGTACTTAAAAATATATTTTTGAAATAAATATTAATTATATTTTTAATATTAAAAATTAAATTACTAATAATAATGATATTATTAAAAAACTATATATATGTATATTTAATTATATATCTAAATGTAATAAAATAATAACAATATATATTAAATATAAAAACAAATATTTCTTTAATTTTTAGTTGTTAGTGCTTGGTTCTTCCTTTGATATTCCAATCCCACAGAGTACAGTAATTGAGGATCTTAATGAATATATGAAATAATTTTAGATAATCACAAGTGTTATTCTTCTAGGAAAACCATTAACTCATCCAAAAACTTTTGAAGTTGGAGGCTATCAATATTTCAATGAGTTTTCAAACTATAATTTATTATAAATATCTATAATCTATGGGTTTCAGAATTGATTGAATAACCCTATAATATAGCAATATGAATATATTAATTTGATTATTGGGCTTTACTTTTTATGTTTTCATTTCCCATTGTAAAAAAATTTGATTTTCAATTATAGGGTAATGTTTATCTTATTTAATTTTTTTCTCAGGTATTAAAAATATGTACATGTTCATTTGATGTTCCTCCATTCAAAATCGACTTCACATAAGTGGTTATTGGTGGTATTCATATTTAATGATTTTAGTTTTTATTTCATAGATAATGGTATAATTAGTTTTTTTTGTTTTTAGATATTTTTTTTGTTTTATTTTGTAAATTGTAACCCTAGAAGTTATAGAAAAATATCTTGACAATGAAAATGATGACCTAGTTGCCTTATTATAAGTTTAAATACATATAAATATAGAATTATATTTCAAATTTAAGAGTGGTGGTATTTTTAATTATATTTTATAAAATAAATTTGTTAAATTATTATGTATATAATAGTCATTTAGAAACCAATCATCGCGATCTTGATGTATAATTAATTTTGGTTGAAATTAATGGAAATGATCATTTCTTTTAGAGGATGTATAGTATTAAATAAACTGATATTACATTTTTTTGATAGGTTACATACTTTACAAAAAATAACGTGTTGAAATATTTAATTTATTATTTCACTAATTTGGTAATGAAATAAAAAATTGTCGAGGATTAAACTAATAATGATACAACCCTTTTAGGGATATACTAAGATAATGGATCTTACCAAGTGACCTCTTCTTGTACTCTTTCTAGAAGGTTTTAGTCACCAATTTCTTCAGCTCTAAAATATCATTGTCTTCACTATTTCACACTCTCATTAGTAATAAAATACCAAATATGAATCTAAAATTATTTCCCACACACGAGTTTATCATGGTTGTATAATATTTCATAGATGTTTTCTGGTTCTCTAGTTTATCCATTATGTAAAGTTCATCATAAAATGATAGATGTTATATTTGAACAATGGGATGGGATAGTTTGAAATTCTTTCTTGTACCATACCTTTTATTTATAGAAAATATAATTTTTGAACTTTTATGAAATCCTTTGGAACATCAAGATACTGAAAATCCATTATTGAATCTACCATCCACTCATATGTGGTATATTATCTATTTGGGATATTTCAATATTAGAAAACCATGATTTATAACCTTTTAAAACCATAAATATTTTTATTTTTATTATCTTCTATTTTCTTCATTTATCATGGATGAAATAAAAATATGTGTAGTGAATTAATTAACTTTTAAGAGATTTAAATAAAACATTTAAGATTGTATGAAATGTAAATAATGAAACTGTAGGAGAAATGAAGTTGGAAGAAATAATAGATCAAGGAAAAAATATGAAACTCTTGCAATCATTGAAAGTGTTTGGAAATGATTTTTAATGTGCTTATTTTACATATTAATTATTGATTTTTTTATAGAGGTGTCTATAGAATTTTTATTAAAACAAAATGATTTGATATGTATTTATGTGATTTTATTTGGGAGATCAAGTGTGTTTGTAGATAGTAAATCATTATTACCTAGAGCTGGTTATTCAAAAGAGAGTTCTTGTATATATATTCTGTAATCTAGATTGTATAAGGAATCATTGTTATAAAATCACTGATTATGACTGATCCCATTAGGTTACACACTAAATTTATATAACGACCCAACCTTAAAAATTATACAATCTTGAATTAAATGAATAAATCATATTTATGATCTTTTTAGGTTTATAGTTTTAGAGAATTAGGTCACAAAATTTATATAAAAACATGAATATTTCATGTAGAGAATTATACTCAGTATCCATTTTTTTCATAAAATAAGAACTCCGGAAAAAAAGAGTCATGTCTAGTTTCATGTTTTTGGTAACATGACTTTTCCTTGATCCCATCCTTGACCTAATTCATCTTTAAGTCCTGTGAAAAACATTTCAAAACTTGGGATGAGCATAAAAAGATCAGTAAGGTTTATAAAATAAGAAAGAAATCATTATTCGATCAATACATTCAAAACATAAACTCTTTTACTTACCTCATGAAAACAAAATATTTATGAATAAAACATAGTAATAACAAATAATAAGGGTAACCTGTGGGATTCTTATCATACTTACATTGTAGCTATCACAACTATATAGGTATTTACTTTAGAATACCCGTTAGAGTATATTCCATAATATCTTAAGAGAAAAATTCATGTTTAACTCCTCTCATTACCTAATGAATTAGAGAGATATCTCAGGGTCACCCAACCTAGGTTTATCATGTAACCACCTGTATGCGTAAATAAGGCCCAAGAACCATAACAAATTAATAACACATAAAACAAACATAATGGAAAGATAAAATTTCCACATTTCAATCACAATATATCATTTAAATATATTGAAATAACAAATCCATTATAAACACCATTTTAAATACTAAAATACATAAAATAGTATATTTTATTTATTTTTCTTTTAAAAACATTAAGTCCTGCTAAGGAATCCAAGGATCAAATAATACTCGTGGCAGCGGAAAGGTCTTTGTTACCACTTACGTTAAAAAGAAACAATATTTTTTTTCATTTAGTAAAACGATTCGTAGAAAAAGATCCCATTTGAATGAAATGAAAAGTCAAAGGAGTTTATAGCGCGTATAAAATAAAGTCATGTATAAAACAAAATATGCCTCAATGAAAGGATATTGAGACAAAGTCCCTTACCTCATGTCCTAGTTGACTCATTCATTATTTAATATCCTGAATAATAAAATAAAGTTAATTTCTAATTTCTTAAGAAGCTTTTTTAAGTTTATTATTCCATTTATATCACTTATTACCATGTTATAGACATTATGTAATCATTTATGTTAATAATGGTTGTTTTGTCGATATTTGGAACTTGAGTCAAAAAATGGACTTCTTATAATTAAAAATTGTTCACATGGTAAAAAGTTCTTTATATCCAAAAAGATATTCACGATTTAGATATCATAGATATCATATATATCCAGTATATACATGTATTTATAATAGTACATAACATTTGGAGGTATGAAATGAAATGCACCGTTCATGGAGATGGTAAGCTGTATGTACGCATTAACGCTACATTCATTTCTATTTCATACTTTAATGGAATTAAAAAATAATTATACATAGGTATATTATAACTCCAGTTAATATAATATATAATATCATTAACTCCATCCATTATATGTCCCACATATGGAATTAACGAGTCATATCACTTTGAGGGGGAAGTAGTCCGCACTTCCTCAAATGAAATTATCGTGTTTAACCCTAATGGAAACAAGAAAGGTATGATATAAATAAAAAATACATAATCATAAAGAAAACATAAGAATTATATATATCATATATAAATATAGTTCCATATTAATGGCCAACATGAGAGGCGGTAAGAGATAATTGAACAATCATCATTTCGTGAGGTGTTAGTTTTCAATCCACAGAAACAATATGTTCTTTACCAACTAGATGGAGGTGTGTGTAAGTGTAGTTAGAATACTTCTCATAACAACATCCTAGTATATTGATGATATTTCTGTTGTTATAAAATAAAATAATAAAAATATTTTAGGGGTTGGATAAGTAAAATCAAAGAAATGAATTTAAGAGAAACCGTTACCATTAAATTGGGTAACTCCCTTTGGTTTGAACAAAAACGAACATCTTGAAGTGTCTTATGCATAAGGTAAGGATTCTAGGAGGAATAGAAGGATATTTAGAACTTATTTGGGTAGTATTTGGATGATCCAAGGGGCTTGAGAGGTGTGAGGAATGAGTTAGAAGTGATGGATTTTTATAAGGGGGAGGATGGGCTCTTTAGGAAGGTGTGAAAATATTATTTTATTATATAATTCTATTCAGTTTATAAAGGTTAAAAACTAATTAACGTCGAAGATAAGATGAATAATGGTCGAAATAAAATCTTCCAATCATAATTTTAAAGGTTTTGGATATTGTTTTAATACTTATAATCTTATTTATTTAAATCATTAATTAATGAGGTAGTTACAACATCATTATTGTGTCAAAAATAATTTAATTTATTTGATGTCTAAAAATTATAAACAAATACTATAATGTAGTAAATCTTTTTATCTTTCAAATGAATATTTATAGTTTAAATTATAACTTATATAACACCTTTACAAAATTAATTTACTAAAAGATATTTGTTTGTGCCATTTTTGTCATTACTTTAAGTTAAATAATATAAAGTGTCATTATCACTCCCAAGTGACTCCATGAGGTCCCAAAATTGACCCAAAGATTACCATGGTCGTAAATTACTCAATCGACAAGGTTAGGACATGTTTTAAGGTAATTATTTATTAATATAATATATTTTTTACTTTGAATTACCCTATTTTCCTTTAACCAGGGTAAATAAAAGTCAAAACATACTATTCACCAAAAATTATTTTCATCTTATTGAACCATATTTTTCTTAATAATAAAAACCATGTATGTTGGATTTTTGAAATTTAAACCACAGAAGCGGTAAAATTTTATTTAAATGAAAAAGTTAGTTTTTTTACTACAACATAGTGGTTTCACTATTCATCAAAAGTTGAAGTTTTTCAAATGAATACAAAAAATTCAGCCTAAGCTATATTTGATATTCTGAATTAAAAAATAATGTCTATTTTACCAAATTTAAAACATAGAAGTTGGATTAATTAATTTAATATTAATTCCAATTATCAAAACAAATAGCATGTTTTTAAGAAACAATAACTATCAAAAGATTAATACTTGTTTATTTCCAATTTCAAACTGAAATTAATTCCAATGAACAACATTTGATTAAATGGTAAAAACATAATATAATTAAACTTTAAAAAAAAATAAAAAATATTATAAACATATAAATAAATTATATTAAAAGGAACTTTTGAATTAAGATACAATATTTTTCACTATTCATAAAAAAATGAATTTTATCATAAAAACACCAAAAATTTACCCAACGTGAATTTTGATGTCCTGAGTCTAAAAAAATTTTATTTGGTCAAATAGAACATATAAAAGTGACTATAACTGGACTTGAAGAGGGTTCTCCATCAAAAGGTGGTAAATCAACCATTTAAGGTAAAGTATGATTTAAATTAGAGTCATTCAAATTTTAAGCCTCTAAATTTTACTGGATAAATGTAAAAACATTTAAAAAACATGTATAATAATATTTTAGTCAGTTCTATTCATTTATGTCAATAAAACATCTAGGTTTTAACTACCATTTAAAATAATATTATTATATTATTAGTGTGCAATGAAAGATTAAAATGAAACCCATTGTTGCGTATTGTGTACGCCATTGAACATAACAACCCATTCATAGTAAAATTATTATTTAATTCACAAATATGAATAATTATGGAAAATGTCTTGTTTTTTATTTACCTGGGATGTTACATCCTTCCCCCCTTTTGGGAATTGCGTCCTCGTAATTTTATTCACTTATCAAATAATTAGGGGTATTTATCCCTCATAGAATTTTGATATTTCCATGTTGCCTCTTCAACCATACAGGTTTTACAAAAAACCTTTACCTACTGAATTATCATATTCTGCAACACTTTCTCTCTAAGGTCATGGATCTGGACTGGTTGTTCCTCATAAGAGAGATTCTCTTCGAACTGAACTACCTTTGGACTTAAAACATGAGATGGATTTGGCATATACTTTCTCAACATTGAAACATGAAAAAAATTGTGTACCTGTGACAAACATGGGGGTAATGCCACTATGTATGTAACTGATCCAACTTTATCTAGGATTTCATAAGGTCCAATGTAGCGACCCCAAACCCAGGGTTCTTAATGAGACATGATATACTTAACATTACATCATTACAAATTAACTATCATGTCCCATTACTATAGAAGATCGTGAGGCTCAGGATTCTGGGAAACCAACTACTTCTGATTAACTTCATTAGTACCAACCATGCCTGAAAATTTTTAAAGAAAAATGTAGGGTGAGAAAATATGCCCAGTAAGGGGTTTTAAAAACGTTTTAAGAAAACTCTTTCTCAAAACAGTTCCTTTGAAGAGAATAAAACAATTTGCTAAAAATGATACATTATCTTTTCTTAAAAACATGAAATCCAACATTTTTGAAAACCACTTGCACGGAGAAGTACGTACTTGAAATAAGCTTTAAAATGAACATGATCAGAGAGTGCAACATGAGAAAAATAAACAATGCATAATATTCAAACAAGGTTACTTAAATTCTAGAAAGAATTCTGTGGCTAAGCAGGGAAAACGTTCATAACATGGTTCATGAGAATATACAGTTCATCTAACAGTTTACCATATGAAAAACAGTTCTTGACACATAAATTAAATTTTCATAGTCATGGGAGCTTTCAACTAGGGGTTGTCCTGTTAGTTGAACTAACCCCTGGTTGACCTTTATCATTACATGCAAAGGGAATGTATAATACTGGACTTTGTCAAGACCTTTCTTCAAGACCGTATAACATACTTAACGGGTCGAGGCTCACTGCCCACCCCGTTTCCATGATAGTTTGATCCCTGGCTAACTTCCAAGATCATCGCACATAATCGTCTCATGAGACTCCTGCTTTACCCAATGCATTGGAGTGCTGTATAATTCCAGGCGCACCCGTCACATCATTCTTGGTGCGCTATATAATTCCGGGTGCACCCATCACATGTAAGTCCTATACATCCATCACATAACTTGATATGGTCATTCATTCATAGGGTTTCATGCATTCTTAATTAAACCCCATTTTCACATACGTATTCATAACATGAAGACAATTTAATCATTAAAAACATTATGATATGCATTCTAAAGCTCCATGCACATAACAAGTTATCTTAACATTTGAAAACATGGGTTTTAAAAAAATGAACATAACACTTAACATTCCATAACATCATAATACCCAATTAAAGCATAGTCGTTCATAAATTACACATATGATGATAAATGGATATCATGGGTGTTTAATACAGACAGTTGGGGTTACAATGTGCATAATCAAGTCCATGATGGGGAAATCATGTATATAATTGTGTAAACTCTTCTATTAGCACTTTAAATAACAATCCCCCTTTTATTTATAAAGTTTTCAAACATCATAAGAGAACTCGTAATTGAATACAACATAATGATATGTATACCTACACATATGCATGGGTTCATCACATTAAAACATACTCCAAAAATATCTCTTGTGTTTTACCTTAAACAAAATTTATATTTGGTAAAAACATCCGGAGTTATTTTCCATAAAAGAAGAAAAAGGGGTGAACATAATTTCTATAAACCATTATTGACAGAAAGTCAGCCTCGCATACAACAAGGTTGTTTAATAAACATGAGTACATACCAATGAATACATGTATGCACTTGCAAAAGTTTAAGGAGTCCATACTAACCATTTTCACAAAAAAAAAATCCTGATTTATCAAGAGTAGTGATAAATGAAAATTCTCAATTGCAAGAATAATTTTGAAATCAAACCAACCCATAAAATTCATCATGATATGTTGTAATAAATTAAAAAACATGGACACCAAGTTCATATTAATGTATATACACATTAACAATATACTTCATTCACTTTCATAATTTTACCTATTCATTCAATTACTCAAAATCTCCATTTTTTATAGGCGAATGGAAAAATCAGTGTTATAAACATTGAGAAAAGGTTGTATACTTCCGTATATCATCTTATACATATGTGTATATAAAAGTATATATATATATACACATATATAAACATAAGGTGTAAAATGAAAGAACCCACCCCCAAATAAAACAGATCCTTCGAACCCTTACCCCAATTTTAGGTTTTCACAAAGAGGCTGACAAGATCGGTTCTAGGAATAGGTAAAAAAGGTTTATATGGTCCTGTATATTCTTATACACAATTATACAACAAGTGTGTATAACTATATAAAACTTACAGAAATAGTAAGAAACGATGAAGAGGATTTTCCCCCTTACTCCTAATTGGTTCTTTAGGCCGAGAGGGATCCCATGGACTAAGTTTGCACCGGTTTCACACACACCATAAATATATATAACATGTATATATATTTACACATTTATATAAACTGAAACTTGACCAAACCGTACCAAATTAAAAACCTTCTTCTTACCTTGATCGGAGAGGTGAAGTAGGTGATGCAAGAGGAACTGAAAGAATAAACGCGGAAGATATATATATATATATAACATGTATATACGGATATATATCTATATATAAAACCCGAAGTTTAAACAAACATAGGAAAAAAAACACGACCCTTACCAGTTCGGAGAGGAGGAGAGGAAGACGAAGCACCGGACTGGTGGTCGGAGATCCAAGAAACTCGAAGCAAGCCTCCCCTCTTCGGTGCAACCGGGGTTTTAAAAAAAAATAGAGGAAGAAGATAAAGGACTTCGGGGAGTCGTCGACCCGAGGTATCCGAGGCGAGGGGTCGGTGCCGACTCGAGGAAAGCAGGAGACAACCGGGTCTACTAGCCGGCCTACGAGAGAAAAACGAGGCACCCTATGATCTACTGGTCCAACGTCGTGAGGAAGGATAAGAAGCCGCGAGCGTGAGGTAGAAGAAAACCGAGAAAACAGAGGGCGGCTGGGATCAAACCAGGGATGATCGGATGACTGACAAACAGTGCGACATTAAAAGAGACGGATGGCTGCGATCGAGGGGAGCAGATCGGACGACCTGGATTTGATGCGGTGTTTAATGAAATGTGATTCTGCCGGTTATTTTTTTTAAAAGTTATTTTATTAATATTTTCATTAGTTTATTAAATCATTGTTTTTATTATTAAAAATTCAATTATTAAACTGACTTTTATTATTTTAATAAAAATCATTTATCAATAAAAATTATATATTAATTTAATCAAAATGTGTTACTATTAAAATATAGGTATTTCTATATATTTTATTCTAAAAACATCAATAATTTTTATTATATTATCATTATTATTATTAAATCGTAATTATTAATTACTTAATATTTCATTATGAAAATTAAAGATTAAAAACATTAGGTACTCAAAACATAACACATACATATATTTTAATTTCCTTTTTAGCTAATTACCTTAATTTTCTTAATTAAAGTTTATTATTAATTAAACTACATTCAATCACACATAAGAGTGCGTTGATATAAATATCATCATCATGAAACACATAAGTAAAAGAAACCATAACTTGACGTAGTTTCCAAAACTGTTTATCCAAGCTATAAACATTTGTATTTACATTAGCCCTTATATTTAATTTAGAGAAAAAGAATTATTTGATTTGATGCAATATATATATATATATATATATAACTCAAGGGTTAACACATATTTAGACAAAAAAAAACATTATCTTTAATAAAATTTTAATTTCTCAAATTAACAAAATAAGTGTAGTGAATAATGACATTAATTTTTATAAAACATAATTCACATTTTTGGGAAAACATGAAATAAATTGATTAAATTATCATTGATGTCATTAAAGAAATTACATAGTTAATTTTCCGAACCTTCTATGGGTAAGATATCTTATTCCCAACAGTCAAAAACAAAACATAGAAGATAGGAGAAACCAACGGTCATATTTATAGTTGTTTGGCATCAACGGTCGGAATGGTGTGCTTATAAAAGGTCTGGTCTCGGGGTGTCCCTCGCTCCAGGTGACTGGAGAAGAAATAGAGAATATGGTTCGTATGATTCCCTTGGTTCTTAGCACGGTTTCAGTGGATTCGACCATCCTCATGTTCATTCTGATGGACGCCCGAAACCCCTACCGCATTCTTGGGCTCTTAGTGGTTTTAAGCGGTCTCCCCATTATTGTAATCGGGTTCTTAGTTGGGATTTTTTTGTTAATTTATCTTCTTGTTCGGTCAGTGGATATTGTAGAGAAAATGTTTCTTATTTGAATAAAAGGAATTTTCATCCATTTGATGCATTTTATTATTATTACCTTATAAGTTTATTGTTGGTTCACTTAACGGGTGACATTGAAAAGCAAACTTGTCAAAAATCAAAACATGGTTTTTTCTCAGGTCGTTACATACAATAAACCTCGGACTAAACTTTCCCATTTTACCATAAAGAATCACACTTTTCCATGGAGATAATTTGAGAAAGACATGATCACCTACCTCAAAAGATAGATCATTCCTTCGATTATCCGTATAACTTTTCTTCATGCTCTGCACTGTTCTTAGGTCCTTATGAATCAACTGAAACTTTTCTACCATATCTTCTAGCAATCCTGGTCCCATCAGCTTCCTTTCACCCACTTTATCCAAAAAATATGGAGTTCGATATCACTTTCCCTATAGTGCCTCAAATGGATCCAAATGTATACTAGAATGAAAACTGTTTTTATAAGAAAATTCAACCAAAGAAATATGATAGTCCCAACATCCGTGGTAATCCTGTGAACAAGCATGTAGCATATCCTCCATGGTCTGAATTGTTTGTTCTGACTGCCCATCTGATTGCGGATGAAAGGATGTAACAAAATTTCATTTAGTACCCAACAACTTCTGAATGCCTTTCCAAAATTTAGAAGTAAATTTGAGATCATGATCAAATATAATAGAGATAGGAACACCATGAAACTAGACTATCTCTTTAACATAAAACCGAAAAGGTTGACCTAGAGACAAAGTATCTCAAATAGGAAGAAAATTAGCAGATTTTGTCAACTGATCAATAATAACCCAGATTTCATTATTACCTCGAGATGTATTTGGTAATCCCACGAAAAAGTCCATGGATATGTTTTCCCATTTCCACTCTGGCACCAGTAAAAACTGAAAAATCCCTTTCGGCAACTGCCACTCTTCTTTAACCTGCTGACAGGTCAAAGACTTCATAGTAAAATCAACAATATCTCTTTTCCTTCCATCCCACCAGCAATAGTCATGAAGATCTCTGTACATCTTAGTACTTCCAGGATGAACTGAAAATGGATAACTATGAGCTTAAGATAACAAATCATTCTTTAAATTTGATTCACCATGCACATATAATCTCTTCCCAAACCTCAAAACACAATCATTATCAACGTTAAATTCAGGAAACTTACAATTCTGAACCAACTATACCTTTTTCTACAACTCATTTTCTTTCTTCTGTGCTTGCTTAATTCTGTCTGATAGAGATGATTTCACTGACACTTGAAACAAAACAAAATAATTTCTTACACCAAAAACTTCTATTCCAAAGTTCATCAAATCAAAAACCAAAGGATCTCATTCCAAATGTAGCATGGTCAAAGAAGCATTACATTTTTGACTCAAAGCATCAACTACTTTATTTGCCTTTCCCGGATGGTAATGGATCATGAAATCCTAATACTGGATTAATTCCAACCATATCCTCTGTCTCATGTTCAATTATTTTTGAATGAAGATATACTTCAAACTATTTTGGTTAGTATATATTTCAAATTTTACTCCATACAAATGATGCCTCCAAATTTTTAAAGCAAAAACAACAACAGTTAATTCCAAATCATGTGTAGGGTAATTTGACTCATGAGGTTTCAACTGACGTGAAGCATAATAAATTACTTAATCATTTTGTATAAAGACACATCCATGTCCTTTCAATGAAGTATCAAAATAAATAACAAACTCACCATTTCTGGAAGGTAGTACCAAAACTGGAGCATTGTCCAAACAAACTTAACAACTTTTTGAGTTAAATTAGTCATTGGACTAGATAACTATGAAAAATTCTCCACAAACCTCCGGTAATAACCTCAAAAACCAAGAAAACTACTAATCTTGGTTATATTTGTGGGTCTTGACCATTCTTTAACAAATTTTGTTTTAGAAGGATCAACAGTTATTCCATTTTTTGAAACAATGTGACCAAGGAAAGAAATTTTCTGTAAACAAAATTCACACTTGCTGAACTTCCCAAATAGTTTCTTTTATTTTAAGGTTTGTAAGACAACCCTTAAATGACTTTCATGCTCTTATTTAAATTTATAATAAACCAAAATATCATCAATGAACACAACAAAAATTTTATCTATGAAATCATGGAAAATTCTATTCATAAGATCCATGAATACAACAGGTTCATTGGTTAAACCAAAATTCATAACTAAAAATTCATAATGGCCATATCTAGTAAGAAATGAAGTCTTCAGAATGTCTTCTTCTTTTACTTTCAATTAATGGTACCCCGACCTCAAATCAATCTTTGAAAAATATTGATCTTCCTGGAGATGATCAAACAAGTTATCGATATGAGGAAAAGGATAATTGTTCTTAATTATGATGTTATTCAATGCTCTATAATCAATGAAAAGTCTCATTGAACCTTCTTTATTTTTAAAAAACAAGACAAGATCACCCGATGGTGATGTGCTAGGTTGAATGAAACCTTTATCTAATAACTCCTGAAATTACTTCTTTAACTCTAAAAGTTCAATTCGAGCCATTTGATAAGGGGGTTTTGAAATTGGATTAACATCAAGAACTAAGTAAACATTAAATTCAACTTCCTGATCAGGTATAATACTAGGAAACTCATCAGGAAAAACATCAAGGTACTGATTTACCACTGGTACATTATTAATTTTAATAGTTCCTTGGTTTTCAAAAATATGTGCAAGGTAATATTCATTTACATATTTTACTAGTTTCTCAGCTTCCTGATATGTTATCAAAAGAAAGGATTCATTCTTGTACAAAAACTAAAAATCTTTCTCAAAAGAAATCTCTTTAGATTTTTAGTCAGTCTTATCATGATAAAAAGAAATCCAATCCATACCCAAAATAACATCAAACTCTACTAGAGGAAAACAATAAGGTTTTTTGGTAGATTCTTCCCGCACACAAGGACATGAAGGTTCTTATATTTTCTTTTTTGTCTCAAAATTTCCTCCATGTGTTTTTACCATATGTTTAGGATTTATATCTTGAGATGGAATTCCCAATTTACTAGAAAAATTCTCAGAAATGAACTAATTTGTAGACCCATAATCAAACAACACATTGTCATAATCTGAACAAATAAATTGTGTACCTGATACTAATTCATTTGATGGCCCAACATCTGCTGAAGTAGTTGCAAAGGACTTCACCACCACTTTCTTCTTATAGTCTAGCTGCTTTCCCTTAGCTTAGTTTTTCGTTGGACACTCATTTTCATAATGACCCATTTCATTTCACTTAAAACATTTTACAGACTATAAATAATATTTTATCTTACCATTACCTTGATCTTTTTCAGTGCAATTATGAGACTTATGTCCCATTTTACCACACCAGTAGCACTTACCAAAATTCAAAAGACATTCCCCAACATGATTTTTACAATAATTTTCACAAACTATAAACTTAAGTTTCTTACCGTCATACTTTTTTGAAGAGTTCTTCCCTTTTTCCTACCACCTCGACCTCTAATTCTGTTGTTTGTCAAAGAACAACTGATCATCGGCAAACTCTATTTCCATATTCTCCGCACAATGAAAAAGTTTTTCATGAATTTTGAACTCATGATAAGCTAAAGAACTTTGATAATTTTTCTTTAGTTCTGAGTAAAAACAATTGATTTTACTATCAAGATATTTTATGAAATTCAGATAATCCCATGTAACTTGGGTGAATTTTTCTTCATAAGCCGCCACTGAGTCATCCTCTTGCCCCAATTCCAAGAATTTTTTTCCATCCTAAGACGAACTAACTTAGGAAAATATTTCTCAAGAAACATTCCTTTGAATTCATCCCAATGTAGAGCATCAATCTCCTCACTATCCGTAATATTTTTCACTATCGACCACCACAAATAAGCTTCACCTTCAAAATGGTAAACATCATGTCTAACCTTTTGATGTTATGAACACCCAATGACATCAATTTTTTTCCAGTCCTTTAATCCACCCTTCTGCCAGCACAGGATTAGATGATCCCTTAAATTATGGGGGATGTTGCCTCATGAAATGATCCAATAATGACATGTTCCTCTGTGGTTGATCTGGATGATCTCATGCATGGATACCACCACCATTTATATCCTGATTCAACCGTTCCATCACTACAACGAATTTTTCAGTTCCAATTCTGACCATCTCAGGTTGCTGATTCAGAAGGTTTTATTTATCCTAATATCGTCACAACATAGCTGCCCTGTTTCCTCTGTGAAAAACAATTCTGAACATATAAATATCCTAGGAAGAGAAACATGGTAATCCATAAATGCAATATCATTTCATTATAATTTAATTTATGGATATGAATTTAACAATACCCTAACTCCAAAAGTTATCTAAACTGACCTTTAATACCAACTATAAGGACCCGTCCTTAAATATTACATAATCTTTAATTAAATGAATAATTCACATTGAGGATCTTTTCAAGTATAAAGTTTTAGAGAATTAGGTCATAACATTTACATAACAACATGAATATTACATGTAGGAAATTCTATTCAGTATCCATTTTTTTCATAAAATAAAAACTCTTGATAAAACAAGTCATGTCTAGTTCCATGTTTTAGACAACATGACTTTTCCTTGATCCCATCCTTGAACCTATTAATTTTAAGTCCTGTAAAAAACATTTCAAAATTTGGGATGTTCATAAAAACCTCAATAAGGGTTATAAAATAAGAAATAAATAACTATTCCATCAATACATACAAAACATAAACTCTTTTACATACCTCATGAGAACATAAGATTTATGAATAACACATAATAATCACAAATCAAAAAGGTAACTTGTGGCATTATTATGATACTTAAATTGTAGCTATCATAGCTATATAGGGAGTTACATTGGAATACTCATCACAATATATTCCCAAATATATTAGGAGAAACATTCACATTTACCTCTGTCACGTTACCCAATGCATTGGAGAGATATCTTGGGATCACCCGCCCTAGGTTTATCACAGAACCACCATTATGCGTAAACAATTCCCAATAACCATAACATATTCATAACCCATTAAACAAATATAAAGGAAAGATAACATTTTCACATTTCAATCACAATATATCATTTAAATATATTGACATAAAAAATCCATTATAAAAACCATTTTCAATACCAAAATATGTAAAATAGTTTATGGTATTTATTTTCCTTTTAATAACATTAAGGCTTATTAAGGAATCCCAAGATCAAATTGAAGGTTCCGGGTGCAACGGAAGCTCGTGGGTGGATGTCCCCACTTGGATTTTTATCTTTAGAAATGATTAATCCAGGATCAATACGACGATAAACGCCAATCTCCACAGATCGATTCAATGAAATAGACAAAGAAGAATAAAGGTACCAGAACCACAAAAGTGGATCGTCAAAGGTTGATTATAATTAATTTAATTAATTGAAAAGAAGTAACTTTTGGGTGTTATTTCTTTATTGATATTCTTGATCATGTTCCGATGTGATTCATCGTTGCGTCGTAGAAGCCAAGGGTATAATTCCTCTAGCGGTGATCCAAACGTGCACCAAGTATCTCTGGATGTCTCCAAAGGTGTCTCCAGGTGCTAGCATGGAGAAACCATTTCATGCATTGCCCTCCTTAGATCATCTTGATCCGATGAAGAGGATCTGTCTCGGTCTTGAGAGCATTCTTGGAGGAATGAGTTCTTTCGGTCTTGAGATAATTTACTAGAATTGTTGTGCACAATTATTATCTTGTCAGAAACGAGTTGGGGTTGTGAGGATATTTATAATCGGGTTTGAGGTTGTAGAGTTATGACAATAAATAAACTTTTTACGCATTTTATTTATTTCATTGACTCTTATTGAAAACCCCATGTCGAATAATTAATTCCTTGACATGCACGCACACTGATTATAATAAATATCATTTAACAAAACAATATTATATCCTCAAAATCCTGAATAGAAAAACTACATGGCGTGTAATAATAAATACATGACATGTACTTGTTTTTCATTGAAAACTACACAACATGTACATTTAATAGTACACGATGTGTACTTGTTTTCAAAATAAAAACTACATGGTGTGTAATCATTAATACACATTGTGTACTTGTTTTCATTTTATTCTTCCTCCAACATTAAAATGATTTAGTCTTCCTTGAATAATTATTAAACCACTTACGCGAATAATCTTTATTCTACTTGAGATACTTGAATACACTTAGTGTGTGACCCTCTAGGCCTCTTTCTCATTGGCATTAGGCTGGCTTGAGTAAAGTCTAATATTACTGTCTAGCAATGGGTCAAGGCACCCAAGGGAAAAAAGTTGATGCCACATTGACGTATCACCTCATACGAATGCTTACTGTGTAATTTAATCCCTTTTTCTCAATATCTCATTAAGAAGGTTTCATGGTACTGTCATAAACCTATATGCTTGATCTGTGATTCTTTGACTTCCAGAAATAAACTAATCGTGTCGCCATGGCCATGGAATTTTTTCAAAAATTCTATTTCAATCAAAGGGCCTGAGATATTTACTTCCATAAACTTGGAAGGGACAAATCCTTCCTTGACTTATCCATTAACAACATGTCATTAGTGACGCACCCAACGAACCCTACTTCCCGCCAACTATCTTCGTGGAAGTTTTCGTCAGAAAATCTAAGTGCGCAAGTCCAGACATGAGTTAATGATAATCTTCTAGTCTAAGGACCATTACACACACTCATAGATAGTAATGATCGATGAAACCAAAACATGCAGAATTACAACTGGCGGGTCTGTTATTATAATCTCCCATCTCGGAGATTACCAAGTGAGAACTCCATGAGAGAGAGTCTCGTCTTCTTACGAGTACTCACACATGATGGTCTGTATACTATGTGACCTATCATAGTATGTCATCCAACTGTAGAACATTATTTAAGAATATTTTTATAACATTTCAATTTTCTCATCATAGAGGGGATCTTCCATGACCTTATCAATGCAACAAATATTCCAAGACATTATTATATTATAGTCATACAGAACAATGAACAATATATAATAAGTGAAAATTCATGTAATAAAAGTATAAAACAATTGGTTCTCAGGACACCAACCCTAATAAACTCCCACTTGGACTAGAGCCAACTGCCTACAACTTTTAGTCCGCTAGACCTCACATGATGATCATGTTTCTACTGAGTCAAGGATTTTTTCAAGGGGTCTTCCACATTGTCTTCCATGAAAATACTTCTCACTGCAACTTCAACTTTTTGAGAAAAATCCCTCAAGATATGGTACTTTCAAAGTATGTACTTTGTCCGCTGATGTGAACTTGGCTCTTTTGCAAGTACCACCGCTGCAGTATTATCACAATAGAGTGTGATTGGATCTTTACTGTTAGGTACTACATACAACTCTTGGATGATGATTCGCATCCATAATGCTTCCTAAGCTGCCTCAGAAGCTGCGATATACTCAGACTCTACTGTAGAATCTGCCACCACACTTTGATTTGAGCTCTTCCAGCTCACTGCACCTCCATTCAAACTACAGATGTATCCAGTTTGCGACTTCATGTCATCTTGATCTATCTGGAAACTAGCATCTACATGTCCTATGATGACTAGTTCCTCATCTCCTCCATAAACCAAAAACATATCCTTAGTACACCTCATATTCTTAAGTAAAATATTTACTTCCATCCAATGGTGGCCTCATGGATTAGATTGATATCTGCCTAATGCACTTAATGTGTAAGGAACATCTAGCCTTGTACATAGCATAACATACATGACTAACCCAATCACAGATACATAAGGTATCCTTTCCATTTTATTTATTTCCTCATGTGTCTGAGAACACATTTTCTTGGAAAGATGAATTCTATGTGACACTGGAAACAATCCCCTCTTGGACTATTCCATACTGAATCTCTTCAGTATATTGTCAATGTATGTACTTTGACTTAGGCCCAACATTCTCTTAGATCTATCAAGATGGATCTTGATCCCATGAATATATGCTACCTCACCCAAGTCTTTCATAGATAAGAATTTATCTAACCATGCCTTAACTGACTGAAATACAGATACTTCGTTTCCAATTAGTAATATGTCATCAACAAATACTATTAGGAAAACAACTACACTTACACTAAACCTTTTCTAGATGTGCTCCCTCTCAAAGAATATGGTGTGTCTTGCCATTTTAACATTTTTTTATGAGGGGTTGTATAGGTAATATCCCCTTTTTTCCTTGGGATATCCTATAAAGATACACTTTGTGCCTCGGGGTGCAAGTTTTTTACCTGAAGAGGCCTTAACAAATGCTTCACTACACTGAACATGTAAATTCATTAACATGGCTTTGCGTCCACTTCATAACTCGTATGGAATACCATTTATCGATTTAGTTGGTACTTGGTTTAGTATGTGTACTGCTTTATGTAATGCATATCCCCAAAAGGATAATGGAAGACTCGAATGATTCATCATTGATCTCACCATTTCCAATAGGGTGCGGTTCCTCCTTTCACTTACACCATTCCACTGAGGTATGTAAGGAGTGAGTTGAGTTAGAATCCCAAACTCCCATAAGAAATCAATGAAGTCCTGATTAAGATATTCTCCTCCTCTTTCTGAGTGGAGTTTCTTAATCTTTTTACCATGATGGTTCTCAACTTCATTCTTGTATTCTTTGAATCGATCAAAAGAATATGACTTATACCTCATTAAGTAAATATATCCATATCTACTAAAATCATCAGTAAAATTTATGATGTATGAGAACCCACCAATTGATTCAACTGGAAATGGTCCATACACATCTGTGTGAACTAATTCTAGAAGCTTTTTATCCCTTTTAACTTTCCCACTAAATAGGGCTTTGGTCATTTTTCCTTGTAGACACGCATGACATACACCAAGTGGTTTTAGTTCGAAAGAATCTAAATACCCATCTTGATGTAATTTTGTCAAAATTTTCTCATTGAAACAACCTAACCGGTGATTCCAAAGTTGGGTGTCGTATGAGTTATGTGAATTAACTTTCTCATCGACTTCCATCACATGGTTTTTGTAGTCTAACACATAAAGGCCATTATATAAATGTGCCCTACCAAAAAAATGTTATCTTTATAAAAGTAGCAAGATACACTTTCAAACTTGAAGATGAATCCATCAGAACCTAATTTTGATACTAAAATAATGTTTTTGGTTATAGAGGGTACATAATAACATCCTTTCAAAACCAATACCATCCCAGTAGGCAATGTGAGATTGTAGACTCCGACAGTTACAACATCGATTCTGGCTCCGTTGGCTGCTCATAGATCCACCTCACCTCGGTCAATCTTTCTAAATATACTTGGTTTCGGTATTTTTATATATATGTGAGCACCAAAAGTAATATATAATACCCAATTGGTAGAAACAGATAGATTGCATTCGATAAAAAATGCACATGAAGCTTCCCCTTGCTTCCTTGGCTGGGTGTAGTTTTTCTTCCAGTGGCCCTTCTTGCCACATGCGAAACAAATAGCATCCTCTTCTATTTCCTCCTCTTTGATCTTCCTTTTCTTGGAAGTACTTGAAGAAGCTTTTGGCTTAAATATCTTTTCCTTCCCTTTAATTTTATTCACCATGAGGACAGAAGGATTTTCATGCTTCATATCATTGTCCACTTGATGAATGAGGATAAGAAGATCAGATAAAGACGTTAAAATGTAGTTCAAGTTGAAATTTACAAAAATGTTTAAGAAGCTCTGGGGTAGGTATGCATGAATGAGATCATACCCAGTTCTTTAGGGGAGTTTAAAACCTAGAGCCTCCAAGCCCTCAATGTAGCCAATGAGCTTGACTACATGAGGCCCAGATAGGGAACCTTATCAAAGCTTGATCTGAAATAGATCCTTGGAGATCTCAAACCTTTTCTGTCTTAGTCTCTCCTAGTATAGACCACAGAGGTGCTCAAGCATTCTTTAGGCATCTATGTCTTCATGAGACTTCATGAGCTCACTAGATATAGATGACAGAATCAAACATTGAACGTCGAGTGCATCGCTCAAATATTGATTATAAACCAAGAAAATTTTCATCACTCACCCCTAGGGAAGGAGAATTAGGAATTGAGGACTCCAACATATAAAACTTTCGTTCATGGTGTAGGATAACCAAAAGGCCCCCAAACCCTTCCTGAATGTTATTGCCGGTGAGGATGTTGTCTTTATCTAGAATTGATTATAGAAAAAATGTGGTTGATGAGTTTGTCATATTCTACAAATTAAAATATAATATTTATCTATACTTTCTTGATTACATTTTATGAGAAATAATAAATTTTATTATGTCTCCCACTATTTTATCAAGTTCCAATGGCCCTCACTATTGAACTCAAAATGTCCAGTTGCTTTGACATTATAGTGGCAAGGATCCATATCCCCCTTCACATAACCCCAACAAGGGTTGGACAAGCTATCTGAAGGTATTTAGGTAGGAAGGTCTTTGCCAACTATGATCTTACAGTTCCTTGATCTATTGAGTGGAATCCCCAATTCTGAAATCCTGACTTGGATTTCCTCAACTCTTGCCTCCAATATTACATCAAGTCTAGAAAGGGCTACTCCTCTAGATGTAATATGGTTAAGTCAAACAGAAACCTTTCATAAGAGATTCATTTATAAAAGTAAGTGTCCCAACAAGGGTTGGTCAAACACATAGTTTTATTGAGTCTTTCCCTTAATCAAGAAACAGAAGGATTGGTCTGACTTAATATAGTATTATGGGATTTTAGTCCTTTATGCATAGTTTCGCATTATCACATTCTTCTTAATATTAAGTAATTCTTTCTTAAGTGATTAACAATGTTTCGATAATGTTTACGCATAGTCTGGTTTTTATTTTATTCCATCTTTGCATGCTTGTTCATTTTATTAACTATGTGATCGCGACAACACATACATAATAAATAAACCATGAAATCAGACAGAAATAAAATTATATGGCATGATCATGAGATTTTTCTGGTTAGCTTATCTACCGGTTTGATAAGCTAAACCTGACCTAGGTAAAACACCTTGAACTGTTGGTTCATGTTTTGAAGCTCCCACCTGTCCACCTTTGTATATTCTTGGGTTGGTTTCACCTCAGCTTCAGGTTTTGAACCATCTCCTCTGGCTTGGGAGATCCTCTATTACATGGGGTTTACATTAAAGAAACCATGGGCACACATGCCGTACATTTTATTGGAATAAGGCTCGTATGCCAACGAATTTAAATTAATCAAATTTAAATGAAACCAAACACACATACAAAGGGTCTTTGGTCAAGCTCCTGATCATCCATAGCTTGCAACAACATTTACGCATATTTAGAATTCAAATTCTTATAATCGTTCTATTATTTAAGATAAGACACACTTGAATTTAATTAATTATGATCTTATAATTAATCAATTCTTTATCTTAAATTCCTTTCTGAATTTCCATGAGATTATTCTCATCCATATTCCTTGTACAGGTCTTTGTACTTTTGGAGGAAACTTGGTGAAATTCCATTTCTAGAAATTACATGGAGTGTAGCTTATATTTACACGACGTTTATTTCTTTTCACCCTTTATCCAAAGTACACGCCAGGGGCTTTGGCGTGTTTTCTCTATTATGGAAATTTTGGAGTACATGACGTATAGATTAATCTAACACGGCGTTTACTTCCTTGTTACGCAGTTACCGGCCTGGCAATCCCATGTACGCGGAACACGACTTCTCCTTGTACATGGTTTCACTTGGGCCAGATCGGACAACATGGCGTGTTGATTCAGCATGCACACCGTGTATTCCAGTTCCATGTGCCATTCATTTCTGGTCAACACGGTGTAATAAAACTTAGGTATAATCAATTCACACGGTGTGGTTGGGCGGACCAGTACTGGTTCGTTGAACCTAAGTACACGGCGTGTAGTTTAAATTACACACCGTGTATTCCTGTGTTGTACAGACAGAAAGATCAGCTCCTCCGGATGAGTTCCTCATTTTTTATTTTAATTAAAATTAAAATTACAAGGATATTTCTGGGATGTGAATTGAGAAATGAAGGAGGAAGAATAGATCTCGTTCATTCAGTTTAATAGAACTATTTATCACGAATTGAATCAAATATAAATGCGTAAATTATCGACAAAAATTAAATAACTATAATCAAAGTTATAACCTCCCTCTGATACCATTGGAAGGTTTCGGGAACAATAGAAGCTCATGGGTGGATTTTCCCACTTGGTTTTTTGTCATTAGAATTGATTAATCCGGGATCAATATGATGATAAATGCCAGTCTCCATGGATCGATTCACAGAAATAGACAAAGAAGAAGAAAGGTCCTGGAACCAAAAAAGTGGATCGTCATAGGTTGATTATAATTAATTTAATTAATTGACAAGAATTACCTTTTGGGAGTTCTTTCTTCATTGATATTCTTAATCTTGTTCAGATGTGGTTTTTCATTGCGTCGCAGAAGCCAAGGGTAGACTTCCTCTAGCGGGGATCCCCACGTGCACCACGTATCTCTAGACATTTCCAAAGGTGTCTCCGGGTCCTAGTGTGGAGAAAAAATTGCTTGCATTTCCCACCATAGATAATATTTATTTGATGAAGCAGATCTCTCTCGGTCGTGAGAGCGTTCTTGCAGGAAGGAGTTCTTTCAGTCTTGAGAGAATTCTATAGAATTGTTGTGCTCAATAATTCTCCTGTCAGAAAAGAGTTGGGGTTGTGGGGATATTTATAATCGGGTTTGAGGTTAGAGAGTTATGACAATAAATAAACACCTTATGCATTTTATTTATTTCATTGACTCTTATTGAAAACCCCATGTCAAATAATTAATTCTTTGACATGTTCCCACGCTGATTATAATAAATATCATTTGATTAACCAATATTATATCCTTAAAATCCTGACTAGAAAAACTACACAGCATGTAATAATAAATACATGACATGTACTTTTTTTTTCATTGAAAATTACACGGCGTGTACATTTAATAATACATGGAATGTACTTTTTTTCAAAATAAAAACTACACAACATGAAATCATTAATACATGAAATGTAATTGTTTTCATTTTATTCTTCCTAAAACATGAAAATGATTTACGATTCCTGGAATAATTATTAAAGCACGTATGGGAATAATCATTATTCTACTTGAGATACTTGAATACACTTAGTGTGTGACCCTTTAGGCCTCTTTCTCATTGGAATTTGGCGAGCTTACCTAAATTCCAAGATTACTGTCTAGTAACGGGTCATGGAACCCAAGAGAAAGAAGTTGATGCTGCAATGATGTATCACATCATACGAACGCTTACTATGTAATTTAATCCCTTTGTCTCAATATCTCATCAAGAAGGTTTCATGGTAGTGTCATAAAATTATATGCTTGATCTGTCATTCCTTGACATCCAGAAATAAATTCGTCGTGTCACCATGGCCATGGAATTTGTTAGACAGTTCTATTTCAATCAAAGGGCCCGAGATATTTACATCCATAAACTTGGAAGGGATAAATCCTTCCTTTACTTATCCATTAACAACATGTCATTAGTGACACAACCAACCTACCGTACTTCCCGCCAACTGTCTTCGTGACAGTTTTCACCAGCAGATCTAAGCGCATGAGTCATGACATGAGTTAATGATAATATTCTAGTCTAAGGACCCTTACAAATGCTTGTAGATAGTAATGTTTGATGACACCAAAACATGCAGAATTTCTAATGGTGAGTCTGTTCTCAAAATCTTCCATCTTGGAGATTACCAAGTGCAAACTCCATGAGAGAGTGTCTCGTCTTCTTACGAGTACTCGCACATGATAGTCTGTATACTACGTGTCCTATCATATTATGTCATCCAACTATAGAACTTTATTTAAGAAAATTGTAATAATATTTCAAGGTTCTCATCATAGTGGGGATCTTCCATGACATTATAAATGCAACAAATATTCCTGGACATTATTATATTATAGTCATGTAGAATAATGAAAAATATATAATAAGTGAACATTCATGTAATCAAAGTAAAAAATAGTTGGTTATCAGGACACAAACCCTAACAAACTCCCACTTAGACTAGAGCCATCTGCCTACGAATTTTAGTCTGCTAGACCTCACATGATGATCATGTTTCTTATGAGTCAAGGTTATAGTCAAGGGGTCCACCACATTGTGTTCCGTGGAAATAATGCTCACTGCAACTTCAAATCTCTGAGAAAAATCCCTCAATAGATGATACTTCCAATTTATGTGCTTTGTCCTCTGATGTGACCTTGGCTCTTTTTCAAGTTCCACCACAGAATTATTATCACAATAGAGTGTGATATGATCATTAATACTTAGTACTACATCCATCTCTTGGATGAAGATTTACATCCATACTGCTTCTTTAGCAGCCTCAGAAGCTGCAAGATACTCGGACTCTACTGTATAATCTGCCACCACACTTTGCTTTGAGCTCTTCCAACTCACTGCACCTCCATTCAAACTGAAGATGTATCCAGTCTGTGACTTCATGTCATCTTGATCAGTCTGGAAACTAGCATCTACATGTCGTCTGATGACTAGTTCCTCATCTCATCCATAATCGAGGAACATATCTTAGTACACCTCAGATACTTAAGGATAGTCTTTAATTCCATCCAATGGAATTCTCCTATATTATCTTGATATGTACATACCACACTTAATGGGTAAGAAACATCTATCCTTGTACATAGCATATCATACATGACTGACCCAATCACCGATGCGTAAGGGATCCTTGCCATTTTCTTTCTTTCCTCATGTGTCTGAGGGCACATTTTCATGGAAAGATGGATGCCATGTGACACTGGCAACAATCCCCTCTTGGACTGTTCCATAATGAATCTCTTCAGTATCTTGTCAATGTATGTACTTTGACTTAGGCCCAGCATTCTCTTAGATATGTCACAATGGATCTTGATCCCAAGAATATATGCTGCCTCACCCAAGTCATTCAAAGAGAAGCATTTATCCAACCATGCCTTAACTAAATGTAATACAATTACTTTGTTTCCAATTAGTAATATGTCATCAACATATACTATTAGAAAAACAACTGCACTTACACTAATCCTTTTGTAGATATACTCCCTCTCATGGAATATGGTGGGTCTTTCCACTTTAACCTTTTTGTCTGAGGGATTGTATAAGTAATATCCCCATTTTTCCATGGGATATCCTATAAAGATAAACTTTGTGCCTCAGGGTGAAAGTTTGTTACTTGAAGAGGCCTTAACAAATGCTTCTCTACCCCACACATGTAAATTTGATAACACAGCTTTGCATCCACTCCATAACTCGTATGGAATACCATTTATTGATTTAGTTGGTACTTGGTTTAGCATGTGTGTTGCTGTTTGTAATGCATATCCCCAAAAGGATAATGGAACACTAGCATGACTCATCATTTATCTCACCATGTCCAACAAGGTGTGGTTCCTCATTTCACTTACAACATTCCAATGAGGTTTGTAAGGAGTGAGTTGAGATAGAATCCCAAAATCCCATATGAAATCAATGAAGTCCTGATTAAGATATTCTACTCCTCTGTCTGAGCAGAGTTTCTTAATATTCTTACCGACCTGGTTCTCAACTTCATTCTTGTATTCTTTGAACCGATTAAAAGAATCTGACTTATACCTCATTAAGTAAATATATCCATATCTACAAAAATCATTAGTAAAAGTTAGGAAGTATGAGAACCCACCCCTTGCTTCAACTGAAAATGGTCCACAAACATCTGTGTGAACTAATTCTAAAATCTCTTTAGCCCTTTCACCTTTCCCACTAAATGGGGGTTTGATCATTTTTCCTTGTATACACACATGACATACACCAAGTGGTTTTATTTCAAAAGAATCTAAATACCCATCATGATGTAATTTTGTCAAATGTTTCTCATTGACATAACCTATCCTATGATACCAAATATGTGCGTGGTATGAGTCATGCGAATTAACTTTTTCATTGATTTCCATCTCTTGGTTTGTGTAGTATAACACATAAAGAACGTTATATAAATGTTCCCTACCAAATCAAATGCTATCATTATAAAATTAGCAACATCCACTTCCAAAATTGAAGATGAATCCATCAGTATCTAATCTGGATAATAAAATAATTTTTCAGGTTACAGAGGGTAAATAATATAATATTTTCAAAACCATGACCATCCCAGTAGGTAATGTGAGATGGTAGTATCTGACAGCTATAACTGCGAGTCTGGCTCCGTTGGCTGCCCGTAGATGCACCTCACCTCGGTCAATCATTCTGAATCTACTTGGTTCTTTTATATGGATATATATGTGAGAACCAAAAGTAGTATCTAATACTCAATAGGTAGAAATAGATAGATTTCATTTGATAACAAACTCACCCGAAGCTTCCCCTTACTTCCTTGGACTGGTGCAGTTTTTCTTCCAGTGGCCCTTCTTGCCACATGCGAAACAAATAGCATCCTATTATCTTACCTCCCCTTTGATCTTCCTTTTCTTGGAAGGACTTGAAGAAGATTTGGTCTTAAACCTCTTTGCCTTTCCTTTCCTTTAATTCACCATGAGGACAGAAGGATTTTCATGCTTCATTTCATTGTCCACTTGGTGAATGAGGATAAGAAGATCATATAGAGACATCTCAATGCTGTTCATGTTGAAATTTACAAAAAGTTTGGCGAAGCTTTATTGGAGTTATGCAAGAATGAGATCAGTACCCAGTTCTTCAGGGAGTTTATGCCCTAGAACTTCCATGTGCTCAATGTATCCAATGAGCTTGACTACATGAGACCCAGCTGGGAAACAATCTCCAAGCATGCTCTGAAATAGATCCTTGGAGATCTCAAACCTTTACTATTTCTCTCTCTCCTGGTATAGACCATAGAGGTTCTCGAGAATGATGTAGGAATCCATGTCTTCATGAGACTTTAAGAACTCACTAGACATAGATGACAACATCAAACATTGAACATCTAGTACATTGCTCAAATGTTGATTATAAACCAAGAAATCTTCATCACTCGCCCCTGGGGCAGGAGAATCAGAAAGTGAGGACTCCAGAATGTAAAACTTTTGTTCACGGCATAGGATAACCCGAAGGCACCTAAACCATTCCTGAAAGTTACTTCTGGTGAGGATTTTGTCTTTATCCAAAATTGATCGTAGAGAAAATGTGGCTGAGAGTTTTTCATATTCTACAAATTAAAAGAGCAGATTTATAAGAAATTTCCTGATTACATTTTATGAGAAATAATAAATTTTATTAAGTCTCCCACTATTTTATCAAGTCCTAATGGCCCTCACCATTGAACTCGGAATGTACAGTTTCTTTGACATTCTAGTGGTAAGGATTCATATTCCCCTTCGCATAACCCCAACAAGCGTTGGTCAAGCTATTTGAAGGTATTTAGGTAGGCATGTCTTTGCCAACTCTGAGCTTACAGTTACTTGATCTGTTGAGTGGACTCCCCAATCTTGAAATCATGACTTCTATTTCCTCAACTCTTGCCTCCAATGTTACATTAATTCTACCAAGGGATACTCCTCTTGATGTAATATGGTTAAGTCAATCCGAAACTTTTCATAAGGCTTCCTTTATAAAAGTAAGTGTCCCAACAAGGGTTGGTCAAACACATAGTTTTATTGAGTCATTCCTAATGGAAGGATTGGTCTGACTTAATATAGTATTGAGGGATATTAATCATTTATGCATAGTGTCACATTATCACATGCTTCTTTATATAAAGTGTGCTTGCTTAAGTGATTAACCATGTTCTGATAATTTTTACGCATAATCTGGTTTTTATTTTATTCCTTCTTTTTATGCTTGTTCATTTAATTAACTATGTGATCAGAAAAATAAATACATAATAAATAAACCATGAAATCAGAAAGAAATAAAATAATATGGCATGATCATGATCTTTTTCTGGTCATCTTATCTAGCGGTATGATAATATAACCCTAACCTAGGGGAAAACACCTTGAACCGATGGTTCATGTTTTTCCGCTCTCACCTATCCACCTTTGTATCTTCTTGGGTTTGTTTCGCCTCAGCTTCAGGTTTTGAACTGTCTCCTCTAGCTTGGGAGATCCTCTATTACATGGGGTTTACATTAAAGAAACCATGAGCACACATGCCCTACATTTTATTGGAAGATGGCTAATAGGCCAACAAATTTAAATTAAATGAAACCAAACACACATACAGATGGTCTTTGGTATAGCTCCTGATCATCCATAGCATGAAACGACATTTACACATATTTAGAATTCAAATTCTTTTATTCGTTCTATTAATTAACATTATCCACACTTGAATTTAATTAATTATGATCTTATAATTAATCAAATATTTATCTTCAATTCCTATATGAATGTCATTGAGATTATTCCCATCCCTATCCCTTGTACATGTCTTTGTAAATTTAGAGGAAACCTAGTGAAATTCCATTTCTGGAATGTACATGGCCTATAGTTTATATTTACACACCGTGTATTTATTTTCACCCATTATCCAAAGTACATACCGAGGGCTTTGGCATGTTTTATCTACTTTGGAAATTTGGGAGTACACTTTGTGTAGATTAATCTAACACGGTGTATAATTATTTGTTACACGGTTACCGGCCTGGAAATCCTGTGTACGCAGAACAAGACTTCTCCTTGTACAAGATTTATCTTTGACCGCATTGGACTACACGGCGTGTTGATTCAACATACACACCGTGTATTCCGGTTCCACACACCATTCATTTCTGGTCAATACAGTGTAATAAAAATCAGGTATACTCAATTCACACAGCGTGGTTTGGCGGACCAGTTACAGTTCGTTGAACCTAAGTACACAATGTGTAGTTTTAATTACATGTTAGGTCTTCCCATGTTGTATAGACCGAAATAGAGGCTCCTCTGGATGAGTTCATCATTTTTTATTTTAATCAAAATTAAAATTAAAAGGTCATTTCTGTGATGTGAATCGAGAAATGAAGGAGGAAGAATAGATCTCGTTCATTCAGTTTAATAGAATGATTTATCAAGAATTGAATCAAATATAAATGCGTAAATTGTCTACGAAAATGAAATAAATATAATAAACATTTTAACCTCCCTATGATACCATTTGAAGGTTCCGGGCGCAGCGTAAGCTCGTGGGTGGATGTTCCCACTTGGATTTTTTTCATTAGCAATGATTAATCTGGGATTAATATGACGATAAACACCAGTCACCACGGATCGATTCACATAAATAGACAAAGAAGAAGAAAGGTCTCAGAACCACAAAAGTGGATCATCACAGTTTTATTATACTTAATTTAATTATTTGACAAGAAGTAACTTTTGGGTGTTCTTTCTTCATTGATATTCTTGATCACATTCCGATGTGATTCATCGTTGCATCACAGAATCCAAGGGTAGACTTCCTCTAGAGATGATCCATATGTGCACCACGTATCTTTGGACATCGCCAAAGGTGTCTCCGGGTGATAGCGTGGGGAAACCTTTGCCTGTCTTGCCCGCCTTAGATCATCTTGATCCGATGAAGATGATCTCTCTCAGTCATTAGAGCATTCTTGGAGGAAGGAGTTCTTTCGGTCTTGAGAGAATTCTCTAGAATTATTGTGCACAATTATTCTCTTATCGGAAAAGAGTTGGGGTTGTGAGGATATTTATAATCAGGTTTGAGGTTGTAGAGTTATGACAATAAATAAATGTGTTACTTGTTTTATTTGTTTCATTGACTCTTATTGAAAACCCCATTTCGAATAATTAATTCCGTGGCATGCGCCCACACTAATTATAATAAATATCATTTAATTAAACAATATTATATCCTCAAAATACCAACTGGAAAAACTACATGACATGTAATAATTAATACACAGTGTGTACTTGTTTTTCATTGAAAACTACACGGCGTGTACATTTAATAATACATGTTGTGTACTTGTTTTCAAAATAAAAACTACACGGTGTGTAATAATTAATACACATAGTGTACTTGTTTTCATTTTATTATTCCTCCAAAATTAAAATGATTTAGGATTACTTGAATAATTATTAAACCACGTATGGGAATAATCTGTATTCTACTTGAGATACTTGAATACACTTAGTGTGTGACCCTCTAGGCCTCTTTCGCGTTGGCATTTGGAGGGCTTGCCTAAAGTCCAATTTTTCTTTCTAGCAACGGGTCAAGGCACCCAAGAGAAAGAAGTTGACACCGCATTGACATATCACCTCATACGAATGCTTAATGTGTAATTTAATCCCTCTGTCTGAATATCTCATCAATCAGGTTTCATGGTAGTGTCATAAACCTATATGCTTGATCTTTAATTCTTTGACTTCCAGTAATAAACTCATCATGTCACCATGGCCATGGAATTTTTTTGACTGTTCTATTTCAATAAAAGGTCCCGAGATATTTACTTCCATAAACTTGGAAGGGACAAATATTTCCTTGACTTAACCATTAACAACATGTCATTAGTGATGCACCCAACATACCCTACTTCTTGCCAACTGTCTTCATGATGGTTTTCATGAACAAATATAAGTGCACGAGTCATGAAATGAGTTAATGATAATCTTCCAGTCTAAGGAAAATTACACATGCTCGTAGATACTAATGTCCAATGAAACCAAAACATGAGGAATTACTACTGGTGGGTTTGTTCTCATAATCTTCCATCTTGGAGATTACCAAGTGCAAACTCCATGAGAGAGAGTCTCTTCTTCTTATGAGTACTCGCACAGGACAGTCTATATACTATGTGTCCTATCATAGTATGTCATCCAACCATATAACTTTATTTAATAATATTGTTATAGCATTTAAAGGTTCTCATTATAGCGAGGATCTTCCATAACCTTATAAATGTAAAAAATATTCCATGAAATTATTATATTATAGTCATACAAAATAATGAAGAATATATAATAAGTGAACATTCATGTAATCAAAGTAAAAAACAGTTGGTTCTCAGGACACCAACCCTAACAAAGTCCCACTTGGACTAGAGCCAACTACCTAGGACTTTTATCCCGCTAGAACTAACATGATGATCATGTTTCTAATGAGTGAAGGATTTAGTCACGTGGTCCACTATGTTTTCTTCTGTGGAAATACTACTCACTGCAACTTCACCACTCTGAGAAAAATCCCTCCAGAGGTGATACGTCTGAAGAATGTGCCTTGTCTGATGATGTTACCATGTCTCTTTTGAAAGTGCCTCTGCTCCAGTATTATCACAATAGAGTGTGATAGGATCTTTACTTCTAGGTACTACATCCAGCTCTTGGACGAAGCTTTTCATCCATAATGCTTATTTAGCTGCCTCAGAAGCTACGATATACTCAGAGTCTGTTGTAAAATCTACCACCACACTTTGTTTTGAGCTTTTCAAGCTCACTGCACGTCCATTCAAGTTAAGGATGTATCCAGTCTGTGACTTCATGTCATCTTGATCAGTCTAGAAACTAGCATCTACATGTCCTCTAAAGACTAGTTCCTCATCTCCTCCATAGACTAGGAACATATCCTTAGTACGCCTAAAATACTTAAGGATAGTCTTGACTGCCATCCAATGGAGGTCTACTGGATTAGCTTGATATCTGCCTACCACACTTAATGCGTAAACAACATCTAGCCTTGTTCATAGCATAGCATACATGACTGACCCAATCCCAGATGTGTAAGGGATCCTTTCCATTTTCTTTCCTTCCTCATGTGTCTGAGGAAAAATTTTCTTGGATAGATGAATGCCATGTGACACCGGAAACAATACACTCTTGGACTGTTCTATACTGAATCTATTCAGTATCTTGTCAATGTATGTACTTTGACTTAGGCCTAGCATTCTCTTAGATCTATCATGATGGATCTTGATCCCAAGAATATATGCTGCCTCACCCAAGTCCTTCATAGTGAAGCATTTATCCAACCATGCCATAACTGACTGTAAGACAAGTACTTCATTTCCAATTAGTAATATGTCATCAACATATACTATTATTAAAACAACTGCACTTCCACTAAACCTTTTGTATATGTGCTCCCTCTCAAGGAATATGGCGTGTCTTGCCATTGTAACCTTTTTTTTCTAAGGGGTTTTATAAGTAATATCCTCTTTTTTCCTTGGGATATCCTATAAAGATACACTTTGTGCCTCGGGGTGAAAGTTTGTTACCTAAAGAGGCATTACCAAATGCTTCTCTACCCCACACATGTACATTCGATAACATGGATTTGCATCCACTCCATAAATCGTATGTAATACCATTTATTAATTTAGTTGGTACTTTGTTTAGTATGTGTGCTGCTGTTTGAAATGAATATCCCCAAAAGGATAATGGAAGACTTGCATGACTCATCATTGATCTCACCATGTCTAACAGGGTGCGGTTCCTCCTTTCACTTACACCATTCCACTAAGGTGTGCAAGGAGTGAGTTGAGATAGAATCCCAAACTACCGTAAGAAATCAATGAAGTCCTAATTAAGATATTCTCCTCCTCTGTCTGAGCGGAGTTTCTTAATCTTCTTACCAAGCTGGTTCTCAACTTCATTTTTGTATTCTTTGAATTGATCAAAATAATCTAACTTATATATCATTATGTAAATATATCCACATCTATTAAAATCATCAGTAAAAGTTATGAAGTATGAGATCCCACCCCTTTCTTTAATTGGAATGGTCCACACACATTTGTGTGAACTAATTGTAGAAGCTCTTTATCCCTTTCACCTTTACCACTAAATGGGGATTTTGTCATTTTGCCTTGTAGACACGCATGGAATACACCAAGTGGTTTTAGTTCGAAAGAATCTAAATACCCATCTTGATGTAATTTTTTCAAAGGTTTCTCATTGACATGACCTAGTAGGTGATGAGAATGTTGGGTGTGGTATGTGTCATGTGAATTAAATTTATCATCGATTTCCATCACTTCATTTGTGTAGTCTAAGAAATAAAAACTGTTATATAAATGTGCCATACCAGAACAAATGCTATCTTTATAAATGTAGCAACATCCACTTCCAAACTTGAAGATAAATCCATCAGTATCTAATCTGGATATTGAAATAATGTTTTTGGTTATAGAGGGTACATAATAACATCCTTTCAAAACCAAGACCATCCAAGTAGGAAATGTGAGACGGTAGTCTTCGATAGCTACAACAGCGAGTCTGGCTCCATTGGCTTCTCGTAGATCCACCTCAACTCATTCAATATTTTTGAATATACTTTTTTCCTGTATTTTGATACAAATGTGAGCACCACAAGTAATATCTAATACCCAATTGGTTGAAACAGATAGATTGCATCTGATAACAAATGCACCTAAAGCTTCCCCTTACTTCATTGGTTGGGTGTAGTTTTTCTTCTAGTGGACCTTCTTTCCACATGCGAAACAAACAACATCCTGTTCTCTTTCCTCCCCTTTGATCTTCCTTTTCATGGAAGGCCTTGAAGAAGATTTGGGTTTAAATATCTTTGCCTTCACTTTCCTTTTATTCAGCATGAGGACAAAATTCTTTTCACGCTTCATATCATTGTCCACTTGGAGAATGAGGATAAAAAGATCAGATAGAGACTTCTCAATGTTGTTCATGTTGAAATTTACAATAAATTTGGAGAAGCTCTGGGGGAGTGATGCAAGAATGAGATCAGCACCCAGTTCTTCGGGGAGTTTAAACCCTAGAACATCAAAGCGCTCAATGTAGCCAATGATCTTGACTACATGAGGCCAAGATGGGGAACCTTCTCCAAGGTTGCTCTGAAATTGAGCCTTGGATATCTCAAACCTTTCATGTCTTTCTCTCTTATGGTATAGACCACGGAGGTGCTCGAGCATGATGTAGGCATCCATGTCTACATGAGACTTCATGGGAACACTAGACATAGATGACATCATCAAACATCAAACATCGAGTGCATCACTCAAATGTCGATCATAAACCAGGAAGTATTCATCACTCTCCCCTAGGGTAGTAGAATCAGGATGTGAGGACTCCAGCACGTACAACTTTAGTTCATGGCATAGGATAACCCGAAGTCACCTAAACCATTCCTGAAAGTTACTGCTAGTGAGGATGTTGTCTTTATCTAGAATTGATCGCAATGAAAATGTGGTTGCTGAGTTTTTCATATTCTGTAAATTAAAAGAAAATATTTATCAGTAGCTTCTTGATTACATTTTATGAGAAATAATAAATTTTATTAAGTATCCCACTATTTTATCAAGTCCCAATGGCCCTCACCATTGAACTCAGAATGTCCATTTTCTTTGAAATTCTAGTGGCAAGGATCCATATTCCCCTTCACATAACCCAAACAAGGGTTGGTCAAGCTATTTTAAGGTATTTAGTTAGGCAGGTCTTTGCCAACTATGAGCTTACAATTCCTTTATTTGTTGAGTTCACTCCCCAATCCTGAAATCCTGACTTGGATTTGCTCAACTCTTACCTCGAATATTACATCAAGTCTATCAAGGGTTACTCCTCTTGATGTAATATGGTTAAGTCAACCTGAAACCTTTCATAAGGGATTCGTTTATAAAAGTAAGTGTCCCAACACAAGGGTTGGTCAAACACATAGTTTTATTGAGTCTTTCCCTTAATCATGTAACAGAAGGCTTGGTCTGACTTAATATAGAATTTAGGGATTTTAATCCTTTATGCATAGTTTCGCATTATTACATGCTTGTTAATATTAAGTGATGCTTGCTTAAGTGATTAACCATGTTCTGATAATGATTATGCATAGTCCGGTTTTTATTTTATTCAATATTTGCATGCTTGTTCATTTTATTAACTTTGAGATCATGACAACACATACATAATAAATAAACCATGAAATCATACATATTTAGAATAATATGGCATGATCATGATCTTTTTTGGTTAGCTTATCTAGCGGTTTTATAATCTAACCCTAACCTATGGAAAAACACCTTGAACTGATGGTTCATGTTTTGAAGCTCTCACCTATCCACCTTTGTATCTTCTTGGGTTGGTTTCGCCTCACCTTCAGGTTTTGAACTGTCTCCTCTAGCTTTGGAGATCCTCCATTACATTGGGTTTACATTAAAGAAACCATGGGAACACATGAACTACATTTTATTGGAAGAAGGCTCATAGTCCAATGAATATAAATTAAAAAAATTTAAATGAAACCAAACACACATACAAAGGGTATTTAGTCTAGCTCCTGATCATCCATAGCATGCAACGACATTTACACATATTTAGAATTAAAATTCTTTTAATCGTTCTATTATTTATGATAAGATGCACATGAATTTAATTAATTATGATATTATAATTAATCAATTATTTATATTAAATTAATTTCTGAATTTCCTTGAGTTTCTTCTCTTCCATATCCCTTGTACATGTCTTTGTACTTCTGAAGAAAACTTGGTGAAATTCCATTTCTATAAAGTACACAGCGTGTAGTTTATATTTACACAGTGTGTATTTCTTTTCACCCTTTATCCAAATTACAGGCTGGGGGATTTGGCGTGTTTTCTCTACATTGGAAATTTTGGAGTACACAACATGTAGATTAATCTAACAAAATGTGTACTTCCTTGTTACGTGGTTACCAGCCTAGAAATCCCATGTACGCAGAACACAAATTCTCCTTGTACGCGGTTTTACTTGAGCCAGATTGGACTACATGACGTGTTGATTCAACATACACGCCGCGTATTCTAGTTCCATGCGTCATTCATTTCTGGTCAACACAGTGTAATAAAACTCAGGTATACTCAATTCACACGGCGTGGTTTGGTGGACCAGTACCGGTTCATTGAACCTAAGTACACCTCGAGTAGTTTTAATTACATGCCATGTATTCTCGTGTTGTACAGAAAGAAATATCAGCTCCTCTGGATGAGTTCCTAATTTTTTATTTTAATCAAAATTAAAATTAAGAGTTTGTTTCTAGGATGTGAATCGAGAAATGAAGGAGTAAGAATAGATCTCATTTATTTAGTTTAATAGAACGATTTATCATGAATTGAATCCAATATAAATGTGTAAATTATCAATGAAAATTAAATAACTATAATCAATGTTGTAACCTCCCTCTGATACCATTTGAATGTTCTGGGCACAGGGGAAGCTCATGGTTAGATGTTCATGCTTGTCTTTTTTTCATTAGCAATGATTAATCTGGGATCAATATGACAATAAATGTCAGTCTCCACGGATCGATTCAAAAAAATTGACAAAGAATAAGAAAGTTCCCAGAAACAAAAATGTAGATCGTCATAGGTTGATTATAATTAATTTAATTAATTGACAAGAAGTACCTTTTGGGTATTCTTTTTTCATTGATATTATTGATCACGTTCCGATGTGATTCTTAATTGTGTCGTAGAATCCAAGGGTATACTTCCTCTAGCGGTGATACACACGTGCACCACGTATCTCTGGACATCGCCAAAGGTGTCTCCGAGTGCTAGCGTGGAGAAAACATTGCTTCCGTTGCCCGACTTAGATCATCTTGATCCGATGAAGAGGATCTCTCTCGGTCTTGAGAGCATTCTTGGAGGAAGGAGTTATTTCAGTCTTGAGAGAATTCTCCAGAATTGTTGTGCACAACGATTCTCTTATCCGAAAAGAGTTTGGGTTGTGAGGATATTTATAATTGGGTTTGAGGTTGTAGAGTTATGATAATAAATAAACACTTTATGCGTTTTATTTATTTCATTGACTCTTATTGAAAACCCCATATCGAATAATTAATTCCTTGACATGAGACCGCACTGATTATTATAAATATCATTTAATAAAAGAATATTATATCTCCAAAATACCTACTATAAAAACTACATGGCGTGTAATAATAAATACACGTCGTGTAGTTGTTTTTCATTGAAAACTACACTGCGTGTACATTTAATAATACATTGTGTGTACTTGTTTTCAAAATAAAAACTACATGGCATGTAATAATTAATACACGACGTGTACTTGTTTTCATTTTATTCTTCCTTCAACATTAAAATGATTTAGGCTTCCTTGAATAATTATTAAACCACATACGGGAATAATTTTATTCTACTTGAGATATTTGAATACACTTAGTGTGTGATCCTTTAGGCCTCTTTTGCGTTGGCATTAGGTGAGCTTGCCGAAAGTCCAAGATTACTGTCTAGAAATGGGTCAAGGAACCCAAGAGAAAGAATTTGATGCCACATTGATGTATCACCTCATACGAAATCTTACTGTGTAATATAATCCCTTTGTATCAATATCTCATCAAGAAGGTTTCATTGTAGTTTCATAAACCAATATGCTTGATCTGTTATTCATTGACTTCCAGAAATAAACTCATTGTGTCACCATAGACATGGAATTTTTTTGACAGTTCTATTTCAATCAAAGGGCCCGAGATATTTACTTACATAAACATGGAATGGATAAATCCTTCCTCGACTTATACATTAACAACATGTCATTAGTGACGCACCCAACATACCCTATTTCCTTCCAACTGTCTTTGTGACGGTTTTCTTCAGGAAATCTAAGTGTGCGAGTCATTACATGAGTTAATGATAATCTTCCAGCTATGGACCATTACACACACTCATAGATAGTAATGTCCGATGACACCAAAACATGTAGAATTACTACTGGAGAGTCTGTTCTCATAATCTCCCATCTTGGAGATTACCAAGTTTGAAATCCATGAGAGAGAGTCTGGTCTTCTTACGAGTACTCGCACATGACGGTCTGTATACTATGTGTCCTATCATAGTATGTCATCCAACCGTAGAACTTAATTTAAGAATATTGTTATAAAATTTCAAGGTTCTCATCATAGAGGGGATCTTCCATGACCTTTTCAATGCAAAAAATATTCCAGGACATTATTATATTAGAGTCATGTAGAATAATAAACAATATATAATAAGTGAACATTCATGTAATCAAAGTACAAAACATCTGGTTCTCAAGACACCAACCCTAACACAAATAATACTCACGGCGGCAGAATGGTCATTATCACCACTTATATTAAAAGGAAACATTATTTTTTGTCATTTAGTAAAATGCTTTGTAGAAAAATATTACCTTTGAATGAAATGAAATGTGAAACGTGTTTACACATCGTATAAAAGAAATTCGTGTATAAAACAAAATATTCCTCCATGAAAGGAGATTGAGACGAAGTCCCCTACCTCGTGTCCGACTTAACTCAATCATTCTTTAATATATTGAATAATAAATAAAGTTAATTTATAATTTCTTGAAAAACTTTTCAGGTTTATTATTCCATTTATATCACTTATTTCCTTATTGTAAACATTATTTAATCATTTAAGTTAATAATGGTCATTTTGTCGATATTTGGTACTTGAGTCAAAAAATAGACTTGTTATAATTATATGTTGTTCACGTGGTAAGAATTTTATTATATCCAGAATGATATTCATGATTTATATATCATATATATAATATATATCTAGTATATACATGTATTTATAATAGTACATAACATTTGGAGGTAAGAAATGAAATGCACCGTTCATGGGGATGGTAATCCGTACGTACGCATGAAAGCTAATTTCATTTATATTTCAAACATAATGGAATTAAAACATATTTATACATAGGAATATTATAATTCCAGTATAATATCATATATAATATCATTAACTCTATCCTTTATACATCCCACATATGGCATTAACGAGTCATATCACTTTGAGGGGGCGGTAGTCTGCACTTCCTCAAATGAAATTATCACTTTTACCCATAATGGAATCCCTAAAGGCTTGATATAAATGAAGTTTATAAAAGAATAAAGAAAAAATAAACATAATATATATCATATATAAATACAGTTCCATCTTAATGGATATAATGAGAGGCTGTAGGAGAAAATTTAACAATTATCATTTCGTGAGGCATTAGTTTTCCATCCACAGAAACAATATGTTCTTTACCTATTAGATAGAGGTGTGTGTTAGTTTAGTTCGAATAATTATCATTACAACATCCTACTATATTGATGATACTGGGTTTTTTATAAAATAAAATAATAAAAAGAGTTTAGTGGTTGGAGAAGTAAAATAAAAGAAATTAATTTAAGAGAAAGAATTACCTTTAATTTGGGTAACTACATTTGGTTTGAAACAAAAAGGACTTCTTGAATTGACTTATTACTAAGGTAAGGCTTTTAAATGAAATAGAGATATATTTAGAGCTTATTGGGGTAGGATTTTGACGTGCTAAGGGTCTTGATAGGTGTGGGTAATGAGTTATATGTGAGGGATTTTTATAATGGGGAGGAGGGGATCTTTAGGAAAGTGTGAAAATATTATTTTATTATATAATGATATTCAGTTTCTAAAGGTCCAAAACTAATTAGAGTCAAATATAATAGGAATAATGGTTGAAATAAAATCATCCAATAATAATTGGACAGGTTTTGGATATTGTTTTATTATTTATAATCTTATTTATTTAAGTCATTTATTAATGAGGTAATTACTACATCATTATTGTGACATAAATAATTTAATTTATTTGATGTCTAAAAATTATAAAAAAATAACATAATGTAGGAAATATTTTTACCTTTCCAATTAATATTTATAGTCTAAATGGTAACTTATATAACCCCTTGTAAAAATTAATTTACTAAAAGATATTTGTTTATTCCATTTTTGTCATTACTTTAAGATAATAAATCTAAAGTGTCATTATCCCTCTTATGTGGCTTAACGGGGTCCCCAAATCTATCAAATATTCCCATGGTCATAAATGTCTCAAAAAATATGGTTAGGACATGTGTTAAGGTAATTTTTTATTGTTATAATATTCTTTTTTACCTTAAATTACCCTATTTACCTTTAACTGGGGTAAATAAAAGTCAAAAGTTACTATTCACCAACAATTATTTTCATATTATTGAACCAAATTTTACTTTCTAATAACAACCATGTACGTAAAATTTTCTAAATTCAAACCATAGAAGTGGTAAAATTTCATTTAAATTAAAATGTCAGCTTTTAAGACTTAGTGTTTTCACTCTTCATCAAAAATTGATGTTTTTCAAAAAAATACAAACAATTCAGCCTAAGCTATATTTGAGATTAAAAATTAAAAAATGATGTTTATTTTAAAAATTTAAAACATATATGTTGGATTAATTAATTTAAAATTAATTCTCAATATCAAAACAAATAGCGCATTTTTAAGAAAAAATAACTATCAAAATATTGATACTTGTTTATGTCCAATTTCAAAGTGAAATTAATTCCAATGAGCAAAATTGGATAAAATAGTAAAAAAATAATATAATTAAACTTAAATAAAATTAAAAATATAATATATCCATATAAATAAATTAGATTGAAAGGCACTTTTGAATTAAGATAAAACATTTTTCACTATTCATAAAAAAATAAATTTTATAAGAAAAATACCAAAAAATTACCCAAAGTAAATTTTGATGTCCCGATTCTAAAGAATAATTTTTTAGTAAAATAAATCATATAAAAGTTACTATAATTATATTTAAAGAGGGTTTACCATCAAAAGGTGGTAAATCTACCATTTAAGGTAAATTATGCTTAAAATTAGATTCATTCACATTTTAATCCACTAAATTTTATTGGATAAATATAAAAACATTTAACAAACATTTATAATCATATTTTATTTAGTTCTATTCATTCTTGTAAATACAATGGCTAGGTATTAACTACCATTTTAAATATTATTATTATATTATTAGTGTGCAATGAAGGATTTCAGTGAAACCCATTGTTGCGTATCGAGTACGCCATCAAACATAGAAACCCCTTTAAAGTAAATTTAATATTTAATTCCCAAATATGAATAATTATGGAAAATTTATTGTTCTTTATTTACTTGGGATGTTACAATTTTCATCATCAAATCATCTATTTCTTAGCATAAACATGTATTCGGCATGATATAGTAGAGAAAAGTATGATAAAATGGATTATGAGATTCAATGAGATATAATATCTCATGTATGGATACATTTTACACCCCATTGTATTAGGATAATACTATTATATTTAATATCATAGATTTGGTTGGTATTCATAATGGGTTGGGAAACCTTTTTAGGGTACCTAAAACTATTATTTCTTGTGACAATAATTTAAGTCTTATAACTTACCATATGACATAATTTATAAAATGTGTTTAAATACTATGATTACATTTTGAAATTTTATTCAGTATAGAAGATTTGTGAAATAAATCACATACATTAGACAAATTCTTCTTGAAACATTGTTCCCCACCTCACCCAAAGATATATGACACTCAGATGATTTGAGGGATGACCTTCTTAGAATCTATGAAATTGAAGGAACATACCATGTTGGTTCCTTCAGTATTCAAACTATCCATGTGAAAAAAATTTCACTCATAAAAACATTATACAATTTTCTTTTTTTAAACCAATTTTACTCTCAACCTAATGACTGGATAATTTTTTTTCAAAAAATAGTCATTACCAGCCTTTCAGTCATCAATAATAAAATCCTTTTGTAATGTTTGAACCTGAACAATATATTTGTTATTATATTCTATATCTATAGTCTAATTATCACCAAAATTGAGGTATACAAGAGTATTCTTATCTTAAAAAGTTGTATTAAGTATACCAACAACCCCTACCTTATCAATAACCATATCATCCAAATGATTGGTATTCACTATAGCCTAATAATTCTACCAAATATTAGTGACCAGGCTATATTTAATTTTATGTAGATATAAAGATGACTACATATGATTTATTGTCACTAAGAACTATCTATATTAAAATAGAATTTAAATAAATTAATAGTTATCTCAATCCCAAATATCAAGTGTAGAATAGTAAAGGCATAGTTGAAAATATCATATATGATTTGTTTTTAGAAGATACTAAGATATATGGATGGATTAAACTATATTATTATAGCTCTATAATGAACCACTACTCATACATAACTTGTAAAGAGAGCGTATTGAAGACAAACATATCTTTTATGATGTACACATCATATGATATTTCGTTAAAACATGTAAATCTTAACTACAATAAAAACATAGATGGATTATGTTTGAAATGTAACATTCCATTTGATTAGGAATTAAAGAACCAATATCCCTTTTAACCACCAAAAACTATCAATTCCTCTATGAACATCACCACCACAGGTAAATATTTAACAGAAGTACAAAAAAACCATGAAAAAGAACCATAAGTTCATAAATATATAAATATTATCAATATAAATAATAGATCTAAAACTTGTGATTTTTTCAATAATTATAGTATGTATACATATGATTTCAAATCCAAACATTTTTTCCTCTAATAAATATTTTGTGTTCTTATAATATTAAGATTATGTGATCCAATTCTCTCTCTAGGTGATTTACAACTCCTTATTAAGAATAATAATTCAAGAGAAGAAAATAAAAAAAATACCCTCAATAAGTTCCTAGATATATTCATAAAATTTGAAAAATTCCTTCAACACTATCATTGTAACTCTATTATTAATTCTTAAGGGTTTTCATTACACTATGTGGGGTTTCATCTATTTAATTAATAATCATTATAAATTTTAATTTAGTTTCAATATAAATTGAAAGTTGATTTACTAGATTATATAATTTAATTAAGTGTTACAAATTTATATATTTTTGAGTTACAGGTCACTGTTAATTAAAATTATTATAATTATCAATGGTTTTTGGTCACAAGTTAAATTATCCTCTTCTTATTTTCATATCATGCATTGTTATTTTCATTTTTTGTGGTTACTGGTTATATTCTGTTAATGTGGTCACTTGTAATTTTTTTCAATCATTGGGTCTTTTATTCATTTTTATATTGTTCTCATTGTTTAATTTTTTTATCATCTGTTACAGAAGTTGTTGTGGCCATTGGTTAAATATTCATATAATGGTCACTTGATGGATAATTTTATGGTTGTTTTGGTATCTATTTAGATTATCTTATGGTCATTGTTTCAACTAGTTAGATGATCTTATTGTTACGGTCACTGGATGATATTTTTATATCATGAGTTATTATTTTTATATCAAGTGTTTAGGTGAAAATGGTTTGATAATTTTTGAGTTAGTGTGATCAGAACATTGCTCATGATGGTGCATGTCTAAAGTGGAGGGATCTGGGTCAGGTGATGCTTCAAAAAAAGGGTTGTCCATTTGAGTCAAAGGGACTAGGTGAAGTTGTGCATTTTCAAATCCACTATAGTAGATAATATCTCATGTGAAGTGATAGAGATTTTAGGATAGTGACATTATATTTTTGTGATAAATTGTGGTATAGTAACACATGATATATAAACCTTATTTCCAATATATATATAAACTATTGGTATTAATATATTATTATAGAATCATTTTATCGGTCATAATAAAATTTTTCCAACACATTTTTGATAATAGTTTAGTGAAAGAGAAATATTTGTTGGTAAAATTATTTACCAATAAAAGATGTTCCATTACTAATAGATATAATCCTATTGAAAAAAGTGGAATATTTTGTAGTGAAACCTTTTATACATAACCCATAGTACATGAAACTCATATTTTAGTGATGACACATTTAGTTCTAAAATACGTGCTAATGGAGAAAAGAAAATGTCATGACCGTTTCAAATCTTATTGTGGCTAAAACAGCATCAAAATTCATCCAAGGAGTCTACCTCATGATGTTCCTTCATGGAGGTCCCTCACCACTACACACAAAAAGGTGGATGATGATACATATTCAAGTCCTACAAGATCCTTGATCATGCGAGAATCTTTGAAGGATTTCCCTATGATTTCAACGGAGCCCCACCCCTTCGTGATGCCTTGTTTCTCTTCATGGAGTGCCCTGTGAGCATCAAGAGACATGTAGCCTATAAAAACGTAGCTCTTCCCCACCTCCAAAGAACTTTTCCTATACCTTTCTACATATAGTCTCCCATTTCACTTAGCTCCTAAGCACCATCATCCTGACCCAAAAATGGATCACCCATGGTACCTAAACATCACATGTCATTTTTTCCTTTTTTATCATATATTTTACCTATGGTAGGGATGCCTTTTGTGAAGGCCTTAACCCTTCATGATGAAGGGATCCCCTTTGGGTTTCTCAAGGCTCTACAAAGAATTAATCTGTCATGAATAACTCTTTTAATAATCTAGGACTCAATGCTAACGAAAGGGTCCCATGCTTCACAAGTCCCCTTCCTTTGAAAATCCCCATTCCTCCTCGAAGCTCCCAAGCTTCATGAAAAACCTCTCGAAAAGGCCCCATACATCATGATAAATTCTCCCATGTGGCCCTCTAGGCTATTATGTATTGAATTCTTGTTACCTCATGTGGTATTCCATGTTTCATTTCCCTAAGTAGTTCATTTTCTCATAGGAATGCTAACAATTATTTATTTTTCAAATAGCTACTCTAATGTGGAACCCTCAACTGACCACTCCTCCACCTTGATCCAGTCAAGAATTTATAATACCTTACCTTCCCCATGTGTGGATGCGTATCAATTAAGTAAGTCACATGTGTGAGGAGTGAGTCCTCCACATCCAAGATGTAGGATTTTAGACTTATAAGTGCCATCTTCCTCATCACATGAAGTTAAACTGTAGCCTTACCCCATGCAATGAACATGGGGTGTCCTTCCTCAGACATTTTCCATTCCCCCCCATATTCATGGGACTGAGATCTTCCTCACATAGAATGAGATCCTCCTTGCATGTAACAACATCTTCCCACAGGTAAGGGAAACCATCCTAGTATAAGCCCCTATCTTTTCTTGGAGGAGGTATCAACCTTGATCCTCCTTGTCTCTATCGAACGCAAAGACCAAAGGTGATATTGAAAATGTGGACTCTCAACACCCCATCCATATCCCTATGAGATTTATCGCTATAGACCAATCTTATGGATAAGCCCTGATCCATCCCTCACTAATTCATCTTTTTTGACTCAACCATTTAGTCTATTTATTCCTCTTATTTCTCACACCGTTCATGAATCATGTGGGATTATAGGTTATTAGTGAGGGTCTATGGACAGTTAGTGGGATGAATAACCTCATATTAGAGTTCAATAATAGAGAATGTCAATAAATAGAAAAATCATTCTAAAAAATGATAAATCAATAGAAGAAAGATATTTATAAAACTTGAATAGTAGTGTAAAATTCCAGATTACACAATAGATGCATGCATGACATGATAATGATACAAATTGGAATGTAGTAAACAAAACAGAATGATTTACATTCCAATACAGAAATAAATAATAGACTCAAATCCCCATGGGAAAACTCCCCAAGCATCCTGAGCTCCAGCTCAGTCCTTTGCTTCTATCTTCAGGTACTAACATACATCAACAAGAAAGGTCCAAGGTCCATAGTCCTGTGAACAAGAAATCTGTACTTGGGTACCCTATTGTAATGAAAACTCAATTAGGATGTGAGATATACATATGTTTCATAGTTTCTTGAAACATGTATTCTAGTTTTAAGAATCACTGCTTCCAGGCAGTTTCTATAGGATTTATTTATTGAACCAGAAACTTAAAAGAATTATTTATCCAAAGGGGGCCTTCTTTCTAAAGGAAGGAATTAATTATGTTTGAACTTCCTGATACTTAATAATGTAAATTGGTTGAGAGGATGGGAGGTCGTTCTCATCACACCCTTTTGGGGGGAATTGTTGTCTACTCCAGGACTCTCACTGTAAATTGATGATACTTTCATGATTCCTTATTAATTCAGAACGTATTACATAAGTTTCTCTTGGAATTTGAAATCACTTATTAACGTGTAAAAAATTTAAAAACATTAGTATATATTCAAGCTTCTTCATCAACAGAGATATCCATATACATTCAAGGTTCTCCATCAATAGTATCCTCTAATATACTATTTCAAGATTCTTTTAATCATCATTATGATGATACTTGTTTTTAAGCCAGTCAATGGGGCACTCTGGAATTAATTGTCATCCAAGGAGATGAAGGATTAGTTTGATCATGGGATTGTGCCCATAAAATGGGCTACCTACATATCTTAGTGAAAGGAATCAAAACCCTTATAGTTTGGTTCCACTAAATGAGACACATCATACCTTTTAAGGTCATGTGATAAGGACCAAGCCATATAGTTTAATGCCTAGTGGTAGGGACATTTAACAGGAAGGTGCTTAGTCAAAACATATCTTGGGACATGCTGAATCATCCCAAGGAACTTGGAAAGGATATGGTTTTTCATGTAGGATCAGACCCTATTGGGAATATGTCCCAAGGAGAACATGGTTTACATAAGTTATTGGGTTTGAACCTCAAGGATGCTTCCTACGTATCCCATATAGATGGGAATCCAACCCCACACAGTTCGATAAATCTCATAGAAGAGTGTAGTCCTTTGAGAGAAATGAGTTTGGGTTTACTTCTTGAAAAGGATACCTTGGTGACTTGGGGGTTTAATTTATGGCTAATTCCTAAGGAGGACACTCAGATTAGAGAAATTAAGGTTAGATTCCTGAAGAGGATATCTAGTGATCTTGGTCCTTGAAAGGGCTTCCTACGTATCTTGGTTTGAACATGAATCATAGTTCTCATAGTTCCTTCAGTCCTGAGTGTTTGTGTACATGTAGTAATCATCACTAATATCTAATCCCACATGAGTCATTCTCGGTGTGAGAAACAATAAGATGTGAATTATTCAATAATGACACTTCCACTTTCAAAATTTTCCTCCTCTGCTGGTGGAAGAGGGCGAGCCTATAGTGGTGATGGTGGATGAGGGGAAGGAGACCCAGGAAGAGGGCAGGGCGACGATCCCTCCCCCAATTCACAGAACATTGGACAAGGATCAAATGAAAGGAAGATGGAATGAACGTTAGGGGATTATTCTAGGATGGATTCCCATGGTGACAAAGCTCAGTGGGAGAGGGAAAGGGTAACAAAAGTCCATGTACCCATCCCCCCTCTGGTCTTTAGCACCAAAGAAGAGAGGAGGATCAATGAAGTTACCTCATGCTAGAAAATATAGGGTATTATGCCAGGATGGTTGCCCTAAAAATAATCCTAGCAGGGGAAGGAGGGAAAATAAATTGTGAACCGTATGTTATATTCCAGTGACCCGAGGTTCTGGGTTTTAGAGATGAAAAGGGGAGGACAGAACCCAAACCCTAATCTTCCAAACCAGGAACTTCCCAACACATTTTTTGGGAGAGAGGTCTATCTGACTATGGATATAAAAACCCACATACATTCCATGTATCCAAAATACCTTATAAAAAAATGTGGGAAACCTATGAATGTGGAAATTCAATCCCAAATAGGAGACATGCCGATGTACCTTTCCCAAAGTTTTGATAAGTCAGGAGGTTTTGGTGGAGGATTCAACTTAGTCCCTTTCAGATAAGGGAACCAAGTTAAGAGATACCATACCATGAATGGATTTTAAAGATTGCACTTGAGTTGGTATATAGTATTTATACCAAGCTCTACTGCATAGGTACCTCACGCAGGTATGCTGCGTAGGTACCCGACATTGATGTACCGTGCATGTATGCCGCGTATGTGTGGCATGTAGGTATGAATGATGACTGAAGAATTTGTTTCACATATAATAACCAAACATATGTAAAAATTTTAAATGAATTTCAAAACATGCTTATCCTACTTAATTATCTATTCTATCATGTTTTAGAGATCTACCCGAGACAATATGAGGGATCTTGGAGAAAGAGCTATGAAAAGGGAGATTCAAAGAGTCTTTCAACTTTTTTAGTCCTTGAAATGGGGAGCCCAAGGGATATATTTATAGGCATGGATGGGCTTGGTCGAAGGATGTTTTATCCACGCAGGTCCTCCACCCAAGTAACCCGGATAGGGGCATAGAAATTATTATGCCGTGGAGCTCTACCGTGCAGGTCTGTCGTATAGCTCTGCCGCGTAGGTCTGTCATGCAAATATATTGTACAGGTCTATCGTGCAGATATATCGTGTAGGTGTTTTGGTTTCTTTGAGTTTTTTTAAACTATTCGAAACTTGTCTTGGGATTTTGAAATATCCATAGATATCCACATGATATTTTTGTAATATTAAGTAGTGTTAAAAAATCCTCCTCAAGATTGGATCCGATTATAAAGAGGGTCGAGTCATGAGGTAGTCTTGTGAGGAATATACCACGAGTACATTGATGGATAGTGGAGGTTTTCCACAGAGCTATTTCGCAGAGGTATGGCGCAGAGATGTTTCATGCAGTCCCAATGCACAGTTCTTCGATTTTTCAATAAATTGTTCTCATCCTTCGCGATTTTCTTCACTTGTGCCTTTCAAAATTTTACGACTCTTGTTGCCTATCTCATTTTCCCAACACCATCTAATTTTTCTCTCATATAATTATCTTGATATTTCATCAAGGTAAAATTATTTAAGTGATGGATCTAAGCCAAAGGACTTCATCTAAGGAGTTACGCTAGGATCCTTGTTGAAGGACCTACGTGACAGACCTCATCGAAGGACCAATGTGAATAATGTCCTTTACCAAATTTTTTATTTCACCCTTTAAAATTCTAACCTAATAGGTAATTTTTGGTAATTACTTTGCAGAAAAAATGACTCATTTGATGACCCATACTAAAGAAGCTAAGTCTTTCCCAAATGAAATGATGAAGATTGTCGAACCACACTATTATGATATTGTTGAAAGTAATGTTCCTAGGATATGGAAGGGTTTAATTTCATACTAACATGATTATCCAAAAAGTCCTTACTTACCTCTATACGAGCATGGGATTTTTCAAGATGCTCATGTTCCATTTTTAAGATGTACTTTCCAAAGAATTGGTTTCTTCAATACTCCAACTATAACTACATGAATATTAGTTCAAGGGGGGGTTATAGTACAAGAAGTAATGGTCCCAATTAGTTGTATCCTTCATCATTGTGGTTTCAATCCTAATATGAAGGATCGTGTTGTAGAGAGAAGACCAAATTTCTATTATTACACCTTTTATGCTTCTCAAACATATCAATATAATGGTTGAAAGGAATATTGGGATCTTCGTTCTCAAGGAGGTGTTAAACCCGAGTGGATGTGGGCATTCTAGGTGCGTCAGACTTGTGAAAAATTCAGAAAAGTGTTATCAGACGTTCATATCTATGAAGCTGTCTAGATGTGAAAAAATTATGTTTATAAAAATGATTTCATTCCTAAATTACTGAGCTGATGGAGTACACAAACAAATTCCTTCCATTTTACGCATGGTCAAGTTGGTATTAGTCTTTGGGATATTTACAAAATAGTTGGAATTCTAATTCTTGGGGAAATGTAGGATGAATTCATTCCACCCATTACAACATGTGGTGGTGCTACTAGAACACCACCATTGGACCATGAAATATTTAAAATACAAAAGAATTTACCAAAAGATAAGAAATATATTAATGCCAGAGTGTGGATAGAAGCATTCTTAGAACCAACAAAAGAGAAAGGTCCAACCTGTGGACGTCCTACTGCTTGTCCTTCTGCAGATAATAGAGGCAGTTCCGGCACATATTGGCCTACAATGTAAAGAGGTGACTATAAGAACTAGGTATATACAATAAAACCTGATATAGATGCAAACTTATGCTTAGATGCCTTCCTTGCTATGTGGCTAAGAGTTTATTTGCTTTCAGTCCGTGAATTCGGAGGTGGTGTAAGATCAGGGAATTTTTTCATTGCAGCTAAATTGGTATATGGAAAGTATATTGGGTTAGAAACCCATGTATTGGCAAGAATTTACCATATTATACTACATTTATACAATGGGAAGGATTCATTTAGAATTGCAGGTCCATTATAAGTGTTGTGGGGATGGATTGCAGCATATTTTTCTTCATACTCGGTGTTGAATTTAGTTAGAGTTCCCAATGTTCGATTCACTCCATTTTTATAGAATGTTTCTTGTATACAACCTCTGAATTTGAGACTTGATGTGGTGATAAAGGCATTGAATGTCTTGGGAGAATTCTACTTCTTTCCTTTTGGTAACCCACCAATTGGAACCTTTATTGATGATGGTAAGGATAATAATTTTGAGTTGAGATCTTATATGATGGAATTCAGGGATGGTGTATTATCGACCAGGATTGATGGTGAAATTATCTGTGAGTATTACATCCCTTATAGGTTTGCTCATCAGTTCAGATGTCTTCAAAAATAAAACACTTTCCCACCTACTTATGTTAGACATAAGAAGCACCCAATGGTAGTGAGACAATTATGGATTCTAATGGCTTTAGAGGCATCCAAATTATAGATTACATTTCCTCTATCAGATGCATCAATCATATTGGAAGCCAGATATGCAAAATCATGGTATTCCTTATATCCTCAAGGGGATTTGAAAAAAAGAATATATTGAGTGGCAGCTACAATGACTATTGCACATGGAAATCGTGGTAAGAAGTCTAAGGACAGAGATGATACATAAGTTTTAGAGGTTTTAGATTCCTCAAAAAGTATTCACGGGAGGTATACCAGGAAAATCCGGGCTATAGAAGAAATACCTCTAACTCTAAGGCGATCTAGTAACTACAATCGAATAGAGGTTCCTATTCCATCTGTTGAACTTTATGAAGAAGAAAGGAGGACTGAAGAGGATCAATAATTATAAGGTGTTGAATCTCCTCCAAAATCAACCATACCAAGATTTAATTTCATGTGACCTTCAGCCATTCATCATTGGGAGAGTGTGACCCGTGATCTTAGGGATGCATGGGCATTCCTCCAGCATGGTATTCGAATACCAGATATTGGTGACATTAAAGAAACTATTGATTGAAATCTAGATAATAACAATGATGAAGTACATATGTATATTATGGAGTTGGAGTATTTTATATATGCAACTGATGAACAAATCCGAGCCTCTAAATGAGTATCATATATGATGGACATAGGAGTACCTGAAGGGGTAATTATTGACTCTGAGGAGGAGTGGTATATTTATGTTAATAATGAGAATGTATATTCCTTTTTCTTTTGTCTCAACTCTTCTTTACGATTTATCACCATTAATCTTGATGAAAATGTATTTGTGCTGTTTGAATGTACGGAAGGAAAATTCGAACTAGTTCTTGAATCACCAAAGTATGGTCTTACAGTTTCTCCCATTGATGCAAAAATTATCCTCCCAGGTCTCCATAACATTATCTAGGAGTTAGAATTATGATTGTGGTAATGGAGACAGATAATCCTCAATCATTACCACATGTTTCTCCTACCAAGAGGAGTGTTTCAATTTATACCAATGTTTTTGAAACGAAATGCCAGAGAGCAATGAGATTGATTCGAAGTGTTTGCTGAAGGAGTAAGTATATATACCATCCATAGGGAATGTAATTGTTTCAAAACACTCTGGTAATCTTGTTTCCTCTAGAAGAATCATCTTCTCTCTCTTCTCTCAAGGGACTAAGAGATGGTTTTTCTAGACCAGAGTAGAAAACCCCAGTAGAAACCCAAGTTCATGTTGTTGAATATGCTATCTTAGTAGATAAATAATCAAAATATTTATCTATACATGCTCCTGGATCTATTGAACGAGAGGAATGACATGGTAAGATTAAATACATTCCTTAGTTTCTTTTGTAGGAGGATTCTGAAATAATCAATATTGATATTAATATTGCTTCAGAAGATAGGAATGATGACCCAGGGCAATCTGAGATAAATACTGATGTTGGCCCAAACCTAAAAAGACCTAATGCTGCTATACCAATTGAAGAGCAAATGGAACAGAATGTCATCGGTGCCAATTTGGGAATCAAACAACATTTGTTGGATACCTTAAATGGTGAGGATGCTATAACATTCCAAGACACATACACTGAAATGATGGAAGACCATAATCCAAATAATGATATTCCAGGTTCCATAAATGAGTTTGGGGATTTTCCTGAGGAATTTCAGGGACATAAGTCCTTATTATTTCATTTTCATTACACAACTATTCTTCTTTACCTGATTCTTTACATCAGATTTTACCTTATGCAGCTTTATCTATAGAAAATGTTGCAAAGGATCTTCAAGAATAGGGTATTCAAATATATCCTTCTATTGGAGCTGGAGAAATACCTCTAGATGATCATCCATGAAGAGATGATCTAGAGCCTTTAAATATAATAACTGAGAAAACTTAAGGGGATACCCCTTCTCAAGAAACATCTGCTCAATTCACTAAAGCTGAGACTACAGGGGATGAATCCAATCAAGTACTTGACTTGTTATTGGGTAAATATAATCAGCTATCTAAATCATATCTGTTTCTTCCATTTGAAACTGAGAATGACCTTGATTTATCATTTAGGTTTATCATCTCCCAGATCAAAAGGTGGATCTTCTACTGTTTTGAGAGAAGTAGAATGAGGTAGCACTTCAAGTGATCTATTTCCAGAGTACATTTTACCTCATGGTAGTGACTTATATTCAGACTTAGAGATTCAATATGCTCTTGGAATGGAATGTAAGAAGAATTGGCAGAATATATGGAGCATAATTGCTGAAAAGACTTTAGATGAACTACTGTACCATTTTTCCAAACTCCTAGCATTACTCTGCATATTGGGATTTGGTGGATTTAATTATCAACCAGTCCATGATGCTATGAAAGAAATCATTCACCGACAGGAGAAGAAGCATAAGCTGCGACAATATTTTGAAGAGGCTAAACAGATCATCAATATTGAGGTCTTTCAAGCTGCAGTAGTTGAGGGGGAGGCAGATCACAACTTGAAATCGATCTAAATTAGCCAACAAATCAGAGTATCCATGAAGGAGTCGTTATATCTTCAATAGAAATTGAATACTATTCATAAAAAACCTGATCAATTGAATAAGACATTGGGAGAAACCCAATTAGAAGGGATAAATTCCATTTCAACTACTAAAGAAGCACTTAATCAGGCTAAGGAGGATAGAGTTTCTCAACAATATCAACTTCAATAGGTATCTGATAAAGATTATTAATCTATTCAACAAATTAAGATTCATGTTGAGAGTTTATTTTGATGCTTGATAGAGGGGATCCATTCTGTGGATGTCCCAATGAATTTATATAAATGAAAGGGATTTATTGTCTCCAATAATATACGTCTTCATTCTTGTTTTCCATGATTGCAATATTAAAGGTAATTATGATGATGAATTTTTTTAAATCATTAATTTTCATGTTAGACAACCATGATTACAATGAAAATAGAGTGCTCATTATTATTTTTATTAAGCCAATTCACCTAATGAGAATAATTTAATTTTTTTCTAGGGTTACATGGAAAACCCCAAAAATTTTGTATATTTTGAATTATTATTTCTCAATATTAATTAAATAATAAAAAAATGTACATTTAGTGAGCTGGGTCTTGACTTTTTTTTGGAGTTCCGCTTGCGGGTTCTCAATCTAATGAGTACCAAGCCTTTTGTTATTGGAAGTTTAGAGTCATGAATATTAGACTATAAAGGTTTAATATTTAGAGTCAAATATCATTGACCATAAATTTTGAAATTAGTTCCTAAATAAGACTCGGTGGCTAAGAAATTATTTAATATTCTTTAATTATTTCCAAGGGGAATCTTGAGCCAGGATTTTTATGGCCACCAAATTTAAAACCTGTATCAACATAAGGGGAGTCTCTTATATGAAAAAAGTTGCCGTTATTTGAAAAAAAATGTTATGGGGGTTGTGTTATGCTGGGCCAACTGGGGAATATGATGCATATCCAAATAGTGGCATCTTTTGGATGAAAAACCCATTGTGTAGGCAACTTATACAAGACCACCTAAGGGCACGTGCTGCATAGTCAGACAAAAGAGATATTTAGGAATTTAACATTTTTCTACTGATAGATAGGGGAAAATAATATTTGGGTGAATCAAGACCATAGTGGGTGGTTTTTACAAGGAAATGAATTTTAAGAATTAAAGGGATATTTTATACCGACATATGTCATGAATAGGAAAACCATCTCTATACAAATTTGGTGTATGAGTACTATGCAGTTTTAAGTCATGTAGTGAGGACATTGATACTATGCAGTTTTATGTCATGCTGTGAGGACATTATTACTATGTAGTTTTAATTCATGCAGTGAGGACATTGGTACTGTGTTGTTTTAAGTTAGGTAGTGAGGACATTGGTATTGTGCAGTTTTAAGTCACGCAGTGAGGACATTGTGTAGCTTTAATTTAAGGTCTTTAGCTCTGACCAAAGGTATGAGACTCTCCTAATTTCTTTATAATTTGTTTATAAATATACTTCCATATTTAGGTATGAAATATAAAATCATAAACTGTGACTTAATAGTTTCTAAATTCAAAGGATTAAATGGGAAAAGGTCTAAAATAATTAGAGTAAGTCATTTCCAAGAACAATGTTATCGTTATTTAACAATCCCATTATATGGGTTGTGTTATAGAGGGCCAATTGAGGCATATGCTTCATAACCAAATAGTGGCATATTTTGGCTGACATGCCCTTTGTGTAGGCAACTTATGAAAGGCCACCTAAGGGAACATGTTGCATAGTCAAACAAAAGAGCTCTTTGATGTTTGGAAATCTATTGTTAAAAGGTGAAGAAAGCTTATGGAGATTCAGATTTTCCAATGAATGGAGTTTGGTTTATGGGGAAAGGTACCTGAATATGGAGAGGGAATTTCAAACCAATATTTCTAAAGATTTGGAGGAATATGACCCCTATAAAGGTCTAAGGCAAACGTAGGCGTTATGGTGTCTATGGTTTTAGGTCATACAACTGGGACTAGAAATGGAAAATATATATGATATGTAGTCAAGTAATTCTAAGGTTATTTCATATTTCATTGAACACATGGTAATGGAAATGTGTAAACTATGGTCTTAAAGACTTTCAAATTGGGAGAAAGATAATGGGACAAGAATACATGAATGATGGTTTTAAAAATATAGATTCTTGTATATTTTCATCAAAGTTTGAAGGGGAAAAAATAATATAACCAAGAATGAATTAACTATTATTTGAAAAACTGGTTATGGAGGCTGCGTTATGTAGGGCCAAATAGGGAATATGCTGCATAGTTAAATAGTGTAATCTTCTTTCTGAAAGGCCCATTATGCAGGAAACTTATGCAAGGACACCTAAGGGCACGTGGTGTATAGTCAGGAAAAAGAGTTCTCAGGTATTAGAAAAATTTTCACCAGAAACCGTAAGAAATATTATGATGATCTGGAAACATTCAAGATTAAGAGTGTGAAATATGGAAGGGGGTTATGCCGAATTAATATGAGAAATATTTGAACCAATATTGGCCATGAGTTTTACATCCTTTACATAAATTTGACTCATATGTATAATGGATAATTTCTTTGTTTCCTCTAAATTAATATTAATATGTGTAGTTTTAAGTCATGCAATGAAGACATTAATGGCCCATAAGAAATTGAGACACCTTATTTATATAAAGAATCCTTTTACCCAATTCCTGAACCCAATTGAGCTATTCTAGGTGTGAGAAACACAGATTAGTAACGGTTTCTTCAATAATACAAATGTGACACAGGTGAATAGTGGGGTGTTAAATTTATATGCATTTTAACGTAATGGGATAAGGACGGTGAATAACCAATGGGAATGGAAAGACATGATGTAACTAGACTATGGGATAAAACCCATGTTTCCCTATGCGTCTTGCTGAGGGCAGGAATCAAGCCATATGTCATTCTTACAACATTATCTATGTAGGATTGATTCTTATACAAAGAATAATGATTTTATTATCATGTATGAGACCAATATTGGAGATCTAGGCATATTATGTATCTCCAATAGATGAGAATCAAGCCATACGTAATTCTTTAAACAATCATTCCTCATGCCAATCCAGTTTGACATGAAGAATTGGGGGTTTTGACACATTCTGAGAGAAAAATAAATCTTAAGACATAAAATGGTATAAGGAACAAATAATACATCTTATGGAAACACTTTTTATTGATCTGATTCATATACAAGAGGAGAAAAGAAAATAATAAGATTTTGTGATTACAGCTGGGCCCAAAATTAAAGATTTAGGCATCTCTATGAATCTCATTAAAAAAGAGAATCAAGCCATACATAGTTCTTGAAATAACGTCTCTATGTAGATCTGACTCAAACATAGAAAATAGAGGGGCTCAAATGCTACTAAGGAGTAGTGATGATGTCAATGATGTTTTCTTATGGAAGTTTCTAACATAAAATAGAGAAAATGTTATCCGTACAGTGTAATATCATGAAACAAGGACAAAGATTCTATGCATTTTAATGCCACGAAGCATGAACACTTATGGTTGTTAGGAAGTTTAATGTCTTTCAAATATGACGTTATACTGTGAAGTTTTCAGTCTTTTAGCACGAACATGAGGGCAGTGAAGTTTTTAGTCTTGTAGTAAAAACATTGTACATTGAAGTTTTAAGTCTTGAAGTGAGGAAGATTAATACAAATACACAATGTATTTCCTTAAGAATCTGACATTGGTTGGAGTTGTAATAATCTATCCATCCATTGAGATAAGGAATAAGCTCCATTTGAATAGAACTTATGTATGGAATAATGTCCTTCCCACTTTGGATGATGATTTGGAGGTTTCTTCCCTCGTATAATTGGAGTCCTAAGGAAAAATACCAATTCTCCTTGAAGAAATTAATGAAGGAAAACTTTATTTCTAAAATATCAGGCTATGCTATTCTGATAGAATTCCAAGTGATGAAAAGTAAGAAATATTTTATCATCTAATCCATCAATCTCATTGAACTATTTCTGATACCTTCCATCTTTAGACAAATGGCCACATATTGCATTTCTGAGTGATGGAAATTTCATTTCAATTAGAAAAACTTCTTTGGTTCTATATACTAATGGAAATGGAGTTTCATGGGTGGAAGTATGGGTGGTTGTCCGATAATCCCATAAATCATTTAGAAGTTTATCAAGCCATGATTTCTTATCTTTAGCCACCAACTTATAGAGTATATTTTATAGCGTCTTTTTGAAGGCCTCTATCTTTCCATTGGAAGCTGCATGATAGTGAGATGAATGGTTGGATTTGATATTATGTTCTTGATATAACCATTTACCCCAATAGAATAAAAATTGGCACCATTGTCTATCAAAATAGTATGAGGGACACCAAATTTGGTGATGATATTAGTTCTCACAAATCCAACAATTTTTTTTATCTAAATTCATTGAGAGGTATTACCTCAGCCCATTTAGAGAAGAAGTTAGTAGTAATAAGAATATACTTGAACTGCTTAGCTGTGGCTGGAGGATAAGGCCCTACTACATCCATTCCCCATGTGGAAAATGGCATGGAGTATTTAGCTATATATTGCAACTTTAGGGGTTGATGAATGAAGTTTTCATGGAATTGGCATGGACGACATTTCTTAGTGAAGTCTATGAAATCCTACATCATTGAAGGCAAAAAATATCCAAGACTTCGGATCTAATTAAAGTGTCTATGCCCAGACTGGTTGTCACCACAAGCTCTTGAATGTACTTCTTTCATGAAACTACAGTATCTTCTCCATCAATACATCTAATGAGAATTCCATCAAAGCCTCTCTTGTATAGAATCTTTTGGTGGTCTGGACTATGATAAAGAGTAAAATTGGTTTCTCATCGCCAGATCTGTTCTTTTTCAGCCCTATTCACTGGAAGTACTCCATTTTAAAGATATTCCATGATGGATGTTCTCCATCCCATGGTATGATCATATGGATCTTAATTAAGACTATTTTTATTAATTTATTCTATTCTAGTTTGAACAAAAGGTGATACTAGAAAACAATGATCTATGATAATGACTGTCTCATTCCGATTTTGGATCTTCCAAGGATGTAGCCACATTAGCTAGTGCATCTTCTTGGGAAATTTGTGATCGCGGGACATAAGACAATGTCATCTCTGAGGGAAATTCAGCCATTAACCCTATGATGTAATCACAAAAATGGATTAATGATTCTTTTCTGATAGAATATTCTCTATTGATTTTCTTTAATACCAGTTATGAACCACCTTTCAGTTTTAAGTGATTCACTTGCACCTGAAGGGCCAATTCCAAACCCACCTTGTGAGCTTGGTATTCTACCTTATTGTTGGTACCACCTTCCAACAATAGTAAGGAATAAGGTAACACTGACTTTTATAGGGAAATAAATACAATTCCTAAACCAATATTGTTGACTTTAGGATTTTCCATTCTCTTCCCTATTAGTCTTCAAGAAGCTCCATCATTGTACATTTCCCATGTTTAAGAGTTATCCTAAACAGAGAAGACCTATTCATTAGGAAGTTCAGTATTTAATAATATATCTTATGAAGATGGATTCTCAGCAAGGAAGTTGATCAGATCATGGAATTTTATTTCTTTTCAAGGAACAAAATCGATATCAAACTATTGAAATTTTTTTTCCCACTATGCCAAATGATCTGTAATCATAAGATGACTGAGGAAAAATTTAGTGGGTTACTGAAAGATACCAATTGGACCTCATGATGTTGCAGGTAGTGCCTCAATTTCTGAGCTGTAAAGATTAAAGCTAGACAACACTTTTCAATAGTTGAATATTGAGTTTCTGTATCAATCATAGTTCGATTGAGATAGTAAAGGTTGTTTTCATTAGCATCATCATTCTTCTAAGCAAGGAATGTAGAGACCCGAAGCTTGACGTACATGGAAATTACATTACATTTTCAGAATACTTAATATATAACAAAAAAATGACACCCAAGGGCTATAATATTATAGTGTCTGTTGAAACTCGAAACATAATCTTCTAATCATGTTGAAAGATCTTCAACATCTCCCATAAAGATCTTTCCATTTTCTTTTCTTACCTAAAACCATTATTTATATCATGGGGAAAAGAAAACATAAAAAGGGTGAGCTCAAAATATTAGTAAGGGTAAGCATGGAGAAAAATTTAACAAACCAAATATGTTTGAACTTAATAACATGAACATAATGTTTAAACATTAAAATCTTGAGTTGTGAAATAAATCATCATAGTATGTAAGGCATAGATCATAAAGGAACATTAATCCTGATAAAATAGAATGGGAATAAAACATGTAATTATGGGAACCATTAAGCACATGTTATGATTTACATAGTAGCCAAGGCATTGCTGCCAAGACCATCATAATGTCCAAAGTCCATTACTGAACCAGGTTTACTCGCCGTTCCAACCCTTTATTACTGAAAAGGATTCACTTGTCGTTCCATCCATATCTATCTCATGAGATATAAATCTTTAACCAATGCATTGGAGGGAGATATAGGTCCCACCCATCTCATATTAAAATCATTCTTATGTGTGCCACAAAACAATCATAAACCATTCATCGTAACCCAAAGAATAAAATGGGTTTTATAAAAATCATCCCTTCATAACATAATCCATATAAAACAAATGGATATCATTTCATCATAAGAAAAATAAAACCATGTAAATAATATAGACATTATACTTAAAACATATACATAATAAATAATGTCATCTTAGATGGAAAATAGTTTTGATAAAACACTATAAATGAATTGTTAAGGAAAATATCCTTTCTTCTTCAAAATCATTTTCTTTTCTCAAAATGACATACACTTTTAAAAGAGATGAATTTTTGTTGAAAATAATCATAAAATCTTACATAAGAAGCTTCATGGAAATAAGGCATTATGAAACCATAAAAATCCATTCATTCCATATAAGTTAAAAAAAACATCCTCCTCATACTTTTTCTGGAAAAGTCAAAAAGTTCCTCGTATGGTAAACAAAAGAAATATTCCTTCCATAACACTATTTTAAAGTCAAAGAGGGGTAAAAATGACTTTAAACATACAAGGAAGAATATTAAACACTTTATGAAAAAAGTTTTTATGGACATGGATGAAAAATATAACACCATTATATACTTATATATATGCAATCTCGGGTAAATATGAGATTTGAAAAATTACCCCTTACCTTATGTCCAATTTCTTCCGTATGTGTCTGAGACTCCTCTTCTTCGGGTTCTTTATTTTGATTTGATCAAAAGGGATCCATAGATTAACATTATGACTAATGGAAGGCCACTAGAATGAAGGGAGGACATTTGAGAGGGTATTTGGGTAGGGGATGGCCGAGCCAAATGGCTTTGGAGGTGTGAATTAGAGAGAAGGGGGAGTTCCCTTTTATATGACGGATGAGGGGCACCTTAGGAAAAACATAAAATATTATTTTATAATAAATTCATATTTGGTTTATAATGGCTTCAAAGTGATTTATTTCCAGGATAGGGTGGGGATGGGTTGAAATCCTCTCAACTAATAGGTTTTAGACAAGTTTAGGTTACCATTTTAACCTTATCATTTTGATTTAACTATAAGTTTAATAATTTAACTTTTACTGTGTCTTCTTGTAGTCTTACACTATATGGTTAATAAAACTACTATAAACAACCAATAAAACACAAATTGGTTCATTAATGTCATATATATTATTATATAAGTCTTTTGGCGAAACCGTAGATTTTTAAGACCATTATATCAATTAATAATATAATATTTGTTTTAAAAACTCTTTTATGTCAATTTTGACACTATTTGGTATTTTGTTTTTTTTAAATTCGTAACAGAATTATTACTTCAAAAAAATTCATCTAACAACCCTAATATGTTATATTAACCATGAAAATTAGTTTAATTTATAAAAATTCTGAAATTACATTTATTTGGGTATTTATAATATCAATTATGTTAATATTTCATTAATAAGGTAATTAATGAATCATCATTGTGTCATAAATAAATTGAATTATTTAAAGTCTAAAAAAATATATAAAATACCATTATTTAGGAAATATTTTTATATTTATAATTAATATTTATAGTGAAATTTTTCTTATGTATAAACTTATATTAGAAATGTTTTAGTTATTAAACTTTGATTTTAACTATTTTAACTCTTCTTTAAATAAAATAATAATAATAAATGTCCAAATCTAATCCAAGTGGACCTAAAGGGTAATATTTTATTCCTAAGGTTTTTTGGATGAATTAAACTTATCTAATAGAATTAGGAAATGTGTTAGGGTAATAATAATAATATCATTTTTACCCTTAATTACACTATTTACTTTTAATCGTGGTAAATAAAAGTTCAAAGTTATTATTCACCAAAAATTATTTTCATCTCATTAAACCACATTTTACATGCTGATATAAACCGTGTCGCTAGGATTTTTGAAATTCACCTCACAGAAGCGGTAAAATTATGTTTTATGTAAATTTGCAAATACTCCTTGGAGGTGGGTAAAAGATGGTAAAAAGTTCAATAAACTTTTTATATATCTAAAATTATTATAAAATGACTCCAATGAATTACATTGAACTTATATAGGTATTATGTATCTATTTTTACCTAAAATAATTTTAAATAAAATATATAATTATTTAAATAAAATGTCGGTTTTAACCAATAACTTAGTGTTTTTACTATTCATGAAAAATTGAAAGTTTTCATAAAAATATCAAAAATTCACCCTAGGATAATTTCGATATTTTGAATCCAAAAAATGAAGTCCATTTTGAAAGATAAAATTTAAAAAATTTCAAAAAGTGGGTAGCACTATTCATAACGGATATTTTATATAATATTTTAATAACATATCATTGTTTAGCGAAAATCTGTATTGCATAAAACGCAAGCTATCTAGGAAGGTTTCACTTTCCTGTAATCTAATCCAAGAATAGTGTTGCGTATAATACAGGCTAATACAGTGTTCCGTATAGCGCAAGATAATCTTGGTGTAGCATACAACATAAGACATCAAAGAAATTAATAATAATATTTCTCATAAAATCTCGGGGTGTTACATTCTACCCCCCTTAAAATGAATTTCTCCCTCGAAATTCATCAGGGTTATAAATGGTTTACTAATTGAATGTTTTATTCATAGAAACCCACATTTTGAAAAGGAATACTAAAACTTAATTTTAAAAAATAAAAGTAACGGTTACCCAAATTAACTCATCATTGGGTTTCTACATAGATGAACATAGGAGAAAATATGGATATAGAAGAGAAATCTAACCATCATGTTCTGATGGAGAGTGGTAGAGAAAATTGCTATGAAAAATCAAACAATCACAAATCCATAAATTTGTGATGATCTAAGGTACCATCTAGGAAAACGTTTTTGGTTTTCAAGATCATTTCCCTAAAGTTGAAAAAATTGGAATTAGAAGAAATACTTAATTGATTTTGGTACAATCTCACCGTTGGTCATTCCTTGAACAATTTACACTTCATATATTAAACAAATGAAGTTGAATTTTTCATTCGTGAAGTGTTAGAATATCATGCGATAGAATGATAGGTCATTCCATCTGTCTCAAACAAAATGTTAGCAAAAGTTATTAAATATACATAAGTCCATCTATGGTGAGATTAATTGTATATGGTTCCTAAAATGGACTTATACTTCATATATCATACAAATTAATAAATTAAAACTAATTTATACTAACTAGGGACTTCGTGTAGGCCAGTGGTAGGCGATAAAGGCCTGTCGCACTTCAGTTGTGGGTTCAATTCCCACATCCTTGTCTGACGCGACAGGTTGTCTCTTGTCCTATGGGTTGTCCTTTTTCTAAAACTATACTATTATAACATTTAAGAAATAAAATAAAAAAGTTATAACCTTAAGAAATACTATATTATGTCTAAATTAATCCATTCCAACCTTTAGGCTTATCGAAAATACTTCTATCTGATTACTAGAAATGTCATCTACCGAGCATGTGAATTCCTTTATTTCCCCCCTATATATCATAAGATATATCTTGTTGTTGGTCACTTTCCAAACATGTGAATACCTTAATCATGTATTCTATTGAAAAAATAAATACTCATTGAACTTTAGTGAAAACATGAATGCTGTCAAAAGTTAACTCTTTCCACATACCAAAATTCTAAAAATTCTATATACTCAAATTATGATATCACTTTGTCCTTATATCAGTCATGATCTCATTAATACTATCAAACATATTATTTTCTCTTTATCCCTTCATTATGTTCATATCATCTTCTTTCCAAAAATATTTCAATCACTTTTCATGGTTACTGGTACCATAAAATTATTGAAAACCACAATAAACCAATACATAGATATTCCAATATACTACGATACTAAAAATGACATTCCGCACTACTAATTTGGAATCCCATTACATAAAAACTTAATCATTCCACCACTTCGTTTTCATATTCAACATTTCCTATAGTGATCACATGTGACTTCCCTTTTTCCTTTTCCTTGAGAGGTTGTTGATGTCGATCGTCATTAACCCTTGGATTAGGGAATTGGTTAGCATAATGCACCATTTCCTTGCAATTGAATCATTGAAGTGTTAGTGGTGCATTTTTTGTAGTCTTTTCTCTGTTCACATCATTAGTTACTTTTTTCCCATTACTTCGGCACTCAGCTGCTCGATGACCTTCTTTTACACACGTAAAACATTTTCTAGTCCCTTTAATACAATCTCCACCGTGCTTCTTTCCACACTTTGAGCATAACGAAACATTTGTCTTCTTTTCACCATAGTTTTGAGTTTTTTCCTTGAACTCCATCTACCATTTTTTATCAAAACCATTAGATGGATATGTTATTCCAACTTCCAGTTCTACCTTGATATCATAACACACAATTTCTTCATTGCTACTGAAGTCTCTTATAGGTAATTCCCTTCAAAGACTTGGTTTTAATCCACTGAAGAATCGATCAACTTTACTTTCAGGTTGGATGATAAAGCCAGATGCATACCTTGGAAGCCTCGTAAAACTCACCTCGTATATACCAACAGATTCATCATCCTTTTTCTTAAGCTCAAGGACCTCATTTTCCATATTTTTTCAAAGAATACGAGGGAAGTACTTATTGAAAAATAATTTCTTAAAATCGCCCCATTCCATGGATTCAATTTCATCTTGGGCCCCTGTATTTTTAACTAGAGTCCACCACTGGTCTACTTAATCTTCTAACTGGTAAAAAACCAAAATGACTTTTTCATGCTCTGAAAAGGGAAGTATCGAAAATATCTTTTCAATGGTACTAATCAATTGTTCCGAAACAAGTGGATCAGAAGACCCACTGAAAGAGGGTGGACATTCCTCATGGAGGACTTAATAGAATATTGTTTTGTTTCTCTGCTCAGTTGGAAGTCCAGAATGATTCATATCTTGTGTAAGTATAGAAATAATATTTTACACTCAATCTCCCATAACATTGGTTTATTTAGGAGGAAAAACATTTAATTGTCCATTACATTGATCAACACGTTTTTTTCAGGTTCCAACCATCGTCTAAAACCCAAAAAGAATAGTGTGAGAGGAAAAAATCATGCTAGGAAAACAAAAACTAAAGGGGGAGTACATTTAATATATTACATATTAGGTTTAATTCTAATATCATTAACATTATTATAGGACTATAACCTATACTTATACTTAACCATAGAGACATCCCTAGACATATCTTAGAAATATCTCTAGGGATTTCCCTAAAGTTTTCACATCCTAGTTTCCAAAGGTTAACTAAACCTATGCTCTGATACCAACTGTAGAGACCTAAAGCTTGACGTACATGGATATTACATTACTTTTGTGTAATACTTATTACATAACAAAAAATGACACCCAAGTACCATAATAGTTTATTGTCTTTGGAAACTCATAACATAATCTTCTAATCATGGTGAAAGATCTTCAATATCTCCCATAAATATCTTTCCCTTTTGTTTTATTACCTAAAACCTTTCATTATGTCATGGGAAAAGAAAACAAAAAAGGGTGATCTCAAATGCTCAGTAAGGGTAATCAAGGATAAAAATATAACAAACCATATACATTTGAACTTAATAACATTAAAATAATGTTTAAACATTAAAATCTTGAGTTGTGAAATAAATCTTGACATTACGCAAGTAATAAATCATAAAGGAACATTAATCATGATAAAATATCATGGGAATAAAACATATAATTGTGACCACAATTAATCACATGTTATTATTTCTATAGTATCTGAGGAATTTCTGCCAAGACCATCATAGTGGACAAAGTTCATTACTGAACTGGGTTTACTTGTCGTTCCATCCCTATATTACTGAACTGGATCCACTTTCCCTTCCAACCATGTCTATCTCAAGAGATATAATTTTTTACACAGTGCATTGGAGGTAGATATAGGTCCCACCCATCTCATATTTTACATGTTCCATAAAAAAATCATAAATCATTCAACATAACCCGAAGAATAAAATGGGTTTCAGAAACATCATCCCTTCCTGACATAATCCATATAAAACAAATGGATATAATTTCAACATAAGAAAAATCAAATCATGTAAATAATAGAGACATTATACTTGAAAAACAAACATACTAAATAATGTCATCTTAGATGAAAAATAGTTTTGATAAAACAATTTAAATGAATTCTTGAGGAAAATATCCTTTCTTCTTCAAAATCATTTTCTTTTCTCAAGATGACATACAATTTTCAAAGAGATGCTTTTTTTTTGAAAATAATCATGAAATATTTCATAGGAAGATTCAAGGAAATAAGGAGTTATGAAACCGTAAAAATCCATTCATGATATATAAGTAAAAAAAACAATCTCCTCATAATTTTTCTAGAAAAGTAAAAAAGTTCCTCATATGGTAAACAAAAGAAATATTCCTTCCATAACACAATGTAAAAGTCAAAGAGGGGTAAACATGACTTTAAACATACATGGAAGAATATTAAACACATTATGAAAAACATTTTTATGTAAATGGATGAAAGATATAACCCCAGCGAATACTGAAGTATAAGCAATCTCAGATAAAAATGAGATTTGCAAAATTATCCCTTACCTTATGTCCAATTACTTCCGTATGTGTCCGAGGCTCCTCTTCTTCTAGTTCTTCCTTTTGATTTGATCAAAAGGGCTCCTTAGGTAGACTTTATGACTAAATTAAGGCCTATAGGATGAATGGAGGACAATTTATAGGGTATTTGGGATGGGGTTGGCCAAGCCAAATGGATTTGGAGGTGTGAATTAGAGAGAAGGGGGGTGCCCTTTTATAAGAGGGGTGAGGGTCACCTTATGAAAAACTTAAAATATTATTTTAGAATAAAGTCATATTAGGTTTATAATGGCTCTAAAGTGACTTATTTAGAGTCTAGGGTGGGGATGGGTCTAAATCCTCTCAACCAATATGTTTTAGAAAAGTTTAGGTTACCATTTTAACCTTATCATTTAGATTTATCTTTAAGTTAAATAATTTAACTTTTATCATGTCTTCTTGTATTCTTACGCTATATAGTTAACAAACATACTATAAACTACCAATCAAACCCCAATTGGTTAATTAATGTAATATAAATTATTATATAAGTCTTTTTGCAGAATCTTGTATTTTTAAGACCATTATATCAATTAATAATATAATATTTTTTAAACGATTTTATGTTAATTTTGACACTATTTGGTATTTTTTTTCTAAATTCATAATAGCATTATTACTTCGAACAAAATTTATCTAACCAACCCTGATTTGTTATATTAACCTATAAAATTAATTTAATTCTTAAAAAGTCTCATATTACATTTATTTTGGTATTTATAATATCAATTATGTTAATATTTCATTAATAAGGTAATTATTGCATAATCATTGTGTCATAAATAAATTATATTATTTAAAGTCTAAAAAATATAAATAAAATACAATTATTTAGTAAATCTTTATAGATTTCTAATGAATATTTATAATCAAATTTATCTTATGTATAACCCTATATTAAAAATGTTTTAGTTATTAAACATTGATTTAACTATTCTAACTCTTCTTTAAATAAAATAATAATTAATATCTTAATCTAATCCAAGTGGACCTAAAGGGTAATATTTTATTCCTAATGTTTTTTGGTTGAATTACACTTATCTAATAGAAATAGGAAATGTGTTAGGGTAATAATAATAATATCATTTTTACCCTTAATTACCCTATTTACTTTTAACCGTGGTAAATAAAAGTTAAAAGTTACTATTCACCAAAAATTATTTTCATCTCATTGAACCACATTTTACTTATTGATATAAAATGTCTCTCTCGGATTTTTTAAATTAAACTCATAGATGCGGTAAGATTACGTTTTATGTAAATTTTCAAATGCTCCTAGGAGGTGGGTAAAAGACGGTAAAATTTCAATACAAATTTTATATATCTAAAATTATTCTAAAATGACTCCAATGAATTAAATTAAACATATATAGGTATTATGTATCTATTTTGACCAAAAATAAATTTAAATAAAATAAATTATTATTTAAATAAAATGTTGGTTTTAACTAATAACTCAGTGTTTTCACTATTCATCAAAAATTGAATGTTTTCAGAAAAATACAAAAAATTCACCCTAGGATAATTTCGATATTCCGAATCCAAAAATGAAGTCCATTTTGAATGATAAAATTTATAAAATTTCAAAAATTGGGTAGTACTATTCATAACTGCTAGTTTATATAATATTTTAATAACATATCATTGTTTAGTGAAACTCGGTGTTGTGTACAATGCAAGCTATCAAGGAAGGTTGCTCTTGCATGAAACAAAATCCAAGAATAGTGTTGTGTATACTAAAAGCTAATACGGTGTTGCGTATAGCGCAAGATAATCTTGGTGTAGCATACCACACAAGACATCAGAGAAATTAAAAATAATATTTCTCATAAAATCTCGGGGTGTTACAAGGAAGGCACCTGATGATCACTCTAAAGTTATCACATAAAGAATAAGTGGTATTCCTTAATCATATGGAATTAATACTGGTGGAATCAAAAGATATTTCTTGAGGGCATCAAATTCTTCTTGGCAGTCTTTAGTCCATTTCTAGGTGACTCCCTTCTTCATTAATATGGTGAAGGGTAAACACTTTCCTTCCAAATTGGAGAGTAAGCATCAAATATAGGCCATTTTACCTTAGAGTCCACTTAATTATATCAAATTTATTGGAGATGAAATTCCAAGGATTGTTTTTTTTACTTAGGATCAACTTTGATACCACGATGGCATACAATGAAACCAAGGAAGTTTCCTAAGGTTACCCCAAAAGCACATTTAAAGGGGTTCATCTAAAAATTATATAGCCAAAGTTTATGGAATATGGTCTCCATATAATCCTAGTGATTAGAACATTGTATGGATTTGACCACCAAATTATCCACATAACATTCAATAAACTTACATAAGAAGGGTTTGAAGATATGATCTATGGCACGTTGGTATGTTGTGCCTACATTCTTTAAGCCAAAGGGAATTACCCGATAGCAAAACACACCTTAAGGGGATCTGAAGTCTATATATTCTTCATCCTCTAGGTCGATATAGATATGATTATACCTAGAGTATCCATCCATGAAGAAAATAGCTTTATAACTAGCTGTTTCATTAATTAAAATCTCTTTAATCAGAACCAGAAAATCATCTTTAAGACAATACCTGTTAAGATCTTTGAAATAAATAGAAACTCTGATATGACCATTCTTCTTTTTCACTAGAACAACGTGGGCCATCCATTTGTGATATTGGAATTCCCTGAAAATGTTAGCCTTTATAATATTATCAACTTCAACTTCAATTTTAGAGGTATGGGTTGGGTGTGTTCTCCTTGCTTATTGCCTGAATCCATGATGTTCTTCTGGAAAACCCAAATGATGGGTGGCTACATCAGGATCAGGTCCTGATATTTCTGTATAATTCCAAAAAATATATATCTTGATGTTACTTTAGAAATGAAGTATACACCTATTTCTCTTCAAAGGTCATGGACACACTAATTAGAGTGGGGTGTGGATCTTCTTCTGTTCCAAGATTTATTTCTCTGAGATCATCTATAGTGGTAGAGACACCTTCCTCAAATGCTAGAGGAGAATCCCCAATATCTTTCTCTTCTTATTCATTATGTGAAATCTCTTCTGTTTTAACTTACATAGTAGATGACGTGAAAAAACACCCAGAGTTATAAGGGGAGTCAATATTTGAACCACCCAAAGAAGAGGAAACCATATCTAACCCTACTGATAATGAAGGGTTTTCCTATGGCAATAAAGAGGAAATGATATATTGAGAATCAACATCTTGGTCTTCCTATTGCATTACTAAAATTTCTTCTACTCTGATTGACATAGTAGAGGTGTGTTGAAGTTCATTAGATGAAATGAAAACATCTCCATTTAGGATTCCAGCATTGCTTGGTGGATCAACAATTTCCCCCATGTTGTCAGGCTCAATTACTGCAATTGACATTATGGAAGTTATAGGATGAGTGCTTGAATTTGATTTTACACTTTCAATTTGATTGATGAGTATCACATAATCTGTACTCAGACATATGAATGGATTTTCTTCGATCTTTTCTAGTTCATTTTGAGCATTAAATCGGGTTATTTATTATATCATGGACTTCATTTCTTTTGTGTGATAAAACTCTTCCTCAATGTATTGAGATTTACATGTTTTTAACGGAACCTTTCCACCATAAAATGTTCTGATTTTATCAATGAAATAGTACTTAAAATACTGGAGATATGATGAAGGTATGGTTTCATGCTGATGTAGCCAAGGCCTTCCCAGAAGAATATTAAAGGTTGTGTCCTGACGAAAAATCAGGAAATTTGAATTAGACAAAGATCTCCAAATTGAGTTCTGAGTATAATCTCGCATATAGGTTCTTTATCATTCTTATCATAAACGTTCAACATTAATGATGAAAGGAGATAAGTTAGATTTAGTCAAGACCAATTAGCGAAGTGTACAAATAGGAATGAGGTTGACATCAGATCTGTTATCAACAAAGGATCGTCAGATGTCTACATCATTGAATTTGACAGAAAAATACAAGCGTCTAATATTTCCGTGTAAAACATCATCTTCATCTTCATCTAAGAAAGATATAACTGCATGACATTCTACAAGATCATTCTCAATACGATAAACCTTCACAATAGAAACTTAGGTTTCGAACTCTTTCGGACGTGAGAAAGCCTCAATGAGTGATTCCCAAAGAACTTTTGACAAATTCGAAGCATCTAGAATAGATAAATTGGCCAGTACTTGGGAAAATTGTTTCTTGAAATCGTACTTTTGGTCCAAAGGTCTGTGTTTCCCAGCATAGAGATGCGGTTTTTCAGGTGCTTTGGAAGTTTATGCTTCTAATGTAGATGTATTTTGCGTCAAAGCAGAAGATGGAAATACTCCTGGATTTGGTATATTAAACTGACTAGATACATTAAATTTCTGGGAAGAAGATGATGTGACTTCTAATTGGTTCTCCACAATAATTGTGTCAGAACCGAACCTGTCTTTCATGGAAGAAACTCCTTGTTCTTGTTGATCCCACTGAAGGGCTCTTCCACGAGTTTCTACCGCATATATGTTTTGAGCATGGGTAGAGTTGAAATGGTGGTTTCTAGAAATTCCCATGTATTCCCCTATATCATCAACCTTGGCCTCTTCCTATGGTTCCCTAAATAGGTACAAGGATTTCTAGATCATTATAATCAGAGTCAACATCAGTATAAGGATCCGTTAAGTGGATAACATTTACGAAACCAAATCAAATCTTCATCTCATGAAGATTCTTCAGGATAGGTTAATTTTGGTTGTGTCATTTGGTGGGTTGGTTCCTGTAATTTTGAAACAGTTAGCATGAAATCTTCCTGGGTTAAAGAAAACATTGGCATTGATGTGATCTCATATTTTTCTGACTGCTCTTTTTTCCTTCTAACCATCTTGTTTCTTTGAGGATCAAATTTTTATGAAGATGGTTTTACCGTGATGGAGGTGGGGGAATACACATTTGGTTGTTTCAACAGTGTTTGTAAAATGTTATGAGTCCAGTTAATCGTTTTCCTAATCATCCAATCATCAAATTTCTACACATTTTTTACTTTTGGCTTCCTTCCATTTTCCTTCTTCCTCTAGATCGGTAGTAGTAATACATGCTACTTGAGATGATGAAATTTTTAGTTTCAATTTTCCAGAGTCTACAATATTTTGTAGGTGGTCCATGAAAACAAGACATTCTTGGATGGTATGCCCTAACATCTGGATAAAGGTACAATAGTTCAAAATATCTTCATCTCCTTCTCTATTTGGTTCCTCCTACCTTGGAAACTGAATGAAATTATTTTCCAAAGCAGAGATGAAGTAACCATGAACTTATTTATTTCAGAAAGAATAAACTTTATTCTTTAATTCATCAAAATATTTACACCTTTGATCACTTTGATCATCTTTATGAGGAGGCCGTTGCTGCTGGTGCTCTGGAAGAGGAGCCCTTCGGTATGATGAATTTCTTGAAGTAGAATCAGGTAGATGTACCTACATGAGTGTAACTATATCAACTTTTACGATACATATCCTCCTCCCTAGAGTTGATGGAATTACATGAGTTTTAGCCTTAGTTTCTATAATAGAGTTTTCTATATATTTAGTGATTGAAGTAAGGTCTCGAAACCCTCTTGTGTATTTCACAATGATCAATGATGTGTGTAACTTATCAAACATATTTTCCACACAAACTGGTAGAAATTATTCTTGAGGGAGTGCTAGAAAAAAGGAATATGTTAATCCTTTCCATCACACAATGAAATATGAAACTATTTCATTTTCCATTTTTTTACAATTATTAAGATAAAAAATGGTCATCTTTTGTAGTGTTTTTCTAAATTAAAGATTGAATTTATGGCGGAGATCTTCGCATCCAGTAATTGATTGATATTGTAAACTTGTATACTAGACAAATGCTGGTCCCTATAATGACTGCATAAAACACCTAAGATTTACTACTTCTTTTTTTTGAGAAGTTCCCATCATGGGATCACAATGGGAAAAAATGTGTTGAGTGTTGTTTCTAATCACCTAAACCATTGATTATTGGGAATGTGGGATTCAAAAAATTTGGTGGGGGATGAATGGCATCTACCCATTTAGGGTAAGCTATCTTTTCTAGTTGAACTGGTGCATGTTGTTCCTCAACAGCTTCCAATCGAGTTTCTAATCCCACAATCATGTTCATAAGCATTTGGGGAACATCTGGATGAGATAGAACCTATGCAAGTATATCAACTGGAGATTGAGCCGGTGAAATGACCAGCAAAACCACTAATGGTGGTGCTGATATTTGCCTTGGATAACCCATAGGAAGAGGAATATTTGGATGTAACTGATCCTAACTTGATTGTGTAACCAGTGGAGCGAATTCGTTATCATCATATTTAGTTACTACAAATCCTCTTTGCTGAGGAGCTCCTACAAGATGTGCAAGTTGTTGACCTTCCTGAGGAGTACATCTAGCAGAAATGCTGCTTCTAAGTAACTCTGTATTGTGTCTTTTTAACTCCTTCATTTCCTCTTCTTGTTGGGAAAATCTTTCTTAAATATAAAGAGATTGACCTTCTCCAATGGAAAATTGAGATGCAATATGAATTTTTATTTTCCCCTTGTTAGATTCCTTTAGGAGGGATGAGATTTGGTTATTTGAATGCATACCTAGATTCTGGGTAGGCCTCTAATTTCAGGTATGTAAACCTTCTTCATTTGCCTCAGTGTGTATCATATTATATACAAGAACATCATCTCCTGATTCCTTTGAACTGGACTCATTTTCTGGAGGATCTTCTATAGTGGTGTTAATGATATTCACTAATGCATAATGCATCAATAAAATTTTGTCTATATTTTTGTGAGACTGTCTCTCTCCACATCTTCCATGAGACTATGTTCTCCTATATGATGAATTCGTGGGAACTGTTTGGTAGATAGTAACCCGAAGGTAATCCTTGGATAGTTTAGTTGTATGTTTTCCTTATGGCTTCTTCCCTAATTGTGAGAAAACTGACTTCTGTTGGGTAGGGGATTGCAGATGTGAAAAATCCCCCAACCCTGCAGGATAGGGCTATTCTTGTTCTTCTTATTCAAATATTTGAACTTTGTTTAATGAATTTGATGGTTTAATTAAATGATCCCAAATCCATTAATGATTTTGTGATTCTTGAACTGTTATGGATGAAATTTGTGCAACTGATCTTCTGATTTTTTGAATTTTGGTTTGGACATTAGCTGGGTGCATTATCTGACAACCACTCAAATCACATGTTTCAGAAGATCTCAATTCTATTTCATAAATTTTCATTCTATAATTCCTGACATCCTCTAAGTGGGATGCCTACTAAATATTCTAAGATGATTGATGTAAAAGTAACTCATCAACTTATTTTCTTTGGGCATGACTCTCATGAGATCTGGTTGAGGAATGTTCTTGAGCACACATTCGATTACATACAAAATCTATTGATTGAGTCTGACCGTGGGAAATAACATTGAATGAGACCACTTTTGGTGGACTTTATTTATTTTGGAGTGCAGTGAAATGTAATTCTCTATATTCACCCCATCCTATAATACGAACACCAGATGGGGAATTATAAATTAACTGGTGTAGACTCTTTAGAGCATTGAGGCATGCATGATGAATTATTCTCTGTAGTTTTTTAACCTGTGGATGTTGGGAGACTGAGAGATACACCAAGTCAATTTGAAATCGCAACCCTTCTATTACCTTTACATGATTTTGATATTCATCATATGTTAATACTTTGGTTTTCAAATAACAAAGAGTTTTCCATAAGTTGAGACAGATATCAGGAATGAAATCTTCTGCAATCAATTTGAGAATATTATACTGAGAATCTTCCAAAGTTCAGAACATGACTGGTACTTGTCCCTTATCCAATTGTTTCCTCATGTTTAACACATATTCATCGTCTATCACTAGTGATTTCTCCATTTGGTATGACCAAAGTGGATGCTCTATATTAGAAGAAAAATAACCCAAGGGAGGTTAGGAGAATGACTATTCCCTTGAGATGTATTCTGGTTGAAAAAGTGTTTCACCTATCAATGAAAAGGCATCAGACATGATTGGCCTTGTGTTTTCAAGTGCCTCGATATAGGTGGGATTTATCATCACTATATTGTCAATTATAAAAGTTTCCTGAAAATGTGAAATACTACCGTAGAGAGGACTTTCACAGTGAATTCCATCATGGAGAGTATCACCATGGTGGATTACATCAAGGGATAAACCTTCTTTCCCCTCAGTCTTTGGGCCACACTGAGGTTTACCATGGATCTCATCCTGATATTGGCACTCTGGATTGATTGAATTTTCATAAAGAAAGACTTCATGATTAATCATCCGTTGAGAAACTACAGAATTACTACTACCACTCCCATAATTAAGTAATGGGAGGATATGATCTTGAGCCGCAACAGATAAATGTCTAAGGGCATCCATAACTACATGATTATGAGAATCCAAATCGTAGCTTGACTCTTGATTTTCCAATAGTGCTTGGCGGGACTTCTTTTTGGGTGTTCTATTATACTTAGATGGAGCCACATGATGGGAAAAGTGGTTATCATGGGAAATTGTATGTTCCTTCCATGGACTGGTTACTAGAATATACCGATTCCCTCTAATTGGAAAGGGTATATGTTCCTAATCTTGTTGTCTGTATGATATGTGGGAGTTTTCCCCATGAACCTCATGGATTGGAACATAGGTGTGTATCTGTTATGGGATGACATGCTAATGTGTCATCCAATTTGTGGGGAAAGATTTATGTATATGTTCCCCTGGTATTGGTGAAGTAGTTGTTATCATACCCTGGAATGATTCTAGAATATGGGTAGGGATTTGTGTCTTCCCTTTCACCATTTATAAGATATGTTTGGTGAATTTGTTGACCAGAACGGGAATATATGTCGATTATGTATCTCGAGTATGTGTATGTCCATGCTCCTATCCTCATTTTCTTGTCAATGGGTGTTGACAATACTCATGCATGGGGGTAGAGAGTTGAGTCTGCCCTAGACTTGTCATTGGAGCTTTCTGACTGAATTCTATGGGTGCTACCAAACGAGACTATTGGAAGACTTGATGAACATTGGAAGGTGTATTTTCCTACTGGATTTTTCCAGTCAAGTATAGTTGATGAACTTCCTTCAATACTAGAATAAAATACTCCTGGCAGAATTGGTGATTTTAAATAGGTTTATGTTCCTGTTTACCAGTTGCCAACACATTAGATTGACATGCTTCTTTAAATGTAGTCAGACTATCCTATAGACTAGCTGATAACTTTTATGTAGGTGTATGTTACTATTCATGATACTCCACTAGATTTATCTAGTGGGATTGGTAGGTTGCTGGAAGACAAGTTTGCTGAGCAGAAAAATTCGGACGGATGGGTGTATGTGCTGGCTCATTGTTTTCCATCAAGTTAAATTGACGGGACTATCTGGAAGGGGTAGAGGTAAGAACCTGCTCCCTATTAACCAGACGTTGTCCCTAGAGGTTCGTCTTGCATTCCCGGGTTTGAGAGACCTGGGTCGAACGTCCAGAGGCAACAAACCCATCATGTTGGGGGTTCACTACCACACGATTCTGCTGGAATCAATTGCTAGTGGTAATCCTTAGGAAGGACCCCTACATCTTGGAATTAAGGCCCTTAGTGACCTATTAACTTGGTTAAGGATTCAGGTTGGGTTCACCATTTTTATTTCGTAGTTCCTTGAAATATGTATTCTAGTTTTAAAAATAACTACTTCCAGGTGGCTTCTATTGGATTTATTTATGAAAGGAAAAACTTCCAACAGTTCATCATCCAAAGGGGACCTGATTACCAAAGGCAGACGTTCATTATGTTTTAACTTCACGATACTTAAGAACATGCATTGGTCAAAAGGATGAGAGTTCAGACTCATCAACCCCTTTTTTGGGGAATTATTGTCTACTCTGGGACTCTCTTTGTAAATTTATGATATTTTCAAGAATCCTTATTAATTAACCAAGAATTACATTAGTTTCCCTTAGAATTTTAAATCCCTTATTAACATGTGTAAAATTTAGAATCATCATTATGTATTCAAGGTTCTTCATTAATGGAGATATCCATATATATTCAAAGTTTTCCCACAATGGAATCCTCTAATATACTATTTCAAGATTATTTTAATCATCATTATGATGATAATAGTTCTTAATCCACTCAGTGGGGAACTCTGGAATTTATTGTCATCTAGGGAGATGAAGGTTTAGTTTGATCTTAGGATCGTACCCATAAAATGGGCTACCTACATATCCTTGTGAAAAGAATCAAAACCCTCATAGTTTTGTACCACTGAATGGGACACATCATAAGGTCATGTGGTAAGGACCTAGCCATAAATTTTAATGTCATGTGTTATGGACATTAATGAAGAAGCTTCTTAGTCAAAACATAGTATGGGACTTATGATGAAGCAGCCCAATGAACATGGAATGGATTTGGGTGTTTAGGTAGGATCATACCCTATTGAAAATATGGCCCATGGAGAACATGGTTGATTTTATATATAGGGTTTGAACCTCAAGGAGTCTTCCTATGTATCCCATATATATGGGAATCAATGACCACATAGTTCGATAAATCTCATAGGAGAGTATTGTCCATTGAGAGAAATGATTTTGGGTTTAATTCCTGAAAAGGATTCCTTGGTGACTTGGGGGTTTAATTTGGGGATTATTCCTAAGGAGGATGCACAAATTAGATAAATTAAGGTTTGATTATTAAAGAGGATATCCAATGATCTTGGGCTCTGAAAGGGCTTCCAATGTATCTTGGTTTGAATAGGAATCAGATTTCTCATAGTTTCTTCAGTCATGATTATGTACATGTTTTAATCATCATGAATCTATAAGCCCACATGAGTCATGCTCATTTTGAGAAACAATAGGATGTGAAAGATTCAACAATGAAAATTTCCATTTCAAAATTTTCCTCCTCTGCTGGTGGAAGAGGGAGAGCTTACGGTGGTGATGGTTGATAAGGGAATGGCAACCCGGGAAGAGGGAGAGGCAAAGATACCTCTATCTATTCACTTTACATTGGACAAGGGTCCAATGAAAGGAAAAAGGGATGAAGGGTAGGGGATTATGTTGGGATGGCTACCCATGTTGACAAAGCTCAGCGTGAGTGGTAAAGGGTAAGGAAAGTACATTTACCTGTCTCCCCTATGGACTTTAGTACTAAAGTAAAGAGGAGTAATGATGCTACCTCCTATAAGAAAATCTAGGGGCTTACGCAGGGATGTATTCCCTAAAATTGATCCTGGTAGAGGAATGAGACATATCTTTTTCTTGAATAAAAAAACAAGTTTGAACTGTACCTTCCCTAGTAGGGAGCGGAGGTTCTGGGTTTTAGAGACCAAATGAGTAGGAAAAAACCCATACCCTAATCCTCCAAACAGGGAACTTCCCAACACTATTTCTAGGAGAATGTTCCATGTGACTGTGGATATACAAACCCACAGAAATTACATGTATAAAAACTCCCTTATAAAAAAAATGCAGGAAACCTCTAACTGTGTAAATACAAACCCAAATAGGAGACACACTAATGTGCCTTTCCCAAAGGTTTGATAAGTCATGAGGTTTTGGTGGAGGCTTAATCTTATTCCCTTTCAGATATGGGAACCAAGGAAGGAGATACCCTACCATGAATGGATTTTAAAGAGGGTACTTGAGTTGGTATGCAGGATTTAGTCCAAGCTCTACAGCATAGGTACCTTACACAGGTATGCTGCATAGGTACCCTGCATTGATGTACTGCACAGGTATGCCATGAAGGTGTGACGTGCAGGTGTGGTGCGCAGTTAGGAATAATGACAAAAGAATGTGTTTCACATAGGAGAACCAAGCCTACGTAAATTTTTTAAAATACATTTAAAACAAGCTTATACTTTTTAATTATCTCTTTTCTAATGTATTAGAGAGCTACCTGAGACAATATGAGGGATCTAGGCAAAATAGATATGCAATGGGAGCTTCAGAGAGTCTTTCAACCTTTTAGTCCTTGAAATGGGGAGCCCAAGGGCTCTATTTATATGCATGAATGGGCCTGGTCAAAGGTATTTTTATCCGGGCAGGTCCTCTACGCAAGTCCTCTACGCATGTACTCCACTAGGAGAATAGAAATTATTCTCCAACGGAGCTCTACCATGCATAACTATCACGTAGCTCTACAGTGTAGGTCTGTCAGGCAGATATATTGCGCAGGTCTACCATGTAGATATATCAAGTAGGTTTTTGGAGTATTTTAATATCCTTGAATTCTTCAATCCTTATCTTGGGATTTTTAAATATCCATAGTGATCCTCATTATCATTTTTTATTCATAATTAGCGTCAAAAACATATTAGTAGGCCGACACCATTGATGTCTAGCCCCATCCAGATAGTGAAATATAAATATTGTGCAGGTATAACGAAGTAACAACTGAATTGAATAAATAAACTACAACCCATCCATGTTTCTAAGGGAAACCTAACAGAGATACCTGCTTCATATCATATCTAGAAATAAGAGCATGAATATGAACTATACATATATATTTCATAAAAAAACTTTTTAACACATTAATTGATATTCTTTGTTTAACTGTATAAATCCCTGGGTTCCCCTGGACACCTGTATCTCAATACTTTCCTCAGTCATGTAGTGGTCTGAACCATTTCCCATATTCAACTCAAAATTCATTACATCACATCATATTTCATTGACCATTTAATTCATTTTATGTAAAACCAATTGGTCCTATCATCCAATGTCAATTAATTAGTGTAGAATGTCATGTCTAGCACCTTCTTGAGTATTTGGAGAACCAGTCCCAGTCTCAAAACCCAAGGTTATTTGGAGCATCATTCTTTGTCCCATAAAAGAATACTTTCATGCAAGATGGGGGTAGAACTCCATTTCTATCACCCTATGATTATTAGGGGCATAAGTACCTATCTCATAACCTATTTATTAATCATACACATATATTTATCATTTTTGTAGAATTCCATGTCTAACAACCCAAACCATCCATTAATTAACTCATAAATTAATTAATCAAATCTTTTAATAAATTCAATAACTAATTAAAAACATAAATCTCCCATCAAATAATTCTGCAATTAATTAACCATTCAACATATCAATAGTTAATATTTAATTAACAATTAGTTATTAATAACCACAAGCAAGTCAACTACATAATTAACACAAAATTTAATTATACCAATTCCTTAACCAAAAACATGATAATAAATTAACCAATCAATTATCTTTATTCCCTTACTAATCCAATTTATTAGTTAAATATACCAAATATATTAGTTAACACAACAATTAACTATGTACACATTACGATTAATTAATCCTTCAATTAAATAATATAAAAAAACATATCACATCCCATAATTAATTTTCTAGAATTAATTATCTCATTCTAAGTATCAACTCTCCCTGATTAATTTATCACATCATTTCCATTTAATTAATTAACAATTATTTAACTTGGTTCAACAAGGTCAAAATATCTTATGAAATTCAATAATTAATTAACACTATTCAAGATCCTCATCATTCCATGATTAATTCCACAATAAAAAACTCACTCTGTGGCATCAACCCATCATATATCAATACTAACATAAAGATATTTGGAAAACACAGACCACAAGAAAACATGATATAACACTACCACTACTTTTTGGTTTGAAGGTAGCACACCATGATTGAGTGGTTTTATTACAAAAACATGATATTACTTATCACAAAAATCACTTATGAAATTGAGAATTTAAAATCATTAAACACGCTATATTCAAATTAAGAGGAATTTAATATAAATACTTAACTATATGAATTTAATTTATAAAAAATTGTAGTAAGAAATTTATTAATTCATTTATAAAATTTATGACTGGGAAAGAGACCCTACCTCTGGGTGGAACCAGATTTAAAACAAACCCCTTTGATTTACTTTGTGGTAACTAGTTCTAATTGGAATACATTCTCATGTACACAATATTAACCAGAACCCATAAATAGTGTGGAGGGGACCAACACAAACCCAAAATATTAACCGCAACACAAAAACACCATAAGCATCTAAATCATGTGGTGCAAAACCAAATAATGGGTTTAAACCCTTACCTAAAAATGGCAGTGATGAACCAAAACTGAGCCTAAATGATTCACCCTTGGAAGAATTAGTTGGAAAATGGACCAACGATTCTTGGGGATCCCATTTCACAAACCTAGAACCGAAGAAACAAGGAAACCTAATTATACCCAAGCCTTAGGGTTTCGGTCAAGCAAACAGGGTGATAGATGAGTCAAACAGCTAATGAGAATTATGAAACATACAGTGACGAACTCACATTGATGAGGTTGACATGATTCGTGAAGACACTGAGAGGATTCAAGTGTTTGAAGAGGAGTCGACAAGGAGGGTTTAACATGATTCATTGGGGGGTGGGGGCCTGGTGCGTGTCACTGCTCCTACAGTGCGCCTCCTCCTTCATTCTCTCCCAATCAACAGGTTAACACCCTATTAAAGTAATATATATTATATAATAATAATAACATTTATTATTCTACTTTAATATAACGTTTCTTCACTAATTAACCTTTAAATAAATGTTTCATTATTAATTCTAAAATCCCCCATTAATCATCCAATTAAATCCTTCTAAAATTTATTTAATCAATTAAATAAAAAATAATAATAAAACCCTTATTATTAATAATATAAAATATTTATTTTATTTAAATTAAATAAAAACAAAATTTTAATATTGGGTAACTGTGAAACTTAACTTCATGATTTGACTAACTGTGTACAACCCGATATGTAAATTTAAAACGGTCCAAAAGTGATTTTAAATTTAACTTAACCATGAATTTAATGAAATAAAACCTCTATTTTGTATCAATTAATTAAATTCCTCATTACCTGGAATATAATTAAATTAAATCCAACTCCCCAATTATTCCTCATTTAATATTACCATTTAATATTACCCTTTTTCGATAACACCCAACTACTCATTTAGATGTCTTTTAATATTACCCTTTTATGATAACCAGCAAATCCCCATTAACACATTATTTCATTAAATTCATTCAAAAAATTTAATTAAATAAATTCCCCACTTCATGTTATTTAATTAAATTCTCTCAATACTGTTTAATTAAATTAAAAACACCAACTCATCATTATTTATTTAATTCTCTCAACACAAATTAATTTAAAAAAATATTCACTTCACAGTGATTAATTAAATGGCTATTGGACTTGAATTTAATTTAATGAAACACCAAACAACTCATTTAATTAAATTCATTTCAACCTCAAATTAAATATATGAAACCACCATAATAATAAAAATCAATATTATTATCATCAAATTAAATTCTTATTTGATAAAACCCAAAAATCCTCACAACACATCATTTAATTAAATTCCATTTGACTCAATTTAATTTAAATAAAGAACTGTTTTGAAAAACTTAATTAAATCCAGCATTTATTTAGATTTAATTAAAAAAACCCCAAAATCCATTATTATTATTTATAATAATAATAACAGACATAATTAATAATACTTATTATACACATAAAACCATAATAATAATTATCATATTATTATTATAATTCAACCTTAGATAAAACCGAACACCTATATTACATAAAAATGATTCTTTATTAATTCTTAAACTCTTTATTTAATTAAATTCACATTTATTAAATTCGAAAATCCTCATAAAAAATGATTCTTTGAGATATCCAAAGGACACATTAATTTCATACAAATGTTACACCCCATTAATCATACAATTAAAATATTTTAACATCCAAATAAATTATAAGACCATAATAATAAGAATAATAAATTTATTAATGTTAACACATTATTTTATTTAAACTCAAATATCCCATTTAATATTTTTTAATAATAATAAATAAAATATTAAAATGGGTAAGTTGCACATATTGGATAGAGACCGTGCACAACCTGTGTAGATCCATTAAAGTGGAATTTTTTTGGATCTGGTGCTCCCGAGACTTATTAGGACACTTGTGAAAATTATTGTGTATTCACAAAAGTCCCAAAACAATTCTTTTAAGTTTTCCAAAACTCAAAATAATTTTCGAGAGATCAGTTAAAAAATAGCTTATAGATAAATGGGAAAAAATGAAAAACCTTCATAATTGAAACCCGGTTAAAAACACAGGATAATAAAATTTACCCACCTTAAAATCTTCTTATCCCTGAGAAGCCATCTAAAACTACTACCATTGATTATTAACCACCAATGTCTATATGTTTCACTTGAAAAAATACTTTATATTTCCAAACTCCAAATGATATACTAACCAAAACATAAGTCCAAATGATAAATTCTTTAAAACCCAAGCCAAAGATCACCAAAATAGAGCTTAATTATGAGACCATTATAGGGACTAATTGATGAAAATGGTCAAATATTGATCAAACAATAGAAACTAGTTGTGTATGATTTCATGGAAATACATTACGGTCCAAAAAACCCACACTCACCCTTAAACTAGTGATGGGCCTTTTAAAATTATTACATCACCAACTACATGTACATCGAAGTCCTTACCCAACCTCAGGTGACATTCCTAAGTAAAGTCATGGAAATGATATTTAAAGAAAACTAATGTTCCCCAACATGAATGAAGTCATTGCCCAATGAAACTATGCATCCCATGTAAAACCCAGATAATAACCACTCATCAAACCCAACAACATTTAAAACATTAGCACGGTGTAAGTTGGATGCTATCTTAGTGTCTCCATGATGAGGTCAAGATAGGGTACATGATCATCTCATTCGAAAGAGAATACTAAGAGCAACCTATGTCACTAAAATATTAGTCAAACTTCTACCGAATGACTATATTCAAAATGATCAGTGTCACCTGCCCACACATTTACTGAAATTAATGCGACACTACCTAGCTTAGGATTGTCCATTTCATCATAAGAAAAGATCAGCCGCTCATCGACATGCTATTTTAAAACACGTTAATTTATGCGGGTGACGTTCCTCTAACCATAATCAACATGTGAAACATAGATAATAAAATCCATAACTTAAACCTATTGGTGTTCCATAATACCTAAGTCCCAAGAAGCCCTCCTTTTCAATGGGACGAACTTACTTTAATGGCCTAAAACATTATAAGGGTAGTACCTACCACGAGTTAGCCCCATACAAAACATAAACTTATACTCTCTCTCTTGGTCACACAAAACAGAAATCATGAGGATTAAAAGATCCTTTTTCATTTTATCTATTTTAATTAATTCATTTCAACCATTAAAAATTTGGATCAATATCTACATTCACAGAAGTACATTTTCACAACAAGTCACATGATTTTCAATAAACCCCCCATAAGAAAAGAATACATGCTATAACAGACATCCTCTTTAATAATTTTACATATAATTTTATCCAAATATAAATAAGGAATTTAACATAAAAATACTTTTATGAAAAAGGCGACCTCTGATGGTCCCATTTATTCAATTCTGGTTCTTCAAAAAGTTACCCTACAATAGTTCATTTCAATAAAAACTCATATGTTTTACATTTATTTCCATTTTTTAACATACTATGGTTATATAATGTTCAAACACATGGGTTTCCATCTACCATTATATAAGGAACCTATACACCCTATCGTTGGGATATGGCTCCCATTTATCACAGTCAACATTGATTTAACCTTTTAACTTTAGTAGCACCTTCACACATCAAAACAACTCTAGCATGTTATCATTAGAAGTAAAACGACAACATGATATAACATAGATGAATGGAATAAAAAAACATTCTAATAAACGAGGAAGTATGGAATATAATAACTCAAGCATGTTAAATCTATGACTAAAACATGCTATCTATAGAGGGTAATATCTGACTATTAACCCAAGCGCCGACCGATCACCGCATGACCACAACCATGTCTCCCCATACAACAAAGTATTCCAACTAGCAGCAAGGGTCTAAGGATCGTTAGTGGGGAGACTATACACTCATTTCAGAGTTCAAAAATAATAAATGGAAATAAATAGCAGAAGTAGTCTAATAAATGATAATGCAATGAAAGGCAGATTTTTATAAAACTTGAACAAATGTGGAAAATGATAGTTTAACTCATCATGTTAAATGTATCACTAAAATATGATATCTAAAGAGGAATTCTAAAGTAGATCAAAACATGGCATTGCACCCAAGGCACACAATCCAAATTAGAAGGCATCCTACTAATGCAACTACATGGCATGTTATATACATGGAATTTGAATATCTAAGTGCATAAGATGATGCATGTATGAGACTTCCAAACCATATCATTCCAAGGTATATTTTTCAAAATTTTCATGATCAATTAGCAGTGGAAAATATTGTAGTGACTCAAGGTGAAATCATATAAACTATAACAATGAACAACATGAACTGTAATCCAAACCCCGACCACTTGGTCATTTCCCTTATCCATTTTAATTAATTCATTTCAACCATTAAAAATTTGGATCAATATCAACATTCACACAAGTACTTTTTCACAACAAGTCACATGGTTTTCAAAAAATCCCCCATAAGAAAAGCATACATGCTATAACAGACATCCTCTTTAATAATTTACATATAATTTTATCCAAATATAAATAAGAAATTTAACATATAAATCCTTTTTATCAAAAAGGCGACCTCTGATGGTCCCATTTATTCAATTCTGGTTCTTCAAAAAGCTACCCTACAATAGTTCATTTCAATCAAAACTCAGAAGTTTTACATTTATTTCCATTTTAAAACATACTATGGTTATATAAAGTTCTAACACATGGGTTTCCATCTAACATTCTATAAGGAGCCTATACACCCTATCGTTTGAATATGGCTCCCATTTATCACAGTCAACATTGATTTAACCTTTTAACTTTAGTAGCACCTTCACACATTAAAACAACTCTAGCATGTTATCATTAGAAGTAAAACAACAACATGATATAACATAGATGAATGGAATAAAAAAAAACATGCTAATAAATGAGGAAGTATGGAATATAATAACTCAAGCATGTAAAATCTTTGACTAAAACATGCTATCTATAGAGGGTAATATCCGACTATTAACCAAAGCGCCGACCGATCATCGCATGACCTCAACCATGTCTCCCCTTACAAAAAAGGATTCCAACTAGAAGCAAGGGTCTAAGGATCGTTATTGGGGAGACTATACCCTCATTTCAGAGTTCAAAAATAATCAATAGAAATAAAAAGCAGAAGTAGTCTAATAAATGATAATGCAATGAAAGGAAGATTTTTATAAAACTTGAACAAATGTGGAAAATGCTAGTTTAACTCAATCATGTTAAATCTGTCACTAAAATATGATATCTAAAGAGGCATTCTAAAGCAGATCAAAACATGGCATTTCACCCAAGGCACACAATCCAAATTAGAAGGCATCCTACTAATGCAACTACATGGCATGTTATATGCATGGAATTTGAATATCTAAGTGCATAAGATGATGCATGTATGAGACTTCCAAACCATATCATTACAAGGTATAGTTTTGAAAATTTTCATGATCAATTAGCAGTGGAAAATATAGTACTGACTCAAGGTGAAATCATATAAACTATAACAATGAACAACATGAACTGTAATCCAAACCCCGACCACTTGGTCATTTCCCTTATGTGGGGTGATTAGTCCTAAGCATGACTATTAACAAAAGCAATGACCCATTCCTAGTCTCCTATCTACCATAACCAAAATAGTAAGATAAAGGAATATAACACCTCCCTTTGATACCAATTTGTAATGTCTAGGACCAGATCACCGCTGGACCAATGGCCGGACCGGTCGCCACATGACCTCAAGCACGTCTCCCCGTACGCCAGGGGCTACTGACTAGCAGTGAGGGTCTATGGATGGTCAGTGGGGAGACTATACACTCATATAATAGTTAAATAATAGAAAATGTCAATAAATACCAGAAGTAGTCCGATAAATGTTTGAGCAATGGAAGGAGGATTTTTATAAAACTTGAACAAAAGTGGAAAATGCCAGTTTATATATGCATGCACGACATGATAAAGATAAAATTGTAAAGTAGTAAACAAAACAGCTTGCTTTACATTCCAATATAAAAATCAAGAAAAGGCTTAAAGCCCCAAGGGATAACTCTATGAGCATCTTAAGCTCCAGCTCAGTCCTTTTCTCCTATATCTAGGTACTAGCATACAACAACAAGAAAGGTTCAAGGTCCAGAGTCTTGAAAAAAAGAAAGGTATACTTAGGTACCATAGTGAAATGGAGGCATGAGTAGGGTGTGAGATATACATATCAGTAGGTAGACACCACCAGTATCTAGCCCAATCTAGACAGTGGAATATAAATAGTGTTTAAGTATAACGAAGTAACAACTGAATCAAATAAATAAACTACAACCCATCCGGGTTCCTATGGGACACATGACAAAGATACCTAATTCATATCATAGCTAGAAATAAGTGTCTAAACATGAAATATACACATATATTGCATAAATAAAGTATTTAACACATTAATTAATATTCATTATTTAACCGTATAAATCCTCAGGTTCCCATGGACACCTGTTTCTCAATACATTCCTTGACCATTCCGTGGTCAGAACCATTTCCCATATTCAATTCATAATTCATTACATCACATCATCTTTCATTAACCATTTAACTCAGATTCTATACAACCAATTGGACCCATATACCAATTTCAATTAATGGGTATAGAAAGTTATGTATCGCACCTTCGTGAGTATTTGGAGCATGAACCCTTGTCTCACAACCCATGGGTATTTATAGCATTAGTCCTTGTCCCAGAAAATAATGTTTACATGAAATCTGGGTATAGAATGCCATTTCTAAAACCCCGTGAGTATTTGAAGCATCATTCCCAGTCTCACAACCTGTTTATCAATCATATATATATATATATATATCATTGGTGTAGGATGCCATGTCTAACACCACAAAACCATCCATTAATTAACTCGTAAATTAATTAATCAAATCCGTTAATTAATTTAACAAATAATTAACAACATAAATATCCCATCAAATAATTCTAAAGTTAATTAACCATTAAAATTCTCAATAGTTCATAAATAATTAACAAATAATTATTCTTAACCACCATCAAGTCAACTAGATAATTAACTCAACATTTAATTATCCCAATTCCTTAACCAAAAACTAGACAATTAATTCTCTAATCAATTATACATATTCCCTTACTAATCTAATCAATTAGTGAAATATACCAAATCTATTAGTTAACACAATAATTAACAATGTACACAATACCATTAATTAATCCCTCAATTAATTAATCTAAAAAAACAAATCACATCCCATAATTAATTTTACAGAATTCATTATCTCATTCTAAATCTCAACTCTACCTAATTAATTTATCACATCATTTCCATTTAATTAATTCAATATTAATTTACATGGTTCAACAAGGTCAACATCCCTTAATAAATTCAATAATTAATTAAAACTATTCAATATCCTCATCATACCATTATTAATTCCACAATATGATATTCACTCAATGGAATCAAACCATCATATATCAATACTAACATAAAGATATATGGAAAACAATAACCATCTGAAAACATGATATAAAACTACCACAAATTTTTGGTTTGAAGGTAATGTACATCGATTGAGGGGTTTTATTACAAAAACATGATATTACTTATAAAAAAAATCACATATGACATTTAAAATTTTAAAACCATAAACATGGTAAATTCACTTTAAGAGTCATTCAATATAAATACTTCATTCCATAGATTTAATTTATAATTAAAGTGCAGTAATCAATTTATTAATGGATTTATAAAATTTAGGACGTGGAAAGGGACTGTACCCCTTGGTGGAACCAGATTGAAAACACACCACTTTGATTGACTTGGTGGAAACCATTTTCAATTGGTATGCAGTAGCACATACACAGTATTATCCGACACCCATAAATAGTACGATGCAGACCAATGCATACCCAAAATATTAACTGCAACAAAACAAAAACCATAGGAATTCAAATCAAGGTGTAAGAAACCAAATAGTGGGTTTCAAACCTTACATGAAAATGGCAATGATGAACCAAAACTAATCCTAAACACTTCACCCTTGGTGGCAGTAGTCAGAAAATGGATCAATGAGTCTAGGGGATCCCATTACAAAACCCTAGAACTGAAGAAAAAAGGAAACCCAATCCATAAGGTTTTGGTCAAGAAAAAAGTAAGATAGTGGAGTCAAACTACTAATGTGAATCATGAAACATACTTATATGGACTCACCTTGATGAGGTAGACAAGATTCAGGAAGACACCAATTGGATTCGAGCGCGCGAAGATGAGCTGGAAAGGGGGGTGTAGCGTGCCTCATAGGGGGTGGGGGCCTGGTGCGTGTCACTACTCCTACAGTGCACCTCCTCCTTTATTATCTCTCAATAAACAAGTTAACACCATATTAAACTAATAGATATTATATAATAATAATAAAATTTATTACTCTCCTTTAATATAACATTTCTTAATTAATTAACCTTTAAATAAATGTTTCATAATTTATTCTAAAATCCCCATTAATCTTCTAATTAAATTCTTTTAACATTTATTTAATTAAATAAATACAACAACAATAATAACATAAATATTATTATTAATATTAAATCATGCTTTTATTTAAATTAAAAAAACACATTTTAAAAACCAGGTAACTGTGCAGCTGACCCACACGATTTGAAAAACCATGTACAACAAGTTATCTAAATTTAAAATGGTCCCAAAGTGATTTCAAATTATACTTAACCATGAATTTAATTAAATAAAACCACAATTTCCCATCAATTAATTAAATTCATTATTACTTTGAATTTATTTAAATTAAACCCAACTCAACATTTATTCCTCATTTAATATTACCATTTAATATTAACCTTATTTGATAACCCCCAACTCCTCATTTACATGTCTTTCAATATTAACCTTCATTGATAACCAACACCTCCTCATTAACACATTATTTAATTAAATTCATTCACAAAATTTATTTAAATAAATTCCACACTTCATGTTATGTAATTAAATCCTCTAAGCAGAATTTAATTAATAAAAAACTCCAAATCATCATTTTTTAATTAAATCTGTCAACACAAATTAATTAAATAAAACCTCTTCTTTGTAGTGATTAATTAAATTCCTATTGAACTTGAATTTAATTAAATGAAACCCCAAATAACTCATTTAATTAAATTCATTTGAACATCAAATTAAATATATGAATCCTCAATAATAATAACAATCATTATTATTATCATCAAATAAAATTTTTCTTCGATAAAATCAAGAAAATACAGACTACACATCTTTTAATTAAATTCTGATTGACTCAATTTAATTAAATTAAACCAATGTTTTGCAAAAATTAATTAAATATCCCCTTTCCTTATATTAAATTAAAAAACCGCCAAATCAATTATTATTATTCTTCATAATAATAAAAAAATGTATAATTAATAATAATTATTATACTCATAAAACCATAATAATAATAATCACGTTATTATTATTATTCATCCATAGATAAAACCCAACTCTTCTCTTAAATAAAAATTCATCTTTTTTAATTCAGAAATTATATATTTAATTAAAGGTATCTTTATTAAATCCGAAACTCATCATAAAAAAAGTTTCATTGATTTAACCAGGTACCAAATTAATTTCATACAAATGTTACACCCCATTAATCATGCAATTAAAATCGTTGAACATCCAAATAATTTATAACACTATAATAATTATAATAAAATTATTATTATTAACACATTCTTATATTTAAACACAAATCTACCATTTAATATTATTTAATTAAAATATATAAATTTTTAGTCTGTGTAAGCTGCACGAATTGGACCACAACCATGCATAGCCTGCGAAGATCTGTTCAAGTGGAATTTTCCCGATCTGGTGCTGCCAAGACTTATCAAGACACCAGTGAAAATTATTGGGTATCCAACCAAGTCTAAAAACAAAGCCTTTAAGTGTTCCAAGACTCGAAATAATGTCTTAGAGCTCAGTTAAAAAAACAAAAACCAGTCAAAAAACGAAAAAATCGAAAACCTTCAAAATTTAAACACTGTTTAGAAACATGAGACTTTACACCACAAAAATGTTACCCATGTAAAAATAGAAATTCATATATTAGGTGATATATGGGGATATAATAAATGTGCTCAGGTTTACTTCAATCAATGGATTTTCCAAAAAGTATGTTTATGTTGTGGAGTCACCACAAACCCACATTATAGAGGTGATGTGTAATTCAGTGAATGTTCACAATTTCAAGAAATTGTCACCTAAGAATAGTTCCAAAACCAATAGAACTCATCTAAAAAATATTAATAATGTCACCATCACTAATTCCAAATTCCTAAGTGGTAAACACCACTAACCCCACCCCACACCTCAATAAAACCTCTAAAAAATGGAATTTACCTTCTTTAATGTCGTATTTTTTTCTAATTCATTTATATCTAACTAGAATATGAATCAATAATAATCTTGGGGATGATTTTGTCTTGATCAGTGAATTAACATTAGATGTGATTATAAATAATGTATAATGTAGTATGAGAAATGGAATAGGGTATTTATATTTATTTACATTGATTATTTCAAAATAAATGTTTACATTAAAAATGTGTAAAATTTCCTTGTCAAGGGATTAGGTGGGGATGGAAATTTTGTAAATATACATAAAATAAGTGTGAATGATTTTACCTTCATCAAGACGACCATTGGAGCTCGAATAAACACTTGGAAGGTACATATAATATCCTTTATCCCTAATATCAAATGAATCAACACAATCAATGATTCTTAATTTTAAATAAAATTTTAGGGATATTTACAAGTTGGAATGGGAACAATCCAAAGTGTTACAATTGAAAATATCAAATTCAACATTGTCCAAAAATGAGTAATCATCGATCAAAATTACTATGATAGAAGTTCTTGTTCCAATATGGTATATTTTTTTCTTTTTATTAATTCAACCAAAAACACTCATATTTTAATGTCTATCATCCTATATAGAATATTATAGGCACAATAACATTGGATGAACATGCAATTACATTTAAAAAAATTCACCAAAATTACAATAATTTTAAAAAATATACTCTCCCTAAATTTTTTTACATAAATAATATAATGTTACTAACATTTTATTTTTGTTCAAATTTTATAGAAAACCAATATTAAAATACATGAAGTAATTTTCAAGGTTATGGTGGGGAAATCAAGAATTGAGGAGGTAATTACATTGAATTTTAGTCAAGTAGTACCAAGAAATAGGATAGTATTGGTCTCAATACAACTCACTCCCAATGACACTTGAAAAAGAATCATCACCAAATGTAGTAACACCAAGGAATAACCACTAATTCTATTCCACCAATCCATATTGGTCTTGGTAATTGGTTTAAGGTATTCATGCTTCCTTATTTTTGATAGAGATAAATTCAATATTAAAGAATGAAAAAAATAAATACTAATATAAGAGGAATTATGAATATTAATTTCATTATGATCAGTGTACTTTTGTTAACTACTGAAAATGAAGTGGATATATTTCCATGATAGTTACGCTAAAAAAATTCAAAGACTATAGAGGATTATTTTTTATGTAAAATATCAAAAAACATATGTCTGTGTATGTTTAAAATTAAAGTAATGTTATTTGTTTTTATTATATTCAATGCTTCAAAAATACATATATTATTTCATTTTTGAAACTTATTTTTTTGAAAGAAAAAGGAAAATAAAAATTGAAAATATTTCCAAAATTAATATCTTATATCATTTATAACATTTTGGAGTATTCAGATAAGTGGTTCTAGGATATTTGATATTTTAACTATGGTTATGATAGTGTCATAAACATTTTTATTATTGAAATAAATTAACAAAAAGAAAAAATAATGAAAAAACATAGAACTTAAAATTAAAATTTGTCATTAAAGGCCACTAAAATTAAAATGTGGTAAAAACCCAAGTTAATGATTGAATAATTTCAGTATAATGTTATATGTACTCTAAAATCAATCGAGTACATAAGAAGATAACCTATCAAGATATATCTTTTGAAAATTGGTGAAAATAACTCATAAACACCTGGGTGGTAGATCTAACACTATCGTTAGATATTACAAACAATATCTAAAAATTGTATATTAAATAGTTCATTTTTATACCACTCATTCTTGACACACCTTCATGTAATTCCCTTAATGTTACTTTTATATGTAGAATATAGTATATAAAGATATTATTTTAATGATGACACATTAGTGGTGAAAAAAACATCCTAAAATAATATTGAATTCAAAACCCCTCCCCAATCAATCAACACATCAAATCCTGCCCTAGAATTATATCTCATTTCTCAAGCAGTATATAGTTCCTTCAACCCCATAATTGATTCACATCTCACAAATCACCTTAAATATAGTCTCTTATTATTCTTTCACATGATAATCCATATTTATTTTCAATTTTGTATTTATATATATTGGTTTAATGTAAATTTATGGTTATATTATATATCATGTATAGTTTAATTTTTTTTATATTATTATGTCAAATTTTTATTCTATATCATATTACATAGAATTTTTTTATTAATATTTATATAATAAAATATTAATAATTATAAAATGTAAATGTATTATATTTTGAAAAAATTATAATAATTATGAAGTAAAAAAATAAAATTATATTGTTACAACAAACAAAATTAAAAAATAAATATATTTATAAAAAATATATAAACAAATAAAATATATTTATATAGTGAAAAAATAATATGATTAAATATATTTTAATAAAAAATATTTGTATAATAATACTTGTAGAAAGCAGAATTAATAAATTTCATTGATGAAAGTATAATTAAACAAAAAAATACAAAAAATATATTATAGTAATTCATTATGAATCATAATAAATATGTTTATATTTTTTTGAAAAATTATAATATTTGTATATTAATTATTTCTAATATATCAAATATTTACATAAGAATATTTATATTATTTATAAAATAATATTTGTAAAATAAAAATCAAATACTTATATAATAGAATTTTTAGGTTTATAAAACAATAGTTTTTACATTTTTAATAATTTAATGGAATTTTTTATTGAAAGTAAATAATAAATAAAATAATATATGTTGATATTATTATGAAGGGGAAGAATAAAATAGGTGAATATATATTAATTCCATAATATATTGATGTAATGTTTTGTTTTATACCATGGGGAGTATTTGTTGGTTAGCAGGGGGATCACTTTATTTGTTTTTATTAATAAGGTATCCTGACTGGGTGGAGAAACTATATGTCAAGTGATTAATTCCCGAGAACTCACATTGATGATATAAATCTTCATCCATTATGAAGTTTAAGTGAACCTCAAAATTTGGAATCCAAATAAGACCACACATATACAAATTGAAAGAATGAAACAACTTCGACGTCACTCCACAATGTTTGAATTTGAATTATCTTTCAGTTGGTGGAAAGTCGTACCCAAATCCAAAATTTTCAAATATATTATATTTATTGTTATAAGAATTTTTTTATTATTTAAAAGGGAAGAATTTTTTTGGAATAAATTAAAATTACATATAATAAACAAGAGAATAAGACTATATAAACTCTTAAAAATGTGATTCACTAATTGATGTAGAGCCTAATAAAATAGAATCCTTACCATAAGGAATTCAAGGAGAAAAATGGGAACAATTCTAAAAAATTTCATAGTATTTTATTCATTAATATTGAATAATAATCTACAATTAGACACTATTTTGTATAAATACACCAAACAATTTGATATAAATGTTAAAAATAATAAAATATATTATCAATAGTAAAATGAAAAATGAAACCTTTTGTAATTAAAATAAATTTTTTAAAAGTATAAGTGTAAATAATATTACAAAATAGCTAATAAATATAACATGAAAAATAAGGAAAAAATAAAAAAAATAAATGGTTAGAGTGGGTCACTATAAGAAAAGTAATTTTCACCAAAAGATAATTACTAAAAAATAATATATTTATTGGTAAAAATGAATAACTCCAATGGATAATCTATTTCTTTCATATTAAGCATAGTTTCAAACAATTTTTAAAATAAAAAATATTTCACTAACACTTAAATATATTTTTTCATTATAATAATATCAAATATTGTTTTACCAATAATCTAACATGTTATTATTATTCATTACTATCCACAAATGTTTTACAATTATAAAAATGTTTTGTAAAAATTTATTAAATAATAGAAGATATTTTATCAATCATATCAAAAAAAGATATTTTTATTATAATAATATATAAATATATTATTAATTAAAATATTTATAATTTAAATTATTCAATAATATCTAAGGATGAAATGCTTATTTATTACTTAATAAAAATATATCATTTTTTCTATGTAGATATATTATTATATGATTAATTAAAATATTTATAGTTCAATAATATTTTTCAGAAAGAACACACACACACACATTTGTATCATGCACATAATATATCTTTTTATATAAATTTAAACCATTATTCAATATATATATATATATTCATATAATATCAATTTGGTAAAAAACACGAATATTTATTTTTCCTAGTATTTTTTATATGAATTTTATCATGATAATTGTTTCTTTTATCAATTCCACCTTTCTTTCAATAAACCATGACTTCCTATGTTCATTCGCATACCCTCCATGGTACCCAAGAAACACTAAATTCTTCCCAGTTCATCACCATCAAATTTCCGAGCCATCGTTCATCACCACCCATATGACACTACACTATTTATTTTTATTATTTCAAATATTTTGTTCATTTTTATCATATATTATTCAAATTATATTTGTAACACCCCAAGTTAAAAAAAAAATCAATGTTAGTAATTATAATAAATAAAATTTGTAACTAAATATTAAGTTAATAAAATTATTAATTTTATTAAATTCTACTCTTCAAAATGTGGTATTATTCACTAAAATATGAAATTATAATTAATAAATATATATAAATACATGTTATAATTAAAAAAATATATTCTTTAATTGAAATTGTTTTTTTGAAATGATTTTTAAACACGATTGGCAGACATTTTTATTGAATTAATAATAATTAAAAATAAAATTAAATATAAATTTACTATTTATGAAAATTGAATCATTAATTGTAATTTCATTTTTATGAGTATAAAATACAATATTATTATAATAATATGATTCGGTAATAAATTAATATTATTATAAATAATAATTTTATAAAAAAACTTTTATTTAAAATAATATAAATTAAGTATAATATTATACAGTATCATAAAGTTATATTTTCTAATATATCATCAAATTAATATAATAAAAGTTATAATTAAAAATAATATATTATTATTCATTCTCTTTAAATGAAACATGATAGTATTTTCAATATAGTATATATTTATATTTTTTTATTAAATAAGTAATAATAACAGAATAAATGATTTTAAAAACAAATGATGATAAATAAATACAAACAATAAGAAAAAAATGATATTAAAACAAATAATAAAACAATTAGGGGTTTTGGGTTTAGGGGAATACGGGACACACGTAGGGTTGAAGAAACCCGAATCCAGAGGATGTCGTCATTCTTGAGAGGCGAGCATGATTCAGGGCCGACGTCGAGGGCTTCTTTGCTAAAGTTTCGTCTTCCTCCTCGGGTGTCAATCGTGGTAGATGAATTAGACTAAGTTAGGGCTGTTTAATCTTTTGATGCGAGGTCGAGGCTGAGCATGACAGTTAGTGGTTTCGACCGCTAGATGAATCTTGAATCAAGTCTGAAGCCTTCGTGAGTGAGATGGAGGCCTTTGAGTAACATATGTGGCTGTATTTAAGATGCGTGGAGGATCCAAACAAGATTATTTAGGGAAAATAACCGAAAAATATGGAAATATATCCTAAACCGCAAGTAGGTTTTATTAAGTGATTTTTTGTGTATCCAAATCTCAATTAAAGATTCGTGTTCAGGTATATAAAATATCAACATGTTAATTTTTTCTTGGATCGTATTTAATCTAGTGACATACTCATTTTACTTCAATATATTATTCTTATAATTATTGGATGAATTTGTCGCATTTCAATGAAGGTTCATGATGAATCTTGATCCAACTGATCCATATCAGATTCTCATTCTTCGCATTAGATTTTTTTTAATTAATTGATCATTTTCATTTACGAAATGAGTTTGGATTGGTTTTCTAAAAACTGTTTGAAGACTGCAATTGATTTCATTTTATGTCCTTGTCAACAATCTTGGCATCATTTCATATTCTTATTTATCTTGTTAATAATTTCATTATATTTTTATTAATATAATCTTCTTGTAATCAATATGTTATCTAATTCAGTTTCAGGTCATTTTCTGGGAACTATTTGAAAATTTCAATGATTCTCATTCATTGAAACCTTTTTATTAATTCAGAATCAATTGAGTTACTATTTTGTGTCTTCTCTTTGACAGTTAAACATTAATATATATATATATATATATATTAGTATTTAAACTTGCACAACAAAATCCAAATTTAAAAACTCAAGTTGAAATAAATTGTTCAATTTAAATCACCATACTGAGTATATATAAGGGGTATGTAGATGTCTAGAAAAGAATAAATATAGAGAAATAAAGCCCTATTTTATATCTTATGATTTTATCCATCCAGAGAGATAGTTATTTTAGTGAAGTGTATTGGAAAATTTGAAGAGTAGAAGGATTTTAGAATTATAAAAAATAGGAGATATTATTATTTCTACAAATTCTTGGTATGGGAATTTGTTATTTCAAATACTTAGAATGTAATTATATTTTTCTTTTGGCATGAGATTATTTATTTTTAGATAAATTCATTACACTTTTAATTCCATTAAATTTTTCTAAGGGATCATTTTATATAATTAATTTATGTTCTATGTTTATGAAATAGGATTTAAGGGATAGTTTTATTTGTTTTTTAAATTTATAGATTTCAAAATTATTAGTAAGATATAGTTTATTTATTTCAAAATTATGATTTTAATTTTCATGTTTTGCGTAATGAATATATTTCTATTCCTTGTTTCTGAACTATATTCCTTAATTATTGAATTAGTTAGATTATTTATTTATCTATGTGCAAAAAAATTTGATGCAAGGGAAAAATTATTTCTACCAGTCGTTTTATTATTATTTAGTTTTGTATTTAGAAATTATTATTATTTTTGAATCATTTTAATTACATGATAGAGATATATCAATATTTGTATCAAAGTTTATGTTTTCATGTTAGTCTTTGTAAGGTATGATTCTATTTATCAAAGATCTATTCGAACATGAATTTATTATATTATTACGAGACACATATTTATTTACATGTATAATATTCATGTTAACAACTATTTTAAAATATGTATGATATATGTTTAGAATATCATAATTTATATCAGTTCATATAAATTTCATATAAAAATCAATGTTATGGCCATAGATCGATGATTTTGTTATCATGAAATTTATACTTTAATATATATATACACTTCTTAAAGACATGTTCCATAAAACATAAGTGCATATAAATATACATCCATAAAAGGATGATTGTATTTTGTAATGAAATTATACTTTTTTTATTTTGTGCATGAACCATAATTATCCTTTTCTAATGATTAATTTTAAGTAGACAAAATTATATGTTCTCTATAGTTATTATTTTATACCTTCATGTAATTATTTCATGAAAAGAATAAAATTAACAATATATTTTTGAAATTTTAAGTACGTGAATGATGATTAATGTTCTATGTGGTTATGTAATGTTTATGTATCATAATATTTTTTCTTACCAAGTCGAGAACGTAATTTCCAATGAACACTAGTATTTATATAATTATATATATAAAAAAATTGACATGTATATTTCATGTATGATTATATTTAAATAAAACAAAAACTCCATTTAAAATGTATATATATGTAAAGAAAGTATAAAAATGTTTTTTATAAAAACTGTTACTTTAAAGGGAATTGGAGAGTGAATCTATCCCTTAAGTGGGTATTCCCAAGATTACCTTCAATGTTTCAAGTTGCCTTCATTGTTTTTTTAAGAGAAGGATTAATATTTTTAACCAAATCACTCTATTTTCTTAAAATAATTTTTTAAGTACAATTATTTTTCAAATCATTCTAGTATTTTGTAAAAGTTATTTTTAGAAATGTATTTATAATTGAGTTTTTAGAATATATTATCCAAGGGATATTTTTAATGGGATTTATCAAAGGTTTTCAAAACTTCTTACTGTGCAAATGAATTATCACCCATTTATTTTAAAATGAGTTTTTAGAGGTATCTTAGAAGTTTATTTATAGATATCATCACATTTAGATTTATTTCACATGTAAGAGTAGTGTAAAGTTGTTTTATTTTTTCTCAACTATGATAAATTTAAGGTGTTGTCTAATCCTCCAGAACCTAGATTGGTAAAAGGTCCTCGTTTTTTAAAGTGTTGTGTAATTGTTTAGTTTATTTTCTATAAATAATTACTCCACATTTTCAAGCACTGAGTCTAAATAGTGGGCTAAGGGAATTATAATTGGTATTAGAGGAACAACCTAGACAACTTTAGAGATTAGATTTTATATTCGATGGGATTAAAATCTATGCATTAGAATTTTATTTGGATAATTATGTCCACATAGAAATTATTTAATTCTGAAGATGGAAATTAAAATTTTTCATAATTATGATGAAATAATTTCAAGGGCGTAATTCATTTAGGGGGGGTGGGGGAGAATGAAACAACCAAAGTATAAATAAATTAATCAATATTATTAATTATAACAAATCAAATTTGTAAGTAAAAATTAAGTTATTATTATTTATATGTTTTTATTAAATACTACTCTTCAAAATGTTGTATTATACATTAAAATATGAAATTATAGTTAATATATATATATATATAAATTCTATAATTAAAAAATATATTTTTTAATTAAAAATTGTTTTTTGAAAGGATTTTTAAAAGATATTGGCATAAAATTTTATTGAATGAATAATATTTTAAAAACAAAATAAAATATAGAAGTGATATTTAAGAAAATTAAAACTTTAATTGTAATTTATATTTTATGATTATAAAATTAAATATTATAATAATAATAATATTTGGTAATAAATTAATATTTATATAAATGATGCTTTTATTAACAAAGTTTTATTTTAAATAAAATAAATTAATTATACTTTTATACATTATCATAAAGTGATATTTTCTAATATATTAACGAATAAATATAATCATAGTTAATATTTAAAATAATATATTATTATAAATTTTGTTTAAAATAAACTAGATATTTTTTTCAATATAGTATATATTTATAAATTTGTTTTATTAAATAAGTTATAATAAAAGAATAAATGATTTGAATAAAAAATGATTTTAAATAGAAACAAATCAAAAGAAAAAAACAAGATTTGAAAAAAATAAGAAAATAATTAGGGGTTTCTGGTTAATGGGAATAATGAGATTCTCATAGGTTTAGAGAAAACCAAATCCAAAGGATGCCTCTATTCTTGAGATGCGAGCGCAATTCAGGGCTGAGGTCGAGGGACTCTTTGCTAAAGGTTTATCTTTATCTTTGGAAGAAAATCATGATAGATGAATTAGATAATGTCTGGGATAGTTCTTCTTCTAATCCTAGGTTGAGGCTGAGCATGACAGTTAGAGGTTTCAACTGCTAGATGAATCTTGAATCGAGTATGAAGCCCTCACAAGTGAGATGGAGGCCTTCGACTAACATCTACACCTATATTTGAGACGCATGGAGGATTTGAACAAGATTTTTGGGGAAAAAGACCACAAATTTGGAGATGTATCATGAATCAAAATTTGGTTTTATTCATTGATTTTTTTATATCCAAATCTCAATTACATATTCATTTTTGGGAATATTAAAATTTTAGATGTTTTTTCTTTTTCGGTCATATTAAATCTAGTTATAAACCCATTTCTCATCAATTTCTTCTTCTTATCATTATTGGATGAATTTTTTGTGTTTCAATGGAGGTTCATGCTCATTCTCAATCCAACCAATTCATATCAAATTCCTATTCTGCACGTTAGAAAAATGATTTAATTAATTGATCATTTTCATTTGCAAAATTAGTTTGGAGGGGTTTTTTTGAAAACTATCCAAATACTACAATTGATTTCATTACTTGTCCTCTTCAACAAGCGTGGCATCGTTTCATCTACTGCCTTATCTTTTTAAAATATTTGTTCGATTTATATTATTATATATTGTTTTTAATTATATGATATCAAATTCAGTTTCAGGTCACTTTTTGTGAACTTCTTTTATATTTCAATGATTTTCATTAATTGAATCATTTGTTTCAATTTAGAATAAATTGAGTTCCTATTTTGTGACTTCTCTCTGACAGTTGAACATTTAAATATATATCTATATGTCAGTATATCAATATGTACAACAAAATCCAAATTTTAAAATCTCAAGTTGAAATAAATTGTTCAATTCAAATCCCCCCACTGAGTATGTATAAGGGGTATGTAAAAGTATAGAAAATGAGAAATATAGAAAAATGAAGCCCAATTTTCCCTCTTGTGATTTTGTTCCATCCTGAGAGATAATGAGTTGAGAGATGTGTAGTGGAAAATTAGAATAGTAGAAGGATTTTAGGCTTCTTCAAAAAATAGAAGATATGATTGTTTCTACAACTTATTGGTAATGGACTATTTAATTTCAAATACTTAGTATGTGATTCTATTTTACTTTTGGTAGGGGAATATTTATTTTCAGATACTTTCTTTACACTTCCAATTCCATTTTCTGTAAGGGATCATTTTATTTAAATAATTTATGCTCTATTTTTATGAAATAATATTTAAGGGATAGTTTGATCCGATTATCATATTTATAGATTTCAAAATTATTAGTAAGTGTCATGAACCGGATCTGGTCGCCACCATTAACAGCACCAAGACCAGCCTATGGCAAGGCCCGTAGGGCGTTCCCTATCCCCACGGGCTGTCACAAGTGCCCGGGTATCAAAAAAATCTGGTTTGGGAAATATTTACCTGAGTATGAAAGCATATATCATAAAAAAAACAATCAATTATTTGAATCTGAAATTTTCATGCTAAAAAATTACTAACAAAACCAGATATGAATACATATGTTTGAAGAAACTAAAAGGGGTCTAAAAACAAATAATGACAACATAAAGACATCCCCATGGACTCCACACAACAAGGGGATCATCACCCGCAAGCCGTCTCTGCAACTCCGCCCCAACGATGGGGACTAACATCCCGAACCGCCATCACCCTTAGCCATCCCTTTACCCGAGTTAAGCAAAAGTAGGTCTACTTACACCCAAGGGGTGTAATTAGGGTTTGATCCTATGCCCAATAGGATACCACCTAATGATTCCAAATAGCATGCAATACATTGTGAGCAAAACAAGCAATTTTAATACACAAGGTGAAACATTGTTAAAATTCAAAGAAATGCAACTTTCAAATGAAAACAGTTTTCAATCCGAGAATTTCAGAATGTTAGAAAATTAAATAGAAATGTGAGCTACTGTAAAGTACATCCAAAAACACCCCACAATAAGGGTAAATACCATAATTCCAATGAGCATCAAAATCGAGAACACCCCTAAGCACTAGGTCGTCTCGGGCCCTATGTACCTCATACCTCGGTGTAGAGTAACCAGAGAAAAATCCATTCTCGTGCATGAGACACTAGTAGGAAATATACCCATAACCTATTGGTCCCCAATAATCATCCAAATAGTTTAGTTAGAGTTGTTGTTATCCAGATGCTAAGTGGAACAGGGACAAAACCCATCCGATCCACTAGCCGTACTAGTACAAATCCGCCCCACCTAGGTACCCGGGCTTCCCCTTTTTGTGCTCAAAAAATTTCCGAAAAACACACACATCATTTTGAATATAAAATATCACTACTGGTCACAAACAAATTGTACAGTAGCTACACACATTTTATACCATTTAAAACACACAATAAAATAATTTTATTTTCAATAAAACAACCTCTCAAAACATAACATTGTTTTTCACCCAAAGCTCTTTAAAATATCCACTTGGAACACTATGTTAACACTTTTATGTCATTAAAACAAAATTTCAGTTCAATACCCATTAATGAAACCAACAATTCAGTTATGGGGAAGAACAAAATGAACCAATAAAATATTTGAATGAAAAACCCCCAATTTCACCAAATATTGGAACTTAAAATTCATTTGCATTATAAATGCAACTAAAACAAATTTTTACAGAAACATTCAAGTGAAATAAACATTAAGGTACCATTAAAACAGAAATCTAATTCACAAAAATTGCACAAAAAATGGAATCACCAACCAAAGTAACAAAAACCCTTGAATCTCCGTGCGGAAATCAAATCGCACCCCAGCCGCACCAAGAGAGAACTAGATCAAACCTAAAACCACATAAATTGTCCAAGAAAGCCAAAAGTTAAACCCTAGGTTCAAAAACCTAGTTTCTGGACATTAGTAAACTCAATTATAACTGATGAAACCCTAATACCAATGAGTTAAACCCAAAGTAATTTGAAAGAGGAAAGAAAATGGCTCATTTACTTGAAGTATCTTGAAGTATTCACTCCAAAACACCAGTATCAGAAATTTAAAAGATCCAAAATTTAGGGTTCGTTTGAACAAGATGTATTAGGTCATTTACAAACTCTAATGGAGGAAAAATATTGATAATTGAGAGAGTTATGAATGAAAGACTTTACCTCTTCAAATCTGGGAGATTTGAGGAACCATCTGAAGTTCGGCACCAAACCGAGATTTACCAGAGCTCCAAAGAGGGGGGAGAGAGTTCCGACGTGCGGTTGGGTTAATTGGTCTTGGGTGAGACTTGGAATCACCAAACAATCCCAAATATTGAATAATTTATAACAAATTAAAATTTTATTTTTAAAACCGGAATTGGGCTTTCGGGCAGGCCCAACCCCTTAGATAGAAACCCAAATAAACCCTGGTTATGGATTTCTAAATGATCCAAATTAACTTGGTGGTGTTAATAGGTTAGATTAGGTCATGTAGGAATTTTAATGGATGAAAAATGTTGAAAAATGAAAACGTTATAAAACATACAAAATTTATTTTTTAATCTGGAATTGGGCTCACAGTTTGGCCCAATCCATGAATACTCATTTATTCCTCCCTAAAACCTAGGGAAACCCCCAAAACAAAGAAAGCATGTAAATTAAATGAAAAATACATTTAGAATATGTCTTGTATGTGACAATTCTCCCCACCATGAAGGACTTTCCACCCTGGAAAGTCAACATGAATCTTGGTTGGAAAACAAGAATGGGTACTCTTCCTCGACCCATGACTTTCGCTCCCATGTCTCATGTGTATCATTCCCATGCTGCCATAAAACCCAGCATAAAGGAATAGAATTCCCTCAAAGTATCTTCTCTTGGGAGTCCAATATTTTCACTGGCCTCTCAACAATAGACAATTCAGGCTCTATCTCTAGTTCTTCCCAACTCAACACATGGGATGGATCCAGATTGTATTTCTTCAACTGAGAGACGTTGAAGACATCATGGATAGATGTCAACTGAGAAGGTAAGGCCAAAATATATGCCACCTTTCCAATACACTCATTGATATCAAAGGGCCCGACATACCGTGGCATCAGTTTACCTTTCTTCCCCAATCGACGATAGCCCAAACGAGGGGCCAATTTTAAGAATACCCTATCACCCACCGAAAACTCTAGGTCTCGATGCCTCCGGTCAGCATAAAATTTATGACGACTCTAAGATGACAATAAGAATTTCCTGATCAACTTGACCTTCTTTGAAGTCTCCTGCACAAGGCTCGTCCCCAACAGTGAAGTCTCTCCTACCTCAGCCCAACATAGGGGGGACCGACAAGGCCGACCATAGAGCACCTCAAAAGGGGCCATTAAAATCATTGATTAGTAACTATTATTATAAGAAAACTCAAACAATCCCAAATGGCTATCCAAAGAACCTCCAAAGTCCAGGACACATTCACGAATCATGTCCTCCAAAATCTGATTTGCCCGCTCTATCTGACCATCCGTCTGAGGGTGGTATGCCGTGCTCATCTTAATCTGAGACCCCAAGGCCTTCTGAAGGCCTTCCCAAAATCAAGAAGTAAAGTGGGGGTCTCTATCTGAGACAATAGCTGATGGTACACCATGGAGTCTCACCACTTCCTGAAGATACAAATGGCCGAACTCATCTACTTTAGTTGTATCTTTTATCGGAATGAAGTGGGCTGACTTGGTAAGATGATCAATCACCACCCAAATAGCATTCTTACCCCGAGGTGTACGAGGTAAGCCAACAATAAAGTCCATGGAGACCTCTTCCCACTTCCAGGTAGGAATGGGTAGTGGTTGGAGAAAACCAGATGGCCTTTGGTGCTCTGCTTTCACCTGCTGACATGTGTAGCATCTCGAAACAAAGTATGCTATGTCCCGTCTCATACCAGGCCACCAAAACTGCCGACGGACATCATAATACATCTTAGTGGCACCCGAATGGACAGCCCACTGAGACTGGTGGCTATCTTGCATCACCACCTTCCATAGAGATAATGGCACTACTGAACGGCCCTTGGAGCACAAGATGCCCTCGGGAGACGACGACCAATCATAGGATGTCTTCCCACCATGAGGGAACTGCTTTGACTGCTGACAAAGCTCATCACTAGGCTGTTCCTGCTGAATCAACTCTAATAGAGGAGTCAACTGGACGCTTGCCAAGAATGCCCCTCCACTGTGTTCCTTGGTCTCCATATGCATCTGAGAAAAGAGACCCATTAATGTCCACTCATCACTATACTTCCTCAAAGCCTGCACTAGAACTCATCTGCTCAAAGCATCGGCCACTACATTACCCTTGCCTGGGGTATAGACAATGTCAAAGTCAAACCCCTGCATGTACTCGATCCAGCGACGTTGCCTCAAGTTGAGGTCCTTCTGTGAGAAGATATAAGCCAATCTTTTGTGATCAGAGTATACCACAAACTTCTCCCCAAAGAGTTCGTGACACCAAGTCTTCAAAGCATGCATCACCGCTGCCAACTCCATGTTATGGGTCGGGTAGTTATTTTCATGTTTTCGAAGTTGGAGAGAGCCATACATGACCACTTGATCATCCTGCATAAGCACGCACCCACGACCCATATCTGAAGCATCACAACACACCACATATCCCTTTCCAGCCTCTGGTAAAATCTGCACGGGGGAGGTAGTCAGCCGCCTCTTCAGATCCTCGAATGAAGCCGAACATTCTGGACCCCAGAAAAACTTCACCCCTTTCTGGGTGAGGGAAGTCATCGGTGATGCAAGCCAAGAGAAATCCCGAACGAATAGCCTATAATAACCAGCCAAGCCAAGAAAACAACTGATCTCGAACACATTCTTTGGTTTCTCCCACGACATGACTGCACTAATTTTCTCAGGGTCGACTGAAACTCCATGCTTTGAGATCACATGCCCCAGAAATCTCACCACTCTGATCCAGAAAGTGCACTTTGACAACTTTTCATAGAGGCGGTGATCTCATAATGTACCCAAAACGATCCTCAAGTGATGTTCGTGTTCCTCCTCAGAGCAAGAGTATACCAGAATGTCATCCACGAACACCACAAAAAAGGAATCGAGATACTGATGGAACACCCTATTCATAAGTTCCATAAATACCACTAGAGCATTGGTCAATCCAAAGGGCATGACCAAATACTCAAAGTGGCCATACCTTCTTCGGAAGGCTGTCTTAGGGATATCTGACTCCTTCACCTTGAGTTGATGATACCCAGAACGCGAGACTATCATTGAGAACCACTTTTCCCCCTTCAACTGATCAAACAAATCATCTATTCTGGGCAGAGGGTATATGTTTTTAATTGTTACCATATTCATCTTCCGGTAGTCAGTGCACAACCGGAGGGATCCATCAACCTTTTTAGCAAACAACATAGGAGCGGCCCAAGGAGAGATGCTCAGGAAAATGAATCCTTTGAATTATAAGTCATCCAGCTATATATTTAATTCCCTCAACTTGGTGGGGGCCATGTGATAAGAGGGAAGAGATATCAGCTGTGTTCCCAGTGCCAGATCAATCAAAAACTCCACATCCCGCTCCGGGGGAAAATCTGAAAAATCATCTGGGAATACCTCAGGAAATTCATTCACTACATGAGGTAGTTAAACTTCAGGGGAAATAGCATCCTCTAGCACAAGAGAAGATAACTAGAAGATAACACTTCCCAACTCTGGGAGTGGAGGCCCTGCATGACCAGATCATGGATCCCATTCTCCATGAAAAACCTGACGACTCCCATTAGGTGCCGTGAAACTCACACACCGTCTGTAGAAATTTATGTGTGTCTGGAAGTGTACTAGCCAATCCATCCCGAGTATGAAATCAAAAAAGTCCATATCTAAGAGCAATAGGTCCCACTCCATCTTGACCCCTGACACAGAAAGTTCACATGAGGGGCACCTGAGGCCCTGCTCCTTCTTCCTTCCCAACAGTGTCACCAAATCCATTTCAAAAGACATCAACTCAGTTGGTAAATTCAGAATGTCCACAAAATGTCCAGAAATGAATGAAATAGAGGCCCCATTATCAAAAAGAGCAGTAGATATTGAAGATGTGATCAGAACGGTACCTCGAACTGTCGACGGTCCCGCCTCTGATCCTGCTGGTGACTGATCCACTGCATGGAGATGTCCAGTATCTACCTGAGGACGACCACTAGTCTGCGGCTGTTCCCTGAAATGGATCTGTCTAGAAGATGATCCAACCTTACCACCACGACCACCAAATCAAGATCCCCCAGTCCTCAACGGCTCGGACTGTGCTGGCACTCCTCTTGAAGCCACTGACCCTGCCCCACTTGGGAGTGGACGTGCCACACAGCAGAAGCGCTGAAAATTACCTATACCTCCACACTGGTAACAAGGATTCGGAGGAAGTGGAAATGATGGTCGTATATGAACAGGCCTCCCACATTGGTGGCACACAACCAATCTCGCATAAGAAGCCGCAGAAGAAAACTGCCTGGAAGAGTGGCCTGAACTGCCCCCTCATTTCTTCACATGATCCTCCCGCTTCCTTTTCTTCTCTAAGGAGCTTCCACTGCCCACTGCTGATACTGAACCATAGAAATCATCCCTACCTTTCATATCAATCTCCACCATGCATTCCCGATCAACAACCTCAACAAAGGTCCTCAGCTTAAACAAGAACACCTGGGAGTATATCTCTGGTCACAGGCCTTTCTCAAACCTCTGAGCCTTCGCTTGCTCATTAGAGACAATTTCTGGAGCATACCGAACCAACTCAGTGAAACGGTTGACATACTCCATCACAGATAGATTCCCCTGAACAAGTTCCATGAACTCTCTAGACCTAGTATAAGCTAACACCTCGGGGTAGTACTGTTCATTAAAGACAACCTTGAAATCGCCCCAGCACATCTGCTCATTCTTCCCAGCCTAAAGCACTGACTCCCACCATTTACGGCCGGGACCCTCAAACAGAAAGGTGGCACACTTCGCCCTGATCTCCTCGAGTGTTTCCAGGAACTCAAACATACGCTCGATCTTCTTAAGCCATTATTCTGCTTCCTGGGGTTCTGTGCTACCTCGGAAGGTAGGAGGTTTGTTTTTTAGAAACTCTTGTGCTTTATCTTTTCTAGGACCTGTCTCTTCTTCCCTAACAGGAATAGGAGCAGGAGCTGGTCCCTGTCCCAAAGCTTGGATAGCCCGAACCACAGCCTCCATGAGCCTCTGATCAATTGGCATGGGGGAACTCTCTCCAGCTTCTTCCTGTGGGTGCGTGGGAGCTTTCCGGGGAGGCATGTTGCTACAAAATGCAACAGTCAGAAAACAATAGTCAATACCACAATTCTGAAAATTTTAATCAAATACATCAAAAATAAATAAACTAAACACATTCATGTAATAAAAGAAACAAATAGTCCACATCTTCCTAATGTCCACATGTGGTATGCAGCCCACACGTCTCACCTGGAAGTGAAGTCAATCCGTAAATTCCAACATCCCCTAGTGACTTAAGGTCTACCATAAGAGGTGCGGGCTAGGCACCCTACTCACAACCAATACCTCGAGCCCCGACAGTCCACAACTTCCAAGATTGGTCTTTGATGTAGACTAGGACCTCTAAGATGTTTCTAGGGAAGTGGAGAAGAGAATTTGGCAGGGGTTGGCCGAGCTTGAAGGCTCAAAGTGGTGTGAGGAAGAGAGGGAGGAGGTTCCCTTTTATAAGGGAGGAGAGGGGCACCTTTGAAAATCTTAAAAATAATAATTTATAATAAATATAACCCCACTTAAAAACCTCCAAAAATGACTCATATTAGAATATTAGATAATATAGGGTTGTAATCTCATCAACCAATAAAATTTAGACATGTTAGGAATTTATTTTAAACATTATCAACTTGATTTATCCTTATTTAATCAATTTAATTTTATTTGTGGTAATAACATTCTAAATTTTAAATTATAACAAATAATTACTTATTTGTTGTGAATTGTCCATAATTGTATACTTAATAACATTTCAGACCATATAAATTTAAATTTATAATTTTTAAATATTTTTGTTATTTTTAAACAATTTTATAATATGTTATTTTTATAAAATAACAATATTGTCAATTTTGACACTATTCATTTATTTGAATTTAAATAAAATAAATTCATATGATATGTTTGAACTAAAAGACTTAATAGATTCATAAAATGTCATATGTATCTAGAAAAGTAGTGTAGCACATTAAATAGTTCATATAATATTTATTTTATTATTTTTAAAACCATTTATTTGGTTTACCTCTTAATAAAATAATTACTACAACATTTTTGTATTTTATTTAATATAAATATTTGTTTCATAAAAATTTAAAATAAAATCCTATGAGAAAGATAAATCTATTACCTTTCACAATAATAATTGTACTCTAATTTATCATCATAAAATCACAATATATAAATTGTTATATTAATGTGACAACTTTGGCATCATTTAAAATAAAATAATATAAGTGTCATAATCGCTTTTATAATTCAACAAATTGTAAACTATTCGACCATTGGATGATTATAGTTTAAATGTACATGAAAAATAAGTTTTGGTCAGGGTTTTGTGCCTTTTATGGTCACTATTAGTTTAATAAAAACTATATTCTTTATTTTTCACCAGATAAACAATTTCTTCATCACTATTGTGTCAAAATTAATGATAATTATTTAATCCATAAAAATTATAAATAAATTCATATGATGTAGATAATTTTATTAGATTTCTGGAGACTATTTATTTTCGAAGTTTCATGAAGTTTATCACTATGTTAAACTATGGTAAATAAATTTTACCGTAGTTACTATTTATATTTACCCTTAATTACCCGATTTACCTTTAACTATGGTAAATAAATTTTACCGTAGTTACTATTTATAATGCCCAAAAATAAAAAGTAGTATATTAACATAATTTGGACCCACTAATTCAAAATATGGAATCCATTTTTCGAAATTCAACACACAAAATTTTCAGAAATTGAATTAAAAATAATCTCGTTGTCGAAAGCAAACGAGTTTTTTTTAAAACATTGCAGAAGATTTAATTGATTTAACCTACGAATTCAAGGTAAAATCAATGCTAATGACATAAATTATATTAAATGGTAAAAATATATTCTATTTATACTTTAAAACCATTCAATATTATAATTTAACCATATAAAGTATTACAATGGAAAAAGTTGTTTTTAATTAAAATATAGCGTGTTTTTAGTATTCATTAACATATGAAAGTTATCAAAAAAATATCAAAAACTTTATCCAATGTAAATTTTTATATCAAGATTCAAAAGAATAATTTTATTTTGTAAAATTTAACATATAAGCTTCTCAAAAATTATATTTAAAATGGGTGCGCCATCAAAAGGCGGAAAAACTGCATTTTTTGAAAAATACTTATTTTACACGAAAAAATTTATTTTGTTCTCATTCCATGTTCTAGAAAATGTGTAAGATGAATTATAATGTTATAAAATTCAAAATGTAGTTAATACAACAAATAACAGCTAGTTTATAATAATATTATAACCATATATCGTTGTTTAGTGACACCCGGTATTGCGTACTACACACGCTACCGAGGAAGGTCGCGATTGCGTGTAATGAAAGCCAAGTTAAGGTTGCGTGTTGTGAAAGACTATTTTGTTGTTGTGTATAACAAAATCCAACCATATTTCATTTATACATTGAATATATATATATATACACTCAATGTTGTGTAGAATGACTATTATCAAACGAACTTGAAATTGTGTATAACACGATCCAAGAATTGTGTTGCGTATACTACAAGCTAATACAGTGTTGAGTATAACACAAGATAATCATAGTGTAGCATAAAACACATGACATAAAATAAATTAAAAAGAATAATTATCATAAAATCATGGGGTGTTACAATAACTATATCAATATATTTAAATATTAATATATATTTTTAATGAATTTTTTTTCGAAGTAGACCCTTTATCAGCGCTTTTGAAAAAACGCTGATAAAGACCCCCTTTATCAGTGCTAACGAAAAAGCGCTGATAAATGGGGTACCTTTAAAAGCTCCAAAAAAATCAATATTAAAGGGGGTACCTTTATCAGTGCTTTTTTTTAGCGTTGATAAAATTTTGGCGCTGGGAAAAACTGTTTTTGTGGTAGTGAATGGACACCCTCTTCTATATTATCCACTATTAAAGAGCCTCTTAGATCGGAAAATACCTATCTGAATATCTTCATATCATCATTCCCCAAGACTTATAGGTCTTGGTTTGATCATAACACTATCCTAATTAGGCTATAAGTATAAACCTCTGGAGGTTGTTGGAAGAGGTGGTATAGTTCTTAACCAAGTGTTTTATTTTTAATTTCTTATTTTACATCCTTCAAACCTATCATAACCATTGTGATATTATATCATAATTAACTAATACTTATGGATTTTTTTATATTTAAGTTATAAAAAATTTTTATATCCTTTTCCATCTTATTGAAAATGGAATCATTACATGATTGTACGCGTGAACTATGACCCCCATGAGGCGATGTGTACCGTTTTTATCAATTGATTATTTGGATAGTTAAATTTATGAATCTATATGATATTTATGACATAATTATAATTACATAAATATAACATATCATCTAATTTTTGTTGTTTTCAACCATTGAAAAGTGATAACGTTATTCATGCGTACATGTAGAATACCACCTTCATAAAGCGATGGGATTCATATTTCATTTTCACATTATAAAAATGGTTATAATTATGGAAATAATTAATAAATATGAAATATATAACATATTTATGTTCCTGAAAAAATTAAATACTATATTATTTATTTATTTTCCACCAATTTAAAAAATGAAAACTTCATTCACTTATACGTACAGATTACCATCTCCACAAAACAATGTGCTTCATTTTTTATAACCACCTTACATGGTTTATTCTAAAAGTGTGTATTATATATATATATATATGATAAATATAACATCTTTAATATTTTTTATATAATGGAATCATAACAAATTTTACCAAGTTCATCAAACCGATGTGGTTTTGAGGTTATAAACCGAAGGACCCCAAAACATCCAACATGAACTGAACCATTTTAGTGACTAAATAAAACATTGTATGAAAGAAAATTATAAGAATAATAATAATGAAATGAATATGGAAAATTTTATTAAAAATTATAAAAATATTTTTTTTATTCAAGAGTTAGGGAACATATTTAACAAGATGGGAGTTAAGGTAGAAGATTTAGTTTTAAAACATTTCTTAAAATATTTTAAAATTTTTTCCATCAATATTCATTTTATTTAAAATGTTTCAAGAATCAAATAATTTTGGATTCAAGGTTTATTAAATGTAAAATTTTAATATATTTGGAATTATTTAAAATGGTTCAAAAGGGAATATTTTCAATGTTTTCTGTATGGTTTACTTTTGATGTTTTATAAAAGTGAAAAAATAATGTTATTTTAATATATACGGATTGACCACCTTTTTCCTACATTATATTCATTATTTGTTATCAATATTCCTATACATATTAAAATGGGGTTTTAAAGAATAACTTATTCCTTCTCTTGCAGAATGTATTCATTCTTGAGAGTTTTTTAAGGAAAAGATATTTCCCAATAATATTATGAGAAAATGGAATGTAATTTGTTTATTGGTTCAGAGAAGGTTTTTTAAAAAAAAAATTAATTGATGAAAAAGTTAAATAATAAAAATATTTTATTGATGAAATGTTTATTTAGAATAATAGATGATGACAAGTCAGACTGAAATATCATATAAGATGGGTGATCATGTTATATCTCTCCAATGCATTGGGTAATGTTATTTTTCATCAAATGTACAATGGAGGGAGTTAACTGAAAAGGTTTATCTTATGGATTTAACTAGGATCTTGTTATTTCTGACATGAATGATAATGGGTTATGAATATAATACTTTACAATATATACATGGTTTTAAATTTTCTTATTATGGGGTTTTATGGGTTTTTATCATCAAAATATCATTTCCCATGTTTATATGATTTATTTTATATACTCAAATAATAATACAGAAACTATAATCATTTCATGGGTTTCCATTTTTTTTCACTAGTCTAACAAATTTCTTTTGTTTATCTCCCTTACTAATATTTTTATTCTCATACCGCATTTGAAAATGTTTTTTTGCAGGCTAAATAATGAGTATGAATAAATAATAATCCAAGTCAAAATTCATAATGATTTTTTCATGGAAAGAACATATGTATCATTTAAAATGTTTTATATTGTTGTAAAAATGGGCATTTAGGGGATGTTCCATCATTAAAATTTACGGATTTATTATTTAAGAGTTATGACCTGATTATCTAAAATTATAATAATAAAAAGAAACATGAGAAGTAAATAAAGTGATTTTTTTTTGAAAAAGTCATGTTTATATAATGTTTTAAGGACAAGTCATTATAGTTACAAAAAATCTCCCAAGATAGGATTTTATACACTTATTTTTTTATTCATCATAGGCTTGATACATACCTCTTTATAATCCCATTAATGTTAATTTTATAAAAAGTTCATAGAACATGAAACTCAACATTTTGCGATGATGCATTTATGGTGACATAAACATCATAAAATAATATTAAAGACACAAACCCTCCCCCCTCAATCAACACTTAGACTACTTCTATATAATCATATCTCATTTCTCAAACAATTTATAATCCCCAACCCCATATTCGATTCACACTTCATTGATCACATTATATATAATATTTAATTATTCTATCCTGAGGTAAGACATATTTATTTAGAATTTTTAATTTTCATATATTGGTTTAAAATAAATTGATTATTGTACTACATATCGTCTTTACCTTAATTTAGTTACTTTTGATATTTTTATTGATAAATTTTAGTAAAATAATTATTCTCTATAAATTGTTTTTATAATATTTATATATTGAATTATGAATAATGGAAATATAAAAAAGAGTGTTTTATTTAAAAAATTTATGACAATGATGTCAAAATAATAAAATTACTTAGTCACAATAATTAAAAAATATGTAGTAAATATATTTTAAAAATAAAATTTCGAATCTTATAAAAAGAAACAATTTAAATATGTTAATACAATGAAAAATAATATATGTAATAAACATAAACATATTTAAATAATAAATATTAACTAAATAATACATAATGAAAACATAATAAATATATTTATATAATAAAAATATAATTAAATAACTAATGAATAAAAACATACTATAATTATATATTATGTATTAAAATAAATATGTATAATTAAAATATAATTTAAACAACATTTATTATATTTATATATTAATTGATTATAATATCAATATCAATTTACAAATAATATAAAATAATATATAATTTACTTATAAATAATATTTATTGTTTTATAAATTAAAATTTAAATATTTATACAATAAAAATTTTAGGACTCTAAAATAATATTTCTTATATTTATAATATTTAAATAAATATTTTAACAGAAAATAAGAAATAAATAAATTAATACATATTGATATTATAATTATGTGGATGAAGGAAATGGATTAAAATATATTAATCTCATAACATATTGATATAATATTAGGGTTTCTCACATGTACAACATTAGTTGGTTAGTGGGAGATTACATTATTTTTGATTAGTAATAACGAGTCTTGACTTTGCTGAGCGACTACTTATTATGTGCTTAATCCACCATACAACACATTTATGTTAGACATACCCATCCATTGTGATTTTTATGTGAACCTATGAATGTAAAATAATCTTATATAATCACATATACACATTAATGGAAAACTACGATGCTGGGGTCACACCTCAATGTTTCAATTTAGATCATCCTTTTTTTTGGAGGAAATCAATGCCCAAATCTTGATTTTAAATATAATTGATAAGTGATATAATAAATTTTCATAATTAAAAATGATATATTTTTTGTAATAAACTGAAATAACATATATGTAACTAGATAATATGATCATGTAAATTCTTGAACAATCTGATTCACTAATTGATATAGCACTAAATAAAATTTGATTTGTGTGTTGAGGAATTTGAGAAGAAAATGTGAATGTGTCTAAAAAATTGAATTCATTTATATTAAATAACAATCTATAATAAAACTATATTTGGTATAAACTCCCCAAGTCCTTAGATCAAAAATAAAAAAATAAAAAAATATTTTGTCAAAAGAAAAAATAAATATAAAACCTGACGTAAAAGAAAAAAAATTCCATAAGTTTAAAAGGAAATAATATATCATAATAAAAATAAATATAGAACCAATAATAAGAAATCAAGGAAATAATGGACAATGATAAGTGTGGATTTATATTATATAATTGAAGGAATTTGGTGGCCCATATAGGTTTCTCTTTATATGGTGTGGGAAAAAATGTTAGTGTTATTATTTATTTTCATATAATTTTAATTATCCTAAAAGGAATCTTCCTCAAGATTATATAAGGATACTTTTTCTCATCTAGTTTCAATGGTGCGAGTTAACCGAAAATACACTAGGACATAAGAAGTATACTCAATCCTATGGAATAAATATTAGTTATATGAGGGAAAAATGTGAACTCACTCATATCCTTACAAAAATATATGACCCTAGTCTAAACTTTATAATAAGAATCAATGTACAATTCAAAATAATATTAAAGAATAATTCTTTAAACATCAATATAAAATATTTTTTATAAAATGGTGTCCCAATGTCAGTAAATGGAGAATAGAATATGTAATTTATATGTAATTATGAAATTTTTCGTAGACATGATCTACATGAATTTATATGATGGGGATGTCTTATTAGTCATCAATTAAAATCAGGCTTCTACTTATCAAGGGATGAGATTATTCTCACTTCATCTATTTTTGATCAACTCATGTACATTTTCATTAACTTAGGACATAGTGGGAAAGATATTGTTACATTATAGATCCTATAACTCTTTATCTTATGTCAATATAAGTCAAAATATAAAATATACCATGTGTTCTTATTCCTCAAAGAAGTAAACTGGATTTTTATAAAATTTCAATTATTGGGAAGTGTCATCATGATAAATCTTTGTATCTCCTAAAACCACACATGCAACAATGTTTACTCTCACATTAATGAGATAATTATAGAATTTATTCTTATATTATTGGTATAATTAACACTTTCTGGTATAATTTTATGTGTATGGGTTACATGTATTCATTAACTATGGGAGATGTATGAGTATCTATCAATACTATCCCAAGCCCAGTTCAAATCCATCATAAGAAAACAAAAAGTGACACAAACCTTAAGAGTGCCTCCTTATATTCTATATATTGAAAAGTAATGTCTATTTTTTATAGTGTGATTGTGGTAAGACTATATCATCATATATAGGAAACTATAACAATTGTGGAATAAAGATCCACGAAGACCAACATCAAATAATTATAAGAGGTAAATACATAACATACATTGTGACATAAAAAATATCAATGATATCATAAAATTCATGAAAAATAAAGTTGTACATCACATGGGATGAACATATATATACATTCTAAAAAATGTAAAAAAAGATAAATCTAACAAGGAACTGAGAATATACCCAGTCCATCACCAAAAGCTATAAACATTCCTCTAGTGCATCCATTACACAACCAACCACTATTTTCATGTGGTTGGTCCCTTTCCCTTACATGTGTTGTGATATATATAGTGTGTAGACAACCCTAAAACCCCATGTGGGGTGTGAGTATTAACTCTGTAGGTGACTTCCAATGGTGTCCCTAGAAAATATCTACATCTATATGATTACCCAAAATGTTACTTTAATACATAATAGATATTACATGGAACTCATATTTTAGGGTTGCAATTTTAATGATGATAGACACATCATAAACAAATATATATTTCATATCCCTCCTTAATCGACACTTTGAATCCTTCCTTATAATCATTAATCATTTATCAAACAATATAAATTCCCTCCAACCCCATCTTTGATTCACACTTCATTGACCGCATATAATATGATGACTCATTAATCTCTCCTGAAGCAAGTTATATTTATTTTCAATTGTTTATTTACATATATTGGATTAAAATGAATTTATTATTAAAATATTTACCATGTTTTGTTTAAAATAATTTTTTAATATATTTTTTAAACCTTAGTATAAAAAATATCATCTAGAAAATATTTTTATAATATTTACATAATGAATTATAAATAATGAAAAACAATAGAAGTGGTTTTTTATTAAAAATATAATTATAACGATGTATAAAAAATAAATTCTTATTGTTAAAATAATTAAAAAATATTATATATATATATTTATGAAATATATTTATAAAAACTATAAAAATAAACAAATAAAATAAAAATTTTAAATGAAAAAAATAATATATATAATATAATTAAATATAATTAGATAAATAATAATTTATAATAATACCTATTGAAAACATAATAAATATATTTATTTATAAAAATATAATTAATTAATAAAATAAAAAATTACACTATAATAATTTATCATGTATCATAGTAAAATTGTTTAGTAAAAATATAAATAAAACATTATTTATCATTTTTATTGATTAATTGTGTATAATATCAGTAATATTTTTAAAATAATATAAAATAATATATTTATATTTACAAAATATTATTTACATATCTATAAAATAAAATTTATATATTAATATTATATAATTTTTTGGTATATAAAGTTGAAGTATTTATACTTATAAAATTTTAATTAAATATTTTTATCTAAATAAGAAAAAATAAAAGAATACATGTTGATTTTTTGTGAAGGAGATGACTCCAATAGAAAAAAAATATATTTATATAATAATTGATTGATGCAATGTGAGGGTTGTTACAATAGAAAGTAATTGTAGGATCATAAAGGATTACTTTATTTTTGTTTATTAATAAGGAGTCATCACTCTACTGAGTAACTACATATCAAGTGATTAATTCAACATTACTCACTTTGATTCTAGAAATCCTCATCCATTATTATTTTGAAGTGAAAAGATGAATGTAAAGCCACTAAATACATCACATATACACATTGATGGAAATACTTGATGAAGATTTTACCTCTTAATGATTGAATTCGAATCATCATTCAGTTGGAGAAAATCAATACCCAAATATAAAATTTTCAAACAATTTATAAGTGTTATTATATTTTTTTAATAATTAAAAATGAAAAAATACATTAAAATAAATTGAATTAAGATATATTAGATAACAGATTAAGATCATGTAAATTCTTGAAAATTGTGATTAAGTAGATATAGTGTGCATGAAAATTGAATAATTTCAATGATGCATTTGACTAGAAAATGAGAATGATTTTAAAAAATAACAAATTATAGAATTCATTAAAATTTCGTAAAAATATACAATTAGAATTTATTTTGTATAAATACTGAAAAACTTTTGATATAATAGGAAAAGTAATAAAACATTTTTCCAAAACTAAAAATTAATATAAAACATGGGAAAAAAGAAGTAGAAGTGTGAAAATTATAAATATAAATAATTTAATATAATAAATACTAAACATAACACCAAAAGTAAGGGATAAATTAAAAAATGGAAAATAATATGTGTTGATGTCTAGTTTATACTCAGAATAATTTGATAGCCTAGATCACTCACTCTTCAGGTGGAATGAGCGATGGTACAAGTGTTACCACATTTTTTTTGTAAATTATTATCCGTATCTGAAAAGTAATAATCCTCATGTTTCTATAAGTATCGAGTGACTCCTTTTATTTAAATAGTGTGATATCACCTTCAATAAAATTGGAAATAACAATCTTACTCAGTATTTTGTAATCAATTTTAGTTTTAAGATAGCACAAATAAAACTATTTTTTATCTTTGGATAACACTGTGAAGTTAGTACACCAATTATAATAAGCATCAATGTCAAATTGGTAAGATTGTACAAGAATATTTTGTAACACATCCACATCCACTATGTTTGATATAATGTTGTCCTAGTATCATCCGATGGGGAATGAAACAAAAGAGTTATATGATATTTTTTCATTGTTAAAATATTTCATCCATCTAAATTTATATGGTGGAGGTTTTTCAATAGTCATCAGTTGGAATCATTTCCATTCTACTCAAGAGATGTAATTCTACTCACTTCCCCTATAGGTTATTCCATTGTGTATCCTTTAAATTTTACTCTTGTGTTAATATAAGTCAGTGTATAACTTAGAATTTATGTTCCTATTACTTTGATATATCAACTGGATTTATAATAAATTTTCATTGTTTGGAGTGCCATCAGGATAACTCCCTATTTTTGTTATCCACACATGAAACCATGTTAACTCTCCCATGTGTGGGATTTTTTTAGATAGATTTTTATGTTTTTATCTTTATTAACAATTATTTATAGAATTTTTTGTGTAATTATTACCTGAACTCATCATCTGTAGGGGTGGTTTAAGTAATTATCCAGTATTCACCCAACCCATTTCAACTCCACTATGACCAAACAAAATTTTGATAAACCTCAGGCATGCCTCATGATATGACTGAGGCTTCCAACTAATGATGAATGTATAGGTTCTGATTGTAGTGAGGGTATACCCTCATATGCATGAAACCATAACAATAGTAGAAGAAAGAAGAATAATAAATGAAGGGGGAAATAATTGTACTGGTAGAACATAGGACATGTAAAGGACTATACCAAGGCTAGTGGATGAAATTCATTATATTTCCTACAGGTTTATCCTTCATTGGAACCCACATTGTTAATGGAAGTTGAAATAGATGGCGAGATCAAAATTTTTGTTACCATATATGATTCATATATGTGTACTATCTAATTAGATATTCTAGTTCCTTTAGGATATAATCATTATTTATATCTTAAATACAATTTTCTATAAATTATTTTCCATTTCAAAAGTAGGAGGAACAACATTAACATCGACTATATGTGAATTTTTTTTTTTTTATTTTTTTATTTTTATTATTACATTAATATTTTCATAATGAAAGATTTGAGAAATATACATTCTTATATCGTATTTTATATTTAGATAAAATACAGACACTGATGTTTACTTTGATCAATGGCTTGGACATAAAGTATTTTTATGTTGTAGATTCACCATAATCTAACATTCTAGTGATCATGTGCATTCTGGTGAATGTTTAAAATTTCATGGAATTATCACCTAAGAATTGTCATAACACTAATGGCCTTTACCTCCAATGAGTTTAGAATGTCACCATCACTAATTACAAATTTTCATGTGGAATATCACCTCCACCATTACCCCAAAACATTGTAAAATTTCCAAAAAACAATCATTTACTTTCTTTTATAATAATTTCATCCACTTAAAGCTACCAAAAAAATTACATAATAATGTTCTAGGGTATGATTCTGTTTTGATTAGTGATTTCACATCATATATGTTTATCTGGTATGTAGAATGTGGTCCATGAAAAGGAATAATATTTATATATTTATTTATGTTTATTATTTCAAAATAAGTTTTAATATTCAATATGTGTAAAAAGTAAGTGTTGGTAGTATATTTGTGGATGCGAATTTTATTAATGTTCATGGATTAAATGTGAATGATATTACCTTTATGGGTACTAATAAGAGAGACCATATCATGAATTGGTATCTATATAAGTTTTGATTTGTCCCTAATATCTAATGAATTTACATAATAAATGTACTTTAATTTTGAACCATTTTTTATGGATATTTTTAAGTTGTAGAGGGAATGTTCCAAGGTTTTTTTTGAAAAGGATGATGCTCTGAGGTGTATTTTTTAAAGATAAAAGAGATTGATGGGAGGAACATACAAGACTGTTAAAGCATATAGAAAACAGAAAAATATTCATTAAACTACGTGAGAATGAGTACTCATACTATTTTTAGAGGGGAATCCACCCCATCCATTAGGATTTTATCCCATCCTACAACACATATCCTACATAAATATCCCACCACCATCATAAAAGTACTCATAAAAAACATCTACCTTCATGAATTTAGCATCAGAAACACCAACAATATTTGTCCCATCGTCCTCACTGCTGTAAGAAGCATGTTGTTCAAAGGTGTTATGAGTAATAACATTATTATTTAACTTATCATTAAGAGTCTGAGTAGGTACACTTATTATTAGAAGTATAGATGTACCTATCACTTTGGATTTATCTAACCTCTATGCCAAAGGAATAGTAGCATGATGTGCTATAGTTCTTTGAGAATGGTAATAAACATGGTCTATTATGAGCTTTAGTATAACCAGTATCTAAATCAAAGACCTTCTTATCCTACCTAGGGCTTGCATCATAGCTCATGGAGATACTCATCCCACTAAAAACATGGTCAAAACCCAAATGAGAACTACTGGGATATATCCTCCCCCCTCTAGCACCCACCATCCTTAGAGGTGAGGGAATTCTTATTTTGGTAGGAAAATAAGTAGATCTCATAGGGGTCCACTTCCCATTGTAAAAATGGAAATATTTATTAGCCACTTTAACATATACTAATCCCAATAATGAGGGTAATGCTACTGTGGAAGGAGGAGTTTCCATTTTAACGAGCATACTTAGATGAAATTATGGTATATAGGTGCCTTAAAATTCCAATTTAGAATGAATCAACTCATGTATCATGGAAAACGTGCATTGAAGAAGCCTGTATATGAGGGGAGGAATAATTAACTGAAGAAAAAACTGATCTCTTTCCCATAGATCCCAAATATCATCACGTATGGTCAAAAGAAAAGGAGTGAGTAGGATGAATTACCTTCTCAGGGCGTCTCCAAGGTTCTGATTTTCATGAAAACTATACCATTCGTTGGATTTAGTATTCCTTGATATGGAAGAATCCATCTTATCCTTACATTTTCAACATTTGGTATTGACCATTTTCTACTCCTACCTCAAGTTAAAGTCTATATCCGCTGGTGCAGAATGTTACTTAACAGCTTAACTATCATCTAATTCATTATTATCTTCACCTACTATAACCATAGACAACACATCTATAAATGATACCCCATTTATGATAACTTTTCATATATATCCATCAATACACAATTGAATATCGTATGCAGTATGAGCCCATGATAAAGGTACCTTACTATTTATTTGAGGAGGAGAAACAATCCCAGAGTCATATCAAGCTATGAATCCATCCTTAATAGAAGGACCTTTATCATAAAGCCTTTGGGTATCCTCAATAGACCCAACATCAATAAACTATGTCTCTCTTAATAATGAATTTATAATATTAGAAGAAGGGGAAAGCCCATCAGTTTTTTTAGTAAGTTTCTTGAACCGATCATCAATGCATTGGAAAATCTCCATGTTTTCCTTCATTTGGTAGTACTATAGATCATAACCTTTATTCTGATAGTTATAACAAATGGGGTCTCTTCTACATGTATTTTTTTATGTTAAAAAACTTGAAAACAATAAAAAAGTTGGTGTTTTCTCAAACTCAATTTTGTAAATAATCTCATCATGTGACGTGGATAGAACCACCATATCAATCAAGTTAGAAAATAAATCAACATCCACCAAAACATGTGCATAATAACCATAAATATTTGTTTCAATGGAATTATCTATCCTAATTGGAATAAAAATTATAGAGGTGATGTCATAAAAATCTTATAAATCTATAAGAACCAATTAAGACCAAGTATTTTAATTCATACCTATGGAAAAGTATCCTTGAAATCATTTAGATTGATGATTAATTTTCAATCATGAATCCAGATCTAACCGATGATTGATAGAGCCTATACTCCATACATTCCCATTGATCTCTATTTAATGGAATAAAATATGGAAGAATTAATTCCCAATGGGGACACACTTGAGATATGGGAATCCCAAAATAGTAGCTAATCGGGAAAAAAGATCAACAAATATATAGGGTTTAAGACCATTCATCAGATAAATACAAGCTATTATTGAGTGTTAAAAATAATTATCATTGCCTAAATTCATCATCCAAGGTCAATATATAAGAAAAAGAGCCTTTCTATATAATTTTATGTGGGGAACGCTTCAAAAGTGAGTGAAAAGACCCCCCCCAAAAAAAAAAACTAGAGAAAGAGGAGATTCACTTCAAAGATTCCATTTCACGATCCTTAATCCTCTCCATAGAGGATGATCCCAACTGATTAGAATAATGATTCAATGTAACATAGTGAAGATTCATACCACTTGATGAACTAGGGTTTTCAAATCATCATGATGTGATGGAAGATGCTCCTCTTATTCCTCTATCCAATTAGGTAATGTTCTACTGTGAAATATTTGAAAATGTCAATTTCATCTCTATACAAAACATAGTAATCATTGATCAAAATCAATGGGAAAAAAATTATTATTCCCAAAAGGTAATCCCTATTATTTTTCTTCTTTCAAAAAATACATGTAAATTATTATCTATAATCATGATGAATATTTTAAGCACAATTATATTTGATAAACATGCCATGTAATTCACAGAAATCTACCAAAATTACAATAATAGGAATAAAATTTCAAATAAATTTGAAAAAATTATGATACATCATAGTAATGATACAAAAATTGTGTTTTTGTTAAATTTATATAATAAACTAGTGTTAATATCAAAGACATAATCATCAAGATTATAGCAGGGACATCAAGAACTTAGACATCATTTATATTAAATTGAATAAAATTAGTACCATTCCCTAGGATAATGTTGGACATAATATAGGGGAAATTTTCAATGTTTAAAATATTATTTTATTATACAATATACCCACAAAAAACTTTTTCATATAGAGGAATTCTAATTTGGACCAATGACCAGCTACATATGACTCATACAAAACCTATCTATGCACCTTATCTCTTAAATATAAAAGAATAAATTTATATTCTTTCATAAGGACTTTATTAAAAATATCAACATATGAAATAATGATCTTTCCATACAGGGATATGGTGGTAAATTTCATGTTTTATTACCTAAGATAATTCATTAGAACAATTTGATAGAGGTTTATTCATTTTAATTTATGATAGGCTGAAATCATTTTCACCATCAAATTTTTCTATATCAGTCTTTGCACACCAAAGTACCTATGATTCATAGTGCTATGATACCATTTTTTGGGGAAATATTGTCACGATTATCCCCAATAATAGTTGACGATCCATTTTTTTCATCAATATGGGTTATCATTTGATTAGATAAATTGTTTTGTTTCCAAAAATTAAAATTACATTTCAAGAAACTAATAGTAGAAAGATGACTTTTTGTGGATGTTTGGGTTAGGAGAATTCCAAATGGAGGTATCTATTGAGATTAATAGTGGAAAAAATGGAGTTCAATGGGTTTTACCCACCCCAACCCTACTTTCAATCAAGCCCCCCATACATTCCCCAACCTCTCGATGACCACCCTAGAGCCTACTCCCCCTTGATCTCCTTGTAGCGCTTCCCGCTATACAGCTACTATGCCACCCTCTATCTATCCACCATTGATCAAGCCCACATCTAGCCCCTCCCCTACAAGAAATCTCATATCTCATTCCCCTCCTCTCCTACAACTTCATGCTATGCCACCCTCTATCCACCCACTGTTGAGCCCCCATCCCTTTCTCCTCATATCCCTTCCATAAATCCCCCATATAAGCCCTCTTATTTTCTCACCATCAACCCCCTCCTTCCACCATGCCATCAAGCCCCCATACTACACCCATCTCTCCATTTTACCCCCAACCTCATCCCCCAACATGGATCACCTCATACATGCCACCCACTATTGAGATCCTTAGAAGCTGACCCCTGGCTATAGACCCCCCCATGATTTTTCAGATACTTCCCCAAACTACTTTGACCTGAATTCTTTATCTATATTAAAACACACAACAATCCTTAATTACTCATCTGTTCAGTGACCACCTACCCCTATACTCGCAACCCACTCCTCCCAAACAACTATGATAAATTTATTATTGGTATGTATTTCAAATTTGTTGTAACAAAATCTTGATTTATCATCATTACCATCATTCCACACCCTTTTGAAGATTGTTCCCTGAGATTAGGAGCCCCAATATTACCCCTCCCAACAATTATAGTGCAACAGCAGAAAATTATAGTATAAATTTAAGATGATTGAATCTTTTTATCATCAGTATCTTTTATTTTTTTTTCATATAGTTTTTATGCCATATTTGAAAGCGTCCCCAACTAGGTTGGAATCATTGTGTATTTTTTAACTCCTATCCTTCAATTTTTTTTTCAGAATTTGGATTCATTGTTTATTATGTTTTAATTATATGATTTTCTTTAAAATCTAAATAATATAGTAGTGTTAAATTATATTTTTCATAAAATATCCCTTTCTAGCCGAGAAAATTGATTCTACCTCCTCTGATCATAGTAGACATCCCACCAAGATGGATTTTCATTCGGTAAATCTAAGATTGTAACAGTTACTCCATCAGGAATGGTGTTCCAGGAGAAACTTTATAACTATAATTAGGGGATGTTCTTCAAAAACATTACAATATATGATATGTTTTTACTATATGAATATATTTTAGTAATAATTCATTTAAATTTTATATCTGTTAATAATTTTTTAATATTTACACAACATATCCAGTTTCAAGAAATTTAATGGGTCTTCCCCCAACCTTATGAAATTATCAATTTAAAAAACATATTTAACTCAAATATTTAGTGTTTTTGTACTCCAGGATATGTTTTACTTGCTTTTTAAACTTTAATAAAAAAACTCTAATATCTATTAGTTTCTAATCCACCTCCAATGTGATTGTCGTTGTTTTATATAGTCTTACCATTAATAATTATTGAGGTAATTTTATTTTAATATAGCTATATGTATTTATTCCTAAAATGATTCAATCAAATCTCAACTTTCATAAGTAGTTTTCAATGTGTCATCATATCGAGTATAAAATCGAAATTCCCCCAATTTCCTTACATCATAAACAATATTATTATATTATTAGTTATATTATAAAAATATCTATACAAGTTCATATTCGATGATTTTACTAAGAATTAATGATCTAAATAGATAGTAATTTTCAACTAGGAATAATTTGATGGATGAATAAGGATATGATACCATATTGAGTAACCTAATAACTTAATGACTTTTATGAAGTGGGTAGTGTTACATTTTCCAGTTAATAGATCTTATAATTTCATGAATTTAGGATAAATGGTTTTATTTTTCACTTGATACGCAGCCAATGTGAATGGGATATTCTATATGTTCACTATGAGATAATAATTAGTTAGAAGATATACATACCTTGAGGTTTGGTTGAAATATATTCATGATAGTTTTCATGTTAATTGATTTTACAGTTCTATATTGTTTCCATCAGTAGTTATTGATAGATAGAAAATACAATGTTCTTTGGTTATTCTATATTGTGGGGATTAGACATAGGATTTCATGTATGATTTCCCTCTTCCTTAGGCTTACAGGTTAGATTTCCTTCTTCACTCTTTCCCCATGAACTTTACATGTTTTCCTTTCCTTCATAGATTCCCTCTTCTATATTTTCATTTTTACAATTCTTGTTTGTCATTCCCTTCATATTTTTCCACATTCATAAAATCTTCCAAAAAAGGTATATATTATTTCTAATCACCAAATAGATTTTATTTTTTAAAAGTATTTTTACAATGTTTGATGGTTTAATGATGTTAAATTTACGCTACTGATGTATACCCAATAACCCTAATTTAAACTGGTTTTTAATCAGAGGCCAATGTGATTGTCTCTATTTTGGAAAACATTCACATCAACATTTATTAATGTGTTTTTCTTTTAAAATTGTATTGTAGGAATTTTATCAAAACATGATTCTACCATATACAAAATTTTATATGAATCTTTCAATGTGTCATCAAATAGTGTATTAAACCAAAAGTAACCCAATTTTATTAGATTATTAAATAAATTATTTTGTTTTTAGTTATATAATATAAATCACCATACAAGTTCATGTTCCATGATTTTTTAGGGATTTATGATCTAGATAATTTATTCATTTCAATTAAAAATTATTTGAATGTTTAAAAAAGGATATGATATGATAATGAATGCCTTAAAAACTTGATGACATTTATCAAGCTGGTAGTATTCATTTTACATGTTACTATTTATGATAAATAATTTTATTTTTGTCTTTATACTGATGCAATGTTTAGGGGAATTGTGTATGGGAATTGTTGGATAACCATAAATGGGAATCAATATAAACCTCCATTTTTTGTTAATATAGATTCATGATAGTTTTTATGTTAACAACTTTTATAGTGCTATATTGATTCACATAGTCATTTTTGATAGCCAGAAAATCCATGCTTATTTTATTATTATTTTTATAGGGATTACCCATAGGATCATAGTTTTTATTTTCTTCTTTCACAGTCTCATTGGTTTAATTATCCTTTTCCCTCTTCGCCTTTTTATTTTATAGGTTCTTCATTACCTTCACAGATTCCCATTTTCCATCAAATTTTCTTGAATATGTATACATTTTTTCAAATCATTGAATGTATTTTAATTTTATAGGTATTTTTAAATTATTTGATATTGTAATGTTGTTAAATGTATGAAAATGATGAAATTATATTGACAATTTGTCTATGTTTCATATTTCCTTGAAATAGGTTTTCTAGTTTTCAGAATCACTGCTTTCAGGCGGTTTTCATTGGATTTATTCATTGAACCGAAAACTTCCAATAGTTAATTGTCTAAAAGGGATATTCCTTCCAAAGGAAGGAGTTCACTATGTTTGAAATTTACGATACTTAAGAACATGCATTGGTCTAGAGGATGGGAGGTTATACTAATCACACATTTTGGGGGGAATTATTATCTACTCTGGGACTCTGATTATAAATTTAATATATTTTCTTGAATCCTTATTAATTCACCATGTATAACACATGTTTCCCTTGGAAATTTCAATCACTTATTAACATGTGTAAAATTCAGAATCATTAATATGTATTCATGTTTCTTCATTAATGTAGATATCTGTATATATTTGAGGTTCTCCATCAATAGTATCCTCTCATATACTATTTAATGATTCTTTTATTCAATGTTTTGATGATAATGGTTTTAAGCCACTTAGTGGGGAACTATGGAATTTAATTTCATCCAGGGAGACAAATGTTTGTTTTAATATTTGGATTGTACTCATAAAATGGGATACCTACGAATCCTTGTGAAAGGAATCAGAACCCTCGTAATTTAGTGCTACTTAATAGGACACATCATACTTTTTACGTTCATTTGATAAGAACATAGAAAAAATTTAGTGTCATGTGGTAAGTAAATCTAAGTGAATGGTTCTTAGTCAGTGTTTGGTGTGGGATTTATGCTGAAGTAGCCCATGTAACATGGAACAAATATGGGTTTCCAAGTAAGATTAGACCCTATTGGGAATATGGCCTAAGGAGAACACTGTTGATTTGAAGTGTTTGGTTTGAATCTCAAGGATGCTTCCTATGTATCCCAAATGGAATGGAATCAAATTCCATGTAGATAGATGAGTCTCATAGGAGAGTATAGTCATTTGAGAGAAATGATTTTGGGATTACTTTCTAAAAATTATTCCTTGATGATTTAGGAGTTTAATATGGGGATTATTCCTATGGAGGATGCCCAGATTAAGGGAATCATGGTTGGATTTTTAAAGAGGATATCTAGTGAGATCGGGCCCTAAGAAGGCTTCCAACATATCATGATTATGGTGGGAATCAGATTTCTTGCAGTTAATTTACTGTGAGTGTTTGTGCACATGTTGTAATCGTCATGAATCTCTAAGCCAACATGATTCATACTCAATGTGAGAAACAAGAGGGTGTGAAAGATTCAACAATGGAAGCCACAATTTTCCTCCTCTACTAGCAGAAGTTGGTGCATCTATAGAGGCAAGAGTGGACGAGGGTGAGGCGACTATTGAAGTGGGCGCGCCTATGAGCCTTCCCTCTTTTCAATTTACATTAGACCAGAGTCCAATAAAAGGAAGGAGGGATGGAGTTAAGGGATTATGCCTGGATGGATACCCTAAAATGTTTCCTAGTAGGGGAAGGAGACTTATCCTTTGTTCAAAAAGAACAAAATAATGGGTGAACCATACCTTCCCTACATAAATTCCTAAGGCTCTGGTTCACTTTGAGAAGGGAGAGTTCATAATCCCCAAACTCCTCTAAACCAGGAACTTCCCAACACTGTTCTTGGGAGAAAGGTCCATGTGATTATGGATATAAAAACACATAGAAACTTCATGAATCCTAACCCCATTGTGAAGCAAATGTAAGAAAACTCTGACTACAGATATAAAAACCCAAATAGGAGACACACTATGGTGCCTTTACCAAAGGTTGGAGAAGTTAAGAGGTTTTGGTGGAGGCTTCATCTTAGTCCCTTTCAGATAAGAGTACAATGGAGGGAGAACCCTGCACTGAATATATTTAAAGAGGTCACTTAAGATGGTATGTAGGCCATATACCAAGCTCTTCTTCGTAGTTACAGCACACAAGTGTGCCACATAGGTACTACGCACAAGTATTCCGCGTAGGTAACCCACAATGTTGCACCACATAGCTGTAACTCATAGGTGTTCCATACAGGTTTGTATGATGAATGAAGAATATTTTTCACATCGGAGAATTAATCGTATGTAAAAATTGTGAAATAATTTCAAAACATTCTTATCATGTTTAATTATCTCTTCTCTCGTACTTTTGAGAGCTACATGACACAATTTGGGGGATTTGGGAGAAAGAGATTTGCAATGGGTGTTTCAGAGAGTCTTTCAACTTTTTCAGTCTATGAAATGGGGAGCCCAAGGGTTCTACTTATTGGAATGGATGGGGACTGGTCGAAAGAACATTGTATGTGTAGGTCCTCCATGCATGTTCTCCACACCGGTCTGCTACGTAGGGGTACAGAAATTATGATGTTGTCTAGGTATATCACGCAGATTTTCTGCATAGCCCTTTGGAAGGTTTGGATTTCCTTTTATTTTTTCGAACCTATCCTCGGGATTTTTAAATATATTGGGCTATCTTCAATGTTTATTTGGTATTCTTAAGTAGTTTCAACAAAATCCACCCCTCAGGATTGGTTCCAATTAAAAAGTGTGTCGAGTCCTGAGGTAAAAATTGCGGAGACAAGACTATGGGTTAATTAATGGAAAACCGTGGTTTTCTGCTGAGATACTTTTCATAGGTATGTTGAAGAGTGTTTTCGTGCAGTTATGTCATGTAGCTTCATGACTGGCTATAAATAAGTTCGATCCTTTGCGATTTTCTTCATTCGTGCTTCCAAATTTTCTGGATCACGTTGCGTAGCTGTTTCATTTGGCCTCAACACATTGTGCTCTCGTGTAATATATTTGAAATTTTCTAAAGGTGAAACTATTTTGGTGTTGAAACTATGTGGAAAGACTTTTTTGAAGGATTTGTGCTAGGACCCTTGTTGAAAGACCTACACGGCAGACCTCGTCGAATGTCCTACACGAATAGTTTCCTTTTCCTAATTATTGATTTCCTTTTCTTTTAAGTTTAAATTTAAGTAAAAATTACAAACTAATAATGGAATTTTGTTAATTATTTTTCAGGAAAATGGATCATTTGATAACCTCTACCGAAGAAGAGAAGGGTTGTCAAAATGAAATGATGAAGATCATCGAATCAGACTCTTATGATGTCGTTGAAAGTAATCTTCTTTGAAAATGGAAATGTTTAATTCTGCATCGACATGAATATCCACAAATTACATACTTACCCTTGTATGGGAATGAGATTTTATAAGATTCCCATGTTCTATCTATTATGAAGTACTTCCCATATAATTGGTTTCTTCAATTCTCCAACTGTAACTCCATGAATATTAGTGCAATGGGAGTGCCAGTACATGAAGGAAAAATCCCTATTGGTTTCATCATACATCACATTGGATGTACTCCTAATATGAAGAATCATGTTTTAGACCCACATTTCTATGAATCAACATTTCATGCTTCTCAGATAGACCAGTCTAATGGTTTAAAGGATGAATGTGATCTTTGTTATAGAGTAGGTGAGAAACCTAAATGGATGTGGGCATTTTGGGTGGGTCAGACTTGTGAAGAATTCCCAGAAAGTGTTATTAGATGCTTATATTTATGAAGCTGTCTAGATAGGAAAAACTTGTTTTTATAAAAATGATTTCATTCCTATATTTCTATACCGATGGAGTCCTCAAAAGAATTATTTTCACTTTATGCACGGGGAAGTTGGTATTATTTTGTGGGAAATCTACCAAATAGATAGGGTTCCCATTATTAAGGAAAAGTATGATGGGTTTATTCCGCTTGCTATAACATGGGTTGATGCTACCAGAACACAACCATTGGATCATGAGAAATTCAATATAGAAAAGAAAATACCCAAAGACAAGAAATAGATTCATTATAAGTTATGGATGGAAAACCTTTTAGAACCAGGAACAGAGAAAGGTACCTCTTATGGACATCCCACCATTTTACGTTCTATAGATAACTAGGATTGTTCATGAAAATATTGTCCTACATTGGAGATAGGTGACCATAAGAACTGGGGCTACAAAGTAAAATATGATATTGATGAAAATACATGCTTATCCCCCTTCCTAGAAATGTGGATAAGCATTTACTTTCTTCCAGTTTGTCAGTCTGGAGGTGCTGTAAGGCCATGAACTTTTGTTATCATAGATAAATTGATAGAAGGGAAGCATATTGGTTTAAAAAATTCTGTATTGGAAAGAGTTTACTACTCCCTACTGCATTCATACAATGGGAAGGATTCATTTATAATTTTAGGTCCATTCCAACTATTGTGGGGTTGGATTGCGGCACAATATTCTTCATACTCAGTGTTTAATTTAGTTAGAGTCCCTAATGGACGATTCATTCCATTTTTAGAGAATATTTCTGGTATTCAGCCTCAAAATTTGAGACTTGATGTGGTGGTAAAGGCATTTAATGTCTCAGGATAATTTAGTTTCTTCCCTTTTGGTAACCCACAAACTAGAAAATTTATTGATGATGGTAAAGAAAAGAATTATGAGATGAGGTACTATATGATGAAATTTAGGGATGGTTTATTATCGACCAAGATTTATGGTAAAATTGTCAATGAGGCATACGTCCCTTATAGGTTTTCTTGTCAGTTCATATGTCTTTAATAGTCGAACAATTTTCCACCCACATATGTTAGAAATGTGAAACACCCAATGGTTGTGAGACAATTATGGATTCAAATAGATTTAGAGGCATCTAAATTGTCGATTATGTTACCTCCATTAGATGCATCAATCATATTGGAAGGCAAATATTCCAAATTTTGGGGTTCTTCATATCCCCAAGGGGCTTCGAAAAAAGGAATATATCATGTGTCAGCTACAACAACTATTGTGTGTGGAAATCATGGAAATATGTCCAAATATAGAGATTATGCAAAAGTTTTAGTGGTTTTAGATTCTTTAAAACATCTTCATAGAAGGTATACCAGGAAAACCAGAGCTAGAGAAGCAATACCTTGGATGCCAAGGTGATCCAGTCTTCGCCATCAAAAAGAGATTACTATTCCATCTGTTGAACATTATAAATAAGAAGGGAGGGTTTGGGAGGATCACCAATTAGAATGTGTTGAATCTCCTCCACAATAAACCATACTGAGATTGATTTATGTGTGACCTTCAACCATTCACTATTTGGAGAGTGTGACCCTTGAACTTAGGGATTCATGGAAATTCATGTAGAAAGGAATTCAAATACCAGATGCGAGTGACATTAAGAAACCATCTGATTGAAATATGGATAAAAACATTGCTAAAGTACATGAGTATATTACGAAGAGGGAGGCTTTTATTTATAAAAGTGATGAAAAAATTCCAACCTCTAAATGAGTATCTCATATGATGGACTTAGGTTCACATTAAGGGGTATTATTGACCTTGAATTGAAGTGGGATACTTATGTTAATATTGAGAACATATTTTCCTTTTCATTTGTCTCAACTATGCTTTACCAACCATCACCATTAATCCTAATGAAATGCATTTTTTTCTTACAGCATGAATGAAGGGAAGGAAACTCCAGAACAGTTCTTGAATCACCAAATTATGGGCCTGTAGGTTCTCCCATAAACACATCGAATGATCATCCAATGTATCTAGAAATTCATCCAGGGGTGAGAATCATTACTAGGGTAATGGATACAGATAATCGTCAGCCATTACCAAAAGTTTCTCCTACCAAGAAGAGTTTTACGATTTCTCCTCAAGCATATGGAATGAAACCCAAGAGAGAAGTGAGATTAATCCAATGTGATCACTAAAGGAGTAAGTATTTATATTATCATCCAGGCATTATAGTTTTCTCAATACACTATAGTAATCAAATTTATCCTCTTATAGTATTTGTGTCTCTATCATCTTTTAAAGGACTAAGAGGTGATTCTTCAAGACCAGATAGGGAAAATCCTTAATAAACCTAGGTTTAGGTTGATGGATCTTATTCTTAGATAAAATATCAAAATATTCAGCTGTAACTCCTCCTGGATCTATTGAGAGAGAGAGAAAAGTGATGGTAAGATCAAATAAATTTCCCTTGAATATTAAATTATTTACTAATATTATTCCTTTCTACATATTTCAGATCAGTTTCCTTTGTCAATGGATCCTATAATAACCAATGTTGATATTCCTATTTCTTTGGAAGAAAGGAATGAAGACCCAGAGCAATCTGAAATAAATACTGATGTTGACCCAAACCTGGTAAGATCTAATGATGCTATTCCAATTGAATAAATAATGGAACATAATGTCAATGGGGGCAATTTGGGAATCAACTAACATTTTTTGAATAACATAAATGGTAAGGATGCTATAACATTATAAGCTGCATACACTGAAAATATGGAATACCTTAATCCATATATTTATATTCCAAGTTCCATCAAGGAGTTTGGGTATTTTCATGAATAATTTCAATGTTGTAAGTCCTTATTCTTGCATTTTCAATTAACAATTGTTCTTCTTTACTTGATACTTTACATCAAAGTTTACATTATGAAGCTTTATCTGCAGAAAATGATTCAAATGATCTTCAGGAATGGGGCATTCCACTCTATCCTTGTTCTGTTGGAGTTGGAGAAACACCTACTGAGGACCCTCTCTCGAGAGTTGTTCCATAGCCTTCAATTAGGACAACTGGACAAAATCAGGAAAGTGCCCCTTCTCAAGAAACATCTAATCAAAATGGTGAAGCTGAGAATACTGGGGATGAATCCAATCATGTGGATGAATTATTATATGGTAAATGTCATCGACTATATGGATCATTCTCTGTTTCTACCATTTTTTTGAAACTGACAATGAACTTGATTTATCATTTAGGGTTATCAGCTCCCCTAGTTAGATCACAAGGTGAAGCTTCCATGTTGTATCTGGAATCAGTAGATGGTGAAGCTTCAAATGTTCTCGGAGAAGAAGAACAAGGTAAGTCTTTTAGTGATCAATTTCTAGAGTACATTTTACCTCATGGTAGTGACTCAGATTTAGACTTAGACATTCAATATGATCTTGGAATGGAATGTAAGAAGACATGGAAACATATATGGATCATAATTGCTGATAAGCCTTTAGATGAACTGCTGTCCCATTTTTTCAATCTCATGGAATTATTCTATGTATTAGGATTTGGTGGATTTAATTATCGACCAGTCTATGATGCAATGAAATAGACCATTCACCGATGGGATCGGGAGAATAATATGTGACAACATATTGAAAAGGCTAAATGGATTATCAATATTGAGAGCATCCAAGATGTAGTAGAAGAGGAAAAAGAAGATCGTAACAAGAAGTCGAACAAAATTAGCCAAAAAATTAATGAATCCACGATGGGGTCATTACATCTTCAACAACAATTATATTCTATTCATAAAAGACATGAGAAATTAAACCAAACACTTGGAGAAACCCAATTTTAGGGGATAACCACCATTTCAACTACTAAGGAAGCACTTCATCAGGACAAGGAGTCTAGAGTTTTCCAACTATCTCAACATCAACAGGCCACTAATAGGGCCCATGATGTTGTTTGAAAAATGTGGAGTCAGGTTGAGAGTTTATTTTAAAATATGATAGAGAGGATCCATTTTGTGGATGTACCTTTGATATCATATGAATGAAAGAATTTTTTTTTCATCAAACATATATGTTCTAATTATTGCTTTTTTTATTTCAATATTAATGGTAATAATGATGGTGACTTTTTTAAACATCGAACCTTAATGTTGGATAATCATTGTTACAATGACAAGAAAAGGGATGCTCAATATTTTCTTATTAAGCTGATGAGCCTAGTGAGAATAGTTTTATTTTTACTAGGGTTATATGGACAACCCCACAAACTTCATATCTTTTGACTTTTTATTAACCAATATTACTTAAATAAAAAAAATGTAGGTTTAGTGAGCTGGGACTCAACTATTGTTTAGAGTTCCATTTTCGGGTTCTCAATGTAGTGAGTACCATGTATCATGTTGATGGCAGTTTAGATTCATGCATGTTGGACTATAAAGGACTAATGTTTAAGGTCAAATAACTTTGACAATAAATTTGATATTAGATCCCCAAAAAGACCCAATGACTAGGAATTGATTTAATACTCTTTTAAATATTTCCAAGGGGAATCTTGATCCATGATTTTTATGGTAACCATATTTAAAACTTATATAAACATAAGGGGAGTCTCATCCAAAGAATGAAGTTACCATTATTTTACAATCCTGTTATGGGAGTTGTGTTACGCGGGCCCAACTAGGTAATATTCAATATAACCAAATAGTGGAATCATTTTACTAAATGGTCTATTATGTAGGATTCATATACAAGGCCACATAAGGGCACATACTTCATAATCAAGCAAAAGAGGTCTTAGGATTTAACATTTTCCTGCTGGTAGATAGGGAATAATAATATTTGGGTGATTGAAGACCACAATGGGTGGTTTTTCCAAGGAAAAGAATTTTAAGAATGAAAAGGGATGTTTTTATGCCGACATATATCATGAATAAGAAAACCATTTCAATACAAATTTGGTGTATGATGAATTGTTAAAATATTCCAGAAAGAAGAATTTATGATATCATATTGTGTAGTTTTAAGTCATGTAGTGTGGACATTATACTAGGTAGTTTTAATTCATACAGTGAGGAAATTATTTGGATTTAGTTTAAGGTCTTTAGATTCGACCAAAAGTATGATACTCTCTCAATTTCATGATAATTTGTTTGGAAACATACTATAATATTCATGTATGGAAGTGAAATTTGTAAACTATGATTTAAAAGTTTCTAAATCTGAAGAATGATATGGAAAAAGCGATAAAGGAATTAGAGGATCTCTTTTTCAAGAACGATGTTACCATTATTTGAAAAACCCATTATGGGGGTTGTGTTATGTAGTTCCAACTAGGGAATGTAGTTCATAGCCAAATAGTGGAATCATTTGACTGACAAGCCCGTTATGTAGGAAAATTATGCAAGGACAACTAGGTGAACGTTCTATATAGTCCGGAAAAAGTGCTCTCAGAAGTCTGACATTCTATTTCTAAAAGATGACTAAAGATTATGGATATTCATATTTTCCGAAGCATAGAGTTTGGATTATGTAGAAAGGTACCTAAATATGGAAAAAGTATTTCCAAATAATATTTAAAAATAATCGGAGGAATATTACTTCTATGAAGGTCTGACCCAAACATAAAAGGTATAGTGTCTATAGTTTTATGTCATACAACTAGGACCTGAAAGGAAAATAATATATGATATGTGGTGAAGTGATTCCAAGGTTATTTCATATTTCTTTGAACACCTGGAGAGGGAAATGTGTAACCCACGGTCTAAAAGAAATTCAGATTAAGATAATGATAATTTGATAAATATTATTGAATTACTGTTTTAAAATATAAATTCTTGTATATTGTCCTCAAAGTTTGAAGGGGAAAAAGACACTATAACAAGGAATGAAATTATCTTCATTTTACAAACCCATTATGTGGGATATACTATAAAGGTCCAACTGGGGAATATGATGCATAGAAAAATAGTGACATCATTTGATTGAAATGCATGTTATGTTGGAAAATTATGCAAGACCACCTAAGGGTACGTACTACATATTCAGACAAAATGGTTCTCATGTATTAGAAAATATGTCACCCGAAATAGTGATAAATATTATGAAGATATGGAAATATTCAATATTAATAGTGTGAAATATAGAAGGGGGTTATTATCAATGCATATAAGAAATATTTTAATCAATATTGTCCATTAGTTTGAAGTCCTTTACATAGATCCGACTCATATGTAAAATGGATATTTCTTTGTTTCTCATTGAATTGACATTGTGATGCGTAGTTTAAATTCAAGCAGTGAGGACATTATACTTTGTAGTTTTACGTCATGCAGTGAGGACATTGATAGCCCCATAATAATTGGAGACACTTTATTTATATAAATAATCATTTTACCCAATTCCTAAGCCCACATGATCTATTCTCAGCATGAGAAACTATGAGAAGTAAGGGTTTCTTCTATAACACAATGGTGACACAAGTGAATAATAAGGGTGTTATATTTCCATGAAGTTTAATGTCATGTTGTAAGGAAGAAGATGAACCAATGTGAAAATAAAGACATATTGTAACTGGACTAAGGGATAAAAACCATGTGTCAATATATGTCTTTATGGGGGAAAGAATCAATCCACACATAGTTCTTTAAACATTCCATATGGATTTTTTATTCTTAGATAAAGAATACATGGTTCTTTTATCATGTTTAGGCCCAAGATTGGAGATCCAGTCATCTCTATGTATCACATATAGGTTAGAATCAAGACATACATAGTTATTTAAACATGCATTTCCCACACTAATCATTTTTGACATGGGAGACGGGGGGCTTTAACACATTTTAGAAGAATGATTAATTTTAAGACACAAGATGGTATGAAAATAAAATCATGTAACCTAAAAGAGCACTCTGTATAGATCTAGTTCATATACAAGAGAAGAAAAAGAAAATAAAAATTTTGCAGTTGTAGCTAGGTCCAATATTGTAGATCCAAGCATCTCTATATATCTCAAATAGATGATAATCAATCTATATATAGTTATTGAAACAAGTTCCCTATGTATGTCTATCTCAGACATAGGGTAGAGAGGGAATCATGTACCACTAAATAGTAGCAATTTTTTTATGATACTTGCTTATGGAAGCTCTTAAAATCAATTAGAGAAGATGTTAACTATACAATTTAATGTCATTTAAGGAGGAAAAATGGTGTCTTTCAGTTTAACATCGTGCAACAAGGACAAAGATACTGCACATTTTAACACCATGAAACATGGAGGCTTATGGTTGTTATGCAGTTTAATGCCTTGAAACTAGGAATTTCTACTTTGCAGTTTCAAGTATTACATTAAGGACATGGGGGCTATGTAGTTTTCAGTCCCATAGTGAGGACAGGTGGAACAATGACACAATGTATTTCTTCAAGAATCTCACATCGTTTGGAGTTGTAATAAGCTCTCAATCCATTTAGATTAAGGCATAAACTCCATTTGAATAGAACTTATGTATGTAATAATGTCTATCCCACATTAGCACAAGCATTGTAGGTTTCTTTCTTGGTATCAGTGGTGTCCTGAGGACCATTACTAATTCCCCTTGATGAAATGAACAGAAGAAAACTATCTTCTTAAAGGATCATGCTATTCTGTTTTTATAGACTTCTAAATGATGCAAAGTATGCAATATTTTTTCGTCTAATCATTCCAGCTCATTAAACCATTTCTGAGACCTATAATATGTAAAAAAAATGATCACATATTGCAACTCGGAGTGAAGGAAATTTCATTTCAATTGGGAAAACTGCTTCTGTTTTGTATACCAATGAATAAGGAGTTTCCAAGGTGACAGTATGAGTAGTAGTCAGATAAGACCATAAATAATGAAAAAATTTCTCATGCCAAGATTTATAATCTTTATCCACCATCTTCTTGAGTATACTTTATAGAGAATTATCTAAAGCCTCTTTCTTTCTATTGGCCACCGCATGATAGCGATTTGAATGATTGTACTGGATATTGTGTTCCTGATATAACTTCTTTACCTCAACCGAACAAAACATGGTGCCATTTTCCATCAATATAGTTTGAGGGACACCAATTCTAGTGATGATGTTCGTTTTGACAAAAATAACAAATATTTTGGCTCCAAATTCTTTGAGAAGAATTTCCTCAGCCCATTTAGAAAAGAAGTCCATAACAGTAAGAATAAACATGAACTTATTAGCAGTAGAAGGAGGATAAGGTCATACTATAAGCATTCCCCATGTGGAAATTGGCCAAGTGTATTTAGCTATAGGTAGAAAATATTTGGGTTGATGAATGAAGTTGGCTTATATTTGGTAGGGATGGAATTTCTTAGTGAAATTAGTGCAATCCTTCAACATTGAAGGGAAAAAGTATCCAAGCCTTCAAATTTGATCCGAAAGCCTACGACAAGACTAGTGAGCACCACATGCTCTTAATTTTACTTCTTTCATGACAACTGAAGTTTCTTCTCCAATAATACATCTGAAGAGGATTCCATCAATTCCGTGTTTGTAGAGGATTTTCTGGTGATCTGGACTATCATAAATAGTAAAATTGGTGGCTTGTCATTGGATTTGTTCTTTTTCAGCCCTATCTGGGGGAAGTACTACATTTTTATGATATTCTATGATGGGTGTTCTCTATACTGTGGTATGACCATATGTATATGAAATAGGGCTAATTTCATTAATTTCCTCTATTTTTGTTTGAAAAGGGGTGAGACCACATGATGATGGGCTACGCTGATAACTATCTCATCCCGATTTGGATTATCCAAGGTTGTAGCTTCATTATCCAATGCATCATCTTGGGAATTTTGTGATCACGGGGCATAAGAAAACATTATCTCTGAGGTAAATTAAGTGATTAACCTTATGAAGTAATCACAAAGAGGGATTAAATCTTATATTCTAATAGAATATTACCCATTAATATATTTTATTACCAATTATGAATCAACATTCACTTTCAAGTGGTTTACTTTCTCATGAAGTTCCATTTCTAAGCCTGCGATGAGAGCTTGATACTCTACCTCATTGTTGGTTCCTCCATCTGATAACAAGAATTAATAAGGCAATGTTACCTTTTCTGGAGAGATAAGTACAATTCATAACCCATATTTGTTGAGTTTAGGATTTTCCATTATTTTCCCTGTTGGACTTCTAGAGGCACCATCAATGTACATCTCCCATGTTTGGGGATTATATGGAATAGAGAAAACCTCTTCCTGAGGATGGTTAGTATTCAATGATATATCTTCCATAAATGGATGTTTAGTAAGGAAGTCAGCCAGTGCGTGGCCTTTTATTTCTTTCTGAGGAACAAACTAGATATCAAAGTGTTGCAAAATAATTTTCCATTATGCCAAACACCCTGTAAGCATAGGAAAACTAAGGATAAATTTGAGTAGGTTATTATGAGATACCAATTGGACCTCATGATGTTGTAGGTAGTGCCTCAATTTCTGAACTGAAAAGATTAATTCCAATAATCACTTTTCAATACTTGAATATCGAGTTTCTGCATCGAGCAAAGTTTTATTGAGATAATAAAGGTTTTTCTAATTCCCAGCATCATTGTTTTGGGAAAGGAAGGAACCCGATGATCACTCTAAAGAAGTCACATAGTGAAAATGTAGTCATCATTTAATAGGTGACATTTATACAAGTGGACTCAAAATATATTTCCTGAGGGTATCAATTGCTTCTTGGTAGTATTCAGTCCATTGATAGGTGACTCCTTTCTTCATTAATCTGGTGAAGGGAAAACACTTTCCTTCCAAATTAGAGATAAAGTGATGAATATAGGCCAAATGTCCTTGGATTACTCTTAATTATGTCAAATTTCAAGGAGGTGACATTCCAAGTATTGATTTTTTTCTTGGGATCAACTTTGATACCATGATGGCATACAACGAAGTTAAGGAACTTTCCTGAAGTTACTCTGAAAGAACATTTCAAGGGGTTAATCTTCAAAATGTGTTGATGAAGTTTATTTAATTTGGTCTCCATATAAACCAAGTGAGTGGAATTTTTACTGGATTTGACCACCAAATCATCTACATAATATTTAAAAAAATTTCTTAAGAAGGGTTTGAATATATGGTTCATGGCACGTAGTTATCTTGCACCTGAATTCCATAAGCCAAAGGGATTTACCTGATATAAAAACACACCTTGAGGGGCTCTAAATTATGTATATTCTTCATCCTTTGGGGCCATATAGATTTTATTATACCCATTTTATCCATCCATGATAGAAGTAGCTTCATATCTAGCTATTGTATCAATTACAAGCTCTTTGACCGGAACTGGAAAATCATTTTTTTGAAAATTCCATTTAAGATATCTAAAATCACTGAAATACATGAGAATCCAATTCTTCTTTTTCAAAAAGACAATATTGGCCAGCTATTTGGGATATTGAACCTCCCTAACAAAGTTATCCATTATAAGTTTATTAAATTTAGCATCAATTTTAGAGGCATGAGTTGGGTGTGTTCTTCTTACTGCCTTCTTGAATCCATGATGTTCTTCTAGAAAACCTAAATGATGAGTGGATAAATCGGGATTAAGACCTAAAATTTCTATATAATTCCAAGAAAATATATCTTGATTTTTATTTACAAATTATTTATACACATATTTCTCTTCAGAAGTCATGGACTCACTAATTAGAGTGGGGTGTGGATCTTCTACTGTACCCATATTTGTATCTCTGAATTCATCCATATTGGCAGAGACACCTTCTTCAAATGCTGGATGAGAATCCATGAGATCTTAATCTTCTTCTTCATTATGAGTTTCCTCTTTTGTTTCTAATTACATAGTAGACAATGATGCAAAAATTCTAGAGTTAGGGGAGGATTCAGGATTTGACCATCCTAAAGAATATGCCACCATTTTTGACCCTACTGATGACGAAGGGTCTTCCTGGGGTAATAAAGAGGAGATGATGGATTGGGAATCGACATATTTTTATTCCTTTAAAATTGCTACAAATTCTTCTATTCTTATTGACTGAGTATAGGCCTTCTATAGTTTAGATGATGAAATGAAAACATCTCCATTTAAAGATGAATCATTACATGGTGAATCAAAAATTTCTCTCATGCTATCAAGCTCGATTATCACAGTTGACAGTATGGAATTTAATGGATGAGTGATTGGATTTATCTTTACCCATTCAATTTGATTGATAGGTAACACATAATATATACTCAAATGTATGAATGGGTTGTCTGGGATCTTTTACCAACCATTCAGAGTATTAGTTCTTGTTACCTTCTTTGTCATGGACCTTATTCCCTTTGTGTGATAAAATTTTTCCTCAATGTATTGCGATTCATACATTTTAAACAGAGTCTTGTTTCCAACCAATGTCCCAATTTGACCATTGAAATATAATTTGAGACATTAATGGTATGAAAAATGTTTGGACTCATGTTGACATAGCCAATAAATTCTAAGAAGAATGTTGAAGGCTATTTTATAACAAACAACAATGAAATCAGAATTTGATTCAAGATCTCCAAACTGAGTTCGGAGTGTAATCTCACCCAGTGGTTCTTTCTCATTCAGGTCAAATCATTTCACCATTAATGTAGAAGTAGATAAGTCAGATTCAGTAAGGCCCAATCGATGAAGTGTATGAATAGGAATGAGGTTGACTCTAGAGCCATTATCAATAAAGGCTTGTCGGATGTCTATGTCGTTGAACTTTATAGATAGATACAAGGGCCTAATATGTCCACGTTCAACATCATCTTCATCTTCTTCAATAAAAGATATAACTGCATGATATTCTGCAGGATTCTTTTCTATACATTAAACCTCAGCAAAAAAAAACATTAGTTTCAAACTCTTGAGGACTTAATAAAGCATCAATAAGTGCTTCTCGAAGGTCTTTTGATAGATTTAAGGAATCCAAAATTGAAAAATTGGTGGTAATTGGTCCATATTTTTCAAGACATCAGATTTTTTGTCCAAAGGCCTATGTTTCCCAGCATGAAGATGCCATTTTTTAGGGTCCTTGGAATTTGATGCTTTTGATATAGAAGTAACCTGTGTCATAACAGAATATGGAAATACTTTTAGATTTTTTATATTAGACTAACTAGGTATATTAATTTTTTTAGAGGAAGATGGTTTGAATTTTAATCGATCCTCTAAAGTAATCATTTCAGGACCAAACCTGTCTTGTGTGGAAGAATCTCCTTGTTTCTGTTGGGCGTGCTGAAGGATTTGTCCACGAGTTTCCGCTGGATATACAGTTTGAGTAGGGGTAGAGTTAAAATAGATGCTTCTAGAATACCTACATCATCCCCTGTATCATTGACCTTGGCATCTTTCTCTTGTTCCCCAATTAGTTACAAGGAACTCTAGATCATTATAATCAGAATCACCATTTTCATAAGAATCTGTTAAGTGAATAATGTTGATGAAACCAAATATCAATTATTTATCTGATGAAGATTTTTATTGATAGTTTAATTCTGGTTGTGTCATTTGGAGGGGGCAGTGACCAAGATTTTGAAGTATATGGCATGAAATTTTCTAGGGTCAAGGACAACTTTGGACTTACCATGAGCTGTTCTTCTTTTTTACTGCTTTTTGTACTTTTTATCAATTCACTTCTTTGAGGATTGAACTTTTAAAGTAGGTAGTTTTGATGTGGATGAAGTGGAGGAAGACACAATTGGTTTTTACAACTATGTTTGTATAATGGAATGAGTTTGGTTGATCATTTTCCTGATTATCTAATCATCACATTTCTTTACATTTTTACTTTTTACTTCCTACCATTCTCCTTATTCTTCTAGATCAGTAGCAGTAGCACATGCTACTTGAGCTGATGAAGTTTTCCATTTCACTTGTATAGAGTCTACCATTATTAGTAGGAGGTCATTAAAAACAAATCACTCCTGAATGGGATGCCCCCACATCTGGTGAAATGGACAATAATTCAAAAGCTCTTCATCTCATTCTTTATTTTTATTCTCCGGCCGTGGGAAATGAACCAATTTTTTTTCTAAATCTAAGATTAAGTAACCGAGAACTTGTTCATTTCCGAAAGAATAAATTTTTTTATTTAATTCCTCAAACTATTTTTTCCTATGATCTCTATGATATTCTTGACGAGGAATTCATTGATACTAATTCTTAGGAGGTAGAGCCATTCGATATGATGATGGTTTTGAAGTGGAAGTAGTTACTGGTTCTTTCTTGAGTGTAACTGTAGCATCTTATTAATTCCCTATTATCCTTCCCAGAAATGATGGAATTACATGAGTTTTAGATTTATTTTCTATAATAGAATCTTTTATGTACTAATAAATTTATGTAAGGTATTTAAACCCCCCTATGTATTTCAAAGGGATTAGTGGTGTGCATAACTCATCATGCAAATTTTCCACAGAAATTGGATACAACTCCTCTTTAGGGATTTCTAGATATAAAGAATATGTTAATCGTTTACATTGAGAAATGAAATCTGAAACTCATTCATTCTATTTTTTTTTCAATTTGTAAGATAAAAAATCACTATATTCGATAATGTTGAGGTGAATTGAAGAAGGAATTTCTGATATAGATCTTCCCATCTGATAATTGATCAAGATTGAAAAATTGTATATCATAAAAAGATGTACGTTGTAATGAATGCACAAAATACATAAGCATTACTAATTCTTGTTGTTGGGGAGTTCCCATCATGGGATCACAATGAGGAATTAAATGTGTTAAGTGTTTTTACGGATCTACCAAATCATTAATTATCGGAAATGGGGTATTTACAAAATTTTGTGGGGGTGGAATCTGGTCCACCCACTTGGGTAAGATTTATTTTTCTATTGAACTGGTGCACTCCATTCCTCCATGAATTCCAATTGAGTTGTTAATAGCACAATTGTGTTCATAAGCACTTGGGGAATATCTGAATGAGTTGGGAGCTATACAGGTTCAACAACTAGAGCTTGAACTGGTGAAATGACAGAAAAAAACACTAGTGGTGGTGCTGATATTTTCCTTGGATAACCCACAGGAACATGCCTATAAGGATGTGTCTGATCCTTCCATATATGTGTACCCAATGGAAAGAATTCATTATATTCAACTGTAGTTACCAAAAATCCTATTTTTTGAGGAGATCCTATAGTATGTGAAAGTTGAGGTTCTACCTAGGGAGTACATCTAGCAGAAATGTTGCTTCAAAGTAACTTTGTATTAATTCTTTTCAACTCTTTCATTTTCTCTTCTTGTTGTGCAAATCTATCTTCAAGAGAAAGAGATTTAACTTATCTAGTGAAAAAGTGAGATGCAATCTGACTTTTACCTTAGTCCTTGTTAGACTCCTTTATGAGGGGTGTGAGTTGGTTATTTGAAGGCATACCTATATTTTGGGTAATCCTCTGATTTTGGGTACGTACAACTTCTTCATTTTCTTCAGTGTGTACCGTATTATGGATAAGAACTTCTCCTTATGATTCCACTGAACTAGACTCATTTTTGGGGGGATCATTTGTAATGGTGTTAATGACATTTAATTATACATAATTCATTGGTGGAATTCTACCAATATATTTGAATGATCATCTCACTATGTATCTTACATGAAACTCTTCTCTATTATATGATGGATTCTCAGGAGCTCTTTGATAGACATTAACCAGAACCGAATCCTCAGATATTTCATTTGTACACTCTCTTGATGGATTCTACCCTATTTGGGAGGAAACTAACTTCCGTTGATGAGGGGATTGTAGATGTGAAAAATCCCCCATCCATGTAATCTTGGACTATTCTTTTTCTTCTTCTTAAAACCTTTGAACTCTGTCTAATGAATTTTAATCATTAATTAAATGAGCCACTAGCCCTGAAAGCGAGGGTGGATTTTAAATTGCTATTGATGAGATTCACACAACGACTCTTCTCATTTTAAAAATTTTGGTTCAGACATTAATTGGGTGCATTATCTTAGAACCACTCAAATCACCTGTTTTAGAAGATCAATGTTTTATTTTAAATATTTTTGTTATCTGATGGCTGACATCCTCTAAGTGGGAGGCCCACTCAAGATTCTCATATTCATGATGTAAAAGTAACTCAAAAACTTATTTTATTTTGGCATGACTCTAATGAGAAGTAGTTGATGCCTTTTCTTTAGTGTACATTTTATTACATACATAATCTGTATATTTTTTCCATCCATGGGCAATAAAATTTCCTGATACAAATTTTTGAAAGGATTTACTGATTCTGGAGTGTAGTGATATGTAATGATCTATGTGTACCTTATCCCCTGATACAAACACCAAATGGGAAATCAAAAATTAATTGGCATAACCTCTTTAGAGCATTGAGGCATGCATGAAGGAGGTTTCACTGCTGCTTTTCAACCTTTGGATATTGGGAAGCCGAGAGAAATTCCAAGTGAATTTGAAATTGGAAACCCTCTATTACCTTTAAATTATTTTTATATTCAGCATATGGTAATAATTAGTTTTTAAAATGATGAAAATTATTCCATATGTTAAGGAAGATATCATGAATTCAATCATCTTCCATCATTTCTGGAATGTTATATTTAGAATTTTCCAAATTCCAGAACATGACTGGTATTTCTCCTTCAGCCAATTATTTTATTATGTTTAATATATCTTCATTGTTGTTTTGGAGTTCCTTGAAACTTGTGTTTTAGGTTTAAGAATCACTGCTTCTAGGCAATCTCCATTGGATTTATTTATAGAAATGTAAATTTACTACAATTATTTATCCAATGGGGACCTGCTTTCCAAAGGCAGGCGTTCATTAAGTTTGAACATTACTATACTTAGAAACATGCATTGGTTGAGTGGATGGGAGTTTGGACTCATCAAAACCTTTTGGGGGGAATTATTGTGAACTCTGGGACTCTATTTATAAATTTAAGATATTTTCATGAATCCAATTTAATTTACCAATTATAACATAAGTTTCCCTTTGAATTTTCTATCATATATAAACATATATAAAATAAAAAATATAGTATCATCCTTATGTATTTTAGGTTCTTCATTAATGGAGATATCCATATGTATTAGAGATTATTCATCAAGGATATCCTATCATATAATATTAAGAGATTATTTTAATCATATTTATGATGATTCTTTTTTTAAGACACTCAGCAGGGCACTCTAAAACTTACTGTTATCTTGGGAGAAGAAGGCTTGTTTTGATATTGGGACCGTACCCATGAAATGGGTTACCTACATATCATTGTGAAAGGAATCAGAACCCTCATAGTTCTATGACACTAAATGGGAAACATCATACCTTTTAAGGTCATCTGATAAGGACCCTGCAGTAAAGATTAATGTCATGTGGTAAGGATATATAAGAGAAAGGTGCATTGTCAAGTCTTGGGTGTGGGACTTATACCTAAACATCCCAAGGAACTTGTAAAGAATATGGTCTTTCATGTGAGATTGAACCCTGCTGGGAGTAAGGACCAAGTAAAACAAGTTTGATTTGGATGTGTTGGGTTTGGAACGTCAAAGAGGCTTTGCATGTATCCCTTGTAGATGGGAATCAAAGCCCAAATATTTCTACTATGGTCTCATAGGAGAGTATAGTTCTTTTAGAGAAATGAATTTGGGATTACTTCCTGAAAATCATTCTTTAGTGATATAGGGGTTTAATTTGTGGCGTACTCTTAAAGAGGATTCCTTGATTAAGGGAATTAGGGTGGAATTCCTAAAGAAAATATTTAGTGATCTCTGGCCTTGAGAAGGCTTACTACGTATCCCAATTGTGATAGGAACCAGGGTTCTCGTAGTTCATTCCACATGAGTGTTTGTGCACATGTTGTAATCCGCATGAATCTGTAATCTCATGTGAGTCATAATTGGTGTGAGAAACAAAATGATGTGAATGATTCGACACTGAAACCTACACTTTTCCTCCTTCGCTGGTGGAAGAGGGCACACCTATGGTGGTGACAGTGGATGAGGGAAAGGACACCTGGGAAGAGGGTGAGGTAACTGACCCTCCCTATGTTCCCTTCACATTAGACAAGGGTCCAATGTAAGGAATAAGGGATGTAGGTCAGGGGATTACAATAGCATGGATTCATTGTTTTGACAAATCTCATAGAGAAAGGGATATAGTAATAAAGGTCCTTGTTCCCATCTTCCCTTTGGTATTCAGCACCAAATAAGAGAGGAGGAGAAATAATGCTACCTCTTGAATGAAAATCTAGGGGATTACACTAGGATGGTTGAACTTGTGGATCTTGGTAGGGGAGAGATCTATCTCTTTTCCTTTCATGAAAAAACTAGTGTGAACAGTACCTTCCCAACTAGAGACTTGAGGTTTAGGGTTGTCCCTTTGAGAAGGGAGAGGTCAGGACCCAACCCCTACTCCATACTGGGATATTCCCAACACTCTTCCGGGGAGATGGTCCATGTGACTATAGATATAAAAACCCACAAAAAAATCATGAATCCTAACCCCATTGTGAAACATATGTGGGGAAACTCAGAATGTAGATATAAATACCTTAATATGAGACATGATGATGTAACACCCCGAGCTTCCACGATACACTTCTCATTCAATAATGCAATAGCATGCATTGTACGCAACTTCGAGTTCTAAAACACCGCGACTAATCAAAGTAGCTGTTATGAATAGTAATAACCACTTTTTAAAATTATAGAAATTTTATATTTCGAAATGGACTTCATTTTTGAATTCGTAATATCGAAATTATCCTAAGTTGAATTTTTTGTAACTTTCTGAGAACTTCCAATTTTTTTATGAATAATGAAAAATACTTAAAACAACTTTTTTAATCAAAATAATTTATTGTGATAAATTATACTATTTATTGGTTTAAAAGTATAATTAGAATATATTTTTACTATTTTATCCAATGGTGGTCATTAGAATTAATTTAACATTGAAATTGGACATAAACAATTGCCAATCTTTTGATATAAATTGTTTCTTAAAAACATGCTATTTGTTGTGACAGCGGGAATTAATTATAAAATTAATTAATGCAACTTATATGTTTGAAATTTTGTAAAATAGACATCATTTTTGAATTCGGAATATCAATTATATCTTAGGGTGAAATTTTGGCATTGTTCTGAAAAACTTTAATTTTTGATGAATAGTGAAACCACTAAGTGGTAGTTAAATAACTGATTTTTCATTTAAATGATATATTACCACTTATGTGACTTGATTTTCAAAAATCCGACATACATGGTTGTCATTAAGAATTAAAATGTGGTTCAATGAGATTAAAATAATTTTTTGGTGAATAGTAACTTTTAAGTTCTTAATCGCGATTAGAGGTAATTAGTGTAGTTTAAGGTAAAAACAATGTTTTAATAATATGATATGATCTTTACACTTGTCCTACTCCTATTGTATGAGTCATGGCCGACCAAGAAAACCCATGGGTCAACTTGGGGACCCCATGGAGACACTTTAGTTGGAAAATGACATTAATATATATTTATTTAATGTTAAAATTAAATTGACACAAACATGAGTTATTTTACTAAAATAGTTTTTAAGTGGGGTTACAGAAGTCCACATTTTGACTATAAATATTCATTAGAAAGCTAAAAAGATTTCATACATCATAGTATTTTTTTTTATAATTTTTTGTCATTAAATATAATTAAATTATTTATGACATCATTATGATGCAGGGATGACCTCATTATTTAACGATTTTAATAAAATGAAAAGATAATGTAAAATACAAGGAATACACTTGTCCAAAGACTATTGGATGGGTAGATTTAGAACCCTTATCACCTTAGCCACGGATTATATAAGTGTGGGACCTTTAGAATCTGAAACGCATTGTGTAATAATGTAACATTGCAATCTTTCCAAAAGAGCCCCTCCTCTCCACTTATAAAAGGCCCCCACCTCTCCCACCTTATTCACACCTTCAAGCCGTTTGGCTCGGCCAAACTCTGCTCAAATACTCTCCCAACTTCCCCCTCTTACTCCTAGAAGCCTCACTTTGGGCAGAACTATTCTCAAGGAAGCCTTTGGCTCAAATCAAAAAGAGTTACCCGATTTTGAGGTAATGTCTTCTCTAATGTTGTTTTGTTTTATTTTTATTCTCCAACCCCCTAAACTATTTTTATTAATTTATTTTGTAACAACAACAGTATCCTCAATATACTAGGATGTTGTTATAAGAATTATTCGAGCTACACTTACACACACCTACATATAATGGTTAAAGAACATACGGTTTCTGTGGATGGCGAATTTCTGCCTCACGAAACGATGATTGTTCAACACTCATATAACACCTTCAAAGGTGGCCATTAAGATGTCACTATGTTTATATATGATATATAATGTGTTTATGTTTTACTTATGCTTCTTTATTTCTCATTTATGGAATACTTTATGATTTCCATTATGGGTAAAACGCGATAATTTCATTTTAGGAAGTGCGGACTACCGCCCCCTCAAAGTGATTTGAATCGTTAATGCCATATGTGAGATGTATAAAGGATGGATTAAATGGTATTATACACTATATTATACTGTAATTATATTATAAATTTATATCATTATGATTTCATTCCATTAAATACGAAATTTAAATGAAAGTAGCGTTCATGCGTAGGTACGGCTTACCGTCTCCATGAACGGTGCAATTCATTTCTTACCTATAAATGTTACGTAATATTATAGATGAATGTATATATTATATATATATGATATATATGATATCTACATCATGAATATAATTCTGTATATAATGGATATTTCACCACATGAACAACTTGTAATTGTAAGAAGTTTATTTTTGACTCAAGTACCTAAGATCGACAACATGAAAGTTATAAATTTAAATAATTACATAATGTTCATAACATGGTAATAAGGGATATAAAAGGAATAATGAACATGAAAAAGGTTCTTCAATAAATAGGAATTAACTCTAGTTTATTATTCAGGAGTTTAAAGAACGGTCGAGTCAGGACAGGATGCAAGGTAAGGGAACTTCTTAACCCAATTTCCATTCTTTGGGTTAATCTCCTACTTTCAAATTACGTAATGATATTATTAAGTCCTATATTGTATTTGTAATTTCTTTATGTGTAATTATAGTGAATACACATAATATATCTATTTTATTTTAAAAAGGATCTTTGTAAGGACTTCGTCTCAATCTCCTTTCATTGAGGTATATTTGGTTTTATACACAAATTTCTTTTATACGGTGTATAAACCCCTTTGACTTTTACGTTTATTCAAAAGGAATATTTTTTTATACGAAGCGTTTTACTAAACGACAAAAAGGAATGTTTTCTTGCCGTACGTATGCGGCGACAATGAATTCTCCGCCGCTGTGACCATTATTTGAGTTTCGTCTTCCTCTACAAGCCATCATTTTTTTTAATGAAAAATAAATACAAAGTTTTAACTTTATTTTATTTTGGTATTGAAAATGGTTTTGAAAGCGTTTTTATTATATCAATGTGTTGTATTGATATCTTGTGATTGAAATGTGGAAATGTTATGTTTCCTTTATGCATGTTTTATGTGATACGATTATTTTATGGTTTATGATATGTTTAAACCTATTCATATGAGGAATGCATTGGACTTAATATGAGACGGGTGGAGCCCGCTATAGCTCCTCGATGCATCGGCAGGTCTCATGAGACAAACTAGTGTCTTGGCACGAGGCCTTGAGAAAATGTTATTTGTGGACTTGGCACGAGGCCTTGGCTACGTGGTTATGATAGTCTGGCATTATGCATTCCATCATTATGAAAGTGGTTATTGATATTGCATGTGATTATTCGACTAGTAGAATATCCATATGAAGAAGTAAATGGCATTATCTCATTTTACTTTTGCCATATTATGTTGATGTTCATGTTTAAAAGGCTTTTGTTTTAGTTATATATTGCCTTAAATGTTTATGTTTATTTATGAAAGCTTCCGCAATATTGTTATCCTTACTGAGCATCTGAGCTCACCCCTTTCAATGTTTTAATATTTTCCAGGATGTGAAGAAGTATTTTATGAATGACCTGCAGGGATAGTCCGAAGAGGATAGAAGTGTGGACTATGGAGACTATGTTATTATAGTTTTTCACTTTGTGATGTAATGTAACATTTATGAATGTATCTAGTGTTTCCAAGGCTACTAAACTAATCGGTCTTTCAAGACTTGATCTTTTGTGATCATGCCAATGTTACGAAGTAATGCACCGGCTCTGGGTAGCTGGGGTCGGGGCATTACAGTTGGTATCAAAGGAAGTTTAGTACAAACCTTGGAAGCTAGATTTAGATAAACTCTGATTAGAGCACGTAGACCTAAGATGAACTTTGAGGATTAGTATAGAAGAACTCCCTAGAATTTTGGTATTGTAGAGATTTTGTGAATTTTCCGAGCAATACATCCCTTTCTGGATACGAGCAGGTAGAGGCGGATCTGGCACATATGTTCCTAGGGGTAAAACCCGAAAACACCGCTTTGAGCTAGACTCGAACGGGAACTAGTGCACGACAAAAAGCCTTGCTGCACTCTTGGTTACGACACTCCCGGGGGATATGCTTAGGATAACTCTCATTTTCTTTACAAATCATTATGAATTGTTTATTAGTATATAATTCCTCAAAGAATTTTTTTTTATGATTATGGATTATATCCATAAATAGTTCAATTTATGTTAAGTGTTTTATAAGTATGGGATTATGTATTTTGATTCATAAACTGATCTAGTTTATGCCATTGCATAGAAATGGCGCCTAGTGGAAGAAATGGAAACCGTCTCAATGCACGCACTCCATGTAGGGATTGCCCTCCTGCTCAAGATAATTATGGTGGAGCTAGTGATACAACTAGTGCTGATCAGCTTCTCACCGTACTGGGACAACTCACGCAGGTTATGAATAATAACCTTACTCATATGGAGCACCCTGATCCGCAATGTGGAGGATCAATGCTAGACCGTTTCATGAGGCAACAACCACCAACTTTCAATGGGAGTACAAATCCTATAGTAGCTGATCAATGGATAAATTCCTTAGAGAAAATATTCCATGCCTTGGGGAGTAGTGAAATGGAGAAGGTTGTCATGGCAGTTTACCGCCTCACTAGAGATTCCGATCAGTGGTGGTCGCTGATTCAAAACACAAAGGAAGATGATGATGTATCGAATATGGAATGGAGGGAGTTCAAAGAGCTTTTCTTAGAAAAATACTTTCCTCATGACCATTGAGCAGATATGGAAAGGCAATTTCTGTGTCTGAGGCAGAAGGAGGATGAGAATGTCGCAAAGTATGAGGCTAACTTTACAAGGTTAGCGAGGCATTCTGCCGATTATATACGTAACCCAAGGAGTAAGATTGATCGTTTCTTTGATGGGTTAAAACCATTTCTCCGTGATCTTTAGTATCACAATCCTTCTCATCATATGAAGATATTGTCTCGTGTGCTATCAAGACAGAAAAGGAATTCTCTATGTCTTATGACAACAAAGTAAAGCAAGAGAAGAAGAGAACGGTGGAACAAGAGACAGATAAAGGGAAAAAGGGAACGAAGGATTTTCCATTATGTGATAATTGTGGGAAGAATCACCCTAGTACTTTTCTAAAAGGAATGGGAGTTTGTTATAAATGTGGAGAAAAGGGTCACCGGGCTCGTGATTGCAAGGGAAAGAAAGAGGCTATCAAAGTTGAATGCTATAATTGTAGAGAAATGGGTCATTATGGAAATGAATGTCCTAAGCGTTAGGGAAACTTACCTCAGAAAAGGCCAAGGGATCAAGGAAAATCTTATGCTATTACTATAGTTGAAGCAGAATAACTAATGTTTTGGTGCTTTTGGACTCATGGATTATATTTTGGTTATTAGAATAATGTGATATATATATATATAAGGATTGTACTGCAGTACTTGTTGATTTCAGTAAGGTTTTAATATGATGAAGGTAATTATATTTTTAGTATGTGACAATAAGAGAAACTTTACTTTGTTTGGGGAATCTGATAATTTGATTTTGGAATTAAGAGACCTTTTAGAGAATGTCTGGACAGAGGTATTTTGGATAACTATAATGGTTGGAGTGGATTAAGTTGATCTTTGGATAGTATTGTTTAAGGTTAAAAAATTTATGAAGATTATTTTTGGAATATTATGATACTATAGTTTTAGGAAAAGGACAACCTGCAGGGTGGGGAATAACCCGTCGCGTCGGCCAAAGCTGCAGGAATCGAACCCACAACCATAGTGCGACAAGCCTTTATTTCCTACCACTTGCCTACAGGAAGTACCTGATTATTACAAAATAGTTTTACTAATCTAAATGGTATGTGTTAACATTTGGAACCTTATACAATTAGGATAAATAGAATATTTTTGAGTTCCGTTACCATTTGGAGTAAAAGTTGGGTTTGTGGTAAAAATTTATTAACGAATGAAAGTATACATAACAAGTATGTATATTCCCTTACGTTCTTAGTAAATCTCCTAAATAAATTCCTCAACATTATAAAAGGTAACTTAAAACAAAAATGTTGTCGGTTAACTTTTCCAACTGGGGATTCAATGACCGTTTAACCAATCACAAGTTTGTGATTTTCTTGTGGTTAAACTTTCTCCTAATCCTGTCTTCTATAACTCTCCATCAGACCTTGATGGTTTGTTTCTCCTCCATATCCATATTTTCATAGAATCCTAGAATGGGCTATATCGGGTGACCTTTGTACTTATCTTGCTTTCTTTTAATGTTATATATTTATTAACCTTATTTCCGATGTGGGTTTTCCTCAAAGGTATTTTATCTTTTCAACCTTTTATTTTCAAAGAAAAATTTCAAATTGCGAGGATGCAATTTATTGAAGTAGGGGAGAATGTAACACCCTGAGCTTCCACGATACGCTTCTCATTCAATAATGCAATAGCTTGCATTGTACGCAACTTCGAGTTCGAAAACACCGCGACTAATCAAAGTAGCCGTTATGAATAGTAATAACCACTTTTTAAAATTATAGAAATTTTATATTTCAAAATGGACTTCATTTTTGAATCCGTAATATCGAAATTATCCTAAGTTGAATTTTTTGTAACTTTCTGAGAACTTCCAATTTTTTTATGAATAGTGAAAAATACTTAAAACAACTTTTTAAATCAAAATAATTTATTGTGATAAATTATACTATTTAGTGGTTTTAAAGTATAATTAGAATATATTTTTACCATTTTATCCAATGGTGGTCATTAGAATTAATTTAACATTGAAATTGGACATAAACAATTGCCAATCTTTTGATATAAATTGTTTCTTAAAAACACGCTATTTGTTGTGACAGTGGGAATTAATTATAAAATTAATTAATGAAACTTATATGTTTGTAATTTTGTAAAATATATATCATTTTTGAATTCGGAATATCAATTATAGCTTAGGGTGAAATTTTGGCATTGTTCTGAAAAACTTCAATTTTTGATGAATAGTGAAACCACTAAGTGGTAGTTAAATAACTGATTTTTCGTTTAAATGAAATATTACCACTTCTGTGATTTGATTTTCAAAAATCCGACATACATGGTTGTCATTAAGAAGTAAAATGTGGTTCAATGAGATTAAAATAATTTTTTGGTGAATAGTAACTTTTAAGTTCTTAATCGCGATTAGAGGTAATTAGTGTAGTTTAAGGTAAAAACAATGTTTTAATAATATGATATGATCTTGACACTTGTCCTACTCCTATTGGATGAGTCATGGCCGACCAAGACAACCCATGGGTCAACTTGGGGACCCCATGGAGCCACTTTAGTTGGAAAATGACATTAATATATATTTATTTAATGTTAAAATTAAATTGACACAAACATGAGTTAGTTTACTAAAACAGTTTTTAAGTGGGCTTACAAAAGTCCGAATTTTAACTATAAATATTCATTAGAAAGATAAAAAGATTTCCTACATAATAGTATTTTTTTTATAATTTTTAGACATTAAATAAATTAAATTATTTATGACATGATTATGATGCAGTGATGACCTCATTATTTAACGATTTTAATAAAATGAAAAGATAATGTAAAATCCAAGGCTTACACTTGTACAAAGACTATTGTATGGGTATATTTCGAACCCTTATCACCTTAGACACGAATTATATAAGTGTGGGACCTTTATAATCCGAAAAGCATTGTGTAATAATGTAACATTTCAATCTTTCCAAAAGAGCCCTTCCTCTCCACTTATAAAAGGCCCCCACCTCTCCCACCTTATTCACACCTTCAAGCCATTTGGCTCGGCCAACCTCTGCCCAAATACTCTCCCAACTTCCCCCTATTACTCCTAGTAGCCTCACTTTGGGCAGAAATCTTCTCAAGGAAGCCTTTGGCTCAAATAAAAAAGAGTTACCCGATTTTGAGGTAATGTCTTCTCTAATGTTGTTTTGTTTTATTTTTCTTCTCCAACCCCATAAACTCTTTTTATTCATTTCTTTTGTAACAAAAAATGTATCCTCAATATACTAGGATGTTGTTATAATAAGGATTCGAGCTACACTTACAGACACCTACATCTAATGGTTAAAGAACATACGGTTTCTGTGGATGGTGAATTTCTGCCTCACGAAACGATGATTGTTCAACACTCATATAACACCTTCAAAAGTGGCCATTAAGATGTCACTATATTTATATATGATATATAATGTGTTTATGTTTTAATTATTCTTCTTTATTTCTCATTTATGGCATACTTTATGATTTCCATTATGGGTAAAATGCGATAATTTCATTTTAGGAAGTGCGGACTACCGCCCCCTCAAAGTGATTTGAATCGTTAATGCCATATGTGGGATGTATAAAGGATGGATTAAATGGTATTATACACTATATTATACTTTAATTATATTATAAATTTAAATCATTATGATTTCATTCCATTAAATATGAAATAGAAATGAAAGTAGCGTTCATGCGTACGTACGACTTACCGTCTCCATGAATGGTGCAATTCATTTCTTACCTCTAAATGTTACGTAATATTATAAATGAATGTATGTACTGTATATATATGATATATATGATATCTACATCATGAATATAATTCTGGATATAATGGATATTTCACCACATGAACAACTTGTAATTGTAAGAAGTTTATTTTTGACTGAAGTACCTAAGATCGACAAAATGACCGTTATAAACTTAAATAATTACATAATGTTAATAACATGGTAATAAGGGATATAAAAGGAATAATGAACATGAAAAAGGTTCTTAAATAAATAGGAATTAACTCTAGTTTATTATTCAGGAGGTTAAAGAACGGTCGAGTCAGGATAGGACGCAAGGTAAGGGAACTTCTTAACCCAATTTCCATTCTTTGGGTTAATCTCCTACTTTCAAATTACATCATGATATTATTATGTACTATCTTGTATTTGTACTTTCTTTATGTGTAATTATAGTGAATACACATAATATATCTATTTTATTTTAAAAAGGATCTTTGTAAGGACTTCGTCTCAATCTCCTTTCATTGAGGCATATTTGGTTTTATACACGAATTTCTTTTATACGGTGTATAAACCCCCTTGACTTTTACGTTTATTCAAAAGGAATCTTTTTTTATACGAAGCGTTTTACTAAAAAACAAAAAGGAATGTTTTCTTGCCGTACGTATGCGGCGACAACGACTTCTCCGCCGCCGTGACCATTATTTGAGTTTCGGCTTCCTCTACAAGCCATCATTTTTTTAATGAAAAATAAATACAAAGTTTTAACTTTCTTTTATTTTGGTATTGAAAATGGTTTTGAAAGCGTTTTTATTATATCAATGTGTTGTATTGATATCTTGTGATTGAAATGTGGAAATTTTATGTTTCCTTTATGAATGTTTTAAGTGATACAATTATGTTATGGTTTATGATATGTTTAAACCTATTCATATGAGGAATGCATTGGACTTAATAAGTGACTGGTGGAGCCCGCTATAGCTCCTCGATGCATCGGCAGGTCTCATGAGACAAACTAGTGTCTTGGCACGAGGCCTTGAAAAAATCTTATTTGTGGTCTTGGAACAAGGCCTTGGCTACGTGGTTATGATAGTCTGACATTATGCATTCCATCATTTTGAAAGTGGTTATTGATATTTCATGTGATTATTCGACCAGTAGAATATCCATGTGAAGAAGTAAATGGCATTATCTCATTTTACTTTTTCCATATTATGTTGATGTTCATGTTTAAAAGGCTTTTGTTTTAGTTATACATTGCCTTAAATGTTTATGTTTATTTATGAAAGCTTCCGCAATATTGTTATCCTTACTGAGCATCTGAGCTCACCCCTTTCAATGTTTTAATATTTTCCAGGATGTGAAGAAGTATTTTATGAATGACCTGCAGGGATAGTCCGAAGAGGATAGAAGTGTGGACTATGGAGACTATGTTATTATAGTTTTTCACTTTGTGATGTAATGTAACATTTATGAATGTATCTAGTGTTTCCAAGGCTACTAAACTAATCGGTCTTTCGAGACTTGATCTTTTGTGATCATGCCAATGTTACGAAGTAATGCACCGGCTCTGGGTAGCTGGGGTCGGGGCGTTACAATGATGTGTCTTTACCAAAGGTTTGATATGTCAGGAGGTTTTGGTGGAGGTCTCAATATAATCACTATCAAACAATAAATCCAATGAAGAAGAATCCTTGCCATGAATGGATTTGAGGAAGACTTGATGGATTGTAGACTAAAGAGAGTAAGCGAATCAAAGAGGGGAACCCATGTAGGTAAGGGGGACCAAGTTTGGACACACATGTACACTTGTCCGACTAGATATTCACTTAAGAGACAAACAACTAGTATGAAAATACTTGGGAAAGGCCAGGATCAAGCGTTTAGGAGTATTCACAGGTGATCCTAGAAGCTGGGTGCTCAAGTTCCTGTAAAAGGAATAGGTGGGGCACAAGTATTTCAGATTTTGGGACGTTGGGTGCTTTAAGCATGCAAGTGTTATGGTTTTAAAACACTGAAATGACTTAAGTCCACTAATACTCCTTTAAATCCTCTCCTCAAGGTGTTTAAGAACTTCCAAGACAATTTCAGAATACAAGGGTGAAGTACGAGGTTAACCATAGTAGCAATTATTCTTAAGGGAAATTATTCTATACCAGTGAAGACCCCAAGGGTCAATTTATAGGAAAATATAAGACCCTGGGAGAAAAGAGTTTGGGTGTGCAAGTAGGCTGCACGACAGATTGGGGCACACATGTAGGTTGCGCACCGACGTCTTTTGGTATTTCTAAGGCAACCCAAAACTCATGCCTTTGAAAATATTGGTTTTATTCATGTATTTTGCTCTCTTATTTCTATGGTATTTACCTTTTTCCATTTTTATATTCTTTGATGGAATAGAGTGTCAAAAAATCTCCCCCCCCTCAGAACTGAATCTGGAATGAAAAGAGGATCATATACTGAGGTAATGTAGTGAAGGAGAAAGAAGAGAGTATTGGGGTGCATATGTTCTTTGCACATAGAGAAACTATTCTTACAAGATAGTAGTGCAAAAGAGTCTGGAACACAGGGTGATGTTCCTTGATTATATATAGTGGATTCACTTCAACAAAAATCCTCACAAATTCTGTAATTTCAGCTCTTGGTGCGCAAGTCTTCTTTCACTCAGACGCTTCTGTTTCACCGTGTTTCTTCTGTATTTTATTTAGTTGCGCACTATAACTGGATCACTACACATGCGTTCCATTTTACACTTTCACACCAATTTTATACTTTCGTTCCTTAATACTAAAAATATGATTTCTATCTTTTTTGTAGGTTTAATGGCTCCCCAACGAATTGGAACTGCTGATGAGATCTCTAGTAAGAGGATTGATGACATGATGGATGCCGTCAATCATGACAAATTCAATGTTTGTGATACCACCCTTTCATATACATATATATAAATATTTGTAGAAGTATCATGTAAAATTTCCCCAAAGAGCCTATCTTCCTTTTTATTGATATGGACATCTGCAGGAGGTCAATATTCCAGACCCAAAGAACTATGTCCCACATTATTGGTTTCAGGATTATATCAACTTCTCATCTATAGACGTTTCCATTGTAGGATAATTTATTTATGTTGGGATAGAAAAAAAATCTCATATCATGAATCATAGCCCGTGTACTCCAGTCTTGAAAGTACACACACCCGAGCTACAACCACACTGTAATTCATCCATCTTTTGGTAATCCCAAATGGATCAGTCCAAGGGTTGGAAGTAAAGATGGAATTTCCATCGAGGAGGAGGTGTAAAACCCACATGGATGTGGGCATACTGGGTTCATAAGACCAGTGCAGAATTTAAAGATGACTTGAAAGGTGTCAGAATTTATGAGGTCGTTTGGGTTGTAAAAACTTATGTGTAGAGGAATGATTATTTCGTACTAGAATTATTACACCGACAGGGTTTAGAGACTAACACCTTCCATTTAGCACATGGAGTGGTAGGAATCATATTGCGGGATTTTTACAAGATTTACAAAGCTCCATTCCTTGGAGACATGTATGATGAGTTTATTCTTCCCAAGGTGACATGGAATGACTCAGAGAAGAAACCATCTTTGGTTCATCAGTTGATGAAATTATTTAATAAAAGAAAGAAAATGACCACCATGAAATCACGTACCAAAATGGATATTAATCTAGAGGAATGGATAGAGATATTTTTAACAATGGAGAAGGAAAAGGATCCCACCTACACCCATACAACATGTTTTCCAAGGGAAGTGAAGATAGGTACTACTGACACCTTCTATCCAACATTGGAGAAAGAAGAATTTGATAAATGGGGATATGTAGTCAACCCAAAAATTCCTAGAAATACACATCTAGAAGGTTTCATGGCCATGAGGATCAGTGTGTATTTGTTTCCATTATGAGACTCCAAATGAGGTGTGAGGCGAAGAACCTTTGTTATTGCGACCAAGATGGAAGAGAAAACGATGGAAGGGTTGGACACTACTGTTTTGGACAAGATTCATGGGGTATTACTGCATATTTATAGATGGAAGTCTCATTTTAGAATAGAGGGAACATTCCAGGTGTTATGGGGGTGGATCTCTACTCACTTCAGAACTTATTCTATACAAAGCGAGGTACATGTTTTTGGAAGTTCTTTCTAACTATCTGTTTAGGATTTTTCTGGTATTTCACCTTTATTTCTGAACGCTTATGACATCAAGGACAGATTAGGCATGCATAAGGAGTTTCATTTCATTACTTATGGGATCCCACCTATTGGAAATTTTTTTTAATGATGGGATGACTAGTTTAGGGTTTAAGGAATACATGGTGGCTTGTAGAGATGGTATACTGGCCACAAGGATCGATAGAGAAATCATATGTGAGGCCGATGGTCATTATAGATTTCCATGTCAATTCAAACATCTACAAAAAATACTATATCCCCTCCTATTCATGTCAAATTAGAGAAACATCTTATGGTTTCCCAAAAACTATGGTTGTTAACATCTATAGAGAAGACTAGGGAAATATTTAATTTACCCACTGCTGATGCAGTAAGTAGATTGACTATCTGGAATGCCAAAAAATGGGTCGTATCTTACCCTGAAGGGGTATTAAATTATTTTTTCCCTCTAGTGGGGATAAATAGAAGTATTAGGAGGGAACCCCTTAGTTTGGAAGATAATCCCTCATCATCAGGGGATGACTCGTGAGAATCATAGGGTGGAAGAGATTATGCTCCAAATTCACCAAAGAGACCTTATTCTAGATATAACCCTCCTAATAGAATTAAGAGAGTCACACCATAAATCCCTACCAAATATGTATTGAGGTGATCTTTCTGCCATCATTATGAAGAGAGACGACTTCCATTTTCACATCCCTCATCTGTGACTATGGGGGTTGGGAAGAAACTCAAATCCAAGGATGCATGATCCTCTTCACAACCCTATGATATACACTCTAAGGATTTACGTCCAATGACTATTCAAACATGGAAGAGTCTGAACTATGATTCTGAAACCATGCGGATGGATCTGCGTGAAGAACTTCATATTCCAGGAGTAGGGGATTTACAAGCTTCTTCTGACATTATTTTTAAGGTTAATCCCATTGAGGTGAGGACCTACAATCGAGAGCTGGAAATGATCATCTATTCCACTGATTAATCAATTCCTATTTCAAAGAGGGTGAAGGAAATGATAGATCATTGTACCACTGAAGGGGTTAGTCTTTCATTATATGAAGAATGGTGTGAATTTTTAGATCCTGAGGATGTAAGTTTTGTTTATCGCACATTCTCTTTAACTTTTCAATATGAATTTTTGTCAAAAAAATTTTACTTAGGGGAAATATCATCTTAATTTTAAACTGGTTAATGTAAAGACTGCTAAAGTTCCTTCACCATAGTACATCCCTAGAGGCATTTCTCATGGAGCTACTGGATCACCCTGTGAATCGGGAGAAATATCTTCCGGTTAATGAGCAATGTAGGATTAAATAAGGATTAAATTGGGATCTCCAATACTTGTCTTCAGAGATGATGATTCAAGACCTCCTAAAAAGTAAAATAAGAAAAAGCACCAATGAAATAGATCAATGGTTAAGTGCTTTCTTAGTAGTGGTAAGCCTTCATGATAATCCTTAATTTTAGTCTTTATTCATGAAAAATTGTTTAAACTTCCTGGAATTATAGGGGCTTATTACATTTATTCTTTAAAAGAAACTACTGATAAACATCAAGGAACCACAAGGGGTACTGCTGAAAAGGCACAAATTCCTACCAATCCAATGGTTCCAAAGGAGGAATTGAGTTTTGAGGAACCATGGTCTATTCCCAGCACTACTCATATTCTTTCTATCAAAAGAGAGGTGGCTTCTGGTAAATAAAAAATACTTCATAAGGCATCAAATGTAACAATAAGTAACTTCCATCCTATGATACATTATGTTCATAACATGCACCATAACATCTGGAAACAACTAACGCTAACACCAAAACAGTTGCTGATGAATCTACCAAGGGTCAAAGGTTGCTGGAAGAAGGTTGTGAAGAAAACATGCCGAGTGCTCCCATAGGCGAGACTAACCTGGGATCTGGGATATAATTGGATGAAATGATGAATCTTTTCATGTATTTTGAATAAGTATTAGAATATGTTAATATACAAAATTATTTTTATGATTTTGGAGTTCCTTTTATAGAATCAACTGGATGTGAGTTTTCATTATTCATCCTATTAATCTTCTTATGATTAAATTTCCAACCATTGTTAGTTTAAATATGAAGTTGCATCTAAAGAAACAGTTGCTACAATGATACTTGAAGGAAGTATTGATGTGAATATCAATCCCCTCATTGCGGAGTCATTGGATTAGGTGAATCATGAGAAAGAAAATCTTCTTGAGATTCATTCTGAAGATCCTAAGCGAATTAAAGATAACACTCCCCACCCAGAAACATCAAACAGAAATGTGGAAACTATGAATATTGGGGAGGAGTCTTCCTAATCTACTGACATACTATTAGGTAAGATATACTGGTATTTTGATTTTACACACTTTTGTTATCTTTTGAAATTAACCATAACTATAATTAATTATTTACCATATAGGGATATCAACTTCAATGGAAAGGTCTGGAGTTGAAGCCATGGCATCAGCCCAAAAAAATATTGGAAGGTGAAGTAGTCATTTTTCAGGAAGGAGTAGAATATAGATCTTATTTAAGTCAATTAATCCCAGAATACAATATTCCTTATGAAAGTGACCCTGAATCAGACCCAGAACTGCATCAGGCTCTTCATCTTGTATCCCACAAATCATGGAAGAATATATGGAAGATAATATCTGAGATACCCCTTGAGGTAATGCCTTTAATAATTCCAGGACTCTCATCACTTTTTATCATAGGATTTGGTAGTTTTGAATACCACAAAATTCATATTATAGTGAAGGTTATTTCTCAATAGAGGGAGTAAGAGAAAAATCATTGGAAAGACTTGATAAAAGTTAACCTGATAATCAACACTGAAGGAATTAAAAGTAGTACTATCCCGATATGAGGCTAATAATAATGTAAATTTAAAGGAACTGAAGTAGAAGATCAAAGAAAATACTGTTTAGCAGCTGAATCTTCAACTAGAATTAGATTTCATTACTGGGGAGATTGACCAGTTTCATATCATATGAAGAAAATCTAAAAAAGATGGTGCATAGGCCATTTCAGATGCTAAAGAAGCACTTCATCATGATAAATAAAGTGGATATGGACAACTAAACGAGCATCATCAGGCATATGAAATGACTCAAGAGGATTTAAATCGAATGAGGAGTTATGTAGATTTTTTTTTATAATTTTTGATTTCTGAAAAGAGAGAGACTCAAATTTTTGGATGCTCTTATTTAAATATTTTCATAAATGAAAATCATTTTGTCTTCAATCATTTGTGTTTTCACTCTCTCTAACTACCTTTGTTTTACCTAGTCCATTGGGCCTAGTAATCGTAGTTTTATTTTTTTCTAGGGTTATATTGACAACCCTACAAACATTATATATTTTGAAAATGAGAATCAAGCCATATACATTTCTTGAAACAATCATTTAACAAAATAATTGAGTTTGAAATGAAGAATAGGGGATTTTGTCATGTTATGGGAGAGTGGTTAAACTTAAGACATAAAATGGTTTAAAGAACAAACCATATATCTTAAGGAAACACTCTTTATAGATCAGATTCATATACTGGAGGAGGAAAGAAAATTAAAAGATTTTATGACTATGGATGGAACCAAAATTGGAGATCTAGGCATCTCTACCTATCTCATTGAAAATTAGAACCAATCCCTACATAGTTCTTGAAATAAGGCCCTATGAAGATCTGACTCAGACATAGGGAAGAGAAACACTCATGTACCACTAAGGAGTAGTAATGATTTCAAGGATGTGTGTTTATGGAAACCCCTAAGGACAAGTAGAAAATATGATAGTCATGCAGCTTAATGACATGGAACATGGAAAAATGATGTCATGTAGCTTAACATCAAGAAACAAGGATGAAGAACTGTGCAGTTTTATGTCTTTCAGTGAGTACAAAAGAAACTATGCATTTTATCGTCATGAAGTAGGGATGATGGGGCTGTGCAGTTTAATGTCTTATGGTGAAGAAAAATGGTGTCATGCAGTTTAATTTTATGTGACAAGGATGAATCACTGTGTAGTTTTATGTCTTGTAGTGAGGACATAAGATCCTATGAATTTTCTCATCATACAACTACTATGATGGGGCTGTGCAGTTTAATTTCATGTGGTGAGGATGAATGGTTTCATGAAGTTTAACATCATGCGACATGGAGAAAGATGATATGCATTTTAAGATCATGCAACATGGAAACTTATGGTTGTTATGCAGTTTAATATATTGAAACTAGAACTTTATACATTGTAGTAATAAGTCTTGAAGTAAGGACATGGGAGAAGTTCAGTTTTCAATCTTGTAGTGAGGACATACATCTGTGAAACAACACCAAGTATTTCTTCAAGAATCTTACATTGTTTGGAGTTGTAATGAGCTCTACATCCATTGAATTTAAGTCATGAGCCCCATTTGAGTAGACCTTATATATGGAATACGGTCTTTACCTCTTTGGCTCAAGCATTTGAGGTTTATTTCATGGTATCATTGGAGTCTTGAGGACCAATACTAATTCTCCTTGATGAAATTTACAGAGTTGAAATTTCTTGTTAAAATATCATGCTATTTGGTTCTGGTAGACTTCTAAATGATTCAAATCATGCAATATTTTTTTGTCTAACCATTCCAGCTCATCAAACTGTTTCTGAGACTTCTCATCTATAGAAAACTAATGAAATATTTCAACTATGAGTGAAGGCAATTGAATTTCAATTGAAAAAACTGCTTCTTTTACATACACCAATGAATAAGGAGTTTCCTTCAAGGTAGTAAGGGAATTATTTTGATAATAACATAAATCATGAAAGGGTTTATGAGGCCAATATTTCTTATATTTATACACCATATTCTGGAGTATATTTTATAGGGTCTTATTGAAGGCCTCTATCTGTCCATTGGTCGCTTCATGATAACAAGATGAATAGTTGGAATTGATATTTTGTTCGTAATATAACTTATTTACATCAACAGAATAAAAATTTGTGAAATTTTATATCAATATAGTATTATAAACACTAAATCTGGTGATGATTTTAGTTTTGATACAACTAACAATTCTTTTGGATACGAATTCATTGAGAGGTATTTCCTCATCCCATTTGGAGAAGAATTCAGTAGTAGTAATGATATACTTGAACTACTTATCTGTCGCTGGAGTATAAGATCCTAATATATGCATTCCCCATATTGAAAATGTCCAAGAGTATTTAGCTATATGTTGTAACTCCATGGGTTGATGAATGAAGTTGGCATTCATTTGGAAGGAATGAAATTTCGTAGTGAAATCTATGCAATCTTGTGTCATTGAAGGCCATCATTATCCAAGCCTGTAGATTTGATTAAAAATCCTATTCCTAGACTAGTGAGCACCACAAGATTCTGAATGTACTTCTTTTATGGAAACTGCAGTCTCTTCACCATCAATACATCTGAGGATGATTCCATCAAAGCCTCATTTGTAAAGGATCTTCTGTTGATATGGACTATCATAAAGAGTAAAATTTTCCACTCATTGCCGAATATATTCATTTTCAGCTCTATATGGTGAAAGTATTCCATTTTGAATATATTCTATAATGGGTGTTCTCTATCCTATGGTATGAACATACGGATCAGAAATAAGTCCAATTTCATTAATTTCCTCCATTCTGGTTTGAACAAAATGTGAGACCACATGACGATGATCTATACTGATGAATGTATCATCCCAATATAGATTTTCCAAGGATATAGCTACATTATCCAGTGCATCATCTTGAGCATTTTGTGATCGCGAGACATAATAAAATTTCATATTTGAGGGAAATTCAACCATTAACCCTCTATCATAATCACAGTGAGTGATTAACCCTTCATTTCTAATAGATTATTCAACATTGATCTGTTTGATTACCAATTCTAAATCACCTTTCACTTTTAAGAGATTCACTTGTACCTAATGTGTCAATTCCAAGCCTACAATAAGAGCTTGATATTCTGATTCATTTTTGGTACAACCTTCTGATAATAGGATGGAGTAAGAAGAAACTTCCTTTTTTGGGGATATATGTACAATTCCAAACCCATATTTGTTGAGTTTAGTGTTTTCTATTCTCTTCACTGTGATTCTTTTGGTGGCACCTTCAAAGTAAATTTCCCATTTTAAGATTTATCTTGAATAGATAAAATCTATTAATCAAGAAGTTCAGTATTCAATGATAGTTTCCATAGATGAATTTTCATTAAGTAAGTCATCCAAATATTGGCCTTTTATTGCCTTATGGGGCATAAACTTGATATCAAACTATTATAGAATAATTTCCCATCGTTCCAGACACCCTATAAGTATAGGATGACTGAGGAGAAATTTGAGCGGGTTATTGCGAGACACCAATTGTAACTCAGGGTGTTTCAAGTAATGCCTAAATTTATACACTTTGAATATTAATTCTAAACATCACTTTTCAATACTTGAATACTGAGATTCTGCCTTAAGCATAGTTTGACTGAGATAGTAAAGACTATTTTTATTCCCAGCATTATTATTTTGGGCAAGGAAGGCACCCAATGATCAATCTAAAGCTATCACCTAGAGAATAAGTGGTCTTCCTTCAATAGGTGACATTAATACTAGTGGAATCAAGATATTTTTTTTTGACCATATCAAATGCTTCTTGGAAGTATTTAGTCCATTGATACATGACTCCATTCTTCATTAATCTAGTGAATGGAAAATAATTTCCTGTCGAATTGGCGATAAAGAGCAGAATAATGGGCAAGTGTTCTTGGAGTCCTCTTAATTATTTAAAATTTAAAGGAGGTGACATGCCAAGGATCAATTTTGATTTGTCCAGATCAACTTCAATACCTAGGTGGCGTAAAATGAAGCCAATGAACATTCTTGAGGTTTCCCTAAAATCACATTTCAAGGGGCTCATCTTCATATTATGTTGCCGAAGTTTATTGAATATGGTATCCAGATCATCCAATTGATTGAAACATTTTCTATATTTTACCATCAAATCATCCACATAAAATTCAACAAATTTCCTTAAAAAGGGTTTGAAGATATGGTGCATGGCACGTTGATACATTGCACCTACATTATTTAAGACAAAGGTCATTAACTGATAGAAACACACACCTTGAGGGTCTCTTAAGGTAGTAGATTCTTCATCCTATGGGGCTATATAGATTTTATTGTACCCAAAGTAGCCATCCATGAATAAAAGAGATTCATGTCCCGCTGTTGTATAAATTAAAAGCTCTGTGATCGGAGCTAGAAAATCATCTTTAGGACAATGCCACTTAAGATCTCTGAAATGAATAAAAACTCTGATTTTCCAATTAATATTTTCCCTAGGAATATTTTGGCCATCCATTTGTGATATTGAAACTCCTTGAAAAAATTATCCATTATATGTTTATCTACTTCTGCTACAATTTTAAAGGTATGAGTTGGGTGTGTACTTCTTGCTTCCTGCTTGAATCCTCAATGTTCTTATGGAAAACCCAAATGGTGCATGGATACATCAGGATAAATACATGGAATTTCCATATAATTCCAAGGAAATATATCTTTATTTTTTTAGAAATGAACTATACACCTCTTTCTCTTCAGAGGACATGGCACCACTAATTAAAGTGGGGGTGTGAATCTTCTTCTATACCAAGATTTATTTCTCTGAGCTCATCCACAGTAGTTAAGACACCTTCCTCAAATGTTAGAGGAGAATCCCTGAGATCTTCCTCTTTTTTTTCATTATGTGTCACCTATTCTATTTCTACTTGAATAGTAGATGAAGAGGAAAAACATCCAGAGTTTTTGGAGGAGTTATTATTTGAACATTTTGAAGAAGAGGCCACCATATCTGACCCTACTGATGATGAATGGTCTTCCTATAGTAATAAAGAGGAGATGATGGATTGGGAATCAACATATTTATCTTCCTCTAGAATTTATACAACTTCTTCTACTATGATTGAAAAAATAGTGTCTTGATATAGTTTGGAAAATTATATGAAGACATCTCTATTTAGGCTTCCATCAATACTTGGGGAATCAAAAATTTCTCCAATGTTGTCTAGATCAGTTACCGTAATTGACATTATGGAAGTTATTGGATGAGTGCATGGATTTGGGTTTAACTTTTGAAGTTGATTAATTGGTTACACATAATCTATACTCAAATGTATGAGTGGGTGTGTTGGGATCTTTTATAGTCCATTCAAAGCATTATCTCTGGTTATCTCATTTTTCATGGACCCCGTTCCCTTTGTGTGATAAAACTATGGCTCAATGTATTGATATTCACATGTTTTAAATAGATCCTTGTCACCATATAATGTCCCAATTTGTCCATTGAAATTTTATTTAAGACATTGGTGGTATGATGAATTTATGGAAGCATGTTGATGCAGCCTTGGCCTTCTAATCAGAATGTTGAAGGCTGTGTCCTGACAAACAACTATGAAATTTGAATTAGAAAAAAATCTCCATATTGAGTTATGAGTGTAATATCATGCAAAGTTTATTAGTCCTTATTTTCAAATCTTGGAAAAATCAAAGTGAAATGATATAAATCAAATTCATTTAGGCCTAATCGAAGAAGTGTACGAATGTGAATGAGGTTGACTTGGGAGCCATTATCAACAAAAGCTCATCGAATGTCTATATCTTTGACCTTTCCAGACAAATACATCGGTCTGATTTGTCCATGTACAATATCTACTTCATCATCATTCTTAAAGGATATAACTACATGAAAAATTGAAGGATCATTTTCTATACAATAAACTTTAGCAGTGGCAACATCAGTTTCAAACTCTTGAGGACTTACCAAAGCCTCAATATGTGCTTCTAAAAGATATTTTGACAAATTTAAGGAATCCAAAATTGAAAACATGGCCAATACATGGGCCAATTATTTCATGAAATCATACTTTTGGACCAAAGGTATGTGTTTACTAGCATAGAGATGTGGTTTTGTAGCTGCCTTGGAAGATTATTCTTCTGATGTAGATGTAACCTGTGATGGAGCGGAATCTGAAAATACTCATGGATTTGGTATATTAGACTTACTAGGTATATCCACTTGCTGAGAGGAAGATGGTGTGACTTCTAATCAGTCCTCTATAATAATCATGTCATAACCAATCTTGTCATTAATGGAATAAAATCTTTTTTCTAGTTGAGCATGCTGAAGAGCTCTCCCATGAGTTTCCGCCACATATATGGTTCAAGTTGAGGTAGAGTTAAAATTGTGGTTACTAGAATTCCCACTTCTTCCCTGGTATCCTCGACCTTGGCCTCATCCTTTTGTTCAATAGTTAGGTAATTAGAACCATGACTCATTATAATAAGAATCACCATCAGAATAAGGATCCGTTAAGTGGATAACATTATCAGAAACAAATATCAATTCTTCATCTCATGATGTCTCTTCTCGATAGGTCAATTATGGTTGTGGCATTTGGTGGGGTGGTGATCGTGCTTTTGAAATAGATGACATAAAATCTTCTAGGGTCAAGCAAAACATTGGCCTTGACATGAGCTCATCTTATTCTGACTGTTCTTTATCCTTATGATCACTTCACTTCTTTGAGGATTGACCTTTTGATGAAAGTGGTTTTACTGTGGCAGGAGTGGTGGAAGACAATCGGGTGTATCAACTATGTTTATAAAATGGCATGGGTTCAGTTGACCATTTTACTGATCATCCAATCATAATATCTCTACAATTTATTACATTTGGCTTCCAACCATTTTCCTTCATCCTCTAAATCAGTAGCAGTAACACATGATACTTGAGCAGACAAAATTTTCAGTTTCACTTGTCCAATTTCTACCATTTTTTGCAGGAGGTACGTAAAAACAAAACACTCCTGAATAGAATTCCCCATCATCTAGTTAAAGGGAAAATAATTCATAAGATCTTCATCTCCTTCTTTTTTTGGTTTCTTTATCCTTTGAAACTAAACCAAAATTTTCTCCAGAGTTGAGATAAAGTAACCAGAATGTTGCTTGTTCCGGAAGAAATAAACGTTTCTATTTAATTACTCAAATTGTTTCCACCTTTGATATGCTTTATCATCATGATTTGGCGATCATTACTACTGATGTTCTATAGATATAACTCTTTGATACGATGAAGGTTTTTAAGTGTAAGTAGGTACAAGTGTTTTCTTGAGTGTAACTGTAGAATCCTATGAATTCCCTTTTCTTCTTCCCAGAGCTAATGGAATTACACGAGTTTTAGCCTCAGTTTTAATAATAGAATCATATATCTGTTGAGAAATTGATAAATGATATCGAAACCATCCTATGTATTTATCCGGAATCAGTGGTGTGCGTAACTCATCCCGTATATTTTCCACAAAATTAGAAGAAACTGTTCTTAAGGGAGTATCAGACTTAAGGAAAATGATAATCCTTTCCATCGCGCAATAAAATATAAAAATCTTTCATTATGCATTTTATTATAATTTCTAAGATAAAAAATAGTTGTGTTCAGTAATGTTGAGTTGAATTGAAGAATGAATTTCCGACGAAGGTCTTCCCATCTAGTAATTGATTGAGATTGAAAAATTTTAAACCATATTAAACTTGGTCTTTATAATGAATTTAAAAAACACATAATCTTTAATCTTTATTTGTATTGAAGAGTTCATATCATGAGATCACAATGAGAAACAAAATGTGTTAAGTGTTGTTCCGGATCTCCCGAACCATTAAAGATTGAAAATATAGTATTCAAAAAATTTGGTGGGGGAGGAATAAGATCCACAAACTCAGGATAATATTTTTATGGCTAAACTGGCACACATCGTTACTCCATTGCTTGCAATCGAGTTCTCAATGCCTCAATTGTGTTCATAAGTATTTGGGGAACATCCAGATGAACTGGAACCTATGCAGGTACAACAACTAGATATTGACCTGGTGCAGTGGCCAACAAAACCACTAGTGGTGGTGCTGCTATTTTTCATAGATAACCCACAAGAATAAACCTATCAAGATGTGTTTGATCATACCTTGGATGTGTACCCAATGAAGGGAATTTATTATTTTTATCTTTTGTTTCTAAAAATCCCCTTTTTTGAGGATGTCCTATAGGATGTGAAAGATAATGATCTTCTAGGGGAGTACGTCTAGAAGAATTGCTATTTTGAAGTAACTCCGTATTGAGTCTTTTCAACTATTTCATCTCCTCTTCCTTCTATGAAAATTTCTCTTCAAGCAAAAGATATTGACCTTTTCTAGTGGAAAAATAAAATGCAATATGACTTTTACCTTTCCCCTAGTTAGATGCCTTTTAGAGGGGTAGGTGTTGGTTATTTGAAGGCATACTTAGATTCTGGGTAAACCTCTGATTTTGGGTATATACACCTTCTTCATTTGCCTCATTGTGTACCATATTATGGATAAGAACTTCATGTTATGATTCCACTTAATGAGAATCATTTTCTAGAAGACATTCTGCAATGGTGTTAGTGATATTTACTGATGCTTAATACATTGATGGAATTCTGTCAGTATTTTTGTAATATCATATAATTATTTATTTTCAATAAGACTTTTTTATCCTCTATGATGGATTCTTAGGAGATTTTTTATAGAAAGTAACCTTAAGGGAATCCTCATATTGTTCAGTTGTGCGATTTCATTGTAGCTTCTTCCCTAATCAGGAAAAACTGACTTCTGTTGAGGAGGGTATTATAGATGTGAAAATCCCCCAACACTATAGGATGGGGCTGTTCATGTTCCTCTTCATCAAACATTTTAACTTTTTTTAATGAACTTGATTGTTGAATTAAATGAGCCCCCATCCCTACAAGCTGGGGTTGTTCTTGAACTACAATGGCTGAGATTTGCGAAACTGCTCTTCTAATTTTGTGAATTTTGGTTTTGATAATAGCTGAGTGCATTATCTGACAACCACTCAAACCACCTATTTTAGATGATCACTATGCTATTTCAGAAATTTGAGTTATCTTATGGATGAAAACCTCTAAGTAGAATGTCTTATCAATATTTTTAGATTCTTGATGTAAAAGTAACTCAACAACTTGTTTTCTTTGAGACCGACTCTAATGAGAGAAATTTGAGGCATGTTCTTGAGAGTATATTTGATTACATACAAAATCCGTTGATTTTATCCTACAATGGGAAATAACATTTCATGAGACCACTTTTGGTGGGATTTTTTGATTTTGGAGTGCAGTGAAATACAATGCTCCATGTGCACCCCATCCTCTGATATAAACACCAGATGCAGAATCATGAAATAACTAGAGTAGCCTATTTAGAGCATTGTGGCATGAATGTTAAAGGGTTCTTTGCTATTTCTCAACTTTTTGATGTCAGTAAATTGAGAGAGATTCCAGGTTAATTTGGTGTTTCAACCCTTCTATTACCATTACATTATTTTGATATTCATCTTTTTGCAATGCTTTAGTTTTCAAATAATGAAGAGTCTTCCATATGTTGAGGAGCATATCCTGTATTCAATATTCTAGAATTAATTCTAGAATATCATTCTGAGAATTTTCAAAAGGCTAGGACATGACTGGTATTTCTACTTAGCCAAATGTTTTTTAATGTTTAACATATCATCATCATCATTCACTAGTGATTTCTTGAATTGGTCTGACCAAAGTGGACACATTGTATTAGAAGATAAATGAACCATGGGAGGTTTGGATAATGACTGTTTCACTAAAATGTATTCAGGTTAAGAAACTATTTCACCCTTCAATGGAAAGTCATCAGACATGACTTGTCTTGTGTTTGAAAATTCCTTGATATAGGAGGGTTTTCTCATTGCTACATTGTCAATTATAAAATTTTCTCAACAATCAGAAGTACTAATGAAGAGAGTACTTTCGTAGAGAATGACATCATGGGGAGGACCACTATGGTGGATTTTAGTAATGGAAGATTCCTCTTTCTCCTTGGTCTTCTGGCCACATGGAGGGTTTCTGTGGCTCTCATCCAGAGATAGATTATCTAGATTGACTGAATTTTCATGAATCAAGCCTTCATGATGAATTATTTAATGGGGAACATCATAATTACTATTAATACTCCCATAATTTGGTAATGAGAAGGTAAAATCATAAGAATCAATATATAAATGTATGAGGGATTCAATAACTCCATCTTTAAGAGGAGCCAAATTGCATCTTGACTGTTGATTTTCCAACCGTGTTTGACAATAATTATTCTTTTATTTCTATTACACATTGTTGAGACCAATTTCTGAGAGAAGTGGTTATCATGGGAAAGTGTATGTTCCTTCTTTGTATTGGTTACCAGAACTGACCGATTACCTCCAATTGGAAAGCGTGTATGTTCCTGATCTTGTTGTCTGTATGATATGTGGAACTATTCCCTATAACCCTCCGGGACTAGAATAGAGGTGTCTTTCTGCTCTGGGATGGAATGTCGATGTGTCATCCCATGTCTAATGATAGATTTATTTGTCTGTTTTCCTGGTGCTGCTGAAGTAGTTGTTATAATATCCTGGCATGCGTCAAGAATATGGGTAGGGATTTGTGTGTGTCCTTTCACCATTAATAAGATGTGTTTGGTGGCTTCAATGACCTAAAATGGGAATATATATATATTTTGTATTGGGATTAGGTATATGTGTATAATCATATCCTCATTTTCCTATAAATGGGTGCTGACAGTACTCATGCATGGGGGCAGAGAGTTAGGTCTGCCCCAGATTTGTTGTCGGGGCTTTCCGACTAACTTTTCCGAGTGCTGCCAAACAAGACCGTTGGCATGTTTGATGAACATTGGAAGATGTATGTGTCTGATATCTTTTTAACATCTATTATGGTTGATTTACTTCCTTCAAAACCATAATATAGGATTATTGAGAGATGTGGTGATTTTAATAAGGTGTATGTTTTTGTTTAACAGTTTCCACCAAATTTTATTGGAGGGATTCATTAAATGCTGTCAGATGAGCTTTCTTACTGGATGATAACTTATAAGCAAGTTTATGTGCATGTTCATGGTACTTCAACATATTTATTTGGTTGTATTTGTGGGTTTCTTCCAGAAGAGTATACTAGACATCAAAATTAGGATAGACGGGTGTACGTGCCCGCTCGTTGTTCTCCATCATGTTATGTTGACGGACTTATCTAGAGTGGGATGAGGTAAGAACCTTCTCCCTATTGATCGGATGTTGTCCCTGGTGGGTTTTCTTTCATATCTGGGTCTGAGAGACCTAGGCCGAACATCTAGAGGCAATACCCCCATCATGTTGGGGGTTTACTACTGTACAATTCTTTTGGCGGTGTTTGTTGGTAAAAATCCCCCAGAAGGATCCCCGTTTCTTTGATTTAGGTGTTGATTGACCTCTTTACCCACCACCCTGTAGTACGAGAGGGAATGATTATTTCATTCTAGTGATAAAGACCCAAAACAGTTGAAAACGGTGGTTGGAACCATCTGCTTCTTGATCATCGGTTGTTGTTGGCCAGATGATCAAGGATTGTTATTGACCTAGAGGGCTTATTGGGATGTCTCCAAGTCAGTATTGTAATATGATAGAGAAACTTCTTTACCAATGCGTTGGAGACCCAACATTGAAGACGATGGGTGGGTGATAATTTCATTCCGTTGGATGAGGATCCAGCATGAGCAGTGGTTGGGAAGTTCACAGATGTTGACTTGATGAAATCCATTTTGGACTGAAGGGAGTTTTGAGAAAAACATGAAAACAATAATAAACACCGTTAAAGAAAACTCTTTTATATAGATAAATATGTTATTTATTTATTTCTATGGACTTACTTTATCAATTTATAGGGTCCTAATAGGTGGGTAAAATTATAAACATGGTTAAGGATTCACGTCGGGTTCAACATTTTTTTCGTCGTTCCTTGAAACGTGTGTTCTAGTTTTAAGAATCATTTCTTCCAAACAATTTCCATTAGATTTATTTATATAACTCAAAACTTCCAATAGTTATTTATCCAAAGGTTTCTCACTTTCTCAAGGTAGGAATTCGTTATGTTTGAACTTTACGATACTTAGGAACATTCATTGGTCGAGAGGATGGGAGGTCAGACGCATCACACCCTTTTGGGGGGAATTATTTTCTACAATGTGAATCTCTTTATAAATTTAAGATATTTTCATGAATCCTTATTAATTTACCAAGTAAAACATTAATTTCCCATGGAATTTAAAATCACTTATTAACATGTATAAAAAAATTGAATCATCCGCATGTGTTCAAGGTTCTTCATTAATTGATATTTCCATATGTATTTGAGATTCCCCAAAAATGGTATCCTCTCATATACTATTTATATATTCTTTTAATCATATTTATAATGATGTTGGATTTTAATCCCCTCAGTGGTTCACTCTGGAATTTGTTGTCATCTAAGGAGATGAAGGTTTGTATTGATATTGGGATCGTACCAATGAAATGTGTTACCTACCTGTCCTTGTGAATGGAATTAGAATCCTCGTAGTTCGGTTCCAATCAATGGGATACATCATACATTTTAAAGTCATGTGACAATGACCCTTACATAGAGTTTAATGTCCTTTGGTAAGGACATCTAAGAAAAAAGGTGCTTAGTCAAATCTTGGGTTTGGGAATTATACATTAATAGCCCAAAGAACTTCGAAAAAATATGGGTTTCCAAGTGAGATTGAACCCTGTTGGGAATATGGCCCCAAAAAAATATGGATGATTTTGAAGTGTTTGGTTTGATCCTAATAAAGGATTCCTACATATCCCATACAGATGGGAATCAAAGCCCACGTAGTTTGATTGGGGTCTCATATGAGAGTATAGTCCTTTGAGGGATATGAGTTTGGGATTACATCCTGAAAATGATTCCTTAATGATTTAGGGGTTTAATTTGGGGATTATTCATAAGGAGGATTCCTAGATAAAGGGAAATGAGATTGAATTCTTGAAGAGGATATTCAGTGAGCTCAGGCCCTAAGATGCCTTCCTATGTATCCCAATTGTTATTGGAATTAGAGTTATCATAGTTTATTCCACAAATGTTTATGCACATGTTTTAATCATCACGAATCTCTAAGCCCAAGTGATTCATTCTCGGTGTGAGAAACAAGAGGATATGAAATATTTAACAATGACATATACACTTTTCCACCTCCACTAGTGGAAGAGGGCACACCTATAGTAGTGATAATGGATGAGGGAAAGGCGACCTAGAAAGAGGGAGATGTGACCAACCCTCACTATGTTCTCTTAAAATTGGACAAGGATCCAATGGAAGGAGGAAGGGATGAAGGTCAAGGGATTACACAAGGATGGATTCCCTATGTTTACAAAGCTGAGAGTGAGAGGGAAAAGGTAACAAAGGTCCTTATTCTTATCTCTCCTATGGTCTTTGGCACCAAAGAAGAGATGATATGAGATGATGCTACCTCTTGCAAGAAAATATAGGGGCCTAAACTAGGATGGATGACCTTGTATATCTTGGTAGGAGAGGGAGATTTATCTTTTGCTTGTATATAAAATAATTTGTGAATTGTACCTTCCTTACTAGAGACCTAAGGTTCCAGGTTATCACTTTGAGGAGGGAGAGTCCAGGGCCCAAACCCTCCTCCAAACTTCGAACATCCCAACACTACTCCTGGGAGAATGGTCCATGTGACTATAGATATACAAACCGACATACACTTCATGAATCCTATCCCAATTGAGAAAAAATGTGGAAAACCTCTAACTGCAGATACACACACCCAAATCAGAGACATGATGATGTGTCTTTCCCAATTGTTTGATAAGTCAGGAGGTTTTGGTGTAGGTCTCAAAAGAATCGCTTTTAAAAAAGGGAACCAATAAAGAAGAAGCCCTTCCATGAATGGATTTAGGGAAGACATGATTTATTGTAGACTGAAGAGAGTAAGTGAATCAAAGAGGGGCTCCCAAGCAGGTAAGGGTGCGCAAGTTGGATTGGGAGACCTGATATTCATTTATGAGGGAAAAAACCAGTATGGTAATACTTGTGCGAGGCCTGGATCAATCCTTCAGGAGTATTAACTATTGATCCCAATAGTTGGGTTTGTGAGTTCATGTAAAAGGTAAAGTTGGGGCACAATTATTTCTTGTTTAGGGAGGTTGGGTGCTTTAGGCATGCAAGTTTTATGGTTTTGAAACAAAAAAAGGACTTAATTCCAATGGTCCGCCTTCAAATCCTCTTCTCAAGGTGTCGAAGAACTACCTTGACAATTTTGAAAGACTGGGGTGAAGTACTAGGGTGACTAGAGAATAAATTGGGCTTCACAGAAATTCTTCTGTACAAATGAAAACCCAAGGGTCTATTAATAGGAAAATATATGACCACTGGAAAAATGAGTTTGGGCGTGCAAGTATGATGTACAATAGATTGTGAAGCGAATGTAGGATGCGCACGGACACCTTTTGGTATGACTATGATGAACCAAAACTAATGACTTTTAAAATCTTGATTTTCAGCATGTATTTTCCCATCTTCTTTCTTAGGAATTTCCCTTTATCATTTTTTAGAATCTTTGATGGAACAATGTGTCAATTATCATATTGCACTAGAGGTTTCTCTACTTGGTATGACCAAAGTGGACGCTCTGTACTTGAAGATAAATGAACGAAGGGAGGTTTGGAGAATGACTATTTCCCTAAGATGTATTTGTATTGAGAAATTATTTCACTTGTTAATGGAAAGGCATCAAACATGAATGGACTTGTGTTTACAAGTTCGTCAAGATAGGAGGGCATTCTCATCACTACATTATCAATTATTCAATTATCTTGAAAATGATAAATACTACCGTGGATAAGACTTTTTAGTGAATTCCATCATGAGGAGGGCCACCATGGTTGATTATAGAAATGGATAAATCCTCTTTCTCCTTGGTCTTTTGGCCCCATAGAGGGTGGCTGTGGCTCTCATATGGAGACATGATCATTAGATTGACTGAATTTTCCTGAAGCAAGCCTTCATGATATAGTTTACGATTAGGAGCTTTTGAATTATAGCTACTACTCTCATAAATTGTTAATGAGACAGTGAGATCTTGAGCAGAATAGATAAATGTCTGTGAGATTCATGAAATCCATCATTGAGAGGAGACAAATTGAATCTTGGATATTTATTTTCGAACTGTGTTTGGAGAGACTTCTTCTTGGTTGTTCTCTTACACATAGTTAGGGCTACATGCTGGGAGAAGTGGTTATCATGGGAAGGTGTATGTGCCTGCCTTGGAGTGGTTACCAGAACAGACTGATTACTACCAATTATAAATGCTGTATGTTTCTGATCCTATTGTCCATATGATATGGGGGAGTATGCCCCATGACCCTTCTGGACTAGAAAAATGGGGTATATCTACTCTGGGATGGCATGCCGATATGTCATCACATGTGTGGGGACAAATTTATGTGTCTATTCCCCTGGTAATGCTGAAGTATTTGTAATAATATCCTAGAATTCTTCTAGAATATGGTTAGGAATTTGTGCCTACCCTTTCACCATTGATAAGATGTGTTTGATGACTTTAGTGGTCAGAATGAGAATATATGTCAATTTCATATCTGGAGTAGGTGTATATGCATGCTTCTGTCCTCATTTTCTTATCAATGGGTATTGATAGTACGAATGTATTGGGGAAGAGGGTTGGGTATGTCCCAAATTTGTCATCGATGCTTTCAGAATTACTTCTCTAGGTGGTTCCAAACGAGACTATTGGCAGGTTTAATGAATACTGGTAGGTGTATGTGTCTGCTGGCTATTTCCCATCATGTTTGGTTTAAATACTTTATTCAATTCTATAAGAAGATATTAATGTTAGAATTGGTGATTATAAGCTGGTGTGTGTTTCTGTTTTCCAGTTTCCAACACATTAGATTGGCAGGCTTCTTTAAATGTAGTCATGAAAACCTGGTGAATGGATGATAACTTGTAAGTGGATGTATGTGCCTATTGAAGATACTCAACCAGATTTATCTAGTTTGATTGGTGGGTTGCTTCCAGATGAGTTTATTAGACATCAAAATTAGTACCAATAGGTGTATGTGCCTGCGTGTTGTTCACCATCAAGTTATGTTGATGGACTTCTCCAAAGGGGGAAGAGGTAAGAACCTACTTCCTGTTGACCGGACATTGTCCTCGATGGTTCGTCTCGCATGACCAGGTTTGAGAGACCTGGGATGAACGTCCAAAGAAAACACCCCCATCAGGTTGGGGGTTCACTAATGCACAATTTTGCTGGTAGTGATTGTTGGTGGGAATCCCCATGAAGGATCCCTGCATATTTTAATTGAGGCCTGAGTGACATCTTGATCCAACTCCCTATAGTATGGGGGGGGACTGGTTATTACGTTCTGGGGATAAGGACCCGAAATGGTTGAAGAAAGTGGTTGGCGCCATCTATTTATTGATCATTGGTCATCTTTGGTCAGATGATAGAGGATTGTTATTGAACTAAAGGGCCTTCCGAGCAGCCTCTGAAGTTGGGATTGTACCATGGTGACGATACTCCCTTACCATCACATTGGAGAACCAACATTGAAGAAGTTGGGTGGGTGATAATGTTCTTCCCATGGATGAGGATCCAGCCTGATCAGTGGCTGGAATGTTCACAGATGTCGTCTCAAAGAAATCCATTTTGGACTAAACGGAGTTATGAGAAAAAACATGAAAATAGCAACAATAAAATCCATTAAATGGCATCTATTTAGATGGATACATGCATGATTGATTCCTTTTTTCTTTCCAACATTTATCAATTGATTGGTCCAGATAGGTGGGTAACATTATTAACCTGGTTAAGGATTCACGTCAGGTTCACCATTTTTGTTTTTTAGTTCCTTGAAATGTGTGTTCTAGTTTTAATAAGCACTGCTTCCAGGCAGTTTCAATTGGATTTATTCATGGAACCAGAAACCTAAAATAGTTATTTATCCAAAGGGTACCATCTTTTCAAAGTCAAGAATTTATTATGTCTGAACTTAATGGTACTTATTACTGTGATTTGGTAGAGAGGATGGGAGGTCGAACTCATCACACCCTTTTGGGGGGAATTATTGTCTAATCCGGGACTCTATTTATAAATTTAAGATATTTTAATGAATCATTATTATTTCACAAAGTATAAAAAAATTTTCCCCATGGAATTTTAAATCACTTATTAATATGTTTAAAATTTATAATCATCAGTATGTATTCAAGGTTCTTCATTAATGGAGATATCTGTATGTATTCGAGGTTCTCCATTAATGGTATCCTCTCATATACTATTTAATTATCCTTTTATTCAGCATTATGATGATATTGGTTTTTTAGAAACTCAGTGGGGTACTCTGGAATTTACTATCATCTAGAGAGATAAATGTTTGTTTTGTTACTAGGATCATACCCATAAAATGGTCTACCTACATATCCTTGTGAAAGGAATCAAAACCCTTTTAGTTTGGTGCCGCTTAATGCAACACATCATACCTTTTAAGGTCATGTGATAAGGACCTAGACATAGAGAATAATGTCATGTGGTAAGGACCTATATGAGAAAGTTTCTTAGTAAGTGTTTGGTGTGGGACTTATGCTAAAGAATACCATAGAACATGGAAATAATATGAGTTTCCAAATAATATTAGACAATGTTGGGAATATGTACCAAGGAGAATTGGGTTGATTTGTAGTGTCGGGTTTGTACCTCATGGAGGCTTTCTACGTATCCCCTATGGATAGGAATCAAATCCCACATAGTTTGATGATTCTCATAGGAGTGTCTAGTTCTTTGAGTGAAATGAGTTTGGGATTACTTCCTGAAAAGAATTCCTTGATGGTTTAGGGGTTTAATTTTGGGATTATTCGTAAGGAGGATGCCTAGATTAAGGGAATTAGGGTTGGATTCCTGAAGAGGATATATTGTGATCTCGGGCCCTCAGAAGGATTCCTACATATCATTATTATAGTGGTAATAATATTTCTCGTTGTTCATTCACCGTGATTTTTTTGTGCACAATGTTCTAATCATCAGAAATCACTAAGCCCACGTGAGTCATGCTCAGTGTGAGAAAGAAGAGGTTGTGAAAGATTCAGCAAAGGCACCCACACTTTTCCTCCTTTACTGGTGGAAGATGGATTACTTATTGCAGTGTTAGTGGAAGAGGGAAAGTTATCTGTGGATGAGGATATGCCTATCAGCCTTCCCAATAATCTATTTACATTGGACCAGGGTCCAATGAAAGGAAGGAGGGATGAAGGTTATGGGCATATTCTAGGATGCATACCATAAAATTGAACCTGGTAGGGGAAGGAAATTTATCCTTTATTCAAAAGGAATAAATGTCGGTGTGAACAGTACCTTCCCTACCAAAATACCTGAGGTTCCTAGTCTCTTTGAGAATGGAGAGGTCAAGACCCATAGCCTCCTCCAAACCCAGAACTTCCCAAAACTGTTTCTAAAAGAATGGTCCATGTGAAAATGGATATAAACACCCAAAAAACATTATGAATCCAAATCCCATTGTGAAACAAATGTATAAATCCTCTGACTATGGATATAAAAACCCAAATAGCTGACATGATGATGTGAAATTCCCAAAGGTTTTATAATTCATGAGGTTTTAGTGGAGGCTTCAACTTAGTCCCTTTCAGATAAGGGAACCAAGGAAGGGGATACCCCACCATGAGTGGATTTAAAGAGGGTACTTATGTTGATATGTAGGCCGTATACCAAGTTCTTCCACATAGGTAATGCGTGCAAGTGTGCCATGTAGGTACTACGCACAAGTGTGCCATGTAGGTACCCCATGTTGCTGCGCCGTGTAGCTATACCACATAGGTCTGCTACATAAGTGTTCCACACAGGTTTGTATGATGACTGAAGAATATTTTTCACATATGGAACTAAAACTATGTAAAATTTTTAAAGTCTTTCAAAACATGATTATATCATTTAATTATCTCTTGTCTCGTACCTTAGAGAGTTTCATTAGACAATTTTGGGGATATGGGCGAAAAATCTACATAATGGGAGATTCAGGGAGTCATTCAACTTTTTTAGTGTGTGAAATGGGGAGACCAAGGGTCCTATTTATAGGTATGGATGGGGACTTGTCGAAGGGACATTATCAGTGTAGGTTCTCCACACAGGGGTACCGCATAGGGGTACATAAATTATACTATTTCATAGGTTTATCGCGTAGCTCTGTCGCGCAGGTCTTTCGTGCAGCCCTTTAGAGGGTTTGGATTTTTTTTTTGAATTCATCAAACCGCATCTTGGGATTTTGAAATATCCTGGGATATCTTATTTGTATTTTTGTATTTTTAATTTGTGTTAATAGTATCACATAGATATAAATTTTTAGAGGATAGGTGATGAGTTATTGTAGAGATATAGGGATGTGAAAACAGACCAAGATATATGTTTCCATGTGGTCTATGTGTGCATTAAAGATGTCTGGTTTCAGCAGTTACGTGTTGAGTATGAAGATATATTAGAATAAATGTCAGTATATATTGGTGAATTGATGATGAAACATCCTATTGACGGTATAAAAGTGAATCCATAGGTAAAAAAGAAAATAAAACATACACATATTTATTTTTACTGATATTATTAAGATATAATATTTATATATTTTGTTGGCTCTAGATACAACTTGGGAAAATTATAGCGAGCTCATTACAGATCTAGATAAGGATGAACCTCATGTATAAGGTAATTTAAATTAGAATTTTAATATTAGATTATTCAATTGATATGAATAATTTAAAATATTTTTTCCTAGAAGACCTTATTTAATCTTGAAATCATTATTAGATGAATATATCAGATTGAATCCACAATAGAACTTGTTATCTTTGATACCACTTCTTTTATAATATAACACATGTGGAAATGATACTGAAGGTTATACCCAAATTTTTTATTCTCTTCTACATTCTAGATATGTCTGTGTGTTCTTACTCATAAAAATAAATATAAACAATGTTGCTCTACATCATTGAACCTTATTTAACAAAACAGATATATTAATGAACTTATGTTCTTGGATCAAATTATCCTTTTTTATATTTCTAGATCATCTTTTATAAACAACAATAACTCAACCATCATAGACATCAGATACCAGGACAAATTATATTCTACTGTTCTAACAATCTTACTAAATAGGATCCATATTTTTTTGAATGAATCATTCTCATAAAGAATGGTACTCAAATTCCTCCCATGAAATTTTATCTTGAATGCACTACATGTTCTCCTAGATATTTTAATATTAATTTAACCCTCCTCATATGGCTTAGCCATCCTAGTGATATCTACCATCTTACTTTTCATCCCAAATGAAACTTCTGAGAATCAATTCGATTCTTATGATGACATATTTTTGGGTTTGAATGAATGTATGTACATTCACTGAGATGGATGATATGAAACTTTTTAATTGTTTTAGGCCTTATTCCTCCTAGTAATAACAAGGTTTGTCTATTCACGAACAATGTAATTGGAAATTTTTTCTCCATTCTGGTTTTATTTATTTTACCCACTATTACTACTAGATTTTTTCTTTATCAGATCTTTTAATTGATAATTCTTTTTATCCTCAATCTCACACTAATATTCCCATATCAAAATTACATTTTTCAGTAGTTACATCACTATTTTATTGTAAAAGATTCTAATTTTTATTGATATTCAACTCATTTATAATATGATATTCAACTCATTTATAATATAATTTTCATCTTGGTTTTAAATAAATTTTCTAAAACTTTATTATTGAATTTATATTTATTTCAAATGGATGTATGTGCTTGTAAAATACCTTCATTTATAGAAGCATTATACTATTGATACTTTTCCTTATTTTTAATAACACATTTACTTCCGAAAACATAACATTACTTGAGGTTTGGATTATTTATTTAAAACAACTCAATGGGTGTATTCCATTTATTTTCACATTATATGGATCTATTGGAGATATAACATGATTTTATAACTAATTCCTACCTATACGTCTCTTTTTTATTCATTTCAAGGAGAGTATTTTGTGCCATAACATTGACGATACAATAATTTCATTAAATAAATTTATTTTTATGGATTTTGAATACATAAAACAAGATTTTTTATCCAATTATTTATAATTTTATATTATAATAGAGTATTGGTAATCTCTATGCCATTGTGGGATTAGAAACTTTTAATTTTTAGCCCATGCATTTTTACACTAATATCTGGTAAAGAGTAATGCACCTGAATAAGTATGATTTATAAGAAACAATCATTAGAGAATAAATCCTACTATATTCAACAATAAATAAATAAAATTAGTTTTGAAATTCCTAGATTTTGGTATCATTGTAAAACACAAATCCACATGCACTATCAGGATAAATCACTTTGACTTCTTCTCTTTTATTTTATATGTTTTTCAATCAATATTTATTTTTTGAATAGTATGACATATATGTGTCTGATCATGAGTAATAATAGGGATATCTCAATATTTTCATTCCATACCATGTTTTCCAAATATATTTGGATCATACTTCTAATCCCCTTTTGACATCCCATGGTGATATTTTCCTCATCCACTATGAGTATATTATACATAAAAAGAGAAGTAATAATGAATTTAATATAGAATAAAAAATTAAATGAAATTATTTTTCTTCCTCATCCCTTAAATTTTTTTTCTCTATGATCCTTCTCCAAATAAATTTTCACAATTACAAATAAGTTCATATTTTTTTTTCCAAATAATGGAATTCCATCATAGATGGAAATACATTTAATTACAGTTGAGTAGATTTTTCATTAATGGTTGAATAACCAATATATCATCATCCAATTATTCCATAAACATCCTTGTGTTGGGTCTCTAATTTCTCCATTATAATTAACACTCATGATTCTCAAATGGATATAGTTAGTGTTCATCTAAATCATATCTCTAAGAAAGTTTGACAATCCATTTAAACTACATACAATTCCACCTTTCAGATCTAATACATACACTAAAAAAAGTCATACAACCTTAGTATATGTTCTAATTCATTGAATACATTGATAATATCTTTTAATTAACAAATTGATAGGTATTATGGTACTATATAAACACAATAAATACTTCCTAGGTAGCTAGAAATTGATTTTATTGAACTACTAACACATATTTGTCTGTCTATATGTCCATAAAAAAAATAGAAGTATGAATTTTCATCAAAACACTCTCCAGTTTTTTATTAATATATCTAGATATATAGGATATGGATATGTTTATAAATTCTAATGAAAGTATTAAGGTTTAGATGAATTAAAACTAGAACCTTATAAACTACCAACAGATTCACATTTATAATTCATATTAAGAATATAAAACCTCTAGATATTAAATATCTATAAAATTCACAAATAAATTTTAAACACCCTAGGCCATTGAGTTTTTATGAATATTCTCCTTGATTTTTCTACATTAAATTCTTATATTAGTGGTAAACTAGAAAAATATTTTAGTTTAATTTTATTAGAAATGATGATTTTGGGAAACTCTGAATAATAAGGCTATTTATAAAATATTGTATTTATCACCGATTCTCTTTCTAATTAATGATAATGCTTTCAAATTATTGGATGATGGTTATGTCTATTATTCCTATTAATCCATTGATCATTCTTCATCCTTAAAAATTGAAAATAATTTTCAATTTTTTATTTTTCAGACGAAGTCTCATCGTTCTATGTACCCCATATTTAATTCTCCTTTTGGATACATCTTTTTTTTACTTTTGATGAATAAATAACCATGCTGTGATAAAACCATGAAAATAAAAAAAACAGACAATGAATGCATATTTAGTAAATAAAATTAATCTCAACAGGTTTTCAATTTATTAATCATTAATATATCAATCGGTAATGGATCAAAATATTTTTTATTAAATATCTTCATACAATAAAAAAACATATTTTTTTGTGTCTTTATTCACTATTTTTATCAACAATAGTGAGCCTTTGAGTGTTGTGTATCTCAATCATTACGCATGATGTTAGTTCTTGTTGATTTACATCAACCACGACTTCTATTTTCTTTTGGTCAATATCGACCATTAATTTATTTTTCCATTCGAACAATACACATGTAGTTTATCAATTACAATCTTAGTGGACACCTTTTGATCATACATAGATTTTTAGGGGCTAAAACAGTTGAACATCCTGATTTCATACTTGGAGGATAAAGTCAATATTAATCTCTAAAAATTCACCTAAACATCATGGATACATATTCTAGTACTTTTTTATTTTTAAATTTTATTAAAATATATTTGTATGACAATAAATAATCCAAAAATCTTCTTTAACATTGACCAAGATTAATTTTTTTTTTAAAATTCCAAAATTTTCTAATTTTGTTCAATATATACTTTAAATTACAAATTTTCCCATTATTTGTTTCTGAATATATTTTAGGAAATCTTGTATTAACATATTAGATATATTTTTTAAGTTATAAAGATGTCAATTTTTTAGCTTGACACATGTCAATCAAAGACAAAGATTTTCTAAGAGTACCGAAAACACACTATTAGTGTAATAAAACACCAAAACACATGTTTAATAGTTAGATCAATAGAAAACGACCTAAAAAAAACTTGAAATCATAGGTAAACCATATTATTATTATTATTATTATTATTGATGTGTATGGGGGGAAAAACAAAAATTAGATGTTCTATTTTCCTATAAGAACTGAATACGTAGTTTTTAATGGTATGACACCATTTAAAAAACACGGGGGTCAAAAACAATTGAAAAAATTATGAATTCCATGAAATAATACAAAAAAATCGATAGAGTAAATTTTAAAATATTGAAGTGAAGGGTATTTCAATCGATGGTGTCGTTATCCCATGATGACGGAAAACACACTTTTAGTGTAATAAAACACCAAAATGTGCCTTAAACTATTAGATATATAGAAAAGAATCTCAGAATGGCTCGAAATCATAGGGAAACCATATTATTATTATATTTAGTATTATTATTATTATTATTATTATTCACATGTATTAGTATACATCACATCAATACGATGCAAGGCCTTCCAATAATTACCAAATATGCGGTTTGTAAAGGTTTGAATTCCTTTAAATAGGTTCATATCGGGGTCAAAACCAACTGAATGAAATAAAAATGATGTAAAAATAGGAAAAAACCATATATTGAATTTTTAAATGGTTTAGTAGAAAAAAAATCAATCTAAGATGACATTTCCTAGGAAGAACAAAAACAAACGTTTAGTATCATAAAATAACAGAATGTACATTTTATATTTATATCCATAATAAATGACTTTATAATGACATGAAATCATAGTAAATACTAATTTTTATTATTTTTGATGTGCATGAGGAGACTAAATGTTAATCGGGTGTGTGGTATGCCTTAGATGACCAAATATGATGTTTTTAAAGTTTTAATTCCCTTTAAAAGGAAAGGATCAAAACCAACCAAATAACATATGAATGATAATAAATGCATTGAAAGAAACCATATAGTGAATTGGGAAGTATTTGAAAAGAAGTAATGTCAATCAAAGGTGTCATTTAACTGTGATGATGGAAAATGGTTTTCTAGTGTCATAAAACACCAAAACATGTTTTTAATGGTTAGATATATAGAAAAAGTTCACTAAATTACATTAAATAAAAAAATAACCATATTTCATTTATTCTTGATATGCATAAGTAGAAAAAATATAAATTAGATGAACAGTATTCCCAAAATGATCGAATATGCAGTTTTTATAGGTATGACGCCCTTTAAAAAGGTGTGTCCAGGGGTCAAAACAAATTAAATGGAATCTGAATATTGTGAAATTAGATGAGAAAAAATTTAGACTGAATTGTGAAATGTTCATGTAAAAAAAAGTCCAATCATATATGTCAATTTACCAGGAGGACCAGAAACAAATTTGTAGTGTCATAAAACCCCAAATTGTGAATTTAACAACCCGATCCATAGAAAACAACCTTATAATAACTTGAAATCATAGAGAAATTGTCTATTTATTTTCTTGATGTGAAGGATGAGTTTAAATGTCAATTAGATATATAGTCTATTTTAAATGATTGAATAGTAGTATTTAAGGGTTTACACCCTTTAAAAACATGCGGGGGGTCAAAATAAACAAAATTACAACCAAATTCCCTGAAAATAGATGAAAACACTATAGAGATAATATTGAATTGATTGAATAGTTTGTATGTAAATTTGAGATTTCATTTGCTCGAGATGATTGAAAATACACTTTTATTGTCATAAAATACCAAAAAATGCATTTAACGATCAGATATGTAGGAGACAAACTAAAAATGACTTAAAATCATATAAAAATGTATTATTATTATTTTTGATGTTTATGAGTAGATGACACATCAATAGGATGTGAGATCTACCCAGAATGATCAAATATACGGGTTTTAAAGGTTTGATTCCCTTTAAAAAGGTTCATATGAGGGTCAAAACCAACCCAACAACATATTAATTCCTTGAAATTAGTAAAAAACAACAATAGAGTGCATTGTGAAAATTTTAAGTTGATGTAATGTTAATCCGAGAAATTTTTTGACTAGGGAGGACTGAAAATATACTTTTAGTGTCATAAAACACCAAAACACATGTTTTACAGTCATATCAATAGTAAAAATGTTATAATGACTTTAAAATAGAGGAAATTTATCTTATTATTATTTGTAATGTGTATGAGGAGATGACATGTAAACTAGATGTGCGATCCACTTCATAGAACTGAATATGAGGTTTCTATAGGATTTAATCCCTTTAAAAACTAGTGGGAGGGGGGGGGGGTTAAAACCAATCAAACAACCTCTAAATACCATGAAATGAGACAAAAAAAACCATAGAGTGAATTGTGAAATGGTCATGAAGGAGGTACATTAATTGAAGATGTTTTTTCCTCAAATAAAGAAAAATACACTTTTAGTGTAATGAAACACAAAAAACCATATTTAACTATAATATATATATCAAACAACCTCAGAATTAATTGAAATCATATGAAAATAATAATAATATTATTATTGACATGTATGGGAAGAGGTCACTTCAATCAGATGATTGGACTACCTAGAACAACTGAATATGTGATTTTTAAAGGTTTAACACCATTTTAAAAAGATCATCTAGAGGTAAAAACCATCTAAAAAATATTTGAATTCCCTGTAATTAGATAATAACAAGTATAGAGTGAAATGCGAAATAGTCAAGTAGAAGAAATATCAATCAGAGTTGAAGTTTCCCTATGATGACTGAAAACGTTGTTTTAGTGTCATAAAACACCAAAAGACATGTTTAAAAATCAAATCCATGAAAAAAAATTTTAGGATGAAATTAAATCATAGAAAAACCATATTATTATTATTATTATTGACATGTGTAAGGATATGTAATGTCAATAAAACATGCAGTCTACCCGAAACGACTGAATATGTGGGTTTTAAAGGTTTTCAACCCTTTGAAAACCTGAGGGGGTCTTATCTGACAAAAAAATACACTGAATACCATGAATTTCTATAAAAAAATAGTAGGATAAACTATGAAATGGTCGACCATATGTTATATCAACAAGAGGTTCTGTTTTCCATGATTTAATTCAAACACACTTTTAGTGTCAGACAACAACAAGATATGTTTTTAATGGTCAAATATATGGACGATGAATATTGAATTTTTTAAAATCATATGAGACCCATATAATTATTATTCTTAATATTTATGAGTAGATGATGTGTCAATTAAATTAACAATCTACCCAAAATGACATAATTAATATTTTTAATGGTTTGAGTCCCTTTAAAAATGTGTGTCCAAGGGTCAACTGAAACTAAAATACACTTAAGTTCCATGAGAAGATTCAAAAAACTCATGATTGAATTGGGAAAAGGTTGAGTAGACAAAACAACAATTTGAAGTGTTGTTTTCCTAAGAGGACCAAACATGCACTTTTGATGTCAAAAACATCAAAACACACATTTAATAGTTATATCATTATAAAAGACCTCTTAATGATTTTAAATCATATTAGAACCATATAATTATTGTTTTTGACATATACAAGAAGATTACACCTCAATAAAACTTGATATATTTATGAAATGACCAAATACATGATTTTTAATGGATTTTCTCCCTTTAAAAACACACTGTGGTTTAAAACCACCCAAAATTCCTTTGAATACCTTGAAATAATATGAGAATAATTATAAAGTGAATTTAGAATTGGTTGAGTATAAAATACATCAATCAGTTGTGTTCTTTTCCTAGGATGATAGAAAACACACTTTTACTATCAAAAAACACCAAATCATGCATTTAATGGTCAGATAAATATAAAAATACATTTTAATGACTCGAATTCATAGGAAATACGAATTATTATTGTTTGTGATGTGTATGAGTAGGTGGTAAATCATTCAGATGTGTGGTTTAGTCATAAATATAGAATAAATAGTTTTAAATTTTACAAACATGTTTTTAAATTATTAATATATGATCTAAATCAAATAATAATGATATGTTGTACTATGTTTTAATTGAAATATTATAATTCATTTCAATAATTATTTGTGATATTTTTTTTGAATTAATTTTTTTATAATTTTTTTCATATATTTTTATTCAGTGATAGGTGTGGATCATAGAATATGAATATTCAAAGGGATTTATGGTGTTTTTTGTTATCATACTATATTTTATTGTGAAAAAATAAAAATATTATTGCAGCCATCATTTGGTGGACCCTATCGGCTGGACTAAGTGTGGTTATCGTGACCACTATATAGAAGCCACAATAAGCTATCTAATTTGGACTATAGAAACTGAAAAATCATGGTAATTGATATAGCATGTATGAAAATTGAATAATATCATGTAAATTTTTGAACATTGTTATTCTGTAATTGATATTGTGTGTATGAAAATCGAATCCTAACAATGATGAATTTTAGGATAAAATTAGATTGAGTATAAAAAATATTAAAGTAAATAATTCCTTAATATATCATCAAAATATACAATTAGACCATATATATTATAAATACTCAAACCATTTCATATTATTGGAAAAATAATAAAATAAAAGGTGAAAAGTAAAAATGAAAAAACATATAAAAATGAAACAAAATTGTTAAAATTATAAATCAAAATAATATAACATTATAACTATTAAAAATCAAACCAAAAATGTGGGAATAAGAAAAAAATTTTTAATCATTAGTATGGACGTATATTTTATACTAGGAGGAATTTGAAAATATAGATAAAAAACTCTTCTGGTGGCATGAACAATGGTATATGTGTTACAACTTTTCTACTACATCACATTGCTTCGTTTGAAAGAAATCATCCTCAAGGGTTTATATGTATAGAGTGACTCCTTTCATTTTAACAGTGTGATATCACAATCAATACACTAGGACAAAAAAAATTATTCAGTATTCTAGAATCCATATTAGTTATAAAAGGGAACAAATTAAAATATTTACTATCCTTAGAGAACACTGTGAAGTTGGTATATCATTTATAATAAACATCAATGTAAAATTGGTAAGAATGTTAAGGAAAAATTTTCAATTCATCATTTATCCACTACGTTCAATATAATGGTGTCCCAGTATCAACCAATAGAGAATGTAACATGACAGTGATATGTTATTTTTACAATGTCAAAATATTTTTCCATCTAACACAATATGGTGGAGTTTTTTCAATAGTATTTAGTTGTAATCCTTCCCATTCTACTCAAGAAATGATATTATCCTTTCCTATACTTATTATGATAATGTGTATCCTTTAACTTTTAATCTTAGGTCAAAATATTTTATATAATAACATTGACATTGTATTCTTATTCCTTACATATATCAACTAGATTTACAAGAAATTTCCCTTCTTTAGGAGTGTCAGTGTGATACCTCCCTATTTTTCTTTTCTCCAAACATGAATCTAAGTTAACTTTATAATGAATAGGATAGTTATTATATATATTTTTATATTGTTATCTATTGTAACATGTGTTTCTATAATTTTGGGTTTAAGTTTTACCATAATTCATTATCTGTAGGAGTTTCTAGGGTTACTATCGTTAGTTTTCCAAAAAACGTATGAACTCCACTATGACCATACCAAATTTCAATGAAACTCAATAATTCTTCCCCATATTCTAGCGGCTTATAAATAATGATGATTTTCTAGAGTGTTATTATAGTGAGACCATAACCTCATATACATACAACCATACAAATAGTGGAAGAGACAACCACAATAGTTAAAGGGGGAAATCATTGAACCGGTAGAATCAAACGCTTGAAAAGGACTGGACCAAGGACATTAGTTGAAATATATCACATTTCCTATAGGTTTATCCTTATAGGGAAACCACAACATTAGGGGAAGTGGAAATAGATGAGGGTATCAAATTTGTTTTGACCATATATGATTATAATATATACACTATCTATTTAGATATATTAGACCCCCCCAAATATAATATTTATTTTTATCTTAAATTCCATTTTCATGATAGAATGAGTTATTTTAGAAAAATAATGGATTCTTAAAATATATTATGTATTTCACTTTAAAATGGGTATGAAATTGGGAAGTTCCATTTAATCAGTCTTCCTTATGAGGAATAATCGAGAAGAGAACCTTTTTAAAACCTGAATTTCACTCCTAAAAGAAGGATTATATGATATGGATACTTGAATTTGGAACATATACACATAAATTAGAATAATTACATAAAAATAAAGAATAATTACATTAGGGTACATTGAAATAAAGCGTAACCTTATGGAAAAATTGATGTTCAGATAGAATCCCATACCTTATCTCTGAAATGACTTATCACTTAATATTATTGTATTTTTTTAATTAAAAATTATTATATAAGTAGGGGATTTTCATGGGAATATAAATGGGTAGAAATTGGCCAAGTAAAAAATCATTGAAGGTGTAAGGAGAAGAGGTGGTAAGGGGTGGCATTTATAATGGAGGGGAGGGGTGTTTTCTCATTATTTTATTCATTAGATTATTATTTTTTATCAAGAGTATGAATATTGGGGAAGTATCAATAAATATATTAAAAGAATTATATGTAGTTCTATAAAAATACCAACACTTAAATAATAATTTCAAAAACATTTATTTAATTTTACTACGATATAATTATATCATATTACCATTTATAAGATGCCTAAATTTTATTTATACATTCATGGGTGAGGATACTATTTTATTGGATGGATTAATATTTATAAGGTTCATATTATTATTCGAAAGGTGAAGTCACTATTCGATTGGTGCAGGTTTCATATCTTTTAGAAATACCTCTTATTCCATTAATTATTCATTTATAAAGTTTTTATTATGTTTTATAAGTGTTTTATGTGATTTATATGAAATAATTAAAATAATTTAATTTCTATAAATTGTATTATGTGTTATTACATTCTTCCCCCATATGAAATTTCACTCTTGAAATTTCATTTTACATACTAAGGGGAAAATATGTGGGGTTGTTTCTCCTTCATTACTTTAGTGAGGTCTTTAGTCTTTCATGTCGGAATTTAATTTAAGGTGTAAAAATTCATGCATCAAAATGGCACCTCAAGATATTTCTAAAATCATATAATTTCTCCAAAACACCTCAGGTATCATTGATTTTTTCGTTGGAAAAATTTATAAGTCATTAAAAATCTATTTCTTATATATAATTTTGAAATATCTTGTTGAACATATTTTTTATAAAACAGTATTACAAATTCATCATCAAATATTTCAAAATAGAGTTACGGAAAATATTTTTTGAAAATTACCCGAAGACATAAATTTATAATTTGATTCATATAGGTTTCTCAGAGGTCTCCCTCTTCTGCAACATCTAGAAAATCATTTAGAGCTTCATCTATTTGAAATAAACAGATGAATTTGAAAAGAACATGATGGTACTTCTGAAACATATCATGGTAATAATTTTTAGAGTTCAAGATTCTATAATACATAATACATGATCCTTGAAATAATTGTGTAATTCTAGAGGTATTTGATGCCTCATAAAGTTGTTTTTAGGTAACCTGGATATTGGAAAATGTTTCAATGTAATCTGAGCATGACTTGAAGATATTGTTTCTAATTATTTCTTCAAGAAGAGAGATAAGAGTTGATTTTCACTCCCTCTTTCCTTATTTTATCTAAGAAAAATATAAAAACATTATAATTATTGAATACATATCTAATAAGAATATAGAATGAAAAAATTGAACATAGAAGGATAAACATATAAATGAAAAATATATCCTAACTTGTTATAACTGATGTTTCAATCTAGGTTGTCCATAGTGATAGAATTATCTAGAGGGTTATTACTAAATTTATCTAGTCCTAATCTACAAATATAACCAGACCTTTATCTGATACCATCTATATCGGCCCTATCCTTTTATATATATTGTTACATGATTTTAACAAAAAATATACTTTAAATAAAAACCAAGGATCATAAAGTCTTGTGTCTTTGGAGGATTAGGTACATAAAATTGAAATCATAAAACCAAAAGTAATTTTTTATTTAATGTCCATAATTATCTCCTAATTCACATTAATATTTAACATCTGCGTAGGGTAACCTGTGGAATACATCAAAAAAGGGATGAGACAAAAAGCTCTGTAAGTGAATAATCATAAGGATAAATCATATCACATGGGTTATTAGACATAACATAATTACATAAAAAGGAATAAACATATTGAATAATAACATATAAAACATGGGATCATGTAATCATGGAATCATAGTAATGTTTAAGAATCATAAAACATAAACTATTCATGAGTCAAGGCTCATTGCACAGGGAGGATGAGTCAAGGCTAACCACCAAGAGCATTTGACATGGATCATGAGTCAAGGCTAACCACCTAGACTGTTTCACAAGAATTAACTAGAGAATAAGAATTATAAAATTAATTATATCACTATCTATCTTCCCCTATCATAACATATTCATGAATATGTGTTCCACATGAAGAATCCAATATAAGGGTTACCCATGGAAAGAATTGTGTATCATAATCGTGTCATAAGGCATAGGAAAACGGAATATCATAATGGTGTCCATGAAATAATGGATTTAAATATAATATTTACTTTATTATTGTAAAATATAAATATATAATTATATGTGATGTAAAACTGAATTTAAAACATCTAAAAAGAGTGTTTAAGAAACATTAGAAATATAAAATTTTAGTCCAGTTTGAGGAAAACATTAATGATTATTTAAAACAGAAATGGAATAGTTTTTTATATAAAAATTGGAATGAACCGATATAGTTTTGTATTATATAATGAGTTATTTTGTAAAAATAATGTTGGATTAAAACATAATATGGAGTTCACTTGAAAATATGTAGGAAATCGGGAAGTTTCCTTTAATCGAGATTGCTTATCGGGAAGAATTAATATTAGAACCTTTTTAATATATATATTTCCCCACAAAAGAGGGATGATATTATATGGATACATGATTTTGGAACATATAAAAATAAGTTAGAATATTTTTATAGGAATAAAGAAGAATTAAATTAGAGTAAAGAGAGTGAAAGCTTAACCTGATGGAAGAATGGAGGTTCAGAAAGAATTCCTTACAATATATCCAAAACAGTTCGACACTTGATATTAATGTCATAGATAATCATATTAAATACTTTTTTAATTAATTAATATCATTTTATACATTTAATTCATTTATTATAATTTTATAATGTTAATTTATGACCTATTTTATGGGTTATGAGATTCAATTTCATTGTTAGGGAGAGTTATTTTCCATCGTTCTCATGATCAGTTTACTTTTATACATGTAAGGAAAATAATGTAAAATTAAAATAGTTTCATAGAATTGAATTTATATGTTATCAAGGTAATTAAATAATATTAAATCTTTATATATTTTATTCTATTATATGGTATGAGGATGTATCATTAGATAAAATTTCAATAGTAATCGTTTTGATTATTTTGGCATTTTTTACCATAATAGAGTAGTTTTGTTTAATTAATTAATATCATTTATATATAATTGTTAAAGAACTTAAAATATGATTTAATAGAAATATTAAAATATTTTTACCCATAAAAATGGTTTACGGCCAACCTTGAAGACATAATTTAAACATTAAAACACATCATCCCTGAAGGCAGAAAATGGGCACCTCACAGAAGATGTTTTCATTTCTAGAATAAAAAGAGATGGGAAAAGAAATGATGATGGGTTATTACATAAAATAAAATAAAATTTTGGTATAAAAATATATTAGAGTTATCTATCCACTTGTATAATGGTATGAGGATAGATACTAATAAATTAAAATAAATTGAAATGAAATTAAAGGAAAATGAAAGAGGTTTTTACCTATTGAGTTCTTCTAATTGAGATCCTCCTTAAGGTGTCTATTTTTGTTATTTTATTGATACCAGAGGAAAATGGATTAGGGGGAGGGTACTTTAAAGTAAAATGGGTAGAAATGTTTTATGTATTATATCTTGGAAGGTGTGAGGATTATAGATAGTGAGGGGTGGTATTTATAGTGTAGTAAATGGGAGTTTTCTCGTTATTTTATTCATTATCTTATTATTTTAGCTCATGACCATGAATATTTTCAGAAATATCAGTAAATATGTTAACATAAGGAAGTATGGTTTATTATTATGGTCTTACATAATACATATATCATCCATGACTAAATAATTCATGTATTTATCATTTATCGTAAATTATCATATTTTATTACTAAATGAAAATTCAAGTATTTTACAAAAAAACAAAAAATACACCCTATAAATTTTTATATGTGTAGAATTCATAAATTAACTCCATTTTATGAAAATAATTTTCTAAATATAATAAATTTTATTTTTAATTAAAATCATCATTTATTTGTAAAATTCAGATTTTAAAATTATAACAAATTTTATAACTCTTTAAATAACTAACTAAGGTCTTAATAAATTATCTTATAATCATAGGAAAAGAAAATAATCATTTATGAATATATTAATGGAAGGAAATTTTTCTATTAAATATTTATATTAATTATATAATTGAAAATAATAATTTATGTTTTATAGACATACCAACACATAATTTATAATTTCTAAAATATTTATTTACTTATACTATAATATAATTATATAATATTACTATTTATATGATTCCAAAATTTTATTTATAATTTAATTGGTGAGAATACTATTCTATTGTATGGTTTACTATTTATAAGGTCCATATTACTATTCTAAAGGATAAGATACTATTCCATTGGTGTATGTTATTTAACTTCTAGATATACCTCTTATTGCATTCATTCATCATTTATAAAGTTTGTATTATGTTATATAAGTGATTTTATGTGATTTATATGAAACCATTATATGAAAGTAATTTCTATTTATTGAATTATTTTTTGTTCCAATAGTTATTCATGATGCATCTATGAAAAACAATGCAAGTGGCAGCAAACAAAACATAACCAAAGCATGGGTAGAAATGGGACATGGAATCATATAAAAGGAATTTAAATGAATCAAACATGTAGATGGGTGTGATTTAGAATTATCTAGAATATTATTAGATTTAATGTGAAAATATACATTTTGTATGTTAATATATATATATATATATATATTTATTTATTTATTTATATGGAATTTTTAAAAATGTTCCCTCACACTGCCCTTCACACCACTGGATATATCCAAGAATGAAAAGAACAAAAAAATAACATGGTGAAGGTCAATGATAGAGGGTGTGGTATAATAATTGAAAAAATATTAAACAAACCAAAATATTGTACATGTATAACCCAAAACCATATATCATTACCTTTCCCCTTCCATCCAAAAAATAAAAATGACAACTAATTAATGTATTTAAATACCACAACCACCTCACATTTCATACATGATCAATATCATGGGATACAATTAATTAGTGTTAATATAATAAGAAACATAATTATTATTTACATAATATGTATTCAAGAAAATATAGACATGAGTTAGTGTTACAATTACTTGATAACATAACGTAGGTAAATATATCATGCACTCATAAAGAAATTACATTGAATAGAAGTAATGAAGAACCATGCAATGGGATAATTTTAGAATTAATAAAACTCACTGCCAATTCCAGTAGTAAAATAATCACAACTAATTGTATTAGTACTCAAGGAATCACTAATAATTATATTCAACTAATCCATAGTCTTCATGGAAATTTATTAAAATTATTCATGTTTCATTTTTTTGATAGAGATAAATCTTTCGAAAATGAAATAAAAAAATGAATAATAATATTTGTGGAATTATTCATATTAATATATCATGATCCTTATAAATTTATAATTGTTGAATATCTAATGGATATATATCCATGATTTTTACACTACAAAAATCTAGAGACTATGGAGGATTATTTTTATATAAAATTTGAAATTTCATTGGCATGAGGATATTTAAATGTAAGGAAAAGTGATTGGTTTTTTAATCTATTAGATTCTTAGAAAATATGTATCTTATTCCATTTTAAACACTCTAATGTTGTTAAAAAAATATGAAAATATAAATATAAACATATTTCAAAAATTAATATGTTATGTCATTTTTAAAATTGGCGATTGTTAAAAGAAGTTGTGTTGGGATCTTTGATAATAAAATTATGTTTGTGATAGTTTCAAAAAGATTATGATTATTTAATTGAATTAACACAACAAAAAAATAAGGAAAAACATGAATATGAAAATAAATAGTTTACATTGAAAACCCCTATACTAAATTTTGGTAAAAACAGTGGTAATAATGGAATAATCTCACTATTAATTTACTTTTACTCTAATATAGATCCAATATATAAGAAAAAAACCTATTAATATATATCTTATTGAAAATGGAGAAAATACCTCATGTGTACCTATGTAGTTTACCCCATATTGTGGTTATATTTTACAAACATTTTCTCTATACTATATATTCAATATATTATTTTTTTCTACAAATCAATATTGGTACAAACTACAAAAAAAATTATATAAAAAACTTATTAGTAGATAATATATATAGAGGTAAAAATTACCAATTACAACTAATTTTAAGTTTTATTCACTACCAAAGATCCTGAGATATGTTTTATTGACCTTTAACATCGCCGAAAAAAATGAAATGATAATGGGGAGACATTTGTAAACACTTAGAAAAATAACTGATAAATATATATTATATCAGTGCTAAAAAAGGACGATAAAAGGGAATTATATGTTAGAATAGACAAAATTGATTTTCATCATCTCCATTTGAGACATGAAATGGTGGTTTAATTTATAGTCTACGATTATGGCATGTTTCACTATTTCATCAGAACCATTCAATTAAATGACCCTATTCCAATATTTTCTTTACCAATCTTGGGATTTAGGATCCCATTATCTTAGAAAATCATTACCAAATATTTATTTGGATTTCATCTCACTAGCTACAAATTTTTCTTCATTCTCTAGTGATCTTCATTCATTCTTTATTTTCATAAAATACATGAGAGATTTTGGGTTTCAGTTGACTTCAGAAAAAAATAGTGCAATGATATATCTTCTCTTTATAAAGATGGAACCATAAATGATTTCTTAAAAATAGAAAAAATAATGGTTTTATTCATCTTAGATCACCAATACAATATAAATCCTTTTACAATCAATGATTTCATACAAATCAACAACAAAACATGAATTCTTCTAATATTTTCCCTACAAACTATTACTTATGCTCATTTGGTGATATTATAATAAGTAAATGATCAAGTTATTATTTATAATTTAAAAATTTAATATAAATAAATCGTTTTAATATTTTTTACCTAACATTAGTGAATAAATAATGCTATTCAAAATGTTTAGCATTACAAATTAAATAGTATTTGTACTTGAAATCTTGTACAAAAAATAGATTTGTTACCGAAAGTTCTCTTTAGAATTAATAGTAGTAGAGATTTAGGGAAGTGCTTAGATTAGAGAATTATATGAGAACTCTATCTATTGAAATAATGAATCCATAAAATTATCAAATACTGAGAGAAATCTAGATATATTACTGGAAACCTATTAATTAATGAAATGTAATTTTCTCAAGTGGTTAGAACCACCCCATGAATTTGGAAGTCGAGCATCTAGAAAAGAAAATGTAATTTTAGACTAATGTCAGTCAAAAATGGAACTCACCGAGAATGTTATTTAAAATATACAACATAATTTTATGGAGATATTGTTTCAATATAATATGTTTAAGATAATTTTTTTGGAGTTTTTTTAAATAAATTTTCATCGTTCTACTTATACATTTGGATGCTATTTTAATTAAAATAATCTAATAGTTATAGGTATGAATGTAAAATATATTAAACTATTCTCGGATGGAATTTTTCCAATTCTAAATTATAAAATTTTCATATTCTTTTTAAATTCATCTTTGGTAGATATGTGTTTATAAGAATTAAGTTTAGAAGGCAATTAATACTGCAAATACCCAACAAGATATGTTAAGAATCTTCTTAGAAATCTTAATAGGGGAATTCTACTACATATTATTTTTATTATATAACCATTTTAAGTCTAATTATGTGTGAAATCCCATATAGTGGTATTTATGGATTAGAAATGGAAATATCTACATGAGGATTCCAGTGGAGTCGCTTTGCATTGAAGAACCCATGATAATGGAGGTCACATTTCAATAAATTTTAACGTGTTGTATAATAAAATATCCCACATGGAATAAAAAATTGTTTTCAAGGTTTTTATCCTTATAATAAAAAAATAACTATTCTAAAAATCCCATATAAAGGATTTTTCGGATTAAAAATTGATGTCTTCACCCGAGTTTTCTAGTGTAGCTGCTACCATTTGAAGAACTAGTGATAATACACATTAATTATATATGATGATGGAACTATAATATAGTAAAATTCCCCCACAAAATATACTAAATTATATTTTAATGTTTTATTCCTTTTAATCAATCACAATTTAATTATTTTTCTAATCCACTGCATGGGATTTAGAGGATTGGAACCACAAATCTTCCTCTAAATATTTTATTTTATCCACTACCCTTTAAATTACTTGTGATAGTGTAGTGTATTTTTCTATGATGTTTGAACTATAGAAAAGTAAAAGGAAGTTAATGATATAAATACTTGTTTTTTGTTGATTTTATCCTTATAATACAACAAAAATTCAATGTTGTAACAAATCCCCTATAGGGTATTTAGATGATTGGAACCAAAAATATTTACTTGGGGATTCGCATTTAACTACATCTCTATGAATAACTAGTGAGAGTTCATGGAAATTATCTTTTTAGATTAAAATATTTTTTAGTATAAGGTTACACAATATTTTATAATTTGTTTGTAATGTTTTCTTCTTATAATCAAATTTTATGTGATGATAATGCAAATCTGTACCCAAGGATTTTAGTGGAGCCTCTTCCCGTTGAAGAACCAGTGATAGTAAATGGTACTTTTATATTATGTTAGAAAACTTTTATAATAAAAGGCCCCAAATTTTGTAATTTTTTTTGTTAATGTTTTCATCCATATAATCCAACATAAATTAAAGATTCTTCAAATCCAATATAGTGGATTTAGTGGATTAGTACCGGAAATTAACGACTCTTCAAACTCTAGTATAATAAAAGGCCCTACATGATGTAAACAAAATTGTATTTTAGGTTTCTATCCTCTTAATCCTATAAAAAATAATGATGCTACAAATCCCCTTTAGGTGATTTGGAGGATTGGAACTTGTATTCACTACCTAAGGATTCTAGTGTAGCTGCTTCTAATTGAATAACTACTGATAGTTCAACGTAATTATATATTTAGTTTTAACTCTTGTGCATTATAAGGCCCCATGTGATTTATTAAATAGTTTGTTACGTTTTTTACTTGTTATCCATCAAGTGGAATTAGGAAAGGATACAATAGACTATGGTGAAACAGAACCATTATTATGACTTAATTCATGTGAAACCTTGTTTTTACCATGGAGTGGTAATTATCTTGGATGAGGTTTTTTAAATTTTCAATATAGTGATCATAAAAATAAATAGTTAACAAGATCATAATATATTCATCAATATATTATAACATCTATACATTCATCAGAAAAAAATAATGGGAATGTATATTTCTCAATTGTAATATTGTTGGTAAGTTTCAAGAATATTAAATTATCATAAAAATATGAAATTACATATTCATGTACATGTCCTAACGCCATTAAATAGGTAATATTGGTTTTGTGAGGTAATTGAAATCAATAAACCAATGGGTAGTATCCAGAAATATACCATCACGATATGGAACCTTAGTGTGTTGAAATCTAGACATAACACACAATATAAACATGTAATTGAAATTTATTCCATGATAAATGACGTTTTGAAAAAAATAGAAGAAATTATGGAAAAAACAAATGAATAATGAAATAGATTCAAAGAAATATAAGTGGAAATAAAAAATCTTAACAAGGTAGTAAATAATACTGATAAGAAAATACATAAAAATAAGAATATTAGTTTGTTGAAGTTTTTTATAAATAAAATTTAAATTCACCAAAAAAAGAGAACATGGATGATGCAACAACAACTCAATATAAAGAAAAACATGGGTTCAGTTCCCCTATTGGATTAGAATAACAAAAAATAGGCAATTTAAAAAAAATTCTCTGAATTACCTAAATAAAGCGCTGATGTTATCCTATAAAAATTAAAATAGAAGAAAAAAACATTTGATGATTAAGATTTTAAAATCCAGGTCATGAAAGAATAAATAACTAGACATAGAATATGTCTACAACTTTGGACCAAGAAAGAGACAACATCCAGCCTCACTACATTCAGTAGTTTCTATTGAAATTTAATATATTTATTTTACCACTCCACAATGGTTGTGGGAAGAAAGAAACATTACACTAGTGGTCCATTGTAGTTTTTTTTTCAAAATAATTCCTATGTAACCTGACTCTTATGGTATGATTACATTAGTTTATGTAAGTACCTGAATAGAATATTTAGATCAAATATGTTTACCTAGACTTTGATATGTACATGTTATTCGCATGGGAGAAAACCCATAGAAAACAATGAGTATCAATGATAGGAATCATAAAATTGATGAATAAAGGGATTACATCCAGTCCTATGAGTCTTACACATATTCATTTAAATAATTATTGAATTTATTTTTCATAAAAATATCTTCATATAAGGTTATTGAATCCTAATGTGAGATCATTATGAAAAAATATAATAATATCGATGATGTAGATAATTATATATATAAAATGATGTCCATTACAAGTCCTTCTATGGTAAGTATACAATATTTTGAATTTAAATGTATTTGATCATAAAAAATTAGTATTTTTCATATTTTTCATTGTAGAGTATAATCATGTGTCAGAATAAATCAGTGAGAAGATGCCTCATCCATAACCCAATTCTACAAGTTGTGAAATTTAATCAATTCTTATCTTTACAATCAAAATAGAAAACCTATACTGGACATTAATAATTGTTTGATATAGTATAATGTCTATTTATACACTTCAATTCAATGTAACCAAAGTTAGTTATGAGAGGCATGGAAAGAAATATAGTAGATTCCATTGTAGTGGTAAAAATTTAAGTTTTACAAAATTCTCTAGGTGGAGAACTATATAAACTCTATTGGTTTCTAATTAAAATACTTATTTCTATTTTTTATAAAGAATATATGAAGGATTTTATTGGAAATTTATAATATAGTGTGAATAAATGAAAATTATTATTTGATCTATGAGTTAAAGAAACTCTATATAAGGTTGTAGTGAACTAGACCCTAGCATTCCAAAGCCAGTTCCTATTATCATTAGATCGACATAATATATAAAAATATCACATTCCAAAGGACTAAATTATCTAATAGTATTGGTAAACTAGATATAAATATGAGTTTTGTATTAAAATTGAATTCAAAATTTACAATATTTTTTATGAGAATAACATTATTTCATCTAGAATATATTAGTATATCAGTCGTAGTACACCACCTGAAATCCTAGGGAATGGAAAAAAAATATGGGTGAGATAAAATGACCAGTAAGAGTTAAGTAAAATAGAAGCTATCATGATTCAATAATGAAAAATAATTATATAATGGTAAATAACTAAACACACATGACATTTAAATATCTAGATAAGTCATAAAAAATATTGCAAGGAAAATAATTGAAAACATGTTCCATTTAATCAATAAACTGAGAATAAAATGAATTCATAGTTATTTATACTTAAAATCTCATGGATAATTAGAAATTAATTCTGAATGAAACAATGCTTAATTATTTTATCTCATTTTTGAGGCACATTAAATTTTATACCATCAATACCATTCATGGTAATGTTTAAAACTATAGGTAGAACCCATTTTAATTGGACAAACAGATTTTTCTCATGAGACCTATCAATGCATCAAAGGGATATATAAATTAAAAGACCAAAATTTCACTTAAAATCCAAATAATTCCTTATATATCAAATAATAAATTAAATTAAGGAACATTATTCCTTATTAAATATCCTTAATGAGTAAAGGATGCAAATTTACTATTATTTCCCCAGTTAATCAAATAAATTTCAATGTAAACACCATACATAAAAAGTGTATATGGTTCATGAAATAATCACATACATCATTCAAGAATATATATATTTTACAATAAAATAAATTTCAAATTTATAATTATTATAATAAAGTGATAATATTCACTAGAATGCTAACAGTCCCAAAAGAAGTGAGATTTCACAATAACTTTCATCAATTGAGAATTTTTAAATGAAAATATCATGTATGTAATAATTAAAATTTAATTACAAAAATCCATGAATCATGAATTATTCATGATATCAAAATTTATAAGATCATTATATAAACCACGTAAATGTGAATTCTTTCAAAATATGAAATTAGTATCAATGGAATGTAAATTAAGATGAAATACATTACCTCACAATTCATTTTGGTTTAAATCTCGTTAAAAACATTTATAATGGTTTTAATAATGTTATTAAATTATAATAGAACCATATTAATATCTATGATATCGTATATGATCCTTTTATAAAATGTTATTACACTTTCATTAATAATTTGTTATTATTTTCATTGTTTCAAGTAATAACTACTATATTTTTTTGGTATGTTTTGACTTGTTAATTTTTTGTTCGTCTTACTTAGATAATAATTTAATCACCTATGGAATTCAAAAAATTATTTAAATATCACATATATTTATAAAATATTTATTAATATTAATCCATAATATTTAGTGACATGAAATGAAATGCATTGTTCTTGCAGATGGTAGGCCATACGTATGAATTCACATTGCTTCCATTTTCTTATTATATTAAAAGAAATAAAAGTAATTGATATATATTTATATTCTTATTATTGTGTCCTATTTATGTTATATATATCACAGATTGTTATTTAAACCATTATTAATACATTCTATGTAACATGTGAATGAATCACATCACTTCCTGAGGCGGTAGTCTTCCGTACACACAAATGACTTTATCATATTCCTATAAAAGGGAATCATGAAGGTATGAATTATATAATAATTATAGAAGCATAAATATATTATATATATTATTTATATAAGATATAAACAATAAATATATCATCACTACCAACCTTGAAAGGTTGTAATGGAAGAACGAATGACATCAGTTCGTGAGGTTGTAGTCCTCCGTACACATTTATGGGGACTACATATCTCATTTAATGGAAGTGTGTGTATTTATAGGACTTAACCTTAAAATAACAACATATAATATTATTTAATATAATTATGTTATTATATAATAATTATATATTAATAAATGGATTATATGAATATGGAAATAAAATAAAAACGCATTAAGAAAAATATCACCTCGTTTTCGAGTATCCTCCTTTAGTTTTCACTAATACCTTTCCAAAATGGTTTCAATGATAAAAAAGGATTTTATTATGAGGTTAAGGAATTTATTAAGTGAACTTAGTTGGTTTTTAGGAGTCCAATGGCTTGGTAGGTAGGAATAACTGAGGGGAGTGAGTGCCCTTTTAAAGTATAAGAGCAGTTGTATTCTTGTTAATACAAAAAAGTAAACACAATTGGGATGTATCCATTACCTTATTTTCCAAAAATAACACAACAGTTTCTATATAAGATGGTATATTTTTTAAATAACTCTATAAAAAGGGTTTTGACAAGTTTCTAGGTCATTTCCCAACATAGGATTAATGTTTAATCCCTTAGTAAACCCATTTTTCTCTTAATTGTTGTTATTATTTTTTATTCTTTTCACTAATAACATTTTTTTAAAAACTATATGACCTTATTATAAGTTATAAAATATTCTGACTCTAAATATTTAATCCATTTTTTCAGATTAAAATCCCAAAATTTTTATAAGTTAATTAAAATTAATCCCTGAGTCTGTATGAGAAAGCGAGTTTTGAAGTAAAAATGTTCTAAAGTGTACTATGTTTTTATAACTAAATTAAATATATAAAATTATTCCAATTAAAAAAATTGTATTAATATATATATAATTTTTTTAGTTTAAAAATAATTCAAAATATAGATTAACATGATAAATTAATTAGATGAAAAGTTAGTTTTCAATTAAAATTCATCATTTTAACTATTAAAAAAAACATCCCAAAAAATACTGAAAATTATCCTTTAGATAATGTTGAACATAAAATTTAAAAAATGATGTTTATTTTTTCATATAAAATTTATATGTGTAAAAATTTATGTTTTAAACAAGTACACCATCAAAAGGGTGAAAACTATCATTAGAAAAACATATCTTTTTATCCATAAAATTTGATTTGTTTTTATCATATTCATATAAAATATGTTGGATGAATGTAAAAAAATATATTGAATATCTTATATATAAATATCGTTAATATCATATACTAATATTAATTATTTTAATTTATTAATATAAAATTATTTTGGCATATTAAAATTGTTTTTTTATAAAAACATTTCCTTTATATTTAATTGGGTTTTACATTCATTTATTATTAATTGGTAACCAATGAATTCAACCAAAATTTTCATAAATTATTTAATCTGATTTATAAATTCAAATTTAACTACAAGGTGATAATTTCTATTTTAAATAATAACATTAATAATATTTCCTAAAACTTGATCATGAGTGTAACACAAGTTATTGATGAAAGACATTGTTGTGTGTAATGAAAGGTAAATCTGTATTTTGTGCGTTAAGATATATAGAATATATTTAATAGAAAATATATCCAAACATATCAGGATATTATATTCCCTTCTATGCATGGTGTTTCAGGTCATATATGTTATCAGATATGACGTTCATATTTTAACATTTTAGGGTGCCACATTCTCCCCACCTTAAATAAATAGCTTCCCCACAGTTTAAGCATGTTTCTGGAAATCTAGGGTTTGGTATATGATAGTAAATTTATTGAAAAACCACATCATTAAAGGGTTAATAAATCCAATTCTTAATAAGAGAAAAATATAAGTAAAAAATACATTTGGAATAGTCACATAACATATTTTTCAGATAGGAGTACATAGGTTGGAAATGAAAACATGGAGTGTCATGACCCCCTCCATAAAAAGATTCCATTACAGGGATAGAAATGAAGAGAGAAGGATAATGATGCCTGATTCCCACCCCCAGTAGGCCCCAGGTTGGAAACTAGCACCAAAGGTATACAATTCTAAAAAAATATTAGGCATTACCCTTTATAAGAAAAAAGATTCGGAGATAATTTGGTTTATCCCCAACAAAATCCAAGAAATACATATAAAAGAAAGATGAAAACCATACCAAATTCATAAATAAATTAGAACTAATAAAAATATAAAATTATCTAAATTAAATACCAAATGTAAATCTAGGAAGAGATATAAAAACTTCCAAAATTCGAGCTATTAGGGTCCAACACGGTCTATGAAATCCAACAAAAAATAGAAAGCAGTTTTAAATACATAGGGTGAGCAAGAAAGTATACTTAGTAGGAGAACCAAATCTCTCATGTACATGTTAAAGAAGCATACTAGTGACCCTAGGTGAAAACAACAAAACCAAAAAAAACATAACAGGTATATTAACCATCCCATCCTCACCAAGATATGATCACCAAATAACATAAGTCAAGTAATGTAATATATTGAACAACGATGATAGAGAGACCCACACTAATATCCCAATTGTATGCCTCTATTACCTAATGATTCACTTCCTAGAACTCCCATATCTTTTTTATACCACATCCCAACCCACCTGCAAATACCTGGGCCTCACAACACATCCTTCCCACACACACTTGGCCTCACAAAACATCCAAATCACACACATCTAGGCCATAAAAAAAATCACATATCATCATGAAGACACATGGGAAATAAAGTAACATATAATCCCAAAGTAACCCGAGAATGAAATTCACCTCCCATCCCAATGAAACTAGGGAAAGTACAAACCACCTTTCCAAAAACACATGGGCCATAACCTCCAACCCAAAGACACCCAGTCCATCACAATCGCCATATAAGACACTAATAGACCTATGACCTTCATATCTGATTCCATGCCTACTATGCTTGGAAGAGAGAGTGGAATATAGTGAGAACATATCCATCTGTACCCCCCACAGGATATGGGAAACAAATCCCTCTCTCATGACGATGGGGGTGTTCTGTACATAATACTCAACTAGGGTGGGGTGCATATACAAATCATAAGGAAAAAATTCATGTAGAAAATTAAATGATACCAAACACTAAATTCCAACCTATGGGTTCTCAATCAAACCACCAAGTCACTACACTACCACCTTTGCTGCTACCTCTAAATGAAAAACACCACAAAACAATGCAAAACCCAATTCATATTCCAAAAAAATTTTATTTAACCTGATTAGTTCATTATTTAACAATTAATTTATCTATTCCATTACTTTAAAGAAAACTACTAAGCACAACACACAACTAGAAACATGGTTTTCAGAAGGTGAAAAACCGTGATAGATTAAGTCGGCTTTACATTTCCTCCTCATTTAACACCCGTTAATGACATATCATATAACAATCTCTTGATATAGGGTGAAGATTTATGCCTGTTATCAATGGAGAATCACCAATAAAAATCACCAAAATATATATTGAAATTCATACAGCTTAGGTCACATAATAAGAGAAGAAACCACCAACTCACAACCCCATCTGATAACACATTACCACCCAACCTATTTGAATCGCTACTACACAACACTTCTCATCCACCCCACTATCAATAAATCACTCAACCTTAGATTACAATACACCACCCAATCCATGCCACAACCCAAAACCATTATCACAACCATACTGCAACACAACCCAGAGCAAACCCACACACATCACACCACCACACGTATAAAGGAAAAACAAAATTTCATATTTAAAAAGGCATCCCTTATTTAATTATAATTTTTAATTTAGTGGTTATCATAGAAATTGTATGATCTTGAAGCATCCATTCATTGAATTAATATATATGATTAATATAATTTAATATATAAGGGTCTAACCAAATATGAACTAAATGCACTCAATAATTTATTTAGTTCACAAATAAGGGCCCCTAATGACCAAAATTTTTAGTGGGCAGTTAGTGTATCACCATAAGTTTTTATAGATTTTTTTTCAATTAATTAATAATTTCCTTTATATCTTTCATTTTTCTATGTCCAACATTCCTTTCATATAGAACCCACTTGGAATACATTGCACACAACACTAACTTGGCTTTCCCTACAAGCAACACTAACTTGGCATACCATGAAAGCAACACTATGTTTCTATGAAACATATATATATATAATTAGTTAAATTATATAATTTTAAACTAGTAGTTAAACATAGTTATATGAATATTAATTTTTTCTAAATGTTTTCTATATAAATAAAACATATTGATACTGAAAGATATGTTTTTTTTGGTAAAGTCCTTTTATTTTTTAAAACATAATTTTATTTAATGAACTTATTTTAATAATGAAAGAAAATTTATACAAATTTAGAAATTAAATTTGATAAAATAAACATAAATTTTTAATTCCCAATGTCAAAATTATCTCAGGGTGATTTTTTGGTATATTTATAAAAAGAATCATTTTTTGATTAATAGTAAATAATACTATATCGTTAAAAACCAATATTTTCATTTAAATAATTATTTTAATTTAAATTAATATAAAGTTACAATAGATAAATAATTCATATATTAACCCAATTTAGGTCATTGGAATTTTTTTATTATAGTATTATATATAAAAAAATTATTGATCTTTTGAGCATCTCTTTACCCGCATTCTAACCACATTTGCAGGATTAGCAGAAAATGTAATTTTATCACTTATATGAATTGAATTTCAAAAAATGGACATACATGGTTGTAATTAGTAGAAAAAATGTGGTCTAAATGGATCAAAATATTTTTTGGTGAAAAATAATTTCGAATTATATATACCATGATTAAAGTTAAACATTGTAATTAATGGGAAAATAATTTTATAATAATATAAAATTACTTTAAAAATTTTCATAATTTCATTCGTTAATCATTTATCTCCCCAAATAAGTCTTAGTTAACAAAATTTACCCTTTTTATGCAACTAGTGTTATATTAATACATTTATTTTATTTTATTTAAAGAAGAGTTAAATGTTTAATATTAAAAAATTAATATCTAAATCATTTTTATATAGGTCTATACATAATATAAATTATACTATAGTTATTAATTTGAAATAATGTAAATTTATATTCATCCTTATAATTTATTTGTAATTTTTGAAGAATAAATGAGATTATTTAAGGCTTTTATAATAATGATGCAGTAATTGTTTAATTAATTGAGATATCAAATAAATGATTATACAAATATTAAAATAAATTAAATATGAAAAAATTAATTACATAAAAAATTAAAAAGATAACTTATACATATTAGTGATATTTTAGAAGTGTTGGTTCAAAGTTATCATGTTGTGTTGTTTTTTGTAAAAATGATAATATTGAATAGTATCAAAATTGACATAAATGATAATTTAAAATAAATAATATTTTATTAAAGGTTATAAAATTCATCAAAATCTGTGGTTTAGGAAGCTAAATTTTATTGTGTAAAAATGTCACAAATGATCCAATTGAGGATCTTTTGGCATTTTATAGTAACTATAGAAACCCAATAGTGTAAAAAACATGTTGTCACATTAAATGATTAATAGTTTTAGTAAGGGTTAAATCCAAATGATATGGTTATGTTTATAAACTAAACTCGTCTAAAATTCATTGGTTTATTAGATTTAGAACCTCCTTCATCTCATCCTCTAATACAATCACTTTGGATCCATTTTTAATTGAAAATTAATTTATATTAATTTAACATTCTATGAGTTTCTAAAGTGCCGCTCCACTCTCTATTAAAAAAGAACTTTTAATTTTCATTAATTCAAACCTCTAAATAAATTTGGATCAGCCAAAACCTATAGGTTTACTCTCAAAACATCCCATAATACATACTCAAGGCAATAATTTGGGATTAAATCCATCCTAAGGATTCCTTTTGTACAAATAAAAAAAGATATACCAGAGAAATAGGTAATTGTTTTATCAACTCTTTCAAAGTAATTTTATTCTACTACTTACTATTTATATGTTGTTTCAATACCAATGTAATAAATCCAAAAATTATTATATTCTGAGTTTTTGTTGTGATTATGGTACAACCATATTACTCCTTTAAACCATCCCACTAGAAACAATATCACCATGCGTGCGTACGTACGACTTACCGTCTCCATACTGTGGTGTGAGCTGTTTTTTATTTATACATTATTTATATGGGTATGAAAATGAATATTAATGATGTAACTAATAAATATGACATAATATTGTTTCTATATAATTCATATTCTATCTAATAACTGAACATTTACCAATATGGAATGATATCATCGCTCGTACGTACACACGTCTTATCACCTCCACGACACAATGAGATTCATCTTCCACGTTCAACATTCAAGGATGATTATAATAAATATATATTTATTAAATAAGTATAAAATATATGAAATAATAATTCTAATATAATAATAATATATATTTATTTCTGTACATTTATGTCATTCACTTATTTCCATTCAATACAACATGAAAATGGAAACAACGTTCATGCGTATGTATGACCTACCATCATCATGAACAAAATATTCCATTTCATATATCACTCTTATATATATATATTTATATTTAGAATATATATGATAATTAAATAATTTTATATAACCTAGAAGTAATTTAATCATGATCTACGTAATATGATCCAGAATATCACGTCATAACACGTACGATATAGAAAGAGATTATTTTATTTTATATAAAAATTATTAATAAATGTATCATATAAAGCCATAAAAGAATCATATATGATATCATAAATATTATTATTATTCAATTATAAGATAATAATATGTTTAAAACCATTATAAAGGAGTTTCAGACACATACAGAGAGTATCAGAATTAAGGTAAGAGAATTTCATCTCACTTTTTATTTTCATGAGATATAAGCCAGGTTCACCACAAGTTTCTTGCATTTAGTGTATGTACTTATCCTATTATATTTTTCCTAACTAATATGTTTATATTCATGGAATTTAATGATTAATTTTACGATATTGGGCATATTATTTAAATTTTCAATGTGGTATGGGACACTTTGAATGCTTACAGAATTAAGCCTTTCTCCATTTCAATATTCTTGGTATTATCATACATATTTATTTATATGTATATAAAGGATTATAAGTAAAATTTTATGAATATTTATATTTTCATTAAATGTTTTTTCAAATTAATATTTTTAAGGTTTTATGTAAGGGATTATATTTGTCTCCCCTTTATTTTTGTGAGATACATGCCTCACACACTACTTGTTTCTTATATATGGTGTATATACTTCAAATGGATTTATTTTATGAGTCTCATCCAAAATATTATGATATTTTTATATTTTTATAATTTTTATTTTAACATGGGGCATATTATTCTACTGATTATAATGTAATTTTACAATCTATTCCATATTTGGGATTGTTTTGTTTTATGTATCCATTGGGTAATATTTATCCATGCCCATGTTTTCTTAAAATGTTTTCCAAAAATGTTATATTATTATCCTAAGGATGTTTAAAGTAATTTTTAACCATTTTTTAATTTCTAAAACATGGTCTGAAATGAATCATTTTTTCCCAACAAAGTACTTTTTGACTTTTCCAGTAAAAGTGGAAGAAAAATGTTTTAATTTAATTTGTACCACATGAATATGTCTTTACAAATTCATTACACCTTATTTCCTTAAATATTTACCTACAATATTACATTTTTATTTTAAAATAACTTGTTTTTGTTGGATAGAGTAGGAAACTCAAGGGGGGGGGGGGGTGGAGGGGTGAATTGAGTTCTTATCAAAATTGTTGTTAAAAACCGTATATAAAAATGCCCCCAATTTAAGATCTATGCAACCCAATTAATTTAAGTAGAATATTTATAAGAGTTTTTAATGTTCAATTAATTTCTCAAAAGATTTATTAATTCATAGTTTCAATAATTAGAAGGATTGATATACTATTTGATTGTAATTTACTAAATTAAAAATAAATATAAACACTATCTAATATTAAGTATCAAATTTAAAATTGGTTTTCTAGAATATTTAAAAGAACAGAAAACTAATTTTGAAAAACATATTGGATAAAACTAGAGGTTTAGTCTCATGAAGAGACCTAATAATTTAAACCTGGTGATCACCTTCCACCAAGAAGTTTATTTTAATAAACTTTATCCACAACTTGGATTAGGGTTGACAACAACACAAAAAGCTGTCCCGGTCAACTAGACCTCTACGATAGTTATTCGTGGGAAAAAAAGTACTATTAGGTCACATGAGGACCTCTTAAACAGTTATACATGGGTAAAAAATGGTGTAGAAATGTGGGTGAGTGAAGGTATCTTGTATCCTCTAGCTTAGATCTGGAGGCAGTCTATTTTTGTGATACAAAAACACATACTACTAGAATGAATAGTAAGAATGTACAGAAAAGAGCATAAATAATAAAAAAAGGTTTATAATTCTTTGTGTTATGTGATCAAGGATTCTATACTTCTTAGGTGTATTAGATGTAAAGCTTGAGTCCACTTTTGTAAATACAACTAAATAGAGTGTTGAAGAAGCATTGTGTTCTGGTCCCCAATGCGGTGTGATGCTCTTCGAAGGTCCTCTTTAATAGGGTTTGTTGCTACATGAATGTTGTGAATTTGGTTCTAAAAAAATTATTCTTATTAATAGTTATAAGTAATGAGTTTTATTTGTTTATGTCTCTTGATTTACTTCATAGGTTATCTCTATATCACGTGATTCTTCGTTTTCCTCTAGTGACTTCTTTTTATACAACAGAGGTCAACAATATGTATGTTTGGGACATGTGTTGTACATCGTACCTCAAACATCCAAGTTAATGATGTATGAGAAATGTCATACAATTAAATTAGTAGTATTAAATAATACAATATGACTATTAAGAAAAGGTTTTAATTTTTATAATAAAGAAATTTTTAAGTATTAAATTGTAGGTCCTTCTGTCAGTAAGTCCTACTATCAGTAGTTCAGTGCATTAGTGACTCATATTAATGATTCCTTTTATTTGTGACTCCTTATATCAAAGACTCCATATATATATGACTCAATGTGTCAACATGTTATTTCATCAATGTCACATACTATCAGTGACGTTTTCTTTCAGTGAATCAGACTATCGAGAACGACACCTTGCATCTATCAGGGAGTTGTTCATTCTATCAATGGTTAATTTGTTCTATTAATGAGTCATTTTTTTGGTTAATCATTTGTTCTATTAGTTACTTATTTTTTCTATTGGCGAGTCATTCATTCTATCGGTGTGTCATGACTATTGGTGAATCAAATTCCATGACATAAATTATCAGTGACTCATATGTGGCCATGTATGTCTGCCTGTATTATATTATAAACATCAACAGAATGTGTTAAACATAAGATTAAACATAAAAAATAATAATAAAACATATCCGACTTTAATAATTAAGACATTACTAACCATTATTTGACATTATTTGAGATCATTAAAACTGGATAGGGCCAATAGTTTTCTTTTAAAATTGCACGACATATGAAGAAAAGGAAACTATTTCAGCAACGTAAAGATATTTTCATCAACAACTGTTTTAAATTATTCTCATGATTCCTTTATATATTTTCAAATTGGTTTTAATGAAAATATTTTTGACAATGTTTTATATTTTAGAATTTTATTTTTAATCAAAATTAATATTCTAAGTGATCTTTGAGAATCCTTCCCTACCTATGATGACATACTTTGTTATAGTTCAAGAATACTATTCACATTCTTTCTTCAAATGGTTTATGTTTTGATGGAATGTTGTTTAATAAACCCACCTGTTTTCAAGGGTTATGATCTTTATAAAATTATTATGAAACTTATATCTCTTTCCATGGGGTATTATATGTTTACATGTTAATGATACACATTTAATTTCATGGGTTATGTTATTATTTTTAATGGTCTTGTGAAACATGTTTGTATGACTTCATTATGAGATATGTGTGAACTATATCTCCCTATAATGCATTGGGTAAAGATTTATATCTCATCAGATAACCTAAGATTGTCTTGGGAGTGAACCTTGACTACTAAAATGGCCATGAGAGTGATCCATGACTACTAAGATGGTATGTGGAGTGAAATCATGAAACTACGATTTCCATGGGAGTAAACCTTGACCACTAAGATAGTATGAAGATTGAAACCATAATACTAATATAAAATTAGAATATATTCCTTGGATACTATCTAAATTTGTATATACTTATGTGTCTACCACAATTACATGTTTTTTCCTATGTTATGATTTTGTGGATTATTTTCATTATTTATTTCTGATTCATGCCTTATGAACTGTCATTATTTTTTCCATGATTCATGTATACGATCTTTGATATGAAAGGTATGTTCTTCTAATTTCATGATCATTTTCTCATACCCTTATGATCATGATTATTCTTAAATGTATCCATTTTTTACCATTACTAAGCATTTGAGCTCTCCCCTTTCTTTTGTTTTAATTCACCAGTTTACAAAGAAAGGTTTTAGCTAGAAGCACTAAAGATGGATATCTTTATAAGAGATGATGAAGATATTTCCCCAGTAAAGGAGATCTTATTTCCTTGTTTCAAATGAAACTAAACTATTATGGTCCTTAGGAAATAATTTTTGTATTATAATTAATATACATAAAAAATGGTTTAATATCCATTTATGTTAAGCTTGAGTCACTATAGTTCGTATCAGAGGAAATGTTAAGTCAACCTTGGGATGCTAGGATGAGAAAACATTAGTGAGATCCCTAGGTATATTTCTAAGTATATGTATAGGGGTTTCTCTAAGGATAATTACAAATATGAGTCAACATTTATGAAATTTTCCTGGAATTTTGGTAAAGGATAGAGTTAGTGGTTTCCTATAAGTACACCCCTCTACCGATACTACATGTAGATGTGGATCTGGACTAGATGTAACTAGGGGTAACAAATCTGACAAGATGTTCCTGGCCAGACTTCAGGTAATTTCATACATTAAAATGGGTCTTTTTTCACACCTTTTTTGACACTTCCAGGGGATATAATTTTGTAATTGACAATATTTTCATGATCCATATTAAAGGATTTAATTAGGAGTTGATTAATAATAACGTAGGATAAACTTAAGAAGTCATATTTTTGAAAATATTTCATTTTGTTGACATCATTTAAGTTGTTTTCATGATTATGCAATTCCTCACTATGATAATTGTTTCTTACTCAAATATTCTTGGTTTTAGACTATATAGAGGACCATAAGGAAATATATTATCATTGATTATGATGGAAAATATATTGATGAGCAGTAAAATGGGATGATCTCTAGAGTGAGGGATGTTGTGATCATGACTAACTAGTTTTCAAGGAACACGATTAACAATGTGTACCTTAACCAACATTCAGACACCCCAAGGAAGAAAAATAATGAGATCATTGAGAGTTTTGGTAATGGATAACATGTAGGAAAGAATAATAAATTTCCTTTATGCCAATAATGTGGAAATAATGATCTATATAAATTTAATATAGTAATAATAATATGTTTTGAATTTTGAGAATGAGGACACATAGTAAGTGGTTACAAGGGAAAAATGAAGTGTTCAGTTAACAAAATGGATGGGAATTTTATCCTCCATAAGTCGTCATTAAATGTTATGTGTTTTAATTGTAGAGAAAATGGTCATCATTAATCCTAATGCCCCAAGAGGAAATTTCATAATGAGTATCAGCAAGGTGGTACGAGTAATGGTTACATTGTGACTGATGAAAAGGCTACATATTAAATATGAAAGGAAAGATGAATTATTATTATTGGGTAATGGATGATGTAATCTAAGTATTTATGTATTTTTTTTTCAAAATTTAGGAATGATGATATATAGAAGGACTGTTCTACTAATGTTTTTCCCCAGTATTTACAAATTAATGTTCTACTAGAAAAGTTATTTAATAGAAAGGTGATACTTTTACTATGTAAATGTAAACCTTGATATGTTATTTATGTTAAGATAATGTTTTATGAATTAAGATATATGGGATATGAATAAGTAAATTGGATAGTATTAATAACCATGGAACTAAGTAAGGAATATTTGATATGTGGTTTTTTCTATCATTGATGAAGATTATAACATTTTTGGATTTATGGAATTGATCCAAAATACATTGGAATCAGGAAGCATGCATGTTTTCCAAAATAATTTATGGTAATTATGGTTGTTACTATGTTTCAATAGAATATATCATAAGGGTATTCACATGTTTGGAAAGATAGTACTAAAATATACTTTGTGATATGAAAGGGAATCAATGTTAAGATGATTTCATGACTCTCTTTATAATGTTTTGTATTTTCACCTTTGAGAAGGGTTATAATGTTAACCAGTAATGAAAATTTTAAGTTAAAATTATGAGGAAGTATTTGTGCACTATGTTTGTGTTAATAACTTGGTTAAAAGGCTAATTAGTGATTATCCTTATTTCAAGTATGTCCATCTTATAAATTATACAAATGTGGCTTTAAAAAATGACATCACATATGTTGGGTGATAACCAATGATGTCTGGAAAGGCTGCTGATATTGAATCCATGAATGAAGTACAATAAGGGTTTCACACCTACCACTAGTCTACATGATGTCCTGGTAATTGTATAATTGTTTTTTAATGAATATTTATAATGAACCAGTAGTGTTAATGATTATTTTTCTAGATTAAGGAATGTTGATTTTTTCAAGAGACAAATAGTTAAAATTTTTATATTTTATGGGCCTTAAGATCCAGTAACAGAATATTTTAGTTCTTTATTAATTAATTTTAATTTCTGGACATTCATTCCATTAGGTAATTAATGTATTAGAAATTTTTTAAATCACAACCCAAGAATTAATTGTTTCTTATAGAAATTTATCAATAATTACTCAGGATTCTGAAAGTGATTTTTTTCCTAATACCATAATTGTTGTTGAGATAATTTCCATTTATATCATCACATATTTATGAATTTGAGGCCCTTAATATTCTATTGATCATTCTCGTTTTTTTGATTTATGATCTCAATAACCCCTATATATATTTACACATTTCCTTAATTTACAATCTTCACTCCCAACCTATGTTCTCCTATGTGGAAAAATCATTATACGTTACTTTGGGTAACCATTTTGGTTCATAATTTCCATTTTTAAGGGATGTTTTAGTATCAATTTTTTTACTATGTGTGTTTTTATGAATTAAACATTCAAGAATTAAACCATTGAAAACCGAGATGAATTTTGAGGGTGAAAATCATTTTAAGGGGGGTAGAATGTAACATCATGAGTTTTTATAGAACTTTCTTCCAATACATTAAAAACTTCATTTATATCTTTAATTTCACGAATTCAAACATTACTTTCATATGGAACTGACTTTGTGTATGTTTCATGTAACACTAACTTGGCATGTGTCACAAACAACATAGACATGGCGTACCATGCATGCAACACTGCGTTTCTATGAAACATATATAAATTTATACAATTAATTAAATTATATAATTTTAAACTATCCATTAAACATATTTATATGAATAATAATATAGTTTACAATTGTTTTATATAAATAAAACATATTGATAATGAATGATATGTTTCTTGGTAAAGTCCTTCTATGTTTAAAAACGTCATTTTCTCTAATGAATCTCTTTTAATGATGAAATTAATTTAAAAATCATTTAGAAATTAAATTTGAAAAAATAAACATCTTTTCTTAATTCAAAATATTGAAATTATATTAGGGTGAATTTTTGGTATTTTTCTGAAAAGTTTCATTTTTTTGATGAATAGTGAAAACACTGTATATTTAAAAACTTACTTTTTTCATTTAAATAATTATTTTACTTTAAATTGATTTTAATGTCACAATAGATAAATAATAAAAATATTAAACCAATGTAGGTCATTGGAATCATTTTTATAATATAATTAGATATAAAATAGTATTATTCTTTTGAGCGTCTCTTTTACCCACCTTCTAACCACAATTGCGGGATTAGTAGAAAATGTAATTTATCCTCACTTATGAATTTAATTTTTAAAAAATAGATATACATGTTTATAATTAGTATGAAAAATGTAGTATAATAGGTTCAAACTAATTTTTGGTGAATAATACTTTGGAATTTTATATACCATGGTTAAAGGTAAATACGGTAATTAAAGTTAAAAATAATATTATAATGATAGAAAATTATCTAAAAGCATTTCAGAATTTCATTGGATATGTCTATTTGGACCCAAATCATATATATGTAAAAAAATATGATCCTTTTTAAGCCACCTGTAGCAGCCAGATTACTATTCACAGAATGGGCCTTAGGATAAAAATATGGGCCTAAGGGCTATGTAATAAGGTAGAAGCCCACTAGGCCATCAGGAAATGTAATGGATCTCCCTCTACCTAGTTAAAAGTGGCCTTTCATTTACAATTTAATTGGTTTAAGAATAATTATGCAGTAATTGTTTAATTAATTGAGATATCAAATTAATGATATTAAAAATATTAAAATAAATACAATTTCACCTAATTAATTACATAACAGTGTTTTAAAGTTAACTAATACAATTTAGTGACATTTTTTATCAGTTGTTTCAATGTTATCGTGTTGTTTTTATTTTTTAAAATATAAAAACATTGAATAGTATCAAAATTGACATAAATGATACTTTAGAAAAAATATTTCATTAAATGTTATAAAATTCACAAAAAATTAAGGTCTAGATGAATAATTTGGATAATTTTGAAAATTTCTTGAATTATAAAATTGGGGTTCTTTTGACAATTTAAATTAATTATATTAACCCTATAGTGTAAAAAAACAAGTTGTAATTGTAATAGGTAAGTTGTTTAACTAAGGGTTAAAGCCAGGTGATATGGTTAATTTTATTAACTAAAACTGTCTAAAATTAATTAGAGGATGATATTTAGACTCATATTCAGTCCATACTAGAATAAAATCACTCTAGATCTATTTTAAATTGAATATTAATTTATATTAATTTAATATTTTAAGAGTTTACTAAAGTGATCGTCCCCTCTCTAATAAAAGAGAACTTATCTTTCTCTTTAATTCACAGCCCTAAATCCCTTTGTATTATCCAAAATCAACCTATTTTCTCTATTAACATGCCGTGATACATCCCTGAGGCCATACTTGTGACATAAATCCATCCTATAGAGTCCTTTTGTACATATAAAAAAAGATACCCAAAAAAGGTAATTGTTTTATCACCTCTCTCATAGTTCTTTTTTTCTTCTACTTCCTATTTCTGTGTTGTTTCCATAAAATATTAATCAAAAAATAATATAATATATGATGAGATGATTTTATGATTATTGAACTTCCATATTCCTTCTTTTAACTATCCTACAAAAAACAATATCACCATGCGTGTGTATGTACGGATTATCGTCTCCACACCGTGGTGTAAATTGTTTTTTCATGTATACTTTATTTATATTGTTATGATGATGAATAAAAACAATGTAAATAATAAATATGAAATAGTATTTTTTTGTATAATTTATATTCCATCCAATTCATTACCCCTTACCGATATGGAATGATATCATCGTTCACGCGTACGTACAGCTTACCATCTCCATGATGCGATGAGATTTACCTTCCACATTCACCATTAAAGGATTATTATAAAAAATATATATTATTAATAAGTATGAAATACATGATATAATATTTCTACTAGAATAATATATATATATACATATGTACATATATGGCATTTACTTATTTCCATAAATACAATAAGAAAACGGAAACAATGTTCATGCTTACATACGACCTACCATCTCTAGGAATGGTTTATTACATTTAATGTATCTCTATATTATATATATTTATATTTTGAATATATATGATATGTAAATTATGTTATTAATTCTGGAAGTAATTAAATCATGATCTAAGTAATATGATAAGAATATCAATAAACACACATACTATAAAGAAAGCAATTATTTTCTTAAAAAAGGAAATTATAATAAATGAGTAATATAAATCCATAAATGAATCATATATGATATCTTAAATATTAAATGATTCTATTATAAGATATTAAAATGTTTAAAACCATTATACAAGATTTTTGAACACATACTGAGAGTATCAGAATTAAGGTAAGGGAATTTCGTCTCACCTTTTATTTTTGTGAGATATAAGCATGCTCACCACCGGTTTCTTATGTGTGGTGTATGTAGTTCTACTATTATATTTTATAGCATGAATATTTTTATATTTATTTTATTTAAATATTAATTTTATGATATTGGTCATATTATTTTAATGTTTTATGTGGTATGGGATGCTTTGAATGTGTAAAGAATTAACCCTTTCTCCATTTCAATATTATTGGTATTATCATATATATTTATTTATATGTATATAAAGGATTTAAAAGAATATTTTATGAGTATTTTCACTTTCATTCGTATTTTTTCAAAAGGAATATTTATATGGTTTTATGTAATGGATTTTTTAGGCCTCACCTTTATTACTGTGAGATACATGCCTCATGCACTACTTGTTTCTTCTACATGGTGTATATAATTCCCATGGATGTGTTTTATAAGTCTTATCTAAAAGATTATGATATGTAGATATTTTAACAATTTTTTACATGGTGAATATGATTATATTGATTATAGATTTATTTAACAATCTATTCCATATTTGGGAATTTTTTGTTTTAAGAATCTGTTTTGTAATATATATCTAAGTTTATGTTTTTTAAAAAACATTTTCATAAAATGAATTATTATTATCCTATGGTTATTTAATGTAATTTTTACCCATTTTGACATTATACTACATATTATTAATGTAATCATTCTTCTGTTTTCCAAACGATGTACTTTTTGACTTTTTCGGTAAATTCCAGAGATGAATGTTTTTTAACTTGTATGGAATGGAAAAATTTTTACACTTTCATAAAGCCTTATTTCTAGTAATCTTTCCCTAAAATCATACATGTTTAGTTTCAAATAAAATTTTTTCTTTTAAAATTTAACAACATTTTTAGATAGGAAAAATATTTAAGGAAAGAAAGAATATCATCTATAAGAACTATTTTTTTATCAAGATTCCATTATATATTTTCAAATTGGTTTCAGTGAAATGGGTTTTGAAAATGTTATATATTTTAAATGGTTATTTTTAGGGAACATTCATGTTCCAAGTGATCTTTCAACATCCTTACCTACCTAGGATGACATAATTTGTTATATTTAAATAATAAAATTCATATTCTTTCCCCGAATGGTTTATAATTTTATGGCCTAATGTTTAAGAAACCCACTTTTTTTATGGGTTATGGTTTTTCTGAAATGATTATGAATCTTTTATCTCTTTGAAAAGGTTATGATATGTTTTCATGTTAATTATTACCATTTAATTTCATGGTTTATGTTATTATTTTTGATAATCTTGTGGCACATGTATGTATGATTTCATTATGAGATGAGTGGGACCTATATCACCATATAATGTATTGGGTAAATATTAATATCTAATGAGATAAACTAAGATGGTCTTGGGAGTGAACTTTGACTACTAAATGGCCATGGGAGTAAAACATGACTACTAAGATGGTATGATGAGTGAAATAATGTTTCTAATATGGACATGGGAGTGAACCATGACTACTATAATGGTATGGGGAGTTAACCCATACTACTAATATGGTCTTTGAAGTGATGCCTTGGATACTATTGAAATTGTTATATTATTATGTGTCTTCCACTATTCCACATTTTATTTCTATGTTATTCTTTTATGGATTATGTTCTTTATTTCATTACTATTTATGTATTATGAACATCTATTTTTTATTCCTTGATTCATGTATATAATCTTTGATATACAGGGTGCAATCTTCTATTTTTATGATCATGTTCTCATACCCTTATACTTATTATTATTCTTACATATCTCCCATGTTTACCTTTACTAATAATTTGATCTCACACCTTTATTATGTTTCCATTCACCTGGTTAGGAAGAATTATTTTAGATAGAAGTACTAAAGGTATAGATCTTTATGGGAGATGTTGAAGATCTTTCACCATGATATGAGATTTTGTATCCAGGTTTTCAAAGACACTAAAATATTAAAATCCTAAGGCATGTATTTTTTTAAGGTACTAAATATACATATAAAATGATGTAATATCCATGTTTTTATCCCTGGGTAGCTATAGTTAGCCCATACAAATCATAATATCACAAGTGAAAAAAGGATGTAAAGGCATGTGAATAAAACCCCTATATCCTTTACAATTTAATGTGGAAAATTATTATCTTTGTTAAATTTGGAACAAACAAAATCTACAGGTAGACAAAAGAAAATTCCTCTAGTATGAATCATAATTAATGAGAAAAAATTTTAATCCTACCTCAAAAGGGTGTAAATGTTCTTCTGAGGAGATAGATCATGTAATGGATCTCGTATCACATCTTCCACAAGACCTACAACCCCTTGAGGATGAAACAAGAACACCACAAAAAAACTAAAAAGAACCCCATTATTACTAAGGGATATCAACATCCATCACATGGAAAGAATAATGTGAGGAAAAAGAAGATCAACCTAGATGAAATAGAAAGAATGGTGGAAGAACACACCTTAGATCGAAAATGAATCACTAATAATAAAAGGAGAGAGGCTATGAATAGATCCTTGATGAAGGAATCCTCAAAACACTGATAAGGGGTTTCCATATTGCCTATTGTAAAGGGATAGTTTTACAGCCACATGGGTTGAGAAGCTAACTAGCTATGAAAACACAAAAAACATTATAGTAGTGCAGTATTACAGAATGTGTAATCCTCTTTCATGTTGTGTAATGCCTCAAGGTTGGTTTCTCGTGAAAAACATGTGTCATGTCATGTCATGTTTTTCTTAATTTTATTTTTCAAACCCCAATACATTACACTTAATGAAAAACCTAAAAAAAGTCGTGAAACCAAACTACATGCCATGTAATCAGCTTAATTGATGTTTATCCCCAATAAAATCTTTTATACACCCCAAATCCTATGAAATATACAAAAACCTCCTCTGAACATCTCCAACAACAAAAAATCATCCATGTAATGGACCAAGAGGACCCAAACCATTACATCATTTATATCTCAATTGATTCTCATCCTCAATAATAAAAAACGAATCCCATAAGGAAAACGTGGTATGAATTCCCACCCGGTGAGATACCTCTCAAGAGTCTCACCACTCCTCAAACACTACCCCCATCCAAACACGCCTACCCAAATGTCCACAAGCATACTGCACAACCTCACCAACACAAACACAAAGACATATCCTCTCTTGCAACCACACTACCACCCAACCACCACATAGCCATCTCGACCTATACATAGGACAAACCAATAACCGCTATAGCCAACAAACTGCACTATTACAAACATATGAATCTTGGAATTTCATCCTTCATGTTAAAATACAATTTGCTCGAGGTGGAAATAAATCGCCCAAATGGGGTTTCTCAAATAAAAATTAATGAATCTCAATTAGGAATCAAGTCCGCCCCTCTTTTCATATTGAGAATTTTAATATGTAAATCACCACACACATCTCAAATGAATGATAAAAGACCGTCTAATAAAACAAGGTTCGAACTCCATATTTTAAAACAATACAAAGAAAAGGAAAACTCAAAAAAAACTCTATGTACTGGGAACAAATCTGCGTTTCTCACTCCCGTGTACTCTCCTCTCAGCCACCATGCCTCTAAAACACACAAACCAAAGGAATGGTATGCCCATAGAGATACATATCCCAATGTCCCAAGATCTCTATTGGATTCTCCATAAACATTATTTCATCCTCTATATCTAACTCTACCATGTCAAGGACATGGGAGTCATCATGAATATTCGAATGGAGTTGAGACACATTGAAGACTTCATGGATTCCCTCTAACCACGGTGGCTAGGACAACTAGTTTTCTACCTTCCTAACTCACCCCAACACCTCAAGGTGCCCAAAAAACCTATGAGAATGATTACTCTCTCTTTCAAATATCTACTACCCATGTTGAGGGGAAACAATTAAGAACACATTTTCTCTAACCTTGAACTTTAATAGCCTCCTACTATGATCAACATATGAATTATTCTAGTCTTCTGAGACATTCATCTTATCTTGAACAAGATGAACCATCTCTATCCTGCTCTGTACTAGCTCGAGAAAAAGAAAAACATTCTTCCCAACCTCTATCTAGCAAAATAGTGAATGACCTAGTCTCCATACAAATATTCTGATGGAACCATGCCAAAGGAAGAGTGATAAATATTCATATAAGAAAACCCTACCAAGGGAAGATGTCTCACACAATATCTTCCGAAGTCCAAGATGCACACTCAAAATATGTCCTAAAACATATGGATAGTCCATTCCATATGTACATCCATTTGAGGGTGGAAGGTAGTGATGATGCGTAACTGGGATTCAAAATCATACCGCAACCCACTCCAAACTCGAATGGTTAAACATGTGTCCCGATCTAAGAAAATAGACCACATAACTCTATGTAGCTACACCACCTCATAGACACACCACTTTTACATGTAATCCACTACACATGACTCCTTGACAGATAAGAAGTGAGCAGATTTCATTAGCCTATCTACTATAACCCAGATAACATCATAGCCCACACAAGATCTAGGTAACCTTGTGATAGAATCCATCAATATTTCATCAAACATATAATCAGAAACATCTAAGGTATGAAACAAACCACATGAAACACAGTGCGTTCCCTTTACGTACTAGTATATGAAGAATCATGCCATACACTCCACTACCTACTGATTCATCCTGAGACACCAAAAATGTGTCCAAAATCCATGGAACATCCTATAAATTCTTGGGTGTTCCTTAAAGGTGAATTATGAAACTCTTTAATGACTCCCTCATGCATCGCTACTGGAATGACCTACCTCAAATGGGAAAACAACTGATTCTAACCATCCTCCAACCATACCAATAGAGTATCACTATTGATAACATGATCGTACAACACCTCATCCTCTAAGTCTATTCATTGAGACTCTTTGACTGGATACATCTGATAATACTATACCACCATAAGAAACAAATAGAATCAACCAACATCCACTCTAGAATTCTTGTGCTCGACTTCTAACTCCTCCATTACTCTCCAAGCACCTACAAAATCCCGAACAACCTCCATCTGCATCTTTATTCTCAAAGTATCATCCAAAAAATTCCCCTCTCATGAGGTATAATATATCTAAAAATAATATTACTAAAATAAATCCATCCAAATACACTATCACATTTCTAGATTTTTCTAGGAAAAGATATACCTAAAACTCTTATGATCTATGAATACCATAAAGCATTCCCCAATGAGGTAATATCACTAGAGCTTCTGTGCAAACACAACCACTACTTGATCGAAATCATGGGTGGAATATTTACATTCATGGAGAAATAAATATCTAGACCCATAAGAGACCACTATATTCTACTGCATCAAGATACATCCCAAACCCAGATTGGATGCATCATAGAACACCTCGAACATCTACCCTTATTTAGGAAACTGAAGAAATGGAGCACTAACCGTCTTCCCCTTTAGATAACCAAATGCTTATTGGAACTTCTCAATACTAAAAAAATATTATACCTTAATGGTCAATTCTTTCATATAGGATGAATCTTGAGAAAAATCTAGGATAAACCACTAATAGATTCCTGAGAGACTAAGGAAACTGTGAACTTCTTCCACGTTCTTGGGTATTTCCCCAAAAAAACTTCTTGAACCTTTGATAGGTATACTATTAAACCCTACTAAGACAACATATTTACAAGGAAACATACCTCATATATCTAAAACATACCCTTAGACAACTTTCCATAGATATGGAGGAGTCCATGTGTATGCAAGAAAGTTATTATTTCCATGGTATCCTCCTCCTCTGACTTTGAGTAGATCAACATATCACTGATGAATAAGAAGAAGAGATGATCTAGGAACAAATGGATCACATAGTTCATAAGTCTTATAAACATATCTAGTGTGTTCATAACCATTAATGGAATTACTACAAACACAAAGTACTCATACCGACATATGATAGTAGTCTTTGGGATATTGTTCAACTGGTGATATCCTGATCAAAGATCGATCTTAGAAAACCAAACCACCCCTCTTAGTTGGTTGAAAAGACCGTCTATCCATGGAAAAAGGTAACAGTTCTTGAGAATCAACTGATTCAACCTCCGTTAGTCTATATAAAACCTCATTCTATCATCCACATTCTTCACAAAAAACATGAGAGAACCCCATAATGGCACAATAAGCGAGATAAATCCCTACTTAATATGATAATATATTTGAATCCTCAACTATCATAAATCATAAGGCACCATATAATAAGAATCCATTGAAATTAGAGAAGGTCTAAGATACAAGTCTATCTTGAACTCAACATCACGTCCCGGGGTAGCATCACAACGTCCTCAGGGGAAACTTCCTAGAACACCACCACAACCCTAGAAAACTCCACAATCATAGAATCCAGAAATTCCACAAACAACTTATCCAACAAAGAAATAAGAGGCTCCACACGCCGACTGCCCACTTGACCACCCTGTTCGTGAATGAAAACTACATGTTGGATATATATATATATATATATATAAATATATATGAAAATAAGTCTCTTATCTAGAAGAAGTCGATAACATCACATACAGAATACAACCAGTCCATACCTAGAATGACATAGCATGGCTATATATGTAGAAAGAAGAGATCCCCACAGGACTCATGCGATCCCATCATTTGTCTACACCGCCGAAACACATAAATCAAGATGGTATGACCTCCATATGGTATAGTCAAATCTCTGGGCATGAGAAACCTCCCTATTTATAGTCCCAATGCATGGGATATAATGGGTGAAATAAAGTATTACATAGATATTGAATCATACCAGGAACAATCATGTGTACTAAATAATCTTATCATACCTTTGATAATCTTAGGACCCTATAGAACTAGTACATACACTGAATGAAACTGTCCACACGTAAATCCTCTACCTCTCTACTGAAGACCACCCCCATGATCGCATCTAGGTCAAAGCCCCGGAACATGAGGATCATTTTGATGTTGGCCTATACCAGCTCCGTCTCCCCTTGGCAGAGCATTAGCATGTTGGACCAGATGAAAAAATGGCCCGACTGGAAACTACTACTGAGGTTTGTTCTGATCTTATCCACCTCCACTATACTAAGCATGAAAATAAGATAAAAATAGTTTTAAAGATTGTTGTGAACTCCATAGAAAAAGAATCATGAACCTAATCCCATATAAATAGAATGAGAACCATTAGCACTAAATGTTTGGAAAGGAATCTATTGAGTTTGACACTGTATTGGTCGTAACCTCAAAGGTCCTGGCGCATGGGACCTACAACTAGTAACCGTGCCCCTCGAAGAACTCTACGAGCTCCCCAATCACAATATAAATCCTCATGAGTGCCACCAATCAATCACCTCTCCCATATTATAAACCTCTAAGTACATTGGAATCTTAAAAGGAGTAATCACATACTGGATAGAAGAACAGAGTGCCTCCTCAAGATGTCTCACATGAAACACCTCATCTAGAAAGAGATCTTAGGAAAAATAAAGGATGTCCTTGAATGTGACCCCCAACTCCCTCACTGACATACTCCCCTATAGAAGGGATAGTAGCTCATTCCTATTATCAGCCTACATGGTAAACAAAATTAAATCTACTAAGTAATTCTTCACAAATTTGACCAACAAAATGTATGCCTCCTTCGTCTCCACTAGATATAACATCCACCACTGATGCACAACTCCCCACATCAGACTGACTAAAAAAGGAACCCTGTACTCTATCAGGGCCTGGATCAAACCGAAGGTGATCTTAAGATCCAAAATCTATCTTAACATATCCATGTCTAAAACACTACCCTTTTAATTCCGAAAAGTTTGTTGTTAGAAAGCTTACAATGTCCTTTACCACTATTCATCCTACCAAATTAGATCAACCCTCCATCGATCAACCAGATATACCTTTTGAGCCTCAAATGATTGATCCAATTGTAGTCAATGACCAGGATCCACAACTAAAAGGGCAAAAATGATTTCCTAATCCCAAGTATTATGGATTTTTTAATGATTTGTTTCATCTCATCTAACTCATTTTTATATTCATTTAATCTTTCTGAAAACAATCCAATTCAAAAAATAACACAAGTAATTATGATGCATGTTCCTTTCCCAGGGTCTATACCCTACAAATGGAATTGCCTCACTTGGTCATTCGGTAAGATCATAGTCCCTACATCAGATCATAGGGGTCCCTAAAATCACATGTCCAAGATGGTCTTCCTTGGACTATGTAACAAACTGAGATAACCTGAAATTATTTCCCTACATAGACAAGCAATCATCATTGTGCCTAACCAAAAACTCCATCCCATCTCTCAACCATCACATCTGATACCATTCTTTCATGACCCATCCATCCAATGATTCCTTTTCTAGGAAATAAATGAAGAGAGGGAGATAATGACCCCCCCCCGAGTCCCACCTCCAGTAATCCCTAGGTTGGAGAATAGCACCAAGGGTATACACATCTCACAAAATGGGCATAATCTCCATTTATAGGAAATAATATCAAGATAAAATATGGTTCATCCAAAAAACAAATCCATGAAATATATATAAAATAAAGAAAAAACAATCCCACATGAAGGCATAAACTAGAACAGATACAAATTCAAACATATCTAAAGAAAATACCAAAAGTAAAGCTAAGAAGAAACAAAACAATTATCAAGATCTGTGATGGTAGGGTCTATCACGGTCTAAGAAATCCTCATGGAAAACTAATTTTTTTTCATAGTGTGAGAATATACTTATAAAGAGTGGTAAAACCAAATTATCTCATGCACTTGTTAATGATGCATACCAATTCCCCAATGAGAAAACAACAGAACCAAACAACACCTAATAGGTATACCAATAACCACAACCTCACCAAGTCATACTCACCAAGTAATGAAAGTTATGTAATTTAATATAATGAACATTGATGATTGGGCACCCCAAAACACTTTTCCATAGTATGCCACTCTTGACTAATGTAACACATCTTGGTGATCCCATCTCTTCCATATACCACATCACAACCCGCTTACACTCACCTAGGCCTCATAACACATCTCACCAACACACAACTGGGCCTTACAAGACATCCCTTCTACACACAACTGGTCAAAAACATACATCACATATCATCCAAAAGACACCTGGGAAAAATAAAAATATCTCATCCTAATGAAACATGGTAAATAAAGTCATCTCTCATCCCAAAGTCACATAGGAAATCACAAACAACCTCTCCTGAAAACACCTGGTCCATCACCTCCTGCCCAATGACACCTAATCCATCAAAACCACCATCTGGGAGACTAACAGACCTCCATCCGTCACATCCTTTCCCTTAACTCTCTCTCCGGGAATAGAGGGTGGAAAATAGTTGGATCCCAATCATCCATACCCATCATCATATTTTATGAAAAATCCCCCCCCTATGACGATGGGGGTGTTTAGAACATATAGCTCAACTAGAGTGGGGTTCATATTGAAATCATAAGAAAAAAACTAGATACATTTATGATACGAGATCCTCAATCCCAACCTAAGGGTTCCCAAAAAAACCCCCACGTAATAAAAATACCACATTTTCTACCACCTCTAAGTGCGAAACACCACAGAACAAACCAAAATACCTGATTCACATTCCCAACCAATTTATTTAACAAGATTAATTATTTATCAAAAAACCCATTTATCTATTCCATTACTACCTTGAAAACTATTAAGAACAACATAAAACCTGAAACATAGTTTTTAATATGTGAAGAGACCTAATAGATTTAGGTGAACTCACATATCCTCCCCATTTAACACCCATTCATGACATATCATATAATCATCTCTATATACCGGATGAAGATTTTTTCTTGTTATCAATGGAAAATAACCCTTACCAATCACCGAAATCCTTATAAAAATTCTACCTTCTAATGTCACATACCAATAGAACCAACCCCCTTCTTACAACCCCATCCAGTAACACATTACCTCCCAACTAGTTGGCAACCCTACTACACACCACTTCTCATTTAACCCATAATCAATTAATATCACAACATTAGATAACATTACACCACCGAAGCCACCCCACAACACACACCCTCTCTCAAAAACATAATACAACACAACCCAGAGAAAACCCACAGACATTACATCACAACACGTATTAAGGAATAACACAATTACATATTTAATAATAAATTCCTGATTTAATTACACTTTTTAATTCAGGGGTTGTCATAGAAACTATATAATCCAGGGGCATCCACTAATTATCCAAATATATGTTATTAACAAAGAGAAAAAACCTCCCAAATGATTCTTAATGTAAGAGAAACAAATGAAATCCTACCTCAAAAGGGTTTCAATGTTCTTCGCATGAGTCAGATCACATAACAGATCTCTGATCACCTCTCTCACGTGATCTGCACCAACCTGAAGATTCCATGTCACCACTGAATACAAAAACTAAAGGGAACCCCATTAGAACTAGGGGAGATCATACTCCATCACATAGAAAGAATATGAAGAGAAAAAAGTAGATCAAACCTAAAGAAACCACAAGAACGGTGGAGGAACACACCTCAGATTGAAGATGGATCGCTACAGATCTAAGGAGATAAGTTATGAATCGATCCTCGATGAAGGAATCCTAAATATTATGAGGATGGGTCATCAGGTCGCCTATGGTTGAGGTAGAGTCAATATAGACATAGTGTTTTAAAATTAGAGTTTATGGATAACACTTAATATAGTACAAAAGTGGAGTATTAGATGACGTGTAATTCCCTTTCACGTCATATAATGCTTCGACATTGGTTTCCACCAAAAAATGCATCACCTTTTGATTTTTTTAAACACAAAAATATTACACGCCACAAAACACCCAAAAAAATCCATGAAATCCAGATTCATTCCATATAATCTATTTACATGATTTGTAACCCCTATAGTATCTTTGAGTCACCCAAAACTCTTATGAATACTTCCAAAACCTCCTATAAACATCTCCAACAACAAAAAATCGTAAAATTAGTGGATTGAGAAGAATCAAACCATTAAATGGAAATAGAATAGAAAAATAACACTCAAATACTGATGGAGAGGGATAGAGAAAGTATTCATGAGGAATATAATGACCACAAATCCATAAACTAGTGGTGTGAAAAAGGTCATTAAAATTATAAAAAATGATGATAAAAGTACCCCAGTTTTGTTTCAAGACCCCTTTCCTTTAGTTAAGGAATTTATTATCTCTCTTTTAATATAATTTTATATAATTACTTGATAAATTTGTAATTCATGAACTCAATATTATCATCTGGCCTTTCTTTGAACTATTTAGACATCATCTCTTATCACATGTCACATCATATGGTGAAGTTAATACATTAATCTATAAAACATTGTCCAAAGATAAACATAAGGCATTTAATAAATGGTTTACCTGAATTTGCTTCCAAAATATCTAGATCCTACACTTTATAATGTCAGTAACATTTAAAAACGAACTTATCGTTAATTGAAACAACCTTAAGTGGATCAAAATCATCACATACTAAAGATGTGAATACCATCATCATATATTCTCTTAAAACATGGTATTAATTTGAATTAGCATAAAACCATATTAAAAACAAGAATTATTTCTTATTAATCAAGTGAAAAATATATTATTTGATATATTTATTAAATATAAAAATGTTTTTAACTCCACTAATGATAGTATAATAAAATTTGTTAACAATTAATTAATCAGTTCTAATGTATTCAGTACTATCCAATTTAATTCATACCAATAAATCATATATTTTTTCCATCATCACTATCTCAGCATTACTATGATATTAAGGGTTATATTTACCTTAATCAAGAATTTTTCAAGAATTTGAGCTTTATAATTAATTGTTTTTATTATTCATTGGTATAATTCAAAATATTCTTTCAAATCCTTAATAAAATTGTACTATAGTACAATTCTTATATATATATATCATGATTATCATAACCAGTACATCATTGATAAAATACTTAAATGAAATAATTATTGAATCCAAACACAAGAAAACTAATCATTCCTCTACCATTTTATCAGTAATATATGATTAAACTTCGTCCCTTATATTTTTATAAGGTATATTCCCTTAATTCTTATGGAAATCATATTCACAATGACCCATATATCTATAGTATAATCATTTCACATAGGAAACATTTTTCATTCCCTTTAAATCTAAATCATAGCTGCCTTTATCTCTATTATTGTAGAAATATATCAATCTTTTAATGTAAGTACTTGGGCATTTAATTATATAATTATCATATTGGGAAAATAATTCCTTTCCTTCTTCAATTAATCTATCTTTTTCTCATCTATCCTATTCTTCTCCTGCTTCCCTGAGAATCCATAATACTTAGATAACTCTTTCTTAATCTTTTTATCACATGATGCTATGTCATCATATGATCACAACATTTGGGATACTATTTAAATTTAAAATACTTGTTTAATCTTATAAAAGACACGATCAAGCTTTCTCATTACACTAGATGCATTGTTAAGGCTTACATTCTTTCTAATAATAGTATTTCAGAATTTTCCGTAAGTATGAAAAATGAATTTTGTGGGGAAAAATCCTTTTAATTGGGGTAGAATTTGACATCCATGGAATTTAAGAGTTTTAATAAATTTTTATAAAATAAAATTAAATTATAATTAAAAGAAATTAAATAAAACTTTAACATTAACATAACTGTTTTCCTTAATTATAGTTGGGTTTTTATTACCTTTATTATGTTAAAGAATGTTAATTATGTAAATATATTCGTTAAAAAAAATAATTTTCACAAAATAATCTTAAATCTAAGATACATTACTAAAAATTTATTTTAAAAAACCTCATGTATTAATATTATTTTTTTAATATATTATTATTTTTTAAGCAAAAATATTTTTATCAGAATACTATGTAGATACATTTTAAAGTGTTTATAAAATACATTATTAGTAATGTTAAGATATTAATATTATAAATAATTATCATGTAATACTAAAAACATTTGTTAACACTATATAATACATTATATTAGTTAGAATGAAATTATAAACTATTTAAATAATGAAAAAAATTTCAGTTTAGTAAATTTGTGATGTTATTTATAATATAAAGAGTAGCCTTAATATTTAAGTGATAAATTTCTATAAAAGAGAATGTTAAAAAAAATAAGTGATCAATTTAATTTTAAAATTGATCACAAAGAAATATAATTTAAAAATAATATATGTTTGAGTTAAAATAAATTTTTCTTATATTATAGAGTTTGATAAAAAACTTCTAGAAAACCATGCATACGGTAGTCAGCCATACATTCAACTTAAGAGAGCTTGCTCAAAACAAGGGAGGTCCGTCCAAGACCCGCAAGATATGTGGATGTATGGCCTTGCATGGAGGTAGAAGATCAGGTGCCTCACACAGAGGCTAATGTATAGATTAGTTGGAAAGATTACTAGACCCATGTATAAGGCTCATTGGGAGTGCATCCCATTAGATTCTTATAGACTAGTGAAGTCACTATTTAACTTATAAGGGTGTAGAGAACTGAGAATGTTTTTGATGTGGGACTCAATAATGTGGGTACTGTTCCCCATTTTAAAAATAGTTGGTTAGACTATAATAATCTAATTTAATTGATTATAGACAGTCAATCCTTTCACTGTATCATCTTCTTCCTCACGATGCCTCCCTATCACTCATTATTCATCCCATGTCATATAAGTTATCCAAAAATACATAACTACCATCCTTATCATAACGCGTTGTATTATAATATTCATTCAAATGCATGAAATGAGTATCACGATGACCTATGTAATGTTTAATACCACCATCATTCTTTTCCAAGATGGTAAATCATATTCAAAACCGTTATTTGTAGGAATCCACCTATAATGAACTTCATTCACCCATATCACTTCTTGTTTCTAAAAAAAGATTGGAATATAGTACGAACACATTTATATGGTTATCACAATTGAAAATGAGTTTTTATATTTCAAAATAAAATTATTTTTAACCCCTATCTCTTCGGGTTAATTAAACATGAACAATGTATCCCTAAACACCTTAGATAAGGCCTTATAAGATAATAGACTTCCTATTTTTTAGGTCTGTAGTACCAACCTTCCAAGAACCCATATTTTCATACATGCTATGTGGGTAACCCAAACCTCCATATATACATATAAATACACAAACACACACACACACACATAGATATATATATATATATATAAAAGTATCTGCTTAAAATGAGAACCCCTCTCCCTTATTGGAAGACCCTAGATGAGCCTCTTCTCATCTCCTATCTCTTTTCATTGGTTCGTGTACACCAAACACGTAGAATCCATTCGATTTTGTTTCCAGTTTAAATGTGGTAATGTGATATATATATATATATATATTTTTAATTCATGGTTTATACCCTTCACACACACACACAAACACATATATATATATCTCTGTGTGTGTGTGTCTCTCTCTCTCTCTCTATGTGTGTTTGTATACACTATTTCTATATTTCATGATTCTATGTGTATTATTTCAAAATTAAAATCATTTATATGTTTTCTAACTATAAAGAAATGTTTTTTAATTTTATATCTATGTAAGGGGATTAGTATACACACACACACACACACACACACACAGATATATATATATATATACATAACCCTCAAAATCTCCAGGTTTATATTTTTCAAAAAAAAATTAATGTTAAGGGATACTTCAAATCTTATATTTTAAAACCCATTTATATTTTATATAATAAATAAATTGTTATCAAATTTATAAGGGTTTTGATAAATTTTATATATATATAAACACACACACACACACACATATATATACATTTATTTGATATTTCATTATTTGAATAAGTAAGAAATTAATGTATAAAAATTTGTTTTAATCACAATCTCAATCATGATGATAATTTCAAATCATGCAAGGATGAAATATTTATTTAAAACTGTAAATTTTATAATTTTATGTGGATTATAAAATTTATTTTTTGTATGATTATTTTAAAAACATTAATTATGTTTTTATATATTTAAAAATACTTTTTTATGTGAATAGTAATTTTACAATTACTAATATTTTATATTAATTATTAATACCATAACAAAATCAATTTATATATAAATGATACAATCAAATATAAAACTTTTAATTAAGAAATTATTATCAAATATCATTATTCTGGGATGAATTTTAAATGGTAAACTTTATAATTTTGCATTATGTTTCAATAAAATGGGTTTTATGAGTTTATGTATGAAACTTTAAATACAAGGGTGATAATCAATACTTCTTTAAAATCTATGTATGTATAAAAATGATATTTTTCATGAGATATGGTTGTACCAAATTTAATAGGTGTTTTCCTCTGAAACCCCATATTTCAATATATTTATATAATCATTAGTGTGTATATGTATGAATGAATTGTCATGTTTTTAAAAATAAAATCTTCAGTAAGAATTATATATATATATGTAATGAATGATCAGATGGTTTTATAAAAATTTTGAAATTGAACATTGTGAACATTATAGGGAATTGGGCAGTGAAACTGTCTTTCTAGAAGTGGGTATGCTCAGATAGCCTTTAATGTTTCATGTGACCCCATGGTTTTTCTTTATGAGTTTTCTTAATTTTTTGAAAAGAATTGGATTATTTTATAATATTTTCAAATAATTATGTATTTTACAAGGTCATTATATTTTCAAAGAGTAATTATTTTCTCTGGTATTATCATCTCTTCAAAAAATAATTATTTTCAAATGTATTATAAAATTTTCTAGACATAGCTACTTTCAAATTCATTTTAAAAATTATGTATTCAATGGTTTTTTATTAAAATTAATTTTAAAGATATTATTTTTTTAGAAAAAGTGTTTTCAAAAAGTTGTTTTAAAAATTATATTTCTTTTTATGGTATTTTTATAAAAGTGATTTCCAAAGGTATATTTTTAAATGGTATTTATAAAATGGGTTTTCATAAAAATTTTAAAACCACTTATTAGGTAATTATTCTAACACTATGTTTTTAGAAAAGTATTCCAGATCATTTATAATTTCAAGGAGATTATATTTAATAATGGATCTCACACAAGCAAAGTCAAATAGATGACTTTTTAATTATTGTTTTAAACTATGATAATTTGTAATAGTTCTCTTATTACTCAAAATAGTATACTTGAAAAGATTCATATAAGTATAATGTATTGTATTTTTTTTGTTTCATTATAAAAAAAATGTATACAATTATTTGGTATTGGATCCAAAAGAGTGGTTCAGGGGGTGTTACACTAGCTTCTACAAGTTTAGATGATGTAATAACTATTTTTTATTTGATCAAAAGAATATAATCTGGTTTGGATATACGAAAATCATAAACATAGAACAAGATAGATGATATAAGACTCCCAATGTTGAAATAATTTCTAGCACATATAATTTTGAGTTGGATTGAAACTATATTTACTATAAGAATATGTTTAGGTATTTAAATAAAACATAGAAGGGAAGAATATAAAAGTGTTAATAATATGAATTTGTTTAATTAATAATATGTTTTTATAAATAATTTCATATACATATTATGTTTTTAAATTCTATATCATTTCACCGAATGAATTTCTTAATAGAAACTAGAGTTCATTATGAAAAAAATATTCTAAAAAACGAAATATCTAATTAAAGTTGAAACAATAAATTTAAATTCTAGAAAACAACCCTTATATCAGAAAATATAGATGTCTAAACAAAGACACTGAACACATTTATAGTGGATACACTCCTCAAATATCATAGCCCCAAATTTATTTGAATCTATTCTTGTAATATGTAAAAAAATACATTAGTCATTTCCCCCAATTTTTTAAATTAAAATAAGAAAAATTGAAACACTCATTTACACCAATATCTACCACATCAAACATTTTAGCACTTATCATATACTTGGAAACACCCAATAAATAAGTGACATAAGAAATACATACAATTTATTGTATATAATGATTAATTCATACGGTAGATGTCTAAAAAATATATGATACCTTCATAATAAATGAGACAACAACATCATATATATCTTTTTATTATTCTTGTGATTCATTTTCCCCAAAAATATTTTGATAAGATATCCTATTCTTCAAGATGGGTCCCTTTTAAGAATAATAATATTCCCAACTATATAGTGAATAATATAAACATTGTCATCTAGAATAGGGCTATTGATGTTATACAGGTGCGTTGAAAAGGTTTTGAGGTTTCAAAGACCAATTTTATATCAATTATCTACCTGACATACCATTGTTTCCTATTTAATTTCCATTTATCTAGTTTATTGTAATGATTATCTTTAACTAAATTCTTATCAACATATTTTTCATCAGGATCATCTTTAACAATGTCATATTATTGCACAATTTTTTCCACCTCTTCGAAATGTATTTTTTTGGAATAGATCTCACATCAAGACTCTAAAGAAATGTTAAAATATTGAAACAAAATATTCTAGTAGATTAAAGTTTCATTAATAAACACTTCACCATTACAGTATGATTATCATAAATAATATAAAACTGTCTTCCAGATCCCATCAATCTAAAACCATATGATTTTGGGAATTCAATTTCATAAAAATATTTCAGAAAGAATTACGTAACAATTTTATATTCATTCTGAAATAGATCAATTTTGTTGGACTATACCAATATGAATCTTGTTTGACCAATGGATGGAAGGTGTATATAATTTGTGGAATTTTTTCTAAACATTAAAATTAAATGTTCACTTCTCAATATCTATATTTTTCAACAACTATCTAAATATGCATAACAAAATCACCAAAACTCAATATACGATGAACAAAATATTTTAGGACACCATTAAAACATTCACTCAATTGTGTGCTACCTATCAACAATGTTAATGTTTTATCCATTAAGAAATGAGACCATTTTATGTCAAAGTATATACACCATCCATCCAAGATATTTTACCTTAGAAAAATTGAACTTTAGTAGTACTCCACTTCAGCAAAAAATAAACCATATTATGGTACTCAAACATGAACCTCATCAAATAATGAAGGAAACTTGAACCGTATTTCATCACGATTGCAATGTTCTTTATGAGATTTTCATTAAATTCCATGTACATAGGGCACGTTGAGTATCAATAAGTACCTGAAGTATTAATTTTACAATAGATGGATTTTGATAAGTAAATAGAGTCAGTAGTCTCTTCATATTGTGCACCTCAACAAATTTTATAAATAAACATGAAAAAGAACATGTTGTTTCATCATAAAATAATGCATCACTAAAAATTATAGTTTCCCAGAAATGATTAAATCCAAAAAATAGCTTGAGCTATAAATTACCTATTTCCAATAAATGTAGTATTGAACCTAACAACATATCTTAATTTTTTATGATTAATCATCATTTTCAGTTCATTCCGAAAAATATTTTTAATCTACTAATTCAGGTCAAATTAAATGGTATAGAAAAATGAAGTATTATCTAGAAATTGTCATTCCAAATACTCCAAAATGAAAACACTATCCCCTGTACTAAATCCCCTTTTCCATATTGATCAAATTAGATTCATTTGACCATTTTTTGTATAACCTAAATCTTCTTGACAACTGGATACAATCCTTATCAAAGAGAAATAATCAATGGGGGTAATTCTTTCCAAAGAAGTACCATACAAATCTGCAACCTGGAATTCATTCACCTTTCTCTAGGACCTTATAAAATTAAAATAATTACTATAATGTAATGGATGATTGTGAGAATCTAAAATTATATTAAATAAATATTACTCAATGGAAAACATAATGATAGAAATATGATCATGGAAACCTTTCCTTATTATTATATGAAAAATTTTCACAAATAAATCACTCTTATCATTATTTTTATGTCCTTACTTACTAAAATTATAAAGAACTCATGTAATTATTTTTTTATCCTTCTTACTCTTATTTTCATATTGTTGATGCACACTGAACCCAATATTTCCTAAATAAAAAAGGTAAAATTCATGGTCATTACCAAGATATTTGAATGTCAATTCTACATTTGGTTTTCACTTTAAGAAACACCAAACTACATCTACCATAATATTACCACATTGAAGAAATTCAGGTACCTAAAATTCAATGTTAAACATCTTGCACAATTGTTCCACTACATTTCTAATTGATAGATATTAAATATAATGAATTAATAACAAACAGAAACAAAAAAAACTCTTCAACTTCAGAATTTGGATTCTCAACTTCATCATTTGAAAAAATCATGGTAGAATCCGAAAAAATAGAGCTTTATTTTTCACCTCATCAAATTATTATCCCACCCCTATAATCACCCGTTGAATTGAGTGACATACGTCTCCCACAAACCTCCATTATTTTCCTCACTTAATTTCCCAAAATCGATTCCTAGGTAATGCCTCTGATTTTGGCATGACAAGAATTTTGAAAAACCATTAGGAGGGAAATATTTCTTCTATCAATGTATTATTTTCTTGCTAATTATTTTTTCAGAAAATTGAATACAATATTGAATAAAACAAATTCCAAGAATCTACTTCAATGTTTTTAGGACACACATGTCACAATTTTTGGTGTAAATTTACCCACCATTTCACGTGGGAATTGGAGATAATGCTAATCCGTAAAAAAGTCCATGATTTATTATTGATTTTTTAGCACTGAAAAAGTGAAACCTTTATCAGTGCTTTTTTGTAGTGCTTATAAATTCCATAGTGAATAATTTAATTTATATATTTTTAAATAATATTTATATTACAATAAGTATATATATGTAAATATTATACATAAATATGATTTATATGACATTAAAATATGAATCTTTTTTAATAGTTATATATATGATGAATTATAAAATTTAAATTAGTCAAAAAGTTTAATATTTTTTATATACGTTAATTAAAAATTGTGTATATAATTAAAATAAATACAATATATATATTGTTTAAAAAAATAAACAATATATAAATGAATATATTTATTTTAATATATATTTATATTGATGTTAAATAATCTAAAATATATGTACATATATATAGTTGTATGTATGTATGTGTATACATGTGTGTGTTTAGTTGTGTATGTGTACATATATAAGTCTGTCATGTGTACATGTATGTGTGCAGGTCTGTTTATTGATGTAATACTATTTATTTCTTTTTTTAAATCTCTCTATTTTTAGTATTTTATTTATTTATTCAATTTTAATAAAAATTTATTTTAATCAATTGATCATGAATATATATATATATGTATGTGTTTGTGTGTGGGTATAATTTAATTTGATTTAATTTAATTCGATTTTATTTAATTATTAATAATTTTTTATAGTTAATATAATTAATTTTTAATATTTTTTATTTATATAATTAAAATCATCTATTTATTTATTTTTATTCATTTATTAAACTTTTTCACTAACATAAATGTTACAAATTCACTTTTCAATATTTTTGAAATTTTAATAAATTTTATTTATTCATTTATTGTTATATATTCCTTAATAATGTTAAAAAAATTAAATCAATTTTTGATATTTATTAATACATATATTTGTTTAATATATATGTAATATTTTAAAAATATTTCTAATTTATATGAATAATATTTATTCATTTTTGTTTATTGAGTTTTAACTTTTAGAATATGTTTGAAATTTATATTAGTAATCTATTTAAATGAATTTTGTAATAAAAGTTTAACTTAAAATTTTAACTTTAGAATTATTTATATATATATTTATTATAAATGTATTTATAAACTTTTAAATTAATATATATATATATATATATTTTTGTAATCATAAAATAATAATAAATATATTTATTATATTTATAATTAGATATATTTATATATTAATAAATATATATAATTATATATATATATATATAATTATATAAATATATATAAATATATAAGTATTTTTGTAATTACATAAAAATATTTATAAATAAAAAGAAATAAATACATATTTAAATAATTATAAAATTATAACAACTATATTTAAATAAATAAATTATTTATTATATTTTGATAGAAATAATAAGAGGATGGTGGAGGTTTGGGCGCATTTCTCATTTGTCTTGAATGGTGATTGTGATTTTTCTACTCAATCATTGGTTTCCAAGGGGTCAATGAGCGCTTCACCGGTTGTTCACCTTGTGGATGGTTTTCCATTACCTTCCCTAAGCCCCTCTTCTTTTCTTTCCCCATGTGAGTCATGATGGCCTTTATAATACCATATGATTTCTAGGGATCTGAATGCCAAGAATGGACATGCATGCTATTATGAACAGATCATAGCACGAAGTCTTGAATCGGTTCTTATTGACCCCCTAAAGACTACATCAATTGGAAAATATTTGGATACCTCTACATTTTTAGGGGTTTGGGTAGTGGATAAAGTTCATTTTTCGGAAGAATATGTCGATGTTGATGTTCTAGCTATGAACCCCAATCCTTTTAATGGGTTTTCATTTGCTCCCGAGTCTGTTGCGAATCAAGATCCATTTAGAGATTCTAGAGTGAATCCAATCATCTATCAATGAAGATAAAGACAAAAGGGGACACCACCTTTATTTTATCCAATCATGGAATCATTGACCCCAAGATCCCAAAATTTAGGAACTCCAGAATTTCACATCTATCTTTTCAGTCTCAACAGAGATGATGGAGAATCTTTGAATTGAAAATGTTCCTACTTGGAATTTGGGGATTTGATGTATAGAGAATCAATTCCCTTGGTAAAGGGTTTTTCCAAATTGTTTTCCCAATATAGTCTATTAATTCTAAATCATGGGCATTTGGAGTTGTGAATTTGAAGTATATAATCCTCCAAATTTAGAACCGGGACCCTTCATTCCATCCAATGTCGGTCAAAAACTAAATTACCTAAAATTAGGGTTTGAATCAGAGGGCTTAACTAGTTAATACGAACTCATAAATTATATAGGTAATTTATTTGGAAATTGGAGTCCTTATTAAGATGAATATGGAAACTAAAAAGGCCAAATACAAACACTATTCATGGATGGTAGTGGAGGTTGACCTTAGAAGTCCATTGATCAAAATAGCGGTGTTAACTACTAAAAACATTATGTTTCATTTTCTTGTTGATAATAAAAATAAACCAGAATATTTCTTGTGATGCCATAATATATGGAAAATGATAACAAGCTATCGAAAGAGAGTCTTTTATGCACCTCATACAAGATAAATGGCCACAATGCTGAAAGGTACAGGAGGAACACTGATACTGAAGTGATGGGAAAAGATCCTCTACCGTTGAGATATGAGTAGGATAGAGTGGACTAATCAGATCCCAAAAATGTTGATTCCATGTTATAGATGAACCTTCAGATGGGATTGACCTTGAACTTCCCATATTAGGAACATGTTAAACCTTTTAATCTGGCCTCAAATGCTATTGAGGAAGAAATATATATAAAATGGGTCACTGTGGTATCTACTAAATCAATTTCAACACTCAATTTTATTGATGGAAATTATTTTTCTTCTATTTCCAAAAAAGAAAATGTGGATTTCACGGTACTAGGTGAGTCTTGGTCATTTGAAAGTGACCCTGAATTAGATGAAGATGAATTACAGGAAGACAAGCTTCTTAAGTCATGTAATAGGAATATAAAATCAGTGCATTCCTCCCACCGAGTCACTATGGTCAAAGGTGTTATATTTCATGGGTAAATGGAAGAACAAAACAAAATGATTTAAAATAAGGATAATGTATCTCTCAAGATGCAATCAAATCCTATGGGATCCTTGGAAATAGATGGATCTCCTTATCAATTTTTATGTGGATTACATGTTCTGTTGGAGAAGGTTGGGTGTGTATATCCTATTAAACCTGATGTTAATCTAGGCATCACATTAACTGATCATCAATTATTCAACAATAGTGATTCTTCTAAGGTTTTAGAGGATTAGGGAAACATCTCAGTGATGTGATATGTTCATGTATTTGTGAAGGGGCTAGAAGAACCTTATTATCCCTTATCCACAGATTATAAAACACATTTTTCAACTGCTAAGAAGGTGATGCACACTTACATAATGCTAAATGCTTCTAAATCTGATCATGTGGTTTCAGAAGTGGAGGATTCTAAAGACAAGGGTCATTTAGGTGCACCCCATTCCATGAAGAGATTGTAGTTGAGACATAGACTAGTGGTTGTGGGGTTCATGTTCCATCCCATACATTTGAAATGGGATCTATGAAAAGAGATCCTACCAATGAGTCTCCCTTGATCTAGGTCTAACCAATGGTAAGGGGAAATTTATTTAGATTGAATGATATTTTGATTTGATCCAATAGAAAAGAGGTTTTCCTTGAGGAATTGGGAAATGATACTATAATTATATAATTCAATGGGAAACCCCAAAGCACTATGGCTGACAAAACAAGGGGAATATTGGATCTGGAGAAGCTTTTATAGGGTTCAAGTCCAGTTGGAGAATAATATCATCGGTCTCTTGAGGACCCCACCCCATAGAAAGAAAAAATTGATACTCAAGATGATGATAATGATAAGACATGTAAAAAATAAAAAACCTACTGTTGTGGACATTATCCAAGTTATAGGGGTGGCGACCGATCTTAGAACCCAAAATGAATTTTCTTCTCTTGATTCCTTGCAATCTATCTTCTTTGCTTTTGTGAGGTGGTTATCACTATTTTCCGCATGTCAGCACCCTTTTTATGTTGTGTTTGTTTTATATTCAATATGTTTCAGAATCATGGATGATAGACCAGGGACCATATCATTTTGTCTAATTATATATATTTATATATTAATAAATATAAATAATAAATATATATATATATATAATTATATAAATTTATAAATTTATATAAATATATTTAAATAACTATAAAAATATAATAAATATAATTAAATAATAAATATATTTTTTGTATTTATAATTATATATATTTATAAAATAATAAATTTATATATACAAATATATAATTATATATAATTATGTACAATTTTTTTAAAGATATTTATTTGAAAATATTACTATAAATAACTAAATATATATTTATGTGATTATAAAATTATTATAAACATATTTAATTTATTATATTATAAAAATTAGGTATTTATTGACACTTTGTTAGAAATGATAACACATATCATTATCAGTTATAGAATTTTGTCACTGATAAATGTATGTTTTCTCATCACTTAATATTTTTGCACTGATAAAACCACTCTGTATCCGAGTTTTTTGAATATGATGATTAAAGGCTTACCCGATCTTTATATAAAACCATAACAGAGTCCCCCTCCATCACACCATTCAATCTCTTGCAGAATCAAATCCCTACCAACACTCTTTATTGATATTAACGATGAATAGATCCTCTCTAAATCTAGGGTATATGTTAATTTATTTGTTTCACCTAAATATCCATTACTCACCACATGACACCACTCTACTCCCATCCCAACACAAGCACACCGACTCTTCATGAAAAATCAATGGTTAAACTCAAAACACACCCATCACATTAAAAAATACACATTAGGTCCTATTCTTATCCCACTATATCTTATTACACTAAATACATGCTATCAAACCTATATCGTCCAACCCCTTCAAAAACTATCAACTTATACTACCTGTATGTGATGCCTTCATGCTTGGAGAAACCCCAAGATCACTTCAAAATACCCATCAATGTCTCAATATACCATTTGTTTTTATTTTCTTTATAAGTTTTATTTTTTTCTTATTGTTTGATATCATGATTATGTTTTTTTGGTTGATGGTGTTTCTTGTTTTCTGGGATTTCATACTTGTCAGCATCTCCCTATTAAATAATTTCAATAACCCTAAAAGCGAGGTGTTTTGGATGGAAATCCAAAATCCTATTTCATTTTTAAAATTTTCTATACTACCCCAGTAAATATTTTATTCAATGTTTTCTTAAATTAATATTTATATAAATGATCAAATTTTTTATTATTAATATTAACAAATAATATTTTCTGGTTTATATAAAAAATTTTTTGAACAAAATTTGTATATAGTTATATTTATAACTTCAACATAATTTATAAGTAATTATAAATAAAATTATAAAAAAATTATATTAGGTCTAAATATATAATTATAAATAATTTATAAATAATTCCCATTAAAGATAATTTAGATTATGAATAATTTTAATTACCTTGAATTAATATTTTATAGAAATTGTTTACAAATAATATTGAATTAATAATTATTTTTAATTAATATTTTTAAATTAATACTTATTTTGAATTAATAATTTATAATTAATAATATTTTTTATATGATCACTTTGAATTAAATTTTTTTTTGAATTATTAATTTTTAATTAATATTTTTGATATTCTTGAATAAATATATTTGAATAAATAACTTATAAATATAATATTTAAAAAATTTTGATTTTGAGGAATTCATAATTATGATAATGTGAATATAAATGGTCATGACTCATCCCCTGGGGCCTGTACTGGGACTACCCCTAGCCGTCCTTCCATAGGCCAGGGGCTAGTGACAAGGACCAAAGGGAATTTCCCAAAAAGGGATGGTATTGCATTTAAACCTGTACACAAACACACATACTATACTGTAGAAAGTAAAAACTTGAACTGGGATACCATCAAAAAGTATGTCATAGGAGGAAACAACCACACAATTAAATGTAAAACTAAAAGAAAAAGCTGTCCATGATACAAACCCAACTGAAATGGAAAGTATAGTAAATGGATGTAGCCCACCAAAGATCCTACCTCAAGGGTAGGTACAACTCACTATCAGATGTTCTTGAAGCATAATGCATCTATAGATCAAACTCCGAGAACAACCTAGCCCTAGAACACTAATATCCCAGTCAAAAAAGTCTGTTGTCAGCACAAGACACAACAGGTGTGGGCTATGCCCATGCAGGGGTGAGCATAAAAATACTCAGTAGGGACCCCGAGACCAACTCAGGCCTCACAGAAATCCAAAAAAGAAATCACTAAAGAATGTACAAAGATTATAGTTACTAGTGTAATCTCTACACAGTTATAACATAATGTGTTGATATAAAAACCAATAATTGCAATCACTGAACAACAATTTTTTCAAAGTTACTCATCCCCGATGAGTTTTGAGCCTAGTCGGGTATCCAAGACCTATGTAGTAGCTGTGTCACGAAGTCCTATAGATAGAGGATTTATATAGCCTCATTGGGTAGCTGAGTCACAGAGTCTCACTAGTAGATGAGTCATTAAGTCTTTCTGGATAACTGAGTCATGAAGACTCAATTATAGCTGAGTCATGATTTCTCATTGGGTAGCTGAGTCACAATTTATCACTGATAGCCATGTCACAGAGTCTCTATAGGTAGCTATGTCATGAAATCTCGCTGATAGCTGATTCGTAGAGGGTCACTAGGTTGCTGATTCATGAAGCATCGCTGGGTCAAATTAATTGAAATATTATATAGAGGATTATATAATTAACTCCCCGCCATGTGGGTCCCAACACCACAAATGGCGTGTCAATTGGAAGAACCGTCTAATAGATATGTCCCTTTTATAAATAGGGGCCAGTTACATTCGGGCCTAGTACACTACTTTAGAACGACCAAACCAACATGACCCTATGTCCCGCATGACCAGATTCTATCCATATATCCCATTGAGCCACACCGGATCCAACCAAGGTTGGATATGGGTCTAGTCCACTTGGACACTCAGTAAACAAAATTTATCTTGTCCGGCCTGCACTAGAGGGGTGATCTATTTTCCAAGACTGGGACGACATGCAACCTGACTTTATCCCATCATTCTGGCATGCTAAATGGGATCAGCTTAGATGTTTAGGTAGGCCACTCTGGTATCCCAGTCCGCCAACCATGCTCGGCCAGTCTGGTTAGGGTGTGTATGACTGTTCAGCCAGCCACCCCCTCCTATTAATAGGTGGCCAGTAAGGTGCACTTATTTTTCCTACAGGATGCTAGGAAGGTGCTGCATCCATCCAGCTGTCGTGGTCAAGAATCCATGAATTCCTCCACCACAATGTGCTTCGGGAAAGCCACCTTTACTAGTAAATCCAGAAAGGGTCGTCTTCTTCATATTCACATGATGCCATTTGGTTCCACCACCTGCCTACGGCCTCCACCTCTGATCGATGACGCATTGGTTGTATCGCATCAATGGAACCTTCCATGGGACACCGGGTCCCCTTCAGTGGCCCAATTTCAATTCCTATTTTTCCACGGGCCTCTCAGGTTGCTTTCATCAATCCCACAACCTCAGATTCAACTTTATTCCATTTCAAGGAAGAGTCCACGAAAAATGCACAAATAGTGTGGATTGTGTGTTTTTCTGGTTATCCCACGCTCTTCTTGTAATATTTATAAAAACAAAGGTGAGTATTGGGATCATACATCCATAAAAAAGTAAATTCCCTAATAGAAAACCCATGAATGATACCCCCATGCAAGAATGCATGATCTGTGGATCAACCAATTCATGGGTGGATCCACATTCATCATTTTAGAAAGAAGAAATAGAGAAATAAAAACATCAAAAACCCATACATAGTATGAGGATCCATTATTGATGAGTTATGATGCCTCAAGCAGTCATAAATCCTCACTCATATAGCATTCATCTTTATTAGTCTTCTCTCGAATCCATCCCACTAGCATTTGTTGATAGCATTCACCATTAGAGAGGGAGGAAGAGATTGGTTCCACACTCATCAGAGGAAATTCAACCAATTTATATCCCCAACATGATAATAAAATAAAATATGTCTCCATGTTTCTGTTACATTGTGATGTCGTGTCATTAAACTATTTCATTTACGAAACAATGTAGTTATTGCTCTTGCAAAAAAATGTTCCATTATGAGTTTCCATTAATGTGTATCGTTGCCGCACCGCGGTGCTTTCATCTGCTGATGAATGGTAAGAAAATAAATAAAATAACTTTTTTTGAGTTATTTTATTATTTTCTAAAAATAAAAAAGTTTAACATTTCCATTTGACCCTTTCCGGTAAAATTTAAGTACTTTCTAGGAGAATCCATGTTTCTGAGTTTAACAGTGCCATCATATTTTCAATGCATGCAACAATTAAAAAGTTTGAAAAACCCGTCTCACGTTTACTTTAGTGAATTAAAAGAAAGATAAAAATTATGTTTCGGGCTCACCATTTTTGAAAACACAAGCTGTCAAAGTGTGTAGTCTTGGAATAATTCCATATAGTTTTTTTAAAAAATAACTTTGAAATTGGGGTACATTACAATATGTTCACCTTAGGTATTTACATACAAGAAATACAAAACAAATGATAGGAAAACAAATGGGAGTATTGAGCTCGAATCCGAGCCTCCTACTCTAATCTGATCTCATGGAGTTTCCGATGCTGCCATTGAACGCGCACCAAAGGAATAAACCATCCATATTGAACCAGATCCTATAGATCGTCTATCTCCACTAGGAAATCTGCAGACATCACCCCAAAATCAATCTCCAACTCACCATAGATGATGACATGTAATGAATCAAGCATGCACCTATTCAGCTGTGACCCCCTGAAAATCATTTTGCACCTGATGCATTTTTGTTTAATGTGCTAGGCTATACACCACCTCAAAAACTCTACTAAGGATCTGGAATGGTCCAATCAACCTCAGAGATAACTTTCCACCGCAACCAAATCTCTGAAAATCTCATTTGGGGTAAAACCTGAATGAAAACATGGTATCCCTACTCTAACTATAAGGGTCTCCATCTCCTATCAGCATAAGATTTCATCCTACTCTATTCAGTCCTCATATGATACTAGATGGTCTCCACCTTATCAATGGTATCCCATACCAACTCTAGACCCATGAGTGTGGACTCCCCTAGGTCTATGCCACATAGTGGTGATCTGCAAGGCTGCCCATACAATACATCAAATGATTACATGCCAGTGGTGGTGTAATAGATTTTATTGTATTCGTAATCAACATGTAGAATGTGGTCCTCCCAACTGTGACCAAAATAATGGATGAAAGCACAAATTATTTCCTCTCGGATCGGTTAAGTCTGCCCCATCTGACCATCCATCTGAGGGTGAAAGGCGGTTCTCAAGTGCAGCTGAGTCAAGAACACCTCCTACAATACCTTCAACAAATGGGATGTAAAACGAGCTTCATGATCTGAGATGATCTTCAAAGTCACCCTGTGAATACACACTACATCCAAGATGTAGAGGCATCCCAATCCCTCTATTGATCCCTACTCCAAGATGGGTATGATGTTGGCCAACTTGGTGAGTTCATCAACTACCACCTAGATAGAATCGTGGAGAATGGACGTGCATGGTAGCCCCTTCACGAAGTCTATGTAGATACTATCCTACTTCCATTATGGCACCTCATGTGGTTGTTCTATTCCTTCTAGGACCTGATGCTCAACCTTCACTTGCTGACATGAGAGGCATCATGAAATGAACTCTGCCATTGCTTTATTCATCCTTGATAACTAGTATTAACATCAGAGATCTTGGTGCATCTTCACCACACCAGGATGTACCACCAATTGGATGTATGGAGCTCCCTCAACACATCCTCCCATAACATCACTCGTACTGTTGTGCATCCTATGAAAAGGATTAATTTCTCCCCACTTATCAAAAATCTATCAGAATCTTGTCTTGAAGATATATGATCATGTTAGGCATCACAGTCAATATCCATTAGTTGTGAATCCATCAACCACTGTAAGAGTGGAGTAATGACATCATCTGTTGAATGTAAGATGGTCAATCATCATAAAAGAATGATATCTACATCACAGATAACCTCTCTATTTCCTCACTCAGTAGTTGTAAAAAAACCTCCTACTAAGCACGCTGGCCACATCATCCCTCTTCCAAGGAGTATAGACTATCTCAAATTCATAGTCCTTGTGGAACTCCATCCATCACCAATATCACAAGTTCAGGTCCTTGTATGAGAAGATATACCTAAGAATCTTGTGGTTAGAGTAGAGAGTAACCCATTCACCCATCATGTAGTGCCACCACATCTCCAAGGCAAAGACCAATACAACTAACTCTGGGTCATTGGTCGCGTAGTTCTACTCATGCTGTCTCAACTACTGTGAGCCATAGAAGATCACTTCTTGCCCAAACATAAAGACACAACCCAATATAGTACCTGATTCGTTTCAGAAGTCTACATACCCAACACCTTCTTCGGGTAGTCTCAATATGGGGGCACCCATCAGTCTTCAACTCAACTCCTGTAATCTCTACTAGAAATTCCTCATCAATATGATGTGATCTACCTTCTTTTTCATATCTGAAAAGGGTGATGCTACTATAGAAAGGTTGGGTACGACCCTCTAGTAGTATCCAGCCTACCCTATTAAACACTACACCTCAGCCTCATTGCTGAGTGGCTACCAAGAAATCACTACCTCTATATTTTCCAGTTGCACTGCAACTTTAACCTCTGAGATGATGTGTCCTAGAAAGTGGACCTCTCAAATCCCAAACAATCACATCGAGATCTTACCATAAAGATAGTGCTCTCCGAGTTTACCCAACACTATCCATAAGTGTGTATCTTGCGCCTCCTCTGAAACCAATTACACCAAGATGTCATAAATTATGACCACCACAAAATGATAAAGGGAAGGTTAGATGATCCTATTCATGAATCATATGATCACCGATGGGGCATTGATCACCCCGAAGGGAATAACCAAGAACTCATAGCATCCATACCAGCATTTGATGGCTGTGTTTGGTACTTCCTCATTCTGTAACAAAAAATGATGATAGAAATACATGAGTTCTATAATAAAAAACCATATCTATCCCTTCAGCTAATCAAAGAGGTCATCAATCCTTAGTAGTGGATACTTGTTCTTCATGGCCTCCTGTTTCATGCACTGGAAGTCCCAGAATATCATCAAGATATCTTCCGTCTTCATGGAAAACAACACCATGGCTGCCCATGGTGAAACCCTGGGCCTTACGAACCCCTTCCCCTATAAGTTCTCCAGTGGTACCATCAACTCACGAAGCTCTATGGAATCCATATGATATTCCAGTTTGGATATTGATGTCGTCCCTAGGTACATATTGATGTATAAGTATACCCACCTATGAGGAGGTAGTCCTAGAACATCCTTAGGAAATACATACTCATACTCGTCCACCAGTACAGGAATGCTTGGACTCATCTTGTCCACTAAACCGAGGGTGAGGCTGGCCAACTGGTGAGTGATCAAATGATGCCTTCTTTAAGAAATCTCACCATGTCCCGCAATAGTTCCCTCCTATCTGATGAAGGAACATATATTCCCATCTTTATGGACACACCACACATTACGCCTAATACTTTCGATCTGAGCATGGACAATATATAACTAGTCCATACCCAAGATGACTCCCTAAGGCCTCGACACCGCAACAAGGAGATCTTAACCGAAGATCCAGCACCTAGAGTACTCCCACAATGCCAACACCAGTGTGTGATTGTCGAATCCCCTTTTGTAGGAGTATCTAATCATATGTATCGAGCCAATAGATCCACCAGAATATTTTATCCTTGAACGAGGTCTGTCATAAAGAAAGATTGACTGGTACCTGTGTTTATAAAAATTGAAATTAATGTGGAGTAGACATATATCTCAAATCTAATCATCTATGGAATTCCATGGTCATTGGATCCCATTTCCTCAAGCTGACCTCGACCCTATCCACATCATCTCGGATCTCGTGGAGGATTTCTTGGGGGTGGTGGTGGTAGCACCTCATATGTCCTCTAACAGACGACCGTTCTGCCTACTCCCCTTCCAGATCTGCCTCTCTATGGACTACCCTGTTTAACTCTCTACCTCTACCTTGTAGGTCCCTCGACCACTTGATGATCATATCTACAACAGGATAGGAATTCTCGAGCTATTTCCTTTTCCCACCGCATGTGAAGCATATCATATTCCTCTATAGGTGTCCACTGTCCGTGGGGAATCACATTGCCGACCCAGTATCATAGATTCATCCCCTAGAGGGTCTGTTCCTCTTGGAACCATGTGTCATCAATCAGATACCGACTTCCAAGGACTCTTCTACCTATCATGTAGTGGTATCTCTCATAGTCAGTGCAGGTTCTTCCAGGATGTTCTCTACTAGAAGAGCTTACTCTAGTACCCCAACCTGTGTAGGGATGCTGAGGGAGTTTATCGATTCTCTGTTTTCAAATCTGAGCCTATGTTTGAAGGTTTTGGTCATGAAGAAAGGGTAACTCACCATATCATATGAGTGTCGAGGAATGTCTATGAACCTCACAAATTACTCATCCATGGTCAGGTTGCCCTGTAGTATGTGGAGAAACTCTTGTATGCGTACTTAGTGCATGGTCATGGGGATGAACTCCTCCATGAATCTGTGCTCTATTTCTACCCAGGTGAGGGTTTCCACCTAGTACATTTGTAGAGTCAAGATGCACCATCTCCCTTCCGTAACATGTATAAGGCTAGCCGCTAGAATCACCATCTGGTATGAAGGTGTCCTCACCAAGAGGAAAACTTGCGTCACCACCTTCGGCCAATTCTTAGCTACCTGAGGATCTGTATCACATTGAATCCTTAAAGGACTATACCTTTGGAACTCATTAAACATTCTCAGATGGAATACATACTCCATGGGTAAGGTTGGTAGCAACAGCTACTCGATGGGTGGGGGTGCCTCTAGTACACCACCTGACGGTACCATCATAGGAACCAGTACCTACACCGTTGCCTCATCGCTCGGTGGACCATCGCCTTGATCCTATACCAGGATCCTGGCTGGCTGTCTAGGTGGAGGCATCTTGAGAGGAATCATGATAAACCACTATTAGTTAATTTTACCTGGTGAGAAGACTCTAACTCAAAGAGATCATGAAAAACACTTTAATGTATAAGAATCTGGTTTTTTCATGCACCGAGTGGGATAAAAAAATTCATGGTCTTGGTGCATTGATACGTTGACCATTGCACCACAACTGGCCTCTATAAATCTAAAATTTGATCTCAAAACATTTAACACCATTTCCCAAAAACAAAACAACCATCTCTCGATCTTTAAGGTAGAACCAACCACCTTTGATAGCACTCTGTCACGACCCATCCCCTGGGGCCAGTGTTGTGACTACGCCAGGTCCACCATCCATAGACTAGGGGTTGGTGACTATAACCAAAAGGCATATCACAAAAAGGGATGGAATTAACATTTAACCTACATAAAAACACACAACCCATACTACATAAAGTAAAATATGGAATTGGGAGTCCAACGACAAGTATGTCACAAGAGGGTACGAAAACACAAGTAAAAGTGAAAATGAAAGGAAAATGGGGCAAGAATACATTCCCAAATGAAATGGAAAGTACTATAAAAGGGACTACATGATCCTGAGGTCATATATCAATGATCCTACCTAAATGTTAGGTATAAGTCATTGTCAGATGTTGCTGATGTGTACTATGTTTGTAGATCCACCATTGAGCACCACATGGCCCCGAATCTCAAAGATCCTAGTTAATGATGTCTTTTGTTTACTCAAGACACAATAGGTGTGGGAGAATCCCATGAAGGGGTGATCCTAACAATACTCAGTAGGTAACCTTAGAAAAACTTTCGCCTCACATATATAAAAAAAGAAAATCAAAGAAGAATGTACAAATATTAGAGTCACTAGAGTTAGCTCGACATAGTTATAACTTAAAGTGTTGATAGAAATAACAAAAGTTAAAAAAATTAAACATTAATTTCTAAAATGTAACTCATCCCCGAAGAGTCCATTAGGCATGATAATTTACTTATACCTATTCAGTAGCTGAGTCATGAGGTCTCGCTGATAGCTGGTTCATGAAGCCTCACTAAGTTGTTGAGTCACATAGTCTCACTTGTAGATGAGTCACAAATTCTCAATGGGTTTTTGAGTCATGTAGTCCCTTTGATATCTGATTCATGGAACCTCGTTGGGTAGATGATTCACAAAGTCTCGTTGATAGCTGAGTCATGGAGTCTCGCTGGATAGCTGAGTCACGAAGTCTCACTGATATCTTAGTCATATAGGCTCTCTGGGTAGCTGAGTAACATATCCTCACTGGGCTAACTTCCATGAAATATTACATAGTTTATTAAATAAGGGCCACCCTCTTACCTGGGTCCCAACACCATAGAGGACACCTCAATCAGACGCACAGTCTGGGAGATACATCCCTTTTTCTAAACAGGGCTCAGTTGCATCTGGGCCCGGTCTGACTGGTTCAGACCACCCCGACCAACCTGAACCTGGGTCCCTCATGACCCAATCTTGTACGTGTGACCCATTGTCCAGGAACACATGCCTCACAAGACTCCGATGAGGTTGGCCATGGGTCCAATCCACTTGGTCACCTAGTGACCCGAATATATCTGGTCCAAATTGCACAAGAGGGCCGATATGTTTTCTTATCCCAGGATGCTACATGGGTTGACCATATTTTGTCGATATGATCCACTAATGTGGATAGAATCATATTTTAGGCCAGGTGGGTCAGCCGAAACTGGCTTGGCCAGTCCGATTCAGCCTGGACCCCCTCCGCTAGTCTGGTTAGAGTATGCCTGACCAGTGATCAAGCCACCCTTCCCCCCTGTCCGCATGAATCCCGTAATTAGTGGGGTTCTCCTCCTATAAGACACTAAGTTAGAGCTGCATTCAACCAGCCACCACGACCGATGAGTCGCTGCCACCTCTACCATGGGGTGCGTTGGGTAAGCCACCTCCACCAGAGAGGATTGCGAGGGCTAGCCACTTCATCTGCATAGGGTGCCAGTTGGTGCTGCCTCCTGCCTATGGACAATGACACCGGTCAAAAGTTCCATGCCAAAAACATCCTCAAAAAGAAATTTGGTCTTCATTGATGAACGAATTTCGATTATACCTATTCTCTAGGGGCTCTCAGGTTTCTTCCATCACTACCATGGCCTCTGATTCACCTTTCCACCATTTCACGGAAGCGACCATGAAGAACACACAAACGAAGGAGCTCATGCCAAGATCATCTTGGCCCACACCCTCTGCGTGAGATGTTTAAAAACATAGGGGAGGATAGAGATCATATTTCCATCAAAAATAATTAATTCATGGATAAAAAAAGCAAGAACAACACCCTCCTGTAAAAATGCATGATAAGTAGATGAAATTGCTTATGGGTTGATCCACGTTCGTCATTTAAGAAAGAAGAATGGTAAAAATAAAAACAACATAAACCCCTACATGATTTGAGGATTCTCTTCTAATGAGGGATGAATCTTTGAGCCATTGTTTAACCTCACTCCATTAGCATTCATCACCATTCTTTGTCTCTTGAATGCATCCCTATGGCATTCGTTGATAACGTTCATCATCAAAGAGATAAGTAGAGAGTGGTTGCTTGTTCATTATAAGAAATTACACAAATTTATTACCTTAATGTGTAAGTAAAAGAAAAATGGTCACAAAATTTCTATTACACTACGACGTCGTGTCATTGTGCTGTTTCATTTATGAAACAGCGTAGCTGTTATTCTTTCACAAAAATGAGCCATTAGAAGTATCCTTTAATGCTCCTCTTCACAACACCACAAAATCATCATCCTTTTCTCAATAGTGAGAATAGAAATAAAATAAATTTTTAATGTTATTTTATTATTTTCTAAAATGTATGAAAATTAACTTTTCTTTCTGACCCTTGTCAGTCAATGTTCTGTCCTTTCTAGGAAAATATATACATTCTGACTTTAGTGGTGCCATCAAATTTTCAATCCGAGAACCATTTCAAATTTTAGTAAAACACACTTGCACATTTACTTAAGTGAACATAAATAAAGTTAAAAATTCCTTTCTGGGCTCACCCGGCCTCAGAATCATGTTCCGTCAAAGTGTGTGGTCTCAGAATAATTCCATATATTGTTTTTTCAAAAATTTTATATAGAAATTCAAGTACATTAAATAAATAATTTAGATTTTGTGAGTAAAATAATTATGGTTATCAAAATATTTATTTATATTAATAATTTTGTTTAGGTGTATATAAATAATTTTTCAATACAATTTATAAATAATAATAACAAACAATAATTTATTTGTTTAAACATTTTTTTTTTAATTTTTAAAAATTTTATTAATATATTTTACTTAATTTAAATTTTATATTATTTCTTTCTTTAAATAATAATTATATATTAAAATAAATATATTTATTCACTTGTGATCCATTTTCCCCCCTCAAACAACTTTTTTTGTTTTTAATTTTCCTAAATGGTTTGAACAGCATGCAAAAAAGATATTTCTTTTCTTAATCTACCTTGAAAATTCTACATCAAATGTATGTTGTATTGACCCATTATTGGTTTACCCTCTCACTCATATTCACATTAATTATCACTCATTCATCATTATTTCATACTCTTATAGCATGCATATCTTATATATGCATTGAAAAAACATTTCCCACTTATCAAGTAAGGCAGTGACTACAAATGATAAGTCAAAAAATTATTTTTCTATTCATAGTTGGTAATCAGATTGATGTTCCATTTATCTAGCCTATTCACATGTTCCACCAAATATCTCTTTCCTAAATAATTTTTTTATTCACCCTCTCCCTCACCTTCACTTTAATTTTAACTCATTCATCATTATTTTTTCACTTTGATTGCATGAAGCTCCTAGTTGTGTACCATGAAAACTCTGCACACTTATTATGTAATGTGGTGAATGAAAAGGAGAAGTCAACAATTTTTGTGTGGTGAATAGCTGATTATCATATCCATGTTCTATGTATTCCCCTACTCCCATGTTCCTCCAAATATCCCCTTCCTCAATCAAATGTTGGCTCAACCAATCCATCACCTTCATGTTAATTTTCAATCATACATCATTGTTCCCCACTATGATTTCAGGGGGATCCTAGTTGTGCACCAAAAAAACTCTTCCCTCAGATTGTCAATGGTGGGGAATGTAAATAATAAGTCAGTAGTGATTTTGTAGTGCACATATGGTAATCAAATCCATGTTCCAAATATCCCACCTACACTCATGTCCCACCAAATCCCTCTTTCCTTGAGTAATTTTTGGTTCACCGTCTTCCTCTCCATCACATTAATTTTCAATCATTCATTAATATTTCTCACTTAGATTTCACGAAGCTCCTAGCTACATAATAAAAAACTATACTAATTTATCATGTAAGGTGGTAACTACAAATGTTATGTCTGTAGATTTTTTGCAGTGCACAGTTGTTAATCAGATATAATTTTCAAGTATCCCTCCATATCCCATTAATTAAAATCAAAAAATTGTTCCCATTTTATTCAATTAAACCCTCCCACTCCCTTGGATTAAAACCACAACGACTTTTTAAAACAAGTAATTATCTTGTGTGTTTTATATTTATTGACCATTAGAGTATCATATTACAATATTATTATTATATGAAAATAATATGGAAAGTATATTGGGCCAAACATTGAGAGAGGAAAATTTATATTAGAAAAAATATAATTTTTTGTATATAAATAGTAATCAATAATTTTTAAAGGTAGCTTGTTTTGAATATTTTGATTAAAGGCCATATGTTTATCACTTCTATGTTGTGTTCTAATCAATAAGGGGTCTCTATTGGGACCCAAATTTGTTAAATTGATGTGATACTATGTTTCTATAATAGTTAAAATATTAATGATAAAAAACATTATTAAATCTTAACCATTAATAATAAAATTTATGTCTTTAAAATCCTAACTAATAATAACATTACCTTACACTAATATTAAAATCATAATATTAACTCTATATATGAAATGGTTTTATGCTTTATTGATTTTGTTAAATATTAATATTACTGAATAAAATAGGATAGATATTAATCTTATTGTAGTATTACAATTGTATGAAAAAATAGTATGAGGATGAGGTGAAATATTTCATCAAGTTTTCAAAAGATCATGCTTATGACCCATCTCAAATAAATTTTCAATTTTAAGATATTGTTAATCAAAATTATTTAGTAGTGATTAATTGTAAGAATAGTTGATCTATCATATAATATATTGATGTTATTAATTATGGATGAAACATGAAGACAAATGAATTTAGCTAATTAGAGGGATGATATTTCAATTTATGGATTATATGATATGATTACAATTGTGGAAAATGATGAATATCATATAGCATATTTGATTATAGGTGTCAATTATGATGAAGATCATATAGTTGAAGTGATAATAATATTTAAATATAAACATCATGATTGTAAGATATCTTTTAGAGAAGTTAATGTGTTTTGAAAATAAACCACTATATGCTGGTCGTATTAAATATACAAAATTATCGGCCATACTGAAGATGTTCAATTTAAAAGTTAGAAATGGATGGAGTTGTACTAGTAATACTAAACAACATTATTCATTGAATGATAATATCCTATAATATAATGAGTTTCTGAGCTTAGAATATAACACTAAACATATGAAAAGTTTCATGGGTATGATATCTAAAAGAATACATGCCTATCCAAATGACTGTATACTATTTCCCAAGGATAATATATCACTTAACAAGTCCTAAAGAGTGGTGATTCTTGATACATGAAAGGTAAATCGGGTCAAATGAATGTTGTATTGTAATATCAAACCAATATGAAGTTTAAGAACATATATAGAAGTTTAAGACTACATGATAATTTTTTGAATGGACCGAAGGCCTTCATTTTTTATTGATTTTTGATAACCCTCCTTTCAAGGGATGAGGGGGAACCCTTACAAGGCCCATAGGATCAGAGATTACATGGCCCGTAGGCTTAGGAGATTACATGACCAGAAGGTCTTATGGAATTCAACCAATCTATCTACAAGGAACCGCCCCTCCCTGGAATCTCCATCCTAATAGTAGCTCTCCACTTTTCATGACCGTTTGGCTAGGCTTCCCATGAAAGCACAAGCTGGTAACGATGGCATAGCCATACCCATCATTTTAAAAATAAATTTGGCTCTACTCTGGTGAGTTCACCTTCTCTGAATCCTCTTCTAGGGCTGCTCCTTTTTTGTAGTGTGTCTAGGCCTGCATTCGTGTGACCCGAAGGCCTTGGGGTGGCCCTAAGGCCTTAAGATGGCCCGAATTCCTTGAGAATCAACTGTCCTGAAGGCCTTGGGTGGCTCGACATCCTTGTAGGACCCAAGGACCAAATCGGTGGCCCGAAGGCCCAGATGGTTGAATAGTTCCGGCTGCTACAGTACCGAATAGTGCCTACTACAGTGCCTGCTACAGTTCCTACTACAGTACTGAACAATGCCTACTACAGTGCCTACTAGAGTACTACTACAGTACTACTACAATACTGTAGAGACCCAATGCTTGATGTATATATATACATTACATTACACTTGCGTAATATCTAATACATAACAAAAATAGACACCGAAGGACCGTAATAGTTTAGTGCCTTTGGAAATTTGGAATATAAACTTCTATTCATGTTGAATGATCTTCAACATCTCTAATAACGATATTCCCCTTTTTGTATCCTTACCTAAAACCTTTCTTTTAATTCTGGGGGAAAATAAAACATCAAAACTGTGAGCTCAAATGCTCAGTAAGGGTAATCATGGAGAAAATAAAACAAACCATATAAATATGAACTTAAAAACATGAAGATATTGTTTAAACATCATTATCATGAGAAATAACATAAAACATGGAAGTACGTAAGGAATATATCATAATGGAACATCAATCATGATAAAATAGCATGAGAATAAAACTTGTAATTGTGGGAAAACATTAATCACATGATATGATTTCCATAGTAGCAAATGCATTGCTTCCAAGACCATCTTAGTGGACAAAGTCCCTTACTGAACCGGGTTGACTTGCCGTTCCAGCCCGGTATTACTGAACCACATTTACTTTCCATTTGATCCATGTCTATATCGTGAGATATAAATATTTACCCAATGCATTGGATGGAGATATAGGTCCCACCCATATCATATTGAAATAATTCATAAGTGTGCCACAAAATAATCATAAATAATTCATCATAGCCCAAAGAATAAATTGGGTTTCATAAACATCATTCCATCATAACATAATCCATATAAAACAAATGGATATCATTTCATCATAAGAAAAGTGAAACCATATAAATTATAGAGAAATTATACTTGAAACATACAAATATGAAATAATGTCATCTTAGATGGAAATTGGATTTGATAAAGCACTTGAAATGAATTCTTGAAGAAAATATACTTTCTCCTTGAAAATCATTTTCTTTCACAAAATTCCATTCAATTTTAAAAGAAAATGATTTTGTGGAAAATAGTCATGAAATCTTGTAGAGTAATCTTCATGAAAATAAGGCGTTATAAAATCGTAAAAATCCATTCATACTATATAAGTAAAAAAAAAGTCTTCTCGTACTTTTGCAGGAAAAGTCAAAAAGTACCATGTATGGTAAACAAAAAATAGATTCCTTACATACCATGTAGTAAAAGTCAAAAATGGGTAAAAAGGACTTTAAACATACATTAATTTTTTTTATAAAACTTGGACATGGATGATAAATATAACCCTAGTAAATACTTATGTATAAGAAATCTCGGATAGAAAACAATTGAGATTGTAACATTATCCCTTACCTTAGGTCCGATATGCTTCGTATGTATCCGAACCTCTTGTATAATGATTTAAATAATGTCATTGACTTATTATAGAATCATATTCATTGTTATGATATCATATATGGTTCACTTATGACTTTATATTACCCGTTATTTTGTAAATCCATGTTAAAGAAGTGTTTTGGGTAAAATCATTTCATTTATCGTACATGTTTCAACTTGTTGTTCATGATATTATTACTTATATCCTGATTTCGTTAATTTCAGAATTTAAAACATGATTTATATGTAATAAATATTCAGCATATACATATATAATATATATTGATAAATTTAATGAAATACATGATTCATGGAGACGGTAGACCGTACGTACGCATGAACGCTGTTTTCATTTCCTTATTGAATTGAATGAAATTAAATAGATGACATACATATATATATACATAAATAAAGTAGAATTATTATGTCATATATTTTATTATTATTCATTATATATACTTTACAATCATTCATGAATGGTTAACATGATGAATGTATCTTATCTCGTTCGTGGAGACGGTAGTCCATACGTACGCACGAGCGCTGATATCGTTCACATGATCGTGGAATTGAATTGAAGTTTATGTATACAAATTCAGAATCAATATCACTTTACAATAATCACATAAAGTTATTCCTTACACCATTATACCCATCCAAGTAAGGTGGTGGTGGAAAACAGATTACACCACGACGTGGAGACGGTATTCCATACGTACACACGCGTGGTGATTTCTTTTTCTGTAGGATGGATAGAAGGTGGAATAGGGTTGTTTCATATTTATAATAACATATCATTAAATGAGTGATACTGATTTTATTACTTCATAATGAAATAACTAAAGAAGAGGAAGTAGAAGGTAAAAATAAATTTGAATGAATCGGTAACAGATATTACCTCTTCTTCAATACGCCTCTTTGAAACCTCCTCTTAGAGCACTAAAATTGGTCTTTAATGAAGACCAAGAAATCTAGAATAATTCTAGGGAATTTTATAAGGGAAGTGGTCAGGGTTTGTATGAGAAAGAAGGCTCAATGTTGTGTAAAGATGAGAGGGAGGATGTGCCTTTTTATAAGGGAGGAGAGGGGCACCATTGGAATCCTCAAAAATATTAGTTTAATATAAATTCAAACCCCACATAAAAACACCCAAAAATGACTCAATTATAATATTAGATGAGATAGGGTTGTAATATCATCATCCAATCAAATTTAGACATGTTTTTATATTATTTTAAACCTTATCATTTTGATTTATCATTATTTAATCTATTTAATATTATCTATGGTGATAAAATTCTAAATTTTAATTGGTTATAAATAATCAATTATCTATTAATAATTTTCCATAATTTGATACTTTATGACATTTTAGACTATATAAATTTCAATTTATAATTTTTAAATATTTTTGTGATTTTTAATCAATTTAATAATATGTTAATTTTTTAAAAATAATAATAGTGTCAATTTTGACACTATTCATTTATTTGAATTTAAATAAAATCCACACAGAGGATATAATTTAAATAAAATATTTAATAGGTTTCTAACATGTCATATTCGTCTAGAAAGTTAGTGGAGCATAGTAAATAGTTCATATAATATTTATTTTACTATTTGTAAAACCATTTATTTGATACTTCTCTTAATAAAATAATTTCTACAACATTTTTGTATAATTATTAAATATACTTAGTTTTCGTAAAAATCAAAAATAAAATACTAGGATGAAGATAAATCTTAGATATTTCATTATAATACTTTTAGTTGGATTTATATTCTAAAACATTGAACTTTTAAAATATTATATTTATTAAATTATGAAGGTGACAACTTTGATATCATTTAAAATAAAATAATATAAGCGTCATAATCCCTTTTATAAGACTCCAAAGGGTCATATATTAGGTCATTATATGCTTATGGTGTATATATACACAATAAAAAAGTTTTTTTCAGGTTTGTGAGGCTTTTAATGGGTATTATTATTTCAATAAACACTATATTACATATTTTTCACTAAATAAATAATTTCTACATCATTAATGTATAGTCTATTAAGGTAATTAAACATATCATAAAAATTATAAATAAATTACCATGATAAAGAATAAAATTTTATCTTTAAATGAGTATTTATAACCGAATTAATATTATTTATAAATTTATATTAAAAAAACTTTAATTATTAATGTATAGTGAGACATATTTCACTTTCCTTTAAATAAAATAAACTAAAGGTCTTAATCACCTCCATGTGGGTTCCAATGGATTCCATTTCGACCCAAATATGACTTAGGATGAAATATAGGCATCTAATTATTTTAATACAAGTGTTAGGGTAATTTTATAATATTATATTTACCCTTAATTACCCGATTTACCTTTTACTATGGTAAATAATATTTACCGTAGTTACTATTCATAATGCCCAAAAATAAAAAATAGCCTATTAACAAAATTTTGACCTACTGATTAAAAATATGGAATCTATTTTTCTAAATTCAATACACAAAAGTTGCAGAAATTAATTTAAAATTAATCTCGTTATTAAGAAAACGAGTTTTAAAAGTTAAAACATTGCAAAAGATTAAAATGATTTTACCTATGAATTTAATTTAAAATCAATTCTAATGAAATACATTATATTAAATGGTAAAAATATATTCTATTTGTACTTTAAAACCATTCAATATTATAATTTAACCATATAAATTATTATGATGAAAAAATTTATTTTTAATTAAATTATAGCGTGTTTTTACTATTCACTAAAAAATGAAAGTTATCAGAAAAATATAAAAACTTTATCCAATGAAAATTTTTATATCCTGATTAAAAAGAATAAGTTTATTTTGTAAAATTTAACTTATAAACTTGTCAAAAATTATATTTAAAATGGGTGCGCCATCAAAAGGCGGGAAAACTGCATTTTTTGAAAAATACTTCTTTTACCCGAAAAATTTATTTTGTTCTCATACCATGTTCAATAAACTGTGTAAGATGAATTATAATGTCATAAAATTAAAAACTTATTTACTACTATTCGTAACGTCTAGTTTATAATAATATTATAACCATATATCATTGTTTAGTGAAACCCAGTATTGCGTACAACACACGCTATCGAGGAAGGTTTCCATTGCGCGTAATGCAAGCCAAGTCAGGGTTACGTGTAGTGCAAGACTCTTTTGTTGTTGCATATAAAAAAATCCAACCATATTTCATTTATAAATTTAATATATATATATATATACACTCAATGTTTAGTAGAATAACTACTATCAAACAAACATGAAATTGTGTGTAACACGATCCAAGATTAGTGTTACGTATACTGCAAGCTAATATGGTGTTGCGTATAGCGCAAGATAATCTTGGTGTAGCATAAAATATAATATATTAAAGAAATTAAAAAGAATATATCTTATAAAATCTCGGGTTTTTACATTCTACCCCCCTTAAAATGAATTTCTCCCTCAACATTTTTCAGGGTTATAAATCGTTTACTATTCGTTGAAACCCACATCTTAAAAGGAATACTAAAACTTAATATTAAAAACTAAAGTATGAAATGTAATAATTACCCAAAGTAACTCATCACGGGGTTTCCATATAGGAGAACATAGGTGAAAATATGGATATGGAAGAAAAATATAACCATCAAGTTATGATGCTGAGTGGTAGAGAACATGGCTATGAAAAAGCCAACAATCACAAAGCTATAAATTTGCGATGTTCTAAGGTACGATATTATTAATCAGATATGAAGGAACTAGGATAAAGTTTTTGGTTTTCAAGATCATTTTCCTAATGTTGAAGAATTTTCGAATCAAAAGAAATACTTACTTGATTTTGGTACAATATCACCGTTGTTCGTGCCTTGACTAATTTCCACTTCATCTCTTAAATAAATGAAGTTGAATTTGTCATTCGTGAAGTGTTAGTATATCATGTTATAGAATGATGAGTCAATCAATTTGTCGCAAACATAAGGTTTGCAAAATTTATACACATAAGTCCATCTTATGGTGAGATTAATCGTATATGGTTCCAAAAATGGACTTATACATCATCTATCAAACTGGTTAATAAAATAAAACTAGCTTCTACTAACCAGGGACTTTCTGTAGGCCAGTGGTAAGCAATAAAGGTCTGTCACACTTCGGTTGTGGGTTTGATTCCCATAACCTTGTCTGACGCGACAGGTTGTCGCCCATCCTACAGTTTTTCCTTTTTCTAAAACTACATAATTATAACATTCCATCAATAATATCGAAAATAGTTCTAGCCTTAAGCAATACTAACTTATGTCTAACATAATCCATTTCAAATCTTTAGGATTATCCAAAATACTTCTGTCTAAGATTATAGTATAATGAAAACAATTACTAAGAATGTCATCTACCGAGCAGGTGAATACCATCATTTATCCCCCATATATCATACGATATATCTTGTCAGTCACATCCCAAACATGTGAATACTTTAATGTTGTATTCTATTGAAAAATTAATAACCATTGAACCTTAGTGAAAACATGAATGCTATCAAAACTTAACTCTTTCCACATACCAAAATTCCAAAATTTTGATATACTCAAACCATGATATTACTTTTTCCTGATATCAGTCATGAGCTCATGAATACTATCATACATATTATTTTCTCCTTATCCCTTCATTATGAGCATATCATCTACTTTCCAAAAATATTTGAATAACCATTCCTAGTTACTGGTACCATTCAACATATACTATCAAATACTTTGGAAAAACAATTGTGTAACAATCCTTAGATGTGTCTTTATTCCATAGTACCATTACCTATAGAAAAACACTTGATAAACATAAATCATTCCACTACCTTCTTAAACCATTGATCTAGATTCATCATTGTGTTCCTCAACACTTCTATCATATCATATACCATTTATAGTCTCTTCATCATCATCAACATAAATACTACCCATACGACCATGCTGGTTCTCTTCACGAGATTTTCCCATAGGGAATTGGTTTTCATAATTCCTGTACATTCCACATTTAAAACATTTAACCATTTTTTATGTCTTAAAAATACCATTAGCCTTGTCCATGGTGTTAACTGAACCTTTTCCTTTGAAATTACTGGATTTGTGTCCTTCTTTTCCACACCTAAATAATCTTCCAGTTCCTTTGAAACAATCCCCTTGATGCCTCTTCCCACATGACTTACATGTAGGAAATTGAACTTTCTTTCCTCTATGATCATCATTAAAATCCATATTTCTCTTATTAGCTGAGTTACGAATCTTACCAATGTTGAGATTATTGATCATATTATGAGATTTATGATTTGGCATAATAACTATGTTTCGCCTTCCAAAATCAATTTCATTTGGTAGCTCATGAAGAATATCATTCCATTGTCCATCATATCCTCCATTATCATGAATCCTCCTCTTTCCAGCCATTTTCTAAAACCAAAAATGAATAGTGTGAGAGGCAAAAATCATGCAAGGAAAACATCATAATAAAGAGGGAGTACCTTCAATATCTAACATCTTAGGTTTAATTATAACATGGTTTCCATAATTCTAGGACTATAACCTATACTTATACTTAACCTTAGGGACATCCCAAGACATACCTTAGAAATATCTCTAGGGATCTCACTAATGTTATCGCATCCTAGTTTCCAAAGGTTAACTAATCCTTTGCTCTGATACCAACTGTAGAGACCCAAAACTTGACGTACATAGACATTACATTACTCTTGCAGAATATATAATACATTACAAAAATAGTCACCAAAGGACCGTAATAGTTTAGAGTCTTTGGAAACTTGGAATATAAACTTATAATCATCTTGAAAGATCTTCAACATCTCCCATAACGATCTTCCCATTTTTGTTTCCTTAACTAAAAACATTTTTTTAATCCAGGGGGAAAATGAAACACAAAAAGGGTGAGCTCAAATGCTCAGTAAGGGTAATCATGGATAAAATAACACAAACAATATATATTTTAACTTAAAAACATGAACATAATGTTTAAACATCATGATCTTGAGAAATGACATAAAACATGGTAGTACGTAAGGCATAGATCATAATGGAACATAAATCATGATAAAATAGCATTGGAATAAAACTTTTATTTGTGGAAAAACATTAATCACAAGATATGATTTCTATAGTGGCCATTGCATTGCTGCCAAGACCATCTTAGTAGACAAAGTCCCTTACTAAACCAAGTTTACTTGCCATTCCAGCCCTATATTACTGAACTGGATTTACTTTACGTTTCATCCATGTCTATCTCATGAGATATAAATTTTTACCCAATGCATTTGAGGGATATATAGGTCCCAAACATATCATATTGAAATCATTCTTATGTGTGCGAAAAAACAATCATAAATCATTCATCATAACCCAAAGAATAAATTGGGTTTCATAAACATCATTGCATCATAACATAATCCATATAAAACAAATCGATATCATTTCATCACAAGAAAAGTGAAACCATATAAATCATAGATACATTATACTTGAAACATAAACATATGAAATAATGTCATCTTAGATGGAAAATGGTTTTGATAAAGCACTTGAAATGAATTCTTGAGGAAAATATCCTTTCTTCTTGAAAATCATTTTATTTTCACAAAATTCCATGAAATTTTAAAAGAAAAGGATTTTTTTGAAAATAGTCATGAAATATTGTTGAGTAATCTTCATGAAAATAAGGCGTTATGAAACCGTAAAAATACGTTCACGCCGTATAAGTTAAAAAAACATTCTTCTCGTACTTTTTCTAGAAAAGTAAAAAATTACCCTATATGGTAAACAAAAAAAAGATTCCTTACATACCATGTAGTAAAATTCAAAAATGGGTAAAAGGAAATTGAAACATACATGAATTTTTTATAAAACTTGGACATGGATGATAAATATAACCCCAGTAAATACTTACGTATAAGCAATCTCAGATAGAAAACAATTGAGATTGCAACATTATCCCTTACCTTAGGTCTGATAAGCTTCATATGTATCCGAAACTCCTTTATAATGATTTAAATAATTTTATTTACTTATTATAGAATCACAATCATTGTTATTATATCATATATGGTTCAATTATGACTTTATATTACCCGTTATTTTGTAAATCCATGTTAATCCAACATTTTGGGTAAAATCGTTTCATTTATCGTACGTGTTTCGACTTGTTGTTCTTGATATTATTACTTATATACTGATTTCCTTAAATTCAAAATGTAAAACATGAATTATATATAATAAATATTTATTATATATATATATATATGATATATTGATAAATGGAATGAAATACACAGTTCATGGAGACGGTAGGCCATACGTACGCATGAACGCTATTTTCGTTTCCTTATTGAATTGAAAGGAATTAAATAGATGACATACACACACACACATATATATATAAATAAATCTAGTAGCATTATTATGTCATATATTTCATTATTATCCATTATATATACTTTATAATCATTCATTAATGGTTAACATGAAGAATGAATCTTATCTCATTCGTGGAGACGGTAGTCCGTACGTACGCACGAGTGATGATATCGTTCCCATGATCATGGAATTGTATTGAAGTGTATGTATAGTAATTCAGAATCAATATCAATTTAAAATAATCACATATAGTTATTCATTACACCATTATACCCATCCAAGTAAGGTGGTGGTGGAAAACAGATTACACCACGGCATGGAGATGGTATTCTGTATGTACACACGCGTGGTGATTTTGTTTTTTGTAGGATGGATAGAAGGTGGAATAGGGTTGATTCATATTTATAATAAAATATCATTATATGAGTGATACTAATGTTATTTATTCATAATTAAACAACTAAATTAGATGAAGTAGAAGATGAAATAAATTTGAAAGAATCGGTAACGAATATTACCTCTTCTTCGACACGCCACTTTGAAACCTCATCTAAGGGCACTAAACTAGGTCTTTGAAGAAGACCAGGACCTCAAGAATATTTATAGGGATGTTGAGAAAGGAAATTTGTAGGGTATGGACGATATTTAAGGCTCAATGTTGTGTAAAGATGAGAGGGAGGAGGTGCCCTTTTATAAGGGAGGAGAGGGGAACCTTTGGAATCCTCAAAAATATTATTTTAATATAAATTCAAACCCTACATAAAAACCTCAAAAAATGACTAAATTATAATATTAGATGAGACAGGGTTTCAATATCATCAAATAATCAAATTTAGACATGTCTTTATCTTATATTAAACCTTATCATTTTGATCTATCCTTATTTAATCTATTTAATTTTATTTGTGGTAATAAAATTCTATATTTTACATGGTTATAAATAATCAATTATGTGTTGTTAATTTTCCATAATTTGATACATTAGGAAATTTTAGAATATATAAATTTCAATTTATAATTTTTAAATATTTTTGTGATTTTTAAGAAATTTAATAATATGTTATTTTTATAAAATAACAATAGTGTCAATTTTGACAGTATTCTTTTATTTGAATTTAAATAAAATCCACACAGTGGATATATTCGAAATAAAATATTTAATAGGTTCCTAACATTTCATATTCATCTATAATGGTAGTGGATCACATTAAATAGTTTATATAACATTTATTTTACTATTTGTAAACCCATTTATTTGATACTTTTCTTAATAAAATAATTTCTACAACATTTTTGTATAATTTTTAAATATAGTTATTTTTTCATAAAAATTAAAAATAAAATACTAGGATGAATATAAATCTTATATATTTCATATGAATACTTTTATTAGAATTTATATTCTAAAACACCCATCTTTTAAAATGTTATATTTATTAAATCACGAAGGTGACAACTTTGACATCATTTAAAATAAAATAATATAAGTGTCATAATCACTTTTATAAGACTCCAAACGGTCATATATTAGGTCATTGGATTATTATGGTGAATATATACACTTAAAATAAGTTTTGGTCCGGTTTTTGAGCCTTTAAATGGGTATTATTATTTCAATAAAAACTATATTACTTATTTTCCACTAAATAAATAATTTAAGCATCATTAATGTATAAGATATTAAGGTAATTAAATATATCTTAAAAATTATAAATAAATTAACACGATAAATAAAAACATTTTATATTTAAAATGAGTATTTATAACCGAATTTATATTCTTTATAATCTTATATTAAAAATACTTTAATTATTAAAGTTGAGTGAGACTTATTTCACTTTCCTAAAAATAAAATAAACTAAAGGTCTTAATCACCTCCAAGTGGGTTCCAATGGATTCTATTTAGACCAAAATATACCTTAGGACGAAATAAACACATCCTATTATATTAATACTTGTGTTAGGGCAATTTTATTATATTATATTTACCCTTAATTACCCGATTTACCTTTAACTATGGTAAATAAAAATTACCATAGTTACTATTCATAATGCCTGAAAATAAAAAGTATTCTATTAACATAATTTGGACCCAATTATTTCAAATATGGATCCATTTATCTAAATTCAATACACAAAAGTTGCTGAAATTAATTTAAAATTAATCTCGTAGTAAAGAAAATGAGTTTTAAAAGTTAAAACATTTCAAAAGATTGAAATGATTTTACCTATGAATTCAATGTAAAATCAATGCTAATTACATACATTATTTTAAATGGTAAAAATATATTCTAATTATCATTTAAAACCATTAAATATTATAATTTAACCATATAAATTTTTATGATGAAAAAAGTTGTTTTTAATTAAAATATAGTATGTTTTTACTATTCATTAAAATCTGAAAGTTACCAGAAAAATATCAAAAATTTATCCAATGTAAATTTCTATATCCTGATTCAAAATAAGAAGTTTATTTTGTAAAATTTAACTTATAAAATTGTCAAAAATCATATTTAAAATGGGTGCACCATCAGAAGGTGGCAAAACTGTATTTTTTGAAAAATACTTCTTTTACCTGAAATGTTTTTTTGTTCTCATACCATGTTCTATAAAATGTGTAAGATGAATTATAATATCATAAAATTTAAAATGTATTTATTACTATTCATAATGGATAGTTTATAATAATATTATAACTATATATCATTGTTTAGTGAAACCCGGTATTGCGTACAACACACGCTATGGAGGAAGGTTGCGATTGCATGTAATGCAAGCCAAGTCAGGTTTGCATGTAGTGCAAGACTCCATTGTTGTTGTGTATAAAAAAATCCAACCATGTTTCATTTACACATTGAATATATTTATATATATATATACACTCAATGTTGTATAGAATAACTAGAATAAAAAAACATGAAATTGTGTGTAACACGATCCAAGATTAGTGTTGCGTATACTGCAAGATAATACAATGTTGCGTATAGCGAAAGATAATCTTTGTGTAATGTAAAATAAAGATATTAAAGAAATTAAAAATAATATATCTTATAAAATCTCATCTTGTTACAAATACTACTAAAGTACCAGAAAATATTCAACCACCCGGATTTGATCTTGGGTCTCTTGGATGCACCTAGCGAGTCCACACCAACTGGGCTGAGGCTCTTGTGCAACTACATGATAATTGAAGTGACATGTAGATATAAGAAATAATGATGGGAAACTTCTTCATCTAGAACACTATTCTTAATAGAAGATAATTGATCATGAGTATCCACAATTTGGTAACTATCCAAGAATCATTCATGTTGCACTATATACTAATGGATTGAATCCTTTTGGTTTTCAAAAAATCACATATAGTACATGAAAATTTATATAGGTAAATTATAAATTCTCAATGTGGTTATGCCTGAAATGAAAATACATTATGTAACATCTGCTTATATTAGGACCAAAAAAACTAGATAATGATATTTATGTTTATTTTGATCCATTGATCAAGGATTTGAAATTGTTGTGGGATTCATGTTTTATGTTGTATGATGCATACAAAAATGAGGATTTCACATTAAGATACATATTTTTCAGGATGATGAATAACTCTAATACTTATAGGAATTTTTTATAGCATTAAAGGAACTCAATGGTTCCCTATTTGTGAACAATGTACACAATCAATTAGGTTGAAACATTTATTGAATATTGTGTTTCTCAGACATCACATATTTCTACCCCAGCGACATACGTACCGATCTTTGAAAACACCATTTAAGGGAGTTAAAAAGAATATAAAACATCCTCACCAATAATAAGTGACCAATTTTTTGAGAAAGTAATATATATGTACATTTAATTTGGTAAAACCATTTCAAAATCCTTAAAAAACCAGTCAGAAAAAGAGATTGGTTTTTTTAATTACCATAACAGAATTATTTTTATGATAGATATTTTATTGATGTTATGCATGTTTAATGAAATATGTTATAGATGGATCTACCCCATAGAATAGTATATGAATATATTTAATGGGAATGTGTCAAATATGATTCATCTAGAAGGTTTTATTGTGGACCAGTATGTTGTTTAAGAATCCATTGAATTCTATACCAACTACTATTTTGATGTAGAAATCATTGGCCTAATGAAATATCAAAAAATTAGTGGATTGTAATTGAATGAATTACCGGAATAAATGTTGTCACAATTGAATTTTAGATCATGATTAAGACCACCCATAATTTTTATAAAATATTTTAAAGGATTCACAATATATAGAATCCCATAAATAAATTCTTAGGCATTTGAATCCATCATTGATGAAAATAAGGATATCAAATACACATAATAAATAGTTTATATGATGTTTTTGAGACTCTAAATTTTAGGAGACGACAAAAAATATAGATTAAATTTTAGAACAACTTCAATGTCTATCCATAGGACCATGTTTTTATGTATTATCTTATAATGGTTATGTAATTAACTGTTATAAATTCTATACAAATAAACAGGATAAATGAAGTTCTATGAAAAATAATAGTGTTATACTTAAGGATGAAGTGAGGCATATATCTGGTACAAAGGGTAGAAATCCAATTTATGTTAATATATAATAATTTGGAATCATAAAAAAATATGGATGTTGGATTATTCATAATTCCAAGTGCTAATTTTTCAATGAAAGTTGTTTGATAATAGGAGTTCTATTTGGATAAATGAATTAGGATTCATTAAAGTAGATTTTAGTATGGAAGGGTAAAACTATGAACTATTTATAATGGTTTCAAGTGTAGTACATGTATTTTATATTCTAGACCCATTAAACCAAATGTGGTCAATTGTTCTATTATCGACTAATGCCACTAAAGATTCATATGTCAATTTAAAGGATGTCGAACCTTTCATTTGGAAATCATAATCCATTTATAGTGATCACAATATAGGTAGTTTATTATATGTCATATGAGACAACAATGAAGGGATTTGGATTTTATATTGAGGGTTAAAATCCCATCAACCATTAAAAAAAGTGTTCAATAATTGGGTTATATTTATTTGTAATATATATTACTTTACCTCATATTATTATCTGGTCTATACTGAATTTAAGTAATTTAAATTTAATTTTCATCAAATTATATAGATAATGAATTCTATAGATGTCGATGATACTAAACCTAAGAAACAATAAGTTTCTAAACAAAATGGTGCTCACAATGTATAGGAACAATAAGCTTACACACATGCAGATGCTAGAAATCCAGAGGAATAAATTGTGTCCAAGATAAAAAAGGTTTGTTTTTGTGTGATAGTGTTAGAAATAATTATTAAGCTGAGAAAAAATGTATAAATTTCAAGCTTTGATGTAATGTATAAGGACAAACTATTACCCCCAACAATAAAATGTTTAGTAGTTAAATAGGTTTCACGACTCTCATGCTCATGCTGATTGATGTAGATTTCTGGAACAATGTAGTGATAAAGGTTAAAAATTTTTATTAGGAAGATATTACTGTAACATTATGATATAATTTATTTAATATATGAAAAATGAAAATAATGAAACAATTAATTTCTCTTTATTATCCCTTTTATATTTTATTTACAGTATTTTATTCCTGAATAAAATTTGTATCAATGCTCACTAGAAAGTCTCCTAGAGTCTTTTAGACAATTCTTATTATGTTTCACCTCAAAGGTGAAAAAGTGAAAATAAACTTTCACTCACCATAGATATATGTACACCTAATAATCCCAGAAGTGCGATATGTATTTATTTTTCCTCATGAAGAGACATATTTTAAGGTACATTGTGACTGGTAATACATTGGTTGAAAATGCATGTATTTGTCAATTTGATTTAGAATTGTTAATTTATGAATCAAATAATTTATAAAAATAAAAAATGGGTTAAAAAGAAATGTACATATATAATAAAAGAAGGATTGGTTATCTTTACATAATAAAATGTTTCGCATTTTAAATCTACTGTAATATTTTTATGTGACATTAAACAATAACCTAATTATATTCCACTATTTATATGTGGAATATTGAATCAAAATCCTAATACACTTCCATCCCATATAATGTTATATTTATGTAGGCATATTTAAATCTATAGAGGATACAAATAGATGAAAATAGAAAAAACGTGTGGGAAGCATGTGTATGTATTCCATAATAAATCGTTTTTTAATTTGTATTACATAATAATGATTTATTATTTTTATACATTTTTTATCAGAATTTAAAATAAGAATAATCATTATCTATAATTGATGAACAACTAATATCAGTGTCCTTGAAGCATCAAGAACAGTATGGTCCCGTTAGAGGTGCAGGTTTTGGGGTGTCACCCTAACCATATTTTTATTTTAAAGAAATGAATAGGGGATAATGATAAGGAAAATGTAGAGTTTTTGGAACAGTTAAGTTCTCTTGAATAAAAACATAATTGGAATTCATAGTTTTAAGAAAATGTTATCAGAAGGAATAAAAGAGAAGAAATGACACAAGAAGAACCACTGTGAGAAGAACCGCCACTGCCACCCCCACCAGCTTTGAGGTTATCCATTACCCTAAAATCTCTATATCAGAAGAGGTAATCAATAATTTCATTATTGTTTCTGTGAATTTTGAATCAGGTATACATTAATACCTATCCTATATTTATATTATATGGGTATAAATGATTGTGATTTATATATATCAACACCCACCCATCTTCTTATTTTTAGGGGAACCAAACACAACATTCAATGAGATATTCTACACAACAAACATTTTAAAATAGGTTATGTTAAAGTGAGGGTTAAAGTATCTCATGATCTAAACACAATGATAATTTTTTTACATAATGATACTGATATTTATATTTTCAAGAACGATATTTTAAATTTCATATCATATCCATTAGATTATGAAAAAAACATGGTAATAAAGACTTATTCATTTTAAAATAATTTTTCATGTAAAACCTATAACAATTAATGAAAAAAGTTTAAAAACAATGAATGTTGTTATACATAGAAAAATGAAAAGTGTGAAATGGATGTATGAATGAAAATGATCTAAAAAATTAACAAAACAATCAAAAATAAATTAACAAAGTACATTTACCCCTCCAATTCATTTCTTCATTTTCTAACATTAATGGTTCATGCATATACAATGCTAGAAAGTAGTGATACAAATACAATTTATTATAAATAATATATATACAAAGAGGACATTAAATAATATATTTTACATGATAATTTAAATTAAATCCTCAAGCAATAATGGATAGGTGTCTCAGTTGTAAATATATACATGAGCTGTTTTTTCGTGATTTTTTTGTCGAATAGATGATCTACTATGTTAATTATGAAAGAATAGTATTCATAAATTTTGAATGCATAAATGTCAGTACTATTTGAAGGGAAAACTTGTGAATAGAAATTTTGACTCATTAGTACCCACATAAAATCTACATGAATATTCTCCTTCGAACCAATGTAGTGTGGAGGAAAAGTGAAAAAACTAACCAAATTTTATAAAATAAAATATATAGATGACATGATCATCTTAATAACCATGATATAGGGGTAAAAATCTATAATTTCATCATATAAAAAAATTTCATTCATTTTATTACTTGTTAATTTTTTATTTTTTATGTAGCATTTGTCACTCATTGAAGCCAATTTGGATACTCCAAAGATTTATTTTATGGGTTCAATGCATGGTTACCCAAAATTCTAACCAAACATGATGATTTGTATCAATTTGTAATACACTGTATGAAATTATTCAAAAATAAACTTCAATTTATAAATTTTATTTTAGGTTTATATGAAAATTATGTTATGATTGTGCAGTGTTTAAATATCATCAAAATCATGGCATGGGGACGTTACATGAATACAATGAGCATATACAATTCTACAAGTGGATAATTATTGGGGTACAAATAATATGATTTCACTATAAAAACATATATATAAAATTACCTATTTTTCACAATGTTTATTTAGTGTCCAAAAGAAACCATTGGAAAATAATGTAGCTATTATGTTTGAAAATTTATGAAATATATATCATATACCATCAAAAAATTGGACTCCCCAAATATGTATTTTCAATGTTAATTACAATTTCATTTAATAATATTTATCAAACATTTATTTATTTATATTTTTCCAATTCTTCTAAGATAGTATATAGTATTCATATTAAAAAGGTTAAATATATATTTTTATTAACGAAATTGATGAAAACCTGAAGTCAGATTTTATAATAACATCATGATGAGGTGACTTTATTCTACCTATTTAGTTTATTTTCTCATAAATTATCAATTTTTTTTATTTAATTTCATTTAATTGTTGTCTGAGACTTTAATAAAATGATCCATAAGTAATTTTTTACATGGATGATTCAAACACACCTCAATCAGAGACACAATGTGTCTAGTATGACTAAAATCTATTTTTTAGTTTAAAATAGAAATTTTAGTTGAAAACACACATCACAAAATCAAAACCATGAAAACGTATTATGATTATTTCAATGCTTCATGGACATGGTCCACAAGTCATTTGAAATGTATAAGAATATTCTAAACCTCAATCTGATACAAGTTATGTTCGTTATGATTCAAAGTGTCTATAATCAATATAAAATTGGCAATTTAGTTAAACAAGTGTTTCACTCTCTGAAAACCGATACAAAACTAAATTTATCATGATAATTTATGAAGTCTATACATAATGAATTTGTGATATATTTCAATAAGTCTCACATAAAACATTCACACTGTGTGACATTATGACTCAAGGTGTATATTTTCTATCTAAAAGTACATTTTAGAAAAAAATTATGTAATCAAAACAGAGAAAATGTATTCATATTGTTTTTATATTTTAGTTCAATGATATATAATTTATTTTTGATGTGTGGAAATCACCAAAATGATAATATGATGAATATTTGGAGTGGTATGACTTAATGCATGGGTTTTTAGTTTAAAAATGACATTTTTATAAAAAAAGTAACATGCTCAAAACAAAAAAAACACATTCTGATTCTTTTGATACAATAAGGAAAATATCCATAAGTAATTTTGGATATATAAGAGTCATCATACCACTACTCATATTCATGAAGTAAATGGTATGAATTCTAGTTAATGTTTTCTGTTAAAAATGGCATTTTAGTCAAACCTCAATTGACAAACTCCAAAGTGAGAAAAAACATTACAATTGTATCAATACTTTAGTAAAATGATCTATAATTAATTTATGACATGTAGGAATAATTTTAACCTCAATAAAATACACGGTGTGCCTATTATGACTTAATGTGTCTATTATTAGTTAAATATTGACATCTTAATTGAAATAATGATTAACTGACTAAAAATTGAGAGAATATGCACATATTGTATTGATAATTTATGAAAATGATTCATTATCCATTTTTATGTATAAGAATTAGTCTAAAATCATATCGACTCATGATGTGACCAATAAGACATAAGGTGAATGTTTTTAGTTTAAATTAACCTTTTTGTAATAAAGACACATGAATAACTCCAAACCAAGAAAATAATTCATATTTTAGTGATAATTTTGGGAATCAATTCATATATAGTTTTTCATGTGTAGGAATCAATGTCACATCAAAATGACCCATGATGTTATAGGTATGACTCAAAGTGTATGTTTTCAGTTTAAAATTAAATATTAGTAAAAAACAAGTGACATACTAAAATCAACCAAATGCAATTGAATTTTTTTTATAATTTAGTAAAATGATCTATAAGTAATTTTTTATTTTTCTGAATAATTTACACCTCAATATGATACATATTTTTACTATTATGACTCCATGTGCATATGTTCAGTTAAAAATTAAATTTTAGTAAAAAACATAAAGGACTTACTCAAAAATGTGAAAACACATTTTTATTCTTTTGATAGATTATATAAATTATCCATAATTCATTTTTAATGTGTAGGAATCTTAAGAACCTCATTTTGATACATGATGTTGGTGGTTTGAATCAAAGTGTCTATTATCAGTTTAAAATTGAAATTTTATTTCAAAATGTGTGTCACTCACTAAACACCAAGAAAAAATTCCCAGATTATCCTTATGTTTAGTAAAATTATTTATAATACATTTTTGACATGTAGGAATCATTCTAACTTAAAAATGACGCACGATGTTACTGGTATGTCTCAAAGTACGTGTTTTTAGTTAAAAATGACTTTTTAGTATAAAAAGTGACATAATCAAAACAATTGAAATCAATTTTTATTATTTTGATTCATTGTGAAAATTATCTATATGTCATTTGTGACTTTTAGAAACTAGTCATACCCTAATATGATGCCCGGTGTGCCTAGTATTATTTAATGTGTGCTTTCTAGTTCAAAGTATTTTTTTCATAAAAACAAAAAGTGACATACACAATGTTGATAAAACACATTCAGATTATTTTTATAATTTATAAAAATGATAAATGTGTAATTATAGAAATGTAGGAATTAGTAAAACTTCATTCTAATACATGGTGTGTCTGGTATATCCAAAAGTGTCCATTATTGGTTTACATTTTATATTTTAGTTTAAAATTCATGTCACTCCCAGAAAACCGAGAAAACATTTACAAATTATTTTTGATAACATTGGAAAATTATTCAAAATTCATTTTTTCTACCTAAATGCCTGAAGGATTTATTTTTATTTTTTTAATACAATTTTAATGGTTTATGGGTGTCCTTTACTTTGTCTGTAGAGCTAGTGGCTCTCCACGTTAATACCTAGCCATTTTTGTCCCAAAGACCAAACACGTAATAGAAATCACAACACATATATTTCTAATTTTCCCCCAAGGAGACTGACCTAAAATTAGATGACAATAAGTCACAACTCATTACTACACGGGCTTTGTGCCAATGGAAAAGCCATACCATTTTATTCATGAAAATATGAGAGTATTATTGGTGGTTTCCTCTTGCTATAGACTAATATGGGATTGTATATTGGAATCTAACCCAAAATTATTTTAAAATTCAATCCACCCATCGCATCACTCGTAGATTGTCCACACACTACGCCTCTTGCACCATCATTTTTCATGGTGCGGACAACACGTGGACGCCAACAACATGAGAATGTCACACACCATTTCCATTATCGGATGAAACCAATGAGGACCACTAATTCCACTTATAGGCCTTCCACATATGTTCATCCATTATCATCCCCTACCTGTAGTGATCTCAAGTGATCCTCATGTCGACCTCAAACATCACCGTCGTACCACCGCAAAAAAACCCTTCCCTGCTTGCACATTTCATGGAAAATTTCGTACCTGAGCCCTATCAGTACCACAAAAACCTGTCACTCCTGCCATAGGAACCCCAAATTTCTATGCCGTCGTAATGAAATCCAAATAAATCAGGAATAATAGGTATTGAACCCAGTATTGTGATGCTATATTACAGGGATTCTACCACTAGGCCAAGACCCCAACTTCTCAATAGACATTTGTGATGTATAGGAATTATCCTCACATTAAACTGACACATGATGTGATAAACATGACTCAAAGTGCATATTTTTAGTTTCAAATTTTATTTTAGTAGAAAAAATGACATAATAAAAACCAATAAAAATATTTAATATTGTACTGATATTTTTTTTTGAGAATTATCTGTATGTTATTTTTTTTGTGTAGAAATAAATTGCACACAAATATGATGTACGATGCGATCGATATGTCTAAAGCTGTGTGTTTTCATTTTAAAAATGAAATTTTTATAGAAAAAAGTTACATAAACAAAACTAAAAAAAGAATTAGTATTGTTTTGACACTTTAGGAAAGAATATCAATAGGTCATTTGTGAAGTGTTGGAGTCAGCTTCACCTCAATCCAGCACACGATGAGACTGGTATGAATCGAGTGCATCTTATTTTGTTGAAAATGATATTTTTGTAAAAAATACAAGTCTAAAACTCAAAACCAATGACACACATTAGAATTGTATTGATACATTATTAAAATGATCTATAATTCATTTTTTATGTGTAGAAATTATCTATGCCTCAACCTAAATTACGATGTGCTCAGTATGAATAAAAGTCTCTTTTGTCAATATAAAATTGATATTTTAGTTCAAAACATGTGTCACTCAAAGAAAATAATGAAATCATGTTCATATTGTCATAATAATTTAGGAAAATGATTCATAAGATATTTCTTATCTGTAATAATTAGTCTCCCATCAAACAAACACACTATGTGACCAATATGACTCAAAGAGAACCTTTTCAATTTAAAATGACATTTTAGTAAAAAAATAAGTGAAAAACTAAAAAATGAGGGAAAATATTAATATTTATTTAATAAATTAGTAAAATGATCCATAAATCCTTTTTATAGGTAAGAATCAGTTGTGTCAAAATCTGATGAATAGTTTGGACTGTATGACTCCATGTGCGTATTGTAGTTTAAAATAACATTTTAGTTAAAACCACAAGTGATGTACTAAAAATTTATAAAACACATTAGTATTTTTTTGGATACTATAGGAATATTATTTATAGTTAATATTTTTTCATATATAAATCATTCAAATCTCAATGTAATACACGGTGTCCACGATATGACTCGAAGTGTACATTATCTATTTAAAATTGACATTTTAGTTCAAAATGACTGTCACTAACTTAAAAATATTAAAACATTCACAAATTTTATTTATAATTTATGAAAATGATTCATATTTAATTTTTGATCTTTAAGAATCTATTCTATGTCATACCACAAGATGATCTGATTAGTATTACCCATAGTTTTGGTTTTTAGATTAAAATGACATTTTAGTAATAGAACAAGTGACATACCCAAAAATGATAAAATGAATTTGGATTGTTTTGATATTTTAAGAAAATTATACAGAAGTCATTTTTGATGTTTTTAAATAAACCATATTCTAATCTGATGAAAAATGTTACTGTTATGACTCAAATTTCATGTTTTCAGTTTAAAAATTGACATTTTATTTATGTATTATTTTATATTTATGTTTAGTTAATTTATTAATTGAGTTACCAACGTAATAAGTGTGTAATTATATAGATGTATTATTTTTTCTATAATTGGGGTGATTCTTTTGGAAACTAGTACCATGATTGGGATCTTTTGAGAAGGGGTCCGGTGGAAAAGACAATAAAACCATTGATATCTTTAAATGTTTGTGATTGGTTGTACTTGTTAATTTATTAATAAAAAAAATGTTTGAAATGAATATAATTGTGTTTTTTTCTCTTATTTGTGATATAATTTTTATTTCAATTAAATTATACATTTCTATATCCCCTATTTTCCAATATCTGCCTTTATTTTTTGTTACAATGTGCTGTAATTTTAATAGCACACAACGACAATATGTCATTTATTAGTGCTACTTCTTCAACTAATTTCAACATTATACAACTAAACAACAATTAATAAGTTTTATATTATTTTATTATGAAAATTATATTATGATATAAAGGTTTATAAATATCATCAAAATCATGGAAAGATGACAGTCTATGAATACAAGGAGCCTATCAACTTATACAAGTGGATAAATATTACGATATATATATATATATATATATATATATAAAATAATATTTCACGATCAAAAATTATATTAAAAATGTACATAGTTTTCTCAATGATTTTTCAGTTTTAAAAACAAACCAATATAAATGATTCAGGTTATTACGTATAATAATTTTAGAATGATATTGGATCCCCTCAACAATCTAGCATCCCTAATGAGATATGTTTGAAGATAATTAAAATTTCATAATTTTTTTATCAATCCATATATATATATATATTTTATCAATATAAGTAATTTTTATAGTCATTATATTTGATAAAGTGAATAGAATTGTTTAGATAAAATTGGAAGTATACATGAAGTCATTTTATATACATACATCATAAAGAGGTGGCATCCTACTAATTTTTTAGTTGAGTTTATGATCATTTTATATTATTTATTAGTTAGTTTAATTATAAATTATGTAAAATACTTTTGGAAAATGATACATAAGTCATTTGTAACATTTATGAATCAACGACACCTCAATTTGATACACAATGTGTCAGATATGTCTCTAAGGTTGTGTTTTTAGTTTAAAATTGACATTTTAGTTGAAAACACAGGTCCCATACTAAAACCAAATAAAACACATTCCAATTGTTTTGAAAAATTATAAAAATAATCCATAATTCATTTTTTAGGTGTAGGAATTAGACACAACTCAATCTCATAGACGGTGTTGATGATATGACTCTAAGTGTCTGTTAACAGTTTAGAATTGGCTATTGAGTTAAAAACATGTTTTTCTCACAAAAAAAAAAGAAAACAAAAATCTTTTTAAAAGAATTAATAAGTCATTTTTGGATATTTAGGTATTATTATCACATCAAACCAACAAACAATGGGACTAGTTTAACTCAAAGAGCGTTTTTTCAGTATAAAATGAAATTTTAGTAAAAAATAAGTGACATAATCAGAACTATGAAAATTAATTCATACAATTTCCATATTTTAGGAAAAGTATATATAAGTCATTTGTGCCCTATAAAAAAAACCACATGCCAATCTAATTCATGATGTTACTGATATGACTCAATGTGTGTTATTTCATTAAAAAAATGACATTATAGTAAAATAAATTGATATATAAAAATACAAGTAAACACATTCATATAGTTATTATACATTAGAAAAATGATATATAAGGAAATTTTGAAAAGTAGGAATCAAATTAACTTCAAAATGATGCATGATGAGACCGGTATGACTCAAAGTGCATATTTTCAGTGTAAAATGACATTTTAGTAGAAACCATAAATGGAAAACTCAAAACTAAGAAAAACAATAATATTGTTTTGATACTATAGGAAAATTATACATAATTAATTTTTTATATTATATAATTAGCCTCACCAGAATCTAATAGATTATGTGGCTGGTATGATTCAATGTCTTCATTATCAATTTAAAATTGGTACGTTAGTTCAAAACATCTTTTACTCCTTGAAAACTAAAAGAAAACACATTGATTATTTTGATACATTAGTAAAAGGATTAATAGGTCATTTTTATATGTAGGAATCAATCCCACATAAAACTGACACCTAATGTGATTGGTATGACGCAATGTGCATGTTTTTAGTTTTAATAGTAATTTTAGTAAAAATTACATTTATCATACACAAAACTGAGAAACCACATTCTTATTGTATTAATAATTTAGAAAAATGATTCACATGTCATTTTTGACTTGATGTAGTTAGTCTCATATCAAAATTACACATGAGTTAACCAATATGACTCAAAATAATTGTTTTTAGTTTAAAATGACATTTTAGTAAACAAAGCAAGATACTCTAAACTGAGATTTTTTTGATTTTTTTTGATTCTATAGAAAACTAATCCATAATTCATTTTTGATATTAAGGAATCATCAAATCCTAAATATGATGTATAGTGTGATCAATACAACTCTGAGTGAAGTTTTTCAGTTTAAAGTGGAATATTAGTAAAAACCACAAGTGACATACTCAATACTGATAAAATGAATTTGAATTATTTTAATAATTTATGAAAATGATCCATAATACATTATTGAAATGTTGGAATTATTCTAACATCAATCAGATAAATGGTGTATTCGGTATGACTCAAAGTGTTTGTTTTCAGTTTAAAATTGACATTTGAGATCAAAATGTGTGTCACTTATTGAAAATAGATAAAATGTTCTCAGATTATATTGATAATTTATAAAAAATATTACTAATACATTTCTGATTTGTTGGAATTAGTATCATTTAAAACCAACCCATGATGTTAGCATTACTACTTCATATGAATTTTTTTAGTTTAAAATTAAATTTTAATAAAAAAAGTTACATACTCAAAACTATGAAAACACATTCGTATTGTTTTGGTACTTTTGTAAAAAATACTTAATTCATTTTTGAGTTGTTTGAATCATCTAAACATCAATAGATACATGGTAGGACTAGTATGACTAAAATTACATGGTTTCAATTTACTATGGCATTTCAAAAAAAAACCACATGTAAAATTCTGAAGATATAGAAAACAATTGTTATATTTTTTATATTTTTGGAAGAACAATCCATACATAATATGTGATGTTTTGTAATTACCCACACATAAATTTGATACAAAGTGTGGCCAGTATGACCCAAAGGGATTATTACTAGTTTAAAGTTGACATTTGAGTTCAAAATAAGTGTTACTCACTAAAAACAAATAAATCCTACTCAAATTTTATTTATAATTTAGAAAAATAGTTCATAATTTAATTTTGATGGGTAGGAATTAGTCACACATCAAGTCAAAAAACATTGCGACTGGTATGACTCAATGTTTTTGTTTTTAGTTTAAAATATATTTTTAGTATAAAAACAATTTACATACTCAAAACAAAGAAAAAAATTCAGTTTGTATTGTTGTTTTAGAAACACAATCTATAAGCCATTTCTAATGTGTTGGAATGTAATGCATGATAATATGATTCATAGTCTTGTTGATATGGCATTACGTGTGTTTATTAGTTTAAAAATGAAATATTAGTAAAAACAGATACATTTTAAAAACTATGAAAATGCATTTGGAAACTTTTGATACTTTAGAAAAATGATTCACAATTCAATTGTAATGTATTTTAGTTATCCACACCACAATCTAATACGTGGTATGACCTGTATTAACTAAAGTGATTTCCATTAGATTAAAATGATATTTTAGAAAAAAAACAAATATGATCTACTCAAATCTAGGTAAACAAATTACTATTATTTTTATAATTTAAGAAAATAATCCATAAGTGATTTTGACATGTTGAATTTTTCCTCACCACAATCTGATACATTGTGTGCCCGATATGACTCAAAGTGTCCATTATTAGTTTAAAATTGACATTTTAGTTCACAATGTGTGTCACTCACTAAAAGACATGGAAACATGGTCATATCATCATGATAATTTAGGAAAATAATTCATAAGTTATTTGTGTCATGTTAAAATTAGTCTCATATAACAACGACAAACGATATGACCAGTATGACTCAAAAATTGAAATTTTAGTTTAAAATTGAATTTTAGTAAAAAAGAAAAGTGAAATACTAAAAACTATGAAAACACATTCAGAATATTTTGATAGTTTAGGAAGATCTTCCATGAGTAAATTTTGATGTATAGGAATCATTCAAAACAAAATTTGAAGCTTGATGCGACCAAAAGAACACAAAGTGTGTGTTTTTAAATTAAAATGGAATTTTATTAAAAACCATAAGTGACATTCATAAAACCATGAAAATGCATTAATAATTTTTTTGATACATTAGTAAAATCATACATAAGTCATTTGTGATGTGTAGGAATCAACCTCACTTTGATCTAATACACGGTGTGTCTATTATGACTCAAATGGTTTATTGTTAGTTTAAAATTGACATTTTAGTTAGAAATGTATGTCACTCCCTAAAAATCAAGAAAAAAATTTCTTGGTTTGTATAGATAATTTATGATAATAATTAATAAGTAAATCTAGATTTTTTATCCTTCTAAAATCATACCAACACATAATGTGTCTGGTATAACTGAAAATGAATGTTTTTAGTTTATAATGACATTTTAGTAAAAAAACAAACTACATAAACAATAGTTAGGAAACACATTCTCTTTTTTTTTTGATATTATAGTAAAATGATATATAAGTCATTTTTATGTGTAAGAATAAAATGTATACTAATCTGAGCCTTGGTGTGACCGGTATGAATCAAAGTGTGTGTTCTCAGTTTAAAAAGTACATATTATTAATTTATTGTGTCATATTTATTTTTAATTTTATATATCTATTGTATTAATAACATTAAAATTGTCTTTTATATAGGTGGATTCTTTCTCTTCAGTTTTTGTCATTTTTTTGGAAACTGATACCATGATCAAGATTTTTTAGAGGGGGTTGAGTGATAAAGATAATGAAACCATTGATATTTTTTGTATATTTGTGATAAATTCTACTTGATAACATAATTTGAATTTTTTAAAATGTCTATAATAGGGTATTTTTATGTAATTATTAGTTCAATAAAATTTATAACTTTTCAAATCCTATGTTTTAATGTATTTTTCGATATTTGATGCTATAACGTGCTATAAATTTAATAGCACACTATAATAGAATGGCCTCTATCAATGATACTTCAAAAATTAATAAAGGGCCACCATTATCAATGCTTTTTGGGAATATATAAAGGCCCCCAATTATTAGTTATTTTATAATCTTTATAACATGGTATCTATTTTAATGATGCTTAGACCAATAACCTTTGTTTAGTGATGTTGATGTATTTTTCTAAAACTGTTAAAATCCTTTTCTGTAGTTGTGATTTTTATTGATTTTAAGTACCAACAAAATTTTTAACAATATATATATCTCTTGGTATTTATCATTGAAAAGCTACAAATATTTTTGCAATATTTAGATCAATTTCAATATCACAGTTATAGAAAAAAATATTAACACTTGAATCTATAATAAATAATAACTATTAACAATGAATATTTTCCATTAATAAAATATTTTTAAATTAACCATTTAGTGATAATAATAAAATTACAAAAAACAATGTTTTCTATATATATTATTTTTTATTAACCAATGTCAACATTTATTTTTTGAGGTTTTATTAAGAATATCAGATTAATTGATTTAAATTTTCAATTTTTTCTAAGGGTCAAGGGAGTTTATATTTTCTAAATCCATTTCATTTAATTAACATTAAAACATTTTTTTTAAAAATTTTATATTACTATAACATTTGAATTTAATAAATATAACTAATAAAATCAAGCCAATATATAAACAATTATTGATCATAATTGTAATATAAGAAACTAATAATTGATATTCATATATTGAAATTTTATTTTATATTACTAATAAAATTAATTTTCAACAAATTTAATATTTATTATATTTATTGTATAATTATAAATTATAATATTTTTAATGGGAAATTACATATTTAAATTTATTTATTTTTCATATTTTTATTTTAGTTATATTTTTTTATACTTTATATATGTATATATTATATATAATATTTATTTAATTTTACAAAACTAATAATTGTTCTATTACATTTATATTGTTTTTATATTTTCAATTTAAAATATATAATGTAATTTTATATTTTATTTAGGTAATATATTGTTTTAATCCCACTTACTTCCACATAAATCTGAACAGTTCAAACTTTCCTGATTTACTTCTTAGCTTCAATACATTATCTTTGATCCAGCTATTCTTTTTTCAAATTCACTGATCCACTTAAATTTAACCACACAAACTCTCCATCTCCCACATTCCTAAATCTTCTCCATGAGAGTTTACATCACTATAAAAATATGTTGAAATAAATTATCAATTAATGAAAATTATTTTATGAATTATAATATTTTAAAATATCATGTCATTTCAATTGAAATTGATCCATTCCCTAAAATTAAATTTAATGAGGAAATATATTCCCCAGATTTTGAACCCCTAATGTGATAAAAAATAGGTCAAATTGATACCTAGTTCATCTAATAAAAAATTTCACCACCAATTCATTAGATCATCATTAATTACCACTATTTCATTAAATCGTCATTCATATTCATTTGCCAATTGTGGACCTTTTTGTGATCACATGTACTTCAGTTCATATTTTACACCCTGAATTCAGTGATTCCCATGTTTTATTTTGAAAACTACACCCATTATTGTTCTTCCATTCATCTATATCTTGTGCATCACTCACTCACCACCCACTTTCCCTGAAAAGGTTTTCATGGAAAGGAGGTAATTACGGTTCCAAGTGGTTCTTGGAGTCGAATAAGGGTGATTTTAGAAACAAAAATATATATTTTTAATGTAATAAGTTGATAAAACAATGGGTATCAAGAATAAGTAAAGAATAAACCTAAAATAAGTGTTTTAGAAACATCAAGGTGTAGAAAAAATATGGCTCAAATTTTTAAAGAGACTGTAGAAGAAATAACAATTTGGTTTTAGAAATTTTGTGATGGAATAAGTTTGTGCATCCTTCTTATTTCAACTTTACTTCGTGTGGTCCTAGAGGATCATGTAAATATCTAAGAATTGATGAACCGAGAATATCATTCATACAAAGAGTCAATTTTTACATTATTAATCACTGTTTGTGTAATCTATATAGAGATATAATGGAATTAAAATTACAATAAGTCACTACATGGTTCAACAGTAGAGGTTCTTATAAGGTGCATTGGAAACCATGAAATAATGTTATATATGGAATCATGGATGGTGAATTTTCATCGATATCTTCTTTTCTACTTTGAAAAATCATTATTTTTACTTGATTAATATATTATTTATTTAAATAAAGGAAGCGATTCAAAAATATTTTTTTATGCAAACTCCCAATATAGTTCAATGACAGAGTTGATAGTTATAAAACACATATTTGATGTTGATGGGATTCTTTGAGTGGTGGTATTTTATTCATTGATGATTTGCTACTACGTTCATATTTTTTGAACATATAAGTTAAAATTGTTATTTCAATCAAGGAACTAGATGGTGATCTAACTCTATTAGGTAAGGTATTTTAAGGACTACTATGGCACTATAAAAAAATAGTTATTAGTTGTGGTAATTTTTTATGATGGAGGAATTTTAAACCACCACTAAAAAGTTGGAGGTGTTTAATAAATCCTCCTTGTATTTCATGGTTGTAAATCATTTATTAGTGGTTAATTTATTTTATAGGTGTTTTTATATGTTTCTTTTTTGGTTGTTCCTTGATTTCACATCAATATGTGGTCATTTTCTATGGCTTTGACCATTACAATGATGTTTCAGGGTTTTAAAACACTAAAAGTATGTTTACATTCATCCTTGGAAAACTATAACTGAAGATGATGCTTGTCGGTTCCTATAATTCACAAATCAACAAAAATCATTTTACTATGATTTTAGGGAAATTTCATATTGTTTTTCTGGTTTTGACCCCATGAATCATGTTTTTAATGTTTTTAGTACCTGTCTAAACTATTTATCAAGTCATTATAACCACACCAACTGTATGACTGATGTATTTACTATACAAGAAAATAGAAAATAACTAAATGGTGTATGTAAAAATATTTATGTTTAATTTTATGTTCTTTCTATTGTTTTGACCAGTACCCACATTTTTTAGTGTTTTAAAACAATAAAAACACGTTTGTGGGCATATTGTAAAAATTATAACTTGGAAAAACATTTCATAGGTTCCTAAAATTTAAAAATATATCAATTATAATTTTCATCTGATTTCATTGAGTTCCAACATAGTTTTCCTAAATTTTACCCATCGATTTTTTTTTTAAATTTTTGGTCCCGTCAAAAATGGTTTACCAAGTCATTTCTATCACACTGTATATTAGATTTATGTGTTTTTTCATATACAGATAAAAATTAACTCCAAGGTGGTTTTAACATGATTTCATAACCTTATGAGGTTTTTTTCTATGCTTTCTATCTTTACATAAATATTTTAGTGTTTTAAAAAACTAAAATCCATTTGTGACCATAACCATAACTCAAAATGATGTGTTCTCAATTACCGTATTTCAAAAGTCAATCTATGGTATTTTTTCTGTTATTTAATAGCAATACAAAATCATTTTCCTAGTTTTAATCTCCCACACCTATTTAAAATATTTAGTAACATTAAAAACTATTTACAGAGTAATTCTAATCACATTGCATGCCGCATTAAAATGTTTTCTCTATGTACAAGTAAAATATAACTTAATGGTGGTTTCCCTTGACTTCACGTCAATATGTGGGTTTTTTGATTGTTTAGACTATTACATGAATGTTTTAGTGGTTTAAAACACCAAAAATGCATTTACAATAATCCCAAGAAAACCATAAATCAGAATGATCTACTGTGCATTCAAACATATAAAAAATAAATCTATGGTAATTATATTCTAATTTCATTTAAATTTGACATTGTTTGTTTAGACCACTTGAAACATGTTTTTAAAACCTAGAGTAACTTTAATAATGGTTTACATAGTCTTTCTGACAACAACACATGTCGGATTGACATTTTTTCTATGAGTAAATGTAAAAAATAACTCAACAATGGGTTTTCGAAGATTTAATATTAATTTGAGGTTGTTTCCTTTGGTTTTAATCATTACATGCAAGTTATTATATTAAAACACTAAAAAAGCATTTACACGTGTCCCTAGTAATCTATAATATAGAGATACATTCTGTTGATTACTAAATTTAAAAGAATAAATGTAGGCTCCTTTTTCACTAATTTTATGGTAATACAACATCATCTTCCTAGTTTTAACCCCCCCTCTATTATACATGATTTTAAAGGCTTACTGCACACTAATTTTGACACTCCATGGGTATATTCCTAAGAGAATTCCTATTTTATTTACAAACCATTATGAAGAATTCAAAATTAAATATGTATCCAAAGGAATCCAAGATTATTATAAGGCCCCAGCCTTAAACCTTACTTAATATTGAATTAAATGAATAATTCACATTGAGGATCTTTTCAGGTTTAGAGTTTTAGAGAATTAGAACATAACTATTACATCTTAAAATATTACAAAGTAGACACTTCTACTAAGTCTCCATAAAATAAAAACTCTTAAAAAGAAAGATGTCTAGATTCCATGTTTTAGATAGCATGAAATTCCCTTGATCCCATCCTTGACCTTATTCTACTTTAATTCCTGTGAAAAACATTTCGAAAAACTTGGGGTGAGCATAAAAAGCTCAGTAAGGGATACAAAAATAATGAAAACTGTTAGTTTTTCAAACATCAAGTAAACCATGTATACTATATCAAAGTAATACCTTCACCTTCTTGAAGTAGTAAAAAAAAATATTCACTGAATAAAGTATCATTACTTACCTTTTTGTAACCAAAGGATTACCATAAAACCCATATAAAGAACACATAGAATATATAAAGGTAACTTGGGACATAAACATACTTAAGTGGAATAACCATACGGTTGACTTCCAGACATATCACTTAATGGAATAGCCATACGGCCAATTTCAATACATACTTAATGGAATAGCCATACGGCCGACTTCCATACCCAATGCATTAGAGGTTATAACGTAACCACCCGTCCTGGTATTCACGGCACCACCCATTATATGGATTATAATGTAACCACCCGTTAAAATGTCCAAGTACCAGTATAAAATCATAAAACATAAATCCAATATAAAGGAATGATAACATTTCCACATTTCAATAACAATATATCATAAATATATTGACATAATAGAATCCTTTATCAAAACCATTTTCAATACATAAAATAGTATATGGTATTTATTTTATTTTAAAAACATTACGGCTTGTTGAGGAAGCCAAAGATCAAATAATACTCGCGGCGGCGGAAAAGGTCGTTGCCACCGCGTACGTTAAAAAAACATTGCTTTTTGTCGTTTAGTAAAACGCTTCGTAGAAAAAGATTCCTTTTGTATAAAAGTAAAAGTCAAAGGAGTTTATACACCGTATAAAAGAAAGTTGTGTATAAAACGAAATATGCCTCAATGAAAGGAGATTGAGACGAAGTCCCTTACCTTGGGTCCGACTTCACTCGATCGTTCTTTAACGTCCTGAATGATAAACTTGAGTTAATTTATACTTGATTAAGAACCTTTTAAAAGTTCATTATTCTTTTTATATCACTTATTGCCATGTTATAAACATTATGCAACCATTTAAGTTAATAATGTTTGTTTTGTCAATATTTGGTTCTTAAGTCGAAAGTTGACTTCTTACAATTACATGTTGTTCGTGTGGTCAAAAGTTCTTTATATCCAGAATGAAATTCCTAATTTGGATATCATATATATCATATATATCCAGCATATACATGTATTTATAATATTACATAATCATTTAGAGGTAAGAAATGAAATGCACCGTTCATGGAGACGGTAAGCCGTACGTACGCATGAACGCTACTTTCATTTCTTTGTCATATTAGTGGAATTAAAACTAAATGAGAGGTATGTGTATTTTAATTCCAGAATTATATTCATCATTTATATATATCATTAATTATATATATCCATTATATACATGTACTTTTAATAGTACATTACATTTGGGGATAAGAAATGAAATGCACCGTTCATGGAGACGGTAAGCCGTACGTACGCATGAACGCTACATTAATTTCTATCTCATAATTTAATGGAATGAAAAAATAATTATATAGAGGTATATTATAATTCCATTATAACATCATATATAATAACTTTAAATCCATCCTTTACACGTCCCACATATGGCATTAACGAATCACATCACTTTTAGGGGGCGGTAGTCCGCACTTCCTTAAATGAAGATATCGTGTTTACCCATAATGGAAACCATAAAGGTATGCCAAAAATGAAAAATACAGAAGCTTAAAGAAAACATAAACATATTATATATCATATATAAAAATAGTTACATCATAATGGCCACCTTTGAAGGTGTTAAATGAGTATTGAACAATCATCGTTTCGGGAGGCATAATTTCTCCATCCACGGAAACTGTATGTTCTTTAACCATTTTATGTAGTTGTGTGAGAGTTTAGCTCAAATAAATCATATAACAACATCCTAGTATATTGAAGATACTGGTGTTGTTACAAAAGAAGTAAATAAAAAGAGTTTAGAGGGTTGGAGAAGCAAAATAAAACAAATGAACAAGAGAGAATGAATTACCTTTAAAAGTGTAACTCCCTTTTGATTTGAGACTAAGGCTTCATTTGAAAGGATTATGCCCAAAGGGAATCCTCTAGGATGAGTAGAGGGATGTGGAGAGAGTAATTGGGAAGCGGTTGGCAGAGCCAAAGGCTTGAGAAGTGTGTGAAATGGGGTAGAGGTGGGGGCCTTTTATAAGAGGAGAGGAGGGGCACTTTTGGAAAGTAAAGAAATATTACTTTATTTGAAAATGTGTTTCGGTTTTAAAAGGTCCCACATTGATATAATTCGTGGATAAGGTGATAAGGGTTCTAAATCCACTCATCCAATTGGTTTTGGCCATGTGTAGGTTTTATATTTTTCATTATCTTTCCATTTTATTTAAATCGTCAAATAATGATGTCATCGCTGCATCATTATTATGTAATATATAATTTAATTTATTTAATGTCTAAAAATTATAAAAAAAATACTATGATGTAGGAAATCTTTTTAGATTTCCAATTACTATTTATAATAAAAATTTGGACTTGTATAACCCCACTCAAAAATTATTTTAGTAAAACAATTTATGTTAGTGTCATTTTCACTTTAACATTAAATAAAAATATATTAATGTCATTTTCCAACTAATGTGACTCCATGGGGTCCCCAAGTTGGCCCATGGCTTGTCTTGGTCGGCCATGACTCACCCAATAGGTGTATGACAAGTTTCATGGTGTTTTCACATTCTTATAATACCATTTTTACCTTAAACTACACTAATTACCTCTAATCGCGTTTAATGAAAAAAGTTACTATTCACCAAAAAATTATTTTAATCTCATTGAACCACATTTTACTTCTTAATGAAAACCATGTATGTCGGATTTTCAAAATTCAATACACATTAGTGGTAAACATTCATTTAACTGAAAAATCAGTTTGCTTGATTACCACTTAGTGGTTTCAGTATTCATCAAAAATTGATGTTTTTCAGAAAATTACCAAAAATTCACCCTATATTTGATATTCCGAATTCAAAAATGAAGTCCATTTTACAAAATTAAAAACATATAAGTCAAATTAATTAATTTAATAATTAATTCCCGCTGTCATGACAAATAGCGTGTTTTTGTGAAACAATAAGTATCAAAAGATTGACACCAGTTTAAGTCCAATTTCAAAGTGAAATTGATTCCAATGACCACCATTGGATTAACTGGTAAAAATATTTTCTAATTTCACTTTAAAACCAATTAAAATAATAATCTAATCATATAAATAATTTATATTAAAAGAGGTTTTTAATTAAAATACAACATTTTACACTATTAATAAAAAAATGAACTTTATCAGAAAGGTACCAAAAATTTACACAAAGTAAATTTTGATGTCCCGATTCTAAAGAAGAGTTATATTTGGTCCAAAATAAAGTATAAGAGTGATCAAAACTATATTTAATGACGGTTCACCATTAAAAGGTGATAAGTGAACCTTTAGTGAAAATTAGAGTATATATGCCCTAAAATTGAACTCTTTCCGTATTTTAAGCCTTTATCTTTTATTGGGTAAAAGTATAAACGTTTAAAAATATATCTAATCATATTTTAGTTATTTCTATCCATTCCCGCAAGTACAACGGCTACTCGTTAACTAACATTTAAAATAATATTATTTTATTACTAGTGTGCTACGTAAGTTTCAAAGAAACTCATCGTTGCGTATCGGGTACGCTATCGAACATAGCAACCCCTTTAAAATAAAATTAATATTTAATTCGTAAATATTAATAAATATGAAAATTCTTTATTCTTTATTTACTTGGGATGTTACATCCTTCCCCCTTTTTGGGAATTGCGTCCTCGCAATTTTATTCACTTATCAAAATAAGTGGGGGTATTTATCCCTCATAGCATTTTCAGATTCCCACGTTGCCTCTTCAATCACATGGGTTTTCCACAAAACCTTTACATGATGAATAACCTTATTCCATAACACTTTCTCCCTGTGGTCAAGAATATGGACCGGTTGTTCCTCATAAGATAGGTTCTCTTCCAGCTGAACTACCTCTGGGCTCAAAACATGAGATGGATATGGCATATACTTTATCAACATCGAAACGTGAAAAACATTGTGTACCAGAGATAAACTCGGAGGTAAAGACACTCGGTATGCAACTGATCGAACTCTTTCCAGAATTTCATATGGTCCAACGAACCATGGACTCAACTTTCCTTTCTTACCAAATCTCATCACACTTTTCCAAGGAGAAACCTTGAGAAAAACATGATCATCTACCGCAAAAGATAGATCCTTCCTCCGGTTATCCGCATAACTCTTCTGCCTGCTCTGAGCTGTTCTCATGTGCTTCTGAATCAACTGATCTTTTTCTGCCATCTCTTCTACCAATTTTGGTCCCATCAACTTCCTTTCACCCAATTCATTCCAAAATGCTGGAGTTCAACACTACTTCCCATATAATGCCTCAAATGGTGCCATCTGTATACTGGAATGAAAACTGTTATTATAAGAAAACTCAACCAAAGAAAGATGTTGGTCCCAACTTCCCTGATAATCCATAGAACAAGCTCGTAGCATATCCTCCAATGTCTGAATTGTTCTTTCTGACTGCCCATCTGATTGAGGATGAAAAGTTGTACTAAAATTTAATTCAGTACCCAACGACTTCTGAAGGCCTTTCCAAAATTTAAAAGTAAACCTGGGATCACGATCAGATACAATGGAGAGAGGAACTCCATGTAACCAGACTATCTCTTTAAGATACAGACGAGAAAGTTGATCAAGAGAGAAAGCATCTCGTATAGAAAGGAAATGAGCAGATTTGATCAAGCGATCAACAATATCCCAGATTGCATTATTACCTCGAGATGTCCTCGGTAATCCCACAACAAAGTCCATGGATATGTTTTCCCATTTCCACTCTGGCACTGGTAAAGGCTGAAGCATCCCTTTCGGTAACTGCTGCTCTGTTTTAACCTGTTGACATGTCAAACACTTCACAGTAAAATCAGCAATGTCTCTTTTCATTCCATCCCACCAGTAATACTCCCGCAGATCTCTATACATCTTAGTACTTCCAGGATGAAAAAAACTCATTCTTCAACTGTGAATCACAAGGCACACATAACCTCTTCACAAACCTCAAAACACAAACTTATCCAAGAACTCATGGAAAATTTTATTCATAAGGTCCATGAATACAGTAGGTGCATTGGTTAACCCAAAAGGAATAACTACAAATTTATAATGGCCATATCTAGTACGGAACGTAGTCTTCGGAACGTCTGCTTATTTTACTTTCAACTGATGGTACCCCGACCTCAAGTCAATCTTCGAAAAAAACTGAGCTCCCTAGAGCTGATACCACTTCATTCGATGGCCCAACATCTGTTGAAGTTGTTTCAAAGGATTTCACCACCCCATTATTCTTGTATTCTGGCTGCATTCCCCCAGTTGAGTTCTTCTTTGGACACTCGTTTGCATAATGACCCATTTCATTACACTTAAAACATCTTACCGTTGGATTTTCATTTCCTGCTTGATCATCTTCCATACAGTTACGAGCAATATGACCAGACTTACCACACCGAAAGCACTTACCAGACTTGGATAAACATTCTCCAGGATGCATTTTACCACACTTCTCACAGGATGGATATTTGGTTTTCTTACCTCCTTGATTCTTTGATGAATTCTTCCCCTTTTCCTTCCAACTAGACCTCTTATTCTGTTGTTTGTCATAGAACACCTGATCATCGGCAAACTCCATTTCCACCTTCTCCGTACATCGAAAAAGTTTTTCATAACTTTTGAACTCACGAGAAGCTAAAGCCATTCGATAATTTGGATTTAACCCTGAGTAAAAATGGTATATTTTACTATCAAGATCTCGTATGAAGTTTGGAGCATACCTTTCCAATCGAGTGAACTTTTCTTCATAAGCAACCACTGAATCATCCTCCTGCCCCAATTCTAGGAACTTTTTTTCCATCCTAAGACGAACCACCTTAGGAAAATATTTCTCAAGAAACATACCTTTGAATTCTTCCCAGTGAAGATCCTCAATCTCATCACTATCCCTTATATTTTTCACCATTGACCACCACTGATCAGCTTCACCTTCAAAACGGTAAATAGCAAGACTAACCTTTTGATGTTCTGAACACCCCATGACATCAAAAATCTTCTCCAGTGCTTTAATCCACCCTTCAGCTTGCACAGGGTCAGATAATCCTATGAATGATGGGGGATGTTGCCTCATGAAATGTTCCACCACTGACATGTTCCTCTGCGGTTGATCTGGCTGATCTCGTGCATAGATACCACCACCATTTATAGCCTGAGTCAACTGTGCCATCATTGCAACAAACTGTTCAGTTCCGATTCCGACCATCTCAGGTTGCTGATTTGGAAGGTTATCTTTCTCCTGATGTCGTCCCAACATAGCTCCTTTGTTTCCTCTGCGGAAAACCATTCTGAACACAGAAATATCTTAGGCGAAGCAACATGGTAATCTGTAAATGCTATATCATTTCAATCATATTATAATTTAACACTTTTCTAACTCCTAAAGTTGTCTAAACCGTCCTTTGATACCAACTATAAGGCCCCAGCCTTAAACCTTACTTAATATTGAATTAAATGAATAATTCACATTGAGGATCTTTTCAGGTTTAGAGTTTTAGAGAATTAGAACATAACTATTACATCTTAAAAGATTACAAAGTAGACACTTCTACTAAGTCTCCATAAAATAAAAACTCTTAAAAAGAAAGATGTCTAGATTCCATGTTTTATATAGCATGAAATTCCCTTGATCCCATTCTTGACCTTATTCCACTTTAAGTCCTGTGAAAAACATTTCGAAAAACATGGGGTGAGCATAAAAAGCTCAGTAAGGGATACAAAAATAATGAAAACTGTTAGTTTTTTCAAACATCAAGTAAACCATGTATACTATATCAAAGTAATACCTTCACCTTCTTGAAGTAGTAAAAACAAATCTTCACTGAATAAAGTATCATTACTTACCTTTTTGTAACCAAAGGATTACCATAAAACCCATATAAAGAACACATAGAATATATAAAGGTAACTTGGGACATAAACATACTTAAGTTGAATAACCATACGGTTGACTTCCACACATATCACTTAATGGAATAGCCATACGGACAATTTCCATACATACTTAATGGAATAGCCATACGGCCGACTTCCATACCCAATGCATTGGAGGTTATAACGTAACCACCCGTCCTGGTATTCACAGCACCACCCGTCATATGGTTTATAACGTAACCACCTGTTAAAATGTCCAAGTACCAGTATAAAATCATAAAACATAAAACCAATATAAAGGAATGATAAAATTTCCACATTTAAATCACAATATATCATAAATATATTGACATAATAGAATCCTTTATCAAAACCATTTTCAATACATAAAATAGTATATGGTATTTAATTTATTTTAAAAACATTACGGCTTGTTGAGGAAGCCAAAGATCAAATAATACTCGCGGCGGCGGAAAAGGTCGTTGTCACCGCGTACGTTAAAAAAAACATTCTTTTTTGTCGTTTAGTAAAACGCTTCGTAGAAAAAGATTCCTTTTGTATAAAAGTAAAAGTCAAAGAAGTTTATACACCGTATAAAAGAAAGTTGTGTATAAAACGAAATATGCCTCAATGAAAGGAGATTGAGACGAAGTCCCTTACCTTGGGTCCGACTTGACTCGATCGTTCTTTAACGTCCTGAATGATAAACTTGAGTTAATTTATACTTGATTAAGAACCTTTTTAAAGTTCATTATTCTTTTTATATCACTTATTGACATGTTATAAACATTATGTAACCATTTAAGTTAATAATGTTTATTTTGTCAATATTTGGTTCTTAAGTCGAAAGTTGACTTCTTACAATTACATGTTGTTCGTGTGGTCAAAAGTTCTTTATATCCAGAATGAAATTCCTGATTTGGATATCATATATATCATATATATCCAGCATATACATGTATTTATAATATTACATAATCATTTAGAGGTAAGAAATGAAATGCACCGTTCATGGAGATGGTAAGTCGTACGTACGCATGAACGCTACTTTCATTTCTTTGTCATATTAGTGGAATTAAAACTAAATGAGAGGTATTTGTATTTTAATTCCAGAATTATATTCATCATTTAGATATATCATTAATTATATATATCCATTATATACATGTACTTTTAATAGTACATTACATTTGGGGATAAGAAATGAAATGCACCGTTCATGGAGACGGTAAGCCGTACGTACGCATGAACACTACTTTCATTTCTTTCTCATACTTTAATGGAATGAAATAATAATTATATAGAGGTATATTATAATTCCAGTATAACATCATATATAATAACTTTAAATCCATCCTTTACACGTCCCACATATGGCATTAACGAATCACATCACTTTTAGGGGGCGGTAGTCCGCACTTCCTTAAATGAAGATATCGTGTTTACCCATAATGGAAACCATAAAGGTATGCCAAAAATGAAAAATACAGAATCTTAAAGAAAACATAAACATATTATATATCATATATAAAAATAGTTACATCATAATGGCCACCTTTGAAGGTGTTAAATGAGTATTGAACAATCATCGTTTCGGGAGGCATAATTTCGCCATCCACGGAAACCGTATGTTCTTTAACCATTTGATGTATTTGTGTGAGAGTGTAGCTCAAATAAATCTTATAACAACATCCTAGTATATTGAAGATACTGGTTTTGTTACAAAATAAGTAAATAAAAAGAGTTTATAGGGTTGGAGAAGAAAAATAAAACAAATGAACAAGAGAGAATGAATTACCTTTAAAAGTGTAACTCCCTTTTGATTTGAGCCTAAGGCTTCCTTTGAAAAGATTCTGCCCAAAGGGAATCTTCTAGGATGAGGAGAGGGATGTGGGGAGAATAATTTGTCAGGGGTTGGCCGAGCCAAAGGCTTGAGAAGTGTGTGAAATGGGGTAGAGGTGGGGGGCCTTTTATAAGAGGAGAGGAGGGGCACTTTTGGAAAGTAAAGAAATATTACTTTATTTGAAAATGTGTTTCGGTTTTAAAAGGTCCCACATTGATATAATTCTTGGATAAGGTGATAATGGTTCGAAATCCACTCATCCAATTGGTTTTGGCCATGTGTAGGTTTTATATTTTTCATTATCTTTCCATTTTATTTAAATCGTCAAATAATGATGTCATCGCTGCATCATTATTATGTCATATATAATTTAATTTATTTAATGTATAAAAATTATAAAAAAAATACTATGATGTAGGAAATCTTTTTATATTTCCAATGACTATTTATAATAAAAATTTGGACTTGTATAACCCCACTCAAAAATTATTTTAGTAAAACAATTTATGTGTGTGTCATTTTCACTTTAACATTAAATAAAAATATATTAATGTCATTTTCCAACTAATGTGGCTCCATGGGGTCCCCAAGTTGGCCCATGTCTTGTCTTGGTCGGCCATTCCTCACCCAATAGGTTTAGGACAAGTGTCATGGTGTTTTCCAATTCTTATAATACCATTTTTACCTTAAACTACACTAATTACCTCTAATCGCGATTAATGAAAAAAGTTACTATTCACCAAAAAATTATTTTAATCTCATTGAACCACATTTTACTTCTTAATGACAACCATGTATGTCGGATTTTCAAAATTCAATACACATTAGTGGTAAACTTTCATTTAACTGAAAAATCAGTTTGCTTGATTACCACTTAGTGGTTTCACTATTCATCAAAAATTGAAGTTTTTCAGAAAATTACCAAAAATTCACCCTAAGCTATATTTGATATTCCGAATTCAAAAATGAAGTCCATTTTACAAAATTCAAAACATATAAGTCAAATTAATTAATTTAATAATTGATTCCCGCTGTCATGACAAATAGCGTGTTTTTGTGAAACAATAAGTATCAAAAGATTGACACCAGTTTAAGTCCAATTTCAAAGTGAAATTGATTCCAATGACCACCATTGGATTAACTGGTAAAAATATTTTCTAATTTCACTTTAAAACCAATTAAAATAATAATATAATCATATAAATAATTTAGATTAAAAGAGGTTTTTAATTAAAATACAACATTTTACACTATTCATAAAAAAATGAACTTTATCAGAAAGGTACCAAAAATTTACACAAAGTAAATTTTGATGTCCCGATTCTAAAGAAGAGTTATATTTGGTCCAAAAATAAAGTATAAGAGTGATCAAAACTATATTTAATGACGGTTCACCATTAAGAGGTGATAAGTGAACCTTTAGTGAAAATTAGAGTATATATGCCCTAAAATTGAACCCTTTCTGTATTTTAAGCCTTTATCTTTTATTGGGTAAATGTATAAACGTTTAAAAATATATCTAATCATATTTTAGTTATTTCTATCCATTCCCGCCAGTACAACGGCTACTCGTTAACTAACTTTTAAAATAATATTATTTTATTACTAGTGTGCTACGTAAGTTTAAAAGAAACTCATCGTTGCGTATCAGGTACGCTATCGAACATAGAAACCCCTTTAAAATAAAAAAAATATTTAATTCGTAAATATTAATAAATATGAAAATTCTTTATTCTTTATTTACCTGGGATGTTACAATTATGATTTTATGTTTTTGGATGCAAATATTTATGTAATATTCTATACTATATTTGGAATCACAAATTATAATTTTATGAGATAATATAGTATGTGACATTTTTTTGATATTGGAACCTAGAAGGATTGATTGAATCAATACTCATGGAAAACTTATAGAATTACCTATTAAAGAAACCAATGTGGATGATATTCGAATAAAGACAATTATGGATATATTGGGTAAAATTAGCCATTTTATAGAAAATAAGGTTTCCCAAAGAGATCAACCAATAACATAGAGAGATTATTCTATACTGGATCACTTTATGCGATATAAGCCCATATAATTTAGTGGGACTACTAATCCAATTGTAACTGTGCATGAATTATTTATCTGGAGAAGATATTTAAGGCCTTGGGATGTGGAGACACAAAAAATGTTATTGTTTATTTATATTGTCCTAAAGGTGATTACGATAAATGGTCGTCCTTGATCTAATAAACTATGGATGATGAAGGAAAAAAATTCATGGAATGTAGAACATTTAACAAGAAATTATTTGATAAATACTTCCCTCATGATCAAAAAATTGAGATGAAGAGAATGTTTGTTAAATTAATTCAAAAAATAAGAATAGGGTGGTGAAGATTATGAATATGGTAGGTATGATATAGATTACATATGAAATATAGAGTGCAATATTGATCTCAATTTTTTGAAGGGATTAAGCCAAATATTTGAAGGGAACTGCTCTCTCAAAAATATTCATTATATAATGAAATATTTTTATTTTACATCAGTATGGAGAATAAATTTTCTATAATTAATATAGTGAAGGGTAACCAAGACAATAAGATTCCATCTGGAACCAAGAAAAAGGGAATTCTTCAAATTAGAAGAATAAGTTCATGTTATTTCTATCCTATGAAAATTATGGGAAAAATAACCCTGAGAAATGATTAAAGGGAATTAGAGTTTATTATAATTATAGATATAGGTGCCACCAAGATCTTGATTACATGGGGAGGAAATGAATAAATGACGCCTAGTTCAAAAATGGTAATGAGATGGAGAAGTATGTTTGATAATTCCATAACCATCAATGGAATGTACAATTGAATTGGCTATGGGGAGATGGTCAAGATTACGCAATCCCAAAAGATGTTGTAGAAGTACCCAATGTCATTGTGGTACGTAAATTAATCATATCTTAAAATTTAACCGATACATTATTTGACTTGATCATTTCACTCTTTTATATCTACACTATTTTTCAGGAAAGTTGGAAATTTTACTTTTTATTTAATAAGAGATTTCTTGTCAAAACTACTGGGACCAATTTGGGTGAAGAAGGTTTCTTGATGTAAGAAGAAGTTTATTTTACAAGTGTATTTTCTTTTGTTATCAAGGAAGATAAATCAATTCACTTTTTAAAAGTTGAAAAATCGGATTCACTATCATCTTCGAGAAATCAATCACACAATGATTATGAAATTTCATCATATTTGGATGAATGTTTCATTGGAGAAAATGCTCATTGGAATCTTCTTGGGCCTGTAACGAGGTTCTGAACATAATGAGGAATAAAATCGTATTTAGCATGGATCTAATAAAAATATGAAGATAACTTACTATTTTTTAATTCTCAAAAATCATATATATGATCTTAAACCTGAGTAGACATATCAATGAAATAAAGGGGGATAAAAGTTGATAAAAATCATATTGAAGCTAAATATATTCTATTGGTGAGAATGAAATATGTTTCTAGAAGAATTGTATGAAACAGTACATTCCATTATAAGTCAAAAAATGATAAATATATTCTTCAACCTAATAAAATTAATGATGGAAGTCATGATTTCATTAATGTTTTTGTAGAATAAGGATGTTAATAATGTAAAATATTTTCGGTCTTAGTCCATTAGTATGAGATCAAAGGACATGGAATTTTTTAAACGATATAAAGTTTTTCTAGATCAAAATATGAGAAACCCAAGGATCTGTTTTTTAGTCAAAAAAAATTAAGAGAGTTAAATAATTGGAGAATTAAGATGATGAGTATATTAATTAGAAAATAGAATGATTTTGAGTGCTGAAATGTCATTAGTAACGTATTCAAAAAACAAAGAGGCTCATGGAGTTGAAGCTACTCTTACTAGTCCATCAAACTCAGTATACTTCCATAATCATTAGAGGTAGAATTTATTTCACTAAAATTTTTTTAGATTAAATGAAATAAAAATAATAATTAATGTTGTTAGAGTCTGAGAAAAAAAAATAAGACATTAATCAATAAGATATTGGACCATTTCCAACAAGTTGAATTTTTGGTTGTTTTTCTTAATGAGTGGGTGAACTGAAATAATATGTTTCACAATATTTCAAAAATACACATTTGTGTAAATAGAAATCATATTGAAGTTGAATCTGATTATCAAAATGAAGTTGAGAAAAATAAAAATATGAAAATGTACAGTGATAACATAATCGGATTTAGGAATATTAGTTTGATGAAAAGAAGAAAGAAGAATATTGGTTGGATAGTTTAGGATGTGTTTTCAAAGGGGGACATGAATCATACTTTTAGAGTTTTATGAATTTTTTATTGTCATCGCAATGAATAAATCAGAATGTGAATATTAGTTTTCCAATTTCTATAGTGAAATGTATTGGTATGTGATTAGTTACAATTTGATTGCATGTTCTTCAAGAAAACCAGAGTGACAAAATTCAATCATCATATTAATGAAATCATAATCGAAAATCAGAATTGGAATATGATTGATGTGTTCTAAGAAGATTGAAGCTGTCTGTTTCTTCAAATATGCATGTGATATGTAGAATCTTAATAATGAAATTATTTTGGAAAATACAAAAATTAGACTTGGAATTTGACTAATTCTTTTAATGATTTACCAAGAAAGATGAAGTCATTGGAACATTGAAGATGATTCAAGAACAGACGAGAAGCACTAAAGAAGTCATAAATACATACAAAATTCATGGAAAATTGAGATTTTGGGAAATTTTGGTTGAGGGGGAAACATTTTCAATATCCCAATGCAATCTTTTTTGGTTCACATATAAAAGGAGAAAGTACATTGTAATTTCCTCACAAAAGTAAGATAGATAGTGATAATCTATGAAGATCTTCAGAGAAATAGTTTCTCAATTGAGTTTCCCTAAATAATTTTCCAAATAGAAGACAAATGAATATTATATAATATTATATTTACATAGTATAATATAGGTCCAGATAATAAGACAAGGATTTCAGAACTCTTATTTAATGTGAATCATAATTGTCTCAATCCAATTATAACCAAGTTATACATATATGTATTGACTTATCAGACATGGTAATTGGACTAGGAAATTGGACTGAGTATCATTATAAAGTCTAGAAGATGATTCTTCCTACCTCTAGGTATTGGAGTGGAGAAATATTTTGAAGAACCGATTTGTGAAATTTGATTAAGAATCACTTAACTATGTTTGTGAAAAAAAATCTTATATGAGTTTGAGCTACATGAATCACATGCACAATGGAATTAATCATAGTTCTAAACATGCGTAATGGAATATCTTACTCATTGTATTCCAAAAATAACATTCTTTTCTATTGGATTATGTGGTATTGGATTGTTTCCAAAATATACAAAGGATGTAGATAAACTTATTGAATAGTGATTATTTTATGTTCATGTGTTTCAATAGTTGTGTGTTTGGTTTTATTTAGTTGAGAATGAAATAATTAATAGTATGCATAAGATGTTTCAAGAAGAAGTAATCTTAAATGAAAAAAGATACAATTCTTTCAACCACTCCCCTCATAGTGGTACAACTACAACGACTAGGAAATTACAATTGGATTTAGATCTGAAGGATCCATTTGTTTATTATAAGTTCATTTCTTGAAGAAATGTTGATATGGAATCTAAAATGTGTCAATAGTGAAGTTATTATGGTCTTTGATGGTAATAATTATCAAATCAAGAAATATAGAATGTTTCCTTGTCTTAGGTCTCTTGGAAATGTTGTTCTCCAATAAGAAAAAGATGTATTTCCTCCTATTGATGATATAATTATTCTTGAATCTAATTATTAGAAGAATTATTAGAATGATTCATGTGAATATAATTCTTTCCTCTCATTGGATTCGAAAAGTGAGTTTTAAAGGTAATATGGTGCTTTCACTTAAATGGTTTTGGGACAAGATGAAAAAAAATTTATAAGGGAAATAGAAATTTTAAGAATAAAAAACTAAAAATATTGTGGATAAAATATAAAAATATGAAACTTTTAGTGTATGAATAAGATGGTGACATTTTTACCCAGTTAAATGACATCGTCAGCATTATCAAATGTTTTGGTGATATGTTGGAGGATTTTATAGTTGTAGAACATATATTATGAATTATTCCTGACATGTTTGATGAAAACTTATCCTCATTGGATGATAGAGAACCAGATTCTATATCTATAGATGATATTCATAGAACTATCACTACTTATGAAATGATAAGGGAAATAGTTATGAAGGGAAAATAAAATTAAATATATAAATGTATTTCAAACCTCCATGAAATAAAATTTTAAGAATGTTTATTAGGATGATTATGTTGATAACTCTGACTATGAAAATTAGGTATTTAAAAAATTTGATGAATTTTATACATTCCTTTATAAAAATAGGAGGAGGGTTATAGTTATGTAAAATTGGAAACATCCTTTTAATTGTTTTGAATATGGTTTCATTAGAAACATTTCAGATAATTTTATTTTAATAAAGAAAGAAGATAATTGTGATGAATATGATAGAATGAAAAGACTATCATATAAGAAATAGGGGGATAAGAATAAATATTTTACCAAAGAGAAATATAGAAAATTTTCCAAATCTAAATGGATAATTTTCTTATTCTCTGATGATTAAGAACAATATAGTGATGTTGAATCCAAAAACTCTATTAAGATTTCTGGTGATAATAATTTTATTATAATAGTGAATAATGAAGTTTTCTGAAGGAGTAGCTATGAATAAGAAGAAACCCAATTTTAATTTCATCTTAAAGAATAATTAAATGAGTGTTAAATAAATATTTTAAGGAAGGTTAATGAAATCAAGAAGATAGAAAATGAAATCTCATCAATAAATTATGAAGAAGGTTTTCTTAATGAGAATGTAACGTTGTAAATGAGATTGAATATTTGAAAAAGTATATTTAGAAATAAATTAATCCTAATGAACATCTATATGTAAAATTTAGGGAGGAATAATAAGAGTTTGAATTTTTCCAAAAAACACTTTTTAATAATGAATATTGAAGTACTAGTTTAAAAAATCTATCTCAAAAGTATGTTAATATTATCATAAGGGTGAATGTGATAAGGATTATCAAAATATACCATCATAGGATGATAAGAAACAAATAATAGTTTATATGAATAATAAATTTGGTAATGTTATATATGTGTCCAAGAACAATACTGTTTTGATGTAAGAAATTTATAACAATTATGAATATTAAAAGTTCATATTACCTATAGTTCTGATAATAATAAAATAAAAAAGAGATTAAAAGTATGGTTCTGCTTGATAGAATAAAAGATGGTGGTCAAAAAAGCTTGATAAAAATGATAAGAACATTTACCATAAACATGTTCATAACTCCAATCAATATGGAAGTTTCACAGGAAGATATTATTTCTATAGGTACTACTAGAATTGTGGTGAATTAGAAAATATGGAAAATATTTGTTAGTTCAATCAAAAACAATACATCTATCCCACAAGTCTTAGTAGGTAATGTTAGAGGGACAATCAATTTACATAAATGAAGAATTTATATAAGGTTGTTTGAAAAAAACCTAATAAGGTTGGTTTGAATGTTTAAACTAGGTTCAAACATCTAGAAACTATTTGTGAAAGGTATGAAGAAACTATATATCTTGAAAAATTATTTTATTTTTTGTTAAAGGTACAAGTTATATTCTTCATTCTCAGAAGGTAAATATGATGAAATATAATGGGAATGAAAAAGATCTTCTTGTAGAAACCAGTATAAAAGATACAAAGTAGAATGATATTAAAGTATTTATAGTTATTGTTCCTCTCATATGATATGTGGAATAAAATTTCTTTAAAATTTTTATGTATTCAATAAATGAATGGTGATATTTAGCAACGATGAACCTCTAAGAATAAGAGGTGTGGGATTCAACATCATTGGGAATGAAGGGTTAATGTCCAATAATGATTTTTATGTTAATGAAATGAAATGAAACTTGTTATGTGTTTAAAATCTATATGACTATGGAAAAATTGATTTATTCAGAAAATATGGGATTGTTGTGAAAAGTGAGGGAGATGGAATTATAATTACAAGAGGCTGACATACAAAAGGATACTTATTTCATATTGGTGAAATAAAAAACACTAGTTACTTGTGTATGATGGTAGATAACTAGTTATGAATAAAAGGCTTGGATACATGTGATAGATAATCACGAGGAACATATCATAGAGAGATAGAGTCTGTGATATAAATTGTATATCAAGATGAAGAGTTTGGTGTTTCAGTATTTGTCAAAATAAAAAAAATTACAAACTCAGTTCATAAGAAAGTCGAGATTTTTCCAAAAAACCACAAGAACATATTAATCACAATATTTATAGACCAATGAAAAAATAATCCACTAATGAAGATAATTACTTCGTCACATTCATTGATGGAATTTATCACATTACTCATGATATTTATATGAAACAAAAGTAAGATTGTATTGAAACTTTTAATGGTTTCAAGAGAAAATATGAAAAAGAATGGGAGTATTCCATAAAGAATATGACAAATGATAATGGTGGAGAGTATAGAAATAATGAAATTGATGATATCTTGATATTAATAGAAATCATCATGAGTTCAGTTCATTAGACACACCTCAACAAAATTGGGCAATAAAAAGGTTGAACTGATGTTTAGTGGGAATGTGGATAATTGGGTTGCTTGAACATGGTATTTCTTATTACCTTTGGAAGAAATCATGGAGTACTATATAGTATAATCAAAACCAATATATCTTCAAGACATTTTCATATATTAATCCAATTGAAATATTTCATGATTAAACTCCACATTTGAAACAATTATGAGTTTTTGGGATTCCATGCATCCTAAAGATGAAATGTGGAAACCATGGAAAGTTTGAGTAGAGAGGTGATGATATAATTTTTCTTGTATATTCCTTGAAATAAAGAGGATATTGGTTTTAAAATAGTTAAATAGGAATAATATTTGATTTTGATAATGTTAAGGTTATTGAAAAGTCTGGGGAAGATAATTAGACTCCTACTGATAAGTAAGATGAGAGTGATAACAATTTTTTGGATAATGATTCTGATCAGGATACTAGAAATATAAATACTACTTATGAATAAGAGTCAAACTCATTAATATCAATTGATGAGAAAGAAACTATAAAATATAACCCTTTTTTATGGATGAAACTTTAATCTCAAAAAACTATTAGTGATGAACTTCAACATGTTCAAACAATGAAAACATCAAAATATGTTAGACATACTTATTTGTATTAAAAAATTCAAGATGAATGTTTTGAATGGTTATTTTTTGAATTTGGAATATGTTTAGGATATTAATTAAGTTATCCATTAGATAGAAAATAATTTAATTGGGAACTCATAACCAATCAAGATAACATAAATTTTATTTCTACAAAATGTGTTTTCCAGAATAAGATAAATGATGAAACTGAAGTGATAACGAGAAAGGTCATAGTAGGGTTCAAAAGATACTCATAAATTGATGGTGCTTATTTTTAATTGACTTTTCTATAGTGGTTAGGATAGAAACAATCATCATCATTATTACTATTTCTAAAGAGTTGTGTGATAAAATTTTTCAAATGGATGTGATGTTGAAATTGTTAAATGGGGACCATGATAAGGAATTTTACATCCAAGAATAATGTGAATATTTTGTGGGGAAAAATAAATGTTATATGTTTATGATGAATAAATCCTTCTATGGGATACAAAACATTGAGCTCACGGTATCTACATTATATACTTTCTCGAGGAAGATGAATTTTGAGGAAAGAAGAGTTGATTACAATACTTACATCAAGGTACGTCAATAGTTTGTTCACATCATAATTTTTTTTATGTGGATGACATTTTATTTTCTGGAAATGATGAAATATATTGTGAAAGATTTGTAGAAGATATGAAAATGTTGTTTGAGATATCTATTATGGGAGAAATGAAATAAAATCATAGGTTATAAATATTACCAAAAAAGAAATACATTTTTCATTATCAATAAATGTACCCAATGGATCTTCTTAAGAAGAACAACATGGAAAATTTGAAACTACAATCAACATTAATTTAATTTTAAACAAAATGGTATAAAATAGATATGTAATATATGTTGATCAAATAAATTTTTAAAATTTTATTGGATGTTTTTTATATTTGGTTGCATCAAGACCCAACATTGTTTCTACAATCATCTTATATTAAAGGTTTCAGAGTACTCCTAATGAATCACATTTACTTATGGTAAAAATAATTCTCAAATATATCAATGGCCGAAAAAATTTTAGAATCAGGAATGGTAGCTATGAAATTATTTACTTGCTTACGTATTCCATTACTAATTGGTCAGAAAAAATTAATGATAGAATATCTACATATAGTGGAGTTTTTCTTATGGCGAAAATATAGTTAGTTGAAATACAAAAAAATATAAATCATTAACTCTTAGTATGAATAAATCATAGTATTTTTATAAAAAAGAATAAACTACCTAACTTATATAGATGAATAATTTGTTGGAAGAAATATTCTTTGAAGTGAAGTTACACCTTTTTTTGGGATATGATAATAAAAGTGAAATCAACCTTAAAAAGAATCTAATATAACATCCTCGTTCAAAACAAATTTATATCAAATATCATTTAATTAATAATCATGATGGTAGTAATGAATTGAAACATGAGTATGTTCCTACATGAGATTTTTTTGACATTTTAACAAAACACCTACCAAAGGAGGCTTTTAAATTATTGTTGAACCTAGGAATCCAACAACTTTCTCATCAAGATTGATGTATGTGTTTTTCTACCCACTCTAATTTAAACATTGTATAGTATTGTCATGTGGGTGAATTGATTCATAAATCTATCCATATAAAATTATGTATAAAGGGGGAGTTGTGGGTATGTTTTATATACTACATGTTTTTGTGTGAACTATTTGAACTGATTGTTGGAGTGGTTGTAAGAAAATTATGTTTTTCAAGAAATTGTATAAAAGAAGAATGATGTGAATTTTTTTAAATAAATGTTGAGATGCATTCATGATGTCTAATTTTAGATTTCATGGCTATGCTAATAATAATTCTTGTTTCCTACAATGAATTAGCTTATATTGGATTTGAATTACGGTTATGTAATCAATATATCAACATTAAAATGATTAGTGATTTATTAATCATGGTGGAAAATAAAATCCATATGGGTGATTATTGGGACCAAGTTAGTTGAAGAATGATTATAGAAGTAAGGATAAAATTGTTTTAAATATCTTTTTTTTCTTTTTTTCTTAAATCAGATAAATCAATTCAGATTATAAAAGTTGAAAAATATTACTAACCATCATATTATTGAAATTATAGACACAATTATTAAGAAATTATATCATATTTGGAGAAGTGTTTCGGGAAGAAATGTCTCATTGGACTCTCCTTCTTTCAAAAATGTTGTTCTGTTCATAATGAGGAAGTAAATAATATTTGGCATAGATTTAATAGAAATATGATGATACATTGATTTTTTTTATTTCTCACAATTCATAAGTAATTTGTAAATATGGGATTATATCTTGATGAAGGAAAGGGGTATTAAAGGTTCTTCAAATCGTATTCAAGCCAATTTTATTTAGGTCATGGGAAAAATATGTTATTGAGAGAATGAGTGGCTAAAATACATTAAATTATAAGTTAGGAGATGTTAAATCTAGTATTAAATATAATAAAATTCATTAATTAATTTAATATTATATAATTTTTTTTGGAATAAATATACTTCTGATGTATAATCACTCATATCCAAGGACATCAATATGAGATTACTCGAATAATAAGTTTTTAAAGGCTAGGAATATTTTTTTGATAATAATGTGAGAAATAGAAGGTGATGGTTTTCAGTCATCCCAAAATCCAAATTATTTAAATATTTGGGTAATCAATATGATGAGTATCATAATAATTAAAGGGAAAAAGTTGAGTGTTGAAAGATCATTACCATCGTATTCTATAGAGTTAGAAGTTGCTGAAGTCAATTTTTTTTTGATACCGATCTATCAGACCTGGTATACAATCGTAATTATCAGACACAAAATTGTTTTTATCTAGAGTTTTTGGAATTGGTGAGAAGGAAAGAATTAATTGTTTTAGAGGTAAATTTAAAAAATAAAAGTTTAGAATCAATAAAAAATATAGTTAACCATTTCCATCAAGATGAATTGATTATTGTTCTTCCTAAACAGTCAGTCAAGAGAGACAATGATTTCATTAAAATTTTTATAAATTTACATTTGGATCCTGAAAAATCATATTTATGTTATATATGAATGTGGTAATGAAGTTTATATTGATAAACAGATGTAACCTAACACATATAACTTCATAAAATTTAGGAATTTATGTCTGAAGAAAAGAAGAAAAAATGAATAATTGGTAGAGAGTCTTGGAAGTGTCTTTATCGGGGGACATGAAGAATTCTTAAATACAATGAATAATTTTCTATAATCATCATAATGGTTAATTAAAAATTATAATATTGTTTTTTCAATTTGTACAGGGAAACAAAATGGGATGTCTTCAGTTCTTAATTTTTTTCAAGTGGGTCAAAAAATTGGGCGGACCAAATAACCCCATTTTAAAAAAGAAATCGTAATGGAAAATCTAAGTTAGAATCAGAGTGATGATTGTGAAGAAGATTTAATCATTTTATTTAGTCAAATATAAATGTGATATCATGTATTTTAAAGAAGAAATCATATTAGGGAATCATAATGTAGAATTAGAATCAAACATTAATTTTGTAATGTATTTTGAAATAATCAATAATTCTTTAAAGGATTTGAGAATATTAGATAACATGAGAAGAGTTGATTAAGACATAAATGTAACTATAATTCATGTGGAATTGAGATTTTGGTAAAAAATATTTGAGTGGTAAACATTTTATGAATCCCACAAAACCCTTTTTGGTTCACAAATAAAGGGAGAAATTGCAATGTACATTCATAACTCATGAACTAAGAGAGAGATGTTTTGATGTTCTAGTGAGAAGAAGTTTCATGGTTGATTTTACATGAATTATTTTTCCTGAAAGAAGAAAAATGGAGAAGAGACAACATCATATTTAGTTGGCCATCATATTTGGTTACATCATTGGACTGAGATTTTAAGAATAAGATTAGATGTGGTTTAGAATACCATCAGTCAAATTCTGAGAGAGTTTTATTTCCCTATTGAGAAACTATAATTAGGAATCATATTCGGATATCCGAATGATTATCCTTATGAAGTTTAGAAGAAGTTCTTCCATGGTGATGCATAAAGTGGTGAACAATTTTTTTGAAGGACATATTTGTGAAAGTTGTTTAAGTAGCACTCTAACATGTTTGTTAAAAAAATATTTTTATATCACTTCATGAGTCATGAAGAACATTGATTATTTTATTTATCATAGTGCTACACAATTTTATAGGAATATCCTTATCATTTTTTCCATATAAAAATATTGTTTTCGGTAAATTGTGTCGTATTTTAGTGTTTACAAACCATACCAAGTACGTAGAATATCATGTTGTGTAGTGCTCATTTTAAATTAAAATTTTGCAGTTGATATGTAATTTTCTTGTTTTCTATAGAGAAATAAATCATTAACAGGTGGTAAAGGTTGTTTCAAGATTACGGAAACCTTAAATAGAAATATATAAAGATAAACTCATCAACTTCTGGGTGATACAAATAGCTTGACTGGTATATTAAAAAAATATATAAAGAATTATCATTACAACAAAGATGTGTACGGGAGACCCAATTATAACAGATAAATATTTTTAATTGTTGACCTTGTTATCATACCCACTGCTTACTTTGATATAATCCTCAACAAGGATTGGCTCTCAAAATATATTTCCAAAATTTATTGCATGTAGAAGGAAATTACTATTTTTGGGGATGATGTAGAATTCTGTATCTTTTGGGTAGAAACATCCAAAAATAATTGTTTCTTGATCCACCCACAATAGCTCAAATGAATAAAATTAATATGAAATAAGAGAAAACAAAAAATTATGATTATGAAGGTCATCATCAAATTGAGGATGTACCTATTATTATTAAATAAATTTATGTATCTCTTATGAAATTACCATGAAATAACCCAGAGCATAATGTTGAATTTTTCATTATTTTAATTCCCAAATTCAAGGCCAATATCAATGAATCCTTGGAGAATGGCCACTGATTAATTAGTGGAATTGAAAATAAAACTAGAGTATTTTCATAATAAAAGATTTATTTACCCTAGTGATTGATAATTAATTGAACCTATCCACTTTATTAACAAGAAATATGTATCCACGAGGTTGACATTTGATTATATAGAAATCAATTATATTAAAATAAGGAAAAAGTACCCATGCCTCACATTTATTACTTGTTTCTTCAAATTTATAGTGACCTTTTTTTTAAAGATTGATATTCATTCATGTTATTAACAATTATGAGTATTGATGAATAAAATAAAAAAGATATATTTTCAAAAGATATATGGACATTACGAGTTTAAATTAATTCTATTTATATTGACTAATGAACCATTAATTTTTATTGACCTAATGAACAAGGTATTCTAGGAATATCGAAATGATTTTATTATTGTATTCACTAAAGATATTTTAGTGTATTCTAAATTCTATGAGGACCATGAGAATCACTTTAAGATAATTAAAAATAATCTTTTAAGGGAAGAGTTAGATGAGAAATTTAGTAAATTAAATTTTTGGGTTTAATAAGTCTTTTTTCTTGGACATATTGTCTCTATGGATGGAATATCGGTTGATCCGACAAAAAAAGGAAGTCATAGAATGGCCTACATGAACAAGCATAACTGATTTATGTAGTTTCATTTGATTGGGATGTTATTATCAGTAATTAATTTAGAATTTTTTCCTAGTTGATAACTTGATAACCAGGTTTACACATAAAGGGGTTATTTTTTGGATAAAGCAATGCAAATAATTCATTGAAGATCTAATGATATGAGTACTCAATGATCCAATTTTTAGTCTTCCATTTAGATGTTAAGGGTTTTTCATATATAGTTATCCATACAAGAAGGGACATGGCTATTTCCTACTGAAAAAAGATAATTTTATTTATTATTCATCAATTAAATTGAAGACACATGAAAAGAACTATCCAACACTTGATCTTGAGGAAGAGTCTATAATATTTACATCGAATGTATGGAGACATTATCACTATAGTGAATTTAATGAGAAATAAACGGATCATAAAACACTAAAATACATCTTCTCACAGAAAGAGAACAACACGATACAAATTTTATGGATAGATATAGTAAAATATTTTGATTTCTCAACACGCCATCAACCAGGTAAATAAAATAATACAGAAGACACATTAAGTAAGAAGGATCAAGATTTTCTCACCCAAATTAGAATTGAGAAGAATGATACACACATAGATATTGTAGTGATGGATATGGGAATTTATATATAAGTGTATACATCATTCAATTATCAAATTAATGAAAAACCGTCCTTATTATTGAATATAAATATTTCTCAATATTATAATTAGACCATTCATAAGAAAATTCATTGTGTGAATGATTGAAATTTAACAGAATTTTTTTGTGTATATGGTTTTCTACTACATGGAAAGAGGATAAGTGTTCTATACTTACAGAATCTAAAAATATAATTTTTAGATTATTTTCATATCTCAAATTTTCTTACACACCATGGTAAAAAAATGATTTATAGTGATGTGAAGTAACAATTTTTGTTGGATAAGATGAAGTAGGAAATTACTTATTACATGTCTAGATATTTGGTTTTTCAGCATGAGAAAGATGTGATATAGTATAATAAAGAATTCCTATTACATATCCCAATTCCAATATATAAATAGGATGAAATTAGTATTGACATTCTCATGGGACAACAAATACTCCTAGAAATAATGATGCAGTATAGGGTATACTTGTTCACCTAACCAAATATTCATATTTACTTGCTATAAAAGAAATCCTTCAAATTGAGTTCCTCATAAGTATATATATTAAATATGTTTTAATTATTCATGGTGAATTTCTATCTATTTTTTCTGATTGAGATCCCTGATCTATGTGAAAATTATGGAGAATTATTCAGAAGGATTTTAACACTGAGCTTCATTTGACCATGACTTTCCATCCTCAAACATATGAACAATTTGAAATAAAAATTCAAACAGTGGATGAAATTTTGAGGGAATGATAATAGATTCTCAAGGTATATCAGATCAGTACCTACCTTTGGTAGTGTTTTAATATAATAATATTTTCAATCAAGTATTCAAATGTCAGCATACAAAGATTTATTTGGAAAAGGTGACTTAATCCAACTTGTTGGGATGCAGTTGGTGAATGGGAAATCATAGGCCCATAACATGTTGAAAATATGAAAAATGATAAGGTATATTTATAACCATATTAATGAACCAAAATATATAAAAAATTGTTTTTTCTGATAACTGGGTGAAATATTTATAATTCCTAGTGGTGGATCATGTTTTCTGAAAAGTATCTCTATGGAAGGGTGTCATAAGTTTCAATTAGAAATGAAAATTGAGTACTCAGTACATCAGTACTCTCAAATTTCATGAAATTGTTGAATTTATTTCATAACCTTTTGAAATTCCTATAAATATCTCAAAGTTAAATGACGCGTTCCATATATCTATGCAACAGAAGTAGATGCGAGACACAACATAAGTGATCAGCTATGATGAAATAGAGTTGGAACCTAATCATTCATACTATTTAGAACACATATAGATTCTTTATACCAGATAACATGTGTTTAGGAATAATATAACTCTTCTGGTAAAGGTACATTGTAGAAATCATAAAATGGAAGAAGCAACATAGGAACCAGAAAGATTCTATGAAGGAGAACTACCCATATATTTTTTGAAGGTCACAAACCAAAAATGTTGGCGAAGAAATTCTTGAATGAGGGAAGAATGTACAACCCTAATAATTTAACATATTGACCATTTAAAGTAAATTTAATTTTTTTTGAAAAATTAAAAAACATTCAATACTATATTTCAATTGAATTCGACAACTAATTAAAAAAAACACTATTTATTCACATTTTTTACATTCAATTAAATTATAACACATTTTAAAAATTTACTTTTTAGATAACCAATTAAAGATTTTTATATTCCTCTAATAAATTTTATAGGCATAAGATGAGAATAACCTTTATTTTACACATAATAACTTAAATTTTTATAAGATCAGTTTTAACACATTTTAAGGGTGGGAATATTTGAAATTAAAATTTTTGGAATTTTTATAAATATACTATTAAAAAATAAATATATTTTTTAAATATTTACTTTAATATTTGGTTTATATGAATTTTTCGTATTTTTATATGAAGTATCATTTTTTGATGATTTGAGAAAAATAATGAATTATAATTCAAAACATCTTTTTTTCTCATATATTTTTAATATTAAAAAACATTTTTATTGGTTTGAAATATTAATTAGATCAATATTACATGTATTATTCTAATTCGGGTAATTCTTAAAAATTTCTTTTTGTAATTTGACATAAAAACAATGAATTTTATTAATGATTTTTACTTCTACAACCTGCATTATTATCCAATGAGTGGGATTACATTAAAATTAACTTTGATCACTTATATTATTTAAATTTTCAATTGTATTATATAATTTTAAAAATAATAATATCTAATGTCTAATAATTTAAACATATATTTTGAACATAAATATTAGTGAAAGTTAAAAAAATTAATTACAGTCATTATGAGAAAAATTAGCTTAGAAAAAAACAAAAGCTTAAACATAAGCCCCAAAATTTCATTAATGTTTTTCAAAAATCCATTTTATGTACAAATTATTAGAGCCACATGACATGGGGAAAATTTGGGTGGATTCCCTTTCCAAAATTTAGTAGAATGTCACTCCTCCACTATAAAAAGGAACTCACTCATACGACTAATTCAAAAGTCTCATGAGATTTGGATTAAACAAAATATTTTAAAATAAACTATAAATGACCCTTGTGTCATCATAAAAGCACCTCTTTATCATAAATCCATCCAAGTAAGTATTTTGGTATAACACAAATGGAATTACCCAAAAGTGAAGTAACATTCTTTAATGATCACTTTCATTTTATTTCATTACAAAAATCATTCCTTTATTATTATTCCATTATTATATAATATGTAAAGTATCATTAATATACCTATTTTTTTTATCTAATGGTTTTTACGTACACCTAAAGACACATCAATCAAATTGGTATCATACTTACAGTTCATTTCTGGAAAACTACTGCCTCGTAAAACAATGCCATTCATTTTTTCCTTTTACAACATCACTTGGATGAAAACTATGATGGTAAAACTATAATTATATGATATATAATATATATAAGTTGTATTAGTAAATTTTTAATTTTTATATATCACATAACTTCATCCTTTCCATTTTTTGTAAATAAGATAACATCATTTGTGGACATGGGGACTACAACTTTTTTAAAAGCGATGTGATTTATTCAAGTTATACCTAGGATGTAGTTAGGATGATTTTAATAAACTTTTTGAACTATTTAAAATAAATATGATACTATTATTATAATATATATATATATATATATATATCCATACTTCATTATTTTAATATGAAAATGAGATGGAAGTAGAGTTCATCCGTACATACAATCTACCATCTCCATGAATAGTGCATTTAATTTCTTATTTCAACATAATATGGATTATTATTATTTCATATATACTGGACATATATGATATATAAATCATGGATTACATTAGTGAGTTTATGGAATTATTATATAATTAATAATAACAACAACTAAAAAAGTCCAAAAAATAAAATAACAAACTAGGCAAATAAAACCTGAAGTAGTGAAAATAATAAACTATTATTAACAAAAGGGTACTAGAATATTATAAGAAGATAGTATATTATATTATAAATATTATTATGTTTAAGGAATAAGTTAGTAACATGACTAAAACCATTATACATAAGGTTAAATTATTTTCCTCGAAAAAGAAAAAACATGACACGAGATTTCATCTCAACACATATTTCATTGAGACTTATTTCTTTTTTTATGAACCAATTCAAATAAATGTGGTGTATATAATTCATATGTGTCTAATGATATCATTATTATATCATAATGAATGGTATTTTATGATTCACTATAGATTATATCACCCAAGGGGTCTATCTTGAAGATTACCAAGTGGTAAAAATAATATTTTTAATCTCTCAATCGTTTTTGATTGTTAAATTTATCTTTAAAAAATTAAATTATTGAAATAATTTAATTACACACATTCATGGGTTTTGGATTTTTTTATTTACTATAAATTATAATGTTTTTATATATGATTTTTAATTAGATATTTATTCGATCATCTGGGGAAATATTGATAAATCTGTAGTCTTTATTCAGTGAGGTTATTTTAATAAGACATATTATTTGTAAATTGAGTTTATTACTCAATATGAGGATTTATTTTGAAATTAATTGATGAGCGGGGAATTAAAATTATATAGAAACTCAACGAATCTATTGGTACTCATTAGTTAAAAAATAAAAAATGTTCCTACCAGTAGTTTTTACCCGCCTTGTGAATGTTCGTGACAGTAGAAGTTTCCATGTGCATCTGAAATGGTGTAGAGTAATAAAACTTTTCCTTCATTTTGGTTTAGTATTTATTATCCATGATATTTTCACTATGAAAAAGTATATGTATTCATTTACTTCATGGTTTATTGGAAAAATGGTTTGTGATTCATCTATTTACCTTTCCATATTGATTAGTCTTTATCCAATTATATTGCATGGAATTTGTTATCAATTATTTAACTTACCATGTTGACTTATTATTATTTACTTATTATTTCTTCCACATTGCATACCCTTACTGAAAATTTGAGCTTACCCTTATTATGATTCCTTTCCCTTGGTTATGAATGAGACTCCTTTGAATGAGTTTCAAGGATTATGTTTATTAATATTTGAAATGTATTATGTTTTGTATTATATTTGAAATATATTATGGGTAGAATATATATAATCTTGTTTTAAAAACTGTTAAACTATTCTGTACTATAAAATTTTAATATTATATATAGGCCAATGAAATAAATTTTGGTAGTAACTCCAGGCATCTGGGGTTGGGGAGTTACAATATTGGTAGTTGATAACTCATATGAAAGCTATATAAGGACAATAAACCTTAATGAAAAAATCATATACATACCATCATTCATAAATAAATATTTAGAAATATCAATAGTGGTATTTTTTTGTCTAATTGGGAAAAGGGATTTAATATTACTTCTTTTTCATTGATAGAATCATTGAGTTCATTATGTAATAGAAGAGAAGTAATTTTAAATCATAATAGGTTGAAATCATTATCACCATTAAATTTATTAATATCAATCCACATATACCAAATTATTTATAACTCATTAGAGTTTAATACCAATTTTTGGATAATGTTTTTCTACATTAATATTTTAGGATCCATTTATTAAGAATTATAGGTATCCTTTTCAATATATAAATTGTTTTGTTTAGAAAAACACCATCACATTTTTTGAAAACTGGAGATCATGATTTGGGTTTACAAAAACGAAATGATAGACACACGATATTAAAAATAACACCATAATGTCATGTGGTTTAGATCAAGCTGATACTATTTTCATGTTATGAAAACTTACAATAGTTTATGTTTTATAACTTTGAGAGAGAACATGAAATATGTCACACACAAAAATGCAATGAAGGTAAAACTATAGAGACTATCTGAGGATGCTAAAATTTTCTAATAAGGTGCTAGTGATTTGATATTTAATGTGGAGTAAATATATTCAACACCAATATAGAATCACAGACACCCAAGAAGGATACAGATTGATCTTTACTAAAAAGAAACCAAATAGTTCACAAAGTAATGATTCAAATTTAATACAATGTAATAAGGAAAATACATTATGATTAAATACAACTTATAGATGAGTAGTCATCCTCTACCCCTGACCCATTAATTTCCACAAAACCAACATTATAATTCTTTAGTGACCTGACAAAGAGATCCTAGAGCTAGTGTCATGCAACTATTAAACTATAAAAAGATACAAGTAAATCACATCCCAAAGGACTGAATAGTCTAGTTATTTATGTAAACAAGACACATACATGATTCTTGTCTAACAAATGAACATAATAATTATGATTTTGTTATTTTTTAAATAGTAACTCTATTTAATCTATTATATCCATTTATATCATTCTTATTAAACATTATTGATTTATGGGGAAGGAAAATGAATTTAGAGTGAGATAAAATTCTCAGTAAGGGTAATGTATAATAGTTGAAATAATACATCAATGAGAATAATAATTATGGCATGGTAAATAAATAAACACACATTCCATGCCATCAAAAAACAAATAAGGAAGTCCATAAAAAATATGGAATGGTAATGATTGGAAACACATTCAATTCAAATTACTTGATAAGAAAAAATGAATATGGAAATGCATTAAACTAAAACACAATCCATTTAACCAATGAATTAATAATTAAATGTATCCATAGATATGTTGATGCAAAATATAATGGATGAATATTAACTGAAACTAAATGTAGGATATATTTAATTAATGGAATCCATCTTTCCTAGGTATATAATACCATTATCCTCAAGACCATTCAAAAGAGTTTTTAGCATATCGTGTAAACACCCATCTAATTTTTGCAACTAATTTCTCTCATGATACTACTAATGAATTGATGGAAATCTATAACTATCCCCACCCATGTCGTACATGTCCAAAAAAAATCTTAATACCGAATAATTGAAAAAAATCATATGCCTGCTCAAATATTAATTTTGAATAAAGGATAATGATTTATTGATATTTCTCGAGATAATTAAAACAACATTCAAAGTAAAAACCTTATGATAAATGGTATACAGTTCAGGAAATAATCATATCCATCGAATATGATATGGATATTTAGGAGAAATTCAATGTCAAAAGTTATAGGAAATTTAATATTTTAAAGGGGAGTAAAATGAACCAAGGAAGAAAATGTGAATACTATCCTTGGCTGAATAAATCGTAAACCATCAAAAGAAAGATTAAAGTTATTATTAATTCAAAATATCTGAAATGAATTAAACATAAATTGTATTCTCATTGATGAATAGAAATAATATAAAAAGATATATTAAAAAATCATGAAGAAAATAACCTATTATTTTGATATTTTTTTGAAAAACATTTTATTTGAAAATCACATTGGAAAAAACTTTCCTTCAAAATTAAACATTTATCCTTTTAAAGGAATATTAACACAAATAATGGTGGGTAAATCCAAACATGTCATATGAGATAGAAATAACATTACTTTTTCATAGTAAAATGATGGAAAATTCCATGTTCAGAAACCAAATTGTTGATTCCTTTGAAAAAATGGGTAATAGATAGAAAGGTTAAAAATTTAACTACTAAATAATTTTGTAATGTCTAAAATAAAATTTGGAAACATTATTAGAAAATAGTGTTTTTGGAAGACATCTGGTTATCTGACCAAAGAGAGACATATCTTGGGGTTTTCTTAAAATCGTTTTCTTAAACATTTTTAGTACCAAAGTGCAAAAAATGGAACATTAATTTATTAAGGACACGAGTAATTAGTGATGAAGTAAAATAAAGGGTTTATTGAACAATGGTAATCTAATTTCATTAAATTTAAATGAATGACCATTAATATTATTCTTTAAGGAAAATAATCATTAAACATTCCTAAGTGTCTTATTCCACATTGAACAACTTTAAACCATAAGCCTTATAAAGTAATAACATTAAATGAACGTATAATATACCATTATGATTAATGGATTAATAAAATAATATATAAAAATGGTTAGTAGATACACCACACAAAATAATTAAGTGAGTAAGAAGACATTTGTCTCACTAATGTAAAAATTGAGATGAAAATATCTTACACTTTGATTCATTTTTGTGTTAAAGTCCATTATAATTATTTTTAATTGTTATAAACATTTAATAATTTAATAAAAGAACCATAATCATATTTATGATATCATTTATAATCTTATTATATTGTATTATCATCAGTTTGATAACAATCCTTCATTATTTTCACTATTTCGATAGTTAATTACTTTGTTTCTTGAGTATGTTTTAACATGTTACTTGTTGTTCTTATTAGTTAAAAAATGGTTTCATAATATATATAAATTAAACCATAGTTTAAATATATATATATATATATATTAATTATATTTTTATTTAATGAAATCTATAAAATATATAGATAATAAATGAAATGCACCATTCCTTGAGAAGGTAGGTCATATATACGCATGAACACTACTTTCATTTTATTGTCATATTAATATAATGAAAACTAAATTATATATATATATATTATAATTCTATTATCATATATATATATATATATATATAATATTTTACATTTCTTTTTTAAAACAACATCTTATACATTCCATGTATATTGTGAACAAATCAAATCTATTTGTGGGGGCGGTAGTCCAAACCTCCACAAATGATGTTATCATATTTAAAAAAATGAACATCATAATGGTATGATTCATATAAAATTTAAATAAGTATAATGAATTTATAAATATTATATCTATCTTATATAAATATTCTTTCCATCATAACTACCATCCATGAGAGGTGGTAATGTAAAAATGAACAATTTCATTTCGTGAGGCTGTATGTCGCTGCTCATATAAATTGTAATTTTGTATCCCATTAGATGAAAGTGTGTGTATGTTAAGGTAAAGATAAAAATATAAAAATATATCAATATATTTAGGATTCTATTTCTATTATATAGTCACGTAATTATATAAAATTAGCATGTGGATAATGAAAATAAAACTAAAGAGCTTGAGGGATGATGTTACCTCTTCTATGGGCAACTCCTTTTCATTTACAACAAGTGAAATCCTTAGATTGATTTATGCACAAGGACGTTATTATTGATGAGGGGGGGGGGGGTGATTATGTGATATTTGGTTAGAGCATATTCATTCTAATGTGTCTTGAAATATGTGAGGAATTTGGAGGTTTGAGGGACTTTTTATATTGGTGGTGGAGTGGAACTATTGTAAATTATGGAAAAGGGAATTCCACCAATGTTTTCCCCCTAAAGGTGGATAAAATAATAGAAAATATTTGATAAAAGGAAGGATACGATGGAAATATGGTCATCTAATGTATTTTGGACAAGTGGCTATGTCATTTTGTCCAATAAGGTTAATGTTAGTCTGTTGTCACTACTAGAAATTTAGGCTATAGCCTTAGATCTATTGCCACATTTTTATAGGTTTGTGGCTATAGCCTGTTTGTACCAATAGTTTAATTAAAAAACTAAAGAAAATTTTTTTTCATATGCATTAGGATTCCCCCCCTCCCCCATTCTATAACCCGTATCCTCCCTTGAAAACTTCATTCCCTCCACCTCACTGAACACCCCTGCTTCTTTTCAACCCCTCCTCCTCCTCCTACGACCGACACTACTCATAGAAAACTCCTCATCCTCTAGAAAACGATATTCAAAGTATCCTCCAATTCCCTCCACCTCTCCATTCCCTACACATCCTCTGGTTGATGCTGTTCACTGTGGCATCCACTGATAGTACCACCCAATAAAGCCACCATACTGATGCTGCTCTTGGGAAACCTCCCCACCTCTTCCACTAGTGTGCCTCCGATGCATCCAACCCACCTCCTTGCGATCATCATCATCCAATGATGCGGGTATGACCTAAATAAAGTTTCCTTAATGGAATATCCCAATTTTTTCTTAACCCAACCTTGAATCGAACCTTTCGATCTTCCTCAATTAGATATGCTTCATTCCATTCTAACTTTGTAGATTAATATGTTTAATTTACCACCAAACCTCTATGTTAAATCCACCTGATCAATGATGTTCGAATTCTCTAGGATCCATACATTATAGTTTTACAAATCCATTTTTTTAAAGATATGTTATTTTTTACAAAACCATTTTTCAATTATAATGAAGGATACATCATGGAGAACATACTAATGGTTTAATTACTTATAGAATTGATAAATAACCTAATAATATAAATACCCAAATCATACCCTCCATGATTCAACCCCTTCTTTGGTGTAGAATAATTCCTCTCCATCATTAACGTGGTGTAGTAACAATATCCACTGTGTAAATTCATCTAGAAATGAAAAACAAAATCTTTAAAACTTCTAAATGCATACCCGTAAAATCTCATTAAATATAATCCATCATTGAAATTTCAAAATGTATAGTGCGATTGCAAATAATTCTATCCATCTATGTAGTGTAACCATTCTCTATACACTACAGATAAAAAATATTTCTTATGTGCATTAAAAATCTATATTATGTATTGTAGATATAGTCTTGTGACATGTATTATAATTATCAAATACCATATTGATTGTTCATTTGGGTGAGGGATTCTTCATTACTTTGTGGTGGAAGATAGATTATATGAGTTTTATAAATTCTTATCTAACCATTTAATACTTATAGTGATACATCTTAATTCATGTATGATGAACCCAATTCATGGATGCTATTTTTTATATACTTTTCTTATATCTAGTCATACTAATTAGTTTTAAAATGTCTCTTAATACTTACTAGGTGAATTTCAGTATTGTAACATCATGTAACAAAATTGGAGTTAAAGAATTCATGAGTTCAAAAATCTAGACTAGATAAAACCCCTGTGGTATTCACCTGTTCTATATAGTTCATTCATTTACTTCAAAAAATGTTTATAAAATCTTTAAATCAATATATGACATGTGTTTCAATTATATTACCTCGTTTTTATTGCTTAATCTTTAGAAGAACTATAAAATCTCAATAATATTAAGTACAAATAGATACCCATTTATAAATAATCATTAATATTCAACCATGAATGATGAGTCTATATATTTAGAAATGGATTTTACCTCAGGTTTAATATTTGTTTTATTTTAACTTCCCTACACTCACATTTATTGGACTAGAATTACAATGTTTGGGGGCCGTTAATGTAAGCTTACATTAATTCATATATTTCATATTGAAATCTGGAGTATATGATTTTAATTTATATCATAAGGGATCTTATTGTATGTTTATAGAATATTATATAAAATTAAATAAATATTCATTTAATCTTTCCTCCCCTTAATCCTTCATTACTCCAATCATCAGGTATAAAAATAAATTGCAAGGGGGAGGGGGTATAACCCACCATCCTCTAGTTAATGATAGTAGTTGGACATTATAGGAAAACTCAATGCTTTCAACATTGCTACAATTCTTCTTAGTGGTATTTTATTCAATGAATCCAATAATGCATTGTTACTCATGAGTTTTTCATTCTTATAATTTGAATTCATATATACTCCCAATGTTGTAATCTTCTCAACCATTCCACTTGTTTGTTCTTCCTTACTTTTGATAAAATAACATCCAAAATTCTTCTTTCATGTCTTGGTTTCTATTTTCATTGTGAGAATCATCTCACTAATGAAGATATTTATCTTAAATGAAAATATGTGTGTTATTTTCTAGTCTTTCTCCATGTCAGGGAAACTTCACTAGTTTTCAGCTCTTTATTTGTAGTGGTACAGATGAAACCAATTCAGAATCTATCGTTCTTATCTTTCATTTTTTCAGTAAGAGAAACCTCTTCTCTTTATTTATTCCACATTCTTGTTTATTCTTTTTCTTATATGGTTGTGGATTGTACACAACCATTTCTGCTTGAAGATTGTAATCAATGTCAATAATCTAGGATGGTTGCAACCCATGATAATTTTTTGTTCTATACCACTCTAGATGCCTTATGTATTTATTATTAGTTTATTTTAAAGTGTTTATATTATTAATTTCAATGTGTCCTAGATTGGTTTCATTATTAAATTATATAGGGATACACATGAATATTACCACTAGTTCGATATATTATTCATGCTTCCTTTCTTAATGATAAATTCTTTCTCTATGACGTGAGCGTGGTCATCATTGTGGGGGATGAATTTTACTATTTTTTTTAAAAAAAATTTGGTATGTATTTTAATTTTATTTTTATTTTCTACATACATAACATAAAATTTATATTTCCATTTCTAATCCCATATGTTACTTCCTGTGCATATTTTACTTAGCATACTGTGATCAGTAACTGTCTAATATATTCCCACATGCATGGATGTCCTTACAAGTCACATCAATAATTTTTTTGTTTCATATCAAGTATATTGAATTTGGAAAAGCAATGAAACCTCAACTATCTATGAGACTTTCCAATACAAATGATTCATAGAAAATGGTTTGTTATAAGCATAAAAATGCCTTGTTTTTCATGTTAATTTTTTAACCACATATTATGTTTGAAATTATAATGTATTCAACATCATGTTTTTTTCATGTTCTATATAAAGTGGGATTGATTTATCATATTTGTATTAAAAATCTTAGTGTGAATAAAAAATATTGATACATAGAGAAACTATTTAGTTTTCTTATTTTTAAAAGTTCCTTTTGTAGTTTTATGAACTTACATATTAGCACACATACCTCCAAAGTACAATGAAAATACCAAAATTCATGAATTGGGACTTCATGACTAATGAAACAACCTTATTAAGGACACCATGTCATTGAGTGTTTATCCAACAAGGTACATCATGGAAGGATATGACAGTTTTAGAAAACTTTTCACCTTCTAACTGTTTGATGCCCAAGAGCATTGCAGTGTGATTTATCTCCATTGAGATGTGAAATCTCAAACCTCAAATCCTAAGGGGCATTGAATTTTCATGTACATATACTCTACAATGGGAACACAAGTCGGTGCAATCAACTCTCCGTGATTCAAATACCTTTTCCCCATAATAATCGGGTTTTAATGTTGTGTGGGAATGTGCGGTGTGATCATTTTCTTCCTTGTGGAATTTTATTAATTCAAGATGCAAACTTATCTCCCACAACAATCAAAAAGAAAATAAAATTTCATGTCCAAACCATTGTACTTTAATCTTTATGTCTTGAAGAACCGACTCAAGAATCTTCACATTTCAGAACCAAATCATTTCATGACTGTATGTATTGTGGCGTGATATGTTATGACTTCACTAAACATTAATATTTTTGAGGACTATCATGACTTGATGAATTCCCTTTCAACACATTATCTCTTCATCACCAATATTGTTTCAAAAAATTACCCTTCAACTCCAATTTAATTTAAATATCCTCTCAACATCTAAATGGCCTTCACCTCTTTGAAATTATCTAATTCCACTTGAGTTTAAATATGATTCATATATTTATTAATGTGTTGAAAACAAAATCCAATACCAAAGTCCTAAATCATACCCATTTGAGTATCAACTAAAAATATTCTCGTATGACACAAAAACCTACATGGGAACTATTAAAATCACATAGTTTCTTGGTCACAACATGAGTATTAGTCTATGATATTGGCTTCACATTTTTATTTATTTCAAAAAGTCTACATTTTTTTAGAAGACTATTTAACAAAAATTGGCCTAATAAATATATTTTTCTAAGAATAATAAGACTAGTGGTTTACTTTGAATCATTATTTAGAAGTGTGTGTGAGGGAAAAAAACATTGAAAAAACATGGTAGTCTATGAAGATAGTCATTATTATAACAAGTAACCTTAATAGAATATAATTTGTGGTGTCCAAGGATTTATGAAGGTCCATAGGGTGACCTCATTAGAGGTTTTCTTAGGAAGTATGAGTGTGAAAAAAACATAATGAAATAATATGTATTGATTTTTAAGGATAATAATTGTTCTAATAAGTTTTTTCTAAAAGGTAATAGTTTGTGGTCAGTTGTTTAATCAAATCTCGAAAAGTTTGGTCATAATTTTTATAACCTATATTTTTTTTACCCATCATAATGTTCATTTCAAGGTTCTCTTAGATGATAGTTTACCATTTATAATTTTTAATTTGATTTTTTGCTCTTGAAATATGACTCCCACATTATTTTTGAATATTGCATACACATTTTTGTTTGTCCAGTCATTTTATGTCATTATGAAGTTGATGTAGACTATATTGACGAGGATAAAAATCCCGCAATCAAAGAAGAATGGTGAATAGAATTTTTAGATTTACAGTGTGAAGTTGATCTCCCACATGAGATACCCCATGTATGTTAATGTCACTATAAAGAATAGTATTCCTTATGATTTTTTCATAATTTACTGAACCTTTTGTTTGATTAATTATTGGTTTTTGTTGTTTCTTTATATTGTTGAAATATTTTGACTTAGATCACGATGTGGGAATGAAAAGTTATGTTGGGTGCATACATAGTCACATATAAATTTTAGATTCTATAATTATGAAGACTCATTTAGGTTAGTTTATGATGCTATAACCATAAATATGTTTCAAGTGACATATATATTGTTTACTCAACAAATATAACCTTGTAGGGTGACATTATTGAATATAAATTTGTTAAATAATTGATTTCAATTATCTTCTTGTTCACAAAAAGTTTAAGAGATCTTTTTGAGAATCATGTTGCCCTTTATATTATATTCAATAAGAAAAAAATGTGTCTAACATATATATATAACCTTATGATAAAAAATATTATGAAATCAGCCAATGAGGGGAAGAGGTGTAGTGAAAATAGTCAGCGAGGGGGGGGGGGAGTGTAGTGCCGAAGGTAAAACTACCAGGGGACAGGAAAGAGGGTGTTAGAGTGAAAATTTTAAGGGGGGAACTGGTTGGGGGATTGGAAGGGATGGGGGGACTTTCATGGGTTAAGGTGGGAGGGTGGGTGTGTGTGGGGACCGGCATGGTGGGGGGACAGGCAGGGGTGGTGGTGGGGGACTAGGAAGGGTGGGGATCATTTAGGGGTAAACTGATAGTGGTAGGGGGGGATACTAGTAGGGGTGGTGTGTGGGGGAGGATTGGAATAGGTGGGCTGGGTGGGAGGGTAGGGGAGATAGGCTGGGTTGGGGTACATGTATGGGTGGTGGTTGTGTGGGACTTGCAATGGTGGGGACATGGCTGGGGGAAGTAATAGAGGCGGAGACTAACAGGGCAGAGAGGAGATTAGGAGGGGGCTTGAAGGAGTGGGGGGGGGGACGAAAAATTGGTTGGTCGTAAAACTGGAAGTGGTGACTCACAGGGGTGGGGATCTAGCAGGGGAAGACTTGCAAGGTGTGGGGGGCATGAAAGGGTGGGGGAGGGGGAGACTAGAATGGGGTGCCATGGATAGAAATGGGAGAGGGTGTTTGGGCGGTGCAGGGGGGGTGTAAGGGGAGAGTGGGGGTTTTTGGGCATATATACACAATTTTTGGGCCTATAGACAATGTTCAGAATCATGACTACAACCTTATTTAATAGCTGTGTGTGAAGCTTGATTTTTCATTAATTGTTGTAATTAATTTTAAGTACTTTGACTAATAATTTTGGTAAAAAAATTTCAACATAATATGAACATTAAATTATTAGTATTACAGATATTTAATCCATTTTTAAAAATTCTAATGATAGAAGTGGTATAAATTGATTTAAATTTAATCCCATATATTGGAGGACAATGTAGTTTTCTAATGTAAAAACCATCAAATATCTTCAATGTTTTATATCCAATTTCATTATGAAATTGATTCAAATGAGAAACTTAAAATTAAATAATAAAAAATCTATATAATTAAAATTTAAAACCAATTTAAAATATAAATTATCATTATAAATATATTACAGAAAAAAGATTTTAATTAAAAGTCAACATTTTTCACTATAAATAAAAAAATAAAAATTCATAGAAAAATACTAAAAAAGCACACTATCCAAAATTTCCTATTTCAATTTCTGATAAAAAAATGATTTGGACCTATAATATTTTTAAATTTTCCAATATGGTATTTATAATAGGTTATCTATTAAAAGGCGATAAATGTTTATTTATAAACATATTGGTTTTATGCATAAAATTTGGTTTATTCGCATCTTATTTATATCAAATATATTTGATGAATACTAAAAATATTTTATTGAATATATAATATATATAATACATTAACATCAGTCACTAAATTTAGTTATTTTAATTTATTTGGATAAAACAACATTATAATCCTAAAATTGTTTTCTATAAAAACATTCAATATATATTCAAGAGGTTCTTCTATTCATTTTTAATTAATTAGTAAACAATTAATTAATTAAATTTTTGGGTAAATCATTTAAATTCATATGTTATTTAATATTACTTATAATCGCAAATTTGACGACTAGGTTATGTCCTATTATATTATAAAATATTTTTTTAGTAATAAATTATTGTTCTATAAAACTCAGTCTTGGGTGTAACACATTCCATTGATGAAAAAAGTGGGGTGAAACGTATTCTCTCTCAGTGTCAAATGTATTTAAATACATAAATTATATTGAGTCTATTTTAATTAGTAAATATTTTACAAAATATAGGGATATTATATTATCTTAGGTGTTTGTTATTGTGTGTCAAACACACTATCAAATAAAGTGTTCATACTTTAGATTTTCAGGGCATTAGATTCTCCCCTCATGAATTAAATTCTAGCCTCACAATATAAACACTATCTCCTTGACATATTGGTTTACATTAACTATGTTTGAAATCCCATATCATTAGAGGGGTTCGTACAAAATTCTCTAGAGAAGAGAGAATGTTAAGTATACATGTCACATGGATTGACTTATAACTAGGTCTCTATGTAAGAGAAAATTAGTTGCAGGTAGAGATACATAATGGATTAAATGAATAAATATTTAGAGGAACTGGTTAAGATTATCAATAAAAAATAGCTGAATTGTCAATGGATGGTTGAGGGCCCTAAATCTATAATTCTGTGATGAGTTAAAAGACCATCGGTTTAAAAAATTGAGGCATTTAAAAAATTTAATTAATATAATTTTTTTAATGTTTATGAATTCATTTACATCCTATGAGCATAAGTAAAGGTACTTACTTGATATATTTATATATAAAAATTTCATCGTTAGGTTGTTATTTGATTATATACCAATCCATACATTACATCATGAAGTGGATATCATGAAATTAACATTGAGGCCTGAATCACTAATATAATCATTTAATAAATCAGAAGGCCCATAAAAGAATGAAAAATATAACTATTTCCATCTAACTATTTTTCAAAAGTCAATGTATTTATTAAATTATCTATAACAGAAAAAAGTAACAATATTTATTGATCATTAATATTATTTCATCAAACTATTTAACAAAACACACTGACATATTAACCATTCCATTACGTATTTTAGTGGTTGGCACAAATACTTTATCGTCTATTAGTCATGGGTTCATGACCAACGACCTTTTTGGATTTGATTGGATGTCACTCAATATACATAATGTCCTTTTTAAAAACATTATTAACATAATTTTGAAAAAAATATTATAGGCATCCTTGAAATAAGTTTAATCGATAAAGATCCTTTTAACTAAGGTTTTCATTTCAAAAATACACTAACCAGTTATTTCCACATAGATCCTTCCTTTGGCTGGAGTATATCATCTAAAAAAGGGAATTTACTTGGGTAATTTCACGGATCCCAATATTTATGACCAAGAACTGTAAAGGATTATTTATGAAGATTTTCATTTCCATCCATCACACACTTCGTTTTTCCTCATATTTTTTTTATTTCATTCTTTCTAACAAATAAAACCTTTTCTTCTTCAATTCAGACACATTCCCAAGGGATACTTCCATATTTCATGGAAGAGTGAAATCAATACTACTTTTCTCCATGGTCTCCAACACTTAATCTCTTAGAGAACTACATCCTTCTCTCCTTTGATGAGTTCGTCAGTTTGTTAATGTATATGTTGTTAATAATATTTCGAGGAAACTGATTAGGAATAAACATGATATATTTCCACTATATAAACACCTCATTTGGTTGTGGACTCTCACCACCTTATTCATCATGTTTAATGCAAACATTAATCCTTCTGGTACCATCCTTTGACTAAAACTAGAAATCATAGTGTGAGTGACAATCATTGAGAAACATATAATCATTTATATGATATCAAAATCACAACACCTTATCTTCAATAAAACAGACCCTAGGTTTAAACTAGGTTATTAATTATCAAAATATTTGATAATGTTTTTTAACAGAAATTTAAATGAACCATGGTATATCCACATGGCATGTCAACCTAGGTGTATAGTAAGACCCATTTTCATGTACCAGGTTACGTTGAGTCTGGCATGACACAACTTGTTTGAGTTGGTTCTCATATTTACATCTATCCATGAACCATGTGCAATTATATTATCCATACATGGATGTATTTATATAAATACCCACACAATACCTACCTGAGTAAAATTCTAGGATTTTATTCTATACTTAATTAAAATTCTACCTTTGGGATATGTTCTCCAATATAGGTTATCCAAAATATTATTTCCAATATTTGTACTAAACATTATCTGATATGAAATACATCGACCTACCCCCAGAGATCCCAAAGCTAGTATTGTGCAACCATTTCATTAGAATAATAAACTTATGAATTTTATCCCAATTGACAGAATATATTTTTAGTCATCATAAAAAAAATATTTATATGAGTATTATATGAAAAATGAATTAACTAATTATATTTTTGTTCTTTTGAGGATAGTAACTCTATTCCATAGGGAGCATCCTTCATCATATTTCATAGTACATTTCATTAATTCATAATGAACAAAATAAGGGTGAGATCAAATTCCCAATAAGGGTAAACAATCAAAGAAGAAATAATTCATAAATGCGAATAATAATTATGGAATGGTAAATTATTTAAAATACAAACCATGTAACAAAAATCCTAAGAAGAAAGTGTATAAAAAATATTAAAATTTAATAATTAGAAAACCATTCAATTAAAATAACTAGATAAGGAAAATTCAATTTGTTAATGTAAGAAAAAAACATGCTATTTAACTAATGAATTGAAAATTAAATACATCCGTAGATATGTCAACACAAAATATCATGGATGAATAATAACTAAAACTAAATGAGGGAAATGTTTAATTATTGAGAATGATGTTTCATAGGTCCATGGAACCACTACCATCAAGAAATTTCACACGATGGTTTTGAATACTAGGTTTAAACCCATCTAATTTACACCGCTAATTACTCTCATGAGATTAATAAAGAATCAAGGTGCAATCTATAACTGATCCCCACCTGTGTCATACCTATCTAATGAATTACTCATATTGAATAATTGAATTTAATAATAATCCTTATCAAATATCCTTATTTAATAAAGGATAAGGATTTAAAAATATTTCCCTAAATTACCAAATAACATTCAAAGTAAACACCATTTGAAAAATTGCATATGGTTCATGTAATAAAAATATCTATAAAATTTAAAATGGAAATTTTTGGAGAATCTCAATGTCAAATGATCATAGAAAAATTAATATTTAGATGGTGTCTAAAAGTAATCAAGGAAGTGAATGTGAATACTATACTTAGAAAAATAAACCATAAACCATACAGAAGAAGAATAATGACGGTATTAATATAACATATCCCTTGTGGATTAAAAATAATGTGTTTTTCATTGATTAATAGATAGACTATAAAAATATTATTTTAAAAACATTCTTAAGAAAATATTTATTTTTTAAATCATTTGGGAAATAATTTTCTTTGAAAATCACTTTTGAATAAATTTTCATTAAAAACTGACATGTTAAACCTGGAAAGGGAGATTCAAGGAAATGAAGGTTGGTAAATCTATACATTTTGTATGAGGTAAAATAACATTCCTTTTGCATGGTAAAAGGTTATAAAAATTCCTTTTTTGGAAAGAAACAAAATTATTACATTGATAACATGTATAGAATAAAAAAGGATAAAAATATGTTTAATAAATAATTTTATAATGGTTAATTTTTTTAATTAACATTTATATAATAGGTTTTTTAAAAAGAAAATGGTCTCCGACTAAATAAATAAATAAAGATGGGATTATTAAAAATAAAATAAAATAAAAATTTAGTAATAAGAGTATTAAAATGGTACTATTATATAATAATGGTCATAGATAATATGATTAGAATAAAATTAAATGGTTTATTTAAAAATATTTACTTAATTTCCTCATATATAAATGGATGATCAATAAAATTATTCAATAGTAAAGTAATTCTGAAAATTCAAGTGCCTCATACCACATGAAAACATTTAATATCATTAGACTTTGGAAAGAATAAAATTAAATTAAAGATTAAAATCAAATGAAGATGAAATTATTAATGATATAATATATCAATACTATATGTAGTGACACCATAAAAAATCTATGATGTGAATATTCCATTTATCTAACATATGTAATAGTTGAGATAAAAATCCAAAACCTTGAATTTCATTTTTTGGGTGAACATCCTATAAATTCATATATAATGGTTTAATAAATGTTACTTACTAATAAAATAACCATAATACTATATATGATATCATATATGGTCTTTTTAAAATACTTTATTACCCACTTGATAATAATAATTCATTATATACACTATTCTGTTTGTTAATTACCTAGTTTCTTGAGATTGTTTTAACTTGTTACTTTTTATTATTTTTACTCAGATCATGGATAAATCATATAAAAAATGAAAATCATGATTTAAACATTACATTAATTAAATATGTTTTTGTAATAATCTACTGTATTTTGATATAAGAAATGAAATACACCGTTTATGTAGACAGTACCTCTTACGTACGCATGAACAATAATATCATTTTTTTTCATAATAAAAGAATTAAATGAAAATTATATATATATATATATTAAAATTCTAATATCATATATATATATATCATATATTTTACATAGGTTTATTAAAACCTTCATTTATACATTCTATGTATACCGTGAATAAATCATATCGCTTTGTAGGGGCAGTAGTCCACACTTCCACAACTGATGTTTTCATATTCATAGGAAATGGAAAGAATTAGGGTATATATTACATAAAAACTATAGAATAAAAAAGACATTATAAATATAATATATATTATATTTAGATAGTGTTTATATAATAATTCCTTACCATGATAGATGTTAATGTTAAAATGAAACACATTTTCTTTTTCGTGTGGTGGCAGTTCACCGTACACCGAAATGGTATGTTCATTAACCATTAGATATAATTCTGTATATGTGTTGGTTAAAAAATTAATATAAAATACCTCTATATATTTTTGATACTGGTGTTTTCATATTATTATAGAATTATAATAAATTAAAGGGTGTATAATTAAAATAAAATCGAAGACCTTGAGAGATGATGTTACCTCTACTTGCAGCGACTCCTTTTGGTTTGAAACAATATCTTAATTGGTATGATTTATAAAAAATGATGGGATTATAGGTTTATCATAGGGATTTTAAGGTTCTATTTGGGTATATCTTGGTCAACACAATGTGGCTGAAGAGGTGTGAGGAAGTGGGAGGTGCGAGTGCCTTTTTATAGTGACGGAGGTGTGACACTCTTATAAATATTAGAAGATGGAATTCAACACAAAATTTCCCTCATAAAGTGTCTTAGATAATAGAAAAATTTTATCCAATGGAGGATATGGTCTAAATATGACATAAAATCTCTTTTGATCAAATTTTGAGGTTATTCTAGAATTAATCTTTAAGTTTAGTCCCCTACTATGCATAATTTCACCTTAATTGTTGTAATTAACTTTCATTACTTTCACTAATATTTTTGTTCAAAAAATAAGTTTCACATAATAGAAGAATAAATTATTACGATTCCAAATATGTTTAATATTTTTCAAAATCCAAATCACAAATGTTTCAAAAAATAATTTAAATTTAATCTCATAGATGGGACGACAACACTAGTTTTTAAAGTAAGAACATTCTAAATATTACAGTGTTTCCATATAGAATTTCAATGTAAAAATGATTTAAATGAGTTAAACATTATTAATTAATAAAAAAATTATAAATATATTTTAAAAAAATTTAATATACAATTTTATCTTATAATTAAATTAAATTTAAATTATTATTGAACTGAAATTTAGTATTTTTCACAATTCATCATAAAATAAACATTTCTAATTAAAATACCAAAAATTTACCCTAAACTAAAATTTATGTTTTTATTAAAAATATTTATACCATTTGGAAATATAAGAATTATAAAATCCCCAAAAACTTTATTTAAAATTGGTTCTGCATTAAAAGACTTTAAAAGAGCCATTATTAAAATATTTGTTTTTAGGCAAAAATATGGGTTTATTATTATCTTATCCCTATAAAAAATATTGGGTGAATAAAAAATATATTTTATTGAATATATAATATAAATATTATATTAATATTACTCAATAATTGTAATTAAGTTAATTTATTAGGATAAAATAGATTTTTGATCATAAAAACAGTTTTTTGTAAAAAACATTCCTATTATATTAAATTGGTTATTATATTTATTTATATTTAATTAGTAACCAATGAATTAATTTAATATTTTTCTAAACCATATATTTTTATATGTTTATTAATCCAATTAATAATAACTAATTTAATGGCTAGGTTATATCTTATTATATTAAACAATAATATTATAATAATTTATTATTTTTTTCGGTAAAATACGGTCTTGTGCATAATTTAATACATTGATGAAATTAATTGTTGAATGAGACATATGATATGTTAGTTACAAATGATATGAATAATAAAAATTATATCAAATTTTTTTTCTAATAGAAAATATATCATAAATTTTTAGTATATTATAATCCCTTGCGTTCTTGGTGTTCTATGTCATACACATTATCAAATACAAAGTACATACAATAAATTTTCGAGGGGTTAAAAATGGTGCTCTAGTTTTAATAAATTATAATAAAGTGGATGAATGGAACTGATGGTTATTGGGAAACCTTAGTTTTCTACTTCTTATTGGATATCATTACAAAAAATCACAAGAAAATCATCTCGAGATCCTCTATGAACTTGAAATGAAACCCTTTGAATTATATTGGATGTGAATATAAGATAAGAATATAATTTAAATCCATAATGGATTTTCATTCCGATGTTAGGTGAAATATGTGAACCTGTAAGATGCATGCCATGTGAAAGATACAGATTATGATGATGGTTCAATAAACTAAAAGTGTCACTTTTGTGAAGGATATGGGGAGGCACCCAACTGGGCATGCAGGGAATGAAGGATATTGTCCTTAAAATGTGAGGGAAATAAATATATAGATAAAAAAATAACAAATAAGAGTATGGTTTGTTGGCTTAATAGGATTAAATTTATTGATAAATAGAGAAATATTTTATATAATATGTGAAACAAAAATTCCAGGATAAAATATATTTTATGATTTTTTTATTTAAAACTCATGTAATAATAATTTATTCATGAAAAATACCTATAAAATAGAGTTAGTGGTAGAAAAAATTGAACAAAATCATGGTTTGAAAATGTGAAATGACGATATATAAATGAAATTGAAATGAAACACACATGTGGGTGGGCTGATAAAGGATTATCTAGAATTTTAATATATTTATTGTGAAATGATACATTATGAAAAGATATATAGACACCCGAAAAAACACAAGTATATATAATATCTAATTTTTTTCCATTTCATAGCCGTTCTCCCTAGTGGATAATAAAGGGAATGAAAAAAAATAAAAAACCAACATAGTCATTGCCAAAGATTGAAGTCGTGGACTAATAACTAAAAAGTTACACATGAAACAAAACTAGTGTATGACTAGAATCCAAAGCCACATTACCTTGTATTTGGTATCCCATCTGAATAAGGAATAATCCAACTACTAATATCTTAAAAAAACCCCATTATCACCTTAATGTCATATACAATCAATGTGTTGGGATAAAATTCAATGGGGGAAATATTTTGAGAACCATAATATTTACTTCCATATCCAGTTACCAATAAAACTAAAAAATTAATTTTTTTAAAAATTAATTAACAATATAATGTATGTAAGTGTATCAAAATCATTAATCTATGTGATTTGGTTTATTATAAATATGGATTCCATATACGTGTTCTGCTCGTCCTTTATTATTAATAAGTATGGGGATTTCATTGGTGGAATAACCAATACTTTCAGGGTAACAATCCTATCATATTTTTAATTATATACACATATTTGGATATCCAATATAGTTGATAAAATGTTCCCATAAATTAATATATTGGTATTTATTATTACATGGGATGAAAAATATGGTGGGATATAAATAATCCCTTTAATTGTAGTTCTAAGAGGGTGATCATTGGTGTATCCTACTGCTTTCAAGGGAACCTAAAAATATTACATTACCTTTTGTGTAATTGGAAATAAATCATCCATCAGCCAAATAAAATATGAAAATACAAATTTTTTAACATTGTTGACCTCTAAGAATTTTAGAATAATAAAACGTAAAAAAGAAAATGGTTTTATTGATAGATTATAATATTTTAAAGTGACTGGACCTGGGAAAATGGATGGAATTCACTACAATTAATTCATAAATTTCCTTCACTAGCATCGAACATATCAATGGATGTCAAAATGGATGGTGGGATAATAATTTTCATAACCATATAAGCATTTTATATTTTCATAATCAATTTTCAGATGTAGGTCTATCATTTCCTATATATGAATTTCATTTTATTCTAATTATGTTTCCATTTTTAAGAGGGATACACCACATTAGAATTCATTATATGTGAGTGTATTTTTTTTTAATTTTTTACACATATATTAAATTTATAGTATTTAAAGGGTGCATAAATATTCATGACTATACTAGATGATATATGGGGATCTAATATAAGTGTTCACGTTTTCTTTCATTAATGGATTAACCATAAGTGTTTTTCTTTTTTGTAGTCCCACAATTACCATTTTCTGGTGTTGATATATAATTTAGTTAATCTAGAAATTTTCATGAAATCATCACATTAGCATAGTCCCAACACCAATGGTCTTCATTTAAAAGGATTTCAGAATTCCACTATCAGTAATTCATAATTTTCATGTGGTAAATAACTTATATATCCTCCCCACTCCTCAATAACAGCTCCCAATATATATATATTAACCTTATTAATGGATGTGTATTTTCTTACCATGTCCCAATAATTAATTTTACATCCGATTTTTTAATAAAACATATATAATGTTGTCGAGTCCACAAAATAAGGTAATTATATTTATCAACATTGTAAAAAAAATTATATTCACAATTTGTAAGAATGCATCATATTTATCTTATATTAGGATGATAATGTTGTGAATATTCATGACATAAATAGGAATGATGTTACCATCACCAGTAATACCAATGGAGCTTGAATTAATACTTAGAAGGTATATGGACTATCATTTATCAATACCATTTTATTAGTCAATAAAATCATAGAACATTTAGTTTAGATAATTTTTTATGGATATTTTTTGGTTGTAGAAGTATACTCCAAGGTGCCACATTTAAAAAACCCATATTTTATTATTTCCAAAACTCAATCATCATCTATCAAATTTATTAAGTTGGTAGTTTTTATTCTGAAATGGAAATTGTTTTTCTTTTCATTCATTGAAACAAAATTACCCATCCGAAAATGCCTATCTTCATAAAAGTAATTTTTTGTGGGAAATTATATTAGATGAACATATGATTCCATTCACCAAAATCATATAAAATAATATTAATGAATTTAAAAATATAATATCCCAAATTGTTTATACATATCATATTATAATAATATTGTGTTATTTAAAGCAATTTCCAAAAAAGTATGTTCACATCCATGATGTTTCAATCAGGGGTATAGAGTCGAAATATTGCTCTATGAAGTAATTAAATTCAATTAAAAACATTATAGCATCATTCTAGGTCATATTGTTAGACTCAATCCATATCACATCCAAAGACATCAGAAAAGGCTCACATCCAAATGTAGTTGAAGTTAGGGAATCACCACACATTCTAGTAAACCAAAAAATAGTTTTCATAGAAATTTATTTAAAGTATTAATGTTATCTTATTTTTATGTACATAAGTCATTTATCAAAAAAAAAATTTGTAAATAAATACATTTTTGTAATTATTCATATTAATGTTATCATAATCCATGTACTATTTTTTACTATAAAAATTCTAGCGAATGGATCCCATCCAGGTTATGTTAAAAACCTAAACATACTAATGAATATTCATTTTATGTAAAAAATTCAAATAAAAATGGCATGTGTATGATTAAAAGTAAGTCATGTTGATTTTTTACCTATTCATGTTTTCAAAAATATATATATTATTTCATTTTTGAAACATTAAGGTTTTCGAATAAAAAAGACAAGAAAAGTAGAAACATATTTTAAATATTAATATCGTATTGTCCTTTAAAATTTTAAATTGATGTTACAATACATATATAAAATAATATAAGTGTTTCAAAGAGTTTTTGTTTTGGGTTATGATGATGGATAATGTGTAAAGAAAGAGAGTATAACTATTTTCATTACTCAGAGAAGCAATGTTGGAATATTCTTAAAATAATATTATAGTTATGGTAGTTTCATCATGGTTATGATCATCAGATTTAAATATAGCACTTAAAAATAATTATGAAAAAATATGGAACTGAAAATAATATTTGATTTTGAACAATAAGAAATAAATTGGGGTAAATATTAGTTGTTGTTTCTAAAAGGTACCAAAATGTAGTTTCATAAACTACAAACTCACTTCAATTTACAATAAAAAAACCTCTCAAAATATCTCTTATAATAACGGGAGAAAATTCCATGTAAACAATGAAGAATCTGATCCAATAATCTAGATAGACTTAAATGTAAAAATATAGTTAATATAATTATTATATCAATTTAATTAAATTATTGTTTTCATGAATTATATTTTAGATATTTATATTCATTATTATTGAATTATATAATTTACCAATAAAAATGTGAATTATATAACTTTTAGAGAAAAAAATAAGATGTATTTTATGGTTTTATTCTAATTTTTCAATTAAAATGTATTTATTTTAATTTTTAAAAGGGATATGAATTTTGAATTCATAAATTAAAAAATTCGCTTATATTGAATATTTGGATATTTTAAAAAAATTATTTTTGGGGCGAATAATAGGGAATATAATTTTTTTTGATAAATTCATTCTTATTCACTTGTTAATGAAGACAAATTATATTTATTGGTTTTATAACGTCATTAGTTCATATAGATTAAATAAAATTCCATCAGTTTAATTAGATTAACATTTCACTTGGTTGTGGTATACATACCATTTTGTAAATAAATATAATTTTTTGAGATACCTATTTTTCTTTTTTTTTGGGTTTATTTAAAAAGATATGAATTATAGCTAAAAAATTTAATTATATAGAATGGTCTCAATATTTTGAATTATAATTTCAAAATTTAAAAATTATTTTTCATTCATTTGTGGTCATTTGAAATAATCAAATTTGGTAAAATATTTAGTTACCAAAATACGAGTAAAAATAGTTTAAAAGAGTAAAATCAAAAATTATATGTAAAAAGATCTAACAATTATAAATCATAACTTTATTGTCATATTTATACTCTAATTCATATTTTATATGAATATAAATCATTTTAGATGCATTTTCCTTGATTAACATATTAATATATTTTTATATTTCGAAATATTCCAATAGTGTCCATTATATTACATAAAAATAGAGACTACTTACCTTATCATATAGACTTTTCAAGAGACTCATTCCAAATCCAATACATACCCACATATATTCCTTAAATCCATAACCATTTCCTTGATGTCTGCATTTAGTCACAAATTCATCTTAAGAAGGGATTATTTGTAAACCTATAGAGGTTCTACAAATAAGATATATAGTTCATGAAATATGTTTTTTATTTCATCATTTTTATATATAAAACCTCTCTTAAATCATGGGATATAATAATATTATATTATATGATATACCATAATTCAATTAGGATTTTATTATAAAAAATTTTTTCTTCTATTTATCTTATGGGAAATGGAAATATCACTCACGCATACGCGTGGACTTCCACATCTACAAAGAGATGTGTTTCTTCTTCCACCACAAAATATAATTTATGGATAAAAAATTGATCCAATAAAAATATATTATATTCATGAAATAATTAATATTATTTAAAGATAAAATATAATCTAATTTTATTCCTTTCTATTCATCAAACACATTATGTTGTTAATGAATATATAAATAATTCCACCTCTATGAGAAATGTGATTAAATTTAATTTTCACCTTATAAATTTAGAAATAATTAATAAATATGGACGCTATAATATATTTATGATTACATGTATGTTACATATAAGTTTCATTATTTTTTCCCACATGTTATTAAAATTAAAATGTCATTCATGTTTACATATGAACTACCATCTCCATGAAATGACGTTTTTTATTTTTCATGACCACCTTACACAGTTGGTTCTAAAATTATATATAATTTAGAAATTAGATAATTATAATATTATTTTAGACTCTATTGATACTAGAGAAAACCCTTTTTACCACTTTAAATGCACTGATGTGGTTTTACAGTTATAATTGAAAACCCAAAACGTCCAAAATGACCATAATTATTTTAGAAACTAACTAAAAATGCTAATAAACTAATAAAAATGAATAATTATAGTGAAATTAAAAGGCATATATTTGTTATGAAAGTATAAAACTGATATAATTCTATAATTTTCTAGTTAGATCATGTATGAATCAAAAAATTCCTTATGGTTAGGTATTTTCATATAAAATGTTGTTTAAAATGATTTACCTCATTTCCTCTACAATAATTTATTTTTAAATTAATCCATAATATTTTTATTTGGGATTAATATTTTCTTAAATAGGTTTTTATGGTATTTTACTATTCTTCACAAAGGGTTAAAAAAAATCTTTTCATCATTTTCTATATGTGTTACCTTTATCTTTATACAAAAGTGGAAAAATAATGTTTTTATAATGTATTTGCCTTCACATCCATTTCCAGACATCATACCCATTATTCATTATCATGATTCATCTATAAGATAATATGTTTTTTAAATGTTATCCAATTATTTATATTATATTAATTTTATATTCAATTTTTTTTTTCTTCATGGAGGAGAATCTTCTTGATATTTTTTTGCAAGAAAGGAATGATCATTTCTTATGGGTTCAAATTATTTCCTCAATGGGTTAACGAAAAAATTGTAGAATCTAATATATTTTATATTCATGATGTAATTCTCTAAAATTATACATGAATATAAATTACCAAATTAAATAATATGTGTCAAGTGATCCTGATAGTGTTTATATGACATGTAATCCCTGTATAAATCTTTAGTACCTAGGGAAATATTTCTTTTAATCAATGTAATGAATGATGGAGTTAACTGCAATGGTCCCTCATATTAATTTAATTAGGATCTAGTAATTTTTTACTTGTGAGATCATGGGATATGAATTTAATGTTATAAAATTATTTCAAATATTTAATTTCTATTCCTATGAATTTGATGGTTTTATTTTCAAAAAATTTGTTTTCCACAATGTATATGAATTTTCAAATTCTAAATGAAAAATATTGAAAATGTATACATTTTATGTTATTTTTGTGTTTTTACTGGAATAGATTTTTTTTAAATCACTTTCTAATATTTCTATTCTTATCAAAAATTTCAAAATTAATTCCACTAGCATTGAGGATGAGTAGGAATAAGTTATATGTCACGTTTAAATTCATGAAAAGTGTTCCTGAAATTATATATTTTTTTTCATTTTAACTGCGTTTTATTATGGTGAAGGATTAATATGAGTTTATGTTTCTATTATTTAGTGTATAGTTTTTTATAAGAGTTATAACCAAATGAAAAAATACTCTATACCTAGACTGGACATTGGTAATGAATGAAAGTAAAATATTTTTTAATAAATCATGATTATCTTATATATATTAAAGGTAATTGTTTATATTTTTTTATTAATGGTATGGTTTAGATAAAATTATTATTTTTTATAATGTTAATAGAATACCCATGAAATATTATAAATTAAAGTTTTGTTTATGTGATGAAAAATTTGAAGGTGAATATTTTTCCTCATATAAACTATGTCTGTTCATAATAAATTTCCACCTAAGAAAAGGGAAGATGATGTAAGAATGTATTAATAGGAAAACATCATTTCCAATCAGTATCGTTTAATTTTTTGAAATGGAACTGAGTATTTTTATTGTCAAAATAGTTCAGTTAATATGGTCTATAAATACTGGTTGAACCAATTTTATAGAGAAACTAGATTTTCTATAGATGAACATGTCTATATGTGAGAATTTCATGAAATAATACCCTCAGTCTTTTGGTGGAACCTTATACATATTAGTAGAATATTTATGCATCAATTATTTGGAAAATATATGTGACATTATTGTATGTTCATATTATCAAATCATAACAATTTTTATTTACCATTTGGATGTGGAATTTGATTAATGTTAATCATTGTTTTTCAAATAATACAAATATTGGGGATATTGATGTAATAAAATGGAATAAAATTAGTAATCAAATTCTATATAAACATTTCTCTAATGATTCATGAATTTTAAAGGAGAAATAATTAATTTAATTAATGTATAATAAGAATGATTCAGTATTTGAATATTATGTAAATAATTAAATATTTGACATTTTATAAAACATTATATTTTAGTCCTTAATATAAATATTAAAAAAATTTATATAGGATAGAAACCATGTCTATAAAGATCATTAGCCTAATAGGAATTTTATATTTATGAGAATATGTTTCATTATTTTGAGAATGTTGAGATGGATTTTTTTTCAAACTTTTGTGCCTTGTGATGATAAGAGGAAGATTCAATCTAGGTAGAATACCATATATAATCAATAAACTAAGAAATATCAAGGCAATAAACCATATTATACAATGTGAGGTAATTTTTTTATAAAATTATTTATGGGATTTAGAACATGTTACTAATGTTTTTTTTTCTGTCATATAGAAAATGATTGTAAAGAAAAGAGTCTTGACCAATCAATGAATTTGTTAATAGATCACAATCCAGTAGTGATATACTTTACTTGTAATGAGTTAGTGAATTATTCTAACATTTGTAAAATGTTATTTACTATGGGTAGAAATCATCATGATCAAAAGAAAAAAGATGTGAAAAAATATTTTCTACTAATATTTTTAATGTTGGACTCTCTAATGAGTTTGTGATAATTATGTTAATTGTTTATTAAAATTATTCCAAATATATGTTTTAATTTTAATTATCACATTCCATCATATTTAATAAATTTTCAAGATAAATTATTATTTCATCTTATAAAAATATGATATAGAAATTTTCGAAAACATAAGGTCGATGAATTAAATCCAAAAACTAATTATATAAACATGAGTATAATTTTTAATATGATGGATTTTGTGAAAAATCCTGTTGAAATAACTATAGTAGAGTTTGATATTATTAAGTATATTTATTTTATTTTAGTTTATCTTTCTAGAATTTATTTTTGATAATTAAGTTATATTAAATTATTTCATGAATTTGATAACATATAAGGATGTCAAAATATTTTTTAAATGATCGAGTGAAATTTACCTATATCATATTTTTGAAAAGAAATGAACTATTTAAAGAAGTTATTCTTAATATTGAATAAATATATGGATGTAATTATATATGATTTTCATAGTTTTATTTATAATTGGGAGGTTAATTATAATATTTACATAATGTATAATGACAAGATAATTTCTAAACCCCCTATAAAAAGGAACATGTATAAAATTCATAATTGAATGATAATTTTCAATTATTTCATTATAAATTATTTATTCATCCTAACACATCACCATTGGCTGATAATTTTATAATTTTCATAAATAAATATTATTCAATGAGGATTTTCATTAATTATAGTCAATTAAATAACATCACTATTCTGAAAATGTATGCTTTACATATTATTGATTATTGGTGTGATTAACTCTTGCAGTATCCATATTTTTTGAAGAATGATCTTAGGTTAGGTTACCATAATTTTAAAGAGATGTAGGAAGATATTATAGTGATCATTTTTTAGTCTTGATATAGGTATTATGAGGTTTTGGTTATTCCCTTTGGGATGTCCTATGGACCAACTATATTCATGGATCTTATAGATTTAGTTATAATTAAAGATATCTATTTTTTTCATTATTTTTATTGAAATTATTTTGGTGTATTATAATAGGAATATGATTCAATAATGAAACCTAGGGATTTTATTGTAATCCCTTAAAGGAAAAACATTAGATGAAAAATATTTAAATTTAAAATTTCATTACAACATAATTCATTTATTGGGTATATTTTGTCTACATATATCATAAATGTCGAACAAACTAAAAATAATGTGGTCAATGAATTGAATAGTACTACAAATGTCAGATATATTTGTTTTTTTATAATATCAGTAGGTCTCTACCAGTAGTTTGTTGAAAAAATTACTCAGATATCCAAAACTATAACTTTGTTAACTCATATGGGATTTAGTTCTTTAGAATGAATGATTCTGAAGAGTATTTCTAGAAACCAAAAAATGGTTGAATAATTCACATGTTTTTTATCTAACCTATTGAAATGGAATTATTTTATCTTCTATAATAGTTATTTTAAGAGGAAATTTTTTTTTATGATGTCGAATGATCAAGTAATTTTTTATTCATAACATTAACTGGAAAATAATTGTTTAAATTATCATAGACATGATCTGGAGCTGGCTACAGTGGTTTCCCCTTTTAAAAAATGCAGAAATAAGTTACATTGATTAATGTTTTAAATATATGTTGATCACAAAACAATGAAAACTATATTCACTCTAATAATATGAAAATGATAAATAGAGGTTTCATAAACTAATAAAGGACTAGATTGAATGATTCATTACCACCCAAGAAATGGAATAAATATTTTATGCTTTGGATTGAAAAGACTCTACATCTTTAACTAATATATGTTTTGAACATTATCCATTGGTATATGATTTAAACAATATTGGCCTAGAAATATTTCATTTTGAAACATGATTTTCTTTGTTTTAGGTTCGAGTACAACCATAAGGTTATGATGTAATTAAAAAATATTAAAAGTAAGAACATGATTATAATGAAAATATATAACTTGTTAATATAATAATGTCTCCAAAATTTAACATTGATAACGATGAATTTTTGAGATTTTGGAAAACAATCTCAATTTATACTGTCTCTAAATTGAAGAAAGAATTTTTTAGTGGTGCTTACATCACTCACTATTCTATTTTTCGTTATAGTAATAATATATAATGATACGATTAAGATTATTATGCATGGGATATAATATTGAATTGTATTTCAAATTCTTCGATTAAATTGTTTACTTATCAATAAGTTAAATTTGAATGAATATTACTGAAAAGTGTTCTTCAATATTTTTCAGTGTTATAGAGGTAATAAGAAAATATATAAAGGGTTTTTATCTTGTGATTTTTAAATACCTATCTGGGGAATACTAAAATTTTCTTTATTAGTGACCTAATGAATAAATCATCTCATTTTCCTCTTGTTCAATACACATTTTATAGAAAAAAAATTATCAGTTATAGATTAAGGAGTTAGTTAGGATACATAGATTTCTTCTAACCATTATATCTAACTATAATCCTAGTTTTACATTTATTTTTTCTAATGTCCTTCATAAGTCCTTGAGAAGTGAATTTAAATATACTAAATCTTTTCATCATTATTCTAATGGTTAGTCTTAGAAAATGATTTAAAATTTGAAATTTATTCTTCATGTTTCATTAATATGTTTACAATGATGTTGGGATAAATATATTTCACTATTTGTGTATTCTAATAATAATAGTTTTCATTATAGTATAAAAATTACAACTAATGTTGCATTATATGGTAAGGATTGTTAGACTCTAACTTTTTTCGATGAATTGGATAAAAGGATGTAATTGAGAAGAGAGTTCATAGAAGATATGGTTGAAAAGGTAAATGTGATTTGACAAAATATGGGGGAATATTAAATTTATCCAAAAAATTATATAGATAACAAGTGGAAAGATCAATCATTTTTTGTTGGCGATCATGTTTTCAATAAAAAATGTCAATGAAAAAATTATTTTCATTTTGATAGAAATATAATGCTAAGTCATTGATTCATTAGACCATATGAGATTCTATAGATTGTTTGAAAAATTTCATTTCCTATATCATTTCCTATGAGTTTATCCCTGGTACATGATGTGACTTTGGATTACTTATTAATGAAATATATGTTCCATGAAACTCAAGTTTTTAAACATAAAGAAATATGATTGGAATAGAATTGTTTTTATGAGGAATAATCGATTTAAATTCATGAACATAAAGATAATATGTATTTGAATAAGTAATATATTTAAATAAATCTTTTCTTTTGAAATAAAAACATGTTTGTTGAGACAACATCAGAATAAAAAGCCACTATGAAGGGAAAAGATCCCCACGTGTGTATGTAATGAATATAAATGAATGGATGTAAACAAAAAATAAGGGATGAATGTAACAAACTAGGTAATCATAATAGTAAATAAATACACTTCCTTTTAATATTCAAGAATTATATTTTATATATTTATATTACTAAAAATAATATTATGTAATTTTTTTAGTCATAAATAATATTGTTATATTCTTACTAATATTACATACATGTATTATATCATTTTATATAAAATAATAACTTACAAGGAATGTAATTTTAATTTAAAAAATGTTATTATATTCTATTATATAATGTCTAATATAATCTAAGATATTTTTTTTCTGAATTTTCTAAAAATTTTATATTTAAAGGAATATTAGAAACTACTGATTTATATGAAAAACTTTTTCATTATTTTATTTATTAATTAAAATAATATTTTGATTGATTTTATAATTTATTATGTTTTTTTGATTAAATATATTCCAATAAATTTCATTTTAGAACACATTACACTTGATTTTGGTTGAAAATAGTTTTATACTTATTAATGAATTTTTCTAGAAAAATGTTTTTCTATTTTCCTTGGGGGTTTAATTAATTTTTAATTTATGCCACTTATATATATATGTAATTAGATTCAATAGAATTTATATTTAGGCTAATCATGTCAATATTTTGTAATGAGGCAACATTTTTTGACATTATTAATTTTTAATTTTAATAAAAAAGTTAGTTACCATGCTACGTATCAAAATATGTTAGAAGGGTTAAAATAATAATTAAAAGGGTTAAAATAACATAATAACATCCTTAAATCATATTTCATAGTCATATATTGAAACTATATAATATATTTCTTATGATGAGATATTATTTCTATTTTTCATTCATAATATATTCATATATCTGAATCTATTGATAAATTCCATGTGTTCCCTCTCATATGCTTAAAAATGGTCACGCAACTCCACTATTGTACACAATTCAAGATCATATTATCATGGAAATTCCATGAAAAAATAACTTCTTAAGATTCATACCCATTTCATATATGTCTCGGTTTGGTCATAATACAATTCTAATAATGCTCTAAGAAAAAACATATAGATTTTGTCTAATGAAGATGTATAATTCTTAACTAATTATTTTCATTTTTAATTTCTTATTTTACCTCCATAAAACCTCTACTAACCATTTTGATATAATAAAATCAGTATATAACATATATTAAAATTTAATATTGTTTATGGTATATCCCTTTTTTATGTCCTTTTCCATCTTATGGAAATGGAAACATCACCCGTGTATATGTGAGACTATCATCCCTAGGATGTGATGTGCTTTTTTTTCAAATTGAATCATATGGATTGTTAAAATGGTAAAAAAGTAATATATATGATACAAATGAAATTATTTTTAACATTTATATTTAATACAAGATCTAATTTATTAACCTTACAACCATTGACCAATGATATCATCATTTTTGCGTATATGTAGAACACTACCTCAATGAAGATATGTGATTAATTTTTCATTACCAACATATAAGGATGGATCTAATGAAAAAATATGAACTTTATAACATATATATGATACAATAAAATTAAAATGTTTTCTAATTTATTTTAATTTCACTCATTATAAAACCAAAAAGACCATTCCTCTATATGCATAGAGTACAGTCACCATGAAATGATATAGTCCATTTTTCATGATATCCTAACATGGATAGAATTAAAACAATTTCATATTTATAGATATTATAAATGTTACATTATCTATAATATGGATATAAAGTAAACATATCCCTTTTTGACCATGGCCAACACAACAGTGCAGTTTTGAGGTTATCAATTGAACTTCCCAATAACATCCAACATGGACTTAAACACATTATTAGCAAAATAAAACATGATAATAAATGAAATAAAAATAATAATAATTACTAACTAAAAATTATAAATGTTATTAAGAAATTATTGAACAAATAGATTTTTATTATTCTAGTTTTAGAAACATATGTATATATGTGGGACTTAATCTATGATATTTTCTTTTAAATCATTTTATGAAATATATTTAACTCTTTTTCCACCATAAAAATGTTTATTTAAATGTCCAATAAATATTAGTATTTATAATTAAATGGGTTTTCAAAGTAATATTGATTATATTTTTATTTCTTTACAATGGTTTATACATGAATATTTTTTTCATTTTCTATATATTTTACTTTTGAATTTTTAAAACTGATAAAATAACATTTATTGGAACATATATGGACTTCAATCATATTCCCTCTATAATATCCATTACTAATTTTACACATTCCTCAATAATTTAATTTGTTTTGAAGAATATCATATTCTAGTTATTTTGGGAATTTCTAATTGATAAGAGTTTTTTTAATGATGATATATTCCGTTATATTGTCTCATGATAATTGATAGTGGTTTTATTAAGATTTCAACTGAGTTATTAATGGTTTCATGGATGAATAATGGAATGACTATAAATATTTTATTCATTATATGGTGATTTATCATTACAGATGATGATAGGTGAGCCTAAAGCAACTAATACGATGGGTGATACTAATACGTATTATATAATGGGTGAGATTGATATATATCTCCAATGAATTGGTTAATGTTGCATGTCCTAAGTGGAATGACGTATGGAGTTAACTGGGTAGGTTTATGTAATGTTTTTTTCTGGGATTTAGTTATTTATGATATAAGTGACCCTATGTTAGGAATGTAATGATCTAAACTGTCTTTAAGGTTTTCAAATTTGTTATTTATGTTGTGTTAATTTTTGGAAATAATTTTTTCCCATGTGGTGTTGATATATTTAAAATTCTAAAATAATTATAGAAAAATTATAAATATTATTTGGGTTCACTGTTTTTTCACTCGTCTAATGTATTTCACTATTTTATTCAGTGAATGATATTTTTTTGTTCATACAACATTTTGAAATTATTTTCCCAATGTTACAGGATGTGTAAGAAAAAATAGAATTCCTAATTAATGTGATAAATATTTAATTCAAAGGTATTTTTTTACTTTCTATGTGTTTTATATTATGGATAAAATAAAAACTGAGTAAATGTTTCCTCATTATTATGTAAGGGTTTGTTATATAATAGTTATGAAAAAACAATCTATTAAACTATAATGGAAAACATATTTGGGAATGAAATATATTTACTTATTGTTTAAAAGTTTAAGAATATGTAATATATCATGCATGGAACCTTATAGTTACAAAAAAGATCACAAGATAAGATATTCAACACTTCTTTTTTTATACACAATAGTCTTGACACATGCTTCCTGTTAATTCCATTAATTACTTCAATAAACAACATAGAGTATATGATGCATGTCTTCTAGTGATGACACATTAGTGGTGACATCATCATCAAAATATAATATAAAATACATCCCCAATTAAAACACTGAATACATCCATATAATTGTATCTCATTTCTTAAACAATCTATAGTCCCTCTAGAAACATATTCAATTCACAATTCAGTGATCACATTTAATCTACTATTGTATTATTCTCTCCTGTGGAAAAAATATATCTTCTCAACTTTTTATTTATATAATTTTTAATAAAATAAATTGATTAATATATAATATATAAGTTTGAGATTAATTTATGTTTTGAAATTTATTTAATCCTACTTTTAATTAAAAAAAATATTCCCTATAAAATGATTTTTAATATATATACTGAACAATTAAAAGTAAGACACTATATCAGTGGTATTTAAAAAAATCATAATGAAGAAAGAGTAAAATTATTAAGTTACACTCATTGAAAACAATAAAAATATGCATTTTTTGGAAAATATTATTGAACTTTATAAAAATAAATAATTAAAATATATTAATAAATTGAAAAAGTATGTGTAATATAGATAAATAAATGTAAATAAATAATACTTGAAAAATAATACTTAATGGGAGCATAATAAATATATTAAATTGATAAAAATGTAATTATATAATAAATTAAAAAAATTTATTTTAATAATCTATTAGGTATAAAAATAAATACGTATAAATGAATTTTTTTTAAACAATAATTATAATATTTATTTCCTTAATTTTCATAAAATCAAATTATAATTATAAAATAAAATAAAATAATAAGTATATAGTCAATAAATACAAATTTATATATTGATAATGTAAAATTTATATTTTTATACAATAATATTGTTATATTTATAAAATAGTATTTTTTATATTTATAATATTTTAAATAAAAATGTTCTTATAATATAGTTAATTAATAAAATAATACATGTTGATATTATTATGAAGTGGATGAAGAAAATGGATTAATATATATTAATCACATATTAAATTGATGTAATTATGGAGTTGCTACAATAGAAAATAATTCTTGGTAATTCGAGTATCTATTTTATTTATTTATTAAAAAATATTCTAATCTTTTTCGGGTGACCACATTCTGAGTGATTAATCCATCAAACCTCACATTGATGTTATAATTCCATATATGTTATGAAGATTATGTTAACCTATTGATGTAAAATACACATTAAATATCACAAATACTTATTGATGTAATGATAGGATATTATGGGAACTCCCCAATGAATGAATTTTAATCATCCTTCCTTTAGAGGAATTTATTTCCTAAATCAAAAAGAAAAATAATGATAATTTCTATTAAGAAATTTTCAAGAAATAAACAATTTGGAATAATTTGAAAAAACCTATGCATAACAAGAGAATAAGATTATTAAATTTTAGGGATTTTTCTATAATTAGAAATAGTAATATATTTATAGTTATTAAATATAATACCAAAAATAAGATATTATGGAAAATAAAGGTAGTAGTTAGTGTGAATGGATGTTCTATAATTGGAAGAATCATGGATCAAAAAAGCGAAAATATTTTAGTGGTGTTAGTGACATTATGAGTGTTATCAGTTTTTGCAACATTGTTTTATATAGTGTAAAAGGAATCATTATCAATGTTAAATAAATATTTTTTCCTCCTCTAGTTTCTATTGTGTGATTTTACCTACAATACCCATGGACACACCAAAAAAATTCAGTCCTTTAGCATGAATCTTTGTTATAATATGGAATAATGTAAACTTGTTCTGATTCCTTAGATATCTTAATGAATATAGAAAATAATTTATAATATTAATCAATTTAAAATTCAATTGAACTTCATAGAAAAAATTGGCACATATACTTATACTATGTTTCATCCACATAAAATTTGTTCCGATGATTACTGAAAAGAAAAATAATAGATAACAAATCCATGTTTCAATAATAAAACATAGTAATGAGGAACAAAATTTATTATTTAATATTCCTTTTTGATATATAGTCCTGTTCATGAAATTATATATCCATTTCCACTAGAATCCAAAATTAAATAGTTATGATGTTATAGTGAATCAGATTGATATAGATGAAGCGAAGTGCATGTGTTCGGGATACCTCTAATTCCTCTTCATTCTACATGTTATTTCATAGAAATCGCAAGAACAACCTATTGGGTTCATCTAATAAACAAAAAGTAAATCCCTTTTGGATGATATAAAAGTCATATTAGAGATAGGAAGCTACAACGATGACATAATGGATTTACAGTCCTGGAAATTAATTAATTAATTATAAAAATATATAGTATTCATATATATATATGCAGAAAATAATAAAATTTTCACTCTCCCTACCATTAATTACATTGGATACATTTGGGAATGAAAAAAATCGATTTTATCAAGGCCTAAAATAGATGGTTTGGTATGATAACATAATAAAATATCAATGAATGAAAAAAGTTGTATGCCTAGAATAAAAAGTCAAACACAATTACATTTTTTTGCCATCCAAATTAATATAAACCCAAAATAATCAAACAATTTAAGTACATTCACAACCATAACACAATACATGATTTAAAACAAGAGATATGATTTATTATTGGAAACATGGTGAGATCATTAATAATTATTTCTATATAATGTAGTAAATAAAACAAAAAATGTGTTTATGGTGTAATTGAATGATAATATGATGAATGATAAGGTATCATCAACTTTCATCAGTGGTATTTTTCCTCCAATAAATATTCCTCCCATAAATATAGCCCACCCACCATTCGTTATAAAAACATAATGGGTTGTCTTGGGGGGGGGTGACCATTTCCTCATAGGTCACAATCCTCTAATATTTATCTTTATCAACATATAATGTTATTTATAAGATAGTTGAAAAATAATTATTGAACATCCTTGGAAAGTGATTACAAAAAACATAAGAGGCATCATTTTGTGAAACTAAAAGAAACCCTAAAATTGTTGTTTTATGAGGGTGGGTTTTAATGTATCATGTTTTTTTAATGGACTATTGAAATATTCCATTTCCTTTTGTTTAATTATAAATGATTCATCCATTCACCAACTAAAATTTTATTATAAAATGTTATAAAATTCATAATCACTGGGAAGTTGAAAATAATAAAAATAAAAGAGGGAAAAATTTCACAAAAAAACCCATCATTCCGAAAATGAACTAGACTAAGTTCTATGGATTGAATTCACTACATTACACTCAAGTATATTCTTCATCGACACCATCATCGACAATGGATGTGGAATGAGACTGTAGTATCATAAGTTTAATTTTTAAAAAAGTTTTGTATAATTGAAATTTATAATTAAAATATCATTTATTATTTAGGTATGCGTTAATTTAAATATAATATGATTGTTTTTCAGTTTTTCTAGTGGAATGCAACAAATTATCACCAAAATTTAGATTACTACATATTTAATTTTCAATGTTTACTAATATATTAATCCTATGTTAATGATACTATTCAATAATATACATAATTATACTGGATAAGGTAATGGGTTCGAATATAGGCACCCATGATTTTATTAATCAATTGATTAAACATAATGGTTGTTCAAGTTAATGATTTACCACAATCGATTATTATTTTCATAATGAATAATTCAATGAATGTTCAAAATTTTACGGCATCGTCACCTATGCATAATCACAACACTGATGGTCCTCATCTATAAAACCTTTACTATTACGAAATCTCAATTTCAAGGTGAAATATTACCTCTAAGCCCAAGCCACACCTTAATAACAACTCCAAAAAATTTATATTTTCCATATTAAGTTATATTTTTTAAGTCCATCATATATAAAAATAAAATGACTCAATAATAGTCTTGGGGATGATTAAGTCTATATTGGAAATTTATCTTCATATGATATTACCAAGAATATTGAATGTGGTCAACTAAATATAATAATATATATAAATTTTAATCTTCAATATGTGTAAAAATTCATTATCAAGAGACATTATGTGGATGGGAATTTTGTGAATGTGCATGACATAATTTTGAATGATGATACCTTTACGTGTACTATCAATGGAGATAGAATAATGAAATTACATGTATACAGGAAATTCATTATCCTTAATAGCTAATAACCCAATATTATCATTGTTCCATCATTTAAAATATTGTTTTATTGATATATTCAAGTTTAAATCAAAATAATGTAAGGTGTCACATTATAAAATATCAAATTTAACTCTGTCCGAAACACATTAATTATCGATAGAATTTACTAAGATAGATGTTATTTTTAAAAAATGTAATTTTTTTTATAATTTAGATAATTAATACTCATATTACAATTTATATGATTCTCAATAATAATCAATGAATAATTAAATTTAATGAAAATTTAATACCATTTAAGAAATGAATAAAAATTACCAAGATTATAAAAATATTCTCTACCTGAAAATTTTCCACACATTTTATGACATTACTAACATTTGTCATTGTTAAAATATTCTAGAAAATTATTGCTAAAATTAATGAAGTAGATTTTAATGCTATTGTGGGGACATAAATAAATGATAGAGGAATGAAAATAAATTTCCAAAAAGTTGTACTATGCATTGGGATAGTGTTGTACTTAATCAACATCACTACCAATGTCAATAGAAAAATTATCACCACTGATTTCAATAACACCCAAGGAATCAACACAAGTTTAATTCAACCATTCATTATTTTTAAAATGATTTAATATATTCATGTTTCCTTATTTTTTATATAGAAAAATGCAACTTCAATGAATGGAAAAAATAAATAATTATTTTGGATGAATTTTATAAATTAATTTAATTTTAATAGTTGAAATTTTATGAACTACAGAAAATATTGTTAATGGATTTTTATGATAGTTATACTACAAAAAATCTAGAGATAATAATGAATTGTATTTATATAAATTTTCAATAACCCATTCATGTGTACATTTATAAATAAGGTAATGTAATTTGTTTTATTATATATATTAAATGATTCTATAATATATATCATATATCATTTTTGAAATATTAAAATTGTTATCTTAAAATAAAATTTAATTATAAATATAATTTCAAATGGGATATTTTTGTCCCCCTTTTGACCAGAAATAAAAGTTATCTTAAAATATAAGAGTTTTAGAAAGATAAGAGATTGTAATTTGATGATAAATGTGGTCTATAATAGCAGACTGGAACATTGAGAGTATCAAGAGATTAAATTTGAGGATATTTGATACTATAATAGTTTCTATAATGGTGTCATCAAAATAATGATATTTATGTTAAATTAACACTATAAAAATAATAATAATAAAACCTAGAACTGATATATTGTATTTGACACTAAAAACCAATGATTAAAATATGATAAAAACCCATGTTAATTATTGAATAGTTTCACTCTAGTGCAACATGGAATAAAGACTCTCCTTAATATAACAAAAGAAAACATATCAAAATATCTCTTATGATATTGGGAGAAATTGACCTCAAATCACCATAATAGTAGATCCAACAATATGGTTATATGTTAAATTAACAATCCAATTAATGTTAATATTATATCAATTTCTTTCTTTTTTAATATTCTCATATTAAATTTCATTGTGTTATAGTCATTATAATAATATTATGTAATTTTTCAGTAAAAAATGAAAGAGTCTTATTCTGAAAATTTTTCATTACATGCATTTTATGCATTTATTGAAAATATTAATCTCAAATTTTATAATAATTATTTTAAAATTTGATAAAATTTATTTATAATGGATGGTTAAAAACCTACTTAGTATTAATTTTTGTGAATCATAATAAAAATAATATTTTGTGTGAATAATAGAAAGCTTATATTTTTTATGCAAATGTATTTTCATTCATGTATATACTATGTAAAATTAAAAATTCAATTGGTTTTATAATGTAATCATTTCATTTTGATTAATCCTGATCCATTTATTTTCATTTAAATTATCATAATAGTTGATCTAGGTATAATTTTTTTACTTTAAAATACATTTTTATAAACAGAGTTTTCATCACATTTTGTAGGGTTATTTTAAAAGGTATTTATGACACATATAGAAATTTCATTTAAATTATATTTTAGGAATATTTATAAAACTATTTTTTATTTTTTTTAATAAGGCCAATCTCTTTTTTTATCATGAATAATAAAATTTTTAAAAAAAGATATTTTAAAGGTAATATTAAAAAAATGGTAAAAGGGATAAAAAATGTTATGGGTTAAAATTTCAAAAAGTATAAATCCTAGTTTGGTGTCATATTTCAACCCTACCTCATTTATATTTACACATGATTCATTTTGGAACCTTTTTTTGTGTAATATATTAAAGCATATATAAATTTTTTGAAAAACTCAAACTGTATTTTCAAAATCACTAATGAAAGAAAATATCATATCCTCTATCATAAACAATTCACGATCCTCTTATGTTAAAAATTCACTAAAAAAATAAATTCCTAATATCCATACCCATTCCCTAGGTTATATAGTTTGATCCAAATACTATTTTTGTAATGATCTAAGTAAGAACCTAAATAGGTTATTTTAAGAGGAGGTATAGTTTTCTATCAACTATTTTATTTTTATTATAATTTTACCCAATAAAAACCTTTCCTAAGTAATATTATATATTGACAACTATATCTACCATTTAATGATACTATATTTTATTATGGTACTACCCTTTCTCATAACTTTTTCCACCTAATAAAAAAATAATGCATCACTTGCTTGTATGCATGAACAACTACCTCCTTGGAGAGATGTGTTTCATTTTTCATAATCGGATATTATGGGTGGAAAAGTGATGAAAAATTAAATATATATGATATTAATGAGAAAATTACAATTTTATAATGATTATATATAATCTAATTTCATACATTTACATCCATTTAAAAATGATAATGTTGTTCATTTATATGTATGAAATATAACCACCATGACGAAAAGAAATTCATTTTTCATTTTCACCTACTAAGGATGGAAAGGAATTAATTAAACTTTTATAATATATTTATTATTCATTAAAAATAAAATATTATCTAATTTATTTCTATTCTACCTATTATAAAATTAAAAATTCCATTCAAGCATACGTTCAAACTATCATCTCCATGAAACAACATGGTTCATTTTTCATGAATTCCTCACATTGTATGTTTAAAAATTGTATATAACATATATATATATATATGACAAATATAACATTTATGTGATTATGAATCAAATTTAACCATATATCCATAGACTATGGTCAACAATGAAATATGGTTCCAATGATAAAAAAACAACCCCAAAACCTCTAATTTGATCTTCAAATTTTTTGTAACTAAATGAAACATGGTATTAATTGATCTTAAAATAAATAATAATAATTAAATAAATATATAACCCTTGATATTTTAGTTTATTTCCCTTTTTAAAATTTAACATCATTAGTAATTTGTGGTTCATGCAGAAATGTGTTTAAATATGAATTAAACTTTTATATATGACCATTGGAATAGTAATGTGTCCACTAATAATAGTAATATGACCAATGGAATAGTAAAATCACATATGAATGTATATTTTTTTCTGTAAACTTATTAATTAAAATATGGTATATTTATAACATTGAATTAGAAATTAAATGTTTTGGAAATGATAAATTAAGTTTTGGGATTTTTGTTAAATTTTTTTATTTACTATTTTATAATTAATATAATTATTTAAAAGATCATTATTTTCATAAATTAGAATCATAAATTAATATTTTTTTTATTTATTTATAAGATAATTTTATTGGACCATAATTAATTTTTAAATGTGTTATAAAATTAGTTTTTATTTTAAAATCTATATTCATCGACTAAATGTTGATTTTAAATAAATACTGAATTTATCATTATTTTAAATTTAATATCATAAAAATAAGTTCATTTTTTAATTCTATAAATCAAAAAATGGATAGGGTGAATTTTTGAAATATTTCTAAAATTGTTTTTTTAATAGTGAAATATGATAGATTTGGATTTATAAACATTATAATATAAATAAACTATTTAATGAGTCATTTATGATTTAATCTCCATAATCTTGAACTATCATGATCTCTTTATAGTATTTGGATTGGTGAATCAAATATATTCCCAGACATGAGTAAATATAATAAACAAATGAATAAAATAATCAAAAAATCCATCTCCTCCAAAACATATACCACCCATAACTTCATCTTCTCCTCACACATACAAAGCCTTGAAGAATGTCCAATTTTTTCCCAATACCTCTCCAAAACCTCTCCCATACATTATTTTCATTCTCGTATCACCCAAAAGTCTATTTTAGTTTTCTTTAATGAGGTTCTCAAGGAGAGGAATTCAAGAGGTAAATCCAGTTTTGTTTTTTAAATTTTAAATTAAATTAAATTATTTTATTATCCTTTCTTTACTTCTACTATCCAAAAAGGAATGATAAAACCATCATATTATATATACAAAAATTATATTATGTTATTGAAATATCAACTATAAATTATCTTCTCTTCCCCTTTTTATTCTAGAAATTAAAATATAGACTGTGAGGTGCCGATTTAATGCCTTCGTGGATACTGACTTTTCATTTTTTAGTTAATCCATCGAGGCTAGACATAAAACCTTATTTATTTTAAAAAAATAAATTAATATATTTATTTAAAATTATGTAATGTTAAAGAACAAGTATATATAATAATATTAATATATAAGACAAAACTAGTTTTTGATGATCGAAAAAATTCCAAAAATCTAAATGGTTTTCATTAACTATTTATATAATGAATCCTGATAATATAATGAATAAAACGTATATATAAGACAATTAAATATATAATATGTTCTAAAATATCATATAATATTAATTCTTGATAAATATTTCCATTTTAAATGACATTTTGTACACGTATACAAGTGAAACAATTATAAAAACTAAGGGAATGAACAATCTAGAATGCCAAAATTGAATCTCATACCTTAACAAAAAAATCAATAAATGAACAGAATATAATTATAAAAAATATATTTAATTTTCAATAGTTTATGATTTATGTTATTATTAAATATACTTTCATTTTTTGGATATTATGTTCAGGTGTATAACACTTTCGGACACAAGGTATTGGTTTTCTCATCACACTTTTATTTCTTAGAAATATGTCATATTAACCACTATTTATTGTTTATGGGTTATGTGTATTGTATATTGATGTATCAAATAATGAATAAAATTATCTTCATCATATTCATTATGTTATTTTTATATCATTAATTTAATGGGGGAAAATGGTTTGATTGTTCCCAAAGTGGTAAGAAATTCTCTCTAGGCCTCCATTTTCATTTGGATTACACTGTCTCTTTCTTTAACGAAATTAATATATAATTTATTACTATATTATATTTATAAATTATGTCTATACGTTCTAAACACATGTATCTATATCATTTCATCTTTATTTTTAGGTAAATTCATGTTTTACACGATTACCTTTTCAATTTCTCCCGATAAGAAATCCCTATTTTGGATTGCATCCCAATTTCATACCCATTTACTGTACCACATATAATATATATTAAGACACCATTATTTTTATAAAAAGACTATTTTATCTTGATAAACTATATTACTCATTTATTTTTTTAAATAAATTATTATGAATTTTTCTATTTTAAAAAATTTTATATGTTTTTTTAAAACGCACTGAAGTGTCCATATTTAATGTTTCTAAAATATTATATTTCATATTTTATCTTCAGTTGTAAATCATTCATTCCTAAAACATAATTTCACTATCTATCCACTTTTTTCATATACTTGTTATAATAATATTTTATAAAAAATATACATGATTTAAAAAAGAACACTTTTCTTCAATGTAAAGAAGTGTGTTTCTCTCAGGAATACTTAGATAAATTTATTGGAATATTTTCATCAATTTAAAAAACATTTGTTGAATATTACACATAATTTAGATCAATAGTTTATGATATAAGCACCCATATTTTAATATTTTATATGATTAGTTTTACTATATATCTTCTATCATGATAACATTCTCTCTATTATTTAGAATAGTAAGTATTTATGTTAACTGATTAGGGGAATTTTATTTACATTTCGTATGTATTTGTTTTTTATGTTTCACCCCATTCGTATGAGGAATTTTTTGGAAATTGTAGGTGATCAGAGGGTCCTTTTATATCACATCGATGAATCGATTGGTCTCATGAGAAAAAATATATATAGGATTGGGAAAAGCTATACCAATTTAATATCAGTTATGGAAATGGACAAGACCTTAACCAATTATTTTCAGGTTTTTTAGAAGGGTCCTCAACAGTATATTTCAAATTTCAAGGAATATGGATTCCATCATTATTATAATAGTAAATCACAAACCATGTGATTATTATAATAGTATAATATCCATGGTTATGATTCATTCACATATACTTATTTATTTGGAACTATTTAATCATATTTTATTCTTATTGTACAATGATCAAGATTATCATTTAAGGGAATATATTTTTAGTTTTTAATAATTAAATATTGTTTATTTTTATATTATCTTCTACAGTATTTATTACACTTACTGAGTATTTGAGCTCACCCAATTCAAATGATTTATTTTTTCCTAGGATTCAAAGATGGATATTATTAATTACTTCTATGTATAGTCTAGGAGATCATGACTGTTTTCTTTAGAGTCAATATGTTGGTTTTTTCATTCCAAGTTGCAATGTAAAAATTATATCGGTATATGGTTTCCCAAAACTATAAAACTATTCAGAGAATTTAGATGTGAAAAACTGTTCATAGTACCAATGAAATAAATTGAGGCACAATCTCTAGGATACTGGGGTTGGAGTCTTTACAGTTGGAATTAGAGAAATTTTAGAAAAAACCTTGGAAAATAGATTTAGAAAACTTATATTATGGAACATAACCCTAATATATAATTTGAGGATAAATTTAGAAAAAATTCTATATTTTTGTTAAGGTCGAGATTTTGTGGGTATTCTTAAAAATACATCCCTCTCTGGATAGTACAAGTGGATTTGTTTCTCAAAAAGATGTAATTAAAGGGTAACAAATATAACAAGGCATGTCAAGCCAAACTCAGCCAGACCTAGTATAAGAAAAGGGGACTTACTGTGTACTTGGTTTGACACTTCCCGGGGATATTCTTAGGATAATTCAAATACCCATTAAAACCCATTATGATGATTTATACATAATATTCCACCATGGAAACCATGTTTATGATTTTTAGATTATCAATGTAGAAATTTTCAATTTTTGCGAATTTTTTATAGATAAAATTTGTGCATTATGATTCATAACCTAATTTAGTATTTTCCATTTTTTAATAAATGGCTCATTGTATAAGGAATAGAAACCATATGCACAAATGTCTTTCTTATAGGGACTTACCTGTTATGAACGATAATGATGTTTGAGAAAGAGCTACAACTAGATCTCAACAACTCAAAGCTATATTGGGACAACTAAATCATTATATAAGCAATAACCCTACTCTAATAGAGTATCCTGATCCCCAACATGATGTAACAACGTTATAATGATTTATATGTCAACAACCACCATCATTAAATGGGAATAAAAAATCATTTTTTCATTAAATTGACAAGTTCCATACAAAATATACTTCCCACTTTGGTTAGAAAATAAATGGAGAAATGTATCATGGTAGTTAATAATCCCTTAAGATATACTAGTCAATGGTGGTTGTTGATTGAAAATAAAAAATAGGAGGAAGAAATTTCAAACATTAAATGGAAGGATTTTAAAGATTTTTTCTGAAAATTATTTTCCTTGGGAACAATGTGTGGATATAGAGAGACAATTATTGAGAGTAATGAAAAATATGGATGAAAACTATTACATTATTAAAGCCATAATTACATGTTTAGAAAGGCATTATATAGTTTACATACAGAATCGAAAGAAAAATATTGATCAATTCATTATTAGTTTAACACTATTCTTATGAAGGGAACTCGTATCACATAAATTCTTATCATACGATGATATATTCACATGTTCTATCAAGACAGATAAATAGTTCTCTATGTCTTATGACATTAATGTAAAATAAGAGAATATGATTGTGGAGGAGAAAATAATGGGTAAAGGTAAAAATGAAAATTTAATATTTAAAGATGCGATACATGTGGAAGAAACACCATGATACCTTCTAGAAAAAAATATTTTTACTAAAAGTTATGTAATAAATTCCTTAATGCTCATAATTTCTAGGTAATTAAATAAGATACAAATAATTATTTGTACAATTATAGGGATATGGGACACTATTCAAAGGAATGTCTGATGCCTTAAGAAAACATGTTTCAAAAAAGGCCACAGGATCAAGGATAAGATTATGTGATCACAACATCGAATGTAGAAGATCCAAATGATGTGTTGGTAGGTACATTAATTGTCTCATAAAATAATTGTAAATCATTATTTGATTTTGGATCATCTAATTACATTATATATTTATAGTTTCATTAAAAAATATTATATTTATAATTCTACATAACCAAATAGTTTTTATTAAGGAACCCAAATCAAAACTATATCACAAAGAATATTTGTTGTGTATGTCATATTATGACACAAAACTGTTCTCCAATTGATGATTTTGGCATCATAATTGTGGTTTATTTTGATATATTCCTTATTGAAAACTAGATTTTTAAATATAATAGAAATATTTAATATAATGAGAATTAAATTATGATTCATGTTGAAGGAATTTAATTTTTAATCTTTGGAGGGTGGACTTCATCATTTTAGTAAAATATGGATCCACATCTAGTATCTCTTCTTAAAAATAAATCTTAGGGAAGAATAGAAAACAATATAAATGGATGAGGAATGAAATATTAAAATTTATGATGTACGTATGGTTTAAGAATAAATTTATGTATTTTAATAGGAATTACATTGAAAAACATTATAGTGATATGTTGAGTTTTTAATTGATTTAATCCTTAATTCAAGGCCAATATAAATGAATTTTTATAGAAAGGAAACTTGGGAATTACTGGATTTGAATAAAAAATATATAGAGTTGAGTAATATTAAATTTATTCACCCTATTATTTCTACATGGGGAGACCATGTTCTCCTTGTCAAGAAGAAATATGCATCCATGTGTCTATGCATCGACTATAGGGAAATTAATTATATTATAATAAACAACAAAAATCCATTGCCTCACATTTTTGATTTATTTGAAAAATTCAAAGAGTTCAATATTTTTTGATGAATGACCTTCAATATTGATATCATAAATTTGATGTGAGGCAGGAAAAAATTATGAAGGTAGCATTTCAAATAAGTTATGGACATTATGAGTTTATAGTAATAACATTTGGATTGACTAATTCTCTATCTATTTTTTTGATTCCAATAAGTAATGTGTCTGATGATTATATTATTGTTATTTATATTATTTATTGATGATTTCATGATATATTCGAAATGATATTAGGACCATTATAACCAATTGAATATTTTTCTAGAGACTCTTAGAAGAAATGTGTTATATTGGATGTGTAGCATATGTGAGTTATAGAATTCATAATTATCTTTTCATGGCCATATTTCCTCCATGTAGGGAATTTAAGTTGATCCTTTGAAGAACAATTTAGTTCAGGAATGGACTACAAATATGAATATAACATAGGTACATCATTTCATTTGTTTAATAGGTTACTATTAGTGTTTATTTCCTAATTTTTTCTTGAGTTTCAACCTGCTAACTACAAATACCCATAAAAATGTTAGACTTATTTGTAAAATGGAATTTGAAGAATGAATTGACGAAAAGAAGTGGATATTAGTGAGTGATCTGATAATGAATCTACCATTGGGAAATGGTTGATTTCTGATTTATAGTGATGCATCATAGAAAGAAAATGGTTGTGTCCTCATGAAATATGATACAATTATTTCCTATGTACCAAGGCTATTAAAAACTCTTGAACAGAAATATCCATGACACGTCTTGACCCCCGAAACCCTATAGATGATGCGTTAAGAAATAGGGTGTGTAATTTTTTTATAAAAAAAGAAATGGTAATGAATTACACATCATGTTCCATAGATAGGATCTTGGTATTTTAGGTTCTGGGAAACCAGATACAAATGTTACATTTCTTCAGTATAGAACAAAAAAGACTTCACAAAGAATCCAACACTTAGTGTAACTAAAATTTACAAAACCTGTAAAAATACAATTAAAATATACGGTGATAATTAAATTTCCCAGTTAGGGGGTTTTTAAACTAAAGAAATAAATAAAACTTTTAAAAAACATCCCTTAAAAAAATTCATAAAATATATTCTAAAAGAAAACTATAATACATAAAGCATAACAAAACAGTATTACAAGAATTACCTGTGAACATTTTAAGGAACATTAACAGGACTACAATAATACATGTTCCCATCATAAGAATGTATATATAAAATTCATGGTGTGAAACATATTATTAAGGAGTTAGTTAAACAATTATTTGTGAATCCTGTAAGGGTTCAGGTACAAAATTAAAACATAGAAAATATACATGATCAGAGTTGTGCATAAAAAAAGTCACAATTAATTTATCACATAAAATGAACACCGTAATAAAACTGGTAATCTACCATTATTTGTATTAATGTTCATTAGATGAGTTCTAGATAAACATTATGTAATGTGCATTTACTTATTTTGATACTCAAAAGTAAGGATACTAATAAAATATATTATATTAGTAGAATATTCACATGGTTAATTAAATATTATAAACATAATGAGGGAATTTATAATGCAATACTTTTTCATGGACTCGTTCCAAGACCATAATCTCTTTTTCAAGGCCTTATTACAAAACTATTAATTTTCTAAGGGCTTGTGGCATGTCATGATTTGTCTCATGAGATCTACAGATGCATCGAGAGGTTATAGTGGGCCTCACCCATCACATAATAATTCTAATAAATTCCTCTTATGGCCATGTAGGGTCGTATATTCAATGTGTCCCATACCACTTTGAATATTTAATTTCTGATTTCATATTATTCAAGGTGTCCTATACCACTTTGAAAAATTTATTCTTTATACATAAATGGTCATAAGAGTTAAATTTCATTCATTATCATTTTCATAATTATAGTTAATCAAGCATTAAGTGTTAACACTAAACTAATAAATATATGGATTTTTTGTTACATTTTTAGGCTATGGGTATAACCAATTAACAATGACAATAATGGTAGGAAGATTCATTGTAGCACATGTGATGATAACTAATGCACAAAAAATAAATGTTTATAATGGTTTTGTAACATAAAATGATAACCCTTAAATTATGAAATTATTATTTCATGAAAATAATAATTCTATATTCCAAAATGAATAATATTGAATTGAAGAAAGTGGGCATTAATATTTTTAACATATGCTGATAAATGGGAATATCTAACAAAAATAAACATTGATAATCAAAAACATTTACTTTAGCCGGTTGAAGTGTGATAGTTTATATGGAAAACAATAGTTTCATGTGTAGTATACATGCTTAATATTATAATTAAACATATTTATCTTCATCTTCCCAAGAATGTATATATTTTCATGCATAATCAAAAGAACATTTCAATAATAATAAATAGAAAATCATGTAATTTTAAATGTACTAACAAGGTGATGTCTTTAATTAAACTTTTTAGGAACACAATAACAAAACAAGGTTTTGTTATTGTTTTCCATCATAAAACTATATCATGTTTATTGTATAGAATTATATAAAACCATGTGAATAAAAAATTTATCAATTAATACATGCCTTTGAATGATTGTGGTTCTCATAGATATCCGTGTGGGTATTAAAATTATATAAAACTATGTCAAAAAAATGTTTATACATGGGGTTCTCACAAACAAAACAAGGTTTAATAATTACATAGAAATATTGTGAAACTAAAAAACATAATTTAATCACCAAAAATTGGTTTTATGAAAACAAAATTTGGATTATGATTAAAACACAGAGGCATATACATAAAACCTTATATATGTATATAAATAGTACAATTAAACAAAAAAATTGAATACATACTTATTTTACATGTATAAGAAATCTATATTCCAGCATTTGAAAAACTCATGGACAAAGTTTGTCTGATTCATATCGAACAATAGTATATACATATAACCATATATTAAAAAAGTGTATATATGGGTCATATAAACAAAACTAAAGTGGTTTAAACCCTTATACGAGTTATGTAAGTAAAGTTTACCACTGCACTTCTCATTAATCGAACGGGAATAAGAAACTAAAGGTATTTTATATGCTTATATATAAATAATATATATATATATGTTTATATATGGTTTATTCACACAAAAACCATGTAACCCATAATAGAATTATGTTTTTAAACCTCGATAAAACATTGAAAATAAATTTTAAAAGACATAAAACCGGTTCAGAAGGTGAGTTTTTTATACTATAAGACTATCTATATGAATGTGTATAAATATATACACATAAGGGTATTTTTATAGAAAATACACTCCCTTACATTTTTATTTAAGGAAATCGTGAGGTGTAGTTAATATAAAAACACCCTTATCCAGATTTTCAAAAAATAAGTTTCAAAAAAATTATCCCTTATAAGAAAATAACCTCAAATATAAATTTTTATGAATAAATTAATCCCTTACAAGTTTCTTTAATGAAAACTTGAGATGTAGGTAATATAAATATACCCATAAGCATATTTTTAAAACATAAGTGTATATAAAATTATCCCATACAAGAAAAAAAACTTAAACATAAATTTCTATTTAGAAAATAATCGCTTACCTTGATTTAGATGCTTAGGCACACTAATAAAGGTAGCATATGAAGGGTATGTAATACCCTCACTAATAAGTATACTGAAATCCAGAGGGTAAAAAAAAAAAACCATAAGGCATTACCAAACTTATGCTAGAGATGATCCAAAGATGTTGGGTTTGCTAGAGTATATATATACACTCAATTAAGCTTAATTGAGAAGATTTGTTGAAATAATAGTGATTACAAAAAAAATCCTATGTGAGATCTGGTTCATACTAAAAATGGAAGAGGCCAAAATTTCCAATTAGTTTCTGATAGAATTAATAAAATAAACATATATATGTTTCACAATCAGAGTAAAAACAAATAATATTTGACAAAATTATCATAGTAAGTATATTAATTACCCATAAATAAAAGAGAAACTATGAAAATAGTGGAGGAAAACAAGATGCCGACACCAAATGATGATAGAAAATAGGGAATGAAACATGTGGGTTAGAATTAAATCGAGATTAATAATGAACATCTTAGTTAGATCATATTAGAAACCTTACTATAAAAGATTCGAAGACCATGACCAGAGAACCTATCTAACCATAAATCCAAACCCTTACATTGATTAGACATTTGACATCACCGGGACAATCTTCCTCATTCATGGTCGAATGCCTCACACTGGTCATGATACTCATGATGAACTCGACCCATGCCATGGCTCGAGATCCCTGGTGGAGACCTCGACTCCGACAGACACATCTGGATGATAAGACTCCAACGACCGCGATGTGTGACACTTGAGTCACACCAATAGACGAACAAAACTTCTCTCGAGATCCTTTGGACGAAATTAATCCTGATGAAACCTTCCTCAACACCACCCTTATGCGTGACACACCCCACTGATGCCCTACACTTAAGGAGTGCATCCTGGTTTATGGTGAGACACCCCCTCTTCACGAATCATCCCTTTTTTTTGTCATTTTCAACATATTTTATTATTATTTTACCTTTATAATTTATTATTATTATATTATTAACAATGTTGAAAAGTCAAAAGTTTAATAAAATTAATAATCTATTAAAATTATTTTATCAATAAATTAAAATATTAAAAGGTTTTATTATTAAATTCATTTATAAAACACACACACAGACACACACACATATATATTTATATTTCATATTATATAATTAAAATGTTATTAATTAAATTAATATATTGAATACGTATGAAATTTTAAATCCAAATAATAATTATCATAATTTTTACAAAATATTTGTAAATTTGAAACATTAAAAAATATTAACATTATATATATGTGTGATTCAAGGTAAAAAAAATTGTTATTAAAACATCATACTTAAGTGTATTAAATAAAATGAATGAAAAACAATTTAGTTCACTAAAATAAAATTTATAATTACAAATATGTTCATAAATAAGTTAAAATGAAAATTAAACAGAATAAAAGTGAATATTTATAAAATTGTTTCTTATGTTTTTTATACACATTGAGTTTCAAAACATTAAATTTGAAAATTCATGTCATTAGAACATTATGGTTATTATACATTTAAAAATATAATATAAATTGTATCTTAAATCAATGTTATCATTTAATAGGGATATATTATTTACAAACATTTAAACAATCAAAACTCATAAATACCTATATATATAAAATATATCACAACACTTGAAATAAAAAAACCAATGGTCACTTGTTTCAACATTCATAACAGTAGTACATATAAAACCAAGGAATTATTATGTTTAATTAACTGAAACCATGGTTTTATTTGACAAAGTGCATTACTTCACATACCCAACTGTCAAATTCAAAAAGAAATAGTTGTCTTAATTTTAAACATCAATGGATATAATAACTTTCCCAAGTATTTATAACAGTCATGAAGACCCGTATAAAAAGTTTTTTATGGTATTTCATACCTCTATGTTGTTTTTTCTTACAGAGATGGTTCTCTATATTTCTATGCTACTTAGTACATGTTCTCTTCTCCTAGCGATTACATTATTCACTGCAGTCGGTCAAATGGATGAGGGCTACCTTCTTTGTCTTATCGTTGCACTAGGGGGTACCCTAGTGGAACTCCATAGATTTTACATTAGTTTAATAGGATATCTAGGGTCTTCAAGACTTATAGAAATATAATCATGTCCGTGTTTTTTAATTAAATATGTCTTGTTTTATTTTGAAAATAATTTCTTGAATAAAGAAAATAATAAAATATTATTATTACACCTGAAAAAGGATCAGGTTGTCACATTATTCTCGATGTTCCTTCACAAAGTATGCCATCGTGGGTTATCTTATGATGTCCTTAAGAGGAATCCTAGATTAGTTTCTTGTTCCTTGACCTCATTCGCCTATATACACTATGATCAATTAGGATCAATACTATGAATAAAGCATTATGTATTGTGGAGGGAGGGTTAAGGGTGTAGAGATTGGAGATTTATGAAGGAACTTACTTAGTAAAGATCCGTCTTACCACATCATGCCTGAGAGTTTTGATGTCATAGTCTATCCCATACATACTAAAACATAGTACTTCAAACAGATATACCACTAGAAGGTCACCCTCGAATGCAGATTCCAGAAACATTCCCAAAGCTTGGTTGTTATCTAAGAAAGGGAATCTTATGATGATACCTTCATGGTACATCCCTCTCTACCTATACTCTGAATAATTGTGATGTTGCTAGTAATCAATAAAATTAATGGTCTCCCAGATAGGTCCGGATAGCATTTGGGATAAGGGACACTTTATAGAGGCGTTTTTAGGGTAAATGACATTTCATGAAAGGGTGGTATGATTCTAAACATGTGTTTATAATTATAAATTCTAGTATCTTAGTTTTTAGAGACAAAAGGATGGTTGGTGAACTTCTTTCTTCCTTCTGAATATTTCAAGAATAAAGATCTCAGTAAGGAATAACAATTTTAATACAAATATGATATTTTAAAATACATATAAAAGTACCAAAACAAAAAAATATAATATTATCCATTTCATAAAAAGTTCATGAAACTCTTGGTTTCTTACAAACTCACTAGTACAGACTTCTTAACATCCACCCAGATGTCCCTTCAAAGGCTCCACTAACGTCGATGATTTCCCCAGTTCCCATTTAAGTGGATCCCTAAAGCGGTTCCAAACTCTTTGATCTCTTTAGTCCAGATGCATCATGGGAAATTGGGAACTATAGTGTCTGGACATCTAATGTTCCATAAGAGAAAACAATGAAGTGTATGATGTTCGACGACATCAGCATAAAAATTATTTCAATAAAATAAATTGGACGACTTGTCCTTAATAATTTACAAGTCCATAACTTGACCAGAAAGACCGTATGTCAAGATTTGACAAAGATACACCACTCTGAGGAAACTATCTTATGAGGCCTCTTGGCCGTCCTCTAGGGATGAATAATTCTCAACTAGGGTAAAGAATTAACATAGACCCACAATGTACATTACCTTTATATAATAGAACATAAATTTAGCATGCATCATAAGAAAATGGTTGAAGCCTGATCCTTAGTGGAGTTGAAGTATACAAGGAGAGGTCAATACACAATAGAGATGTTTACATTATAGATGAAGGTTTTCAAATGTCTCATAAAATTAGAAACATGAAATTGAAACTATAGTCTCTAGTATTTAGGTTCTGGAAAACTGGATACAAATGTTACATTACTTCAGTACTGAAAACAATACACCAGAACGTATACACAACTTACTGTAAATCAAATCTACTAAACTTATAAATAATAATATTAAAATTTAGGGTGAGCATACGAATACCTAGTAGGGGTATTTAAAATGAATTTTCAACTAAATATTATAAACAAATATCCCTTTAAAAATATTCTTAAAAAATTTTCTTAAATAATATGCAATACCTGAAGAATAACATAACAGTTTTCCAAGAATTACCAGTGAAAATTTTAATGAGCATTGACAAAGCTACAATAAAACACATTCTCATAATAACAATGCTTATACAAAATGCATGGTGTCTAGCATATTTCTAGGAGTTAATTAAACAATTCTATGTGAATCATGCAAGGGTTCCAGTACAAAATTTACAAATGGGAAAAGTACATGATCTGTGTTGTCCATAATCAAAGTAACAATTAATTTACCATATAAAATGAACATCATAAAAAACAATTAAAATTCAATTATTTCTATTAAAGTTCATTATATGAGTGTTGGATAAAAATTATGTAATGTGCATTTAATTATTCTGATACTCATAACTATGTATCATAACAATATATATTATAGTATTCAAACACTAACATGGTTAAATAAAAATTTTAAATATAATAAGGGAATTTATAAAGAAAGACTATGTCAAGACCTCCTTCCAAGTCCATAATCTCTTTTTGAAGGCCTCATTCTAATACCATTATTTTTCTAAGGCCTCGTGCCATGACTTGATTTGTCTCATGAGATCTACAGATACATCGAGAGCCTATAATAGGCCTCCCCCGTCACGCAATAAGTGAAATAATTTCCTCATATGCCCATGTAAGGTTTTATATTCAACATGTCCCATAACAAATTGAATATTTAATTTCCCATTCCAAATTATTCAATTTGTACCATACCACTTTGAATAATTTAGTTCTTAATCCAAAAAAGGACATAAGAGTTAAATTTCAATCTTTAGCATTTATATAAATATTGTGAATCATGTATTAAGTGTCAAAAATAAACTAATAACTATATGAATCGTCAGTTACATTTTTTAGGCTATGGATATAACAAATTAAAAATGTCAATAATGTTAGGAATATTCATTATAGCACATGTGATGATAAATAATGCACATAAAATAAATAGTTATACAATTTTTGTTACATAATGTGATAACCCTTAAATTATGAAATTCTTATTTCATGAAAATAAACATTCTATATTCTAAAATGAATAATTTGGAATTTTTGAAATTTGTAATTTATATTTAAAACATACTCTGATAAATCGGCATATCTAACGAAAATAAAATTCAATAATTAAAAAAAATTATTGTGGCAGATTTAAGAGCAATAGTTTATATGGAAATCAACTGTTTCATTTGTAGTATACATGCATAAGATTAAAATTAAACAAATTTCAACACATGTTACTTAAAATATATATGTGTTCATGCCTAATCAAAATAATATTTCAACCATCACTAATAGAAATGTATGTAAAGTCAAATGTACTAACAAGGTGATGTCTTCCAATGAAATTTGTAGACACAAAATAAAAAAACGAGGTTTTTTATTGTTTTACAACTTAAAACTGCATCATGTGTATTGTATAGAATTATATAAAACCATGTGAAAAAAAGTTTATAAATTAATACATGCGTTTCAATGATTTTGATTCTCATTCATATATTTGTGGGTTTGAAAATTATATAAAACTATAAAAACTCAGAGTTTATATATGGGGATTTCACAACCAAAACAAGGTTTAATAATTCATTATGAATATTGTACAACACACAAACATAATTTAAGCACCAAAAATTGGTTTTCTGAAAACTTAATTAGGTTTATGATAAAAACCCATAGTTGTATACATATAACCATTTATATGTATATATATATAGTTCAATTTAACAAATAAAATTAGAATACAGACTTGGTTTACAGATATAAGAAAAGTATATTTAAAAATTTTAAGAAATCATTGTAAATTTTGGTTTGTTTCATATTGAACATAAGTATATACATATAACAATATATAAAAAAATTGTATATATGGGTTTTATAACCAAAACCAAAGCTGTTTATACCTTTATATGGGTTATGTAAGTAAGGTTTACCATGGAAGATCTCATTAATTGATAGGGAATAGGAAACTTAGTGTATTTAGTATGTATAATATATATATGCATACATGTATATGTTTATATACGGTTTATTCCAACAAAAACCATGTTACACTTAAGTGCCTTACATTTTTCAACATTAATTAATCATTGAAAATCAATGTTAAAAGACTTCAAACTCATTTGAAAGGATAGTATATTAAACTGTATTACAATATATATATATATATATATATGATTTTTTATAATATATATATATAAGGATTTTTCATAGAAAATATAATTCCATAAATGTTTCTTTAAAGAAAAAATGAGCTGTAGGTAATATAAATACACCATTAAGAATATTTTCAAAACATATGTATAAATAAAATTGTCACTTACAAGAAAATAACTTTAAACATAAATTGTTAAAAAGAAAATAATCCCTTACATGTTTATTTAATGAAAATATGACCTGTAGGTAATATAAATACCCCATTAAGCCTCTTTTCAAAATATAAGTATAAATAAAATTATACCTTACCAGACAATAACCTTAAACATAAACTATTATAAAGAAATTAATCCCGTACCTAGATTTGGATGCTTGGATACATTAAGAAAGGAAGAAGAAGTAGGGTATTCAACACCCTTAGCAACATGTATAATGAAATAAATAGGATGCAAAAAAAAACACCAGAAGGTATAACCAAACATAAACCAAAGATGGTCTGAGGGAGTTGGGTTTTCTGGAGTATATATATATACACATAAGAAAGATTACCCAAAAATATTTGTGGAAACATAAGTGATTTAAAAAAACAAATCCTATGTGAGATCTGATTCATACTAAAAATGGATGAGGTGAAAATTTCTAATTAGTTTTTGATAAAATTACTTATAGAAACATATATATATTTAACCATCATATTGAAAAAAGTTGTATTTGAGAAAATATCACAGTAATGTTATTTAATAAACCATAAATAGAATAGAGAAAATTAAGATAGTGGAGGAAAACTAGATGAAAAAACAAAATATGGATAGAAAACATGGAATGCAACTTGTGGGTGTGACTTAATTTGAGATTAACGACAATCATCAAAGTTAGATCAAATTAGAAACCTACCTATCAAATATTTGAAGACCAAAAACAGAGAACCTATCTTTGCCTAAATCCAATCCCATACCATGAATAGACCAGTTGAAAAAACCTACATGGACTTCCTCATCCATATTTAAAATCCTCACACCGGTCATGATAACCTCAACGAACTCGACTGCCGCCATGGCTCAAGATCCTTGGTGAAGACCTCGACTCCTAAGAACACTTCTAGATGAATGGACTCTGATGGCCACAATGTGTGACTCCAGAGCATCACTAACCCTCATCCTCAACCGCTGTCGAGATCCCCAATTCCTGATGACTCAAATATCTTCCTTTTTTTATTTTCTATCTATTTTATTATTATTATACATTTATCTTTAGTTGTTATTATATTATTATTAATTTTATAAAGTCAAAATTTTATTAAAACTAATAATCTATTAAAATTATTTTATGAATAATATTCAAAAAGTAAATGTTTTTATTGTTAAATTAATTTATAAAACACACACATATATAATTATATTTAATATTATATACATAAAATTTTATAAATTAAATTAATAATTTTAATATGTATTAACTTGAAAATAAAAATATTAATTATCATAAGTTGTACAAAATATTTGTAATTTTGAAACTTTAAAAATTATTAGTATTACATATATTTGTTTATAAATGTATCAATAATTTGGTTAAAACATCATACTTAAGTCTTTTAAAAACAACTCATATAAAAAAATTTACTTAACTCAAAAAAAAATTTAAAATTATAAAAATGTTCATAAATACATTAAAATGTAAATTATATAGAATAAAATTAAATAATTATAAAATTGTTTCAAGTGTCTTTTATCCATATTATTTTTCAAAATATTAAATTTTAAAATACTTTTCCTTAGAAAATTATGGTTATTATACATTTAAAAACATAATTTAAATTATATCTTAAATTATTGTGTCATTTAATCATGCTATAATATTTATTGAATTTAAAACATTTGAAAACCTTAAAATATCTATATGTTTAAAAAATATAAAAATACGTGTAATAAAAATACGAATGGTCACTTGTTTCAACCTCTATAATAGCAGTTCATATTAAAAAATGGAAGTTGTTTATTTAATTACCCAAAAACATGGTTTTATTTAACCATGAGCTTTAATTCACATACCTAATGTTCAAATTCAAAAAGAAATTGTCATCTTAATTTTAATCTTAAACAACTATAATAATGGTCTCAAGTATTTGTAAATGTTAATGAGGACCCTTAAAATATGAGTTTAGGTTATTTCATGCATCTATGTCTGTTTGGATTATAAATATGGTTCTATAAATCCCTCTACTGCTTAGTACATGTGCCCTTATCCTAGTAATTAATTTCTTCACTACAGTTAGTCTAAGTGACAAGTGATGCTTTCTTGGTATCATCATGGTTCTAGGGGGTCTTCCAGCAGCGCTCCTCAGATTTTCCATCATTTTACTAGGATAGCTATGGTCTTTGTGACTTATTAAAATTTAATCATTTTAGTATTTTATAAATAAAATATGTCTTGTTTTATTTTCAAAATAATTTCTTGAATGAAATAATAATAAAATGTTATTATTACACATGAAAAAGGTTTGGGGTATCACAATTCATTAAAAAAATCTAGATTTTGTAACTATAATATTTTATCTGATGATATGGAGACACCATCTCTCCAGTGAATGATATGCGATATATATAGATCTCATGTGTTTGAAATATATATTATCATAAAAATAACTCAACTTTAGGTAATAAATAAGCATAGAGATACTCAAGGATTATTATTGATCAATACACAATAACCCAATAATGGAAAATAATATTGTATATGAATTGGGCTAGAAAGATCATAGATTTCTAAAAAAACGAGGATTGAAAGGGATCTTGTGTTCATAGATCTAGTAAGGATTTATATGGGAATTATCGAAGGAGGTGAAACATCAGTACTATTTCAAATGGTTTCCAATTCATATCTATTGGAATCGATTAAAACTTCTCAATATTAAAAAATTTATTTTGAAAGGAAAATTAAAGCTATGAATGATGGGAAGATGGCAAACATCAAGTATGAGGATGCTATTCTGAAATTTTGGAAGAGGCATTGCTTTCCATCTTTACTTAATCTAAAAACGAATTATTGTATGATTCACATATCCATAATTTCACTATAAACATTGGTTTTACATTGATGTATTAGGATTTGAAGGAGTATTTATGGATGGATAATATTAAATAGAAAATTGTTGATTATGTATCATGTTGTTTAGTCTATAAATAGGTAATTATTGAAATAAAATATTCTAGAGTACTCATGAAACCTATACCAATTTCTACATGGAAATGGGATGAGATTACTATGTATTTTTTCACTAGATTACCCAATTCTCCTTGAAATAGTGATGCAATATGAATAATATTTGATAAACATACGCAAAATTCATATTTCTTCGCTAAAGGAGGATTTTTCACTAGAGTTCCTGAAATGAAACTATGTTAATGAAATTTTAAGTAATCAAGGAGAACCTATATAAATTGTGTGTGATTATGAACCATGATTTAAATTAAATGTTTGTAATGGTTTTTAGAAATAATTTCTTATAATATATTTATTTTAGTTATGATTATCTCCCTCCAACTATCAAACAGATCAAAATGATGATCCAACATTTTGAATACATGTTGAGATCATTGCCATATATCATTCATGGTATATGGGAATGATATTTAACTTTGGTAGAGTTTTCCTTCAACAATGGTTTCCATTAAATTATTCAAATAGAAAATTATTAAACATTATATGGAATGACATTTCTTACATCAACTTATTGGGATACAGTTGGTGAAAAGGAGATTGTAGGACCAATACATTTGAAGGAAACAATTATAAAGGTAAAGACTATTCAAACCCATATCAAAGTACTAGAATGTAATAAAAAGGGATATATTGATAATTAAAGGAAGGACTTGGAATTATTAGTTATAGATCATGTATTATTGATGGTATCTTAATGGAATGTTTTTATAATATTTGGAATGAAATAAAATTTGAGACCGAGGTACATTAGACCTTTTGAAATCAGGGTGATAATTTGACATGTGGAAATCAATTGGTGATGCCACCTAGCAATTCTATTGTACAAAAAATGTCCTAAATCTCTTAGTTAAGGATGTAAATGTCATAACAAACACATTTCATCACATAAGAAGGAATAAAATTTTGACCTCATTTACCTTATAGTAAAGATCCTGTCTAGATTCTGGACAGTAAAGAATATGTGTTGAGGAATTAGATGAATTTTTAGGTAAAGATACATTAGAAAAACCAGAAAATTGAAGATGCAATGTTGGAACTGGAGGTACATTTGGTGAAGAACTACCTAAGTATTTTTAATAGTTTACATTATAGATATTTTTAGGATGAAATATTTTGAATGTGGGGAGAATGATTACCTCAATATTTCAGGGTATGTGTCTTCCTAAAATTTATCATCTTCTACAGTTTATGCTTTATGTAACACTGAGTTTAAAACATTATTATACTATTAAATATAGCCATTTGAATAATAATTTGACAATTATGAATATTAATATGACCAATAGAATATAAACATCACCTATAAAATTAGAAAATAAATTTGGGTAACATGTAAATATAAATATTGTTTATTTATATAATTAAATAAGTAAAGAAATGTTTAAAATACACTTAATTATGTGTTGTTATTTTTTTGCAAGGTAAAATTTTATTTACAATTTCAAAATTAATATAATTATAGAAAATGATTTTTTTTATAAAATGGATTCATCAATTAATATTTTATTTTCTTATCATTATATTATAATTTTATTATATATTTATTATTTTTTCAACGTTTTATAAAATCAATTATAATTTTAAAATCGGTACTTTTAAAATAACTGGTTATTTTAATTAAAAATTCAATTTTTCATAATTAGAAAATTATTTTGATAAAATTATGTCAATTTTATAACTCTAAATGTTTATAAATGGTTATGATTAATTTTTTATATTTTTCTAAAATATTTGATTTTTTGGTGAATAATGAAATATGGTAATTTTCATTATATGTATATTATCTTTTAAATACACTATTTATTTAGTCAATTATGATGAAACCACTATATTATTAAAACATACTCTATTTAATATATTTTTTCAATAGACTAAAAAATTTCATAGTATTGTGCAATCATAAAAATCTAATGAATAAAATAATTAAAAAACACCCCTCTCCACCACTATGAATACCACTACTCATCACCTCTTCTCCTCACACCTCCAAATCCTTGAATCATGTACAAAATCTACCCAGTACCTCTACTATACCTATAATACACTTTTGGGTAAATCTATTATCACCCAAAATACCATTTCAATGTTTGTTAAGGAGGCTCTGAAGGAGAGGAATTCAGGAGGTAAAATCCACTTTTGTTCTTTTAATTTTCATTCATTTTATTATTATTTACTTACCTAAACTATCCAGAAATTAATCATAACTCCATTATATTATATATAAGATATTTTTATTATGTTAATTCAACATAATCCATCAATTTAGTGTTCCTTTACTTTTTATTATAAAAATGAAAACATCATTTCTGAGGTACCGATTTAACGCCTTTATGATGAAGTGTTTTTGTTTCTCAATTATGCCTTCAAGGAGGGTCATAATACCATTTTTATGACTAAAAAATAAATTATTTTTGGTAAAAAACTTATTCAATACTTTGGAACTAGTATATGTTTGAACCATGGTCGTTCATTGCATGAATTGGAGTATGGTTTGTGTTTGTTTGCAAGATGTGGTGTGCGCGAAAGGGAAGTGGAGCGCGAAATAAAAGTGTCTTGTATGATATAAAGAAGGCATGTGTGAAAAACTTCCGGTTGCATGTAAAAGCATCGGCGTGCATGGAAAAATAGTGTAGTGCATGGAAGAATAGAGTTGTGTGCGAAAAATAGAGTGATGCATGAAAACCAGCATGGTCTGTCAAATTGTGGAGGATATTTTTTCGTGCAAGAGGTGTTTCGGAATCAGAATGTCAAAAAATGGAAAAGGCTTGGGCTGCACAAAATATGTGGAGATGTGTGCGAAAAACGATTCTTGCTTGAATAGTTTTTCTCGCCAATGGGAGGTTTTTCGCACCAAGATGTGTTTTGCACACGGGGGTCTGAAATGCTAATAAATAAGAGGTGACCCCCTCATTCCGTACAGTTGAAGACTTAGAGAAGATCCACGGTCTGATGCGTGAAAAATGTTCGCATAAGGGGAGTTGCGTGAAGAAGACCGAGGATTCCCAAAACATTAAAGTTGCGCGAAAAACGCAAACATTTCACAAAAAATCTGAGGTTGCGCGAAAAGCTTTAAACATTGCAGAAAATCCCAAGCTGCACGAAAATGGTGCTACTCGTAAAGATGTGTGTAAAGGAGGATTTTGTGTGAAATATTTTCTGAGTGAAAATTATGTATTTTGTGCAAAAGATAGATATTTCGCACAAAGGGTTGGTGTTTCACGAAATATTCAGTATAATCTGTTTATGTGTTTCGGGTATCTGGTTCAGTGGTTCAGTGCATGAAAGTGCATCATTTCCTGACATCGATGCATGAAGAGTCTCCTACCATGTAGAGGCAAAGACATCAATTCAAATATATTGAAGATACCCTCATGTATATAAACTATTTGGGACTTCATCAAAGGTAGTGAGCCTGGGGGAGTCAACGGGAGTGACCCAAGGGACGCAGTGGGCTATCCCTGAACATTTGTAAAGGAAGTGAGCCTGGGACATAGTGACTGTTCCTGAACATTTTTAATCAAAAAATCGTGAAAAATAGAGGAATTAGGTACAACAGACAACCTGTAGGTGTATACTCCTTGGGCGCAGCCATTTGTGGTGAACCAAGTAAAAGTGATGTGTCAACTTCCTACTTTCATTTGTTTGAAAGGTTTAACAAGTTCCTACCAACGTGGAAATAATATCCACAACTTTAAAAAGAAAAAAATTAAAACCCTGATTCACCCCTCCCCTCTCAGGGTGTTATGGGGTCCTTTAGTATATATACATAATATTTATACATAACATAAAACTAGTATATAGTGACTCAAAAAAATCTAAAACAATCTAAATGGATTTCATTAATAATTTATCTAATGAATTATATAAATATATGAAATTTTTTTTATATTAACATTAAAAATATTTTAATTTCAATTATTACATATAATATCAATTATAGATAACCATTCCCATTTTACATGATATTTTTTACATTTATACAAGTAATCCAATCAGAAAAACCAAGGAAACGATCAATCATTATTGACAAAATTGAATATAAAAACTCATAAAAAATTAATTATGTTAACATAATAAAATTATAATAAATAAAATCAATGTAAAATATAATCTTAATTAAATTATTCATGAATTTAATTTCATTATCCTGGACATTATGCACATGTGAAGAACACTTTCAAACACATGGTAAGGGTTTTCTCATCTCACATTTATTTATATGATATTTGCCTTATTCACCACTATTTCATGGGTGTGGTGTAAACATTAACTTATCATAACATGAATTAATTTATATTCATGGTATTCAATGTCTTATTTGATGATAATTAGTTTAATGGGGAATATGGTTCGACCTTTGGAAAAATGGTATGTGATTCTCCATGAACATCCATTTTTCATTTGTGTTACGATTAATTTCTCTTTACCCCAAATGTAATACTTTATTATTTATGTATAATTATTATAAATTTTTTTTACATTTTTTCAAAATCCTATATCTAGATCAATTCATCTTTATTTGATGGGAAATTTCTATTTTATAATTCCCTCTTTTCAATTTCTCCCAATTAGAAAATATAATTAAGGGGTACTTACTAAATTCATACCCATATTCAATTACAACCCATAATAGTTTTTAGGGGAAATATATTTTTATAAAATAAATATTTTAATTATGAAAAATTAATATTTTTCATTTCTTTTTTCAATAAAAAATTATGACTTTTTCCTTTCTAAAGACCATTTTTAATTTTCTATTAAACCTCACTATAGGGGAACATTTCTAAGGTTTTTTAAAAACTATTTTTACATGTTTTAAATTAAGTTGTATATAAGATATTAATAAAAATATTTTCATTATTTCACCATTTTATACTTGGAGATATACCTGTTACAATCTGATTTTATGAGAAATTCAAAATTATGTCTAAAAGAACTATTATTTCCAATGAAAAAAGGGAATTTATCTCAAGAATTCATCAATGATATTATTAGATCATTTTAATATATTTTAACATACCCTATTGAATCTTATTATTAATTGGGATAGATCTTTTATGATATCAATTAAAATATGTCATTAAACTTTTTGATCAGTTTGACAATAGAAGTGGTTTCTTAATACAATTCACCATATTACTCTGAATGGTATTGATTATGATTACTGATTGGTGAAAGTTATTGAAATTTTGTATATATATGTTTTTTATATTTCACCCGATACATATTCGGAATTTATTGGACATATTTAGAGAGGTTAAGGGACCTCTATATCTCCTAGATACATAGGTAGGTCCAATTAGACCAAAATAATATAGACATTGTCGAGGCTGTGCCCGTTTATTTTTTTAAGTGGATTTGGTTGAGGCCATAACCATTTATTTTAATGTTTCTTGGATGTGTCCTAAATGGTACATTTTGTATGCCTATAATTATTCATTTCAACATTATCATATTTTTAATTGATAAACCATGTGATTATTCAACTAGTAGAATATCTAGGGGTAAGTTTCCTTCTCGTGTGATTATTTATATAGCCTTTCTTATTATGATTTTCATTCTTCTATAACATGATCATGATTAAGTTTAAATTGTATGTTTTCTTTCACATTTCATCGTTAATCTTTTTTATTTTATATACCACCATATTTCTTACCCCTACTAAGAAACACTTTATTTTGAATTATTTTTCCCCAGGATGCGAAGATGTATATTATGAATGACATTCAATGATAATATAGGAGATGAAGAGTGTTTTTATTGTAATTTCTTTATTTGTTTTGTATTAATTTTGCAATGTAACCTGTATATTTGTAAATTGATTTCTTGAGGTACTATAATATTTGGTCCTTTTTGACGAGAAATCTTGTTCATAGTACCAATGTATTAAAGTAAGGAACTAGCTATGGGATATTTGGATTATAGTATTTATAATAAACATGAAAAATCAAATTAAGAATGAATAAATATAAATTAAATTTATTATTCAGTAGTTACAACATTTATAACACAATATAGGACTTAATTAATGAATTATCTATTAAATGGTAATTTATAATTTTTTAAAATCATTTTACTTTGTAACCATCTTCATTTAATTGTTTTAAAAATATTGTTATATATAATTTAGAGGTTGTTTGTGAATTTTTTTAATATATATTAATTTATTTAAAAATATATAAATGTCAATCTTTTCATTATTTTTTATATTGATTACCTTTTACTATTTAAAAATTATCAAAAAAGATTTTCTATCAAATATGTATTGACAATCGTATTCCACTATCAATTTTTTATTCATTATAAATAATAATCTATACGTTAAAATGGATTTCAAGTAATATTGAATTATTTTTTTATTGTATTATTTATTCATATGATATTTTTATGGAATATAAATTTCATTGTATATTTATGAAAAAATGGAAAATTCTTTTCTTATGGGATCAAAGATGGGTTTCATTAATTTTTTGATGAAAAAATGACACCTTAAAAATGTTATTATTCATAATATGGTACTTTATCATTATAGATGATAATTGATGACCCTGATAAATCTTATATCATAGATGATTCTAATATATTTTATACGAAAAGTGATCCTGATATATATATCCAACACATTAAGTAAAGATCATTTTATTTAAACGAATGATGGAGGGTGTTAACCATGGTGGTTTATCCAATATATTTATTTAAGATATAATTATTTATTAAATGTGTGAGCATGAGTTAAGAATATAATTCATTAAAAAAATTATATGGGTTTTATTTTTTTTTTCTATGAGTTTCTATGGTTCAAATTATTAAAAAGTTTTCTCCTAAGTGCATATGATATATTTTATATATAATAATAATAATATGGAAATGTTAAAATGTTATTGGTGTTCATAATTTTCACTAACATGACATGTTAATTTTTTTATATCCCTTACTATGATTTTTTCCCATCCCACATTCTCAATTGTCTTTCACTATTTCTATGTATTAGTATAAATAAATAAAAAATCATATTGAAATTCATGATTATTTATCATGAAATTAACATGTATTTCATTTTAAAAGATTTATATTATTGTAAAAATGGAAACTAAGTTGATTTTCACACATTGTATTTTATTGGGTTGTTGTATAAGAGTTATGACCTAATACACTAACATTATAAAACTAAAAATTACTTCATAAATATATGAATGTGAATCATTGTTAAAATAATAATCATTATACATTATTTTAATTTTGGGCCCTTATACTTGGATTAATGTAATGGTTTGGAAATCATTAGCTGTTATGTTAATGTTTTTATATTACCCTTGAGAGGTTTTAAATTTATTATATTTTGAGATGATATAAAATATTTATTTTACCATGTTTCTTAATCTAAAATATGTCCAATCAAAATTGTTTTCCACTTATGCAACTAGGAAGATGATGTTGGAATGTATTAATAAGATAAAATCCTTACAAAAAGTAACATGAATGGATTGAATTGTAAATTAGTAGAATTTCAATAATGGATCAATAGTTTATTGATGGTGGTGTCTTACTTATTAGAGAATAATCAATTATTAAATAGTGTAAAATTCTAAAATTTGAGGATTTTATGAAACAAAACACCTAAATATTCTGTGGAACCTCATATCGTGGGATTGATCGTGGGATGATTAATTCTATAAAATATATTTTTGATGTTATGAGAAATTTACAGTGTCAAAATTCACCAATTTCTATTTACCATTTCAAAGGTTAATCCAATCAGTTTTTATCATTATATAAGAATAATATGAAGAAATATATAAGGTTTCTACCATGCAGTGGGATGTATATATATATATTGATTGTATCCCTAAGAAATATTTTCTTAAGGATATTAACATAGAATAGAGAAAAAAATTCATGAAATTGAGGAAAAAGGAGGAGGATTCAATAACAATAAATGAATAATATTTTACTTTATTTTCTATTTTCACACTGAATAATATTTCAGACCCTAACCAAAAAATATAAAATTTAATTCTGGATTGAAACTAGGTTTATGATGATAATTATACACATGGGGATTTCTTTATCATTGGATAGATATTAATTGTGATAATAAATTTGGGATGAAACACATTTATACATCGCGTTGACATGAGTAAGAAGTAGTTAAGTGGGAAAGAAATAGATTTGAATTCAACAATGAAATATAGAGGTAAGAACCTAACATGATCGATGTGTAAAAAAGATATTTTAGTGAATGTTTGAAGGGATATAGAAAGTGTTACTATTTAGGAATCTATAGTTATATGGATCATTAATATAATGAAAAGTTTTTCTATCAATGTGGGAATGTGGAAACAAATTTTCATCCAATGGTGATATTTTTTAATTCAAATTAGTTGGGGAATTATGCTAACGTGTGTCTGAATTTAGTTAAAAATGATGGGAATCATAAAGATCAAAATAAAACAAGTGTTTAAAAGTCATTAAATACCGTTATGATTGATGTTGGGATATCTAATCATATTATGACATATTTGTTACCTATTTATTTGAATTATATTGATTTCTTATATGATTGAAGATATTACCATTACTTCATTTGTAAGAAAATTTCATATAATCTGTTAATACCACCACATGAAATTATGATTTTATTAATAAAAATGCATGGTTGTGTGTATTAAAACAACTAATAAAAATTATAATGATATTTATATTTTTATCAGTGGGATGACATTTCTTAAAAATGTTATTGAAATGCCTATATAATAGTTTTATGCTATTAGCGGTATTAATTTTATTTCAATTTATCACTAAATGATGGATTATACATCTAAGAATGTTATTATCAATGATTTTATAATAGTGATAATATATCATAATGTAATCAAATATATTAATCGTGCTAGTAAATATTACCTAGGACATAATGTTGAAAAGTATGGGACTATTCAAATTAGTAATGTTTCAATAGTGGATGAATATATGTATGTATTTATTGATGATTTTTTAAATCTTATTCTTGTCCAGGAGATTAAGTTTAATGATGTTATAGTTTATGATGATAATATAATTTCAAAACCACCATATAAATTTCTTATGAAGATATTTTTGAATTAAAAAAATTATAATAATTACGTGATAATGGTTCCATTCATCCTTTCATTTCACCAAGTTGTGCTCCCATTTTATATATTAATAATAATGATGGTTCAACGCGGAACTCCCTTAATTACAGTTTTTCGAATATCATCACTATTAGGAACGTGTATCCATCAACTTATATTTATTATTTGTCTGATTTTATCAAAGGATCAAATATTTTTTCAATGATTGTTCAAATACCATGTGCTAAAGGTGAATGTGGAAGATATTCACGTGAATATGCTTCATAATTGATATGCGACTTATGAGTTATTGGTTATTACCTACGATTATCAAATACACTTTCATTATTGAAATATTTTTATGAAGAAAGTTTTCTTAGAAAATTTAGAACAATTTATAGTTCTGTTTATTGATGATATTTTATTATATTTAAAATATCTCAGTGATCATTAATAACACCTATATATTTATTTACAAACCATGAATGAAAAATTCTAAATGGGAAATTTAGTAAATGTGAATTTTGGTTGTATCTTATTTCATTGTTTTTTAATATTATTGAATAATAAATTATAATTATTTACACTACTAGAACTAATGTTTTTAATGAATGGACAAAACCTACAAAAGAATATATCATTATGGTTTTTCATTATTTATCTGGTTACTTATAGAGTTTTATTGAAAATATTTTTTAGTTATCTTTTTCACTCACTATATTAAAATAAAAAAGGAATTAAATTAATCTATATGAATGGTAGTTATTAATGTTTCCTGAAAAAAATGGTGTTTGTTGAAATTCTCTAACTTTGGCCCTGAACTGTAGAAATATATAATTTTTGATATAAAGGGTTGAATATTTGAATGTAATTAATTGGGTTCTTATACATAATGTTCTGTTAATTCATTAGTGCTCATATCAATTGAATCATAAAATGAAAAATTATCTTACATATGATCTTTAATTGGTTTTATATATTCTTTATTTAAAAATATGGAGAATTCCTTTATAAGGATAAAAATGTTTAATTGTTTCAAATTAGAACACATTATAGAATATATTTACTATGAAATAGTTGAACATGAGGCATAGAAGAAAGATAAAACTAATAAGATATTTTTATTTAATGATTCATTACCATCAAAGAAAGGTAACATAAGTAGTTGACTATTGAGTTGAAAAGATACTACAACATTTACCATTCTACATTTTGAACATGATTATCTGGTAGGGGATTTTCTTAATATTGGATTATAAATTATGCATGTTGAAATATCCCCGTGTTTTTCTTAACTGTCGTCTTCAATTTGAAAATTAATTATGAAATCTCAGAACAAAGACTATGATTTGTTTGAAAAGGAGTAAAAATAAAATAAATAAAATTTTCCAATTTTTTTCATTAATATAAATAGAAATTTCTTATGGTATATTTTTGTCTCTTCCTACTATATCTGAGTTAAAAATGATATTTTATGTGCATCACACCACACTACTTTTCCAGTTTTTCGTATTAGTACTATGATGTATAGAGACCATGGAGAGTATTACAGGTCGGGTGGAATGAATAAATATATTATAGATTTTTTATAGAATGATTTACTTTTCAATAAATTAAAGTCAAAAAATATCTAAAGTTAAGATTTATCCTTTTTCAGTAATGGAGTGGAAATAGAAATGTCTAAGTACAAATTTTATGGTGGGATTTCAGATGACATATTGAGTAAATAATTAAATTTGGTCTATTCTTGATCTATTTTCTAAATCGACACAGACACTTCTAATTCAAAATATATTTTATTTTTTGTTTATTTTTGACTATATAAAAAATAGGTAGGTATGTTACATGTATTTACTCCATCTATTAAACCTCTTATGTATCCCATGTGTACTTTTAATTTTTTGTATGTCCTTTTGAGGGTATTGGGTACTATATTAAATTTATATTCATATTTTCATCTTAAATATTATGAAAACTTAGAGAGAAAAATTTAGATGTCAAAATAAACACTCCAAATTGTTTAATTTATTTCCAAGGATGTTGTAATCAATATCTATGAATATTTTAGTTTTTAATAATCACATTTTCTATTCCACTATAGATTTGGAAACATTTCAGGAATTATATGAAAGGCAGTTTCAGACTCTATCATATAGATATGGAGTAGTTGAAAATGAATTTATTGAGAACTTATTTATTATATTATATAGTTGAAATGGTAAATATTATATAGTAACATTTTAGGGTAGGTCAAAGTAGGAAAAATTGTAATATAGTGAACTAGAGGTATGGTAATTCATTCGAGGAAGGAAATTATGTGTCTGATAATTTATCTCTAAGGGAAATGTTTTTTTCATACATTGAAATGGAAATTTATGTCTATGTTTCATTGGATTATATGAATGTCCATATAAATTTAGATCAATAACCTAATACATAGACTTTCTTTCTAGTTTTTTACAAGTACATGACATGTTTTAGGGTTACTTACTACATAAACCTGTTCCCAAGGAATATTATGTACTATGACCCAAAATAATACATTTGTAAGATAATATTTATTATAAAGGGAATTTTTTTTAAAATTCCTAATTCCATAGAGAAGGTGATTTAGAATAAAGGGACTCATCATGTAAAGGTAATGCGAAAAAAATGTATGAAGAATCAATACACGAATCAGAAATGATTGTGAAGAAAAAATATTCCTGCATTTTTATGTGATGAATAAAATTGGGAGTATAAAATATCTAAAATGCATGAGGAATATAGGAAAACATGATACTGTTAATAGTAAATAAATTTCATTCCTTATTAATATTGTTAAATTACATTTTATAAATTTATATTCAATATTTAAATATGTTTTATATTCTGAATAAATTATTTTGTACTTCTAAATAATCTTTTACGTATTTTATATGTATTTAAATAAAATAATAATTTAAAAATTATAGAATTTTAATTCAAATAGATATATAACATTTTAGATATCAGAATGTATATATTAAGTTTATGACTATTTTATTAAAGGATGATATTTTAGTGATTATAATAAAATTATAATTTTTTTGAAGACACTATATTATTTAAAGTAATTAAAAATTCACATACTAATATTTATTGGTTTTAAAATTTCATTAGATAATTTGGATAAAAAAATATCCATTATATTTCTCTACAATGAGTATTAATCATGATTTTGGAGGACATGGTGGCCAAAGCCTCCACTATGAAATTCTGGTAACAAGAGTCCTAGGTGTTTAAATCTCAAGATATTAAATTTATAAATGATTGGGAGGTAACACGACATTTCAAAAAAATTACAATATATTTTTTTGTTTGTGTCCACATAGGGGAGCATGTTAGTTTTTTTCCTTTAGTTTTTGTTTTTATTATTCATAGGGTCAATGAAACATGATTGATATATTATTGATATTTTATTATTCTTAACCAAAATATCTAATAGATATCTCAAATCTTCATTTAGAATTTTGTGGGAAATCATTTTTTTATTTTCAAAGGGGTGCGTTTCATTCAAAAAAGGGGACTCTCCATTTTTTTTGAAAAAAGAGACATATGCAGAGTTTGCACATGATCCAACAAACCATATTCAATAACTATGAACAATTAAAAACCATTATAGTGAAATATCACATTGGTATATCATGGTTTGAAAATCCATGTATATCCCAAAAAAATGTGTGTAGGCTGAACCACTAAAATGTAGTTTCCATATGCATGTTTTTCCAAAAAATTATCAAATAGTGGCTAAAACCATGTGTATGATTTTAAAACCCAAAAATTTTTAAACTTATAAAATATCCCACCATTCTAACCCTAATATCATGAATTTACCCCTCCTAATCATCTGTAGTACCTCCCCCTCCCTCTCCCACTCCTTCAACCCTTTCTGCTTCCTCTTTCCACTGGATCTTTATAGAATACTTCCAGACACATTGTATTCCATTTCTCTTACATTATCCCTTATTATTTTCTTTCACTCTCGGGTTTAGGGTGCACTATTTTCCGCACCCCTTTGTTCAATTTGTTTATGTCCATTTTTTCTTTGATTCATTATTCTAATACTTATTTTTCTCAAATACTTCACCACACACATTCAAAACCATGATTTTCTCAAAATATACCAATTTCAAACATTATCTTAACCATTTTTATGATTTTACATATTGAATTTCAGTTTTTCATAACATTTGTTCAATTTTATATCAATTATTATTATAAATCATGAAATATCTGCGTCCGTAATCCATTTATTCTAGGTCCACCCACCCAAACCACTATATCCTAATCCAAATGATCCCATGCTTCCAGATCCTCCAATCCCCATAGAACCCACATTAAATTTTGAAAATGGAATAAACCATGCATTACATGATGCTCGTCACATGTCATGTCAACACCCACCACTTCTATACCCTATAACATCTATTAGATTTGGGTATTTTTGATGAATTGCTGTGATTGATCACCCAAGGGAACCTTGCCAATGCAATTTACATGAAATAACCCATTTATAAGGAATTGGTAGTAGAATTTTTATCCACATTATAGTTCTATGAATGATACACCACTAATGAACAATTGGAATTGTTATAGTATCTCAATGACATTTAATTTCACATCATGATCCATCGATATAGTTTTCGTCTCCCAGAGTTCACCAATTTTGTTTTAAATTTATAATAAAAAATGTACAATGCACTGGATATTCCAATGTATCCCATGATTAGGATCCTGACACAACCATTTAATTTTGGGATTCCTCTTCATATCCTCTCCCCCTTATGTCACACAAATGTATATGGCCTCCCAACAACGTAACCTCACACATCACCAATATCACTGGATCCCAACCCAATGTTTCACTACTCAATCAGATAACAAGGGTAATGTTTTCTTTGATTCCATTTCCTCCATCATTCATTAATCACTAGGCCCCCAATTAAAATAGATTATGTCTTCACAAAATAATATCATCATATATTCAGTAAATCTGAAGGTGTCATTTTTTGGGGTCCTCATATATTTCTTTTAGCTAATCGCTTGGATATTGAGAACGATACCACTTCCTTATTGTATCCCGTATGGTTGACCATACCATAGTCCCATGTATGTGAATACTAGAATATAATTTCCATCACTACTGATTCCACGTACAACATGAGTCCACTGAGGATGAGGCCCCTCCTATCACACCCACTGCATCCCACCAATCCTCTCCCCATAATGAGGAACATTTGACACCCACCCCTAAAACATCTAGGGATGTACCCTAGTTTACCCTATCCCCCAATCCTAAACCATTAAAGAACCCCATATAGTGAACCAAATCTTTTCTAGAAACAGAATAAGTACTATTATGCTATGTTCGATTAGTATTTGGAGACCACTTAGAAATATGTGTTTGGACTCATATGGAAAACCTTCAATAACCTAATCTTTACAATTCCATGACCAGACATCCCCCATCCTACTACATTTATGGTGATGACCTATTTTATCTAGATCCACACTAGGAATTCTCTCCATTAGGTTGTCCATCACTAATACCACCCACTGATGGGATGGCCACCGATCTAACTCCCACAGAGCCATCATGGGATGAGGTCGTACATGCTCAGTTTCATGATCCCACTGACCCCACCATGATGTTCCACTAATTATCTGATGTTTATTTGCTAATTTATTTAATTTATCTTTTTTGTATCTATTTCCAAACATACCATCTCTATGCCAGTTTATGTATTTAACTTGTGTGGTTTGATTCTATGATTTTCTTTTATTCCACTTTATGCTACGATAGATTCCATGATTCACAATTTATGGTTTCCTTGTTATGTTAGCAGGTGGATTGTAATCTACAGATCGATTGTAATTTAAAATTTATTGAGCTCAAATAGACAAATTGATTTCATCTGTTCAACATTTTTCCTTGGGAGTTCTTTGGTTCTCAATTCCATTTTCATACAATCATTTGTTTCTCCCTCCCCTTGCCATTATTTTCATTTCCCACCCTTCAACACCTTATCACCTTCATGTAGAACCATGGATGGTTTTAAAAGTGTGGGAGGGAACCCAAATGTGGAAACCCATTTTGTCATTGCCTTTGCATTACCTAGGATGAAATGTTATTCATAGTGGTTTTATAAAGGGATGTAAGAGGTTCCACACATATATATCAACTAGATAAAAATGAATTTTGAAGAAATATTATTGTCATTTTTAATATATCTTATTTATTAAATTCAATTTTGATTTGAATAAGTATTATACCACTTGAGGAGAAACCTTTAGTTATTCCATCATAAATCATTTTGTTTAAAATGTAAAATTGTGATTGAGTAGTTAAAATTATGAATCCCCTTAATATGGAAATCAAATTACTCATTAAGTTTGGTGAAGTATAGATATCACAGTTTCCACACATTTGGATATTAGAAGGTCTTAATTTCATGAACTCTTGAATTTATCCCTTAATTAAGAATGAACATACCTGAAAAATTGGGCCCATTTTAAATGCTAGTATCTCATCCTAAAGAAAATAATTCATGATATGAAAAGGCATGCCAAAACTTGTTACCAAATTTTCATTATTTTACCAAAGATACAATTTAATACATTTTTGTGACCAATAAAGGTGATATCATACCATTTGGAAATAAAGAAATATGTGCTTAACCTCAATAAGTGTATAATGAAATAGAAATGTCATTTTGAACACTCTTTGAATGAAGAAAGAAAAATTCAGTTTTAAAGAACAATGTTTAATGAAAGAATAAATAGAGGTTCTGAATTAGGCTTACATTGTTAGATAATTTCTAATATTGGTGAGTCACGATCAATGAATGTAGATATTTTATTTATAATTAAACCAAAATGCATATTCATTTATTTATAAAACATGAGTGAATTCCTCCTTTCTTTATAGCAACACCATTGAAATTAATTTTTAGTCATTTTTTGAGGAATTTTTTTTTAAACTCTGGGGATGTTTCTTGAACTCATGTGTATATGCCATTTTTGTTCATTTTTTCATATGGAAAATTATTTTTTGACAAAAGGTTTATGATTTTATAAACTAACCATGTTTGGATTTCTATAATTTTGTCACAAAAGGAAGGTAGTTGATGATATTACATAACTAAGAAATCTAGATAGAAATTGGAGTCTTTTGGACTAATTTTACATGGAGCATAGTACTACGGAAAAAATATAACTATGAACCTCAGTCAAACTAATCATGCTGACTTAATGTCATGCGACAAATCCCAACCACACTATCTCCACACGGTTATTAAAGCTATGTATACCATCCAAAACAAAGTGACATGCATGCTATTATGGAGGTAGTGGATAATCCCATGGTCTGTATGTGGTTATAAATTTTTTTATCCCAACCAATGTATATTTGTTCCTCTCCCGTAGTGGAAATATCATTAAGCACATTTGGCAGCAAACTTAACTAACTGTGATCCTTAACCATGATATGGTCGTCAAACCACCACCTAATTTCTATCTATCCTTATTACCCATCCTCTGACCTGATATTTGGACCATTAACCACCTTGGACCTTGGGGGATGAAAAATTAATTCAGGGAGACTCTTTTGAATGGGCATCATCATCTAGGGGACACACATCAAGGAAATATGGGAACTTGAAACCCATTTGAAATTTTTTTGGATGATTTATCTTCTGATCGTTTCATGTTTTCCATTTACGTATCTATTATAATTAATATATCTCATACTAAGAGCTTATTTTTCATCAATTATTAAATGTGTAGTTAATCCCGCTTGTGTGTTGGGGTTGTGGCTTATGTGGGATTATTTTTTATTGATTTTCATTTTATTTCTATGTAATTTGACTTCCTCCCATAATCTCCCTTGAATTTCATTCTTAATCTCATTAAAAACCCTATACCATAATAATAATGGGGTTTATAGGGATCTCTAATGATGTTACGAAAAGTAAAATCATGATCATTTGGTGCACATATCGTCTTAGAAGGGGCCATCTTTCAAAAAGTTAATAGAAATAAATTTATAGACCATGAAATTTATCTCCAATAATTTAATCAAGATTCATCAAACCAATGGTGTTCCATTATGTTTGTATCCTGGATATTTGAGTTATTGTGAACTAGACAACACAATTCAAAAATCAAAATTTTAAGACCTTCACAAACACCCATATCCTCGCCACATTTCTCCCATTAATCAATAAGAACTAGATTTTATGTTTTTCTATTTTATGTTGAATCATTAGGAAATTTGAAGAATTAACCACTCATCCATTTGAAAAAACTCTGATGAATCACAACACATTGATTTTACATTTAGAATCCATCACTTAATTTAATTAAAAATCAAGAACCCAAGAAACATTACCCTCACTATGGATTGATACCATACTTAAACTATACTAATATAATGAGTGAGTAATTCAATTTGGGTATCCAAAATTAACACCTCATCTATAATGGAACAACATTAAAAGAGAATAATATGATGCAAAGATATTTTTTTTCACTAATTGATATAGTGCGTTAGAAAATCAGATATGTGAAATGATGAATTTTAAGATTAAATGAGAGTGAGTCTAAAAAAAATAAATTCCAATATTTCCAATAACAATATATATTAAGATCTAATTTAGAATAAATTTCTAAAACTCGTCAATGTAAAAGAAAAAAAATAATGAAATATCTTTTGAAAAGTGAAAAAGAAAATAAATCAGGATCTAAAATGAATAAATGTGAAAATTTATAAATTAAACCATTAATATATATATATAATAAATAAAACACAGAAAATAAGAAAATAAGGAAAGCATGGAAAATGTTATGTGTGGCAGGTTGTTCTATAATTAGAGGGATTAAGCATCATAAATGGGAAAATATTTTGGTTGTATTAGTGAATTATTGTGTGTGATAATTTTTTTACAACTTCATTTTACATAGTGTAAAAGGAATCATAATCAAGGTTAAATAATTATTGACTTCATCCTCTTATTTAAATTATGTTATTTTTCCTACAATACCCTTGGACACAAAATAAATAATCCATCCTCTAGCATGAATATGTGTTATAATATGGAACAGTTTAAAATTTTTATGATCCTTGGAGAACTATATGAACATGGAATATCCTATATAATATAAATAAATTTCAAATTATCATCAATTTCCTAGAATAAATTATCACACATCCATATAATATGTTTCATCCATAAAACAATTGTTTCAATGACAACTAAAAAGAAAAAGAATAGCACTTAAATCCATGTTTCCCCAATAAAACTTGGCAATGATGAACAGATTTTATTATTAAACCTTATTTTGTAGTTTATAGTCATGTTTATACCATTATAGGGTTTTCCCCACATAACCCTCTTTGAAATTGTTCTGTACATATTGTGAGTCAGAATGAAAATGATGAAGGGGAGTGCTTGTGTTCAGGAAACATTAGATCCCTCCTTCTTCTTTATGTTTATTCATATAAATCACATGAACAAACACTTGATTTATTCTCAAAAACCATATGGTAATCAATTTTGGATGAGATAAAAATTAAATAGTAGAGTGGAAGTTGTACTAATGAAATAATGGGTTCACATGCATGGAAATTAATTGAATAATTATGGAAATATATTGTCTAAATATATATATATATAGATAATATCAAAAAATTTACTCCCACTACCATGAATTACGTTTGATAAATTTGGGAATGAAAAAATAATCAAAATCTAATTTTATCATGGTCAAAAATAGATGGTGATTTATCATAATAGAATTAAATACCAATGAATAAAATATTTTCAATCCCTAGAACCCAAAAGCACATACCCTTACATTTTTTATTCCACCAAAATAAAGAAAAACTTGAATACTCTGACAATTTAAATATTTCTACTACCTTATCAAAATATATGATTTTAATCTTTTGATATGATATATTGTTGAAAACATAGTGAGAACATTAATATTTATTTTCATATCATGTAGTAAATAATACAAAAAAATATATTTATGTTTGAATTATTTAATAACATAATGAATGATATGGTATCACAACATTTAATAGTTGGGAATTTTCCTCCTATAAATATCGATTCCATAAAAGTGGACTTCCCACAATTCATTATAAAAAAATATGAGGATATCATGGGTTGGACCACCATTTCATTAAAGGTCACAATATTTCAATCCTTTTCACTGTATCTATAATTTATGAATTTTGTTTGAGTTGAAGAATAATTTTTGAACATGCATGGATAGCAATTTCATAATACATGGGAGGAATCATGTTGTGTAACTAAATGAAACAATAAAATTATAGTTCTGCGAGGGAGGTATTTTTGTATCATTTTTTAAGGGACCATTGAAATATTACAAGTCATTTTTATTAATTAGAAATGATTCAACCATCAACACACTAAAATGGTATTATAAAATATTATAATATTTATAAACTTTAGTAATTTTAAATCTAAAAAAATTAATTTGGGAAACAATTTTCCTAGAAAACCGTAATACATGAAATGAACTAGACTATGTCAAATGAATTAAATTCAAAACATTAAACTTAGGTATTTTATTCACCGACACCATCATCCTTAATGGACGTGGAAAGGTACAATATGAAATAAATTTTAAGGAACATATAGTATTGGAATTTTTTTAATGTCTAATTAAAATTTCATTTATTATTTATGTATTCCTTAATTTAAATTTCATGTTGTTGTTTTTGAGTTATTCATGTGGGATGGAACATATTAGAACCAAATATAAATTACTAAATATTTAATTTTCAATTTTCAGTAATATATTAATTTTCTTGTAATGAGTCTATCAAAAATATACATTCTTATTTTGGATAAGGTAATGGGATAAAATGTAGGTACTCATGATTTTATTAATCAATTCACTAACCATAATAGTTTTTCATGTTGTTGAGTTACTATAACAGATTATTATATTGATGATGAATAATTCAGTGATTTTTCACAATTTGAAGCCTCGTCACCTGTGCATAATCCTAACACTGACGATCCTCATCTATATAACATTTAGATTTTTATTATCACCAAATCCAAACTTCAATGTGAAATATCACCTCTACCCCAACCCACACCTTAATAACACCTAATAAAAATAAATTTTCCATATTAAAATTGAAACATTCTTATCACCTTCTCCACCTTATATAAAATTGAGTCATTGCTTGGTCGTACGTGTGGACAACCCCCGCCAGAGAGTGATGTGATTTGTTTTTTCATAATTAGATTTTATGTGTGAAAAAATGTGGTTTTAATGGCAAAATTATCATTCTTTAATGTTTATATATAATCTAATTTCTTCTATTTACATCCACTGAGAAATGAGAATGTTGTTTATGCATATGTATAGAATACCACCACCATGAATACAAGAGATTCCTTCTTTTTAATGTCATAAGGATGAAACTAGTGAATAAATATTCCATTTATATATATTTATTAATCTTTGGAAAAATATTATCCTATTTTTTCTCTTATACTAGTTATAAAAAATAAACTTTCATTCCATCTTACATGCAGACTATCATCTCTAGGAAACAACATTGTTCATTTTTGTTGAATTCCTCACATGGTTTGTTTTAAAAGTATATATAATGTATAGATATTATATGTATAACATGTTTGTGATTATGAATCTAATTTAACCATTAATCTATAGACCATGTTCAATGCATGAAGGTGGTTTTGAGGATAATAACCAAACCCCCTTAAAACTACTAATGCGATCTTAACAGTTTTAGTAACTAAATAAAACATGATACTAGTATATATAAAATGAATAACAATTATTAAATTAATGTAACACCACCAAAATATTATTTTATTTTATGTATTAATATTTAAAATAATTAATAGTTTATTATTCAAGCAATAATGAGTTTAAATATTTATTATACTATTAAATATGACCATCTGAATAGTAATGTGACCATTTTGCATAGTAATATGAAAAATTGAATATTAACATAACCTATTAAAATATAAATAAAATTTTGGAATCCTATCCACTAAAATATATTATATCTATGTCTATGAATAAGTAAAATATTTTTTCAAAAATGATAAATTACATCTCAATATTTTTGTGAAAACATAATATTCATTTACAATTTTATAATTAATATTTTTATTTAGATGAAAATTTATTTCCATAAAAATTATTCATAAATTAGTAATTTGTCTTTATATATTCTTAAGATAATTTTATATGACCTTAATAAATTTACCAAGTGCTATAAAATCAATTATAATTTTAGAATATGTATTATTCAAATAAATGATGGTTTTATTTGAAAATAAAATTTCTCATATTTGGAAAATTACTTTCCTGAAATGAAGTACATTTTTTAATTATAAAAATCTTCAAATGGATATAGTTGATTTAAAATACATTTCATAAATAGTAGTATTTTTTGCGAACAATGAAAAATGGTAAATTACGATATATATACATCATAAGAAAAATACATTATTTCATGATTAATTTATGATGTAAGATCGAAAATCACTTACTCTGCTTATATAATTACTATTTTTAGTTTCTTGAATCAAAAATATTTATAGTCATGAGGAAAAATAATAATAAAATGTCTAAAATAATCAAAAAATACCCCTCTCTGATACTATATATACCTCTCATCACCACCTAAACTCCTCACAAATAAAAATCCTTGAAGAATTTTTAATTTATTTCTAATATGAATCTCAAACCTCTACCCTGCATTCTGTTTCTTTTTCTCTCGCCCAAAAGTCCATTTCACGTGTCCTTCATGTTGTTCTCCTAGAGAGTAATTTAGGAGGTAAAATCCCATTTTGTTCATTTAATTTTTCATCCATTTTTTTCTTATCCTTTATTTTACTCATCAATCTGAAAAAGCATGATAAATATAGTATCTTATATATACTGTAATTTTATTATTCTAATGGAATACCAACCACATATTCACTTCCTTTCTGCCTTTAAAAAAAATAGAAACATGGACCATGAGGTGTTGATTTAATGCCTTCACATACAATGAATTTTTAGTTTTCAATTACTACTTAAAGGCTAATCATATAACCATTTTTATGGTTAAAAAAACATTGGTATAATTAATACAAATTATTTAATGATCTAGGACAATAATATACAAATATAAAATTAATACACAAGACAAAACTAGTTCGTGATGATCGAAAAAATTCCATGAAAATATAAATGGATTTCATTAACACTTTATCTAATGAATCATAATTATAAATTGAATAAACATTTAATATAATACAATTCAATTTATATTTATTTCACTAATAACATATAATATAAATTATTTAAAATTTTTTCTATATGAAATGATCTTTTTTACAAGTATACAAGTGAACCAATCAACAAAACATAGGAAATGAACAAACCTAAATAAAAAAATTGAAATGAATAAATTGTCAAAAAGAACATAAATTAATATAATTAAATAATATTATATCAAATAAATAGTTAATAGTTTATGATTTAAATTAATAATGAATATAATTTCATTATCTATGATAGTAAGCTGAATTGAATAACACTTTCAAGCATAAGGTATTGGTTTTCTAAAATCACTTTTATTTCAGTGAGACATGTCTTATCCACCACTATTTATTGTATGTGGTTTATATATACTGACCATTGATGTATCATTCCAATAATATCTTTATCTTTATGGTATTAATTGACTAATTTGATGATCATTAATTTTATAGGTCATATGGTTTTGACTGTTTCCAAATCGAAAAGGGATTCGCTCTAAAACTATATTTTCCTTCAGGTTACACATTCTCTTTCATTAACCCAATTTAATTATACTTAATTTTTATATCCATATTCTACATTATGTTTATATGTTCTAAACTCATGTATCCATATCATTTTATCTTTATTTAATGGGAAATTTATGTTTTACAGGGTTCCCTTTTTCAATTTCTCCTAATAAGAAATCCATATTAAGTGGTATATCCAAATGTGATAAACATTTTAAATTACCATCCATAATATGTTTAAAGACACCATTATTCTTATAAAAATATTTTTTACAAGGAAAAATTATATTTCTTAATTTCCTATTAAAAAAATAATTATGGCTTTTCCTATTTCAAATAATTTTATATTTTCCTTTAAAATGTAATGTAGTTGACCTTTTCTATAATTTTTGAAATATCATTTTACATATTTTCACTTTAGTGGGATATTATTTATGCATCAAAAATTAATTCTTTATCCCTTTTTTTCATATACATGTTACTATTTTATTTTTCAAAAAATATACATGATTTTAAAAAATAACCTTTCATTTTAGAGTAAAATAGTGTATTTTTATATGGAATTCATAGATAATTTTATTAGAGTATCTTAATATATTTAAAAATCCATTATTTAATATTGGGCATTGATTGGATCATTATTTTAGGATATCATCTACCATAATCTAATAAATTGTTTATGATTAGCTTTTCTAATGATCTTCTATCTTGATAACATTAACCATATTACTCAGAATGGTTAGTATTTATGTTTAGTAGTTGGAGAAATTTATTTAAATTTAATATTTATATGTTTTTTAATGTTTCACCCCATTTATATGTGGAATGTGTTAGAAAAAGTAATATATTTGAGGGGCCTCCAATATCACCTCGATGCATCTATAGTTCTCAGGAGACAGAAAATATAGGGACTTGGTCATGGCCATACCTAGTTAATTTCAGATATGGATTAGGATGAAGCCTTAACCATTTATTTTTAGGTTTCGTAGAATATTCCTCAATGGTATGTATTAGATTTTTAGGATTATACATTCCATCATTATGATATTAGTAATGGACAACCCATGTTATTATTATATTAGTAGAATATGAATGTTTAATTTTCAATTCAATGTTATTATTTATATGGAACTATTTATTCATCTATTATTTCTATTGTTTAATGATCAAGATTATTTTTTAAGGGAATATAATTTTAGTTATTCACCATGACATATTGTTTATGTTTATATTATCTTCCACTGTATTTCTCAACCATATTGACCATCTGAGCTCACCTATTTCTTATATTTTATTTTGACCCAGGATATAAAGTTGTATATTATGAACGACTTGTAAAGATACTCTAAAAGATCATGACTGTTTTCTTTTGGAGTCCCTATGTTTTTTACATTTATTTTTTAATCTAATAACTATGTTTTATATGGTTTTACAAAAATTATAAACTATTCAGTCCTTTGGTATGTGTACACTAGTTCATAGTACCAATGTAATAAATTATGCTACTATCTATGGGCTTCTGGGTTCCAGTTATTTATTGTTGGTATCAGAGAAATTTATGTAGAAATATCATATTCAAGATTTTGAAAACTTATATTATGGAATGGAACCCTAAGATTAACATTAAAGATAAACATAGAATAACATTCTATAATTTTTTTAAGGTAAATATTACGTGGGTATTCCTAGAAATGCATCTTTTTCTTGATAATATATGTTGATGTGTTTCTAGAACATATGTATCTTGGGGGTAACAACTATAATAAGGTGTGTTTAGCCTGACTTGGTGTAACCTAGTATATGACAATGGAAATTACTATGCACTTAGTTTGACATTCCTAGGGGATATTCATAGGATAGTTAATATTTTCTTTACAGAACATTAGGAATTATTTAGAAGTAAATTTGTCCTCAAATAAATCATTTATATCATTAGTAGATAATTTATGTATAAATTTACCATTTATGGTAATTTTTTTAGATCAAAATTGGCATTAATAATAATAACATATTTTATTTTTTTCCATTTTTTAATAAATAGTGCATAGTAGAATGAATAGAAAATGTATAAACACAAATATTCTATGTAAAGATTTCCCTCTTATAAATGATAATGATGTTGGAGAGGGAGCTACAAATAAATCTTAACAACTTATAGATATATTAGGACTACTGATGTATGTTATGAGAAATAACCTTACTATCATGGAGCAACCTGATCAACAACGTGATGTAACAATGTTATACAAATTTATATAACATAAAAATTCAACATTTAATGGGAATACATAACCATTGGTAGCTATGAAATTGAGAAGTTCCATAAAGAATATATTTATCACTTTGGGAAGAATGTAATGGAGGAAATTTATCCTAACATTTTAAAATATCTAGGGTGATGATGATCAATGATTTTCATCAGTTGCAAACATAAATGGAATAAGATATTGAAAATATTTAATGGAAGGGTTTTAAGCAAATTTTCATGGAATAATATTTCACTTGAGAAGAGTGATTAGATATATAAGAACCTTGTTTTTTAATCAGATATGGATCTTTTAATTTTCATTCTAAATATTTAATTTAGACCAGATATGGATGCCAAGTGTGTTAGAATAGATTTTGAGGGTGTCTGAGGCTTATTCAGAGCCCGAAACCCATATTTTTGGAGAATATAGTCTATGTGCATTCATTTTATTAAACAATTCATGATTTCCACATAGTTTTCCAAACCTTGTGAATGGTGGTTTTTTGTGATAGAGACACCTCATGTGGCTAGAACATGGCCATACGACCTAACCGTGAGAGAACCAATTTTTCTCAGGTCCCCAAACATGGGTTGTGCATGTGTTTACCAACTTCGAAAACCAAGCCATTCGGTTTGATCCATCGTGCATAATTAGCACACAGTTCTCCAAACCTTGAGGAAAAACCTTGAGCAAGCTGTTTTGTGTGTGTAAATGTCCCGTTTTTCCTTTTTTATATATAAATCCCCTCCTTCCTCACAAATATAAGTTTATGTGGGATTGAATTATTTCCCTCACAATTGGAAGATCTTTGATGGTCAAAGATCAAGATCATGAGATCTCCTTTTTCTAGCATCCGATCAAGCTTCTTCTCATCACATTGGATTCACAATAGTATGTAATTGAGTCCTCTTTAGCTGTTCTTCTTATCTTTTTCTATCGACCTAGATATCACCCTATGAGAATTTTTATCCTTTTTATCGATCAACTCTGATATGAGGGAAATAAAAGGATGATAAGGAGGATGATTACATACAACTATATGGTGGTCGGTCTATAACTTATCCCTAAAGATCATTGATTTTAGAATGTTTATTTGGGGCCCACATGTTTTTTTAGAAGCCATATCTGCAATTTAGATGCCATGATTATAATTTATATAATCATATGGTTATTATCATTTCAAATATGTGATTAGTTGTTAGCGGTTACACCTAGAAATCAATCATACTCATATTAATGGTTAGGACCTATTGTATTTTTAGTGTCTTGGCATATGTGAGGCACCATTCGTGTGAAATTTTGAATGACCATCCAAAATGTATGTCTTCATATAATAAATGACTTATTGTTGATTATAATTTCATAATGGAATTAACCATGTATTCTCACCATTTGACCCACCTAATGTAAGGGATTCCAAATGATTATTAAATGTGATATGTGGAATAAAAGGTGTACTATGTATATATCATGTCCTTAGAAAATGAGTTACAATTAATTTTACAGTCTGTAGCACCTATTTCCATATTAATGGAAGGTTGAGGATTGATCCTATATAATTGAATATACCATAATTGTTAAATTTTGACATTGTTAAATGGTTTCAACGCTACGTGGCCTATCTACATAATTGGATGACAATGTTTGGAACAATAAATAAATGGATGCCACACTACATAACCTATACACTCTAATTGAAGGAAAGACATGAACGAAATGAATTATTACATGATTAAAATATCAAATACAATTGGACTAACTTGGGCTAGCCTTGTTTTCTATGAAGATAATAACCATGGGTCTAAGAAACCCAATTCCAATTCAAGGATGCAGTTTTATTAGGTTGATACAAACATAGACACTGGTTCTTTTCTATTCCTCAGATGCCTGGTGTAATACCTTTGGGTTATTTTCATTATTACATGATACCTCAGATACACTCCATGGAACTAGCATTGACTAGTAGGTTCTATGGTGAAAGCCCATAGGGCCCTATATTTTCTTATCCTTGTTTAACCATGGACGGTCACCATGGAATTGGTAGGCGCATTATTTTATAATACCTTGGAGTAATCTCCATGGATTACAAAATTACCCCTTTGCATGACCCAAATACTATTATGTTAGCATTCCATGATATTTAGTTTACCTCAGTTATTACCCCAGAACTACCTCACGAGATATCATAGTCATCTTCCTTGATACGTGCTGGGAACTTCACCACTTATACTATCATGAGGGGATGTCTATGTTGGCTATGCCTCACATGAGTTATTAACATTAAATGGTAATTCCTTAATTACTAAACTGGTTACATATTTAAACACACATTTTATGGATGAAGCAGGTACTTGGGTAATTAATTATATTGAACGGATTTCGTTACTTTATATATATCCATGACTACACTGTACTATATTCCATTAAACGAGATGGATGTTATAGACACTGTATGTTGTGGACCACTGAGATTTATCTCACACCCTCTCCGGGTGTCGTTGGGAACCCAGAGTAGATTACGTGGTTTCATGTGTTGTCAAAGGGAATCATATGTCCTTAAACACTTGATTATTTTCTATTAGGATGGAACTTTATTGAAGATAACTGAGTTGGTTCTCTATATTCATAGAGTAGCCTTTGTTTTCTTTCCCTATGTGGAACATGTTATGAATGTGGTCCTGTATCAATGTTTTTCACGTTTTCTAGCGACAAGACATTACATCATAATTATTCCAGTTGATACAGTTATTATTATTCTCTTTTATCTATTTAATTATATTTCTTCCACTATTTAATTATATTTATTCTGCAATTTATTAGTCAATTATATTCCTTTTTATGTGTTACACTCTGCTAATGATAGCATAGTCCTCCCACTGACACACCATAGGCTCTTACTGCTAGTCGGTAGCCTTTGGTGTTCAAGAAGATGCGCTTGAGGCCTTGTGGTCATTCAATAATGGGGAAACAATTAAGTGGAATACAAGTCTTGGAAATCACAAAGTGGTATCATAGAAATGGTTTATTTTATTAATTTACTATTGGGAGACAATATATCGAAGAATAGTAATGCTTGGGACTTTTTCATAAGATATTCTTGGTCGTTTCTCACCCATGTTTGTGGAAAAAACCATGTTTCATAAATTATAATTATTATTCTTCGTTTTCAGGATACAGTTTATATTATTTCACTATTGGGTGACACACAGGTTTTGCTGCGATTGAGTTATTTCCAATATCAATGTCGAATGTGTATGGGCCCCCATGGGTAGGGATGAGAAATTTACCGATTCGATCTATTATACTATAAATAAATGGGTGTCATTTTTGGGGAAAGGTGTATGGGAATTGATTCATAAAAAAAGACCATCCATTATAAAGTGAATCCTGAAATCTGAAATAAATTGGTTGCACATCCTAATCCTGCTTTTTCTTGTTTATGAAATGTTATGGATTAGGCCTAAGAATTAACTACAAAATAAAATTAAACATATACTTGATAACTTACTGATAACTAGCTGTCTATGTTGGTATTTTGGGTAGTATGCCTTGTGTAGTGAGTTTTCATACATTTAGTCTCCTCTAGTGATTATATCTCATGATTATATGCTTTTACTGAGGTGTGTTCTTGGTATTTGTTGAAAAATGCTGTCACAACATCCTTGTGTCATTCGTCAGAAGGGTGGTGGAGACCTTGCTCCAGACAAAGTGGGCCGAGAGTAGCCTGTCTTACCTATAGGAGTGACATCTATGGCACTGCCTACTATATTTTATCAAGGCACTAATGCCCAAATTTTTTATAGTTTCATACAACCGATGCAGTCCATCCAAGGTGCTCCACGAGTTACACCTACGATGGCTGATCTAACCTCCGAGTTCTAGTAGAAACATCATACTACCATTTCAGAGGATGGATTTCCTTAGGTTTCTAATTATGGGATAGAGGCTATGATGTTTATCTTTGAGAATTTGGAAACACCTTCCGAGTAAAGAGTCATGCTTTCAACACACATTCTTTTTGATTCGTCCAAAAATTTGTGGGATGTGGATACCTATGCCGGTCGCGATCAGGGATTTTTATGGGTTGATATCCAAATTGCCTTCTATGACCAATTCATTACTTAGGAAATGAGGTCTAATAATTCCTTAGAGTTCATGAATCTTGAGTAGGGTTCTATGTCAGTTATGGAAAATAATGAATGTTTTAGGGATTTATTGATTTTTCACCGCTTCTATCTGGTGATGAGCTTTTGCGCACTGGAAATTTTGAGGATGGGATTGATTACTCCATCAAAACTCTGGAGAATGTCTTTCACCGTAAAATATTTTCTTCTATTGTTGATTAGGCCCTTATCACCGAGCTTCACCTGAGGTATGGATGATGTACTATGTTTAAATGATTAGTGCTACATCAGGCCAGTAGTTCATCCAGTGGTAGGAAATTTTCTATTGAGTTTTTTCATCAGGGAAGTGGTAGTTAGAGTTTTTATTTTGATAGCTCTATGGAGTTCCATATATATATGTATGAACTGGGAATAATAAGCCCGAATGTGATAGAGACCCTCTGTAGTGTCGGACTTGCATACTTATGGGTCATCTTTAGCATTTATTTAGGACCTTTCCACCAGATTCAAGTGGAAACAGATCAGCATCTTCTCCAACTATAGTAGCGAGTTCTTTTGTGTCATGTGAGGTAGGGAGTTTTAATAGAACCATTAGATATTGCTGAGGAGGAGGTCGTGGCCATGGTAGTCTATTTTCTGATCAGCAGGAGCTCCAATAGAGTTGTCATGATCGTGGTATTCCATCTGTTGCAAATGGACACAGATCAGGTCAGCTGCATGTTTTATAGCTGATACCTTAGGATCAGGTTGTGGGACTATCAACAGTACAAGGTATTATTATCGTAGCCTCCACTGTTGTCTCCTCTATTTTTTATACATGTTCTAGAAACTCTTTCATTTATGTATTTATCGAGGAATTTCTCGAACTATAGATACAACATCACCTTGGTTTAAAGAACCCCAATACACCATTTGGAATAAGGATGGAGGGAATATTACATTGTGGAGACTGTCTTCTTGAGGTTGGCATTTACCCTTTATTGTAGAATCTCTTTGTTCTCATGATGAAGAGATTCGATTTCATTCCTGATATGGAATGGTTATTCTACTATCATGCCTTTATATTTTTCTATCACTACTAGAATTGTTTTACATCACTAGAAGGAAAAAATTATCATTTCAAAGGTTAGTGGGATGCCCAGGCAGGTAGAGCTGGACTAAAAAATAACGGGCTAGGTGAAGTGACTACTCAGATTGAAATATTTTCTTAAAGAATTAGGGTTTTCCTCAAACTAATTTCCCTCCAGTGGTTGATCATTTTTGTGAAGAATTTCTTGATGACTTTTCTGGAATACCACCTAAGTGATATGAAGAGTTTTCAATTGAACATGCTACATGAGTCACACCAATGTCCATTCCTCTATACAGGATGGCACTTACTAAGCATTCGGATCTCAAGTCTATGATATGGGACCTAGAGGAAAAAGGCTTTATACGGAATAGTGCATCCTCTTGGGGTTAACATGTTCTTTTTTCCATGATGGTTGTGGGAACCTTACATTTATGCATGGATTTTAGAAGGTTGAGAAAACTTAAGATCAAGAACTAGTAGCCACTTCCCATAATATATTAGCACATTGACTAGATTTGTTGAGAAATGGTTTTCTATAAGATGTAACTGAGATTGGTTTATCATCAGGTGCGAGTCAGACCATTAAAAATACCTCATACAACTTTATGTAGCTGGTCTGGTCTGTATGTGTTTCTTGTTATGCTACTCGGTCTTACGAAGGCACTTTCTGTTTTCAAGGTATTGATGAATATGGTTTTCCTCCCATATTTAAACACTTTTGTCGTGGTCATTGTGGAATACATCTTGGTGTATTCTCTCCCTCGTAATGACAATGTGAAACAACTTGAGATCATTATGGGTAAATTGAGAGATCACCAGCTTTATGCCATGACTTCTAAATGCGACATCTAGATATAAAAGGTCCAATTATTAGGTCATATTACTTCAGAATCTGAGATATATATTAACCCTAAAAAGGTTAGTGATATAGTTTCCTAAGAGCATCCCAAAAACGTTTTTGATATTTTTAGTTTCATAGGGATCACTGGATATTATAGGTGTTTTATACCATGTGTTTCTCACCTTTATTCACCTATTATTGGTCTTACAAATAAAGGATTTATGTTCACGTGGTCAAAATCATGTGAGAAATCCTTTTAAGAGATTAATGGGAGGATTGTATCAGAAACTATTCTGATTCTTCAAAACCTGGTAATGTTTATAACATCATCTACAATTCATAAAGCATTGTCCTAGGTACAATATTGATGCTGGAGACAATGTGATTGTGTACAGATCTTAGAATTTGAGGCCTCATGAAGGAAATTTCCCGAAACACGACCTTGAGATAGTAGTTATTATCATGCCATATGTTTCTCAATCCATTACCTATTGGGTCATATATTGGTGGTGTATACGAATAAAAAAACTCAATTATATATTTTTCATAGTGTGAGTTAAACCTCAGACAGAAGAGATGGGTCAAACATCTACAATCCATTGATTTTGAGATTTTCTATATGCCTATAAAGGGTAATGTGGTCACAGATGCACTATGTTTGAAAACTCAAATGATGTAAGTACATGAATCTTGTGAAGAATTGAAGTTAATGGACCTATTTTTTTAATTCCATAGAGAGTTTCATGATAGTCATGAGAAGTATTACATCTCATCCATAAAATTTACCTCTTCCCTCCTTTAAAAGGTGAAGAGTGGGAAGTTTTCAAATCCATATGGTTTGGTTCTTCGTGAGAGTATATCAAGAGATAACCAACATCTTGATTCGTTTGTGGAAAGAGAAGACATTCTATGTCTACATGAATGTATCTAGGTTCATGAAGATATGAGAGATAAGTTGATGAAATAGTCCCATGATTCATAGTGGGAAGTTCATCCAGGCATATTGAAGATGTATCGAAATATGTGATTCTAGTATTGGATGCCTGGAATGAAAGGTCAGATTACAGGTATCATTACTAGATGTTCCACCTGTCAGGAGGTGAAGGCAGAGCACTAGAGACCCGCAGGCTTGTTATAGCTAATTCTTATACAAAAATCAGAATGGGAAGATGTTGTAATGGATTTTGTAGTCACATTACATAGGCTGCCGAGGGGTACCGATGCTTTCTTGGTATTCATTGACCAACTAACGAAATCATCCCACTTCATTCCAATTCAAGAGACATTGTTAGTTGATGAACTGGAAAAAATGTATGTCCACAAGATCATATGACTACACGGGGTTCCATGTACTATTGTTTTTTAGAGGGATGCTCGTTTTAATTCACAATTCTTTTAGGGTTTACAGAAATATATGGGGACTTCGGTGATTCTAAGCACATCTTTTCACCCTCAAACTGATGGATAATCCAAGCAGACAACATAGGTTCTATAGGATATGCTCCGAGCATGTGTCCTTGATTTCAATGGTTTTTGGGGAAAACAAATAACTATTGTCGCGTACTATAATAATAAATGTATTTAGGGGATGATTTAGATGGCTCCTTTTGAGGAATTATATGGTAGGTCACAAAGTACACCTTTGTGCTGGTTAGAGGAAGGTGAGGCAGCCCTACCAGGTCTTCGTCTCATTCAGGAGACTTCAGAATAGGTTTAGTTGATCAGGAAGCATATGACTACTACTCAGTCTAGATAGAAATATTATTCCTATCACTATTGACAAAATCTTGAGTACAAGGTTGGGGATTGTTTTTTAGGTATTTCCCATGCTAGGGAATAGACTATTGAAGATGGTTGGAAAGTTGTCACCTGGTTGCATTTGGCCATTTGAAATTCTAGAGAGAGTCGGGTCGATATCCTATCAGTTTCTACTACGTTAGAGGTACCATGCCATGCATGATGTATTTTAGGACTCACAGTTTCACCAATATCATTACGAACCATCTCATACATTTGATCCCAAGGATGTTGGGTTAGATTCCAATGCTATCTTTTCATAATATCCAATATTCATTGTAGAAAAAGCACTAAGGTTCTATGGGGAATGTATGTACCTCTTGTATGGGTGTTATGGTACCACGACCAAGTATATGATGAGACTTGGGAGAGGGAAGCCAATGTATGTGCCCAGTGGCCAGATTTTTTCCCATATAGAGTTTCTTTACCCTTGGTAGGAGAACGTGTGGGTGAGTTCTTTTAAGGGGGAAGACTTTAAGAACCCAGTTTTTCACTCAAGTATGAATATATTAATTTTTAGTCTAAATATTTACTTTGGACCTAATATGGATGCCTAATGAGTTAGAAAGTCTCTTGAGGGTGTGTGGGTATTGTTTGGAGCTTGAAACCGATTTTTTAGAGAAAACAAACTGTACGGACTATTTATTGAAAACTGTATGGGATTTCTAAATTTTTTTCTAAACAGTGAAGATTGTGTTTTTTCTGAGAGAGTCACCTATCATGGTTGGTGCGTGTTTGTGCATCATAACTGTTTAAGAACCCCATTTTCTCCGGTACACATGCATGGGTTTCACACAGTTGGTCAAATAGTGTTGACCAAACCATTTGGGAAGAGACATCCCACATGGTTTGCACACGGTTTGACAAACTTTGTGGACAAAAAGCGTCCATGCTATTTTTCTGGGTACATTTTCAGTTTTCCATTAATAATTTATTAATCCCCCTCCTTCCTCCATTATCTGATTTTATGTGGGATTAAACTATTTCAATTTCAATTTAGTGAATTTAGAAGGCTAAATCTAGGGATTAAGATATCTCCTTCATCTATTATCTGATCAATCTTCCATTCATCACATCAGACTCACAACGATAAGTAATTGATTTCTCTTTATCCTTTCATCTTCTCTTTTTCTCTCCTCCTAGATATCACAATTTGAAAAAATTTCACATTTTCTTAGATCTACTCAAATATAGAGAAAATCAAAGGCCGATACTAGAGGATATGTATTGAATAACACTAAGGTGTGTGTTCTATAACTTATCCCAAAAGTTCACTGATTTTGGAATGTTCATGTGGGGACAACTGGTTTTTTATTCCATTTCTTAAATTTACATGCCATGATTATATGTGATAGAATCACATGGTTATGATATTACCAAATATGTGATTAGTTGTTAGCGGTTACACCCATAACTCAATCTTCCACATGTTAATGGTTATTCCATATTGGGGTTTGAGTGTTTCTACATGTTTGAGCCAACGTATAGGTGTCGATTTGTCTAACCATACTAAAGGTGAGTATTTGTATAATTAATGTCTTTTTATTGATGATAATTTAAAAGGGGAATTTACCATGATTGCTCACCACTTGACCCACCTAAGGTAACTGCTTCCAAATGAGCATTAATTGTGAAATGTGGAATGGGAAGTTTACTAAGTTTATATATTGGACTTAAAAATGAATTTTAATTATGGTTACATGTTTGTAGAACCCTTTTCCATTTTAATGGAAGGTATCAAAGGGAACCTCTAAAATTGAATATAAAATAATGGTTAAATTTTTACTCGATTAAATGGTTGAAATGTTATGTGGCCTATCAACATTAATGGAATACTAGGTTTGGACCAATAAATAATTTTTTTCACCTCTACATGACATATCCACACTAATGTAATGAAATAAATGAACCAAATGAATTATTACATGATTAAAATGTCAAATAGGAATGGACTAACTATATCTCACCTTGGATTCTGAGGGGAGAATACCCTTCGGTCTTGGGAACCTCATTCCGATTCAAGGATTAGTTTTGGTTAGGTTGATACCCACATAGACTCTAGTTTATGTCTAATACAGATATTTATGATATAATACTGTATGGTACTTTTCATTATTACATGATACCTTAGATACAAATCTTTGATCCAGCTTTGACTAGTAGGTATCATAGTGAAAGCCCACATGACCCTATCTTTTTTAGCCCTGTTTTATCTTGGTCGATCACCTTGGACTCAATATAATCCATATTGTTGAATTCCATGGATTATGTTCCTTGTATTACACTCATACCCCTTACCTAGACTTAGATACTACTGAGTTAGCATTCCGTGAGATTTACGAAACCTTGGTTATTACCTTGGAACTCCCTCACTGGATATCTTTGTCAGGTTAACTTTTTATGTCTTGGGACATTCATTTATTATACTATCATGAGGTGATATCAGTGATGTATATGCCTCACTTTTTATATTAACAATAAAAGACAATTTCTTAGTTAATGAGCTATTTACATGTTCATACACCAGTCGAGGGTTGAAGCAGTTACTTGGGTAATTTGTTATTTTGTACTGATTTTATTAATTTAAATATATGCATGTATACAGATTATTTTATTCCATTACACAGACCAGATGTTATAGACACCATAGGTGGTTTCCCACTATTATTTATCTCACACCCCCTCTAGTAGTCGTTTAGTACCAAGAGTAGACTACATTGTTACAGGTGTTAAAAAACGGAATAATATAGCTTCAAACAAATGATTTCTTGTCGTTCAGATTGAGATTAATTTAGATGACTGAGTTGGATCTCAATATTCTTGTATTTCTATTATCTTGTATCCATGTTTTTCCAGTTTTCCATCGACATGACATTACATCATCATTGTTTAAGTTGATATAGTTACTATTATTCTCTTTGGTCTATTGCATAAATTTTCATCCACTACTTAATTATATTTCCCCTAATACATGTTATTCAATTATATTCATTTTTCTATGTTACACTCTTCTAATGAGGGAATAGTCTTCCCCTAGACACACCCTAGGCCCTCGAAACTTGTTAACAGCCTCTCGCGTTCGGGAAGATGTGCTTGAGGCCATGTGGATCACAGGGCTCGGGAAACCTGTTAAGTGGAATCCGGGTCCAGTACGTCACACAATATGGAATGACAAATAATGACACCTAGACAAATTGAGGATGAAAATGATTCCAACTATGAATACAGAATTAAAATTTTTAGCATGGAATGTTATGTATTACATAAGTAATTTAATGAGAAATATTGATCAATTCATTGGTGGTTTAACACCATTTCGATGAAGGTCACTGGTCTCCCAAACATCCACATCATAGTATTATATATTCTCATTTTCAACTAAAACAGAGAAATAATTCACTATGTCTTATGACTTTATGTGAAAATAAGATAAGGAGAGAGTATCCGGGAAAATGATGGATAATGGTAAAAATAAAAAAGGGAACATGACAACATGTGATACTTGTGGAAGGAAACACAGTATTTCCTTCTTAAATGAAAAATAAGAATAATATGAGTGTGGTGATAAAGTCCATCATGCTCATGAATACAAGGGAATGAAAGAATATAATAATCTTAAATTCTATAATTGTAGAAAGATGAGACACTATTCATTTTATAGTCTAATGTATCAAGGAAAATTTCCTCATAAAGGGAAAAAGGATCAAATAAAAGATTATGAAATCACAACAGTTGAGGTATAATTACCTAATGATTTGGTGGAAGGTATAGTAATCATCTCCTAAAATATAGGTAAATCATTATTTGATACTGTATCTTCAAATTTCATTATATATTTAGAGTTTTCATTAAAATTTAGATATGTACAATTAACATTACCTAGGGAGTTGATAGTAAATACTAAAAATGGAAACCATATAAAAACAATATATGTCAATTAATCCCTATTATAACCCAAAAACATTCTAAAATTGATGATTTTATCATCATACTTATGGTTGATTTTGATATATTATATAGTATGGAATGGATTTCCAAATATAATAAAAAAATTTATTGTAAAGAGAATGAAATTATTATTTGTGATGAAGTTATGAAATTTAGCATCTTTAGAGGGGATACTTAATCATTCGAGTCATATTTGGATTCACATATAGTATGTATTATAAATAAAAATTCACAAGGAAGAATAGAAAACATCATCTATTGATGAGGAATGAAATATTCAAATCGAGGATGTAATGATTTTATTGGATTTATTACAATAGAATTTACATGAAAAACCTTTAGATTGATATTTTGAGTTTTTTTTATTGATTTAATCATTAATTTCAGGCCAATATCATGGAATCCTAATAGAAGGGAAAGTTAGGAGTTAGTGGATCTGAGGAAAAAACTAGTGGAGTTGAGTAATATTTAATTTATTCTCCCTATTATTTCAATATGGTTAGCTCATTTCCTATTTTTCAAGAATAAAGACAGTTTCATGAGGCTATGCGTCAACTATAAAGAAATTAATTATATTATAATAAAAAATTATCTTTTTCTTCACAATGATTATTAGGCCCATAAGGCTAAATACCTTAAGATGGGGGGGGGGGGTGAATCAGGGTATGACTAATTTAAAATTAAAGCCCGTTCTGATCTTGTTTACTGTTAAGAAAAACACTATTTTATCCCTTTACTATTGCATAATATAAAAATAAAGTAAACAAGCACATAAGACAATTTTTAATTGGTTCACCACTAAGGGCTATGTATAAGGATCATACACTGACAGGTTGTTGGTCATACCAAATTATACTAAACTTCACTAGCTATGGATTAAAAGGTTTAGGCACAGTCCCTCTGTCCCAGGCTCACTGCCTTTAAAAGGTTTAGGGCCAGCTCACTTCTTTCCCAAGGGTCACTCCCTATTTCTATCTCTCTGGCTCACTGTCGTTGGAGAGGATCACCTTCTTCCTCTTCCTTTTATCACTACTCTAGAAAGGATCCACTAATAGTTTATAGACCTATAGGTCTCTTCATTTTCATGAAGGAGTGCATCTTCCCATGTATAGAGATGCTCTGTTGAAGTCCATCTTTCACCTGTAGATGAATCTCACTTTCAACTGAAGGTATCAGGCAATCTTCCTTCTTTCATGTAGCCCTGAATAACAACCATGAATCAAACCTCACTTGGAACACAAGTCTATCATGGAACGCAAGTATAACACGACATGAAAGTATCGTCACACATGTCCCAACTGGCACGTGAGTCTACCTCAACACTTCCGTGGTACAATCTTATGTAACTCCAAAATTGTATGACTCAACCCCTTTTATGCCCAATCCAGTATTTTCATGAAACTACCAACCGACACACGACATCAAACACTGGCGCACAAGTCAACCTGCGTGACCACACACTACTTGCGCGACCACCACACCTGCGTGACGGGAGCTCTGATATTCCTTAGTGTTTAACTCCATTGAAAATGAGGAGGGGTGGTCCTGTATTTATAAGCATTTGGTCACCCTGCGTGATGGCACAAAAGTCTCCCCACAGTGCGCAAGTCTCAGCATGCAGGTCTCTGCCCCTGCAAGTCATTTGAGTGACCCCCTTTCCTTTGCCAATTTTCTAAAATATGATCTTGAAAAACATTAGGCGCGTAGCTTTCCAATCATCCTAGGCACCGACACGCGGGTCCTTTCCCGACACACAATTTACTTGCACAACTACACCAATACTGCCTCCAGATCATCCATTCCTTTGTCTATGTTCTTGAATCGAACATGGATCATTGACCACAACTCTTGAACTCAACATTACACCATGGAATCCCCTTTGTCAACAAATTTGTATGTCATAGTTTTCTTTTTCAACAATCACAACACAGATGTCCACTTTTTCAACAATCACAATCACCTCAAAAATGCTTCAATGTTACCTTGAGGGATTTTCCCCAACAATATCCCCCTTTGCATTTGTTGAAAAATCTTCCATAAAAAGATACATTGTTAACTCTTCATCCACCATTCGCCCAAATTCTATTCTGATAGCGATCAAGGATTTAATGAACACATACTCTAAGCCCACATGAGCAACGCTCGGTGTCAGAAACAAGAGTAAATTAAATGTTCATCAACGAATCACTTCATCTCTAACACCCACTGTTGACACCAAAATGATACCATTTTGTTGTAAATATTCTTATCGCATTACTACACCACTCTTATGCTTTTATCACGATCCTCAACTATCGTGATATCTATTCTTTGATCGATCACTTCTAGAATAGTCCGATTTAATACTCCCCCCTTTCTCATTACTCTCCCCATATCTCGCTGCTCCACCTTTCAGCTTCTCCACATATCATTCATGATGTATCAAATTTCCACATTGTCTCCCCCTTGAACAATCACTATTTCCTCCCCCTTTGTTAATGAACCCAAAGGTCACTCCTTTACAGTCTGTAACATAGTAAAGAACATATATCAGAACGTTAGGGGAAAACACATCATACCTCAGGGAGAGGGGGGTGGGGGTTCCACATCCACACTCTTTTAAGTGTGGGGAGTCGACTGAACTCCGACGTCCAGTCGATGCCTTTCAAACTCTTCCTTAGGTAGGGCCTTTGACAGAATTTCTGCACCCTGTCGTTCTGTAGGCACATACTCCAATTTCAAAATTCCTTGCTCAACCTTCTCTTTGATGAAATGATATTTGATCTCAATGTTCTTGGTCCTTGAGTGATGGATGAGATTTTTTCTAAGATTGATAGCACTTGAGTTATCCCACTGGATTCTGATCAGATACTTTACTTCAACTCCCATATCTTCAAGCTGCTGCTTCATCCTCAATGAAACACAATCTTACATCCTGCTTAGCCAAGAAATACACAATCCACCAAGATAGAATGAACCTCCTCACATTGATTTTCTGTCATCTGCTGATCCGGCCTAATCTAAATCTGTGTAACCCTATAACACTGATTGAGATTTTTCATTATACATCAGGATGAAGTCCACCATTCCTTTGATATACCGAAGTATTATTTTCACTACAAGAATGTGGCTTCCCTTGGGATTACTCTGAAATCATGCTACTTGGAATGTGGGGAAAACAATATCAGTCCTTGTTGCGGTCAAGTACAACAAACTCCGAATAATTGGCCTATATTCTGTGATATTAACTGCCTTTCCATCCTTATCTTTTGATAATTTCATCCAAGTAGAAACTAGAGTCTTCATCTCTTTGGAATTATCCATGCCAAACCTTTTTAAAACCACCTTGGATTATTAGGATTGAGAAGTGAATGTTCCATTATTTCCTTGTGTCACCTGTAGACCAAGGAAAAACATTAGCTCACCAATCCTGACATTTCAAAATCATTTTTCATGAATTCGGAATATTATTTGCACTGAGCTTCATTTGATCCAAGAAATATTATGTCATTGACATAAGCCAACACCATCATCCTTTGATTACTATATTTTCTGAAATAGTGATTGTAATAAACTCCCCCACCCTGGTAACCAAGCTTCTTGAAGTACTGATCAAGCCTTGAGTAGCATGATCTTGGTGCCTGTTTTAGCCTATACAATGCCTTTTTCAGCCTGTATACTTTTTTCTCATCCTCATGAATGAGGAAACCATCTGGCCGCTCAATATACACATCCTCCTTCAGAACTCCATTAAAGAATGAATATTTGACATCCATCTCGAACACTTTGAACTTTATTTGCACTGCTATGGAAAAAAATAGTCTATTTGTATCCAGCCTTGAAACCGGTGCAAATGTCTCATCAACATCTATTCGCTCTATATGGGAGTATCCCTTTCACACTAGTTGTGCTTTTTCCGAATCACTGTGACATCTTCATTCATCTTGATGCGATAGACCCATTTAGTCATGATAACATTCTTTTCTGCTGTCCTCGAAACAATATCTCATATCTTGTTCTCCTCAATATGATCAAGCTCTTCATTCATAGCCTGAACCCAGTTTTCATCTTCAGCTGCATCGGAAAAACATTTCAGCTCCACCTGAGATAGAAACGATGTTTACTGAAATGAATTAATTCTTTGAGTCAGAATTGGAGTTGTATGATCACCAATGATATTATTCCTATCAATTTCAGCTCGACTCTTTGGCTTCCTTGCAGACACAGAATTGACACTTTCTTGTTCATCATCAGTTTCTTCTTCTGAGTCAGCCTATACCACTTATGCTCCCCATGTGTTCCTTACCTCCTCATCACTTTCATCTAGAAACTGTTCACTGGGTCATTGAGTATTCTATTCATTTTCAACTATAGTGACATCATTTCACTCAACAATTTTTCCCAGCATTTTGATGAAGTATTTATATTATTTTCTTTTTCCCTGAGTAGCCAAGGAATATCCCCTCACTCATCTTGAATCAATCATTCTGTGATTTTCATTATTGAGAAAGAAAAAACTTACTTCCAAATATTTGAAAGTATTTCAACGTTGGCTTCTTTTCGTACCACATTTCATATGGAGTCTTCCCTTCCTTCGGACACAATAGAGACCTGTTCGAGATATAGACCGGTGTCAAAACTAGTTCCTTCCAAAATTTCTCTGGTAGGACCTTTTCAATAAGAAACATTCTAGAAATGTTATTGATGATCCAATTTCTCCTCTCAATCACTCTATTCTGTTGGGGAGTTCTCACTAACGAAACTTGATGCCTTATCTTGTATTTCTCGAGATAGTCTTCGACTTGACTTTTTGTGAATTCCATACCATTATCATTATGAAACCTCATAAGTTTCTACACAAGCATCCTTTCTGATTCCCTCATATACAACATTATGGTACTGAGCACCTCTATCTTATGGGTAATGGAAAATAACTAGGCCATTTTTCAATAATCATCAATAAAAGAACATAGTACCTTTACCCATTTATAGCTCATGGTGAGATAGGTCCACATAGATCAACATGAACCAATTCGAGCACTCTAGTTTATTTCTTTTCCCTTGACCTGTATGTATTTATAATGATCTTCCCTTTTTGGAAAGCATCACACGTATGAGTGTGATCACGTGATAGTTTGAGAAGGTCTCTGGAATCATCACACATTACCAGATCTTCCATAGATGGTTGGAATAGATTACCAAGTATCTTATACCACAATTGTTTTTCTTCTTTTCTAGATAAAAGGAACGTATATTCTTCCCCACCTACAAGGTAAAAATTTACCTTTGTCCTTTTTCCATGTAGAACAACTGCTCCATCTTTTCCTTTCACAAAACAAATGTTCTTAGTAAATCAGATAGAGTGCCCAAAGTCACATAGTTGACTGACACTAAGCAAGTTATGACTAAGACATTCTACTACCAAGACATCAGCACGTCTCATTTCTTTTCCCCAAACATGGCTTTTCCTGAGCTAATAATCTTAAGGCCTTCATCGTTTCCAAATTTGACAACTCCTACTTTGTCATATTTTATGCCTATAATAAGATCCTTATTGCCTATCATGTGAGATGTGCAACCACTATGAAGGATCCATACACTAGTGCGATTTGATTCCATAAGGGCAATTTTTCCACCACATCCTTCTCAATTTTCTTCTTCTTGGTCCATAATATTTTCTTCACACTCGTTATGGATTGATACTTCTGTTCTTTCTCAGAGTATGATGGACCAACATCATCTTTCAAAGCCACAAATCTATTCTTCCTTTTTAACACACCTATTGGTTTATTGATCTCCTGCTTGAAAATGTTTTGATTCTGCTTTGGAACTTTTATCTTTATGTTCGAAGTGCAATACCTAGCCATGTGCCTAAATCCTCTCCTCCAAAAATAGTTTCCTTCGAAATATGTTCTAGAAAACCGAGATTTGTTTGGATGCCACCTCTGTTCTCATTCCTTTCAATATCTCTTCGCTATGGAACACACATACTATGAATGTCCCATATTTCCATAACAATAAAACCTGATATAAGGTGAATTCATTCGTGTTAATTCAGCATAATGATTTTCCCCACGGGATCTCTGAATATTCTGATTCTTCTTTGTGCCCAAATCAACCTTCAATCTCGGGATATGTTCTTGCGGTCTGACTTCAATTGCCACAGATTTTTTCTTTTGATCTAGCCCTAAATCAACCTTAACATCTGAGCTCATTTACTTCTTCTTTCCTGCTAAACTGCTAGGATCCTCTATCATCTTTTCAGTATTCGGAATAACCATCTTTCCTGATATCACATTGGAGGTCAAGAGTTTTTCTTGACTCATCATTTTTAGACATAGACCAACCACTTATTCTTCAATCTCTTTGATATGTTTGACCTTATCCTTTCCTGTGTTAGTCAAACAATCGATTTCATTCTTTTGTTCTTCAATTTTATGATTATAGTCAACGATATTTTCTTAGCACTCTAGTGTTGATGATTTTAGTCTTTCAATTTTTTACAACTGCTCAAAATTTTATTCATCCTGTTGTTGCATATAGATTTTGGCGTCACAAACCACTTTATTGGATTTCTTTATTTTGGATCTCCAAATGTATATCTCATCAAGAGATTCTTCCATTTTGGCTTCTATATCAACTCATCCTTCAACTTCTTCTTCTTCTTCTCCAGCATCAGTTTCTTCCTTTCCCTATGAACTACCGACGACCTCCACCATAACATTTTTTCCTCGAACTTTTTAGTTCTCTATTTCCTTATCCTCTTCAACCTCAGACTCATATGAACGGTCTATTTCTTGTGAAAGAAGATTCTACTTCTTGAAGAAACTTTTCATGAACATCTTCTTCCCTTTCACATAGGCTGAAGATCTCTTCTTGGGAATTTCAAATTCATATTCATTAATTTCTTCTTGAAACATTTTGCGGCACCTTGCAGCAAGATGACCATCTTTTCCGCATCTAATGCAAGGAAGTAGAAGTTTCCCTTTGAACTTTCCTTTTCATCTTTGAAGATTTGAGGAGAGGAATGACATTACCACATATGGCTCTTCATCCTCGTGAGAATATTCAATGGTGAGATTCTTCATGGCCTTAAATTCCACCTCTTTAGATTTCCCCTTTTCCACATCGTCGTTATCATCATTTCTCATTTCCTATGCAACAAGGGTGCTGTGCAGGTTATCCAATGTCAGTTCTTTCAGGTCTTTATCTTTTAAAATAGAAACTTTCGAATTGAACAGAGGTGGAAGTATTCTCAAGATGCACTTCAAAATTTTTATGTCTTCAATAAATTCACCATGACCTCACATATCTTCTACAAAAACATTAACCCTATGAAGGAATGCATCAACAGACTCATTTGGGTTCATTCTTAGATCTTCATACACTTGCAGCTTTTCCTCTCTGACCTTTTTATCCCCTTTATATATATTCAATAACTTTTACCACATAGCATGTGATGTTTTGCAAGACATCACCTTTGTATATATAGGATTGGATATGGATCCCCCTAAGGTATTGATTGATTTGGCATCAACATCCAACTCTCTATGCTTAGATTATGATAATTCACCACTATTAATATCAGTTGTGATACCATGCATAGCTGCTGAAAACACATCCATTCACAATGATCGAAAATAATGTTGAATTTGATTCTTCCATATCTGAAAATTACATCCGTCGAAGATCGGAATCCCTTTACGATTAGTGACCTCCATTGAGATAATAACTAATATAAACCTCTCCCTCTAATACCAATTTTAAGGTCCAAATGCTGAATACCCTGAGGGGGGGGGGGTGTATCAGGGTATGACTAATATAATAGTAAAGCCCATTCGGATCTTGTTTCACTGCTAAGAGAAACATTCGTCTCTATCATTCTTGGAGCACAATATAAACAGAAAGTAAAGAAATCACACAACATAACAATTTTTAGTTGTTTCACCGCTAAGGGCTACGTTCAAGAAGCATAATCTGATAAGTTGTCGGTCGTACCAAATTCCACTAAACTTCACTACATGTGGATTGAAAGGTTCGGGAACAGTCCCTCTGTCCCAGGCTCACTGCCTTTACAAGGTTTTGGGTCTGCTCACTACTTTCCCAAGGGTCACTCCCTATTTCTCTCAATCTGGATCACTATCGGTGGAGAGGATCACCTTCTTCCTCTTCCATTGATCACTACTCCAGAAATGATCCACACACAGTTTATAAACCTATAGGTCTATTCATTTGCAAGAAAGAGTTAATCTTCCTCTATATTAAGATGCTCTGTTGAAGTAAAACTTTCACCCGTAGATTAATATCACTTTGCACCGAAGGAATCCGGAAATATTCTAGATTTCACGCAGCCCTGAATAACCACCATGAATCAACCTTACATGGCGCGCAAGTCTAACCCGGCGCACAAGTATCGGCACACAAGTCACAACTGTCATGTAAGACTACCTCAAAACATGCATGGAACAATCTTATGCAACTCCAAACCTGCGGGACTCAACCCATTTTACACCCAAACTAATATTGGTGCTCAAATACCAACTGGCATGCAACTTCAAACACTGGCGCACAGGTCCACCTGCATGACCACACACTACTTGTAAGACCACCACACCCGCGCGACAGGATCTCTGATTTTTCTAACTGTTGAACTCCATTGAAAATGTGGAGGGGTGGTCCTATATATATAGGCATTTGGTCACCCTGCGCAATGACACACAAGTCTCCCCTCAGTGGACAAGTCTTAGAGTGCAGGTCTCTGCTCCTACATGTCACTTGCGTGACCCTCTTTCCTTTGCCAAATTTCAAGCATCTGATATTGAAAAACATTAGGCACACAACTTTCCAATAATCCTAGGCACCGACCCACAAGTCATTTCACGGCGTCAAAGTCACTTGCACGACTACACCAATACAAGCGCGACTCTCTTTCCTTTTCCATATTTTGACCTTCTGATCTTGAAAAAAATTAGTCACACAAGTTTGATCTCCTTTAAGTAAATGGCGTGAAAGTCCCTTTTCCAAAAACTAGTTTTCTTTATTTTTCGATTTTTAGGCTCAAAAGATTGGAAAACACTAGAAAACAACGCCACCTTGTATCTGCTCTTTTCGTACAACCTTCAGATCATCCATTCCTTTGTCGAAGTTCTTGAATCGAACATGGATCATTGACCACAATTCGTGAACTCGACATTCCATGAGGAAAACCCCTATGTCAACAAATTTTTATGTCATAGTTTTCTTTTTCAACGATCACAACACATATGTCCACTTTTTCAAAAAACAAAATCACCCCAAAATGCTTTAATGATACCTTGAGGGATTTTTCCCCAACAATTATTATTTATTTGGTCAACTTAATAGAGATCAATATTAATAAAATATTGAACTTTGATCTGAATATCATCAATTTCATGTGAGGATGGAAAAAATTCCAAATGAATTATTTCAAACCATTTACGAACATTCCAATTTTTCAGTAATAACATTTGGACTAACTAATTTACCCTTTTTTATGGTTCAAATGAACAATGTGTTTGAGGAATATCTTGTTGATTTTGTTGTATAATTTATTGATGACATGATGATATATTCAAAAATAAATGGAGAATATTAGAGTGAAATGTGGATTTTTTTGGAGACTCTAAATGGAAAATTGTTATAGGGGATGTTTAGCAAGTCTGAGTTTTTGAATTTTTTTTTCCTTTCAAGGATATATTTACTCTAAGTAGAGAATATAATTTAATCCCTTGAATAAAAAATATGCCCAGGAATGGTCTACACTAATGAACATAACCCTGGATCCTAGTTTCATTGGTTTAGCAAGTAACTATCATGGTTTAGTTCAGAATATTTCCAGAGAAGCTAACCCGTTAACCAAAAGTACTCGTAAAGGGGTTATGTTTATTAGGAAAATGGAATGTGAGGAATACATTAAAGAATAGTTTTGGAGATTATTGATTGATCTAGTATTGATTATACCAGTGGGAAATGGTGGATTTATTATATATATTGATGCCTCCCAGAAGATAATTGGAAATGTCCTTATGAAAAATGATAGTGTTATTTCCTATGAATCCAGGCTATTATAAACATTTGAACAATACTATTTGAACCATGATATTGATTTTGAAATTTTAATATTTTATCTAAGGATATAGAGAAAATATCTATTTGGAAAATGATATGAGATATATATAGATCATAAGAGTTTGAAATATATATTCTCATAGAAGAAACATAACATGTGGTACTGATGATAGATTAGCTACTCAATGACTGTTATTGTTCAATATACTATAACCCAAGAAAAGAAAATAAGGTATTGGATGAAGAGAACCAAAATAAACAAGGTGTTCTCACAAAATGTGGATTGAATGGGATCATGTTTTCATGGATCTAGTAAAGATGTATATGAGAACTATCACGGGAGGTGAAACATCAAATTTTTTTAAAAGGGTTTCCTATAATTCGTTATTGGGAAGGATTAAATGTTCATAGTCTTAAGAGGTTAATTTGCAATGGTAAATTAAAGCTATAAATGATGGGAAGTTGGCATACATCATGTATGAGGATGGAATTATGATATTTTGGTAGAGGCATTATGTTCTCACATTACCTGATCTATAAAGGAATTATTATATGATTCCCATAGCTCAAATTTCACTATATATATTGTCTGTACTGTGATGTATAAGGATTTTGGGAGCATATTTAATGGGATAATATATAACTATAAATTTCTGATTTTGTATCAATACGTTTAGTCTGCCAGTAGGTAAAGGATGAACAATAAAATACTAGAGGAGTCATGTTAACTATGCATATTCATAAATGAAAATTGGATGAAATTAGTATGTCTTTTCTCACTAGATTACCCAAGACACTATGATATAAGGCTTCAATATGTGTAATTTTTGATCAACCTACAATACTACACAATTTTTCACAATAAGGGATGATTTTTTACTAGAGTGAATGGAATGACACTATATTATTAACGTTGTACGACTCCAAGGAGCACCTCTATCATTTTTGTTTGATCATGATCCAATATTTTCATTGATATTTTTATTAAAATTTTAATAAATATTAGGATACAATGATTTATTTGAGTTATTCTTTTCTCCATAATACTAATAAGAATTCAGAATGTACGATCCAATCTTTTGAAGACAAGCTGGGAAAATTATCATATAACATTCAACGTAGATGGGATTTGTATTTACCTTTGGCAATGTTTTCCTACAACAAATTTTTAATTAAAATTATTTTAATGGATCCATATTAGACATTATATGGAATAGAATTTTGTACATTACATTATTAGGATAATATTGGTGAAAGGAAAATTGGAGGCCCATAACATGTGGAGAAAACAACAACAATGGTAAAAAGTATTCAAACCCATATCTAAACACCATAATGTAGTAAAAATAGGTATATTTATAATCTATGGATGGATTTGGATTTAAATATTGTAGATCATGTTTTCATGATAGAATCTAAATCTAATGGTGTTATAAGATTTTGAAAGAAAGGGAAAATGAGCCCTAGGTACATTGGACCTTCAGAAATGTTGGAGATAATCTGACATGGGTATTATCAATTGGCGATTCCACCTTGCTTTTCTTAAGTAGAAAAACATGTTCCACATATCATTATTAAGATAGTACATTTCAGACCCAACACATATCCTTATATGTGAAGGAATAAAATTGGAACTTGATTTATCTTAATGTGAAGATCTTATCTAGATTCTAGACACTAAAGAATATGTGTTTAGAAATAAGATTACTTTAACTGTAAATATAATTAAAAAATCATAAAATTTTATAGCCATGGTCGGAACTAGAGGAACATAAAATGATGAATTTTTTTCCCTTTTTAGGAGGTTACATTATAGAAATTTCGTGGATGAATGTTTTTGAACAAGGGGAGAATGAAACAACCCTAGATTTTATGGTATGTGTCTTCTTAAAATTTAACATCTTCTATAGATTATGTTTCATGAAACACCATGTATAAAGTTGTATTATTATATTAAATTTGACAATTATTAAATTAATGTTACCATTAGGAATATTAATATGACAAATAGAATTGAAACATAACCTATCAAATTATAAATAAAATTTGGGTAACTTATAAATGAAAACATTGTTTATTTATATCATGAAATAAGTAAATAAATGTTTTATAAATTATAAATTATGTGTTGGTATTTTTTTGAAACATAAATATTTATTTACAACTTCATAATTAATATAATGATATAATTTAATTCTTCTTATTAAATATATTCAAAAACTAATATTTAATTATTTATGATTCTTATGTAATTTTATTAGAAGTACATTATTTTTTCAAGCTGTTATAAAATCAGTTAAAATTTTAAATTCAACACTTTTAGAATAAATAATTATTTTAATAAAATATTTAATTTAATAAAATTATTAATATTTTCATAAAATTAATCCCATTAATTAAGTCTACATATCAAATAATTGTTATAGTGAATTTTTTGGATTTTTCTAAAATAATTGAAATTTTGGTGAATTGTAAATACAGTAATTTACAGTATCTGTACATTATATGTGAAATACACTATTTATTGATTCATTTATAATGTAACCACCATATTAAAAAAATTTCCTTATTTATTTATTGTATATAGTTAATGGAATAAAAAAATTCATAGTCTTGAGCCAGAATAAAAAGTAGAGGAATCAAATAATTAAAAAAACACCCCTCTCCTACACTATAAAGGAAAACCCCCACCTCCTCTTCTCCTAAAACATAAAAATATCGTTACAGAGTGTCCAATATGTACCCAATAAATCTCCCAATCATCTATTATATTTTAAGTTAATTCTTTTCCTACCCAAATACCATTTCAATTTTCCTTAAGGTGGTTCTGAAGGAGAGGAATTGAAGAGGTAAAATCCCCTTTGGTTATTTTAATTTTCTTTCATTTTAATATATTTTCTTATTAATTAATAACCTAAATTATCAAAACATTAATGATAAATCAATAATATTATATATAAAAAATCATTATTATATTAATTTAATATCAACAATCAATTCAATTATCTCTCCCTTTTTATTCTAAAAATGAAATCATCGTCTGTGTGGTGCCGATTTAATTCCTTGTTGTTGACGAGTTTTCATTTTTCAATTATGCATTCACGGTGGCACATAAAAAAATTATTATTAAAACAAAAAATAATTTATATTATAGAAATTATTTAATTTCTAGGAACTAATATATAAAAATAATATTAATATATAATAGAATAATAGTTTGTGATGATTGAAAAAATAGTTAAACAATCTAATTGGTTTTCATTAATGATTTATCTAATGAATAATACAAGTATCTTAAAAAATTATATATAGGACCATTATATATATTTTATTCTCATTAATTACATATAATATTAATTCTATACAACTATTCCCATTCTACATGGTCTTTTGTTCATTTAAATAGGAAATACAATCAATAAAGACATGGAAGAAAACTATCTAGAACGAAGAAATTGAATCTCGGAACTCATAAAAAACACCTCTAAAGAACATAATGAAATTATAATAAATAAAATATAGGTTTAATAAGATGATAATTAAATAATTAATTAATCTAAATTTATTATCTTAGAAATTGATCACAAGTGTAGAACACATTCAGACACAAGTAAAGGGGTTTCTCATCTCAATTTTATTTATGTGAGATATGACTTATTAACAAATATTTAGTATATGTTGTGTATATATAAATATTATTGGTGTATCATATATTTAATAAATATATATTAATGTTATTATATGTCTTATTTAATGATCATTAATTTTATGGGGCATATAGTTCAACTGTTTTCAAAATGGTAATGGATTCTCCCAGATACTCCATTTTACATATGTGTTATGGTTTCTCTCTATTTACCCAAATGTAATTCTACATTGTTTATAAATAATTCCAATTAATTAGTTTTTAATGTTCCAAACTCCTTTATCCTGATCAGTTCATCTTCCCTTAAAGGGAAATGCCTATTTTATAATGTCCCATTTTGAATTTAGCTCAATAACAGAGCATGATTAAGGGGTACTTAAAAATTTCCTACAAATTTTGAAGTTCCATAAATATTATTTTTGAACAGACCTTTATTTATTTAAAATAAATATTTTTATCATGATAAACAAACTTTTTTCATTGTTTATTTTAAATAAATAATTATGACTTTTCCAATTTAATGAATTTTATATTTTCTTAAACTGCACTCATGTGTCCCATTTATAGTGCTTTAAAAAACTATTTTTACATTTTTTTTCAATTATGTTGGAAATCCGTTAATCCTCAAACATAATTTCCTTATACCACCATTTTAATTTCTTTGATATTCATGTTACATTATGATTTTATGATAAATACAATTTTTTTCCAAAAGAACACTTATTTCAAAAGTAAAAGTGTATTTATCTCAAGAATTATTCAATGATTTATTAAATTATATTAATCTATTTAAACACCCTATATTGAATCATAGGCTTAAATGGAATCAATAATTTATGATATCATCTACCATATTTTATTAAAGGGTTTATGATCAGTTCGACAATGGAGGATCATTATTGAGAGCATTCACTATAAAACTCTGAAAGTTTATATATTATGTTTATTGAATGGGGATAGTTAGTTTTATTTAATATGTATATGTCCTTTATGTTTCACCCCATTCATACAAAGAACGAATTGGACATATTATGATAGGGGAAGATACCTCTATATGCCCTAAATTTATATGTAGTTCTCATGAGAAAAAATAGATATGGACATGGTTGAGTCCATACCAATTTATTATCAAAAGTGGATTTGGTCATGACCTTAACAATATATTTTCAAGTGTCCTTGAATAGGCCTAAAAGGATTGTTTTAGATGACTATAATTATAAATTTCATCATTATAAAATTATTAATTGATAAAACTTGTAGTTATTTAACTAGTATAATATCTATGGTTATGTTTCATTGTCATGCATTTTATGGCCTTATTTATTCAGATTTTTTTCCTTCCAAAATAGGCTTAAGATTTTGTTTAAATGTTATGTTCTTTTAGTTTTTAAAACATCCCCATTCATATTTTTAATATTAGGTTCTTAATTATTTTATACCCTTACTAAATATCTAAGATCACCCCTTTATTATGTTTTTTCACAGGATTGGAAGTTATATATTATGAATGACTTCAAAACATAATCTAGGAGATAAATAATGTTTTCATTGGTGTTTCTATATTGTTTTCCATTCAATTTTCAATGTAACAATTATGTTTTTATCTTCTATTAATGATCTACTAAACTATTCGGCTCTTTGGGATGCAAAATCTTGATCATAGTACCAATGTAATAAAATAAGGTACTAGCTCTTGGGTACTGGGGATGTGGTATTTAAAATGGAGATAAAAAATAATATTAACATAGTATTCAAATAAGATAATTTTATTATTCAATATTTGAAATATTTATAATATTATATGGGACTTAATTAACAGATTTTATTTTAAATGGTTATTTAAAATTTAGTACACTTTTTGTAAATCATATCCATTTTCATTGAATTGTTTACAAAATATTGTTACTTATGATTTAAAGGTTGTTTTTGGTATTTTTTTAATATTTACTAATTTTATTAAAAAAAATTAAAAGTGATTCTTTTCATCATTTTCGGTATGTTTTACCTTTCAATTTTTAAAAATACTGAAAATGAATTTTTTTTATCAAATTAGGATTGACCACCATTTAACATTATCAACATTAATATTCAATATCAATAATACACTATAAGTTAGAATATATTTAAATTAATATTCTATTCCTTCCATTCTAGATATTTTTCATCATATGAGTTTTTATAATGGATTATAAATTTTGTTGTCTATTTATGAAAAATTAAAAATACTTTTCTTATGGGATCAAAGATTGGTTTCAAGGGTTTTTAATGAAAATATTAAACCATACAAATTTAATTATTCATAATATATTACTTGAACATTATATATGATAAAGGATGACCTAGAAAATGATTATTTGATGGATAAGTCCAATATAGTTTATATGATGAGTGATATTGATATATCTCTCATATAATGATTAATTTTCATTGTCCATAATGGAATTTAGGATGGAATTAAATGTAGAGGTTTATCATATATATATATATATATAATTGTGATCTAATTATTAATGAAATTAGTGAACATGAGTTAGGAATATAATTCATTAAAATGACTAAATGATTTTTATTTTCTTTTCTATAAGTTTATTTGGGTGTCCTTGAAAAAAAGTGTATTACTAGGTGCATATGATATATTATATATATATAAAAATAATAATATTGAAATGATAAATTTTTAAAGTGTTTTCATAATTTTCAGTATGATGAAAGGTTAATTTATTTTATTTCCCTTCTATATTTCTCTCACATCCCACATTTTCAAATTTCCTTCATATTTTATAAGGATTAGTAGGAATGAATAATAAGTCATGTTGAAAGAAAGGATGATTTTTCCTGAAAAGAAAATGAATTTCATTTTAATAAAATTTATATAATTGGGTAAATAAAAACTAAGTTATCATTACCACGTTTAATTGTATGGGTTTGTAATATAAGAGTTACAACCTAAGTAACTAAAAATGTAAACCTAAAAAAACATTCAGAAATATAAGAATATGAACATTAATTAAAATAATAATCATTATACATTGATAATATTTTTGGGAAATATACATGGAATAAGTGGGATGGTTTTCAGAACATTACTGGTTAAGGTGGTGTTATTATAATTACCTTGAGAGATTATACATTATCATTATTTTGAGTTGATATAGAATTGGAATTTTACCATGTTTTATTATATAATATATGTACAATCAATTTTTTCAACATATAAAACTCGAAAGATCATGTTGGAATGTATTAATAGGATAATATACTTCCAAAATAGTAAAATTATTGGATTGAATTATAAATTATTAGCTTTTTCAGTGATGGATCAGTAGGAATTGTATGTTAATCGTGGTGGAATCCTTGTTATGGAATTATAAAATTTACAATAGAGTAGAATGTTTATAGGTGATAATTTTATAAAACAACACCCCTAAATTTTTAGAGTAACCTCACATATAGGGGTTTCTTATGGGTAGATCAAGTTTCTAGAAAATATATTCGATGTTATGGGATATTTAGAATTTCAAAAGGTAACGATTTATATATATTATTTATAGGAGAATAGAATTAGTGTTTGTTCATTGGTTAAGAATTAGAAAATTAAATATTTTATTTTTTCCCATGTATTAGGATATATGTATATATGTGAATTTTTTTCGGGGGGAAATATTTTCCTATGTCTATTCAATAGAGATGATATAAATAATTCCTAGAATTGAGGAAACATTTAGAGGATTCAACAGAAAAAAGGAATAAAATTTTTCATGATTTTCAATGTACACACCAAAGTATATTTCAGAACCTAATTAAAAAACAAATAATTTTTTCTCATGATTGAAACCAATTTAATGATGATCATTATACACACATGGATTTCATTATTATTGAATAGCTACTAATTATTACAATAAATTTGATAAGTATTTTTCTAAAATATTTCTTCTTTTTTATGATAAGAGTAATAATTAGTAATGGTGGAAAAAATGGAAATGAATTCATCTATTAAATATATAGGTATGAACCTAATATGATCAATGTGTAGTGAAATAATTTTTGGGAATGTTTGAAGGTATAATGAAAGTGTTACTATATTGATTTTTTTGGTAATATGTACCATTACTATAAAAAACATTTTCCAACCAGTAAAAGAACTTTAAAATAGATATTCATCTAATGGTGGAATTATTTAATTGATATTGGTTGGGGAATTATGCTAATGTGTGTCTGAATTTAGTTACAAATTTTGGAAATAATTATGGTCAAAATAAATAAAGTGTTCCAAAATCATTTACTACAACTATGATTGATGTTGGGATATCTAATGATGTTGTGACATATATCATAACTATTTATTTAAATTATATTGAATTCATGTGTGAATATGGATATTCCCATTACATCATTTATAAGAAATATTATATAAAATTTGAATACCACCATAAGAAATTAAATTAAACATTTATTAAAAAATAATGGTGGAATTTGTTAAACAATAAAAATATTTATTTGAATATTTATGTTGTTATTAGCGGGATATAGTTTCGTAAATACTTTATTGAAATTCCATATTATAGTTTTATTCTATTATGGGAATGGATTTCATTTTAGTTTATCATTCTAATAATTATTATCGAGATAATACTGTTATGATTAGTTATTTTGTGAGTTTGGTAATGTATGACAATATAATAAAATTTATAAATGGTTTTAGTTAATGTTACCAAAGTCATTTCATTAAAAATAATAGAACTAATCAAATTAGTGATGCTTGAGTAGTTGATGAATATATGTCTGTATTTATTGATGATTTTACTTATCTTATTCTTGATTAGTTGGTTGAGTATAATGCTGTTATAATTTTTAATAATAAGCTAATTTCTAAACCCCTTTATCAAATGATTTATGTAGATATTTTTGAATTGAAAAAACCATAAGAATAAGTACATGATAAAGGTAACGTTCATCATTTTACTTCATTGTGAAATGATCTCATTTTATTTTTTAATATGAATGATGGTTAAATAGGGAATTTTTTTAATTTTAGTTCCTTTTAATAACATCACTATTAAGAAAAAATATACATCACATCATATCAATGATTTCATTGATATGCTCTAGGGAGAATATTTTTTTTTCAAAGATTGACCCTAGGTCCAAATACAACATGTTAGAGGTGAAGGAGGAATAAATTCACATGAAAATGACTCATACTAGATATGGGCATTAATATTTTTTTTATTCCCTTTGATTATAAAATGAACAATCCTTATTCATATATTTTATGAATATAGTAATCCTTTAAAATTTAAAATAGTTTGTAATTTTGTTTATTAATGCTATTTCATTATATTAAAAAAGTATCGATGATCATTAATGACACCTAATGATTGATTTAAAAACCTAAAAGTTAAATTTTTTAATATTAAATATATTAGATGTGAATTTTGGTAGAATATTATTTTATTCTTTGGTAATATTATTGAATAATATATTTTAAATATTTACCCTACTAGAAGTAAAGTGGTTGAGAATGAAAAACACTACAAAGGAAACATTAATTCTAATTTTTCATTGATTATCATGTTAATACAAGTGGTTTTTTGAAAAACATTTCTTAGTTATCTTTAACAGAAACTATATTACAATGAGAATTAATTGAATCCACCATGATGAAAAAGATTTTTTATTGTTTTTGGAAGCAGAAAAGATATGTGAATTTTCTTGATATGGCCCTATACTCTAGAAATATATAATTTTCCATCTAAAGGAATGAATATTTTAATTAATTACCTATGTTTTAATGAATTATTATCATGTAATTTATTATTAATCATATTAATTAATTTTTGAATAAAAAAACTATTTTACAAATGATATGGAATTCGATGTTCTGATTGTTTCTTTAAAAAAAATGTGGCATCATTTTTAAGGATCAAAATTAGTCATTTATTATAATTAGAACATATTATAGAATATATTCACTATGAAATAGTGGAACATGAGGTATATACGCATTATTAAACTAATAAAATATTTTTATTTCTTGATTCATTACCATTCAGAAAAATCAAACGAAGTAGTTTATTATTGAGTTGAAAAGATAAAACATCATTAACCATTATCTCATTTGAACATTATTATCTGGTATGTTATTTTAATAACATTGGATTATAAATTATGAACCATGAAATTTACTATACTTTATTAGTGTTCAGTGTCATCCTCATTTTTAGAATGAATTATGATCGATCAAACCAAAGGCCATGATTTATATGAAAATGCAGAACTATAAATTAAAGAATATTTTCCAAAATTGGTCATTGATACATGGAAGGTTTTATATTTGGAAAATATTTGTCTAATCCGACTATATCAGAGTAAAAAATGCATTTTTTGTGTGAATAACGTAACACACCATTTTTAGTTATTCTTAGTAGTATTATGATGTATAAAGACTATCAACGGTATTACTGATAGCATGGAATGAAGAAATAAAATATCTATTTTTCCAAAGAATCTCATAATTTTCAACCAGTTAATTTCACAAAAAAATTATCAAAAGGTTTGTTTTATCCTTTTTCAGAATCAGAGTGGAAATATAAAAATATTAATATAGATTTAATGTCGGGATTTTGAAATAAATCTCAAGTTAATGATGAAATTTCTGTTATTATTGATAAATGTGCTAAATTGACACATAAACATCTAATTTGAGATAATTTCTATTTTTATCAGATTTATCGTCTTTTTCTAAAGGAGGTAGTTTTGTTACTTGGATTTCAACTCTCGAATATATTTATTCTTTACCCTATGTGTACTTTTAATTTTTAGAAAGATCTTTTGAAGTTATTGGGTAATATATTAAATTTTAGAACATATTTTCATCTTAAATATTATGGAAATTTATAGAAAATGATTTAGATGGTAGAATACAGAATTAAAATTGGTTAATGGATTTATATGGATATTGGTGTCAATATATATGATTATTTTAGTTTTATAAGAATAATATTTTTATTCCACTATATATATGGGAACTTTTAAGGGATTATATAGAAGGTGGTTTCAGACTCCCGCATTTGGATCATGTTGAATTCTGAGAAACACAATCGTGTTTTCACTCCCTCATCCTCAGGGGGACTTCAAAAACAGAGACTTCCAAAGGTGGAGGTCCCTCACAAGGCTCCTGGATTGGTGGAATGGTGTTGTCTGGTGTCGTCAGATCCTGACCAAAATGAATTTCTTGACTTGGCCGATTAGGAACCTGGAATTGGACTCAGATGAAAATATCAAGAAACTTGGGATCGGCCTGGCCTTGGGATTCCAATGTTGCAAGCAGCAGATAGAGGAAAGCTTGGATATCCTATTTTTCAAGAGTGAATGGGTGCTGGAGGTCTGGTCGTTTCTTAGGGGAGTCCGGTCTCCCAGTTCTGAGGAGACTGAGTCTGAGTTTCTGGAAAGGTGGTCTGAAGGCGCGCTTGATTCGGAGAAGAACCACCTTCCGCGTGATGTCTCTTTTAATGTGGGGTGCTAGTGTATTTAGAAATCTAGAAACCAAGCACGATACGAAGGTGTAAGACCCTCGACCAGAGCCATATTTTCTCTCGTCCCCTTCCTGCTCATCGACATGTCTTTGCTCATTATGAAGTGGCAGGGGTCCTCCCCCTTCCCTTGCATGCAGATGCACAATCACTATCCTTCTCTTCCTCAGGAGGGAGGCCCTGGGAAGTGGGATCGATGGGATCCCCCTGTAACAGGATACAAGCTCAATACTTATGGAACTCTCTCAGTGGGGGTGATCTCCGGAGGGGGGGGGGGGGGGGGTTGTTAGAGATCCTAAGGGTGATGTGAAACTGGCTTTATCTCGTTCCCTGGGTAGGGGAACATCAATCCAAGAAGAGGCTCGAGCTCTCTTCATAGGGCTTTAATTGTACATCCATGAGGATGTTGCCATTTTGGAAGTGGAGGTGGACTCTCTTGTCTTCCTTAATTCCCTTAAAGAGAATCACTCTACACCTTGGTCCATTGTGTATGTGGTCAGGAAATGTCATGATATGCTTAGTCAAAACATCACTCTCTCCCACATATGGTGAGAGGGGAACAAGGTCACGGACTATTTGGCTTCCATGGACGGTCACAGGTCCACATACGTGAATATATTCCAGACTAATAGTTTGAAGCAGAATGAGGTAATTTGATCAGAGGGGATGCCCTCGGTCTGCATTACGTTAGACCTCCGTATCTTGCATTGTGTTGTTCTTTTCTTCTCTTTAATAAAAATTCAATTTGGATGGATATGAAATTTCATATAAATTTATATCAATAACTTAATTCATAGCCTTACCTTGTAGTTGTTTCCTTGTAAATGATGTATTTCTTGGTTCTATTCCACATTAAAATGATCCCAATGAATGTTATGTTTTAAGCCTCAACATAGTACATTTGGTAAAGAGACATTATTATGAGGGGAAAGGTAACCTTTCCTAACACCATATAGGAGTTTCTTCAGAATAAAAATGATTTTTCATGTATAGTTAATGTATAAAAACAACATTTATAAATTATAAATACATAAATCATAAATTTCAATGAATGAAAAATATCCATACTTGTTTATACGATGAATAAAATTGAGAGGATTAAATTTCCAAAATACGTGAGAAATTTAAAAAAACAAGGTAATGTTAATAGTAAAGAAATTTCATTACATATAAATATTACTGAATTAGTTGTTATAAATTTCTATTCAATATATAAATATTAAGTAATTTTTGAATTCCTTTTTTAACATCTTAATAAATTATAACATTTTTTATATGTATAGAGATAATAGAATAATTTCATAATTGTGGTATTGTAATTCAAACCAATATATATCATTTTTAATATTATAATATATATATTGAGATAGTAATATTTATTTTAAATATTATCAAAATAATATTATTTTGGTTAATAATATGAAATACCATTTTTTTGATTACTCACTTTTCATTCAAGTAATTTAAAAATCACATAGTAATTATTATTGGTTTAAAAATTTCATTAAACTAGTTTCATTAAATAATATCCATTCAATTTCACTAGAATAAATATTAATAAATATTTTGGTATGAAATCATTTTCATTCATATAATTTATGTTCTCCAAAAAAAATATCTTCACTGCATTTTAAAACATCAATTTAAAATAATTTCTACCAACTAGATAAATTAAATATTATACATTAGTATTAGAAAAAATAACATTGGATGTTTGTGTGTGTTTTGTTTATAGAAAATGTGAAGAATATTATATTGAATTGTAATTATCTCTCTAAGATAGAGGCCATGATATAATAACTTGTTTATGACACAATATCGGTATTTTTTCACTATAAATAAATCCACCCTTCACTAGGTAACCAAGATAAGTCAACCTTATAAATGAGGTAGATGCACAAAATTTGAGTGGGTCTATCCATATCATCATTCAAATAAGGAAATAGGGAAAATAATGTAGTTAAAATGGTCCATTATGTTAGGAACCACTATAGAGGATGCTAGGAGTAGACCCCATTACACATAAAAGGCTGATCAATTGAATAAGATATCTTATATGTTATGAAATTTCTATATTCAAATCAGATATTTGAATTTATTTCTTCAGGCTACACTACAACCAAGTAAAACACAACAAAATGTTGTTTTTATAGTTTTTCAATGTCATTAGTGTCTAGGGGGTCCCCTCACCGCATCTAGACATTGGGATGTTGAGTTTCTATAATTGGGAGAAGTTTGGAATTTGGATTTTCTAGGATTACACCTATCCATGCCATCATTGGATGAGAAATACAATAACCCTATCATACTGGTTGAAGTCCACAACATATCTATGACTTAAGATGTGGTGTGTTTGAGTTTTATAGAAGCAAATATATTTGAATCGTCTGTCCAAGAAGATGATATTACATAATATTTACCACTATGAAAATCTAATTCAATGTGAGATACAATTCAAGGATATTATATCAAAAATCCCATGAGGGTGTTACTAACTGAGTTATAGATGATAAGGTTTTATATAGTAAAATGGGAATTTTCATGCCCAAGAACTATTTTCCAGGCCAAAGGATGGATAGTTATACCATATAGTGTTAGGGTATGCTGTATAAAATGTAAAATTAGTTATACTGAGCCATAGAATTGATGAATATGTGGTATAAAGGAAATTTCACGATGCTGACTAATTTAATATGAAAGGAGTTATGTGTTTAAAAAGTTTTATAGTTTATTTGTATTCTGTGGTGAATAATAACCACAATATTCAAAGAGGAAATATATAACTATACTACAATAAATAAAAATCCATAAATTTTTTTTGATATAGAATGTAAAAGAAAGATACTGGGAAAAAATATTGATTTGTAAGCTAATAGAAAATGTATTTTGCGGGAATATTTCTATAGGAAGCCATCCATGTATGATCTGAAATATTAATAAGTGAATAATATTTTCATCAAGGAGTCCCATATTCACTATAAATTCAAATCTACTATGCTAATTAGAAACCCAAATTAGGTTATATGTTAAAATAATTATTATGTAAAAAAAGAAGATTGCACATAAAGATCAATGATTTAATCATTTGAGGAGATTAGTGAGTCTTCCAATAGTTTATGTTATATAATTAGGAGGGTTAGTGATATTTCAATTTTTTTACTATAATGTAATATGATTTTTTTTGAATCTGGTGCACATGAGAATATATGTGCATGCTCTACATAGTTATCCCATTGTTGGAAAACCAATTAAAAAAACATTTCTTTATTTAATACTTTATTCTATATTTTAGTGGAAAAATAATGAGTAATAAAACTATTACTCAAGGTGATAGAAAAAGATCCTCATTAAATAAATAATCTCTTATACTATAATTTACCCACCCTCACAGTGTGTTGTTATATTTAGGATTCAAACACATAATATTACAATGATGTTTATCAATCATATCTCTCAAATAAATGTGATTAGTCCTAAAATATTATGTTTATTCCATCATTGAAGGGAGTACATTCAATTGTTCAAAAACATATATGATAAAAATTATAGATTTTTTAGGCATAGATGTTTACACTATACAAAAATATTGAATCCATACAATTATTTAAAATAGATAAATAATGGAAAGTGTTCAATATGATTCTTTTTAGGATTCAAAATCCATAAATTCCTTGAAAATTTCCCTTTCCAATCATATCATTATAATGGTAATTAATCAAAAGACCTCATATTATGTGTAAAAAAATTAAAATATTTATAAAGAAGATGTGAATATTCAGGTTGGGGGACGTAATAGGTTCTATGAAACTTGTATGATGATCTTATAATTAATTAATATGATACTAATAATTCCTTTTTCATTCATCTATTTTTTTTGTAAATTATATGATTGAATTTTTATGGGATCCCAAATATGATAAGATTTATAATCAGTAACATTAGAAGACACCATCCATATTTCAATGAAAAATTTATCATTATTGAGGTTAATTTTTGGAAAGATATTTTAATTTTCATATTTAATGGAATTATTTTGGATTATTAAATGATAAATGAAAGGAAAGAATCCTGAATAAAGGAATGTAATGAGGATTTGGCCTTTAATAAAATCAATAAATCCTAAATAATGAGAAATCCAAATTTAGATGAAGTTGATTTGGATCTATAATGTAACATCCCAAGTAAGTAATGAATAATGGATATTTTTATCTATTTCTATTAATGAATTAGATAGTGTTTTAGAGGCATAAAATGAAAATAAATCCAATATTAAGCAAGGAATACACTAATATTTTTAAAAGATTGTTTTACTGCCTTTTAATGGAAAACCATTTTTAAATCTATATTTTGACAATTTTATAAGCTATGTTTGTCAAAATAAACTTATTCTTTATGATGGGGACATCAAAATTTACATTGTGGGAATTTTTCTTATTTTTCCGATAAAGTTCATTTTTTAAGGAATAATAAAAAATGTTGTATTTTAATTCAAAACCTCTTTTTAATCTAATTTATTTATATGATTAGATTATCTTTCTAATTTGTTTTAAAGTGAAATCAGAATATCTTTTTACCATTTAATCCAATGGTGGTCATTGGAATCAATTTTACTTTGAAATTGAACTTAAACAGGTGTTAATCTTTTGATACTTATTATTTCATAAATACATGCTATTTGTCATGACAACGGGAATGAATTATTAAATTAATTAATGTAACATATATGATTTGAATTTTGTAAAATAGAAATCATTTTTGAATTCAGAATATCAAATATAGCTTAGGGTGATGTTTTGGTATTTTTCTGAAAAACTTCAATTTTTGATGAATAGTGAAACCACTAAGTGGTAGTTAAAGGAACTGATTTTTCGTTTAAATGAAACTTTTTTTTTTGTGATTTGATTTTCAAAAATCCGACATTCATGGTTTTCATTAAGAAGTAAAATGTGGTTCAATGAGATTAAAATATTTTTTTGGTGAATAGTAACTTTTGAGTTCTTAACCGCGATTAGAGGTAATTATTGCAATTTAAGGAAAAATGATATTATAATAACATGAAAATACCTAGACACATGTCCTACCCTTATTTTATGTGTCATGGCCGACCAAGAAAAGCTATGGGTCAACTTGGGGACCCCATGGAGCCACTTTGGTAGGAAAATGACATTAATATCTTTTTATTTAATGTTAAAATTAAAATGACACAAACATGAGTTGTTTTACTAAAAAAAAATTAAATGGGGTTATAAAAGTCATAATTTTGACTATAAATATTCATTAGAAAGATAAAAATATTTCCTACGTCCTGATTGTTTTTTTTATAATTTTTAGACATTAAATAAATTAAATTATTTATGACATCATGATGATGCAGCGATTATCTCATTAATAAAAGATTTAAATAAAATGAAACGATAATGTAAACTATATGACCTACACATGTCCAAAACCTATTGTATGGGTCGATTTAGAACCCTTATCACCTTAACCTAGAATTATAACAATTTGGTACCTTTTGAATCCGAAACTCATTTTAAAATAAAGAAACATTTCTTTACTTTCCAAGAGTGCCCCTCCTCTCCTCTTATAAAAGGCCCCCACCTCTACCTCTTTACCCACACTTCCAAAGCCTTTGGCTCGGACATCCCCTGCCCATTTTGTCTCTCCACATCCCTCTATAACTCTTAGAATCATCACTTTTTGAAGAAGTCTTCCCAAGGAAGCCTTTGAGCTCAAACCAAAGGGAGTTACCCGATTTTAAGGTAATGTCTTCACTTGTGTTCTTTTGTTTTATTTTTCTTCTCCAACCCCCTAAAATTTTTTTATTCATTTCTTTTGTAACAACACAAGTATATTCCATATACTAGGATGTTTTTATAAGAAGGATTCAAGCTACACTTACACACACCTACATCTAATGGTTAAAGAACATATTGTTTCCGTGGATGGTGAATTTCTGCCTCCCGAAACGATGATTGTTCAAAATTATTTTAACAACTTCAAAGGTGTCCATTAAGATGAAACTATATTTATATATTATATATAATATGTTTTTGTTTTCCTTAAGATTATGTATTTTTCATTTTGGGCATACCATTATGGTTTCCATTATGGGTAAACGCGATATCTTCATTTAAGGAAGTGCGGACTACCGCCCCCTCAAAGTGATTTGATTCGTTAATACAATATGTGGGACGTATAAAGGATGGAGTTATGATATTATATATGATATTGTACTGGAATTATAATATACCTCTATATCATTATGATTCCATTCTATCAAATATGAAATTGAAATGAAAGTAGCGTTCATGCGTACGTACGGCTTACCGTCTCCATGAACGGTGCATTTCATTTCTTACCTCTAAATGATTATGTAATATTATAAATGCATGTATATAATGGATATATATGATATATATGATATATACTTCATGATTATAACTTTGGATATAATGGATACATGAACGAATTGTAATTATAAAGAGCATATTTTGACTCAAGTACCAATGATCGTTAAAACGCCCGTTATTAACAAAAATAACTACATAGTGTTCATGACATGGTAATAAGTGATATAAAAGGAATAATGAACTTGAAGAAGGTTCTTAAGCAAATAGAAATCAACTCAAGTTTATTATTTAGGAGATTAAAGAATGATCGAGTCATGTCGGACCTGAGGTATGGGACTTCGTCTCAATCTACTTTTATTGAGGCATATTTTATTTTATACACAACCTTCTTTTTTACAGTGTATAAAACACTTTGAATATTACCTTTATCCAAAAGAAATATTTTTTTATACGAAGCATTTTACAAAATGACAAAAGGGAATTTTTTTGTCATACGTATGCAATGACAACGACTTCTCCGCCGCCGTGACCATTATTTGAGTTTCGACTTCCTCAACAAGCCATGCCTTTTTTTAAAAGAAAAATAAATACCATGTTTTACATTTCTTTTTATTTTGGTATTTAAAATCGTTTTGATAATTGTTTTATTATATCACTGTGTTATTGATATCTTGTGATTGAAATGTGGAAATGTTATGTTTCCTTTATGTATATTTTATGTGATATGATTATGTTATGGTTCTTGGTAATTGTTATGAAGACGGGTGGTTCCATGATAAACTAAGGGCGGGTGAGCCCGATATAGCTCTCCAATGCATTGGGTAACGCGAAGGAGTTAAACGTTAAGGTTTCTCCAAAGCGATTTGGGGAATATACTATGATGGGTATTCCAAACGTAACCAAGAGGGTTACTACCTACATAAGAATGTTATGAATGCCTCAAGTTACCTTTATGTATTATGATTTCTATGATTTCTTCATGATTTGATGAGGTATATTAAAGTGCTTATGTTTTATGGGTAATGTATGATTTCATTCTTATGTATATATGTACCCATGTTTCCTTTCTATATTTTTATATCCCTTACTGAGATTTTTATGCTCATCCCAAGTTTTTGAAAAGTTTTTCACATGTCAAGGGAAAGGTACATGATATGATGATAGTGTCAAGGAAGTGTCAAGAAAGAATCCATGTTTTATTTTAAATATGTTTCCATTGATGGGAAAAATTAATACTATCTTTTATGTATCCACTTTGTTTAAATGGTGAATGTAATGCATGTTTTATGATCTAATTCTCTAAAACTCTAAACCAGAAAAGATCCTCAATGTGTAATCTTGTAATAACTCAAGATTAAGTAAGGTTTAAGGCCGAGGACATATAGTTGGTATCAAAGGTCGGTTTAGATAACTTTAGGAGTTATAATTATATTAAATGATTACCCAAAAATATATTTTTTGAAATGATATAGAATTTGAAGATTACCATGTTGCTTCATCTAAGACATGTTTGTTCAGAATGGTTTTCCACAGAGGAAACAGGAAAGCAGTTTTAGGAAGGAATACAGAAGAAAATAACCTTCCGAATCATCATCTTGAGATGGTCATAATTGGAACTAAACAGTTTGATGCAGTAATAGTGAAGTTGACTCAAGCGATAAATGGTGGTGGTATCCATGCAAGAGATCAGCCAGATAAACCACAGAGGAACATGTTAGTGGTGGAACATTTCATGAGGCAACATCCCCCATCATTCAGAGGATCATCTGACCATGTTCTTGCTGATGGGTGGATTAAAGAACTGGAGAAGATTTTTGATGTCATGGGGTGTTTAGACAATCAAATGTTTAGTCATTCTATTTACCGTTTGGAGGGTGAGGCCGATCACTGGTGGTCGATGGCTAAAAATATCAGGGACGCTGATGAGATTGATGCTCTTGACTGGGTTGAATTCAAAGGTATGATTCTTGAGAAGTATTTTCCTAAGGCTGTTCGACTTAGGATGGAAAAACAATTCATGGAATTGAGGCAAGAGGAAGACTCAATGGATGCCTATGAAGTGAGGTTCACTCGATTGTCAAGGTATGCTCCAAATTTTATCTGAGACCTTGATAGTAAAATCAATCGTTTTTACTCAAAATTAAAACCAAAATATCAAAGGGAACTAGCTTCTCATGAGTTTAAAAGTTGTGAAAAGAATGTTCAATGTGCTGAGAAGGTGGAAATGGAGTTTTCCAATGATCAAGTGTTCTAAAACAACCAGTAGAAGAAGAGACCAAGGTGGCAGGAGAAAGGGAAGAATTATTCAAAAAAGTCTGATGGTAAGAAAACTAAGATTCCAGTTTGTGATAAATGTGGTAAAAGGCATGCTGGTGAATGTCTTCTGAATTTTGGAAAGTGCTACTGATGTGGTAAGATGGGACATAAGGCTCATGATTTCACTGAAAAAGATCAAGGTGATGGTAAGTCCAAATTTGATTTACAGTTAGTGAAATATTTTAAGTGCAATGAGGAGGGTCACTATGGAAACGAGTGTCCGACAAAGAGATTGAGTGACGGGAAGAAGTTAGAATACATGCAGAAAGGGGTGGTGAAATACTTTGCAACTACTTCAGCAGATGTTGGGCCTTCAAATGAAGTTGTATCAGGTACTTTGTTTGTTTTTTCAGATTATGCCAGTGTGTTGTTTGAATAAGGGTCCACACATTCAGTCATCTCTGAAACCTTTTCTAGTAAAATGGGAATACCATCTCAAGAAATGACTCATGAACTTGTGGTAAAAACACCTGGGGGAAATGTTGAGGAAAAAAGAATTTATAAGAATCTTCATATCCTTATCTGTGGAAAGAACCTACATGCAAACCTTATTGTTCTACCTCTAGTGGAGTTTGATGTTATCCTGGGTATGGATTGGCTCTCTATTTACCATGCTAAGATTTACTGTAGAGATAAAGAAGTTTCTTTTCAGAAAGACTTTCAGTTTGTGTACGTGAATGAACCATTACTATTAATAACTTATCAAGAGGCCGAGAAACTTGTAAAATATGGAAATGAATGTTACCTTGCCCATATTGTTGAAAAAAGGGAACGATTCAGATTAATGATGTTCCAATGGTAAATGAGTATCCTAATGTTTTTCCTGATGAGTTTCCTGGAGTAATACCAGATCGGGAAGTTGAATTTACAATTTACTTAGTTCCTGATGGTAAGCCAATTTCAAAACCCCCTTATCGAATGGCTCAAATTGAACTTTTAGAGTTGAAGGAGCAATTGCAAGATTTATTAGAGAAAGGTTTCATTCGACCTAGCACATCACCATGGGGTGCTCCTGTTTTATTTATTAAAATGAATGATGGTTCTATGTGACTTTTCATTGATTATAGAGCCTTGAATAACATCACTATTAAGAAAAAATATCCTTTTCCTCATATCGATGATTTGTTTGATCAGCTCCAGGGAGCTCAGTTTTTTTCAAAGATTAACCTGAGATCAGGGTACCATCAGGTGAAGGTAAAGGAAGCAAGTGTTCCGAAGACTGCGTTTCCTACAAGATATGGCCATTATGAATTTGTAGTAATGCCTTTTGGGCTAACCAATGCACCTGCTGTATTCATGGACATAATGAATAGAATTTTCCATGAGTTCTTGGATAAGTTTGTGGTGGTTTTCATTGATGATATTTTGGTTTTTTCTAAAAGTAAAGAGGAGCATGAAAGACATTTAAGGGTTATTTTTCAAACCTTAAAAGAAAAGAAATTTTATGGGAAATTCAGAAAGTGTGAGTTTTGGTTGCAACAAATTTCTTTCCTTGGTCACATTGTTTCTAAAGATGGGATAACCGTTGATCCTGCAAAAACAAAGGTTGTTGCAGAATGGCGAAGACCCACAAATGTAACAAAGATTCATAGTTTCCTTGGTTTGGCAGGCAATTACCGAAGGTTTGTTAGAAATTTTTCACGGTTATCTAGTCCAATGACTAAGCTAACTCAGAAGGGTGTTATGTTTATCTGGACAAAAGAATGTGATGATTTTTTTCAGGAATTGAAAAAAGATTGGTGAATGCTCCAGTTTTGGCACTACCTTCCAGGAATGGGGAGTTTGTTATCTACAATAATGCTTTATTAGAAATGTTGCATTTGGAACATGATCCTTTGGTTAAGGATTTGATAAACTTTGGCATAGAAGTTGTTGGTGTAGGATGTTCTTCTATTTTGTTTCAGGTATCAGTGATATCTTCTCTATCAGACAGAATCAAGCAAGTACAGAAGCAAGACAGTGAGTTGCAGAAAAAGGTAGAGCCGGTTCAGAAGGGTAAGTTGCCTGAATTCAACATTGATAATGATTGCGTTTTGAGATTTGGGAAGAGATTGTGTGTGACTTGTGATTCACAGTTGAAGAGAGAGTTTTTATGTGAAGCTCATAGTTCTCCGTTTTCAGTTCATCCTGGCAGTACAAAGATGTACAGAGATCTGCGGGAGTGTTACTGGTGGGATGGAATGAAATGAGATATTGCTGATTTTACAGTGAAGTGTTTGACATGTCAACAGGTTAAAGCAGAGCAACAGTTACCGAAAGGGATGCTTCAGCCTTTACCAGTGCCAGAGTGTAAATGAGAGAATATATCCATGGACTTTGTTGAGGGATTGCCGAAGACCCCTCGAGGTAATAATGCAATCTGGGTTATTGTTGATCGCTTCACTAAATCTGCTAATTTCCTTGCAATAAGAGATACTTTTTCCGTAGATCAACTTTCCCATTTTTATCTTAAAAAGATAGTCAGGTTACATGGAGTTCCCCTCTCCATTGTATCTGACCGTGATCCCAGGTTCACTTCTAACTTTTGGAAAGTCCTTCAGAAGTCGTTGGGTACTGAATTAAATTTTAGTACAGCTTTTCATCCTCAATCAGTTGGGCAGTCAGAACAAAAAATTCAGACATTGGAGGATATGCTACATTCTTGCTCCATGGATTATCAGGGAATTTGGGACCAACATCTTTTTTTGGTTGAATTTTCATATAATAACAGTTTTCATTCTTGTATACAGATGAAACCATTTGAGGCGTTATATGGTAAGAGGTGTCGAACTCCATCTTTTTGGGATAAAGTGGGTGAAAGAAAGCTGATGGGACCAAAATTGGTAAAAGAGATGGGAAAAAAAGTTCAGCTGATACAGAAACACATGAGAACAGCTCAGATCAGGCAGAAGAGTTATGTGAACAATAGGAGGAAGGATCTATCTTTTGAGGTAGGTGATCATGTTTTTTCAAAGTCTCACCATGGAAAAGTGTGATGCGATTTAGTAAGAAAGGAAAGCTGAGTACAAGGTTCATTGGACCATATGAAATTATGGAGAGAGTTGGATCAATTGCATACGGGGTGGCTTTACCTCCGAGTTTATCTCAGGTACACAATTTTTTTCTTGTTTTGATGCTGAGAAATTACATGCTAGATCCATCTCATGTTTTGAGTCCAGAGGTAGTTCAGTTGGAAGAGAACCTATCTTATGAGGAAAAATCGGTCCAGATTCTTGACCACATGGAGAAAGTGTTACGGAATAAGGTGACTAATCAGGTAATGGTTTTGTGCAAAATCCACATGATGGAAGAGGCAACATGGGAATCTGAAAATGCAATGAGGGATAAGTACCCCCCATTTATTCGATAAGTAAATAAATTGTGGGGACGCAATTTTCTAAAGGGGGTAAGGATGTAACATCCCAAGTATGTAATGAATAATAGATATTTTTATCTATGTCTATTAATGAATTAGATAGGGTTTTAGAGGCTTAAAATGAAAATAAATCTAATCTTAAGCATAGAATACACTAATACTTTTAAAAGATTGTTTTACTGCTTTTTAATGGAAAACCATTTTTAAAAAATTATTTTGACAATTTTATAAGCTATGTTTGTCAAAATAAACTTACTATTTATGATTTGGACATCAAAATTTACTTTGTGTGAATTTTTGGTATTTTTCCGATAAAGTTCATTTTTTAATGAATAGTGAAAAATGTTGAATTTTAATTCAAAACCTCTTTTTAATCTAATTTATTTATATGATTATATTATCTTTTGAATTTTTTTTAAAGTGAAATTATAATATATTTTTACCATTTAATCCAATGGTGGTAATTGGAATCAATTTCACTTTGAAATTGGACTTAAACTGGTGTCAATCTTTTGATACTTATTGTTCCATAAAAACACGATATTTGTCATGACATCAAGATTTAATTATTAAATTAATTAATGTAACTTATATGATTCGAATTTTTTAAAATAGACATAATTTTTGAATTCAGAATATCAAATATATCTGAGGGTGATGTTTTGATATTTTTCTGAAAAACTTCAATTTTTGATGAATAGTGAATCCACTAAGTGGTAGTTAAACAAACTGATTTTTCATTTAAATGAAACTTTGCCACTTCTGTAATTTTATTTTCATAAATTCGTCATACATGGTTGTCATTAAGAATTAAAATATGGTTCAATGAGATTAAAATAATTTTTTGGTGAATAGTAACTTTTAAGTTCTTAATCGCGATTAGAGGTAATTAGTGAATTTTAAGGCAAAAATGATATTATAATAAAATAAAAATACCTAGACACATGTCCTACCCTTATTGGATGTGTCATGGCCGACCATTACAAGCCATGGGTCAACTTGGGGACCCCATGGAGCCAATTTGGTAGGAAAATGACATTAATATCTTTTTATTTAATGTTAAAATTAAAATGACACAAACATGAGTTCTTTTACTAATTTTTTTTAAATGGTGTTATACAAGTAATATTTTTGACTATAAATATTAATTAGAAAGATAAAAGGATTTCCTACATCATGATAGTTTTTTTAAAATTTTTAGTCACTAAATAAATTAAATTATTTATGACATCATGATGATGCAGCGATTACCTCATTAATAAAAGATTTAAATAAAATGAAAAGATAATGTAAAATCTATGACCTAGACATGTAAAAAACCCATTGTATGGGTGTATTTAAAACCCTTATCACCTTACCCTATAAATATAACAATGTGGGACCTTTTTAATCCGAAACAATTTTTCAAATAAAGTAACATTTCTTTACTTTCCAAGAGTGCCCCTCCTATCCTATTATAAAAGGCCCCCACCTCTACCTCTTTACCCACACATCCAAAGCCTTTGACTCGGCCAACCCCTTCCGATTTTGTCTCTCCACATCCCTCTCTAACTCTTAGAAGCCTCACTTTGGGCAGAAGTCTTCCCAAGGAAGCCGTTGAGCTCAAACCAAACGGAGTTACCCGATTTTAAGTTAATGTCTTCACTTGTGTTATTTTGTCTTATTTATCTTCTCCAACCCCCTAAAATCTTTTTATTCATTTCTTTTGTAATAACACCATTATCTTCGATATACTAGGATTTTTTTATAATATGTATTCGAGCAACACTTACACACACCGACATCTAATGGTTAAATAACATACTGTTTCTGTGGATGGAGAATTTCAGCCTCCCAAAACGATGATTGTTCAACATTCTTTTAACACCTTCAATGGTGGAAATTAACATGACACTACATTTATATATGATATATAATATGTTTATGTTTTCCTTATGATTATTTATTTTTCATTTTGGGCTTACCTTTATGGTTTCCATTATGGTTAAACGCGATATCTTCATTTAAGGAAGTGCGGACTACCGCCACCTCAAAGTAATTTGATTTGTTAATACCATATGTGGGATGTATAAAATATGGAGTTATGATATTATATATGATATTATACTGGAATTATAATATAACTTTATATCATTATGATTCAATTCTATAAAATACGAAATTGAAATGAAAGTAGCGTTCATGCGTACGTACGGCTTACCGTCTCCATGAACGGTGCATTTCATTTCTTACCTCTAAATTATTCTGTAATATTATAAATGAATGTTTATAGTGGATATATATGATATATATGATATATAAATCATGATTATAACTCTGGATATAATGGATACATGAACAACTTGAAATTATAAAGAGCATATTTTGACTCAAGTACCAATGATCGTTAAAACAACCGTTATTATCTAAAATAATTACATAGTGATCATGACATGGTAATAAGTGATATAAAAGGAATAATGAACTTGAAGAAGGTTCTTAAGCAAGTAGAAATTAACTCAAGTTTATTATTCAGGAGATTAAAGAACGATCGAGTCATGTCGGACCCGAGGTATGGGACTTCGTCTCAATCTTCTTTCATTGAGGCATATTTTATTTTATACACAACCTTCTTTTATACGGTGTATAAACCCCTTTGACTTTTACAGTTATCCAAAAGGAATATTTTTTTTATACGAATTGTTTTACAATACGACAAAAGGGAATGTTTTTGTCATACGTATGCGATGACAATGACTTCTCCGCCGCCATGACCATTATTTGAGTTTTGACTTCCTCTACAAGCATACCTTTTTTTAAAAGAAAAATAAATACCATGTTTTACTTTTCGTTTATTTTGGTATTTAAAATGGTTTTGATAATGTTTTTATTATATCACTGTGTTATTGATATCTTGTTATTGAAATGTGGAAATGTTATTTTTCCTTTATTTATGTTTTATGTGATATAATTATGTTATGGTTCTTGGGAATTGTTATGAAGATGGGTGGTTTCGTGATAAACTAAGGGAGGGTGAGCCCGATATAGCTCTCCAATGCATTGGTTAATGTGAAGAAGATAAACGTTAAGGTTTATCTGAAGAGATTTAGGGAACATACTATGATGGGTATTCCAAACATAACCAAGAGGGTTACTCCCTACGTAAGAATGTTATGAATGCCTCAAGTTACCTTTATGTCTTATGATTTCTATGATTTATTCATGATTTGATGAGGTATGTTAAAGTGCTTATGTTTTATGGGTAATGCATGATTTTATTCTTTTGTATATATGTACCCATGTTTCATGTCCATATTTTTATATCTCTTACTGAGATTTTTATGCTCATCCCATGTTTTTGAAATGTTTTTAACAGGTCAAGGGAAAGTTACATGATATGATGATAGTGTCAAGGATGTTTCAAGAAAGAATCAATGTTTTATTTTAAATATGTTTCCATTGATGGGAAAAATGAATACTATCTTTTATGTAACCACTTTGTTTAAATGTGGAATGTAATGCATGTTTTACGATCTAATTCTCTAAAATTCTAAACCAGAAAAGAACTTCAATGTGTAATCTTGTAATAACTCAAGATTAAGTAAGGTTCAAGGCCGGGGCCTTATATATAATTTTTTCCAATAAACATAAATGTTGATGAGAATGGTTTTTGGTTTCAGATTACCCATTATTGTTTTAATTATGGAATAATGGGATATCTTTTGAGAAAATGTCCCTAAAACTAGTAAGAATATGGTAGTGAAAGTATTCATCTTAAGAATATAACAAAATATGGTTCGATGGACACTGAGTGGTGGTCCTTCAAAATAATAAACCTTATTTATAAATGAAAAAATAGTTTCAGTGAAACCAAAGATGAAGAAGTTGAAAACCTTAAAGGTGGTTATTTTTTAAGGATATTAAAAATAAACTATAAAATGGTGATAGTAATAATGGGAGATAAGATTCTGTAAGTAGGGTTTATTTGAGGCTATATCTTAAGGATGAACATGAAGAACATGATATGTGGAGTCAAAATAATATGATTTCTAATTTAGTGACTTGTGATTCTAATATATAAATGTAATAATATGAATAAGAAATTTGTTAGGTAAAATAACAATTAGAAACATCAGTTATATATGTTCATAAAATTTAGATAAAGAAGTACAACCGAAGATGAAAACTATAGAATATACTTGACAGATTGATAGTTTGGATAAAAATACCAATAATAGTGTGAATAAAATTTTATAGATAGAAGAAGAATTTATGAATTAGATTCATATGTTTGAACATTATAAATGATTATTGATGCTTAAAATGATTAATAAAATAGACAAAATTATCTACCGAAGCCAATGGTATTTGTGAGAAGAACACATTCCTATTACTCATATTTATTAGTTATGAGAAAGAAAAAAAATATGCTATTGTTTTGAAACCTAAATCAATGAATCATTTGAAAAAAGTTTATCATAAAAACAATTGAAAATTATGTTAACCTAGCAGATAAAAAGAAATCCAAAACATCAACATTTTGATGTTTTTTCTGTACAATGTTAGGGAACATTTATTATGTGTGATAAATTTCTAGGAAGTCTTTATTTGATTAAAATCAATCAAAATAGAAAATCCAAATTGATGATAATTATTTACATTTAATTTTTATTTTAAAATATTATGATGGTTAACCATAGGTGGAAAATAATTTTTCTTCAAGATTGAAACATGTTTCCCAAAAAATATCACTAAGAGGAAGAAACAAAAAACCATAACCTTTACAAATGCACATTAAAACAAAAAAAAATCATTTTTTAAAATTACAACAATACCTCATTTACCCAGATATTGAAATTTCATAGTCGTCAACAAAAAGATGATGTAGTTGAGTACATAGAAGTTAAATGTTTTAGATATTTCCTCAAGTGGAATAAAAATGTATAAATATTGTTTATTGGAATCTGGATTCACATCAACTATGACAGAAAAAAATTCTTGAATGTGAATTTTATGCACAACAAAATCGAATAATTTGTATCAGTAATGATGATGATACAATGATATTTGGTTTAAAAAAAATTCTAGATTGGGTGAAAGGATATCAGGTGATGTAAAATTATTTTTTTTATGGGTGGAGTCTAAATATTCAACGTTATATAAATTTTTTCTACCATGATGATGAATTTGATTTAATTCAAATGTCCTGTATCATCAATGATATAGGTGGTTCAATTATTCTCTGAACTAAAAGAACATAGGGAGATCTAGACATTATTTGAGTTTAATATTTTTATTTTCGTTCTAGAAAAGAATATATCATGTTATGTAATATACAACTTGTCCATTATATTAAAAAATCTTACGAGAGGCTTGTAAATAGAATGTGCCTCTAGTTTTCCCAAATACTGTATGATCATAATCACATATGTGATTCATTCCCAAAGGGGTAGAATAAAAAAAATCATATATGACAAAGAAGATGAATGAATCAAAATTTTATAAACATGCGCATGCGATTGTTTATGGGAATCATTCACCCAATGAAACACATGGAAGCAAGCATTATGTGATGGTTATAGATGAATAATAAATAATATAATGTATTATTTCCGTCACACAGAAAAGTGAGGTATACTAATTTTTTAATTTATGTTTATGAATATCAAAAAATATTCTTTCTATAAATACCAAACACTTTCCAAAAAATATTGTTTTAAATTCTAGAAATCATCAAACTGAGGAATATCTATCAATTCATGGATATCATAATCAGACCTCTACTTTGAGAGTACCATTATACCATTTGTATTTTTAATGAATAAATTATGTAATTAATATAATAGGTCAAACAATTTGGATTGAAATATATCTTTAGGAAATATATACAAATAATTATTTCTTCTTCATGTTTACATCAATAATAGATAATTGATAGGTGAAAATTAGGAGGTAAATATATATAAATCATGTCATGGAGATAATTCTATAATGAAATTCTTGAATGTGATTCGAAGTAAATTTTTTATTATCATAATGAATAAGAGAATAGAACTTAATGAATGGGGTGATGAAGGAACATTCCTTAGATACTCCTCAAGGAGTAAACCTTACATGTGTTAGAACAAGAGGATTCCTATTCTTATTAAAATAAATTTTATCTTGATGCCAAAATTTGAAGAAAAGATAGAAGAACAAGAGTATATTTTTTTATAAATTCCACAAAATTTATATATCCAATATAAATTAAGAATAAATTGGTGATGTTGAAGTTACATGACATGAAGTGAACTCTGATGAAGTCTCATATTTTGATAAAAGACCATAAATTCTAGTAGGTTTATGAGGAAAACCCATTAAGAATGAAATATTCAGAAAAATTTTTTTGGAGACTAAAAAACAATGGGCTAAACTAGAAAAATGATGGTTAAATAGTATGCATCATTAATATCATTATATGAACCCAAATATTTTAAATATGTAACAAATAAAAAAATTATATCAATGATATGAATGAGAATATATTCGAAATATAGAATAATATTACTTGGGAATTTGTAAAAATGTAATGTATTAATAATAACATTAGAACAATGTGGATGTTCCCAAAAAAATTAAATTAAGATGTCACAGTGATATGGAGTAAAGCATGACTTGTGAGGAAATCAATTTACAAAATTGATGGAATTAATGATGATGTGACATACCCACCCATTTCAAGGATTGAAACTATTAAATTATTTCATGCCATGTTATTTTTTAATGGATTAGTAATATATAAAATGAATGTAAACTCTTAATTATTAGTTTTTTCCATTCAAGAGGAAGTACATATTGAGAAACTATATCGGTTTATCATTGATTTGGATAAATGAAAAGTGTTTTACCTTTAGATGGCCTTATATGGATACAAGAAAGACCAAAGATATTTATATTATAAATTATACAAATATAAAATGAATACATATTTTCATATAATTTTGTTTGATCGCAATGTCTATATCATGAAGGAGAATGAACATCCTATGGTGGTCATTTTTTCTAAAACAATTATATTTTTAAGGATCCGGTGAAAACCAATGAAACTAGTTTTGAAAACTAATGTGGTGTAATGTTGAGATTAATATAATTGGGGAAATGTATTTTCTTTAAATTCATTTTTGGTATTTCAAAATTAGGATTTTATATATATCCAACAAACAATATATGCCTATGTTTTTATAAGAAGATTTTAGAAAGAGGAATCAAGGGCTGTAGAAACATCAATATATAAAAGTATACAATTACACAAAATTATATAGGAAACACGTTAGATGAATCCATGTAGTGAAAAATTATTGGAATTTTACTCTATTTTATTTCCACATGTCCAAATATATTATTTGAAACTCATTACACCACCAATAATCATACTAATTTGAAGGATAGAAAATTTAAAAATGTATTTAAAATTAATAGATATATTCATAACAATTTGATAATTGTTTGTTATATCATAATTATTTACAGCATAATTTTGTAGGATAAACTAATTAATATTGTGATTTTTTGGTCAATGAATGTATTTAACATTATATGGTGATTTTTTATCTTTAGATCTCAAAAATTTCATTATAATGAAATTATTAATATTTCATTTCCTTGATAACTATATAGGCTAGGTACATTATAGAAACTCAATATTTCACTAAATTTATAAAGATGAAACAATTACACGATGATTTGTGTGTTTAAGTGTGTTATCCCATTCCAATTATGTGTGAAATATTTAGTTTGATAAATCATAGAAAAATTCCAACCTGTTATCCATAAAATAAGCACGTTGAGATCAAATATCTTTTCATAAATGTGAATTTGGAGCCATGAGTTGTGGTTCAAGAGTATGTGTCTACACAATATCTCATTTCATATATATTTATAAATAAACTACCCAATGTAGTGTTTGAGAAGAATAAGATGTCTATTTAAGTATATATAAAATGTGATATTGTGTAGACACATACTCTTGAAGGGGAACAATCTAGCCAATCTAGATATAGTGGAACCATGGTTGTTGGTATGAAGAAAGTGGTGTATAAAATAGGGAAGCATTATGATGGCGGTCGAGAATGGAACACATTTTCCTAAATGGAAAATCAACAGAATGAGATAATATATATTCCATGAGCTTTTCCTATTAATGTTCTATGTTAAACTTGAAATTTTTAGGAAATGTCATAGCTAAAGCCACCATGTCATTTGGTTGGTATTATATGTTTCTGTGGAAAATGATTTTTGGGGGGATGGGGTTCCCATGCCATAGTTAGGCATCGAGAAGTTCATTTTTTGATATTGGAATAAAGAAAGAAATTAGATTAATCTTGGATATAGGTGTCCAAACCCTAGAGGGATGGGATATTTCATAGTCCCCTTATAAATTAATGTTCCACCCACAATAATGACATGTGAATTGGTATGTCTAATTTTATAAAATGTAATGATTTTTGGATATCCTATATGAAGGGAGGCTATGCCGTATCAGTTGGATCTATGCCACAACATGTTATGTGTGAGATGAATTTCAAGTAAGTATTTCAAGAAATTATATGGGGGATTTATTTATAGGTTTACATGAATGATATTATGTATAGTGAAATTATATTCATGAAGACACAATAATATTTCAAATGTTGTATGAAGGATTCATACACCATCGAGAGAAGGGACATGCCATAGATTATGTAAAAAGTGTTATATTTCAATATGGAACCCATAACCATATAACATACAATAGATATCATTTTTATGACCATTTATGTATTGGAGTGATGTCAGTTAAAAATGACTAATTGATAATTCACATTTTTTAGTGCAAGATGACCACAACAATCATATAGGAAACAAGGAACAATTTTGGAAAAAGAAGAATAAGTACTAACAATTGGATTGATATTAAAATAAAAAGATATATAATATAAAAAAATAGATACAGAGTGATAAAGAATGATAGAGGTCTTCTCTGAAGGATTTATAGAGGTAATTATTCAGGTATGATCTAAATGTTTAAATGTCAAAGAAATTTTAAATCCATGAGTGTCATCCTGACTAGAAATTGATATTGATGTACTGAATTGAAACCCCAATGTTGTTTCATTCTCATATCATCATTTAGTGAAAAAATATAATTAAATATATAGATTAATGATGTTCATCATTGATGGAGACCGTTGATTTCTAAAATTGTACATGGTAGTGAACTAAGAGGGTTAGTGAGATCGCTAAAATTTTTATTACATATCAGACAACATTTAGAGAATTTTGTTCAGAAGTACATTGTCATGCATGATCCTTGTAAATACTATATAGTCATTGAAACAATAAAAATAAATCATATCATTTTCTAATTAATTTTTTATTAATAGTAAAAATACAGATAAATCCTTATGTACCTTAAGGTGAGGGTATAAGACCCACATTTAAAAAATGTCTAGTAAACCATGTTTATCCACATCTCGAGGAGTTATAATTATTTTGGAATCTAAAAAACTTTATAAATATTACTAATCATCATTAACAAATCTATTAATGAGGTCACAATAATTTTTTTATGAATATGAGTTGATGTTTTAGTAAGAAAATCAGTGATAAAAGAAAGAGTTAAAACATGTTAAAAGGGTTAAAAATAAAATTAAACGGGTTGGAATGACCAAAAAAATAATCTATATACTATTTTATGGTCATATAATATCCCTATATTGTCTATTATTATATGTCGAGTCACTTCACTATCATTTGGATTGTGTAAGAAATTATAATATTTCAATCATTTGAAAATATTATATGTCACCTCTCCATCCCTTATAAATGGGCACTCCACTCCTATATTATACACAATTCAAAATTTTATTATCTTAGAAAATAAAATCCAAAATCTCTTTATAGAATACCTCCCAAAGTATTATAGGTCTTTTTTTATCATAATACCAACTTAATTACGGTATAATTATAATCCTAATGAGTTAGTCCACATAGTAGATAATATTCTAAATTGTGTCTTTTCTTTTTATTTATCTCATTAACTCCTTCATAAGTATCCTAATAATTTTATTAAAACATAATCATTATATCCAATATAAATAAGAGTGATTATATATATGTTATAATCCATCTTAGCGCCATAATATTTAATGGTAATTGGAAACATCAATCGTGCATATGTATGGACCATGACCTCCATGATGTGATGTGTTGGTGTTTTTTATAAATCAATGAAATGGATAGTTATAATGATATTTAATGTGAAATTATATGATATTAATGAAATAAATATAAATCTGAAAAGGAAATATTTAATCTAATATCCTATTATTCCATTCATTCAAAAATTATAAAATCATTAATCTGTATGTGTGGGATTACACCACCAGGAAGTAATGTGATACATATTTAAGTATCACCTTATAAGATTGAAATAATGATAGATATAATGCGTAATTAGAGAATTTATAACATATTAATGATTTTTGGAAAATAATTTTTTTAATTTATTTATTTTTTACCAATTTGAAAAATGAAAATGTCGTTCCAAAATATGTACTATCTAAAGTTTCAATGAAATGCCGTGGTTTATATTTCATGACCTCCACACACATATGGTATTGAATTTTTGTATTATATACGAATATAATAAATAATATATGGTTATGATTCTAGTGAAAATTGAAACATAACCCCTTTGATAAGGGCCAATGTACAGATATGGTTTTATGGTTATAAATTAAATAACCCCAAAACATCAAGTGTTATCTAAACCATAATTGTAACTAAATAAAACATGGTAATAAATGAAATAAAATGAATAAAAATAATGAAATGGAAATGGAAATTATAATTAATTATATAGAAAGGTAATATGATTTTATTATTTAGGATTCAGAGAATGTAAGAATCTAGAAGATACTTGAAGTATGATATTTTATTTTATAATTATTACTAAAATATCTTAACCTCCATTCTAAGATAAAAATGTTATTTTAAAGTCCATATATATATTTATATTTATGATTGAAATTTGTTAAAGGGATTTTTAACAATAATTATATTTATTTAAAATGGTTTAATTTTCAATCAATTCAACATTTTTCATATTTATGAAGTATAAATTTTTACTAATTTGAAAGAGATTATCTTCTTAAGATATATGGATTGATACCATTTTTATAACTTCATATAAACTACTATTTATCAAACATTATCTATTTGTTAAAAATGTTTTTCCATTAATATCATATTGGTTCTCTTCCCTGAATTTCTCATTGAGAAGAGTAATTTTTTAAGGAAGAGATATTTCCTTGAAAGTTTATTCGACAAAGGAAAGTTAATTTTTTATTGGATCATTTGATTTTTTCTCAGATTTGATTATGAAAAAGTAAAAGCATAAAAATGTTTTATTCATTATATAGTTTTTGATAATTATAAATGATGATGGGTAATCCTAAAATAAATTATAATACATGTTATCCTATAACAACTGATATGATGAGGGGGCATATATTACACTCCAACACATTGTGTAATGTTCACTATAAACAAAAAAATGAATGATGATGTTAGATAAGGAGGTTTCTCTTATAAATTTTACCACACATCAGTTATTTTAAGGATTATGGAAATCATGTTATGAATATAATTATATAAAATGACTACAAGGGTTTCAATTTTACTACTATGGGTTTTGACGAATTATTTAATAAAAGAAAATTTTTTCTCATTAATAGTAGAAATAATGAATTAGTCATGTTTATAGTCTTGAATATTTTCCAAAAAATAGGATTTGTTTCATTTTAAAAGTTTTATATTGTGGGAAAAATAGTCAATGATTTTAATTATCAACTTTATAATATACGGGTTTGTTATAAAAGAGTTTTTAGTCGATTTCCTTATAATCTAAACCTAAAAAACGCCACTTAGAATAAAAGTAATATAATTATTGTTTTAAATGTTATGATTAAGTAATTTTTTGAGGATTGGTCTTTATAGATAAAAACAATCTCTCTAAATCGGATATGTAAAACATATATTTTATACACCATAGTAATGACACATACAACCTTGTAATTCCATTTTTGACATGTTGATAAAAATTATATAGTATATAAAACTTATTTTTTTGTGATGACACATTAGTGGTTCCATTAACACCATAAAAAATAACAGAAAGTTATGATGATGAGGTCAATCATAAATTTTTAAATTTTAATAATTATTTTTTTGGTGGAGTGAAATTTATAAATAAAAAATTTCAAAAAATTTAGAAATTCTATAATATTTTTTATCAAATAATATTGAAAAAAATAATATTAAATAAAATAATAACATATTATTTATAAGATAATTTTATGTAAATTATTGAACAATGAGAATCACTAATTGGTATAGTGTGTAATAAAATAAAATCTGGGCTATGAGGAATTTGAGTAGAAAAAGAGAAAATGTCCACTAAATGAAATTAAATAATTTTAAACAACTATATTTACTTATATCCCATATTTGGTACAAATTCCCAAAATCATATAATCTAAAATGAATAGATAATAAAGTATCTAATAAAAATTCTAACGGTAAATTAAACCCCATATAAAGAATATAGAAGAATCAAACGTAGCAATAAAAAATGTTTAAGAAAAATGATCAATAAATAATAAAATAATGGGAAAATGGAAATTATTATGTGTGGATTAATATTCTATAAATAGTGGAATTATTCATGAATGATGGGCTGCTCTTTTGGAGGTGCAGTCAATGATAATAGTGATATGAGCTTTTATATAATTTTTTTCTACCTAAAAATAATCACTATCATGGTCATAATATTAAATAGTGACCCATATTGATTTTGTTGTGTGAGTTCTTATGTAATACACTAGGAAAATAATAATTCACACAATCCTCTTCGTTAAATAATATGTATAAAAGGGAATAATATAAACATGTTTCTATCCTTGGGGAACCTTTTGTGCTTAGTATAGAATTTGTAAGAATAATTATTTTTGAAATCACATAAATTTTTGTGAATTATTTATAATACATCCATCTACACATTGTTTAACATATAAAAAAATGATTCAGTCATGAATAAAAAGAAAATTAATAGCTCATATAGAAATATTTCATTACTGAAATATGGTAATGAAGAACGATATTGATGATTGAAGCCTCATTTATATTGTGATGTCATCCTCAATACAACATCTATTCAAAATCAAATAATCTTAACCAGAGTGTTTCTATAGTTGTATGGAATATGTACTGCATAGATTGTGGGGAGTGAAGGCGACTAAGAAACTAAATTTTTCTTTTTATTCATAGCGTTATTTCCGAAAATTTTAAGAACAACCTCTTGAGAAAGTCATGAAAACTATACCTGAAAACCCTTCAACTGATATTGAAAAAAAATGAGGTCAAAATTCATATATATTTATATTAAAATTAATAGATTAATTATGAAATGATATATTCTATAAATTGACATATACATTTTACGATGTCATAGAAAAAAAATACTCATTATCTTCTGATGTCATATTTTTTCTAACAGAAAAAAGCATAAACTAATATAGAAGGCATATCACCTCCCCCATCAACTAACACATTGAATCCTTCATTATAATCTCCTCTCATTTCTCAAAAATCTATAGTCCCCCAATTCCCATATTCAAATAACTATTCTCTAATCTCCATTTATATAATCTTCCATTATTCTATCTAGTGGTAAGCCATATTTCTTTTCAATTCATTACACTTATTGTATTAATGTAATTTGATTATTATTATATATATTACGTATAGTTTAATATATATTTTAAATTTTTTATAGAAATTTTTTTAATATAAAATAATTTCAAAGAAATTTTTATATAATTTTATATAATTAATTTTAAATCATTTCAATTATTAAAATCAATACATTTTAAATTTTCTTTAATAATAAAGAAGTAAAAAATTAGAATAATATGGTAAGAGTTATTAAAATTAGAAAGTAAATATATTCATAAATATTATATTAGTTAATAAATTAAATATATTTATAAAATTCATATAAAAATATGTGTTATATGATCAAATATATTTAAATACACACAACGTTTTTATATTTATATTTACTAAAAATATAATAATTATTTATATGTGGTAAAAATTTAACTAAATAAAAATCAAAATGAAAATATGTCATAATAATTTATTCTATATCCAAAAAATATTTATAATTAATATTATTTATGAAAATGATAAAATATTTATAGATTAAGTATTATAATGTAAATAAAACTTATAAAATAAAATAAAATAAAATATATATAATTTATTAAATAATTTTCAACGAATGAATCCACATATTCTTTTTATAATATAATATTTATTATATCATGATATATTTTTTCCATTAACAATTTCATGTTGTTTGTAGATCCCTATATCATACATTCTTGATTCCCACACCCCCATGGAAACAAAACACCCCATGATTCCCCCGTAGTTCATCTACAACAAATATTCAACCACACGATTATCACTGCATGTTTAACACTACAATGTTCAACATTGTTGTTTCACCGATTATGTTAATATTGATGATCATACCTATTCATATTATTCTAACCAATATCCATGTCATCGCCATCACCCAATAACATCTACCGACTTCCTATCCTCACATCAGTTATCTACTACCCATCCCCACACACTGGGTTCATCTTTATTATTGTCATTATCCCTGATATCTACACCATTGAATGTCCATCATCACCAATAAGACCTTGTTGGTCCATACATATCCTCATGATTATAACCTCCTTGTAATATATTTCCATAATCAAGTGAGATGATGGTAATTATGATTCTTTGCCTATATTATCTTACACTGCATTGGGAGAAACAAAATAAATATTATAATTTTGTTAGGAATGTTAATTTTTATTATGGTTTTTGTTTGATTTAACTATAATTAATTTATTTTATGAGTCTACATATTTTTATATTTATAAAATTTTCCTACTTATTTATAATCATGGAGATTTTTTTGGTCTATGTGTTGTTGACTTAGTGTATTAATTATTCTATGTAGACAATAGTAAAAATTATTTTTAATTTTCAATCGACCTTGGGTAAACATCCATGTTGGTATCATGTTTGTTGTAATTGATCATATTATTCAAGGAATATCACAATTAATTTATGAAACATCCTAAACAATTATTTTGATTTCCTATTCTATTAAAATAACATTTTTTCAAGAATGTGGATGTGTAATTCTTTATCCAGGACTATGTAATTACCTATAATGGTACATGGAATTAACCATATGTTAAATTTTAGGAAGTATTTTTTTCAAGACTTTTCATATTATATAAAACAATGTGGATTAAAATACCACGTATATTCTATAGTAATCAATGATAATTATATAGTTGTATCTCCAAATGTCAAGCATTAAATATTTTTTAGACTATATCAATATTAATTATGATTTTAAAGCCCAAAAATGTAATCCATGTTATAAAAAAAATATTTTCCAATTTTTTTAGATTTAATATAGTTTCATCAATTTTATAAATTATGAAATATAAATATATTGTTTTATTAATTATTCATTAATTTATAACTTTAATTAATCATAAAATTTTTCTTCCAGAAATGTTGTTGGCAAGGGCTGAGTGAGTTTTAATAAGAACTCGAATAACTATAGTGAATGAAATTATATTAAATTATTTTACTGATTCATATATATAATAAATTATCAATTTCTCATAGTATGTAATTTTCCTCATTTTACGTGTTATTTAGATGTAACATTACACTAATAATTTTTTTAGAATGATAAACATGAAGTTAATACAACATAATTTTAATGATTGGTTGTTGAAAATGGAATTGGTGCTTTCAATTTAATATGACCAAAGCGATTTTTACTTCAAGAAATATTTTGTATTATCTAAATCAAAATTTACAATATAGATATATATCTATTTTTTTGATAACTATACAGAATTGTTTTCATATATCTTTCATGTCACTCTTTTTATCATATGTGTATTTTTTCCCAAATGAGATAAAGTGTTACATGTATTACATTGATAAAATGAGAAATAATCAAAATATCCATTCAGTATTTCAATATAATATGGATTGAAAATGAAAATGAATATTAATTATAATTATACATTCAACCCTATTACTTTATATAAGAATGGTTTTTCTATTAGGTAAATTTATAACATTTTCAATTATAATTTTAGATAAAAAATATTTTTCTGGTTATTAAAGATGAGTAATGTGTCTATTAATACATATACATTTTATATTGGTTTGACATATCAGTAATCTATTCCCAGTTAGAAATATTATTTAATAATAGGTGAGGTTTTTAATATTTTAATAACAATATTCTAGTATATGAGTGTTGTATCTCTTTCCAAATTTCATGTTATATTATATTTTCATATACCATAATTTCATGTACTATTTTTCTAAATTTTATTCACAGTTACTAATATTGTTTTATAAATTATGAGTTATTAAATATTTTGAGAATACACTTCCAATAATTGAGAATTGTATCTATTTCCTCATTAAAATTTGTAATATATTTTTTATATCTCTTACATTTAGGTATGTTTTGCTAAATAATCTAATATTTCTTGTAAAATTTTAAAACCATTGATTTTATAATGTATTACATGAATTTTAAATTTATAATTATTGTTAAATGAATAATTAAGATATATATCATCCAATTATATGATCATAAAAGAATCATTGTTCCCATTTCTTTTTAACTTGTTGGATATTCCACATCATTTTAAATGGATTACAATGTTTCTATTATATTATTAGATCAAAGACTAACTGGAGACATCATATATCATATAAATTTATTCCTACATTTTTTTGTATTTTTTAGTAGCATCACAATTCTCTTATATTTTTGATATATTTATTCTTAATAATTTGATAATTTATATTCATAATTACCCATACTAAGAGATTGAAAAAATGGAAGTCGTTTCTCAAAAAATCCACAAATCTATTATTCATTGGCTTTTAAAAAACATGGTATTATATTATTTGTGATTTTGATATCTTTTTAGGAAAATAATTTTTAAATAATCATTACATGGAAAACCTAATGTATGATGTTTTGATAATCTTAGTAAAAGTATTAGACAATATGAATCACATTTTTATAGCACAATGTGTGGGTTTTAATGAAATAGAATGTTATATAGAGTTTCATAGTGGCTACTAAAAAGAAACCAAAAGAAATCCTTTTTAATGTTTGTGTCAACATTTTTTGTTTACGCCATTATATATACATAAAATAATGATTTTTTTATTTCTTCATTACATTAACTATGATAAATATATTTTATTTTATTTTGTATGAGACTTACAAAAGTTTCTTCATGAAAATTTCACTAAAATGAAACATGTTTCTAAATAAAATATCTTTGAACACAGTTAACTTTATGTGGTATTTTTTCATATTTCACTTTTTGGTGGTTTATTTTTCATTTTTAATCCAATTAAAAAAAGTAATTATGGAGATTTTGGTTTATAATATGTATTTTTTTACAGAATTTTATAATTTTTTATGCATGTTTACACAATTTCAGTTTTTAAACTAATAAATAAATATAATTTTTTGTGTCTTATATAGTTGAAGATTAAGGTTCTTGTAGTTTATTTCAATGTGATAAATCAATGTTGTATATTTTGAGAACCTCCAAAATATTGATTCTATAAATTTTCTCTAATTTTATACATATTATTAATAATGTTTTAAATATTTTAATAAATTTCTATACATGTTTATACTCTTTTCACTTTACCTATGATAAATATATTATTTTTTTGTTAAATATGTTGTACCAATGCATCGTGGTTATCAATGTTTTGATAAATGTTTTAGAATGAATTCATTTGTTATCTAGTAGTATCAGTTCATGCATGTCACTATTCTGATAAACTTCCTTATTAAAATTTAATGATATTTATACATTTTTATGAATTTTTTTAATAGTTTTTTTAATTTTTTTAAATATTTTAAAAACTTTTCACATTGATTTTGCTAAATCTGTGAAGATTTATTCTAAATTTTTTAATTTCTTTGAACACTGATTACAACTGTTCAAAGAAAGAAACTATCAACAATTAGATGCTATTTTTTTATATTCCCATAGTAGTTCATGGGAAAACTAGAATTGGTTTCTCATGATTTCCATGAATCTATTATACATTAATTATTGAATAATTTAATATTACTATATGTTTTGAATTTGATACCCTTTTATGTAATTTTTTTAAACCAACATTACATGATAAATCCAATGTATATGATTTTGAAAATCATATTATTGTATCAGAAAAAAATTATCACATTTTTATTTGTCAAATTATGGTTCATAAAGAATCAGAAAGTTATTATATGATAAGTATTAACTCATTAAAGGTGTGAGGAAATAGATACCCCATTAAAACATGAATCACCTTTAGCGGAAGTCTTATAGCGGTGTTTTACGAAATCAATGAAACCCCCCCCCCCCCCTTTTATAGTGTCAACACATCCCCCCACCACCCAACCCCGACAAACCATGCCACTAGTGACCTCTCTGCCCATAAGCGCACCCTTCCACCCATCAACGCACCTCACCGCCCATCGCTTCCAGCCTCCCGATTCCCTAGCTCTCCTGCAAGGTATGGTTTCAAAAAATCTAATTATACATGAAAAGAATTTGAAAAATATTTTAACAATTTAATTTGATTAATATGAAAACACAATGAATTAAAATATCCATGATTCACATAACTGTAATGGGATTTTAAATCTACATTCACTACCTCTAGAACATCATCATCTTCAAATTCCACTACAATATTCTCCACGATGGATCTCATATCATACACATCAGTTACACTCGCCAAACAATAAATTTATGTTGATTCAAGAAAAGAATAATTAGGATTGTGAAATGAATTTAAAAAACAATTTAGAATGAAAAATAATAAAATTTTGTGTTGATCCCATTCAATTTAATTGATCAAATTCATGTTTTGGTTCTTCATTTAAGGAATCTAGGAGGATTGTGGAATTTTTTAGGAGATAATTTTTGAGTAGTTAAGTTTCCACCTCTGTGATATTGTTTTCAAATTTAATATGGATTAGATTTTTGTGCCTCAAACACCTCATTATTAAACATTAATGATTAGTTGGAAAATTATCTGAGTTCTAAAGCTAAATATTTTATAATTGGTTACTTTTTTATATACACCTTTAAGTCAACAATGCGCTCCTTAAATTCTATCTCATTATTTTTTGAGCTCAAGACTCCCCTTGCATGCCAAGGAAATAAGTAAAATAACCACTTCCATTAGAGGGGGATAATCAATAAATGGTTTCATTTATTTTATATTTTCAAATTTTAATTTAAATGAATGAAATATTTACAATGTGAAATATTATATTAATTGATTTATTTTTATACCAAAAAATGATGATAATTGTATGATGTTTTTTGTACATGCTTGAAAAATATATTTGATTTTTACAGAGTACAACATAGGCATTGGACTAAGAAATACCACTTGGAGATCTATAATTTCAATCCCTCAATATTAAAATTTACAATATTATATTATTTTATTTTATATTTTTTGTAAAAAATTGGAATCGGGGTTTGATTTATTTACTTTAGAACAATAAGAATATAATAAAAAGATAAATCATTAAAAATGAAAATATAACAAGATAATCATGTGATGGACCCATGTATAATTAGAAAAATTTACTTTATATAATTTTTCTCCCCACTGCTCAACATGCCTCGCTTCGCATCATAGTCAATGACTTCCATTTCTGCCCCTCCACACAGGTTTGTATACCATTATAGTGTGGTTATGGTATGATTTTGGGATGGATTCTTTAAAGATAGTTAATTCTTACATATTTATTATCAATCATGATTACTGTGGTATTATCTCCCATTTATAGGTTCCCATTATGGTGTTTATTCACGTGTTTTCAATAAGGGTCATCTATGATCAAGATATAATTTTACCTCCCAATTTTAGATAATTTTGTAGCATGCTTATTTCGTTATTTTTTCTATGCAGTTATTTTCAACCTCAGATGGATGGTTCGATAGAGAGAATGATACAAATTCTACTCTATATATTGAAGATGTTTATTCAATATTTTATAGGTTCTTGGGTGAATCATTTTACTTTGGTTGAGTATTACTATGATAATAACTATTGATTAACCATTGGTAAAACTCCATTTAATGAATCATATGACCATTCATACATATCTCTATTGTGTTGGAATGAGGTTAGAGTGTTAATTAATGTTAGTCCAAATTTGGTGAAGAGAATGATAATGAAGGTGTAGTTGTTCTATGAGTGAATAAAAGTTTCTCAAGACCATCATGTGATGGAACCATGTATAGAGTTGTTTAAGTGAGAGGGGTTTGAACGAGTAAACAATAATTCATTTCTATTTTTATGATTTCTTTAAAAATAATATCTAATTTAACAATTAGAGTGAGAAAACTCACTTCTTAACTCACACACACTATGAAAACAAAATAGAAAAAGACACATTATTTATAAGTTTCACTTCCAAAAATAACAATTTAACCCTTGGCATGATTCAAAATCACCTAAACCTATATGATCCAATAGAATCACCGTGATGGATGCAATGAGAAGGGTATATATTTAACTTGTATTATAGAAATAACAAAAATTTCAACACCCAAAATATCTCAATATTGTCTTGATATGTAATAAAATATTTATTATCCTTTTCCTCTATATAGATTATCTCCTAATAATTATATAGTACTCTCAATCTTAAATGTTAATGCACACTCCACACTCTTAAATTCCTACATTATGATCAATGGATCATATTTATTATATTACATATCCATAATATTACACTATCATATATGTTTCGTCATTTTAGGTTACATGTACATCTATCATAACATGTGATCAACTCCCATTAATCCATCGAGGTCAATATCTAATTCATTTGGGCCACATGCTCTCTTACTAGTAACACCCTGAAAAAAGTTTACAAATGGATGCATCAAAATTACCTTTCTACATTCCAAAATAACATCAAATTCTAACCATGTATTCTAATAAATTTCCATTTTCATTGTAATACTTTACTACTATGCCAAGACAGTCCACACTAGGACCAAGAGAAACAAAGAAGGAAACCCAAACATTATATTTCAATGAAGTAATGGATTTTTCTTATCCTTGTTATTCCACAGATACCTACCCACTAATGGGTCAAATAATACATTGTATACTTACTTATACACATAGATACTAAAAGTAAAACATCACATGGACAACTATAATTTCTTTCTGATAGAGGTAAACATTATGTTTCAAACCCCATTGATGTTCCATGATCCACCTCAGATCTGAAAAAATTAATCACACACTAGGTCACAACATGTTTCTACCCATACCAATTCACCATTATACCCCACAGTTATAAAATTATCAACCCCAGACCATACCCAACTCTTTGAATCCTAATTCGAGGACACTAATTTAAGATAGGAGTTTGTTTCTATTTCATATTCATAACTTCTATTTAATTATTTTATGATTTATCAAGCCCTTACCATAGTGATATCAATGTAGTGGAATCATTAATTTTTTCATCTATTTTGGTGGAGCACGACATACAAAAAACTACAGGGATGAGATCCTTGTTCTCATCTTCTATTATGTATGTTTTTAATTCCTATGATTTGGTTTTATAGTGGGTGATTTTCCATATGTATTTATATAAGAAAACCTTATGAAAAATATTTATAATTTTTTCAAATATTATATAGGAATATCTTTCCTTATTTAGAAGCAACTACGTGTTTTAATTTTTTTTAATATTGTGTAGTCACATTGTGATGTACATATATAAAAGCTGGATCACATTACTGAGAAACACACCATAGTATGTTAAGGGTTTGAAGGAGTTTTTAGATATTTCAATTTTCAGTTGATCTGTTGAAGGGGGAATAATAATTCCAAGTCCTAAATGTAAATTTAAAAGATGGTTTAAGATAGATTAAGTTTATGAACATTTAATACTGAAGCAATTACCTGGTCAATATTTGTGTTGGATTTTTCATGGAGAATCGAACGTTATAGAATGGTTGAGCGCTGATGTTAATCCAACAATTGAGCTCCCAAAATCAACAATAATAAAAACTGAAATAAAAAACCTCTTAAAGGATGCATTCGGAACTACAAAACACCACTATCAACATCAAAACATAATAGAACAACCAGATGAGGGTGCTACAAATTGCTACGTGACAAGTGATGTTTTTGAGACTGTAACACTTCCAGATCAAGATTTCAACATATCATTGGATCATCCTCTTGATTATGTGGAGATAAATGTAAGAGAAATCATTACTAAAGAAATTCGTTTCATGATTTAGTTGATGATGAAAATCGAGAGTTTTATAGTGGATGTTGAAATATTCAAATATTTCTTTTCTATTGAAGATGTAACATATAAAATGTCAATGTGGAATTAAAATTAATGAAATTTACATGATATTGGAATTTATTTGTGATGCATTTCCCAATGAAAAAATCCCCACACCTTTTTATGATATGAAAAAGTTGTTAACAAGATTGGTCTGGATTATACAAACAACACATGCATTTTCCAATGATTGTATTATTTATTGGTGAGAGGATTCAAGTAGCAAGAATTGCAAAAAATGTTCTTCATCTAGATGGAAGTAAATGGGTGATTTTGGAAGTCTAAATCAACATAAATTCATGAAGAAGTTGAAAAGGAACCCATGTGCAATGGTTTTGCGTTACTTTCCTTTAAATCCTCGATTGCAAATATTATTCATTTCCACGAAAACCGCCAAACACATGAAGTTTCATTCTGTAGATAATAACAATAATGGGATAATGAGATATCCAAATTATTCACAATCATGGAAGAAATTTGATTCATTCCATCTAGATTTCTCAGATGATCCTAGGAATATTCGATTGGGATTGGATGCTAATTGATTCAACCCATTTGGGACTTTGAGTTCCAGTTATAGCATTTGACCAGTTGTTTTGATCACTTACAATATGCCTCTTTGGATGTGTATGCAATAAACATATTTTATCATTTCGATGATTATACTAGAAAAAAATATTCCTGGAAATGATATTGATGTATACTTACAGACTTTAATTGAATAATTACAGGATTTATGGGGCAACGATGTTGGAAAAATTGATTCTTCTTCTAAAAAAAATAATCAAAATGCATGCTACTTTAATGTGGACCATTAGTGACTTCCCTAGGCTTGGGAATTTATCTGGTTAGATAATTTAAATGGGTTTGTCTTGTCTTGTTTGTAACATTGATTTTAAGGCCAAAAATCTACCTCACATTAGAAAATTGTGCTTCTTGTTCCATCGAAGATTTCTCGATGCATCTTATAGATTTCTGCTGAACAGATCAAAATTTAATGGTTTCATTTATCGTAGACCACTTTTAAAGTTGTTAAATAGTTATAAAATATTAAAACAACTTGAAAATGGTGAAACATAATTTGAGATTGTTAATAATTTCAATGATATCGGGAAATGTGTTCGATGTGCATCGTCAAGTGAAATCAGAAAGTAATAATGGAAGGAAAAAAATATATTATTCAAACTTATGTATTGGGAATTTAATTTGATACGGAATAATCTCAATGTGAAGAATATTGAGAAAAATGTCTATGAAAATTTGAATTTCACATTGCTTAATAAGAATGATAAATCCAAGTATCATCTTAATTCTCACAAAGATGTACATGTAATTAACATAAAACATGATCTTTGGCCATATGAGAATGAAAAGATTTCTTTGGGAAATTTTTCCATGAAAAATTGGGATAAATATACATTCCTTAAATTTCTAAAGAATGTGAAGGTATCTAATGGGTATTCAAGTAAAATATTAAGGTGTTTTTACTTAAAGAATTATAAGTTAAATGGATTGAAAAGTCACGATTCACATATTTTGTTACAAAAATTACTACCATTATCATTGCATAATTTTTTACCTGAAAAAGTTTTGGCTATTGCACTCCAATTCTACACTTCTTTCAGAAAACGATGTGAGAAATCTCTATATCCATTTCGGCTTGACAACTTATAGGAGTGGTTTGTATTGACCATTTTCTCAATGGAGATGATCTTTCCTCTGTTATTTTTTACTACCACAATGGATTTAACTGTGCATTTGGTTGAGGAAGATAAATTTAGAGGCCTCGTTCATTATGAATGGATGTATCTAATGGAGAGGTACATTATTTATATGTTTTTATGTAAATTAAACAATTTTTCCACTTAATTAAATGCATAATTATGATTATTTTATTTCATATATATCTTAAGAATTTCAAATCATACGCAAGAAATAATTCCTAACCAAATGGATCTATTGCTGAAGGAAATTGGGATAAGGAGTGTATTAAATATTTTCTATATACTTGGATGATATTGATAGAAGATTTAATTGGGTTGGACATGTCGGAGGCACATCGAATCAATCTCAAATACATCAGAAATCAAAAATATTTCCTACAACTGGATGATCAGTTGGGAGGACCTCAAATGTGACACTGAAAGAAAAGAAATTATTACAGGAACATAGATATGTGCTACAGAATAGTGAAATTGAAGATCCATTTATTGAAGAGTTAAGGACTCAAACCAAATGATGAATGATAGGACAAAAATTAAATGAGAATGATATAATGAATGTTGATAATAAAGATCTTGTATAATGGTTTTCATGACGTGTATGTTCATTAATATTGCAATAAATATGAATATTAGTTCGACACACAGATATTTTAAATATAATAAAGTATATTTATTTTTTTAGATCATGAATTCTGATACATGAGTAGAGTTTTCCAAATATTGGATGGTTTTTTCATAAGGCCCTCAAAAACAAGGTAGAAAGTTTGACGCTTACAACGTGAATGGCTTTAGATTTCGTACAATCGATTGAGAAGAGGGTTTGAAAACAATGAATAGTGGTATATTTACATTTTATGAAGTGGGATACTATGGTAAGCTGTTTGATATTATTTAATTAAACAACCATGGTCCTTTTTCAGTTTTTTATTCAAAATGCAATTGGGTCGATATTATCAGATGTGTTTAAAGATATTCCTTGCAATTAACTTCTATAAACTTCTCTCTCTTGATGGATGTTGGTGATCATAAAATTCATGACCAATATATATTATCATCACAAGAAATAAGGGTATATTATGTGAATAGTGTTGTCGATTATGGATGTAGTGTAGTTTCTCATGTAATACAAAGAGATTTGTATGATATGGGTGATGAAGTAGAAGATTTGACCTCTGGAATTGAATCTCACAAAAAAATAGATTCATAATTATTTTTCCATCATGATATTGAAAATATTAGTCTAGCAAGGATAAATGACTTGGATGAAGTAATCGAGTAGGAAACCAACATGATTGAAGGGATAAATGATTGTATGTATAGTTTTTTATTCATTCAGTAAGAACTTATTTCATTTGTGTAGTCATTCATTATCATTGTTATGTATATTTGTTTGTTAGTATTGGGCATATGTTATCATTTTTAATTTTTTTCAGTATATTTTTTTGAAATATATGTTCTGAACTTAATTTTATTTCATTAAATGACAATAATTCCATGGAAGAAGCTATGCACTATTTCATCCACTACTGTGACAGATGACGATCCATCTTTCTCCCTCCCCACGGCATCTGAGCCACCAGCTGCCTGCCCCCTTCACTATCTCCCCCTACACCATCTCTCAGACCCTCTATGAGCATCCCTATAGAATCTGAGTTGTCGACCCTCCCATCCACATCCTCATCAGTGGGGTGGCGGTGCACCACTTCTAGATCATCACGAGAATACTGGATGGCCTCTGTTATAGGTTCAAATTTTAATCAAAATAATTTTATTTCACTTTTTTATACTAGTTGATTATTCATTAATGATGAAAAAATTAAATAGTGGAGATAAATATAAAAAGTACAGATGTGTGGAATATTAATGGAGAGACTATATTTGTCCAATTTGATTCATATGGGGTCCCTATAGATGACGACGTGGGATTACATGGCCAAATTATAGGCTACAGGGCAAGAGAGCCCATTTTCCATCCTATTTCATATGATGGCAGTAGAAAAATTCGTCCATGTTGTAAAAATGATTTTTTTTATTCCAAAATAATGTTAATTTTAATACATTATAGTGTAATTGAATGGCATGTTATTAATATGTTCAAAATGAATTTTTGTATACAGTTGTTTTTCCAATTTATAGTTGCAGATGTGATAGCATGAAAGGGGACGTTGAAAAATATTGGCAAGAAATGGAATGAGTTCAAAGTGAGATTGTGGAGATATGTCAACGATTTTTCATTGAACGTCTAACAAATATATGAAAAGCTACCCATGGGGTACCCAAAGCGTAGTGGATTGTTTTTTATGACAGATATTGTGATGAGAATTGGATGGTATTTAAATATATATTATTATATTAACCACATTTTAAAGTTACTCATGTATATGAAAAGGATATGACATTGAATACATTAATATTAAATTTCATTTTATTTATTTCAGGATCTCTCAAGAAAGAATGCATCAAGCCGGGCTATGCAAGCCATCCCTCACACTGCAGGGTCAAAAATCATTTGTAGAATATAGTGGACTTTGGTATTCTTTTCATTAGTTTAAATATTTATAAGACAATATTAACTATTTAATATATGAAAATTTTGAAATATCTTTGATTAATGTAGTCACAGAGTTTAGGGTATAAAGCATCCTGAACGGAAGTGTGGTTAGATGTTCACAAAAAATCTGATGGATGTTTTGTTAATGAGCCTACCATAGAAGTTGGGGGTGTGAACTCATTTTTTCATTATAATAACTTTATCTCATTTTTTACTATGTTAATATATATTGATATTTTATTTATAGGTAAAAATTAAAGAACCATGGGATGCAAATCCCAGGTAGTCCAACTAAGTCTCCTAGGATGACCTTGTTTTTAATGTCCTTGGGAATGTCCATCCTGGTAGAGTTCGTGGGATGGGTTCGAGACTCGTACCATCTGAGGACTTTGGCATGCCACTGGGGATTTCAGCGGTATCTACTTTTGGTTGTTTTCAGTCCGTACCCGAAGATTCTTAGAGAGATATTGTTTCTCTACGAAACATAGTTCAAGACCAGGGGGATCAGATATCCGCTTTTCCGAAAGCGTTGACTAATATACATCAGTAGAAGAGAAAATATTCCCCCAGTGGTATTTCATCAACTGGTGGTGAGAAGTTATGTAACAAAAATTCAAAACCATTTATTTTTAAAACATTAATTAATTTTAAGATTAAATATAAATATGCAACACTATTTATTTATCAATATAATGTTCTTATAGGTGGTAGCAGGAAGAGGAGATGCATGTTGAGAGGGTGGTGATATGTGTTCATCATCAGACAATGATTAGTTGTATTTTTGATATGTTGGAAAAATATTGTAACTGTCGGTTAATATTTGAATCATGTGTGGCCCATAGTTGCCACCAAACATTTTTGTGACCTAACATTTTCTTGATTTCTCATTTTTCCTTTTATGTATTTTATTGATTTCTAACATTTCCTTTTATGTCTTTATTTTTCAAGTGTGGTTGGAACCATATATGTCAACCCTTTATTGTGATGATTCATTTTATAGGATTCATTTTTCCTAAATTCATTTTTTCATTATAAAAACTAATCCTACAATTTCTATCCCAATGAATTTCCACTACATTTCCATTTCTAACATTTAAAAATATTGAACATCAAAAATTTCTACATTCAATTGTATTCATGATAATCTTAGTCTTTTATAATTTCCCTAAGACTCATTTCTCTCTATTCTTCCTTATTTGAACATGAGATTCTATCACATCATCAATGAATGAATATTATCATTTGGTAAATTGTGTGGTAATAATTATTTTTACCTCTATTTCGGGACACATATATTTCAAGGTAAATGATTAATGATCATCTCCAACTATGTTCTAACCATTCCCCACCATGTATCCTTCTTCATCCAAGACACTTGGTTTTTTGGGGAGAACCAAATGGTTTCCCATGACCATGGTCCTATCTATAAACTTTTTAGAGGCCTCTATAATGTTTAAAACCCAAAAACAGAAAACATACGAAATCAACCTATAAAATTATATTTCAAAAACAATTAATGAAGGGTAGAATGTAAGGATTAAGCCTCTATGAAAACATAAAGTCATTATAATCTCCTCCTATGAGAATTTATCATCCGTGAGTAGTGCCCCAATATTTCACACCCAAAAAACAAGGGCTATTGAGGTCTCATATCATGTTATCACTTGTAATACTCTCCATGACTACGTCCATGCTCCCATATGACTCTAACAAATGACATCAGTTTTCTTCAAAACATTTTCTGACAACAGTCCATGTTTCACATTGAGCACACCACAAATGTTGGGTAAGGATCCAACTGAAATTATTCATAGGTAATTACATAATTTTGATCGAGAATGTTCAACAGAATATAAGATACATGTAAAACATCACTCATTACTTGATATTTTGGAGGAAATTCTGAAACAAATTACATTATCATGACACTCTTGATAATCCCAAACAACCCTATAAACATTGGTTCCAGCATCCATTTCTTCTACAATAATTGATTCCCAAATTGAATAGTCTCCCATAATAAAACTCATACATTGAAAATGAATTCCATTGCTTCTGGTTTTATTTATATGTGAACTCAACCAAGGATTTGATATCAACCCATGTTCCCCAAAAGTATAATATGATGAAAATCATTGTGCAATGTAATTTTGGTTTTAATTGGTCTCCAAAATAATAAAATATGGATTTGTAACTACTATATTCTTAATTATGATTTGATTGAAATAAATTGATGCCTAATGCATGTCTATATAAATTGTTCATCAATATGTAAATGGAATTTTTTAAACAGAATAAATATGAATATTCATGTTGTTTTTAATATTAAGGGAATATAATTGCGAATTTATTCATTAAATTTTATTTAAATAAGAATATTTTATGGTGGACATTCTAGTTAATTTATATTTTCAATATTAGAAACACATCATAAATAAATTTATAAATCCAAGACTTTAATTGAACAATTAGTTCTACAAACAAAAATTTATGGTGTCGAGTAATCCCATTTTCTTATAATGGATGAATTGTTATTTTAGGGACTCGATTCCATATTAAATATATTTGGAGTTTTTTTCCTTTTTTATTTCTTTTAATGTAGGAATTTATATAAAATTATAAGTGATCTTGGGATGGCTGTTGGTTGATGAGGTATGGGTAGGAAGGCCTATGTTTTTTGGAATAGATAACACCAATGATAGTGGGATGTATGTTAGTATGAATGGATGTGTCATGGTTATAATTGGTATAGATTGAATAGGTTGAACCTAGGCTTGGAATTGTTTTCATGAAATATGATATACATGATTGTTTATAAATTTTTAAGGTCTAATGGCCATTTGATATGTTTATCTGCATTCCTTAACCCAATGAACAATGCATTTGGTTTTTCAGAGTTAAGAATCTCTTTAAATATTGAGTGTAGTTTGTATTCTATTGGACTTTTGGTATTCATGGAATGGTTATTTTCAGGGAACTGGTATAGGGGCTCCAGAATCTGGTTCTTTTTTTTTGTGAATCAGTTTTTAGTAGCGGTTTTAACAGCTGTTAACTATAATAAGCATATTTAGCGGCAGTTTTAACTGTCTCTAAATATTCTTATTTTTCTATTAGAAATGATTTTAACCGCTTCTATGGTCTTAAATTTTGAGGTGGTTCTAACCACAACTATAGTGTCCCATCTTGTGCGCTTTTTTGGAAGTTGTAATAATGTATTTAGTTGCTGTTTGTTTGGGGAGAGGATTACATTTTTTAGCGGAGGTTATAACCGATGCTAAAAAATTAATCCCCTCCCAGAAAAGGGCCCTAAAAACATTACAACCGGCAAGAAATTCCGCTAACTATGATGTTTCTCATAAACCACTGATAAACGGATTTATGTGATGCCATTAGTTTCCCGACACATAATTCAGTGGTGGTTTTCAGAAATCTCCACTGAAGTATATAGAGGCGGTTTAAACCGCAGTCATATCAAAAAATTACAACCAGGAAATTGTAATTTACCTTTAGGGATTTTTACTCTATTTTATATCATTATTTATTGATAGATTACTATATATATCCAAATATATATAATTTTATTAGTTCATGTATTCCTTGAATCTGATAAATATATGAAATTTATTTATTATAATAGACCTAAAATATATAGTCTAACATTTTTTCACAAACACATTTATATCTTTTTATAGAAACACTAACTCTGACACTTTTTATAATCACAATATTATCCTTCCTTTTTATATCTTTATTTTCAAATTCAATTTTTTCATTTTATTGTTAATTGGAAATTTTGGATGAATTTCACGAATGTTTGATTTCCATTTCTAGGATCTAGAAAACATTAAAACTCACAATTTTTAATCATTTATATATGCTATTTGGCTTCAAAATATATGTGATCATATGCTAATATATATATAAGTAAAATAATTTATATTTATTCCATGTTTTCGTTTGAAGTTATTTATTTATTAATCATCTTGTAATTAAATTTTGAAATACATACTGTAGGGTCATTTTATGATTCATATTAGATGTATTTCTTGAATTAAAGTAATATAATATTATTAAATATAGGAATTCACATTATCAAATTATTTTTTATAATATGTAATTAGTTAAATTGTATTTCATGTCGGTGTATGGTTGAAATTAGTTGTTTATTTTACATTTAAAAGTATACTATATTCCTTCCACTATCTTTTTTCTTGAAAATTATTTGGTGTGGGACATTATTTTATACAATATAATCATTTTTTATATAAATAAATATATTATAGGGGAATATTTTATCTGGTATGCATTTTTTCTACTAAATGAAGGGGAATTGAGACTTATGTTCATTATCATTATTTATTACCATGAGTTATATTCTATTATGAGACTAATGATGTGAGATATGATTTAATTTATTTATATTTTCATGCTTGTTTTGTAATGAAAAATTATTTATAAATTTTTATAGTGTGTAAATATAATGGTTTTTTGAATTCGATTAATGTAGAGAATAAGGATGATAATTTTTTTTCTAAATATTTTGTTAAGATCTTCTATTATGTAATATATATATTTTTTTCATCATAATTATATGTTTCCGACATAAAAAATATGTGAGGTCCAAAATCAAGGGATGAGAGTGAATCATTTATCATGATTGTGATAGAGATGATGGCATGTATTCTTATAATGGAATATTTTATCACATAGAGGATGCACCAATATGTATATTTGTTACATTAGTAGATAGTCCCTATTATTTGAATATAAAAAAAATATATTTTTTATTTCATTTCTGTATGAACATAATTTTAAAAGAATTAAATTGTTCTTGTCCTCTAAAATAAAATAAAAAATTACATAAAATTGGTTTTAAAGAAATTATAATGGTAACGAGTATCAATAAATTGAAATTAATGCCCTATATTTTTAGGTACTAGTCAAAATGATCTATTTAGACTATAAATATCCATTGATTTTTATCATATTACAATTTCATGTGTTTCAATTCATAATTTATACATTAAAGGACTCTTTTATATTCTTAAACATTAATGATATTTTACCTTTTTTTTATTCACACATGTCAATTAAAGCTTCAATTTATAGTAGAACACATAATATAATTATATTTCTTTATTGTTATAATATTTGTTTTTAGACATTTGGGAATTGAATTATTATTTTTATGTTGTTGTTTTGACACATGCCAATTTAATAATTATTACCTTTGATATATTCAAATATTTTTTGATGATAAAAATTTATAAATAACCCTAAAATTGTTTATAAATATTTCTTAGTGATTTTTGTTGTGTTTTTGTGCCATGTAGGTCATCTGAACATATTGTCCCTCATCTATCATACATGCCTTGTGGTTCTCATGTAGGTTATCTCTTTATCAATGAATTCTTATATAGTTCAATAGTTTATGTGAACTATGATCAATCCATATATATTATTCTACTAGGGTAATAATTCTATAATATCATATGTAAATTATTCAATTTCTGAAGACCAATATATAAAAAATAATAATTTTTTATTGTTTATTCTTTTCGAGTTATATTATGATTCTTCATTATTCAATATTTATAAATCATTATAGTGCATCAGTATAAATATTGAAATATTTTTCTATGATTAGGTTTTATATCTACTTTATCTAAATGAGAGGGGATGAAAAAAACCACCTGAATTTATTATTAATTGGCAATCCCTTTAGTTAATGATTGAATGAGTGTGGTTGGGAGTTACATTAAATGTCATTTTCATTTATGAAATAAATAAATATTACTAATATTATGATTTTGATATTAAATACCATATTCACTATAACAGTTTGCACATGAAATCCATCTTTATAAAACTAAAATAGTCATTTTATTTCTAGATCTATTTTTTCATTATTTTAGTTTTAAAAAATGAAAAAAATTTACAAGTCTATTTTTAAGATAGAAAAGTATATTATTTGGGTTGGGGAGGGTTATGAGGATAGATAAATAGAGATATAATAATTGATTATTAAAAAAATTAAAAAAATGTTAATACTAACTCAAATAAATATATATACTCCTCAAACCTTGCTAAATTGTTCACTAAATTAGAGTATATAATTAAAATATTTTTATATATGCATATTTAATATCATTTTTATTCATTATATTATGTTGGATGAAAATTAAAAATATATTTATATGTGAATTGAATGCTAGATGTGATTTTTAGGAATTTCATAATGTTCAATTATTCCAACTAAAGTGCACATGTTCCTCTGCTCGATTGGTGAGATCTTGGTAGGTGCATCCAAGAGACTCGAGATAAAATATGGGTGGAAGTATATTTATAGGGTACTGTAGTAGCACTGTAGTGGGAACTGTAATAGGTACTGTTTAGTACTGTAGTAGTCAGAACTATTCTACCATCTGGGCCATTGGGCCCCCAGTTTGGTTCTTGGGTCCTGCAAGGTTTTCGGGCCTCCCACGACCTTCGGGATAGTTTCTTCATAAGGCCTTTAGGCCACCTAAAGGACATTGGGCCACTCCATGTCCTTCAGGCCACATGAAAATGAAGATGTAACAGTTAGACAATAAGGGAAAAATCATCAGAGGAGGATTCTGGGAAGGCGCATTAACTGGAGTGGAGCTAACTAAAATTGGAAGAATGAAAGGGTATGAATTTCTTATCAGTACAAGGCCTATGCATATTTTTATAGGAAAACTATCCAACAATCCCTACAAAGGTGGAGTGATGAAATCATGACATATGCTGGGGAGGAGTAGTTCTATGTCGTCATGTCTGGGTGATTCCCTCTAAGACCTACGAGTCATGTAATTGTATCTAAGCCTTCAAGCCTTGTAAGGGTTCCACCTCACCCATTGAATGATGGATTATAAAAATAATAAAAAAATGATGGCCTTTGGGCCATTCTGACCAATGATTTTAACTAAATGTTGTGACCATTCATTTCCATTCTATAAACTATATAAGAAAATATTTTTTTTCATTCATTGAAAATATCATTTGATTTAAAAACTAATAAATATATATTTATAAGAACAAATGAATTTGGTTGATGTAAAATAATAATTCCACAAATCACTAATGTAGATTTGGTTTTAATGAGTTATTCCACTATCATTCTCTTATTCATGATTGACTGGAATAAAATTCTTAATTCTATAATTCACATTTTAGTTTGAAATTAATTGAATAATTTATTTTTATTTATTTATCTATTAAGCGATTTTATAATCAAAGATAAATAACTTCAATATTAGATCATAAACATTACTAGTCCAAAAAATCTTTGAGATTCACCTCAAATAAAATTTTCCGCAATATTCAAATTATTCACTAGTAAGTATTCCCTTTAATTTTCTAAAATTTAAACAACGATTATTTACAGTGAATAGTTTATTTGAAAATCCGTGATTTAAATCCGGTAAAATCGTGTTTTCTATGTGTTGATAATAACCGTGGTATATATAGTTCTATAATTATTGAACTAATTAAAGTGTTTTCTATTTATTTATAGATCTTCTAGGTAGAAAAAATTCATTTCAAAATTTTAGATTATATCATGTTTACAATGTTTTGGTTGTTATTTTTATGTAATTTCTATATATATATTAATTATATTATAATGGATAAGACTAATAACAACTACTTCAAGGAGTCTAAAAAATGTAGAAAATGATAATAATTGATGATTTCAAGATTTCATATTGTTAAAATTGTAGTTATTTTTAACTAACACGATAGAAATTTTGTAGATCATATTTATAATTTTTATGTTATTCATTTGAAAAGAACAATAAAATTAATAGATAAATATTTAATATTTTATTAGTTGTGTTAAATATATTAATTTGTGTAATATACTAATTAATTAAAAAAATGGAAATAAAAAGTTTGAAACAATGCTGTTAAACATGTGTTAGATTGATTGTATAGATTTTTTAAGAAGTACGTAGAAAAGATAAGAGATTTTAAAATATTATTAACTTTAACATTACATTTTCACATTCTCTGTGTTATTTTATAAAATTAGAAACTAATATGGTTCTATTTCTTTATACTCATCTTATTTCTGTAATAGTGAGAGATTTGGTACGAATGACTTCTTTTCACAAGTACAACTACATGGACCTAGTTACATGAATGGGGATGATATGATATTTCTAGAAACAATTATAAGTGACACCATTATCATAAATTTTGAATAAAAAAATTCTTATATTTCATGAAAGTCTACAATTAGTGGTAAACAACATTGTGTCCAACCATTCTCTAGTGGGTGAACTGCATGTGTTAATCACACCATTGGTGTAAACCATGATTTTTGTAGTTTTTATGTGGGAGAAAAAAATGAATGTGAAATTTTATGAAGATTCATGTTGTGTTTCTTGTATTTTAATTTTTTTTAACATGTTGGTAATATATTTCTTGGAGCATCAGGTATTTTCATTTAGGGACTAAAAATTCATTTTTTTATTATTCAATCATTTTTAATGAAATAGTGAGAAACCATGGTTCAACCACAATAATTAATAATAGATATATTAAAATATAGTTTATGCTAATCATATTTTACCCCCCAAAATAATTTCCATGAAATAGTACTTATTTGTGTGTATGAGTCATCCATTAATGGAACTTCCAACCTAATCTCCAAATTATCCCAGGACTGAATGTACTCATTTAAGATGATATTCCCATTATTTAATCTCCTTATTAATATCATTTCCTATATTAAATCTAGGAACTCTGCTCCCCATTAGGGACCACTATCAAACCCCATTCCATCATTTTGTCAGGAACTTCACCGGTAGCATTTATTGATTGAACCAGCTCAACCGAAATTCCACCCAGTCATATAATAAGATTCAATGATTGATCAATAACATAACCTGCCTTCCTCTACTATAATTAAGATTTGTAAGATGGATGGGTAATAAAGTACTTCTTATAAGATTTAATTTTCTCCATTGAACAAGTATCTATTGGGAGAGGAAAATAAGAATAGTCATTCCTTTCATTATGGTTACCCCTCTTACTCTTACATTTCTATATACTTGGTGGCCAACCATCTTTTACATAATATTAAATATCACCTATAGACATGCTAAATTAGTTATCACTAGCCTAAAAAGTGGAATCCATTTTCCCAATAATGGAGGGTCTGGCCAATTCCTTAGTCTCCTCATCCATACTTTAATTATCTAAATGTTCAATGTTGTTTCTCTATGTGATACCGACCACCCCTTCTACAACATGACCAAAACGAGGCCACACCCTCAAGATCATGGCTAAAAACATTTCATTCCAGGGGATGTTCCCCATTTGGTTTCAAATTAGCTTCTACATGACCTTTCTCGTTGGTTCCACTTAAGCATGCCAACACAACATATGAATTACCCATGGCCATGGGATTATCTTAATATGGAGCCCCTTAAATATCATTATTCCCACTACAACCATGAGGGTCCTGAGGCAGCAGATAAAAAAAACTCCAACATTCTTTTCCTCTTTTTATGTTCTCTACTCCTAAGTAACTTCCACAGAATGTTGGGGTAGTCCATGTCCTTTCTCAACCGATAGAAAATTTTGTTCAGTTGGGGGTAGTCTACGTCCATTACTTTTTTTTTGGTTCTATATATTATAAATTTGTTATTAGTGCAAGTTAAATACAAAAAATATTATATATATATATATTTATATTTAAATTAAAATATAAAATATAAATATTTTATCAAAAAATATAAGAATAATCCTAGAGAATATTTCATTTAAAAAATAAATTAAAAATATATATAAAATATCAGTTTTTCCTAAAATGATAGATAATAAAACATTTTTAATAATATTGCTGATAAAAAGATTAATGTGGGAAATTATATTATTAACAGATTAATATATCATATGAATTTTATATTCTAAATTTTCACTAATAAATATATTATCTATTGGAATATCTATAATAACAAGAGATCTATTTTTTAGGAAGAAAAACAATTAGGGAAACATTTTTAACCAATAAGTTAACGACATAATCATTTATGTTGGTAATATATTTTAATAACATAAGATATAAAAATACCCAAAGATATAACCTATTTGAAAAATGTTAAATATCTTTTAGTTAATATATTGTTAGTACATTGGGGAATCATGTGGGCATTAATAAATTCCCATCTGGTGGTATAGGTGATGATACATGAGCTAAAATAAATCACCATCAAGGTCATACAATGATAGTGTTACTCCCCCAGTTCTAGTATTCCAAGGTAATCTTTAATACACTGAAAACAATGTACATACCCAACCTTATGGAATTAATCACAGCTATAAGAGGAAATTAAATAAACTTTTTCCTATCCCTAGAGAAAACTGTGACATTGGATTATCCCTTATAATATTAATCAATATTGAATAAGAAAAAATATCAATTAATTGTTTTTAACAAAACCATAACCATTATATTTCATAATTTGATTTCCCAATATTAGACAATGGACAATGCAATATGAACCTGATCATATTTTTTAATATTGACAAAATACATGATCTATTTTTCATTGTATTGTATGAGTTTTTAAGAAGTTGTTAGATGCTATCAGTCCCCAGATTAGCAGGAGATGAGGTTATACTCATTTATTATATTGTTGATCAACTCATGTATAATATCATTGAACTTGGAAATAGTGTAAAATATATTATATCTTTATTTATACTATGACGCCTCCACTTATTTCAACAATATTTATAGTATAATATCAGTAATGGGTTCAAATTCCTCACATATATTAAATGGATTTATAAGATATTTATCTTCATTGAGAGTGTCATCATGATAACTCATTGTATATATACTATCTACATAGACCACCATGTAAAATATCTCATTAATAGGTTAGTTAATAGATATATTTTTTTTCATTTAGAAACAAAAACACATGTTCAGGGGATTTCGAAGGCCTTGGTGTGGGGACACAAATCACATGCTTGAGGTCACATTTTATAGAGATGATTTTGAAATCATACAATGTTGGAGCTAGTGTATTGTGACAATAGATCACTAACTAAGCGATTTCATTAGAAATTTTATGGTTCTGATGTTTCCCTTTGGAACTTTAGGTGGTGATGGAATTTATATAGTTCATCAAGGGAAAATGGAACAGTCAGACAACATACACTAACAATTGGCATGAATCACTACACCCTTATAAGACTTAATAATGTTTGTATCATCATCAATGGGTGTTGGAGTGGGAATTATGTTGATGGTAAATGGTAATAGTGGATGAGAAAGGCATTGTACATGGGGGTTTGGGTCATGCTTTCCAGGCCATTGGGCCTTTAGTCCTCTGATCCACTAATGATTTTCTGGTCATATTGAAAGACAAATATTTTACATGGAACATTTGGATAGCAATACAACACCATGTTCTACTACCAGTAGGTGGGAGACCTCGATTAATGGATGTGTGTGTGAACACCCTTCATTTGACAATCTATATTGTTGGATGTATGGTGTCCTTAACTAAATGCACACAACACAATGTATTAATCATATTATGTGGAACCTTATGTTGACCATATGATATGGTATACAAAATAATCATTAGTTAGGTGACTCAAAATAGTGATGGGTGTGCTATAATATATCAATGATCATACCACATACATCAATGTGGGATGGATGGGTTCCCTTCAAAGTTTGGTTAGTCTAGCATAATTCATATTTTGGAAGTTGGGGGGCATAATGTATTTTATTTTCAACACTGATACATATTCTTTATTTTGGGGGGGGGGGTAATAAATTTTACTGGTTTAAGGAATGATTATTACGACCACTTAGGCCTTCAGGTCAACCCCTTCTTCCGTTTCATTCATGGGTATATGAATGTTTATAATTTTTTTTCAATGTAAGCTAATTCATGCCAAATTTTCTCAGGTCTATGTGCCTTTGAACCTATATGTTATGTATTGAGATCCCCTTTAACCAAATTTAAAATGGGTATTCCTTTTTAAAAATTATCCAATAGACAATTTCTATCAACATGATACAACATGTTTTCATATTTTTTTGTTTGTGATGCATTAATAATATGTGGGAGTTGAATGAGTTACTTTATGTTATCTACCTGACATAGTTAATCATTAGTAAGTCCAACATGAAATGAAACAAAACACAATAATCACTTATATATATAAGTGTCTTTTGACTAAAGAAAATGGTCTTGGATGTGGAATGTTTCTTTTAAAATAAAAAACAAATTTTATTCCATAATTAGAATTATGGGAAACTATTTTCAATTATAATTTTTTTATATAAGGATCAATTAGTGATGTCAGGGGAAAAAACTTGATGGATATAATTTTTAATTTATTTTAGAAATCCATGTTTGAAATTCATGAAGGGGTAGTCTCAAACATCACCATTAGTTTGTACTAACTTCATCATTTTTAGTTTTTATATTGTTTATATATATTAAAAAAAGAACAAAATTGAAAATTATTAATCAATTTTGTAAATAATATTTTATTAATTGGGGTATTCTTGAAATATTTTACAATTATAATTTTATACAGGCCACACTATTATAATGTAACTGTCCATTGAATCTATTCTATAGGATCATTTTGTAATTTCAATAATTTTTTTCTAATATTTAAATGAATAATATATTATTGGTCATTTACATTATTAATAATGAATTACAATAACCAAACATGCACACACCCATGAACGATAATTGTTCATGCATCATCCCTTGCCACAATGATTTAAAAGAACCCATTATAACTATTTTATTACATATCAATGGACTTTGAAATCATAGAAATATGGGGAAAAAAGTATCTATAATATGATGTATAAAATAATCATACTATTTTTTCACCCATATAAGATAAAGAAGAACTGATTTTATGATGTTTTATTTCCTACAATGAAGAAACATAACATTTTTTTTTATAATCTATAATTTCCCTGATCAACACATTCTTTTTGTGTATTGTGAGTAATCAAGTCTTTCCCTATAGAGTACCCCATGAAAAACATATTGGGTTTCCACCACACCAAAGGAAATACCATGATTCATTATGTAGTAACATACTGATGCCCATAAATCTCCCATGGGATCCCCTATTGATGAGAAACTATGTACCTACAATAGAGGTTCCTCATGGAGCCTCTTTGTAATAGATAGATCATTATTAATTATAAATTCAGTATTTCTAAAAAAGATGATTCTGGACATGTTTATTATTAAATTGGAAATAAATCAATCGTTAGAATAGGATAAAACAAAAAAAATTCCTCAACCCAAAATGAAACATTTAAACAGACACCAATGTTCTAAATAAAGTAACTCAATCCTTTAATGTAGAACATCATATGAATATGAACTTTAGGAAATTTTCTTCTTTGATCAAGTGATGATGGTATATTTTATACAATAAAAATTATTTCACCTTATACTAATCCATTAATTAAAACTTTTAAATCCATAATCATTCATTAAAATATTTATGAAACTCTTCATGACACTTTTTCAAGAATGATGATTGAAAGGGGAAATTTCACCTTCAATGTCAACAAAAATGATTTAATTTTTGTTAATGTTTTTATGCATATTGATCAACTCTTGAAGCTGTGAAATATTAAGTGTATATTCCTAATTGGTTATATCAAGAATAAACATTGGAGATAGGTTTTGGTTCTACTTCAGGTTAGGACCAAGATTATTTAGTTCCTCAGTTACAGATACTTCGATAATCATCTTATACATCTGGCCATCATGCATCAATGCATAAGACAATACATCATACATCCAGAAAATATATCTAATCCTTACAAGTATTTGTGAATTCATTGAAATAGATTAAATATAATATATATTTAATATAATACGTGTACCATCAAGATATAACCCACTCTAATTGTATTTCTATTTATTTAATCCATGAATATGATATTACTTGGATATATCATTAGAAAACATTACTGTTACATATGATACCCCAAAGCGTCAGCCAATTCACTTCTCCCTCAAAACCCAGTTCAAGTCTAAATCCATTTTTGGATTCAATTTCGAAGAATCCCTTACTTATTCATCATGTGATATATGATCTTACATATTTTATAATTTATAACTATATTAAAATATCATTTTATTTGTAATCAATGGAGCCATAAGGTTCATATATTTTGTTCTTAAAATTCATACACATCAAAATCAAAAGCATTTAATTTTTGATCTAGGGAACCAATGGACCCAAATACTAAGAGATGAGGTTTATTAAATCTTGTCCCATATAAATTAAAGTAGATATTTCTTCAATTTAACTACTATAACTATTTAGGTCTAACAATAAATTTTGATTTATAGCTGAATTCTAGAAATTAGGATTTTATGATCATATACCCTTCTTTAAATAATCATTTTGTGTCATATTTACTATTCTGTGATTATTATTATTTTCAATATTTTATTTTATTTATATATATTTATGTGTTTATTATAGGATCCAAATCAAATATAGATGTTATTAATAGTTAATATTTTATAATCATTCAATCTAATTTCCATGAAAAATAACCAAACATATTATGTACCATAACTTAACATAAAATAATATAAAATATAATCTCTTAGTAAAAAATTAATCATAAAAAATTGTATAATAATATATAAATATTTAAAAATTAAATTATTTATTTAAATATAATGACCAAAAAATAATTTACATGAAACAGAAAAGATAATTTTGGGGCCATGTATGTTTTATTTTGGTCCTTTCATTGGTACACTAGGGAAACTAGGACATTGTGTTATTTTTATTGTTATAGGTTACATGATGAAAACAATATATGAAGAAATTCATTTTTCATGTGTTATAGAAGTTGATGTAACTGTTGTCTGGTTCGTGATATCGAAAGAGGGATGGCTTTAAGGACACCATCATTTTCCATTTGTATGAATTCCAGTGAGTGAGAGAGTGGAACCCAACCATATTAAATTATTTTCGTTTTTCATTCCAATTATTTGGAGGATCATGTTGAGGGTGTTGTGAGGGACCCACATGTATAATTATGTGGATTGGTCAAAAGATAGAATGGTGTGGTGGATCAAATAATATAGATCTCCAATATTTCCTATTATAGATGGTGGATGAGTATTCTATTACATTTTAGACGATAATGATATATTTCTCATTAGGGGAAATGAAGAATCATTGATTGGAAGTAATTGTGTAATTTCACTAGTATCGGGTGGGGCGTCTGTTGGTCTTGGAGTGATGAATGATTCCTATGTAGACATTAGGACATATCTTTTTGGGATACATCTTCATAAAATCTAGATCACTGGGTCCTTTACACCATGATTGGGCCTTCAATTCATCTGTTAAGGCATTTTTTCTTCCAGACATTCGATCTATGTATTCTGTTCCCTCTCCTATTCAAATTTTATATGGGGATTTCTTTTCCTTTATTAATAATATAATACTAGATCATCACCATCCTAAATTTTATTACAATAAAATAATTAATTCATAAAAATGTATAAATATTCCGCAATTACTAATATAATTAATAATAAATTTGGGAAATTATTTTATAATTTTACTAATAACATAATTGAATGTTATTAATAAAATTATTAAATGATAATTATTCATAGAAATACTAATTAATAATTTAAAAAATCAGGGAATGGATACTATAGAAACATTTCAATTTATTAAAATGTAAAAAATATTATTTTAAGAGTGATTTAGTTTAGCATGGAAAAGTTTCCCTCACCTCGAATGAATACAATACATCATAATAACATAGGTGAAGAGATAGAATATGAGTATGAAATTTCTCATCCTAATATTAGAGGATCATATTATCATCGATCACCTAACCTCTCCATCAATGTTTGAAGTTCTATATTATCCATTTAGATGTTATGAACATGATATCTTTATAGTAAAATGATTCAACTCTAATATCCATAGACTCTTGATTTTGTTTTTCATGATTTTTAGGAGTAGGCTTGATCCGAATAAAGATAAAATATTCTTGTTGGTATGTACATCAGTTATCATATTTTTGGTTCTTGTAAATATTATATGATAATACATACCATATTTTTTTCATTATATTTATTATAATTTTTCAAAAGGTAATCATGTCCTTATATACAATGAACTATAGAATTTCCCCTTATGAAATACTTGAATTTTTCTTTACTGTAATAATTCATGGGCCTTGAATAATTTAGATAGAAAATTTAATACCCTCACCATCCCCTATAAGAGTATTACCTTTAGAAAGATCCACATTAAATGAGTTTTTCTTTTGTATAAAATAATATCTCAGAACACTCATTAACCAATGTTTGTTATGGTTACATTGTTACCATTACAGAGTAATGATCATGCAAAATAGGAGCAAAAGAAGATTCAAACCCACTTTAATAGAAACTCTCATCATTATAGATAAACAACCACAACATATTTATAACTATAACCCACTTTTCCAACACTGGTAAAGTTACACCTATCATAGAAGAATGATGCTTCTCTTATCCTACCAACAATATTTGTTACCAAACCCATTTATCACCTTAAATAATATTAATTTCCTCACCATCACCATCTATATACAATTCATAGATACCTAAACCAAGTAATAATAGTCACAACCCCAGATAACCGAGGTAGATGATCTCTATTAACCACTCTTGTTTCATGGGAATCCTTAATATTATCCTTATAATAAACAATCAGATACATCATATCACATTACCTTTCTAGTTTTTATTGTAACCAAAATAATTATTATTTTAAATTGTATTAGCATTAGTATCATTAGAATTAGATCCCTTGTTAGAAATAATTATTCTTACATCATAGACCAGATCCCACACCACTATCTTAGAAGCATAAGAATAAATTGTTTTTGTTTCTCTATAGGATATCCAAATCCTTTTAACATAATTAGTAGCCACATGATCAATTTAAAGTAAAATGAAATAATGTAAAATCAAATTTATAGTTAGGCCTGGATGGACTTAAGACCTTATAATCAGAGAATGATGTATTTATTAAATTATAAACACCTCTCAAAAAAAATCCATATTCATTAGTAAATAAATTTTTTTTGAAATAGTTGTTCTATTATATGTATCCAGAATATTAAAAGAAATTTACCCAACATTATTTTATTGGTTTCATTTTACTTTTTTGGGGCTCACATAGTTGCACATATTATTTTTTAACATTTAAAATATTTCATTGAATGTTTTATTCTAGAATGGCCAGAGAACAAATTTCATGGGTATCATACAGAATCCCAGTTACATTATTTTCAATTCCTCATTTGGGAATATTTTTTTTACAAAATCAATATTTTTGAAAAAATAAGAATTAAAAAATCACAAAATTTAAGGAAAATAAAAAAAATATCCAAAGTTTCCCATGTGGACTCTACTACTTTGGGTCAAATTTATGTGATAATGGAGTGATTATATAGATAAAAGCATTCATAAATCTATTTCATCTAGTAATTTTTGATGTAATACCACCCTTTTTGATAAATCATTCAAACTACACTCTTTGAAAAAAATTAAAACGTATATGAATCTTGGAATCATGGACTTTACATTCAGAAATGATCTACCTGAATTACTTTCAGAATTACTATATGATACCATCATCCATATTAATAACCCATATAGGTGTAGGAAATACTAGAGGATAATGATTTTCATTTTCAACAACATAATCCTTTTGAAAATTCATTAATCGATCCCTTTGAACAATTACTTGTTGATTTCTAGGGATTCATCCATGAGCCCTCGTCTTGAACATCATCCAAATATCCTCTCGAATTATTAATAATTTACAAGAATTATTTAATCAATAATTATAAAAACAATAATTGATAATATAAATAATAATTTTATTATAATTAATATTAAATAATTTATTTAATGTTTAATAACAATAAAATTCATAATATTTTAATAATATTAACATAACTACTTAAAATTAATAGATGAATTATTTACCAAATTTAAATATAACACTAATATCTTAATGAAAGTAGTTAAGTATATGGCCAATATTTTATTAATAACTTCTTATAGTAAAATTACTAATAGTGTAAGTAAAAATAATACTTAATTTGGGGTGGTTCTTGAGTGATAAACACCATGACATCTTGAATTAAAAACCCAAGTTCTAATCGAGGCGGGGGATTATTTTTGAAGTTACTATATTACTACTATAGTTTGTACTATAGTGGTACTCTAACATCATATCTTTTCGAATAATTTCAGATTTTAGTCCAAATTTTTTGGAATATATTTCATTAGGATATTAAGCCATCAATGGACTTCAGGGAACTCTTGGGAATTTAGTCCACTAGGCCGGTTGGCCACCATTTGTGGATAAAATTATCCATGTTTGACATAAAAATAGATCAATGTAATATTTTGAAAATCCAGTATGGTGATACACATAAGACATTGGGTGGGTGGAATCAAAAGTGGAATGGGAATGATGACACCTATCATCCATCCAATCATCCCAATGTAATTATTATCATGGATAGATCAATTTCATTCTATTTAATATCATGCAGTGGAGATAGTCCTATTATTTTTCACATTATGAAACAAATACAGTGAGGCACCAGGCCTAGAATCACTGGGTGCGTGGCTCAAAATATATATGGGTGCACTTGAACGTATTATCTATCCCTCCACATATAGTATTAATATGTTCAAATTGGTGAACTGATATGGTTTTTTGGAGGATTTATTTATGCATTAATTCTTGAGAAGGGGTGACAAAAAATTAAGACTAATGACACAATTCATCCACTATTGGTTAGAGAGTGACAAGACATTTACGTAGTGTCATGAATTAATATAGGCTACTTCACTGAGCCTTAAAGTTACATGTTGAGTCATCGAGCTAGTTTCTCATCAAAACATGTATTTTCCCCAGGTAAATCGACAATTCATCCATCACATCTAATAAAAATTATCTTATGATTTCATATAATTCGTTATGGGGGGGGGATAAGGCTTTAACATCTAAGGTATCAAGGTTTTTTTCTGTTAAATTTCTTATTATACTGTATTCCTATAATAAATAATTAATTGAATTAAAATAATTAATAATACCTAAAAAATTAATATTCTAATTATGTATTTATGTAAGAATTCTTTAAAATAATTTAATTAATAATATATTTAATTACACTTAATATTTCAATCGTAAAGCATGTTTGGCACACAATTTTTAATGGGTAAAATATCATTTTTATAAACAATATTGTTTTCTTATTAAAAATTTTTATTGGTAAATATTTTTATTTATTTATTTTAATAATAAATTAATTACTATGTCTTCAATAAATGTATTATATTTTTAAAAAATAATATATAAAATATATAATTGATATGATTTCAATTGTACTCACAGGAAATATTTTAGATTATAAGTTTTATATGATGCGATGGATATAAAATATGGTAATTAATTTGAACAAATATAATTTTTATAAACATACGATTTATAATTTAAATTATTTTCCACACACATGTTCTAAACATAATGATTATTTGTAAATAATTAATTTTTAATTTATATTATTTTTATGTGTTATTATATACATAAATAATTAAATTATATATAAACATAACAGTGAGAATTAATTATTTATAACTACATTGGTAATTATATTACAATTAATAAATAAAAAAAATTAGTATAAACGTGGTAATTAATTTGAGATAGAAAGATCCGTAGGATTGGTTATATAATCCCTTGGCCCTATGAAAATAATTTGGAAATGAAAATAATGCACCCACACTAGTGAAAAATGAGTTTCAATAGTAATAATGTGGCCCACACAATGCCACTAATAAATTATAGGCATACACATAATAAAATTAAAGGCCTCTAAATATTGACCCCAGTCGTCATCTTTTTTTTATTTCATCATCTATTCTGTTTTCCCCACTAATTTTTTACATGAGTACCTTTCCTGTAAATAATTGGTGGTGTGATATGATCATCCATTTTTGTTTCTCTTCTTCCTCACCTAGAAATCATTCATAATGTACATTCTCTTTGGATTGTTCCACAATAAGAGATTTTAATTCTACCTATAGAGAGATTTTGAAGGATTTCAAAATAAAATCAATATACATTAGAATATTGAAGTCAGTCCTATATGATCCATATTTTAAGATTCCTTGAATATTATTCATGATTATAATAGACATATGTTTTTCTAGACACATTGAATTATAAATCTCTAGAGAACACTTGTTTACACGATCATCTAAAATACATATCCACACTTTTTTGAGCCATTTTGATGGTGGTATCAATCATAAAACACCCTCTTTCAAAATTCCATATAGAAACCAGAATCTAAAATTATTTTAATTGGTTCATCATTTTTTTAATCTATATAATTCATAATAGAGGTCATGAAGAACTAAAACTGAATATATGGGGAGTTCAATACTAATTTATATCTATCCTAAATAGAACATGGATTCCCTGCTAAAAAGAATGTCACAATTTTAGTCCTAGATCTAATGGGTGTTCTAATATATCTTTTGATGCATATTTCCATCCAATCACACTCAAATTATAATTAAACTTATTTATTATTAAATAATTTAGTGGTATCCTAATGATATTCAAATATATGGATCATATTTTTTAGATTTCTAGGAATCACGATCCTCAAGAATCTATTCAAACATTTTACACTAATAGAGGTTCATTGAAGTCACATATGGAAGAGACTATAGAATGTGGAATTATTCATGAAGAAAATCACCTTGATACTTACATGTATCCCTAAAATGGAAATGATAGATCAAAACATGACATATATAGTGTCAGGTGTAAAATTTTGTATTACAAATCTATTGATTTTCTAGGGGAGTATGTAGAGTCTTCAGACCTGGATAAACTAAGTAAATCATATAATCCTTTAATGAAATGGAGTATAGGATGATACAGATCAAGTTGGTGTGGTTTTATAAATAGTGGATGTATATATAATCAATTATGATTAAAATTTGTTAATTATTTAAATTAGTGATGGAATCATAAATCATAATTTCCAACTGTTGTTTGTTATTTTATTTTCATCATTATATTAGTCATCATGTTATTTTTATATCATATATTTCTCTATTTTTTATAGTTATGGGTTTTTTCACATTTTGAACATGCAGTGCAATATAATAGTATGTGTACACATGTGTCTTTATTAATAATTTTTTTGGGGACATGGGTTTCTATTTCATAAGACAATGTCAACATTGTTTAAGATTATTTTTTATTTAACTCATTAATTATATGATATATATGCTCATTGGGTAATAATAGAAGAGTTTTGTATTGGTGATTATGAAATTGATTCATGAATTTAAATGAGGCTTCCACATTCTATGACTTTGATGAGAAATTATCAATCCAATATTATATAAAATTCATGAGGGGACAATGGTTCTCCATTGAATGGTCATAATCTCGACATTTAATTTCCAAAACTAGATGATATTTTTATTAGGGGTGACTCTATACACATTAAGTAACTTTACTTCCAAATTATTAAAACTCAAACATATTAATCATATGTTTTGGGGATCTAAATAGTTTCATATAAGATTCGATATATATAGAATATATATTTTTTCATATGATTTTCTAGGATCTGTACCACGACATGAATCGTAAGAAAATTTATGATATTCAAAATAAGTTCAAATATCTAATTATTTTAATGATAGGGGATACTGCCTTTGAGGAATCAACTAATGGTATTCTTTTAAATCAAACAAAATAAGTTATTAATTTCATTGTTTCACTCATTTAATTAAATTATATTGATGGTTAATGGATATATCTATATCATAGAGATTGTATTCTTGAAATACTTGTATTTTATGAATTTATAATGATATCCTTAGGGAAATGATACTTTTAAAATGTATTCACTATAAAACCATGATATATGAAGCATGTAGAATCTAATTATTCAATATGATTATTTTTACTTAATGAAATTATGAATGAGATCCCTATTTTAATCCTCCAAAAAAGATAAACTGAATTAATCATAATTTTAAAAAAAATATAGAAGTTGTGAATTTGTTTTTGGAATCATAAAATTATATGTGATATTTCAACCATTCTTGGTGCACCAATCAAAATATCCAAGGAGACTAAAAGGGAAATGATTATTATTTTTTATATTTATTATTAATGGTTAACCTTTCTTCCCCTTTTCAAAACTATCATGTTAAAAAATTATCGATTGAAATTTTATATATCATTTTAAAAAGAAATTATTCATAGTTTCTATATTTTATGCTTCAATGTTTTCCATTTTAATAAAAAATGATAAAGGAATTAGTTTATAAATAATGTAGTCTATCTGGAAATAAAATTGACTTATATATAAGGTCATGGATGCCAAAAAATTCCATGATGCATTGTAATTTTATAGAGACATAATGATATAACTATAATAATTTATCTATGATTAATCAGTCATATGAAGTTGAGTCATGTGAAAACGTGGGAATTGGATCTAATATTATGAAATATGATTATGGTTTGTATTAGTAGGTAAATTATCATCCATGTCATATGGATCTAACAAACAAATTCTGGAAAATGTTGAGTTGAATATACATTTGATTTGGGAAATATAAAAGTTAATGGTTAGAAATGAATTTCTTGGTTTTTCTCAAAAGGATTATAAATTATGGTAAGATTAATTTGATTATATTGACCTAGAAATGAAGAAATATTTTGTGGATAATTATAATGCATAAACTTGTAATAGAAAAAAACATTTTATGTCAGCCCCATCTATTATCCACAACCTATGAAACCTAATCTTTGAAAAGACAAGGAGAGATATTAGGGTACAAACCTAGAAAATAAGTGGGATGAAGAACCTAATAAATTTCATTAATCATCAATTAGTGGGTAACAAGACTAATACAATTATTTACTTGGTTATGGAAAGTAACACACGAATGGTGGATCCTATTAAAAATTATGGTGGTTTAGAAGTTAGTGAAAAATATAAATATGATCTACACAAGATGGATCAAGTAAATGAAATAAACATGTCAGTCTGGAAATACCAATACCATCAAGTAGTAACTAACCCAGTAACTAAATATGGTAAATATAAGGATGATATCAATTATATCCTTACCATTTAACCATATAGGTGATGAAAACACATGTTATGAGGGAGTCTTATATTCCACTGGTCAAATCTAATTGAGATCTGGGGAAGCTAAAATTTAAGACAACCCGAATGACAGAGAATACTATAGATGATTTAATAATGGGGAAACATAGTAAAATGAGTTTTCTAGTGAGAAAATTAGTATAAAAGAACTAATAAAATTGTTTATCTTCAGTGGATCAAGGACAAAATGACAATTCATCTAAAAATTCTGATATTGTAGATTAGTATTAGAAAACTCGTATTAAAGAACATAATTTGTACAGTAATGATTTCATTTATATCGTTGAAAATATATATGTAGTCCCTTAGACTAGATCATGTATATTTTATTCTGATATGTACACTATATCAGCTAGATTTTGGAAGAAAGACACACCTATAATGACTTACTATCTTTTCATAGATGAAAGCGATAAAGCTACAGATATGATTCCATGAATGGACTCTAATGATGATCATTCTTTGGGATAGAGCTTGGAATTATTCCACAATCCATTTAAAATGATTGTTACTTATTTTTAATTATCAAATAATTATTTTTATAATCTTAAGGAATTTCAAAATGATTAGATGATTTATTTTGTTTCATTATAACTAATGGTATATTTGAATTCTCATAAAAAAAAGAATATATTTATTATGAAATATTTGGAGGTGGTTTAACTTATTATAATTAATTCTACCAAAATATACATTGAGTATGATGATTACACATAGGAAATCATGAAAATTAGGAGGTGAGTACATTATCCATGTAGTTAGTTATGTTGGGGGACCATAACAATATGATCCTCTATTCCCCACCTATGTATTGAATATTCTTTTTTCATAATCACATATCGGTTTGTTCTTTTTATTTTTGAAGTATTTCAGGTTTTTATTGATTTACCACATCCTTCCATGGTATTTTTTTATTTCTCTATTAAAAGGACATAAAAACTTTTTTGTTTTAAACAATAGAGTTATTATATTATTTATATAATTACAAGTTATTTTAAAATATATTACCAAATATAATATTAATTACATTTAGAAGTATATTATAATATACCTTCATAAAATACCTTATCAATTATATTATAAATTAACATATAATCTATGAGTAATTATATTATAAAATTACAAAAATATATTTATTTTATACTAAACAAATAATTAAATATTTTTTTTGATATTTCATTATAATTATATTTTTAATTAAATTAAAAATTATTTACATATAAATTATTAAATGGGTTACTTATTAAAGTATTATTATTAGCTATTATTAATAATTAATATTTCCAATGATAATTATTATTTAAAAAAGTATAATATATATTTCTCGAATAATTGTAAAAATTATTAAATAAAATATTTATTTTCAAATACAACGATAAATGAAATATTAATTTCACTTTTATAGATAATCATTAGAAATATTTCAAAATTAGTATTAATTTTTTTTCAATTTGTTTTAATTTTTATTAATATATATTATTATTCATTATTATTTAAAAATGTAACCTCATACAGAATAGAAACATGTAACCAATGTCAAAAATATTAAATGGGTTGTAAAGACCACTTCCTTATAAAATGTCGAGTTGGGTGTTTATTTAAGGTTGTAAGATTTTCAAAATTCAATAATGAATGTAATTTCGAACCAAATATTTTCCAATACATTTTAATATTTCATTAATTTAGTGTATATAATTTAAAAAATGTATATAATGAAAACAAAAAAATACAATTAAAAATGATAAAAAAAATGGAAGGATCTATTTTAGATTGTTCCTTTATTAAAAATATTTATAAGATGGAACTTTATAAGAGAATTCCATCTTTGAAAACATTTTAGATACAGTTCTCACTAGGATAACACATTCATAGAAAATATAATCAATGAATTAACATCAATCGAAATAATATTCCTTGAATAATTTTCAACCAAGGTATTGTTAAGGATAGTTCCCTTCCTCCTTCTAGAAATCCCCCCCTATATTCTAAATTTCTATCTAATTCCCTATTTTTGAATTTTTTATTTATTAATAAATGTAGAAATATCCCATTATGGTGTTATAATGAGGGGTAATATACATATTTATATAGGAAACAATAATAATAATGATAGAAGGAACAATAACACCTAATGATGTAAATCATTACACTATCCAAACTATGTCCCCAAAAGAGAATATAATAAATCTAATAGATTAAATTACCTCAACTACCCTTAGGGATATCCATCAAGGAAAACACTACATCTATAAATGAAAAAAAAACGTTGGTGGTATCATAATTTTTATAACCATCTGATTCTGGTATATATACACCTACTTCATAGATATATCATTTTCCCCTAATAATAATTTTTATTTATATATTTATTATAATTTCATTTAGTTGATTTAATAGAATTTATTGCATTTTTTGATGGAGACGTCAATCTTTTTATTAGGATCATATTATCATTAATTAATAATAGTGGGGATTTTAAATGTGACATTAAGCCCTTGTAATGGGGCTTCTAGTCTTGTTTTCTTTTTCTTATCGAATCAAATTTAATGCATTTATTATTGTCATTTATTTATTCTTATTTACATAAGTTTCAATGAATTTTTGTTATAGTTTTAATATGTTATTTGTTTTATTCTGAAATTTATAATTTTATGATTCCATTAAATTATTAATAAAATAATGAAAGTGAGGTTTTTTATTATTATGGATATGAAAATTGTTAATTTCCCTATGTTTAATACGGTTTTCCTTACAATTCAATTTTTTGGATTCCATTTTATTACATCATTATCACATAACACTTATGTTTTTTTCATTATCTCTTTTTTTTTCAGGTTAAACTATAGTCACAATCCTGATTTATTTTCTTCTATTGGGAGTGGTTATTGATACACTACCTCTTTTTTGGACGTTTTTATTGCATCTCTTATATACATTCCCAGAATTTTAGTACTAGTAATGGTTTTTTCAAAACTAAGAGATGTATTAAGATATTTTTTATATTGAAATGTTTTCACAAGAGAATGAATTTAATCTGTGGAGTGTAATGATTTTTCGCTTATTTTCAAGAACAGACAAGAAGTTGATTTAAAATTTTCTATGAATAAATTCTCTTATTTCTCTAACAATGGGTAATAAGAAAAATATTTTTATGATATTCAAAATAATTTTTTCAAATAAGTCGCATAACATATTTTTCTTGAATAATGGATACATGGTTTTATGAAATGTGGTCTATAAATCATTTTATACTTGAATTTGGTAAATTATAGAGATTATTTTTACGGATAAGCCTATTATAAGTAGTTTTTATAATTAACTAAAATATATATTTTTATAATGGTCCATGCCCTTTCGATATAGGTGAATTTTAATGAATTTAATAAGACAATTCTGAACAAAGAAAATTTATATTTTTAGATATGTAGTGAGTTCCATCGAATTTTTTTGTTGAATTAAATATATTATTCATTTAATCCTTTCATGGAATGAATTATATATTCTATGTATTAATTTACATTTGAAGACTTAATTTTTGTAGTAATTTCTTTATATCTTCCAATTCCATGTTTAAAAATAGAGGGTACTGGGGTCATATAATTGCATGATTTTCCAAATATGGATGATAATATAAAAAATAATAATAATGTGAATAAATACTGACAGTGGTTTCATAATTTCTGGTGCTATCAATCTTTAAATAAAGAACACATTAATCGATTTTATTCAAAGAAAACTTCTTTCGAAATTATAGACTAGATAAAGGTGGTATAATCTACGTTTATTGCACTAAGGTTATTTAATTCTATACTAAAACACATATAGTTAGGATATGTGTATTTATAGGTTTCCATTATTAAATGATCCATGGACAATCACTATATTAATTTTAAAATAGGAACTAATTCTATGAAAATGTGAGATTTGGGATGGATCCTCAGTTGTTTGGGTTGATGTGAACAATTTTTTCTTATCTTAATAATCTCCTTTTTATGGTACACAATAAAATTTTATTTTATTATTGATAAATATTTTTTTTTGTAACTATTTTTTATCTCTTAAATCTATATATATATTACTTCATATTTTTTAATTTTTTTGGACCCAATGATATTCACAGAAAGAATGGTTCTATTAGTTCCTATAGATTCATAAAAGGAAAACTACATCAGGTTGATGTAGAAATATGGTTAGTATGAACTATTAAATTTTTTATTTGGATTCATTAATTTTTTCTTGGATACTTTTAGGTGTTTATATAAGTAAATATTTTTTTACGAAATGAAATATAACATAGTGTTACGTGGTATTTTAATATCAATTTGTGTTTATCATGTTTAGGACTAGGGTTTTTTGTTTGTAGTATATGATTGATGTAGCTGAGGGGTTATACTGGTATATGTATATAAGAATAAATCAATTTATTTCCATCAAGTTTTTAATTTGGAGATTAATTGAAATTTTCTCTTTTTTATATTATAAATTAAAAGAATCATTTTTAGTTTATTGTTTCCAAGTGTTTAATTATAGGATTTCATGTTTGTTCGTGCATGTTTTTTATTTAAGTATTATTATTATCTTTTTTTGTATTTTTTATTGTTTCTTACCCTATCCCAATGAATCATATAGTTATCTGAGGGAGGTTTACCCTTATATGTGGTAGGGTTTCATTACCCATACATGATTAATTATAATGAGTGTTTCCATTTTGTAAAGAATAAGTAAGCTTTATATTTGTCCATGTCAAAACTTATGTGATATTTGTTAAAGGAGACTCACCCTTACATAGCCAGATCATTAATATTATACATTTACATAGTGAAAAAAAAACATTACATGTCTAAGAGTATTGGTATGATACATTTTTATAGAAATCTTGGGAGTTACACTTTCATTAATAGAGGGAAAGCTGGATTAAATTTCATTAGAGATGGATTTATTAAGAAGTGGATGGTTTTGATACCCTAATGCAGTTGGTGAATGGTCATGAAAAGAAATAGGGTGTACCCTGATGTTGGGTTAGTTGTACGAAGTTTATTACAATATTTTATTCAACATTTTCTAATACCAAACACATGACATCAAGTAGTTGGTGGTTTTGTGACATACTATTATTGTTCATGCTGTTAATATATTTTTTACTATTATACATATATCAATGGTAGTAGAATAAATTGTAATTTTTTATGTGATTGAGATGATATAGGGAGGGGATGAATTGTTCAAAGATGCGTTGGACACAACATTTTCTGGTGATTATTGGATTTCTATTTTGCAGTGATCTAGTGGCTTAACATCATTGAAGGATCCAATTGGAAGAAAGGAATCATGGTGGTGACTTTTCTTGTGAGACCAGGCACATGTATGGGGGTATCAGTGTCATTTTCATATTCTGATAGAATCCTATTCCATTTTTAATTTTTTTTTTCTGTTTATTCATTCGTATTTTTGTGAATATTAATACAAAAATAATTTTTATTTTTTCTATAACTGTTGAGGTTTTATTCTAAGACTGATGAATCTTCCTGAAAATTGATTTATTTTTATAATAAAAGAAAGTGGTATGCTTTATTTTCATGGATTTGGACAAATGTGATCGGAAACATGTGAATTATACTATGTTCTTCATATATTCCACATGATTATATTTTTTTGGATTTCATTTTTTTGTTTTCTCAGTAACATTGATTATAACTTTCCTTGTTTATCAATTATTTTGGATCTTCAATATTATTATCGATTCCCAATTATTATTCTCAGTTTTGGTTAGTATATGATACACCACATCTTTGTTGGTTTTTTTATGTCTCAATTAGATACCTTTATATAGTATTACACATATATTCCTCCCAGAGAATCCATAACCCATTTTATTAGACTTCTCATCATGTGTTCGTACAAAAAACTAAAATCATAACATATTTTTTATATCCATATATTACGATAGCCAAAGTTGATAAAAATAAATATGTTACATTCATGGAAAAATATTTCATTAGACATGGAAGGATACATGTGGTGGAACTAATTGAAACAACGCCATTATAGTTCCGTGATGGAATTTTTCAATTTATCCCATTGTTTTCAAGGTACATGGAAAACCCTATAATGAATTTATGGTAAACAGAAATTTCATGTCTATCAGTAAAAAAAATTAAAATCATATAAACATCATAAAATTCATGACACCTATAAATTTGGAAATATCAATAAATTATTAGTGAAATCATTAAAATATACGAACCCACAACCTATATGGGATAGTACTAGGGCCGATGGCAGTTATTCACTATATTTATCATGGGGTTGTCCTTCAACGACATCGACATTGATTATAGAAGTGGATAGGAATGGTGGGATTCAAATTCATTGAATTATTTTAAATTTTTAACAATATATAATCTAATTAGTGAATGTTTATGAAAGTTATTCTATAAAAATTAAAGAGACTAATTTTTTTGAATTTTATACAAAATTTCTAATAACATATGAATTTTAACATTTAAAATTAGTGTGAATAGGAAGTATTTTTTAATCTATTCAATGATTCAATAACATAAATATTTTTTCAAATCATAAAATTGATGCTTGGGAAATAATATCATCAATAAATGTAGAATCATGATTTAAAAATTAAAATAATATTTACTATGCGTAGAAAACCTTTATAGATTGAGAAATTAATCACATACTATTAAATTTAAATTACATATGTAATCTGAATTTTGAAAAAACAAAAATAATAATAATAATACTATTATAATTTTAATTATAGTATAACTATAATTCATTATTTTAATTGTTATATTAAATTTAAAAAAATATAAATTAGATAGATAGAAATAAAAAATAAAAATAAAACACAATAGGGTACATCAATAGTATAATCCTTATACATACCCAAAAAGATTACCAAACACCCACATAATCTAATAATATTAATATATTAGTAGATATAAGTCTGTAATAAAAATTATATAACATTTTAATAACTTGTATTAATAAAAATTAATTTATCCACAATTATACAAATTATTATGTTACAAATAATCCATTTTCATTAAAATATTATAATTGTAATTTTATTTGTAATAATATTATATATTTTTAATAAATAAATGAAAATTTAAATTTATTTAATATAATTTCCACCAAAAATGTTTATTCTACATAATGACGGATCCTTATTTCAATTCATATTTTAAACTAATTTCTCTTTAATAAATGGTTTGACATTGTCTATTGAATTTAGAAATCATGGATATCAATGACACATTAAAAACTATAATAGTTTTAAAGAGTTATGTTTTCAGGTTATTTTGACGAATGATGCAGGACATACCATTATAGATTTTTCGTGAGTATTAATAGATGTTTTAATTTTATATTTTAATTGTGATTATGGTTATTATAGAGTAATAATTTTCATTGTCAATGAATTAAATCCAAAAAAATGAAAAACATTGAAAAGAAATGTCTAGTTTGACAATGGAAACCAATGAATAATCAATAGTAAATATGTGTGTCCTTAATTAAATAATTTAAATATAATGTTAAATGTACTCCAAAGTAACTATACAATCAATGAATAAAACATATCAAAATAAATCTTTTGAAAATTATATAAAATACCTCTTAAACACTTTAGTAATGAACTAAACACTCTGTTGAAATTTCATAAAAAATATTTAAAGGCATTATATAAACACTTAACATTTGTATATAAGTAAATCTTGACCAACATCATAGAATGGCTCTTAATGATACTTTTATGCCTAATACATAGGTAATGAAACACATCTTTTAGCTAGGATACGGTAGTGTTGACATAAACATCATAAACTAATGTAGTACACACAACCCATATTCCCTCTATTGATACTTCGACTCATTTTTAATTATAGTATATAATTTCAAAAAAATATATTGTACCCCAATGGGATCTTCAAATTCAAACATCTCCCATAACGATCAATCTAATACCTCATTAAAATCTTCCTAAGTAATGAAACTGTATTTTTAAATTTTCATTTGCATATTTCGATCTTTAATAAATGTATTATTATACTACATATCAAGTCTAATATTTTTTTGTTAATAAATTTGATGTCTATATTATCATTTTATAAACAATACTTAGACTTATTATATTATTTTTATAATGAATTAAGAATAATGAAAAACTATAAAGGTGTTATATCTACGAAATATAATAATAATTTATGAAATTTATAAATTCATATAATTAAAGTACATAAAAAGACTAAATAAATATGTTTCAAAAATATATTTGTAAAAAAAAATTTATACAATTAAAAGAAATATATATTTAAAATAATTATATAGATTTAAATATATAATAATCTAATATTAAAACATACTAATACATAATAAATATAATTATGTGATAATAATGAAATTAAAAAATAAATAAAATAGTGATATATAATATTTATTTACAACAGATCACATTAAATATGGTTATTTTTTTGATAAAAATAATATTTATAATATATATATTTTTAATATCAATAAAATTTAATAAAAAAATATTAAACATCATTAATATTATTTATAAAATAATTTTTTTAAAAAATTGACATAATTATATAATTTAATTTTTATTTTTATAAAATAATAGTTTTCATGTTAGAAATATTTTCAATATATATTTATTTCATGGGAAATATGTAATAAATAAAAAATACATGTTGATATTATTTGAAGTGGCTGGAGAAAATGGATGAAATTGAATGAAGAAATATTCAACATTTATTATAAATTATAATTGTTGGTTACTAAGGGATCAATTATCCTTATTTATTTTTATGTAGTATTAAATCTAGTGAGAAACTATATATGAAGTGCTTAATCTACCAAAACTCTCTTTGATGCTGCATAAACTCATATATTATAATGTGTATGTGAATATAGGAATGCGAAACAAACATAAGTCATCACATATACATGATTATGGCCTCATATAAAGATGATTATAATCTACAATGTTAGAATTTGAATCTTCTTTCCGTTGGAGGAAAAACAATGCACACATCAAAGTGATAATTAGTGGTATTCAATTTTTCTTATAATAAAAAATTATTTGAAATTTTTTATAAAAACTAAAATAACATTTTATTAACAAGATAATAAGATCATTTAACTTCTTGAACAATTTAATTTATTAATTGATGTTTCACATAGTAAAATATATACATTCCCATATAGAATTAATAGTCAAAATGATATTGTTTCAAAAAATATCAGTATAATAAATTCATTAATATTCATTAAAAATTTATAATTTGGCCTTATTTAGTATAAATACCAAAAAAACCTTTTATCTAAAGGTAAATAAATAACAATATATTTTTTACTTAATCAAAAGGAATTAAAAAAACCGGTCAAAAATAAATATTTCTCCAATAATTATAATGGAAAATAATAACAAATAATAAAAAATAATAAAAAATAATAAAAAATACACACAACATAAAAAATTATGAAACATTGAAAAATGTACAATTATTACTATGGTATCATATTCTATATCTCTAGGAATACACAAACCTAATTGGGAAAGGTAATGATATGAATGTTTCTACATTTTCTACCACTTTTCTTTCCTTAGTCAAAACTGAATCATCCTCAAGGTTATACAAGAAATGACTGAATCCACTTGTTTAGATAGTGTAAGATCACCTGTAATACACTGGGACAAAATAGATAGACTCAATATTCTAGAATCAATCTTATTTATAATATGGAACATAATAAAATATTTTCATGGAGAAACTAGTGATATTGATATTTTACATATATTATTCATCACTATAGAATTGTAATAATGTTTAGTGACTTATTTTATAAAATGTCATATCCAATTATATTCCTACAATGGTTTCCCATTGTCATCCAATTGGAATGTAATGTTGTATAGATATTTTGTTAAAACATTATCAAAATATTGGATTCATCTTACTATATATGTTTTGGGTTTTTCTTTTTTTAGCTATTGCAATCGTTCCCCAAAAACTCATGTTATGAGGACCTCCTCTATTTATGATCTACTCAAGTACATGTTTGTTTTCATTGTATCTAATGTGAGATATTTTATTAAATTATGTATCTGCTAAAAAATTTTCTTATACAACATAATTCATTGTATATCCTTGACCTTGTGTTAAAAATCCGAAATTACATCAATTAAATTTTAACAATATCACTCGTATTCAATATTCATTTCAGGATAACTCCATATATCACCTATATTATCACATGAAACCAAGTAAAATCTCCCACTAATAAGATTGTTATAATATATAAGTTTATGTTTCAGAATTAATAACACGTGCTGCAATAATTTTTATATATGTTTATCTAGTATTCATAAACTATGGTGGAATCATAAATTACTATCAATAGTGTCCATAACCATATTCAACTCCACTCTAACGAAAAGACAGTTCCATGGATGTCCCCATACATCCCTATATTATATACGCTATTGAATAATATTGATTTTCTAGGGCAGGATCATGAAAAGAATATACCTTCATATACATTCCACCATAATAAGTGCGAAAGAAATGAAAAAGTTAACCACCACCGAATAATAATTAAAGGAGAAAACATAACATACCTTATGTGACAAGTAAAAGAATATATTTGAAATTATTAGAGGAGTATTAAATTCTTCTATACAACCAATTGTATAGTAATATCAAAATATGACTAAAACATTAAAATAGAAATATTCTAGAGTAGTATTAAGGATCAATTCATTCCATATATAAATTTTATAAACATTTCACATGCATATATACAACTCCACTAGCCATAATTAATTAGTCATTAATACCTTACCCTTATATGTGTCATAATACCTAATGTATGCATTTAAGACTAAGGTCCCATGTAAGGAGTGTATATTAAATAAGGACACCACCAATGGTGTCCAAAGATAATGTACAAAAATATATGACAATATGAAATTTGAATCATATGTTATCTAAGATACAATTGTCAATGATCAACTATTTGATCGATAAGCCACATGTGATATGCCTACAAACTTCATCTAGTGTGGGAGTGGGAGTATGAACCCAGAATCTATACATAACAAATGAAACCCACAACCCTCACATTAATATCACTCAATTGTGACAACCCATCCAAACCACTAATAATGAACATGTAAATAATTGAGATTACATTATTCCATTAAAATTTCTTAACTAGAAACCTGTATTGAATCAGTACACATTGTAAGAATCCCTCCCTAAACCAGTTTTCCTAGTCACCCGTCAAATCACATGAACACTTATACGAAGTATCTCTAATCTATATTGATGATCATCATCATTTCCATAATAAAATAATCTATTGTGGATACTGCAAATCAGTTTTCATTAAATACCACTATATAGGCCCCCTGTGTACATAACTTTCCAATTGGACTTATCCCCAAAGGTGTGAATCATATAAAGAACCATATTGTATTAAACATAAGGAACCTCTTAAACCCCACTAAAACTAAACCAAATATAATCAAATTATTTCAGAATTCACATCACGTCCAAATTACATGGTCTACCTCAATATAAATAATAAAAAAAAATAACCATTGAATATATGATTACATGTACCCACATTGATCCCATCACATTTCCCACTGTTAATAACATCATTAAATATTTTATTATTAAATTATATTTACCCATTGCATTTAAATTCCATACTTCACCTCAAAAAATTTCCATATTTATAACAATTTAGATATATTTGGAAACTATTTTTTATTATATTATCTTCATATATATTATATTTTAATCCTCATAGAGGATTTTATTAAACATAAAAATTAGATTAGGATAAAATTAATCTATAATATAATATTGGTAAATTTTTAACTATGATCATATTTATAATTTTTCCCAAATAACTTTAACATCAATAAAAATTTCATGTATAACATATTAAGTGTTAATGTATGGGGATATCATGGGTGGAATCATAGACACATTCAATGTAAACAAATTTTATTTAAATATTAATTATATTAACCGTTAGTTGATTTTCCATTTTTTTGGAAGGTTTCATTGAATTATTGATGAATTTAAAAGACCAATTTTTTTCCAATTTCTACAAATTTATTAAAGATTTATAAATGAGTGGATAAGAAACACATGCGATATTTTTTGTTTAAACCTGAACAATACTTATATTGGATTAAAAATTACGATGAAATAATGGAACACTAATTTAAACTGATCTAGGAACAATAATAAACGATTTTCATGTTTTTGGGTAACGATAATCCCACATGTAATTATGTTAATCGTATAGATCTAAATACACAATATATTATACATTGTTCCTTAAACAATGTCATTCAACAAAAAATAATTCAGAATTATACTATATGTAATTCAAATTTTATGTGTGGTATATCACATCCAACCCAACCCACACCCCAATAGCTGCTACTAAAATCTAAAAAATTAGTTTAATAAATGATTTTTTCGAAATCCACTTGTATATAATTTTAAAATGACTCAATAATTTTATAAGCGATGATTATATCTTTATCATTGTTTCAAAAAAATATGTCATTATGATGAATTTAGAATGTGGTCCATTCCATGAATAATGCTATATGATTTATTCAAATTGATTATTTCAAGGAAAATGTACATATTCAAAAAATATGAAAATAATGTATTGGGTTATTATAAAATTATATGAATGTTAATAATGTGCATCACATAAATGTGAATGATTATACCATCACTGGTACTACCAAAAGATCACAAATAAAATTAGAAATGTTTATAGACAATATTTTATCCAATATCTTTGATAATTCCACACAATTGATTAACAATCATTTTAAATAAGTATTATGAAATATTTATACGATAGAAAGGGAACGATATAAGTTGACACATTTTAAAATCTTAAAATCAATTATTTTTTAATCCCAATAAGAATCAATAAATCTTACTTTGATAGAAGTACTTTTTTTGATATTATAAAAAAAAATCTTTAGTTTTTTTTAAAATAAACATATTATAATTTCTATCATACTAAGGATAAATCTTAAAAAACTTACATTATAAGAATGTTATATTAAATTAAAAAACATTCCCAAAAGTTAAAAAAAAACATTCCATGAAATAATTTAATCAAATTAAGGTAATGTTAAATATATTTTGTTCTAGTAATATTCAAACCCAAAACTACTATTCAAATATATGCCAAAACCTTCAATGATATTGTGGTGAAATCCTTTACATAGGAAGAAATTATTTGGAATTGTTTAAAAATACAACCATGCATTGGAATAGTTTTAGAATCTGTCCAACTTACTCCCAACCCACTAAAAAAAGTATCACATCTAATTATAATAGTTCTTATGGATTTATAAAATGTTTTTTTCATCCAAACCATAGGTTTTAGGGAAATGTAATTAATAAGATTTGGGGAATTATTATAGGACTTGAATTTGTAAAAATACAACAACTCATTAATGTGATGTCAGAATTGATGACATTGGAGTGGGGTAGGGCCATGAACATCATGAATCTGTGATGCACACATGTTGGATACCTTTGAGATATGAGTATGGGCTATTCAATCCAAGAATGTTTTTGAAGGAACATGTTATTTAAGAAATGAAATTGTAATGGGTTACCTATGGAGTGGGACAACCCAATGAGAGGGTGTGGAGAATCCTTGTAGGCCCAGTTTAATTTTTTTTTTACTTTTCATATAACTTCTATGAACATAAAAGAAAAAATATCTATCAAAAATAGAATTTATGAATGTGAAATCTAGTTACGATTCTAAAATATAAAGACTAAAGAGAATTATGGTTATATAAAATGATAAATATCATTAGAATATAATGGTTTCATAGGAGATAAATTTGACTATTTTTTAGTCTAGTAAATGTCCTCACAATATATATATATATATTATATCAAGTTTGATACATGATATTTAATAATTTAAAATATAAAAAAATTATTTAAAAATGTAATTCATTATGTTTCTAATGTATAATGCTTCCAATGATAATGAAATTTAAGAAATACCTTTAAATGATGTTAATTTTTTTAATTATAATATTTATAAAATTTTAATAATATTATAATTATATTTATTATAATTTTATTTATTTTATTGTTATAATTCGGTAAATTTATGATCATTACACTATCAAATAATTATAATTTTTGAAATAATAATGTTATAATATTTAAATTAATTGTATTAAATAAAATTAATAGATTAATAATTATAAAAATCATTATGTAACATAGAGATATTATTTGAATACTGAAAACACAAAAAAATATAATAGAAACTCTAATAATATTATATAATTATAAATAAGAAATTATATTTTAAATATATTCAAAATTAATTCAGAGAAATAATTATTTATTCAATGTTATGATATATCCTTCCTTAAATTTATATACAGTAATATTTTTCAAATTTTTAAAAGGAAATATATTTCCCTATAAAATTATACATTTATGTTTTCAGACACACTTGATCCACAATAGGTGAATCACAGGTTTAGATGATATGTCTTTAGGGTGAATTATCTGTGGAGTAGTATAATAAAACATATTGGATTGTTTAGAGAAGTGGAATTTTGATAATTTATATTTTAGTTATTATTATTATAGTTTAATCAAGATCAATATCATTATGTTAAATTTGAAAATCCAAAAAATAATGAAAAGGCATTGAATCAAAAAAATATTATTTCACATTTATCACTGAAATATAAAACATTTAAATAAAAGAGACAATAAATTAATAATTATATGTTATTGATTTGTAGAAGATAGACCCACTCCATTTTTCAACAATAAAACTTATCAAATTATTTATTATTCAAATTGAATATAAGTCCTCATAAAACCATAGAATTTGATCTAACACTAAGGAAATATTATATAAATAACTTCTCAGGATAAGATATTTAGTAGATAAAAAATTATATACTTCATAAGCTTGATAAAACATCTTCTAATTCCATTAATATGTAATTTATATGGACAATGAATTATAAAGAACATTTAGTTTAGTGATCAAACATTAGTGTTTCCATAAAAATTATAAACTACTATAGAATTCTCAAATCCTATAACCTCAACGAACAGTTTGACTTCTTGCTTTTAATCAATAAATTCTTCAAAAATTCCTATTCCCCTCAGACCCATCCATAATTCAATATTCACTAATTTCCATAAATTGATTCTCTCATCATTATCTCTTAATGAAATCCCAATTTATTTTCCATTTTATAAATAGGTTTACAATAGATTTATTTATATATTACACATCAGGTTTCAGTTGATTTTCTAATATAATTTTCTCATTAAATTTTATTATATATAACCTTGTTTAGAAAATTTTCATCACACACACACATATATATATATATTAATAATGAAATATAAAAAATGAAGTACTTTAAAAGGGTTATTCAAAAAAAATATTATAATATTTTGGAAAATTAAATTTATATTTTAAGAATAATTTTAAAAGAGGTATAAAATATATATAAAAAAATTATAAAAATAAATAAATAATATATATTAATACAGTGAAAAATATATATAATATAATAAAATATTTTTAAATGAATAAAATATTGATAATTATTAATAATGAAAACAAAATCAATATGTTTACATGGCAATAAATATAATTAAATAATATAGAATTGAATTTGTAACATAATAACTTATTATATATCATTTAAAACATATAAAATTAATAAAAAATTACACCAATATTTCAAATATTTATTAACTTAAAAAATCTACAAATTTTAAAAATGAAAATTTAAAATTTATAAAAAAAATATGTTTATAAAACATAGGTTTTTCAATTTATAGTATTAGTTTGTTTATAAAACTTCATCATATCATAGTGTAACATAAGTTATTAATTTCATTCATTATTGGGATTTTCAGTCTATTAAATATGTATTATATAATATATTCCCACTCAATACTCATTATGTCGAAGAAAGGGGTCATTGGGTGGTGACACCAGAAATGCTTCTATGGTAATTATGTTCTCATATAAATCTTTATATAAAAGTATTTTGATAGAAAATACAATATATAAATCACTCATTTACATTCATGGGTAGTAATTTCTTAAAGATAAATAGGTTAAATGATGTTAAATTGAACAAAACCCTATAAGTATAGTTCTATAGGGGATATTTTTGTGTTTATCCATTTGATAAAGTATATCCCATTTCTAGAACATTTCAATGAATGCATAAAGGTTATTTGTGTTTTTATGCACCAATAATTATATAAACTTTATCAATATTTCTTTATAATTTTTTGATGTATTTGAATTGGTAATATTTTTTGAGAATAGGAAGCTCCTAATGGATCTCCTGTATGTGATGAGTCATCTTGTACATTGGTATAAACATGTAATCCAAAGTGATGGTTGTCACTTTGGAATTCACATTAGTAGTGATGGTGGGATGTTGTGATCATAATTTTCTAGAGATTCATGAATATTAATGCACTCTTTAATATATTTTAGATGCATTCCATAAACTGTAACAATGATCCAGTAATAGATAGGCCACCACTATGCCTGTAGATGGTTGTTTAACATGAATTGATTTGAAAAAACTATATTTATCAAAGGTCCCCTATCAACACGAACAACTATATGTATCATAGGATCTTAATAGATGGTAATATATATATATATATCATAGGTTATTTTTCCAAAATACTTATCACTTTTTGATTATTAATTTAATATGGTTATGTCATATATCCATCTTTCTAGGCCCTTTAGAATTTTACCTTAATCATGGAATGCAGAATACGTTCAAAGTGTTGGTATTTATCCCTTGAAATACGATTTCAACGTATCCTTTTAAAAGGATAATAACTATCAAAGACCACTATCAGATAATGGGACATGTGATAACATTTTCAAAATTTTCATATGAACTCCTCCATGTGGTTTAACATCATGTGGTATGGTCAAGTGGGTGGATGGTTCCCAATTATGGATGGTATGGAATGTATTCATTAGTAGACAATTCTAGATAACCATATAGGGTATATAAGATAATGAGTAAGTATGATCACACATAAAGGGAATATATACTTTAATTTAGGGAATTATTATATTAGGGATATTGTATGATAATGGGAATTTATTGGAAATGCGGCCAAAGAAATTAGAATTTCTGAGCTCACAAGAATATAGAAAGATGTGGTAGGGGAGTAAATGATCTCAAAATAACTATATCCCCCTTATAATGGTATCAACGTATTGATGATTTTAATTTTGATCTATACGGATGCACCTTATGTATCCTATCAATATCCGAACCAATAACGAGTTATTACAAGTTATACAGTTTAATGTTATGGGTCAAGATATTACCATATGGTTTTACATCAAACTGCAAGGATTTGCATGTAATGATTTGTGTGAAAAAAAATAATTGGGTTGGGATTTTCAACATGAGACTTTATTAGGAAGATATATCAGGGTTAATTTCATGTTGGAGTCTGGTTTAGGGGAATGAACCTATGGGTGGATAAATTATCCATCCTGATGTATGATGTTAAGAATCACAACTGTATAGAATCCCATGTTAGAGTAATTTTAATAAAAGAAATGAGATGAAAAACATAGATCTTCATAACTATATGACTCATGTTTTCTATGAGAAAAAAGAGATAATCTATGATCTAGAACATAATGTGAGGACACATAATTATATTTTTATTGAGCTTATACAGAAATGAATGACCATCCTCTCATCTTCATGCATGTCAGTGGGCTAGGATGGTAAATGGATGTAGTACATATATGGAATCCAATAAGAAATAATAAGAGACTAATCTAGGAAGGAAACCCTAATTTGATTGGATCATTTAATTTAGAATAAATCCAAAATTTATACTGAAGTGGACAATTTTATTTTTTTCTAGGTAAGGAACTCTTCTATTAATGGAATTAATGATTTTACTCCCACTGATGGTTCCACATATCTAGTATGTCATCATGTAAAACTCTTCTATTAATCGATTAAAAAATAAAAGGGTTCAAAATTATATTTCAGTCTGGATCATATGAGTCTCGTGATTTTGGATGCGATCATTTATTTTCCTATTTATGGTTTCATTATAAACATTTTTCATATTCCAATCAGAAACACAATATAGGGAAATCCAAGGAAGGAGCGGTTTGGACACACCGAATGAAGAAAAACCATGTAGATGGAATAAAAAAATGGATCTTATCATATGATAATTATGTATTATGTGGGTAAATATTATTTAGTAGGTTTATAATAAATGGGTTTATCCCTCATTATTTATTTTTTCATATTGTCTTCATATAGGGATCAAATGAAGAGAGTGATATTCCTTATCAAGTGTGTAGTGGAGAGTAGATCCATGTTGTAAGAATATGAAATTGAATGATGCATGTATGATGTTTTTAGGGGATGATCCAACCAACCTGATGTTTTATAAGGGAGACATATCTACCAGATTAGCAGGTAGAGAAAATTACTCCATATTATGCTTGTGTGATAAAGGTTTGCCTTTTTGAGGAACTCTGGAACATGATGAACATTCTCAATTAGTGCACAATGTTGGGTTAAACAACTAGTAATTTAATTATATATATGACCATGTAGAATTTACATAAGAGTTCTGTAACATCATGGTACTAAAAATTTTAATATGTGTTTTCATAATGATCACACATGAGACTCTGTTGTGTGAGTAATTTTGTGTTGGTGAATTACATAAGTTTTTTCTCAAGGAATTCATATTTCTCTCTACTCCAACATCATGTACCCCTTCTCAATATATACCCAGGCATGTTTAGGAATGTAACATATAACGTACCACCAATAAAATTTTTCTTAACTAGTGGAAAATGATCAATTTTGCTTTAGTTGACATCTCAAATGCACTAAAATCTATACATATATTCCAAGGGTCTTAATACATTTGGGGTATTATTTTCCCTTTTGAATGATAAACAACAAAACCATATAACTAATGACAAAAAATATCTATACGATAAATGAGTACAAAATTTAACTCAATGCATAAAAAAACTCAATATTGATATTACTGTATAAATGGAAACCAAAATACATATTCAAGGGCCCAAAGGATCCCATAGCTAAAAACAAAACGTAATATCAACTAGAAACACCCAACCCACTCCAACATCTCAGTCAATATGCCATGAAATAGGTAGCATGTGTAACATCCAAAGTAAGTAAAGAATAATTGATTTTTTAGCTATGTCTATTTATTAATTGGATAGTGTTTTAGAGGATTAAAATTTGAATAAATCCAATCTTAAGCATGTAACACTCTTATATTTTTTAAAATATTGTTTTACACCCTTTTGATGGAAAACCATTTTTAAATCAATCTTTTGAAAATTTTATAATCTCTATTTGTCAAAATAAACTTATTCATTAGAATTGGGACATTGAAATTTACTTTGGATAAATTTTTGGTATTTTTCTGATAATGTTCATTTTTTAATGAATAGTGAAAAATACTGTGTTTTACTTCATAAATGCTTTTTCTACTAATTTAATTATACGGTTATATTATCTTTATAATTGGTCTTAAAGTTTAATTAGAATATATTTTTACCATTTAATCCAATTTTGGTCATTATAATTAGTTTCACATCAGAATTGGGCATAAACAAGTGCCAAACTTTTCATAGAGATTGTTTAAAAAAACCCGCTATTTGTTTTGACAACATGAATTATTATTTTTAAATAATTATTGAAATTTATGTGTGTGGAAATTGGTAAAATGGAATCCATATTTGTAATTAGAAGGTCCAAATTATGTAATTAATACTCTTTTGTTTTTCGGACATTATGAATAGTAACTACGGTAATTATCTTTAATTATCATGATTAATTAGTTATCGGGTAGTCAAGGGTAATAAAATAATATCATAATAATAAAAAATTACCCAAAAATGTGTCCTAATGCTACTGTTTATGTCATATATGACCATGGGATTCCTTGTTCCAAACTTTGGAACCCATGGAATCACATTTGGGTGATAGTGACACTATCATTTTATTTTTAAAGAAAGGAGAATATCATAAAAGTATGTAACTCCTAAGTAAAACAATTTTAATTTTGTCTAAATAAATTATATCTTGGACTAATAATATTCATTGGAAAGCTAAAATTATTTCCTAAATCATAGTATTTTTTTTATAATTTTTAGACATTAAATAAATTAAATGTTTTATGACACCATGATGGTGCAGCAATTACCTCATTAATGAACGATTTAAATAAAATAAAACGATAATGTATAATAAAAGACTTAAACTTGTCAAAAACCTATTGGATGAGTATATTTCGAACCCTTATCACCTTATCCTAGAAATATATCAATGTGGGACCATTAAAATCCGAAACTCATTTCAATATAACGTAACATTTCTTGAATTTCCAAGAGTTCCCCTCCTCCCAATTATAAAAGGTCCCCACCTCTACCTCTTTACCCACACCTCTCAAGCCATTGGATCGGCCAAACACAGCTCTTGTTATCTCTCCAAATCCCTCTGTTAATCCTAGAATCCCTACCATAGGCATAATGATCTACAAGAAACCCGTTTTGTTCAAACCAAGAGGAGTTACCCGATTTAATGGTAATGTCTTCACTTGTGTTATTTTTTTTTTATTTTGCTTATCCAACCCCATAAACTCTTTTTATTCGTTTATTTTGTAACAAAACCAGTATCTTCAATATATTTTATGTTGTTTTGAAAAGTATTCGAGATACACTTACACAGACCTCCATGTAATGGTAAAAGAACATACTATTTCTGTGGATGGTGAATTTATGCCTCACGAAACGATTATTGTTCAATCATATTTTAACACCATTCATGGTGGAAATTAACATGTCAATATACTTATATATAATATATATTATGTTTATGTTTTCCTTATGCTTCTGTATTATTAATTTATTGCATACCTTTCTGGTTTCCATAATGGGTAAACGTGATATCTTCATTTTAGGAAGTGTGGATTACCGCCCCCTCAAAGTGATTTGATTCGTTAATTCCATATGTGGGATGTATAAAGGATATATTTAATGATATAATATATGATAATATATTTTCATTAAAATATACCTTTATATCATTTTGATTTCATTCCATTAAATACGAAATAGAAATGAAAGTAGCGTTCATGTGTACGTACGGCTTACCGTCTCCATGAATGGTTCATTTAATTTCTTACCTCTAAATGTTTTGTAATATTATAAATGCATCTATATACTCGATATATATGATATATATGATATCTACATCATGAATATAATTATGGATATAATGGATATTTTACCACATGAACAACTTGAAATTACAAGAAGTTTATTTTTGACTCAAGTACCAAGGGTCGACAAAACGCCCATTATTAACATAAATAATTACATGATGGTCATAACATGTTAATAAGTGATATAAAAGGAATAATGTACTTGAAAAAGGTTTTTAATTGTCATGACCCATTCTCGGGGCCCGTTCCATGACTACACCAAGCCCGCCTTCCATAGGCCAGGGGCTGGCGACTAGCACGAAAGGCGTAAATCCTGATAACTGGGAAGGCATTGCCTTTATAAAAGTTAAAAAAACACCACGGAGTACAAGAAGAAGTAAAACACTAAGTAAAAAAGAAGGTGCTGAAAAGTAAAAGGGCCAGAATACAAACCCAACTGAAATTACAGCTACAACTGAACGAAAGTACAACAGAAAAAGACAAACAGCTGGATGAAAGGAAGCAGCTCATGGGTTGTCCTCCTCAGATACTACATGAAGGGTAGGTACAGATGGTGCAGTTTCTAGATCGCCCACCACGGATCCTACCTGAAGAGTAGGTACAGATAGCTTCCACAATGCTCTCGCCGGTCAACCTCCTCAGAGTTCCATCTCGTCGTGAAGTCCACCTCCGGGTACTGACTCGTCGTGTAGTCCACCTCCGGGTACCGTCCAGTCCTCGAACACTCGGCCTTCTTCAGTACTGCCATCATCTGAAACCAACACAACGAGGTGCAGGCATAGCCCGTGCAGGGGTGAGTATAATGATACTCAGTAGGGACCCCAAGACCCTCAAGGTCTCACTAAAAACAACAAGGATAACCAAACAGAAGATCTCAACAGATAACCTCTACTTAGGTATATTCCCATACATATACCTAAGTTATCAAGTAACCCATCTCAATCATGAGGAAACACAAGGGTTGTGAAATCAACGGATAGCCACTACCCAGGTATATGCCCATTCCTATACCTAAGTTATCATGTAACCCATCTCAATCAAGAGGAAACAGAAAGGTCATAGACTCAGCTCAAACCAGGATTTTCATTATCGAAACCGTAACTGCTGAAGAGCTCCGTATCTGGAGTGTAAAGTGGTCTTGTCACGACTCCGAGGTACTACTCACTAACCTAAGACTGCTGAGGTACTCCTCCTGTCAAGTACCGCGGGCCTGCCACCTCACATTGTAGTGCTTCCCGCCGGGGTCTTCCACCCAAACACAGTAGTGCTCCCCCCTCATAGCCTACAGAGGTACTCGTCCTGTCGGGTACTGCGGGTCTGCCACCCAAACACAGTAGTGCTCCCCGCTGTGGGTCTGCCACCCAAACATAGTAGTGCTCCCCACTGGGCTATACAAGTCTCTCTGACTCGAATCGGACAAGCAGTCTTCAGGTCCCAGCTAGCTACACAGTCTCCGTACTCCGTACGCTCGTCTCTGGCAGGGTCCGCTCCACGAGCTACTGGTCGATACTCCAAGTATCTCAATGTCCCACGAAGAAGTATCTCAAAGGACCGCCTCCTCATAATGGTCTCAACGCAACAGACGACGCGTCGAACGGACGCCCGGTATGTGAGTTACTAGCCTTTTCATCCCAGGGGCCCGGTTGGTTTCGTGAGCGAACCAATCCCGGCCGTATCTCAACTTTAACCCGAACTTTCGTAGCGTATACTCATTGGGACTGTTTCTCAACGAGATCATCAATGCCGCTGACGGTTCGTCAAACAGACACCCTGTCTGAAAGATATCACCTATTCCGTTCTAGGGGCTCGGTTGGATTTCGAGTGCAATCCAACCTGGCCACTATCCAACTGTATCCAAATCTCGAGCGAAGTATTCCAAAAGTTTCGTCTCATCAAGAGGAATTAAACGAAACAGACGGCGCGTCAAACAGACGCCCGGTCTGTGAGTTATTGGCTTTTTCGTTCCAGGGGCCCGGTTGGTTTCGTGAGCGAACCAACAAGACCGCACTCCGACGGCATCCAAACCTCTAACAGAGTAAGCCAAAAGATCCGCCTCACTTAGATGAATCCATCAAAGTTGACGGCACATCAATCGGACGTCCGGTGCTAAAGATATAAGCGTTTCTGCTTCGAGGGCCCGGTTGGTTTCGTGTCCGAACCAACCTGGCCGAACCCAAAGTTCTCCGAAACCTTGAGTTTAATATACCTAAACGACCATCTCGTTCCAAGGATCGCTACGCAACTAACGGTGTGTCGATCGGAGGTACGTAGCCCAAGATATGGGCATTTGACCAAAGTTGTCCGAAAACGGGGGGTCTGGGCCCAGACCGACCCGGCCCGACCCCCCCTGGGTCGGCCCAAACCGGGTCCGACCCCACTGGACCCGGACCGGCCCGGCCCGCTCGGTCCGGCCCGACCGGCCAGCCGCAGCTCGGCGTGGCAGAGCCGATGTCGGGGAGCGGGGGGTGGATGCAGCCCGCCCCTCGCCGTTAATTGAGGGCGGCGGCGCAACCACCACCGCCAATTCTTCCGGCAGCGTGCTCGGGTGCCGCCGCAGCCTCCGGTTTCCGGCGGCACCACGCCGGTGACCCGCACCTCCGGGTGTTTCCTCAGGCCACCGGAACTACTCCGGTGGTCCGTTTTCAAAACCGCCTGAGCTGGTGTTCATCTCGGGTCTCGTACTTTACTGCACAAGCTTCAAAAATACATTGCGGCCCCGTTTTGTCATCGCCCGTCAATCCACACATCAATTAACCAAACGTTCCGTCTTCGTGGCTCTCCGGCACAGCGCGTTGACACCACTCCCCTTCGCCGTGGCCCGACTCTTTCCACTGATGTCTTCGGGTTTCTCCGACGCGGCGCGACGGCGTCGCATCCTTGTTCATCTTTTCACAGCACGACGCGACGGTTCCACGCATTTCCTTGTCGCATGATTCTGCGTGGTGGGACGACACCACGCCTTCTCGTACCAAACCACAAAGGAACCAACATGAAAAAAATGAGGAGGGTCGGCCGTGTTTGTGCGGTCTGTCCCCCTCGCGTTATTCGACAACTATTGGTTTTAAACCACGAAGATCGTCAAGTTGGTATTTACGAACAAAATAAATAAATAAAATTAAAACCCCTACCTTGGTTTCAAGAGCGGAGCACGTTCGGAGGTTCGTCGAAGAGAAAACGTCGTGGTATAACCGTCACGGAAAAAGAGAGACGTTGTGGAAGAACCATTGCAGAAAGAGACGTCGCGTCGTGGATCGGTGTCGCGGAGTCGGTCTTCAAGGACTCGGCGTTCTTCGACTGAGTTCGATGCGTTCTTCGCGTTCCTCGCGTTCTTCGTTGAAGAGGATTAAGAACTCTAGCTTTCCTTAGCTTTTCTTCTCCAAAGGCTCTCAAGAAACTAAGAAACTAACCCAAAAATAAATTAAGCCTCACTTAATTTATTAACACAACAAACCTTTGAAATTCAAGAGTTTGAAATTAAATTAACTCACATAATTAAATATCTCAAGTTGTCAAATTTAATGAGAGGGAGGTGAAGAGACTCATTTAATGAGAGAGTGTTTCATCCACATAAATGGAGAGTTCAAGAGTTAAAGGGGGTTAAGGGGGTTTGATACTCATGTGGGCCCCACCTTATAACATCCACCCAAGGGAGGTTATGTGCGGGTGGGCCCCTCCACTAACCTCCCCTTGGAGGTTCTAACTATCACTTCAAATAAAAATATGGCAAACACATAATTTTATTCAATTTAATTATAAACCCCTGAAAACTAACTTCCAAACTCAATAAAACAGAACTACGGAACATGTGTTTCTAAGAAATTACCGATGCTAAGGATTCATCGGTGCCCTCAGAATTCGATTCCAAGAACCGGTTCAAAAGTTAGAAATTCCCGCTCGTTCGTTCACTAAAAGTACCTGATATAAACTTCAGAAATTAATTTCGGGCACACCGGGCCTCAGAATCAGGCACTGTCAGAAACTACGTTCTTGTAAAATTCCAAATCAAATTAAGAAAAAAATTTCCTTAAAATTTCAGGGTATTTAAATTAATCACGTATAAATTAACTCTAGTTTATTATTCATGAGATTAAAGAACGATTGAGTCATGTCGGACACGAGGTAAGGAACTTCGTCCCAATCTCCTTCCATTGAGGAAAATTTTGTTTTGTACATAAATTTCTTTTATACGATGTATAAACCACTTTGACTTATAAGTTTATTAAAAATTAATCTTTTTTATATGAAGCATTTTATTAAACGACAAAATGGAATGTTTTGTCATACGTATGCAGCGTTAACAACTTCTTTGCCACCGTGACCATGATTTGAGTTTCGACTTCCTCTACAAGCCAAATTTTTTTTAAATGAAAAATAAATACCATGTTTTACTTTTCTTATATATTGTTATTGAAATTGGTTTTGATAATTTTTATTATTATATCAATGTGTTATTGATATCTTGTGATTGAAATGTGGAAATGTTATGTTTCCTTTATGCATGTTTTATGTGATATGATTATTTTATGGTTCTTGGGAATTGTTTATGAATACAGGTGGTTCCGTGATAAACTAAGGGCGGGCGAGCCCGATATAGCTCTCCAATGCATTGGGTAATGCGAAGGAGATAAAATCTAAGGTTCCTTCGAAGAGATTTAGGGAATATACTGTGATGGGAATTCCAAACGTAACCATGAGGGTTACTCCCTACGTATGAATGTTATGGATGCCTCAAGTTACCTTTATGTATTATGTTTTCTGTGAGTTATTCATAAATCTTATGATTTCATGAGGTATGAAAAAGTGCTTTTGTTTTATGAGTAAATTATGATTTAATCAATTCTTATGTATACAAGGACTAATGTTTTCATTTCTTACTTTTATATCCCTTACTGAGCTTTTTATGCTCATCCCAAGTTTTTGAAATGTTTTTCACAGGTCATAGGAAAAGTACATGATGTGATGATAGTGTCGAGGAAGAGTCAAGAAATAGTCCATGTTTTGTTTTAAATATGTTTCCTTTGATGGGAAAAGTGAATATTTTCTTTAATGTAACCACCTTGTTCAAATATGGAATGTAATGCATGATCTAATTCTCTAAAACTCTAATCCTGAAATGATAATCAATGTGTAATCTTGTAATAACTCAAGATTAAGTGATTTTTAAGGCTGGGGCCTTGTAGTTGGTAATAGGGGTCGGTTTAGATAACTTTAGGAGTTAGAATTATAATAAATGATTATCCAAAAATATTTTTTTATGTACAAATTGTAATGATATATCATTTGAAGATTACCATGTTTCTTCATCTATGACATGTTTGTTCAGAATGGTTTTCCATCGAGGAAACAGGGAAGCAGTGCTAGGAAGGAATACAGAAGGAAATGACCTTCTGAATCAGCATCTTGAGATGGTTGGAATTATAACGGAATAGTTTGTTGCAGTAATGGCGCAGTTGACTCAAGCAATAAATGGTGGTGGTATCCACGGATGAGATCAGCCAGATCAACCAGAGAGGAACATTTCTATGGTGGAACATTTCATGAGGCAACATCCCCCATCATTCATAGGATCATCTGACCATGTGCTAGCTGAAGGGTAAATTAAAGCATTGGAGAAGATTTTCGATGTCATGGGGTGTTCAGAAAATCCAACGGTTAGTCTTTCTGTTTGCCATTTGGAGGGTGAAGCATATCAGTGGTGGTTGATGGTTAAAAAAATCAGGGACACTGATGAAATTGATGCTCTCGACTGTGATGAATTCAAAGGTATGTGTCTTGAGAAGTATTTTCCTAAGGCTGTTCGACATAGGATGGAAAACAATTCCTGTAATTGAGGTAAGAGGATGACTCAGTGGCTTCTTATGAAGAAAGGTTCACTCGATTGGCAAGGTATGATCAAAAATTTATCAAAGACCATGATAGTAAAATCATTCATTTTTACTCAAGATTAAATCCAAAATATCGAAGGGATTAAGCTTCTCATGAGTTCAAGAATTATTAAAAGCTTGTTATATGTTCTTAGAAGGTGGAAATGGAGTTTTCCGATGATCAAGTGTTCTATAACAACCAACAGAAGAAGAGACCGAGGTGGCAGGACAAAGGGAAGAATCCTTCAAAAAGATCTGATGGTAAGAAAACTAAGGTTGCAGTTTGTGATACATTTGGTAAAAGGCATGCTGGGGAATGTCTACTCAATTCTGGAAAGTTATACTGATGTGTAAAGATGGGACATAAGGCTCGTGATTACACTGAAAAAGATCAGGGTGATGGTAAGACCAAATTTGATTTACAGTTATGGAAATGTTTCAAGTGCAATAAAATGGGTCATTATGCAAACGAGTTTCCGATAAAGAGCTCGAATGATGAGATGGAGTTAGAATACAAGTAGAAAGGTGTAGTGAAATCCATTGATTCTACTTCATCAGATGTTGGGCCATCAAATGAAGTGGTATTAGTTAATTTTTTTGTTTTCTCAGATTATGATAATGTGTTGTTTGATTCGGGGTCTACCCATTATTTCATCTCTGAAAAATTTTCTAGTAAATTGGGAATACCATCTCAAGAAATGAGTCCTAAACATATGGTAATGACACCTAGGGGAAATATTGTGGCAAAAAGAATTTATAAGAATCTTCCTATCATTATCCGTGGAAAGAACCTACTTGAAAAACTTATTGTTTTACCTCTAGTAGAGTTTGATGTAATACTGAGTATGGATTGGCTCTCTGTTTACCATTATAAAATTGATTGTAGAGCTAAGGAAGTTTATTTTCAGAAGGAATTTCAGTTTTTGTACAAGAATAAACCCTTAATGTTGATTACATATCAAGAGGCTGGGAAACTTGTAAAATATGGAAAAGAATGTTACCTTGAACATATTGTTGTAAACAAAGGAACCGTTCAGATTAATGATGTGCCAGTGGTAAATGAGTATCCTGATGCTTTTCCTGATGAGTTTCCTGGAATAATACTAGATCAGGAAGTTGAATTTACTATTGACTTAGTTCCTGATGCTAATACAATTTTAAAATCCATTTATTGAATGGATCAAATTGAACTTTTATAGTTGACGGAGAAATTGCATGATTTATTAGAGAATGCTTTCATTCGACCTAGCACATCACCATGGGGTGCTCCTGTCTTATTTGTTAAGAAGAAATATGGTTCAATGAGACATTGTATTGATTATAGAGCCTTGAATAACATCACTGTTAAGAACAAATATCCTTTTCATCGTATCCATGATTTGTTTGATCATCTCCAGTTAGCTCAGTATTTTTTAATGATTGAACTGAGATCGGGGTACCATCAGTTGAAGGTAAAGGAAGAAGATATTCTAAAGACCACATTTCGTACAAGATATGGCCATTAAGAATTTGTAGTTATGCCTTCTGGGCTAACCAATGCACCTGCTGTATTCATGAACCTTATGAATAGAATTTTCCATGAGTTTTTGGATAAGATTGTGGTTTTTTCCATTAATGATATTTTGGTGATTTCTAAATTTAAATAGGAGCATGAAATTCATTTAAGGGTTATTTTGAAAACCGTAAAAGAAATGAAATTCTATGGGAAATTCAGAATGTGTGAGTTTTGGTTGCAAAAAATTTCTTTCCTTGGTCACATTGTTTCTATATATGGGATAACTATTGATCCTACAAAAACAAAGGTTGTTGAAGAATGACCAAGACCCAGAAATGTAAGTGAGATTTGTAGTTTTCTTGGTTTGGCAGGATATTACCGAAGGTTTTTCATAAATGTTTCACGGTTATCTAGTCCAATGAATAAGCTAACTTAGAAGGGTGTTAAGTTTATCTGGACAAAAGAATGTGATGATTGTTATTAGGAATTGAAAAGAAGATTGGTGAATGATCCAGTTTTGGAACTACCTTCCAGGAATGGTGAGTTTTTTATCTACAGTGATGCTTCATTGAAAGGACTTTGTTGTGTCCTAATGCAGAATGATCAGGTAATTTCTTATGCTTCACTTTAGTTGAAAACTCATGAGGTATATTACCCTACACATGATTTGGAATTAGCTAGTGTTTTTTTCACTTAAAAAATTTGGAGGCATCATTTTTATTTTGTAAAGTGTGAAATGTATACTGATCACAATATTTTAAAGTATATATTACCTCAGAAAGAATTGAACATGAGACAGAGGAGCTGGATGGAACTAATCAAGGATTATTATTGTACAATTAATTACAATCCTGGAAAAGAAAATAAAGTGGCTGATGGTTTGAGTCGAAAACTTAATGCCTCATTAACCATGTTACGTTTGGAACATGGTCCTTTGGTAATGTATTTGATGAACTTTGGCATAGAAGTTGTTGGTGAAGGATGTTCTTCTATTTTGTTTTAGGTATCAGTTAAATCTTCTCTATCAGACAGAATTAATCAAGAATATAAGCAAGACAGTGAGTTGGTGAAAAAGGTAGAGTTGGTTCATAAGGGTAAGTTTCCTGAATTCAACATTTATAATAATTGTGTTTTGGGATATGGGAAGGGATTGTGTGTGTCGTTTGATTCACAGTTGAAGAGAGAGTTGTTATGTGAAGCTCATAGTTCTCTGTTTTCAGTTCACCCAGGCAGTATTAAGATGTATAGATATCTTCAGGAGTATTACTGGTTGGATGGAATGAAAAGAGATATTTCTGATTTTACTGTGAAGTGTTTGACTTGTCAAAAGGTTAAAGTAGAGAGGTAGTTACCAAAGTGGATGCTTCGGCCTTTACCAGTACCAGAGTGGAAATGGGAGAATATGTTCATGGACTTCGTTGTGGTATTTCCAAATACACCTCGATAGAATAACGCAATCTGGGTTATTGTTGATCGCTTGATTAAATCTGCTCATATCCTTGCTATACGAGATACTTTTTACCTAGATCAACATTCTCGTTTTTTTCTTAAAGAGATAGTCAGGTTACAATGAGTTACCCTCTACATTGTATCTGATCGTGATCCTAGTTTTACTTTTAACTTTAGGAAAGGCCTTTAGAAGTCATTTGTAATGAATTAAATTTTAGTACAGCATTTCATCCTCAATCAGATGGACAGTCAGAACGAACAATTCATACATTGGAGGATATGATACTTGCTTGATCGAAGGATTATCAGGGATGTTGGGGCCAAAATCTTTCTTTGGATGAGTTTTCTTATAATAACAGTTTTCATTCTAGTATATAGATGGCACCATTTGAGGAATTATATGGGAAGCGGTGCCGAACTCCATCTTTTTGGGATGATGTTGGTGAAAGAAGATAATGGGACCAGAATTGGTAGAAGAGTTGGCAGAAAAAGTACATCTAATAACGATACACTTGAGGACAGCTCAGAGTAGGCAGAAAAGTTATGCGGACAACAGGAGGAATGATCTCTCTTTTCAGGTAGTTGATCATGTCTTCCTAAAAGATTCACCATGGAAAAGTGTTATGCGATTTGGTAAGAAATGAAATCTAAGTCCAAAGATCATTGGACCAAATGAAATTCTGGAGAGAGTTGGATCAGTTTCATACCGAGTGGCTTTACGTCCGAGTTTATCATCGGCACACAATGTTTTCAAGTTTCAATGTTAAGGAAGTCCATGCCAGATCCATCTCATGTTTTGAGTCCAGAGGTAGTTCAGTTGGAAGAGAATCTATCTTATGAGGAACAACCGGTCCAGATTCTTGACCACAGGGAGCATGTGTTATGGAATATGGTTATCCATCATGTAAAGGGTTTGTGGAAAAACCACATGATTGAAGGGGAAACACGGGAATCTGAAAATGCAATGAGGGATAAATACCTCCACTTATTTGATAAGTAAATAAATTGTGGGGACACAATTTTCTAAAGGGGGGAATGATGTAACATCCCAAGTAAGTAAAGAATTATGTATTTTCAAATATATGTCTATTTATAAATTAGATAATGTTTTAGTGGATGAAAATGAGAATAAATCCAATCTTAAGCATGGAATACTCTAATATTTTTAAAAGATTTTTTTACCGTCTTTTGATGGAAACCCATTTTTAAATCTAACATTTGAGAATTGTATATGCTCTATTTGTCAAAATAATCTTCTTCATTATAATTGGTACATTGAAATTTACTTTGGATAAATTTTTGGTATTTTTCTGACAATGTTCATTTTTTAAGGAAATGTGAAAAATACTGCATTTTACCTCAAAACTGATTTATCAGCTAATTTAATTATAAGGTTATATTATCTTTATAATTTGTTTTAATGTGTAATTAGAATATATTTTTAAAATTTAATCCAATGGTGACCATTATAATTAGTTTCACTTTGGAATTTGGCATAAACTAGTGCCAAACTTTTCATAGATATTATTTAAAAAAACCCACTATATGTTTTGACAAAGAGAATTATTTTTTAAATTAATTATTGCAATCTCTATGTTTGGAATTTGGTAATATGGATTCAGTATTTTGAATCATAAGGTCCAAATTATGTAATTAAGACTTTTTTGTTTTTGGACATTATGAATAGTAACTGCGGTAATTATCTTTAATTATCATGATTAATTAGTAATCGGGTAGTTAAGGGTTATAAAATAATATCATAATAATAAAAAATCACCCCAAAATGTGACCTAATGCTACCGGTTGTGTCATGTCCGACCATGTCATGCATTGTACCAAACATTGGGACCCCATGGAATCACTTTTGGGCGATAGTGCCACTTTATCATTTTATTTTTAAAGAAAGGAGAATATCACAAAAGTATGTAACACCTAAGTAAAAAAAAATTAGTTTTGTCTAAATAAATGATATTTTGGAATATAAATAGTCATTGGAAATATATAATGATTTATTACATCATAGTATTTTTTTATAATTTTTAGACATTAAATAAATTAAAATTTTTATGACACCATGATGATGCATCGATTACCTCATTAATGAACGATTTAAATAAAATGAAAAGATAATGTAAACTATAAGACATAAACTTGTAAAAATCCTATTGCATGAGTATATTTCCAACCCTTATCACCTTTTCCCCTAAATATATAAACTTGGGACCATTAAAATCCGAAACACATTTCAATATAAAGTAACATTTCTTGACTTTCCAAGAGTTCCCCTCCTCCCTCTTATGAAAGTCCCCCACCTCTACCTCCATACCCACACCACTCATGCCATTTTTTCAGCCAAAATCTGCTCATTTTATCTCTCCAAATCCCTCTCTTCATCCTATAAGCCTTACCTTAGGCAGAAAGCTCTTCAATAAACCCTTTTGGTTCAAACCAAGAGGAGTTACCCGGTTTAAATGTAATGTCTTCAATGGTATTATTTTGTTTTATTTTGCTTCTCCAACCCCCTAAACACTTTTTATTTCATTATTTTGTAACAAAACCAATATCTTAAATATACTAGGATGTTTTCATGATAAGGATTCAATCTACAGTTACACACACCTCCGTTTAATGGTTAAAGAACATATTGTTTCTGTGGATGGCTAATTTCTACTTCACGAAAAGATGATTGTTCAATCTTATTTTAACGCATTTCATGGTGTCCATTAAGATATAACTATATTTATATATGATATATATTATGTTTATTTTTTCCTTATGCTTATGTTTTTTTCATTTATGTCATACCATTATGGTTTCAATTATGGGTAAACGTGATATCTTCATTTTAGGAAGTGTGGACTACCACCCCTTCAAAGTGATTTGATTCGTTAATGCCATATGTGGGATGTATAAAAGATGGAGATAATAATATTATATATTATAATATACTTTAATTATAATATACTATTATATTATTATGATTTCATTCCATTAAATACGAAATATAAATGAATGTAGCGTTGATGCGTACGTACGACTCACCGTCTCCATGAACGATGTATTTCATTTCTTACCTCAAAATGTTATGTAATATTATAAATGCATGTATATACTAGATATATATTATATATATGATATTTAAATTGTGAATATTATTCTGGATATAATGGATATTTTACCACATGAACAACTCGAAATTACAAGAAGTTTATTTTTGACTCAAGTGCCAAGGGTCGAAAAAACGACAATTATAAACTTAAATAATTATATAATGTTAATAACTGGTAATAAGTGATATAAAAGGAATAATTAAATTGAAAAAAGTTCTTAATCAAGTAGATATCAACTCTAGTTTATTATTCAGGAGATTAATGAATGATCGCTTCAAGTCGGACATGAGGTAAGGAACATCGTCTCAATCTCCTTTCATTGAGGCAAATTTTGTTTTGTACATAACTTTATTTTATACGGTGTATAAAACCCATTGAATTTTAAATTTATTCAAAAGGAATATTTTTTATACGAATCGTCTTACTAAATGAAAAAAGGGAATGTTCGGTCGTACGTATACGGTGACATCAACTTCTTTGCTGCTGTGACAATTATTTGAGTTTCGACTTCCTCTACAAGCCATAACTTTTTTTAAAAGAAAAATAAATTCCATGTTTTACGTTTCTATTATTTTGGTATTGATAATGGTTTTGATAATTTTTTTATGATATCAATGTGTTATTGATATCTTGTGATTGAAATGTGGAAATGTTATGTTTCCTTTATGCATGTTTTATGTGATACGGTTTTGTTATGGTTCTTGGGAATTGGTTATGAAGATGGGTAGTTCCATGATAAACTAAGGGCAGGTGAGACCGATATAGCTCTCCAATGCATTGGGTAATGTGAAGGAGTTAAATAATAAGGTTTCTCCAAAGATATTTAGGGAATATACTGTGATGGGTATTCCAAACATAACCATGAGGGTTACTCCCTACGTAAGAATGTTATGTATGCCTCATGTTACCTTTATGTCTTATGTTTTCAAAGAGTTATTCATAAATCTTATGATTTCATGAGGTATGGTAAAGTAATTATGTTTTATGAGTAAAGTATGTTTTCGTCCATTCTTATGTATACATGGACTAATGTTTTCATTCCGCAATTTTATATCCCTTACTGAGATTTTTATGCTCATCCCAAGTTTTTGAAATGTTTTTCACTAATCATGGGAAAAGTACATGATGGGATGATAGTGTTGAGTAAGAGTCAAGAAAGAGTCCATGTTTTGTTTTAAATATGCTTCCTTTTATTGGAAAAGTGAATATTGCCTTTAATGTAACCACCTTGTTCAAATGTGGAATGTAATGCATGATCTAATTCTCTAAAACTCTAAACTTGAAAAGATCCTCAATGTTTAATCTTGTAATAACTGAAGATTATGTTATGTTTAAGGCTGGGGCCTTATACCAAGAATAATTACTAAACAACTAATTTAACTTACCTTTACATTTTTTCTAAAAGAGTATGTCTATAAATGCACAACTCAATCCAAAAGTGGGTGAGTTTAAACTCAGCAGGATTTCCCCAATGACTTACCAATTCATGAAAATATAAAAAACTTGTCAGAAAATTTTGATAAATCAATTTAAAATAATATTTCACTATTTAAATATAGAAAAAACTTTTTTTTCTAAAATTAAAATATATAAAATATACATTTAACCATTTCTTATTTGATATAGCAGATTTGATTCCATTACGATACACAAAAACATACTCAATCATGGTGTTTCCATTAATGATGGAGAATAATGTTCATACAATGTCCCCTTTTATGGTCATACTTAATATTAATTATCTATCCCATTCAACAAACATGAAACTATTTATGACGATGTCATTCCCGTTAATTTTCTGACTGAAAATTAAATTTTTATTAATCAAACACTTTTAATGAAATGGTTAGAAAACATGAGTTCAACCAGAAAATGAAATAAAAAATACAATAAAGGACAATTTAATGATACTGGATTTAATATCCCAGATAGGATTCCAAGATATATTGTGTACCTAATTGTCTAGTTAATCCAGTAAAAGATCAATGTACTGAATTATCAGCTTTTCCCGAGATTGGATGTACGCCTCAAGGATGATCTTCTAAATATTGAATACCCCCAACTAAAATTAGGTCCTAATTGTAAATATGGGGATAATGCTCCTATTTTTGAGCCATGTTTAATGACCTGACCATCATCATGGAGGTTTCTTATTCAGTATCATTATGTAAATAAACTTCCTCAACCACTTCGTCTTCTGAGAAATAAAAATATTCGAAAGATTGATTTGGCATATCAACTGCATTTCACTGCTCACATGCAGCCATGGGGGGAGAATTGGGTACCACATTCCATATAATTTTATTTAAACTTCATCATTGATAATGTCTCTATTGGTAGTGGAAAAAATGAATTTTCTTTTATCTATTTACAAATTCCCCTCCAGCACCTACTTCTCTACAGGCTTGTAAGATTACCAACATGAACCTCATGCTCTGTTTTTCCTAAAAATAAATAGATGATTCATCAGTGGAGTTTTTGGGGAACTTTTTTGAATCCTTGAAGGGTATAGTTAGATATTTCTTAACAATTGAACCATATTCCGATTAGATAGTTGTCTTAAGTGATTTCGCATCTTAATAAATGTCACCACTCTTCTATGACTTATCCTGAAACCTGTATGATTACCCTCCCTATAGAGTTTTTAATCTGATTAATGTCCTATATCTCTAATACCACTCCCTGGGAACACCAAATACATATATAATGCACTCAAGTGGTCCTCAAGACCTCTATCATCCACCTATTTATAATCCATTTCAGAGTTATACCTACATCCACCCTAAGGACCCTCAAGCGGTAGAGGGTCCAAAACTGAAGAATTATTTCCCACCTCCAAACTCCTTTTCTATAAGGAAACATTAAAATATGGATGAGTTTCATCATGTTAATTTTACAAATTACTTAATATATCAACCTCAAAGGGATTTCCTCCATGAGATTCACTCTGTACTACCTTTTTCATGATCTCCACACCCATTGGTCCCTAGCCAGAAGAACCGTCCACAGTTGTGGTCACTATAACCTTACTTATTTTTGTTTTTCCCACACTCTTCTTCTACTTTGACAACCTAGAAGCACACCTAAATGCCACTGACATGTGACCCATTATCTTATAATGAGTATAAAAATTAACCCATGATTCATAAATAAACATGATGTTTCTAACGAAATAATTCACCTATTGTAATCCAAAGGTACTTAGGATTAATTATTGAGATATATAACTTCACATAGATCTGGTAGATAACAGGTTAAAAAGGTTGTTTTTTCGCTATCAAAACACAAGTTCCTTCTTACGAGGCTCCTAAGAATCCTAGTAATCCACATTTTTTGAAATGGTAAATGTAGATTAGGGAGAGTAACACAGATTTTTATGGAAGGATAGTTGTGGTTCATATTGAAGTTGTAGGATAATCTAAATAGGAATAATTAGTATATAATTCAATGGTAGGGAGCACTAAACCAAGATTTGATCAGATAATCTTCCAATGTATATAATGATATAAAGATCTTATTATTGAGAAAACCAATAGTTTCTCTATCGTGTATGTCCATATAAAAAAACCTTTTGAACAAGCCCAATAATGGTATTTTCTATGAGAATAAAGAAGTTAAATTCAATTTGAGGAGGGAGAAAATCGTTGAAATCTATGATCAAAATCCAAATATTAGGGAAAACATCATAAAAATTGGGAACCTTAGGGAACATAGATATTTGAGGGAATGGGGGAAGAAAATACTGTTTAAAAAAGCTGAATAAGAGTACTATAATCCATTAAAATATGCAATAGGTCCCTCCCCTATTGGAAGGAGAGGGACTAGTGAAATTTTCATTGCCACCACGAAATGGGGGCCCAAATCATAGTCCCTCTGACTCAAGTCCTATCTCCCTTATTTTTAAAAATAATTTTCCATATAATTTACCAAAAACAAATTAATTTTCAAACATTTTCAAATAAAAACATTTATATATTTTAAAGAATTTAAATAGACACATTAAATTCATTAAAACCATCCAATAATTTTAAAAAAAATATTTGAAAATTATAAATGATTGGATTTCAAAAAACATTTCAAAATTTACCAATTTCAAAGCTAATACCCAATAATATTTCCATCAGGAGTCACATAATAATTTCAATTACATTTCAGGAAGACAATTTAATTAAAAATATTCCACCAATTTCCAAATCATGATCATTTAATAGATAATCTACCTACCTGACAACCATTTGATAAAATGATTAATCACACAAAAAACATCAATATCTATTCACAAATAATGTACCAATCCATGAATCCAACAAGATATCATATTAAACAATTCATAATAGAAATACATATCAGTAGAAGAATAGATATATTATTCCAAGAGTGTGAATATGATAAAATATAACTAGAATTTAGATGGATGAAAATGAATATGCACATATCAATGAACCTAGTCCCCCAAAACACATTTATTTTCATTTGAATTACACCCAGGTTGAAGGGTATTATATTTGGATCCACTGGAGAAAAAATAATTCATATTATAGAGATATTATATTAAAAAAGGGGTCTTAAGGGGATCATTTAGATTAGAGACAATTTTCTTAGAGGGAAAACTAGAGACCACATGGTTAGGCCATGCAGTGTGGTGTACTATGTGGAAACCATTATTTTCTACTGTCTTTAGGCCATACCACACATGGTTGGTTTACATGGTTAGAAAAATCATGCACCAAACATGAATTTGTATCTTTTTCAGGATGCTTGGATTCTCTAGGGAATTTTCATGTGTTGGGAAAACTGTGTTCCAATCATTCACCAAAGTGGTCAACAATTTCATCCATTTAAAGTATTCCATGAGATGCTTCATAGTTTATAATAATTGGTTACAAACCATAAACCTATATAAATTCTTCAAGAATATTCCAAATCCCATTGTAACCTCTCAAAATATATTCATAACATTATATTGAATCAAAATAAATGAATGAGGAGTCATTTAACTAAAATGAGTATTTCTATATTATCCATTAAATTGGAAATAACATCCTCTTAATCATGAATAACCTTTCATTACTAAATGCTTATATCCCATTTCTCGATAGTTCCATTCTCACACTCTCACATTTCCTATAGAATATGACCATGTTTCAATAAAAACCAAACTAAAATAATAAATTTTTCATAATGGATCATATTTTTCCTATAAAAAATATATATCTTTACATAAATCAATATATAATAACTATATAGGTTAATATGATACCATCAAAGAATAATTTTTGGATCAGGTTGGTACTTTATTAATTGATATACATGAAAAAATTTATATTTAAGAGACCCATAGTAAAAAATAATACATATATTCTTTCACACCAACTAATTAAATTATCTAAACAGAGAATATGTATCGAGAATATAAATTTCCATATGGAATAAATGAAAATACCTAATCATTAGAGATATTCATTATAAAAACCAACTACTTTCCTCAATATACAATGATAATTAATGGTGATCTAATAAAATATTTCTGAGGATAGTAGCCATCACTATTCTCTTTTAGATCAACTGAAACATCATTACGGTGTTTTTCACAAATCTAGTTCTAATTAATAAATTTTCACTATTTCCTCCCAATAAAGTTTATAAAGATATGTACACTAGTAAAATTCTCCAAAATATCCATATATATTGGAGCATGGTAACCGTTATTATAAAAGAACAAAAAAAATTTTAAATTATCCTACAATGATCCACAAAAATATTTTACATTAGAACTATAAATTCATTCAAAAATTTGAAATACCTCTATGGTATATCAATATATTTGTAGATAATAATCCATAGTCAAACTGAAGTTTATTTCAAGGTATATTTTAATAATTTCAAAACATTATATTTAAAACTAAGGTATTTTTCTAAAAATATCAATACAAGATCACCATGAATCTCTAAAATTTCACAAATGTAGGATTTAGATAATTTTACACTGAATTAGTTTAATAAATAACATTTAAACAAGATAGATTCGTGAGATGATCCACTATCACCCATATGTCATCATGATTCCTAAACATCATTGGTTGTCCTATTTCAAAATTCACATATATCTACGACCATTATTCAGAAGAGTTATGAAATATTGTAACATAGTTTCCATTCATTGATGATGTTCCTTTAACTACTTATACATGATTAATCTAGAGAAAAACTACCTTATAATATTTTCATTTCCAACCCACAAAAATTTATTTCTCAAATATTTATATATTTTGTAAATCACTTAGTGAAATCCATCTATAATGGTGTATAAACAAAATATTTCTTTATGAAAAGAAAATGGTATGACTGACCAATCATTATGTCACAAATCTAACATTCCATCTACCAACTAGACCTTAATGATATCCCCACTATGTTTTTTTCCACGTAGTAACGCTACCAATATCTCATGACTAAGAAAAACTAACCTACTAAACAAAATTAGGAACAAAACAAATTAGAATGAAAACATATACAATACCATGGTCCATGATATCAAGGTTATTATATCTTATGACAGATATGTGCATTGACTGGCCCGATTCCTCTTTAGACAACTAAGGACATATCCCTCAACTCTATTTTGATTCTACATAGTTTCCTTTTTCCAATGCATACATTTAGTCAAAGTTAAATATTTAAAGATATTCTATCCTTCTACGATATTAGAAACTCAAATCTCTTTGGGATAATTTTTTTTAATATATTGTGATCATAAACAATTTTATTTCTTCGCCAAAATGTCAATGAAACAATGTCTTCAAATCCAGAACTATAGTAGTTAATTTGAAATCTGGTGTTTGGAATATCTTCTCAAGTAACTATAACCTTTGTGAAACATCGAAAAAAACATGATCTCTCTACATGATAATACATCCATAGTTGATTTTGATGTATCATAGTAGAATATACTTTCTACCCCAAACTCAAGAAATTCAAGGATTAGTACTGATTTATGTCTGAACATAACATCGTAAAATAATTTCTTACATTACATTTCCACAGAAATGGAACACACATTCTCATAATATTTTTAATCGGTGATTCCAATCCTGAAATATCACACAAAAATTCATGTAGTATACCATTAATCAATGGAATCAATGTGTCTCAAATACATTTTTAATTGGTTAAAATGACATTAAAACTTCTATATTTTTTTAATCTATAGGAATTCCATTTTCAAAACTAACATGGTTTTGTAAATGTATATCTTATACCTATATATCATAGACTGTTAAAATGTAATATAAATGAATTTTACACTGAATAACTATTACTATCATCATGAGTTTCTCAAGTTCCCATTTTCTCATAGCATTCACCAAAATTTAATCAAAAAACATAACCACTAAGTAATATAGATACCTCTTAAATATTATATTCCAAGATTGATTAAATAGAGATAGTTCATTAATATGACCATAATATATAATTTGATATTTAGAACGTTCATATCTTCTTCTAAAATAATTCATTTAAATATCCCTCTTTAGAACAAGAAATTGGTGATAAAAAATGTAATTCTATTTTTGAGGTGCACAGGCCGCCCAATAATTGATAAAACCGATTAGAGAGACTAGGAAGATGATATTTATTATTTATCATAACTTTTATAACATTCATTTACTCCACACAATGTATGAGACTTATATATAAGTTATTCATGAATAGAACATGAGCATCCTATGTATACATACTCATTTAAATAAACCGTTTAATTTATAAACTCTTCCAACTAACAATTAAATTCAATAAATTCAATTGGTTTCATTTAATAAAATTATAGTGACATAGGACTTGTCTATATCAAAAGATCCATCGCAAACTCAACTACTCTTTTTAGTGGAAATGTAATGTTTTTTTTGGAAAAAACAAAAAAAGAACAACAAATAGTTTAAAAGTCTCCATATACAAAATCATCCATAAATTCCAAGGTAAGAACCGCCAACTAATAATAGATGGTTCTAACCACTATTTTTAAATGTCATAATTTTCTAGACATTACCCAAAAACCATCCCTAAAGTGATGATCAACATCATCCAGAGATATGAAACTAACATTTTTAGAATAACAGTTGATGTGATTTGAATGATGTAAACTAATATGTGTCCCAAATCATGTTATAAAAATTGATGCGATGAATTTAGAAATCCCAAAGAATTATATCCCCATAGATAATAAAAGAAATCTATTTAAAAATAAATTATCACGACTAAATTTTTTCAAGATGATTTTGAAGTTATAAAATAAATGGTATCAACTCAATTGAAAACCCCAAATTATAAAAAAACATCATCACTCCAATAGTATTTTCAAATATAACTCATTATACTATATTATCTATATTGACCATTACTATATAATTCATTATACAACTAACAACTATCATTAAGTGGAAATATGGTCATAATATTTAATCAAAAATGTATTACATCAATGGTTAACTTTTAATATCATCTAGGGAAATTAAGAATAAATTCATAAATTTATCCATATACTCTGTTACTGAGAGATAATGTTGATTCAAACTAAAGAAGTACATTATTATAGAAATATGAAGGGATTCAAGATATAATTTTCTATTAAAAAGTATTTAATGATCATATCATGGAATTAATTAGTAAAATTTAGCATAAATAATGAATTCCTAAAATGGAATGCCAAAAAACTCTAGTGTATATATTGTTAAAATCACGTTCATCACAACTAGTGTCCTATGAAAATTGAAGAATCAATAAATCCAATTTAACTATACTTCTTCTAATTTTGGTTTAGAATCCCCATGTAATATTGGTGGATTCTGTTTTTCCAATTTAATATTATGATCTAATTTTCATGGGTCATAATACTTATTACCATATATATGGCATATAAATCTCCAAAAATAATTTAAACCAATCTCTTTTTTCAGCTATAGAATTGTTGAAAAAAAAATTTCCAGCCTCTTCGAGTTGGTTTCTATGAAGACTACCCAGCTTCATTCATAATAACCAGAAAAAATCTATATTTAATATCACTTATTATTAACTTATGGATTATTAATACAAATTTACCAAATAATGAACTCACAAAACATAGGTTTTAAAAATTTCACATAGTCAATACTTAATAAAATTTGAAAATATTACAACCATGTTTTTTCAAAACAACAATTTCACTTTTTAGAATATCACAAACTAGTTTACATAAAAAGAAAAATACAGTATTAATTAAAATTATTACAATGAATTCATGTAATTAAACACCCATCATCTGAACCCATGATGACGCGGTGAAAATTCACCTAGAACTATAAAAAAATACTAATGTACCCGAACTCATTTGTAACATAATGTTAAAAAATAAGAGGTTATAACAAATTTTTATACTCTAAATTTCATGTTCTATAAATACCACTCATTAAGAATATCCCAAGAGATATAATGGAACTATTTTCTACTCATTGATAAAATAATACTAAACACATATACAATTTCAATGGATAGATAATGGATATAGCATTTATCCGAAATAATATTGACGTATTGAATAAACTGGTTTCCATTTTTTATTTATATTATCGAAAGAAACATGTATAATTTGTATCAAAATGATATTTAGGCCAAGAAAAGATATTGTTTGTAACATCCCACCACTTCTAATTGTATTTAAGAGTGATGTTGGAGGTACTAGGCCTTAGGTAAAATCCCAAAGACACCAAAATATTGAAATAAATTCGATGTGCCTAAATAACATTTGAGGGATAATTATCCCATTTGAATGATAAAAAAATATCATGTAAAACCTCATAGAGATCTATATTTGGAATATAAAAATCCAACTAAAAACATAAATGGAGAAATAAACCATATCACTATAAAAGAAGAAACCCAAAGAAAAACTTAAGGCATCCAAAGGAACACATAATTAAATAATCCAATGTGACATCGAAAAATAATAACCATCCCGCTCAAGTTTCCCACTAAAAATTCCAATCCAATGGTTTCAAGAATCATAAAAAACAACTCAAATACATTTCCATTACATGTATCCAAATAGATTATACCTGTGAATTCAGATTGATTCCAATGTAGGTGTTCCTCAAAACTTAATATGATATCCTTAATGACTTCCCAACTCATGCCAACATTAAACAAATTGTAATAAAAATAATTAAATATAGCTCAAAATAAGTTTGAAAATTTTATATCAAAACTATAATCATTATTTGTAATAGAAATCATCTCCAAAGTATTTAAAGAATTTCTCATTTGATTCATCTTATTCATTTCCATGACTACACACACTTCCACACACATACATCCAAGCATGTTGTTACCATTGATATAGTTGTTTATATCCATACACCATCACCATTCGATGGTGGACCATCAAGACTATTGTCTATCTCATTTAACCCACACCAAACCATTTATACCATTATCATAGAAATTCACTTACCAAAAACCAATTACCATGGAAATTATTTCATATAATACCATTTCATAGTTTCAAATATATCCAAAAACAACTTTTGATTAATCAAAATAGAAAAATAATTTTAAGATGTCATTTTAAAATTATATACAAGGGGTTTTCCACATACCAATAAACCCCCCAAAAATATATTATAATACTAAAAAAAGTATTTCTAGGAAGATTCATATATGATATTCAAAACCATTTGAGTCAAATAATATACTTAAAGATAATACATCATGTAAAAAATTAATTGGGTTAAATTGTGAAGATACCAACCACAAAGACATTGGTAAAAATGAACAATTACAAAACAAAACATCAAGATCATATCCCAACCCACATGACATTAACTATATCTAACTTTATTTCTTCATAAACCATTCATAACCAATATATTTATCCATAAAGGGTGAGATATATGGTTCCAAGACAGATAAGACACTTGGATATAATTAGAGTAATGATTAATGGGAGGTTACCAATAAATATGGGTCTCTAACACAATCTAATTTGTCCCATGATTTTCCATGAATCAAAGAGGATCATTTCTCATTCATTGGGAGCAAGAGGAATTCAAGTAATGTGTTGAGTACAGGAAAAATGAGTTCCTAAAGGTGTCATTTTTATCAAAACCACTTTTATGGTGGCCTTTGATATACCATATGTTTCAGTCACATGGTATTGAGAACCATACATAAATAGTCCAATTATATTATCTTGAGGCCATATCTCACATGTTTTTCTCATACAGTTAGAGAAAATAATAACGAGCCAAGAATTTACCTCTATTTCAACATGCAAGCATTCTCTAAGGAATTCAGACTATTTGGCCAAACCATCTTCCAACCATGTTCCTCCATAGTGACCAATTTCTCCCCTTTAATATTTTCTTAGATATGCATCACTGTTTCTACAAACCATTTATAAAACATGGACCTCCATAAAATCCACCAAAACATACCAAGAAAACATGGAACCTCCCTAATCATAACTAGAACATTATATTGACTCAAATAAAAAGAATAAAGGGTCATGAACATAAATAAAAGGATGTTATAAAATGAGTAATCTATTTTTTATAAAATACTTTTTCACATGGGGGAGTATAAATACATGTGTCCATAATATGAAAAAGTATTAACCAACTAAGTACGAAGGCGTTGAGGAGAACATATCAAGACTACATAGTGGATTAGCAGTGATGTGAATTTGGGAGGATTGTGTGATCCCTGGTAGAAAACAAGGTGTTTGAGTAATGTGCATATAGTGTGAGAAATATTTTAGAAATTTCATTGAATTATTTGTTCATATCAGGGTTATTCATATCTTAGGTGATCAAGTGAGGTTTATTCTGTCATTATGTAGAGGGATTTAGTGGCTATGATGGGTGAAATCCCTTCCCTATATCATTAATGGAAAACCAAATTATATGCTTCAAATTGGAATTTGGGATTTATATTGAGGAATTCATTCTATGGATGTGAAAAGACTCTCATGTTAATTACAATGATATTATCTAGGAAACGTGAATGACCCAAGATTTTGATACTCTATGGAAAATAATAAATTCATAAAAAATATCTGGATCTCTTAACTATCCCACCATTCCCCATAAAATTCAGAGTTTAAATTCTTATTTTGTATCTTTGTTCTAATAATGGTTACCACACAGTTCTCTTCGTAACTTTTCTGTATTTAGATTCCCACATGGTTACCTTATTTGATTGCCATAATTGTCAAGCAATTGTTGATCAAGAGATCTAAAAACACTAATGTGGTTGTTACATGGTTTAATCAGCCAATTTTTTCTATAAATAATAAAAAACAATTATTTTTTCAATTCATGTAGGTGGTTGAATTTTTTGTGGGTGTCCAAAACTAAACAAACTTCCAATAGATGAATTCTGGTTAGTGAATGAGGTATCATATATATAGGGCTCCCTCCTATTGGATTTATCATATCATCCGTCAGTGGTTTTTCATTTATATTTCTAGTATTTCATGTGTGGTATTACCCACATACTGAATAGTTTTATTTATGAGTGTTTTCTCATAGTAATTTTTAAAGAGTGTGTAACCACTTTTAGCCATTGTGAGATCATTAATTTTTTTTGGGTTTTCACGCCTTTCATTTGTGGGGGGGGTTCCATGTTATTAGTGATTTCATTTATATGAGAAATTTTTTATTTATATTATATTGAAATTATTAATAATCTTATCAGACAATTATTTTCAGTTAAATATGTGGTATTAATGTATTGTTTTTACCATTACTATTAATTTTTCTACTATTTATAATTCACATAAATTTTAATATAATCTATAAATAAAACTATATTTTATTATTTACAATAGTAATATATTATTCAAATTATTAAATACACAGTTAAAAATTAAGGGAGGTTATACTCTATAGTATTTTACACTTGGAGGTGAAATTGGAGTTCTAGGAATTCAATGGGAAATATTATCCATTATAGAAAAGAAAAATTCAGGTAGTGTTTTGGATGTATAATTGTATAATTGAAATTTGAATGAAAATTGATAATAGATAAGGGTTTTTTGGGATCCCGAATCCTTAACATGAATGACAAGTTGATACAACTTATATGAATGGAGACATTATAGTTAGTGAACGAATGAAAAATTCAAGATGAAAATATCATCTCAACTAACACTGGATAATCAGTTATTGAGAAAATTGGAAGATGACTTCTCAAAGATAATGGTTTTATAGATATGAAACTATTTCATATTGATTTATATACATGGGGATGATATAAGGTTAGATATAGATGGTGTAAGAACCATAAAAAATCGGAATAATGATTGTATTTTTAGAACCCTCCAATATGAATTCCATGTAATGGCCTCGAGAAGATCATTGGTCATTGTGAGAATTTCATGATATCATATTCAAGAATCGCACTAAGAATATATTTATTATAATTATAAATGGTAAAAATTTAGTTTTTAATTATGCGAAGATATCAAAGAACATGTATGTGATTATGGGTGGAATATACAAGGAGGTGGATGATGTTTTTACATTAATTACATCAATAGAAGTGATGAAGATGTTATGCCAATAGAAACATAGTAATAAGTCTAAAAGATGTTGGGTGATTCTCCATGATTAGAAATTACTACCTATTTCCAAAATTGTATCAATATATTTTTGAGATAATTTTGTTTTGTCCAAGAAGAACATGTTCATTTTCAATACATCAAAAATATGAAGCAAGGATGTCTTATAGTGGATCCATTCTGAAATCTCATAAAAAAATTTATATCTCGAGGAGGAGTAAGGTACATAGTATAATTCATTGATGAATATACATAGAGTGGTTTTTTGTAACCAATAAATATCATTGAGTTTGTTTTTATGTATTTAAAACATTAAAACCAAATAAGAAATTATAATTTAGAATGAAGATCAATTTTTTGAGGAATTATAATGGAGGGGAATATTCATGCATGGATTTTGATATTTTCATTCAATTGGAGATTTTTAAGTGAAATATAACCATGTTGTACACTCCTAAATATAATGGGGTGGTATAGTGGAAGAGAAATACCATTTTCTATAGTAGAAGGGTGATTTTAAGACAATAAGAATTTCCCAAACATTCTAGGAAGATACATGGAATTTTTCCAGTTATTTGATCTACTGATCTCCATCAATGGTGATTGATCCAATGACACCAATGGATATGTGGACTATTAAACCAAATAAATATTATTGGTTCTATAATATTTTATGTCTATTATATTCATTTTTTAATATATAGAAATGAGATATGTGGTATTGGAGATCTGGGAAATGTATCATCTTAGGATATGCTAAATGTGTGAAAAAGATTCATTTTTGAAACCAAAATAAACATAATCATATCATCAGTAGATATTTAATTTCTTTACAATACAATATAAAGTTTAAAATTTATTAAGAGATAGATAAATAGAATAAATAAACTAAAATTATTGATACAGAGTATAAATCATTGTAACAACTGGTATCCTTTATGGGATAACTGGAGAATGATGATCTTATAATATTAGATCTTGGACTATAATGATCAATTATGGAGAAAAGAGCACCAATATAACACCCATGTTATTTAATTGAGAGAAATATTTCGTACTGATTATTGATAATGGATGGACAACCATATGTTTTCGGAGGATTCCTAGAGTCTATATGAATCTTCATGGATTGAGGTGACACATGATGAAATTGAATCCATACATAAGATAGGCACATGGGATCTTGTTTTATTACATCATGGACGGAAATAAATGAACAAAACATTATTCCTCTATAATATATAGTATAGAAATAACTAGGTTGAATGATATCATTCACGATTGGTGGTTAATGTATATTCTCAAAAGGAAGGCATTGGTATCAATGAAACATTTTCCTTGATTATTAGACTTATGAGAGTTCAAATTTTTCTCGAAATGTGTCCTACAAATATTTTACTTTCATAGAAGTATGATATAAATAATTCATGTGTATATAGTGCTATTTATGAATAAATATATATTATCCAACTAAAAGGGTTTATAAAATAAGAAAAAAACATTGTTGGAATGTTTACAAAATCTCTACATGGTCTCAATGAGGTGCTAAGGTATGGGTTTAAGAGATTTGATTCCTATATCATGAGCTTGGGATATTATATTTTAACACAACAAGTCATTAAAAAATAAATATAAATGAATTAAAATTTGTTTTAATTTGATACATATAACTATCCTTTAAATCAGATTTTCCCGCTTCTATGTTTTGATTTTCAAAAAACCATCATCTACAATTATGCTAGGTATGTTATTTGCTATATGATAGAACCTACTTGATTTGTGATGAATATACATATACAATTATGAATATTTATAAGAATATTAATATGAACCTAACAAATAGTAAATTTAATATTATTTTATTTTCTTAAGGCACTACGATAATCATGTCTTGGTTAAATTTTTAATGGGATATAAAATCAGTTATAGAATTAAAATTGTTATTTTTTGAATATTGAATTATTTTATTTAAGAATTAAATGAACAATATTTTGAAAATTATTTTCAGAAATGTATTTCATTTTTTAATTCTATATGTTTAAAATTTTTTATGGTAAATTTTTGTTATTTTTTTGAAATACATTAATATTTGATGAATAGTGAAATACGATAAAATTTTGTATATTCAAATTGACTTTTAAATAAACTATTTATGACATAATTTGTAATGTAATAACACTTGGTTTGAACTCATATTCTATTATTATTTTTTTGCATCCCATTAACTAATACAATTCATTGTCATGTGAAAAAAAATATAATATTGATTAAAATAATGTAATATTCCTCCTCTCCTCCACTAAAAATACCACCCCCATTTTCCTCTTCCTCCCAAACATCTGAAGTAAGGATCCTTACCTATGTTATTCACAATAATCCCCCCAAGGATCCTCCCCACTCCCTAGGTATATTTTTATAACCAAAAGGAAAAAACCAAAGGCCTTTTGAAGAATATCAGAGAGAAGATATCAGGAGGTAAACAACCTCTTTTGTTTTCATTATTTTATTTTCATTTTCTTTTTTATTATTCATCATTATTCAGATTACCTAATTAAAGAGGAAGAAATGATACATTAACTAAAATATTCCAGATTTCATCATTTTTATGGAAGACACATCATTATACTTTCCCACCTCTCCCACTTAATCCAGAAATTATAACACCATCTGTGATGTGTCGATTTACCGATATTTTGGACAATGTGATTATAGTTTCACTTAGTTTCTTTATTACTGGCCATGAAACAATTTATTTGGATAAAAAAATTTCAATTTATGTATTATCTTATATATAAGTTTTTGGAATCTTTTTTTACCCATTTTATTAATTTATCAAACAAAATAAATTCATTATGATGGATGAATCTCCAAAATTACCTAAACAAATATAAATAATGTTTTAACTTACGAATCACCCTCAAGTAAGAATAAAAAATGATAAATGAAATAATTTATGGTTATAGAAATATTTAAATACCAATCCATTCCAATGCTGATTATTCACTTCTAATAAACAAGAATATCCATCATGAAACGATCATGGAAATCATATAAAAATGCATCCATAAAAATACATGGAACAAAATACCAGCAATTAAAGGGTGAAATGATGTAAGGAAATGATTATATAAGGTAATATAAAGAGATATATATTTATTTAATATATTCATAACATTATTTTAACCATTCTAAAATAGGTTTAGACAAGTTTTATGTATGAAAAACCTGAGGTAAAGGAATTCTTAACCCGATTTTTATTCTTTCGGTTAACAATTTAATTCATTATTTATGTGGTGTTAAAAATATTTGTGTGATTAAATTTTTTATATTATGTTTAATTATGTGTATATATAGTTTATATACATATTCCATCCACTCTATTAAATATCACATCAATTATATAATATTTGTAAGGGTCTTTTGTTTTAAAATCTTCTTTTAACATTTTATTTAACAAAATCCCAATGTAATGTTTTTAAACAATTTTTCATGTTGTATGTATATGTTATGGTTATTGGATATTGTTTATGATGAAGGGTGGGGGAAATATTTACATCTAATGCATTGGTTATTTTTATGTTGGAGGTCGGTCGTATGGTTACTCTTAGTGTGACTATGATGGTTAAACAAATTGTAAGGTAGGCATTAGGGTCACAAATTTTATGGTAGCTAAAAGGTTTTCATGTTTACGTAATTAATGACCCAAGATAACTTTATGGACCTATTTATGTTCTTATGTAATGTGATAATCTTGTGTAAATCTCATGTTTCAAAAATGTAAGTACATATGGGTGATAAATGTGTCTTTTGAAAATGATTTCATACATTACAAATACTCACTGAATAATGTGTTCTTTCCTCCTTTTAACATCACTTACTGTTATTTTTGTGCTTATACCATTTTTTATATGATTATCAATTGTTATATGGTTATTAAGGAAAATAAGTTATCTATGTAAAATGTTGGAGTAATTTTCAAAGAAATCATGTTTTATTAGAAAAGATTTATATTTTGGAAGAAATAGATACTATTTTTATGGTATCCACTCAATATTAATGTGTAATTTTATGACTATATTTTATTCAATTTATTAAATCTATAAAAATGAAAAGTTACTCAAAGTTAAAGGAAGTGTTTTCTTTATTGAATTATAGATTATGATATTTTATAATGCCGAGTCTTTATAGTTGGTCTCAAAGGATGGTTTAGATAACATTAGGGGTTAGGTTAATATTAACATAATACCACAAATGCTATCTAATATATGGTTTATTTTTAATTATAAAGCATTTAAATATAACCATGTAGCTTTTACTATGATATGTTTGATCAGAAGGGTTGTCCACAATAGAAATAGGGAATCTGAAGAGGAGAGGAACTGACATAACATCATCCTTCTGAATCTAAATCCTAGAGTAGTAGGTATTAGAACTGAATATTTTGTGATTTTAATGGATTAGCTAACACAAGAAATAAATTTTGGGGGAATCTATAAAAAATAAAAACAAATGGTACAAAAATAGAGCATGAGAATAGTGGAACATTTTATGAGACAACACCATCCTATTTTCAATGGATCTTTTAACCCAGTATCCACTGAAGGATGGATTAAATCCCTTGTAAAGATATTCGATATTATGGGATATTCAAAAACTAAAAAGGCAACCCTTTAAATTTATAGGTTTTAAGGTGAAGTTGATCAGTGGTGGTAAATGGTTTATAATATCATAAAATACAAGTATATTTATGTCTTATAGTGGGATAAATATAAAAGTTTTTCCTTGAAAAATATTTTAATAAGGTGGTGAGACTTAGGATGTAGAAGAAATTCCTTGAATTGAAACAAAATAAGAAATATTTAGTGGCTTTTAATGAATAAAACTTCACCCAACTGGGGAGGTTTGATCCAAATTTTATTCTATATCTTGATAGAAAATTCCTTCTCTATTACTAATGAATGAATCCAAGGTATCGAAGGGAATTGGCCAGCCATGAATCCAAATTTTATGAGAAACTTGTCAGATGTACTGAGTGGGAAGAGATGGAGTTAGTAGATGATCACATGCATTTTGAAAACAAGGAGATTAAGTGGACCATTTTGGAAGAAATGGGTAATAATCAACAAAATATATATGATGGTAAAACAATCTAGTTTCCATTTTTTAAAAAGTTTGGAAACAAACAACCTCAGGAATTCCTTACCAAAACTGGGAAGTGTTTTAGATGTGTTATTTATTCACATATGGCCTGAGTTTGTAATGAAAATAACCCTAATACTAATCCTTTTATGGAATCTATTAATGTATTTAAATGTGGTGAGATGCGTCATTATGAAAATACTTACGCAAATATGGATCCAAATGATGCAAAGAAGCCATACTATAAGAAGAAAGGGGTAGTGAGATTCTTTGCAACTGTGTAAGAAGATTTTGGGCCATCCAATGAAGTTGTATCATGTACATTGTTTTTTTACACAAATTTTTCTAGTGTATTGTTTGAAAAGGGATATACACATTCTTTTATTACTGAGAAATTTTCTAGAAAATTAGAAATATAACCTCAACTAATGAGACCAGAACTTGTTATTAAAACACTAGGGTAAAATATTACAGCAAAGTGGAATTATAAGAATATTTATATTGTTGTATGTGGAAATAATTTAGCCAATTTTTTTTTGTTTTTTACATAGTAGAGTTTGATCTCATTATTGGAATGGATTGGATTTATGTTGATCATGCTAAGATTGAATATAAATCTAAAATAGTTGTTTTTTCGAATGATTTTTTGTTTTTATAAAATAATGAACCCATAAAATTGATAATATATCTGGAAGCTATGAATAAATTGAAATATAGAAATGAATTTTAATTTACTCACATTGTTGAAAACAAAGGACCTATTTAGATCAATGTTGTTCTAGTGGTAAATGAATACCTTGAAGATTTTCTAATGATTTACATGATGTCATTCTTGATCGGGATGTCGAATTCAAAATTTACATTCTTCCTGATGCAAAGAAAATTTCAAAACCACCATATCATGTGGCTCATATAGAACATCTTGAATTGAAAATAAAGTTTCATGATTTTCTTGATGAATGGTTCATTCGTCCTAGCACATTAACAAGGGGTGCTACAATTTTTTCGTTAAAAATAAATATTTTTCCACGAGACTTTGCATTGATTATATATATTTGAATAACATCACAATTAAGAATTTGAATCCTTTTTCTCATATCAGAGACTTCTTTGATCATATATAGGGAGCTCAATACTTTTCCAAGATTGGCGTGATATCCGGATACCATCAGCTTAAGTCGAAGCAGGATAAAATCCTAAAAATATTTTTTAATACTAGATTTGGTCATTTTGAATTTTTTTTACGCCATTTAGGTTTACTAATTCACCTACTGTATTCATAAATATTAAGAATATAATATTTCATTAGTTCTTGGATAATTTTGTGGTTGTTTTTGTTGACGAAATTCTGGTTTTTTTTCAAAAACAAGGAGGAGCATGAAAAACAAAAAAGGGATTTTTTTCAAACAATAATAGAAAGGAAACTGTATAGAAAATTCTGATTATGTGATTTTTGGTTGAAACAAATTTCTTTTCATGGGAACATTGTAAATAAGAATGGAATATCATTTTATCCTGCCAAAATAAGAGAATTTGATGAATGGTCAAAACCCATAAATGTTACAATGATTTATAGTTTTATTTTATTAGTAGTTTATTACCAATGGTTTGTTAAAAATAATGAATGGTTATCTAGACCACTTAACATGTTAATTCGTAAAAGGTATTATATTTATTTCCAAAGAATAATGAATGATTGTTTTATGGAACTGAAGAATAGATTGGTAAATGATATTGTTTTGGCCTTTCCATCACAAAAGGTTCTGTTTGTTATTTTCATTGATGCTTCATTGAATGTAATTGGTTTTGATCTAATGCAGAATGATCAGGTAATTGATTATGCTTCAAGAAAACTAAAACCTCATGAGTTAAGAAATCCCATATATGACTTGGATTTAGAAGATGTGGGTTTTGATTTGAAAATATAAGGGCATCATTTACATGGAGAAAAATATAAAATATATACTGAGCATAAAAGTCCTAAATATATATTCAATCAGAAGGTATTATACATTAAGTAGATAAGATTTCATGAAATAATAATTTATTATGATTTGCACGATAAATTACTATCCAGGAAAATAAAATAATTTGGCAGATGCCTTGAGTAAAAAACATCATGCATCATTAACCAAGTTGCATTTGGAACACGATCCCTTGATCAATGATTTGATGAATTTTGGATTAGAAGTTGTTGGTGCAGGAAATACCTGTATTTTGTTCTAGGTTTTAGTGCAATCATTATTTTCAGCAAGAATTGAGCAAGCGCAGAAGGAAGACCGTTAGCTATGGAAAAGGTATAAATGGTCAAAATGGGTAAGTATCAAGAATTTGACCTTGATAATGATTATGTGCTATGATTTGGATAAAGGTTGGGTGTTCCATGTGATTTATTGTTGAGGAATTAATTATAGTGTGAAGCTCACTTTTCTCCATTTTTAGTTCATCCATGCAATACTATGATTTACAAAGTCCTTCAGATGTATTATAAATGGTATGTAATGAAATGAGATATTTCTTATTTTTCCATTAAATGCCTTACTTGTCAATAGGTTAAAGTACAGAGGGTGTAACCAAAGGGAATGGTTCATCCTTTTGCAGTTCTAGAGTGGAAATCAGAGAATTTCTCCAAGGACATTTGGGTGATACTAACTAATATTTTTTGATGATAAAATGTGGTTTAGGTTATTATTGATCAGCTGAAACAATCTTTACATTTTCTTTCGATTTACGATACAAATTTATTGGATCATCTTTCTCGACTGTACCTCAAAAATATTTTTTGGGGTCATGGATTTCCTCTTTCCATTTTATCTGATTGGTATCCATGGTTTACTTCTAACATTTGGAAGGGGCTTCAGAATTCATTGGGAATAGAATTAAATTTCAGTACATCTTTTGATCCTTCTTCAGATGGGATTTCAGAATGAAAAACTAAATAATTGGAGAATATTCTTTGATATTGTTAAATGTACAACTAGGGATGTTGGATCCACATCATGCTTTATTTGAGTTTTCTTATAATAACAGTTTTCATTCCAGTATATAGATGGAATCTTTGAGGCATTTTATGTAGAATCAGTGTTGGACTCTTATGTTTCGGGATAATGTTAGTGAAAGAGCATTGATGGGGCCAAAATTATTTGAGGAAGTGGCTGAGAAAGTGAAGATGATCCAGAAACACTTGAGGAAATCTTAAATCAAACATAAAAGTTATGCAGATAAGAGAAGGAAATACATCACTTTCAAGGTAGGTGGCAATGTTTTCCTTAAAACCACTCCTGGTAAAAGTGTAATTTGTTTTGGTATGAAAATAAACCTATGTCTAAAATATTTTCACTACATTATCCACATTGAGGTTTCTATATAGAGTGTAATTAATGTATATCACAAATAGTTTATAACTAAACATTGATAAATAACTATAAATTATCCATACCTACAAATCTTCATCAATCATCCTTTTCATGTAACAAAACTAATTAACAAAACCATGGAACATTATCATGTTCTCCAATTTGATGGTCCCATAAATTTTTACATCATGTTGAATAGTCACCGTATCATGTATTTTTTCTTTTTAGTTGTTTTCCTTGAATAGATCATTTTTATATTCATCATAGAATTATAGAATATTGTTTATTAGAAAAATCATTAATGATGCTCTTATTGTTCAACCTCCTGATTTGGGTATCACACATCCTGGTTACCAAAATCCACACCTTGTCAACTGGGGGGGGGGTGTTGGTTGAAATAGTATCACTACATTAACCACATGTTGAAGAGTCATCCACTTTAAATGAAATGGGATTATAGGTCTCAAATATTATATTTCCGAAATAATTACAATAAAAAATTTCCTCAATTTTTTTCCCATATAGAATAATTAAAAGTGCTTAGTGTATCATGTCATTAATATTTTATTCAATAGATATAGTGTGAATCAACTAACCAATCAAATATTTTCATTATGGGTAAAATAGTTTGAAATGACTCCTGGATCATTGAAAAAAATCAATAATTGTCAATAAAAATAAAAAATAGCATCAATGGACTAGATCCACCAATGAGGTTATTCTAACATGGCCCACCATTGTAGTCATTGGAAAACACATAAAAATCCACCACCCATATGAATATTATTGTTTTTTATGGAATGGGGGTACTGTAACACCTAGGTTTTGATTGAAAATTTGACTACCTCTACAGTCATCATTTCAAATCACTTTTTAATGACAATTATGCTGTTGGAATTATCTTGAATAAATATTAATGATTTAGTCTTCAAAAACATTTTCTGACTACCTTCAATTTTCGAATCACACCAATACATATCTGAAATTTCACTATTTTGATCATAGTAGCACTGATGTCAAATTTTTTAGGATGGAAAAGATATTAGCATAGAAATCAAACAAAAATAGAGAATGAAAATGAATTACATTAATGATTTATTTTGTTGGATAGTTGCTTCCTACAACTATGGGATAAATGATTCCAGTTCTATTATTCATCCCATATAAAATACCCTAATACCATAAAATTGGTTTCAATGGGTTTTTATGATAAAAAATTGATGGTGTTTGGCATAATTTTATAGAATAAGAATGATTTATTTTTTAATAGTAATTTGGTTAGATCACATACCCCATAACAAACCGATATGACACTAGTTACATCCATAATCTTATAATCTCATTAGGTAGGTTTATTCCGATAAAATATGCTAATTTTGACCTAAAAATCATGAACATCACATCATAAATAAGATGTGGCCACAACATGTGTCTTGGGTTTGTAAATTAATATCTTTATAGACAAAAAAAATCTACCCTATAGATATTTCTTTATAGTACAAGAAACTTTCACATTCTATATAGAGAGGAAGGTATTAATTTATTGGGCATTCAATAAACATGGATGTTACAAATCACATGAATTTTTTATAATTAATTTTTTCACAGAACCACAATTTTGGGAGACATGGGATAGATCCACACCATAGAAATAGATCTGGTAATTTATGTGGAGATATTACAATGAAAGGGTCCCAATAGTAATTGAAATATCATATTCAAGGAAAGGGTTGAAATATTCCTTCCACCCAATGATCTAAGAAAACTAGTCAGATTATCAATAAGTTTCACTATAAAACTGACCATGAATGTTGCGATCTCATACTATTTATTTATAAGATAATTTTGATAAATCATCTTTAGGTATGAAACTCAACAAAATATAGACCCTTGGATTCAACTACTATAGTTATTGTATATGTTATAGAGCATAAAGAACATTGTAGTTGAGGACTTCCACTCAGTTGTTAATGTTATTACCCTCTTTAATAGAGTCTTAATAGTACAATTAAATTCATAAAATCTTAATTTGATATTTTATAATCACATTTACCACATGTTGGGTCATGATAGATAAAGGAATATCCCACTCTGATTAGTGGGCCACTCCTGTTATGGTAAGGGTGTGTAAATAAAACTAATGTATATATAATTTCTTAAATGATCTAACAATCCCCCATTCTATATCTATCCCTAAATCACTCATCATTATCCATGATTGACTATGGTCCTTGAGAATCAATTAATTCACTAACATACACAATAATTTCTTACATCTCATCCAAGTACCTCTAAGAGAACTCCTTATTGGATAGTTTCTGGTAATATTAATTATATATGGGGAGAGTGTCATTTTAAATTATTTTTCATAGAATTGGACTTGGTGACCTAAGTGGACGAGCTAGTCATCTGGGAGCCTTTTTCTCAATATATATTTTTTGAATCAAATCTGGTTTCTATTAATAGTTTACCTTTTACATTACAATAGGTTCAAGAATCAATGGAAACATGATGTGATCTTCTTTATATTAATGATTCAAGTGTGACTGGACCAAAATTACAATATCACATTAAAACTCATGAGATACCTATGATTAATTTAATGTGATAACTCTATGGAATATATATGAAATTATCAAGATGCGGTGCTATGAAAAACCATCTAGTGGGTGTATAATCCATTTTCTAATCATTTTCTTCTTCTCAATTCTATCAAATCCCATTCAGATTAAAAATTTCATAAGCCCGATGCATGTGGTTATACATGGTGACTCTAAAGATGAGATTATTATTACATTTATGAAAACTAGTAATCCACCAACATAGATTACCACTATTAAGCTGTTAAATTGGACTATTGTTGAGGATAGGGTTGAAAATTAACATACACCGATCACTATATTTTTTCCCTCACTTTTGTAATGGGTCACTTGTTATATATACAGTGATATGGAATGATCAGAGTGGAGTACAACAAATTTCTACATAATATCAGGTGGTCAGAAGGGGGGCTTACATTATTTTTGTTATATCAATGCAGAGACCGAGTTAGTTGAGGTAAAAAGTAAGGTTGATATCCTTCACCTACATTTAACTAACATGGGTGTAATGAGATTTCACTACCATCACATATATTTAATTATAGAACATGTTATATCTACTATCGAGTAATTGGAATCCCCATAAAGATGTCTTCTCTGATTTGATAGTTCCAACCATTATGTGGAAGTAGTATAGGGTGATAGGAATGTTTAAAACCACATTTCCATTGATGAATCAATTATATTTATTTGTACAGTATTTTAAAATATAAATATCCTTCAATATATGTGTCTTGTGGAAAAGGAGAATATACTACCACTAATGGGGAATAAAAATCAAGCTACCAAAGAACCATAGACCAAAGAACTAACCTCTAATGTTTAATGAATACATCCATTAGTAAAGGAAGTGGTTTTTGAAACCTTTAAACCATAAATAGTAAGTCATTATTTCTCAGAATGAATTTAGTGACATGATTGTAGACTCCATGATTTGTGTTTCATGCAATTTTACACAATAGAAGATGTATTTCCACATGTTGTAATTGGAAATGACCTCAACCAATCTCGAAAAGATCATGATGAGACTCGAAATATTTAATGGGGGTTAGTGATGGTATTGAAGGCACTATCCCGAAGGGCTAGAATAACATATCGGTACAAATCCCATGAAGGAGGTGTGGGGGTGAAACCCCCACGTTATGGAGCAATTATTATGCTATGTCTCTAAAGTGGCGCCTGAGGTACCTACATGTAAAAAACTATGTGCCACCATGCTAGAGCTGAATTAAAGTATTATTTTGGTTAAGTCCTTAAAATGGATCCCTAGAGAGGCCAAATCACTGATGATGGATAATTCTTCTTGGGTGCCACCCATCCATCTCACAACCACAAGCGCACCACAAAGTTGGCATGCAACCTACATGCACGCTGAATCACCTTTTGACCAATGTCATTTTTTTCCTATAAATAGATTCTTGGGGCCCTCATTTGGACGAATGAATTTCCCCAAAGATCAATTACAGCTTTGGTCACCCCAGTACTTCACCCCAATCTTCTAAAACATTCCAGTTAGTATTTCAAAACCTTTAGGAGAGGATTTAATGGAAGCTCATTGGACATTTGTCATTTTAGTGTTTGAAAACCATAACACGTGCACATCTAAAGATACCAACCTCCAAAAATAAGAAATACATGCATGCCACAAAATTATCCTATAGGTACATGAGTGGCCCACTTTTGGGATCACCTGGGAATAATCTTGAATTCTTGATCAAGGTCTCTTCCATGTATTATCTTACAAGTTTTTTGTTGGTTAAGTGAACATCAAGTTGACCATGTCTACTTGTGCACCCATACTTGCACACCCTTCTGTACATGGGTTCCCCTACTTGATTCACTTACTTTCTTTACTCTCTTTAGTCTACAAGCCATCAATCCTTCCTATAATCCATTCATGGAAAGGATTTTTCTACATTAGATCCCTTCTCTGAAAGGGATTCTTTTGAGACCTCCACCAACACTTCCTATCTAATGAAACATTTTGGAATGTCAAATCAGTGTGTCTCTTATTTTGGTTTATATATCCACATTCATAGGTTTTCAAAATGTGTTTAATAATTAGGTTAGTATTTATAGAGTTTCTATGGGATTGTATATCTGTATTCACATAGATATTTCTCCCAGAAACAGTGTTAATATTTTCCTAGTTTGGAGGAGGATTGGGTCCAGGCCTCTCCCTTCTCAAAGCTTTTACCCGAAACCTTAGGTCTTTGGTAGTTGGTGATAATTTTCATACCCAAATTTTCTTTTAATGATAAAGGATATGTTTCCCTCCCATTCCAGGATCACTTTTAGGAAAACCATCCTAGCGTAAGCCATATATTTTCTTGGAGTTGGTTTCATAATTGATCCTCCTCTATTATTCGGTGTCAATGAACATAGGAGAGATGGGAACAAGGACTTTTGTTCTCATTCCCTCTTATATTAGGCTTTGTCACCATGGGCATCTATACTGGTATAAGCCCCTAACCTTCATACCTTCAGCCTTACATTTTTCCCTTGTCTAATGTATTTAGAATAGATGGAAGGATCATCGCCTCACCCTTTTCCACGGTCACCTCGACCTCGATCACCCTGGAATCCATAGGTGTTCCCTCTTCCAATAGTGGAGAAAGAAAAATTTGAAAGTGTGAATGCCTTTATTTAATATTTTATATCCTCTTGTTTCTCACACCGAGTATGACTCATGTGGGCTTGAATATTTGTCATGGTCAATAAATTTTTACAATCAAATTAACTATGAGAACTCTAATTTCTGTTCAAATTAGGATATGTAAGAAGCCATTTTAGGGGCCAATCTCACTAGATTTCCTCTTCAAGAATCCAAGCGTAATTCCTTTAATCTGGGCATGCTCCTTAGGAATAATCCCAAAAATAAACCCAAAATCATCAAGGCATCATTTTAAGGATGTAAGACGAAACTCATTTTTCTTAAAAGAGTATACTCTCTTATGTGACTAATTGAATTATTTGGGATTTGATTCCCATCTATATGGGATACGTATGAAGCCTCCTTTATGTTCAAACAAAATAAACTATATCAACCCCGTTCTCCTTGGTCTATATTCCCAACATGGTGTGATCCAACTTGCAAACCCATATTCATTCCAATTTCCATTAGGCTGCTTCAGTATAAGTCCCAAACTATATATTGGATATTAACCTTCCTCTTTGATGTACATACCACATGAAATTAGATTTTATGGCTAGGTCCTTATCACATGACCATAAAAGGTATAATGTGTCCCATGAATTGTCACCAAACTACAGTGTATCTAATTTCTTTTACAATGATACGTAGGTATCCCATTTTATGTGCATGATCCAAAAATCAAATAAAACATTGTCTCCCTGGATGATAATAAATTCCAAAGATCCCCAATGAGTTTCCTAAAAACTAGTATCATCACAAATATGATTAAAAAAAAATCTATATAGTATATTAGAGGATACCATTCCTGGAAAATCTTGAATATATATAGATATTTCTATTAATAAACAACCTTAAATGAATACTAATGAATATAAATTTTACACATGTTAATAATTGAATTTATATTCCAAGGGAAACTTATTTTATTCTTGGTTAATTAATGAGTATTCATGAAAACATCTTAAATTTACAAAGAGAGTCCTAGAGTAGATAATCATTCCACCCAAATGGGTGTGATTATTCCAACCTCCCATCCTATCGACCAATGACTATTCTTAGGTATAATAATGATCAAAAGTAAGGAACACCTTCCATTGAAATGTGGGTCCTCTTTGAATAAAGAAATTTTGGGTGTTTCCAGTTCAATAAATAAATACAACGGAAACCACCGAGAAATTTTAATTCTTTAAACTAAAACACACATTTTCAAGAACTACGAAACAAAAATGGTTAACTCGATGTGAATACTTAACCATGTTAATAATGTTACTCAAATTTTAGGCTCCTATCAATTGATAAAGGAAGGATAAACAAAATAATCAATCATGAATGTCTCCATCTAAAAATAAGTTTCTTTAATGGAGTTGGTTGTTGTTTTCATGTTTTTCATCTCAGAATACCCCTCATTTGAAAAATGGATTTCTCCAAGAAAAAATCTGTGAACATTCTAATAGCTTCTCAAGATGGACCTCCATCCATAGGATAGATGTCATAACCAACCCAATGACTTCATCACTAGGTCTATAATGTGTTGGTAAAGGAATATCACTAGAAAGGTACAATCCTGACTTTGGAGGTTGCTTGACAGGCCCCTCAGGTCAATAACAATCATCGATCATCATGCAAATGATTGACAATGATCAAGAAGCAGATGGTTCCAACCTCTATCTTCAACAATTTTGTATCTTTATCCACAGAAGACAAAAATAAATCCCTCGCGTACTACAGGGTGGGGGATCAAGAGGCCACTCAAGGCCTCAATTCAAGAATGAAGGAGTCCTTCATAAGGATTACCACCTACAATCGCCGCCTAAATCACACGTTAGTGTACCACTAACATGATGGGGGTGTTGCCTCTGGATATTCAACCAAGGGATCTATGACCCATGCATGGAAGATGAACCACCTGGGACAATGTCCGGTTAACAAGGAGAAAGTCCTCAACCTTTCCTCCTCCAGATATGTTGTTAAACATAACTTAATGGAAAATAATGGGCAGTCGCATACACTCGTCCGTACTAATTTTTCTACTCATAAGGTTTGTTTGGAAGTAACCCACCAACCCCTCTAGATAAATCCTATGGAGTACTGTGAACATGAACATACACCTGCTTACATGTCATCAACCATTTAGTAGGCTCGTTTAAATGCATTGAAAGAAGCCCTTAAATCTAATGTGGGGGAACTGGTAAACAGGAACATACACATGTTTACAATCACTAATTATGTCAGCTGTCTCGTCTTCCAGTATTGTAGGAAGTCCATCAACCATACATGATGGAAAATATCCAATAGGAACATTCACCTACCAATGTTCATCAAGCATTCCAATAGTATGATTTGGTAGCACTTGAAGAAGTCATTCGGAAAGCTCTGATGATAAATTTGGGGCTGACACAACTCTCTACCCCCATGCAAGAGTCATGTCAATATCCATTGATAGGAAATGGTGGTCAAGAGAAGGCACATAAAACTACTCTAGATACATAATGGATGTATATTCCCTTTCTGACCACTGAAGTCACCATACACATCTTATCAATGGTGAAAGGGAAGACGCAAAACATTGCCCATATCCTGGATGCAATCTAGGATTTTTTATCAACTACTTCAACAATACCAGGGGTACATACACATAAATCTGTCCCCACACATGGGATGACACACCGTCATGCCATCCCGGAGCAGATACACACCTCTATTCCAGTCTAGGAGGGTCATGGGGCATACTCCCACATACCAAACAGACAACAAGATCGAGAACATACACCCTTTCCAATTAGAGGTAATCAGTCCGTTATGGTAACCACTCTAAGGGAAGCACATACACCTGCCCATGACAACCACTTTACCTAGAATGTGGTCCCATATAAGTATAATAGAACATAAATGAAGGCGTCTTGCAAAGAACTATTATAAAATGAAGAGTCATGATGCAATTTGTCTCCTCATTATGATGGAGTTCTTGAAGTCCTCAAACATTTATCTATTATAGCACAACATTATTCCCTCTCATTACCAAATTTCGGGTGTGGTAGTTGTAATTTAGAAGTTTCTCATCATACACTTCATCATGAAGTCTTTCTCCATGAAGCTTTGGTTAGTCTAGAGTGCTTATCTCTGGATGAGAGCCACATAAAACCTCAGTGTGGCTAGAAGACCAAGGACAAAGAAGATTTATCCCATTCTATAGTCCATCATGGCGATCCTCCCCATGATGTAATTTTCTATGAAAGTTCTCTCTGTAGTTTTATTAAGGATTGTCAAGACAATTTCATAATTGACATTGTAGCGATGATAAAGAACTCACATCTCAAGGCTCCTGCAAACACAAGGCCAGTCATGACTGATGTCTTTTTATTTAAGGGTGAAACACTTTCTCATCCAAAAGACATATTAAGGGAATGATAATCCTCCGAACCTCCCTTGGGTCATTTCTATTCTAATACCATGCATCCAGTTTTTTTAGACCAAGTTGAGAAAAGTATAGTGAATGATGATGAAGATATGTTATACATGGGAAAACCATTGTCCAAAGGATAAATAATAATCATGTTATAGCCTTTGTAAAATTCTATGTATAACATTCAATAATTGATGATAGAATATTTCAATCAAGAAATACATCTCAACATATGTAAAAATATTCATCATTTGAAAATCGAATTATTACCATATGATTAATATCAAAATCATATAAAAGTAGTTGGAGGGTTGAAACATCAAATTTACTGGGCATCTCTATCAGTTTCCCTACATCCAAAGGTTGAAAAACATCAGATAACCCAACATCATGCATGCCTCTCTTCTCTAAAAAGGCTACGCTAGTTAATTTCTGAATCCCCATCTATTGTTTGTATCAAAGGATGTCGTGCATATGGAGAATTACATTTCACTGCAATCCAAAATTAGAAAAGTCCATTAAAAGTGGTCACATGAAATGATTTTGATCACGGTAGGCCACAATCTATATATTTTTCATGTAATTGAATGTATGCTCAATGACAAGCCTCTACCATCTCTCATCAGAGTCATGACCAAAGAAATTAGTTGTTGAGTTACTTTTACATTATGGATCTAAGAATCTTGACCAGGAATCCCTCGTAGAGGATGTTAGGAATCAAAGAATGAAAATGTTTGAAATAGAACATTGATCTTTTGAAAGAGGTGATTTAAATGGTGCTCAGATGATTCACCTAGATAATTTATGAACCAAAATCCACAAAATATGAATATTAGTTTCATGAATTTCAGCCATAGCAGTTCAAGAATCACCCTAGCTTGCAAGAATGGGGGCTCAATTAATTCGACCATCAAATTCATTCAACAAGGTTCAACAATTTGAAGAAGAAGAAAAGGAATAGCAACAACCTGTAGGGATGAGGGATTTTTCACATGTTTAATCCCCTCCTCAAACAAAGTTATTTTTCTTCTGATTAAGAAAGAAGCCATAATGGGAGTGTACAACATAACTATCTGAGGATTCCCTTCAGGTGACTGTGTGATAATAATTTTTATGGAATTCATCATATAAGATAACTGAGTCTCTTGGAATACAAAAACAATGATGATCTCTCAAAAACACTGATATAATTCAATCGATGCATTATGAATCAAAAAATTTCATTAATAGAACTGTAGAAGATCCCCCAGAAAATGAGTCTAGTTCAGGGGAATCATAAGATAAATTTTATGTCTATAATACAGTAAACCCTGAGGTAATAGAAGAAGGTGTGCTTACAAGAAATCAGAGGCTTTCCCAGAATCTAAGTATGACTTCAAATAACCAACTCCCCCTGCTCTGAAAGGCATCTAACAAGGGGACATGAAAATGTCAGATCACATCTCACTTTTCCACTGAATAAGGTCAATCACATTTCCATTATTAGATATTTTCATAGTATGAGAAGGAAATGAAGGAGTTGAAGAGACTCAATTCAATGTTACTTCGAAATAGAATTTCTGGTAGACGTACTCCCCAGGGAGTTCATCAACTTGAAAATCATGTAGGAGATCCTTAGTAAAGAGGATTTGTAGCAAATACAAATGGGGATATTGTATTCCATCTACTGGGTACACAATCAATGAATGATCAATTATATCCTGATAGACTTCTTCCTATCTGTTATCCATGGAAAATATTAACACCACCATCGGTGGTTTTTCGATCGTTGCACCAGCTCATGATCTAGTTGTTATACCTACATAGAATCCTACAAATCCAGATATTCCTAAAATGATTATGAACACAATTGAGGAATTAAGGAATTGATTGGAATCTATGGAGGAACGACGTGCTCTAGTTCAGTTGGAAAAGAGAGATTACCATGAATGGGTGGATGCAATTCCTCCCCCACCAAATTTTGTGTACAACACATTCCCTATATTTAATGGTTCTGAAGATCTTGAACAAAATTTAACACATTTTGTTTCTCATTGTGATCCCATTATAGGAACTTCTCAATAAAATTAAGTAGTTATGCATAGGTTTTTTGTGCAGTCCTTAAAAGGACCAGCTTTTTTCTGGTATACAAATTTACAATCTCGATCAATTACTGGATGAGATGATCTCTGTCAGAAATTACTACTTCAATTTAGCTCAAAACTAAAAAAATACAACTTTTCTAATCATACAAATTGTAAACAAAGGGAGAAGGAAATAGTTTCTTATTTCATTTATTGATGGAAAGGATTAACATATTCCTTAAGTCAGGTACTCCCTCAAGAAGCGTTTCTGCCAATTTTGGTGGTAAATCCATGTGATCGGTTACGCACACCATTGATCCCTGTGAAATACACAAGAGGGTTTCAAGACCGTACTTAAATTGCTCAACATACGGAAGTCTCTATTATAGAAACTAAGGCTAAATGTCGTGTATTTTATCAGCTATGGGTAGGAGGATAGGATAGGTAGAATCTGCCACAATCACACTCAAGACATTAATCATACTGAAGGCCCCCCCTATAATGAATTAGCAACAACCACCACCATGTGAATATGATCAATTATATCAAAGGAAGAAAATTTTTGAAGAATTAAAGAATAATGTTTATTCTTTGAGGAATGAAAACGTTTCTTAGTTACTTCATCTCAGCCTTATAAAACAATTGGGTTCGGATTCGAAGGCCGAAGAATCCAAATAAAAAAGGAGTTACAGATATTTCGAATTATGGTCCCTTTCACAAAATGTTTGGAAATCCCAACCTGGAATGTTTTGTTTTCAAGAACCTATTTCAATAGATTGTAGGATCTGGGAAAGTAAAACTCAAAATGTTCATCATATCATGTAGCATGTGTTACTGTTACTGATCCAGATGAAGAAGGAGAATGGAAAGATGTCAAAATAAAAAAAAATCAGAAATATGGAAATTTGATGATCAGGAAAACAATCAACTGGACAAATTCCATTTTAGAAAAACTCTTTAAACAATTGATTGTGTCTTCTCCCAATCCTTCCATAGTAATACCATCTTCATCAGAATGATATTCCTCAAAGAATCGAAGCGATTTTAAGGATCGAGAGCAGTCATACGGTGATGAGATCACGTCAAGACTAAAATTATCCTTGACCCTGGAGGATTTTATGCCATATATTTCAAAAGAACGAGCACCTCCTTGCCAAATGACAAAACCAGAATTAACCTATGAAGAAGAATATTCATCAGTTGAAGAATTGATCATTGGTTCTATTAAAGTTATCAATTTAATTTATCCTTATTCAAATGGTTATTTTGATAATAATGAGCCATAATTACTTGTACATAATTGGGGAACAAGATTAAGAGGCCATGGTCGAGGATACAGATGATGAAATGTAAATTTTAGAGACCATAATTTTAACTCTACCCTTGCTCGAATGATATATACGGTAGAAAGTTGTGTAAGATCCCTTCAGCGGGCTCAACAGTAACAATGAGTTTCATCCATGAATGACAGGTTTGGTTCTGACACAATTATTTTGGAAGAACGATCAGAAATCACATCATAATATTCTCAGAAAATGAACAGATCTAGTCAATCTAATTTACCAAATCTATGAGTATTTACAGCATCTGCTCCAACACAGAATACGACTACATCAGAAGCATCAACTTTTAAAGCACCCACAATGCCAGATCTCCATGCATGTAAACACAATCATTTGGACCAAAAGTATGATGTATTGAAACAATTTTTACCATGTATCCATCATGTTATCAATTATGGATGCTTTTAATCATTCAAAAGATCTTCAAGAATCACTCATTGAGGCTTTTTCAAGTCCTCCATAGTTTGAAACTGAATTTGCTGCTGGGGAGATTTACAATATAGAGAATGATCCTGCAGAATGTCCTGAAGTCATCACTTTTATAGAATAAGATGAAGATGATGTGGTGTATGGGAATATCATTCCCTTGTATTTTTCTAGAAAAGGAAATCATATTGACATCCGATGATCATTCATTGATATTGGCTCCAGAGTCAACCTCATTCCTATTCATACACTTCATCGATTGGGCCTAACTGAATCTGACTTATCTCATTCGATTTTAATTTTCCATGATTATAATAAGAATGATCAAGAACCTCTGGCTTAGATTACAGTTAGAACTCAATTTGGAGATCATGTGTCCAATTCATATTTCATGGTTGATCGTAAGGACACAACCTTCAATATGTTTCTTGGAAGGCCTTGGTTTCATCAACATGCTATCATACCTTCATCAGACCACTAGTGACTTAAGTAATGTTTCTATGGTCAAATAGGGATGTTTTATGGTGGCAAGGCTCCATTCAAAACTTGGGAATCTCAATACACTAAGGAAAAGTTTTATTACACAAAAGGAATGAAGTCCATGACTAAAGAAATAACCAGAGTTAATGCTCCAAATGGATTGGAAAAGATCCCAAAAAATCCATTCATACATCTGAGTACAGAATATGTGTTACCAATAAATCAAATTAAAATGGTAAAACCAAATTCAATAACTTATCCAGTAACTTCCATAATGTCAACTACAGAAACTGATCCTAACATCATGGGAGAGATTTCTAATTCATCACATAATTGTGGTAGCTTAAATGGAGATGTAATTATTTCATCCACTGAACAACAACAATACTCTATTTCATCAACCAGAGTATAATAGATTGTAGAAACACTAGATAAAGATAATGATGTTGATTATAAATCCATTATCTCCACTTTATTACCCTAGGTAGACCCTTATTCATTAGTAGGGTTAGATTTGGTGGCCTCTTTTTCAGGATGTTCAAATACTGACTCCTCCCCTAGCTCCAGATGTTTTTCCTCTGCATCTATAATTAAAGTGGAAATTGAATAGGTAACACATAATGATGAAGAAGAGGAAGAACTTAGGTATTCTCCTTTAAAATTTGACGAAGGTGTCACTACCACTGTGGATGAGCATAGACGAATAAATCATGGTAAATTAGAAGATCCATACCCCACTCCAATTAGTGATTCCTTGACCTCTGAAGAGAATGAGGTGTATACATAATTTCTAAAGCGACAATGAGATATATTTTCATGGAATTATAAAAAAACTATAGGTCTTAATCCTGATATAGCCACCCATAATTTGGGTTTCCCAGAAGAACATCATGGATTCAAGCAGACAGCAAGAAGAAGACACCCAACGGATGCCTCTAAAATTGAGGCTGATGTTGATAATCTTATAAAGAATAACATTGTTTGGGAAGCTCAGTATCCCAAATGTATGGGAAAAATTGTTCCAGTGAAAAATAAGAAATGTCAAATTAGATTTTTCATTGATTTCGAAGATCTTACTAGAAATGTCTTAAAGGTGATTTTCCAGTTCTGATTACAGAGCTTTTAATTAATGAAATGGCTGGATATGAAGCTCTTTCATTCATGGATGGCTACTCTAGGTATAATCAAATATGTATGGCCCTTGATGATGAAAAATATATAGCATTCAGTTTTCCTGAATGTGTGTTTTTCTATCAGGTAATACACTTTGGAATAAAGAATACAGGTGCAACATACCAATGTGCTATGAGCCATATTATCAAACCCTTCTTAAAGAAGATTTTTGATTGTTATGTGGATTATTTGGTGGTCAAATCCAGACAAATTTCCATTCACATGGTTGATGTGGAGACCATTTTCGAAAAATACGACAGTACAGATTGAAGATAAACCCCTTGAAATGTGATTTCGGGGTAACCTCGAGAATGTTTCATGGATTCATTATACCACATCATAGTATCAACATTGATCCCGAGAAAACAAAATCTCTCCTTGGTATGTCACCTCCTAGAAATTTGAATGAATTAAGAGGTCTCCAAGGACACATGGCCCATATTTGGAACTTTATCACCAATTTAGCATTCAAGTGTTCCCCTTTAATAGATTAATGATGAATGGAATCCCCTAACAATGGACTAAAGATTGGAAAGAAGCATTTGATACCCTCAAAAATTATCTCTTCAGTCCACCTGTATTAATCCCAACTTTTAAAGGAAGTCCACTTATTCTGTACATGACTTCTTTACAGATATCACTAGGTGCCTTTATCAACCCAAATAATGATGATTAGAATGAAAACAACATTTTCTATCTTAGTAAAACTATGATTGTTGCGGAAACTCAATATTTATGTATTGAAATGTTCTTCCTAGAATTAATTTTTGTACTTCCAATATTGTTGCACTACCTTCAACATCATGAAGTCCAATTGGTGTCTCACAATAATACTCTCAAATTTATCGTCAATTGTCTTACTCTTACAAGGCATATCACACTATGGGTGGTTAATTTTCAACAGTTTGATATCGAGTTTATGGCTCAAAAGGCAATAAAAGTCGTAACTTTGTCTAAAATCTGTGCGAGCATCCATCTACGGAAGATACATCATTTAATAATGAACTTTATAATGAAGAGTTATTCTCAATTCAAGATAATTCCCAAACCCAGGAAATATATTTTGAGGGTGCTTCCAGATGCCCAATAGGTAACAGAATAGAAAACCGTAAACTCAAAAAATTTGGGTTAGGGATTTTCCTTATTTCCCCATAAAAGGTAGTGTTGAATTATTATGTCATGTTCTCTAAAGGTGGTACCAAAAATGATGTAGAATATCAAGCTCTTATCATAGGGTTGGAATTGTCCCTTCCGGTGAAAATCGATAATTTAAATGTGAAAGGTGATTCAGAACAGGTAATCAAACAAATCAATAGATAATATTCAATCAGAAAAGGAGAGTTAATCCCTTTGTGTGTTTACATTAGAGGGTTAATGGCTGAATTTCTCTCAGATTTGACATTGTCTTATGCCCTGTGGTAACAAAATGCTCAAGGATATGAACTGGATAATGCAACTACAACCTTGGAAGATCCAAAAGTTATGAGACAATCCTCATCATTGCCCATCGTCATGTGGTCACACCTATTGATCAAACTAGAATGGATGAAATTAATGAAATTAGCCCTATTTCTAAACAATAGGGTCATACCATGGGATAGAAAGCATCCATCATAGAATATCATCAAAATGGTAAACATCTACTATATATGTCTGAAAAAGAACAGATCAGATGTTGAGTAGCCATTTTTCACTCTTTATGATACTCCAAACCACTGAAAGGTCCTATACAATTGAGTCAATGATGGAATCCTCTTTAAATGTATTGATGGGGAAGAGATTATAACTATCATGAATGAATTATATTTCATATTTTGTGGTTCCCACCAGTATGGGCACAAACTCTCTGATTAAATCCGAATTCTTGGAATTTATTGCCCATTAATGATGAAAGATTGTAATGATTTCACTAAAAAATGTCATCCATACCATGTGAATTACAACATCATTCATCAACCCCCGGAGTTTCTACATATTTTAAAATACTGTAGGCTATATTCTGAATGGGGAATGGATGTTGTAGGGCCTTATCCTCTAAACATGGCTAAGTAGTTAATGTATATTATCACAGCTACTGACTTCTAATCTAAATGGGCTGAGGAAATACCTCTCAAGGAAGCTGGAGCAAAAAAGAAATGTTAGTTTTGTCAAAAATAATATCATCACCAGATTTGGTGTCCCTCAAACTATTTTTACGGACAATGGTAGAAATTTTTGTTCTTCTCAGGTAATTTTTTGTATCAGGAAAATAATATCAAATCCAACCATTCATCTTAATATCATGCAGTGGCCAATCTATAAATAGAGGACTTCAATAAAACCATATCAAATATACTCTTGATTATAGTAGATAAAGATATGATGTTAGGTCCAGATAAACTATTGAATAATTTAAGGTCTTATCGGACAACTACTCATACTACTACCCAAGAAACTCTTAATTCATTAGTATATGGAACAAAAGCTATTTTCCAAATTGAAATGAAATTTCCATCACCCAGAGTTGAAATCTATGATCAGTTTTCTACAGATGAGAGGTATCATAAATGGTTAAATGATTTGGAATGATTTTATTAGAATATATTGATTGATATTCATCATCTAGATTTCTATTAGAATATTATATCATAAGATTTAAAAATGAATTTTTTTCTCCATTAATTTATTCCTGGAGAATTGGTATTGGTCCTTTGAAATCCAATGATACGAGGAAAGAAACATCTAAAACCTGATCCGAAGTTGGAAGGACCATATTCAACACATAAGGTCTATTCAAATGGACCTTATGACACAATATAAATGGATAGAGAACTTATTACAATTCTAACCAATGCGAGTATCTTGAAGAAATACTTTGTGTAGTTGTGCATATTCATCCTCATTGCAAGACTTTAAACAACATAGTACAATTTCCTTCCTACGAGACATAAACCTATATAGCCCCCATGTACTAGTTGGAATACATTAAAATGCATAATAACCATAAGTGTCCATGTTTCATGAAGTTAAAATGTCTAGCATCTTCATCCTTATAGCATGATGTTAAACAGCATGACATCATTTTTACAACTAACTTTTTATCTACTTGAAGTTATAATCTTTCATAAGAAAACACCATTCACATCATCACTAATACTTAGTATCACATGAGTCCCTCTTTTTCCTATGTATGAGTCAGATCTACATAAAGACATTATTTCAAGAACTACGTTGGGATTGATTCTCATTTTCCAATGAGATATGTAGTGACACCTAAATCACTAATTTTGGGCCCATCCACAATCACAAAATCTTATTATTTAAATTTCTCCTCCTGTGTATGAATAATATATATATATATATAGTGTTTCCTTAAGATATATAATTTAGTCCTTATACCATTTTATGTCTTAAGTTTTAATATTCTATGAGAATGTGTCAAAATCCCCCATTCATCATGTCAAACTCGATTAGAATGAGGAATGGTTGCTTAAACATCTATGTATGGCTTGATTATAAACTATTTGAGATACATAGAGACACCTAGATCACCAATCATTGGACCAAACTCAATAAAAAATCCATTATTTTCTGTATTTGAATCAAATCTGCATAGGGAATGTTTTGTGAAATATTTAGGACTTGATTCCTACCCTATAAAGACAAATTGTAATACTTGAGTTTTATCCCTTAATCTTGTTACAACATGTAATTATTTTAAAATCGGTTTATCTTCATATTTATCGTGTGACGTTAAAGTACATGGAAATATAACAACCCTATTATTCATTTGCGTAACCTTTGAAAAATAAAAGAAACTCTTACTACTCCTTGTTTCTCACACCGATCTTTTCTCACATGGGATTATAAATTAGGTAAAAGTATTATTTTTATAAACAATACATTACAATTTCTTATTGGGTTATTAATGTCCTCACTGCATGAATTAAAATTGCATCATATAATTTCTAACTTCCTGACATAAAACTGCATAGTATAATGTCCTCATTGTATGACATCATACTTCATTGAATAATGTCCTCACTACATGACATAAAACTACACATCACAATATTAATTCAGGGGTAACAAATAATGTCTCATTTTGACATATGAGTCAGATCTATGTAAACAAAATTTAACTCATAGCCAGTATTGGTTCAAATATTCATAATATACATCATACATAAACCCCTTCCATTTTTATTACTCTTATTCTTGAATTTTTTTAGATCTTCATAATCATTTTTATGGGTTCTAGTGACAATGATTCAAATATCTCAGAACTCTTTTTCTTGACTATGCAGCACATTCCGTTAGGCGGCCCTTGAATATGTTTCCCCCATAACAGGCATGTCAATCCAAAGATGGAACTATTTTTCTATGTATCATATGCAAAAATTGTCCCTATATAATATAACCCCCATAACTGATTTTTCAAATAATGGTTAATTTGTTTATGTTTATTGTATCTTGGTCCCCTTTAAAATTTGTTGACAATATGCATGAATATTTATTTTAAAACAGTCATTCAAGTATAATTGACCCTTTAAAATTCTCATTATCTAAATGTCATCAAGACCATGGTTTACAAATTTACCTCACCATTTCCTCAATGAAATATGAAATAAACATGAAATCAATTGGCCATGAATTATATATTGTTTACAATTCTGTTCTTAATTGCATGACCTAAAACTACAGACACCATAAATCTTACGTTTGGTTCAGACCTTCGTAAAATTTCTATTCCTCTAAATGTTTAGAAATATAGGGTGGAAATGTACTTTCCATACTCAAGTAACATTCTCCCTAAACCAAAATCTATGATTCAATAAATTTGAATCCCCATTAACTTTCTTTGGAATTTAGCAATATAATGTAAAACATAAAAGATCCCTTTTGTTTGAATATGAAACATGTTCCCGTAGGAAACCTTGCATAAGTTGCCCACATAACAGGCCTATCAGTCAAAAGATGCCATTGTTTGGCTATACACCATATTCCCTAGTTGTCCCTACATATGACAGCCCCCATAACGGGTTTTTCATATAATGGTAACTTCGCCCTTAGAAAAGACATCCTCTAATGCTTTTATCTCATTTCCCATATCATTTCTCTGTTCCAAAAATTCCCAAATCATAGTTTACAAAATTCCCTTCCATACCTAAATATGATAGTATGTTTCCAAAAAAATTATCAAGAAACTGGGAGAGTTTTGTACCATTGGTTTGAGCTAAAGTCCTTAAATTAAAGCCAACCAAATTCCACACTACATGACTCTATACAATGCAGTACAATTTCCTCACTACATGACTCAAAATTGCACAATACAATGTCCTCACTGCTTGACATAAAACTGCAGAGTACAATGTCCCCACTAAATGCCTTAAAACTGCACAATACAATGTTCTCACTGCATAACTTAAAACTGCCCAGTACCTATGTCCTCACTGCATGACTTAAAACTCCACAATATGATATCAAAAATTCCCCATTTTTGATAAATCTTAACCATTCCTCAAACTCCAAATTTTTAAATAAATGGTTTTTTATCCATGACATATGTTGGTGTAAAATAGTCCTTTCATTCTTAAAATTCCGCTCTTTGGAAAATCCAACCATTGTGGTATTGAGTCACCCAAATAATATTTTGCACAATATATCAACAAAAAAATGTTAATCTTCATAGAGATCTTTTGTTTGACTATTTATCATGATCCCCTAGGTGGCTTTGCATAAGTTTTTAACATAACATGCCTTTCATTCAAAATATGCCACTATTTGGTTGGGCAACATATGCCCCAATTGGCCCTGCATACCCAGACCCCACAATGGGTTTGTCAAAATAATGGTTACTTTGTTCTTAGAGGGGACTCCCCTTATGTTGATACATGTTTTAGATTTGGTGACCATAAAAATCATGACACAACATTTCCTTCGAAATATTTAATGAATTATTAAAGAAATTCGTAGCCACTGATTCTTGTTTGGGAGCTAATTTAAAAATTTATGATAAAATATATTCAACAATAAATACTATCCCCAAATTGTCCAACATTCATGAAACTCAACTACTAAGAGATGTGGTACTCATCAGATTAAGAACCCATGAAGGGCACTCTAAACAAAATTTGAGTCCTAGCTCACTAAACATATTTTTTTGTTTGGTTTATATAATATTGAGAAATAACAATTAAAGAGATATAATGTTTGTGGGGCTGTATATATAACAATAGAAAAAAAACTATACTCACTTGGTCCCATAGCTTATGAAAAAATTATAGGATCTTTCCAAACTGGGCATAGCTCGAAATCTTACCAAATGATCTTAGAATGCATAAAAGTGATGTAATTTTACATTAGCACAAGATTTCTTTTATTATGAACAAATAACATTATAAGGGGGGAATTTTTAGACACCATGAAACGTGTTTCATGAACTTATCCAAAATTGAATATGTAGTTACATGTGTTGTGACTTAAAATTACCTCCCCCGGGATCGAAAATATTCGTGCTGCGACTCTTCATTTATCATGGTTGACAACGATGGTAGTGAAGGCACTAGCCAAAAGGGCTAGGACTGTAGCCCGACACTAATCCCAAGAAGGGGTTCTGGAGTGCACCCCCCACAGTATTGAAAAATTATTTGGTTACATCCCTAATATAGCCCCCAATCAACCTGCGTGAAACACCTATGCACCACCGGACTAAAGCTGAATGAAAGTATTATTTTGATTATGTCCTTTATGTGGCACCCTAGAGAGGCCAAATCAGCAGCAACATACAATTCTACTTGGGCGCCACCCATCCAGTGCACAGCCACTTGCATGCCAAAAGGTTGGCACACAACCTACTTCCACGCATAAAATCCTTTCACCCAAGGTCCTATTTTTGCTTATAAATAGACCCTTGGGGCCCTCATTTGGATGGATGAAGTTCCCTAATGCTCAATTACTGCTCTGGTCACATATGTACTTTTCCCCAGTCTTCTAAAACATTCACGGTAGTTTTCCAACTACTTGAGAAAATGATTTAAGGGAGGATCATTGGAATTAAGTATGATTAGAGTTTGAAAACCATAACAGTTCCACGCCAAAAGTGCCCAACCTCCCCCAAATCATAAATAATTTCACGCCTCCCATTACTCCTATAGGAACTTGAGTGCATCAATTCTGGGATCACCTATGAATAATCTTGAAGTCTTGAGCATGGTCTCACCCACCTATTACCATATAGGTTGTTCATCGCTTAAGTGAAAATCAGGTCACCCAAGTCTACTTATGTGCCCATACTTGCACACCCTTATCTACACGGGAGCCTCTTCATGATTCACATAATTTATTCACTCTATTCAGTATAAATGCCATCAAGACTTCCTCAAATACATCCATGGAAAGGCTTGTTCATCATTGGATCCCTTTTAAAAAAGTGATTCAATTGAGACCTCAACAAAACCACCTGACGTATCAATCCATTGGGAAAATCACATCAACGCGTATCCTATTTGGTTTTTTATATCCACAGGAAAAGGTTTCCCAAATTTGATTCACAATTGGTTTAGGATTCATGTATTATCGTTTAATTTTTATATCCATTGTATCATGGAAATTTCTCCTAGAAATAGTGTTGGGATGTTGACAGGTTGTAGGAGGGTGGGGTCCTGGACTCTCCCTTCTCGAAGAGATGACCCAGAAACTAAATTCTCTTGTAGGGGAAGATACTGTTCATACCTAATTTTTATTTTAATGATAATTGAGAACTCTCCCTCCCATAACTAGATTAATTTTAGAAAACCCATCCTAGAATAATCCCCTATCTTTTCTTATTGGTAGTGGAATCATTTCTCCTACTCTCTTCTTCGGTGCCAAAGACCAGAAGAGATATGTGAACATGGAATTTTGTTACCCTTTCCGTATCACATTGGGAGTTTTCACCATGGGAAGCCATCTTGGTGTAAGACCCAAAATTTCATAACTTTATCCTTAAATTTTCCTCTTCTCTAATGTAAATAGAATAGAGGGAAGGCTCGCCGCCTCACCCTCTTCCATGGTCACCTTGTACTCGTTCACCATGGACAATATATGTGAGCCCTCTACCACCAGCCGAGGATGAAAAATTTGAATGTGTTAATGGATTTATTGAATATTTGATATCCAATTATTTCTCACAATGTTCATGACTCACGTGGTAATAGAGACTGGTCATGGTGCCAACATTTTCACAATTGAATGAACTATGAGAACTCTGATTCTTGTTCAAACTAGGATACGTAGGAAGCCTTTTCATGACCTGAGCTCACATGAAAAACTATTCAAGAATCCAACCCTAATTGATTTAATATAGAAATCCCCCTTATGAATAATCCCCAAATTAAACCCCAAATCATTATGGAATAATTTTTGAAAAGTATTCCCAAACTAATTTCTCTCCAAGGTCTATAATCTCCTATCTGACTAATGGAACTTCATGGGCTCTGATTCACATTTATATGTGACACGTAGGACTTCTCCTTGAGGTTCAATCCCAATAACTTAAGTCAACCGTGTTCTCCTTGGTCCTTAATCCCAACAGGGTCTGATCCAACTTGGAAACCCATATTCTTTACAATGTTCATTGGGATGCTTCAATATAAGTCCCACGCTATGTTTTGACTAACCATCTTCCACTTAGATGCCCATACCACATGACATTAAACTGTACATCTAGGTCAATATCCCATAAAAATAAAAGTAATGATGTGTTCCATTCAAGGGAACTGAAATATGGGGGTTTCGATTCCTTTTACAAGGACACATAGGTATCCCATTTTATTGCATGACCCCAAAATCAAATCAAACCTTCGTCTCCCTAGATGAAAATAAATTCTATCGTGCCCCATTGGGATTCATAAAAACCAGTATGATCACAATGGTGACTAAAAGAATCTCTTATAATTATTTTTGAGGATACCATTGATGGAAAACCACGGATACATACGAATATTTCCATTAATGAAGAACCATGAATGCATACTGATGAATCTAAATTTTACACATGTTAATAAGTGATTGTAAATTCCAAGGGAAAATTTTGTTATGATCGGTGAATTAATAAGTATTACTGAAAATATCATAAATTTACAAAGAGAGTCACTGAGTACAAAATAATTCTCCCTAAAATTGTGTTATGACTTCGAAATCCCATCCTCTTGACCGATGCCCATTCTTAAGTATCGCAATGTTTAAACATAACTAATTCCTGCCTTTGGAAACCATTTCCCCTTTAGATAAAGAACTGTTGGAAGTTTTTAGTTCCATAAATTATTCCAATGGAAATGGCCTAGAAATAGTAATTCATAATAATATAACACACATTTCAAGGAACGACAAAATAATGATATACTCATATAGATATGGCCCATTGTAGTTATTTTTTTTCAATTATGCGGAGAGAATTTATTCTACTAAAATTAAAACCATAACTTTTCAATAATTTAATGATAAGATATATTCTATTAAATAATTATTAAATAATTATTACATACTAAAATATATTTAATATTTTATAATAATTTAATATGAATCATGAAATAATAATATTAGAATAACTATAATTCAACATTTTCATTAAATGTGAGAGTAACTAGTCAATCATAGTTCCTTAAAACAAGAGTAAAATTTTATCTGCTAGGGAGTGGAAAATTTTTGGGTATAAGAATAAATACCACCACCATAAAATTAGATTTGGATGATTTTATTAAATTATTTTCATATAAGACTACATCATTTTTGTGTAAATACATTACTACCAGCACAATAAAACCCGAGTTGGCTAATTTAGAATAATGGTTTCCTCGTGGTTGTGTTTCATAGATTATTATAGGACTAACTAACATTTCTATAAAATAATATCTTGCATATTTGTGTAGTTTTTTACTCTTATGGGTAGATCATAGGAAATTATAGGCATAAAAGTATAACTATTACACCAGAGCTGGCCTATTTGAATGAATGGTTTGAATATACTTGTTGAGAATCCAAGAAAGGGAATTCAGAACGAGGACTGCAATTCTCAATGAGATATCATAAATATTGAAACTTATTACATTCCCACACATATCAAGAATCTCTTGGAATAATTTACTGTTGATGAGGGGATGAAGGAATGATCAAAATATTTTCATAGATTAAGGTCCAAGAATGGACAACTTGACATCAACTACATAAAATATGGTGGACCCTACATGATATATGTCTTTTATTTTATTTCTTTTACTTTTTTGTTATGAATAGTAATGATGAATATATTCCTGTTAGATCTTTGATTTTCCTTTGGTCTCATTTTATGGGATTTTGACCTAACATGTTTTATGCATATTCATTTTCAATTTATTGGATATATCTAGAATACATAACATTCATATATAGTTACAAGAGAACATATTTTTTTTCTAGATCTCCTATATTAGTGTTTTCAATTTGAAGGGTTTTTTTCCTATTACATTAGTAATTTATAGGTTATGATCATCAGAATATTGTAAGAGTGTTTAGTGGTTGATAATGTTCATTAATAAAATGTAAGGGATTTTCTATTGAAATCAACAAAAATAATCCATTTCTGAATTTAAATTTCCTAGACATCACAAATAAAGATAAATTTGAGGTTAGTGCATTTATTTTATGGTTATAGGGCTTGAACCATAGGTTTTTTTAATTTATGTTTGTATATATTTGAATGAATATTGAGAGTATTGAAATCTAGTAACATGGAATACATATACTCGACATGAATGAGTAAATACCAAAATTTTTGATATTGAAAATATCATGAAAAGGTATATCACATGTTACAAAATTAGAGAAAATATAGTAAAGATAATATCTATATGAGTTCCGAAATTACCCAATTGAAGTGACCTTCAAAAATTGAATCATTATATTTACTATCTTTGAATGTGTTCACATGATTTATTTATTTTTCTCTCAAGAGGTGATTATGATATGATGATTTATGATGCATAATGAAAAAAAAAGATCATTATATTTCATTACACCGGGCCACTAGATGACATGGGTTATGTCCCCATGTTAGTATATATTACCCAATAATGGGGGTATTCATTCTATGGTCATGAATTTGGGACCGTTGACTTATGTAGTTTTCAACCATGTGATGAGGTCCATTCAAATGATTAATGATGAGAAGAAATATCTCTTCTCAAATAGTGACTATGGTGCACATTTTTATAATATAACAATTACTATTTCAAATATAATAATTAGATGTTGGATAAAAATAATCAAAACAAAATGATTTTTATTAGGGGAAATTAGACGACACATGTATGTGTTGGAAAAATATACTCTATTTGAAATTTGTGTTCCAATGCATTGTTTTCTTGGTGTACTAAGATTATATAAAATTTTCATTAATATGATGATACCTATTCTTGACCGGTCATATTAAGTGTTAATTTTCAATTCCGTGTTTGGTGAATAATATTTTCTTTTAAGAAGAGGTGTCCCTTCGAGTCAAATATTCTCATTCATAAAATCTAAAAATATTTTAGGATATTGACCGACAAATGAATTGAAACATATCTGTGTAAGGAAGTAATATCCAATATGTTTTCTACCACAGAAAATTTTATTCCACTGTATGTAACATATATCTAATAAATTTATATGGTAATTAATTAATTTCATATTTTTCATGAATTATCTAGTCCCAAAAACATGAAAATTTTATTTATTGGTAGTATAATGGGAACTAAAATATTTTTTTTATTTTTTATTTGTACTATCATTTTTTCCTAATCCATAAATGTGGGTGGTATATAGATCAAGGTCTTGAAATTTGATCAAAAATTCTTTTTTTGTTTTTCTAAATAACATGTTTCATGTATTTTTCATATGTAGTTTATATTCTTGAATTCAACACCAAAGAGGGTATAATGTTCAAGACCTCACTTCATTGACCTACATGATATAGGTTTATGATTATACATCGTTGAGTAAATAGTTATGATTCCAATTTCTTACATCTTGAAAAAAGAGTATAGATAGTTTAATCAATATAATAATGGATGGACAATATATGATTTTGGAGTAATCTTCTTCCATAAAATTTCTTAGATTGGACTCAAATTGTTTATGGTTTTGATGCTTGGGACTAATGGCTGAGGAAAACAACCAAATTGGTGCTCAATGATTATGAATGTCCCAACATCCTTCAAATAGTGGTTGATGATGTTATAAATCTATTTTGGAAGTTATTTTTATCAAGATTAATGATATAGTGAATGAGTTCAGGGGATATCAATTTACAAAATTGAAATAATGGATTCATTAGTGATGATGTAGAGGTGTATGAAGATTGGAATATCATCCCTATATGATAATGATACCTATAGTTGATAGGTCATACCAATAAATCTTATGAAAATCTATATCATCGTCATTATTTCCATAGTGAAGATGAAGTCTCTTGCGGAAATGATTATTACCATTACTGATAGTTATGAATTATTTATTGAAATCAATAAGACCTTTGCGTCATTATGAGATTTTTGATAAATTTGTTCAAAATGTATTATGGGTGAATTTATAATTTGAATTTATCATGAAAAATTGTATATAACTTCATTAAAAGGAATTGAAAATGGTAATGAATTATGGATTCATAAAAAATAATTACATTGAAAATCAGTAAATATCATGAGATAATATGATTAATAAACATGTCTTTCTTATATTATAGTGAAGAACATAAGAATTTGGATATAATATTTGGAGAAGGTTGAGTATATCCAGATTGTTGTTTGTAGGGAAACCCTACATCAAGAACCCTTACATGGATATGGATTTCATGTAAGGTATTATGCTATATAGGTGTCCACTCTAAGAACTTTATTTCCCTATAGGATAGATTAAATTTCATAAATTTTTTCATCATGTGATACAGACGGTGGTTCCCTACTGTTTATGGTCACGTGTGGAGGAATTTTATACAAGCACATTGTATATTTCTGGAACATTTGGATAATGATATGGTTTTTTCATATTATTGAAAACATGGTGGAAAACTAGATGTGGTTGAGGAGGTCCAAAAACATTGATGATGTGTGTCTTTTAAGGGATTTCATGGATAGTCCTGTGGTTGAAAACAAAAGCATCACTTCGTATTATGTGTGGATTGATTTAATGGGATAGATTATAATTATATTCCAATTTATCATATACATATAGCTCATATATATAAAATGGAGTACTTTCTACTTTATTATGGGTGGACTATGAGGTTAGGATAAACAAATATTGTCCTATCTAATGAATCCCAAGGATTTAGGGGAAGATCCACTATGTAGATTAATCTATTCTATTGGGGAAAGGCATCATTATGTAATAAATTATATGGATGAATATATATTTTTATAATATATATATATATATATATATATAACGAGTTTGTGTTGGAAATATAATTAAAATTAAAACATTCTAAAATCTCAAGAGGATTATTTTTAAAATACTTGATTAAAGTGCATGAGATTTATGTTGATCCATGCTGTAAAGACCCGTAAATTTCAAGGAAATTTTTTTCTTAATTTTCTTTGGAATTTTACAAGAGCACAGTCTCTAACAGCACCTGATTCCAAGGCCCGGTGTGCCCGGAATCATTTTCGGAAGTTTGGCTCGGGTACGTTCAGCGATCGGATGAGCAGGTTTTTTTCTAACATTTGAACCGGTGCCCGGAATCAAATTCTGAGGGCACCGATGAAATCGCAGTGCCGGTATTTTCTTAGAAATGTCTCTTCTGGTGTTGCGTTTTCTTGGGTATGGTTTTTATGTTTCGGGCGTAAAGATAAGAAATAAAATAATTTTACGACAAGTTTATTTTATTTCACTTAAGCCACGTGGAAGCCACTTGAAGCCACTTAAAAGCGGCTTAAACTGAGTTGAAACGGATAGGCTGCTATCCAGAAATATCCTACCCTCTTGGTAGGATATTTGAAAGGTGGGGCCCGTACGAGCCCCGCCGTTTCTTTCCGCTAAGTAACGCACCTGTGAAAACCCATCATTATGAAAGTCAACTGACGTGTTTTCTTAAATACTTAACAGACCATTTAATTGGGCGGTTTATTTCGTGAATTAAATGAGTTGTTTCTTTCGTTGATTTAATTCAACGAATTGATGGGTCATTACTTACCCCTTTTTCGTGTGTTGGCATAATAATAAAATAAGACCAACCAGTCTTTTGGGGGATTACTGGTTGGGATGTTTTGTAAGAATTTCTTGAGCCTACATCCTCCTTCACGAAGAACGCGAAGAACGCGAAGAACGCGAAAACGCGAAGAACGTGAAGAACGCGAAGAACACCGTCACCCTCGGAGTTTGACGACGCTTCATCCAAGATGTCCTTCCCCGCCCCGATCTTCGATCTGCTGCTTGAGGTAAGAGTCTCGGATTTTCTTTTTTTTTTAATCTCCTTTGTGGTTTTTACCAAAACACGGATTTAATTATTTAAAATTAAATCTGTTGTCTCTTGATCCGTTGAGTTCGCCGACTCAACGTCGGGTTCCGCGACGACGCAACGACTTTCCGTGACGACGCTATGCCTTTCCGCGATGAAGCGACACCTTTCCGCGACGATGCGACGCCTTTCTGCGACGACGCGACGCTTTTCCGCGAAGAACGCTCACGCGCGGCGACTTTGAGGTATGGATTTTATTTCTGGAATTAACCCTTTTTATTATTCCCGTAAATGTTTCTTTAAAAAGTTAAAGAACCGGGTTTGTGAACAATTTTAAATTTAATAAAATTGTTGTTTCCTGTGTGGAATAAAAATTCTCACGTTGTTTATATCTAACGCGGAGGGTGCGGGCCAAACGAACACGGCCCGACAACCCTCCGCCGATCTTCGTGGTTGTGCGGATTTGGCGGGCGACGACAAATCGTGACGCAATGGCGATATGACGATCCTAAAGTGAATAACGGAACCCGAGAGGAGGAACGACACAGACGGGATGAAAAACCGGCCAGCGGAGCAACTCCGGCGGCCCGCGGAAGCCGGCACGACGGAGCCGCCACCCCCGCGTGACACCCCCGCGTCACTCGGGTTGCGGCTTCAGCCGCGTCCGGCTATCTGGCCGACACCCCGCGGGTGTCGCGGGGGTGTCACACGGGGCGGCGGATCCCCCTGCGTCAGCCGCTCGGCCGTTCGGCCGGGCTGGCCGAGCCAGGCCGGTCCAGGGGGGTCGGACCGGGTCGGCCCAGACCCGGACCCCCCGTCTCCCGACCATTTTCGGTAAAATGCCCGTAACATGAGATACGAGCCTCCAAACGACTCACCATCAGTGGAAACACGATCCTTGGATCGATACGGTCGTTTCGGTATATCTAACTCAAGGTTTCAGAATACTTTGAGTTTGGCCGGGTTGGTTCGTACACGAAACCAACCGGGCCCTCGGAGCGGAAACGCTCCTATCTTGAGCTACGGACGTCCGATTGACGCGCCGTCAGCTTTGTTGATTTCCTCTAAGTGAGAAAGATCTTTTGTCATACTCCACCCAAGGTTTGGACACAGGTGGAGTACGGTCGGGTTGGTTCGTACACGAAACCCACCGGGTCCTCAGAGCGGAAACACTCATATCTTTAGCTACGGACGTCCAATTGACGCGCCGTCAGCTTTGTTGAGTTCCTCTAGGTGAGGCAGATCATTTGGCTCACTCCGTCCAAGGTTTGAACGCAAGTAGAGTACGGTCGGGTTGGTTTTGCCTAAAAAAACCAACAGGGCCCCTGGGACGAAAAAGCCAATAACTCTCAGACCGGGCGTCCGATTGACACGCCGTCTGCGACGTTGAGTTCCTGTTGATGATACGGAACTTTTGGATAAATAAACTTCAGACTTTGTGACAGTTGATGTATCGACCTCTCGGCTCGTGGAGCGGACCCTCCCGAACGAGCATGTTGTGTGCGGGAACCCTAGAGCTGGCTGCGACTACTACTTCGACAGCGACGACTGTGAAGAGATCCTCAGTGGACTGTAGCGACGACTGTGCACAGATCCTCAGTGTACTGCGATGATGAAGATAGCTGGTCTTGTATCCTATGTGGGTCCTAGCTGGGCTGGTATTGTATCCTATGCGGGTCCCATCTTAGAAGACTCAATACTAGTCTTGTATCATATGTGGGTCCCAGTATAGATGAATCAATAAAGACAGCTGGTCTTGTATCCTATGTGGGTCCTAGCTGTGCTGGTCTTGTATCCTATGTGGGTCCCAGATTAGATGATTCAATACTGGTCTTGTATCCTATGTGGGTCCCAGTATAGATGAATCAATGAAGACAGCTGGTCTTGTATCCTATGTGGGTCCCAGCTTAGATGATTCAATACTGGTCTTGTATCCTATGTGGGTCCCAGTATGGATGAATCAATGAAGACAGTTGGTCTTGTATACTATGTGGGTCCTAGCTGTGCTGGTATTGTATCCTATGTGGGTCCTAGCTTAGATTATTCAATACTGGTCTTGTATCCTATGTGGGTCCCAGTATAGATGAATCAATGAAGACAGTTGGTCTTGAATCCTATGTGGGTCCTAGCTGTGCTGGTCTTGTAACCTATGTGGGTCCCAGCATAAATGAAACAATGAAGACGGCTGGTCTTGTATCCTATGTGGGTCCCAGCATAGATGATTCAGTATCTATGTGTGATCATCTCTTCCTCCTTTTCGATGATGTATACCTGTGTGAGCTGAATCCTGTTTACTCTCCTTTGCGGAGAGTGTTGTGCTATCCTGTGTGGATTTACGTTTTACTCTCCTTTGTGGATTGTGTTGTGTGATCCTGTGTGGATTACTATTTACTCTCCTTTGTGGATTGTGTTGTGCAATCCTGTATGGGTATACGTTTGCTTTCCTGTGTGGACTGAGTTGTGCTTGGGCTCGGACGTTGGAGCCGAATGGGAATTGGTGACTTAGGTATATGTATGGGCATATACCTAAGCAGTGTCGGTTGTTACTTCGTGATTGTATCTTCCCGTTGTGGTTTATCCTTTGTGAATTTCGGGAGACCTTCGGGGGTCTCGGGGTCCCTACTGAGTAGCTTATACTCATCCCTGCACGGGCTATGCCCGCACTACGTTGTGTTGGTTGCAGACGACGAACAACGCTGATCGTGGTGGAGGCGTGTGGAGCAGGACGGTACCTAGAGGTGGACCACTGGGCGGGACGTACTCGGAGCGGTCAGGTGGACCCGAGGAGCAGTGGAGGCTATATGTACCCACCCTTCAGGTGGGACTTCCAGAGGATGGATTGACGCTGCAACTTTTCCTTTCAGTTGCTGTTTTTCCTTTCATTTGTACTTTACAGTTGGGCTTGTATTTCCGGCCCCTTTTACATTCAGCACATCTTGTACCATTTTTACTTAGTGTTTACTTTTCAGCTTTCTTACTCTGTGGTGCTTGTTTACTTTTCAAAGGCAATGCCTTCCCTTTTTGTTGGGATTTACGCCTTGGTGCTAGTCGCTAGCCCCGGGCCTATAGAAGGCGGGCTTGGGGTAGTCACGGCACGGGCCCCGAGGACGGGTTGTGACAAATTGGTATCAGAGGTGGTCGGTTCTACCGGAGACTCTGATATTTCATCTATGTGAAGCAATAGTGTTTAGTGTATTGGGTGTGGTTATCAGTCCAGGGAGTCCAGTGTTGGTGCGTCAGCCGACGTATCCACACACCAGGACCCTGACTTCTGATTTCCGACTTAATGCACGAAAACATTGATTGCATGCGTGTTCAAGTTTTCTTTGTGATTACTTGTGTCAGCTCACCAGGTATACTGTTCTGACCGTGGCACACCTGTTTCTTTCAGGATGGCCCCACGACGGCAGCCAGCTAGGGTTCCAAGAGTGGAGCATGATGACAGCCCACCGAGCGACGAGGCCTCGGTGCAGGGATCCTTATCAGCAGAGGAACCGGCAGTACCTTTACCCGCCGATCCACCGATGCTTCCAGCACCAGCCGCTGACGATGCACGTCGCCTCAGTGAACTGCATGAGTTCCAGCGCCAGCGACCGCCCAGTTTCCACGGGGAGACAGACCCCCAGGCAGCCGAGGACTGGCTGGAGGTTGTAGTGAGAGTTTTTCGGTTAGTGAGGACACAAGCAGACCTCATGGTGATCCTCGCAGCGAGCCTCCTGCACGCGGCAGCAGGAAGATGGTGGAGCTTGATGCTCCAGGTGCACGACGAGGAATCACTCCTCTGGACGGACTTTGAGAGCATATTCCGCTACGAGTTCATCCCAGCCACCCTCCGTGCGGTATGCATACAGGAGCTTCTTCAGCTGTGGCATGGCATCTTGACAGTGGCCCAATACTCAGCGAGATTTACTGATGTCTCGCGCTACTCCACAGATATGGTACGGGACCCATTCTTCCAGGCCCGGACCTTCGAGCAGGGACTGAGGCACGAGATCAGGGATTCGTTGATCTCCCTAAACATTCTGACACATGCAGAGGTGTTGGAGAGAGCCCTTCTAGTGAAGAGTTTTCTCGCCGACCAGGCTCCAGTGACAGGGCCCTCCTCAGGACGGCCCGTAGCAGGGTTTTCTGCAGCTGGCAGTAGACAAGTGACGCAGATGTCCAAGAGGTCTAGACCATCAGATGGGTAGTCTCAGGATGATTATTCGGTTGTGCGGGGCACCCGAATGAGAGCCAGCTACGTTAGGGGCATACATTGCTACGCATGCAGTGGGAGAGGTCACATGGCTCGAGACTGCCCGACTCGTCTTACAGATGAGCAACATGCAGTAGAGGGACCTCTTAGACAGAGATTCGGCCACAGTGGTCCGTAGGGTGCAGGCGGACGAGGCAGAGGAGCTGGCCGAGTAGCTGATGGTGGGAGACACTTTGAGGTTCTTCCACCACCACCACCAGGAGGTCCACCCCGACAGTAGGGAGTTGGTGGAAATGGGAGAGCTCAGCTTCAGTCAGCTGAGGCCTTCGATCATGGAGCTCTGGGAGCAGATGGACAGGAGCGGAACTAGTAGATACGTCCTTTTTTACTTCTAGTTCCTTGTTTCTATTGTGTAGAATCTTTGTATTATGAGCTAAAATAATAAAATACGCATGCCATTGTGGTGTTTTCATTCCTCTCCTTTTTTGTGTTGTTACTAAGAAGTTCCATTTTTGACTGTTGACTTGACCCTCACTTGTGAAACATCTACTGGAGGAGACCCAGTTACCACACACTGATGCCGACAGTGTGACTCAACCCTTGGAGGCGAGAGTAACGGTTGGATCTCTTGGTAGTAGCGTCGATGCCTTACGATGTCATCCTTGATATGGATTAGTATCATCCATCTCGGGATTGACTGTATTAGGCAATTAATGTGGTTCATCCAGGGGATGGGACAAGATTTCTCTTATCAGAAAAGAAGAAATCCTGCAGCTCTTGTGGGACCTGAGATTGTCCAGGTCATCCAGGGGCAGATGAGTACAGCTCAGAGCCGGCAGAAGTCTTATGCTGACAGGAGGCGGAGGCCACTAGAGTTCGAGGATGGCGACCACGTCTTCTTGCGGGTCTCACCTCGACGTGCTTTGCGGTGATTTGGACGAGGCGGCAAGTTGTCTCCTCGCTTCATCGGGCCTTTCCAGGTCCTCAGCAGGATTGGCGAGGTGGCTTATCGCCTGGCTCTGCCACCTCAATTTCACCTGGTGCACGACGTCTTCCACGTATCTCAGCTGAGGAGATACGTGCACGACCCGACACACATCTTTGACCATGGGGAGATAGGCTTGGATGATTGGGCGACTCTTACGGAGGTCCCGGTGGAGATAGAGGATCGACAGGATCGGGTCCTATGTGGACGATCAATTCCTCTTGTGCGCATCAGATGGCAGCACGAGAACCTCAAGGGACCACATGGGAGCAGGAGGCTCAGATGCGTGCTCAGTACAGCCTTTGTTTCCCTAGTTTGTGTTGAATCTTTACGGGGATGTAAAGCCCTGTGGTGGGAGTAATGTAAAGACCCGTAAATTTCAAGGAAATTTTTTTCTTAATTTTCTTTGGAATGTTACAAGAGCGCAGTCTCTGACGGCACCTTATTCCGAGGCCCGGTGTGCCCGGAATCATTTTCTGAAGTTTGGCTTGGGTACGTTCAGTGAACGGACAAGCAGGTTTTTTTCTATCTTTTGAACCGGTGCCCGGAATCAAATTCTGAGGGCACCGATGAAATCGCAGTGCCGGTATTTTCTTAGAAACACCTCTTCCGGAGTTGCGTTTGCTCGGGTGTGGTTTTTAATTTTCGGGCTTAAAGATAAGAAATAAAATAATTTTACGACAACTTTATTTTATTTCACTTAAGCCACTTCGAAGCCACTTGAAGCCACATAAAAGTGGCTTAAACTGAGTTGAAACAGATAGGCTGCTATCCAGAAATATCCTACCCTCTTGGTAGGATATGTGCGAGGTGGGGCCCGCATGAGCTCTGCCGTTTCTTTCTGCTATGTAACGCACCCACGAAAACCCGTCATTATGAATGTCAACTGACGCATTTTCTTAAATTCTTAACGGACCATTTAATTGGGCGGTTTATTTCGTGAATTAAATGAGCTGTTTCGTTCGTTGAATTAATTCTAAGAATTGATGGGTCGTTACTTACCCCTTTTTCGTGTGATGGAATAATAATAAAATAAGACCAACCAGTCTTTTGGGGGATTACTGGTTGAGAGGTTTTGTAAGAATTTCTTGAGCCTACATCCTCCTTCGTGAAGAACGCGAAGAACGCGAAGAACGCGAAGAACACGAAGAACGCCGTCACCCTCGGAGTTTGACGACGCTTCATCCGAGACGTCCTTCCCTACCCTGATATTCGATCTGATGCTTGAGGTAAGAGTCTCGGATTTTCTTTTTTTTAATCTCCTTTTTGTTTTTTACCAAAACACAGATTTAATTATTTAAAATTAAATCTGTTGTCTCTTGATCCATTGAGTTCGCCGACTCAACGCCGGGTTCTGCGACGACGTGACACCTTTCCGCGACGACGTGATGCCTTTCCGCGATGAAGCGACGCCTTTCCGTGACAACGCGACGCCTTTCCGCGATGACGCGACGCCTTTCCGCGACGACGCGATGCTTTTCCGCGAAGAATGCTCACGCGCGGCGACTACGAGGTAGGGATTTTATTTCTGGAATTACCCCTTTTTATTATTCTTGTAAATGTTTCTTTAAAAAGTTAAAGAACCGGGTTTGTGAACAATTTTAAATTTACTAAAATTGTTGTTTCCTATGTGGAATAAAACTTCTCCCATTGTTTATATCTAACGCGGAGGGTGCAGGCCAAACGAACACGACCCGAAAACCCTCCGCCGATGTTCGTGGTTGTGTGGATTTGGCGGGTGACGAAAAATCGTGATGCAAGGGAGATCTGACAATCCTGCAGTGAAGAACGGAACTCGGGAGGAGCAACGGCGCAGACGGGAAGAAAAACGGGCCACCGGAGTAACTCCGGTGGCCCGCAGAAGCCAGCCGCGGTGCCCAGCGCGCCGCCGGACGAGACCGCCGCGACGACAGCGCTCGCGGAACCGCGGCCGCGCAAGTCCGGCGCACACGGGACGCGGCTGAAGCCGCGTCTGGCCGCCAGAGAGACACCCCGCGGGTGTCGCGGGGGTGTCACGCGGGGGCGGCGGCTCCCCCCCCCCCGCGTCACTCGGGACGCGGCTGGCTGTCTGGCCGACACCCCGCGGGTGCCGCGGGGGTGTCACGCGGGGCGACATCTCCCCCCGCATCGGCCACTAGGCTGCTCGGCCGAGCCGAGCCAGGCTGGTCGAGCCAGGCCGGTCCGACCGGGTCGAACCGGGTTCGGCCGACCCAGGGGGGGTCGGGCCGGGTCGGCCTGGGCCCGGACCCCCACATCTCCGGACTGTTTCCGGTCAAATGCCCGTAACTTGAGCTACGGGCCTCCAAACGACTCGCTGTCACCGGTAAAATGATCCTTGGATCGAGACGGTCGTTTTCTTATATCGCAATCAATGTTTCTGAATACTTTGAGTTTGGCTGGGTTGGTTCGTACACGAAACCAACCGGGCCCTCGGAGCGGAAACACTCCTATCTTGAGCTACGGACGTCCGATTGACGCGCCGTCAGCTTTTTTGATTTCCTCTAAGTGAGACAGATCATTTGGCATACTCTTCCTGAGGTTCGGACACAGTTGGAGTATGGTCGGGTTGGTTCTTACACGAAACCAACAGGGCCCTCGGAGCGGAAATGCTCATATCTTGAGCTATGGACGTCCGATTATCGCGCCGTCAGCTTTGTTGAGTTCCTCTAAGTGAGACGGATCTTTTGGCTCACTACGCCCGAGGTTTGGAAGCAGGTGGAGTATGGTCGGGTTGGTTTTTCCTTAAAAAAACCAACCGGGCCCCTGGGACGAAAAAACCAATAACTCTCAGACCAGGCGTCCGATTGACGCGCCGTCTGCGACGTTGAGTTCCTGTTGACGATACGGAAATTTTGGATACATCAACTTCGGACTTTGTGACAGTTGATGTATCGACCTCTCGGCTCGTGGAGCGGACCCTCCCGAACGAGCATGCTGTGTGTGGGAACTCTATAGCTGGCTGCGACTGCTACTTCGACAACGACGACTATGCAGAGATCCTCAGTAGACTGTAGCAACGACTGTGCATAGATCCTCAGTGGACTGCGACGATGAAGACAACTGGTCTTGTATCCAATGTGGGTCCTAGCTGTGCTGGTCTTGTATCCTATATGGGTCCCAGCTTAGACGATTCAATACTGGTCTTGTATCCTATGTGGGTCCCAGTATAGATGAATCAATGAAGATAGCTGGTCTTGTATCCTATGTGGGTCCTAGCTGTGCTGGTCTTGTATCCTATGTCGGTCCCAGATTAGATGATTCAATACTGGTCTTGTATCCAATGTGGGTCCCAGTATAGATGAATCAATGAAGATAGCTGGTCTTGTATCCTATGTGGGTCCTAGCTGTGCTGGTCTTGTATCCTATGTGGGTCCCAGCTTAGATGATTCAATACTGGTCTTGTATCCTATGTGGGTCCCATTATAGATGAATCAATGAAGACAACTGGTCTTGTATCCTATGTGGGTCCTAGCTGTGCTGGTCTTATATCCTATGTGGGTCCCAGCTCAGATGATTCAATACTGGTCTTGTATCCTATGTGGGTCCCAGTATAGATGAATCAATGAAGACAGCTGGTCTTGAATCCTATGTGGGTCCTAGCTGTGCTGGTCTTGTATCGTATGTGGGTCCCAGCATAAACAAAACAATGAAGACGGCTGGTCTTGTATCATATGTGGGTCCCAGCATAGATGATTCAGTATCTATGTCTGATCATCTCTTCCTCCTTTTCGATGATGTATACCTGTGTGAGCTGAATCCTGTTTACTCTCCTTTGCGGAGTGTGTTGTGCTATCCTATGTGGATTTACGTTTTGCTCTCCTTTGTGGATTGTGTTGTGCTATCCTGTGTGGATTACTATTTACTCTCCTTTGTGGATTGTGTTGTGCTATCCTGTGTGGGTATACGTTTTCTTTCCTGTGTGTACTGAGTTGTGCTTGGTCTCGGACGTTGGAGCCGAACGGGAATTGATGACTTAGGTATATGTATGGGCATATACCTAAGCAGTGTCAGTTGTTACCTTGTGATTGTACCTTTCCATTGTGGTTTATCCTTTGTGGATTTCGGGAGACCTTCAGGGGTCTTGGGGTCCCTACTGAGTAGCTTATACTCACCCCTGCACGAGCTATGCCCGCACTACGTTGTGTTGGTTGCAGACGACGGACAACGCTGATCGTGGTGGAGGTGTGCGGAGCAGGACGGTACCTGGAGGTGGACCACTAGGTGGGACGTACTCGGAGCGGTCAGGTGGACCCGAGGAGCAGTGGATGCTATCTATACCCACCCTTCATGTGGGACTTCCAGAGGATGACTCGACGCTGCGGATTTTCCTTTCAGTTGTTGTTTTTCCTTTCAGTTGTACTTTACAGTTGGGCTTGTATTTCCGACCCCTTTTACTTTCAGCACATCTTGTACCATTTTTACTTAGTGTTTAATTTTCCTCTTGCTTACTCTGTGGTTCTTGTTTACTTTTCAAAGGAAATGCCTTCCCTTTTTGTTGGGATTTACGCCTTGGTGCTAGTCGCCAGCCCCGGGCCTATGGAAGGCGGGCTTGGGGTAGTCACGGCACGGGCCCCGAGGACGGGTCGTGACACATGCCTAACTGTCATTCCACAAACTAATGAGGGAAATTTAATTATTGGAAGTTGTGGTTAGGAACATAAAAAAATAAAAACAATCAATACTAATATGGAAGTAATATGAGTCATTCCCAATATAGTTCTCAAATATAAATTCCATGTATTGTTCAAAATAATATATAAGGAAAATATAGGGTTTTTTATTTTCAATTATGCCACAGGTAAAGGAACCATGAATCCGAATATATCATGTGATAGAAGAATAAAACTAATTTTAGTTATTATAACATTGTCCATTAATATAATTATCATTTATATAGTGTAATAAATTTTCTGGTGGGTTCATAAATGAGGAACTACATTAAGAATCCCAATAAATAGATCAGACTCATAAATAGAGGAAGTGTCATTTTATTTCACCAGTCAAGGAAATTTTGATGATATAGGTAGATAGTGTATCCATAACGATTAAATATCCTATATATATATATAGATTCCCACATAAGAAAATTGAGCTCTTATATATTGGCGAGTAATTTTATTTATTCATGACTAAGACTAGGGTAAGGATTTAAGTTTCACTATTTATATAAATGAAATAATAATAACGATACATGTTTTTTAAAGAGTTTCTAACCACAATGACCATGATCATATGTAAGAAAAATGATCATTGATATCCTAGAGAATATATAGATTGTTCTTTAAGGGATATTATAAGGATATATTTTTTAGGTAGAAAAATTAGGACATACTAAATTTTCCTCTTTGAATAGATTTAATATTAGGTTGGAAAGAAAATATTGTTCTGTATTTTTTAGACGTTGTTATCATTGTCACTCAAAATAGAGTGGTAGGTAAAAACTACTATGATCATGTGATATATGATAATTTAAAAAAGAGTCAATTATACGTTCATTCATACCTAACTAATTCACCTAAAATCAGAATTTCAAAAAAAATGACTTGGTTAAGAACATTAATTGCCAAAAATATCACATCATGTATCATCATGTGATTCCTAAATTACCCCGGTAGTTTAACATCATATAATGTTTATGTTTTCATGTATTAGTAAATCACACTACACGGATGTTTTCATATATTTAAATTCCACAAGACTAGGAATTTAGATTGTCATGTTTATATTATTGTAGCTAGGACTTGTTCTGTATAGTTTATTATTTGGATTTTGGAAGAATGAACTCGTAGGTCAATGTTATCTAATAAGGTTGATGTTATGATGTTTTTGATAATGCGACTACAACATTATCACAAGAAGTTTATAGTCATACAATAGGATGTGTGCAACAGAATTAATTTTTTTACATTAGGGTTGATCACTATGTAGTTGAATTTCATATGGTGAGGATGTTTAATTGTAACATCCCATAATTCCACTAGGATGTCTTTTTATAGTTTAACAATATGAAACTAGGTTTATTTTAACAATCATGGTTATCATGAAATGTAAATTTGGATAAACCTGACATTACTGGACAAGGTGATACATATTACTTCCATATCAACGATGTAACAATACCTACTAAAGAAAACCATGTGTATGATATAATTTCCATTATTTTTTGTTTTTAGTTTTGAATTATTATTAACTAGAATCATCAGAGTTCTTAAAAAATACAAGATCTCAATTTATAAATGAACAAATGAGAACATATCCATTGAATGTTTTTTCTACTATATTATAATGAACATTCATGTTATGTAGGTTGAACAATATTTTCTCATTGAGTCATTCTAGATCATCCAATCACTATTGATTATATTCATATATAGATAGTTGGTTGAAGATTATAATGTGATCTGAGGGATTATTGACTGAGATGGTATTGACTACTTGTCTCCATTATACTAGAGCTCATGGAATCCCTTATGTAGGATCATGGGTTGTGTAAATGCTTGAAAACAAAGCATGAATATGTTTATACTGATCAGACATTATATTCTTATCCATCATCATATAGAGTATATTAGATATAGAGTAATTGAAAAAATAAATACATTCATTTTACAATATGGTATTTGGATTGGGTTTTAGAGTGAATGTTTAGTGTCCGATACAAAATTTTGAAAATGGAATATAAGAATTAAGTTATATTTTCTTTTAGTATAGTTTGTTGAACCCCAATTATGGAATTTATATTTTTTATCATGTTTCTCAGTTTCACATTTGTCTCAAAAACTTTGATGGATATATCCACGAACCTCTAAGTGAATAAGTTAGTTGTAGTAAGTATATAGTAAAATAGATTTGATATTCCTCAAGTGATATTTCCACCTGACATCCATTCCAATGTTTGGAATCTATAATAAATATTCAGTGCTATATAGAAACATTTTTGGTTGATTAATGAAATTAGAATGTATTAAATATGGAATTTACCTATGAATTCAATGAAATATTGGGTAATTTTTTGACATTTTTCTTCATGTCATATTATATAGATATACAATATGGTCAATAATTAATGATAAATACATGAATATATGTGGACTAATTTCATAATAGAGTGTCTATGTCTTCCTTTAAGACATATAATGGGGAATCCCTCAAATACATTCTTATGTGTTCCTTTAGAAGAATCAAGTAATTTGTAAAGAAACTTTTTTGTGTATATACCCCTTTTTTTCTCATTACAATGCTAATATTCGATTATATAAATAATCTAGTATGGGGTTATCAATCCCATGGTGGAATCATTCGACCAGGCTATCATGTAATTTTATTTGGAGGGACGTTGATCTCATATATCTCCTAAGTATTAGTAACAATGAATGAGGACACCACCATATTTTGTGAAATGTTTTTTTATCATATTTTATGTTTTCTAGGGATTTGGTTCCATTTTATAGTTCATTTATATAGGTATTTTGAAAATGTGGTACCTAAAACATTATTGGCATTATGGATAATTCTTCTATAAAATCTCATACATAAATTAAACAATGGAATTAGTTAACCATTCAAAAAAATATTATACATTATTAATATTAATTTCTAACTATAAATATCCTTTAACAATCAATTGAGCAACTAGAACCTATATATTCAATTCCATGAATATAATGAAAACAATATATTCTTCCTTTTTTGGTATAACCTTCAAAAAACAATAAGTTATTGGAATAATTACCTTCCCTATATAGTTGAGGACATTTATCATTATGCAGTTATTGATTTTGATTTTTCCATCCTTATCTCTATTATAATCCTATAAGCACTATCAAAATAATTATCCAACATCTAGGGAGTTTCTTGAATGGAGTAAACCTCTTCATCGTGTAAATATGTATCCACTGGTGCTCATTTTGAGGTTGTTTGTGTTGAAAGAAAACAATAATGTGAATTTTTTTAAATTAATTTTATTTAAATATTTTATATCAAAATATTACATAATGACCCAGTGTGGAAACTGTTTATTCAACATTGGATTAGTGGTGATACATTCAAGAGGGTTGATACAAGAATCCAACCAAACATTATGATGATACATATAGTTAATCTATTTCTAAAGAATAATGATCAATATAAAAAAATTATTCATTATATTAGAATATTTAATCTTAGTTCCAAGCATGTATTAGCTGAGATATAAGAAGATATTTTGATCTCCCACATCATTCTTCTATAAATAAATTGTAATGACCCGGTTCTAGAAGCCACCCAGAGGTGTCCCGTACCCAGTTGGTCAGATGGCCTCAAGCTCATTTATCCAAATGCCAGAGGCTGCCATCTAGCAGCGTGGGCCTTGGGTGTGATGGTAGGGAAACAATGCCCTCATTGGAAGAGTACACAATGGAAATAAAAAATACATACAATAGCGGTAGCATTAACGATCCAACAATAGTAATCTCTAGAAGACTGATAGAGAAACAAGTGGAGAAAAATATATGTAAATGATGAAAGATACATATATGTCAAGAAAGGTAGGAAAACAAGTCACAATGATGAATACATTACTACACCAAAGTATAAAAGAAAAACCTATAACAAACTCCTTAGCATCGCAAGAATCGTCTTGGTCCCATGCTCCCCGACTCCTATGCAATCAAGTACCTGAATTCGGAGGGCGCTTGCCCATGCCTATACCTGTAGTAATATAATCTGTTTGGGCACAAAAGCCTAACCCAAACAGGGCGTGAGACTAAATCCCAATAGGCAGCCAACTGAAGATCTGTGCCTAATAGTCAGTGAGTATATCGATGGTAAATTACAGTAAATAGTAAACAATAATCAGAAAACAAGATAATACATAGTTGTAGAAAACTTTCAGATCAAACAAGAAATAGAGAAGAAAACGGCTAACCAAAAACAAGAAACCCTCTGGGACGTTCTCAGATCCATCCCCTTTGGTCCAATCCAAGAAGTACCCAAAACCCTCTGGGTAGTACAATCAGCCTAACACCTCTGGTTTTGTCATATGAAATAATAAGACTCTCTAAGGAAGCACACTCTGTCAATTCCCCTCATAGTCTAAGGTAGTCAGGGACTCTCTAAGGAAGATCACGCAGTGAATTAACCTTAGATCCCCAAGGTCTAGAGACTCTCTGAGGAAGCTCACTCAGTTAATCCCTCTTATTTCCTCAGGCCAATCAAAGACTCTCTGAGGAAGGTCACTCGATCCATTCCGCCTATATCCTGGAGTGGTTTAAGGAAATTCAAACAAAACAAAGACTCTATGAGGAATCTCACTCGGTCTATCCCATTATAGCCTATAAAGCTCAAGACTCTCTTAGGATGCTCACTTGATCTATCATCCAATAGTGTATAATATCCAAGACTCTCTGGGATGCCCACTCGGTCTATCCCCTATAGTCTATAATGTCCATGACTCTCTGAAGAAGCTCACTCGGTCTATCCCCTTATAGTCTATTGCACAAGGTTCTCACGGCCCTGTGCCAGTCAGTTCATAATAATGCTATATGGACAAAGTAAACCTATAGAGCTACTTCGGTAACTAGTCTACAACATCACAAGCATGTTAGGTAACAACACTGCATCCTATAGTCACGAGGCATGGAAAACAAGAATAATGGCCAATTGGCAGAACAAGACCAAAAGGTTGTAAATAGGACAAGCATGGGGAAAATATCCAAGAATACCAATTATCATTATACATAACCAAATTACCTCTACACAAGAATATAAACAAGGTAATAAAAAACATGTGTAAAAGAGTAAGCACATAATACCCCATTCAAGGGTATTGGTGGAATTTGCACATAATACTAAATGTCATTAAATGGAAAGGCACAAACCACCAACCTTGATGCAAGGATATCGATATACTTGAACCACATGGATTGATTCTCCTTATAACGTCATAGATCAATGAAAACACACAAAACGTTAAAACAACGATAAAATGGAAAAGTGGATGAATTGGATAACGATGCTCCAGAATAAGGAAGAGCATACTGATGTGTTTCCAACATAATCATTAACGGTTGATTCAGAGAACAGACAGAGGCTCAGGGGATCTAGGAAGTCTCAGCATCGTACAACTTCTCTCGGTCGAACGATACCTATAAGAAGATGTTTATGGTGATCAGACATGAGCCCAGTCCGTTTAATAAAAAAATGAAGCACACAGACTGTACATGAATTTTCTGTACTTCGCTTTAAGAGGCCTCCACATCACCCCACACGACTGTGTGTGTGGCCCGGACACGACTAGCACACGGCCTCTTGCGACATTGAAGTACACGGTGTGTACTAATAAAGTACATGGAATGTACTTCAAATTTTTTTAGAAACTCATATTTTCTCAAAAACTCCAGAAAAAGGAAAAACATACTTGAAAAGAAGGTCCGAGTTCTTAAATAATGTTACCAATTGATCACTCTAAATCTATCATTGATATAATTTGTTTATTTCATTCAATATTCCGTTCCAAAACTGGTTATATAAATACAAATAGACTGATATTAATGAAATACTCTTAATATTATTTATCCCATGGGTAGTTTTCTTCCTTCATTATGATATTTTCATGTGTAGGAACTTTTTTTCGTGGTTATGTATGAATCATATGATGTTGTGATTATTTATTAAATCCATATCAACTCATTGATATTTTAATGAATTATAATTTTAATGAACCCCTTGGGTTTATCACTGACTAAATTGATATCATGATGGAATACCATGAAAATGTGTAACATTCCCTATGTCACCCTAGATATTAACCATTAATGGGTTCATTTTTATGGTGTACTACTTTAGTGTTTTGAAAACTATTTGATTTAAAACAAGTTGATTACATCATTTAATGTATTTTTAAACCATATAATTGACCTAAATATAATTCAGACCATCACCTCATTCTGGTTTGTCTTTTTAACAAAGGGATTAAACCCACTCTTCCTTTTCGATTCAATAACTCTTGGTCTACAGAATTGAAATGTTGAAAAATCATAAAAAATTGTTGGGAATCTATGAATCATCAAAATGATGATTTTTCTTATATTACCATGTTAAAACACCTCAAGAAGTGTCTTAATGGTTTCTTTAGATATAAATCTAAAAAATTTGACAAGTACATCTCTCCCATGAGAATAATCTTATCCAAATTCAAAAAACCACTACTAATTCTGATTTCTCTCCGGATCCACAAAAAGAAATCAACACCTCTATGAAACTGAACTCTCTTCTTGTCCATAAAGAAAACATACATAAGAAAATATTTAAAACAAAATGGATTTGAAATGGTGATAGAAACACTATGTAATACAACTCTCTTTAATGAATCAAGAAAGTTTGATTGATACATTCATTCCTTAGAAATGAAGACAACCTCTTTGACTATGAGGAGGACATTTCTAATCATGTTGTCTCTTACATTGATAATATTTTTAATGTCCTAAAATTCAGCAAGGACCTTCCTCTTGATGTCAATATGACTATGGTTAATGTGGAAGAAAATGCTTTTATTTTATGCTCCCCCATTGATCATGAAATCAAAGACATTGTTTTTATCCTTAATCATGATACTACCTGAGTAATGATGGCTTTAATAATAGATTTTTCCAACATTACTGGGAGGATATTCATATTACTTTTTTCAAACATATCAAATCCATTTTTTCTTATAGAATTCTCCCCATAGCCTAAATTTAAAATTTCTTACATTAATTCCTAGGGTGTAAAATACCTCTAAGATTCATCTCTTCTGACCTATTTCTCTTATTAACTACATTTAAAAAATCATTACAAAAGTACTCCCAAATAAAATTTATTCTATCTAAAATAAATTTTCATTTGAAATCAATTTTTTTTAACAAGGGATTATCTATTCTAGATTTCATTTTCCTTACCTATAAATTTTCCAAAACCATAAACAAAACACCAAACGAAGATATATTTCTATTAAACATGACATTAATAAATACTTTGATACCATTTAATGGAGCTCCATTTTCCTGATTCTTTAGTGCATTGGCTTTAAAAGTACATTCATCAGTAAAATAACCTACTAATTTAAATTAGACTCCATCTACATTATTGTCAATGGTTCCCCTAAGGGTTATGTTAAATGAACAATGACAGTTAGACATGGTGATCCTTTTTCTTCCATTATTTTTTATATTGTGGAATATTACGTAATCAAATTTCTCACTCTCTTTGTCGATAAAAATAATATTAAACCCATTATGGCTACAAAAAATTTAAATATTCCCAATGATCGATTATATTCCAATTACATAATTATTTTCTCACAAGGTGATAAAAAGAATATTTAAAATTTTAGAAACAATTTATCACATTGTGAATAAATATCTAGTCAATCTATTATTTGGAACAAATAATTTGTTATATTTGGAAACAATTATCCTACATGAAAAAATTTAACACCAACAATTTAGGTATCAATGAAGGATCCTTCCCTTCAACTTATCATGGTGTTCTCATTTTTTGGGGATGGCATAAATCCACATACTTTTCTACAATTTTTTTCTAGTTCATCAATAAAATGTCCTCCTAAAAGGGTAAATTCCTCTCTAAGGATGGAAGTATCTCTCTGGTGAAACATATTGTTTTTTCAGAAATGGTCTACTCACTGATGTTCTATAAAGGGATTAATGGACTCCTTAAAAATATTAATTTTTACATCAATAACATTATTTGTACTGGAATCATTCTTGAATGGAAGATTGTGACCATCCACTGTTCTACTGGTTACTAACCATGACTGAAGGGTGGTCTTAACATCAAAATTCTGAATCTATATAATTATTCAATTCTTTCTAGATTCATAGATAGGTTGATTAACTACAACATAGGCTCTATTAATTTTCTTAAAAACTGATTCCTTTTGAAGTTAAAGAAGGGAGATTTAAACAATATTAAATATTTCATCTTGGCCATCCATTAGACATTATTTTTACATCATCATTACTAATTCGAGATGAATTGTTAGCACTGATTCTTCAATGAATTTTTTACTAGAAAATTGAATTGCTGCCACATGAATATCTATGTTTCCTCCAAATTCTCTTCTATAAAACACCAATTACACTATTAAATATGTTATTCATTCTCATAACATCATCCATCCTGATAAAATCAATCATGTCATAGATAATCACTACATCCCAAATTCTCGAGATTTCCTCATTTTGGATCCTCCTCACATTGGTGTCCTTGATTCCAAAAGTTTTTACAATAACTGTTTTCAATTTATGATTTTAACATTTGTTGTTTTAAATACTTTGATAAACCATGGATTAAACCCTTCAGACTTACTCTTGTTTGGTGCATTGGTCGTAATTGTGTCTTCAACGAGGTTTTCATGTAGTCTTATGGGATCCAACATTGCGCTACGTATCATTTTTGTCACTAAAATGTCGAATATACTAACCATCTATTTTTGTCTTGGGCTATGGAAAAAGTCCTTTGAAAATATATTACTGAATTTTTTTACGGTAGATGGTTTCTCCTTGACTCTTTCAGCTCCCAATTTAAATGTTGTGTTGATCTCGAAACTACCAAAAAAATAAGGAATCTATTCTTAAAATATGTTACCGAGCACCTCTATGTGATCATGTATTATAAAAATTATATTATCCACAATAAATACTCATTCAGTCTTAATGTAGGTCAATAGTGGATTCTCAATACCATTAAGAATACTGCCTACATTCAGAAATCATATTGTGACAACACTGTTGTGATCTTTGAGATCCCATGTTGACTTCAGATTGATGGCCTCTAAAAACCACTGAGAAACACTTTTGAGGTGTTCTAGAAAGCTTTTCTTCCATGATGGATCGATGTAAATATTTATGGTGATTCTAAAGGAAACCCAAGACTAGTGAGTTTTGGTTCTATTTTCAGTGACAATCTGGGTATGTGTCTCAGAAGCTTCTTTGGCTGCTAGGGTCCTGCCTCGTCTTTAGAAGTGAAAATGGGGATTGTGATACATGCCCTGGAATTCTCCAACCACACGGGTTGAAAGAATATTTGGATATAAAGTGACTCAACTACCATTTTACATGATATTTGGAATGGTGTGTTGTATCATATCTGGATTCTTACAACCCATTTTATATGCTGCCTTGATTTTCTTCTAGAGACCAGCTACATTTTCACTCATGCCTTCCATGAAGTGAACATTCTTGCAGACAGTCTAGCTACCAAATGAGTCAACCAGAACATAACTTAGGGAGATGAAATTCCTGTTGATCTTCTCCTTGTTTATGATAAAGATAGTAATAGGATTACTTACTCAATACAAATGTAGTTTACTTCTTTTTTTTAATAATTTATGCCTTGGTCTTGGACCAATTCTCCACATTCATTAAAAAAACCTCAAAAAATAATTTTAATTTGAATAAAATCATCTTTAGTGTCATGTATGTTTAAATAGTTGTATGCATAATACTACATAAATTTTTATATACAGTATTATCATTCAAGAGACTCAGATTTTGTGTGGATACATCAAGATAATGTACAAACATATTTTTAAATTTCATGGAAAAAGAAATACCGACGTTACATCAAGAGTAAAACATATATCTAATAACAAATAAGATATATATTGGTGAAAATTCACATATGTGAAGGGTATTTCTATATACCTAGACTCACCTATCTATTTAAATTATCCTTGTGGAGTAATACATCATCAATTTGATGTGGGGAAAATCTAAACCTTCTTCCAGATCTATTCTAACTTCAAATTTATTGACATTGTGTGATTAAGGTATACATTCAAACATTGAGACATTGAATGATAATTTTTGTCATCTATATATGACAGTGATGTTTATTATGGTCCTGAGAGTATCGATTTATAAGTTTCATTTTTGGGGTAATTTGGTTTATGATCCCCCTTTTCCCATTTTCTGAAATATATTGATTGTGGTTGTCGAGATAATGTTTTTATCGATATAAGTCATTGCGAGGCCATTTTCATTTTATTTAAATGAGGATTATACAACCCTATACTCCAAAATTTTAAATGTGTTGTAATTATCATTGTAAAATATTTAAATAAAATATTTTTCATTTCATCTAAAATAGAGGAATGAAGTCATCCAACATCTATAGAATCCGTAGAGGGTATAATTTGACTTTTTATTTCTTTAAGAGGCAGGGGATCATTTTATAATATTGACCACAATGAATGGACCTCCTAATGTATAAGAGGATAATTATAGGAATTTTAATCTATTCTATTAATATCACAACTATGATAAGAGACTCATTTTGAAAATACGAATCTTTTTTATGAAACTGATATAAATTTATTAGAGAGAAACACATTTAACCTCAAAAATCAATTATTAAATTCACCTTTACATCCTCCGAGTCAACAAATATTGATTATTATGATTTTGTTGAAGATCATGCATTTCATTCTTCTTATAGACAAGATGAGGTATATGATTTACTGAAAAAGATGGAATATAATTCATTCTATATGATAATATTGTTTTTTCGAGGGAAAATTACCCTAGCCATCATATGATATAATGGTGATACAATTATTCATTCTCCAAAATGGGATTTATATTGCCCAATGAATTACCATGTATGTAGTGATTTCCATGATTCAAATGATAGGAAACACATAATATTTATTAAGTTCATAGGAAAAGTTGATAATGGTCATTCCAAAACAGTTTGTGGAAGGTGTTTGGTTGAAATAACATATCTCTAGTAGTTTCCACTCTCCTTGATGATATAATAAATCTATATATTGACATTTGACATTTTAAGGAGAAAAAAGGGGAACCATCACCATATATCACCTAGTTCGATTAGTGGAAGGTGTATTTGAAGAACTTGTGGTAGGTTTAATGTATTATTTCATTATATTGAATCAATGGTATTCCCAGTAGTGTAATGATTGGTTTACCCTAGAAAATAGTTATAATATATGAATGAGATACTTAGACTAAAAAAGGAAATGTGTGATTGATTTACAAATTTAGTTTTTTAACAGTCATTTCATAACATTGTATTTTCAATATATATGGATATATATTAGAATTTATATGTCCCAAAAATCAATTCACCCCGATTAGGATGAGACTGATTTCAATGATTTTATTGATGAAGAATTTATGAGGGATCAACAATCATAAAAATTATCCAGTTTTTTATATTTTTATAAGTATTGATTTTCCTATATATGAAGGACATGGTAACATGAAACATAGAAGAGGTCTTCTTATGATCAATATAATTCATCATTTATGACATTGGAATTAAATTCATGATGGTTTATGAATTATTAAATAAGTTATCCCCAAATATTCTCTTAAATATTGATGGAACAAATAAATAAAATCATTGATGGAATGATTGGCCACATATTTGGAAATTATATTCTTTTGATATATAGGACTAATAATTTTTTCATGAGGTTGATCTATGGTATGAATATTTGGTGATTAGGATCTCTATACAAGTGAATACCTTAATTTATTAGGATGTGGAGGTAACTATGTCACCAACAGGTTATTTTGAGTTGACAATCCAAAATTTTAATTCAAGATGGACATATGAAAATATGGTAATTGGTTATTATATATGTTTTAGACTAAAACGATCTAGATTACTCATGAATATGCTATTATCTCGATTAAGAAGACTAGAGTACTGATATCCATAACTCTATGACATATATAGATTTAGTAGTGCTATAGCCATTCTGTCATGATCCTTGAAGACCTTATCTCTATTTTCCTTGTAATCTTCAAAGGCCTCTGTATCATTATCAATTATTTTGAGAGTGTAATTTGGTGTCCTATATGTCTTCTTCTATAGAAAATGGATCTTTGATGTATATTTCATTAATAGAGTCTTATAGAGAAATATTATATTGACGGGGATTCTAATTTTTTAGTCATTTCCCAATTGAATTATTTTGTCCTATTGATATATATAATAAAAATGATGAGGAGAGAAATTATCAATGGTATTATTATGGATTCCACATCCTCATTGGTTCATTTTCATTATCATTTATTTATAATATTGGGCCTATTTCATATGTTTAAAAATATCTTCTCATTGAGTATTTCTATTCAAAATATGTTTACTCAGCATACATAGAGGGAGTTAAGATCATAAATGGTTCATTCACCTATACCTAGAGAATAAAATGATTTTAATTGAATATTTTAATAGTTATCTAATCATTATTTTTCCATGAATCATTTTTTTGAACTTATACCATTACCCATATACTTCTATTAATGTGGAAGATGAAAATAAATTATGTTGGTGTATTTCCCAAATAAAATTTACTATATTCAATGATTTCATAGAGGACTTAATTGAATAAAAATAATTAATGTATTGTGTGCCCCAACATTGGGTGAAATTGTATGTAATTTAGATAGTCACTGAGTCCAAATTGATTGGGATTCTTAGAATATTAAAGCTTTAAAAATTACATCCCAATGATACAAATAAATAACAATTAACCATTTGAAGTATAAATTTATTTACTATATTTATTCAGTAATTGTATGATGTATACACCATCACTATTTCTCATTTTATTTAGGAAATTTCAACATATTTCATTAAAAGGAGCTATCATGTGTTATTGAATTGGGTGGGTTTTTGGAGTGAGAACTGATGATAGATTAATCATCATATATATTTTCTTCATTATTCGACATTTTACCTGGAGTTTTTGTCTTTGGTCGTGTCTTGAGATTAGTACAATGAATGGAACCCCCAAAAATAAGTTTTTTTATAAATCTCATATACTTTACCATGATTTATTACTAGAGTGAGTGTCATTTTCAACTCATCATGCAGATTTCCTATAATGATGTCCTTCAACTATGTTAGAGGTAGATTCCTGATCAAGGAATAGGTCAAACCCTTCACCATAAAAATAAATTTAGTGAATCTGTCATTCATATAATCATTATTTTTTGGAGTTCATGAATCAATATCTTTCACAAAATATAGATAAATTAGCAATGAAATTGCTGTTGAAGATATTCCTATAATGTTATCAATCTAGATGGTAGATTAATATACCAAATGATGGCATGTCTTTCTTTTTTCTGGAAAAAGAATATAAGCATAGTTTATATTACATGACTAGGGTTGTAATATATAAGGCCCTCGCCTTAGACCTTACTTAATCTTGAGTTATTTCACGATTACACCTTGAAGATCTTTTCAAGTTTAGAGTTTTAGAGAATTAGATCATAAAACATGCATTACATTCCACATTTAAACAAAGTGGTTACATAAAAGATAGTATTCATTTTTCCCATCAATGGAAACATATTTAAAATAAAACATGGATTCTTTCTTGACAATTCCTTGACACTATCATCTTATCATGTACCTTTCCCTTGACCTGTGAAAAACATTTCAAAAACATGAGATGAGCATAAAAAGCTCAGTAAGGGTTATAAAAATATAGAAAGAAACATGAGTTCATATTTACATAAGAATGAAATCATAATTTACCCATAAAACATAGGCACTTTAATATACCTCATCAAATCATTAGTAAATCAGAGAAATCATAAGACATAAAGGTAACTTGAGTCATTCATAACATTTTTACGTAGGGAGTAACCCTCTTGGTTACGTTTGGAATACCCATCACAGTATATTCCCTAAATCTCTTCGGATAAACCTTAACGTTTCACTCCTTCCCGTTACCCAATGAATTGGAGAGCTATATCAGGCTCACCCGCCCTTAGTTTATCACGGAACCACCCGTCTTCATAATAATGCCCAAGAACCTCAACATAATCGTATCGCATAAAACATGCATAAAGGAAACATAACATTTCCACCTTTCAATCACAAGATATCAATACAAAACATTGATATAAAAACTTTACGAAAACCATTTTCAATACCAAAATAAATGAAAAGTAAAACATGATATTTATTTTTCTTTTAAAAAAGGTATGTCTTGTAGAGGAAGTCGAAACTCAAATAATGGTCACGGCGGCGAAGAAGTCGTTGTCGCCGCATACGTATGAAAAAAACATTCCCTTTTGTCGTTTAGTAAACACTTCGTATAAAAAAAATTCCTTTTGAATAAACGTAAAATTAAAAGGGGTTTATACACCGTATAAAAGAAGGTTGTGTATAAAACAAAATATGCCTCAATGAAATGAGATTGAGACGATGTCCCATACCTCGGGTCTGACTTGACTCGGTCGTTCTTTAATCTCCTGAATAATAAATGTGAGTTAATTTCTACTTGTTTAAGAACATTTTTCAAGTTCATTATTCCTTTTATATCACTTATTTCCATGTCATGAACACTTTGTAATTATTTAAGTTAATAACGGTCATTTTAACGATCATTGGTACTTGAGTAAAAAATAAACCCTTTATAATTACAAGTTGTTCAGGTATCCATTATATCCAGAATTTTATTCATGATGTAGATATCATATATATCATATATATCAAGTACATTCTTTCATTTATAATATTACATAACATTTAGAGGCAAGAAATGAAATGCACCGTTCATGGAGACGGTAAGCCGTACGTAAGCATGAATGCTGATTCCATTTCTATTTCATATTTTATGAAATGGAATCATAATGATATAAAGGTGTATTATAATTCCAGTGTAATATCATATATAATATCACAACTCCGTCCTTTATACGTCCCACATATGGTGTTAACGAATCAAATCACTTTGAGGGGGCGGTAGTCCGCACTTCCTTAAATGAAGATATCACGTTTACCCATAATGGAAACCATAAAGGTATTCCAAAATGAAAAATACATAATCTTAAGGAAAACATAAACATATTATATATCATATATAATGATATTGTCATCTTAATGGCCACCTTTGAAGGTGTTAAAAGAATGCTGAACAATCATCGTTTCGGGAGGAAAAAATTCACCATCCACGGAAACAATATGTTCTTTAACCATTAGATGTAGGTGTGTGAAAGTGTAGCTTGAATAATTCTTATGAAAACAACCTAGTATATGTAATATACTGGTGTTGTTACAAAATAAATGAATAAAAAGATTTTAGGGGGTTGGAGAAGAAAAATAAAACAAAAGAACACAAGTGAAGACATTACCTTAAAATCGGGTACCTCCCTTTGGTTTGAGCTCAAAGGCTTCCTTGGGAAGACTTCTTCCAAAAGTGAGGCTTCAAGGAGTAATATAGGGAAGTGTAGAGACAAAATTGGCATGGTTTGGCCGAGCCAAAGGCTTTGTAAGTGTCGGTAAAGAGGTAGAGGTGGGGGCCTTTTATAAGAGGAGACGAGGGGCACTCTTGGAATGTAAAGAAATGCTACATTATTTTAAAATTTGTTTCGGATTCAAAAGGTCCCACATTGATATAATTCGAGGGTAAGGTGATAAGGGTTATAAATCCACCCATCCAATAGGTTTTGGACATGTGTAGGTCATTGATTTTAGAATATTTTTTTTCATATTATTTAAATCCTTTATTAATGAGGTAATCGCTGCATCATCATGATGTCATAAATAATTTAAATTATTTAATTTCTAAAAATAATAAAAAAAATATCATGATGTAGGAAATACATTTAGATTTCTAATGAATATTTATAGTCAAAATGATGACTTGAATAACCCCATTTAAAAATTGTTTTAGTAAAACAACTCATGCTTGTGTCATTTTAATTTTAACATTAAATAAAAAGATATTAATGTCATTTTCCTACCAAAGTGGCTCCATGGGGTCCCCAAGTTGACCCATGGCATGTCTTGGTTGGCCATGACCCATCCAATAAGGGTAGGACATGTTTCTAGGTATTTTCATTTTATTATAATATCATTTTTGCCATAAATTTTACTAATTACCTCTAATCGCGATTAAAAACATAAAAGTTACTATTCACCAAAATATTATTTGAATCTCATTGAACCAAATTTTACTTCTTAATGACAACCATGTATTTCGAATTTTTGAAAATCAAATTACAGAAGTGGAAAAGTTCATTTAAACGAAAAATCACTTTCTTTAACTACCTCTTAGTGGTTTCACTATTCATACAAAATTGAAGTTTTTCAGAAAAACACCAAAACTTCACCCTAAGCTATATTTGACATTCTGAATTAAAAAATGATGTCTATATTAAAAAATTAAAATCATATAAGTTACATTAATTAATTTAATAATTAATTCCTGATGTCATGACAAATAGTGTGTTTATATGAAACAATAAGTATCAAAAGATTGACAGAAGTTTAAGTCCAATTTCAAAGTGAAATTGATTCCAATGAACACCATTGGATTAAATGGTAAAAATATATTCTAATTTCACTTCAAAACCAATTCAAAAGATAATATAATCATATAAATAAATTAGATTAAAAAGAGGTTTTGAATTAAAATACAACATTTTTCACTATTCATTAAAAAATGAACTTTATCGGAAAAATACCAAAAATTCCCACAAAGTAAATTTTAATGTCACAATTATAAATAATAAGTTTAGTTTGAAAAACATAGCTTATTAAATTGTCAAAATATAGATTTAAAAATGGCATGCCATCAAAAGGCAGTAAAACAATCTTTTAAAAATATTAGTGTATTCCAGGCTTAAGATTGGATTTATTTTCATTTTAAGCCCCTAAAACACTATATAATTCACTAATAGACATAGAGAAAAATATCTATTATTCACTACTTACTTGTGATGTTACATCCTTCCCCCATTAGAAAATTTCGTCCCCACAATTTATTTACTTATCGAATAAATGGGGGTACTTATCCCTCATTGCATTTTCAGATTCCCATGTTTCCTCTTCCATCATGTGGTTTTTCCACAAAACCTTTACCTGATTAATCACCTTATTTCGTAACACTTTCTCCCTATGGTCAAGAATCCAGACCGGTTGTTCCTCATAAGATAGGTTCTCTTCCAGCTGAACTACCTCTGGACTCAAAACATGAGATGGATCTGGCATGTACTTTCTCAGCATCGAAACATGAAAAACATTGTGTACCTGAGATAAACTCAGAGTTAAATCCACCCGGTATGCAAATGATCAAACTCTTTCCAGAATTTCATATGGTCCAATAAACCTTGGACTCAACATTCCTTTCTTACCAAATCGCATCACACTTTTCCTTGGTGAGATTTTGAAAAAAACATGATCACCTAACTCAAAAGATAGATCCTTCCTCCTGTTGTCCGCATAACTCTTCTGCCTTCTCTGAGCTGTTCTCATGTGTTTCTGTATCAGCTGAAATTTTTCTGCCATCTCTTCTACCAATTCTTGTCCTATTAGCTTTCTTTCACCAACTTCATCCCAAAAAGCTGGAGTTCGACACCACATCCCATATAACGCCTCAAATGGTGACATTTTTATACTGTAATGAAAACTATTATTATATGAAAATTCAACCAAAGAAAGATGGTGGTCCCAAATTCCCTGATTATACATAGAGCAAGAATGTATCATATCCTCCAATGTCTGAATTGTTCGTTCTGACTGCCCATCTGATTGAGGATGAAAAGCTATACTAAAATTTAATTCAGTACCCAACGACTTCTGAAGTCCTTTCCAAAAGTTAGAAGTGAACCTGGGATCACGGTCAGATAAAATGGAGAGGGGAAGTCCATGTAACCTGACTATCTCTCTATGATACAAACAGGAAAGTTGATCTAGGGAAAAAGTATCTCGTATAGTAAGGAAATGAGAAGATTTATTAATGAGATCCACAATAACCCAGATTGCATTATAACCTCGAGGGGTCTTCGGTAATCCCACAACGAAGTCCATTGATAAATTCTCCCTTTTCCACTCTGGAACTGGTAAAGGATGAAGCATCCCTTTTGGTAACTACCGCTCTGCTTTAACCTGTTGACATGTCAAACACTTCACAGTAAAATCAGAAATATCTCTTTTCATTCCATCCCACCAGTAATACTCCCCCAGATCTGTGTACATCTTAGTACTGCCAGGATGAACTAAAAATGGAGAACTATGAGCTTCAGATAACAACTGTCCGTTCAACTGTGAATCACAAGGCACACACAATCTCTTCCCAAATCTCAAAATGAAATACATTATCAATATTGAATTCGGGCAACTTACCTTTCTGAACCAGCTATACCTTTTTCTGCAACTCACTGTCTTGCTTCTGTGCTTGCTTGAATCTGTTTGATAGAGAATATTTCACTGATACCTGAAACAAAATAGAAGAACATCCTGCACCAAAAACTTCTATTCCAAAGTTCATCAAATCCTTAACCAAAGGATCACGTTCCAAACACAACATTGCTAATGAATCATTACTTTTTTGACTCAAAGCATCATCCACTTTATTTGCTTTTCCCAGATGGTAATGCATTGTACAATCATAATCCTTGATTAATTCCAACCATCTCCTCTGTCTCATGTTTAACTCTTTCTGAGTGAATATATACTTTAAACTTTTGTGTTCAGTATATATTTTACACTTTACTCCATACAAATGATACCTCCAAATTTTTAAAGAGAAAACAACAGTAGCTAATTTCAAATCATGTGTAGGGTAATTTACCTCTTGAGTTTTCAACTGTCGTGAAGCATAAGCAATTACCTGATCATTCTACGTTAGGACACAACCAAGTCCTTTCAATGAAGCATCACTATAGATAAAAAGCTCCCCATTCCTGGAAGGTAGTTCCAAAACTGGAGCATTCACCAATTTTCTTTTCAATTCCTAAAAACAATCATCATATTATTTTGTCCAGATAAACTTAACACCCTTCCGAGTTAGCTTAGTCATTGGACTAGATAACCGTGAAAAATTTCTAACAAAACTTCGGTAATATCCTACCAAACCAAGGAAACTACGAATCTCTGTTACATTTGTGGGTCTTGGCCATTCTTCAACAACCTTTGTTTTTGCAGGATCAACAGTTATCCCATCTTTAGAAACAATATGACCATGGAAAGAAATTTGTTTCAACCAAAAATCACACTTGATGAATTTCCCATACAATTTCTTTTATTTTAATGTTTTCAAAATAACCCTCAAATGTCTTTCATGCTACTTTTTTCTTTTATAAAACACCAAAATATCATCAATGAAAACCACAACAAACTTATGCAAGAACTCATGGAAAATTCTATTCATAAAGTCCATGAATACATATGGTGCATTGGTTATCCCAAAAGGAATTACTACAAATTTATAATGGCCATATCTTGTACGAAAAGCAGTCTTCAGAACATCAGTTTCCATTACCTTCAGCTGATGGTACCCAGATCTCAGGCCAATCCTTGAAAAAAACTGAGCTCTCTGGAGCTGATACAACTTCATTTGTTGGCCCGCCATCTGCTGAAGTAGTTGCAAATGATTTCACCACCCCGTTCTGCTTATAGTATAACTGCTTCCCATCACTCAATCTCATTTTCGGACACTCGTTTGCATAGTGACCCATATCATTTCACTTAAAACATTTCACTAACTGCAAATCAAATTTGGTCTTACCATCACCCTGATCATTTTCAGTACAATCACGAGCCTAATGTCCCATCTTACCGCATCAGTAGCACTTTACAGAATTCATAAGGCATTCCCCAACATGCCTTTTCCCACATTTATCACAAACTGGAAACTTAGTTTTCTTACCATCATATCTTTTTGAAGAATTATTTCCTTTCTCCTGCCACCTCGGTCTCTTCTTCTGCTGGTTATTATAGAACACTTGATCATCGAAAAACTCCATTTCCACCTTCTCAGCACATCAAAAAAGCTTTTCATAACTCTTATACTCATGAGAAGCTAATTCCCTTCGATATTTTGGTTTTAATCCTGAGTAAAAACGATTGATTTTACTATCAAGGTCTCGGATACAATTTGGAGCATACCTTGCCAATCGAGTGAACCTCTCTTTATAGGAAGCCACTGAGTCTTCCTCTTGCCTCAATTCCAAGAATTGTTTTTCCATCCTAAGTCGAACAGACTTAGGAAAATACTTCTCAAGAAACATACCTTTGAATTCATCCCAATCAAGAGCATAAATCTCATCAGCGTCCCTGATATTTTTAATCATCGACCACCACTGATCTGCCTCACCCTTCAAACGGTAAATAGCAAGCCTAACCTTTTGATTGTCGGAACACCCCATGACATCGAAAATCTTCTCCAGTGCTTTAATCCACCCTTCAGCTAACACAGGGTCACATGATCCTCTGAATGATAGAAGATGTTGCCTCTTTAAATGTTCCACCACTTACATGTTCCTCATTGGTTGATCTGGGTGATCTCGCACATGGATACCACCACCATTTATCTCTTGAGTCAACTGCGCCATTACTGCAACAAACTATTCAGTTCCAATTCCGACCGTCTCAGGATGCTGATTCGGAAGGTTATTTCCTTCTGTATTCCTTCCTAGCACTGCTTCCCTATTTCCTCTGCAGAAAACCATTCTGAAAAAACATGTCTTAGATGAAGCAACATGGTAATCTTTAAATGATATATCATTTCAAAAAAAATTATATTTTTGGATAATCATTTAATAGAATTCAAACTCTTAAAGTTATCTAAACCAACCTCAGATACCCACTATAAGGTCTCGGCCTTAAACCTTACTTAATCTTGAGTTATTTCAAGATTACACCTTAAGGATCTTTTCAGGTTTAGAGTTTTAGAGAATTAGATCAGAAAACATGCATTACATTCCACATTTAAACAAAGTGGTTACATAAAAGATAGTATTCATTTTTCCCATCAACGGAAACATATTTAAAATAAAACATGGATTATTTCTTGACACTTCCTTGACACTATCATCTTATCATGTACCTTTCCCTTGACCTGTGAAAAACATTTCAAAAACTTGGGATGAGCATAAAAAGCTCAGTAAGGGTTATAAAAATATAGAAAGGAAACATGTGTTCATATATACATAAGAATGAAATCATATTTTACCCATAAAACATAGGCACTTTAACATACCTCATAAAATCATGAGTAAATCATAGAAATCATAAGACATAAAGATAACTTGAGGCATTCATAACATTCTTACGTAGGGAGTAACCCACTTGGTTACATTTAGAATACCCATCACAGTATATTCCCTAAATATCTTCTGAGAAACCATAACGTTTCACTCCTTCGCATTACCCAATGCATTGGAGAGCCATATCGGGCTCACCCGCCCTTAGTTTATCACGGAACCACCCGTATTCATAATAATTCCCATGAACCTCAACATAATCGCATCACGTAAAACATGCATAAAGGAAACATAACATTTCCACCTTTCAATAACAAGATATCAATACAACACATTGATATAAAAAATTTATGAAAACCATTTTCAATACTAATATAAAAGAAAAGTAAAACATGGTATTTATTTTTCTTTTAAAAAAAGGTATGGCTTGTAGAGGAAGACGAAACTCAAATAATGGTCATGGTGGCGGAGAAGTCGTTGTCCCCGCATACGTACGACAAAAACATTCCCTTTTTTTGTTTAGTAAATTCTTCATAAAAAAAGATTCCTTTTGAATAAACATAAAAGTCAAAGGGGTTTATACACTGTATAAAAAAAGGTTGTGTATAAAACAAAATATGCCTCAATGAAAGGAGATAGAGATGAAGTCCCATACCTCGGGTCTAAATTGACTCGGTCGTTCTTTAATATAAAGAATAATAAAATTTTGTTAATATATACTTGTTTAAAAACCATTTTCAAGTTCATTATTCCTTTTATATCACTTATTTCCATGTCCTGAACACTATGTAATTATTTAAGTTAATAACGGTCGTTTCAATGATCATTGGTACTTGAGTAAAAAATAAACCCCTTATAATTACAAGTTGTTCATGTACCCATTATATCCATAATTTTATTCATGATGTAGATATCTTATATATCATATATATCCAATACATGCTTGCATTTATAATATTACATAACATTTATAGGTAAGAAATGAAATGCACCGTTCATGGAGACGGTAAGCCGTACGTACGCATGAACGTTGCTTCCATTTCTATTTCGTATTTTATGAAATGGAATCATAATGATATAAAGGTATATTATAATTCTAGTGTAATATCATATATAATTTCATAACTCCATCCTATATACATCCCACAAATGGTATTAACGAATCAAATCACTTTGAGTGGGCGGTAGTCCGCACTTCCTTAAATGAAGATATCGCGTTTACCCATAATGAAAACCCTAAAGATATGCCCAAAATGAAAAATACAGAAGCTTAAGGAAAACATAAACATATTATATATCATATATTAATATATTGGAATCTTAATGGACACCTTTGAAGATGTTAAAAGAATGTTGAACAATCATCGTTTCGGGAGGCAGAAATTCACCATCCACGGAAACAGTATGTTCTTTAACCATTAGATGTAGGTGTGTGTAAGTGTAGCTAGAATACTTCTTATAAAAACCTCCTATTATATGGAAGATACTGGTGTTGTTACAAAAGAAATGAATAAAAAGAGTTTAGGTGGTTGGAGAAGCAAAATAATACAAAAGAACACAAGTGAAGACATTACCTTAAAATTGGGTAACTCCCTTTGGTTTGAGCTCAAAGTATTCCTTGGGAAGACTTCTGCCCAAAGTGAGGCATCAAGGAGTAAAAGAGGGAAGTGGAGAGACAAAATGTGTGGGTGTTGGCCGAGCCAAAGGCTTTGAAAGTGTTGGTAAAGAGGTAGAGGTGGGGGCTGTTTATAAGAGGAGAAGAGGGGCACTCTGGGAAAGTAAAGAAATGTTACATTATTTTAAAATGCGTTTCGGATTCAAAAGGTCCCACACTGATATAATTCGAGGTTAAGGTGATAAGGGTTCGAAAGCCACCCATCCAATAGGTTTTGGACATGTTTAGGTCATAGATTTTACATTATCTATTCATTTTATTTAAATCCTTTATTAATGAGGTAATCGCTGCATCATCATGATGTCATAAATAATATAATTTATTTAATGTCTAAAAATAAAAAAAAAATCACGATGTAGTAAATCTTTTTATCTTTCGAATGAATATTTAGAGTCAAAAATCTGACTTGTATAACCCCATTTAAAAATTGTTTTAGTAAAACAACTCATGTTTGTGTCATTTTAATTTTAACATTAAATAAAAAGATATTAATGTCATTTTCCTACCAAAGTGGCTCCATGGGGTCCCCAAGTTGACCCATGGATTTTCTTGGTCGGAAATGACACATCGAATAAGGGTAGGACATGTGTCTAGGTATTTTCATTTTATTATAATATCATTTTTCCTTAAATTGCACTAATTACCTCTAATCGCGATTAAAAACTTAAAAGTTACTATTCACCAAAAAATTATTTTAATCTCATTGAACCACATTTTACTTCTTAATGACAACCATTTATGTCGGATTTTTGAAAATCAAATCCCAGAAGTGGAAAAGTTTCATTTAAACAAAAAATCAGTTTCTTTAACTACCACTTAGTGGTTTCACTATTCATCAAAAATTGATGTTTTTCAGAAAAATACCAAAACGTTACACTAAGCTATATTTGATATTCTGAATTCAAAAATGATGTATATTTTAAAAAATTCAAATCATATAAGTTACATTAATTAATTTAATAATTAATTCTCGCTGTCATGACAAATAGCGTGTTTTTATGAAACAATAAGTATCAAAAGATTGACACCAGTTTAAGTCCAATTTCAAAGTGAAATTGATTACAATGACCACCATTGGATTAAATGGTAAAAATATATTCTATTTTCACTTAAAAAACAATTCAAAAGATAATCTAATCATATCAATAAATTAAATTAAAAATTGGTTTTGAATTAAAATATAACAATGTTTACTATTCACTAAAAAATGATCTTTATCGGAAAAATACCAAAACTTCACACAAAGTAAATTTTGATGTCCCAATCATAAAGGATAAGTTTATTTTGACAAAAATAGCTTATAAAATTGTCAAAATATATATTTAAAAATGGTTTTCCATCAAAAGGCAGTAAAACAATCTTGTAAAAATATTAGTGTATTCCATGCTTAAGATTGGATTTATTTTCATTTTAAGCCCCTAAAACACTATCAAATTCACTAATAGACATAGATAAAAATATATATTATTCATTACTTACTTGGGATGTTACATAATCAATGGAAAATATGGAGACACATTTTGTAGATGTTTTTTTATTTCCCTTTGTCCACTAATGGTAGATAATGATATATTTTTGAAATTGGGATAACTATTTGTTATGTGAAACAATTTTATGTATGTATTTTATTACACCATCATAAGGGTATTCCACACCCTAATAGGATATATTCATGTTTCCAGAGATTTAATGGTGTTAATGAGATCTGATGTGATGTTTTGTTATTCAAACACATTATAAAATATATTTATTGGGGGATATTATTGTCAAGAGGCCTATATGTTTTTATAATAAAGAGTGATAGTTGGACTCGGTTGTCTCCTATGATCTATTTTTGGATACCAATATAATTGAGTAAACTAATGATTCTCCATAGCCACTATTTCTAGGAAGAATAGATATTTGAACATTGAGATTGTGGGATGTGACAACCAAGTATTAACGTACATAGAAATTTCCTCAGTTTTGCGGAATTATTAAAAAATTACATAAATATACAACTGAAGAATGTATTAGTTTTGTTCCATTAGATATATTGAATCATTAATAGTAGTACATAAATGATCTACATTATCTTCCACTAGGATCTTTAGGACTGTCACCCTTTTTAGATACATCATATGTAATACATATCATCACAACATTGGAAATGAAACATAAAAAGGGGTGAGTTTAGATGCGCAGTATGGGTAAATAAGGGAGACATGTAAGAGTAAACATTAGAATATTGGTATGATAATGTGGTCATAATATTATAAGATCACATCCATCATATATATGTTTATCAATATGAATAATGGAATTAAGCATGCAGTTTATAAGACATAAATCATGTGGGAAACAAGATCACAATACATGAATGAATAATATAGTAAAAAGGGTTGGAATTTCGGAATGCATATTAACATGAAATTGAATCGCCTATATATCAAGAAATGCATCTAGACCTTATCAGGGAACTTCACAGAGACTAAAAATATTGGGAAGCATATACCATAATCCTAGGTTCCAATCATTTCCTTATAAGGGGTCGAGTTTCCTCATCTTCCCAGAGTGGATTGAGATTTTATATCATCCCATAGTGGATATTGTTTCCCCACATCCCTATAGTGGATCAGGTTTCCATATCTTCCATTATCATAATGACCAAGCATACATGGTGGGAACCACCACTATCCCAAGTTGCAGTCCTTTCCTTGTATGGGATAGAGCTTCCGCATCTCCCCATAGTAAATCAAGAGTGTATCCTTGATTCCAATCATTATATCAGGATATATAAATATTTAACCAATGCATTAGAGTGAGATATAAGTTAATCCCATGATATAATAAAATCATATATATATATATATATATATATTCTATAACAAAATTAAACATACTTCATATCATGATCCATAAAAGATGTGAGCTTTATCAATGTCATATTATAATCCATGAAATTAAGTGTTATTCATAAAAATTTTATGAGATCATAACTGAAGAAAAATATCAAGTATTAATACTCATTTCATACTCGAATAACAGATAAATGAAAATGGTTTTGTAATCATTCATCATGGTATAACCCATTGAATATAAACAAGTTTCATAAGAATTTATCATTGTATAACCTATTGAATAGAAATGGGATTAATAATCATTTAAGATTGTATAACCCATTGAAATAAATAGGATTCATATGAATATAACACATGGAAGAGGAATTATTTTCATAAATATATAACTCGTAAAAGAGTATTGAGTTATCATAAACATAATTCCATCAAAACATAAAACATTTATAGAAATAGTATTAATGAAACGATAGGATGATTTCCCAAAAAGGCATGAGTTACATCAACAAATGTCATAATAGATGGACAATAATTTTCAAACATCATTGAAAATAATTTATCATGGAAAATTTCATTTATCCTTTGGAAAATGTCTTTTTATGAATAAAACTTGTTGGAAACTATTTTTTCAAAAATAATATTGAAAACATATAATATAAGATTTTGAATTTATTTATTTATTTAAAACATAAGATATTTTTAAAATAATTTATTTGAAAAAGACTTTAAAATACAAAATTTTAGGAAAAATCAATAAAATTTTCATTTAAAAAATTAAATTTTAATATTTCAATCAAATCATCATGTAAATTAAAGACATAATGACGATTAAATCTGTACATGTATAAAATTGCATTTAAACTGTAACAAATAATTATAATCGTTCTTAAATAGTATAACATCAAGAAGAATCATTTTTTTCAAAAATATTCACTTTTAAAAACTAAAACATGGTTACCAATTTCAATTAATGATCACAGGATAATAATATAATATTATTGGAAAATTTTTAATAAAATATGGTTTTGATGGAATATATACTTCTGAACGAAGAGATATGTAAAGTCAATATTTCATAAAAACACTTTCTTTATCATATTATGTACCGAAGAGTAAAAAAATTATAAAATTACATAGATATGACATTAATAACTAGAGGTTAAGTAATCTAGTTAGAGATCATGATATATGTATGATAATATTTCTTCAATGGCAGTATAATCATAATCACTCCTGATAAACTATGAGATTATAGCTATAATCAATGTACAATTTGGTAACACAGAATAATAATATGATGGAAATAATAAAATTACTCAGGGATTAAGATATCATGAAAATAAAGGGGTTAGTGATATAATAAGTCAAATGTACTATATACACCATATGAAAATATATAGGTTCTTAACAAGGCAAGTGTCTCAATGATGGAAAATTGAGAAAACAATAACATTACCAACTTGGTAGCTTTTGAAACATAATACCCATGCAAGATATATCGTAAAAGAGATATTCAAAGACACATAAATTTATGTATATGATTAATAAAATATTTACATGTGCATTATACACACCATAGAAAAGATGGAGTGGTGAATAAGACATGTTTCTCATGGAAATACAAGCACGATGAAATTCAATTACCTTAAGTCTTGACATTCATTGTACATGTTATAACCTCCAATATAATAAATATTATTTTATTATAAATATAAAAAAAACATATACCTTTATTAATAAAAAAATTTAATTCACTTAAGACTTCATAGTACCTGTTTATTAACAATTCCATGTTAAATTAATATCTCGGGTAACAAATTATTTGATTATCGTATGTGTTTTGAATTATTATTCTTGATCCTCTTACATAGATCATGATATAATTATTTCATGAATGTAAAACCTTCTTTAGTAATAATAAATATTAATTATATTATTAATTATATTAATCTATAAAACCTATAAATTATAAACAAAATACGTCTTTCATGGAGATGGTAGGTAGTACTTACGCATGAACAATGCTTTCATTTTATTGTTGTATTGACAGAATGTATGAAAATGACATATATTTTTATATATAATATCATTATATTTTAATTTATATTTAATATATATCATATAGTCTTCCTAAAACCATCATTACTACAATAATTTTAATGTTTTATTAAATAATATCACTTTGAGGAGGCGGTTGTCCACACGTCCACAAATAAAGTTACCTTATTTTCACATAATGGAATGTATGATGGTATGTGATAAATAATAATTCCAAAAGAATTAATTTATTATAAATATTTTATATATCATATTGTTTTCTTTAATAAATCCATAATATAATACATTCAATATTTTAATGAGTCATGTCTCTTTGAAGAGGCGGTAGTTCACACGTCCATAAATGAAGTTATCATATATTTACAAAACAGAATGAAATAAGGAAGGATTTATATAGAAACTATAAATTTTGGAAATTATCATGAATAAAATATATAAATCACCTAAATAAACATTTTAAATTATTATTCCCAACCATGATATGTGGTAATGCTCAAATGAACAATATTGTATCGTGGGGCGGTAGTTCTCCAAACATGAGAACAGTATATTCGTTAACAATTAGATAGAAGTGTGTGTAATTCAATGTTGAAAAATTAAAATAACAATATTTTAGAATATTTAAGATATTTTCACTTTCTTATGAGCATATAATAAGAATAATTGCGGTGGTGGAGAATGAAAATAAAGGGAGGGATCATGAGGAAGGATGTTATAACTTCTTTAGGTAAATCCATTCTGGTTTCACCAAATGGCTTCTTTGAATGGATTTTTTAAAAGAGGGATTATTCAAGGGGTAAGAAGGGTATATTGGTAATTGGATTTAGTAAAACATTTCTAAAAATATGTATCATGAGATGTGTAAAGATGGGGGAGAGGTGGCGGCCTTTTATAAGTGGGTGATGGGACACACGTGGAATTTTTTTGAAACCATGTTAGTTGTTAGCACGATTTTACATAATAAATTTGATAAAACAAAAATTACTAATGAATGGATGTTTTAAGGATGGAATGGTTCCAAAAATGTTTCATTGTAAATTTTTTATGTCATTTTGGAAATTAAGATAATAGTTTAGTTCGCTATTAAGATTAATTTATCTTAATCACAGTGTATAAATTTATTGACATCCCATAATATTTATTTTCATAAATAAAGTTTATATAATTCGACTATATATATTATATATATTATAACCATTCATTTTAATTTTTCAGAATTCAAATCACTTAAGTGGATAAATAATTTGAACTGTAATCCAATTGATGTAGGAAGAAAACAGGTTTTTAAAATCATATTGTTAAAAAGTTTATTAATATTTTATAACTAAATATAATATAAAAATTATACCAATGAGCTAAATTGGACTATTATATATAATTTATCTATTTTTAATTTAAAAACCTTAATATATAATATATCTGTCTAAATTAATTCTTTTAAAAAGTAGGGCAGAAATAAAAATCCTTATTTTATAGAAATCATCAAAAAATGATATATCTACAGGAATTTCCAACAAATATTCATAAGATAATTAAAATATTTTATATTAAAAATTGAATTGAATTTTATCAAATTATACCTACAATTATGTCTAAAATTACTTTTACTATAACTCACAAAATGACATAAAAAGATTTTTATTTCAAAAAATAGAATTTTAAATCATATAAATACATAACCAATATTACCTATTTAATTATAAATTTTTTATTTATATAAAAAATATATTTTATAACTATCTCATTTAAATAATTATAACAATAAAATGATGTTTTGTAGAAAATCATTGTTTTGTGGAGGAGATGAAAATCTATGTATTGTGTGTAGTGTAAACAAACCCAACATAGTTAATTAAGATAAAAAATATCACCAATGTTTTTTTGAAATTAAAAATATCAATAATATAAATTAATTTTAAATAATGTAATAAATTATTGGGGTGTTACATTCTACCCTCCATAAATGAATATATCTATCAAAATTCATCTTGGTCATAAAAAGGTTCAAAAATTGAAAGTTCAATTCATTGAAACCCATTCCATTGAAATGAATACTATAACATCATTTAAAAATAATTTTTTATAATAAAAGTTATTCGATGTAACTCAGAACTAGGGTTCTTCATAATAGACATAGGTGAAAAGAGAAAACATGTACATAGTATAAAAATGAAACCATCATGTTTTGATGAGGAGAGATAGTGAAAAATTATAGGAGAAATATAAATATCACAAATTCATAAATCATAAATGATATTAGGGGATATTTTATTCCTCTAAAAAGAAGGTACTAGGAAAAAATTTCTTTTTCAGGATCCCTTCCCAAGAGTTGAATAATTTTCAAGAGAATATATACATACACAATTATGTGAGATATCACCATATATTTTTCCATGATCAATTTAAACATCAAATCTGTCTACAAAAAGGATAGTGATGTTTTTATTCCAGAAGAAATAATAGATCATGTGGATCATTAAGGGAATGATAGAACTCTCCACCATTCTTTATAAAAAAATGGTTTGTATAAGTTATCCAGTATGCATAAATTTTCATGTGGTGAAATAATATATTAATCTCTAAAACCTCATCTGATGATTGTCATAAACCATCAATAAATGGTCATCTGAATCACCCTTTGAAAAAAATTAATATAAAAAGTATTATAAAGAAAATTTCTAGATTATCTTAACATTCAGCCCATATATAGAACAAAATAGAGCTAGGTTTCTAGATTCAAATCACCTAAATACCAAAATCGTATATTATATTATAAAATGGTAATACCCAAATTACCATAAATATTTTTAAAAAAAAAAATCTTGCTTACTTATTTAAATGTTAACTAGATATATTCCTTGAAACTAATATTTTTTTAATATTTATCCATGATAACATAGACTAATTTGTCAAAAAAAATACTGTATCAGTTACAATGTAATCAGTACGATACCTTTTACCTATTTGTATCCAACATATTTTTATATATATAACATTATCATAACCTAGGGAACAAATTAAGGGTTATCATTCCTTTAATAATATGTTTTCCATAGACCTCACATTTCAATTAAATCACATGTCTATTTCATCAGTACAATTCAACATATTATTGTAAATACATAACATAATATGAAACATCATCATATATTTCACAATTCATATTATGTAATTCTTGAATCCAAATTTATAAACTCTTAAATTATTCTACTACATCCTTAATAGATAAATGTATACCTCATAGCATTAATTAATACCCCTTTATATTTACATTTTATCTATAGTCTCATCATCAGTTGCAATAAAAATATTTCTTGTACCACCTTCTTGTCTCTCTTGTTGATCATTCTATGTGGGATATATAATTTCATAATGACCATTCATTCAACATTTAAATCATTTATCCTTAAATTATTTCATTGGGAGGACAATATTTCCTTCAATTGTGTTAACTAGACCCTTCATTTTTCCTTTGATGTTGTTTATATTGTGTCATTCATTTCCATAATCAAAACACCTTCTTATTCCTATAAGACATTCACTTATGTTATATCTTCCACATTCCTGACACAAAAATCTGAATCTTTATTCCTCCCTAGTATCCATTACCTAAACTCTCATATAAATCTATCTTTATCTTCCATGGTATGTCTGGAGTTGGTTAATAAAATTCCTATTAATAATATTTTGTAAAACCTAGTTTAGCATGATCATAACATCCTTCTCACAAGGGTTCATCCCATTAGACTGATCATCAATAAAATTTCATCTCAGTTGTACTTAATATAGTTCCTTTTGGTTCAATGAATTAAAAATAATAATATGTTGTGATAATTAATTATCATATAAGAAAACCAACTAATCATAAAAATGAAGTCATTGTAGGATATGTAAATCATACCACATTAATTAATCAATGACACCCTATGTTTAACCTTTGTTATTCGTATCCAACTTATATTAAAATCCTTTACGATAGTTCATGATGAGTATGTGAACTCCCAAAGAATACCCCCTGAGTGTATTTAAAAAGGTGTATATCCACACCCATTGTTATGTACCATGTTATGACTGAGTCAATCCAAAGACACCTTTTAAGAGTTTTTAAACCTAGGTATAAGTTTTCTAGAGAAATATCAACATGTAGTATCTATACAGGGATGTTATTCTAGGGATACACTATCTTTATCCATTAACAATATTCCAGAACATTTTCCTATAATTTTCCTCACCCTTAAACATATCCATAAATAAATCAATAAAAAATAACATTATAAATACACTTGGGATCTCACAATAGTTTTATCATACTAGTTACAATGGTTGACAAAACATTCACTCTAATACCATCAATTAAAATCCTATCATAACATTAATAGTCCCTATGTCACTTATTCAAAATACGTAAAAGAATAAAAAAACATCCCAAATACTGTATTAGTTTAGTAAATTTTGAAACAATGAAACATAAAAACTGATACATAAATGATAAAAATTATACCTCACTAGGTTCTTCATGAAAATAACCATTATTTAATATAACATACATAATAATATAATATTCAGAACATAAGGATGGAAACATGAGAATGGGTGATATCATATTCTTGGTAAAGGTAACGAAGGGATAGATTTATGAATGAGCATGAGCATAGGGGTTGGATAACATGATCATAAAATTAGATGATAATAACAAGAATATCCAAGATTATAAACATGAATCATGGAATTAATATTAGCAGTTCATAATACATGAATCATAAGGGAAACAAGATCATAATACTTTAATGCATAACATAGGAATATGTCATGGAGTTTTGGAATACACATAAACATGTAATATCATCTTATAAAAGTCAATAAATATCAAAATAAATTACTGGGGAACTTCATGGGGACTACACATACTGGGTAGGAGCATGAGGGAGTGATGTCCAACTTGCAGATTGCGTATTAGGAAGGGGTTACAGTGAATGAAGAAATATGAAATGGGATTTCTACGGGTTAGGAGATGGCGGAACACCCAAATTTTCTTGTTATGATTGATGTGAATTGCCAGGCTCAGAAAAATAGGATTGTGTAGTATCAAGAGATGCAGGTCCATGGAAATTGGGGGAACGTTTCTGAATGTGGGAATGAAAACAAGGGTGGTATGGTCAAGCCGTCTTTTAGTGACATCATCCAGGGAGGGAGGAAGATGTTGTCTTAGAATCAAAAGGATATTACCGCTTCCCCGCAATGAAGAGCATGGATAGATTAATCCTATATTCCCAAGTCAATGTCCACAAGATCTAAATGTATGTTAATTAATAATGATTTTCATTCATTGGAGTGGTTGGTCCTTCGAAGGAAATATGCCATATTCTTAAAGAAGTATAAATGTTCGGAATGAGAGACGATGACTGTGGATGAAGATTTTTTATCATGGTGATGGTGATGGGTCGGATTATGGAGGTATGTAGTTCTTCTATTTAGTCTATGTCACTTGTTTTCTGATCTTTTATTTTATTAATAAATAGTCAGAGGTGTTTCCTCTGGTGACTTTCTGGGTAATGGACTGTGTTTCCACATCATCCCCTAGTGGATGGGGTTTCCCTATCATCCAATAGTGGTTATGGATTCCCCATATTACCATAGTGTATTAGGTTTCCATATAATAAATATTCATGAAGACTACACCTACTTGGTGGGATACAACACCAACACAGTCCCAATCCCTTCTTTATAAGGGATTGGGTTTTACCATTTTCCTATAGTGGATAAAGACCTTCGAACAGATTCCCATCAGTAGCTCCTGAGATATAAATCATTACCCAATTCATTCCATGGAGATATTGCTACCACAATAAAATAATAAAATTTTACATTCATGTTAAACTATATAATAAAAAAAGAATCATATCATGACCCGTAAAAAGTGGTGTTCTTTATAAACAAAATATCATATCCCATGAAATAAAATGTGTATCATAAATGTTTAATCATATCATAATCTATGGAAGACTTTTAGGATTCATAATAAATTTATCCTAGAATAACCAATGAAAGGAACAATGAATAATAATCATTTACCATGGTATATCTCATTAATGGGAAACAATATTTACATGAATTTATCATGTCAGAACCTAATGAAGAGAAATGGGTTTCATAATTATTTTTATGGTATTAACCGTTGAATGGAATGAGGTTTCATATGGATATAAATTTTGGATGAGTAATTTGATTCATAGACATATAACATATGAATTAGGAATGATTTTCCATAAACATTAGGTCATTACAACATAAACCATTTAGAAACAGAATTTGAATTGATCCAATAGATCATTTCCCTTAATGAAATGAGTAACACCAACAGATTTCATCTTAGATGAACAATTATTTTGAAACATATTTTTATAAAATTTATTAAGTAAGGTATCCATTATTACATGTATAATTATTTTAAAAATATAAAACCTTTTGAAAGTAATTTATAAATATATAAATTTGATAACTTATAAATGAACCTTTAAAATCATTTAAAATAATTTTTAAACATAAAACAGTTTTGAAAACCTTTTTCATTGAAAACATATTTTAAAAAAACAGGTTACTAAAAATAATTTCATTTAAGAAGATAAATATTTATTCATGTAAAGGAGTATTCATGGGAATGAAGATCATCATGGTGGATAATTACATAAACCCTGAACATTTATTTTTCATAGTAAAAAAGATTAAAAATGTGTTTTAATAAGGAAAAAAATAATACAAAACAATAAAATCCCTTTTTTTAAAAGGTAAAACATGGGTATAATGTATTTAAAATATCATAGGGTAATATTAGAATATTTTTGGAAACTTTTTTATAAAATATAGTTTGTATGGAACACATATTTTCGAACGAATAGAGAGGTGAAGTCAGACTTTCTTAAAAACAATCTCATATTATGTACCAAAGAGTACAAAATGTTTCCATTACATGTATATAACATAAATAACCATATTTTAAGAAATTTAATGAGTTTTGTAAAGATATAGATCATAATATTTCATCAATTAGAGAATAATCATAAATAATTCGATAAATGGTGGGACTGTATCTATAAAACCTCTCATATTTGGTCAATTTAATTCATAATAAAATTGAAATAAAAACATTAAATAAAGATTAACATATCATAAAAATGATGAAACTCAAATTATACCATGTAAATGGTAGTATATACACCTCATGGAAGAATATATGTGCATAATATGGAATGTGTCTCAATGAAGGGAAATTAAAAAAAATACATTATTGATTTGGTAAATTGTGAAACATTATACACATTAATGAAAGATCATCAAATGGATATGTAAATACACATAAATATAATTATTATAATAATATAATATATCAACAGGAATTATAAAAACCACAAATGTAAATGATGTTGAATAATGCATGTATCTCATGGAAATAAAAAGTTAGATGATATTCCCTTACCATAACTCATGAATTTCATTGTATATGTTCAAACTTATTATATAATAGATATTATTTTATATTAATATTCCATAAAACAGTATTCTAATATATAATACCTTATATTATAAACATATGACTTTTGGTCACTAATTAATTAACAATTCCATACTATAATAAAATTTCTGGTAACAATCGCTTTAATTGTCGTATGTGTTTTGACTTGTTATTCATGACCCTCTTACATAAATCAACAATTAATTGTTTAAATAGTTTCAAAAATGATATATATAACATATATATTATGTCTATAATTATATATTTATCTTTGTAAAAAATATAATTATTAAATGAAATATATCATTCATGGAGAAGGTATGACGCATGTACGCATGAACGATGCTTCTGTTTTATTGTCATATTGAAACAACGAAAATAAACTCCATATAAGTGAATATATATATATAACATAATTAAATTATAATTATTATTTCATATATATAATATATTATTACTAAAACAATACATAATACATTCCATGCAATGTGTGAACATATCACATCACATTGGGTATACGGTAGCCCACATGTCCAAAAAGAGTGTAATCATATTTACACAATTAGGAATGTATGGGGGTATTTATTATAAAAAATCATAAAAAGTAAATTAATTATAAATATAATATAGAACATATAATTTTATTAAATCATTCCTTGATAAATTCCTTTAATTGTGGTAACAAATAACATCGCTTTAAGAAAGCTTTAGTCCACACATCCCTAGATGAAGTTATTATATTTATAGAAAATAGAAATAATGGTGGTAGGGTTTTTATAATAACTAAATAAGTATTAATAAATCATAAATATCATAAATATTATATAAAAAAAGTGTTTCAATTTAATTACCAACCATGAGAGGTGGTAATGGTAAAATGGAAAATATAATTTCATAAGGTAATTGTTCACCATACAGAAGAACGATAAGTTCATTACCAATTAAATGGAAGTGTGAGAAAGTATAGGTATAACACATAGAATAAAAAATATCAATATATTTAAGACACATGGGTTATTATATGATTATATAATAATAATAATTTTGGTGATGGAAAATGAAAATAATGCAAAGGAGCTTAAAGAAGGATGTGAACTCTTTTTTAGGTAAATTTTATTTTAGTTTGCACAAAATGGATTCCTCGGATGGATTTAGGAAAAAATTGAGGATTCAAGGACTAAGGGAGGAATTTTTGGAATTATATTTGGTAGATAATGGATGATATTAATTGGATTTAGTGGTGTGATGATGGGGGAGAGGTGGTGTCCTTTTAAAAGGGATGGTGGGGAATAACTGGTAATTTTGAAAAAAAGTTAGGTGTTCAACCATTTTTACCGAAAAAATCATAAAAACTCAATAATAGAAACTTTATTGACTTAATATGGCCATAAAAATTTATTTGTACATGTTTATAGGCCGTTTGGTCCTATAAGATTATTGTTCTTCTTTTATTATGCTTACTTTTTCCATAATCACTAAATTTAATTTTAATTACTTCCAATAATATTTTTAGTCTTAAATATTGTTGAACATATTATAACATCAATATTATACTTATTAAAAAATATTATTTATTTATTTAAAATTTCTATTTATATAATAGGATAAGTTATGTTTAATGCTAATCTCGTTGACGTGGTGAGATATCGGGTTTTTAAAGTTAGAATATTAAAATGATCATTTGGTGTTTATATATAAATACAATGTATTAATTATTAAAATAAATTAAATTATAATAAAATAATTATAAATGATATGTTTTTACATTAAAAAAACTTATAATACAATTTAACTATATCAATAAATGAGATGCAAACGCATTTTGGAATAAAAATTTTGTATTTTTTACTATTCACCAAAAAAAAGAAACATCTTCGAAAAATATAAATAATTGTCTCCAACATAATTTGAAAATACCAAATTAAAATATTTATTTTATTTTATATAGTTAAATTCATATGAGTTTAAAAAATTAATTTTAATATTGGTCACATAATAACTTATAGTGAGTTTAATTTTAGAAAATTCAATTTTCAAACTTATAAAGTCTTTAAAAATATTAAATGTTTTATTATAAATATGTTTTAATTATATAAATATATAATTTTTAATTTTTAATTTTTTTTATATTAATTTTTTTATGTCTAATATCTCGGTTATAAATATCTCATTTAAGTAATTATATCAATAAAATGATGCTTCCTAGAAACTCATTGTTGCGCATAACACAAGCTAATCTTAGTCTTGCGTATAGTGTACAGAAGGAAAAACATGATTTAATATAAAAAATATGTTCCAAGTTGCATGTAATTAAAAATATAAATGAGATTAAATTAATTTGAATAAAAGATTTCATAAAATTTTAGGATGTTGTAGGGATGGCTGGACTCTTCACCCATTGGTAGAGAAACCTATCTATGTTGAGGTAGATTAACTACATGGAAAATTATTGAATCATCTTGGGGGTTATTCTCATTTTGAATATTCCCCTTGTGTAACTCGTATTTTAGAGTCTTTATGAACTTATTTTTATCTTTATTTTTAAAAAATATATCTTTGATGTTAAGAGATTTATTCTCGTGTTGTAATGGACATGATATGAAAACACTCATCATTTTGTCATTCATTGATGACCAATAGTGATGTGGAAATTGAGTGTTTAAGCTAATATCAAGATTAAATACGTTTCTATAATGATTAGTATACATAATATCTTCATTTATACGAGTATGGACAATTTTTTTGGATAGATACATACACATAATACTTTTCTATGTCAGAGAAAATATCTATATCATTAGTCGGATCGATGATAACTAAAAATAGGTAAAAGTAGAAAATTGGTGGATCTATGTCCCTATAAAAATGATATATATATTTTTTTCATTTATAATATCTCTAATGTAGTTCCTCATTATCCTCCATGGTCATTCCATTATTAGTAGACCTTTTTTTCTTGTATCCCCGATGAGGCCTCACCCTATCCATCCGTCTCTCCCATAGGATCTGTTTGTCATGAGATTTGTTGAGGGTGTTTCATGAAACCCTTTATATGCATATAAAAATGACATAATATGGGTCACAAAATAGATTAAATGGTGAGGTTCCCTCTTTTGAAATCCATATGGGATAGGTTTGACTTGGTTATTCTACTATAAAATCATGGAAAAATTAAGGATTTGACCTTAAATAAGGTGGTGGTGGATATAAAAATATATCTGACCTAGTTGAGTAGGGATTCACTATAATTTTGAATGTTATGGCATATTTTTATTCCCTTCTGATTTATGGAATTTTATTCAATAATTATTTGGTTTTAGTGGAGGATATAATGTAACACCCCATGGTTATAAAAAAAATTGAAATTCATGTATCACTGAATCTCTACCTAGTGAAAGATTGTTTTAATTAGAAATTTATAAACTAACAGGTAACCAAATTTTTCCACTTATAGCATTTGAATTTTGAAAAATGGACATCTATGGTTGTGATCAATAGGTTATTTTGAGTCTCATAGAACCAACTTGTTTTTAGATGAATTGTAACATACCCTTACAAATAGTAATATGACCCTTATGAATATTAATATGAACAATATGAATAGTAAATATATAAGGCCCCAGCCATAAACATTACATAATCTTGAATTATGTTAATAACTATAATTGAGGATCTTTTTAGGTTAATATCTTTGGATAATTATGTCAAAACTTATACATAACAATTTGAATATTACATATAGACATGTCTACTCAGTATCAATTTTTTTCGAAAAATAAAAACTCTTAAAAGAAAATAAACAAGTTTAGTTCATTGTTTTAATCATCATGAATTTCCCTTGACACCATCCAAATCCAAAACCATTTTATGTCCTATGAATAACATTTGAAAAACATGGTATGAGAATAGAATGCTCTATATGGGATACAAAATGAAGGAAAAATGTTTGTTTTTCAAAACAGAAAATAAACCATGAATACATTATCATAAGTAATACTTTTCACCTTTATGAAGTAGTAAATACTCTTCAATTAAAAAAATCTCATTACTTACCCTATTTAACCAAAAGATTAAAATATAACCCATAGAATGCACACATAACATATAAAAGTAACTTGGGGAAAAAACAAACATAAATGGAAAAACCATATTGTCGACTTCCACATAAATCACTAAATGAAATAGAAATATGGCCAACGTCCATTCTCATTGTATTGAAGGTTATAACATAACCACCCATCTAGGTTTATCACTACACCACCCATCATTTGGTTTATCATGTAACCACACATCAAATTCCTATATACCATTATTAAATCATAACACAAAAAATATTGAAAATATTAACATTTCACTAAGAAAATTTAATTTGAAATAACAAGAAATAATTTAATGATATTTAAATAACAAATACATTTCAGAAACCATTTTCAATACCAAAATTCCAAAAAATATAATAGGGGGTTTCATTTTTCATTTTAAAAACATTATGGATTACTGAAGAAGACAAATAACGATTACAACGTGGAGAGTTCTTTGTCACTGTATATGTAAAAAGAACAATACATATGTTGTTTAGTAAACCTATTTGTAGAAAAATACTCCCTTTTAATTAAATTAAAATTAAAAGGGTTTTATTAGACCCCAGGTATAAGTGGGAGGTGAATATTATCAAAACATTCCTCTATTAAAGGAGATAAAGATGAAGTCCCATACCTCATGTCTGACTTGACACATTCGTTCGTCATGTTTCCTGAATAATAAACATAAGAAAATATATACTTTCTTAAGAACCATTTTCAAGTTTTTTATTCGTTTTATTTCACTTTTTACATTTCTGTAACAATTATTTAATTATTTGAGTTCATATTGAAAATTTTGTCGATGTTTGGAAGTTGAGTAAAAAGCGACCTTGTTATAATTAAAAAGTGTCCATGTGGTTAGAAGTACATTATCTCCAAAATGATATTCATGATTTATATATATCATATATATATATATATATCAAATATATCCATTATATATGTATTTATAATAGTCCATATCATTTGGATATATGAAAATGAAATGCACCATTCATGGAGACAGTAAGTCGTACGTACACATGAACGCTACTTCAATTTTATTTATTTTCATTTTGAATGGAATTAAAACCAAAAGATACATAGGATTATTATTATTATATGAAATATTATTTTATATACATTATGTAATTTAATTACCATCATCGTTTATATGTTCCATGTATTGTACCAACGAGTCATATCACTTTGATGGGACGGTAGTCTGCATATCCTCGAATGCAATTATCGTATTTATAGAGCATGAAAATTTTTAAATTATGTTCTTAAAGACAATTAAATAATAATATATATAATTTAAATATTATAAATATCATATATAATTAGATATCCATCATAATTTCTTCCATGATAGGTGGTATGAGAAGATTGAGCAATCATTGTTTCGTGAGGCAGTAGTTCACCATCCACAATAATAGTATGTTCTATACTCATTAGGCCGTGGTGTGTGTAAGTGTAGTTCAAATAATTCTCATTAAAACAACCTATTATATTTAGGATACTATTTTTATTATGTAAAAAATAATATGAATATCATAGGGAGTGAAGAAGAAAAATATATGAAGAGATCTTCAGGGAAGAGATTTCCTTTAAATTGGGTAATTTCCTTTGGTTTGAATCAAAAGGATTTCTTGAATTGTATTATACCTATGGTATGTATTCTAGGTTTATGGGAGGGATGTTGGGAGATTATTTTGTAGGAGTAGGGATGAGCCATGTTTCATTAGATATGTGAGTAATTGGTTAGTGGTGATGGACTTTTATAAGGGGGGTCTCTTTAGGAACGTTTGAAAATATTATTTTATTATAAAATAAGTTTTGTTTTAAAAATGTCACAAACTCATTAAATTCCAAGATAAGATAAATATTATTCAAAATACTCTCATCCATTATGTTTTTGAAAAGTTTAGGTTTCATTTTTTACCTTATTGATAAAGTGCTGTTGTGGGAGCCCTTAAATGATTAGTGATTTTGGGGTACTTAGGTGCAGCAGAGTGGCTGACCAAGGTCGTCTCTCAAAGGAGGAAGTAGATTTTAAAAAACTTTTTAAAGGTATTATAAAAATATAATAAAATAGAATAAAAAAACTACCTGAAATGATGGGGTTTGGTTATAGTTTATGAATCTAGAATAAGCTTGCTGGAAGAAGATTTCATTTTTTTTGTTTTTCGTTTTGAAATGAAGTTCGATTAAAATGACACAACAAAAAAGTATTTTTTTAGAAAATATTTTAAAAGGAGTAATCGATCTAACTATACCTCTTAATTAAATTATTAATCATTATCATTTAAATCAATATCCACTTAATTATGATCCCCTAATTTTTTTCCCTCAAACCCTACGAGAGTTAACTTAACCACAATGATGTAATTACTTAAACCCTAGGCTAGCTTCGGGACACACAATCGTAGACCCTGCTTTGATTGTTGTTCTAAGGTTAGATTATGGTCATTGGTTCATTAGGGGACATATCCATTATGTAAATGAAAATTAATTGTGTTTATGGATTATATTTGAACTCTACAAATTTATCTCGTATGGTCTTGTATTACTGATTAAGATCGTGTTCTCACAATTTACACAATTCCCGACCTCACGTGTTTTGTGTTAATTTTTCAATTGCTTTCTTAGTTTCTTAAAATTGAAAAACACAATTCATGGATCATATTATGTGAATTAAATTATCTCAATGATTAAAAATAATTAAATGATAAGGATAGAGGTCGATCGATTACTAAAAAGAACTACTCTTTCATGGGCAGTGTAGTCATCATGAATACGTTTTGCATTAGAAAAGGATTGAAAGGGTAGAACCTAATCTTGTATCCACTCTTGATTCCAACCCAATTAAGAAGGCTAAGAGAATATTCAAAGGGAATAACAAAGAATATTATTTGAAGAAAAATTCATGAAAAAAACATTAAATAAAATACACACAAAGAAGAGGTGGGAGAGGAGAGCCTTTTTTGAAGAGAGGTTTGCACAAATGCTTACTTCTTCCAAGAGTTGTGAGGGGATCCCAAGAGACACCCTTTCAGAAACACCTTTCCAATTCCTCGACTAGAACTTCCAAAGAGTACAAACCACCTTTAAATAGAGTTTGTGAGGGCTAGGGTTACATAACTTTTTAAGTGTGAAATGAAAAACTCGACCAAATATTTTATTCCACGATTCACCGCCTAGTTGACCTCATAAACACGTGAATTGACCAGACTTCCAGCAGTATTATTTGTTCCAAATCATGTTCCCGAGCTTTCCTAAAACTTTGGGCTCAATCCAAGCTCGGATGAAAAATATATGGCCCAAATACAGAACCCATGTCCATTCTACCGAGTCCACCCACCATTGTCTTAATGGCCCATTTACTCCATCCAAATGCACTTATCAGCTCCAGTGTACTGAATGAAGGTTGTAGAAAATTACGTTTTGAACATTTTTAAAAAATTTCCAATTCAAATAAAAAACACAAAAATATTTATCTTCAGAATACTACAGTGCACTATAAAGGGTAAAACTGGAATTTTCACCAACGTTTCAATTGAATGATCAAATCCCAAATATTTTATAAATAAACATATATAACACAATGTACGGAAATTTTATCATTTATTATCAATAAAATATTCAACAAAATAGTGTTTTATCAACTCCCCCACACTTACCCTTTTGCACTCCTGGGCAAAACCTCATGTCAAGTAAACATCAATATCAAATCAAAACCAATTTTAAAAAACATATCCTTGAGATCAAACAATTACACACCAAGAAACAAAACATATCATGCCTCATAAAAAACAATTATTTCAAGTTCTTCATTTATATCATTCAATATATTTCCACTTTATTTATCCTCCCATGCACAAAACACTTACCTCACTTGAATTTTCTCTTATCACACAAATGTCAATTTTTTTGCAATGTGTTTCTCATCCAAACTCATACAAGGGTCACCATAGGCTTTATAGATTCTTACATCACTATCTGATGTGAGTCAAGGAAATATGTTTATCATGAGGACTTTCCAGGGTTGTTCTGTGGATTTCGGTTGGTAAGATATAGATGTGAAAAATTCTGAGGCTGAATGAGGAGGGCTTAACTCTTTTGAAAGAAAAATTGCATTAATCTAATTTTCACTTAAATATGGTCTTCTCCTCAATCCTCATAGTATCAATTCAGCTCCATCATCCTGAAAAGTCATGAATGTTTTACACCATTCATCATTTTAGGATAAAAAATTTCAATCTTCTCAAAAATGATTTTCTTGAAAGCTCCAGATGGGCACATCTTTCCACATCAATTAGAAGCTCTAGAAAAGGCATGCCTTCCCTTGTCATGAAAGCTCTATAAAAGGCACAACTTTTAATATAATTTCTTTCTTCAGTAAAAAACACATCTCTTAAGAATTTTATTTTCCACCCAAAGTATCACAGAATGTGGTATCACAACACAACATAGCTTCCCCCACACTTATTCTCAACTAGATTATGCAATTTCACTTCAAGACTTGGTTGGATAAGGAAAATTGGCTTGTAATTTGGCTAACCTAACAGGATGTTCATGGATTCTAAGGGCTAAAATGATTAAATGTTCAAGGTAGGCCATTATAAAAAAAGGATTCTTTGATGTTGGGGCTTTAATACCAAAAAAATGCCTCAACCATTTAAACATAAGTACCTCAAACCCTCATGTTTTGACAGGAATAAATTAAATTCTAGTTAAATCAACCATGGTTTGGTTCTCTCAAGAAGTGATGTGAATGTAAATAATATGAAAATAATGGTTTAGAAGCCTCACAAGAATGTGATTTCAAATATAATGATAGTGAGATGTGGCATGGGATTCAAAATTTGGTGTACTTTCCATGAAATTACTAAATATTTTAACTTGAAACAAATTCTTTTTAGGATTAATTTAAACTTAGTTTCATGGTATAAATTGTTTCTCTTATTGAAATGCATTTCAAAATTGTGATGAGAATCATTTCAGCTCAAAAATTTCAAAAACACAAAAAAATTGACAAATGAACACACTAAATTTGAAAAACACACATTTTTTTGGTTTGTTTTTATTAATAGGAAAAAAATTGAAATTACTAAACTAAAAGGTTCCCTCCCCCACAATTAAAATATTGCATTGTCCTAAATGTGAACCCATGAGATGATATATGCACAGGAAATGCAAAATTTTCAAATAGGACAAATAATATAAAAGTGAAAGTGTTAGCAACACCCTGATGTGCTCAAGTGATGATGGGGTCATGCAGTGTGATAAAATCCACTGCATCACTAGGTAGTCCCTCAATGTATCTCTTCAAACGTTGCCCATATGCTGTAAAGATCCTTCTGGTGTCATCTTGTGTGATCTCCATTGCACCATAAGGAAAAACATTAGATACAATATAAGGACCTAACCATCTGGAATGCAACTTACCAGAAATCAACATGGGTCGTGAACTATAGAGAATGACTTTCTCTCCAACATGAAACTCTCTTTGTTGGATAATTCTTTCATGAGCTGCTTTTTATCTTTCCTTGTAGAGCCTTGAGTTCTCATATGAAGACAATCTAATCTCCTCAAGCTCTTGAATCTGTATCTTCCTTTGGATTCCAGCTTAGGCCATATCCATGTTGTATTTCTTTATAGCCCAATAATCTCGATGCTCAACTTCCACAGGGAGATGACACGCTTTCCCAAAAACAATCTGAAATGGGGACATACCAATGGGTTTCTTCTATGCTGTCATATAAGCCCACAATTCATCATCCAATCACTTGCTCCAATCCTTCCTATTTGGCTGCACGGTTTTCTCCAATATTTGTTTCAACTCACGATTTGAAACCCCAGCCTGGCCATTTTTTTGGGGGTGGTATGGTGTTGATGTTTTGTGTGTCACCCCATACGTCCGAAGGAGGGAAGAAAAATTCCTATTGCAAATCTGTGTCCCTTGGTCCCTGATGATGGCCTTTGGTACTCCAAACCTGCAGAAAATTTGAGTCTTGACAAAATCTACTACAACATGAGAATCATTAGTCCTGGTGGCCTTGGCCTCTATCCATTTACTCACATAATCAACAGAAACCAAAATATACAAAAATCCAAATGAACTAAGAAAAGTACCCATAAAGTTGATGCCCCATACAAAAAAAATCTCACAGAATAGTATGGGTTGTTGGGGCATCTCATGTCTCCTAGAAATATTCCCAATGTGTTGGAAACAAGAGCATGGAATTCAAAACACATGGGCATCATGGAACAAGCTAGGCCAATATAATCCAGAGTCCAAAACCATCCAAGATGTCCGTTGGGGTCCAAAGTGTCCACCACAAGAATGTGTATGACAGATATGCAAAACAGACTCAAACTCATGATCGGGAACACAACTCCTAATGACTTGGTCACTACACATGCGCCAGAGGTAAGGATCATCCCACACATAATACCTAGACTCACTTTTTAATTTTTGGACCTGATGCTTCTTCAAATTCGCTCGGATTTCCGATGAAAAAATTTAATTTACTAAATCAGCAAACAAAGGATGTGTACATGAGATGGTATAGAGATGTTCATCGGGGAAAGTGTCCCGAAGTGGTACCTGGTCCAAGGTGTCATCTACTAGTGTGTGAGTAAGCCTACTCATGTGGTCTGCCACCAAATTCATTGATCCCTTGTTTTCCTTTATCTCAATATCAAATTCCTAAAGAAGGAGCATCCAACGGATAAGTCGTGGATTTACATCTGGCTTCTTTAGGAGGTACCTCAAAGCTATATGGTCAGAAAAAAAACTACTTTAGAGCCCAATAAATATGAAAAAAATTTATCTAAACAAATATGACATCAAGAAACTCTTTTTCGGTGGTTTTCTAATTTGATTGGGTTAAATCTAGTGTCCACGATGCATAGGCGATCACATGTGAACGTCCCTCCACCCTATGAGATAAGACAGCTCCAACCGCAATGTTGGAGGTGTCACACATAATCTCAAAAGGAATCTACCACTGTGGGGGCTGTATGATCGTTGGAGTGGCCAGACACTTCTTTAGATCATCAAATTATACCCTGCACGAATCATCAAAATTGAAGTCAATATCATTTTGAAGCAATCGAGACAAGGGTAGAGCGATCTTACTAAAATCTCTGATGAAGCGTCGATAAAATCCAGCATGTCCAAGGAATGATTGAACATCACACACACATGTAGGATATGGAAGGGATGAAATAATGTCTACCTTAGATTTATCAACTTCAATTCCATGTTGTCAGCCTATATGACCTATGAAAATTCCCTTTTCGACCATGAAATGACATTTTTCAAATTTCAAGACCAGATTCTTCTCAATACAACGATGCAACACATCACCCAAACCTGGGAGACATTCATCAAATGAGGCTCCATAAAATGTATAATCATCCATAAATACCTACATGATGGTCTCAATAAAATCAGAAAAAATACTCACCATGCATCTCTAGAAGGTAACTAGGGCGTTGCAAAGTCCAAATGGCATCCTCTGGTAGGCAAATGTGCCAAAGGGACAATTGAATGTAGTCTTCTCCTGATCCTCTGGAGCTATAGGAACCTGAAAATATCCATAAAATCCATCCAAGAAACAATAGTGTGACTTTCCAGCTAGTCTCTCAAGAATATAATCAATAAACGGGAGGGAGAAATGGTCCTTGCGAGTGGAATGATTTAGTTTCCTATAATCAATACACACATGCCAACTGTTTTGCAACCATATTGGAACTAACTCATCTTTCTCATTTTTAACAACAGTAACACCACTTTTCTTAGGCAGAACCTGAATAGGACTTACCCACAGAGAATCTGAAATGGGATAGATTATACATGCCTCGAGTAATTTCTCATCTACATTTTTAACAAATTCCAGGAAGGTGGGATTGAGTCTCATTTGTGGCTGTCTCACCGGTTTAGCCTCATCCTCCAAGAGAATCCTATGCATGAAACTGGAGGGGCTAATACCTGATATGTCAGCCAAGGTCCACCCAATCGCCCTGATGTTCTCTCTCAAAATATTCAAAATCTTTTCTTCATGTTCAAAACGGGGATTCTTATAAATGATAACATGTAATCTCTCACCACTCAACAAGTATGAGTATTTCAGATTTGGTGGGAATGGCTTGATTTCTAATAAAGGAGGGTGTAGTATGGATGGAGACATTGAAGGAACTGAAATATTTTCACAAATGGAATCAGTATCAGAATAGAAATTATCAAAATCAGAGAATAAAGCTTCAAATCCATCAGCATACCCAACAGCCATTTCATAATCAGAGTGAACATGATCAAAATCAGAATATGAATCCACATCAAAATCAAATCCAATAGAGGATTGTGTATCAGCAACATGTTTGGAAGTGCTCTTAGACATCAAACTCTATCCAATACTCATAATCTCCCTAAGAATAGGACAATAAAACTATATGGAGTTTTTATTTGGTGGTTCAAAATTTGAGATAACGAAAGCAGAATGGTCCTTTGAGGGGTACTTCATGGAATCCAAAACATTAAATATCACAACTTCATCTCCATACTCCATGGAAAATGTACCCTGATTGACATTTATGATAGTTTTTGCAGTCTTGAGGAAGGTCCTACCTAAGATAATGGGGGAATGAGAACTTACCTGATCATCCTCCATGTTAAGCATATAGAAGTCTTCTAGAAAGATCATGTCTCTTACCCGGACAAGTACATCCTCAAGGACTCCCGCTGGATATGTTGTAGCTCTATTCGCCAACTGCACTACTACTCTTGTCGGCTTCAACTCACCAACCTATAAGGAAGAGAATACAGAGTGAGGCATCACATTTATGGAAGAACCTAATTCAAAAAGTGCATCAGAAAAGTGCAACTCCCCTATGGTGCATGGGATGATGAATGTCCCTGGATCCTTGCACTTTGTTGTCATTTCTAGAGTTGATGTAATGAGTGCTGAGACATTCCTTCCAAGGTTTATCCTCTCATTTCCCTTGAGCCCTCTTCGATTGGCACACAGTTATTTTATGAATTTGGCATACCTTGGTATTTGCTTAATGGCATCAATTAGAGGAATGTTGATCTCCACACTCTTGAATGTGTCCAAAACCTCCTTTTGCATTGCTTCTTCATCCATCTTCTTAGTTTGAACAACCCTGTTTGGAAATGGAAGTGGTTTAGGAGGAATATCATCAATATTTTTATTACCTTTATCTTTCTCCTTGGATTTCTAATCAGTTGGTATAGAATGCGGCTTCTCTAGATTAGAGGTGAATCCCGGTGGAATGGTAGGTATAGATGTATCGTTCATTTGATTCCCACTCCTCAATGTGATGGTACTAACATTCCCCTTTGGATTTAGAGTGGGTTGGGAAGGTAGATTTCCGGAATTATTACATAGAAGTTCATGGAGGGCGGTGGAAATCTGGCTCATTTGAGTCTTCATCTCCCTCAACTCTGAACCTTGACTCTTTAGATCATTATATTTATTAAGAACAATTTGTTTTAAAAGATCATCAGTGTTAGAGTCTACCTTGTTTTGGATATTCCCCTGTTGCTGACTTGTTGATGTTTGAGCTTCGAATCTCCTTTGGGGTTGTTGGAAAACATGTTGGTAAGGTAGAGGCTGCTGGATGTTTTGTTGAAAGGGTGGCATTTGTTGTTGTCCAGAGCCATACCTCATGTCCGATTGGTCATTACACCCTTGGTTGTATTTTGGATCAAACTTCTTTTGGGGATATGGTTGTTGTTGTTGTTTCTAATATGAAGTCCCTGGGAATACTGCTGTGCAATCCTCTGTCTCTTTTAGTTATGGGCAACAGTCAGTTGGGTGGCTTGTCTCGGTGAAAATACCACAAGGCATTGAAGGAGGGTGTTGGGATTTCTTTTGTGACAAAGCAATTTTCATCACCATAGTGGTAAATTATTCCAACCCGGTATCAATAAAATGACTTTCAATAGAAGAAGGACTTACCTGATGTACTCCCCTAACATGTGGTGTACCTATATCGCCAAATTGTTTAGAGTTTTGGGCCATTTTATCGATCAATGCACGTGCGGCTGCTGGTGTCTTGTCCACTAATTCCCCTCCTGCTGCAACATCCACCATGCTCCTCTCCATGGGTGTGAGTCCTTCGTAGAAGTATTGGATGAGGAGTTTCTCACTGATTTGGTGATGCGGACAGCTTGCACACAACTTCTTGAATCGCTCCCAGTACTCATACATTGACTCTCCTTTGGCTTGATTGATCCACGATATATCCTTTCGAATGGAAGTGGTCCTTGATGCTGGAAAAATATCTCTGCAAGAAAATTCATTCAAATCGTTCCAACAAGTTACATCTTCAGGGTGTAAATAATACATCCAATCTTTCATAGCTCCATCAAGTGAGAATGGGAATGCTCTTAGTTTGATTTGATCTTCAAAGACATTTTTTGGTTTAAGGGTTGAGGAAACCACATTAAATTACTTAAGGTGTTTGTTGGGATCCTCACCAGATAAGCCCTGAATCTTTGGAAGAAGTTAAATTAATCCGGATTTGAATTCAATGTCCGATTCAAGATTTGGGTACACAATACAATTTGGTTGATAGTTAATATCTGGTGCATCCAATTATCAAATGGTTCTATTAAGTTCATTTCCATTATTTCCAGCCATTTGTTCCTCTTTTATGTTTGAATTTGAATAGCTTCCAATTTCAATGTTTCCATAAAAGAGGAATTCAACAACTAGTTGAATATTGAAACTTCCCGTAGACTGAGAATTTCTGATTCGAGCCCTAAGGCTACGTTCAATCTCAAGGTCAACATATAAGAGTTCTTCGGGATTATTTCATGTCATAAGTCAAATAAAAATGAAAATAATGTGAGTGGACCATAGTAAAATAAAAATGAGGAGTTGAGTTGATGGTCCAAAACGAAAAGATGAGGATGAAAAAAATGAAAACATGAGAAAGGAGAAATATGAAAGAGATAGGTGAGGAAAATAATAAAATGAAAAATAAAATAAATACCTATAAATTATTGAATAAATTACATGCCTCCCCGACAACAACGCGAATTTGATAGAGTGCTGTCGTGGGCTCTCTCAAATGATTAGTGATTTTGGGGTACTTAGGTGCAGTAGAGTGGCTGAGCAAGGTCGTCTCTCAAAGGGGGAAGTAGATTTAAAACAAAATATTAAAGGTATTCTAAAAATAAAATCAAAGAGAATAAAAACACTACCTTAAAGGATGGGGATTGGTTATAGTTTATGAATCTAGAAGAAGATTGCTGGAATAAGATTGTTTTTTTAGTTTTGAAATGAAGTTCGGTTAAAATGACACAACAAAAAGATGTTTTTTTCGAAAATATTTTAAAAGGCGTAATCGATCTAACTATACCACTTAAATAACTTATTAATCATTATCATTTAAATCAATATCCACTTAATTATGATCCCATAATTCGTTATCCCTCAAACCATACGAGAGTTAACTTAACCACAAAGATGAAATTACTTAAACACTAGGCTAGCTTCGGAACACGTAATCGAAGCACCCTGCTTTGATTGTTGTTCTAAGGTTATCTTATGGTCAGTGGTTAATTAGGGAAAACATCCATTCTGGAAATAATAATGAATTGTGTTTAGGGATTATATTTTAACTCTACAAATTTATCATGTATGGTCTTGTATTACCGATTAAGATCGCGCTCTCACAATTTACACAATTCCCGAACTCCTGTGTTTTGTGTTAATTGTTCAATTGCTTTCTTAGTTTCTTAAAATTGAAAAAAACAATTCATGGATCATATTAAGTGAATTATAGTATCTCAATGATTCAAAATAATTAAATGATAAGGATAGAGGTCGATCAATTACTAAAAAGAACTACTCTTCCATGGGCGGTGTAGTCATCGTGAAGACGTTTTTCATAAGAAAAGGATTCAAAGGGTAGAACCCAATCATGTCTCTACTCTTGATTCAAACTCAATTAAGAAGATTAAGAGAAGATGAAAAGGGAAGAACACAGAAGATTACTTGATGATGAATTCAAGAAACAAACATGAAATAAAACAAATACAAAGAAGTGGTGGGAGAGGAGAGCCTTTTTGGAAGATAGGTTTGCACAAATTCTTACTTCATCCCAGAGTTTTTAGGGGCTCCCAAGATACACCCTTTCGGCCAAACCTTCCCAAAGCCTCAACCAGACCTCCCAAAGAGTTAAAACCCCCTTTAAATAGAGTTTGTGAGGGCTAGGGTTACATAACTTTTTAATTGTGAAATGAAAAACTTGGCCAAATGTTTTATTCCAAGTTGAACCGCCTATTTGACCTCCAAACGCGTGCATTGACCGGCCTTCCAGAAGGATTATTTGTTCCAAATCATGTCCCCGAGCATTCCTCAACATTTGGGATCAATCCATGCCCGGATGAATATGATATGGCCCAACTACAAAACCCATGTCCATTCTACCGAGTCCAGCCCACCATTGTATTAATGACCCACTTACTCTATCCAAATGCACTTATTAGCTGTAGTGTCCTGAATAAAAGTTGTATAAACATACAATATAGATGCCTTTAGAAATTTTCAAATTCAAATAATAAATATAAATATAGTTATCTTCGAAATACTACAGTGCACTATAAAGGGTAAAACTGGAATTTTCACCAAATTTTCAAATTAATGATCAAATCCCAAATATTTTATAAGTAAACATATTTAACACAATGTGAGGAAATTATATCATTTATTATCAATAAAATATTCTACAAAATACTGTTTTATCACTTATCACTTAGCTTTAACTCTTAGTTAACTAATTTAACTTTTACCTCGTCTTCCTGTATATTCATAATCTATGGTTAATATAATTATAATAAAATTACAATTTTCCCAAAATAGATCACTAATGATATTATTAAAATCATAATTTTATTTTTTTATATTAATTGATTTTTATGACTATTTTATTATTTATTAAATTATTGATTGAGTTTAAAACTCATTTATGTCAATTTTTATATTATCCATATGAGGACTTTTAAAAAAACTAAAGCAAATTTTATTAATTCAAAAAGCCTACAGTAATTAAAATATAACAAGTAATACTAATCTCTAAAATTTGTGGATTTCATAAAAACTTACAAAATTTATTTATATAAATATTTATAATCTCATTTATTTAAAACATTCAGTAGTGAGGTAATTATGACTTCATCATTATATCATAAATTAATTTATTTATATGATGTATAAAAATTATAAATAAAATAATATGATTTAAGAAATAATTTTATCTTTATAAATAATCATTATAGAGAAAGATATCAATTATATAACCCCATATAAAAATGGTTTTGACAAAAAATTACTTGTTTATGATACTATTATTTTTACTTGAAATAAAGAGTTACTAATGTAATTATCTTACACAAGTGGCTTCAAAAGTCCAAAAGTTATACCAATGGATTATATCGGGTCGAAATTGACTCATAAAATATTGTTAGTACAAGTGTTAAGGTAATTTTATATTATAATAATATTATATTTACCTTGAATTACACTATTTTACTATAACCACGGTAAATAAAACACAAAACATACGATTCACCAAAAATTATTTTCATCATATAAAACCACTTTTTACTTAATGATGAAAAAATATATGTTTTATTTTTTAAATTCAATTCACATAAATGTTAATGTTTCATTTAAATGAAAAATTCAGTTTTCAACTACTATGCAGTGTTTTTCACTATTCCTCAAAAATTGATTGTATTCAGAAAAATACCAAACCATCACCCAAATATAATTTTGATATTATGAATTAAAAAGATATTTATATTTTACTGAATTAAAAACAAAGAATTTTTATTAATTAATTGAAAATTAATTTCCATTCCCAAAAGAAGAAAACATTTTTTAGGAATTAAAAACTACAAGAAGATTGACATGTGTTTATGTTCGATTACAAAGTGATATTACATACAATGACCAAAATTAAATTAAATGGTAAAAAATAATCTTATTCCACTTTAAAACCATTTAATATGATAACAAAACCATATATATAAAGCAGATGTGAAGACAGTTTTAACATAAAATGCAGTGTTTTTCACTATTCATTAAAAATGTTTTTTATCAGAAAAATACAAAATATTTACCCAAAATAAATTTATATATCACGGTTCTAAAAAATAATTACATTTTTTCAAATAAAACATATAAAAGTGTCAAAAAATATATTTAAAAATGGTTCTTCATCAAAAGGTTGTAAATCTACCTTTTAATGAATATTAGAGTATTTATGCCTAAAAATAGATTCATTCTTATTTTAAGAATCTAACTTTTATTGGATAAATGTAATAAAAATTAACAAATATGTATAATAATATTTTTTTAGTTCTCTTCATTCCCACATATACAATGTCTATGTGTTAACTACCAATTAAAATGATATTATATAACAATTTTCAGCATGACTCTGCCTTGTGTGCAATATGAGATTTCGAAGAAACCCATTATTTCGTGTTTGGTATGCCATTGAAAATTGCATCTCCTTTAAAGTAAAATTAATATTTAACTCATAAATATTAATAAAAATGACAATTTCATATTATTTATTTACACGAAATGTTACATCCTTCCCCTTTTTGGGAATTGCATCCTCGCAATTTTAAATTAGGGATCAAAAACATCATTAAATGTCCCACATCATAAAATGTGTCAATAAAAATATATCATTTAGAGAAAAAAGATAAGTGAAAAAGATCACAAAAGATAAAATATACTTTGATTCCTTGAAATCATGGATAAGGAGGAGAAATTATGTGTCATTTTCTGATGGAGAGTGATAGAAAACATGATTATGAGAATGATGACAACATGAAAAAAAAAGAAAACTGATGGTTTAAATGGTCTTTTATTTCCCAATAATAAAGGAAAAAAAATGTTTTTGTTTTGTGTTTCCTTTCATAATGATGAAGTATTTATTTATGATATTGACTAAGGACATAAGGAAACATACTTACTTGTCATGTAGACTTTCATCATTTAATAAATTTCTACCACAAAGTTATATTTTCTCTGAAATTATTAGTATTCATGATAACTTAGACACATAAAAAGTTCTAGTATCAACTTCCTGAGAATCACATTATCAACAAAATAGGAACTATATGTATTTCCATTTTTATTATACATTAACCAAAAATAGAAATGGTTAATATGAGATCATATAATCCCCAGAAGGATAATCCATTATAAAATGAAATAATACTCTTAATCTCCAAAATAAAAAAACAATTCCCAATGTTCAAAAAAGACAATTCAATATAAAATTTCCCTTAAAATACTTCAATATAATCCATAAAAATATTGAAACCTGAATATTCAAGAGTATTTGATCACCAAGACTTCCATGATAAATCATAACATTTATCTCCAAATAACCTCAACATCTCTTAAATTCTCAGACTGAACTGTAATTAACCTAATCATATATTCTCTATGATAATTTAATAATTTCCCTAAATATCTATAAACTCCATATGTACAAAAAAAGATAGATTCTTCCAAAACAAAATTCAACCATTACACCTCAAAATAAATCCCATACTTTTCAATTTTTCATATGCATATTGTGTTCACAAAAAAGAAAATGTCTTCCGAAATAAATTTTATCATTTAATCACCAAACATTTTCCTATACTAAGGTTATCTATTTGATAAAAAATAATGTCCTAAATAAATATAGTCTTTTTCAATAAAATCATTTAACTAAAAAGAATAAGTTATACTAACCTGGGAATTCACATAGTCCAGTGGTAGATGATAAATCCCAATCACACTTTGGTAGTTGGTTTGATTCCCGTAGCTTTGTCCAACATGACATGTTGTCACATAGTTTTCATGTCTTCCCTTTTCAAAAAACTATATAATTTTATTAAATTACCCAAAAAGAAATAAATTAAACAAAAATAATGAAAATATATTTTAACCACAAATGTTATCTCAAACCCCTCATTTTCAACCCAAAAGTAATGACCTATAATTACCTAAAATTCAATGATCATATAAACCAAAATTGTTCATTTTAAATATATCAAAAAATGAAAATATAATTCTTCATTGAATAACATTATCACAAATCAAACATAATGTTTACACATACTAGAAAAAGTCTTCCAAAGCAATCTCATCATCAAAAGAGAGATAACACTTTAAATCATTTCATCATCTTAAAATCTACCATAACTATTGAATCCCTTATATGTAGACCTCTTACTCATTCTACATTCTTCATGATAACTTAACCATTATTTTCCATTTTATTCCATAATACATCTTTCCTAAAAACAAAATCATGAATCATATCCTGAGATTCAATAATGTCCAAACATCATCTAAAAAATAATCAATACATTTCATTGGTCATTTTCAGTTTCCTCATCCATAATTGGAATTTCATTAGCTATTTGTAGCCATATATTTTTACAATCCTATGGATCCCATTCCCAAACCTTTTTCGTAGGACATCTATTTGTTTAAAGAACATGCACACTGCATTTAAAAAATTAAATTGATACTTCAGAATGAACTTCATTCCCTTTACAAGAGTCAACCTGAAGACTTCATTTTACAGGGATGATTATTGATTTATGACCTTAATTATAACATCTGAAACATATTCTCATCCCATTGAAGCATTTTACTTGGAGTTTAATTTCACATACTTGAAAAATAGGTTTTTAAATATACATACCATTATAGTTATTACTTGAACACCCATTGGGATTTTTTTCTCACATATATGATTCCTTATAAAAATCACTATGGATCAGGTGGTAAATAATGACTCTAGATAGTTGGTAATGAATAAACACAAGAGTTATTATTGAATCTTCCATTTCATTAGGTTTCTTATTTGGAAAACCATCACTATTTTCTTCACATCCATTGTTACTTTGGTGCCGACTAGATCAAACCATTTACTAAAACCAAAATGTTCTGTGTGAGTATATAAAAAAAATCATCATATACAATCTAATGAGGAGGGTAAACACTAATATATACTAATTCAAGTAACCTTAAACTCAATAACTTTTTATAAAAGAACTACATCTCTTTCTAATACCCTCACAATTATGGTTATGTCACTTATGATTAAAATAAATCTAAACCTCGAAAGTTATCTAAACAAACCTATCATACCATCTATATGAAGCCAACCATAAAAATTAAATAATCTTGAATTATGTTAATAATTAAAATTGAGGATCATTTCAGGTTTAGAGATTTATATAATTATGACATAACTTATATATAAAAATTTAAATATTACATTTAGATATTTTTTCTTAGAATCCATTTTTTAGAAAATTAAAAAACATTGAAGAAAATAAACATGTTTAGTTCCATGATTTAATGATCATGATATTTCTATGATCCCATACATGACCCTAATCCACATAAAATCCTATAAAAAACATTTTAAAAACAATGGATGAGCATTAAAAGCTCAGTATGGGATACACATAGTAGGAAAATAGTATGTTTTTTAAAACAACAAATAAGCCATGAATACATTATAATAAGCATTACATTTCACCTTTATAAGGTATTAAATACTCATCAATAAATAAAATATCTTTGATTACCATTTTTTAATCAAAATATTACCACATAACCCATAAAATGTAAACATAACATATAAAGGTAAGTTGAAAAAAAAACAGACATAAATGGAATAACCATACTGTTGACCTCCACACATATCACTAAACTGAATAGCCATATGAACAACATACATACCCAATTCATTGGAGGTTATGACATAACCAACAGTCTGGGTTTATCACAGAACCACCCATCATTTGGTTATCATATAACCACCCATCAAATGTCCAAGTACCAATATAAAATCATAACACATAAAAGATTGAAAATTAAAGCATTTTACAAATAAAATTTCATTTGAAATAACATGAAATAATTTCAAGATATTAAAATAATAAATACATTTTAAAAACAAATTCCAATACCAAAACACGAAAATATAGAATAAGGTTTTGTTTTTTCATTTTCAAAACATTAAGGCTTATAGAAAATTCCAAATAACGATTACCGAGGTGGAGAGGTCATTGTTGCCACATACGTTAACAAAACATTCCTTTTTTGGTTTAGTAAAAGGATTAGAAGAAAAATATTCATTTTGAATAAAAGTAAAAGTCCAAGGGTTTTATTATACCCCTTGTAGAGGAATAAGGTTTATATTATCAAAACATGCCTCAATAAATGGATATTGAGACGAAGTCCCTTACCTCATGTCTGACTTGAATTATTTGTTCTTTAAGATTCCTAAATAATGAAATAATGTTAATTTATACATTATTGAGAATCATTTTCATATTTGTTATTCCTTTTATGTCACTTAGTACCTCTATATAATAATTAGTTACTTGTTTTAGTTCATATTGGACATTTTGTCGATGTTCGGAACATGAGTTATAATTGAAATTGTTATAATTAAAAAGTGTTCATATGGTCAGAGTTTCATTATCTCCAAAATGATATTAATGACGTATATATCATATATATCTATTATATATGTATTTATAGTTTTCCATATAATTTGGATATATGAAAATTAAATCCACCATTCATGGAGATGGTAAGTTGTACGTACACATGGATGATACTTCCATTTAATTTTTTTTCATTTTTAATGGACTGAAAACCAAATGATAAAAAGTTATATTATTATTCAATTATATTATAAAATTTTATATACTTTACCTGTTATAATTAACATCATCCTTTATACATTCCATGTATTGTATGAACGAGTCAAATACCTTTGAGGGGGCGGTAGTCCACACTTCCTCAATGGAAATTATTGGATTTATAGAACATGGAAATCATAATGTCATGTTGTTAATGAAAATTAAAAAATTGTAGAGATAAAATAAATAAAATAAATAATTATAGTTCCATCATAATTTCCACCATGTGATGTGGTAGGAGAAGATTGACTATTAATCATATTGTGAGGTTGTAGTTCACCGTCCAAAAAAATTGTATGTTCTATAACCAGTAGATAGTGGTTTGTGTAACTGTTGTTCTAATACTTATCATAAAAAAATATTATATTTAAAATAATAATGTTTTTATTTATAAAAATAATAAGAATATAATATGAATGGAATAAATAAATAAAATAAGATAACCTGAGGGAAGACGTAACCTTTAAATCAGGTAACTCCCTTTGGTTTGAACCAAAAGGCTTTCATGAAGTGCCTTATTCCTATGGTAAGGCTTCTAGGATTAAGATAGGGATGTTTGGAGATTAATTGAAATGTGGTTGGATGATCCAAGGTGATTGAGAGGTGTGAGTAATGGGTTATAGGCGATGGACTTTTATAGGGGGGAGGGGCTCTTTTGGATTGTTTGAAAATGTTATTTTATTATAAAATAATTTTCTGTTTAAAAACGATCCAAACTCCTTAAATTTGAATATAATATGTGTAACACCCCAGGTAAATAAAGAATATGACATTTTCATATTTATCCATATTTTTGAATAAAATATTAATATTACTTTAAAGGAAATGCTATGCTCGAGGGCATACCCAATATGCAACAACGAGTTTCTTTGAAATCATACGCTGCACACTAATAATAAAATAATATTATTTTAAAATGCAGTTAACGCCTAGACGTTGTAATAGAGGAAATGAACAGAACTAACTACAAAATTATTATATATGTTTTTCAAATATTTTTAATTTTTACAATAAATGTTACTGTATTAAAATGCGAATGAATCCAATTTTAAGCGTAAACATTCTAATATTATTTAAAAGGTCGATTGACTGCCTTTTAATGGGGAACCACATTTAAATCCATTTTTCAAAATTTTATGTGTTATATTTGACAAAATAAAATTATTCTTTTGAATCGGAACTCAAAATTTACTGTGTGTAAATTTTTGGTATTTTTCCGATAAAGTTCATTTTTAATGAATAGTGAAAAATTTTGTATTTTAATTCAAAAAATCTTTTTAATCTAATTTATTTATATTATTATATTAACATTTTTAATTGTTTTTAAAGTGAGATTAGAATATATTTTTACCATTTAATCCAATAGTGGTCATTGTAATTAATTTCACATTGAAATTGGACTTAAACTAGTGTCAATCTTTTAATATATATTGTTTCTTAAAAACACGCTATTTGTTTTGACAGCGGGAATTAATTATTAAATTAATTAATGCAACTTATATGTTTTGAATTTTGTAAAATAGACATCATTTTTGAATTCGAAATATCAAATATATCTTAGGGTGAACTTTTGGTATTTTTCTCAAAAACATCAATTTTTGATGAATAGTGAAACCATTAAGTGATAGTTTAAAAACTGATTTTTTTTCATTTAAATGAAACATCACAACTTCAGTGATTTGAATTTCAAAAATCCGACATACATGGTTGTCATTATGATGTAAAATGTTGTTCAATGGGATTAAAATAAATATTTTGGTGAATATTAACTTTTATGTTTTTAATCGCGATTAGAGGTAATTAGTGTAATTTAAGGTAAAAATAATGATTTAATAATATTAAATGACCTAGAAACATGTCATACCTTCAATTTATGTGTCATGGACGACCAAGAAAATCCATGGGTGAAATTGGGGACCCCATGGAGCAACTATGGTTGGAAAATGACATAAATAACCTTTTATTTAAAGTTAAAAGAAAAATGTCACAAGCATGAGTTGTTTTACTAAAACAATTTTTAAATGTTGTTATACAAGTCATATTTTTGACTATAAATATTCATTAGAAATATAAAAATATTTACTACATCATTATATTTTTTTTATAATTTTTAGACATTAAATAATTAAATTATTTATGACATCATGATGATGCAGCGATTACCTCATTAATAAAGGATTTAAATAAAATAAAACGATAATGTTACAATTATAAACTAAACTTGTCAAATAACTATTGGATGAGTGTATTTAGAACCTTTAACACCTTATCCTAGAAATACATCAATGTGGGACCTTTAAAATCCGAAATTCATTTGAAAATAAAGTAACATTTTGTAACTTTCCAATAGTGCCCCTCCTCTCCTCTTATAAAAGGCCCCCACCTCTACCACCTTACCCACACCTCTAAAGCCTTTTGATCGGCCAAAAACTGATCCTATTGTCTCTACACATACCTCTATTACTCATAGAATCCTAACTTTGGGCAGAAGTCTTCCCTTGGAAGCCTTTGAGCTCAAATCAATGAGAGATACCCGATTTTAAGGTAATGTCTTCACTTGTGTTCTTTTGTTTTATTTTTCTTCTCCAACCCCCTAAACTATTTTTATTCATTTATTTTGTAAATAATACAGAATCTTAAATATACTAGGATGTTTTTATAAGATGTATTCGATCTACACTTACACACACCTACATCTAATGGTTAAAGAACATACTGTTTCTGTGGATGGTGGATTTCTGCCTCACGAAACGATGATTGTTCAATATTATTTTAACACCCTCAAAGGTGGCCATTAAGATTTCACTATATTTATATATGATATATAATATTTATATGTTTTACTTAAGCTTCTGTATTTTTAATTTATGACATACATTTATGGTTTCCATTATGGTTAAACACGATATCTTCATTTTAGGAAGTGCGGACTACTGCCCCCTCAAAGTGATTTGATTCGTTAATACCACATGTAGTACGTATGAAGGATATATTTAATGTTATTATATGATACCATACTAGAATTATAATACTATTATGTATCATAATGTTTTAATTCCATTAAATAAGAAATAGAAATGGAAGTAGCGTTCAAGCGTACGTACGGCTTACCGTCTCCATGAACGGTGCATTTCATTTCTTACCTCGAAATGTTATGTAATATTATAATTGCATGTATATAATTGATATATATGATATATATGATATCTACATAATGAATATAATTCTGGATATAATATATATATTTTCCACATGATCAACTTGTAATTATAAATTGTTTATATTTGACTCAAGTAGCAATGATCTACAAAACGACCATGATTAACTTAAATAATTACATAGTGTTCATAGCATGGTAGTAAGTGATATAAAAAAAATAATGAACTTGAAAAAGTTTCATAATAAAGTAGGAATTATCTCAAGTTTATTATTCAGGAGGTTAAAGAACGATCGAGTCATGTCGGACCCGAGGTAAGGGATCCTACCCCTCTCTTCCTTTTTAAGTACACTCTTTTATGCCATTCCTTTTAAGCTCATCTTTCTTATGATTGGGATGTTCTTTTATATTAATATTACTGTACTTTTTTTATGTTCATATGATGAGAGACCCTATTTTCTCTCATCAATCCATTTTGGATGTTTTGAGTGGCGCCGTTAGGCTGCTGAATTTTCGAAAGAGATCCAACCTCTCTCTTTCTTTTTAAGTACTCTTCTTTATGTCACTTCTTTTAATATCATCTTCGTTATGTTGGGGGATGTTATTTTATATTCCTCTTTATATAAATTTTATGTTAATATGATGAGTGACCCTATTCGATCTCATCAATCCATTTTTGGATGTTTTATGTGGCGCCGTTAGGCTACCGAGTTTTCGTAAGGGATTTTTCAACTCACTTTTATTCCTGTGAGATTTAGGCTACATTTTCCACCATTTAAATTGAGTGGTTTATGTACTACCATTTATTCTAATCTTTATGTAATATAATTTCATTTATGAGTATTTACATCAATATTATATTGTCCTTATTTCAAGGGGTGTATGTTTCGAAAGATACCCAAGTCGGTAAGGGAACCTTTCACCCTCCTCTTTTTAGAAGACTTCGTTGGTTGGGTCTTTTAATTTACATATTGTAATGTTGGTATATGTTCTCCTATATCCTTATTGATGTAAATTTTATGTCCAAGTGATGAGAAACCCTTTATCTCTCTCATCAACTCTTTTTATAAAATTTGATGTGACGTCGTTAGGCTGTCAAGGGAACTTCTTAACCCAATTTCCATTTCATTGGGTTCAACATGTAGTTATTGAATATGTCATCCTTTGAATAGGTGTAAATGACCTTTGATTATTTTACACTTAATATCCACTTATATTGGGTGTATTTATATTTTTCACACATAGTTATGAGATTGATTTATCCTTAATTTATGTATACCTTCTTCATAATGGATTTCATCTCATTTTACATTTCTATTGAGACTTCATTGTTGTTATGCACCAGTTCAATCTTATATAGTGTATATACTGTCCTTTGGAATACTAAATCTCTAATCCCTTTATTCTCATGATATTATAATGTTTTTATTAAATGTTATTCCTCAATTATTATATTCAGGTGTCTCTCATTTTGTTAAAAACCCTTTAACTAAAATATTGTTTTAAATGTTTTAATGATTTATTCCTATAAATATTTCTCATTAATATCCATGTTTTAGAAATGGTTTTAAGGATTTATTTATATGGATATTAATTGTTTAGAATGATAAAATATTCAATGTGGTATAGGAAACTTTGATTTAAAAATATCTTTATTAAATGTTTTAAATGGTTTTGAAAATGGTTTTTGGAATTGATTCATTATATCAATATCTTAAAATGTTATATTGTTATTTGGGAATGTTATCTTTCATTTATGATTACGTTATGTGAAATGATTATGTTATGGTTCTTGGGCATTGTTATGAAGACGGGAGGTTCCGTGATAAACAAAGGGCGGGTGAGCCCGATATAGCTCTCTAATGCATTGGGTAACGCGAAGGAGTTAAATGTTAATGTTTCTCTGAAGAGATTTAGGGAATATACTATGATGGGTATTCCAAACGTAACCAAGAGGGTTACTCCCTACATAAGAATGTTATGAATGCTTCATGTTACCTTTATGTCTTATGATTTTTATGATTTATTTATGATTTTATGAGGTATGTTAAAGTGATTATGTTTTCTGTGTAAAGTATGATTTCAATCTTATGTTTATATGTACTCATGCTTCCTTTACATACTTTTTATAACCCTTAGTGAGCTTTTTATTATCATCCCATGTTTTTGAAATGTTTTTCACAGGTCAAGGGAATGTTACATGATATGATGAAAGTGTTAAGGAAGTGTCAAGAAAGAATCCATGTTTTATTTTAAATATGTTTCTGTTGATGGAAAAATTAATACTATCTTTTATGTAACCACTTTATTTAAATGTGGAATGTAATGCAAGTTTTATGATCTAATTCTCTAAAACTCTAAGCCTAAAAACATCCCCAATGTGTAATCTTGTAATAACTCCAGATTAAGTAAGGTTTATGGCTGGGGATTTATAGTTGGTATCAGAGGTCGGTTTAGATAACTTTAGAGGATAGAGTGTTGTTTAAAGAAAACTGAAAAGTTGTGTATAACCACAATGGTTAGTATATTATATGGAGTCATCCTTTTTTTAATGTTATAATGAGTTTGATATAACTTTGATAATTATATCTTGGTGTTTATCTTCCTCCTTTTTATTTGATAATTTTACTAATAAACTCACACTAACCTTTTTGGTTTTAGTAAATGGATGGTTCTAGCAGGCACCAATGTAACCGTGGATTTGAAGAAAACTGTGAAGGTATAATGAAAGAACAACTGAATGATATGGGTACTAAAATTAGAACTCTTGTGGTTATCCTCAACCAACTATCTGGAGTCATGATTGACCACCTGAACCTTAGTGATTTTTATAAGGCATCGTATATGCGAGAAACAAATCCCTACAGAAGTTCAGGTAATAATCATAAAGGTAAGTATGTTCAAAAACATATGTGTCAAATATGTGGAAAGAAACAAATAGGAAATTTTTTCAAAGGGACAGAAAGATTCTATAGATGTGGAAATGAAGGTAATAAAGCACAAACCTGGAATGGAAAATGGAAGCATCTAGTTGACTCTAGGAAAGGGAAATAGTTTCTTTCTGAAGGATCAATTGAATGTTTTAAATGTGGTGTTCATGGTCATTATGAAAACACATGTCCTACGAAGATGTTTCAGGAATGGGGTCACCAAGATCATACAAATATTCATTTACCAGTACCTAATGCCATTCCGGTTGAGGATGAAGAAACTGCCAATGAAGAATGAAAGGTATGTATTATTTCTTAATATATGTTTTCCTATTATTGGAATCTTAGTATTTGATTCATGATTTTGATCGTAGGAAAGAAGTATTATAAAATATGTTGAAAAGGAATGGCTAATCAATCATGAAGAATGTTTAATGAGTAAGAAGTCATTATATAAGGGATTCAAGGGTTATGGTAGATTTTAGGATGGTGAAATTCGTAGATGTATTAAGTATCTTTTGATGATAGGGTTACATTAGAAGACTTTTTATAGTAACCCTGATGTTTGATATAGGAAAATTTTATTCAAGGAATAATTATCCTTTCTTTTGTGGATATATTTATAAAGAACCATTTGGGTTTATATGATCATTGAATTTGAGGAAATTACTGGTTAATACATTTTGAGTTGCAAAATGGAAGTTATCAGATAACCTTTGTGGTTAAAATATGTTATGGTTATTTTTAATGAATTTATCTCTTTTTGAGGAAGGTAATAAAATTATATAGTTTTTGAAAAGTGACAACATGCAGACCGTGTGACAACCTGTCATGTCAGATGAAGCTGCGGGAATCAAACCCACAACAAAAGTGCAATTTGTATTTATTTCCAACTGCTGGACTACGTGAAGTCCCTGGTTAGTTGGAATGATTCTTTTTATTAGACGATTTTATGAATTAAGAGTAAGTTTATTTTTTTGGTTATCAATGGAAATGATTAGCCTATCATGGAGGACATGTTATTAGGTTAATTACTTTTTAGTATGAGACTGTAAGAGTAACTGCTGTTATTTTGGAGAAAAATGTTAAAATATTTCTTCGGAGACTATGTGATTTAATTCATCAGAGAATTGGGTTTCAATCTTAGTTTGTTTTACATTGTAGAATGTTATGGATAGATGTTTATTGAATGGAATTTGTTGAACTTTGGGTTTTGTTTAAAAATTTTGGAGATTAAGAATAGATTTTCTTATAAAGGATTATCCTTTTTGGGTATTATCTGATCTCATACTAACCTTTTTGGTTTTAGTTTTGGTTAAGGTATAAATACATGGGGAGTATATAGTTCTATTTTGTGGATTAGTTGATTCTCTAGAAGTTGATTATAGCTCTCTTAATGTGAACAAGTCATCCCAAATACTCGTCTTTTGGAAAAAATATGATTTCGTGTAAGAAACCTAGTAAAACTTGAAGTTCAACATGAAAATTAAGAATACTTCCTTATGTTTTAGTTATGATCAAAAATAAATTCCTCAATGAAAAGTAACATAAAACAAAAATGTTGTCTGTTAATTTCTCCTACTGGGGAATCAAATACCGTTTAACCCATCACAAGTTTGAGATTTTCTTATTGTTAACTTTCTCCTAGACATGTTTACTATCACTCTCCATCATAAAATGAAACTTTGTTTTTTCCTCCATATCAATATTTTCATACTTGGAATCCTAGTATGGGCTAACTCGAGTGACATTTGTACTTCTCTCCCATTCTTATAAAGTGATAGTTTTACTGACTCTTGTTCCGATGTGGGATTTTCAATGAAGCTTCCAATCCCAAATTTAAAATTGCGAGGATGCAATTTTCAAAAGGGGGGAAGGATGTAATACCCCAGGTAAATAAATAATATGACATTTTCATATTTATCCATAATTTTGAATAAAATATTAATATTACTTTAAAGGGATTCAATGCTCGAGTGTGTACCCAATACGCAACAACGAGTTTCTTTGAAATCATACGTTTAACAATAATAATAAAATAATATTATTTTAAAAGGTAGTTAACACCTAGCCGCTGTAATTGAGGGAATGGAAAAAACTAACTACAAAACTATTATATATTTTTGTCAAATATTTTTACTTTTTACAATAAATGTTAGAGGATTAAAATGCGAATGAATCCAATTTTTAGCGTAAACATTCTAATATTATTTAAAAGGTCGATTAACTGCCTTTTGATGGAAAACCGCTTTTAAATCAACTTTTGACAATTTTATGTGTTATATATGACAAAATAAAATTCTTCTTTAGAATCGGGACCTCAAAATTTACTTTGTGTAAATTTTTGGTATTTTTCCGATAAAGTACATTTTTAATGAATAGTGAAAAATGTTGTATTTTAATTCAAAACCTCTTTTTAATATAATTTATTTATATTATTAGATTATCTTCATAATTTTTTTTAAAGTGAAATTAGAATATATATTTACATTTAATCCAATAGTGTTCATTGTAATAAATTTCACTTTGAAATTGGACTTAAACTTGTGTCAATCTTTTAATAGATATTGTTTCTTAAAAACACGCAATTTGTTTTGACCGCGGGAATTAATTATTAAATTAATTAATGAAACTTATATGTTTTGAATTTTTTAAAATAGACATCACTTTTGAATTTGGAATATCACATATAGATTAGGGTGAATTTTTGGTATTTTTCTGAAAAACTTCAATTTTTGATGAATAGTGAAACCACTAAGTGGTAGTTTAAAAAATGATTTTTTTCATTTAAATGAAACTTCACCACTTCTGTGATTTGAATTTAAAAAGTCTGACATACATGGTTTCCATTATGATGTAAAATGTGGTTCAATGGGATTAATTTTTTTGTGAATAGTAACTTTTATGTTTTTAATCGCGATTAGAGGTAATTAGTGTAATTTAAGGTAAAAATAATGTTTTAATAATATTAAATGACCTAGAAACATGTCCTACCATCATTTTATTTGTCATGGCCTACATAGAAAATCCATGGGTCAACATGGGGACCCCATGGAGCCACTTTGGTTGGAAAATGACATAACTTTTTATTTAAAGTTAAAATAAAAATGTCACAAGCATGAGTTGTTTTACTAAAAGAATTTTTAAATGGGGTTATACAAGTCTTATTTTTGTCTATAAATATTCATTAGAATGATAAAAATATTTCCTACATAATGATATTTGTTTTATAATTTTTAGACTTTAAAAAATGTAAATTATTTATGACATCATGATGATGCATCGATTACCTCATTAATAAATGATTTGAATAAAATGAAAAGATAATGTTACAAATATAACTTACACTTGTCAAAGACCTATTGTATGAGAATATTTAGAACCCTTACCACCTTATACTAGAAATACATCAATGTGGGACCTTTAAAATCCGAAACTCATTTGAAAATAAAGTAGCATTTTGTAACTTTCCAAGAGTGCCCCTCCTCTCCTCTTATAAAAGGCCCCCGCCTCTACCACCTTACCCAAACCTCTCAAGCCTTTGGCTCGGCAAAACCCGGATCATTTTGTCTTTCCACATACCTCAATTACTCATATAATCCTAACATTGGTCTAAGTCTTCCCACAGAATCCTTTGAGCTCAAATCAAAGAGAGATACCTGATTTTAAGGTAATGTCTTCACTTGTGTTCTTTTGTTTTATTTTGCTTCTCCAACCCCTAAACTATTTTTATTAATTTATTTTGTAACAAATACAGTATCTTAAATATAATAGGATGTTTTTATAAGAATTATTCTATCTAAAATTACACACACCTAGATCTAATGGTTAAAGAACATACAGTTTTTGTGGATGGTGAATTTCTGCCTCACAAAACGATGATTGTTCAATATTCTTTTAACACCCTCAACGATGGCCATTAATATGCCACAATATTTATATATGATATGTAATATGTTTATTTTTTACTTAATCTTCTGTATTTGTCATTTATGGAATAACTTTATGGTTTCCATTATGGTTAAACATGATATCTTCATTTTAGGAAGTGCGGACTACCTCCCCCTCAAGGTGATTTGATTCGTTAATACCATATGTGGTACATATAAAAGATATATTTAATGATATTATATGTGATACCATACAATAATTATATTAATATTATGTATCAATATGTTTTAATTCTATTAAATAAGAAATATAAATGGAAGTAGCGTTCATGTGTACGTACGGCTTACCGTCTCCATGAACGGTGCATTTCATTTTTTTACCTCTAAATGTTATTAATATTATAAATGAATGTATATAATGGATATATATGATATATATGATATCTAAATAATTAAAATAATTTTGGATATAATATATATTTTACCACATGAACTACTTGTAATTATAAAGAGCTTATTTTTGAGTCAAGTAGCAATGATCTACAAAACGACCATTATTAACATAAATGATTACATAGTGTTCATAGCATGGTAGGAAGTGATATAAAAGGAATAATGAACTTAAAAAAGGTTCTTATGCAATTAGAAATTAAATCAAGTTTATTATTCAGGAGGTTAAAGAATGATCAAGTCAAGTCGGACCCGAGGTAAGGGATCCTACCACTCTCTTCCTTTTTAAGTACACTCTTTTATGTCATTCCTTTTAATCTAATCTTTCTTATGATTGGGATGCCCTTTTATATTACTATTACTGTAATTTTTTTATGTTCATATGATGAGAGACCATATTTTCTCCCATCAATCCATTTTGTATTTTTTGAGTGGCGCCGTTAGGCTGCTGAATTTTCGTAAGAGATCCAACCTCTCTCTTTCTTTTTAAGTACTCTTCTTTATGCCACTTCTTTTATTCTCCTCTTTGTTATGTTGGGGGATGTTATTTTATATTTCTATTTCTGTAAATTTTATGTTAATGTGATGAGATAACATATTTGATCTCATCAATCCATTTTTGGATGTTTTATGTTGCGCCGTTAGGCTGCCGAGTTTTCATAAGGGATTTTTCATCTCACTTTTATTCCCGTGAGATTTATGCTACATTTGCCACCATTTACTTTGAGTGGTATATGTACTTCCCTTTCCTATAATTTTTGTGTTATATAATTTTTTTATGAGTATTTACATCAATGTTTTATTTTACTTCTTTCATGGGGTGTATGTTTCGAAAGATACCCAAGTCGGCAAGGGAACCTTTCACCCTCCTTTTTTTAAAAGACTTCTTTTTGTTGGGTATTTTAATTTAAATATTATAATGTTGTGATATGTTATTATATATCCTTATTGATGTAAATTTTATGTCCAACTGATGAGATACCCTTTATCTGTCTCATCAACTCTTTTTCTAAAATTTGATGTGACGCCGATAGGCTGTCATGGGAACTTCTTAAACCAATTTCAATTTCTTTGGGTTCAACATGTAGTTATTGAATATTTCATCCTTTTAATAGGTGAGAATGAAATTTGATTATTTTACACTTAATATCCACTTATTTGGGGTGTATTTATATTTTTCACACGTAGTTATGAGATTGATTTATCCTTAATTTAAGGATACCTTCTTTATAATGGATTTCATCTCATTTTACATTTCTATTGAGACTTCATGGTTGTTATTCACTAGTTCAATCTTATATGGTGTATATACTATCCTTTGGAATATTATATCATGAATCCCTTTATTCTCATGATATTATAATGTTTTTATTAAATTTTATTCCTCAATTATTGTATTCAGGTGTCTCTCATTTTGTTAAAAACACTTTAACTAAAATATCATTTTAAATGTTTTAATTATATATTCCTATAAATATTTCTCATTAATATCCATGTTTTCAAAATGGTTTTAAGGATTTAATTATATTGATATTAATGGTTTGAAATGTTAAAATCTTTAATGTTGTATGGGACACTTTGATTAAAAAATATCTTTATTAAATGTTTTAAATGGTTTTGAAAATGGTTTTTGGAATGGATTCATTATTTCAATATCTCAAAATGTTATATTGTTATGTGGGAATGTTATCTTTCATTTATGATTATGTTATGTGCTATAATTATGTTATGTTTCTTCGGAATTGTTATGAACATTGGTGGTTCTGTGATAAACTAAGGATGGGTGAGCCCGATATAGCTCTGCAATGCATTGGGTAACGCGAAGGAGGTAAACGTTAAGGTTTCTCCCAAGAGATTTAGAGAATATTCTATGATGGGTATTCCAAACGTAACCAAGAGGGTTACTCCCTACGTAAGAATGTTATGAATGCCTCAAGTTACCTTTATGTCTCATGATTTCTATGATTTATTCATGATTTTATGAGGTATGTTAAAGTGCTTATGTTTTATGGGAAAAGTATGATTTCATTCTTATGTATATATGTTCTCATGCTTCCTTTCCATAATTTTTATAACCCTTAATGAGATTTTTATGCTCATCCCAAGTTTTTGAAATGTTTTTCACAGGTCAAGGGAATGGTACCTGATATGATGATAGTGTTAATGAACTGTCAGGAAAGAATCCATGTTTTATTTTAAATATGATTCCGTTGATGGGAAAAATGAATAAAATCTTTTATGTAACCACTTTGTTAAAATGTGGAATGTAATGCAAGTTTTATGATCTAATTCTCTACAACCCTAAACCTGAAAAGATCCTCAATATGTAATCTTGTAATAACTAAAGATTAAGTAAGGTTTAGGGGTGGGGCCTTATAGTTAGTATCAGAGGTCGGTTTAGATAACTTTATAGGTTAGAGTGTTGTTTAAGAAAAAGTGACAAGTTGTGTATAACCACAACGGTTAGTATTTTAGATGGATTCATAATTTTTTTAAAGTTATAATGAGTTTGAGATAACATGGATAAGTATATCTTGGTGTTTATCTTCCTCTTTGTTATTTGATTATTTTACTCATATACTCACACTGACCATTTTGGTTTTAGTAAATGGCTGGATCAACAGGCACCAAAGTAATAGTGGATTTGAAGAAAACTGTGACAGTTTTATGAAAGAACAACTGAATGATATGGGATACGAAATGAGGAATCTTGTGGTTATCCTAAACCAACTATCTGGAGTCATGATTGACCACCTGAACCATAGTGATTTTTATAAGGTATCATATATGCGAGAAACAAATCCCTACAGAAGTTCAGGTAATAATAAAAAAGGTAAGTATGATCAAAAACCTATGTGTCAAATATGTGGAAAGAAACACATAGGAAAATGTTTCAAAGGGACAGAAAGATGCTATAGATGTGGAAATGAAGGTCATAAAGCAAGAACTTGGCATGGAAAAAGGAAGCATCTAGTTGACTCCAAGAAAGGGAAAGAAGTTATTTCTGAAGGATCAATTGAATTTTTTAAATGTGGTATTCATAGTCATTATGCAAACACATGTCCTACTAAGATGTTTCGGGAATGGGGTCACCAATATTGTAAAAATAATCATTAACCAATACCTAATGCCATTCCGATTGAGGATGAAGAAACTAACAATGAAGAATGAAAGGTATGGATTATTTTTTAACATATGTTTTCCTATTATTGGAATCTTAGGATATGAATCATGATTTTGTTTGTAGGAAATATGTATTATAGAATAAGTTGAAAAGGAATGTATAATGGATCATGATGAATGTTGAATGAGTAAGAAGTCATCATATAAGGGATTGAAGGGTTATGGTAGATTTTAGGATGGTGAAATTCGTAGATGTATTAAGTCTCTTTTGATGATGGGGTTACATTAGAATACTTTTTATAGTAACCCTGATTTTTAATATACGAAAATTTTATTCAAGGAATAATTATCCGTACTTTTGTGGATATTGTTATAATGAACCATTTGGGTTTATATGATCCTTGAATTTGAGGCAATTACTGGTTAATACATTTTCGGTTGTAAAATGGATGTTATCAGATACCTTTGTGGTTAAAATATCTTATGGTTATTTTTTATGAATTTATCTCTTTTTTAGGAATGTTATAAAATTATATAGTTTTTGAAAAGGGATAACACGCAGACCATGTGACAACCCATTTCGTCAGACGAAGCTGTGAGAATCGAACCCACAACCAAAGTGCAACTGGTATTTATTTCCTACCACTGGACTATGTGAAGTCCCTGGTTAGTTTGAATGATTCTTTTTAGTTAGATGATTTTAGGAATTAAGAGTAAGTTGATTTTTTTCGTTACCAATGGAAATGATTATCCTATCATGGAGGATATGTGATTAGGTTAATTAATTTTCAGTATGAGACTGTAAAAGCAACTGATGTTATTTTGGAGAAAAATGTTAAAATTTATCTTAGGAGACTATGTGATTAAATCCTTCAGAGAATAGGGTTTCAATATTAGTTTCTTTTAATTTGTATAATTTTATGGATATATGTTTATTGAATGGACTTTGTTGAATATTGGGTTTTGTTTGACAAATTTTGGAGATTAAGAATAGATTTTTTTTATAAAGGATTCTCTTTTTTGGGTATTATCTAATCTCATACTAACCTTTTTGGTTTTAGTTTTTGTTAAGGTCTAAAGAAATGGGATGTATATAGTTCTATTTTGTGGATTAGGTGATTCTCTAGAAGTTGATTATAGCTCTCTTAAAGTGAACAAGTCTTCCCAAATACTCTTCTTTTGGAGAAAAAATGAGTTCGTGTAAGAAATCTAGTAAAATTTGAAATTCAACATGACAATTAAGTATACATCCTTATGTTTTATTTAAGCTCATAAACAAATTCTTCAATGAAAAGTAACATAAAACAAAAATTTTGTCTGTTAATTTTTCCTACTAGGGAATCAAATGCCGTTTAACACTTCACAAGATTGTGATTTTCCTCTTGTTAACTTTCTCCTAGACATGTTTACTATCACTCTCCATCAGAACATGACCCTTTGTGTTTTCCTCCATATCAATATTTTCATACATGGAATCCAAGTATGGGTTAACTTGGGTGAAATTTGTACTTCTCTCCCATTCTTTTAAAGTGATAGTTTTACTGACTCTTGTTCCGATGTGGGATTTTCAATGAAGCTTCCAAGCCCAAATTTAAAATTGCAAGGACACAATTCGAAAAAGGGGGGAAGGATGTAACACCCCAGGTAAATAAGGAATATGAAATTTTCATATTTATCCATATTTTTGAATAAAATATTAATATTACTTTAAAGGGAATGCTATGCTCGAGGGCGTACCCAATACCTACAAATCATTTTTTTTCATTTTCTAAAGCCGGGTTAAAGGGGACCGGTACCCCAACGTACAACATGCATACATAGACGAAACTTAAACAAACCAGAATAACACAACCTTACATATCATAATATCCATAATCATCTCCAACAATGAGTTTCATTGAAATCATACATTGCACTCTAAAAATAAAATAATATTATTTTAAAAGGTAGTTAACGCCTAGCTGTTGTAATGGCGAGAATGAACAGAACTAACTACAAAATGATTATATATGTTTGTAAAATATTTTTACTTTTTACAATAAATGTTAAAGTATTAAAATGCGAATGAATCCAATTTTAAGCGTACACATTCTAATATTATTTAAACGGTCGATTAACCGCCTTTTGATGGAGAACCTCCATTAAATCCACTTCTTGACAATTTTATGTGTTATATTTGACGAAATAAAATTCTTCTTTAGAATTGTGACCTCAAAATTTACTTTGGGTAAATTTTTGGTATTTTTCTGATAAAGTACATTTTTTAATGAATAGTGAAAAATGTTGTATTTTAATTCAAAACCACTTTTTAATCTAATTTTTTTATATGATTAGATTATCTTTTGAATTGTTTTAAAAGTGAAATTAGAATATATTTTTACCATTTAATCCAATAGTGGTCATTGTAATTAATTTCACCTTGAAATTGGACATAAACTAGTGTCAATCTTTTAATAGATATTGTTTCTTAAAAACACGCTATTTGTTTTGACAGCGGGAATTTATTATTAAATTAATTAATGCAACTTATATGTTTTGAATTTTGTAAAATATACATCAATTTTGAATTCGGAATATCAAATATAGAATAGGATAAATTTTTGGTATTTTTCTGAAGAACATCAATTTTTGATTAATAGTGAAACCACTAAGTGGTAGTTTAAAAACTGAATTTTTTCATTTAAATGAAACTTCACCACTTCTGTGATTTGAATTTAAAAAATCCGGCATACATGGTTGTTATTAGGATGTAAAATGTGGTTCAATAGGATTAAAATAATTTTTTAGTGAATAGTAACTTTTAAGTATTTAATCGCGATTAGAGGTAATTAGTGTAATTTAAGGTAAAAATAATGTTTTAAAAATATGAAATGACCTAGAAACATGTCCTAACATCATTGTATGTGTCATAGAGGACCATGAAAATCCATGGGTCAACATGGGGACCCCATGGAGCCACTTGGGTTAGAAAATGACACAAATAACTTTTTATTTAAAGTTAAAACAAAAATGTCACAATAATGAGTTGTTTTACTAAAACAATTTTTAAATGGGGTTATACAAGTCATATTTTTGACTATAAATATTAATTAGAAATATAAAAATATTTCCTACATCATGATATTTTGTTTACAATTTTTAGACATTAAATAAATTAAATTATTTATGACATCATGATGATGCAGCGATTACCTAATTAATAAAGGATTTAAATAAAATGAAAAGATAATGTTACAACTATAACTTACACTTGTAAAAGACCTATTGGATGAGTTTATTTAGAAACCTTACCACCTTATCCTCAGAATACATCAATGTGGGTCGATTAAAATCCGAAACACATTTTAAAATAAAGTAACATTTTGTAACTTTCTAGGAGTACCCCTCCTCTCCTCTTATAAAGGGCTCCCACCTCTACCACCTTACACAAACCTCCCAAGCCTTTGGATCGGCCAAACCCTGCTCATTTTGTCTCTCCACATACCTGTCTTACTCATATAATCCTTAATTTTGGCATAAGTCTTCCCAAGGAAGCATTTTAGCTCTAATCAAATAGAGATACCCGATTTTAAGGTAATGTCTTCACTTGTGTTCTTTTGTTTTATTTTGCTTCTCCAACCCCCTGAACTCTTTTTATTAATTTATTTTGTAACAAATACATTATCTTAAATATACTAGGATGTTGTTATAATAAGGATTCGATCTAAACTTACACACACCCACATCTAATGGTTAAAGAACATACTGTTTCTGTGGATGGTGAATTTCTGCCTCAGGAAACGATGATTGTTCAATATAGTTTTAACACACTCAAAGGTGTCCATTAAGATGTAACTATATTTATATATGATACATAATATGTTTATTTTTTACTTAAGCTTCTGTATTTTTCATTTATGGAATACCTTTATGGTTTCCATTATGGTTACACGCGATATCTTCATTTTAGGAAATGCGGACTATCGCCCCCTCAATGTGATTTGATTCATTAATACCATATTTGGTATGTATAAAGGATATATTTAATGATATTATATATGATACCATACTATAATTATAAAACTATTATGTATCATTATGTTTTAATTCCATTAAATAAGAAATAGAAATGGATGTAGCGTTCATTTGTACGTACGACTTACCGTCTCCATGAACTGTGCATTTTATTTCTTACCTCTAAATGTTATGTAATTTTATAAATGAATGTATATGATGGATATATATGATATATATTATATCTATATAATTAATATAATTATGGATGTAATATATATTTTACCACATGAACTAATTGTAATTATAAAATGTTTATTTCTGACTCAAGTAGCAATGATCTACAAAACGACCATTATTAACTTATATAATTACATATTGTTCATAGCATGGTAGTATGTGATATAAAAAGAATAATGAACTTGAAAACGGTTCTTCAGAAAGTAGGAATTAACTCAAGTTTATTATTCAGGAGGTTAATGAATGATCGAGTCAAGTCGGACCCGAGGTAAGGGATCCTACCCCTTTGTTCTTTTTAAGTACACACTTTTATGTCATTACTTTTATGCTCATATTTCTTATGATTGGGATGTTATTTTATATTAATATTACTATAATTTCTTTATGTTCATATGATGAGAGACCCTATTTTTTCTCATCAGTCCATTTTTGAAGTTTTGAGTGGCGCCGTTAGGCTGCTGAATTTTTGTAAGAGATCAAACCTCTCTCTTTCCTTTTAAGTACTCTTGTTTATGTCACTTCATTTAAGATCATCTTTGTTATGTCGGGGGATGTTATTTTATATTCCTATTTATGTAAATTTTATTTTAATATGATGATAGACCCTATTTGATCTCATCAATCAATTTTTGGAAGTTTTAGGTGGCGCGGTTAGGATGCCGAGTTTTTGTAAGGTATTTTTCATCTCACTTTTATTCCCGTGAGATTTATGCTACATTTGCCACCATTTACTTTGAGTGGTATATGTAATGCCAATTATTCTACTCTTTGTGTAATATAATTTTGTTTATGAGTATTTACATCAATGTTGTATTTTTTTTCTTTCATGGGGTGTATGTTTCGAAAGATACCCAAGTCGGTAAGGGAACCTTTCACCCTCCTCTTTTTAAAAGACTTCTTTTGTTGGGTGTTTTAATTTACATATTGTAATGTTGGGATATGTTCTACTATATCCTTATTGATATAAATTTTATGTCCAAGTGATGAGATACCCTTTATCTCTCTCGTCAACTCTTTTTATAAAATTTGATGTGACACCGTTAGGCTGTCAAGGGAACTTCTTAACCCAATTTTGATTTCGTTGGGTTCAACATGTAGTTATTAAATATGTCATCCTTTGAATATATGTTAATGAACTTTGATTATTTTACACTTAATATCCACTATTATTGGGTGTATTTATATTTGTCACACATTGTTATGAGATTGATTTATCCTTAATTTAAGGATACCTTCTTTATAATGGATTTCATCTCATTTTATATTTCTATTGAGACTTCACTGTTGTTATGCACCAGTTCACTCTTATATGGTTTATATACTGTCCTTTGGAATATTATATCATGAATCCCTTTATTCTCATGATATTATAAAGTTTTTATTAAATTTTATTCCTCAATTATTATATTAAGGTGTCTCTCATTTTGTTAAAAACCCTTTAACTAAAATATCGTTTTAAATGTTTTAATGATTTATTCCTATAAATATTTATCATTAATATCCATGTTTTCAAAATGGTTTTAAGGATTTATTTATATGGATATTAAATGCTTAAAATGTTAAAATCTTCATTGTGGTATGGGACACTTTGATTTAAAAATCTATTTATTAAATGTTTTAAATGGTTTTTAAAATGGTTTTTGGAATGGATTCATTATTTCAATATCTTTAAATGTTATATTGTTATATGGGAATGTTATATTTACTTTAGGCTTAAGTTATGTGATAGGATTATGTTATGGTTCTTGGGAATTGTTATGAAGATGGGTGGTTCCGTGATAAACTAATGGCAGGTGAGCCCGATATAGCTCTCCAATGCATTGGGTAACACGAAGGAGTTAAACGTTAAGGTTTCTCCGAAGAGATTTAGGGAACATACTGTGATGGGTATTCCAAACGTAACCAAGATGGTTACTCCCTACGTATTAATGTTATGAATGCCTCAAGTTACCTTTATGTTTTATGATTTCTATGATTTATTCCTGATTTTATGAGGTATGTTAATGTACTTATGTTTTATGTGTAAAGTATGATTTCATTATTATGTATATATGTACTCATGTTTCCTTTCCATTATTTTTATAACCCTTACTGAGCTTTTTATGCTCATCCCATGTTTTTGAAATGCTTTTCATAGGTCAATGGAATGGTACATGATATGATGATAGTGTCAAGGAAGTGTCAATAATGAATCCATGTTTTATTTTAAATATGTTTCCATTGATGGGGAAAAAGAATACTATCTTTTATGTAACCACTTTTTTTAAATGTTGAATGTAATGCGTGTTTTATGATCTAATTCTCTAAAACTCTAAACCTGAAAAGATCTTTAATATGTAATCTTGTAATAACTCAAGATTAAGTAAGGTTTAAGGCTAGGGCCTGATAATATGACTATTATTCCAAATAATTTCAACCAATTGGATTTATACATATTTTGGTTTCATTGTTAACCATAACATTTAGATTTAACCATTATTTAAATATTTTAACTTTTACCTGGCCTTCTGGTATATTACTACTATATGGTTAACATAATTACAATAAAATTCCAAGTCACTAAAAATGGATCATTAATGACATTTTAAACATCATATATGTAATTTTATCAAATATTATATTTTTAGAACTATTTTTTCATTTAATAAAATATTTATTGATTTGAAAACTCATTTATGTCAATTTTTATACTATTCACATCATGACTTCTTAAAAAATAAAAACCAGCTTGATTATTTCGAAAACCCATCCTTAATTAAAATATAACAAGGCATAATCATCTCCAAAATTCGTTTATTGCTTAAAAAGTATCAAAATAAATTTATTTTAATATTTATAATCTCATTTATTTTAAACATTCATTATTGAGGTAATTATTACATCATCATTGTGTCATAAATAAATTTATTTATTTGATGTATACAAATTATAAATAAACTACTATAATGTAGGAAATTTCTTTATATTTATAATTACTATTTATAGTTTGAGATATAAATTATAAATTCCCAAATTAAATTTTTTTAGAAAAAAATATATGTTTATATAATTTTTATTTTTACTTGAAATAAAAATTTATTAATGTAATTATCATACCCATGTGGCTTACAAAGGCCACAAGTTCTACCCATAGATTTTATTCTTCATCCAGGACTCATCAAATATGGTTATGACATGTTTTATGATAAGTTTATATTATTATAATATTATTCTTACTTCGAATTACCAAATTTACATATAACCGCAGTAAATAAAAAATTTTATTTTATTTTTCACTCAAAAATATTTTAATCCTATTGAACCAAATTTTAAATATTGATGATATCCATGTATTTAGTATTTTTATAATTCAATTCTCTGAAATGCTAAAATTTCATTTAAATGAAAAATTCAGTTTGTAACTTCTATGTATTGTTTTTCACAATTCATCAAATATTGATTATTTTCACACAAATACAAAAAAAATCACCCAAATATAATTTTGATATTCCTAATTAAAAAATTATTTCTGTTATTAAAAATTAAAAACATATATGTTTCATTAATTATATTAAAATTAATTTTTTTTGTCAAAACTAGATAGCATATTTTTATGAAATAAAAAGTACAAAATGATTGACATGTGTTTATCTCCAACTTCAAAGTATCATTACATAAAATGATGAAATTTTATTAAATGGTAATAATATAATCCAATTAAAAATTATAACCATTTAAAAATATAATATATCCATATAAATAAATCTGACGAAAAGGCATTTTTGACTTAAAATGCAGTATTTCCACTATTCATTAAAAATGATCTTTTTTAGAAAAATACAGAAAATTTACCCAAAGTAAATTTTGTTATCTTACTTCTAAATAAGAATTTTATTTAATCAAATAGAACATTTAAAAGTGAAAAAAATATTTGAAAAGCGTTTGACCTCAAAAATTTGTAAATCGACATTTAAAGAATATTAGAGTATTTATGTTTAAAATTAGATTAAATCTCATTTTGAGTATCTAACTTTTATTGGATAAATATAAAAACATTTAACAAACATGTATAATCATATTTTATTTTGTTTCTTTTCATAACCACAAATACTAAATCTATGTGTTAACTAACATATAAATAATATTATATTATTATTATTCAGTATGACTCACCCTTGTGTGCAACTTGATATTTCAGAGAAATCCATTGTTGCGTGTTGGGTACGCCATCGAACATAGAATCCCCATTAAAGTAAATTTAAGATTTAATTCAGAAATATTAATAAGTATAATAATTTCATAGACTTTATTTACCTGAGATGTTACAATGTTATATTACTATTTTATTTTTTTAAGGTTGTAAGAAAATGATATCTTGATAAATTTTTCAATGTGATAAAAAATGAGTTATAGTTTTAAAATTGATATTTTTGGAATAATATAAATTTTTTTAAAAAATTAAAATAATCATATTCAGAAAATTATTTTTATAAAATAGAGTTCGTTTTTTTAATTCTACACATTGAAAAATGGTTAGAATGTTTTACTGGGATTTTTTTGAGTTCGTTGATTTTTTGGTCAATAAGAAAAAATACAGTTTTAGGATTTCAAGTGTTTAATGTCAACATAATGATTTAAAATTTTTGGTCCGCTCATGATAAATAAAATATGATTTGAGGTGTACCATGTGACCAATGACATGGGAAAAAACCATGGGAAAGCCCATGGTTTTTCAAATACCTCTACTGTGGTGTCCTTTAAAATTAATTTAAAAATCACCCACATTCACTATTAATACAACCCTCACCCCCTCCCTATCAAGCCTATCAAAATAATTTAATAGTATAAATTCTCCCCAATTCCCATTACCTATTATCTTCCCCATGTCCATCACTGGAAGGTGTCACCAAAAGGCCAAAACCAAATACCTTAAAAAGGATCTCAAGGATAAGATATCAAAATGTAAAGATCCACTTTCATTTTATTGAGTATTATTTTCTAATATTTTATTTTATTACACTCTATTAGCCTACCCTTATCAAAGAGGTTTTAAAGATATAGAATCTTATTTATTCTTTATTTTCAATTATTCAATTTAATGGGTCAAGAACGCACAATATTTCAGAGTACAAATTTATTCTTATAAAAGGCGTCCCTCACCTCTTTCCCAAATCATCCCATTCTCCATCCATTACTTCAAGGCACTAAGGAGGAGATCTCCACCGAGGGAGGCCAGCCTCCATTCTTCCCAATTTAATTTTTAATTATTTATTTTCTTTAGTTTTGTTATGGTTTTCAATAGTAATTTATATTTCTAATAGATTAATGCATTATTTTTTTTGTCCACCCAACCACCCTATTTTCTTCTTCATCTTTTCTCCTTATTTTCTTATTTTATTCATCTTATATTCTCCACTATGACCTCTTAACATCATATATGAGGGTTTAACCTGAGACATGGACCATGGGTGGTATGTGTAAATTTTAATTATTTTTTGCATAAATTCCTATGTTTTATTATGTTTGTGATGTGAAAGAGTGATGTGCATAGGTGTGGCAATCTTCCTCCATGAAATTGATCTCAAAATAATTTTTATTCTTTTATTAGATATTTTACCTCACTTTTACTTGAAACATACTCTTCATATGATAGAGTTGATCCATTAAATGGATGAAATGGAAAAGGAAGGAGCTAGGTCTTGGAAGACATGACACTCTCGATCGAGGTGTTCCATCAACCTTGATTATAGGAGGAGGTAAAGTTATGATTGATGAATGCATTCAAGATTACACAAAAATAAATAAAAGAATAGTTATTCATGAATGATATCTCATAATTGAATTATCAAACTTAATTTAAATACCAACAAAGAGAATTATGGAATCCACAAACCAACCCACAAAGGCCAAGTTCATTCACTATTAATTTCATTTTTTCCTTTCATGTTAGTTTTATTTTTTATTTAGTATAAATTTAATTACATTCATAAATAAAAACAACCAAAAATAATTAGTTTAGTTTAATTAGATTAAGTGAGTGAATGACTAAAAAAGAACCTCAATAGAGATGACCCTGGTCAGCCACTGTGCTGTACTAGGAAAATTAAATCGATTTTTCCACGTCCTACGACAGGCATGCGTCAAAACATGGTGCCGTTTTTGGGGAGATAACAGGTTGTTTACTTTATTTTTTATATTTTAAAATTTTATATAGTTATCATAATTTGTTTTTTTTAATCTAATTTTTTTCCATGATGAATTCAAATTCAAATTATTATTCATTGAACAATTACTCATAGGTGCAGGAGGAAAAAACAAACTAAACTGAGGAGGTCCTCCAATGAAGAGATGATGCGCTGATGATAATGGTTAATTAGGTGGAAAGATTCATAGCAACACGGATCTCCATGGATGATTTGATGTTGATGGTTGATAAACTCCAAGTTAACTTAAAAAGATTCAAGACCAAGAAGGATGTGCCACTAGTATTTCCAGATTTCACTAAACACAACAATGAAGTCGAATCCAAACTCGATGTGGTGGAGCCCGTCTACCTACCTCCATCTAGTGAAGATTGAATCCAAGAGGCACATTCAATTGAATATGGGATTAAAGTTAAACAGGTTTGGAGGGATGATATAATCTCAATCTCAAACTCTTAATTTTGTTGAAAATAATTTTAGTATCACCCCTAATAGTTTTGAATTTTCAGATTCGACCATATCATATTATGCCTTGGAGGATGATGAGGGAAATTAAATTGCACCTGTTGAGGAACATTTACAACTCCCTAATCAATATAATATTATCTATAGGGAGCACAATAAGGGAATGATAATGTTTCACATGTAGAAAAAAATGTGTAGTTGGATTTGTACTTCATCCTACCCCACCATGTAAGCTGTACCACATTGCAATGGGGGGTGGATCTGATGTACTCTTTCCATGGATTTCTCCCCAAAAAGAACAAATAATTTCTAGATGGGAAGAGCCACATGTGGTGTTTCAAGTCAAATAAACTTCATCCACCTAATGATTATGGATAAAAGATGGTGCTTCCCTCTAGAGGCAGAAAAAGATTACAGGGCCTACTTGGGGGATCATACCAAGATTTATCTTTACATGCTTTCTCGTAATTTATATATGAATTTCGTTTATTAGAATATAGTTTAGGATGTGGAACCTCCTTTTTTACGATTTAATGACATTATCTTTGTGCTTAATTGAGTTGTTTTCTAGGTTCATGATGGCATAAGAAAACCCAAAGCATTGGAAAAAGAGCACCAAAGCATTATTTCAAAAGTGTTTTCACATGTTATGATTATCTCTTAAACTCATTACATTGTTTTTCCCAAAACATGATTTTTCATTTAATGGTAAAAATTTCACACACACACTAGAAATAATTCTTAACTAGAATTATCTAGGAGACAAGAGTTTCTTATGAATCCAGTGATGCCATGTTTTAGATTTTGAAGTTAATGATATTGAAATAGTAAAATGAAAAATAGAATGTTTAAAGTAATGAATGGATATTGAGATGATAAATAATAATTTAATGGAATTAGTTGAATTATGTAATTGAAATTTCCTTCCCATTTTTCATACTTTGAATTTCTGAAATTCATGTGAATTAATTTGTTATTATTGATCATGCATTGAGTGATTCTCAAATATCATATGTCTCATTCATGATAGGATTTCTAGACAAAGTACTTTTTATTTATTCTTGAGCATATTTCTTGAGTGATCATGGGACATGTCCCCAACCAGAACATGCATTTGATCTTGTCGAAGCTATGACTGTGAAAAAACATATTTAAAATGATTGAGGCACCTTTTGAAAAGCCCTTATCCTTAAAATACCACCTTTACATCAATCCCTCTTTTAACCCATATATACCATGAATGAAAGTTATACGGATGAGCCATGTTTCCTGCATTTTTATCCATTCCTACCTTACTCTAGGTATTTTCATTAAATTTAAAACTTAAACTGTTAGGGGTAAATAGAATCATTGTGGACATGATGATACAAATTGTAAATAATAAATGTGGGTCTGTTATTGTGGGAATTGTAAAAGGTTGTGAAATCATTTATTATACTCTATTTTTTTCAACTATTAAATTGAAAAAAAATAACAAAAAATGACAGAAAAAAATCCAAAAAAAAAAGAAAAAAATGGGTTTTGATTTGAGAGAACCAAAAGTCACCATTTTCTAGACCGATGATCTTATGATCGTATGTGGTTAGGTGATTTATGTGATGTTTTTTCTTATCATAATTTTGGAAACAAAGAATAAAAATTAAAAAATTAAAAAAATCAATAGGGTGCACAAATGATCCAATATGCTTACTAGATCATAACTTTTTCCTTGAGTTTCTGGAAGTGAGTGTTGCTACATTTAAGGGATGAAATTCATTGCACTTTTACTTTTAATTTCATGCATTTTACTTCAGAGATTATCATCCTCCATAAGACTTAGTTTTTAAATAATGAAATCCTACCAACTTTAAGCCTCATATTCATTTGATCCTTTATTGAAATTTCTCGTGATTTTATGTGCCTTTTGATATTACAAAGTAGAAAATGTAGTTCTTTTACAAGAATATGGATAAGGTTCATGTTCTCATGATACGAGCATAAATCTACATTAATAGTATCATGAGAGATGATTGTTTGAATTAAAATGTGAGGTAAATCATGATGTGCCATGCTTAATAATAATGAATTGAGAAGCATGATTGAAAGAGAGAAGAAGTTGAATTTTTTCAAATGGGAAAAGTAAAATACATGTTTTAATTGTTTCTTTAAAAAATAGGAAATTAAATTGATATTTTATGAGGATTTTTTAATGTTTGATTAGACATTAAAAATTATTAAATTTTATTGCTTTGGAATTTGAATATTGGTATCATTGGTGTCTTCTCAATTCCATATTGAGATTTTATGCTTGAGGACAACCATAGTATATGTGTGGGTTAATTGATAGATCGAATATTTTCCACATTTTGTTGAATGTATTTAAATATTTTTAATAATCCCAAAAATAATCAATTTGAGCTTATATGAATCAATTTTTTATTTATGATGTGTTTTGAACAAAATGGTGAAAAACACATAATTCTGGATTTTAGACAGATTTTTAGATCAAGGTTACTTTATTCATTTATTGAAAAATATGAATCCAATTTTTCTGATTAAAATTCTGTTAGAATTGTGATTTTATTTCCTTCAACATTGTCCTCTGGACCAGGAGTTGATTCGGCCATATAAATAACCAAAAAATTCATTGAAGTTGGACATTTTTTCAGGCATACAACATGGACCCCACCACTATAATGAAACCTAAACTCAGCCTACCCATATAAAAATGATATTTTTACACCTGGTATAGCACAATGACATATATGGACGGCTCTAAAATTAATTTTTTGGAGTTCTGAAGTCATTAAGGTGGCCAATGAATGACATAAATTTGGAGAAAACTTCGTGGAAGCTTCATCAAGAAGCAGAAAACACCAATGAAAAATTCATAACTCTTTCATACGGTGTCCAAAAGATCATATATTTAGAGGGTGAAAAGAAAACATATTTATGAAAACCTTTGAAGAAGGGTTCCATGAATTCAACTTCCATTTAATGGGTCAAGAATGTGCAATATTTCGGAGTACAGATTTCGGCCTATAAAAGGAGGCCCTCACCTTATTCCCAAACCATCCCATTCTACATCAATTACTTCAAGGAACCAAGGATGAGATCTCCACAGAGGGAGGACAATCGTAATTCTTCCCCATTTTATTTTAATTTATTCATTTTCATTATTTTTGTTTTGGTTTTCAATTGTAATTTTTATTTCTAAAAGATTAATGCATTATTTTTAATTTTGTGTCCACCCATCCACCCTATTTTCTTCTTCATTTATTCTTCTTAATTTCTTATTTTATTCTTATTATAGTCTCCACTGTGATCTCTTACCCTTAGATTTTAGGGTTTAACCTAAGACTTGACCTGGGGGAGGTATGTGGAAATTTCAATTATTTTGATCTCAAATTCCTTTAGTTTATTAAGTTTTTTATGAGAAAGGGTGATGTGCACGGGTGTGGCGATCTTCCACCATGACAATAATCTCAAACTAATTTCTATTCTTTTAATAAATATTTTCCCACCCTGCTTGTGGATACAAGCTCATCATAAGATGGAGTTGAGCTATTCAATGGTTGAAATAGAATACGATGGAGCTAGGTCTTGGAAGATATCACACTCTCGATCAAGGTTTGCCATCAACCTTGTTTATAAGAGGGGGTGAAGTTAATATTGCTAAATGAATTCAAGATTTCACATAGAAAAATAATAGAATAGTAATTCATGAATGAGATCTCATAATTGAATTATCAATCATAATTTAAATACCAACAAAGAGAATGATGGAACCCACAAACCAACCAATAAAGGCCATGGTCATTCTCAATTAATTTCATTTTGTCATTTCAAGTTAGTTTTTTCTTTTATTTAAATTAAATTTCATTGCATTCATAAATAAAAAAACAAAAAAGCATTATTTTTGTTCAATTAGTTTAAGTGAGTGAATTACTGAAAATGATCCTCAAGAGAGATGACCCCTATCGGCCTCTATGCTACACTAGGAAAATTAAATTGCTTTTGCCACACCTTACAACAGGCGTGCGTCAAAACATGGTGCCATTACTGGGGAGATAATTAGTAGTTTACTTTACCTTTTTTATTATAAAAATTTAGATAGTTAAAATAATTTGTTTTCTTAAAAAAATATGAAAAAACTTTTTCCATGATGCATTCAAATTCAAATTATTCTCCATAGAGCAATTACCCACAAGTGCTGGAGGAAGAAATAGACTACACCGAGGAGGTCCTCCAATGAAGAGTTGATGCACTGATGATAACGGTCAATCAGGTGGAAAGAGGCATAACAACATGGATCTCTCTAGACGATTTGATGGTGATGGTTGATGAACTCCAAGTTGACTTAAAAAGATTCAAGATCAAGAAGGAAGTGCCACTAGTCTTTCTAGATTTCACTGAAGACATCCATGAAGTCGAATCCAAACTCAATGTGGAGGAGCCCAACCACTTACTTCCATCCATTAAATATCGAATCCAATATTCACTTTCTATTGAAGATGAGATTAATGTCAAATAGTCAAGGGGAGATGATATAATCTTAAACTCAAACTCTTTTAATTTTATTGAAAATAATTTGAGTATCACCCCTAATAGTTTTGAATTTTCCGATTCGTCCATCTCATATTATGCCTTGGAGGATGACGAGGGAAAATAAATTGCACATGTTGAGGAACATTTAGAGCTCCCTGAACACACTGAATATTTAATATATGGATAATAAGCCGGGAAAGGGAAAGAAACACATGTAGCAATAAATGAGGAGGAGGCATTGTACATCATCCTACCACCTCCATGCTAGCTATACCACATTTCTAAGGGGGTGGATTTTGTGTAATCTATCCATGGATTCCTCCTCAATAATAACAAATAATTGATAGCTTGGAAGAGCCAAATGTGGTGGTTCAATTCAAAGAGGCTTCATCGACCAATAGATTATGGATAAAAGCTGCTACTGCCCTCTAGAGGCAGTAAAAGATTCCAAGGCCCAGATGGGGGATCATAAAAAGATTGATCTTTACATTCTTTCTAGTAATTTAGATTTGAATTTCGTTTGCTAGAAAATAGTTTAGCAAGAGGCCCCTCCGTTTTTTGATCCTTTATGGACATGATCTTTGTGCTTAATTGAGTAGTTTTCTATGTTCTTGATGGAAGAAGTAATACCAAAGCATTGGACTAAGAGGACCAATGCATTATTTCAAAAGGGAGTTCTAATTTTTTATTATCTATTAAACTCCTTACATTTTTTGTTCCAAAAAATGATTTGACATTTAAAGATAAGAATTTCATACCCATACTCAAATTAATGATTATCCAGACTTGTCTTGGAGACCTTAGTTTCATAGAAATCCAGTGATTCCATATTTTAGATTTCAATGGTAATGATATTTAAATAGTAAAATGTAAAATTGAATGTCTAATGTGAAACGTGGGTATTGAAATGATAACTCATAATTTAAGGTAAATAGTTGATTTATGCAAATGAAATTTCCCTACCATTTTTCATACATTGAATTTTTGAAATTCATGTGAATTAATTTGTTATTATTGATCATGCCTTGAGTTATTTTACAATATCATATGTCTCATTCCTGGGATTATTTCTAGACCATTTACATCCTATTTATTGTTCAGAAAATTTCATGAGTGATCTTGGGACATGTCACCGACCAGAACTTGCATTTGAACTTGTTAAATTATGACTGTGAAAAAACATATTGAAAATGATTGAGGGACCTTTTTAATTGCCCTTATCCTTAAAATACCACCATTAAATCAATCCTTCTTTTAACCCATAGAGACCATGAATGACTATTATAGGTATGAGCCATGTTTCAATACATTATTATCCATTCCTACCTTACTCTTGGTATTTTCATGATATTTTAAAGTTAACGTGTTTGGGTTAAGAGAATAATGGTGGAAGAGATTATACACATTGTAAGGAAGAAGTGTGGATGTGTTATTGTGGGAATTGTTGAAGGTTGTGAAATCAGTTATTATACTCTATTATTATTCCCTCTTGAATTGATAAATAAATGAAAAAAATGAGATAAATATCCAAAAAAATGAAAAAAATGGGTTGTGATTTGTGAGAACCAAAAATCACCATTTTCCAGACAAACAATCTTATGATCGTATGTGGTTTGGTGATGGATTTGAGGTTTTATTTTATCATAATTTTTGAAAAAAATCACAAAATTTTTAAAAAATTAATAGGGTGTACAAATCATCCATTATGCTTACTTGGTCATAACCTTTTCCTTGAGTTTTGGGAAGTGGGTGTTGCTACTTTGAAGGGGATAAATTCATTGCACTTTTACATTTAATATCATGCAGTGTAAATCAATGATTATGCTCCTCCATGTGCCTTAGTTTTTAATGCCTCAAATCCTACTATCCTTAATCCTTAGAGTCATTTGATCCTTTATTGCATGTCCTAATAATTTTATGTTCCATTTGTCTATACAAAGTAGAAAATGTTTTTCTTTTACTATATTATAGATAAGGTGAATGTTCTCAGGATATGATCATAAGTATACTTTAATTGTATCATGATATATTAGAGGAAAAATTCAAAGGTGAGGTAAATCATGATATGGAATTCTTAATAATAATGTATTGAGAAGCTTGAATGAAAGAGAGAAGAAGTTCCATTTTTTCAAAGGGGAAAAGTAAAATACATGATTTAATTATTTCTTTGAAAAATGGAAAATTAAATTGATATTTTATGTGTATTTTTGAATGTTTGATTTGACATGGAAACTTATTAAAATTTATTGAATTGGAATTTGAATATTGGTAACATTGGTTTCCTCTCAATTCAATGTGGAGATTTATGCATGAGGACAAGTATAGTTTAAGTGTGAGGGAATTGATAGATCTAATATTTTACATATTATAGTATATATTTCAATTATTTATAGAATCCCAAATAATAAATTTGAGATTATATGAACCAATTTTGGATATAGGATGTGTTTTGAGAAAAATAGTGAAAATTGCATAATTGTGGATTTTGGACAGCTTTTTACACCAAGGGTACTTTAGTCATTTCATGAAGAATATAAATCCATGTTTTGTGATTAAAATTTTGTTTGAATATTTATTTTAGTTCCTTAAACTTTGTCTTCGGAATTAGGAGCTGATTCACCCAACTAAATGGCCTAACAATTCATTGAAGTTGGACATTTTTTCGGGCAGACAGTGTGGACCCCACCACTATAATGGAACCCAATCTTGGCCTACACATATCAAAATATAGTGTCTCTACCTGGGATATAATGAGGACAGATATTACCATATATAAAATAAATTTTTGGGAGTTTTGAAGTCATTAAGGCGACCATTGAATGCCATACGTTTTGAGGATCTTTCTGGGAAGCTTCGTCCAAATTCAGAAACTGAAAATGTAAAATTCATAAATCCTGCATCTGGAGTCCAAAAGATATGAAATTTGTAGGGTTAACGAAGAAAATATTTTTAAAAACTTTGAAGAATGGGTTCACACATGAAACAACAAGTTATTGGGTCAATAATGTGCAATATTTCGTAGTACATTTTTCGGCCTATAAAAGGAGGCCCTCACCTCCTTCCCAAATCGTCCCAGTCTCCATCCATTCCATCAAGGCACCAAGGATGAGATCTCCAAAAAGGTATTCCAGCCGTAATTCTTTCCCATTTCCTTTTAATTTATTTAACTTTTTTATTTTTGTTTTGGTTTTCAATTGTAATTAATATTTCAAATAGATTAATGCATTATTTTAATTTTTGTGTCCACCCATCCACCCTTTTTTCTTCTTCATCTTTTCTACATATTTTCTTCTTTTATTATTATTATATTCTCCACCATGACCTATTACCCTCAAATATGAGGTTTTAACCTAAGAATTGGCACGAGGGAGGTATGTGGTAGTTTCAATTATTTTCTGTATAAATTCCTATTTTTTATTTAGTTTGTGATGTGCAAGAGTGATGTGAATGGGTGTGGTGATCGTCCACCACAACACTGTTATCAAACTCATTTATATTATTTTATTAAATATTTTTCCTTGCTTTAAATGGATTCAATATCTTCATACAATGGAGTTAATCCATTCAGTGGTTGAAAAGGCATATGATGGAGCCAGGTCTTGGAAGACGTCACACTCTCGATCGAGGTGTGCCATCAACCGTGATTATAGGAGGATGTGATGTTATGATTGTTAATGCATTCAAAATTCCACACCAATAAATAAAAGAATATTAATTAATGAATGAGATCTCATAATTTAATTATCAATCTTAATTTATATACCCACAAGTAGAATGATGGAACCCACACACCAACCCATAAAGGCCAAGTACTTTCTCAATTAATTGCATTTTGTCATTTCATGTTAGTTTTATATTTTATTTAAATTAAATTTCATTAAATTCATAAATAAAAACAACAAAAAATAATTAGTTTAGTTCAATTATATAAAGTGACTGAATGACTGAAAAAGCTCCTCAAGATAGATTACCCTGGTCAGCCACTGTGTTGTACTAGGAAAATCGAACTGCTTTTGCAACACCCTACAACAGGAGTGCATCAAAACTCATCCCTAATTAATAGTATTAAATAAAAAATTTATTAAATAAAAAATTAATGTTATACAAAATAAAACATTCACATAAAATTATAGTAATTATATAATGTGAGTCACAAGAAATGGTGGATATCAAATTTTACTTTCTGATAATTATAATGAGAATAGAATATATAAGAATAAAAAATAATGTCTTGTGAAGTTGTAGTTGTACAATTATTAAATTAATCATATTGACAACATATGCATATATATAGTTTTACTCTCATGAAAAATAAAAAGTAAAAGTGAATATACCCATAAATTATATCCTTAAAAGAAAAACTATATAACAGAGATAGGAAATATGATTTTAATATTCGAAAAATAAGAATTTCATCATTGGTTAATTAAAAAATATTAAATTGGATGTTTTTATTCTTTGAAAGGAATTATACATTCATTTTGAAACATGATATTAGGAAATTTAATATATATATATATATATTAATGAAATAAACCCTTTTACATAAATTTAAATATCATTCTTTGTTTATTAGAAGAAGATTGAATACTTATAAAAAGACAAGTATATTAGAAGAAATGCAATGACATGCGTGTATATATATATCATAGATTCAAATTATAAAATAATAGCTTGATGAAATTGAAAATTATATATATTTATATTAAGAATTCATGTGATTGAAAAAATTAAATTATAGACAATATATAAATATAAATATATACATGTACTTATATCCATGGAAAAAATGAATATTTGGAAGGATAGAATAACCCATCCATTCACAACACTTTCATTATTTTTATGGAAATTAGAGTAACATAAATTTGATAAATATATAAATATGAAATTAAAATATCATATATATTATTTTTGTCCCTAAATCCTAATAATTATATATATATATATATCAGTATATATATATATATATCAAATAAAATTAATCCCCTTACATGCTAATTTGAAAAAAACACTTTTCAATAATTAAAATAAATAAAATGTAGCAAGATTTATAAACATTTATAATCATAAATAAACACATTATATACCAAAAAATATATATATTTAAGTAAAAATAAAAGGGTTCTCATTATATTATTGTGATCTTAATGAAGAAGTAGAGGGAAAAGGTGGGTTCTTCTTCAGTTGAGTAAAGATGTGGCCATCTCAAAGGGGTGTGTTCGAACTGGTGGGAAAAAGAAGATGGAATGGAAAAGGATTCAGCTTTGCAGTGGGTTATCTAATAATTAATTCTTCCTACACTGAATAATATTTTTATACAGGTACCCATTTTAGCCTTCTCGTAGAAGCTTTGAAAATGATTAAACGGAAATGGTATTGTGTCTCCCATTACTTGCAGAAGAAGTAATAGTGGAATAAAATAGGTGGGGTTGTAAACTTCACCATATATTTTGAATGAGGAAGATTTAAAATCACCAAATCATGTGGCTATGAGTGAACAGAGGATGACGATGAAGTTTTGTCATCATTCTTATGAGAGAAGCATTAAAGTACACTAAGGGTGGTAGAGAATTTTGATAAGGTGGAGTAGAGAGCCATGGTAGACAATATATGAGGGGATATCAAATAGTGATGTTTATCCAGTGAAGTGGATTATAGCTGTGGAAAGATCAATGGATAGGAGAAGGGAGGTCATGCCGGTTTATGGGAGATGAGTCTCATAGAAGTGACAACATTTCCATTTTTAAAATTTCTGTTTTATCATTTATTTAAATTATCTTTCATCAGTTTTTTTTTGTTTTAAATTTAATTTATGGTTATAGTTTAATATATATAAATACCAGATTTTTTAGAGATATATATATAGTATATATATAAATATATATCGTGTAAAAATATGTACAACTTTTTAAAAAAAGTGAAAATTAAATTTTTCTTCTCATTCACTAGATGTTAATATTTTATTTGAACTACATATTAATTTGAACTACATAATTTAAATTTTATTTCATAAATATAAACTCATAAAGTCATATTTTTGTATCAACATAAGTGTGTAAATATTTAAATATAATGAGTTATTATTATATTAACTAAGAATTTTATTATTTCATTAACATCCATTCGATATTAATTAATAAGTTGATTCACTGTGTATAAAAGTTAATTACATAAATATTGACATTATTAATTATATTTACATAGATTTAGTAATGAATTGTGGATGTTTTATTTAATTTGGCATTCATTACATATATCAGTTATTTCAATTTTCATATCCTAATTTCATCTTTATATACATTTTTTTATTTGGTTTTAAATTCCCTACGGCTATAACTCAAGAGTCCCAAACATTGTTTTTTATATAAATTGATCACATAGATTGAATTTTAGTACTTAGAATTGATGCACATCAGTACTCCACTTGTGATAATAACACCTGTTTATTCATCTATTTTTATTTTTATTATAGTCATATTCAGAGGGATCCTACTAATGATGGATCCCGATGATTCAAGTTATATCATCATTTTTGTCATGTTTGTTTTACCTTGAATTCTTTAATTCCTTATAGTGGTTTTACATTTATAATTTACATGACTATAATCTAATGGGGAGTTTTGCTACTATATTGTATCTTATCATCATGTTTTTATCCAAATATAATTATTTTGAAGTATCATTTATTTCATTTAATAAAATACTATATCATAAATTATCTTACAATTAAAACTTATGTTCATTAATGAAAATAGTTTAATTAAAAGAATATTGGAACATTCATTAATATTTTTAAACTCCAAATAATATAAAAAGATGAATATAATTACCCATAAATTTATAAAACAAATCACTAAATAATCATTTATTCATAGAAACATATACATATATTTTATAGGCAATTTAATTCCACCCCGTTAAACATTATTCCCTACTGGGAAATTGTTTTTTAGACATACAAATTTTTTATTGAAATTAAACATTCAAAATATAGAAGACTATAATTAAAATAAATATATATTCATAAAGGTGACTCACTTACCTTTGATATTAAATGTTGATTTACAACTCTTAAAATTTTCATTACCCTAAAATTATTGAAAATAGATGTTTTACTAAAAGTGTATATTTAGAAACTAAACATATTTTTACCAAATAACTTAATCTCCAATGTTATCTAAAGACAACCTCTAATACCAGATATTGATCCCCATACCCACACTTTTGGATCTGATAAAAAAATGATGTAAATTTTATTAATAAAAAGAAACTGAAGGATATACATACAAAAAAACTGAGGATAATTTCCAATTTAGGTAAGAGTGGAAATGAATCATTATTATATATTATTAAATTTAAAAATGTATATAAGAGGCTATGATGAAACACTGCTCGTGTTAGCTCTGTATGTAGCTAAACTCAATGAAAGCCCTATAATCCCCTGAAAACATTTTTGAAAAATGTAGGGTGAGTAAAATAGCTTAGTAAGGGAGTTTGGAAATTTCTGTGAAAAACAATTTTGAAAATAATTATACCTTTTTAAATTTTTTTCTAGAAACTCTTTTGAAAATGGTTTTGAAAATATCTTTGTAAGTCCTACTGAATAATTCTTACATAAAAGCCTTCCAAAAAAATATATTTTTAAAAATGATTTATAAATACATTTCAAAATACTCATATCTTTGAAAACATAATTTTGAAAACACTTTTCAAAATATATTGTTTTTTAGAAAACTATTTTGGAAAATCCATTGAAAACATGGTTTTGAGAATGACTTTTAACATAATAACACTTTTAAAAACATATACATATACTATTTGAAAATAATCACACGTTGGGAAATTATTTAACACCTATTAAAATAGTTATGATTTGGATAACATTTTAATACACTTTGAAAATACATATTCTTAGAAATTCATTAAAATAATCTTGTGGTTTTCTCAAAAATACTAATAAAATTTTTAAAATAAAGAACATTTGGGCTACTTTAACATTGAAGGTTGTATTGGGCCTACCCACTTGTGATAATAATGGTTACACCCCTACTCCCCTTTCATGTTTATAATTCCCAAGTGCCATTTTTTTATAAAAATATTTTTTAAATTGTTTTGTATATATATACGTTTTCTACTAGGGTTTCTCATTTTAAAACATAACAACTATTAGTATATACATGAATATTTATCTTCTTAGAAAAATCACTTCATTGATTTGGAACTACCAAATCTTATGTAAATTTTATTTTAAATGGTTTCCAATATAATAATTAAAGTCAATGACAAATTACTTTTCATTAAAACACTATTTTTTAAAAACTCATCCCTAAATAAAAGTATTAAATCCCCATTTCCTTCAATAAGAAATTAAAATCTGAAATAATAAAATTTTTACATAAAATTATAGAAGTTGTATATTGTGAGTCATATGAAATTATGGATATCAAATTTCACATTCCTAGAACTATCTTGGGCACATAATAGATAATAATTAAAAATAATGTTGTGCCTAATATTAGTTGTAAAATTAATAAAATAATCTTATTGACATTATATGTATATATAACTTTTTACTCTAATGAACAACTAAAAGTAAAAGTGAATATATGATTATCTTATAACATTAAAAGAAATTAAATATAACTCATATAGGAAATATGATAGTAATATTCTCAAAATAAGAAATTCTTCATTACATAATTTAAAACAATAAATTTGGTTTTTTAATGCTTTGAAATGAATTGTACATTAATTTTGAAACAAGAAATGAGGGAAATAAATAAATAAATAAATATATTTATATAATGAAATATACACTTTTAATTAAATTTAAATATAATTCATTCCTAATTGAAAGAATATGTAATACTTATAAAAAACATTTATTTCAGAAAAAATGCAATGACATGTATGTATATATATATATATATCATAGATTCAAATTCTGAAATCTAAGTTTGATGAAATTCAAAATCATATACATGTATATTATGTATACATGTGAATGAAAACATGAAATGATGAACAATATATAAATTTAACGCTATAAGTGTACTAATATCCTTGTTAAAAATAAAAATTTTGAATAATAGCATAACCCAATCTTTAAAAACACCCTTTCATAATTTTAATGGAAATCAGTGAAACATAAATTTCATACATATATATATTTGAAAATAAAATATCATATATATTATTTATTCCTAAAACCTAAGAATATATTTTATTTGTTTATCGTTATATATATTTCAAATAATATTAATCTTTTTTACATGTTAATTTGATGAAAATAGACTTTCATAATTTAAATAAATAAAATGTAGCTAAATTTTAATACATGTAAAATATTACATGAACACTTGAAATATCAACAATAAAATATATTTTAGTTTAAATAAAACGGTTCCCCTTAAATTGATATTAACCAAATGAAGAAGTAGAGGGAAAAGGTTTGTTCTTATTTAGCTGAGTGAATACGTGGCCTTATCAATAGGGTGAGTTTGAACTAGTGGGTAAAATGAAGATGACAGAAAAAAGGCTTCATCTTTGGTGATGGTTTTCCAATTATTATTTATTCCTAAACTGAATGATTTTTTTATATAGGTACCCATTTATCATCAAGGAGAATCTGAATAAAGATTAAACTGAAATGTAATTGTCTCCCATTACTTGCGGAAGATGGAGTTAATGAAGACAATATGTGGGGTTTTCAGATCCACAGTATCATGTGAATGAGGGTGATGTACAATTTCCCAATCAGGTGGTTGTAAGGGAATGGAGGAAGGAGACTTGGTTTTGTATTATTTCATTTGTGAGAATCATCGAAGTACACCAAGGGTGGTGATGAATTCTGATACGAAAGTGGATAGATCAATGGTTTACCATAGATGAGGAAAGATAAAATAATTATGGTCAACTAGTGAAGTGGATTATGGATTCGGTGATGCCGATGAAGATGATATGGGTAGTCGAGGTGGTTTTTGGGTGATGAGTCTCGAGGAAGGAACAACTTTTCAATTTTTTATTTCCATTTTATCAATTCAATTGTTTTACATTCTCTTTAATCATTTTTCGGTTTTACATTCCATTGATGGTTATAGTTTCATATATATATAAATATATCATTTTTTAAAAATATATCTAGAGAATATATATATATATATTGTATAAATATGTAGTTTTTTTTAAAAAAAATTAATGATTTAAATATTTATTTTCATCCTCTAGATGTTATTGTATTATTTGAACAAAATATTATGTCACGGCTCATCCGTTGGGGCCCGTGCCGTGACTTCCCAAAGCCCTCCTTCCATAGGCCAGGGATTGGAGACTAGCACCGAAGGAATATTCCCTATAACTGGGAAGACATTGCTTTCATAACTTGTAAGCACATGAAACTAAGCACACAAAAAGATATGAACTCAAGTAAAATTAATAGTAATATGTTTATGTGAAGTATGTAAAAGGGGAAAGAATACAATACCAACTGGAAAGTAGAAGAAAAACATGAATGTACAAGAAAAATGATAGGTGAAAAGAAGCTCCTAGAGAGTCCACCACGGATCCTACATGAGTGGTTGGTATACCTCAAGAATGGTCGTCTATGTAGTTCGCCTTGTCTAACGTCCACCTTTAGGCTACCTATAATCCCGGTACCATTTTCCTTGGTCAGAGTTGTCTATCATCTGCACCAAACACAATGATGTGCGGGCATATCCCATGTAGGGGTGAGTATAACGATACTCAGTAGGGACCCAGAGACCCTCAAGGTCTCACAAAATTTACAAAGGATAAATGTAAAAGAATGACATCAATTGTCAACCATAATTATGTATATGCTCGTACATTACCTACGTTATCTAGTATACCAATCTCATTCATGAGGAAACAAAGGGTCCAAACACAAAATCACAAAATCTTCAACTGTTCCACAAATGATGGAAAACCACAAATGCATGTACCACAAAAGTACAAAATCAGCTCACACCAGGTATAACTTAAGTACCATAGTAGAGATTATTAGATGTAAACACTGAATCAACTTACTCTATTAAGAGACAGACCCACATAGGCTCACTCGGTGCTGACCCACATAGGATCTCTAAGTGATGACCAACACAAGATCACTAAGTGCTGACCCACACAAGATCGCAAGACCCACAAAGGATCACTGAGTGACAACCCACACAAGATCACAAGGTGCTGACCCACATATGATTTCTAGGTGCTAACCCATAGAGGATCACAAGCTGATGACCCACACAGGATCTCTTGGTGCTGACCAACACAGGATCATGAGGTGCTAACACACACAGGATCGCGAGGTGCTTTCCCACAAATGATTTCTCAGTGCTAACCCACACAAGATCGCAAGGCGATGCACCACACATGATCTCTCGGTGATGTCCCACACAGGATCACATGGTGCTAACCCACACTGGATCTCTTGGTGCAGACCCACATAGGATCACTCTACATTCTTCACGTCACAACCATCTACGAGGTTCCCGCACTATGATCTCTCATCTCATGAAGGATCCGCTCCACAAGCTATTGGTCGATACTCCAATTGCCACTAAGTCCCATGAAGAAGTATCTTAATGGACTACCACATCATAGGGGTCTCAACGTAATATACAGTTCATCAATTCGATGCCCGGTCTGTGATTTTTAGCTTTTTTTTCCGGATGACCCTGTTGGATTTTTGCTCGATCCAACTCGACCATTACAGAAATTTATCCAAATCTCCGTTGAGGTATAAAAAATAGACCATCTTTCTCCATGGTTTTCGATACCATTGAAGGTTCATCAAACAGACGTCCAATTCCAATGTTATGGTCCAATGAAATTATAAAATCATATCTGGTTCAGGTCCGGTCCAATTCGGTCGGACCGTCCCAGCCCGACATGGCATGATCTATTTGGTCTGGCCCGGATTGCTGCATAGCCCGGTTGGCCGCGAGGGATGTGAGGGTCGTGATACCATGGGGGTGTTGCGGGTGAGAGGGGCGGCTCACCTATGGGGGTGCTGCATGAGCGTGGGGCGGCTCGGCAGCGGGGTGGTTCCGGGAGGGCGCTAGGCCGCGAGGCCATGAGGGTGCCATGTGGGAGTGGGGCAGCCCGACCATGGGAGCACCGCAAGAGAACAAGACCGTGACGTGGCATGGTCGGGAGGGAGGGGGCCGTGGGGTGGCTCAGCTAGGGCGGCTTGGCCGGGAGGGCGGAGGCTGCAGGTGCCATGTGGGGGCTCTGTTGGGGATGCACGACGAGGCCACAGGACGACATGGAAAAAGAGGCACGATGAGGTCACGGGGCATCGCGGTGAGGCCGCAGGGAATCAATGGTCTTTGACGGTAGAGCGCTGTTGGTAACGGAGGCCGTGGGGTTGCGGGGCACATTGCCTTCGTCAGCGGTTCTCGAGTTCCATTGGGGCCAATCGCGGGCACCGGTCGTCATCACCGAAGTCGTATTATTTCACCGTGATGGATACAGGATTTAAGAAGAATGTTGGAGAGGTCGGTCCATGTTTGTTTGTCCCATAGCCTCCATGTTAGAGTGGTAGAAAGCAGGTCAACAGGAACAAGAATATCAAGAACGGGTAAAGGGAAATAATTCACACACACTCCAACATCATTCATTTGATTTGTTGAAGATTGTACATGGGGAAGGAGACGATGTCGGTGGGAATAGATTGAAATTTTTGATGTTGGTGTTTCCTTGATCATTATTTCATTGACATTGAAGATGTTTCACATCGATGAATTTCCTGAGGAAGAAGTCAGATTTTATGTCGGTGTTCTTTTTTGGAGAGCTTTCTCTTAATTCTCAATGTTTCTCCCTTTTTCCAAGAGTTTCCCCCCAATTCCTCTAAAAATAAATTAGCCAATAATATAGAATATGTTGTCATAATTTAAACTTGGAATAATTAATTAAATAATTTGGAGTATTAATTATATTAGTGTGGCATAATTAATCAAGGGGAAGTTTAATAGACTTCACCTTATTTAACTGGGTGGTTCAAAGGGGTTTCAATCTCAGGTGGTCCCCACCACCATAACCTCTCATGGGAGGTTTTAGTTTAGTTTTCTTTACCAGTGAAGCATCGACATGGGAGATTCCAATGAAAATAAAAATAAAATGCTACACAATTTTTATTTTATTTTATTATTTCACGAATATGTAGAAAGCTAACATCCACCATAAACTTACTGCGATCAAGGTGATGGTCTCTTTAAGGAAATACAAGTGCTGCGAGTTCAACGGTGCCCTCAGATTTCAATTCTGACCACTTTTTCAAAAGTTAGAAACTCTCACTCCCACGTTTACTAAACGCACCCGAAAAGTTTTCAGAATCTTTTTTCGGGCACTCCATGCCTTAGAATCACGTACCATCAATTTTTCTAGACTTGTAAAAGTCCCATTTAATATAACAAAAATTACATGGAAAATTCTGGTTTTTAAATTCTCCCCACCTCAGTGATTTACGTCCTTGTAAGCCACACCTAAATCTAAGGGAATAAGTGGGGGTACTGAGTACACATTTATACCTCCCACTATGATGTGCTCTCATGGAGGTTCCCCTCATTCCAGTGAATGCACTCCAGAGGTATCAAAAATCGATGAAGGACCTTATAATCTCAATCCTCGATCTATACTGGAACCTCTGTAAAATTCACCCCATCATTCACGTTAAGCTCGCCTTGGTTGATGATGTAAGAAGGGTCATGCACGTATCTCCTCAGCAGAGATATGTGGAAAACGTCATGCATTCAGTGAAACTGAGGTGGAAGAGAAAAATAGAAATCCACCTCATCAAATATGCTAATAACCTAAAATGGTTTGATGAGCCTCAGTGATAACTTTCCATCTCTTCCAAATATCAATAAACCTCATCGAGGTGAGACATGTAGAAAGACATGGTCACCATCCTCGAACTCCAGAGGTCTCTGTGTCCTGTTGGAATACGACTTCTGACTGTTATGTGCAGTCTTCATCCACTCCTAGATGATCTGCACCTTCTCTAATATAACCTGCACTATCTCAGGTCCCATGAGTGCCAACTCCCCTAGGCTAGTCTTACACAAAGGTGATATGCATGGTCGTCTGTACAATGCCTTCAAAGGTGACATCTCAATGTTGAAGTGATAACTGCTGTTGTATGAAAAATCCACCAAATTCAATTGATCCACACAACTAAAACGGATGTTGAGGCCACAATCATGAAACATATCCTCGAGGGTCTGAATGGTCCATTCAGTCTGACCATCCGTATGAGGATGGAAGGTTGTGCTCAAACAAAGATGTGTCTTGAAATCCTCCTAAAACCCCTTCCATAGCCGAGATGTAAATCATGAATCACTATCAGAGACAATCGTCAAGGGTACTTTATGTAGCAACACAATATCCAAAACATATAGGTTTGATATGCTCTCTACTGATCTATGTTGTCTGATCAGCAGGAAGTGGACTGACTTGGTGAGTCGGTCAAAAATCACCCAAATCGAGTCGTGTCCCTTGAAGGTACGTGGAAGTACTATCAATATGTACATAGATATCCCATCCCACATCCACTCTGGGACCTCTAAAGGCTAAACCAAGCCTACTGGTACCTAATTCTCTACCTTCACTTGTTGACAAGTGAGGCACCGAGAAACAAACTTGGCTACTACTATCTTCATCCCCAGCAACCATTTCTATCATCATATATCTTGGTACGTATTCGCCACTCCTGGTTGTACTGCTAGAGGGGATGTGCGAAAATCCCTCAACACTTCCTCCAGAAGTGACACAAGTTCCATTGTATGTCCTATGAAGGGGAAGATGTGCTCCCCAACTTTAGAAAATCCATCAGGTTCATCTCCTATGGATATCTGAACACGTCGTGTCTCACAGTCAGCGTCCCCACGTTGTGCCGCCTAACTCTCTGACGAAGTGGGGGAGTGACTATAAGAGACTGAAGTAAAGTTTCTCCATCACATTCCACAAATGATATCTGTATCGTGGAAAAATTTTCTATCACCTCGCCTATTAGTTGTATACCATATCTCTAGCTGAGTGCATCTATTACATTGTTCCCCTTCCTAGAAGTATAGATTATCTCGAAGTCATAGTTTTGGAGGAACTCAATCAAACTTCACTATCTCAGGTTCATGTCCTTTTGAGAGAATATATACCTAAGACTCACGTGACCATAGTAAACTATAAAGCGTTTGAACATCATATAATTATACCACATCTTCAAGGTGAATACCACTACTGCTAACTCCAAGTCATGGGTAGAATAGTTGAGTACATGCTATATTAGATTACAGAAAACAATTCTTGAATCTCTCTGACCACTTGAAGGGTTGACCCTTCTTCATCAGTGCTGATAAAGGTTCTTCAACTCTAGAGAAATCTTGGACAATTCTTGGGTATTATCCATCCAATCATATGAACCTATGTATCTCCATCACACTCCTGGTTGGATCCCAAGAATGTACCACCTCAATCTTCATTGGATCCACTGCAACTCCATCCTCCTATATGACCTATCCCAAAAAGTGAACCTCTCGGATCCAGAACTGACACTTTGAGAGCTTACCATAGAGAATGTGTGTTCGGAGTGTGTCCAGTACTACCTATAAATGATAGGAATGCTCCTCCTTAGTATTCGACTAGATCAGAATGTCATCCATGAAGACTACTACAAAGAGAGAATGTTATAGCTGAAAGATCATGTTCATGACTCTCATGAACACTTCTAGAGAATTGGTTACACTGAATTACATAACCATGAACTTGTAATTGATGTAACGAAATCTGAAAGCCATCTTCTATACATCCGCGTCTCGTACTCTGAGTTGGTGGTAGCCTGATCTGAGGTCTATCTTCTAGAACCACCGTTCTCCCTTCACCTGATCAAAGAGGTCGTCAATCCTCGTAAGTGGGTACTTTGTATTCACGGTCACCTGGATCTGGCTCCGATAGTGAACACAAAGTCTCAAGAACCCATCCACCTTCTTGGAGAACAAAATCGTGGTTGCCCAAGGAGAAACAATGGTTCGTATGAATCCCTTCCCATGAAAGTCCTTTAGTTGTACCCGTAGCTCATGATGCTACTGGGGATGCATCTGATATGATGGTGTTGATATCGGTGCTGTCCCGAGGTACAAGTCAATGTAAAAGTCCACCTCTCTACGAGGATGTAAACCCGAAAAATTATCATGGAAGACATCTGTGTACTAGTCCACCACTATAGGATGACTCGGACTCTCTACATCCACTGCTCCGAGGGTAAGGCTAGAAAACTGATGAGTAATCGGCTCCACCATCGTACGGGTAAGTCCATCATGTGCTGAAAAGGCTCCATCCATGACGGTGAAGGTAAAATTGGTCCCATCTATATGGACACACCGCACTTTTCACATAATACAACCTATCTGAGCAAGGAATGGAGATTAACAGTCTATACCTAAGATGATGTCGTAAGACCTTGATGTTGCTACTAAGAGATCCCAACCAAAGCTCTCACATCCTAGCATAAGATCACACTTCTATCAATAGTTTTTTATCATCGAATCTGCTCCCTTATAAGTCTCTAGGTGTATGTATCGAGACAAAGACTCCATTAGAATCTATGAGCTCCGAGGAAGGGTAATGTAAATAAAAGAATGGCTGACATCTTTGTCTATAAGTACTGCAACTAAGGTGGAGTAGACACAGATCATACCTCATATCATCTCTCGAGCACCATGGTTATAGGTCTCACCTTCCGTGAGCTGATCTCTCCCCTGTACTCCTACTCCCTTTTTTTAGGGTGGACCACCTAGTGGTGGTGGCAATAACATCTCGAATCGTCACCCACTGCCAGTAAAAAGACTAGATCCTCTACCATTTTCATCTAAACCCTGCCAACCTCCTTGGTCGAACCTATGTATTTCTGTGGGTAGAACTTTGATCTTCTACTAATCATCCGTACGAGGGGTAGGACAGTCACGATCCATGTGACCCTGCCCGCCGTATGCATAAAACTGCCCGATCCTAGCATGACCGGCTCTGCCTCAGGTGCCCCGCACATCTAACCCTAAATCCTTTGGTCATCCACTAGAAGGTCTGGTCCTTTTGGACCTGTGTGTACTATGGAACTGGAACTCATGCAACATGATCAAGGAGTGAGCACTCTCTACTGCTGGGGCTGGGGGCATTAGTGGCCCAACAGGTAATGGTATCGATGGTGCCTCCGCTCGTGCCTCTACTGAAAGAGGACCCTATACCGAGACCTCATCATTTGGTGGGCTATCAGTGTGTACAAATCTCGAAATCCAAGCTAGCTCTCTTCGTGAAGGCATCCCGAAAATAAACAGTTTCCCTATAGTCAAAAAGTTATACCTGGTGAGATGACTCAAATATATCACAAATAAAACCCTTCAAACACACACACAATTGGTGTTTCCATGCACTGAGTTGGAAATCAGATGTTAGTTTCCTGGTTTATGGATACGCCGGCTGCCGCACCAACACAGGATTCCCTAAAATGATAACTGTACTCACTACACTTAACACAATTTTTGTTAAAAAGAAAGATCAAAGTCATATGTTTTATAGTAGGACCGACTCCTCTAATTCTGATTTGTCACGACCTATCCGCCAGTTCTTATGTCGTGACTATCCCAAGCCTGCCTTCCATAGGCCAGGGGCTGGTGATAAGCACCAAAGGTGTATTCCCTATAACATGGAAGGAATTTCCTTTATAACCACTAAGCACACCTAACCAAGAACACAACCTGATACAAACTCATGTAAACTGAATAGTAATCCAAGTAAGTGCAGTAAGTTAAAGGGTCTAGAATACAAACCCAACTATAAAGTATAAGAAAAATATAAAGTACAAGACAAATGATAGGTGAAAAGCATTTCCGGGATCGTCCACCACTGATCCTACCTGTAGGGTAGATACATCACAAGAACAATCATCTCTGCGGTTCACCTTGTCCAACGTCCACCTCTGAGCTACAACCAATCCCGGTACCCTCGTCCTCAGTCATCACTGTCCTCTATATGCACTATAAACAATGATGTGTGAGCATAGCCCATGTAGGGGTGAGTATAATGATACTCAATAGGGACCCCGGGACACCCAAGGACTCATAAAATCGACAAAGGATAAACCACAATGCATGAAGTGAACATTCAACCCTAATTAGGTATATTCCCATACATATACCTATGATATCAAGTATACCCATCCCATTCATGAGGAATCATAGGGTCCAACCGCAAATCTTAAAGCATCAATTGTTCCACAATGGAAGGAAAACCACAAAGGAAAGTACCATAGAGGTACAAACTCAGCTCACACTAGGTATAACATAAGCAATATAATATAGATGATTAGATGTAACCACTTAATAATATTACTTTGTTATCATATAGACCCACATAGGATCACTCGGTGCTGACCCACATAGGATCGCTATGTGCTGACCCACACAGGATCGCAAGGTGCTGACCCACATAGGATTGCTAGGTGTTGACCTACACAGGATTGCAAGGTGATAACCCACAGAGGATCGGTAGGTGCTGACCCACACATGATCACAAGGTGTTGACCCACATAGGATTTCTAGGCGATGAACCACAGATGATATATTGTTTCTAACCCACACAGGATATCTAGGTGCGGAACCACATAGGATAACTCGGTGTTGACCCACAAAGGATGGAATGGTGCTGACCCACAGAGGATCATTAGGTTCTAACACACATTGGATCACAAGGTGCGGACCCACACAAGATCTCTAGGTGATGTCTGACATAGGATCGCACTACGTTCTTTAGGTGACAATCAGCTATTGGGTTCCCACAGTATGCTCACTTGTCTCTAGGAGGTTTCACTCCACAAGATACTGGTTGATACTCCAACTACCATAATGTCCCATGAATAAGTATATCAATGAACTGCCATGTCATAGGGGTCTCAACTTAATAGATGACACATTATTCGGAAGCTTGGTCTGTGAGTTATTAGCCTATTTTTCTTGAGGGCCAGGTTGTATTCGAGATCGATCCAACCTAACCGTTCCCCAACTTTTTCCAAAACTCTAGGGGGGTATACCAAAAGGACCATATCTCTACAAGGTTTCCGGAACCACTAATGGTTGGTCAAAGGGATGTCAGACACCAATGTTATGGCCCACGTAATGTATATGGCCATATCAGGTCTAGGTCTGGTCTGATTCGGGTCGACCCACCCCACCTGTTGGGTCCAGCCTGTCCCACTGGGTCTAGCCTAGCCCGTTGGGCGGCTCGACCTGCTGGGCCTGACCGGGCAGACTACGAGGGCCGCGAGGCCGCAGGGATGCGACGGGGGAGCGGGGCCGCGCAGACGTAGGGGTAACGTGAGGGTGCTCGGCGGCTCGGCTGTAGGGGGCTGCCGCGAGGGCTTGAGGGTGAAGGGAGCCGCGGGGGCATGTGGCTGATAGGCCAAGGGGGTGCCGCGAGGGCGCAAGGCCGTGGGGTGGCTCGGTTGGGGAGGCATGACCTGGAGGGCAGAGGTCCTGGGGCAGTGTGGCCAGGGCGGCTCGGCCGGGAGGGCAGAGGCCGATGGTGCTGTAGGGCAGCTTGGCCGGGGCGGTGCGACAATTTCACCGGGCGGTGATGTCACTGGACGATGGAGCCCCACGAGGTGTTTATGGCATGGGGCAATGGGGCACCATGCCTTCATCGACGGTTCCTGAGTTCCACTAATGATAATCTCTGACACACGTCACTGTCACCAATGTCTCCTTCATTCATCGCAAAGGATACACCATTTAAGAAGAACAACGAAGGGGTAGGAAAATGTTTGTTTTTCCCTCTCCCTCGGCATTAGAGTAATATTAAGTGGTTCAACAAGAAAAATAATATTAGTAATGGGTAAAGGAAAATAATTCAATCACCTTCCCTACCTCATTTTTTTGATTCAATGATGATTTTTCACAGGGAAGGAGACGATTTATTTGGGAATAGATGGACGTAGGTGACATCAGCGTTTACTCGATTATCGGTTTGATGATGTGGAAGACGTTTCTCATCAATGAATGTCCCGAGGAAGAAGTCAACATCGAAATTTTCATTCTTCAATGGAGTGTTTTCTCCCAATTCTGCATCCTTCTCCCTTTTTCCACGAGTTTCCACCTAATTCCACCAAAAATGAATTATCAAAAATTAGAGAATATATTGGAATAATTAATAATTGGAATTATTAATTAATTTATATGGTGTATTAATTAAAGAGGGGTGGCATAATTAATCAAGGGGAAGTTCACGAGACTTCCCCTCATTTAAGTGGGAGGTTCAAAGGGGTTATGATGTCGAGTGATCCCCACCACCATAACCTCTCATGGGAGGTTTTAGGCTCAGTGGTCCCCACAATCATAAACTCTGATGGGTGGTTTTAGTTCAGTGGTCCCCACATGTGAAACATCTACGTGCGAGTTTCAAAAGAATATAAAAATAAAATGTTACTCCATTTTATTTTATTTTTTTATTTCATGAATATGTGAAAGTGTAACTTACACCCTCTACCTAATGCGGCCGAGGTGAAGGTCTCTTTAAGCGAATGCCAGCCCTGTGAGTTCATTAGTGCCATCAGATTTCAATTCTGAGTGCCGGTTTAAATGTTTAAAAATACTGATCACATGTTTACTGAATGTGCTTGAAAAAAAGTTGAAAAAATCATCCCGGGCACTCTTGGCCTCGGAATCACGTGCCGTCAATTTTCACAGAAGTGTAAAATTATGATTTAATTTTTATGAAAAATTATGTGGAAATTCCTGGAATTTAAATCTTAATTTGAACTCTATAATATAAATTTGATTGCATTACATCAAACTTACAAATTCATATATTTTTTTAAAAAAATAAGGGAGTAAATATATATATATATATATAGCTTAAGGAAGTCATATTTTACTAAGAATGTTATTATCGCTTTAAAATTTATTTTTAATTAATTACGTAATTGATTGACTATGTATAAATGTTCATTACTTATATAATGACAATGTTAATTTTATTTAATTATATTTAATAACTATTTATGGAAGAGTTATTTAATTTTACATTCATCACATATACTAGTATTTTCAATGGCCATATCCTCATTTAATTATTACATACATTTTTTATTTGGTGTGATAGCCACCATGACTATAACCCAATAGTCACCAACATTTGTTTTATATAAATAAATCACTTAGAATGAATTTTAGTCTTTAGACTTAATTCCCATCAGTACTGTACTAGTGAGAATGACACTTGTTTTCCATTAAATTTTTTTTATTATCATCATCATCGGAGGGATCCTATAGATGATGGATCCAGATGATGCAAGCTACAAATTATTTTTCTCCATTTCAATTTTACATTATATCCTTTTGTTACTAATTGTTGTTTTATATTAATTATTCACCATACTATAGTATAAATAGGTGTTTTTTAAAAGAAATTGTATTTATAATCATTATATCAGCAAGAAATAATTTCTGAGAAGTCTCATTTATTGCATTTAATAATATACTATATTGTAAATTATCTAATAATGGATGCTTAAATTTATTAAATGAAATAGTTTAATTCTAAAAATATTGGACCATTTATTAATATTTTAAAACTATAAATAATATATAAGTATAAATATAATTATCCATAAATTTATTATAAAAATCATTAAATATTTTTTTTTCAATGAAAACTACTATATATATTTTTGTGGAATTACAATTTGGTAACTAGGTAGTGACTTGATTAAAATTTATAAAATTTAGTTTTTTATGATTTTAAATATTTTGTATGAATATTTATAAAAAATGTACATATTTAATATGCAACTCCATATTTGAGGAAGAATAGATATGGACCCTCAATACTATATAATTCCTCAAATTGAATAATTGAATAGCCTTCTCAGCCCAAAACATGAGGACTACCGATTATCTATAATGTTACATGTATATGAAATCATGATAAAAAATGATTTCATGATCCTGACACACTATCATAAAAAATTATCAACACGGTTCAAATTTTATCTAGAGAGTATCAAGGTAAAATTTTATAATGTGTTCCATCTTTTCAGAATGTTTTTAAAAGGAAGAGAAGCTATTCTAAAAAACAATCCACTCACTTAGATTGATGTCGATCCACATCATCACCCATCACTCAAAAATAAATTTACATATTAAATATATCATTTTATGGTCCCAATAGAGTATCGAGTCCAAAACAAGATTCAATCCTTAGTGGTAACTATTTTGATGAGTGATATTAGGATTTAGTGGTGCACAGTTGATGTGTAGAGTGTTTTGAGATTCTATGAATTAGTGAGGAACACTTGGAATAATGTTTTCAATGTTTATGGAATACAAAAAAAAATCTCCTAGATATCCCTAGTCATTGGTTTTTAGGTTCTAATAGAATTAACTTACATCATGGTGAGGTAGGAATTAGTTTTTGGGACATTAAAAAAATGATGGGAATCGAAATCCACAGGACGATATGTGATTAATTCACCCTCAAATAAAATTTCACAAAAATTGGAATAAAAATAATGCAGTTATCCGTTTCATGGATGGGGAGTTAATCATTATTCAACTAAATGGGATAATACCTATAGTTAAGATCTCAAGTTTGTTTCCTTATCCAATAATCCAAGAATCTCGAGGAATTGTACTATGATATTTTTAGAGAAAACCCATGATACTTTTTGGTGTAAAAAATTCCACCAAATTATTACTCTTCTCAATGACTAGTGGGGTTTCTAGATATATTATTAAGAAGATTTATATTTCCTATAGTTATGCACACACATACATAAGGTTTATTACTGTGGTGAAGGACTCTCTAATAGAGAATTTTCTTGTAATCAGTCTAGTGGTGAAGGTTCTTTCTCAAAACTACCACATGATTTGTCATTTTCATGAATAAAACACCCAAAAAAATCATGGGTCCAAACAAGTTCATATATGGATGGATAACAAAACACATCGAATGTAATGTGGTATATAATACTATATCAATACCTAATTCAACATTTTCTCAACACCATATTATAAGTTTTTATGTTTATCTGAGGTACATGAACAATAGTGAAGTAAATTACATGCTATAATTACATAAAATTCATTTGAATTCATGATAGGGACACATAATCTAGGGTATTTACCTATAATGGTATTAGTACTATGGATGAGTTCTATTATCTCCTATGTTTTTAGGATGGGGTATCTGTGGCTACGTTTGATGAGCGTGTCATCTAAGAGACTTACATTCCAAATAGATTATTCCTTAATTTATGTGTCTATATAGTGTGTTTCTAGTAATTTATTATAGGGTTATGAGTGAATTTTGGATTTATTTTGACCTCTAAATATGGAAAATCATGACATTAGGGGGAATGAATGACACGATCATGTTGGAACCCTTTCTAGTGTAGAAACAATGATGATTGGTTTTGATAAGGAATAGACATAAAATTATTTTTATGGGGTTCTTTAATGGCCATTATGATGGGTGGAAAAACAATTGGATAGTTATAGAAGAATATTTATCCCCTCATATGTTTAAGTAACAACTACTTGAATGAGGTAAAATGATTCACTACAAATAATGTTCATGAAATGGATTGATGAAGAGAGATTCATGTAATAATTTATACATTATGAAATCTATAGAAAAAGAGATGATGGAATGATTTTAGTTAATGATAATTGCAGTTTATCATAATTAAAAAATCATTCGATTGTAAAGGTTGGATTTTGAATGCATGGAAACATAAATATATTAAAATCATAAGGATTATAACAATGGATGTTCTTGAGAGAGAGATAATCAGTGAGTGATTTCAAGAGCATGATGACTATAAAAATGGATTATATATTAGTTTTTATGAGAGGGAAGGGTTGTGTGTCATTTTTAGGGAATCATTATTATAGAAAAGGATTGATTATATATAATTTAATTCATAATAGATTAATAATAAATGGCCTGGTTAGAAAATAATTTATTTAATCAGGACCAAAAGTGGAACCCTTTCCATTCTATATAGCTTCTTAATAATTTTGAGGAATGAAAAAAACATAAAACTCTGTTAGATTTATTTATAAAGGTAACATAATGGTAAATTCAATATCAATTCCTTTTGTGTTGATTGAGATGAGATAATTGTTGGGAGTGATCACCTTTTATATATGAGAAGTGTTGAATTTTCATGTAATCGATTTTTTGATATATGGTAGTAATGGGATCATAAAGAACATAGGTGGATTTAGTGAGTAAAATTAATGAATTAATGAAATTTCATTGAGATTTATGTATTACTTTTAATACATCCCTCCATATAATTTCATAATACCATCATTATATGGTGAAATGTTTAACATTATAAATTGTTTTTATGTTTATTTTAATGGAAATAAAAACATAATGAATGAAAACTATAAATCTTAAACATTATTTTAATCTAATTGATATACTTAATAATATTTTAATTTTATGGTACATTGTATCCATGTCATTTCTTGGGGACATACATCAATGAATGTGGTGGAAATAAATTCCCCATAAAGGAATAATCAGTGGAAATACAAAGCATGTGAGAAAGAGGAAACCCAATAAGTAATGATTATATGATCATGTGGAATATTATAATAGAATGAAAATAAATAATGACATATAAATTTCTATATAGTATAAAAAATAGTCATTCAGAAGCATATCATAATGGATTAACACAAAGGTGTCATAAGTCATAATTAGCAAGGTTACTTAGAAAGGTATCGTAAACCATGCCACCTATATAGAGTAATTATATATCTAATGAATTAGAAAACCATTATGGTGTATCCTTAATAATTATAATTAATTTTTATCCACATCTATTATATTAAATCATTATTTCAATAACATGAAGTGAAAATCAAATGAGCTTTATATGAAAACAATGTGTACACAAGTTCATAATGAATATAAAATTATATCATTTTTACCCATATAAATGGAATAATATTTATTTTACATGAAAATAAATGTTTTCATCTTTTTTAGTACATAATGAAAATAAATTGGTTCAAGTTTCACATTATAGAAAGTTATCTTTTAAATGTTAAAAATTAAATAAAATTATTTAATAGCATGATGTTATAAAACATCGATTAATGGGTGAGAATAATGAGATTGTATGAGGGAATTTCATTGTTAAAAATATATTTTTAATGTAATAGGATGATAAAATTTATCTATAAATGAATTTTTACAGCATATAGAGACATATAAAAAATGAATCACTAAAATGAAAATGGAGAAGTGTAGAGTTACGTTACCCTAAAGATTTGCATCCTTAAATATAAGGGTGAAAACATGGAACCACGGGGGAATCATGAAGTCACTATTTTTAAGAATAAATTATCATAATTTTTTCTTAAGAATTAAATGTGGAGAAGAGGGAAAATGAGGGGTATTCATACTTCAACATTATATAATTTTAAAGTATTAATTATTTCATATTTTAGCATATAATTAAAACAATTATGGGTAAATTAATTTAAACTAATGTTACATCAAATTAATGGGTTGGAGAGAGACTTTAACATTAATTGCCTTCCAATACCAAGATATACATTCAATTTGACATAATTAATGTTTATAATATAGAGAATATTTTTTCCACTTAAAATTCCTATTTTTTTCTTAAAAAATGTATTCTATAGACATTGAAATTAAATTCAAAATTTTAAATTATTTTAAAATTTTATTATTGCATATTTTGAATAAATAAAAAATTGTATAGTTTTTTTGTCATTATATCATAATAATTCATTAATAAAATCAACTCTGTCTTAAAGAGGTAATATTTATATTTTTCTTTTAAAAAATAAAATAAATTTAATACATTGCCCAAAAATCCACCAATGTAAATTTTGATGTTCTTGGTCCAAAAGAGGATATTTCACTGATACATTAAAATTTTTAAGAGATTTTTTGTAAATAAATTTTTATTTTCATGAAAATTAAAAATTTAATTGAAAATTAAACATTCCGACCATTATGAAAATTAAATAGGTATTCATTAAAAAATAATTTTTTAAATATATTAGATGAAAATTTAATTAAATATAACTTATTTAAAACCTATAAATAAAATATATTATAGATGAAAATTTTAGATTATCATTTAATTTTTTCAATGTTACAAACAATAATAATGATAATTTTGTTTATAAAATAATGGTCATATTACGAGTCAAATATTTTACCTAGAATCAAAAGGGATGACAATAATATGTCTTTATATATAAATTAAAATTTTAACCTCCATCATTCACTTTGATTTGAATCAATGATAAATATCATTTTCAAATTGAATATTGTATTAATAACTATTTCATTCTCTATTGTAGCATTATTGTTAGGTGTGAAGATTCTTTGGGTTTGAGGTGACCCATGATTTTTATTTCACATTATTTAACAACTACTAGTATTCACATTTTAATATTTGATATTATATTGGATATTGTAACAGATTTAATGTAATTTTCTTAAATTATATAATAATTTTATATCGGATTTACTATATTTTTCCTATATCATTATTGTTCATAGTCCATTACTTCAGAGAATCTCGTTATGTGTAATCATTATAAAAATTCATCCTATATTGTTATGATTTAATATAAATTATATAAATGCAAGAGATCCATTATGAAAATATGAAATTTTTATGTCTATTATATTCTTCTCCTTGAATGGAATTTTTTTCACAAAATTTATACTCACATTCATTTTTTAGAATAGATATGGGACCTTCAGTATCATTGTTTCATTAGTTTCTACATTTTCTATTCATATGTTTTACATCCATAACAATTTTTCCCGACGAGTTATCTTGTGGAATACAAAGGTTTACCAATATTGCATGTTCCATAGAGAATTATTCAACTAAAGTAAATCATTATATTGTCACACTATCTCTTGATTTAGTACATTTGTTCAATAATTTATGTACATAATAATGATTGATACCTGGAACAAATCAGGAATTTGACACATGTAAGGTGTATGTGTTAGAAGACTGGCAACAAATATTATAGAGACTAGTATTTTAAAGGGGATAATTTATCTTGTTAGAAATTTCCCCTTAATTCCAAACAATATAACTCCCATTTATGGTGATATTTGAATGAAAAATATTTCTCTAACATAAAACTCCAATTCCATTTGATTATTGTCATCATAACTATTCTAATGACTCTAACTAGATTTTAAATGTTGTTGTATGGCTTAAAGTTTTTCTATAATCACATACAGAAGATAATATCCATGTATCTTTTGTTCTCCTACCTATTCCCAACATGTAAAAGTTCTACAATTCATTCCAGAATGATCTTCATATGGATCAATTTAAATACTTGAGTGGAATTTATAATTTTATAGGAACATGCATAAAGAGATATTTTTATACAATAAAACATTATATTCTATTAATATGGATCTGAGAATGAATTCATGTGAATGAATATATATATAAATTTAATGTCACATTGGGATGATATGAAGTATTGAAATTAAATTTATTATTCAATTCATATTGATGACTTCTCTAGAATATAAAAGTGATCCTCATAACATGATAATAAATGAATAAATGTGATTCCCCATGCATCCTCACCACTTCATTTTCAAATATCCTATTAATATGGTCAATGGTTAAATCATCCCCAATATTGATGAACTGGGATTTCTGGGAGGTTTGATCCACTATAACCTATATTACTGTACTTTTATCGAATGTCATTAGGGTAATAGTGATGTTTTCTATTATGATGCTCTCACATTTCTATGTGGGCATTCGAATTGGTTTCATTGTCCCCTTGTAATTTTATTTGTATTATTTAATGTTATGACATACAATGTAAATTGATGTATGATTCACAATATTCCTCTTCATGATTCCAAATAATATGTTCTATTCAATATCAGGTTACATTTTTGTACTCCAGAAATGGATGGAGAAATATGAGCTATTTGAATTATCTAATAGCTATATATTTATCTACGGTGATGATGGCACACAAATTATAGATCCAAAACATAGGAATCAATTTTCATTGATGTATATATCATTATTCTTTTCCATATTTACATATTCACATTATTTTGCTATCTTAAGTAGTTCTTTTGTTCCACCTTGATCCTCTCAAGGATAGATGGTTTAGAAATATTTTGGGACATGTAGTATTTATCCCCAATAGTTATGATTTAATGATCCATAAACAATATATTTATTAAAATTTGATCAATTTCATTCCACATCATCAATAAAGTGGTAGTTTCATTCCTACTAAGAGAACAAGATTTCATATTCACTTTTCTAGAATGGTAGTCAATTGAAAAATGGTATACCATTTAGGCTATAACTATCTTCACTGATACATGTTGTGATTATTCTATGTGAATATATACATCAATAATTTTCTATATCTATATAAATCACATTTTACCTAAATGATATTTTCCCCTTATATTTAATGTAAATATAACATCCTCCAACTCAAGATCATGGTTAGATTATTCTCTTCCGGTTGATTTATCCCTAATGATGCATAAGTGATCACCTAGTCATGTTAAATGATTACACATAAATGTCCTATAAAGTAGGTGTGGATGCAATTTAAAAATTCTTCCCCACTAGAGGGTAATTTAAATATTGGTGAACTATCCAACATCTCCATTAGTTAATGAAAACATTCTCCACACTCCCATATCAAAATAAACATAAATTTTATTCATATTAACATCATTAGAGGATTATTAATCATAGAATTTTTTTTACAATAATTCTATAGTTTCATCTTATAAAAAGTAATATAGGAATATTAGTTGCATTTTTAGTTTATGTAATCTCATTCATGGTCTTTTTATAATATATATCAACTTAGATAATTTCACAAAACCTTATGTGTTACATGATTGATACTTGGGTAAAACATAACACTAATTTTTGGAAATTACCAAATGACATATCCTTCATCAATTTTCAAAATTTGAACATTATTTTATATTTATGATCATCATAGATTCAAAAATATATCAGAATATCTTTAATAAATATGACTACAAAATAAAAAAGAAATTCCTTAATGAAAATATTCATAAATTCCAATAATAGGGTCTGTGTAATAATCTATCCTACTGGAATAATAAACTCATAATTCTGATCTATCACTCCAAATGAGGTTATTTAGTCATATTTATTATTTATCCTCAAATAATGTTGTCTAGATTGAACTAAACAATTAGAATAGAATTGAGATACATGAAGCTGGTTGAAAAATCATTAATCTTTGGAAGAGTATATTTTTTATTTTTCATGATTGAGTTTTGATAGATAAAATAAATTTATAACCACATTAATCCACCCATCATATTTATAGTTAGAGTACATGATTTCAAATGAGACACATTAGGTACAACAAAAACCTTCTCTAACATATATTAAAATTGGCACTTTAATTCCTCTAACTCCACATTTTCAATTTAATATTTAGAGTTTGATTTTTTTTGATCAAGGTAAGAATTGAATTAATAAATATACCTCTATTTCTTGGTGAGGTTCCATTAAATCTTTAAAAAATAAATCAATGTATTCCCAAATAATGTGAACATATAATATGCATAAGATTTATTTTTCTTCATCAACCTCACTAATAAATTCAATAATAGAATAAATATGGTGTTGTTTATGGAAATAATTGGGCATGAAAAGATGTCATTTTTAGATGATATGAGGATATCCCATGAAAAATTCTAAATTACATTGTCATATAATTTTTTCCTTTGAATTATAATTCCACAACCAATCCATATAATGTATTATATAAAATTACACCATCAGAATAAATAACATGTTTTAAATGATATTATAAACACCAATGAAAATATAGAAATCTATATATATCATTGATTCTAAAATTGTACCTGCTGAGGCTTAAGATAGAACTCCAGCACTCTATTTTTATGGAAAACGTGATGTTATTTTGAAACATAATAGAAATAAAAGATTACATAAAACCAAAGTAAAGCACTGTACATGACATCTTTAAGTGCACGATTAGTTTTCCTTTTAGAACTTCATTTGGAATCTAAACATAAAATATCATAATTGTAGTGAAAAACCATAATCCCTTTTCCTTTGCTGGGTTTTATGGTGGCTCTATTCAATTATATCACTATTTTTATATTGTCTAGTGAAATGACAATAATACCCATATAGGTAGAATTTCACCATAGGTTGTTCTTGAACACTATTTTATTTATCGTTAGAATATATATATTGAATCTTCATATTATAAATATTGGGTTGATATATATTTCAATCTCACACAAACTTTTATCAATATCAAATTACTAGAAAATAAATCTGAAAAGAATCTTTCATCATTTTATTCGCCTGGGATATTGTACCATTATCTCATTTGTATTCCTCCCAAAATTTTCATCCATCATTAATTTCTTGTAACTATATCCATGTTTCTACTAGCATACTCATATCTCAATATCCTATTTAAGATAAAATTACACAATTTATAGAAAACATAAATCTATTGGATTTCCAATACATTTCACAAATGGGTATCAGACTACCAAAGAGTCGATCAGTCATCCTTTCAGAATCAAGGAATGAGCTGGAAGAATAACACTATATCCTTCAATTATTAATCTCATAATTATACACCAATTAGTTTTATCTTTTTTTTAACATTTTGAATTCCATATAAATTATTATATAGACAATATAATGAAAATAAAAAATTAGAAATACCTCCATAATGTATTCCCATAACGTTGTGTCCTCCTCATCCTTCGGATTTGTGTTCTCGATCGATGTCCACCACAGATCATCATCTCTTTCTAAGAGATATACTACCGAAATTACAGTACCTTTCTCATAATAAATGAATATAGAATATTTCATTTTATATAATTGATCCATTACTATAGGAGTAATCAATCACTAGTTCCACTAAAAATATGTGGTCATTGATGCATGAATGATTCAACTACTAGTTATCCCTTCCTTGTTGAAGAAGAACATTCCAAGTGTTTTATGTTTCATTTCATGAATTTATTTTATTGATTCACCATCCTTATATTGTACACAACTAAATTTTCCATATAATAGGATGATCATCATCACAATTTCAATTACATCAACTTTTTACATGAATGCATCTATTTCCTACCATTATATCAATTTTGGGAGAACATATGCGTTAATGTTTTTACAATTAGTAATCTTATATTAAGAATTCTTAATGACATGTTTATCATAAATGTTTCATATATGAATCTTAACTGATGATATACTTATATTTTAATAAGATATGTGCTTTAACATTTTTTAAATCATAATTGACTCTAGAAGCATGTGATTAACCAAAAAATATCTAATACGACTAATATTTTCTTCAAATTTTATATGTATTTCAATTATTTAAAACATACAAATTTATAAATCTCAAATTATTTTCATCCATATTAGATTTCTGGTGTGTTTTGGGATATAATTTTAAAAATTCCTCTTTTGAAATTTTAATAGGTTTTATTCACTTTAGTATTTGGATAGTAATACATAAAATATTATTCCAATTTGAGTAATTATATTTTTATAATTCTTAGATTTTTAGAATTCATTTATTTGGGTTAAGAGAAATAAGTGATTCAAACTTCTAGAGGCCAGAAAAAATTAATCATGTTGACAAATTGTTCAGGTGGATAGAGTTGATTCCACCTCTAGAAATGAGAAATAAATTTGGATACATACCTCCAATTGAGGTGATAAAATATTTATTTGATGTAGGATTCATATTATCATTTATAATTTAAATTTCAATGAGTTATTCATTCATTAATATTTTAATTGTGTTGTCAATATTAAATGAAGATTTAAGAAATAATAATTTAGAATATAAGCTCTGAGTTATTAGAGCATATCCTCTTTTATGCATGTAAGAGAGAGTTGTACATTTTTAACATGTAAAATATGTCGTAAAGTCATTCTATAATACTAAACTAGCTTATTCAGCAAAAATGAGGGTGTACGATGTGAATCAATTTAAAGAAAATATTATTGAACTGAAATTTCAACTATTGATGGACTATTATTTCCTAAAGCACATTAATGGTAAATTATGACACCCAGAAGCCTCCCATATTCTAATAAATAAGAATCAAGTGATGGATTGAAGATAATATTGATCAGAGAGGGATGATCTGGATGACATCCATTCCTCATGAATTTTATTTTCATATCATTTCAATTTGTATTTTTCCCACGAAACATAAATTCATTTTTAATTAAATTGTTTCCCTTTTTTAATCGATCCATTTTTCACCTACTATCATAATCTCATTATAATTCTTCTATAATTCAATCATGATCTATTTTCAATTTTCTATGAAGGTGTCTACCCAAGGCTTGTTTCTTGGGGAGGTTACATAGTGTTTATTGTTATGTTGATTCAATTAAACAATTTTTAAATCTATTTTTGGTTGATGTGCATGTGTGTGGTAGTAATCCACTATAAAATTCATTCAAATTCAATAAATTTTATAATATTAATTATTTTTTATTCATTATCTGTTGAAAAACCTTAATATGAAAATTTTGGGGTTTCCTAAAAGGATGAAATGACATGAAGTGGATGGGTTCTTTCAGTAATTGAATTATTAGTTTAGATGTTATTATATTTGAGTATTGGGGTAGGTGTGGTCTGGTGGGATAAAGGCATTATAAATGTACATATATAATAAATCAATATAATGTAATTCATTAATGAGGGTTCATCAACTTTATTATCAAATTAAATTTAAATAGAAAATTAATAATGATTGAACACTTGTTATCAAACCCTAGAACAAGTCCTTTCTTTATAATAATCATTTTTTTCTAAATATATATTTAGAGATCAATTCTATTATTCATTACTTTATTTGAAAAATTAAAAAACCCAGAGTTTTAAATAAATAATATAAAACCCCCAAAATGGCCAGATTATATGAATTTGAAATTAGTTATTGAACTGACTATAATGCTCTTCAAGTCAAACAACATTTTTAAGACTCTATGCTTCATAAAGAGAATAATATTTTTTACCCATTCTCTATGATATAGGTTCATCAAAACTGGGGCTATTTATTGTGAGCTAAATAGTTATTTCATCCAATTTTTCACAAATAAATTTGAAGTGTATTTTTTAATTTATTTAATTTTTTTAAAAAATAATAACAAATAATCCTATAAGTTATGTATTGAAATGTAGATTATTTTACAAGGGATGATTACTTTTTGATGATAAAGAAACAATAATAATTTTATTATAGTGATCTATAGGATCAAGTGGAAAAATATATGTGACTCTTTGGATGAGATGGGGGAAATGGAAATGTAATTTTAATCCGTTCATTCATTAATTTTGAAACATGACCACATATTTGAAGCAAGAACTAGAGGCAGGGATGGATGAAATTTCACCACTCAACATTGAAATTAAGAAACATATGAAGGTAAATGTGGAGGTACCTAATTTTTAATTCATCCCTAATCAACAATAACTATGAGATATAGATGAAAAGGACACTCTTACTGAGCTACATGATGGAGGGCTAAAAAAAATAAATGACTTATGGAATGAATGCGAGGAACTACGTGATCTTCTCAAGCTACGATATTATGTAGACCCTCCATAATTAAATATCTATATATATATAAACTGTCTACCAAATTGGTGTAATTTTATATAAAGGCACAACAGAATTCAATTTTTATTGATTTTTGATAACCCATATTTCAAGGGTTAAATGGGATCCCTTACAATTATAAAAGGCTTATGTGAAATTTCATGACCCGTATTCCTTTGAGGAAATCATCCCACACATGAAAACATATAACTATCCCTCCCAAGAAAATATCATAATGATATCCTTCCACCTTCATATGGATGGTCGGTTACCTATCATGTGCACAACTTCACATGTCTGGTATCAATTTAAATGTCATAACCTATCAATCTTCAAATTCCAATTAGCTCTACTATTTTGAATGGAACTTCTCTAAATCCCCATATGGATCCTTGTTCCTCGTAATAGGTCTTATTTCATATTAATATTATAGGTGTCCCGAAGGCCTTGAGTATAAACAAAGCCAATAGGTGGACAGAAGGCCATAGGTGGGATGAAGGCCATTGGGGGTCTAAAGAACATGATGTTTTCATAAGACATTATGGTGGCCTAAAATACTTACTTCTCTATATGAAATACTGGTCTGAAGGATGTGGGTGGAACGAAGGCCTTGAAGGATATGAACACCAAAATGGTGGCCCAAAGGCCCAAATAGATGAGTAGTTATATCTTCTATAGTACCACACAATACAAATTATTGTACATGCAACAATATTTGGTATAGTACTGACTATAATACAACTACAATAACCTTAAAAATAATCCTCCACCTAGATTTGATCTCATGTCTATTGGATGCACATGTAGAGTCCTCAAAAACAAGAATGAGGCTCATGTGCAATTGGTTTAATTTGATGAATGAATGATGAAGGCTTACTGCCTAACACAATACAAAAATTTCAACTCAAATAGGAACATTACAACAAAGAAGAAATTAATAACAAAGGTAATCTGGGAGATGATACAATCTTAAACTCAAACTCATTTTATTTTAATTATACTTATTTTGGTTTAAATCGTAATTGTTTTTAATTTTAAGAATCGATTGAATCTTACTATATGATAGAATAATATGAAGAAACTAATCATTTTTCCTATTAGAAACACATTTATCTACCTAATTTTGATAAAAATACAAGTGTGGATGACAATGAGGATGACCAAGTGGCTGATTCTAAAGATACAATGATTTTTTATAATATTAAAATGTATAAATTTCATATTAAAAAAATAATTCAAATTTATAATATCACGTTTATTATTAAATTTATGAAATCCATGTTATGAAAGAACTGGAAGGGTAATATGACATAATAAATGTAACAATGAAGTTAGAGGGGTCCCATAGTTTAACCTACTCACTTCATGAAATGTTTACTATGATGCATAGGGGGTGGATCTAGAGTAATATATACCCTGAATTCTATTAAAAAATAACAAAATAAGAGTCTGTTAGGAAAATATACATGAGGTGGTTTATTTCAAAGAAGCCCCAACCACCATCATATGTTAGATAATAAATATTAGTACCCTGTTAAGGTAGTAAAAAATTATATCCCAATTGGGGAATCATAGTAAGATTTATCTTGACCTGATTTCTATGTATTTAAATATAAATTTAATATTTTGGATTAATCAATCATTTATCCCTCTACAACTTTTATTGTTGATCTTAAATGACATCATCCATTTCAATAATTCAGTAATTTTATTTTTTTTGTATCATCATGGTTGAGGGAATCTCTTAGAAATGGAGGAATAATACCAAAGATTTATTTCAAAAAGAATTTATCTTTTTTATATTTATCATTTAAAAAAAATTACATTTTTTGAAAAAACACTATTTTGATCAAAAAAAATTTAAACTTCATGCCCACACATGATTTATCCATTAAATAGATAATCTAAAAGACATTAATTCAATAAGAATCATGTGATTCCCTATTATAGATTTAAATTAAAATGATAATGAATCATTAAAATGTATAATTTAATGTTTAATGTGAATCATGGATATTGAACAGACGAAACATTATTTGAGGAAATTGATTAATTCAATTAAATGAAATTTCCCAAGAAAATGATGAATTTAATTTCTATAATTTATATGAATTGATTTCATATTTTTAATAATATGTTGTGTTATTTTCTTATAACATATTCTTATTCTTTATCGGATTTCTATACCAATTACATCTTATTTTATCATGTGAATATTTCATGAGTGATCATGGTACATGTTACTAAACAGAAAAATCATATCAATTTTTAAAATCTATGACTTTGAAAAAACTCAATTAAAATGATTGATGAATTTTTGATAAACCACATATCCAAAAAATACCCTAATTACATCAATACATCTTTATATAATATAGAAAATTAATGAACATTATAGGGATTACTCAAATTTCAATCAATTTTGCATCCCTTCTTAACCTACTCTTGTTATTTTCATGACATTATAATGTTGAATTATTGTGGTGATGAGAATCATGGGGAGGGAAATAATTTACATTGTATGGAAAAAATCACGGGGGTGCTTATTATTTGAGTAAATTAAGAATGTTGATTCATTTTTTATACTTAAATGTTTTCCCTTCTTGATATAAATGATAAAAATAGATTATGACTTAGATGAATGAAAAATATCAATAACTGGACCCATGAATTTTATCATATGTTGTTAGATGATGGATTTGAGTTTTATTCTTGTAATAACATTTGATAAAAAATTAAAATTAAAATATATATATTGAAAACAATGAAAAAAAGAATAAATGTTGATTAAAATTCAAGTAGGTGCACAAAAATCATTATTATTTATTTGATCATAACATTTACCATCAGTTTTATGGAAATGGGATTTGTAATATTTAATGATACGATTTTATTAGACATTTAATTTTAAAACCATGGATGGTATAAAATAGATAAAACATTTCATTGAGCCTTAATTTTTTAAGAAAAAATCCAAGCAACCTTAAGAATTCGATTCATTTGAACCACTATTAGAAATCCTCATAATTTTATGTTCCATTTTCATTATAAGGTAGTGAAATTAATTTCTTTACATGATTATGTATTGGAAGCATGTTCTTATGATATGAGAGTAACACCACATGAATTTTATGATGAGTGGTAATATAAAAGAATACACTTTGAGGTAGATCATGATTTTGTAATCATTATCAATAATTAAATGAGATACTTAAATTAATGAAAGCATAATTTCCACCCATTTTTATGATTTTATTATTAAGCTCAATCATGATTTTAGTTCAATACCTTTTATGTTCCATTTTTTGTTTCTTAATCATTATATGTGTAACTATTAATTATACCACCATCAATAGTTTCCTCATGATATTTCTATAGAGAAATTTTTTAATATTTCTGATAATTTACATATTTTTAAACATTAAACAATAAATAGGTTTCTTCGAGTACCCACCACTGGATAAACCCAAAAATCATAGTAAGAGGAACACATATCATAATGGGAAACCACATAATAATGAAAAAAACTTATTGGATATCTAAATCATGACACATAATTCTTAATTGAATACACCAACATTTTATCCAAGGGTATTAATAGTATTATTCTATTTAAATCCATCAAAATAGAATATAAGGTGATTGGGAATTTCCAAAGAATATCTCACGGGATAGTCAATCTACGTGTCATGTATGGCCCATTTTCGTGGAATTATTCTCAGTTAAGTCTATCTTAATATTTTGTTTTCGAGTTACCCATATGTATATCTATGCCAGTGAAACATTGAATTTTATTTTACATATATGGATTTATTTTTATGAAACCATTCATTCTTTCATTTAAAAATTTTCCAAGGAATTTTCCAAAACATTAACTATCCGCATATTTATTTTTAGAGATAACCATAGATATATCCTTTTAAATACATGTTGGGATCTCACAAAATTTTTCTCAATTGAGTTTCCATAGGTTAACTAAAAATTTCGTTTTGATACCAACTTTTGCAACACAAGATTAACAAACAAGGAAATTTCATCATTTTAGATGAATATTCAGCATATGATAAAAATAAGTTTGCAAGAAATGTAATTATTTAGTGTCTTGGAAATCTGGGAACACAATATTAAACCTAGATAAAAATTTTTATTTCAAAAGAAATCTTATGGAAAAACTGGGAAACCAATATGATTCAGAATATAAAAAATCAAACCACATAAGAAAATGTTAATCCATGCGATAAAAATATAAAGTTGTCAAATTTTTTACCTTAAATAGATTCCATTCAATAGATTTAACCTAAACTTCGTGAATTTTCTTTTATGTGATCCTAAAATTAGATATCCATCTTGTCCCAATAATTCACATGCTCCTCCATGAATGTTTTCCACTAGTTGAAGCTGCATATCAGAATTATTTTTTTTAACAATCCATGAAGACTTTTTGTCATTCAGTTCATCAAAAAAATGGTCTTCAGAACATTTAGTAAGGATCCTTCCCTAAAATATTGATAAAAATGAACTATTATAACATTTCATTGTTAGTGGCCATGAGGATGTCTTGGGAGATGTCTGATCCCTCAGCCTCATTATTTTCATTCACTAGTACAGGGCCATCAAAATCCCCTTCATGTGATTCAAGAACCTCAATATCCATTGAATTGACATGATTTGAAGATATTCTCCACTTATTCATTGAGTGGTCATTAGAATCAGTTAAAATGTTTGGGGGGAGTTTAACATATCTAGAAGATCGAGTAACAAGAGGGATAGGTACATTTGTATAGTTCTTTTATCTCTGGGTCCTCCTTTAGTGCATAATAAAACCATCTGAATCCATGAGACTGTTCTTCCCTTCATTTGTGTAAGATCCCAGAAATTATTTCGCGTGTTACACTTTCTTGGGATTAACAAATAAATATTCTGAAGAAGAATCATACACCACTCCATTTTAATCTGGCTAGAAAAAGTGTTTTGGTCCATGATCATCTTCCGCTTCAGCCCCTTATGCAGAAGTATGAAATCACCATCTCCAATTTTTCTATTAAGGTTTTTACACAAAAATAATACTACTTAGAAACATTTCTTCATAATTTTGGGAGAGGAATCAAAAGAAATAGATCCTCTCAGGACATCTGTAAGGTTAAACAAGGGATATTGGTAGGAATAATATGAGAACATAATAAAGATAACATAGTCATTTCATTTTACGATCATGACCAGAATATCAGTGATTATAAAAACAAATCATGGATTATATATAATAAATTAAGATTAAATGAATAATAATATAATTTATATGACAATCCAATAAATTATTATGTGATAAAAAGACTTGTAATTTTGGAATACACATCAGGTTATAAGATTGTTTAAATTTATAAATAGAAAATGCTTCACTCATTAAGTTATGTACATGTTATCAGACCTCACATAAACATGTGGCCACATAAACATGTCCACAACTAATATTTTTATCATATAATAAGGCTCAAACATAACCTTGTGAACATGTAATCATATTCATTAAAAAATATATTGACATGTAATCAGGTCCATTCCATCCATCATGATTATACAATCCATCTCACACATAACCCATGGAACATGTAATTAGGTTCACATATAACATTGTGAACACATAATAATGTTCCCTCATAACATTTTGTACATGTAATCAAGTTCACAAGTATACATTTGTAAATGAAACTAGGTCTATAAATAAAATTATAAAACATTAATAAGGTACACACATTACATTTTTAACATGTAATTAGGTTCAAATATAACATTTTAACATATAAATTGGTTCAGAGATAACATATATACTAATGAGTCATCCATTGTTACCCAGTGCATTATAGGAAGACATAGTTCTGGCCCATCTCATAGTACATGTTCTAAAAGATGAAAAAAATCATCATATAATTACCCAAGATATTAAATGGGTATCATAAAAATTTCATCATATAATAATCTGTGGAAATTTCTATGTCTCACAATGATTTCATCAAATAATAACCCATGAAATGATGTTTGTTCAAAATCATAGAAGCTAGGGAAGAGAAACATGTGTTCTAAACATCCTTCCATCAATTCTTAAGCCATTTAAGAAATAATATGAATGGTATTCTTTGATCTTATCCCCAGTATAGAATAAACTATTACAATGTATTCCATCTAAAATAGAGAATGATTTTGAAAAATTACATGGTTCATTTATTTAAGGAAAATATCCATTTTTTTGAAAATATTTTTCATAAATCCATTTCAAATATACATTTTTTTAAAGAAGGATTTACGGTGTCATTTAAAATATTACTTCCAAAAAATACCATTTCATCTTTGAAAAAATTAATTTTAAAATGTAAATAATTTTGACATTTTTCATTTAAAAGTGATTTGATTACATAAAAAAATTATTGAAATCATTTATATCTTTTTCATTGGAAATAATATTTTGAAAATGTATAAAGAAATAGTGGAAAATCATTCAATCATGTTGTAAAAATAACACATTTTTGAAACAAAATTATGAAAACCCACATTAATATTTATAAATATTCATATTATTATGAGAATATTGTCTCTAAAAATAATCATGTAAAATTACAATTGAAATTTCTAATGAAATGGCAGTCATGATGGTGTGTATTTCTGTATATGTCGATCATTCCTTGTATACTGTTAAATAACAGGATGGTTCCTTGTTTAGAAAACCAAAAGAAGATTCCATTTAAAACTATTATTTAGAACGGGTAAGTAATGGGTCAAAATTTAATTTAAAATATTATATGATAATATTAAAACATATTTGAAATCATTTTTAGAAATCACTGTTTTTAATGAATAAAATTTCTGACCTAAAGGAGAAATAATAGCAGGATTCATAAATATATTTTATTAATTATATTAAATATAAAATAGTGTAAATGGAATCATTTCATTGATATGACATGAATAACCATAAGATAATAAATTTCATGAGGGTTCTTCAGATATGGATCATTAGATTTCATCAATATAGTAATATTAATAGAAAATCTTGATAAACGAAGAGATTATAGTCCTAAAATATTACCTATTTGGTAACATAATATCCTAATCCCCATGAAATAATAACATCACATGATTCTTATAATATCATGAGAGTAATATCCATGACCTAAAATTTAAATGGGAAGTATATAACCCTTATATATATATATAGGTGTATAACTTGGAATGTATGTCAAAGAATAAAAATTGAGTCAAAAATTAATTTACCAAATTGTTACCATTAGAATAATAAACCTCATAAAATAAATATGAATAAATGGATATGGAAATAATCATAAATTTTATTATATTTTTCATATAATACATTCATGGGTATTATATACACTACAAAAAATTAATGAGTGGTGAATAAGGAATATGCCTCATAGAAATAAAAGTATTTTGAGAAAACCCTTACCTTAAGTCTTGACTTTCATCATACATGATTAATATTAATGTAAAATTAATATTATTTTTTTATAAATATACCAAATAATATTAATATAATATCTAATAACATATATTACTTTTTTATGATATTATATAACCCATTTATTAACAACTCTATGTTAATGTTACTTTTTTGGAAATATCGACATTATTTTTTCATACATTCCTTCGATTGTTTTTCGTCTTCCTATTATATAGATCAATATTTAATTAATTACATAGTTAAAAAACTATATAAATATGATACATGTTCATTATATATATTTATTAATATTAAATTATATAATATTGAAATATGAAATGAAATACATCTTTCCTGGAGATGGTAGGTTGTACGAACACTTGAACGTTGTTTTAGTTATATTGTCGTTTTGAAAGAAATAATGTAAATGAAATATAAGATTTATTATATATATATATTATCATTATATACGCATTAATATGTCATATAAAATATATTAATTCAGTGAAACAATCCTTAATGCATTATATTTAATGATTTAGGCACCCACATCACTTGAAGGATGTGATAGTCCACACGTCGACAAACAAAGATACCATGTTTACAAAAAATGGAAAGAAGGAAGTTATTTTTTTATAATATTTTCATAAGCATAAAAAATATAAATATATTATATATTATATAAAAAAATATTTTCCATCATAATTTCCACCAATGATCGGTGATAAAATTAAAAAGAATAACATCATTTCATGAGGTGGTTATTCTTCATCCAAATGTATCGTAAGATCACTACCAATTAGATGGAAGTTAATATAAGTGTATGTGTAACCATTAGAATAAAAACCTCATAGTATATTTATTATATTTAGGTTACTATATAATTATGTAATAATAAGAATCTAGTGTGTGGATATTGAAAATAAAACAAAGGATCTTAAGGAAGGATGTTACCTCTTCTTTTGGTAACTCCTTCTAGTTAGCACCTAAGTGCTTTATTGGATGGATTTATATTCATAGTGAGTCCTCAAGTATTAAGGGGAATATATTGGTAGATTAATTAAAATTTTTATGAAGATAAATTTGGATTTAGAGGTTTGAATAAGTAAGAGGGTTGAGTGTCTTTTTATACTAGAGGAGGAGTTTCAGTCTTTTAAATTTTTCAAAAAAGAATTTATCCCATCTTGCTTTCATCTCATGAGGATAAAAGAAGGTCCAAATTAAATAAACAGTAGGATAGGGTTGAAATATAATCAAAAATGGACTTTGGAAATTTTTAGAGTTCATTTGGGGCCTTATGATTAATGATTATCCTTTTTAAGGTAATTTTTATTTCATTAACTCTAATTAATTTTTATCAAATTCCTAAATGTTTTGTGTCAAAAACTAGGTTGAAAATATTATAATATATAAATTATTATGATTTAAAATTTCTATTATATTTTAACAAATTACAATCACAGTAGTGGACATAATTAATTTAAAACTAATTCAACATACTTGTTCTGATAATAGGGTTTTTAAAAAAAATGGTTAGAAGTTTGAAATTATTGTTTATCTAATTTTAATGGGAAATTTTTCCCATTTAATATATTTAATGAAATTATTTAAATCACTACTACTAAAAAATGGCCTACATCAGCACGAAAAAGGGCTTTAATAGCACTAAAAATCTCTATAAAGCTCAGTGCTAATTTAGGTGGCTCCCTTTTATTAGCGCTCCGAAAAGAACTTAAAAAGGCCCATTTTATCCGTGCTAAAAAAAGTGCTGATAAAAGCCCCCTTTATCTGCCCTTTTTTTAGCACTGATAAAAGGGGCCTTTATCAGCCATTTTTTATCCCTGATAAAGTTCAAAATAAATAAAAAAACAAAAATTTAAAATAATGTGGGGAGTGCTTTTATCAGTGCTTCACAACCCCTTTTATCAGCTCTAGGAGGTCTCCCACACACAACCCTTACCGCACATCTTCATACGCATGAACCCCAATCGCTTCCACCCAAAATCGAACCCGGGACCTCCCCCCTTTCCCAGTTGCACCTTAACCACTATGCCATTTCGTTTTTTCTCTATTTGATGATATATCTATATATATAGTAATATTTATTCATATATTGATATAGATTCATATTAATATAAATATATTTATTCTTATATTAGTATATATATATATATTAATTTATATATTAATATATTAATATATATATTTTTAGTTATATTTTTTTACATATATTTATTTTTATGTTAATATATACATATAAGATTAGTTTTAAATACATTTATGAAAATATATGTTTTTTATGTGTGTTTATAAATAAATAAATACATACATACATTCATAGATATATACAACAAACATACATAGATATAAATAACACACAAACACACACAGTGACACACACACACACACAAACACATTTATATTTACAAATAAATACATAAGTATGTGTATTTGAAAAGCCATAGAATGTACATATAAGATTTGTTTTAAAAAAAATTATGAAAAAATATGTTTTTTATGTGTGTTTATATGTTTGTAAATAAATAAATACATACATATATACATATATACTACACAAAGACACACACATAGACACCCACACACACACAAACACATATATATTTACAAATAAATAAATATATATGTGTATTTGAAAATCCATAAAATGTTAAAATGACCATAACTTATAATCTAGAATTCGGGTTCATTGCCACAACTAGTCAAATCGAAGAAAATGAAACAGTCTTCTATACGATATGTGGTACAGGTGTAACGGAGATCTGAATCAAAATTTTTACTTGTTTGAATGTTAAAAAATTGGGGTATCCTAACTAAAAACATAGTTTTGGAGGCCTTCTGAGCCATTTATGCTCGAAAAATGTTATAGCATCTTTTCCTGAGTCACCATCATATAGAGCACATCACATGATTTGATTTGATATGTTGTAGAGCTCAAACGTACACCCAGATCAAATGTTATGACCGTTTGAAATTTCAGTTACATTTTCAACATATTTTAAATATTTTATAAATTGTTTTGAATTTTTCTGTCCTAAAATTGATATTAAATGATTTTTAATCAATACTAATTAGATAATTATTAATTAATAATATTTTTTTAAAATATTTTGAATCCATTTTCACTAACTTTATTATATATATAATGAAATAGTCTATTTATACGTATCTATAACATATTTAAAAAATATATATTGTATGTATATCAATATAAATATACTTATATAAGAATAATTTATTTTTTCAGATTTTTTTGAAATATAAAATTTTTTAGAGCTAATAAATCCCTCTTTTATCAGCGCTACTAAAAGAAGCGCTCATAAAGGGGTAGCGGTTACCATTCCAGTTTTTGGCGTAGTGTTCTTATAATTAATCCTTAAAATAAAAATAAAAATATAATTTCAATCTAAAAACAATATTGAATTTTTTTATCTAAAATCCTATGTCATGCACTATTCAATAGAAAATGAAACTACACAAAAAAACAATTAATTCCCTAAAAGTTAATTTTTATTTCATCATCTCTAAAAAATTCATTTTTTAATATTAAAATTATAAATGTTCAAAATTATATATATAATATATATGTACTATCCAATAAAAGAATATAAAATTATCCTTTTGAAAGATAGATCATTTTAATCCAAAATGATTTATGATTTTAATGTTTTTCCAAAAAAATATACTCGAAGAGGGACCAATTTTTTATTGAAAATTTAATATGTAGATTTTATTATCAAAATTTATCAAAAGAATTTTTATAATTTTCTCATAGAGTAAAGGGTTTTCGAGTATAAAATTTGTTTTCCTAGAAAAGGAATTTCATTATTAAATAATTTTCCTTACTTTAATTTCTATCTAGATTATTACCAAAGGATTAATTTTATATACATCTGTAAATAAAAGTTTCAACATCTAGTAAATATAATAAATATATTACATTATAATGTCTATGTGATAATATTAATAATATTTTAATGATAGTATATTTTTGTTTGGTAAAACATGGTTTTGCAGGTAAATAACTTATTGAAAGAAATTTGAATTTTGTGTAACACAATCCAAACAAAGTTTTTCATGTATCGAAATATAACAAAGTGTTTTATGTAGCACAATCAATTAATTGTGCTTTTTATAATGAAAGAAAAAAATATTTATTTCATACAAAAAATCTATATTCGGTGTTCTATGAAAAAAAACAAATTATCAAAGTGATTAAATTATTTCAAAAAATAAGTCACTCAATCTCAGGTTATTGCATCATATATTCATCATTATGTAATCCATATCAATAAATATGATTAGAATATATAATTTTATACCAGAAATATGGAATATGGGTATCAAACATGGATATAATCAATCAATAGAATATTATGACATTAATATGGATACCCTTGAAAGATATTAGTGTTAGATATTCACAACTTGATGATATTTCATAGAAAAGCAAGTAATTATTATTGTATATTGAATATTTTTCAAAAAAATATTATGGAAGAATTATAAAGATAAATAATATTTTTATATAATAAATGTGTAAACGTTTGGATAGTAAAATATTATTTATAACAAATTTATTCATAATAACATGTAAATAAAAAAGATTTGTGTTATAAAATATAACATGCAAAATACAAGAGAAATATTTACATCATGACTACAAAAAACATTAAAGAATGTGATTAATGATAGAGTAGGGTATTATTTAATAAAAAGAGAATAATTTGAAAAATTACGCACTAAATATGAATACATGGAGACTTAATCATTTGGAATCTATAAGGATAATCACGGTTGAAGTCCATTAATTGGAATGTTGAGTGACATAGTTTAGGACTTACTTCAAAAATATAGTTTCTATAGAAAAGTGGGTTATAAAATGTTTTTAATGAGAGGGAATGGAATTAGATCATAATTATAGAATAATTTTGATATAAAATCATTTATTATGAAAACATGTAATCATATTAAAATGTAATAAAAATGTTAGACATTAATGAATGTGGAAGAATTTTATAGGAGAGGGAGAGAATCAAGGATTCATTTGGATAGAATTATTGTCATACAAAAAATGGATTATAAAATGAGATTAATTTATGTTAAGGGTATAATTTCATCATTAGTGAATAATTTTGATTTTAAATAATTTATTATGAACACATGAATGATTATTAAACTGAAAATCAATGGGCTTATCACAAAAGAAGTACTAGAATCAAAACCTCTATTATGAAACAACATAATGATTTAGAGGAATCTATATAAGAAGAGAAACTCTATGTGATGAATATAGAGTTAGATAAGGAAGGGAAACCAAATATCATATTTTTGGGTTGGATAGTGATGAGAAAATGGATAGGAGTGAGATCTTTTTATAGGTTAAAAATAAAGTGTCTTTTGTAGAAATTAATTTAATGTAAGGGGTGAAAATTTCAACACATGGGGTAAGCTGGCTTTGGAGAGTATTTTTTATTTTTCATGGAAATTTTTTTAGGTATATAGGTATGGATTTATTTATTTTAAAAATGAATATTTAAATTTATATGCATCAAATTGATTTATATAAATTAATTCCATGTAAGAATACACATTTTTACACATATAAATCATGGATAAATATTATTCATGTTTATTATTTTATCTCTAGAAATATAGTATGAAACATAAATTAAAATACTAATGTGTTGAATTATAATTTGGAACCAATTTAACATTATTAATTTTCTATATAGGATAAAATCATCTTTAACATTAAAACATATAATGCTGTGAAACCCCATTTTTAATTAATGATGGTGTTTTAATTTTTAGGTGTTGTAAATTTTATATTCACTCCAATTACATGTTAAATTAGTTTTTATTAATTATTTTATATTTATAAAATAATATTATAGTCCTATTTAAAGAGATATATATATATATATATAAATAAAAAATTAAAAATATATAGAAAATGGTATTTAATTAAAAAATAATATTTTTACCATGGTAATTAATAGTTTCAAAAGTAAATATATTTAATGAATTCAAATTAAATGAAACTTATTAAAAAAATAAAATTTCATTAACAATTTAAAATCAATTTTATTAGATAAAATATCTTTTTGAAGTAAAATAAACATTAACACATACCCATGTAACGCGTAAAAACCCATTTTTAGAAAATGATTATTTTTATGGTTCAAACCTTTGAGTTTTATAAATATATTATTGTATTTTATTTTCATGATTTAAATTGTATTATTAAAAATTAAAAAAAATTAAAATTATATATCCTTCAATAAAATCCATTTTTGGACAAAATAAAATTTAATTAACAGAATGGGAGGAAAACTATTTTTTTGGAAAATAAAACTTATGTCGATAAAATGTTATTAATTGGTTTTATAAATAAAATAGTGTTTTTATCCAAATTATTAATTTTTAAATAAATTTTTAAAAAATTAAAATAATTAAAATAATTTAAAAATTTATAATTTATATAAAATAAAAACCAATTCATTGAATTTTTTAGTTTCGGGAAAAACTATATTTTCAAATATTTACCTAAAATTGATATTACAGATTATTCATAAATAATTATCCACATATAGTATTATTATTATAAATCTAAAAATGATTTTAATATATTCAAATTTGAATACTAAAATTTATGAATTTATATTTAAAATGCTAACATAATAATAGAATGAAAACTATTTTCTTATGAAAATAATTTTTTTAACTATTTAATAACATTAATATTATTTCAAATATGTTATTATTAAAATTATGGGTAATATATAATTTATATATAAATATATTTTTTCTATAATATATCAATTTTTTAAAAATGAATCTCATAAAAGAAAAATTTAAAATTTATCATATTAAATCATAAGGCAGTCCTATTAGTTATCTAGTAACATTAATTTAGTTTTAATTAATTCATCAACATTAATAACAACCTTTATTATTATTTATAGATATATTTTGTTGTTCAGTTACAACTATTTTTACCCACCATTACAACAACTATATTTTTATGGTTCTATAATTTTATATGGTTCAATTTTCTTTAGTCATACATGTAAAGAGAATTGTTGTAAATGATTTCATATAATAGAAAATATATTTTTTTAAATGTAGAGGTGTTGCAATGATTCCTCATGATACAATCAAAAAAAATTAAAACACTGGGTCCTAGGACTAAGTGTTATAAACATCTTGAAAATAAATTATCTTACAATACATTCATATTGTAAAGTATGTATGCTCATTTATTTTGTACAATGTTAGTGACACCAATAATGAGATTATTCATAAATTTATAAAGGCTACCAATCCACTAGAGGTGATTTCCTCATGCAATATGGAGGATGGTACCATCCATTGGGTGAGGGTAGATAACTCACCTATACCCATTGAAATATTAATCCACTCTTACATGTAATGTGCCAGCGATTATATAAGAGTGAAAGTGATTTATTTAAGGGAAGATCCAACCGTTTTTTTAATGATTAGGTTGTCAGGAAAATGGTCTCCTACTCTCTCCCTTCTATCCTTAGAAAGACCATGTTGGGATAAATGAGAATCAAGACCAAAATACATATCAAAATATTATATGTTTTAGGTAATGGATGGTTTTTATACACAAAAATGTATTTCATTTATTAAAATGATTTTAACAACCAAATATATGATTTCATCCAATGAAATATAGATTATAATTTTTAATAGTTCTCCCCATAAATTTGAAGTCATATAAGTGTCTATGAAAGTGATAAATCACAATATTATATAGAGAACATGGATTCAAAATTATATTGTTGTAGAAAAAATATAACTCTAGGTATATGAGGCTCACATAACATAAGTTAAGACTTATATACATAAGGTAAATATGAGCTTGTGGAAATTGAAATGATGGACCATGAAATAACCACCCTTCTTGTTAAAATTCATCAATTTTCCTCGGAAGATTTTTTTCAAATTGAATTATTTTAACAATCCTATAGTTTGTATTTCAACAATTTCACTAATTATCCAATTTCATAAAATTAGAACACATTGCACCTATTTTCATTTTCAGGACATTAATTTCCATTTTAATAACGGAGAGCATCTCTTGGTTTTATAAACTGATTACCTATTTTCAACCAATGAATGAAATTATATTTTTTATACAATAATTACAAAATCAATAATTACCCAATCCACAATTTTTATCATTTTCTATTAATAAAATATGATGTTATGAATAAAAAGTTTCAAAACATACACGAATTATTAATTTGAATAAACCAAATAGATAATTTTCCCCTAACTATGGAATCAAATAATTTCCATTTGGGTGTGCATTAGAAATTGGTATAATTATAACTATTATAAATATAACCCTATTTTTGGTAAATTAGGATATATGATTTCTTCTAAAATGTGGGTCACAGATTGTTTTAAGGTTAACTACCATCATCAGATAGTTTTATGTATTATATTTTGTAAACAATTATCTCAATGATGTCTCCCAAATATGGGTATTAGCATAATTTCAATCCATATAACCCTATAATATTTCTAGTTGTTATGTTCTTTGAATCTATATACAATGGATGAAAATGGTGTAATTTGGAATGAGGATTATTATTCTCAAAGTGGGTTGATGTACACTAACATTATGTATTAGTTCATTTTGTGTGAATTAAATAGTCTAACAGAAAATAGATGAGGTAATATAATATAATAAATATTTTTCTAGGCCATAGAGCATAACAATAATAACACAACTTCATCCATGTTCATATAGTGGATAATATATTTTTCCTATTGATTTTTTTATTTTCTTTACATTTTTTAAAGGATTCTATGGGGGATGCATAGTGAGTCAGAAAGTATCTTTTTCATTAGTCTACCTTTACATGTATTTTTTCCTAAATTTTCTTCCAATCTCAATTTAAAAAACTCAGTTAGATCTAAAAACAGTATGTGTGTATCATGTGTATATTGTCTTAAAATGTCCCCAAAACACAATTTTAAGGGTTATAAATCTAGAAAGTGATTTCTCTCTATCTTTATGTAGATTCGGGTTTATGGAATTTTGAATATTATAATTGAACTGTAAGGAAAACAAATTTGAGCATAGAAAAATTCATAAATCATCATGGAAATCCTAGAATAGTAATATTTATTTGAATGAAAAATCATATACCAAGAATATAAAGACAACCTCAAAAGAATATTTTTAATTTTTTGGTTCAGAGTGCTCTTATTAGAAAATACTATAAATCAATGTTATATATTATTAACAAAATATTTTGGGTATGTTAATCTCGTATCACTAAAAATATATACCTAATTTAAATTATAAAATTTAAATAATCTTTAAATAGATTATTTAATGAAAAATTATATAATCAATTATCAAATTAGAGTGACAATCAACATTAGTAGTTCTACATGAAAAAATGATTAACTCAATCAAAGTGACAAACACCATTAACAACACATGATTTATTATTTGATCTTTTTCAGTAGAGAAAATGATGAAAAGGTTGTAGTCTTTCTTAGATCATAGGACAAAGGATTATGTAGGTGAGGAATCAATTCTACAATTGATTACCCTAAAATGGTGGAATTCTGTTTATGTTCGTGATCTACATTCCATAGTATCTTGAAACTTTTATTCATGTGACTACATCCATTCAATGGTTTTGGGATATGATGTTGTATCACTGCATTGAAGGTGATCATGATAATATAGGGTGTAACATAAATGGTTCTATATCCAATTGAATATTATGACTATGGACAATATAAATTATATCTCAGAGAGGTTTAATCGAGATTGGTGAGTTAAGAAATGCAATAGGGGGACATCCATTAACCTTATTGTAAATATTTATTTCACTATAATGGTTTCTATCTATTTGAGTATTAGAGAATACATTAATTATTATGAATATTTTGTTGATTTAAATACTATTTTGGAGACACTTATTTCAATCTATATCTAGGATATAGAATTTATTGTAAAGAAGTCCTGTCCCTTAGAATTAAATATTATAATTACCATTATCCCTGACGATTTATAGATAAGTAATACCATTTAAAATTAACTAGGCATGTTGAAATAAGGAATATTGAAGAAGTGATCTAGTATAAAAATGTTTATTACAGACTATAATAAACTAAGAATATTATTATATTGATATGATATATCACCCGAATGTTCTAAAAAAATGTGTCCAGGTAGAAAGAATTAATTTTTTCTATCATTATACAATGGGAATTTTAAGATGTGATATTTTTCTATTTATGCATTATGTGTTTCCTTATCACTATAATTGGGAGTCTTATCAAGTAAAGAAATGGATTTTTATCAATCCTCTATTTATCATTTCTCATATAAATATTTCTTTCCTTTTCACCTATGTTTTAAGTTCCTTAAGTTTTTAGTTTTGTAGTTTGGGCCAATGAGGGTCTAGAGTTTCATGTAATAGATGTTTTTTCTTGAAATGTGATGAGTGTAAATTTATATATACATCATTTACATTTACTCAATTTAATTTCAACAAACATTAACCAAAAATATATATAATTTATTTGAAAAGAATTAGTCATACCATTACATGAATGGGGAGTCAAATTCAACAATATCATATCTCATAGAGGGTTAATATAGTTTATTTAAATGATTTATTGACCTAATGGATGATAATAACAAACCCATTAGAGATAAAAGACATAAAATTTCGCAATATGCTACAATATTTTAGTGATGATGCTATAAATCATAGCTCTAGGTTATTATATTAAGAGCAATTGTATAAAGATATTACATGAGGGATGACCATGAACCACATTTTAATTATGGGTTCCACTGAAATTCTATGTAGGGACACTAATATCAGAGGTCCTTCCCATTAATATAATTATTTATTTAGTTGGTAGTTTATTTCTAGGGAACAAATTGATGTCGATATTTAAGGAATATTATACATAGTCTAGTATAAGTGTATATTTAAGATGAATATTCTTATTATTGATAGTCATGGTGGGTTATTGGAAATGTAATAAACACTATGAAAAGATTTATATTTGTGAAATTTTATGTTTAAAAATATTGATGGGGGGGTTTCTAATTTGAACTTATCATGATTAGGTCATAATGATTTTCAATAATGGGGATAAATAGATAATGAATCATGGATGTTTCCACAATATTTTTTTGACATAAATATTTATTCTGATATAATTATAATTATTACATATGTAGATTTCATATTATATTTTAGGCTATATTCATAAAGATATAATATATAGAAATATCTTCTTCTATATGAATGTTAATTTAGAGAAACAAATTATTGTGAACCCTTATACGGATCTAATGTATAACTATGGGATAAATATTAATCCTCTTGGAGTAGTTTAATGTCATGTAATATTGATGAAATGATTGGTAGATTTGACATCATATGATAAGGAATGGTGTCCCATGTAATTTAAGATCAAGTGAAAAGGAAATTCACACAATTTATTTAGAAAAATCTAGATCATTCACAAAAATATATGGGTTTTAATAGGATTGAAATCATTGATGGAACACTAATGTGGTTCATAAAGTCCAATTACTAAGACAAACCATGGTATTGATTATATTGTGTTGCTAGGAATAAGGAATAGGATTTAGACATCACTATGTGTCCTATGATGATAGGAATTTGGAAACCTGTAATAATAATATTTTGATTTACTACATAGATATAGCTTATATGTAGGAATGTTGGAATTTTATACCATATGATTGGTTATATATGATTATTGGATGAGGTGGTATACCCCATACCACTAAATATTTATTTCCTGTAGGATGAACCCATATGTTGACCCATCTATTTCTCAGAGGAAATGCATATATCTAAAATAAATTTTATGAAATATAATATGCCTAGATTCCAAAAAATATATTTTAAATACGAAATTTCATTTTTATTATTCCATGAAAAAATATCTTGAGTTTTTATTTCATATGTGGTACTTTTATTATTGAAAATGATGTTGGGCCACTCCAGAGTGTTGTTCCATATATTAACGATGGAAATGTATTTTATTCAAATTTATTTTTGGGAAGGATAAAGTATCTATGTGTCACTACCTATGAAAAAATAATAAAATTCAATCCATACATATTTATTAGAGATAAAATCCCTGAATAATTCAAACTCATATTTCAGGTTGGGGGGAATTTATTTTACAGATGGTTGAGGGAAAAAGGAACCCAATTTTCCTTTAAATTTGATGATGGTTATAATCAATACACATATTCTATAAGAAAAAAAACTTAAAAGATGGAAATATTGGATAGTTAGGAGGAATTATATTTACATTGGATCACAGCTAATGAATTTAAAAATGAATTCCCACACATTTATTTGAATCATATAAAGGAAAAGAGTAATTTTCAGTTATGGGTAAATAAAACTATGATATCATGGTCATACAATATGTGCATGATAATTTTTACCCCACAATTGGAGTGAGAAACCATATGTAAATCATTATCTTACATGGGGGAAATGATTTTTTATACAAATATGGTTCTATGATAAATAATCATAGAATCACCATGTATCCAGAAGTAATAGGAATTGATACACATTTAGTACTTAAAGAGAAGAACCTTCACATATATCATGTGCATATGGATAGAATCTGAGAATTGATATATGAGATCATATGAATATTTTGCATCAAGGGCTCCTGGAGGTATTTGGTTCTCATATAGGGAAATTTATCCATGCAGAAAAAGGTTACTCTAGGTTGTTGATTTACATGTAAGATGAAACCAATTTGTTAATTTTTGTTATTCATGGTGCCCCTATTAATTTTAAATGAATAAATAGACCAAAACCTATAGGATTATATGATTGTTGTTAATTATCATAAATAATATTGAATTATAGAATTATCATACCTTGGTAAAGAAAATAATTGAATTAAAAAAAACTATTGTAGGGTTTCACAATTCTAATATAAAAGTTTTCACATAGATTTACATCACATTATTTGGATATTTACCAAATAGGTTTTCAACATACAGTGGGGAATTTTTCATGTAGTTTAACATCAATCCACTTGTAATTTTCATTAATATTTTACACAATATGAAAATGAAATTACAATAAGACAATTAAAGTCCTTTAGTTTAGATATGTACACTTGATTTTATCATCATGAATTATTTATGATGATCATTTAGCCTACCAAAATACGGCGAGGATAAAATAATATAGTTTTTCATCTTGAAATAATGATGATATGGTATGCATATTGTAGTCACAATCCTAGGAAGTGTGTCATGTTGAATAATATGAAATTTTATAGATTATAACCATAGAATTTAATGTTATATGATATAGCTGTTTCAATTTAGTTTCAAAACATGATTCTATGACATTATTCTTCTTTTTAATATCATGTGACTAGGGCAATTTTAGCCGATGTGATTTTTCTTAGTTTATTTGATAAAAATTTCCTTAGTAGATCTATTGATGAAATATCCACCCATTGTGACTAAAGTCAGTACCAAATTTGAGTTAACCTTGTGATTGATATATGGTCCTTTAAATTTTGGTTTCATAATTAGAGGATTCATTACTAGTATAATTAGAGTTCTATGAAAAAAATACCTTCTCTCCATATTGTAATGAATTAAGGATATGTTTCTTACAGAAATATCATTAAAATTGATTTATATGAACTTCCATTTTATAAAAGGTTCACAATATATTCTCATCAGGGATATCATGTTCATCCAAACACTATTAATACTCTACATCTTGGGGTATTTAGTTTTATATGGAAATGCAAATTGGGGGTAGTTAAAATTTGATGGTAAGAATATTATTTGTTTCACATAGTAGTAAATATGGGGTCTCCTATGCATTTATATGGTTTATAGTGTGACATCCCAACAAATAACATTGTAGGTTTTATGAACATGAATTATTTCATTTATCCATGACATTCTGGTTTATTTCAGAAATGTAATTATTGGAAGCAGAAATCAATCTTTTATTCATTGTTTGTTAGCAAGATGGATATTAAGAATGAATGAAAAAAGTGATGATTTAGTATTTTTAACATTGATATGAATTTGTTGGTTTGATTTTTCCCTCCATTTTTAATGATGGATACTAAATAAGGTAATTATATTTATCTTCACGAAGTTCACGATGAATTTAATATAAACATTCTTGAGGGATATTTTTCATCCCATATTAAGGAGAAGTCAGTTGTAATAAGTATATAAAATAACATTGTAGTTGTATTTAGAGATATTTCCCCATTAAATACATTCAACAAATAGTAAATGTCCCTGATAATTTTAAACATGTAAAAAAATATTTGGCTTGATGTATGAACATTTCATGTATCAAAAAAATAATAACTTTTCCCAGTAAATCTATGTTATCTGGGGTCATTGATGGCCAGAAGTATCCATGTCATGTGATCTAACTAGATGGTATGTCATGTAATTGATAAACACAAAATATTATTGTTTAGACTTATTTCATAATATTTTGGGTTTTCATCATTTAATAAATTTACGGAGGACAACATAAAATAAAAATTTATCATGTAATTTTCAATCATTAGGTTTATCATCAAAAAGAGTTCGGAGTTTTCCTTCAAAGATTCATTCCTATAAATTATTCCAATATTAGAATTGTACTTTGGGGATAGTCTAATTTGGTAAAAAATCGTACAATGGTGGTACAATTAATTGGGTCTATTTTATAGATTTGTTCATAAATAAAACTGATCATAGTTTTCTATTACTAATCACATGTTCTGAAAAAATAAACCACCTAATGGGGTGCAATACTAATTACTATTACATCTAAACTAGATTATTATTGGATATGGCTACATTAGCCAACTAATATTCATAGACATTTTGAAAATATTTAATACGAAGATGTTTTTCTATATAGGGGAAATATTCCTCCAATCCTCATACATAACTGAGTAGGGTAATTAGTTATTCTTTCAAAGTTATATATTCACCATTAATAGTAATTATTACAATCTCTAAGTTACCCAATACATTGATTTGGGAAATTGTTACACAAGGAGATCATTCCAAGAAAACAACATGAACATAATTTTATATGGTGTTGTTGGTGACACCTTCTTTTAATTGATATGTATAACATAACCTCATTTATTGGAGATATTAGGACAATTTTTTAGAAAGTTATTTGTATTTTTTAGTTTTATACTATAATTCGGATTAGACTCATCAAAGATCTCTCTAAATAAAAAAACACTATTTAGGTAGTTTCATGGACATGGAATACCACATCATCATGTAATTACATATCCACATGTATGTTTTTTAAGGTAGGCTATTATATATAAATTATTTTGAATTCTATCCCTTTTACTGAAATTTGTGCATTCAACTAATTCAAAAACTATATTAAATTTATTTAATATTGTTTGAACTGCCCATTTAATATTTTTTGGTTATATATATGGTTAAAAGGGAACTGTGATAAATACAATGTCAGTTTTGATGCTCTAGGTAGTGTATGAATTTATAAACTATTAATATAAATTCATATAAATTATTTGGATGTATGTTCTTTGTTTCATTTTTCAAAACATTTTTCTAGTATGATATTAGTGGCCATTTTCTTTCATCACATTTCGATATAATCGTAGAATGTAATCCAGAGATCACTCGAATGTTTCCATGTTTATAATCATTATATTTCCATTGTTAGTTGGAATTAATTATTGTGATCATGAGAGATACATCATGAGATTTTTTATATATACATGATAATATTTTTACCTATTGTTTGATGAATCTGTTATAATTGAGATTATTGAGTTGGAGGAGCTTTTCTGAAATGTTCTATATAATGACCCAAATATATGCATGTATTACATTAATACTTTTAATCCCATTGAGATTTTGTGGAGGGGGAATTTTATATATCTCCTTATTATTCATGAGTTATAATTCAACTACACAATGGAATATAATGACGATCGTAACATTTCATGATTACACATTGATAGAAAACATCATGTGGTTCATCTTATGGTTATGTTGATTTATTTTACTGAAAATTGATTCATGATAGCAAAGATTACTAAAATATTTCAAATTATTTAAAATAAAATAATCCACATATTAATCAATAGTATTCAACTAAAATGGTTCTAAAATATAGTGCATGGAACATTGATTTATAGCCTTAGTGTTTTGTTTTTTATGACTCCGTCACATAATATTAATACACGAGATGGTGTTTCCAAAAAGTGGTTTCCTCCACATCTTTGAGGAATATCGAATCTAGTAATTATAAGTGTTTCAAACAATCAAATATTTATCATCAATGTTGTAGGATACATAAATTATAATATTTTTAATCATAACATAGTATTCATCCTTTCAGAAATTATATTTGAGATCCCAGGAGTAAATGTAATATCAGATATTCAAATCCATCAATGCAATGAGGGAAGTGGTTGTCAAGACATTTTTGGTATTAATCCTTATAAATGAATTTGGATTTAATGCTCCTTCATTATTTATCTTCATGATTGGTTGCATGAAGAAAATATATTCCTTTTGAAAAATATTTATGGCCATGATTATCTTTGGGATGATTTGGATAATGTGTTTCCACATCATGATTGAGTCCATGGTACCCACTATAGTTGTAGGTGAATAAATCATGATGTTTCTTCATAAAAAAGATATATAACTCTTATTCTTTTGAATTCTTGGTGAATCTAACTTATGTATTTCACCGGTCTACCAAAATACCCAAATTCACCTGTCTGAATTCACTATTGGCGGAAAATTCACCACATCTATATCTTAGGGGTCTTTGAAATCATCATCCACTCCCTCCTATACTTCATTTTCAGTGGTAGTGGGTGATGAAGGGATTATTTCAATACAGGTATAAAATAAAGGGTTATTGTTATAGTTAATTAATTAATAAGAGGTGTCTCACATTCCAGAATATACATATGCAGAACCTCAATAACTGTGTTATTCTTGTTATGTAAGCACTCTTCTCCCAACACATCAATTTTAGATTATTTATGTGATAGTGTTATATATTTATGTCCGGATGAAAATATAAGGTTATTTATATCTTCTAAAAATTATTATGAGATCCCTATATACAAAAAAAATTCCAATGTGTTGGATTTATCACTGAGAATACTCTGGGTAGTATTTGCTTCTTTTTTATCACCAAGGGAATAATAGGTTCGAACATATAGATATTCAAAAGAATTCAAAAGGGTATTTTCAACATATTATTTTGAATTTGGAGTAGTTTATAATCATTATATTGATTATAAGATATCTTAATGTATTTTTCATAATGTGCGGAAGGGGTTTATCAATAGAAATATTTTTCCTCGTGGAGATTAGAGTCTCCTTTAATGAAACTATAATTCGTTGATGCAACTAATATCATGAGTATGAAGGAAAACAATCTAAATCAACTATCCTACCTAATTATCCAAGGATTTATATCCAATCAGTTGATGAATCTTGGTTTTACTAACTTTGGATCTAGATCATTCAAGTCATCCATCTTATAGAGATTTTGTGGAATGAGATTGATCTACATAGATGGTATTCCATTCATTGTCTTTGGTAGAGTTGATTTTTTTGAGTGATCTTTTTCATTGAAATTTTATATTGCAATAGTGATATAATTATTATGATCTTGTCCAGGTGGTATCTGAGAAACCATTACATGTTGATGTAGAAAATTTCCCACATTTGGAAGAGGATTATCATTTAAAAATAAAAAGGGTAAAAAGTTTTGATTGATTCTGATGGCTACATCACTCCAAATCCCAAAAAATGAAAAAACATAAGGATAATGTTGATACCGAGAAGAATATTATCACACATTCACTTGCTGGAAAGATAACTGATATTAATGTCCCTCCAAATCCTGTCCCCACTTAACCCTTCCATGAATCTTCAGACTCTTCTGATCACTCTGAATCAGAAGATTCTTCTAGTGAAGATGATGAAAATGATCCTGCTTATAGGGATTCCAAGAAGTATGAATATAAATTAGATTTATTAGAGGATATTGACTCCTAGCTTGTTGAATATGACACAGCTAAATTTAGAAAATATAAAAATGGTGATATGACTCCTAATTATAATATTGATATTAGAAAAAGAATGTATATTATAGTAGCTAAGGAATTCATGAAAGATCTAAGCATAAATTTCAAGGACATAACTTTGAAATGACTCTGGGCATATAGATACCTTTGAGATTTCTCATGCTGTTGAAGACTTATTTGATCATTCTTTTGGACTAATTCGAAGATGCAAATTTTTGGGTTGGATTTTGTGGCTTTCCTTTGAGCTGTTCTATTTTTTCTTTCCTAATGACTTCATGAGTCTTGTAGGATGCTACCATTATCGCTCAATCTGTCTGTTCTTATTTGGATGGAGCTATTTACCAATATGTGGTTTACCTACCATTGATCATTTCTGGTTTATTTTTGTTATCCTACTTCTTATTATGCATTTCCACTTGCCTCTTGGCTCCTGATCCCCTAGGAATCATGCATGGAAAACTGATATTGGTGATATGGGGGTCTTCCCTGGCTTGCATAGGAAGTGTTTTCACATGTACGTTTTAGCAGTTTGTTTTCTCTGAAGAATGGTTTTTTATCCTTCTCATAAATTCATACATCTGGTCTACTTATGCACCCTTGGTGTTATCCTAGAGTTCTCTACCCTATTTCATTGGACTATTGTGGTTATTTTTGGATGGTTCCTTAATTATGGTGTGTTAAATGGAACGAAATGGGCCAGTATTTTTAATTGGCTGATGGGTTTACTGATCTAATTGTCATTGCAGCATACTGAAGTCCCTTGATATAATACTTTGAAGGACTCCTTACATGGTTTTTTAGTTTCTATGAAATTGTAGGCTTGGAATGGGGGACAATATGGGTAGCCATCGTAGTGATTCTTGAGGAATTCTAACATGCTACCTATCCAGAATTTCTTGATTTCACATTCCTTGGATAGTGCATGACTATCACTTGGAAATTTTGTGGTGTTTTTAGTTTAAACTCATGTTCTAGGTTTGTCATTTGTACCCCATCTAATCCTCTGTTGGTGTAAGAACTTTACACCCTTTGATTGTAATATACCTTTTTTTTATTTAATAATTTTTTTGGGGTTATGAACTGGGCAATCATTTCATGTCTCTTCACTTCTTTCAAAAAAAATAGTGATATAATTATTCATTATCTCAAAAAGAATTTGTATAGATCAATAAATCCGTAGATCATGAGTTATTTCATCTCCCTATGGGATGTACAATACGTAATCTTCATATGTTTGTGGAAGTGGTTTTCATGGGTCAATTCTTGATTAACTTGGGAGGAGGATAGGATGAAATCACCAATATATGGTCGTTATATCACTAATTGAATGAATCTCACAAATAAATTCTGTGATTCAAGTGTTTCAGTAGAATACCAACACCATATAGGACCATATCATATACACTGATGATGTAATTTTGGAAATAAAGGTAATATAAAAGTACTTCCCATTTGACGTGAAGAGAAAGTAATCAAAAAAAAATTAGTAGAATGTTTCACCCTAATGGATATGAATGATCATATAATCAGAAAAAAATAATCTAAACATAACTATACTATTTTTTCCACATCGTAGTTTTTTTATATTTTTTCATACACTTTTAAATTAAAGGTGGGGGTGGAATTCAGCCTCCCTATAAAAGATGACTTAAATAATATAGACTATTATGATAATGAATCTATATATTTAATTAATGAGGGATAAATGTTGTTTAATGTTTTCCATCCTTCTAGATAAGTAAAATAGAGTTATATTCCCATATATAGTGGCATCTCTATCCGGATCTATGAATGAGATGAACAGTTGGATCTGAAAAGGATTAGTCCCTTTATGATATACTTACATTTAATTACTTTTATCTTTTAATTGCAGAGAGATTATATGATCCACAATATATGCTTAATGAGGCTACATTAGATGATCTTAGGAGTCAATAATTGGATTATTGGATACAATAATGACCAATTATTTTAATATATCTTAATTTTTACACAAGATCCTAATCATCCCTTTATGAGATTCACCACCAATCTATGGCTTTGGAGATAAGGACTCTTGTACTAGTTTCTCCTTTTAGTGATAAAAAAGATAAAGGAATATTTTTTCATTATATATTTGGTTGAGTTGACATTCCAATATTTTAAATCTAATTTTTCAAATGATGATTTGTTAATTGGTCCTGAATAATTATTGGTATTCAATGTGATGTTGATGAATCAGGATTAAAATGGAATTCCCACATATCACTCCATTTTTCTTTTATCATGGAATTTAATGTATATAAATTTTAAAAAATACCTTCATTTCAGGATCTATAATGACACCATCAACCTAGACCACATCGTCCTTAATTTACACTTCCTTTTTTCTTATATAATGAGATGAATATTTGGGAATAAATGTATAGTCTTCATCAATGATGGTATAAACTAGGTGGATTATGTTTATAAGGATATATATATATATATATATTTCATCTTATGGAAATATCATTTAGTGCCTTGGTGATTGTTGAACCATCTGGTGTGGTGGTTTCTATAATCCTAGTGGCATGTGGATAGATTTGGAGAAAAATTGAACTAGATTAAAGAAAATAAATCCTATTTGATTATTATCTTATCTCGTTTTTTTTCATTTGATAAAATCATGATTCTTTGAGAACTATTTTTACAAATATATTTTCTCAGAACATATATATGGTGTTGGGGTCACAACTGAATGGTTTATCAACATACTTTGAGTAGAAAATACATTCTTAAAAATATTCATGGAAATTTAATCATTAATTAACCATAAACTATTTCATGGAAACTCATGTTATTTATTTTCTTCTTCTTGTAAAATGGAAAATGAATAATAAAATTTGGCTGGTTTCTTTCCCAACATCACATACCAAGAATCTTCCATCTTTTAGATGATTTATTGGAAGAAAATTCACGGTTATATGAAGTGATTATACATTTAATGAAAGGGGAGAGGATTTGTGATTTCATTTTGGATATAATGATTTATATTACAGGTATATGATTGAATTTATAAATTAGAGTCCATTGTCACATTTAATTAACTAGGAACGGTTTTATTTCATAAATAATATAACTTATCCTAATGATATTTATATTGAGTAAGATTATACACTATTACCCCTTATATATTAGGATTATGTATATATCATTTTCATTTATATGGATTTAATAGTTGATATTTCATAGTTTTGGTTATTTTATAAAGAACAAAATATTGCATAAGTGTAACATTTAAAATTCCAATTTTACTTGTATTATTTTTTCAAGCTATTTATATTGGTGAAGGACTGGGTTTAGTAAAATAAATTGAATCAAAAAATTTAATTTAATGTGTGGTTGGATCATGTTATCCTATATGATATGTTATTGTAATTAGATTTAATTTCAACTCATATCAGATATTCTAATAGAATATGCCTACCAAAAAATCTAGAGAGAGCATAAAGTGTAATAAAAATGTAAAATCATTAATCCTAGAAATAAGGATTGAGAATATTTAGTTCCAATTATTTAATATTTTTTGAGCTTAAAGGTCCATTACTATTAAATATATACCTATATAGAAATTTTTGGAAAAATATTTCCGTTTTTTGATCGACCCAAAAAGATATTTTTTATAATAGAAAAATACTAGTAGATATGGATTATACATGAATTATCAAGGATTAGTTCTATCATACTACTTTGGGGTTCCAATCATGTCACCAATCAAGATAAAAATTATATCATATTATTTTCTACGTCCCTATATCCTCTAAAGGATGGTAATTGTTTATTTATAAAATTAGGAAGAGGAGGGGATACATTCACCATTTCTAACTATAACTTTCATTCATGTTCCACTTGTTCACACTTCCCTTAGTTGGACTCCATTTGAGTTGATATAGATTAATTATGCTCAAATACCTCTAATGTGAGGTTTAGTAATACATATACGTTTTTAGAAGTTGTGGGTAGATCCTTATATAGTTTTATTTTCTTCCAATGATTGCAAAAACTTGTGTGAATCGGCCTTGTCTTTTACACATTTTACTGCTTTAGATTCATCCCAATTAAAAGAAACCCTAAATATTCTTTATCCAATAGGTAGGCATAAATGTGGTTTTAACCATATTTTAGTCAAATGGAATGATTTTTTCCTCCTTTTTAGAGATTCCTCTCCATGTTGATGTATATTCACTAAAGGAGAAATGTGATTCTTGTCATGGTGTGTTATATTATGTATGTATATATCTATTGATTATGTAACAGTTTAATTTCATTAATTAATTTATTAATAAGGTAACGTGTTGGGGTGTGGCTAACTTCATCTAAAATTCATTAGTGTACTCTTATAGAGGAGTTATAAATAACGCATTTTAGAGAACTTTTTGTTTCCACATTTGTATCTAATGATGGGTATGCACATATTATTCCTGATTTTTTTGTGGGTAGGTTTTCAAATAGATTGTAATCAACCACATTAATATGTGATAAAATATTGTACTATATCATTAGTGTATGTTCTAAATGAATTTCACATATACATAGCATGATTCTAGATCCATGTCTTCATAAAAGGGTAAATAGTCTAATTTCCACCATAATATCTTTTAAGAGGAAATGTATAATCCTATATAATTTTTTTATATAACACCATTTTGGTATGAAAACTCTTTGAGTCCATGCCTTCACCATCCAATTTCACACATTTATTGTTTTATGAATAATAATATTAAGAGAGTCTCTAGAAATAATATCCAATAATGTACCTCTTGGAAGATATGGTCTGTGAAATGGGAAGAGCAGTGAATTTCTCTCTTGAGGTATGTATTTTAGACCAGAGAAAACTGAATTTCAAGGAGAAATCGAAAATTGTTTCTCAAATTCCTCCAGCCCTCTGTGTCAGAAATGATATGCTTCTACTATTATAAAATATAGAACCTCTTATTTATTTTAAAATTATTTTGGTATGAGTTGATATCAAAATTTTCCAAGCAATTTAGGATGGGTTTTCCCTTATGTATAAACATTTATGGATATCACTACCACACACATAATTTTATGGTCATTTTTTCAAAGATAATTTGATTGCTTTAAGAATTTTATAATGTATGTTACATGCAATAGAGGTCCATGATTATGGATAGTATTGAGTTTTTATTAGAATAGAACCCATTTTATCCGATTTGGATACCAAATTCAATATTATACTAATAACTCATTCTTATCAGGTTTTCAATCTTTGAGGATTAATGATAATAGAACCCTATTTGATAGAACATTGATTATGTTAGAGTATTTTTCCTAGTACCTCACCCAAGATGATAACATTATATGATGTCAAATCAGTGGACTCTTTCAACTATGGTGTATACAAAAATTTAATTACCAATTCTCTCCCATACATTTGATGTGTACATCAGTTAGAGTATCTGTGACCAATTGAGATAGATTTCTAAAATAATTAAGGCATGTACATTATAGATCTCCATGAATCCTTCTCTACTTTTGCCGTTGTTCTACTAAAAGGGAGTCCAACGAAATTTGATATAAATTTTAATTTATTTATGTGATGTGGTTTCCAAATTCCACATATGGTAATCATTTTTATTTAAATTGTATAATTCTATTGAATTTATTTATATGAATTTGGTGTATGAATTATTGTACTAATGAATGTATAATTTTATATTGGGATGTGTTTTAATAGAAGAACATTACCGGTAAAATTTATTTTGAAATTTATTTCCTTATCATCACATCATCTTATTAATCATCAATGAGATATTATTCTCCCTCATCTAACTCGAGTGTTCATTTCCATGAAGTTATATTTAGTTTTGTGTGATCAATTATAATGTTTTCTATAATATTGAAAGATTAGAGATTGGGTGGGGGAGTATATAATGAAAGTTTCATTGATATATCACCTCACTGAGAAAGAGTTTCAATATTATGAGATATGGTTCTTTTTTCAATTATCCTCAATCTACCTTGTCTGTCATGATATAAGAGTTTTCTCAGTGTTTATTTTTCAAATAGAGTGCCATCTAGTCGAATGAAATGTCACATAGTGGGGGGCCATTGTGATAAAAACTACTATGGTGAGTACTAATATTGTGGTTTAATGTCTAACCATAGGGTGGGTTTCAATGAAATATACTATAGGGAGTTCTATTAATAATGGAAATAACATGGGGAATAATTTCATTCTCATTTATCTTCTATTTTGGGGTGAATTTTCACAACACTCACTATCATGTGAATTTATATGAAATAATATGATACCATGATGGTGAAGACACTCATGGAGTTATCTCAAGGGAGATCCTAAAAATATTTTGGTAGTAATATTGTAGGAAGGACCATCAAAACTAATGTATTTTGTTTTATTAAAATATTATTCCATTGAATCATAGGAAATATTTTTAAGATGATTAAGGTCATAAAATAGTAGTGTTATGTAGGGTATTTTTTACTAAATTCTCATGTATTATGGTATTTCCCAAAAGGTAATATTTTATATATACTCTATATTTGGAGTTTTGGATCATGCATAGTTCATGAAAAAATTATAACTGGGAATATTCTTGTGTGATAACCATTATTTCCATTGAAATTTATAGATTGTATTTTTTCAGAATGGGAAGGAATGTGGAACTTTTTTAAATTATATTTATGATATTATAATGTCATTAAACACATTTAAGTGGATATTTAATATGTTTTACCCATAAGTGACTATAAAATTATTTCAATAATATGTGGAGTGGGAAGGAATACAGTCCTCTCAAAGAGAAAAAATTCAAATTAGTTGATTACCTCTCGTGGGAATAGGAATACATTCTTATTTTGCCAATATTTTTTTTTACTTTTATGTGTCAATGAACCTCTTAAATTGTAGAATCCAATATTACATTCACTTTAGATGTTCCTAAAATATATTGAGGTGTTACTCTATTAGCAGGGGTGAGAATATGTGCATTCCTCCAATTGGAAATAAGAATATAATGATGATTTTATTATACTTATACTACATGGATATTATTTTAGTTTTTGTGATATGAGAAGCTATATATTCCTTCCCATCCATTTATACTAATATTTCATGACAGTATTCCACAATATCTATTTGTATTTTTTCCAATTTCTTGATTGTAGTGGGTATATGTAACACTCTACACATCTAGTTCATGTTGAGATAGAGTAGATGGAATCACATGTGGGGGAAGGAATATGTTTCTTACTCATAGTTTTAGTAGGTATATACCAGAAATATACTATTTACGCCACCATAGTATGTGAGAAATCATGATAACAAAGAGTAAGAATATTCGAATTCACTCTATGGGGAATGGAAATACACTAATGTGATTCTTTGGTGCATCCAAGATATTTTGGAATATATTATGGGAGTACTAATGGATATGTCCTTACTTCTTGTTTCAGCCAAACCGTTTGGATTGTTTTTCTTGATTGATGTTGGGAAGTAAGTCTTATAGTGATTGGATTCATTCCTTCCTTATAGATCTCTCTAAGAAGTAGGGGTCTTAATGATCATTGAAGGGACCTCTCAGGTGCCATATTCATAACATTATATTGGTGTCCATATTGCATGGTTGTAGATAATATTATGGTTAAAATATGTCCTCTAATTATACTATTGAATAGATGTAAATCTGGAATCTACATCCAGACATGACACACTATTATAATTTTGGATTTTTACTGTTCTCTAGTGAGAGTCTCCCAATGTGTTTTGAAAAGGTGACAAGTATCACAAACTTCATTTCCACCATCCATAATTTGGTGGATGGATAATGGGTATTAATATCAAGTATGGATTCATTAATATCCTCCAACATTGGGATAGTTACATTCAGATAGTAACCCAACACCAATGAGTTATTCACTTATTTCTATTGATGTTTTTTTGGAGGCAATGAATTCATGTTTGGTGAGGCCACATTTATGGAAGAATCTGAAGAAAATTACATTCATTAACATGATTCCCTATGTTTGTAAATAATATTATTTTATATAGGTCTTAAAATAGTAAAAACCCAAAATGATAATCATCAACATAGCCTTAAAATTAGAAATTCATTTTAAAACAATAAATATCATTTGTAAAGGACACATGTTGGTATAGAAAGTACTATTTATTTAATTCATCTAAGAAAAATGAATAAATTTAAATTTGAATGGGAAAAATTGTTCACTGATTCATGCTAGTTACACTATTTTTATCCAATATTTTTATGATAAGATGATGATTATTGAACATGAAATGCCTTAAAGGCTTATATATTTAGCCCAATTCTACATGGATGTTGGAAGAACCCCACATTACAAATTTATATTATATCTGAGGGATTTTCTAACATTTATTTAGAATGTAATTGGTCAGTAAGGCTATAGGATGGTCTTATCATACCTTTTTAGAGGATTCATTACTACTTAAAGACTCTCATATTAATTTATGATGTATTTTGTGAAATCATCATATGTCCAGGTTTATGGATAGATACCCCAGTTCTAGTAGATATTCATTTTACATTAATCAATGTGAAAATTCATATATATTATAGGTCATACAATAAAATTATGATATTTATATATCTTATTTCATCCATTGATTAAAAAATATTCATATATCATAGATTCCCCATCTTGTTTAGTAATTACAGTGTAATATTTAATTAAATTGGGGTATGTTTCAATGTTTTTTAATTGTACACTCTATATATTATCTCAATCTATTATGGTTTCTACTGTGAATATTTTTTGTATCATAGAAATGAAATTTGGTTCCAATTTAACCTTCTTATATGAGTAATAACCCATGTAGTGTGGAGCAATAAAATAGGACATGTCATACATTTAAAAATTATGTGAGGTGGATCCAAACATGTAAATTTACATCATGAGATAATTAAAAGTAAAAATATAGTTCCAAAAAAATATATTGTTTTGTAATAAAAATTTCAATACCATTAACGATAACCAACAAGGGGAGATGGATCTATAAAGAATTCTGATGACCCCCTGGGTAAATATAGCCTTCTTTGAGGGATATTGTTTTATTAGGGAAATAGATATACGAATAAAATTAATAGAGAATATGGGATTGGAGAGATATGCATTCACGATCATAAAAATATATCTACCAATGGGAAGTGTATTTCTGATCTTGTGATTAATATGTTCCATTGATGGTGAAAATGATGATTTGATGATATATGTTTTGAACCTCGGGGTGGTTACATATTCATCCTATCAAACCATGAATCAAAGTCCACAATGTTTGACTGTAACCATTTCCGGTGAAGTGATTGGACAATACATTGTAGTTTAAAATCATGAGAAAAAAATGATTATATTATAAAATAATAATAACAGTTAATTGAGTATGTATTATGTATATGTGGATGTTCTAAGAAGATACATTGGGTTATAAACCTACATGGGGGACTACTAAGGGTAATGGATCATTTAGTGGAGAAGTAACCTATCAATTTTTCAGAAGATGAAATTATTCAAAGAAAATATATAATGTTAATTTTATTTTAGTTATTCAAATGGAATGATTAACTATGAAATATTAGGATTCCAAGATCATACTTAGTGTGAGAAAAAATATAAAATACAATATATAGAACATTGTTTGAGAGTTCAAAATTACATTTAAATCAGGAAAAAATTGTATAGGGATATCATCCTCCCATATTATTTCAAGTAATAGTTTTGGTAGAGGATTTGAAGAAGGGTGGATATGAAATATTTTATGTAAAAATATGTAATTTTTAGGTGGTATTATCTATTTTAACATTAAAATTTAATGGAAAATAAAACCTTCATTGATAATGGAAAGAACTCTCTAGTGTTTCATAGATATGTTCCCCCATTATCATGGAAATCCATTACCATGACTCCACATAGGGTTCAACCTATCTATGGTGATATTATTAAGATTCCTTTTATCAATATAGAATATGATCCAAGTGGTGTGTGATGATACACATGTCATTATCATGTGATTATGATGGTTTTGGAATTTTTTTTACATTTGAATTCATTTTGATTCCATTAAAAAGGCATCCAAAAGGAGAACAGATACCTAGTATAAATATATTCATGGAAGGATTCATTCTTACATAACATATGGAGAACAAACGTGTGGTCAGTATACGAATGTGTTCATCCATTGTGGTTCGAATATGTATGAGGGTTTATTCCCTAAAATAGGTGATAAGTAGAAGTGTATATGATATATGGGATATGTTAAAGAATGTTCTCAAATTGGATAATATTTGAAGTTGGTAATACATCTTGATGATTATGCATTAAATGGTTGAGTCATTTCATAGACACAAAAAAGTTTCTAATTGGTGGGGGATGTTAATCAAGAAGATCTAAATATGTTTTTGTGTCATAGTATAAATGTACACACTTGATCATCTTATAGAGAATAATCTAAAATATTATGATGGTGTGTGGAAGGATAGTTCATTTTCATACCTTATTAAGGTGGATATTATAAAATATTAGTGAAAAATGTATAGATAATATCTTGGTAAATGATTGATATGGAATACTACATGACACGAGTTCAATAAGAAGGGACCATGAATTAATTTTTCCCTTAATGAGACCTAGGAACTGGATCGTGAAAAATAATTCATAGGGGAGATATTTTAATGTCCATTGACTAACTAAGATATTTTCTCCATTAATTACTCTCACTATACATTCCTCCGTCACATACTCCAATAATTTTGTAGAAGCAGATATTTATAGGTAGGAAATGAGTCAATCATATTATGAGATAAATTTTTTTTTGTATTGAGGTGTTTTTGGCAGCATAGTCACAATAAACTGGAGGCTTCACTAGCTATTTAAAAAAATATATGTGATCCACACATTTTATTGGAGTATTTAAGAATGTGAGAGGATCACATTGCCACACGGTGACTATATTTTGGATGTGTGGAGCACGGGAAGTGGGGGATACATAATAGATAATCTATATAATGAGTGTTTTATCTTGAGGTTATATAATTTCTAGGTGATCATACAGGGTTACAATATTTGTCAAGATATGGTGTAGGGTTGTCTCCACATTTTAACCTCTAGAAATTCCTTCCATTTATTATTTATAATTTTTTTTAATTTCCTAGTATAGTTATATGAGTCACTATGGTAATATAACATGAGGAGGATTATAGTTACTAATCAAAAATTAATATTCATCTATTCTACTTTTTTTTGTTTTTATTAAATTATGTAATAAAAAAATATATGAGTAAAATTGAATGTAAATATAATATACCATAACATGCACATAAAAAAATTATTTATATTAGAATGAATCATATTTTTTTAATTTTTTTTTACCTACGTCACATCATTATTCATTATTCCGTATGATAATCAATTTATGTAATTTTTTTCATGAATTAATACCCATTTATATTTTCGGGTTGAAATCATTTAGGCCATAGAGACTTATTCATGAAAACATACTCTAACTCTTATTATAATCATGTAATATGGAAATATAAATTTGGAGTGGTGAAATGTTTAGGATCTAACTTCATAATATCCAATTTTATTCATTGAAAATTTCAACTTCATAGTGTGAAAAGTTTTCCTAAAAAAAATTGAAATAATTTAAATTAAATAATAGAGTTGAATTCAAAATTATTTCCATTTTGGATGATTGGTACACCTATAAAAATATATCTCATTTCATATAAATATATTTTAACCTTTAAGACCATGTTTTACATGAATTATGGAACAGATCACACCTCCTCCAATGTCAGGCCTCAGGTCATCCACTAATCGAGGAGTCACAAAGATCTCATAGTGGAATGAATGAGAAAGAGGGGGGAGAGGTTGTGGGATGGAGGATATAACTAGTTTAACATGTGAATAATAAATAATTAATAATATATACCAAGATAGTAAAACTATATAATGAGAAAACTAAATAGCAACATCCCTCTATCGGACGATAGATCTCCTCAAAGTGGCACAACACCACTGTATTTATGTGAATATACACATCAATTCCACTATCTTGGAATCATGGAAATATTATACTCAATATATAACGTAACTACCATTTAAATTTCATAAAGCTTCATATTTCAATTTTCATTTGGAGATCTCATTTTAATTCATTTTATTGAATAATGAATTAATAGGTCATTACCTTCCCCAAATTCCCATATAATCGTCTTCTGGTATATCTTGAATTAAATATTACATTATTCTTATTTAAAGACAAATTCCATTTCTATGTAGCATCCAAATTTTATATGATTGAATTATTGAATTTCCATATTCACATAATAGAATTTTCAAGGCTACAAACCTATTTTTCCCACACAGTCAGTATTTTTCATGTTGAAGATTTCATGATGACAATATCAATTGTCATCCATGTAGATTTTTCTCAAATGTATCCAATTCACATGTATGTATTCATATTTCCATTTAAAAACACTATCCAAAGGGTGTATGGTGGAAGTAACATGATATTATTATAAAGAAAGAGCTTCATCATTCATAAATATGTTTTTCATAGTGGTATCACACGCCTTCAGATAATATCCATTAAATTATGGGGCCTCAGTATGGCCATTGATAGTGATCTAGGGATATGGAAGTGGTGATGATGGTATTATATGGAATTTCTGACTAAATTTATGATACTATAAATAAATTGAAGTGACATTTAAATATGTTGAATTACATTGGTTACCATTACATGACATAATAGTATATTTATGAAACCATTAAAAAATCAAGATTATCATTATATAAGGTAATATTTACCATTACTCATTAATGTTGGTCACTAATAGGTATCTCATGAGTTAACATTATGTAGTTAGATAGAATTTTTTTTACCCTTATGCAACTTTTCTAACCCTTAAAAACTAATCATATACCCTTATATGGTACATAAATATCATGGTCTCCATTACATAGACTTATGAAATTTGATGTTTCCCGTATGTGTCACTTGAAACTTATATATTTGTTAAGGTAATGGTATTTTAACCCTTATGAAGTCCATAGAGAATTCATATGGTTATGAAAAACATAAATTTTATAATAATTTTTATAATTTGCGAATTTTCTACACTTTTATCCAAATTAATCAATTAATTGAAAAGGACATTATATAAAAAAAGTAATTAATTATTTCAAAAAATTAAATAAATTAAAATCATTATAGAATTTTTTAGAAAAATTTCATAATGTTTATTTCCATTAGATAAACACACATATGAACTATACTAGACTTATAGGATTGAATCTCATTAATAAATTTCTATGTAAAGTAATTTTGGAAACATTTAAATATTAATGGAACAAAATAAAATTATTAAAAATGTTAAAAGAAGAAATCCATTTATTATAAAATATCATATTAATGTAACAATTTTAAAAATAAATTTATCAATGTATTTTTTTCAATAGAAAATGATAGAATTTATTCATCCTCCCATTTGAAATTTTCATATTCATTATTTTCTATAAATATTATTAATGATCTACCAAAATATATTTTTCATTTCAGATATGATAAATATTATATTTGATTTTTCTCATACCATGAGTTCATGATCCTTTTAATATGCCTGGGAAGGATCTATATTAACCTCATATTAATAAAAAAATTACATCAAATCATAAGGAACATCATTAAGGATTCAAATATCATTAGGTATTAATGATAATATAATCTGATATTTTAATATTTAATCCAAAATAGAAGGATTATCTGAAAAAAACAATTTATCATTTCTAAATTATATAATTAATGAAAATTTCCCCTTAAAGTGATAATTACTACTCCCAAAACATAATTTAATGAAAGGATAAATGTATGGAATAAGAAATATGTTCACCCACATGAATATTTTATACTTTTTTTTCAATTTTTTAAAAATAATTTTCAATATTTTTATTGGTTTGAATCTTATTATTTGAAAAAATATAAATATGCCACCCAAATCCATATAATAAAAAACCCATCAATTTCGAAAAAATGATTTCTTTTCATTCCATAGAACTAAAAATTAATTTTTAAATTTTATTTATTTCATTGTTTGAAAATAATATCACTACAATGAATGATTTATTATATTTTACTAAAAACAAAAAATTTCAAACTCAAACTTATTCCTCATAATGTTTTGCATTACATCCCTAATGAATTCCATAACCCCATCACGTAAACATTGAAGTATCATGAAAATACCATGATTTTTTTGTAGTAGATATGATTGATATGTACTGTGACCATTCATAATAAGGATATGAATTTCTCAATGGGATAGAAAATTATTAATTTAAATTATGACTCAAGGATAATTTCATATTATAAAAAATTACAAAAATATTTAAATTTTGATATTCCACAGTCATATCATTGAAATGATTCAATAAAAGTTCTTGTAGTTGGAATTCCCCAATATCCCACATGAAATATTCACAATATATAATAGAATTATTGTCTAAATATAATCTCATGAATGGAACATTATATTTGTTTACAAGAACTTGTGTAATTTCATAAAAATTACAATTAAATATATATTAATTTCAAAAAAATTAATCATGAAAAATAATAGGGTAAATTCATCTACATGAATCAACTAATTACATTAAATTATGATTCACCAAAATAACCTATCAGTTTCATTATAATTATCCATTTATCTACTTTACTCATCTATATCCATTATCATTAAAATATAAAACGTGGTGTAATGGGTTCATGGGATTTATAAAAAACCCATGAATCTATGGTTGATCGTTTAACAAATAATATTGAGTGTTCCATGTGAAATCTCTTTGTAAAATCAAAACTGTATTTTTAAACAAACAAAATGGATTTAAAATATAATAAATTTAATAATGATACTATAATTCAAATAAATAACTATTCTTCGTTCTTTTTATTTTTTGGGGGCACTTTTTTCTATCATGTATTTTGGAAAGAATATAAATCATCAAAGGAAAAATACCATGTAATTAATTCTCAAAAATATACAGGGATTTGGATGAATCTTAATATATTCTTGTAAAAAATTACTAAGTAGAAAATAAAAATGAGGATAAATCGTGGTTTTATTCCCCAATTGGGCCTTTAGTTTTGACTATCACTAGAAAGGAATTACCAAATACTATAAAAAATCTATTCATGGGAGGATCTTTATGGAGTTATACCATAACAAGATAATTTTTCCATTATTCACTAATTCTAATTTTCTATTAGGGCAGTATGGATAGAGTACACCAAATACACCCTATGGAATTATAGTAAAACATGATTATTTGTTGAAGGATGAAATATGATCCCCCCACATTGTTCGGTTCCACTTATACATCCTCATCTTTATTATCTAGTTCTTGGTCAATATGGGATGCATCATTGCAAAAAATTAAAAGGGATGTTAGAATCAAATTGTAGATGATGTAAATTATATCATGAATAATTAATAAGAATTTATCACCCATTAATATAATAATCCTCTATATTATTTGATTATAAAAAAATAACCTGGTTGTCCTCATGGGCTCCCAATAATATAAACTCAATAAGTTCCATGAGCTCTATGTATTCAACATCTAGAATATCTATTTATTTTTCATCTTTCCCAAGAGAAATATTGTTTTTCAAATATGAAAATAAAATTCAGTGAGGGGAGATAATGAATTTAGGTTTATGCAAATTAGATGGAATTGATTTAACGGAAAGATTAAATCACATGTAAGTTCAAATTTAATCTCTCATTAATTAGTGAGTTCCTGATAGAGTATAGTTAAACTAGACATTGGTAGGTAGTGAGTCTCATCTATGTTCTATTTTAATTTCCCCATATGTGTGGTATTGTTTCATTCCATATCCATATATAGGTATAATGGTTCCGATTCTTTTAATTTTAAGATAATGATAAATGTTTCATTTTAGTATTTTCTAATTTAATAAATAATTGATCATTATATTTTTTATGTATCATAAAGAAATTTCCATATGAGTCTTCATCATCACTCTATATCATTTTAATGTAGATTTTTATCTATATTCTAAGATAGTTGGGATTTAGATATTTTTATTTAATGCCTCATCCACATGGATTTGAATGATGGTTGTGGAGATTTATTTATTTATAGATCATGTTCTGGTTCCATTTGATACTCTAAATCTATATGTTTTTTTATCATTAAATTTAGAATCAATTCATTAACCATTGAAAACAAAAATATTATATCATCTTCATCCTATTCTAAAAAATTATAGTAATCAGTCAATTTATAAAAATAATCCGTTGAAAACATCATTGGAATATTAATTTTTTATAATGTTTTTTTAAAATAAAAAAAATGTTTAATTTTTTTTAAATAAAAAGTAAATAAATAATAGATTTATTCTCCAGTTAAATATCCATGTCATGACATACCTGTTAGAGAGTGGTACAAAATCTAATATTCATTTTCCTAGTGGATGACCACATATGATTAGGGTCATCTCATAGGGTTATCATTACAGAATAACATTAAGTAATTCTAATTCATATATTATACATTTTATAGTTTTTATTATATAATTAAAAATATCATTTTTGGGAAATAGAATGAAAAATTAATCTATCCAATAATTTCTATTAAATATAGAATAAAATTAGGAAGAAATATATTTTCCCTAGTGATTAGTTATATGTGATCCTTCATTACTTATTATTCATTATTCTTTTTGATAATCCATTTATAAAATATCTTTAATGAATTAAAATACATTAATGTGTTGAGTGTTAATATTTTCATTCATGATATAATTATTTTGCACAAATAAATCTACATCTTAATATTATAATTGAAAATAAATCACCATAATCTTGAGTGTGACACATTCAAGGATTGTGTTCTATTGTATGATGTTTCATCTTTAAAAATACTAAATTCCATCATGTGAAATGTTTTTATTAGAAAATTAAAGATTAACAAGTAAAATAAATAATAGATATGAATTTGATATTCCTTCAATAGTATATTATCACCATAAAAATAAAATTATATCTCATTCACTATAAAATAAATTTTAAATTTAAGAAAATTATGTATCAAAATTCTGAAACACCTCAATCCTCACCAAATACTAAAACTTGGGTCCTCCAATCAATGGGGATATTTTAAGTTATCATAATGGAATAAATGAGAAAGTAGGAAAGTGGTAGAGAATATAGTTGTAATTTAAACTAATTAAAAACATGAAATAAAAATAATTCATGAGTTATAATGATAAATTGTAACTAATAAAGCTCAAATCCAGAAAACAAGAACCCTTTGGTCAAATTATAGATCATTTCATCATGGAACAACACCGCATCATTTATAGTCAGGGAATCATCTATGATATATTCTTAGAATATCATAATTAATCTCCTAAACACTTCAAATCTTCACTAATATGAATTTTATGATGTTTCCTCATTTAATTTCTAGGAATAGATCAACTAGTCATTCCCTTATTGTTAGAGGGATAAAATAGGTGATTATCTTCCTCAAATTATCATGTCATTATATTTGTGTATATATGGATATATAGATTCATTTATCCTTATTTTTAGAAACATTAATTATATATGTGGAATCTAGGTAGTAACTGATTGAATTTGAGAATTTCCATTTCCAAATAGATGAATTTGCAGGTCTACAACGCCCTTTTTATTACATATCTAATATTATTCACATTTCTAATGGCATGGTGATAGAAGAAAATATTATGCAAATAACTATTTTTCTTTCATATCTAATTAACATATTCTATTTAATGTATATATTTATATATTCATGGTCGTTGGTGAATGGTAGTGATACCATGGACATTATATTGAACAAAAAATCATTCCCCCAAAAGTGATTTTCATATTTTTTCAGATCCATGTCCTGATATCCATGGAAATTTGTATGGTAAAATTCACATTGACTGTGACCTCTATCCTCGTTGTCATCATTGAGGGAGATCTTTGAGGGTTGAAGTAGCCCTTACCCAACCTAGATGAAATTGATGTTAACATTACTATTTTTGGATGACTTGGTTAGCCCATATGTGTATTAATTTTACTTTTAGAGAAAAATTTAAAAAATAGTGTAAATTTTCATAAGACAATATTTACCATTATACATTGCTAATATGAATTATCTACCCTGAAAAAACTAATGGTTTACCTTTACTATGAAGGTAGAAATTAGTGGGCACCCCGACCTTTCTTGTTTGACCATTACACAACTGATGTAGAAACCTTGTGTTGTGCATATAAACCCTAGCTACCATTATATAGACATTGGAAATTGATCATCACACTTATACATATCCTAAAGATCTATTTTATTTATAATTATTCACATGTTACACTTACACAACTACTTGGACAAGAATAATGGTAAAAAATGAAAAAAAATTAATGTTCTTAAATTTTTTCATTTTGATGAAAATTTTATATATTTAAACATTAATTGAAAATAGACCATATATAATTAAATCAATTATTTCATTGGATAAATGATAAAAAAATAATATAAGACATTGTGGAAGATGTCTAAATTTTTTCATGAAATGTATGTGCATCACCCCCTTCCCTACATCCATAGGATCAACAATATAAATATATATTAATATAGTTATTTTTAAAAATATTATAATACTTATATATTACATTATACAATATATATTTTATTAATTTTTATATATATGTCAATAATGAAATTTATACATATATGTAATCTATTTTTTTAATGATTTATAAATCCATTTTTATTGAACTTATAAAACACTATATATATTATTATAATTGAATATATATATAAAATAAATTTTAGTCATATGAATTATATTCATAAATCTATAATGAAATTAAATCTAATAATATGATCTATATAAAAATATATTCATTTTTAAATTATTATATACATATATATCTCTCTCTATGTGTGTGTTAATGTAACATAAATTCTAATATATATATTTGTAAATGCATATAGATTTACTTTAAATATAGTTCTCTAATATATATATATTAAATAATAAACCCACATAGATGCACATGCACATATATGTATATATATATGAATATATAATAATATAACATGAAAAATATTTTATATGGCATGAGATTGCTCTCAAGACATTATTTGGCTACTCATATTGTGCTTTTATGTAATCTATTTTAAAGGAATATGGAAAATATTCAAATGGATTTTTGGGCCTTGAAAAAAAGTCTTTAAATTTCATTTTTCCATCATACCATTAAAATTTTAATTAAATTGGTCTATTAGGTGTATTTTGTTCCATGTTGTTTGGTATGGGGCTTAAGCCATAGGTGTTCATGTGTGTGTATACTGATTGTAGTTTGTAATCCCTTCTACCTGACACACACACACACACAAACATATGTATACCCAATCACAATCTTTTATCTTTAGATTATAATATATATGTATAATATATATGTATTTAATTTTCAAACATACACTTATGAATATAGTTGTACTGACAATCAAAACAATATCATTAATATAAATAATAGATTTAAAAATTTATCATTAATTAAAATTAATTAATAATATATAAATTCATCAAAATCATATATATGTCTCATATTATTACTATATATTTTTTATCTATTATAATATATTTAATTAATGTTATTAAAATGTAATTAAGCCAATGTTATATAGAAATACATATATATACATTTATATACATATATATATATATATATGAATATATATATATACACAAATGTATTTTTATATTATATATATTTTTTAAAATGTAATCATTTTAATATAAAAAATAACGAATGGAATTTAAAAATTATAGAAGATAATTAGGTTAAAAAATATATTTTAATTAGTAAAATTCATTACTAATATTTTGCATTAAAATAAAATACTTATAAATTATATGAATATATCTATATTTTTTATATAAATTTTTTATTCATTTATATAGTTTATAATATTTTAAAAAAATTAAATAATATAATACCAAAATAATTTATAATAATTTATATGTTTTGGTATAATACTAATATGACATATATTATATAATTAGTATTTAATTTTATTTATATAATTGAATTTAATAATATTATAATATTATATATTATTAATTAATTGATTATTTTTTATATAAACTACAGTAACATTAAATTTTGTGTTCCTTTTATAATGTTGAACATACACATATAAGTGTTGATTTGACCCATTACAAAAAATGAAATTTCTATATTATGGAAATAACACATAAATAAAATAAATTTTATGTCTGTTTTATTAATTATAATATTGAAAATATTATTGATATTAGGTATAGATGAGAAAAAAATTGCAAGAATCTCTCACACCAAGGACTCCAATAGATCATGCCTCATCTCTCCCTATAAGGATTAGTAATAAAAAACATCACCAATTTTGTTATGTATTTATGGACCAAATTTCCTAATAAATTGAATGCCCAAATTCCATGTGTATGATGTCTCAAAGCACCTAGTTATTATCATTAAGAATGGACCATGTATGATGTTACTCCACATTTATTATTTCCTATAACGAAGGCTACAAGACATTGTGTCTCTCATAGAATCTCTATGCTCAGCACCAAACCACAATTCATTGTGATTTTTTGTGGCCTATGTTTTTTAATCTACATTTATAACTTCTAATTCGGTTCCACCTTATAGATCGAAATTATGTTGTTCCATGTGTGTCTGCATGTCGACACCTTTAATGCCTCCTAGTTGAGCCTCCATTGATGATCCAAGCCCCATGCTTGCAATGAAAGCTCCACAGTGACAACCCAATAGTTCACATTTCATGGTCCATGAATAAATACAACCATATATTTTACAAAAATTAATAATTAATAGTTTAATTCATTAAATGAATTTTAAATGTTAAAATGTAGTTTTTATTTTTGAAATTTTATTATTAAATTTTTTAATAATTTTAATACTAAAATAATTAATTAATATGAAATTTTATATAATGTATATTATAAATATTTTTATACATATAAATATAATTATTTATGAATGCTATTATAAATTTATAGAATTGAGGATTTATATTAAAAAATAATTTCACATTTTTTAAAATATAAATTTTATTAAATCCATATAAAAAGTAATTGTATTATTTCTAAAATAAATATAATGTATATTTAGAATTAGTAATAAAAATATATCTATATATAAGTAATTGAAAATATATAGAAAAATAATAGAGTGAGTTCTAAGGAAAATATTGATAACTCATCAGTGATGTATAATATTTAAATTTACCATCAACCGGACACATAGTGAGGCTATTATGACTAGAAGTGTGTGTTGTAAATTTAAAGATACATTTTTCAAATAATGAGTATGAGAAACAAAAAAACAAAAATTCTTTAATTTTTCAAAAAACATTATGAATATATATATATTTCAATTGAAATGTGTATAAATTTAACTCACATCAATATGGAACATGAAGTAACAAAAATGACCAAATTTACATCACATACTGGTAATCGAGTAAATGTGATATGAGTGTTGTATTACAATATATGTTTTCTTATTTATATAAAATTTAATACATTTAATTTAGGTATTATGATTTATCAATCCTTCATCCCTAATTATTTAGTAATTATCTTTTCATTATTGTTTCATATTTATGATTCATTTATTTCAATATTTTCTAACTAATGTATACATTATTTTTAATTGGTGGACCAGACTTTTTTCCATACTATGGGTGGTGTTTTCTCTTACTAGAAGCATGATTAGCCACTAGTGTAAGTTGTTATGAGGGACAATATAATAGAGGGATACATGATCTCCAATGTTATAATTAATTTGTTTGAGATAAATTTTAAATGTTCATAAGAAACAGTACATATCAATATCTATTTTTATTTATTAAAATAATGGTAAGGTAAATTTAAATATAATTGTAATTTTTACAAAATGTATATTTTTTTGATAAATATTTTATTTTATGAATATAGTTTTTCATTGTAAAAGTCATGTATAATTTATCTTATGAGATCCCCCAAAACACCATGAGAACATAATCTGCTAAAGGAACTTATCATTGTCCATCCTTCTTCAATCATGGTGTGATTATCCACCGGTAGAAAATTCAATATAGATTATAAAAAATTCATTATAATTGATATTGATATAATTTAGATAATATCATATACTCTATTTTTTTTATATGAGAAATGAAATCATATTTAGAGTAATAATGAAAATGATATGATGGTTAAAGAACCTTTGGTTGATAATTTTGTACAAAAGAATAATTTTATAGTCTATTTTACCATGATAAAATTTTGGAGTTATATATAGAATTAATAATGATATCAAATGTAATTATGACATTGAATCCTAATAGATATGACCTTTTCTATGTCAAAATGATGAACAATGAAAACATAGTGGATATCAACATGCTATTTTGGTTCCCTATATGACTAAAAAACTAATACATAATACAGAATTGAAAGTAAAATTCATTTTATGATTTTGAAAATAAGATAAATGGGGTTTCTATTATGATATTTTACATTGTGTGATGAAGTAATAAAACAACATGTGAGTTTTCAATATTTCAGAGACACTGTAGAGACAATAATTCGAAAACAACTTGGATATTTCTTCTAAAAACATACTTGAATTATATAGTCTACATGATTAATAAAATATCATTTCTAAACCTTTTGTTTGGGCTCATAAAAGGTAAAAATAAAATCATTGGTCCTTTTGACAATATTGTTATGGAATAATTCTCCCATTTTCCAATACATGTCCTAAAATATATATCGTATAAATACATAGTTAACAACTCCATGTCATCCCCCATAGGGCTTCACAGCTGAACCAAATCCTCGGGAGTGTGTATGAATAAACGAATGATTATATCACATGAATAGATGATCTACACCTAGAGGGGGTTAAAAAATTATAATAATTTAATTCAGAAAATTCAAAATTCACAGTGAATATTTTTTAAATTATTGTAATCTAACATAAAATATAATTTCATGAATTAAGAATTATAAATTTTAGGAATTTAATTTTTTAAATATTGATGATGTAGATATTTAAATAATACCAACTCTCCAAGCCTTATTTTGATATATAATTTATATAATAAACTAATTATATAATTTTTCTAAAATAAACACAATTATTTTTTCTAGAATGTGTTCCCAGAAAAAATAACCATTCCACAAAATAAGTATTTGGTATGGAATTGTTATGGAGAAAACAAATAAAAAATTATTGGAATAAGTAAACTAAATGGTCATTAGATATATTAAATTAATAATATTTATCAATTATAAAAATTAAAATTCTTATTTTTTGGTTTTTTATTTCTATGTGATTAATCTCTTGATTGAATTTTTGTTTATAAATATTTTTGTCTTATTATTATTATTCTCTTATGTGGATTATTTGTAATTTTTTATAATATTTTTATATTATTTAGGAAAAACATTTAAATAGGTGTATTACCCATAATCTAGGAAATCCTAACTATAAGTGGTTTTTGATACACTTATGTGCTAGTTATCCTTACCTAAGGGCATATTAGTCATTGTAAGAGAATGTGTTGAGACATACATGAGATTTTTATTGGGGGAATCACTCTAACATAGTGAGCTCTTGGGTATTCAACCTTTTGGCAGTGGTTGATTCACCACTAGATATTTTGGAAGCTAGATATGAAACCCCTATATTGAAAAATTAGTGTGTTACACATCCATTGATTTATAATCAATTGTATTAACATTTTAAGGTATATAATTTACCTTTATGGGGAGGAGGGTTCATGCTTCCCTTACACAGTGTGTGAGAATCCATGATGTGAAGTTAGTTTTGTAAAGAATATTACAATGGCATAATTTGTGGAAAAAAATGTCCCCTTCACCTATTTTTTGATTTTTTTTCTTCATATAAAGGTTCATGTGATCTATATCATTTCATTTATAGAAATTGAATAGATAATAGAGAACTAATAATAATTTGCTGAATTTGGTGATCTTGAGAGGTTGAGGAATTTTCAAGATTCCATTTCTGAGGGTGATCATAATTAATTGTGTATTATTTTTAATAATAGAGATATTACTGATTGAATTTTTTAGAGGATAAAATAAAAAACAATAAATCATATATGGGATCCATTATGTGAGGTTTATCCATATTTACTGGGACTTGATATGGTTTTATTGTTATTATTTAATCTATTTCATTATAACTTTAGTTTTGGTATATTAATTCTTATTTGGGTGAGTATTTTTGGATTACTAATCATAATTTCATCAATTCATAAAAAAATTTCTGTCTAAAATTTATTATTATATATTTCAATGGATTTTTTGAAAAACAAAAAAAACATATGACGAATTTAATTCAATGGATTAGGATTACTGAGGTCAAAAACATTTACATTATCCGGTGAAATATATATTATTGAAATAATTCTTTCAACATTTGGAATTTATTTTCTTATTTCATTACTTCATATATTTTCTACTTTTTAATATAATCTCTCTTTTTGGTAGTTTATTTATAGTATTGATCCCATTATCTTGTTTTTTATGGTTAGATGTTGGTAGAATACCAATTTCATAGTATTTTGGTGTATCTCACGGATAAAATCCCCTGAAAATTGGTATTATATATATCTTATAAAGTCAAATATATTTCTATATATAAGATTTAGATTGATAAGTTTGACCACTATAATGACCTTAATTTGTGTAATATTAATATGTTTTTTATCATTTTGTCGAATATACTAGAAGATTGTTTAGAAATATCATAGAATATAATCACAAAATTATCATATAATGGGTATACTTTTACCTCTTTTGACGATGTTGACACCACTATTTAATATATATAACATTTGTTGTCATTTTTTACCATAGTATATAAGCTACCCTGAGAAATGGTTCATTAATATTTTTATATTGGAATCTAGTTGTAGACTAAAATTTTTTATAATATAAATCCTCTTTTAGAAAAGGATTAATATGAAACCATATCATTTTATTTATAAAATTTTCTTTTTTCCCTGAAACAAGGATTCATTAAAATTTCTTATAATGCTTTTAGACTTAGCCAATTTAAATTCATAGATATTGGATGATGACCATGCGAGTTTACTATTAAACATCTTGGATGATTATTTTAATCATTTGATGGATTTGATGATTTATGAACATAATTAAATGAAAATATAGAATTTTTATTCAAAAATAATGAATAAGGACCATTATATTCGTGTTATGAAGATGGAGGGCATTGGTATGAAATATGGTCATGTGTTATAAATTGTGATGGGTCAACGAAAATTCAATATAATTGAGAAGAATGATGGTTTTTGATTTGAAAGTTTTATTTTATCTTTGTGTGTAATACCAACCACATTATAATATATTTTTCAAAAAATACTTATATCGATAATACATAAAAGAATAATCTATCATACCATAGTAATGATAGTGGTGAGGTTTTATGAATCAATTTCATATTCCTTATAAATGATCTAGTTAAACATATAGTTTATCATTATTTTTTATACAAGGAATTTATTACATGTGATTTAATGTGTCCCTTAGGTGGAAGAATGTATGATAGTGGGGAATGGGTCTGAGTGTTTTGGGATCAGGTGTAGACTATACCCTTGTTAGCTTTCTATGTCATCTTTCAATGAATATTATATTTGTCACACCATGTTTTTCATGTCTTGGTTTTGATTCAGGTCATTTGAAATAAAAATTCATTTATTTGGTATTGTGTGAGATTAATGTAGATTATTTATCTTCCATTTATTTCTAATCATCCTTCCATGGGTTCCACATACCCATTTTGGGGGTTTTGGAGAAAAGGGTGGTTACTTCATGATTTGGGAAAAACTGTGAGCCCATTTCCATATTTAAAATCAAAATTTATTTTTTTACTCTATTTTTTCAACACTTTTCACTCATTTTACTTTCTACATGGCCTTTACTGACCCATTAATGCCACCATTTCCTTTTAATCCCATTTGAAATTTATAATCACAGTGGATTTCAGTAATTTATTCACGTGTGGGCCAGCCCATGGCCTTATTTCCAGTTTTTTTTTAAAAAAATTGTTTCATTATAAATTTTTTTTTTGATTTTTTAGTGATTCAAGATATGAATCTTGTCATATAACCCTAGGGGAATCTACATGTTTCATATTTGTTTTTTAGAGCTCATATTCATCACGGATTAGGGAAAACTTTCTCAAGGGTTCTCAAATCGTCCAAATTTGAGAAGGTAATTTGATTCTTTCCAAAACATTAGTTTTTTATTAGTCATAAATAAAATCCTATTTACATGGTTCCTTCATACCTATATATCCTCTTCATTTTGTTCTAGGCCATTATCACTCTTCTAAGGGCGTGGATCTGAAGGAAGATGAAGAGTCCTCTAGTTTTCCCGGTGAGTTTCCTTCTTTTTTATTTTATTTACTCCTACTACATTCATTATTTAAATGTTTTTCTTCTCTCCTGGTCATGAAATACCAAGGATTATTATTTGGAATGATTTTGGATGGGTTTTTGGTTTTTTGAGGTTTTTTCATCATAGATCTGAACTGTTAGGAACTACAGTGTGTGATTTTAGTTGTGTGTTTCCATACAACCTTGGATTTCAGGTAGGAAATCCCTTTCACCTCCCTTAATAATTTAATTTTCAATAATATTCATGATATTCTCAAATTATATATTTGGTTAGTGTTGTTGTTCAGCTTTTGGTTAATTTCTTTGTATGCAAAACAGATGTTTAAGCATTGTTTTGTTAAAATTAGTGTTTTTTTGTTATAAATGGGTACAACACTTGCTTAAATAAATGTTAAATTAGAATATGCACCTGTTTTATGTTATTTTAAAAATTAATCATTTTATTGAATAAATTTATGGCATGAAAATGGTATTTTATCCATTTTCAGATGCTTAAAATAACAAGTTTTTTTAAAGTGCATGCCTTTTGTTCGGTAAATTGCCCTATTGGATTATATGCACCTAGTATGATTTAAATTGATTTATTTGGATTCATAAATACATTATCAACATGAAAAATGTAATTTTTGTGTCTTTTTATGACATTAAGAATTATTTTTATTTTTATAATAAAATGGTTTTTTTCTGGGAAGCATGTTTTTGCCTGAGTTGCAAGAAAATGGCCCATTTGGCATCCTTATAAGAATGGTTGTGCTTTGGATGTGTATAATGAATGATTTAAGAAATATATGAAATTATTTTTCTATTGTAAATGGTTTCTATCAACCTATTTATTAAATGTGAATTTTTTTACTTTAGGCAATTGTTAGTTTCAGGAAATGCTTAAGGGCCTGTTTGGCTACTTTTGAGAAAAATGGTGAAATATTTTATTATGAAAACAAACCATGGATGTTTCTAGTACCATGATTATATGTATATAGTGGATAGGATATCCTAACTAATAAATCTTTTTGATCCAATATGAGAGCACCTCATGATGGAATCATTATGTTTTATTTGATTAATGGAATGAGATAGGTCCTTGTAGTGACTTGGGGTGATGTTTTTTGTGAATTATCTTTATATATGTGTGTGTGTGTGTGTGCTATGGTTGGATTCTCTTCTGGAATTGATTTTCTCAAAACCTTATTATATACATGATAAATGGAAACTAGTCATATTAAGATAACTTTATACGAATGATTGCTACACTGGTAGTGGACAGACTGACTAGTGTCCCATAGTAGGTGTATATATTATGGGTTTATTACTATGTGATAGGGACCCTCAATCTATCCTGAGTTAGGGATCCCATGAGATTGGTAGTTTTTATTTTAATTGTATGTGTCATTATAATGGTGATAGAGTATCATATATTAGTATATTCAAGATTATTATTGATCTCATTATTTCACCCATTTCCATTGGATTTCAGTTGCATATAGTGATGAATATGAAGCTTTTATGTATATTTACATTTCCCTTATTATGTTATTACTATTGTTCCTTATTGGGTATTTTTTTCTTCAAATGTTTTCTTCGGGTTTTGATACGGTGTATGAAAATGGTTTTCAAAAGAAAGTGTTTTCTCCCCTTCGTACAACTATGAAAATGTAAACATCACTTCCCACTTTAAAATGAAATTGGGAAACTAGATGAATGAACCATGTTTTGTAAATGAATAAGAGAAATGGATCTTACTATGTTTTTGAGTAATCTTATATAAAACCATACTTTTATATTTTATAGATCAAACATTAATTTTATTTTTCTTTTATTTTAATGAATGTGCAATAGGAATAAATTATCTATCTAACCTACTATGTTTTAATACTCAGGAAAATATTTATTTTCTATTTTTATCCCTTGTACAGGTTTTAACTTGACATCAATCACCTTGAGTAATGTTTGATTCTTGTGTTGTAGAGTAACAATGTGGATCACATGGAGGTAGTTTTCAATTAGTTCCAGTCATGTTAATTGTATCAATTTGTTGTACTTCTAGTTTTTTTATACATGATAATCAATTCATTTTTTTATATGTACTGGGATGTCCTTTTATTTGTGTTGTTTGTTTCATTTCTTATATTTTTGAGAAATTATTCCCTTGTCTACTGTAATTATGAAGGAAACTAGTTACCAGCCTTTGGGGATAATGAAATACCATCAGGACCTACCACAAATCGTTCCAGGTGCCCAGTTTGTCGTCGAACAGGGAAATTTAATGAAAAAATATTATCAGAGGGAGTTTTTCTCTTAGATGAAAATTCTTTTAAGATATATCGTTGTTATTTGAGGATTTCAAGGTAGATGGAATTGGATTTTTGGTTTGGGATGGGTAGGTTTGGGAAGAGCTTCATGAACTCTTTCTCATTTTGATCCTCAGGTGTCTATAAGAAGTCTGATTTTATTAGTGTATTTGGTCCTTTTTTATTTTTTAGCTTTCAGATGCGACAAGGGGATTTAGAATAATAGTCTACTTCATATTAAAGGGCCTAGAAAGCAATGTGTATCCAGGTAATATTGCTAATAAGTATCTTTATGTTGGTGGTCGGTTTGAAATATGGCCGCAAACCATATTGTCATGTCACCCACTGACAATAGTTCCCCTTTTAGGCCTCTTAGACTATTCATTAATTCAAAATTTTGTAGTGAAATTTTTTTCTTATGAATATTGAAAATGAGTTTTAAATGAGTGGATGGGTATTAAAAATTGTAAAATGAATTTTCAGAATTTAGTATGATAATGGTTTTGTAATTTTTGGGTTTCTTGAATCCATTCTTGGGGATTAAGAGGAAATGATTTAACAGGACTGAGATTCCTTAATCTAAACTAACTCTTTATTGTAATATAACGTTTGGAATGTGTAGATTATTTTAATGTAATTTTAAAAAAAATTTAAATGGGGTTTTCTATCTGTTGAAAATTGTATGAATCTGATGAATTGGTTTTGTTAAAATGGTATGAGAGTATGGTGTTTTCTTGAAAAAGGGTTTTGGACTTTTTAGCTGTCTGATTAAGAAAATAGATCATGATGAGATTTTAAAATGGTAATGGTCTATTTCTAATAAAAAAATTTCGTAAAAATCAAATTAGATTAAATTTATTTGGTTTTTAGTAAAATGGTCCTTAATTCAGTGTGGGTTGTTTTGTGAAATCTGAAAATGGATTTTGGCTTGGTTATTTGTGTGCCTTGGAAGGTACATGACTTTTGGAATGATTTTGTTTTTTAAAGTCAGTGATTTCATGGGTTCCCACATGTTGGGTTTTGTGTATATATGGAAAGATGGCCCATATGGTATGGTGGATGGGTTCCATTGGTGGCACAAAAATATTCATGTGAGAGGGACTTGATGAATCCCCATTGGGGAATGTGAAAATATACCAAGTTGTTTGTCTTTCAAAAGTGTTTTGAAAAAAAATGTTGTTTTTGTTTTAAAATAATGTTTATGTGGATGGTTTTACCTATCTATTATAAGTTTTGTGTGTATTAAGTATGCTTGCTTGAGATCGAGAATTCATACTCTTGTTGTGTCATGAGATGGGATCTTGTTGGTGGATCAGTTTTGAGGTCATGTGTAGTGGGTTTCTATAGATGTTTTTGATGTTGTGATGTGTCCATAACTGGTACTCAATTGGAAATATTTGAATACGATCAACATAAACATTCCTTCCAAATGTAAAATACACCTTTTAAAATGATGCCTCATGCCATTTTTTGAGTAGAGCACTCATTGGACTCGATTTAATGTGCCTTTAAATGATGGTATGTCTCTCGATTGGGGTAGTTGTTATCAGTGAGTCAGATGTGTTTCTATACATTATTTATCCATTATCCTCCACGTTTGGAGTGAGGGAGAAGGGTTTCAAAAATTTATTAGTTCTCTATTGTGTTAAAATAGTGTTGTTTTAGGAAGAGAGTTTCATAGTGTCCCTTTATCTGTTGTTTCAGATAGGGATTGTGATGTGTCACCATGTAATAATAAGGGTAAGAGTTGAAGTTGGGGATTATCAATACCTATGTTTGATGAAGGATATGCTTCATCCATTAGATCTCTAGCCATAGGTCTTGGTGTGAAGTTGCCTTGTAGTTAGGAATCCCAAGACTGTGGGTACTATTTATATTCTCATGAATTTACCATTTCACTAAGGTAGTTCTTTTGAATATTTTGTGGTTTCAGTTTCCAAATGATTGGGTCCCCTACCCTCTCTACCCAATGTGGTGGGTGTTGGGATCTAGATAGAGAGTTTTGGCCCAGTTCTTTTTCCCTCTATTCAGGATTGGGGGTTTAATTTGTTAATATATTGTTCCTATTAACTTTATTTGGTAGGTTGATGTTGAAGAGTTTTCATTTCCATGTATAGGAGGGACGTTTTCCTAGGATATGTTGAATTCTCACTTTTTGTCATTGATTGTTTGTTCTTAATCATGGAGATAACTTCAATAGGTTTCATATAGTTTCTTCCTATGAATTTTTCCAGTGACAGTTTTTCATAATTGTGGAGAGTCCATTCTACATCTTCCTACAATATTTGGATTTTTGAGGTCTCCGTGGTTTGAGTGATTTTTGGGTTCATTGGGAGACATCCCAATAATCTGTATTTTGTCTTAGTTGTGGAGGTAATGACTCGATCTTTCCATTGATTCTTAGGAAGTTGTTGAGAGATTGTTTTTTTAAGGTAAGAGGCATATGATCCGTTAATTATGGATTATGTGTCTTTGGATTTCATTTTTTGAACTTATTGATAAGAAATACTTATTTTTTATCAACCACCTAAAATATGTTGTCACATTCTAGGGGCAGAAATCCTTAATGGTTTAGAGAATTATCACACACAGTTTTTCTTGTCTTGGTTTTGATCCTGTATAATGAAAATCCAAATATTTTACATGGGTATTGGGTGATATGAATGTTTTATTTTTTCTATTCAATCTATATATAACCATGATACCATGGGTTCCCCATATCTTTTTGGGGGTTTTTGGAGAAAATGGTGTTTACTTCTTGATTTGGGCCAAACCATGAGCGCATTTACAAATTAAAAGGAATTTTTTATAACTATTTCTCTTTTCAACATATCTTACTCATTCCACTTCCCAAATATACTAATCTTACCTAATAAAGACTCCATGTACTTTTATTTTACATAAAAATTTATAATCATTGTTGATTTGGATTATTTATTTAGGTATTAGGCCATCCCATGAGCCCATTTAATATTTTTTCTAATTAAATTATTTCCATCATGAAATAATTGGTTTTTTATATTTTTATCTAATTACACCTATAACACAAGACCGGGAGACTTATGAGAATCCCCATTACCTTTTTTCTTCATTGGATCTCATATTCATCACAAATTAGTGTAAAATATCTCAAGTATTCTCAAATCATCTAGATTTGATACGGTAATTTTATTCATTCATAAATCATTCATTTTTTATTAATTTTCCTCCCAATATTCATTATTAGGTATTTATTGACATAATGAGTCTCTACATTGAAATCTATTCCATTCCCACTCCTCTAAGGGTGTGGATCTAAGGGAAGATGATGAGTACTCTATTTTTCAAGAGGAGTTTCCTACTCCGTTATCCTCTATCCTCCTTCTCCATCGATTATTTCATTGTTTATTCATTTAACCTCATAATTAAAGAACTAGGGTTATGTTTGGGAATGTTTTTAGGGGTTTTTGGTTTGTTTAGCTCATTTCTTCCTAGATCTAGAGTGTTGGGAACCATGATGGATGATTTTAGGTGTGCATTTTAATTCATCCATGGATTTGTGGTAGAATATACCTTGAATATTCAATTATCATTTATGTTTCCTTATTTTATTTCTAATATAATCTTTTATATATGTTTAGAATTATTTTTTAGATTTGGATAAATTTCATGGTGTAAAAAACAGTTGATTAATCTTTTTTGTTAAAAGTAGTGTTCTTTTGTTATAAATATGTACACCAATTAATTACTTAAATGTTTCATTATATTTCTCACCTGGTTTATCATATTTTGAACATGTATATGAATCTTGAATAAATTTATGGAATTAAAATGGAATTTCATTTTATTTTGTGTTCCTAAAATAAGTGGTTTTGATAAAAAGTAAATGTTAGGTAATCGATAAATTTTATGGTTGGAATTTATGAGCGTAGTGTTATTTAAAAATATTTTTTAGAATTATAAATAAATAGGATGCGTGAAAATGGTATTTTGGGGTACTTGTATGGCTTTAAAAATTAGTTTCTGTTTTATAAATAAATGGGTTTTTGGTGGTAATCATGTTTTCTCACGAGATGTCAGAAAATGACCTGTTTGGCATCTTTATAAAAATAATCGTTCTTTGGATATGTAACCTAAGTGTTTTAAAGAATTTATGAAATTTTTTTCTTCTATAAATGGTTGGTATTAAATTATTTATTAAACTTAAAATTTGATCTTTTGGCGATCGTTAGTTTTGAGAAACGCTTAAGGGCTTGTTTCGATACTTTGTGAAAAATGGTGAAATTGTTTATTATGATAAACACCTATGGATGTTTCTCATTACATTATTATATGTATATAATGGATAGTATGTCCTTACTGAGTAATCCTTTTGATACATTATGAGACTACCATGGTATGGACTCATTGTTTAGCTTTTTATTAATGGCATGTTATCGGTCCTTGGAGTGACTCAAGGTGTTCTTTTTTGTGAATTATAATTATATATATATATATTGATTGGATGCTTAGATGGCATAAATTGGCTCACCCCCATTTTCTTACATGTTATTTTGGAACCTTAAATATTGATATAAATTTCTATGAATGATTTTTACACATGTATTGGATGGACTGACCAGTGTCCCATAGTTGGTGAATATATTTAAGATTTATTACTACGAGAGGGGGCCCCTAGGTGTGTCCTGATTTAGGGTCGTCGAGAATTTAGGTGTTTTTTATTTTCATCTTTAGTGGCATGCCAATAGGGATGGAGTCTCATTTATTAGTATGGCCTAGTTTTTTCTGGATCTCTTAGCATCATCCATGTCTATTTGCTTTCAGTTTCTTGTAGTGATGAAAATGATGCTTGTATGTATGTATACATTTCACATATTGTGTGATTACAATTATTCATTCTTGTGTATTTTTTAAATGTGGTGGGATAGTTTTGATAAGTTGAATGAAAATGGTTATCAAATTAAAGTGGTTTATCCCCTTTCAATAAATCTCAAAATATAATCATCACCTTCCCCATGAAAATGCAATTGGAACAGTAGTTTAAAGAACCTAATTTTGGAATTGAATAAGTGGAATGGATCCAAATATGTTTTAGTAATATTTTAGAAGACCTTACATTTATATATTATAATTCAAATAAGAAATTGGGGATTCTTTTATTTTAAATGGTGTTCATTGGGAATAGATTATTTGCCTAATATACTGTGTTTTAATATTCTTGCCAATAGTTATTTAATATTTTTAGCTCTTCTGATTGTTTCAAATTTAGTTAAATTTCCTTGAGAAAAGTGTGATAATTTTGTTGGATAGTTATCATTGGGGCCACATAAAGTTAGTTTGTAATCAATTCTAGTCGTTTTAGTGGAATCATTCAGATGTTCTTCCTTTTTTTGTATACATGGTGATCAATTGAGTTTTTTTATAAATGTGTATTTTTCTATCATTTTATTTTATATATTTGGTTTATTGTATGTATTTGGATTAAATCATATCTTTTTCTACTCTAATTATACAAGGAATTAGTTTCAATCCCATGGGGATCGAGAATGCCCTCCAGGAAAAGCTACATATCAATTCGGGTGCCCAGTTTTTGGTTGACTTAGGCTGGTTTGTGACAATATTAATCAGATGGAATGAATATAATATTTGATATCTATCTTTTGAGTTTAATTTAATCTTTTATTGTTGTATAAGAAAATATATACTACATTATATTTTTTAGGAACCTTTGATGTGCTTGGTAGGACGTGTGCGACTCTTCGATGATGTTTCAAAAAATGACCACTAGATTAGGGGAAAATATGCAAATTGTTTTCAAACAATTTTCATGATGTTTCTTGGGGAATTCTTTTTGGGAAATTTTTAATAAGTTCATAGAATTAGTTTTTTTGGTAATGGAATTCATGTTCAATTGAGGAACATGTTAATTAATGATCGTACACTAAAGATCATTGTTGAAATTGTGGAATTATATTAATAAATGTTTTCATAAATTGTAGATTGGTTAAGCTAGTATATTCATCCAAGAACATAAGCTTATTTTACAATAGATTTTATATGGTGTATATTTTTGTAATTTTTCATGTTTTTACGTTGAAATTTGAAATTCCCCCTTTTAATTAATTTTTTGATGGGATTAATCAATGGATTAATTATTAATTCATGTAAATATATATCATAATACTATTATTTTGTTTGTAATATTTATAAATTTTCATAATACAATTATATGATAATATTGTAACATTAAATGAGGTGGTTTTAAGGTATTTCATTGTTGAAATAACCTTGTAAAATATTGGTGTTACTGTTACTAGATTCATTATTAAGAAATTTACCTTCACATGAGGTATGAGTGTCATTTACATGATTATATATTTATCCTTACTAGATATGTTCTATATGGGACTAAAAAATACATATGTATATCCATGGGGGTCTAATGTTAAATATGAACTCATTCGTCATTATAATAATGGGATGCAAGTCATGTTATATTTTCATAACATACATGAGAGTTACCCTTCCAGACATGGATTGTGTATTCTATAAAAATTTTATGGAACTAGGTGTATCTTGAAATTAAGGATCATGTTTTATTTATGTAGTGGAAAATAGAATTTACATAGTGAGAGGGTTTACCTTTTCATGAGGTAAATTTTTAAGTGATTTTTGTAATTTATTTCTGCAGTCATACTTTGTAAAAACATGTCATTGAGTTGATTGAGGCTTGTCAAATCATATTTTTCTACCTGAGGTACCTTCTATTTCCATTATTTCGTATATATCTAACAAGGTGGAATTGAGATATGTAGGAATAATAAAGAAGATGATATTTGGAGATGAAATGTCTTATCGATGAACCATTTACAATGTTTCACATGGTTAATTATGATAAGTGTATTTTCATATTGAGGTAATGGTTTTAATATTTATTAGATAATAAGGTTAACTTTAATAAATCATAGAGGAGATTTATTAGGAATGTTCATGACCTATAAATGTGGTTAAATATTGGTTTTCCTATTGTTTTGAAATCTTTTCCATTGTTCATTACATTTCATTACACTCAATCAATATATTATTTTCCCTAATGGTTAATTTTTCCCTATTGCATGTTATTTCTTGAATTTTTATTTATTTGTTCCATCTAATTCATTATATTATAAATCATATTGGGGTGTTATTATTTCATAATATTAATAATTATGTGGTCTAAAAACGTCAACTACACAATATTCTTTTTCTTCACTACAAAATAGTTTATGTTTAAGAAAATAAAATTTATTCCTTTATAAAATTGGTCATTTGTTTATAGTTTTATCTTTTCATTTCGATGCTATAATTCAATATCATTACTATATTTTTTGTTATTTTTTTGGATGGTCATTGATACATTCTCTCTTTCATAGGTGTTTTAATGACTCTATGATACCATCCCTTGAAAATTTGCATCAGATTTTTTTAATTAATTGGATGTGATGTATTTACTTATGTTTGTGATTTATAAGTCTAAAGGATATAATTAAATTAATTTTATGCTGTAAATTTTTTCCCTCCTTATCCAAAAATAACATAAAAGTTCTTTTGCATGATCTAATAATAAAATCACCAATATCCAATATAATTATAAGTTATAAACATATAATTAGGATTTTTATCCAAATATTTTTATGAAACCACACTTTCTATTATTGATGGCCCTAAATGGTAGAGATCTTTTTTAAAATATACATTATGCATTTTCTAGTATAATCTAGTTGAATCATGAGATTCATTTTATGCATATGTATCATTTGTGTAGGTTAAAATTAAAATTTCATATTTTTAATTATAAAATGGTCATTTCCCCCATATGATGATTCATTTATAAAAATTAAATAATAATATTTTAGACATAGAAAAAGTAGATGATAAAAAATATATGAGTACCTATCCTATTTTCTATTTTTACCTCAGATGATTCTTTTAATCCTACCAAGGATCCAATGTTATATGTAGTGTAGTCCATTACATTAGAGGAAGAAAATTCAATAGTATTCTCTAGGGATCTTCATGTTTATAGATTGATGATGGAGGATGTTGGGGTAACATTTGTATCCAGGGTACTAATTCTAAATAGTAAACTGAAAATAAGGATAAATGGTTAGAATTTTGATTTTACAATATGGAATTTTATGTTCTATTAATGTTAAAAACAAATCACGTTTAATAATATTTTCTAAAGAATATATCCTGGGATAGTTTGGACTTGAAAAATGTGGTATACCATGGTTAAGATAATTCTGAGGTTCTCTAGGCCTATGTTGTGTCCATTAGTGCATAGTTACATTTTTATTTAGGAATAATTCTTTCACAATCCAATAGTGGTCATTTTATGTGATTTATAGTGTCCCTTTATAAGAATAATGTATGATAGTTTGTATATAATCATATATTTTTATAACAATGGTGAAACTATTTCCTCAATCATCAAGTCAAGTTTCTTGATTGTTTTTTCAATTCATACCTCTTGAATTGGACCGTTTATATATCTATAATGAGTTTCATTTTTTTTATTTTCCCATAAAAAACCCATAATTATTCATGTGTGTTGTTTTTTATTAGACCTAGTGAAGTGATTAGAGGGAATGCTTCTACTGTATGGATGATATTCACACAATTAAATTATATTATGTAGTGGAAGGTATATAGTTGGTACAATATATTGATGGTTTTTTGTTTGGATAGTGTTTTTAGGATTGATTTATCATTGGTTAGAATTATAGATATTGGTATGGGGAGATATGTTCCACTATGGTATGAGAAAATTCATGATTTTTCATGGAATATTATAGTTAGACTCAAGTTTTTTTATTGAAAACTATACAGGACAACTAATAGGATTGGGAATTGTAATCCAACAATAAAATCACATATATTTATTTTTTATTCTGTAAGGTTTTGACTTGTTGAATTTATTGTGTAGTTTTTTTATAAATTAAAATTGAAATTTAAAATAAAAAAATTCAATGTATTTGATATATATATGTCATTTTAATTTAAGTAGGGTTATTATTTTATAAGGATAATTATATTTTTTGGAATGTTTCTGGGTTTCTTTTAGTTTAATGTGATGGAATAATACCATTAACTTTGGGTTATTTAATCTATTAAAATGAAAACCTACCATTATTCAAGGGATGTGTTTTACACTTAGCTGGTTCTTTATCAATTCCAATTATATTAAGATAGGGGATTAACCATTTTTTGAATCATGTTGGACCTTTACATGAGAAGTGAAGCTGGTGAGTCATATCAGTATTGCAAGAGTTTATATAGACTATTATTACACTACAATCGAGTCACCTTTACATAGCCAAGAATTAGGTAATTTTACCATTACATATAATGCTGGGGAGTTTAAAATTTGTAAATCAAGAATGAAATGTTTATATATATACATTTTAATATGTACATTGTCACAAGGGGTCATTCTACACTAACACAATGGGAGATCGACCTTAACTCAATACTGGGGTGTACCTTGATGTGCGATTAATTGTGTAGATTATATTGTAATGGAATCTTTAGTAATCATTTTCTGTGAACATGTTCCATTGAGTTGTTAAATGTTTTTACCTCATATTTATGTCATAAAATTAATGTAACTTTTTAGATGTGTGGTTATTATGAGTGTACAAGGAATTGTGAGATGTTATCCTCCAATTATAATAATCATTCCTACAACCTAGTATTACTGATCTAAATTCTTTTAAATTTTCCATCGAACATTATATAAACTTATAATATTGTATCCTAGGTATTTTTTATAATAAATCTCTTTGGGGGATTTTTCGATGTTCACATAGGTCTATAGTGGGCCAATACCCATAAAATAATTAAGTTATTTTTCTTATTTATTACATTGCAATAAATATTAGATATACATATTGTTAATAATTCATAGTTAATAAATTTATCTATAAAAATTGTTAGCTGATCATATAAATTATTGGATATTGTCTTGCTATATTGGGACTACGCTAGCAACACCACCCACAAAAATGTTATTAAATCTATGTAATTTAAATCAACAGTATCTATGATGTTTGGAAATAATAAATATTACATAGTCGATATTTAAAATTTATATAAAATCTAGGTGAATGTGTTTGTTAATCATAATTTCCTCCTAGAAGACCACAATTCTCAAAAAATAATATTGAAACTATGTATACAGATTTATAATATACTCTAAACAAAGGGTAAATACTTTTTTATGTCGTTATAATTTTTTTAGTTTAATGGTTTTTTCCCTAGGGGATGAACCAATTCCTGATGTAGCTCATGTTCCCTCCATTTCCCAAATATGCACTAAAACTGATTCATTTGACATGAACAACAGATTTTTAGACTATTAATATAATAAAATGTAGTCATATAATTTATGTATGCAATCAAGGACTTCAATCAGGATATACATTAATATATTTAATTTATTTTTTTGTAATTTTATAATATTAGTGTCAAGACAGTGGTTGAAGATATATATATATGGTGTTGTTAACATCATTGTATGACTCATATTGATCAATTAAAGACATCATGATATATATTAGACACACATTAGTTTCTGAATAATTTGTATACTCCAATTATATATGGATATTCCAAAAAATGAGTTCTGCTAAATAAGAGTCTTAATGATTTATTTTGTTAGGAAGACTACAATATAGTGGAAATAGGGGAGGTAAGAGTTAATCTAGAATCTGGTTAGGGACTAATTTGAATAAAATCATGTGATTTCTCAATAAAAAAGACAACCATATCAGATTATATTTTCATGAAATAAATTCCATAAAAATTTAAAATAATATTCATGGTTCATTATAGAGGACTTTAAAACTAATAATGTTCTGAATTTATTTTCAAATTACATTAGTGAAGAATGGGTTCTAATGTTATGAAGATTATTAATATTTTCTCGAAATGAGATTACATTACTAACTTATGTGAAGAGGAGAGTAGTGAGCTTTACCTGTGAAACAATAGAAGATTCTAAATTACTAATATATGTTCTATTTTTCTTATGTTACATTATAGTTTAGTGATTTAATTATAATATATTATATCAGTATACAATATAATGTGGAATACCATTCAACTATGTGTGTTAAAAATGTATGTCTATGTTTTTTGTTTATATTCTAAGAGTCTTAGGAGATCCAAATGATCCTTCACCATTATGATGGGAATCCTTGCCTCTGGGTTTTTGATATATAATTTCACCAAACACATGAGGAATCATAATTCCAACAATTCCCCTGTGTTCGAAAAATGCTATGTTGTAGAATTTACAATAAGGGTTTATAAGTAAAAAAATATTTAATGAAAATTGGAGACATGGTTGTTTAAATAAAATAAAGCCTAGTAGTCATTAATTTGGGATGATTTTATGTTTTTAATTTATAATAGTGTTAGTTGGAGGAGATTAATGTACAGATCCTTGGACTCATGGAATATATCCCTTAATACATCAGTGATGTTCAAGGACTACCTCCTATAAAGGAGGGAACTATTTCAAAACATTCATTTAGAAAAAATAATAGAAGACATCTCTTGAGAAACATAATAAAAAATATGAATCATTCAAGAAATCCTTGATTTTAATCCTTGTGTGGAGAGTGATTCTATGAGTAAACAAAAAATAGAACATTAAATAGATCTAAGTATTTATTTAATTAATTAAACAAAAAATAATTTTTAAATAAATCATTAAAAAATAGTTGTGAAAATTGAAAAATATAATGGCATACTATAGTTGAATAGTAAGTCATTTTTGATAGGGTGATAATCATTCTATCACACTCTAATATTTCTATTGTTTTTGGGTATATTTTTTTGATACTTTGGACTACTTATTCAATAGATGACATTCAAGGGACATTTATTTCAAAACACACAACAATATTTTGACTGGATCAAACCCTAGTCAGAGACATGTCATTGTTTGTAGTTATACTACTTATTCTAATATTAATATGAAAATGTAAAAGCACTTGTTTTAATATTATTATTTAAAATAAAAATTATGTTGCATAACATGGTTTTTAAGAACCATCAAACATATATATGAAATGTGTTAGTTGATATGGATTGTTAATAAAAAATAATAAATTAAGACATATAGTAAATAGAATTATATTATATATTTAAAAAACCATTCATTTAGATGATAATGAATAAATGTTACTTACATGTTCATTCTCAATTTATTTTTTATACAAATATATAATATATCCTAAAATATTTAATTGAATAATTTAAAATTATGACACTGATTATTTATAAATAATAAATATTATATTATAGTTATCAAAAATAAAATTTCTTATGAATTGTACTAAAGACAAAAAATGTGTAAAAGAGTGAATTTTTAATAAAATTAGTACATCATAACATTTGAAACATTATTTTAGGTGATAAATATAAAATGGTTGGAATTATAAAAAGAATAAATGTGAATAATTTTTCAATTTATAATGTAACTAATATCATGCAGTTTTTTTATTTTTCAAAGATAAAATTTATATAGATGAATAGAAAAAACATATATATATTTTTTTCTAAAATATTGAATCTTATTACTTTATCGATAAAATAGACAGGAATATAGTTTTTTTAAAACCATTTAATAAATCAAATATTTTTTATGGAATAAATTTCTTCATGTTAATGATATTATTTTAATTTCATAAAACATTTGTTTAACCTTATAAAAAAAGTTACATTTTTATTTATATGAAAATTTATTTTAATCATTATATTTAATTAAAAACACTTTTGGTAAAATGAATTTTTTACTGACTTGAAGGTTTCATAATATTTATTTAATTTATAATAATCCAATTTATATCTGGAAAATTAAAAACATAAATTAATTAATGATACAATTAAAATTATAATTGAAAACTACACATTTAATTAAAAATATTTTTATGTGTCGTGTGTGATTATAATAATTAAAATGTTTGAAAAAATAATTATATTATTTAATAAAAAAATTATAAATTAAATATGATCATGGTAATAATTTAAATTTAAATTTTGTACAATAATTATTATCTATAAAATTCATTACCCTGAAAAATGTATAAATGGAATAAAATTGTTTTATAATGTGGAAATATACCAAAATAACATCATAAATGTTTTTTAATAGATTTATGAGGTGTAGATTGAATAAAACACAAAATATTCCATGTTTTTCCTTTGTTATCTTTTTACCCCTAAATAATATTTTTAAATTACTAAAAATGTAATGTGTTCCTTCCAAATGAACCACATATTTACATATAAAAGGGGATCCTTGAAAACATCATATTATAGATTTAAAATTTAATTTAATACATGAACACTATCATATTTTTCATTTTATTATATAATCCCACTACATTACGCCTATTCCAACTATTATAATGACTAATATCTCCTTTTCCAAGGAGATTTCTAAAAAAAATCTAGCTCTAAACCTAACTATTAACTCATTAAAAATTACATTTTTATTATTATTCATTGCAAACATTGATAACAACCATAATATAAAGAATTTTTTATAATAAATATACAAATATGATTTTATATTAAATAGAAAAACACAATTAATATAGTTCCAAACACTATGAATATTAAAAGTCCAAAAATTGTCCATATGTGCGGACTATATCCTCCACAAATTTACTACATCCGTTTTTTGTTATCGCCCCTCATAGATGGTTATAATGATATAATTAGTGATTAAATAAGTTTTTATATAATATTTTTAATATTGAAAAATAAAAAGTTAATATTTTTTTCTATATCACTGATATTTAGATAACTAAAAACATCATTAGTCATATGTGAAGACTACATCTTCTATGAATGATGTATAATTTTTAAACTGACCACATATCATGGAGATTCATAAATTCATAATTAATAGACAAAAATACTATTAAAAATGTGATTAATTTTATTAAATTATTTACCATTCCTTACCTTACTCACATTCTATAAAAAAAGAGAACCTCCAATGTGTTTACCATTGGACAACCGCCTCCATAAAGGTGATGTACTCAGTTTTTCATCGCAACATTCTTATTTGTAATTTTTTTATTTTGTTATTTAAAACCTAAATATATTTTAAATAATAGGATTATTTTTTTATAATTATATTATACAAAAAATACAAAATATCTTAGTAATAATCACGCATCAAATTATATCCGGTTCTAATATAGTATTTTTTATCCCACATCTTGAACAGTGCTACAAATTTATATCTAGGTCGGTTATTGGAATTTAATTTATGTTAATATATTTTATAAATAATTAAATAATAGTGTTTTCATTTAATATATTATAAAAATTTAACTCATTATTTTCATTACACATTTCAGCGACTAAGAATCGTCAAAACATGGTTATTGCCGAATTCAAATTTAAGTATTGTAAAAAAAAATCCATAGAAAGAAAATTTAAAATTATAAATAATTATAAAGAATATTTTTCAATAATCTTTCCAAACTGAATATGTTGATATTTTTGAGAACAATGAATAAAAACACATATTTCTAAATTCTATTACTAAAAAATTGAATCTAATAACCTCTAATAATGGAAATATGAATTAGCTAACTAATTAATGGTTAAATAAAAATTATAAATTACTTTTTAAAAAAATTTATACATGAATTTGATTTATAATTTTGTGACTATGATATATATTTTCCATACAAGAATATAGAGTACATTAAACTAATTGGTAATATATGTTAAAGGGTTCTGGTTAAAAAATTCACTAATTAAGACATATTTTTTTATACACAACATTTTTTATGGAATGTTTTATATAAATCCCATTAAATTTTCTTTATCATTATTGTATAACATTTCTTGAAATTTAATGTTCTATTAAATTTTATTTTTTTACTGGGGTTTTGATTTGAATGAACTTAATGTTAGAAAGGATTCCTTATCTCAAATTTAATTTTTTGAAACATTTTTCATATTACACAATATATCTTAATTTATATATTTAATTAACTACACAATTTCTTTTCATGTATAAAACGTTTTCCTATTTATGATTTTCTATGTTTGTTTCATGATATTTCTATCTAGTTCCTTTATTTTCTCATTACCCATAATGTGTGGGTTTCATGACAAATTTCATTTTCAAATAAGGATTTATTTTTAATTATAATATATTTTGTAATTTTATTTTAAATTTTCACCCAAAAAACTATCATCATATTCACATATTATCATTCCTTCAGTTTAATATTTCTTCTCCATGTTTCACTTTTCCCTTGTGTCATTGTTTTCCCATTATAATGAATCCAACCATAACTTTTTCACTTCAGTAAAGAACCTCCATTTTTATCAATATTCATTGGTTGAGTTTTTGAATGTCCTTATTAATGCAACAAAAATTAATTATTTTCTTTTTATTTTACAGAAAATTCATTAAAATATTTATTAAATTTTTAATTTTTTCTATAAGGGTTTTGTTTAATGTATAAAAAGAATTTATTTTTATTGTTTTGTATGTAAACACATTAATCTGCCACATTTTTCTTTTTGTATGAAATATTTTCTCAATGTATTATAGCCTCTAAATGAAATTATTTTTCACCTAGTATAGAAAAATATTTCCTCTAAAATGATTTTAATAGGTAAATTTTATATCTTATTTTTACTGTTATTTTTATATAACTCAAATAAATTTGTATTCATCCATGAAACTATTGTCTCCCATACGATATATTTAATCAAGAAAATTCTCAAAAGTTCCGCATAGAAATTCATTATCGAGAAGTATTATGTAATGATATTTTTTATTAGTGATATGATCTATCACATCTGTGGTCTTGCATTACCATCCACTGTGAATTGGGACAAATTTTCGTATAATGTATTTTCCTTATGAACACTCTATATTTTTTATTCATTGATTGATGTTGGATATATATTGTTTCATAAATAAAATAATTTTGATAATTTGAGAAATAATTATTTACACTACATCTATATATTGGAAAAAATTGTAATTTTATTTTTAAGGGGTATTTACATAGAAAGTTACTAAATATCTATGGATATCCATTTTTATTTACATGGGTTTATAAGGATGAATATTTTTTTATGTTAATACATTTTAAAACAATATGAAACCATTGACTTCAATATGTGATTTATGATGTCATGAATAAATGAGAATTCAAATACATGTGTTCATTATTAAATGATGAATGATTTATTTCTTATGGAACATGTATGTATAGATAGAGGGTGGGTGGTGCCCAATATTTATATCTAATTCATTGTTGAAATTTTATATATCTCAGGGCAATGTATTTGAGGGTATGGTTTATATTCTCCTAAAAATTGGAACTAATGGTGTGTCTTAGGAATTTAATGTTTTTAAATACTACTAATTGTACCATATTTTAATGATGTCATAGTTTGAGGTAAAATCACAAAGTGATTTTATGATATCTCATATCATGTTTAATGAATCGTCTTTCCACACTATTTTGATTCTTTTATTATGTTTTTTCAAGACACATTCCTTGATATATGATCTATAATTATATTTGTATTAATTTATTATATTTCATTATTATAACCATATTATCTTATTCTTATAATTTATATTTATTGATGGTTATAGGTTATTTGTCCCATTACAAGGTATCTGAGATCACCTATTTTGTATTCATTAATTTCCCTAGGTTAGCAAGAAAAGTAAAATTTAATATGTTTCCTTAAAAGTGAATTTTGTAGGGGATTTGTAAGAGATATTACTGTCCTATTATAGAATATTTTGTTTCTAATATAGTGATAAAAATTTCCTCTAGATATAATGAACATGGGTTCAAATAATTAGATATTTATCCAAATTATTTAAAACTATATACCTAAAATAGAAATTCAGTTTTTATTTTCAAATTATCTTAAAATTATAGATACATATCAATTATTTTGATTAAATTTTATTGCATTAGAATTATATCTAATAGTGTGTGTATGTTATTTCCAAGTGTATAATATATATATTTCATGTTTTTAATACATAATTTTTTTGTACTATTATATTTTTATTTGAATGTGTTGGGGAGATATTGTATGGTGATTCTACATGGGAATCCTAGAAAAACAATAATGAAATAACTTTTTACAGGTGCATGAAAATAAATAATAATGAAATATGATAGATATGTGATACACATAAAAGGGAAAATTTATAAAAATAATGACATGTTGAAAACATAGACATAGAAATATAAATAGATTCATAGAATGAAACCAAATATAGCAAAAAAATAAAAATAATTATGTCTATTTGACCATGCCAGACAAAAAATCATAGAAGAATAACTAGAATACACATATGTTTTATTAATATTAAAAAAATTGAATTACAGAGTCCATATATATACAAAATTGAATAATAAAAATGTAAATGAATTAAAATGGACAAATAATGGTTAAAACCATCTTACAAACACTAACTAGTTCTACATTCTCTGTAGAAATTGAATGAATACGTTTTGGATATAAGTCTGAAAGAATACATGTTCAGTGTTGCCTTTGGAAGAATAATCTCAATTGTATATATACTATTTTTATTATATCATAAACATCTTACAAGATTCTGGGATGAAACTAGATATAGAGTTTGAAATGAAAATTAGTAGCACCTTGGGAAATGATAGAAATCCCATCTGATCCTTATAAATGTGTATGTTGGAGGAAAACAAATTGTTCAAATTTCTATGAGTGAGTAATATAAATAGATAATTTTTTTTAATATCCCTGAATTGGATCCAATGAGGTTGATAAATTACATTGAATGGAATATTAAGTATGGTTAGAGTGAAAAGACCTGAGCATGGCTGAAAATTCTATTTGGTGCTAGTGACAAATCAAAGTGAAGGTGAATTCATGGGAAATCCATATTACGTGTCTAGGATAACAAATCTTTGAATTAAGAGATCATAAAGGATAATATAAGGAATAATATCGTAAAATCACACCATCCTAGTGCATTAGCCAAAAGACAAGTCATAAAAGACCAAATGTGCAACATAATGAAGTATCCTAGTATAATAGATGAATATATTTCTTATAAGGCCGTTGGATTTTAAAAAATCATTAAATATAAATAATTGTTAAATTATTAAAATGTTGTACACTTTGTGAAACTATTTGTTTGGTTTTTGTCTGTATGTCTATGTTAAAAAATATTTTTCATAATTCAATAATTTTTATAATAAAATTTAATCTAATTTTAGTGTTATTATACCATACATTAATTTTTTTTATAATGGTGTTAATAAGTATTAATAAAAATGTAATCCATTATAAAATTACTACATAATGAAATTAATAAAGAAATCATTTAATCAAGATAGACACAATAAAATCAGCATTCAATGAAATATATTCCTACTTATTGGTTGATTGGGCCACCACTTACAAAATATTAAATAAGAATGAAATATTTTCTCTATAAAAACAAGATTTAAAATATTTAATTTTCTTATATGTTTATACATTACCTATGTAATCATATTCTTAATATATAGTAACTAAATTATATCTGTCAAAATTTCTACCAAATAATAAATATAATGTTGTTGTATGGGAAATGAGTCTATGGGGATATTCAAGGGTTGGCTCATGGGGATTTCTAGGGAAACTCAAGAATTGGTTTATGATAAAAATTTGGTTAAATAATATCATTTATTTTGATTATAATTTAATACATGATATATCTAAATATTCTATTGTATGTTCCTTTTTTCACATATTCAACGTCTCTATCTATAATAAGTTCTTTAAAGAATGAATGTATAATGTTTTGTGGTAAATCGAAACTAATAGGAATAAGTGACTCATGAAAAGATCTGTTATAGTTCATTAGAATACAATAATGGAGGGAAAATTAATGTATTTTCATAATAGAATACCATATTATTAATATAAAAATAATTTTTTATAATATTAATTTTCATTCAATTCAAAGGAATTATTAATCTGTGATAAAACAACAATGATGATTTTCATATCCATTCAAATGATTAAAATATATCCAATATAAAATAGAAGATAAATTATGGAATTATTAATCATTGTAAAGTATTCATATGGATTCTGTTTGACTATATATTACTACTCATCATGAATTAATGTATAAAAATTTTCATACAATTATTGAGTGGATTAATTTAAACCGTTCAATGATTTATTTCAAGGGAATATATAATTTGGATGAAATTAATTTAAATATCCACCAAGAGTGTTATCATAAAATTTCTTAACAATTTCACTATGATGAATATTGTTTCAACAAAAAACATTCCAATATGAATATCTTGGTATGTTGACAAATCATGTTGAAATCATATTGATGAATAATTATTATTGGGGAAAGATATTTACATTAAACATTGCATTCCCATTTGAATAAATCTTTTGAAATATTTTTGTATTTTAATTTTAATTTTCTTATCATGAGTATTATATTAATTTATTTTGAATATAAACTCACATCAAATTAACCAGACAATTAATGGATTGTTATCCATCGTATAAGTTTTATTGATTTTCCTAGGAATTCATTTTAGCATCCCCAGAAGGGATCCCATTAAGGTAGTTTCTGTGATTTAAAACTATCTCATAACTTTTTTGTGTCCTTGAATACATTATAATGAGAAATATAAAAATAAAACAAGACTATATGATATTGGAGAAACTAATAAAGAGTCTTGATTTCCCTCTTAGCTCACTACAAATTTGAATTTTATTCACGAGGATCATTTAAAGGCCTTCAATCAAACTAACATTTTGGGATAAACTTATTTTGGGATTAATATAGATGTTGATTTTGAGAAAAATGAATGTGAACCTAGAATTGGGAAATATTATTAGTCTCAACACTTTCATATTGAGGTGTATTGTCACTCTCCACTTGGATATACATAATTGTAAAAAAATGTTCCTGGAAGATAACATTTCAACATAATATATAATTTTGGTTTATTATAAATTTAAAAAATATTTGATACCATTTATCCCCATCAAAATAATGAATTAAAATTCATTTGAGATCATTTGTTTCATGTTTATCAGTTATAAAATGTTAATAAGAATTATGAAAAAAATGTCAAGGGATTATAAGTGGGGGCTCAGTGGAAGAAAAATTCCCCAGAGACTTACACTAATTTATATTTGAAAGAAATATATTAATGAGATACATAGTAATAGTTACTGCCTACTCCTAGAATGATTTATAAAATTCTTCATGACACAATCCTAATAGTACCCCCATAAGGTAGAATGATTTTTTTATAAAGGATAACAAGCTAAAAAATCATGCATATTGGGATGGAGTATTATTTATTTTTATATGTCACAATATTCACAAAATGGAATATTGTTTGGTGTGATGTCATTCAAAAATCCATGTTTACTCAATTCATTAGGACAATTAGATATTTTATTCCCCAATATCCAATTTCAATTCTTTGAATTATGAGTATTAATGTTATATATTTTCAATACCTATGTAATGATTATTATCCGATATAAAACATATATTCAATTAACAATAGATTTACTAATGAATATTCTAGAGGATATGGATATCATAAAATAGGTGAATTTTCACATCAAATAAAGTATTTTTTGGTCAATAATAACTTGGAAGTTGATAATCCTATACAGGATGGGGAACCACCTAATATTAAAAATGGTAATAAATAAATGGGTATGAAGATATTATAAAATAGGTCCTCTACCAACGTCCAAAAATATCCTCTTATTTTCAAGAATAAAAAATCATTCTACCCCCTTTGTTATGTTTAAAATGGAAACTCTATCATGACCCAAATAGATGAAATAATTAAAATCTAACTCTTATATAATGAAAAATTCAAGTGAATACATTCTAAGAAGAGTAACACTGTTATATCTACATCAAAAAATGATGAATGGTGTGGTGGTTTATCAGGGATTGGGTTCTATTTATGCCTCTAGAATTCATATATAATATGACTAAGATTAACATAATTTTAAATGTTAACATTAATAGATCTATACATAGACATACCACATGTTTCTTATTTATAATTGGGGTTCATAAATTTTTTATTACATATTAATTTCACATTATTTATATTTTTATTTATTCCCCAATAAATTTAATTCTCAGCCTATCTATTAATATTGTATTTATTGTGTAATACCTTAATTATAAGTGTTTTTATAACAAATCCCAAGTCTATAGAGTGAATAAGATACTTCATAGTTTATAAGAGAGTTCTATAATAATTATCTATAGATTTAATATGATTCATATTTTTGAATACATCATTAATTGTAATATTATTGATAGAGAGATTAACAAATATTTATAAAAAAATCATCCAGATGTTAGTTGATTTAATTAGTTGGAACCATATTGAGAGTAATCATTATATGATTCTTGAAAATATGTGAAATCCCTGAATAAATAAAATATAAATTCACTAATTTATACCAAACTTGCAGTGGAAGAATAGTAAGTAACATCCCTTCAAATGTTGTCACCTGAGCTTAATAACATGGATCAATGGACATTAATAATGACCATTGGTGAGTGAAATTCCAATGTGGTTATTCTATGACCCTAATTAATCCATGTTAAAATAGTTTCCACAGGTCCTTAAAAGGAATATGTGAGATCCTAATGGAAAAGTAAATCCCTCGTATTAATTCTCAATTTAATAAAATCATTTTCACTATAAAATATATGTATTTAGCACATAAAATATTCCATTCCCTATGAACAAATATCTTCAGAGAATCTGTTATTAGTGTTGTAGAATGGTATTTCCCAATGAAAATTTGTGTACCACTAAATATTCTATCAAATTTTATTATAAATTTGAAATAGAATAATAAAAGATGAATAATAAAACTGTTGTTGTAATGGAAATCTCAATGTGAATTGTGATGAGATTAAACCATATAAAATAAATGATTAGCTGATATACTAAAAAATGATTTCCATAAAATATCATTTGTATATACATTCATAACACATCATTATACCTTTATAAACGACTAGATCAGTACAATACACATGAATGTAATTAATATAATATAAAATAAGTAAATGTTATCATATATTGATTCATAATATTACCATTAGAAAAAATGTATCTAAATTACGACGAACAGGGAATGGTGAAAAAAAATTCATTCATCATCCCCATACATGTTATAATTTATTTATATCATTGTTAAAAAAAACTTTTTTATGAGTTTGAAAGAATCCATGGTCATAATTAATCATATAAGGATATACTCAATCAATACTATATAACTTATCTAAATCGATTTCATTCTATAAGAAATTGGGAAGGTGTCAAAGATCTAATGGGAATAGAACACTGAAAATGCCATAAAGAATGATCAAATCATTTTTTGATTTCTATAAAAGGATCTATATAAGTAAAATAAAATGGGTTTCCCAAATAGAATAGAAATGAGATTCAGGGTGATGAAATGTTCAATATCAATGAATAGCTTCCAACATTGTTAAGAATTTTTATAGACAAATATAATACAATTAGGTGGTGATTAAATGATCCTAAGAGTGGGGAAATGTCTTGTGAAACCACTAAACTACCCATTATATCATGACCATCTATTTTTAGGATGTTGATGAAGTAAGTGTTTTTACTATTTAAATCATTAAAAGGTCCTTTAGAAGAAAAGTATGTTAAAATGAGAAGATGTATATCTTCTTAATGATTCATTTCAATGAATTTTTGTAATCCACAATAGGGGAGAAAAAAGATGTACAATAGTATTGTTGGAATTAATGTGATGGTCCATACCCTCATGGTCCATCCCTTTTCCAAAATTTGTATCCTAAGGGTGGCGTGTCGGTGGTAGGACGCTCTATCTGTGTGTGACTGATCAGCATGTGGCCAATTGGCATGCAACCAATTGGCGTGCGACCGATCTGCGTGCGAATGATCGGTGTGTGACCGATCGGCGTGCAACTGATCGGTGTGTGCCCGATCGGTGTGCCATAATCAGTGTTTCACCGATCGGTGATGCCGATCAGTGCCTCACAAATCGGGGCGACCAATCGGTGCGACCGATTAGTGTGTGGCACGATCGGTGCGACCCAATCGGTGTCACCCATCCTTGCCGGGTTTTTCTTCCACAGTTCTCCTGTAACACCAATTTTATCCCTTTTTAACATTTTTACGTGGTTCAAGGCCATTTTCTTTTTATCCCATAATCAATTTTCACATTCTTAAGAGTGGGGAAACCCTCAACGGACCCAGCTGTGTGTCCACTTAACGTGCCCCTCTATTTATATAAAAACCATTAAATGTCGCAGCTATTACCACCTTTTCCGATTGGAATCATTAAATAACAATTAATTCAGTTGTGTGTAACCACCCAACTGAGTGGTAAAACCACTATCTGGCCTTATAGCCATTCAAACATTCATATCTCGTGATAACTAGGTCTCATCCTTATATTACACGGGAATCTCTTCTTCTTCTTTCCTCATTTCCTCTTCTTTATTCCTAGTGTATTTTGAGTTCCCCCTTCCAAAGTCAAGTGTAGCTTTTGTGCCGAAGATTTTCTTCTCACCCTTGGAGTCCCCAATGTTCCTCCCCTACAACTCATGCATCCCACATTCATGGCATCTGGAGAATAACTTCAATCCTTGATCATCCATGTAGGGTTTTCCATCGTCTCTCTATACTATGTATCATGGTGGGAGGGTATCCTATTGCTTCTGCGGGATGGATGAAACCATACATTAATGACGATAACAAACTAACTTTAAAATAATGAATGGGGGAGTGTGATCGATGTTTCTGCTGCATTTTCTTACCCTTGATTATTTATGTTCTGAACTATGTGGGATTATTCTCGTTGAAAATCATGGTCATTGGTGGTATTTCATTGTGCACCAATGAACCCTAGTCTTCTGTGAAAATTGAATGACTTCCACATGAGAATTTGTTAAATCATGTAAACTCGGATGATAACATGAGTATCTAGTGACCAAAAATCCTTGTGTGATCTCCCAGGTTAACTAAAAAAAGAAGGAAACATATTGAATGATATACTTGGGTCTTGAAACATCCTTGTTCAGTCTTGGTGGCATGTCTATTTGTTCTACTCGATGGTAATGGGGTGATTTGGATGAGGATAGTATCCTCTATTGTGGTACCATTGTTGGTTGTGAATCTGAAGCTGTGTGGGGCTGCATCTCGAGGCTTGGTTAGGTTCCAGTACTTTGAGGGATCTCACTGATCCTTTTGTTGTTGTGACTTTACAAAAGAACTAGGTGTGAATGTTTAAATTTATATTCGGTTGTTTCTCATTCCCTGTCTTGTAGGTATGTCATTACTTTCCCAGTAATGTAGATTCCACTTGAATTGGATCACTTGAACATGAAAACTAGAATGGTTTAAATGGGGAATTCTTTTTGGGAATGAGTTATGATTTGGCCGTGAGTGTTGTGTTGTTCCTTTAGAATGAATAGTAAAAAGGGTGTTTGTGATTAGTTTGGATTTGGAATCTATAGGTTGGGATGAGTGCTTGTTACCTATACATATATCTGTAGATTTTATGTTTCTTATTCGCGCCCCACGCAAGATGAGGACTTTGTGCCGAACAGTCCCATTTCATGGGGGAGGGTGTTTTTACCAACACTCCTATGAGTGGCTAGTTATTATCTCCAATTATTATCCCTATCCCAAATAGCTCATGTCTCTTATAGTAGGTTGTGACGTCCTGAGGTCCATTATAGCCTAAGATTATTCGGGCAGGGTAGTTGTGGAGGTTTTCCCACATGTGTCCAGGAAAGTTGTTTCCCAAGAATATTTGGGATGAGGCTCAGGTGTCTTCGGGCGTGGCAGTAGTTGATATGGACTAGGTGTTTGCGGGTGTTGTATCATGTGGTGGATGTGGCCTAGGTTTTTGTAGATGATATGCATTGTAGTGGCCCAGGTGTTTGCAGGCGGAATGCGTGGTAGTGGCCCAGTTGTGTGCAGGCGCAGTGTGGTAGTGGGACTGCTTCGTGAATGGTGCGATTAGTTCGATGCATATGATGTCTTCAATAAACAGTGAGAAAGTGGAGAAGGCTACCCAAATGTAGATTGTGATATTAATATACATTACTTGACATTCATTATTTGGGGTGTGTGCCATGGTGAGGCTCCGGTGGATAGTTTTCTATGCTAGGTGCTTTGGTAGTCTCTTTCTCACAGGGAATTAGAATGACTTCTCACTTGTTCATGAGAGTCTTTGTTTTTCTCTACTAAGTAAACTTGTATTCTCACCCTACATATATAAAACTTCTTTCAGATTTCTAGTAGAACTTAAGGGATCATTCAAGGCCGTACTAGTTCAGACGTTGGGACAGTTGTATTTGCTGTTTTTCTTTTCTTTGGTAATTTACCTTTGTAGTCTCCTTGTACATTGTGGTATTTACTTTTGTAAGATGCATATGAGAATGATATTCTTTTGGACTTACTTATACCCCCATTTTTGGTGTTGTTGGGTTTTACTATCTTATCTCTCGATCCTTACAGTGAATAAATTGTAATGCCTTCCATATATTGTGTAATTCTATACCCTTGGTGCTAGTCGCCACTCTGGGTCCTATTGAAGGCGGGTCTCGGGGGTCATTATCTCTCCTTCAACTTGAAGAAGGATGTGTCTAGCAATATGATGTTCCTTCCCTCATCTTGGTGAAGGCATGTCGTGACAGAATGGTATCAGAGGGATGAGTGAGATATAGGATAGAGTCTGGAGTTAAGCACAATGAGGATTGCATGGGATGGTAGGGAAATGGTGTTGGGTGATCTTGGTGTGTGAAATAGGACAAGGAAGACAGGCTAGGACATGGGATTTTAGGCCCCCCATGATCTGATGCAAGGACTCTGGGCCTACCGAATGACCATTTGAGGCTACACTGATTACAGGGTAGAGACCCTAGGGAAGGTACATGAATCATAATGACTAGTGTTCATGTGTTTTATGGGTATTTTTGGGGATTTAAAATGAATGATAAGTCTAAGAAAATTTAAGAAAAATATTCTACACTACTCGGGCTTAGGCATTCCTTGTTTACCTTATAGATATGGAACCTGGGAGACGAGAGGGTGAACGAGGCCCAGGAGGTTGACATAGCTGATAGATAGAGGGATGACCGAGAAAAGGATGAAGATCAGTGGCAGAGGATGCTTCATTCCTTTCATCAGCAGACCCTTAGGAAATACAGGGGAATCATCTTAGACATGGAGACAGAGAGCTGGCTACAGGAGCTGGTAAAAGCTTTCATCTTGATCCGGGCTCCAACAGAGTACTGGGTTCCTCTGGCTGTAAGCCAGATGCATGGAGCGGCACGTCAGTGGTGGAATCTTTATCTTGGGGAGAGGAGGGAGACTGAGGTTATGTGGGATGACTTTGAGAAGGTGTTTTAGGCAGAATTCCTCTCTTCTACATTGAAGACTGACAAGAGGTAGGAACTACTCTGCCTCTAGTAGGGGAGCATGTCAGTGAGAGAATTGGGGATCAAGTTCAAGGATCTCCTCCGCATTGCTCCGGTCCTCTTTCCAGATGGGGAGTCTTGGGAGAGACATTTGGAGGAGGCACTTTGACCTTCTCTTCAATATGTTGTTACTCCCTTCACCCTACCGACACATATAAAGGTTTAGAAGACAACTGAAGTGGTGGAGGGGATGCACACACTGGGAGGTGTATCACGAGAGGGAATCTAGTTGGGCTTGTCGAAGGGGAAATTCGTCAGCAGTAGGCTTCCAACATTAGGGTCCTCTAGGTTTTTACAAGTAGGGAGAATGCCTCAACATTTCCAGTTCCGATCCTCTTGCCCTCACTCTTTCTTTTAAGGCCCAGGGCTGAGAAGCTTCATCTGTGGATGTCATTGGAACCTTCAGAATCAGTTCCCGGAGATAGTACTGTACAGAGTGGGTGGGCATGTTCTGCGCCCACCATAGGAGAAACTGTTTCTAGCTAGACCCTTTCAGCAGCAGCAATAGGGGCATCTAGCTCCCGCTTCTCTGAGGGCATGCGTTGCAGGAGGAGGCCGACCTCCGGATGCCCCTCAGGGACCTCGACCAGGATGTGGTCGGGGAGGCGTCCAACAACTGAGAAGTAGGGGATCTGGGCGTGGGCAGTTGCACGCCATAGAGGCAGTGGTTCTAGCAGGGCCAGAACTTGTTCGAGGTACGATCAGCTTGTTTAGTACTCTTTCTTATGCCTTGTTCAATATAGGAGCTTCGCACTCCTTTGTTGCACCCAGTATGGCTCATGCTCTAGGTTTAGATGATGAGAGACTTCCAATTCCCCTGGTGCTTGGCAAACCAGTCATAGGTTAGACGGACATGTCTTAGGTTTTCTAAGGGTTTAAACTGATGATAGGGCCACATCAGTCTATCATGGATCTTCTACTGTTGCAGATACATCTATACGATGTCATCCTAGGAATTGACTGGATGTTCTCTGTATATGCCACCATTGACTGCTTCCGAGGAATGGTTGTGTTTTCAGATTTGGGCAGCAGATGTGTAACATTCATCGGTGAGCGGGGTTGCGAGAAATACAAGAGGCAAGAGGATTCCATCCTTTCCTTTGTAGCTGAACTATCAGTGGATTCAGTGGATACATATATGGTGGAAGTCCTAGGGATTTTCAGTGAGTTTATGGATGTATTCCCTGAGGGAGTGGCGACTCTACCCCATCGACATGATGTTGAGTTCAGTATAGACTTGAAACCTGCTGCCCATCCGATTCCGATGGATCCCTACAGGATGACACCTTCCGAGTTGTGGGAGTTGTGGATTAATATTGACGACCTAATGAAGAAAGGTTTTTTCAACCAAGTGCGTCACCCTGGGGTGCTCCAGTCTTATTTGCAAAGAAGGTAGATGATGGTCTCAGGCTGTTCATAGACTACCAGAGGCCGAATCAGGTAACAGTCAAGAACCGTTACCCTCTACCAAGGATAGATGACCTTTTCAACTAGTTAAAATGGGATGGTTGGTTCTCCAAAATTGACCTTCGATCGGGATATCACTGGCTGAGGGTGAAAGAGGGTGAAATCTAATATACTGCCTTCAGATGCAGATTTGGGCACTTTGAGTTTGTGGTCATTCTGTTCAGCGTTACAAACGCTCCTGCTGTGTTCATGGGGCTCATGATCTCTGCCTTCCAAGAATACCTGGATTGGTTCGTAGTCATGTTTATTGAAGACATCTGGATCTACTCAATGTCAGAGGAGGATCATTCTGAGTACCTAATAATAGTTTTATAAGTGTTCTGACAGCACCAACTCTATGGGATGTTGTCCCAGAGAATGTTATGGACATGGGAAGTTAACATCCTTGGGAACGTGGTGTCTGAGAATGTAATAGCAGTAGACCCATCGAAAGGTTGAGGTTGTTGTTTATTGGGTAGCACCCAAGAACATGGTAGATGTACGTAGTTTTTTTTAGGACTGGCAGGTTACTATCAGAGGTTCATTCCTAACTTCCCTCTAGTTGCAGCACCATTGACATAATTGACCAAGAAGGACCAGGCTTTCGTGTGGAATGAGTAGTGCAAGGAAGCCGTTAGATATCTGAAGGAGATGATGGTAAGTGCCCCAATACTGAGGTTTCCCGAATAAGGGGCGGCGTATGAGGTGTTCTGTGAGGCTTCAGGACAGGGCCTCGGGTGTGTGCTGATTCAACGACAAGCGGTGATCTCTTATGGGTCTAGGTAGTTACGTCCTCATGAGAATTATTATGCAACCCATGATTTGGAGCTTTTAGAGGTCGTGTTTGCGTTGATGTTGTGGTGACACAACCTCATCAGGGAGCACTTCATGGTTTTCAAATATCACAAAAGCTTGAAAATATATCTTCTCCCAGTGGGACCTGAACTTATGGCAGCGAAGGAAGATGTAGTTCATTCATGAATACGACTTCAAGATTTCTTACACCTCAGGAAAATGGATTGTGGTGGCCGATTCCTTGAGCAAGAAGTCGCAGAAAGATGCAGATTGAGAGTCAGTAGATGCTTGGAAGGCAATGGAGTAGTTAAATGCCCTGAACCTGGACGTGAGGGAGGTTGGTGGTAGAGGTTGTATATTTCATATGAAGATGAAATCCAAGCTACTGAGGCAAGTGTAGAAGTCTCAGTGGGGAGACATAGAGAGAGAAGTGATGCATGACTGGGTTAACCAAGGCGATGCTCCGGAAGGGTGGATATAGGATAGTCATAATCAGATACTTTTCAGAGGAAAGATGTTTGTCCCAGAGGCAATGCGTGGAAGGGTTCTTTGTGAGTTCCACATCTCACACCTAGCAGTGCACCCGGGAGTTTCCAAAATGTACTGGGGCTTGAGGGGTCAGTTATATCGACCTGGGGTAATGTGGGCGGTGGCAGAGTTCGTGGCCAGGTGCCTAGTGTGTCAGCAGGTGAAGGTTGAACACCATGTTCCAGGCAGCATGTTGAAGCCTTTAGATGTCCCCGAAGAGAAGTGGGATGACATCTCGATGGATTTTGTCACAGGGATACACATGTTTCAAGGAGGTTGTGACGCTATCTATGTGGTGGTGGATTGTTTGATGAAATTAGCTCACTTTCTAGAAATCACGGAGTCTAGTACAGTGGATTCCTTGGCACAGAGTTACGTGGATGAAGTGGTGCGGTTTCGTGGTGTTTTTAGGTCCATATTCTTGGATAGGTATGCATGATTTACCTTACAAATTAGGAGAGGATTGCAACATGATTTTGGCACCCAACTACATCATAGCACTACTTTCCATCCCCAAACAGATGTACAAACAGAGCTTACCATCCAGACATTGGAGGATATGCTACGAGCATGTATTATGGATTTTGGGGGGATCATGGGTGCGACACATGCCTATTTTAGTGTTTTACTACAATAATAGCTTTCAGTCTACCATTGGAATGGATCCATTGGAATCCTCGTACGGAAGGCCTTGTCTCTCACCAATGTGCTGGACCATGGTTAGGGAAACTAGTGTTATTGGCCCGGAGGAGGTACAAAGCACGACAGAGAAGATATAGCTTATACGAGAGAGGATGAAGGCGGCTCAGGACTGGCAGAAATCATATGCCGATATTATGAGGAGACCCTTGGAGTTCAGGATCAGGGACCATGTGTTCTTGGAGGTATCCCCTCGGTGTGGGCAACAGAGGTTCTACAAAGGGAGTAAGCTCTCTCCAAGGTTCATCGGACTATTCGAAGTGTTGTTGTGGGTGGGAGAAGTGTCATATCATCTAGCGTTAGTACCATAGATACTAAGAATACATGACGTCTAACATGTGTCACAACTCTGGCGGTATCTTCACGATGATTCATGAACCCTCAACAGGGGAAATCTAGACATCGAGGCTGATGTGACTTTTGTGGAATGACCAGAACGGATTGTGGATTGTGAGGAAAATGGTGCTCCATGGATGGACCATCCCTTTAGTTCATGTGTTCTGGATACATGGTGGTCTGGAAGAGAGTACCTGGGAATGGGAGGCATAGATGCGAGCTCAATAGCAAGAGATGTTTTGAGTTTTGTTCTATTATAGTTGTCGGTGATTGAAAAAATTACCATATTAACTATGGAATGTATGGTTTTCCTTATTCTCTAGATGCATGTGAATATTCTTGACTGCGGGGAGGGGAGGACCTGATCCCTAATCAAGAAGCATTATGGTGGATGTGATAAAACCCGTGCAGGCAAGTCAGTGCCGTCCAAAGCAGATAGTATCTTGACCTGGAGGAAGAAACTTTCTAACCGATATGATTGGATAGCTAGGCCCTTTAATGTTGCATGGGTTCTTGAGGGAGAGGTGTTTCTAGTTGTCGATGAGGTTCAATCCTGAGAGGTATCTTTCAAGGTGGTGGTTCAGACCCCCTCTTTTTCTTCTGGTATGGTTTTAATTCTCAAGGGAATGAATAGTTTGGGAGGTATTTGATGTGATGGCCCAGACCCTCATGGTCCATCCCATTGCCAAAATTTGAATCCTAAGGGTGGCGTCTCGGTGGTAGGACTCTCTATCGGCGTGAGACCGATCAGCATGTGATCGATTGGCATTTGACCGATCAGTGTGTGACCTATCAGCATGCGACCGATCAACGCGTGACCGATCAGTGTGTGAAATATCGGCAGGTGACCAATCAGTGTGTGACTGATCAGCGAGTGACCAATCAGCATCTGATCGATCAGCGTGTGACCGATCAGGGTGCGACCGATCGTCGTCCGACCGATCAGTGTGCACCCTATCGGTGTGCCACGATCAGTGTGTCACCGATCTATACCTCACTGATCAGTCCGACGTGATCGGTGACACCCATCCTTGTTGGGTTTTTTCTTCTACAATTCTTCCGTAACACAAATTTTATCCCTTTTTATCATTTTGAAGTGGTTCAAGGCCATTTTCTTTTGAGACCACATTCAATGTTCAAATTCCCTAGATTGGGTCGACCCTGAATGGACCTAGCTGTGTGTCTGCATAACATGTCCCTATGTTTATATAAAAACCCTTAAATGTCGCAGTTGTTACCTCCTTTTTCGACAAGAATCATTAAATAACAATTAATTCAGTCGTGGGTAACCACCCAACCGCATGGTGAAACCACGATATGACATTATAGCCATCCAAATTTCCATATCCCTTGACAACCGGGTCTCATCCATATATCGCACCGGAATCTCTTCGTCTTCTTACCTCTTTTCCTCTCATTTCTTCCTGGTGTATTTTGAGTTCCCCCTTCCTGAGGCTAGTGGAGCGCCTGTGCTGATTCTTTTCTTCTCACCCATGGATTTCCCAACATTCCTCCCCTACAAGTCATACATCCCCCGTTCTTGGCGCGTGGAGAATAACTTTGATCCTTGATCATCCAAGTAGGGTTTTCCTTCATCTCTCCTTACTGTGTATCATGCTGGGAGGGTATCCTATTGCTTCTGTGGGATGGATGAAACCAAACATTAATGAATATAACAAACATACTTTTAAATAATGAAGAGGGAAGTGTGATCGATGTTTCTGCTACTTTTTCTGTCCCTTGATTATTTGTGTTTTGAACTGTATGGGCTTATGCTCCCTGAAAATCATGGTTGTTGGTGGTCTTTCCTTGCACACTAATGAACCCTTGACTTCTATGACAATTGAATGACTCCAATATGGGAATTTGGTTAATCATGTAAACTCATCCGATAACATGAGTGTCCAGTGAACAACAATCCTTGTGTGATCACCCCAGTTAACCAAACAGAATGAAGAAAACGTAGTGAATGATATACAGGAGTCTGGAAACATCCTTGTTCTGTCTTGGTGGAATGTATGTTTGTTATGCTCGATGCTTATGGGGTGATGTGGATGGGGATGGGATCCTCTGTTGTGGTACAATTTTTGGTTGTGAATATGAAGCTGTGTGCGACTGCATCTCGAGGCTTGGTTTACATGAGGGGTCTCACTGATCCCTTTGTTGTTGTGACTTTACAAAATAACTGGGTGCGAATGCTTAAATTTTTGTTTGGATGTTTCTATTTCCCTGTCTTGTAGGTAAATCGTTATTTGACCAGTAGTATAGATTCCACTTGGATTGGATCACTTGAACATAAAAACAAGAATGGTTTAAATGGGGAATTGGATTTGGGAATGAGTTGTGACATGGCTATGAGTGTTGTAATGTTCTTTTATGAATGAATAATAATGAGGGTGTTTGTGCTTAGGATGGCTTTGGAAATCCTAGGTCGGGATGAGTGATTGTTATCTATACATGAATATGTGGTTTTTATGTTTCTTATTCGCACCCCACCCAGGTTGAGCACTTAGTTCAGAACACCCCCATTTCATGGGGGAGGGTGTTTTTTCCAACACTCCTATGAGTGGCTGGTTATTATCTCCTTTTATACTCCCTATCCCTAATAGACCGAGCCTTTTTGGGCAGGTTGTGGCAGCTTGAGGTCCATTATAGCCCATGATTCTTCAGGTGGGGTAGTTTTGGTGGTTGGACCAGGTGTGTGTGGGTAGGTTGTTTCCCAAGAATCTTCAGGATGAGGCCCAGGTGTCTTCGGTCGTGGCAGTAGTTGTTCTGGACAAGGTGTTTTTGGGTGTGGTTTTATGTGGTGGTTATGGCCCAGGTGTCTATGGGTGGGATTCGTGGTTGTGGCCCAGGTGTTTGTGGGCGGAGTGCGTGGATGTGGCCTAGGTGTGTCTGGGTGGGGTGTGGCAGTGGGACTGCGGTGAGAATGGCTGGATTAGATCGATGTGTAGGATGTCTTCAACAACTAGTGGTAAAGTGGCACGTCGTACCCAAATGTCGATTGTGCTATTACTATACAATTCCTGACATGCGTTATTTTGGGAGTGTGACTTGGTAAGGCTCGGGTGGATAGTTTTCCTTGATAGGTGCTTTGGTTGTCTCTTTCACATAGGGTATTAGAATGCCTCCTCACTTTTGCATGAGATTCGTTGGTTTTTTCTACTGAGTATACTTGTATGCTCACCCTATGTATATAAAACATCTTTCAGGTTTCTAGGAGGACTTCAGCGATCGTGTGAGGTCGTAATAGTTCAGACGTTGGGACCGTTGCAGTTGTTTTTTTATTTCCTTGGTACTTTACCTTTGTAGTGTCCTTTTACATTGTGGTGTTTACTTTTGTTACATGAATATGTGAATGGTTTTCGTTGGGCCTTACTTTTACACCTAGTTTGGTTTTGTTGGGTTTTACTATCTTATCTCCCAATCCTAACAAAGAAAATGGGTAATACCTTCCATATTGTGTGTAAATATATACCCTTGGTGTTAGTCACCACACCGGGGCCTATTGAAGGTGGGTCTCGGGGGTCATTATCTCTCATTCAACTTGAAGAAGGAAGGGTCTTACAATCTGCTGTCTGTTCCCACATCTTGGTGAAGGCGGGTAGTGATAATTAATTTAGAATAGAATAATCATAATTAATTTTCATAATTTTCATTCATTTGTGATAAAAAATTAAATAATAGAATAATGAGAAATTTTTATATGTATATCTTAATTTACCTGAAAATTATTCTATTTTTTACCCTTATGTAATGGATGTTTCCCATTACATGAAGATGGTTAACCATTTTTACAGTAATGACAACATATAAACCTTACATGAATAATTATGAATCTAGTTACCTATACATGGGTGATTATAGAACATTAAATGAATTATCATTTACCATTATGTGATACATGTAAAGGGTGAATCACCCTAACATAGCAAGAGTATGGGACCATATTGTTATGCAATGACGAACTAACATTTATATAGATATGATATTAGGAATGGAACTATTATGTATCAATAATAAAGCTTACCTTCAATAGATAGAGCAAGGATTTACATACCTTCTTATGATAACGGATTTACATTAACTTGGGGGATCATGATAACATTACATAGTTGTTGGATGGCCCTAAAATAGTGATGGGTTGTAACATAATGTGGTGTTAGGTTTCAATGTTCAATCAACATATTTTTTCAATCTGTATAACTGACCATGTTTCCTTGATACGTATAGGTTATTAATTATTTTATTTATTTGGATATGTTTTTTGAACTTTTAATTTCCAAATATTGATCAGTGAAGGGATAATCTAGCGAAATAATAAAGATAAAATAGATGACTCATAGCTGTGAGGGACTATTCAAGTCATTATTACTATGAATATTATGTTTTATTCTAGGAAGTCTATTTTGGTGGTGAAATTGAAGAATTATTTTTCTATGTAAGATAATATTGCAAAAAAATAATATTTTTTGGTCTATAATTGTTGAAATAGATCCCCAGTAAAGGGAAACTATCATGTTTTCTAATTTTTTTACTTTTTTTTAATTTTGTGTTTTTTAGTCATTCTAATTTCCATGACTATTGTTGGAATATGACATTAGTTTTCTTTTGTTCTTGTCAATACTTATTTCATCATTTTATAATTATATGTGTCTATTTACTTCTTCTTATAATAAAACAATAAGCAGTACATTATCAATATGAAATAGGACCAATGTGGGCCACACCACAAAAATTTTGTTTTGTTATTTTTCATTCTGAAAATTTTTTGTAGTCTTTGGATTTTGGATATCAATTTTATGTTTTTCATTTTGACTTTTTTTAACACATCTTTCAGATGTTAGTCGAATTTCTCAAGCAACAATTATTGTTTTCACTTATGATCAACTATTTACACATTTCCCTTTTCATCGTGAACATTGTATGTAATTAAGATTCCATTCAATAATAGGATATATATATATATATATATATTTATTTATACCTATTAATGAATCCTCCATTAATTTCCCTATTATTCTCATCACATACTCATATGAAAAAACAAATAACCTGAAATCTGTTGTATACACTTGAATAATATTTAGATAATAATATCTGTAAAATAAAAATAAAATTATTAAAGTATAAAACATTTTTTTTCATAAGTTTTTGGGAGATGTTTTCCTTTTCGTCCAAAACAAGGAATAATGTTCCACTTATTTAATTGAATCCATTTTTGTAATAAATATTATTTACAAAAAATTCAATAGTTTTCAAAAAATTGTGATCACACCTTTTGATCACATGAACAGAATTATATTAATATAAAAAAGTAAATAACACTAATACGTGATATTATTTGGATAATTATGATCGTACATTCATGAAAAGAACTCCACTAAAATTTTGTTATTTATTACTATTAATAGGAACACGAATTAAATTAAAAACAGAATACAAAAAATGTAAAACCATATAAGCTATTTAAAATGGCTGAAAATGTTTAACTGTGTTTCAGGGATCAAACCTATCACATGGAGCCAATTCATTCCACTGCATGATGGTATCAAACGAAAACTCGAAAAGAATGTAGATTTATGAATATATTAAATAGAAAATATTATCTAAAACAACAATGTTTCAAAACTAAAACATGGTAATGGTGAAAAAAATTAATGATTGAATCCTCATTTCAAGTGTGTGGTAATCCTATAACAATGATTCATAACTCAACATCGAATCACCATTATAAGTGTCATATTGTTTCATGGAATATAAATTAAATGGATGAATGGTACAGTTTTTAGTCTTGAAACCTTAATTACCTCATTCATAGAGTTCACACCTTGAAATCAAAATTACAACATATTGGGATATTCATAAAAAACAAGATGAGAAATCCATATGAATGTGATAAAATCTGAATGTGAGATTTAATGTAGGTGTGAAGATGAAATGTATTCCTAGGATTTAGTTAGACGACATAAGAGAAGTAGGGTAATTAAATAATTTTGGTTGGAAAAAATTTGAGGGACATATCGATTAATTGTGAGTGACATAGCTGAATAGGGAACACCGATGCTCACAATTGGCTATTAGAATCATAATATGGATTGACCATAAAAATATATCAAATGAAACATGTGTAGAAAAACATGATAATTACAAATATTCATCATTGAAACAGAAATATCAATGCTCCTGTTTAATCAATCCAAATTTATATAAAAAAATAAAAATAGAAATATTGAGATAAAATTAACTCAATTTTTTTTAATGAATAATCTCATAGATAATAGTGATGTAGGAAACATTCATGAAAAATAAATAAGGTGGAATTAAAAAAAGAACAAAAAACGTGTCAAAAATGAATTAATAGAATATAAGAAGAATTATAATGTGACACACATGAAGGATTGGTATAAAAATATATACACGTTAAATTTATATGGATTATAAAATGGAATTATCTCATTAAAAATTATGTAATATGGAAAAAATTCATTAAACTTATATAGGGGTTGAATTTAGATAATACGACACCCTTAGTAAAAATATCAACCATATTATCTATAGTTTGTATCATCATAAAAAGGTATCCCTGATTATATAATATCACTAACTAATAAATTCTAATATTAATTTTCATTTATATACCTTTTAATAAATTACTCCTAGATACATTCACAATATATTTCCTATAAAATTTATTATAATGTAATCCATAGACAATGGAACCTCATTAATAAATATTCATAACCATATTGTTTTTTATTCTTTACTACAGGTTATATAAAATGAATCTATATTAGAGATTACAACCAATTATTTCATTTTTCATTTCCAGGAGACCATAACCTCATATTATAGAAATAAAAAAAATTCAATGGATTTCATGAATTAATGTTTGTAGCATATTCAGAGTAAAAAATACACAACTATATCATCATCAAAATTGTATATCCATCTAAATAAAAATAAAAATTTTAATCATTAAAGAAATATATCTGAATATCCACTATAAATAATGATTATGACGCCTACCTGGTTTCCAGATAAACATGATTAAAGTAAACACAATAAATGAAATGATGTTTTCTTAAAAACCTATCACATACATAAGACATTTTATAATACAAGAATATATAATTTTATTCATAAATCCATCATCTTCTAAATTTATGAAAACAATTTTAAGGCCATCCTAATTTTATACCCAAATTGCAATGACAATTGGTATTAGATGCAAAAATTGTTACCCCATGAAAACATTACTTACATAGGTATAGTAAATGAGATATTATTTTTGGTCCTTACTCCCTCTAATTATGATAGTACATAGAATATTGATATCATGACCTAAATACATAATACCATATTTAAAATATTTTTTTGGTATTGAAATAATTTATGATCCTTATATTTTTCAAATTAAGATAATTTGATCATTATATAACAATATGTAAACGAAGAAAATTTTAACATATTTAAAGTTTACAAATATTTCAATTTTTCATCTATTAAAACAATTATCACCCATAGAATTATCAATCATCTCATAAAATTTCCTGAAATAATATTTAATATCATAAAATTACTTCATTAAATTGTATAAAAGATCTGGTTTGGAATGATGTGAAAATATTTCCCAACGAATCATAGAAAATATTTTCTCATCTGTGCCACGTAAAAAATAGTTTTAAAATCCGAATGTTTAATAAGAAAATTCAATTTTGATGTAAAATCATGATGAATATTTTTTTTATGAATATTTAACTATGAGGTTGAATCATTCACTCTAACCAATGTCATCACCGAGAAGGGAACCCTTATATATATGATAGGATTTATATTCACTATTTTATACTCTAATATTGTCCATAATGTTCTTGAATATTACATTATATTAGATAATTTTATAATTAATTGGTTTAGTTATAACATGCCATGTTATACTCTAAAAAATGAAATACATACCATCTTCCACAATATATAGAAACTTATTGGATTCTTTGTATATGAAAAACTAAATATATGTTTGATTATAATAACTAAGTAGTTATTTTGAAATATTAAATGCATAAGTAGCTACATAAATTTGGATTAACTGGGATATATGTATTATAATTCAAATGTATTTCTCAGCATTAATTATATTCTCTATGGTATATTTTTATATAGTTATATGTTCATTATTGGAATCAACATTGCTTTAAAATTATGTACGTAATAATGGGGGGGTGGAGTAATCCCCAATAAATGGATGAAGTTTTGTTTTTTATTGAATTTAAACATCTATGGGTGCATGAGTTATTTTTAAAGACCAATTAACCCTATCTAAAGACACATCGGGAGAAACAATTTTATCACTTGAGATATCAAACATAAAAAAAACAACATCAAAGATAAGGATGCACTTTTAATAACATTTTTTATCTACCCAAATTCAAAAAAATCATAACACCCAATTTAAATCCCACAATGACGCACTTCACATACAATGATGATATCTTTTCATTCCTATTACGCAAAAATGTCATATACCCAAATATCGTATGGAATGATATACTATGTTTTGAACCCTTAAAGTGTTCCTTTAGTGTTTTATAATCATTAACAAAATTTGGGGAATGATTAATCACATAGACTATTGAAGATACATCCTAGAAGGTCTTGGGGAGATTAGAATGAGAAACCATATATTAAATCATTACTAAGAAAGTTTTGTTTATATTCTATTCTAATATGTTATATTATTGGGTTTCAATAATAGTTTTGTATAACTTGATACCTTGAGAGTCAATAAATTCAATTAATTTAGCATATTTTTACCATGTATAGTTTTCAATTATATGATCAATGATTTTCATATGATATTCTCTCTAAATATTCTCAGCCAATTTCAAGAATTTCTAAAATGTATCATCAAATTGATTCAATATATAAATATAATTTTCCTATATATGTATTAAATAATGTTAATAAACCAAATTAATCATCCATGGGAGGTAACCCTTTACTATCCTTAATGGAAAGAGTGGACACGCTCATTTTTTCTTCTATAATATTACATTGACCATTTAATGAAAACCTATCTAGATTTACTATACACAAATTAAATCCTCATATTTATTCTCCTAATATAGAAAATAAATTTCCCCCAATTTTAACATGTTTTGGGAAAAACCATTTTGGGTGGATTATTATGTCTTTTGAGATATTCTTAAGAGAATTAGATATTTATTGTACAGTCATGGGTAACAACACTATAGTCTTCCCGGCTATATTGTTCATTGTATGTTTTTTTGTAAAACCTGAAAGGGGAAATGAGGAGGCCATTGTTATCATGTAATTGGGGATATATATATATGGATTATTGGACCAATTTAATTTTATATGTTCTTTTTAGATATAATTAGTTAACTATAGGGGAAACACCATATCACTGATGATTTTAGCTTGCATGATTAAGTACAAAATGATTATGGTTTTTGTATTGGAACTTGTAGAAATGGTTTTGAAGTATATAAACTACAAAAAATCATTGAATTAATCCTCATATATGGAATTTATCAGAGGATAATCATTTTTGGATTAGATTTTGGGATTTAATGTAGTTATTTATTGATTATTTACCCTATTAATCAAATCATTCATCCATCCTTGGACATTCAACTCAATTTTTAAATGATATATTTTTATTTCGTAAAACAAATGTCTTAATATTTTTAGAAAATTATGTAATATCTAATAATATAGTTTTATATAAAAACCAAAGGGATTATACTCATAAGATCATCAAATCACTTCTTCAGCAGTCATTATTATTGGAGTGATGTTTTATCCAAAATTCAACTACACCTGAAGAGTATCGTTGATGGTGTTTTTCATTGGATAAGTGGTTGTTATAGAATTTCATTTTACTTCTTTTAAACCTTACTCAAGAACCTATTTCTTAATTTGATTAGTGATAGTTTTAGTATTTTTTTAGAATAATCTTTTTCGTTGATGTGTATATGTGTTTTGGTTGACGATGCTCTCTAAGAACCATGATGTTGGTTTCATAAATTATATGGTTGTAAGTTATTTATAATTAATAGGTCATTTATATGAATAAAATCATGATATTATGGTGTGTGGTTATATTCTTATAAAATTATTGATTTTTATCACATATGTGTCTTTCCATTGAGACCATGTTTGGTTATGATCAAATGTTTGTGTGTGTGTGGATACTAATTCCCTTAATTGTTACTCTTGTAGTTATTATATGAAAAAGGTTTTTTATACATATGATGTATCAAATTTTGTGGTTTTTCAACATTTATTGGATTACTAGAGGATTATTATGGCATGGTATCCATTATTGTTGTGGCATTATGACTTGCGATGTTGGTAACATAGTATCGAGACTCATGTTAGGGAACTATAGACTTGAGGAATGAACTAATAAATAGTTCTATTATATGATGATATTATGGAATTAGATGAGGAATATAAAAGGAAACATTATATTGAAATTATTATAGTAAAAAATCTATGATATTATGTTCTTATGGCCTCTCTTGAGAATCATTATCCTGGTGATCACATTAGGAAAAATATAGAGACCCTAGGGTCGGTAGTAGTTTAGGAATTCTATTAGGAATATGATTCTATGATAAAGCTAATATAGATATGATCAGAGTTTTAAGTGGTATTGTCATTGAATTAATACATAGTACATGATTTTATATTTTTTCAGGAATTTATTATTTATCATGTACTCAAATCCTATACAAGATAATTTATGTTTGTGACATGTTTTTTGGGTTGTACTGGATTTATTATCTCATTGTTCGTGTGTATCAATATTTTAGTGTAGATTTCATATCTAGAGATACATTTATGGGAAATTCCCCACCCATAGGGAGCTAAGAGATGGATCAGGGGGTTTGAGGATGTTCTAGTGACTGCTTGTAAAGACCCGTAAAATTCAAGGGAAATTTTTTTCTTAATTTTCTTTAGAATTTTACAAGAGCGCGGTTTCAGACGGCACCTGATTCCGAGGCCCGGAGTGCCCGGAATTAATTTCCGAAGTTTGGCTCGGGTACGTTCAGTGAACGAACGAGCGGGAATTCCTAACTTCTGATCCGGTGCTCGGAATTGAAATCCGAGGGCACCGATGAACTCGCAGCGCCGATTTTCGCTTAAAGAGACCTTTTCGGGAGTTGCGTTTGTTGTGGGATGAAAGTTAATTTTGGGGTTTTTAGTTGAGTTAAATAAAATTTGTGTAGAACAAATTTTATTATAACTTCTTAAAACCTATCAAAGGAGGTTGGAAGTGGGACCCACACCCACTTAACCTCCCTTGGGAGGATTAAGTGCGGTGGGGCCCACACGAACCCCTAATTCTTTTCATTTTTCCCTAACCCCTCTAAACCCCCTCTTAATTATGTAACTCTCCCCTACTTTAATTCTTTCCAACCTATCTCTTCACTTAATTTTGTCAACTCTAGTTTTAATTAATGTATTGAATTCAACTTTTGAATTTTGAAAGGTTGGCAAAGTGAAAATAAAATAAGGTGTAGCTTATTTTATTTTGGGTTATTTGTTTGTCTTCTTGAGAGGTGGAGAGCACTTCTTCTTCTTCAAACTCAATGAAGAACGCGAAGAACGTCGTTCTTCAACGAAGAACTTCTCCGCCGAAGAACACGGTCCATCCGCGACGCCGTATCCACGACGCGACGTACTTCTTCCGCGTCCTCTCTTCCGCGACGGTTTTCCGCGACGAACGCCATCGACAACGACTCTTCCTCCGACGTCAAAGGAATCGACACCGATATTCCATGACTACGTCAACGTGCGACTATCGAGGTAGAGGTTCTTGAGTTCGTTGTTTTCATTTTTATTTGACTTTCCTCAAGACTTGACGAAGAACGCTCAATTTCCGACGAAGAACGCCGCCCCGCTCTTCTTCGTCTCCCGTGTCAACGAGAGAGAACACCGCTTCTTCCTCGGACAATCTTCGTCGGCGTACAAGTTTCGCCAACGACGTGTCTCTTCGAACGCATCCCTTCGTCATCGGATTTGACGAACGGCTTCCGCGACGCCCGACCTCCGCGACGTCGTCTTCCGCGGAACGTTGACAAATCCTCGAACCTTATTCCCGAGGTAGGGGTTGTTGATTTAATATTTAATTATTTCATTCTTGCTCGTGGTTTGTATGACTAACGTGAGGATGTTGATTATTTAAAGTTGTGTTATTATTTAACGTGAGGGGGGCTGGACCCCATGAACACGGCCGAACCCCCTCTATCGTTCATGTTGTTTATCTGCGGGCGGAAGCAAGGTGGCGTGGTGCCGTAGCACCACGCGGATAATTGTACGTTAATCTTACATGACGCCGTCGCGCTACGCCGAGGAGAATCTTCAAGAACGCGACGCCGTCGCGCCGCGTTGAATGGAATCAAGACACGGCGAAGGGGCGTGGTGCCGTCGCACCGCGCCGGATGACGAACGCCGCGGCCGGTTCCGGGCCGCGGCGGGACGAGGAGACCGCGGCCGGTTCCGGGCCGTGGCGGAAGAGAAGTCCGGCGGCCGGGCCGCCGGCGTCGGAAGCCGAAGAGGGGACCGGAATTTCCGGTCCCGTTGGAGAAAACCAGCCGGCCAGCTGGCCGGCCGGATGCCGTTAAAACCGGGGGAATTAATCCCCCGGCCAACCCTCAAAACCCCCCTCTTTATGAGGGGGGCGGTTTTCTTTGAAGGGAGGGGGGGCAGCCGGCCCCTCCCGGTTCGCTCAAGTCAGGCCCCCCCACGTGGGGGGGGCGTTTAAAAAAAAAACGGCGCCGCACAAAGGCCGCGCCGCCCCTCAAAACCGCGGGGCTTGCCCCCCGCGTGCCGGCCGTGTGCGGCCCCTCGCGGCACCCCGAGCCGCCGCGCCGCCCCTGGGGGGGGGGGGGGGTCGGACCGGGTCGGCCCGGACCCGGACCCCCCCGTTTCGAACCAGATTTGGTTTTTGGCCCATAACCTGAGCCTCGGACCTCCGATCGACGAACCGTCAGTGGCAACGCGATCCTTGGATCGAGGCGGTCGTTTCGGTATATCGCACTCAACGTTTCGGATTACTTTGAGTTCGGCCGGGTTGGTTCGTTCACGAAACCAACCGGGCTTTCGGAGCGGAAACGCTCATATCTTGAGCTACGAACGTCCGATTGACGCGCCGTCAGTCGCGTTGTGTTCCTCTTAGTGAGACGAATCTTTTGGCATACTCCGCCCGAGGTTTGGACGCAGGTGGAGTACGGTCGGGTTGGTTTTGCCTTAAAAACCAACCGGGCCCCGGAGACGAAAATGCCAATAACTCTCAGACCGGGCGTCCAATCGACGCGCCGTCTGTTGCGTTGAGTTCCTGTTGACGATACGGAACTTTTGGATACATCAACCCTGGTCTTCGTGACAGTTGATGTATCAGCCTCTCGGCTCGTGGAGCGGACCCTCTGAACGAGCTTGCTGTATGCGGGAACCCTAGTGCTGGCTGCGACGGTTACTGTAACGACTACTACTACTGCTACTGTGACGGCGACGACGACAGTACAGTGATCCTGTGTGGATTCGACGACGACGACTACAACACTCAGCGATCCTACGTGGAACAGTGCTACCGAACCTGTGTGAGCTGAATCTTCTGTTTACCTTGGGCGGTGGAGCGCTTGGGTGTAGCGGCGGACCCGTGGTACTTGACAGTGGTGGTGCGCTTGGATGCAGCAGCAGACCCTTGGCGGTGGAGCGCTTGGTTGTAGCGACGGACCCGCGATACTCTACGGAGTGAGTTCGCTTGGTTGTAGCGACAGACCCGCGACGGTGGAGACGTGCGTGCGGAGTACGGAGACCGTGTAGATGACTGAGACCTGACAACTGCTTGACCGACTCGACTTGGAGTGAGTCGACTAGCCCAGTGGACGGAGCGCCCAGTAGTTGGCAGCAGACCCACGGCGGACGGAGCGCCTGGTAGTTGGCGGCAAACCCGCGGTACTCGACAGGAGGAGTACCTCAGTAGGCTATCTGGGTGAGCGCCCGATATTTGGCAGCAGACCCTCAGCGGACGGAGCGCCCGGTAGTTGGCAGCAGACCCGCGGTACTCGACAGGAGGAGTAATTCAGCAGTCTTAGGTTAGTGAGCAGTACCTCGGAGTCGTGACAGGACCACTGTACACTTCAGAGTTGGGGCTCTTCAACAGTTACGGTCTCGATAATAAAATTCCTGGTTTGAGCTGAGTCTTTGATCTTTGTGTTTCCTCATGATTGAGATGGGTCGCTTCATAACTTAGGTATATGTATGGGCATATACCTGGGTAATAGTTATCCGTTGATTTCATAAACTTGTTATAAACCGTGTGGACTTGTACTGTTATCCTATGTGGATTTTACTGTTTACTCTTCTTTGTGGATTGGATTGTTCTTGGGCTCGTGTTGGAGCCGAACGGAAATTGGGGACATAGGTATATGTATGGGCATATACCTAATCAATACTGGATGTTACTTCGTGATTGTTACTTTTCTTCGTGGTTTATCCTTTGTGGATTTGAGAGACCTTCAGGGGTCTCGGGGTCCCTACTGAGTAGCTTATACTCACCCCTGCACGGGCTTTGCCCGCACTTCGTTGTGTTGGTTGCAGACGACGGACAACGCTGACTGTGGATGAGGCTTTCGGAGTAGGTCGGTACCCGGAGGAGGACCACTGAGCGGGACGTGCTCGGAGCGGACAGTTGGACCCGAGGAGTTGTGAGCTATCTGTACCTACCCTTCAGGTAGGATCCGTGGTGGACGATCCAGGAGCTGTGCCATCTGTACCTACCCTTCAGGTAGGAATCGAGGAGGACGTCCCTGGAGCCGCTTGTACTTACAGTTGCTGTTTTCCCTTTCGAGTTGTACTTTACTTTCAGTTGGGCTTGTATTCCGGCCCCCTTTACTTTTCTGCACTTGTAGTTACTTTCCGCTTGCTGACTCTGTGGTGGTTGTTACTTATAAAGGCAATGCCTTCCCTGTTTACCGGGATTTTACGCCTTGGTGCTAGTCGCCAGCCCCTGGCCTATGGAAGGCGGGCTTGGGGTAGTCACGGCACGGGCCCCGAGGTCGGGTCGTGACAAATTGGTATCAGAGGAGTTCGGTTCTACTGCGAACTCTGATATTTTCTATGTGAAGCAATAATGTTTAGCGTATTGAGTGTGGTTATCAGTCCAGGGAGTCCAGTGTTGGTGCGGCGGCCGACGTATCCGTACACCAGGTCCCTGACTTCTGATTTCCGACTTAATACACGAAAACATTGATTGCGTGTGTGTTTCAAAGTTTTCTTTGTGATTTCTTTGTGTCAGCTCACCAGGTATACTGTTTGACCTTGGCGCACCTGTCTCCTTTCAGGATGGCCCCACGACGGCAGCCAGCTAGGGTTCCAAGAGTCGAGCGTGACGACAACCCACCGAGCGATGAGGCCTCGGTGCAGGGCCCTTTTTCAGCAGTGGCACCGGCGGTAGCTCTACCCGCCGAGCCCCCGATGCTTCCAGCAGCAGCCGCTGACGATGCACGTCGCCTCAGCGCACTGCATGAGTTTCAGCGCCAGCGACCGCCCAGGTTTCGCGGGGAGACGGATCCCCAGGCAGCAGAGGATTGGCTGGAGGCAGTGGTTCGAGTTTTTAGGCTATTGAGGACACCAGCAGACCTCATGGTGATCCTCGCTGCGAGCCTACTACACGCAGCAGCAGGAAGATGGTGGAGCTTGATGCTCCAGGTGCACGATGAGGCATCTCTACTTTGGACGGACTTTGAGAGCATCTTCCGCTCGGAGTTCGTCCCAGCCACCCTTCGTGCGGTGCGTATCCAGGAGCTTCTACAACTGCGGCAGGGCAGCATGACGGTCGCTCAGTACGCGGCGAGGTTCACCGACCTTTCTCGGTACTCGACAGACATGGTACGGGACCCCTTCTTCCGGGCCCGGACCTTCGAGCAGGGTTTGAGACACGAGATCAGGGCATCGCTGATCTCCCTCAGCATACCGACTCAGACAGGAGTACTGGAGCGGGCACTTCTGATCGAGAGTTTCCTTGCTGAGTCTACACCAGCACAACAACTCACCGCAGGGTGGCACGTGGCAGAGTCATCTGCAGCAGGTAGCCGAAGGATGACTCAGGGTTCCAGGCAGACCAGACCTACCGGTGGCCGACTGCACGACTCATGCTCAGTTGTACGGGGAAGCCGGGGTGGAGTCAGTGCCAGGCGTGCCGAGAGTGGGCAGTGTTACTCCTGTGGCGGGATTGGTCACATGGCTCGTGACTGTCCGACCTGCCATGCTGATGATCAGCAGTTAAGTGAAGAACCTCCCAGGCAGAGGCAGAGGTTCGACCGTGGCGGTCCGCAGGGAGGAGGCAGACGAGGCAGAGGAGCTGGACGAGCTTTCGGTGGTGGGAGGCGCTTTGAGGCTCTTCCACCACCACCACCAGGAGGTCCACCCCGACCGCATGGGAGAGCTCAGCTTCAGGCAGCCGAAGCCTTCGATCATGGAGCTCTGGGAGACGATGGACAGGAGCAGAACTAGTGGATAACATCCTTTGTACTTCTGGTTCCTTGTTGCTTTTGTGTAGCGTCTTGTATTATGAGCTGTAATAATAAAAGTCGCATACCTTTGTGATATTTTCGTTCCTATCCTCTTTCGTGATGTTACTAAGAGGTTACAGTTTTGGCTGTTGAGTTGACCCTCACTTGTGAGACATCTACTGGAGGAGACCCAGTTACCACACACTGATGCCGACAGTGTGACTCAACCCTTGGAGGCGAGAGTAACGGTTGAATCTCTTAGTAGTAGCGTCGAGGCCTTACGACGTCATCCTTGGTATGGATTAGTATCATCCATGTTAGGATTGACTGTTTTAGTCAAAGAATGTGGTTCATCCAGGGGATGAGACCAGATTTCTCTTTTCGGCAAAGAAGAGATCTTGCAGCTCTTGTGGGACCTGTGATGATCCAGGCCACGACAGAGAAGGTCCAGGTCATCCAGGAGCGGATGAGGACAGCTCAGAGCCGGCAGAAGTCATACGCTGACAGGAGGCGGAGGCCACTGGAGTTCGAGGATGGCGACCACGTCTTCTTGCGGGTCTCACCTCGACGGGGTATTCGGAGATTTGGCCGAGGCGGCAAGTTATCTCCGCGCTTCATCGGACCTTTCCAGATTCTCAGTAGGATTGGTGAGGTGGCTTATCGCCTGGCTCTACCACCTCAGTTGCACCGGGTGCACGACGTCTTCCACGTATCTCAGCTGAGGAGATACGTGCACGACCCGACGCACATCATTGACCATGGGGAACTTGACGTTGACGATGGGGCGACTTTTACGGAGGTCCCAGTGGAGATAGATGATCGACAGGAGCGGGTCCTGCGTGGGCGATCGATTCCTCTTGTGCGCATCAGATGGCAGCACTGGAATCTCCAGGAGAGCACATGGGAGCGGGAGGCTCAGATGCGTGCTCAGTACCCTCATTTGTTTCCCTAGTTTTTGATGTATCTTTACGGGGACGTAAAGCCATGAGGTGGGAGTAATGTAAAGACCCGTAAAATTCATGGGAAATTTTTTTCTTAATTTTCTTTAGAATTTTACAAGAGCGCGGTTTCAGACGGCACCTGATTCCGAGGCCCGGAGTGCCCGGAATTAATTTCCGAAGTTTGGCTCGGGTACGTTCACTGAACGAACGAGCGGGAATTCCTAACTTTTGATCCGGTGCTCGGAAATGAAATTTGAGGGCACCGATGAACTCGCAGCGCCGATTTTCGCTTAAAGAGACCTTTTCGGGAGTTGCGTTTGTTGTGGGTTGAAAGTTAATTTTGGGGTTTTTAGTTGAGTTAAATAAAATTTGTGTAGAACAAATTTTATTATAACTTCTTAAAACCTATCAAAGGAGGTTGGAAGTGGGACCCACACCCACTTAACCTCCCTTGGGAGGATTAAGTGTGGTGGGGCCCACACGAACCCCTAATTCTTTTCATTTTTCCCTAACCCCTCTAAACCCCCTCTTAATTATGTAACTCTCCCCTACTTTAATTCTTTCCAACCTATCTCTTCACTTAATTTTGTCAACTCTAGTTTTAATTAATGTATTGAATTCAACTTTTGAATTTTGAAAGGTTGGCAAAGTGAAAATAAAATAAGGTGTAGCTTATTTTATTTTGGGTTATTTGTTTGTCTTCTTGAGAGGTGGAGAGCTCTTCTTCTTCTTCAAACTCAATGAAGAACGCGAAGAACGTCGTTCTTCAACGAAGAACTTCTCCGCCGAAGAACACGGTCCATCCGCGACGCCGTATCCGCGACGCGACGTACTTCTTCCGCGTCATCTCTTCCGCGACGGTTTTCCGCGACGAACTCCATCGACAACGACTCTTCCTCCGACGTCAAAGGAATCGACACCGATATTCCACGACTACGTCAACGTGCGACTATCGAGGTAGAGGTTCTTGAGTTCGTTGTTTTCATTTTTATTTGACTTTCCTCAAGACTTGACGAAGAACGCTCAATTTCCGACGAAGAACGCCGCCCCGCTCTTCTTCGTCTCCCGTGTCAACGAGAGAGAACACCGCTTCTTCCTCGGACAATCTTCGTCGGCGTACAAGTTTCGCCAACGACGTGTCTCTTCGAACGCATCCCTTCGTCATCGGATTTGACGAATGGCTTCCGCGACGCCCGACCTCCGCGACGTCGTCTTCCGCGGAACGTTGACAAATCCTCGAACCTTATACCCGAGGTAGGGGTTGTTGATTTAATATTTAATTATTTCATTCTTGCTCGTGGTTTGTATGACTAACGTGAGGATGTTGATTATTTAAAGTTGTGTTATTATTTAACGTGAGGGGGGTCGGACCGCATGAACTCGGCCGAACCCCCTCCATCGTTCATGTTGTTTATCTGCGGGCGGAAGCAAGGTGGCGTGGTGCCGTAGCACCACGCGGATAATTGTACGTTAATCTTACATGACGCCGTCGCGCTACGCCGAGGAGAATCTTCAAGAACGCGACGCCGTCGCGCCGCGTTGAATGGAATCAAGACACGGCGAAGGGGCGCGGTGCCGTCGCACCGCGTCGGATGACGAACGCCGCGGCCGGTTCCGGGCCGCGGCGGGACGAGGAGACCGCGGCCGGTTCCGGGCCGCGGCGGAAGAGAAGACCGGCGGCCGGGCCGCCGGCGTTGGAAGCCGAAGAGGGGACCGGAATTTCCGGTCCCGTTGGAGAAAACCGGCCGGCCAGCTGGCCGGCCGGATGCCGTTAAAACCGGGGGAATTAATCCCCCGGCCAACCCTCAAAACCCCCCTCTTTATGAGGGGGGCGGTTTTCTTTGAAGGGAGGGGGGGCAGCCGGCCCCTCCCGGTTCACTCAAGTCAAGCCCCCCCACGTGGGGGGGGGGGGGGGCGTTTAAAAAAAAACGGCGCGGCACAAAGGCCGCGCCGCCCCTCAAAACCGCGGGGCTTGCCCCCCGCGTGCCGACCGTGTGCGGCCCCTCGCGGCACCCCGAGCCGCCGCGGCGCCTCGCGGCGCCGGGCCGCCGCGGCCGCCGCGCCGCCCCAGGGGGGGGGGGTCGGCCCGGGTCGGCCCGGACCCGGACCCCCCCGTTTCGAACCAGATTTGGTTTTTGGCCCATAACATGAGCCTCGGACCTCCGATCGACGAACCGTCAGCGGCAACGCGATCCTTGGATCGAGACGGTCGTTTCGGTATATCGCACTCAAGGTTTCGGATTACTTTGTGTTCGGCTGGGTTGGTTCGTTCACGAAACCAACCGGGCTTTCGGAGCGGAAACGCTCATATCTTGAGCTACGAACGTCCGATTGACGCGCCGTCAGTCGCGTTGTGTTCCTATTAGTGAGACGAATCTTTTGGCATACTCCGCCCGAGGTTTGGACGCAGGTGGAGTACGGTCGGGTTGGTTTTGCCTTAAAAACCAACCGGGCCCCGGAGACGAAAATGCCAATAACTCTCAGACCGGGCGTCCGATCGACGCGCCGTCTGTTGCATTGAGTTCCTGTTGACGATACAGAACTTTTGGATACATCAACCCTGGTCTTCGTAACAGTTGATGTCTCAGCCTCTTGGCTCGTGGAGCGGACCCTCTGAACGAGCTTGCTGTATGCGGGAACCCTAGTGCTGGCTGCGACGGTTACTGTAACGACTACTACTACAGCTACTGTGACGGCGACGACGACAGTACAGTGATCCTGTGTGGATTCGATGACGACGACTACAACACTCAGCGATCCTACGTGGAACAGTGCTACCGAACCTGTGTGAGCTGAATCTTCTGTTTACCTTGGGCGGTGGAGCGCTTGGGTGTAGCGGCGGACCCGTGGTACTTGACAGTGGTGGTGCGCTTGGATGCAGCAGCAGACCCTTGGCGGTGGAGCGCTTGGTTGTAGCGACGGACCCGCGATACTCTACGGAGTGAGTGCGCTTGGTTGTAGCGACAGACCCGCGACGGTGGAGACGTGCGTGCGGAGTACGGAGACCGTGTAGATGACTGAGACCTGACGACTGCTTGACCGACTCGACTTGGAGTGAGTCGACTAGCCCAGTGGACGGAGCGCCCAGTAGCTGGCAGCAGACCCACGGCGGACGGAGCGCCTGGTAGTTGGCGGCAAACCCGCGGTACTCGACAGGAGGAGTACCTCAGTAGGCTATCTGGGTGAGCGCCCGATATTTGGCAGCAGACCCTCAGCGGACGGAGCGCCCGGTAGTTGGCAGCAGACCCGCGGTACTCGACAGGAGGAGTACTTCAGCAGTCTTAGGTTAGTGAGCAGTACCTCGGAGTCGTGACAGGACCACTGTACACTTCAGAGTTGGGGCTCTTCAACAGTTACAGTCTTGATAATAAAAATCCTGGTTTGAGCTGAGTCTTTGATCTTTGTGTTTCCTCATGATTGAGATGGGTCGCTTGATAACTTAGGTATATGTATGGGCATATACCTGGGTAATAGTTATCCGTTGATTTCATAAACTTGTTATAAACCGTGTGGACTTGTACTATTATCCTATGTGGATTTTACTGTTTACTCTTCTTTGTGGATTGGATTGTTCTTGGGCTCGTGTTGGAGCCGAACGGAAATTGGTGACATAGGTATATGTATGGGCATATACCTAATAAATACTGGATGTTACTTCGTGATTGTTACTTTTCTTTGTGGTTTATCCTTTGTGGATTTGAGAGACCTTCAGGGGTCTCGGGGTCCCTACTGAGTAGCTTATACTCACCCCTGCACGGGCTTTGCCCGCACTTCGTTGTGTTGGTTGCAGACGACGGACAGCGCTGACTGTGGATGAGGCTTTTGGAGTAGGTCGGTACCCGGAGGAGGACCACTGAGCGGGACGTGCTCGGAGCGGACAGTTGGACCCGAGGAGTTGTGAGCTATCTGTACCTACCCTTCAGGTAGGATCCGTGGTGGATGATCCAGGAGCTGTGCCATCTGTACCTACCCTTCAGGTAGGAATCGAGGAGGACGTCCCAGGAGCCGCTTGTACTTACAGTTGCTGTTTTCCCTTTCGAGTTGTACTTTACTTTTAGTTGGGCTTGTATTCCGGCCCCCATTACTTTTCTGCACTTGTAGTTACTTTCCGCTTGCTGACTCTGTGGTGGTTGTTACTTATAAAGGCAATGCCTTCCCTGTTTACCGGGATTTTATGCCTTGGTGCTAGTCGCCAGCCCCTGGCCTATGGAAGGCGGGCTTGGGGTAGTCACAGCACGGGCCCCGAGGTCGGGTCGTGACACTGCTCTACAATGATTGTTTGGTGTTCATTTACATTCATTATTATCCCATAATCTATCATTACAAGAAAAATTAGGGGTAACTTTTTTATTATATTATAACACTTTTTATAAATCAAATACCCTATTTTATAGAAATTTTCACATAATAAACAGTATTATAATTTATAAATTTCACAGTTGAGGATGAGGGTTTAATGTCCACAAAAATGACATACGAATGCTTGAAAATTATTAAAAAACACTAGAATATGGGGAGGTGTAAAATTGTCCATATAGAACATTATATAAGACCTATAGAATCATATTAGAGTATTAATAAGTGTTATCAAATGATTTTTACCATCATAATTATTATTGGTTATAATTTGGGTAAAACTAGTATGGTGTATGGCGATATGGGAAACGTCAAGGGGAGTTACATTTATTCATAGCTTCAAAATGTGTAATAGAAATATCTGTTACCATTAATGGGACTATTGTTTCAATTATCATTAAATAGTTTCATGTTGATCCGAGTTACATTGAATTGATACTATTTTATGTTACTTCATAGTAGTCAATCATCTTGCAAGGAAAGTATGATCACATTCCTTATATATACATGTTGTTTCATACATGGATATTGTATAAATTAATTTCTTTATTGTGTAATCTATTTTGTATATACATGTATTATATGTTATGTGATATATCTCTATTTTTATTTGGTGTTATCTATATATATTAGTTATTTAGTTTATAATTATTATGCCTTAATCTTTGATTTATACATGATTGTCAAAAACATTTAGATACAAAGGTCCTTCAGTAGCAAGGGGTGGGTTGTTCCTTTTGGTTTGGGTAGCTGAAAAAGATATTTTACCATATTAATCTATTATTTATATCTTATAACTTTATATGAATGTTATATAATTAATTACTGATGTTTTTTGAAACATTGAAAAATGATACAATAATGACGATTGATTGGATCCCTTAGTGGAGTAATCAAGAACACTCCCACAGTGGAGAATGGTTTTCTTCTACCACCAGTTGTGAATAGTAATGCAGTTGAGCATGTTCCCACACCAACTATAGTTGTTCATTTAGTATTTCCACTTAATCTCATAGTCTCCTACAGAGTGCATTATCATCGAAGAAGAGTGTTTCCCCTAGGATGTGTGTTCTTGTTAAGAATCACTATTTTCGAACAGTTTCCAATGGATTTTTTAATGAAACCAGAAACACCAAATGTTTCGTTATCCAAAGGGACCACACATTAAATGGTAGGTGGCTGTTAGGTATTTTGACATATGAATCATAATAATATCATTGGTCGAGAGGATGTGAGGTCAGTTTCATCACACCGTTTTGGGGATAATTACTTCCAACCATGTGACTCTCTTACAGATTTAAGATATCTTCATGAATCATTTATTAATTCAAAATGTATGGCATGATATTCCTTTGAAATTTAGACATCAATTATTAGAATGAATAGAAATTAGAATATTATGTATGTTTTCATGGTTCTTCATTGTTGGAGATATCTGTATGTATTAGAGGTTCTCTATCCACGGTATCCTATCACATACTACTTAGTGATTCAATTAGTCGTTATTGTGGCGATGCTAGTTTTTAGTCCACATACTGGGGAACTCCATAATTTATTTTCATCTTGGTAGAAAAATTTTAATCTAGAGTTTATCATCAAATAAGGATATAGAGGGTTGCTCTTGAATTTATCCTCGCATTGGGAGACAATTATCTTTATGATTGGATCAAACCCATAGATGGGTTACCTATGTATCCTTTTGAAAGAAATAGAACCCATGTAGTCCTATTCTGCTTAATTGGACACATCATACCTTTAAATGTCATGTGATAAGGAACTGACCATAATGTTTAATGTCATGACATAGTTTTAACTAGGATTAAATTTCCTAGAGAATGTTTTCCACATTACTTATAGAGAAGAAACCGTAGGAATCTGGGTGGGATATGATATTCCAAGTTGGATTAAAACTTACTAGGAATGTGGCCCAAAGATAATAGGTTTTATTTTGATATTTTGGGTTTAGACTTCAGGGAGGATTCCAACATATCCCACATGAATTGGAATTATATCCCATATAGTTAGGTTTTTCTCGTAGTGGTGTATGGCCCATAGATAGGGTTCTGTTAGGGCTTGTCCCGGAATATTATTTACAATAAATGGTATCATTAGTAATGCATTGACTCATGCTATTATGGGCGGATAATTTAGGGCTTACTCTTATGGAGGATGCCCAGTAATAGAGTTGATAGGGTCCCTGGGGATATTTATTTCATATAGATTTTGGGACATTTCTAAGGTCTTAATCCTAATGGTGATTATCAGTTTAAAAAAATTTGGATTGGTTTATCATTTTATGGATGTGATGATATGGGTATTGGACCCTGAAAAGTATTCCTACACATCCATGTTATGTTGGGAATATGAGTTCTAAATGTACATTTATTCTATTTGATTGTACGGATGTTGTATTCATTACAACTCTCTAAGACCAAGTGAGTGATTATCTATTTTAGAAACAAAAGGATGGGAATTATTTAACAAACCACACACTTTTTCACCTCTACTAGTGGATGAGGTCGGGTCTAGAGTGAGAGAGGCTGAGGAGACAGTGGAAGAGGCTGTAGAAAAGTGATCCATTCAATGTGAGATGAAGGTGATGAAGATTAGGTCTGGTACAAAATGTTAGGGAATTATTCTAGGAGGGATGCACTAAAATTGGTCCCAAGAGAGGAGGGAGAAGTTTATTATGTCTAATGGAAAATTAGGCATGCAACTCACACACCATTTTTTTGGAGCCAAAGGCCCCAAATCTCAGATATGAGAGGGGAAAAAGAGTAATATCCCCATAATCATTGATCAAGAACTCCTCAATAGAATCTCTAGGTTATGGGTCAATTTTAACATAGATTTCCAAACCCACTAACATATAAACGATCATTACCCTCTGGTATAGAACGTGTGGGAAACCTCTAAAAATAGATATCAAAACCAAAATGGGAGATACACATATGTTCCTTTCTCAGAGGTGTTGTAAATCATGATCTCTTAGTGGAGGTTTCAAAATGATCACTTTCAAACAAGGGATCTAATGAAGGATATTCCCTTCCATGAGTGTCTTTTAAGGAGGCTTCATGAAAGCATTGAGTAGACTGAAGGAATCAGTGAACATCACAGAAGGGAACTATAGTGGGTAATGTGCAGGTATGGGGTGCACAAGTAAGCTTGGGTGACATGGTTTCACCTTAATTGACAAATTACCTAGATGACTAGAGGTAGGTGAGAATTGGATCAAGGATTCAATAGTCTTCACATGTATTCCTATAAGTGGTGGTCACAAGATCTTGTGTGAGTAATTCATGCACATTTTCATCAATCAATGATGTTGGGAGACTACGTCACGCAAGATTCATTTATTTTCATCATGGAATGGAATTAAGACCTATTATACTCCTTTTAATTCCCATACTTTAATGTTATATTAATAACATGGATATTTCTAAAGACTGTGGAGAAGCACTTGGGTGGTCGGATAAAAAATTGGGCTCAATGGAAATTCTTCCATACAAATCAAGAATCCATTGATATTTATACATGAAAATATGATAACTCGGGTGAAAGATATTAGGCGAGCATGTGGGTAGTGCAATATTTTTCGACATGTAAGTATTTGAGCTGTGCGTGTTGAATGGGATACCTTGGGATGACTAAATATTGATAATTTTTTAAATATTGATATTCTCAACCTATTTTATCCTTATTTTTTAAGGAATTTCCCTTTTATATATTTATATATACGTGATGAAAAAATGTGTCAACAAAATCACCCTATTAGGATTGGATCCGAAATGGAATATATGGGCAAATGATGAGGTAATTTGATGAAAACATTAATTGGTTCATTCATGATTCCATGCTGTGATGGTCACTATCAGACTACTGTGCAAGTTTGTACTCTTTATTTTGGATTCATTTTCAATATATTGAAGCCTCACTTCAGTGAAAAATCACAATTTTTTAAGAAATCATGGCCCTCCACATGAATGTATAATGAATCAATTATGTTTTTTTCTAAATATTTTTATTTTTCTCGAAATTATATTAGGTATGATACTTGTGTGCCGAACCATGAGTGACATACATGTCTTCCACAGTTTTTCTTTCGTGCCATAATGGCTTCCCAATTTTTATTATTTTCAAAAAAATTAAAATGAACCGACTATGAAATGAATTTTGAAATTTCTGTACAGCTTCAATGGATACTAGGAGAACTACAAATATTTATGAGTTAGCTATCAAGAGAATTTATGATATGATGACCATCATTGAGAATGATTACTAGGTTTTTTATGAACCAACCCCTCCCAATATGGTGAAGTATATGAATAAGTATCACTGAGAATTTCCAAGAAGTATTTATTTTCCAATTTACATTTATGTCCATCTATAGGAAGACAATTTGCCAGCTCCAATGATAAATGTCCTTGTTTCTTGATATCAAGACCTTAACAATTTCTCATAAACCAACATTTTGATTTTGGAAGTATTTATTAATGTTGGTACGGTATCTATGACACATTACATACATTATAGACTTTGTTATCTAGTTTTAATATCACACACAACCAAGAAAAATCACCCTTATTTTTCATCTAATTTTTGTGTTTCAAATATATAAATGTTTAAGGATTAGAAAAAGTGATGGGATTTACTCTTAGTATGGGGTTGTAAGCCTACACAGATGTGGTAATATTTGGTGTGATATCCAATTTCAGATTTCAAAGATGATAAGAAGTTAACCCGAATTCATATGGTTGTATGGGTTGGAAAAACGTATGTATATAGGCATGATGATTTAGGGAATGAGTGGATGAGTCATTGGATTGAAGTGGAAAATTCATTTGTTGTGATGCCCAGAGTAGTAGAAATCAGTTTGTGGGGTGTTTATGATATTTCTAAATCCCTAATTCCTGGAGATATTTATGAAGAATTTATTCACCAAAGGAAACATTTAATTATGCTGAAAAAAACATACCTAGAAGTGAGCTATGGAGTATATTTCACAAAATCAAGAATGAAAATGAAAAATCCATAGAAATATTGGATATTCATCAAATGGAGTGAATGGAAGAATTCCAAATGAGGAATAATAATAATGTTCCCACCAGTAAATGTCCTACAAGTTGTCCCATGGGGGAAAATGGAGCTGCACATAACAGTTTTTTGAAAAAATTAGAGGCGAGAGATTATTATAAGTAGGGGTAGGATGTTAATTCAAAAATTACTTAAAATATGTATCTTGTGATTTTTTTGGCCATGTGGATCAATGTTTATTTGTAACTAATCCAATATTCCAATGGAATGGTAAGGCTAAGATCCTTTTTCATAGAAGCTAAGCTGGTTGAGAGGAAAATGTTTGGATTATCCACCAATATCCCAGTAAATATTTATAGGATGTTGTTGCATATCCAATTAAAATAATTTCCTTTTTTTATTTTAGGGACATTTGATATTTTGTGGGGATGTATAATGACTGATTTCAGAACCTATGTAATGTAGAGTGTGATCTAGGTCCTTGGAAGTTTTTTATGACCATATATTTATTCTTCCTCCATAATTTCTATCTTGTACATGAAACCAATTAATATTAATACAATATTGTGTATGTTAAAGGAATTACAGTTATTTATATAGAGGAATCCCCATATGGGGAAATTTATCGATGATAGGATGGCTAGCATGAAGTTATAGGTGTATATGTTATCTCATAGGGATGATGGATTAGAAATAATGATTGAAAGATAAATCCTATGGAATGAATACAATTCTTATATAATTTCATGTCAATTAAAATCATGAAAAAAACACATCATCTCTTCAAGTTAATGTTACTCTAGAACAACATCTGATGGTGGGTTGATAGTTACTATTGATGATAGCTATAAAGAAGAATATGGAAAAGTTTAATTTACCTATAGATTATTCAAAAATTAGGTTGATAATCTGGTATATGGAGACTCAGGTTTCATCCTACCTTAAAGTGGTGGTAAACAATGTTGTTTATCTTGTTGAAGTAAAGAAATAGTGTGGGAAAAAAGTCTCTCACATGGAAGGTTCCTCATCTCTTATAAAGGATGAATAATCTGAGTCAGAGGATAAGAATGAAAAGGCTCATTTCTCACCCTAGTGACCGCAAGAATGAAACAATCCACTTGCTAGTGTTAAGAGGGCTATACTAGAATCACTAGTTGAATTTTCACTCATGAGATCTAGTCGCCCACATCAAGAAGATCAGTGGATTCCATTTTCTTGTCCGCAATATGTTAGGGCAGTGATTGGGAAGCATGTGAGATCTAATACTATATGATAATCTTCATAGAAAGATAGATCATATTCTGAATATGTATGACTAGAGGTGGTTCAAACATGGTAGATCTTGTATTGTAATGAAAAAACCAGGTGAGTTATTTTATGTGAGGGGTTTCATATTATAGGAATATGAGATCTCTGAGATTCATCTGATATTAATTTTGAGAATAATTATGATGAAGAAATTATTAATATCCCAGATCATGATATGCTTATATATACAACCGACAATTCAGTCCCCACTATAAGATTGGTGAAGGGGATGATAGATTATGGCACAACTGAATGGATTGAATCTTAATTGGTGGAATGTTGTGATTTTTTTATCTTGAAATTGTATTTTTCTTATTATTACATTATTTTTCTATTTTAAATTTTATTTTTATCTAAATAATTAATTCATAGTGGAAATACAAACCTAAATAGATGTTGGGTAAGGGAAAATTGAAAAAAAAATCTTCCACCACGTTATAAACCTGGTAGTAATGCACATGGAGCTACTGAATCACCACATGAATCAGAAGAAATATATCCAGGACAACAAGCCACAAAAGATGTGATGGTATCCATTACCTATTTTTTTGAGATGATAATGCTATTCCTCCTATGATGAAGAAAAACAATCTAATACACCAGAGAGAGAAACTATTATTAAACACATTATCAGTATCGGTACGTCATTCTGACATCACTAACTTCAGTTTAATTCATAGAAATAATTTAGAATTCACGGAATTGACGGAAATTATTTTATTTCTTACCTTTTGGATGTTATTAATGATCCTTTAGAAACCACGGATGATACATCTGATCATGTGAAGATCCCTACCAATTAATCCTATCATTTAACTGACGAGGCATTGAGGAAAGAGAAAAAAATATCTGCTCTTCGAACTCAACTTATCCCTGCTACTATGAGAGAGGATGCATCAGGTATGTTTTAAGTTCTTCATGAAGAGATATATAACAAAAAATAACTTCCATTTCTATAATATTTTTTGTTCATTGCATGCACCAGGAAATATTATGAGGCTAATGTAGAAATGATGTCTGTCACTGAGGAGTTTGTATATGATCTAATGTCATTGGATGAGTTTTATGAAGAAAATAATCAAATTACTGGCATAGGTGAGACCAAACAGGGCATTAGATTTCATTGGAATCCTTGATAAATATTTTAATATATTTTGAATAAGCACTAGAACACATTAATAGGCCTACTACTCTAGAAGAATTTGAATTCCATTATACAGAACTAAATAGACATGAGCCCTTATTTTTTTCCTATAAAGAATCTTATGATAGATTTCCTAACCACAATTTCTAGAAATGTGCAGTGCCATCTATAGAATCTTCTAAAATAAGGGTTCATATATTAAATGTTGAAAACAATTTTAATCCCACTATTGAGGATGATTCGGTTCAAGTGAACTCTGAAATTGAAAATTTCCCTGATCTTCTTCTAGAGAATGTTGAGTATACTCAAGAATGTATCCTTCAAGATGATGTTCTAGCCAATACTACAGAGGTTTGGTATGTTAGGGAGGAGTTTTTTTAGGCTACTGACATATTTTTGGGTAAGGATTATCAAATATTGTAATTTCTATCGATTAATTCAATTATTTTGAAGCTAACCAATATTTTAATTTATAATGAATGATTATCACCTTCCATTGATAGGTATGAGGGTTAAAAATTAACATCAGATCAACAAGTATTAAATGGAGAGGACACAACAATTAAGGATGTAGTGGAACATGGAACTTTTCTATGTTCATTAATATCTAATTACATCCCTTTTTTTTATAGTTATCTGAATCAGATTTGGAGTTTTAGAATGATCTTTTCATAACCATCACAAAATAATGGAATGATATATGGAAAATAATCTCTAATAGACCCCATAAAAAACTACCTTCACGAATCCCTTGGGATTCAAATTTATTCAACTTGTTGGGATTTAGGGGTTTTTATTACCATGAAATTTATAAAATGGTGAAGGAGATCATTCATATATTGGAAAAATACACAAAGGTGTATAGGGTATGATAAAAGTGATACAAAATCCTAACATTGATGAATTCCATGCACTGAAATCTAAATCTAAGGTTAGTCGAAGAGAAAAATTTGCGGCACTCAACCAACTAATCATAGATATTACTATTCAAATGTCTTGCCTTCAGTATGAGTGGGTAACTATTCGAAGGTAAATTGAACAACTTCGCTGATCAAATATAGAATCTCTAAATGATGAGGTAAAATCCATTGTCAAATACAAGGAACATCCTTTCCATTCTGCGGAGAATGAATATGTTCAAATGATAGAACATCAAAATGTGTATATCAGGTCCCCAAAGGCTCTTCAATAAATAATGAATTATTTCATTTTCCTTTTATTATTTATGACATAGAGACTCTAGTTTGTGGATGTTCCTCTAATTTTTTATACAAATGAAAATAAGTTTGTCTCTAATTATTTATGTCTTCATTCCTGTTTTGTTTCTATATTCATATCCAACAAAAAAAATTTCATAACATTATATCCTTATGTTAGCTAATCTTAATTACAATCATACAGATAGGGGTTATTTTACATTTAAATAAGGCAAGTGGCCTAGTGAGTATAGTTTGATTTTTACAAGGGAAATATAGAAACCCCTAAAATATTTGTGTCATTTGACTTTTCTTTATGAATTATGTCTAAACCATAAGGAGTGTATGTCTAGTTAACTGATTCAATAATTTTTTATATGGAACAGCTTGTGTATTTTCATCAAAGTGTGTTCTATTTCTCTTTTACTAGGCAGTTTAATGTCATGAATTCCGATAAAAATAATGCTATGGTTTAAGGTTGAATAACATTGACCAAGGATTTTGAAATTATAATCCAAACGTTGACTGATTTCTAGGAAGGCCCCAAATTTTTTTTACCTAATATAAGGGAAATATTGAGTCATGTTTTTTTATAGTTACCATATATAAAACTATATGTAAAATAATAGAGATGGTTTCTTCCATGAATGTTGTTATTCCTGTTTTAAAAAACTCGATATGGGATTTTTATTATATAGGTACATATATGGAATGTACTACATATCCAATAAATGAAATATTTTAACATACATGTATGTTATATGGGAGAATTATGTAGGTCCACCTAGGGGAACATACTTCTGTGATAAAAATAGAGCTCTCAAGAATTTTGACATTCTATTAATGACCAGAAAACTGGTTTATGATTTGGATGTATTAAGGCCATAGTGGGTAGATTTTCCAAGGATGGATGTTAAAGAATATAAGGGGCTATATATGATAACATATTCCATTAATGAGAAATCGATTCTACAAAAATTTGACATGTGTAGGAGGGTAAATATCATCAGAAATGGGTTTTATACTATTATGATATGAAGATTAATATCGTGTATTAATGAAATTATGTTGTGAAGTTCAATGTCAATCAAAAAAGACATTATATTGTTTAGTTAAAATTCATCCAGTAAGGACATTATGTTTTGTAGTTGGAAGCCATAAAACAAGGCCATACCGATACTTTTAATAGTATTCTTTTCATTTAAGGTTATACTTTAAGGAAAATAAGGGGCTTTATTAATTCCTTTATCATTGAACAATGGTTAGTGAGTTTTGAATTTCTTGATAATTTTTATGGAAATATTCATCCAAATTCAATTTTAGAATAGAATAATTGTAAACTGTGATTTGAGAATTTTCAGATCTATAGAAAGACATGGGAAAATAGATAAAGTCATTAGAGTATCTATCTTCCAAGAATGAATTTACCATTATTTTAAAAACTATTAATGGTGGTTTTATTATGTCATGATAACTAGGGCATGTGTTGGATAGTTAATAGTATAATTCGCATACTAATATTCCCATTATAAAGGTGGATTTTATGAATGTCAAACAAGGGAATGCACTTTATGGTTAGGAAGAGTATCTCTCAATAATTCAGACATTCTATTGATAAAAGACGAAGAAATTTTTTGGAGATTCAGATTTTACCAATAATAGATAATGGATTATGGAGAAAAGTATCTGAATATTGAAAGAGTAATTCCAGATATTATATCCAATGAAACAGAGGAATATGATTTTTATGAAGGTTTGACGCTCACGTAGTAATTATAGTGTTTGTTACTTTAGGTTATACAAATATGACCATAATTTTAGAATAACATTGAATGACATGTTCTCAAATGAACCAATGTTATTCATGTATGATTTGGTGAAATGAAGGGGAAAAGTGTAAACTATAGTTTTGGAGATGCTCATGTAGAGCGAATGGACATTGGAAAAATATGAAATGGATGTCCTCTTTTTGATAATGGTACCTAAATACTGTCATCAAAGCATAATGGGTACAATAGAGGCCTCTCCCAAGAAAGAAGATTCCAATGTTTGACAAACCCATTAAGAGGGTCGTATTATACTGCACCAACTAGGGTATATACTTAATATCCAAATAGTATATTCCTTTTCATTACATGATCATTGTGTGGGAGACATATGAAAGAAAACCTAGAGTATTATATTGAATAGACAAGAAAAATATCTATCATGTTTCATGAATTATACATCCATAAACCATGTATTGGTTATCAATATCTGAAAGTAATCAAGATTACGATTATGACATGAAAAAGGGGTAATGTCTAATGCACAGGGGAAGAGTTTGGACAAATATTGGCAACGATTTTAGAGTCCCATACATATATCAGACCCATATGTATTGATTTATACATATGTATAATGGGGACATCATTTGTTTCTTTATTGTGATCACTATGTTGAAGAAACCAAAACAAAGTTCCATGCATAGATTATTAATTGTATGTGGCAGAGTAGGAATTTTATTTTCTCCCATGGATGGGACTAGGATATATAGTCTTAGTTTTTACTATGTATCACAATGAAAAGAAAATCAAGTGAAACATTTTTCTCTGGGTACCATTTAGTTTAATGTATTATGCCAAGGAAATTATTCTATACAGTTTAGAGTAAAGCAGTAAGGACCTTAGGGGATTTTATATGAAGAAAATTTAATTATTGTGGTTGTACTAGTGTAAAGGGACCAAGAATCACTACTTATCTTGTCGAAGTATGCATCAAACGACATATAGTTCAATCATATACGACTTCATGGGTAAGGAGAGACCTTGTATTTGATTTTCATATATAGATCAGATTCATACCTTGGAGAATATAGTCTTTTTATTATCATGATGTGACTAGCCCTTTGATTGATAATCTGGATGTCCCTACATATCTCATATGAATGAAAATCAAGCCACATGTATTACATAAAGAACAATGTGGTTTATTGTATTGTGATTCTGATGTGAAGTGATTCTGACTTGAAAAAGAATATTGGAGATGGTCTAGGGGATATTAAATATATATCACTACATATCATGTTGGGGAAAAAATCATGCCATGTGTTGTTATTAGTAATTTATCTCATGCATGCATGATCTATACATAGAGTGTGTTGGAGGAGCCAGGGTATAAGTCCCTACCTGAACTATGTTTCATTCTAGTGGAATGAATAAATCCGCACATAGTTCTTGATAATGATCCCTATATCAACAAGATTTGACATGGGGATGAAGGGTTTTTTTGAGGATGATGGTTGGGCCTAATGTAGGATGTCTAGGAATCACCATGTATGTCACTAAAATGAGAATCAAAATAATATTCTTGGACTAATTCCCTATGCATATTTGATTCTTCCATTGGAAAAAGAAATGGGTATTCTTTTATGAAATTGTGCCATGACCCACGATTGGAAATATGGGTGTCACTACGTATCTCAGTATAATGAGAATAAAGACACTCATAGTTCTTTAAATGTTCCCTATTTAGATTTTATTCCTACACATAAGGATGAAGGGGGTTTTCTTAAAATTTATGATTGATATAAGATAGGATATAGGGGTTTAACTATGTATCTCATTGATATGATAATCATGCCACATATAGTTCTTGAACTACCATGCAGGTTAACATCATGCATTATGAATGAATATGTATTGACATGAAATGATAAAAAAATATGTTGCATGAAAATTTTTAAAACATATCCATCTCTATATATCTTGTTAGGGAACGAATCAAGCCCCACATAGTTCTAGATACAATGGTTTTCAACACATACTGAATTTTTTTGTGAGAAATAATAGGGATATGATATTTTCTATAATAATGGTCTGACCCAAGATAAACAAATGTTATGATATAAAATCCATATTTTCTAGAAGGTTTCCTAGTATATAATTGGATAATATAAAAGGAAAATGGAATTTCTCCTTTTTATGGTTGCAGCTGGGCCTTAGATAAGTGATCTGGGAATCAATATACATCTCATTATAATAAAAATCAAGCCACCCAATCATAATGAAGAACAATTATTTTTAATGTTGTGGCGTATCGACAAATATGAATTGAAATGTAATGATTGAGTTATTATGGCCGGTCTAGGGGTAAAACCTCAGCATCAAAACAAATCTTATTGGATAAAGAATCATGACACATGTAGTTCTTGAAACATTCCCAACACATTTTTTATTAATAAACACAATGAATGAGGGGGATTTTTATTTTGTTCATGGACGGGTAAAATATTAGAGATATGGGCATTTCTACATTTCTTATTGGAATAAGATTCAACCTATAAATAGTTCTTGATGAGATTCCTTACAAAAACAAGGTTTTGATTTGAGGAAAGGGTTTTTTAGTTATGGATGGAACCAGGATTGTTGATCTCATCATCACTCTATATACCATTGGAATAAGAGTCAATACACAAGTAGTTATTGAAAAGATAATTCCCCACACCAACTATGTTTGATGATAGAGGGAGGGGATTTTGATATATTCTAGAATAATAGTTATACTCAAGACATAAGATGGTATGAGAATCAAACCATATATTACGGAATAGTTATCTGTATAGGTTTAGTTCATAAATAGGAAATGGGGAAATGAATATTATTATGGTTACATTTGTTCCCAATATTTGATATTTGGGAATCACTGCGTATCTCATTTGAATTTGAGTCAAACGATACATAGTTCATAAAAAGGGGTCTCTATGCATATCTAATTTTAATAGAGGGAGATTTGGGGATCATGTTCCAATAGGTAGTTTCAGTGAATTGATTAATTCATGAAAATGTAAGCTAATAAAATTTTAAAGGACCATATGGGATGAGAATTTTTGATATCTTTAGAAATTTGCTAACATAAAATGTGGGATACATTAACCGTATAATTTAATTTTGTGTAGCCACGACAAATGTTGAATTATTGTTAAAGGTTATGTGACAATGAAAATGGTTCAATACAATTTTAATGTAGTACATCATGGACGTTTATGGTTATATGATGTTTAATGTCGGGGGCTATGATTATGGTTTCTATGCAGTTTAATGTCATTCAACTTGAACAGAGACTTTGTGATTACAAAAAGATCAACTTCAGGAATCATGCACTAGATAGAGCTGTATTGATATCTCCAACAATTGATATTATAGATTATTATCCACTATAGTGGAATTTATTTATGTAGTATGGTCCTTCACACTTTTCTTCTTGATTTGGTGGCTTCTTTCCTGCTGTCATTAGATTCACCATTTCTAATACTAATTCTCCTTGAATAAATTTACGGAAGCAATAATTCTTATTTAAATATTTTCTTATTTTGATAGATTTATAAGTGATTCATTTTATGAAATATATTATCGAAAAATAATTATAAATCATTAAATATCCTCTAAGACCACACATATATAGATAAATGGTTACAAATGAAAACTTGTGGTGAAAGGAATTGAACTTAAATGGGAAATACTACTTTCTGTTATGTAAAACAATGAGTATGGAGTTACTATGGTGGAAATAAATGACGTAGTCCTATAATCCAATAAATAATTCAACTATTTATAAGGTAAATATTTTTTATCCTTGTTAATAAAATTTTATATTATCCTTGATATGCTCTTATTTAAATCCCCTACATGTCCATTGGATGCTGCCTGATAGTGGGATGAATGGTTGTATTTTATATTTCATTCCTGATATATCATCCCCAACTCATATGAAAAGAAATTGGTGACTTATTTATCCATATGGTATGAGGGACTCCAAATATAGAGGTGATATTATATTTGTAAATGATAACAATGCTTTAGTTCTAAATTCTGTAACAGGTATTTCCCCATCCAATGTGAAGAAGAAATGATAAAGAATAAAACTTTACTAGAACTACATATCCATAGATGGAGGATATGGTACCACTAAATCTATTCCCCATGTTGAAAATGTCAAAGTGTATATAGGCATATGTAAAAACTATGGGGGTTAATGAATTAAGTGGGAATGTACCTTTTAGGGATGAAACATTTTAGTTATATCTATTAAATTTGTCATCATCGAAGGAAAAAATTATCAATGTCTTCAAATTAGAAAGAAATACAATTCTGAAACTGTTGGTCACCACAGGATCCCGCATTTACTTCTATCATGAAAGCTGCAGTATCTTCTCCCTCAATGAACCAATGGATGATTCCATAGAATCCTCATTTCAAGAGGATATTCTAGTGATCTGGGCTATCATAATGAGTTAAATTGACAACTCCTCGCTAGATCTATTCATTTCCATCTCTATCTAATGGAAGTATCCCATTGTGAGTATGTTCCATTATGGGTATAATCCATCCCGTGGAATTACAATATGGCTCAAAAATGGGAATTATTTCATTAATGTCCTCATTTTTTATTTGAACCAAAGGTGAAACTACTCAATGTTATGCAATGTTGATGAATTATTGTCCCAATCGGGATCTTCCAGGTCTATGGATACATTTTCTAAAGAATCATCTTACAAATATTGTGTTGCAAGAGTTCAAAATATATTGGATCTGAGGGATGTTCAACCATCCACCCACAGAAATAATCGTTTAGGGGAATTACATCTTCATTTCTAATGGATAAATCAACATTAATCTATTTATTTTCTAAATCTACATAACCAATGACTTATAGGTGATTCACTATAACATTGAGTTCCAATTCCATCCCTATAATGAATTAATGGAATTCTACCTAATTTTTTACACCACATTTTGATAATATGAAGGATTTTGAAAATACATCCTTTTCTAGGGAGATAAGAACAATTATGAACCCAACATTGTTGAGTTCAGAGTCAAATATTATCTTCACCATTGGGCTTCTGAAAAGAATAATGATAGGTAGAACTTCACAATATATGAATATTGAGTCTCCACATTGAGAATGGTTCAAATGAGATGGTAAAGGTTTTATTCACTCCCCTCATTATTATTTGGTACATTAATGGTTCATAGTGATCGCTCTATGTTTGTCACATAAATAATTAGTGTATTCTTTTCTATAGGTGGAATTAATACTAGTGTTCCCAAGAGGTATTTCATGAGGGTATAAAATGCCTCTTTCAATTCATTGGTATATTGATATGTGACCACCTCTTCATATTTTGGTGAAGGGAAGACACTTTACTACAATATTGTATATAAATTCATCGATATAGGACATGTGTCCTTGATGTCCTCTCAAATACATAATTATTTGAGGTGGTGAAATTCCAATAATATATTTTCTCTTATAAGAATCAATTGGAATGTCTTAATTGCATAAAAAAACCAAAAAGGTTTCCAAAGGATACCCCAAAAAAAAATTCAAGGGTGTCATATTCAAATTATGTTGTTGAATCTTGTTAAATATCATTTACAGATTAGCATGAGGGTCATAATTGATTCTAGATTTGACCACCAGATCATCGATTTTGCATTCATCTAATTTTCCCAAGAAGGGATTGAGGATGTGATTCATTGCATATTGGTATCTCACACTAGCATTATTCAATAAAAAAGGTAATTACCTGAGAGAAATATACACCATCAAGGCATTTGAATGATATATATTAATCATCAACTTGGCCCATCTAAATATGGATATTCCCAGAATATCCATCCATGAAGGAGAAAGCTTGATAGATAGCTATTGCATCAATCACGAGTTCTGTTATTTGAACCTGGAAGTCATCCTTTGAACAATGATGGTTGAGAAATCTGAAATAAATTTAAAATATAATTTTTCTTATTTTTCATTTTCATTAGTATATTATTGTCCATCAATTTGGGATATTCGACAGCCCTAATAATTTAACCATTGATAATATTTTTGACTTCATCATCCATTTTGGAGGCCTAAGTTGGATCATTATTCTTGTTTCCCACTTAAATCCCTAATGATCATCTAGAAAACCCTAATGATGGTAGTCAATGTTGGAAAAAGGAATATAATTTATATTTATATTCATGAAGAAATATTCTAATGTGGCCATAAAAAGTAAGAACCCATTACTATCTCTTTAGGAGCCCTAGACGAACCAATCATAGTGGATTATGGATCTTCCTTTGTATCAATATTTAATTCATATAGTTCTTATAATGTGGTGGAGAAACCTTCCTCAAATAATATAGGGTCATCCTTGAGGTATTATTCATATTCATAATCCTCATGTGTTACTTCTTCTAATTTTTCCCATAGGATGGATCATAGGATAAAAAATGAAGCGGTATTTTCAGGATTTTGATAGGAATTGGCATTTTAATATCCAAGAGAAGAAAAAATGATTTTTGATTCAACAATAGAGGATTTTTTATGCTTGGGGGGGGGAATGAAGGTAGTTTCATCCACATCATCATTAATATTTGGAGATATGATGATTTCTCATTTATATTTTGGTTCAATTGATAGTATAAAATTTAGCTAGGTTAGTAAATGAGTAATTTTATTTGGTTATACCTTTACAATTTTATTAATAAAAAACCCATAATACGGAATATGATGCTTTTATGGGTCTCTGAGATATTTTCCGACCCATTTATAGTATTTATGGATGTTACATCCTTTTCAATGGACCATTTCCCCCTTTTATAATAGAACACAAAAAAACATTATTGAGATTCACATGTTTTTAAAGGGTCCTTGTCACTATGAAATGTCCCAATTTGACCATTTAATAAATACATGTCATATTGGTTGTATGACGAAGGAAAGTATGCTTGTTGATGTAGCCAATGCCTTCCGATAATAATGTTGAATGCAGTGTCCTTCGAGACAACCATGAGATATGAATCAGATAAAAGATACCCAAACTATGTTCTGAGGGTAATTTATCCAAGGGGTTCTTTTTCATAATTCTAATAACCTTGTAATATCAGATTAGAGGTAGTCATGTTTGATTTAGTGATACGTAGGCGACACTATTTATGAATGGAAATGAGGTTGTACAGTGAGACATTATCTATAAAGGCTCACTAAATGTTGGTATTATTATCCCTACTAGATAGATACAAGGTCCTAATGTGTCCATGTACTACATCATCCAATCAATGGTCTAGGAAAGATATGACCACATATAATTATGTCAGATCATTCTCTATAGATTAAACTTCAATAGTAGAAACATTTGTTATAATCTATTGATGGATTGACAAAGGCTTAATAACTTCTTCCCAGATATCCATTGATACATTTAGAGAATCCATGATTTATAACATGGTTGATACTTGGGCCAACTGTTTCCAATGATCATACCTATGGTCTAGAGGATTGGGCTACCTTACATGGATATTCACTTTGGTAGATGTAGTGGGAGATGATGTCTATGAAGTGGATAGACCATCCATTAGTGTAGGAGTAGGATGTAATTCAAATCATGTTGTATTAAGTTGACTAGGCCTTCCCACACACCGATGTGGGTGAAAATAGCTTCTAACTAGTCTTCCAAGGTGATTATGTCAAGGCATATCCTCTCATGAGTGGGGGAGTTCACATGTTTCATTTGATATTATTTTATGGATCTACCAATATTTTCTTCCTCATAAAATGTTCGTGAAGGGGTGTGGTTGAAGAAATGATTTCTAGAACAACAATTTCGAACCCTATATCCTCAACATAAGAAACCAAGTCCTTTGTTTTCAAAATGGAATGTATGGAAATTGGATTCATAATCAGATTCATCGCGTGAATAGGAATCTATTAGGTGAATAACATTAATGAAGATGAAGATCAAATTTTCATATGAGGAAGATTTTTTTGATATTTTGACTCTTATTATCCAGTTTGGAAGGGTAACCCAAATGCTTTTGAGATATTTTCAATAAAATATACCAATGTCAAGGACAACATTGGACATGGCATGAAACCATATTCTTATTATTTATCTTTATATTTCTGAACATGTTGCTTCTTTAAGGATTGGGATTTGGGTGGTTGGTCATTTGATGAACATATATTCTCTATAGTGGTTTTGGTAGGAGGCATAGTCAGTGGTTTCACCTATGTTCATAGAATAAAACTAAAAGAAATTTAAGCTATATCCACGGTTTGGAACCATATCTCTAAGCCCAAAAATTGTGGTTATAGTTTATAACCATGTTTCATTGAACCGTGTATGTTGTTGGCATGGCTGTAGGTTGAACCATATAAGAACTAAAATAAAATCCATGATTTATTTAACTGTCGCTATAGGGCCTTAACCACGGGTTGAAACCGTGGCTATAGACCTGGAATTTCAAAAAAAAAACCTTCCCACCCCACCACTAGATAGACCCCCACTGCACCCCAAGACAAATCCCCCTTTCACCCCGTCAGACCCCCCATGCACCACTAGACAAACCCCCCATGCACCCATGGAGAGACCCCCCTTGTACCACTGGACAGACCCCTCTGCACCCCTAGACAGATCTCCCCTTCACCCCTAGAAAAACCCCCTTGCACCAGTGGACAGATCCCACCCTTGCACCGTAGATAGACCCCACCCATGCACCCTATACATACCCCCTTTCATACTAGATAGACCCCCTTACACCATTGACAGACCCTACTGTCTCCCATGGACACACCCCCTTGCACCACTGGACACACCCACTCCCCCAACCAAACCCCCCATTGCACCCCTACAAAACCCTCCCCCCCCCTCGCCACTATCCTGAAGACCACCCTGGACAGACCCCCCTGCACCAGAGACAGACCTCCTACACTCCTGGACAGACCCCCTTTCACACTTGTAAACCCCCTTCCACCTCTGGACTGACCCCCTTGCACCCTTGACAGACCCCAATTACACTCCTACAGACCCCCATACCGCCCTTCACTCATGTAACCTCCACTTGCACACCTCCCCACTACCCTATAGACCCCTCCCCCTCCTGCAACCCCCCTTCCACCCCTCTCCACTTCAATAAAGACCCCCCCCCCCCCCCGCACTGCCTACCCCCACCCTCATGCACCCTCCCCACTTCTCTACAGACCCCCTCCCCCGCCCTAATGCACCCTCCCCTCTTGAACCCCTCCAATAATTCATACAGACCCCACTACACCCTCCCCCATGCCTTCATCCTCACTTCCATGAGGACACCCCCTACCATCTTGCACCCCCCCTTCCTGCACCCTCCCCCTTGCACCCCTCCCCTCTGCCCTATGACCCCCACCCTCCTGCACCCTCCCGCTTCCAGTGTTTTCTCCCCCTACCCAGTTTCCCTCCCCATACCAGTTTTCCCACCCCTTCCCCACCCCTTACATCCCTAGATTGAACCCCCATGCACCCCAGCAGACCCCTCCTTCCCCCTCCCCCTGCACCCTCCCCCCAACCAGTTTTCCCTCCCCCAACAGCCCCTTTCCCTACCCCCCATGCACCCCCCGGACAGAAGATAAATCCAAAATTATAGTATAATATATATAATCAACTGAACAGAAGATAAATCCACAGTACCAGTAGAATATATATAATCAACTAAACAATATATAATATATGAAAGAGATAGTAGAGACAAATATATATCACATGAGATAAATACAAGGAAAAGAATACATATATGAAAATTCTATAATACATGATGTACTTTGAAGATCCTCCACATTACACATACTATTGGAAATCAATTTACCTTTATTTTTGACCAATAAAATCTCAAATCACCATGATCCAGAATGAATCTCCTAGAATACCTGAGCATTTTCTATGAACAAGCCACCACAACTCTATGTCTATCCAAGCAATTTCCAAACCCATGAATCTTATACTCAATGACAACACATGTAGGAATAATTCCTATGAATGGCTGAGTGTAAATATACCCAATAAGATTCCTTAAAACTCTAAAGGTTACATAATGTGAAAATTTATCTCAAATATATAAGTAATCATGATTGTTTGAGAAAATGAAAAGAAGGAATAATCCATACATTTTGAATTACTAGAAATATAAGGGACACAAAGAATTCATGATTATATAAACTCTAATACTTTAACGTCATAACATTTTAGAAAATTGGGAAGCATAGAACACTAAAGATCCTCCCACCCGGACTTGACCCCCATGTAGCACCCCTTCCACCATGCGAAGCCACCCCTCTACTCCCCCACTTTCCCTATTGCACACCCCACCATCACAAACATCCCCCACCACTAGATAGCCACCCAGACAGATCCCCCCCAACCTAGGCAGGGCCCCCCCCCTGCACCACCCCTCCCTCCATTACATAGCTCCCCACCCCATGACAACCCCCCTGGACAGAGCCCCTTCCCCTACAGATATCCCCCCAATAGTGGTTCTTGCACGTTCATTCACATGATAAAAATTAAATGCTCTATAAAATAACGCACTACTCAATAAGAAAACATGACTGCTCAAAAGAAATACATTTTCTAATGGACTATAAAACTATCCACTGATAAAATTAAATAAATCAAAATATTTCTCAATAAGAGTACATGAAGTCTAAAAAATGAATCACAACTCATATTTAATACAAGTAAAAGAAAATATTAACTGAACCAAAATAAAATGGATCATTTCCTAAATATACATCATTGATCCAATCTTGCATGATCATGTATTTATCCAAAATAGAGTGTTATTCCACCCTATCACCTGGTAGGAATGATCGAAACCCTGCATGAATATTTATTATATTTAATATATTGAAACCATATATTTTTGGTACATAATATTGCAATAAAAGTGGATTAAACATGAGTAAGAAGACCCCCCACCCCCATGCACAACCCCCTCCCCCATTGAAAATCCACCTTGAACCCCGCTACACTGCACTTTCACCTCCTATACACCTGAACACACACCACTTACACACCCCAACTGCACCCCCCACTACACAACCCTTGCACCCCCTGCACACCTGCACACACCCTCACATTTCAAAAGTGGAGTACAAGTCACCATGAATAAAGAACACACTTTTTATTTCATGACATCCAAATAAACATTAGAAAGTAGGCATAACCGTTACATAATTCACTGCATGTGGCATTACAGCTCGTGTGCCATGTTAACCATGTTTTGTTCAATTTAACTCATTCAATTCATTAAATCATAGAAATTCTATTTTTAAAATCAAAGAGGGGTCACTTAGTGGTGACTTGGTCATTACCGCACTTGCCTTCTTGTGAAATTAAATCTTAAAAGTCTAACAGCACCTAAAAGGTGTTTTGGATAAAACATACATTTTAATAAAAAGAGGGGAACACCCTACACACTCCCCTGCACACCCCATGCACCCCTTGTAGGCATAACCATTACATAATTCACAATAAGAATCATTACCACTCTTGTGTGCCATGTTATCAATGTTCTGTTCAATTTTACTCATTAAATTGATTAAAACATACAAATTCTATTTATGAGATCAAAGGGGGGTCACATAGTGGTGACTTATTCATTATAGCACTAGCCTACTTGGGAAATTCCATCTTAAATGACTAATGTCACTTAAAGTGTGTTCAGGTTCAAATATATATTTTAATAAAAATAGGGAAACCCCCTACACACACCCCCTTCATACCCCACACACCCCTGTACACACTCCCATAGGCATCACTGTTACATAATTCACTACATGAGGCATTGCCACTCATGCTCCATGTAAACCATGGTCAGTTCAATTTAACAAATTCAATTCATTAAAACATATCAATTCTATTTATAAGATAAAAGGGGGTCACTTTGTGGTGACTTGGTCATTACATCCCCAACCTTCTTGGGAAATTCCATATTAAAAGTCTAACGACACTTAAATGGTGTTCTGGTTCAAAGAGTCTTTTTATTATAACGATGACATCCCCCAACACACATAGCCCCGCACACCCCATGCACCCTATACACACCCCCAATAAGTATAACAGTTACATAATTCACTACATGAGGCACTACCACTCATTTCCATGTAAACCACGTTCGGTTCAACATAACCCATTCAATTAATTATAACATAGAAAATATATTTATAAGATCAAAGGGGGTCACTTATTGGTCACTTGGTCATTATTGCACTAGCCTACATGGGAAATTCCATCATTAAAGACTACTGACAATTTAAGGGTGTTCTGGTTCCAAAATCTGTTTTAATAAAAAGTGGGAAACCCCTACACACACCCCCATTAACACCCCATGCACCCCTTTCACACCCATTTGTAGGCATAATAGTTACATAATTCAATACATGTGGCATTACCAGTTATATTCCATGTTAACCATGTTCAGTTTAATTTAACTCATTCAATTCATTAAAACATAGAAATTCTATTAATATGTTAAAAGGGGGGAAACTAAGTGGTGACTTGTTCATTACAGCACCTCCCTGCTTGGGAAATTCAATCTCAAAAGTATAACGACACTTAAAGGGTGTTCGGGTTCAAAAACCCATTTTAAAAAAAAGTGGGAAACCCCCTACACACAAACATACCCATGCACACCACCTTGAACCCACTACACACCCCCTATAGGCATAACCATTACACAATTCACCACATGAGGCATTACCTTTCATGGAATAGGTTTACCATGTTCTATTCAATTTAACTCATTCAATTCATTAAGACATAACAATTTTATTTATAATATAAAAGGGATTCACATAGTGATGACTAGGTCATTACAGCATTAGAATAATTTTTAAATTCCATCTTAAAAGTCTAATGACAAATAAAGGGTGTTTTGGTTCAAAAAACTGTATTAATAAAAAGGGGGAAACCCCGTACACCCCCCTGAACACTCCATGAAACCCCTGCACACCCCCAACACACCCCCTGCCACTGCCCCCAGCACACCCCCTGCCCTATGCCCTCTTCGCCATGCCCCCTGCCTTGCACACCCACCTTCCCACCCCATAACCCCTACCAACACCATGAACCCCTGTTCAACCCTCCACATTTCATTCCACTTCAATAACTTAATGCAAGGAAAATAATCACAGAACACTGAAATACATGTCCCTTAATACAAGAATAACTATTCATTTTATTCTAACAAAGGCCTCTCAATTTAATCCATTAATGTAACGGCTCTCCACTATGAAAAGTCATTCAATACAAATCATTTTATTCAATTAGTGGTGACTTGGTCATTTCTACACTTACCTACTTGGGAAATTCCATTTTAAAAGTCTAACGACGCTTAAAGGGTGTTTTTTTCCAAAATAATATATTAATAAAAAGAGGGAAACCCCCTATAGGGATATAAAAATGTTCAAGTACGATGTTTGATTTAGGAATAACAACAACATCATGTATAAAGAAAAAAATCCTTGCAATAATGTCAAGCAAGGTATACCACTCTGAGTTTTCACAGATATCACACCTCTGTTGGGGGGTTTTATTATAAAACCATGAAATATTTACCAAACAAAACAATTATCTTAACTAATACATATTAAAAAATTGAAATTTAATATACATGTTTATTTAAAAAGGAAACTGAATACAATTTAAAAAATTCATGAATTAAAGAGGCTAAGAGAGGGACCCTGCCTCAACGTCAAGGAGCGTTTTCTTTTGATAATGATAACTCGAACCGCTTCACCTTCGATGATGGTTTCCAAAACACAGAAGAATAGGTCCCATGAGACTTCAACAAAATTACAGTGATCTAATGAATCATCATTAATTGAACATAAAAATTGATGTTGGAGGAACATTATTAGTGAGAATGGAAATAATAGAATAGGTGAGGATGATTTTTTTTAAGTAAATGAATGAAATAAAATGTTCATTTGCATACCATAGGGGTTCCTTCCAGTCGAGATAGTTGAACTCATGAATTTTACAACTCCACTTTTGTAACATGATGTTCCAATACCAACATGAACCTGGTAAGAATTAAAAGATACCATAAAACTAATTAGAATGGTTAGATCTATGAAAACTATATATGAAAAATACCATGCACAAATTGGGTCCATCATACATGAATCATGATATTGTGCTATAAGAATTATGTTGTTCGACAAACTATAATAATGGTCCTATAATATATCTACCACAACAACTAGAGAAAATAATTCTCTGATTAAAAAATTCATGAACACTTAAGAGGGTAAATGCTAATCATATATAAAAATAGAATATTCATATTTTACACCTACAATCCATCAGTGTGATTACATAAAAGGTAAAAATAAGCATGAATGATATATAATTTCACTCTACATGATCCATCCAATCAAGATAACCCCACCAATACACCCTCACATTGAATCAATGTCACTCTTGGACATGAGTAGCTACAAATGAAAAAAATAATATTGTATGTGTATGTCAAACCCCCCACCCCCACCCTACACCACCCCACCCCCACCGTAAAATATCCACCCCTGCCCCCACCAACCCACCCCACAATCCCTACATCAGCCCCTCCCCCCCAACACCAGCCCCCCCCCCCACCCCCACCACTTGCACCCCCACGGACCAGGCCCACGACATTAACTATAGGAAAATTCAAAAAAAACATAAACACATCCATGAATAACTATGAAAATAGAGTTTTCCATTAATATACATATATAACTATAAGGTTAAGAGATGAATAGATAATAGAAGTGGTTAAGAAGAAGTAAAAGGAGTTGTTTATTAAGAATATATTCTATGATATGATTTTATTTCTTACTTTGACCATAATTAAATATATTTGAAGAAAGTAAATATATTTTAACAGAAGAAAAGAAGTGTAAATTTTAAGTATAATGATCTCATAGAAGAGATATAAATTTCCATAATGAAATCTGTATAATAAGACTGGATACCAGAATCTCTTAACAGAGAATTGGTTGCTAAATAAATGGAACTTAATGAGGAACAATCTAGGTATCTTATATCTGGAAATTCTTTAAAGAATATGACATAAGTCTATGATAATTCGTTGGATATTCAAGGTGAACCATCCAAGAAAGATGAGAAAAACAAACCCATGAAAAAGAAACAACATTTTTCTAAATTCTCAGGTGATAGTAAATATTTTTTCATTCATTATAAATATTATGAAACATAATTTGAATATTTTTAGGATGATGAATGGTGTAAAATGTTTCCTTCTATGGATGACTTGAGAATGGAAAACCCCCAAGGAAATAGGAAAATAATGGATGGAGGATGCCTGGGAAATATGCAGAATTTTATAAACAAAATCATCAATATAATGGAAGATATAGTTTCAAGGGATATATATGTTGTTGTATAACTTTTCAGTATAAATATTTTGAGTACTCTTACAAAATTTCATTTCACTGGAACTGGAATGAAAAAAGGGGGGTTAAGACCAGAGAAGAATAGAAGTAGTAGTATTTGAAGAAGGAATACTCTTAGTAAAAAAAATTCCGCCTGAAAAAACTACTGTAAAGGTATCACCTATTTATTCGAATTCATTTAATTTATACATTGTTATAGGGAATTAATGAAAAAAATTGGAGAGATGTATGACTATAGTATTATTTGGGTACAACAAGAATGAATTATCCTTACTATAATACCATTGATGTTAGATTTTCAATGATCATGAAAATGAGATCATCCCTCAAGGGGTAAAAATCATAAACTATCATTTTCAATAATGACAAACTATATGGAATCTCAAAATATGCTCAACCTAAATCTAATTTTACATTGAGGTTATATTGAAGAACCCCAATATTAATTTTTATATTGACATCATATAGTAAATGATTTATTTACTTATTTGATCAATTGTATATAAAATCTTGTTTCTATAAATATTATTGCCTCATAGACATATATTTGAATATATCAAGCATATTTAGAACAATATCATGTGATTATATCCTTCTCTCAAAAGTATATAATTTTGAAACTGCAAATATATGGAGGAGAATAAGATTTCTTGATGGGAGTGTTCGACATCCAAGACCACTATCTATGAGTTATACAAATCTATTCCCACTAAGCCTACTACCATTTTGAAACTCTAAACTAGGGGGTTCACTAATCCAGATCACTCGTTAGCTCCCAAGGACCTATATAACACAACTATTAGGAAAATAAATGAAAAAATCATATCAATCATAGGGCCAAATGAAGATCCAATAATATCCCGATGTTATCATCCTATTTCTAGTACCTGAGCATGGAACTTCCTCAATCATATTTGGTATATGGTATAAAACACTATTTAATCAAATTTAGGAACAAAACATTACCAAAATTGCCATAATAGGCTCACATTTCTAAACTCTATATTCTAAGGTATGAACCAAAGACACCAAGGACTAATCAACAATGACCCTCTTAGCGATAATAAAACATGGGAAACCATAATCCCCTAGATAATATATATGAAATCATGATCCAATATATATAGGGAAACCTCATCTGGTTACTTTGAAAACAATCCCTTCCACAGACATCACCTCACCCACAAGGGAGCCATCAAGAAACACCTCACCCCTAATAAATTCCCCATGTTTTCCTCAGACCCATATCAATCCTAATCTCAGTAACACCCAACCTTAAGAAACACCATGTGGTGTCAGCCCAACCTAAATGTTCTAATTAGATTAAACCTCCAAGAATAATTTTGAAAACTTCAAGAACTCAAACCCCATTAAAATTATCCAAACATTCGAGAAACATCCAAAATTTTAGATTTTATTAACTTCTAAGAGATATAAAAACACCTATTTCTATATGCCTTGGACTACCAAAGAAAGATCAAATGAACATCAAATGAATTTCATTGTCATCACTTGTGGAAAGTTTTCCTCAAAAAGTACATCCCCCACTTGTGTTTCACACCACACCTCCATTTGAAAAACTGTCAAATCAAAACCATAATGGAAAACCTCTTCATACACTACGCACATTGAGGATTCTATATCCAAACAATCGAGGGGAACCTCCCATCTAACCTAGACTAAAATAAGGCATCTCAAAATAGGCCTATATGTACTTGAGGGTTCTACCACCACACCCTACAAAGAATGCACCATGGATAGACCATCACAGGTCAAAACTCAAAATCCCAAGGAATGAAGTATATCAATGTTTCTCCCCATTCCACAACTTATGTGTCACATAAGAGTATGTGAGGTTTTCTCTTGAATCAAAAACCATTAGTGAGTGTTTATGAACAAAAACCCTCTGGGAGATACACGAGACCATCACTTCTCAAGGAGGACCCAAAATGGTTCTCAAGGGGCTCCCCGAAAGTCAATAGTCATTTAATAACTATAAAAACTATTAAAAAACTATCTATTAGGGAAATATAACCAATATAGAACACCCAACCTACCTTTTGATGAAAACCATAATGTTGAAAACCTAAACCTATGGTCAAACAGCATCCCAAGGACCTATCTCATTCCATAAAGTAGAAAAAATTATTTATAAATATTATATTTAATTATTTAAAAAGAACCAAATAAGAATAAATTCCTAAAAGATTATTGAGGTGCTTCCACATTCTGAAACCACAACCAACTACCTAAAAGAATCCAAAAATATACCCATGAAATTAATCTCCGAAAAATCCTTACCAAGAAACACTTGATTAACATTATATTCGAACCAATTTAACTGAAATTCAAATCAAATCCATTTGGCCTCATATCATCTCCAAAATTATGAGTGATGGCATGCATTCTGTATCAAAAGACATGTAATCAATAAGCCACAGTAAATAACCAATATTCCTAGTCAATTACATAATTTTATAGTGGAATCATCACTGAAAACCTAAATTGGAACTTTTAAAATTAGAGAGGATAAAATAAAACTAATAAAGAAGGCAATAGATTTAGATTCTTACCTCAAATCACCACATAGGAGGTGCGCCGGAGGGGGATGTGGGAAGGATGCCTTAGGGAAGCATTTGCAGGGAGGTGAGAAGACAAAATGGAGGTGTGTAGGTTGTGTCGGTGGGGAGGTAAACTGGCAGTGCCAGAGCCACATCAGTTGAGAGGCGTCGGAGCCGCATTAGAGCTGGTGGTGAGGTTTGATGGATGATTCGGAGATAAAGGGGGAGGATGAATCATGAGGGGAGGAGTAATGGGGATAGAGGAGGAGGGGAGGAGGAGGAATCCCGATGGGTGGAGGGGAGGAGGAGGAATAGAGAGGACAACAAGGGAGAGGGATTCATTTTGTGGAGGAACAACGCGAAATGAAGAGGATAGCGAGGGGAGGAGGAACTGCAATGTGGGAGGGAGATGTTGTGGGAGGGAGAGGGATATAGGTGGGGGAGGAAAGCCTGATAGAAAAAAACAAATAGACGATGTATTTCTACACCAAGATATTTGGTCATGGAAATATCTAACCTATAGACACGAATAATTTAAACTATGTCTATAGATTTGTGGCTATAGAATGTATTTCTAGAACTATGGCATGACTCAATTTGATTGATTTTCTTATTACACTGTCATCAAATGTTTTCACATTTGTGCTTTTGACTTCTTACCAATCACCTTCTTCCTCTGAATTGATGGTATACATAGATGCTAGTAGGGATGATGAACTGTTTAGTTTCACTTTTCGTGTGTCCACCATCTTTTGTAGCATATTTTTGAAAAATACACTCCCTGATGGGGTGTGCCAACCATTGATGGAAGGAAGAGTAGTTTGGGAGGTCCTCATTTCCATATTTGATCATCTTCTTGGTCCTTGGAAACTAGACAACATTTTCTTCCAAGGATAAACTGAAATAACTGAGAACATAGTAATTTGGAAAATAAAATACCTTATACTTTAACAATATAAACTATCTACACCTTGTGACATTCTGATTATCATGATGAGGTGGTCATTTTTTCTTATGACTGGGAGGTGGAGACCTATGGTATGAAGAGGGATTATATTTAAGGGTGATTATATATGCATTCTTAAGCAAAATTGTAACATCCTCTTATTTTCATGTTCTCCTTCCCATAGTTTGTGGGATTACTCAGGATTTGTCATGGACTGTCTAATGGAATTATCCACCTGTTGAGAAATTGAAGCAAGGTCACGAAACCCTCCTATGAATTTTCCAACGATTAATGTTGTGAGAAACTCATCAAATTGGTTTTCTACACCAATGGAAAAATGTTATTTTTCAGGGAGAGGTGTATTTATGGAGTATGCTAATCATAACTGCCAAGTAATGGAATGTTAAACTCTTTAATTATCACTTTTAATGGAGTTTTTAAGATCAAATGTGGTTATATTATGCAAAGTAGAGATGTTTGGAAAATAAATTTTTGATAGAGATCATCCCATCCATCTATTGATCGAGACATCAAACATGTATTCCAGATGAAGGCTGGACCCTGCAACTACATTATGAAGAATCTACATTTGTTTACTTCCTGTTTTTTATGGGTCCTTATCATGGGATCATAGTGAGAGATGAAATGTTTAATGTGCTGATCCAGATCTCTTGATCCATATATTATTCGAAATGTGTGATTAGTATTGTATAGTAGAGGAGGATTCAAATTTTAAAATTTAGGATAATCCTTATTTTCTTGTCTATGTAGCGTGATCCATACTTCCATAGATTCTATTCAATTTGTTAATGAAGAATTTTTTTATTAAGAATTATAGAAACCGTCGGCTGATCCGAGACCAAAATAGGTGTTGCGTCTAATTCCTGAATGGTTAGAGTGACTGATAAGACCATTAGTGAGGGAACCACTAAAATATAAATCATGTAACCCATAAATATAGGCTAGTAAGGGTATGCCTATAACAGAGGTAATTATTGATCTTCCTCGTTTGTTGTGAGAAAAACTATTGATTGATGTGTGTCAACTGGAAGTTCTAGGTGAAGATATGCATGTGGATCATATCTAGTAGGAAGACTACATTAGAGTAACTCTAAAATGAGTTTTCTTAACTACTTTATTTCTTATTCCTACTTTACAAATTATCCTTCCAATGAAAGGGACACACCATCTTGAGGGGGGAGGTGGGAAATGAACTGAATATTTTCCTTTTTCCATACTATGTTCCTTGAAAAAAGTTTTATGTCTATTATTTTAGGGGATGCCTTGATTCCAAGCATGCAACGGATTTCTAATATTCATACCTCCTAATTTTTTTGGTGTGGACCATATCAAGAATATGATATTACTATTCTTATTTCTCTATGCCTAATTCATGCTATGGATGGTCTAATGTTATGAAATTAATGAAATTTACTGATTAGTAATTAATTGCATGTGTTCTATTAGTATTTATATAAAATCATCTTCTTCGACATCCTCTATGAGTCCAGATCCCTATGTTTGATGAATCCCCAAGAATTGTGGGGTGAATATTAACATGATGGGAATACATTAATAGTTCAATTGTGAATTAATTTGTCTTAATTTAATCCTTAATATGAATAAATTCACCCCTCTACTAATGAGGGGATAGTGAATATGAAACATTTCTTAGTCCTATAGGCTGGGGATGTTCTTGATCTTCCCACTCAACCCTTTAGGCCCTATGTGTTGGAACTGAGGGTTAGGTTAAAATAGATCCAATCCCTATGGGTTGGGGTAGATCTTAAGTTTATATGGATTATCTTAGTGTAGATACTCTTCCAATTTAATCAATTATGGTCCAAACATTTAATAGTATCATTATTCAGCACTAATGTAAATCAAATGTTTTGGAAGAGCATTGGACTACCTCCCAAATATTTATAATATATGAATTGAAATACTTTAAATATGAGTCTTTCTTGATATTCATAGAATCCCGATGCAAAATTATCTATGTAAAATTCCTTATTTAGTGCTAAATAAAATCCATTTTTAGCCTTCTTGGGGAAATAATATAGAATGATACCACTTTTGGCAGGAGTTGTTAACAATGGAGTGATGAGAAATGCAATTCTCTATGTGCACCCCATCACATGATATGAACACCCAAAGGGGTATCTATGATTAAATTACCCAATCTCAACAATGCTTAGAGGCATTCATGTTGAAGGGCATGTTATTGCTTCTTGATTTTTGGGTTTTGGGAATCCATGAGAGATTCGAAGTAAATTTTAAGCTTTATCCCATCTATAACATTTACATGACTAGAAAATTCATCATAAGGTAATAATTTATCTTTTATATGATGTATATTCTTACATATTTTGAGGTGGATATCATGAATACAATCTTCTACCCATATCTTTGTAATGATATATTATAGAGTGGCTAATAGCCAGATCATGATTGGTACTTACTTTTTGGCTAGTTGTTTTCTCATGTTCAACATAACCTCTTCGTATTTCACTAGAGGATATTATATTTAATTGAACCAATATTGTTTTTTCTATATCATTTCATATGAATCCTAAAATTGGCAATGAGATCCAATAGTTCATTATAAGATAAGTGGCCCAAGATTCTTTTTGAGAATTAAAAACCCCTTGGGATTTCATTTCGATGAGAAAGTATATCACATGTTAGTGACAAGGAACCGTACTAGAAGGGACATGTATTTTCAAGTTCTTCAAGATAAATGGTATTTATTTTCACTTAATTGTCCATTATTGGGTTCTCTTGAAAAAATTAATCACTACTACGGAGATAACATTTTTAGAGAATTCAATTATGGAGAGGACCTCCGTGGTGGGCTACAAAATGGTGTAAACCATAATTCTACATAGTATTCGTGGAACATAGAGGATTATTGTGGCTCTCATCAAGAGTAATATTCATGAGATTGACCAATTTATCAAGAGGAAAGACTTCAGGAAGAAGTTTCCATCGAGTACCATTATAATTACAACTATTTCTCAAATAATTTGGTAATAGGAGGGTAGAATCATGAGCTATTAAAGAAAAAAATACGAGGTAATCAAGGACAGATACATTGAGTGGAGATAGATCACATATTTTCTTGTGATTCATCCAATATTCTTGATGAAACATCTTTCTGGATAACTTATTTTAATATTTTGGATCCACTTTCTGGAAGAAATGGTTATCATGAGGTTGTTTATGTGCCTTCCTTTTAGTAGATGTCAAAATAGTTCAGTTACCTTCCATTGGACTGGGTTTGTGTGCTTGATCTAATTATCCAAATGATATGGGAAAATAGTCCTCATAACCCTCTTGGATTGTAATAGGGGTGTTAATCTACTCTGGGTGACATGTTGATGAGATGCCCTACATTTTCAGACAAAATTATACTTCTCCCCCTTAGGTATTATTGTTGTCATTGTGATAATATCATGGAATGTCTCTAGGATATGTGTTGGAAATTGAAACTACAATATCACTATTTCCAATACGAGATGGTGAATTCAGTAGCTGAAACAGGAATATTGGTCCTTTTTATATTTGATGTAGGTGTATGTGCCTTCTCTTTTCCTCCTGTTCTTGTCATTGGATTTTGGTAGTACTTGTGTGTAGGGTTTGCGAGTTGAGTTTGACACCCACTTTTCATCAATGGATTTCGGAATGGCTTATCTTGGTGAATTCAAATTTGATTGTTGGAATTTATAATTAATGTAGGTGTGTGTATGTGTTAGATTGATATTTTCCATAAAAAATTCATGAAAAACTTTTTTCAGTGCCACTAGATGAGACTGCTGACTTGAAAATGAAGGTAATTGGTTTTATATACCAGCTTAAAATTTCCTAACAAACCAGTATTGTTAGATTCCATTGGGGGAAATTTAGTAACCTTCTTCCTTTTTTTTATTTTTATCCCTATAATCCCATCATGAGTGTTTGGTTTTGAGGGACCTGGACCAGACAGCCGAAGGCAACAACCACAAAAAGATGAGGGTTGAATGACACACGTCATTGGAAATGGAGGTTATTGGTAGAATAATATTGAAAAGACCTCTATGTCCTTGGAATGAGGTCTTGGGTGATCTCTAGATCCATATCCCTGAAGAATGGGAGGGATTGGTTACTATGTTTTAGGGATAATCTCCTAAAATAGATGAATATGGAAACTTTCATCTTCTTTCTCTAAAACATCAGTTATTTCTGATCAGATGATTGTGGGTTGTTGTTGATATGGGGGGACTGTTGGGTAGAATCTAGTGTCAGACTGGTATGGTGTTAATGGAACTCTCAGACCGGTGCATTGGAGACCCAGAGTTGAGGATGAGGAGTTGGTGATGGTATCCTTCGATCAGATGATGATCGAGATTTAGCCCCACATTGGATGTTCATAGGTTAAACCATAAGGAATACAGTTTTATTGATGGGAGTTATTTGGAAAATAGTTCTGATTGATATATAATATACATAACAATTATTAACATTGTTAAAAAATCATGTTTTGGATAAGCACATGCAGGATTGTTTTCCCTTCATCCCTATTTTATTGAAAGGAACCTATATGATGGGTAAAATCATTAAATTGGTAAATGATTCAGGTTGGGATTACCATTTTTTGTTTCCCAATGAATGTGTATTCTTGTTAGGAATCAAAATTTATAAACTATTTCCAATGGACATTATTTTTGAACCAAAACCACCCAATAGTTCTTTATCCAAAGGGACTTTCTTTTCAAAGGTAGGTGTTCATTTGGTATTTTGACCTACGACTCTTAAAAACTCTCATTGTTCCAAAGGATGGGTGTTTGGTCTCATCAGACACTTTTGGGGAGAATCATTTCCTACTCTAGGAATCTCTTATAGATTTATGATATTTTCATGAATCCCTTATTATTTTTGCATGAATGAAATGAGTTTCCCTTGTAATTTAGAAATAAATTCTTAACATGAATCGAATTTAGAATCATATATATGTATTCTAGTTTTTTCATTGATGGATATCTCTGTATACATTCAAGGTTCTCCAATAAAGGGATCATATCATATTATACATAGATATTATTTTGTTCATTATTAGGTTAATGCTGGTTTTTAAGCCACTCATTGGTGCACTCTAGAATTTATTGTTATCTAGGTAGACAATTGTTACTCTAGAGTTTATCGTCATATGAGGATATGTAATGTTAGTTTGGAATTTATCATCATCAAGGGAGACATAAATTTGTTTAATGTTAGGATAATACCCATATATTGGATACAATGTATCCTTGTGAAATGAATCAGAACCTACATAGTTCAGTAATACTACATTGAAAAAATCATGCCTTTTACTTTCATGGGATAATGACCCAACCGTATATTTTAATGTCATGTGGTTAGTAAATCATTGTATAAAGTTCATAGTAAAAATTTTGTGAGACAATTATATAAGAGTAGCCTATGGAACCTGAAAAGGGTTATGAGTTTACAAGTTGGATTAAACCACATTGGGAATGTGGCAAAAAGAGTACATGGCTTTTTTATGTATTGGGTTAGGACCACATTATGGCTTCCTACGTATCACACATGAATGGAAATCAAATCCCACATATTTTGGTTATTCTCATAGGGGAGTATGGATATTTTGGAAGATTCTGTTGAGTCTTATTATTGAATAGGATTCCCAGTAAATGGTATCATGAGTTATGTGTTGAATCATGATGACATGTGAGATTAATTTAGGGATTACACTTAAAGAGGATTCCTAGTAATTGCAATGACAAGGTCCATAAAAATATTTAGTTCATAGAGTTTTGGGAGAATAACATGATGCCTACTCTCTAAGAGGATTCCTAGATTAAGAGAATTATGATTGGTTTCAAATTTTATGGATGATAAGAAAATTAATATCATGCCTTGAGATGGCTTCCAAAGTTTCCCAGTTATGGTGGGAATCAGGTTTCTCATAGTTCATCAATTCAAGTGGTTTATATTGATGTTTTATTAATTAGAAATTCTAACCCCACTTGATTTTCTGTGTGAGAAACATGATCATGCCAAAGACACAAAAAAACACACACATTACCTCCATCTCTACTGGAATAGGTTGGGCATACTGTGGGAGAGCCCAGGGAGATGGTGTATGAAGGCATATAGTAATGAAACATTCAATGTGAAATGATGTTTAAGGTCATTAAGTCTGTCCCAAAAAAATAGGGGCTTATTCCATGAGGGATGCTCTAAAATTTTCTCTGGGAGAGGAGGGAGACATTTCCTATGTCACAAAAAAAATAAATCATGATCCTCACACACATTTTTTGGAATTTGAGTCTCTTGATCTTTGATATGAGAGGGGAAAGATGGAGTCCTATCCAAGAAATATGATGTCAGAATCTTCTTAACATTTTCCTTCAGTAAGGGTCTGTGTGATGCTGGATATCCAAACCCACTAACACATAAAGTATGTTAACCCTTTGTTAGGACAAGTGAGAGAAACCTCTGACCATTGACATCCAAACCTAAATGGGATATAACCAAATGGTCTTTTCTTGGAGGTTTGGTAAAGTATGATGTCTTAGTGGAGGTTTCAACATGATCCCTTTCAGACAAGGGATAAAAAATAGGATTAGTCCTTTAATAAGTGGATTTGATGGTGGTTTCATGAAAGTCTTGATAAGGCTAAAGGGAAGGTTGAACATTATGTGAGAAATATCATGTCAGTGGTGCATAGTTATGGGGTGCACAAGTAAACTTGGGAAACATGATGTTACCTTAAGAAAAGATCAACCTGAATGACTTGACATGGGATATACTTGGATCAATACTCCAACTATATTTTTAAATATTCCCAAAAGTGGGGTCTACAAGTTCTGGTAGAGGGAATTGAAGGTGTGCAAGTGTTCTAAAATAAGAGAGGTTGGGTGAATGAGTCAGGAAAAAGATATTAATTTTTAACATTGAATTGTATTAAGTCCAATTATCATACTTTTTATTCCATATAATTAGGTTTTATGTTAGTACCATAAAGGTTTCGTAAGATTTGAGAGAAGCACTAGGCTGACTAGGGCATCAATTTGGTGTCTGGGAATTCATCTATAAAAATGAAGGCTATATTGGTATATTAACAAGAAAATATGCTACCTTGTCTATAGAAGACTAGGCGTTCAAGTGGGAATCATACATGTTGTTGGAACAAAATTATTTTTTCAAAACTGCTTTTATGGGATATCTTAGGAAAACTAAATTTTATGACTTTGAAAAATTTTATATTCACTATCTATTCCATCATCCTTTTTCTATGGAATTTCAATTTTTAATATTTTCATGTATGTGATGGAATAAAGTTTCAACAAGTAGGTACCAAGACAATGGTTGATTATGATAATGACATTTACATACATTATCTAACATCTGTCAAGGGAATCAGATTTCATATGTATTCTACAGAATGGATTGATTTCGTAAAAAATAGTTTCAAAGTAATGAAAAATCTATATGATTAAAAGATTGTTAGCTTCCTTCATACTCCATGGGAATTGTATAAGTTGGTGAGTAGTCTATCTCATATATGGAGACATCGATGTATGGATTTTTTTGACTTTAATGACTTTTTTCTCAAGGATTTAATTATATGTAATATAAATATCTTATGAGTGTATAAGATCATGTATATTTTTTTGTATAATGAGTGTGTTTTTTTTTCAATATGAATTATCGAGTTTCTTCAATTTTCTTTTTTCATGGCATAGATCAATGAAAAAACATCCATAATTTTCACGATAATCCTTTATATGAATGTTTTAACGTAGTTCCAGAACATCAACCAGAAAACTTATACAAAAATTCTTCAAAAGTCTCTAATGATCACAATGGATCTAGAGTAGGACAAAATTGTGATTCTTATGCATTAATTATGTTGAAATATGATTAATACTTCACGTAGTATAATGATAAAGGAATATGATTCACCAAAATTTATTGGTAGATAGAAAAGGCATTATAGCAGTTCATTAGAAGCATCATAGAGAAGAGGCATCCCTTATCATTTTTAATATTGTTAGAGTTAGAATTATATAAAACATATTCCAATGACTCAGATAAACTATTTGATGGTGTATTAATATAATCTATATATATAGTAATATTTTGTAATGATTTTAAAAAGAGTATCACTCATGGGGTTAGAGGAAGTAGAGATAGTTAATTGACATTAATGACTCCGAAAAGACACATTTTGGCGTATGTGTTTTATGGATTATAATTAGTAAGGATATATATATATATTTATAAAAAAATGGTTCTAGTTGGTAATGGAGGGGGACAATTAATTGTCATAAGAAATTTAATTCTAACCTATAATCTTTCAACCATGATTTTTAATACATATTTTTCACATTCAATGGTAGATTCTCTATTTTTTGTTTGTCACAACTTGAATGTAATATTTTGGGATTATCTCCCTCTCAATAGACCATTGGGGATGAATTTGGATCATGTTTTCATATTTATTTGATATCTCATTGTAATTTTTGTTTGTAATAATATATGTGATTTAATAACCCTTTATATGACTATCTTAATTGTAATCTTCATCATGGGATAAATGACTATTTATCAGGTGCACATAAATTTATACAAGGTAAGTTTATCCTCTAATGCACCAAAGGGTAAAAGTTTCCGATGACAAGTTAGTGGGATGTTATATCAAAAAGATTAGATTTTCCCGGACCTAGATTTGTGATATTTCTGTTCATGTAGTCATCTCGGAACTTATTGTTGAACCAAATTTTATGTATTATTTCATCTTGTAGTGGACCTTTAACAATATTTATAATGACAATAATTTTCATGGATCCTTCATGATAATGGAAATTAAATTTTGTTTTGACTCATCCTTGGGGAAAAACGTATACCTATTACACCTTATCAAATAATGTTAGCTGACTTGTTGTAAATAAATATAATGCTCCATGAATTTTAATAAAGGTATTCCATCAGTCTAATAACATCCCCCACGGTTCTCTAGTTTTATTAAAAGGGAATTAGGATGATAGTATCGTGTTTTTTATACACTATAAAAATATGAAACATGTTATTGTGATGAATCAATACCCATTTTCAAGGATAAATCACTTATATAAATAGTTTCAAGGATCCCAATGGTTCCCCAGGTTTTACAAATTGTTAAACTATCATCAGATTCATCATAGAGAAACAGATATCCCTATGATAGTGATTAGAATCCAATATGGTTTCTATGAGTATCCTATCCTTCATTTACTAATGAAAAATATTTTATTATTGTTCATGTATCCAATGAATATAATTTTTTATCCAAATATCACCTCTTCATTATGGGTTTCATTGATGATATATTCTTATACACCAAAAAAATTAGAAATTCAGGAATAGAACCATGAAATTTAAACGAGGAAAATTATAGTACATTTTATGTATTCCAATATCTTTTATTTGACATTTTTTATTAATTAATTGAGTTTCATTAGGTATTTAATTTTTTTAGCCATTTATTTTTATAGATGAGAATAATGTTAAGGTGGTATTTCATTGGGAATAACCCCAGAATGATTTTTAAATAAATTCCTTCCTCTGATTAGTTATGTCACGCACAAGGTTCATACATGACATAAAAAATTTAGTGGGACTATTGACAGAGTTGAAGAAGATGAGGTAGAAAATTTAGTTTTTATATCAGTGTGAAGATTCCTTCTTACAACAAAATATACTATTATTAGTATCCAAGAGTATATCAATTTTTATTTCTATGATTTGATATATAGTCTACTATAATTACTCATGTGTAGGTATGTCTGTTTTGTTGGTAAATAATTGTTCATTAGCTACCCATGGATCACATCAAGTGAAATCACATCAACAAAACTAATTAGTGCATTAATTGGATATTGTATGTATGGTACATTGTTGTTAGTTTTAGTTACATTATCTCTCCACTATGATTATTTTTGTTTGTATAGAACATAATATCCTTAAATATGTCTTCTATCAGTGGGATTATGATTCAAGAAAGTGACATTGGGTGGATTATCAAAAGATAATTGTCATTGGCATTTAATGTTATACTGGAATGTCTAATTCCATTGAAGATTATCTAACCAATAGACAACCGAATAAATATTAAGTTGCATCATGTCCTTCATTGGAGGAATGGTGTGTGATGTGTTTTATGCATAGGTAGGTTTTTCATTTAATGATGGAAAGATGTGTGTTGAGTTTTACTCTTATAGTGGTCATATATTCTTTGGTGGACTACGTGAAAGTGATCAAAGAGTATGTTCCAGAGCATGTAGGGGTGAGATAATTCATGGTATGTATGACAACCCTACATTTGTTACAAAAATAAAAATGATTTATTACATAAAATATTCACATGATACAACATGAATGATTTAAGGGTATAGTGACTTTGGGGATTAGGATCATTACATAACAACTTAAAACACAAAATACAACATCTTTATTGAAAACATCCTTTACATGACCACTACATTCCCTTGTACTTAGAATTGCATGGGATAACCTGAGGATAAATATAAGAAAAGGGGTGAGCTATAAGGCCCAGTAAGGGAAAAAACATTGAATACATGAGGAGTAAAATACATGTTAGAAAATAGGAATATCAATAGAGAACAAGATAAACATGAACATAAAGGCATGATAAATAATTATAATCATAACATGGAAATGTGGAAACAACACTTAACATGGAATTAGCATGATCCAAGGCTCATTGCACATGGAGCATGAGTAAATTCCAATTGCACATGAAGCACGAGTAAACCCTCGTTGCACATGAACTAGCTTGAGTCCACACTCATTGCACATGATGTATCATGATACTATACATTACCCAATGAATTGGATCGCTATAAGGGCGCACCCTTCTTAATTATTTCATTTCATGCATAAGTGTGCCACATGGGTCATAAAACATGGAGTCACAAAACATAATTATTTATTCCACGATATAGGAATGTGGAATTAATACATGATACATTATAATCAATATGTAAATGTGCATAAATGTGAATACCCTTGATGGAGAAATGGGCATGGTATTCACTACACAATGCCATTGTCTTAGAAAATCGGTGCGATTTCGGCAACGTAACGACGTGACATAAGAATTCAGAAAAATGGTTGATGAGAGAGAAAGAAGTTCTCATCATAGTTACATGTAATGGACAGTAAGGAGTTCATATAGATACATGTCCCAACAATTGTAATGGAATTTAGATTAATGATACAAAAGTATTGTTTGAATGTAAATGAGGAGAGAGAAGTTCCTTTCGGAATTTTGGCATAGTAATGGGTGTACATGGGAGGCATCTAATGAGAGAGAATGTTTTCTCCCATCATTCAAGCATAAAGAGGGAAGTATGAGGTAGGTTTGAAACAATACCCCAAAATTCATAATTGAAATTAAATGGGATAAACAACTTAAAGAAAATTGGACCAATATGAGAAACAATGAAAAAACGCTTACTTAGAAGTGTGCCCCCAAAGGCTTGAGAGAGGCATGATAGGGGCTTCTTGGGAGCTTGGGGCACCTTGGGAGGATTCTAGAGAGAGTAGGACCAAGGTTGGACGAACCCCAAAGGCTTTGACTAAGGAATTAGTGGGATATTGGGTGGGTTTATATAGGAAAGGTGTGTGAATTCTTTATTATTTTATTTTGGGACCTCTTACATTAAACTAATCCAAACCACAAATCAGCTCAAGGGTTTTCCTATGTTATTTGGAAAATGAAAGAGGATAATAATATTTTATAATTCCAAAGTAGGAACTTCTTAAAATAATGGGATTTCTTATGTGGAGGTGAGTCACACTCCAATGGAAAATAATTTAAAAAGACAAGATCTTTAATAAGTCTTGAGGGGTCCATTAATGACTTGAAAAGAAAGTCAAACAAACCCAAAATTACATTATTTTAATGGTAAAACATATATTGTCTGAACATAAAGCTTATATTTTTTTATAACATCACTATTGTGTCATTATGATGTCATAAAACATATTATATATTTATACGGTATTTAATTTTTACCCAAAAATTTGGCTGTCTCATGAAATTATGAAAAAATCACTGTTGGATAATTTCGACATCCTGATTCCAGAAATATTATTTATTTTGTTTAAATAATTTTCTACATATGTAAAATTTTACTTTTAAAATAAAAACCGATATTTATCGAAAATTCTCGTGTTTTGAAAGAAATGGCTTTCAAACCTTAATAAAAATTATAATTGCATTCATAAAATTATATGATCATTTATATATAATAAAATTAATTTAATCATAATAATAATATTTTATTAACATATTATTTTATTCAAAAATACCTTAATTAAATAAAATAGATTTTTTAATTAAATAATAACTAAAAACACAATTTTACATTAAAAACTATTTACAATGTATCAATAATGAAAAGAAGGTATATTCATTATTATATACAATAAAAAATAATTTACATGAACATATTAATAGCGATTTGTTACATAACCCCTTAAAACAGCATCATAAGACCTACGGTTAAGGTGTGTGATGGTGACAGACTCTTGGGGTGGCTCAGATAACATCGCTCGATTGGTAATCTCTATCAACTTCCACTTTTCCCATAGACGGTCCTGTTCGAGCTTGACATGATGAAGCTTAGATAGGGCTTGGTCAAGAGCGAAGCCCAAGGACACCACCTCTTTTCCGAGATCAGACAAATGAGCTTCGTATGGAGGAATTCTACTGGATGTGGCCATCATATCTATTGTCTGAGTAAATTGGATTTTGTTAAAGCCCTATGTTTATACTAATCATGTGATCACTATTCAAAAGCTATAAAAGTAACGGTCACAATTCTTAACATAAAACCAAAAAAGTTGACATTTTAAATAAATTTTTTACATAAGGAGACATTTTAAAAGTACAATATGTATTTCCATTAGTGAAACTTTGGGTCATTACAATATTCCCCCATTAAAAAATTTCACCCTCGAAGTTTCCTTTTTCCCACACTAAAATAGATGTGGGTAACTCAGTTTCATCATTTCCTCTGATTACGAAGTCGCTTCTTTAAACTGGTGGTTTTGTCACAATACCTTGACAAGGATCATTGTCTTATTTATTAGAACTTTTTCTCTACAATCTAAGATCTTCACTAGATGCACCTCATAAGAAAGATCATCCTACAACTGTACCACCTTAGAAGAGTGTACATGTGAAGGGACTGGTATGTACATCATTAAGAGGGATACATGAATGACATCATGTACATTGGACATGGTAGGTGGAAGTTCTTGTCAATAGGCCACAACCCCAACACGATCAAGAATCATTCAGGGGATGATGTACCTTGGACTTAACATCCCTTTTTTCCAAACCTCATGACCTTCTTCCATGGAGATATGCATAGAAAACCCATGTCTCCAACTTTAATCACAAGGTGTCATCCATGATTATCTTCATAACTCTTCTATCATCTCTGGGATGACTGGATATGCTGCCGAATAGTTTTCACCTTCTCTACAATTTCCTCAACCATTTCTGGTCCAATCATCTTATGTTCACCGACCTCTTCCCAACACGCAGGTGTTCTGCACCTTTTCCCATAAATGGGCTTCATATGGTTCCATTTGGATTCTCAAGTGTAAACTGTTATTATAAGAGAACTTAACTAGAGGAAGATATTGATCCCATACTCCTTTAATGTCTATTGAGCACGCTCTCAACATGTACTCATGTGTTTGGATAGTCCACTCGGATTGGCCATCAGTTTGAAGATGATAGGCTATACTGAAGTTCAGTTCAGTATTCAGAGCATGTTGAAGACTCTTCCAAAACATAGAGGTGAATCTTGGATCTCGGTCAGACAAAATATATAGTGCCACTCCATGAAGCCTTACCACTTTTCTGATATATATTTATCCCAGTTTATCCAATGAGAAATCCTCCGGAATAGAAATGAATTGTGCAGTCTTTTTAAGACGATCCACAACAACCCAGATTGCATTATTGAATTTCGATGTCCTTGGAAGTATGGTGACAAAGTCCATGGTGATGTTCTCCCATTTCCATTATAGTATGGGCAATGGTTTCATCATCCTCTATGACTTCTTGCCTCTCTACTTTCACTTGATAGAATATCAGGAACTTTGATGTATATTCAACGATCTCATTTTTCATATTATCCCACCAAAAGTTTTTTCGGAGATCTCGATACATCTTTGTGCTCCCTGGGTGAATTGAGAAATTTGAACTATGTGCATCATCCAAAAGTTCCTTCTTCAGCTCCGGACTTCATGGAAGACATATTCTTTTCCCAAATCACATAATTCCCTCTTCATTAACATTAAACTCCAAGGATTTACCCTATTTGATACCTTCCACTTTTTCCTGAATTCCCACATCATCCTTTTGATCATCCATTAACCTTTCCAAAAGAGATGGTCGAGAAATCATGTGTGAAAGGATTGATGATTTTCCCTTCTTTATGATTCCCATGTCCATCTTCATCAAGTCTAAGAAGATTGGATCCCTCTCAATTCTCATCATTAATAGAATCACTGGGTCCTTTCTACATAGGGAATCTGCCACCTTGTTCGCTTTCCTAGGGTGTTAATGTATTGGATAGTCATAATCCTTGATGATCTCTATCCATCTTCTCTAGTTCATATTAAGAACTTTCTCTGTGAATATATATTTAAGACTCTTGTGGTCATTATATATCTCACATTTCTCCCCATAGAGATAATGCCACAAGATTTTCAAGGCAAAGATCACCACCGCCAACTCTAGATCATGCGTTGGATAGTTTCTCTAATGGATTTTCTACTACCTTGAGGCACAGGATATCACTTTGTCATTCTGCATCAGCACACAACCTAAGCCCTTCTTTGAAGCATCACTGAATACCACAAAAATTTCCCCACTTGTGGGTAAAGTGAGCACAGGGACAGGGATAAGCCTCTTTTTCAACTCCTTGAAGCTTTTTCGCATTATTCACTCCATGAAATATTTACTCCATTTCAAGTTAGCTTGGTAAGTTGGTTGGACAATCGTGAGAAATTTATCACAAATCATCGATAATATCCAGCTTACCCCAAGAAGATACAGATATCTGTTACTGATGTTGGCCTCGACCATCCCTCAATTGAATATGTTTTGGAGGAATCCATAGATATCCCATTTCTTGTGATTATATGGCCCAAGAATGAGACCACCTTCAACCATAACTCACACTTTCTGTAATTTTCATAGAGCTTCTCCTTGAGCAATGTCTCTAGTACAGTTCTTAAATGATCCTCATGATCATCCTTGGTTTTGTAGTATATTTGAATATCATCTATAAATACTACCACAAATTTTTCAAGGTAATCTTTAAAGACTCTATTCATCAATTCCTTGATGATTTCTAGAGAATTAGTGAGTCCAAATGGAATTACTATGAATTCATAGTGCCCGTATCTTGTACAAAAAGCAGTCTTGTGGACATCTTCCTTTATCACCCATGATAATATACCGACAACAAATCTACCTTGGAGAAGTACTGTGCTCCACGCAGCTGATCAAACAAGTCATCAATTCGTGGCAGAGGATACTTGTTCTTTATCGTTATTTTGTTATGTTCACGATAACTGATGCAAAGCTGCATTGACCCATCCTTCTTCTTGACGAAGAGGAATGGTTCACCCTATAGTGAAGCACTTGGGCGTATAAAACCTTTATCCAGATTCTCCTGTAGTTGTTTTTTCAGCTCTTCAAGCTCCACAATGACCATTCTATATGGATTCCTAGGTATTGGTACTGCCCCTTATATATGTTCAATTGAGAATTAAACACCTCTTCTAAGAGGAAGACCATGGAGTTCCTCGGGAAACACTTCAGTGAATTCCCTCACAATAGGCATTTCTTCAAGGATGGTTTCTTCCTTGGACACAATCTTCTGAGCTAGATATTCATGCTCATAGGGTATTAATATCCATGATCGAGATGATGGAGATAAAGATGATTCATCTCCATCCTTACACTTGTAACGAATTAGGGGTCGATTCTCCATTTGGAGTGTGATTTACCTCTCCCAACAATTTATATTGGCTCTATGTAAGGAAAGTCAATCCATGATAATAATTGCATCAAATTCCACCAGATGGAGTATGACAAGGTTCACCGGGAAATTAAATCCATGGATTATAATAGGGGAGGACTTATATTCATGGGATGAAATGATTTCCCCATTTTCCATACTAACCGACATCTTTACTTCTATGATTTGTGGTGATGCTGGGATTGTTCTACTAAACATTCGAGATATAAAATAATGTATAGAACCTGAATGAAAAAGTATGTTCACTATTCGTGAATGAATAACTAGCGTACCTGTCACCACTTCATTTTCGACATTCACTTCGTCAGAAGTGATGGAAAAATCTCTTCCTTGCTACCTTGGAGGTTGTTGGTTGACGCCAAAAACCCTTGGATTAGGGGACTGATTTGAAAAATTCCCTGGTTCTTTGCAGTTGAAGTAATGAACAACACCTTGAGGTTTGAACAGAGTTTTCCTCTCATCTGTCACACCCGTGGGTCTTTCTTTTAGACGGTTATTAGCTAGGTTCCCTTCTCTTCCACACCTAAAGCATTTCCTCATCCCCTTGAGGCAATTTACAGGGTTCTTCTTTCCGCGCTTTTTGAAAGTGGGGTGCTGAATCTTCATAGAAACATTGTATTTATCCATCAGACCGCCAACATTGAGTCCACCTTACACTTCTTGTCTTCATGCTACCTCTTTGGTTCCCCGATCTCCATTTCAAACTTCTGGGCACATAGAACAATTTCCTTATAGCTTTCGAAGTCACGGATCATTAATGCTTTATGTAGTCTAGGATTCAGCCCACCAAAGAAGCGTTCAACCTTGAATTTGGGGGTAACAACAAATCCAAAAGTGAATCGTGAAAGCCTTGTGATGTTTCCCTCGTATGTTCCAACAGATTCTTCATCTTTTTTCTTGAGGGAATGAAAGTCCCTTTCCATCTTAATATTGAGGGGGTGTGAAAAATATTTATCAGAAAACATCTTCTGGAAATCCTTCCATTCCAATGGCTCGATCTCCTCCTCAGGCTTCGTATTTTTGATCAACATCCACCATTGATCATATTCACCCTCCATATGATAAGTCGCCAGGAGAACCATCTCTTGTTAAGAACATTGATGGATGGAGAAGATCATTTCAATGGAGTTGTTCCTTTTTTCAGTGATCGTGGGATTAGATGATCCACTAAAAGTAGGAGGCCTTTGTCTCATGAGGCTCTCGATAGAGACTTGTTCTTTCTTAGGGGGGGTTGAACATTCCTCTTGTCCCCTGTTTCTATTCAAAGATTGAGTTAGCTGAGATAGAAGTATGACAATGTTCACAATTACCACTCCCATTTGATTGGGCATCTCATTAATTCAATCATCACACTTATTTTCACATCAGTTGTTAGATCGATTCCTCTTATTCCCATCCATTAGCTGGAATAAAAGGAATGTTAGGGGGTAACACATAAAGGGTAATCCAAATAAAAAGTTTATGACTTATAAATAATCTTTTATATTCTTAACTCATGAGTCTATAGGCTTCAATCTAGGGTTTTTAAGATCTACTACCTAACATATAATTTTAGGGGAATTTATTTTAATTCCATTAATAAGGGTTCATACTAAGCTTGTGAATTTATAAAAACATATCCCATGGGAGTGTCATAACCAAGTGTGCAGCAAGGCCCGTTGTTGTGCACCCGTTCCCATTCGAGTCTTGCTCAAAGCAGTGTTATCAGGTTTTACCCCTATGATACATTTGTGCTAGAGCAGCCTCTACCTGCTCATATCCAGACAAGGATGTATTTTCTTGATAAACCACTTACTCAGAACATACCAAAACATAGGGTTTTTATTATTATAATATTCTTGTCTCTAAGGATTTACTAGTGTTTTCTAATCCTAATCTGAAAAATAACTGAACCTATCATCTGATACTAACTAATAAAACGCTACTATTATTACAAACATAAACATGATTTATTACATAAGCTATTCACTTGAGACAACTTGTATGATCGAGAGGTATAGTGTCTTCGGGGCTTATGATCATTTCATAAAAACATAAACCATGAAATAAAACATCTTTATTGAAATCTTCATTTACATTACCACTACATTCCCTCGTACTTAGAATTACATGGGATAACCTGAGGACATGCATAAGAAAAGGGGTGAGATATAAAGCCTAGTAAGGGAATAAACATAGAATACATGAGGAGTACAAAACATGTTATAAAATAGGAATATAAATAGATCTCAAGAGAAACATGAACATAAAGTCATGATAAATTATGATAATCATAACATGGAAATGTGGCAACAACACTTAACATGGAATTAGCATGATCCAAGGCTCAATGCACATGGAGCATGATTAATTTCTCATTGCACATGAAGCACAAGTAAACCCTCATTTCACTTGAATTATCATGATTCAACACCCATTTCACATGACGTATCATGATTCTATGCTTCACCCAATTCATTAGAGTTCTATAAGGGCGCTCCCTTCTTAAACATTTCATTTCAGGCATATGTGTGCCACATGGATCATAAAAAATGGATTTACAAATCATAATAATTTATTCCATGATAAAGGAATGTGGAATTCATACATGAATATTTATAATAAATATATAAATGTACATAAAGGTGAATACCCTTGATGGAGAAATGGGCATGATATTCACTACACAATGGCATTGTCTGAGAAAATTGGTGCGATTTCGGCAGCGTAATGGCGTGACATAAGAGTTCATTAAAACGGTTGATGAGAGAGAAATGGGTTCCTCATCATATTTACATGTAATGGAATGGAAGGAGTTCATATATATATACAAGTCCCAAAAATTGAAATTGAAATTATATTCATGATACAAAAGTGTTTCTTGAATGTAAATGAGGAGAGAGAAGATTTTTTGGAATTTCGGCATAGTAACAGGTGTACTTGGGAGGATCTAATGAGAGAGAATGTGGTAACCCATCATTAAAACAAAAATACGGAAGTATGAGGGAGGTTTGGAACCATACCCCAACATTCATAATTGAAATTAAATGGGAAAAAACATAATGATAATTGGACAAAAATGAGAAAGGAAGAAAAAACCCTAACTTGGAAGTGTGCTTCCAAAGGCTTGAGAGAGTCTTGATAGAGGCTTATTGGGATCTTGGGGAACCTTGGGAGGATTCTAGAGAGAGTAGGGCAGAGGATGGACGAACTCCAATGGCTTTTAGTGAGGAGTAAGTGCGAGCTTGGGTGGGTTTATATAGGAAAGGTGAGTGAATTACTTATTATTTAGGCTCGGGACCCCTTACATTAAACTAATCCAAAACACAAATCATCTCATCGTTTTTTCCCATTGTTTTTTGAAAAAGAAGAGGAAAATAATATTTTATAAGGCCAAAGTCCGAAATTCTTAAAATAATGGGGTTGCGTATATGTAGGTGAGTCACACTCCCATGGAAAATAATTTAAAAACACCAGATGTTTAATAACTCTTGAGGGGTCCATTAATGTTTTGGAATGTAAGTCAAACTAACACAAAATCACATTATTTTAATGGTAAAGAATAAATTTGCCGAACATAAAGATTATAGTATTTTATTACATCACTATTGGGTCACTATGATGTCATAAAACACATTATATATTTAAACGGTATTTAGTTTTTAGCCACAAATTTGACTATCTCAGAAAATTATGAAAAATTCACCGTTCGATAATTTGGACGTCCTGATTCCTGAAATATCATTTATTTTAATTGAATAGTTTTCTAAATATGTTAATTTTCACTTTTGAAATAAAAACCAACATTTATCTAAAATTCTCGGGGTTTTGACAGAAATGGCTTTCAAACCTTAATAAAAGTTATAATTGCATTCAGAAACTTATATGATCATTTAGATATGATAAAATTAATTTAATAATAATATTATTATTTTATTAAAATATTATTTATTTCAAAAATCCATTAATTTATTAAAATATATTTCTTAATTAAATAATAAATAAAAACACTATTTTTACTTTAAAAACTATTTACACAGTATCAATAATGTCAAGAAGGTATATTCATTATTATACACAATAAAAAATATTATACATGAACATATTACTAGCAATTTGTTACATAATACCTTAAAACATTAGCATAAGACCAAAGGGTAAGGTGTGCGATAGTGATAGACTATTGGGGTGGCTCAGATAACATCGCTCGAGTGGTAATCTCTATCATCTTCTACTTTTCCTGTAGACGGTCTCATTCGAGCTTGACATGATGAAGCTCAGTTTGGGCTTGGTAAAGAGCGAAGCCCAAGGATGCCACCTCTATTCTGAGCTCCAATAAATGGGCTTTGTATTGTGAAATTCTACTGGATGAGTCAATCGCTTATTTTGTATGAGAAAATTGGATTGGTTAAAGCCATGTATTTATACTAATCGCGTGATCACTGTTCAACAACTATAAAAGTAACTGTCACAATTATTAACAAAAAACCAATGTAGTCGAAATTTTATACAAACATTTTACATAAAGACAAATTTATATAGATAAAGAGGGATTTCCATTAGTGAATCTTTGGGTCGTTACAGTATGGGATGATTTATTCACATTATTGTACTTATATGATGTGGAAATGTTACCTGTCAATGTTAAATTAGTAGTACCAGATTCTATAGTGGAGTATATGATGTGAAACATTCATGATTTCAAAAAATATGTCTATCTAGGGTTCATGATCATTTACCATTACATCTCAAAACAGTTTTGGTGGCATGAAAGTAATAGGTACATCGTTGGTTTTGATTTGAGAGAAATTACCTGACACACTGTAAAATTTAATCATCACCATCTTAGTAGTCTCCATAATACAATTCTAGTTCCATTTTGGAAGTGGAAAGAAGTTATTATTTATGTTTTCTGATGGTTCTATACAAGACCTAGAGAAGTTATGAATCCATTTGGTTGATTGTTGATTGGATGATGAAATGAGTTCAATTTTTTCTTATTCAATAGTCTTTATTTGTTAATGTAACACCATAATATTTTAAATATTTTTCCATTGAAATACTCTTGATATATTCTATATATTTCATCACACACAAACCCTTGTAAAAATATACTATAATATAGTAAACCATATTAAACTCGTAATTAATGGTAGTAATAATAATTACCACATTATATAATTTTTTTAATAATGTAAATTTATTAAATAATTCAATGTATGTAGGTTCTTAATTTTCATTAATGTAATTTGATGCTTTGAAAATATTTTTTGATCAAAAATGTGTTTTATTAACTAGTGTGCATGAACATTATATTAAATATATATTATTTAGAAATTTTATTTGGGGAAATAAAATTAAATTATTTTAAAAAAATTTTTTATAATAATAAAAAATTTTGGGATTTTTCCCAAAATATTTATTTTTAGATGAATGTAGAAAAATATTATATTTTAAAAAATCATGTATTTAAAAAAATTCAATAATTTCAAATGAAATGGAAATTGATGAGATTTTTTTAAAATACTAAATATGATTTGTTTTTAAAAAAAATTACTTTAAAAAATTATTTTAATTTATAATACAATAATTTTCATTTTAAAATTTATGTTATATTTTTTTAATGAATTTTTTAACAAATTATACATTTTTCATTTTAAAAATAATTATAAAATATTTTTAATAAAAAACGATTTTTTAAACATAAATATTAAGTTAATATTATATTATAATGGATTTTTTTATTTTTGTTGTGATGAAAAATTTACTAATTAAAAAAATAGTTATCTAGTTGGAATATAAAAGATTAATAATTAGTAATTCTAGTTTAAAATGGCCTCAAATGTTTAAAACATATTTCTTTGGAATATTTTTAGGAATGAAAATACGTATTATATAATAAATTATATTATATATAAATTTCATAGTCACATTCCTTGAGACCTATCATTTTTGAAAAAAAAATTATTTAAAAAAACACAATACCTTTTCACTAAAAGATGGTACACTGCTCTACTCACAAATCATCACACCAAAACCTCTTATATTTAGCCAAAAAGAATCCAAAAATCCAAATCCAAATTCTTATTCACCTTGTGGTGGTTTTTTATTTTAATGAAATCTTCCATAAAATGTTGGATCCCAAATAAATGGTGATAATCCCAATAGTGAGGTAATAGTTCAAAACAAATATTTATTTATTATATTTCATAATTTCAATTTTATTCTCCGAAAAAATTCATTTAACCATATTAAATTGATTACATAAGCATCATTATTTTACATTTATTTTACTTTAATCATATTTTTTGATTTTACCAGCCACTCAATATACATTAAGAAAAATTAAAAGTAAATTGTGTGTTGCTTGGACTACCACCTCCAATTATAATTATATTGTTTTAATTCTTGATCAAATGATTTTTTTGTTACATTGGTTTAAATTAATATATATATATATATACAATATTCTTAGTATATAAATTTATATGTAATGTTGAATTACCATTTAATTTTATTTTGTTCTAATTATACAATATTAAAACAAAACACATGTGTACATAAGAACTAATTTATCTGTGTAGAGTTTCAAATCATTTGTCATTATTGATACATAAAAATTATAGTATATATGTTTATAGAGAATATATAATATATTTAAAAAAAATATTAACATTGTTGAGATGAAGGAACCATGGTCAATGTGATATTACTATAAATTATGAACTAAAGAATACATGAAAAATAAAGAGATTAACATCATAAATAAAGATAATTATGAATGGGTTCTAATGATTTGGTAAATTGATGTTATACAACGACAAATAAGGGTAAAATATGTATTATTATGGATCTATTTTATAATTTTATAAAATTTAAATTTATTATACAATATGTTACAGTGGATACTGTGAAAGATATGCTTATTTTTGGGGGTTTTAGAATACAATCTAAATTTTAACTTGATTCTTCATGATAAAATTTATCATGATGATATTATATGATATATATATATTATTAATATATTATATACTCTTATCATTTATTTATTTTGTGGGATTACATGTTGCCCCATCATTTTACACTGTTTATATACTCTAGAGACAAAAATAATATTTTTAATGAAAAGAAACACTATTTATATCTTCAGTATGAAATAATTTTTCATTTATATCCATGTTTTATAGATTGTATTAAATAATATTTTATTACTATTTTCAATATATTTAATCAATTCATTTTACCAATGTTTTAGATTCTATTAATTTTTTTGTTGGAATCTTCGAATCATTTTCCATGATTTGTACTTTCTATTTTGAACAAAAATTTGAATTTAATACATATTTTAACAAAAACCGCATGAATGTATTTTCTGAATATCATGATTTCAATTTACCTCTAATATTACTTTATATGTTTCTATAATAATTTTCAATGTAATTATTTTCAAATATTTTTATGAATTTCAAGATTTTAAATAAGCAATTTCAAAATAAGATTTTTATTTTTTAAAGACATTTTCCTATGAACTTTTAAAAATATGATCATCATATTTTATTTCTCAAAAATTACTTAATATTTGATCATATTTTAAAATAATTGTAATTTAATATAATGGTTCAAGATAATGAAATATTGATTAAACTAATTCTCACTTTCATATATTAATATTTTATCTAATGAATGTTTTATCATGTTATTGTAGAAAACATATGAATGGATTATTATCATGTGACAGGTGGTTATATTTTTTAACAGGGATGAGAGGTAACATTAAGAAATATTTTTGTTTTTTTATAATATAATAGTATTATTGGTTGTGTTTTTAGATCCTAGTGATGCATTGGGTAATGATTATAGAGTCCAGAAACTAATAAGGTATGATGAATATAAGTTGAATGATGTTAATATAATTAGACTGTTGGAAATCACTGTGTAAGATTCATTGATAAGGATATTTTATGAAATTATAGAATTTGGACTAGACCCTGAATAATGATGTGATGGTTTATTATTATGTTAATATCAAACACTTATTTCTTATTCTTATGATAGGATATCATGGCATCTGGTTGATAAATAATGATTCCACGCTCTTATATATTATGCAAATTGATTAATAATCATTATTATAGGGTAAAATTATTCTGATATGTTAATTTAAGGGTATTATTTTAAAAGGATAAGATAATTTTTTCCAAATCATATACTCGTTATATTTATACATATTATCATTTATCGATATCTCTTATTTTTAACAACAGTATGCAATATAGGTCACCAATTATTATGATTAATTCGCTTAGATTTGATGAAATTATTCATATATGAGATAACTATGCAGTGTTTTGTTTGTGAAGTTCTATGAGGTAGAGGATATAAATCATTTCTGTACTGGATTTTATGTATCAATGATTCCAAAGAAAATAAAGTTATATTGCTCAGAGTTTGATCAAATTTATATGTAATGATCATTTTTCTAATCAGATATAGTATTTATTTTAGAAAATTATATTTTTTCATGTTTGAAGTGTTTAGAAACATGTATGTATGATATATTTAAGACTTTAAGGTGGATCATCTATTATTATATGATATTGGGACCAAAATATTACATCAGCAAGTCATTTATATGGATTTGGGGACTTATCCTCTGATTTTATGAAATATAATATATAGACCAATGGATAGTTAGAGAGTATGATTTATATCTTAGTGGAATATTGATAGAAAATTCATACAAGTATTTGACAGTGTAGGGGACATGCATTTGGAGACGGTGGAATCCACATATAATAGTAGTATTTAGGAATATATTTGGATGAAACCTTTTTTGGATCTCAACGTACGGCCATTCTTCATAAAATTTTGTCTAAATGAGGCATGTGATAACAAAGAATTTAGGTCATGTATGGTGTAGAAGACCTCTTTGGGAGTGAAGTTATTTAGAAACTGAATTTTTTCCACTAATAGTATACAAGGTTATTTTGTTGACCATAAGTAGGGATTGTGGAAATATCTATTCGAGACATTGTTTAATTATATGTGTAACTGTAATGACCAATGTACTTATAGAATAATATGTTTTCATATCAATTAATATTTTTAAATTTAATATTGATTTTAGTTTAAAGGAGACACTATGTGTGATAGAGTACCCAAAATGAATCAATGGGATTTTTTTGAAATCTTATGTTTCAAACAACACTGATTTATAGTGAAAAATAATACAATAATATTCTTATTATAATAAGTGGTAGTTAACTCCTAGCCGTTATATTGGAAAGAATCAAAAGAATTTACTATATTATTATTATTTTTATTCCATAAATTTCATTACATTTATACAATTAATTTTAGAATATTTAAATGAGAATGATTCCAATTTCAATCCAAAATTATTCTAATATTTTTAAATGTTCGTTTTACCACATTATGATAGAGATCCCTTTTATAAAATATTTTTCTGCCACTTTTATATGTAAAATTTTACAAAATAATCTTCTAATATAGATGTGTGACATCAAAATTTATATCTGATAAAATTTTGTTATTTTTATAATAAAAACATAATTTCATGAATAGGGGAAAATAATATATTTTAATTCAAAACTACCTTTGCATAGAATTTATTTATATAGTATAACTGTCCTATATTTTTTTTAATGTTTAATTGTGTTATGTTTTTATCAATTAATCCAATTACACTAATTGAATTTAACTTGACATTTAATGTTGATATAAACACCTGCCAAAATCTTGGTAGATTTGACATTTTAAAAACCTTATTTATATTTTGACAACAATAATTAATTTTAAATTAATTACTGCAATTTATTTGTTTTTAAATATAATATATGGATGTCATATATTGAATTAGAAGGTCCAAATTATGTAAATATGTAATTTTTATGTTTGGACATTAGGAATGATACCTTGTGTAATTTTTATTTACCAAAGTTAATGGAAACTAAGATAAACTAGGGTAACAAACAAAGTGATATGGGTAACAAAATTAACATAAAAATATAAAAAATTCATATTTGATGACTTAATGTTTACCCATATCAACTAAGGGTCATAAACGATTTTATTAATGGACTTTTGTACATGAAAGGGGTGTAATTATTATTATAAAAAACTAAAAACATGTCACTCTATTCTCTCTAATAAGTATAATTATTTTATTGTAGATATAATATTGATGAAACAATGAAAAGAAATATTAACCTGAAATATAATTAAATTATTTACATAATGATATTTTTTTTTGGTTTTTTGGATATTAAAAAATTACATAAATATTGACACAACAGTGATATAATAATTATTTTATTAAGAGAAATATCAAATTAATGAAATTATAAATATTAAAATGAATATTATTTGACGTCATTTATGTTATCCAAGAATATTTTGTATTACTATTACATTTTAGTATTTAATTAACATATTTTTCTAGAATTAATAATGATAAGAGTTTTTATGAAAAAGTCAGGTATGAATACTTCCAAAATTAACATAATTTATAACTAACAATATATAATATAATTTATTAAAAGTTTTAATTTTCCTAAAAATATTTAATTTATCCAAATGATAATTATAAGTCCAAATATAATAGAAATGTATCTTTTGTGTTTCGTTTTACATATTATTGTAATTAAATTAACCAACATAATGTAAATAATAACATTTCAGTGTATGATTAAAAAGGGAAAAATAAAGGATAAATAAAAAATATATGGGTTATAAATTATTCCCATAATGTCTAAATTTAATTATTATAATAGGTATATGAACCAAAATAATCATATATTTCAATTAAATGAGTTTTTGACTTCTATAATCAAAAAATAAATTTTTAATAAAATAATATTTCTAGACATTCCAAAAGTACCCCTTCTACTTCTTATAAATTTCCCCCACTCTAGCCACTAAATCACATATCAAAATCCTCTTGGATATTCTTAATTTTGATAAACAATTCTCCAAACATATCTCCCTTTGTCCTATAAGAATTTAATTGGGAGGAAGTTAATTCAAGAAAGCCTTTTGGATCAAATCAAACGGAGTTACCCGTTTTAGAGGCAACATCTTCACTAAAGATACTTTTCATTTTTTTCCTTCTAAATTTTCATTGATATTATCATTCCTTTATTAAATAGAAAATTATACTAAATATACATGTTTTTTGGTATTATATGGATTCTAACAAAACTTTATTATACCTCTATCAAATGGATACGAACATACTGTTTCTGTGTACGATGAACTACTACCTCACGAAATGATGAAGTTCAATTTTCTCCTACCACCTATATTGGTGGAAATTATAATTTAAATGTATTAATAAATGACATATATTATATTTATATTTTCTCTATAATTCTATAATTCTTATTGAAAACATAACGTTATGTTTCAATTATGTGTAAATATGATAATTTCATTTGAGGAAACATGGACAACCTCCGCCTCAAAGGGATATGAATCATTCATGCCATACATGTAACATATAAATGGTGTAGTTAATGAACTTATGTAACATATATAACATAGATAATATACTTTAATTATAATAAACATATTTATGATTTAGTTTTCATTATACTAATGTGACAATGAAATGAATATAGAGATCTTGCGTATGTACGACCTGCAACTTCCATGAAAGGTGCATTTCAACTCTTATCTCCAAATGTTATGGAATATTATAAATAAAAACACACAAATATAAATAATAGATATATATGATATTTAAATACTGAATAATTTTTTGGATATAATGGACTTATGACCACATTGATTAATTTCATAAAACCATGTTCAATTTTTACTCATATACCGAACACTAACAAAACATCCGATATAAACTCAAATAATTAAGTAATTTCAATAACATGTTAATAGGTGATATAAAATTTATAATAAAATAATTTTTTTAAATATATAATAAATTAATATATGTCTATTATTTTGATAATTAATGATTGAACGGTTCTCATCGGATTCATGGTAAGGGAACATCTAAACCCAATTTATATTCATTGGGTTAATCTTGTACTTTTGATTATGTTCTTATATGATTATGTGAGAAATTAATTTTGATACCATATATTGTATTTAAACCCAAATTATGTTTATTTATAGTGAATACACATAGTCAATAAGCTTTATTAACAAAATGACCTTTATAAGGGAAAAATAAACTCAATCTCATTTCATAGAGTAAAATATTCATGTCATTGGTTAGGTTTTTTTTAATGAATATGTGTGAATGAACCGTAAATGTTTTAGAATAAATATCAACATGTATTTGGAGTATTTATTTTTTTCACATATAATTATATCATTGATTTACCATTAATCTAATGATTTGATCTTTGAAGAGGATTTCATCTCAACTTACTTTCCATTGAGACTTATTTGTTGTTATGCACCAGTTAACTTTTATAGGGTGTATATACGGCCCGTTGAAATATTATATCATTAATCTATTTAATATCATGATATTATATGTTTTTTAATTTTATCCTTTATTTTTTTTTCCCATGTTTTCTCACGTGATAAAAGACTTCATCTCATTATTCTTTCAATGGGTCATATCTTGATGTTATGCACTATTATTTTCTTATATGGTGTATATACAACCCTTTGACTCATTATATCATCACTTAGTTTACTCTAATTACATTTGATGTTTTTTATAACATAATTCTTTAAAGATATATATTAATGTGTTTCTTATGTGGTAACAAGAATTCTTAACATCTCTTTCCATTAAGGTTCAGGTTTTTGTTGTATACCGTTCAAATTTTCATAACATTTTCTTCTGTACATTTTTTTTCTATATATAAATTTTAGTATGATTCATTTATTAAGGGGAGAACAATGTCACCTATTTTTTATGTTTTCTGTAACCTCGTTACATAGCTGTTATGGTGTCGAATTTGCTTCTCGAAATATCTATCTTTTTCTAGTGAACATATTTAATTTTTTTTATGTTATTACCCAAAAATATAGCATATCTAGGGGTATTTAAAAATACATAAAATTGATTCATTATAATCTGGAATAGATATTCCAAAAACCATATTTTATTTTAGTAGGGTACAAATTACATAATTATCAGAGTTTTAACTTTTAAAAAATCCATGATTTTGATTTGAAACCAATTTATTTTGATATCTTGGAGTTATTTATACATTTTTTGATTATTATATATTTGGATCACAGTGAAATAAATAAATATTATATTTTTCACTAAAATCCCTCAAATGCATTGAGTAATGTAAATAATATCAACATATGGAAATTTTTACGATACCTTGGTGAATAACCTTGAAATGTTTTAGGATACTTTGGTGAATAACCTTAGTAATTTTTATTATACCATGGTGAAAAACATTGGTAATGTTTATATAACCTTTGGGATGGACCTAGGTGATATGAAACCATAGGGATAATGTTTTGTGATATACTTATGAATATCTAATTTAAATTATTTAGCCTCATTTTCAAGTTATGATCCATTTTCTTATTTTTATGACATTTCTATTTCTCATTCATTTATTAATGTCCTCATTTTCTTATTTATATCTCTCAAGATCACATGTTAACTATTTCAATTTTCTTACTTGGGTTTTTATTCTAATGCCACATTTTGGAAATTTTTTCATATGGTATATGGATGAGTATGACAAAGAAATAATTCTAGATGATTTTTAGGATGACATAAAATCATGTTATATTCAATTATTGTTTTTTTGAAAAACATTTATAGTGAGTAGAAGAGTATACATAGTAAATATTGAGTTGTTATGTAATATTTGTGGCCTAATTCAATAAAACTCTAAACATTAAAAGATCGTGAATGAAATTTTTTTAAATTAACCCATTATTATACAAGTTTTAAATTTGGGGCCTTATAGTTTGTATCAGAGGAAATGTTTAGACAACATTGGAAATTAGGATATGTTATTATGGGTTAGGGATATAATCTTTGATTTATAATTTTAAGTTATATTATATGTCCAATGACTTAGAAACCCATGTCATGGTTTATGTTATAAAATTTCACGGTTATTCACAGTAATGTTGGAGACATTTACCTTTAAAGAAACTGTGGGTTATTAGTGTTTGGGATGAAAATTTAGAGGAATTGAATAACAATTGTGGTTAAAACATGTAATGGGTTTTTTTATGATTATATATCATTTTGATAATGTTATTATAATTATTTGTTATTATAAAAAGTACAACACACAAACCATGTGACAAATCATCGTTTATGAAAATGATGTGGGCATCGAACCCACAACCAATGTCCGACTTGGATCTATCGCCTACCACCATCTTATGTGAAGTCCCGAGTTAGTTTGACTTTTTATGTTTAGTTAAATGATACTATGGATAAATAATATTTTGATTTTTGGGAAATTTGTTTTATCAAATAGATATGCATATTAATAGAAAATGATTTGGGGATTATGTTATAAATATTATTTTGGAAGATGTTTTCTCTTTTGGAAACACTATATGCCAATTGAAAATAGAATAATATGAGATTACATTAGAGGTGTTATGGTTGAATTTTATGATCGAATAACATCGGTTTTTAATGTTTACAAATGGTGAATTGATTTATTTTTTGAAATTTTAAACCTATCATGGGAAATATGTTATTGGGTTTTGTACATTTATGTATGTGAATTTAAGAGTAGTCGATGTTATTTTGAGATAAATTTTAAGATTTATCATTTAAGACTATGTGATCAAAACCATAGGAGTTTTGGGTATCAATATTAGTTTGATTATTTTGATTAATTTGATGTTCTTTTTTTAATGGTCTATGTTGACCTTGGGTATAACTCTTTAAATTTTGTGATTAATAGTAGGATATAATTTTAGAAAGGATTGTTATTTTTTGGGAATAATCTGATCATTTTCCAACTGTTTTAGTTCTGGGAAATTTTTTATGATAGGTTGAATATATAGTTAATATCTTTTTCATTATTTGATTTTCCTGAAGTTTATTCATGTTCTTCAGTTGTGACCATTTCATCATGAGTAGTCCTTGTTTATAGAAACGATGATTTTGTGGAAGATATTTATTAATGGATGAATCTCTACTTCACAAGTAAGTATGATTCCTTATGTACTTATCCTATCTCATAAATAAATTAAAAAAATATATGAAAAGGACCATAAAACCAAATAAAAACATCATTTACTTTCTCTACATGGGAATTAAGGACCGTTTAACCCATCACACATTTGCATTTTTCTTATTGTCAACTTTCCCTTCATCATGTTGTCTATCACTATCTTTCTAAAAAATATGTTTAGTTATTCTTCCATATCTATGTTTTCCTAAATATAATCCTAGTATGTGTTATCTTGGGTGACCATTGAACTTATATTTCATTATTTTAAAGTGATATTTTTAATGAGTCATTTTCCATTTTGAGATTTTCAATTATGTTTTCAATCCAAATTTTAAAATTATGAGGACATAATTTCTAAAAGGGTGGAATGATGTAATAAGCCAGTTATTTATTGAATAATACATTTTAATATCTATTAACTTTTTTCAATTAAATATTATTTTTATTTTAATGGAGAAACTATGTATGATAGCATACCCAATATGAAACAATGGGTTTCTCTGAAATCTTACATTGAAAATAACACTATGCTATAAAGAAAAATAATACAACAATAATATTGTTATTTTTAATGTTAGTTAACACCTAGACATTGAGTTGGATGAATGAACATAATTAACAATATTATGTTTTTAATTATTTTTTCAATGTTTTTAATTTATCTAATTAATTTAAGAGGATTAAAATGAGAACAAATCCAATTTTAAGAATAAAAACTCTAATATATTAAACAAGTTGTTTTAATGCCTCATGATGGAGAAACTTTATTAAAAATAGATATATACATTTTATATGTTATACTTTATAAAATAAATATCTTTTTTACAAGATGGAAATCAAAATTTACTTTGGGCGAAATTTTGGATTATTTCTAATAAAATCCATATTTTTATGAATAATGAAAAACACTATATTTTAATTCAACACATCCTTTTAATATAATTTATTTATATATATTTATTTTAAATTTAATTGATTTTAATCTATAATTGGACTATTATTATTTGTTTAAAATAATTATGGTCATTTTATGTAATTTTATATTAAATTTTACATAAAAACATGTCAATATTTTGATAGTTTTTACTTTCTAAAAACCCACATTTTGGTTTTGATAACGGGATTAACTTAAAATTAATTACCAGATATCTATATTTTTTACTTAGAAAAAAGGATTCCATATTGATATCTATAATTTCCAAATTATATAAATAGTCACTTTTTATTTTTGGATATTAGGAATAGTTACTGTAATAATTTTTAGTTACCACAGATAAAGGTAAATCTGGTAAATTAGGGTAACAAAAAATACGATAAGGATAATAAAAATTCCCTAATAGCATCCAAAATCTTATCAGATGAGTAAATTTAAACCCATATCTCTTAAGGGTCAGAATAGATTCATTTAATAGTCTTTTGTCAATGAATGTGATGAAATTATTATTAATACAACAGTAAAGGACAACATGTGACTCTCTTATCTCGTATAAGTATAATAATTTAATGTAGATATAAAATTGAGGAAAAATCATAACAAAATTATTTTCTATAAATATAATGAAATTATAAACATAATGGGAATATATTTTGAATTTTTAGAGATTAAATAATTACCATAGATATTGAAAAAATAATTATATAGTAATTATTTAAGTAAGAGAAATATTAAATAAATGATATTATAAATTCTAAAATAAATATTATATGATATAATTTATGAAATTACTGAATTTTATGGATTATTATGTCAATTTAGGATTGAGTTATTGTTTTATGTAATAATGTATTTATGTTTTTTTTGAAAAAGTATAATATGAATACTGTAAAATTTGACATAATTCGTATCTAAAAATATAAAATAGTGAATTAAATTTCATAAAATTCAAAAACAATATAATATTCTCACAAATAGTTATGATAAGTACAAATATATCATAAATGACTCTTCTTGGGTCTTTTGACATTTGATTGTTATTAAATTAACCCACCAAGTGTAAATAATAAAATATCATGGTAAGATTAAAAAGGGTAAAATAAAGGTTATACCAAAAGAATATGGGTTAATAATATACAAAAATTTCTTAAATTTAATTTGATAATGTTAATATGACCCAATATCATCTTCTATTTTAAATAAATGATTTTGGGACCTTTGAAAACTGAAAATAAATTTATAATAATATAATATTTTAAGACATTCCTAAAGTTCCCCACCTCCCTCTTATAAAAGGACACCACCTCAACCAACTTACTCACACATCTCAAGTCACTTAGATCATTTATATTCTAATAAAATATTCTCTAAAAACCCATAACTTATTACTGAAAGCCTTAAATTGGGAATTTGTAAATTCAAGAAATCCATTGGCTAAAATAATAATAAATTACCCATTTTTTAGGCAACGTCTTCTCTATAGTTCATTTCCTTTATTTTCATTATCCACACCCTGTGATCTTATTATTCATTGATAATATTAAAATCCAGTATCCTCAGTATAATATGAATTTTTTATGAAAATAATTAAAACTAAATTTATACACACCTCCCTCTAATGGATACACAGATATTGATTCAATGTACTATGAACTACAACCTCACCAAATGATGATTGTTCAATTTTATCCAAACACCTTTCTTGGTGGTCATTATGGGGGAAATTTATATATACTATTTATATTTATATTTATATTTTATATATGATTCTTTATGTTTAATTTACTAAATACCTTCATACCTTCCAAAATGTGTAAATGTGATAATTTCATTTGAGAAAGTGTTGACTACCTCCCCCTCAATGTGATATGACCCATTCATGCAATACATAAAACGTATAAAAGATGTTTTTAATGAACATAGGTAACATATATAACATATATATTATAATATAATTACAATATACCTATTTATCATTTGGTTTTCATTCTTTTAATGTGAAAAAGGTAAGAATGTAGTGTTCCTGTGTACAAATAGGCTATCATCTCCATTAACGATGCATTTCATTGCTCATCTCCAAATTTTACATACTATTATAAATTAATATATATTTGGGAAATATTTAATATCTAAATAATAAATAATAACATGTTGATAAGGGGATTTTGACTAGATTGTTAAATTGTATCAATACAAGTTCATTTATGACTCATGTACCAAACATCGAAAAAATGTCTGATCTGAACTCAAATAATTTACTTATTTATGTAACATTGTAATTGTTGATATAAAATGAATAATAATATTTAAAAAATTTCTATAAAAGAATAAATTAACCAATTATTATTATTCTTGAAATTAAATTTGATGACCATGACCACAAAAGCCTAGAGTTGGTGCCTAAAACATAGTGTGCAATTTGGTTTTTATAAAAAAATGTTGTTAAATTTACACATTGAATTTCATAATAGAGAATCATTCTAGTGTACGATCTGGAAAATCAGATACAACTAGTAAATTTCATCAAAATATTGAAAATTATAAGCTCTATAGTGTTTCTATCACTTCAATGTACTCAAATCTTGACAAATTTAATAACGCAGTAAAAATAAATTGAAAACAATGGGGGAGCATTTATAACCCTCAGTAAGGGGTATTTAAAAAATAAATGAAAAAACATTTAAATAATAAAAAAAAATTTCGAAATAAGAAAATCAACAATTTTGAAAGGATACTTGAAAAAATTTAGGTTAATAAGTTACACTAGAATTTATAAATTTCTAAAAATGCTAAATATAAAATACATATCAGGGTGTGTATACTTGTACAAAAATGATTGGAATGATGAATATAAGCCAAAAAAATTGATCAACACAATTTAAGAGTGAATTGAATGTATTATAGTAATAATTTTCTTATATATTAAAAATTTATTATAATCTCATAGGTAACACTATCCTGACTCACATAACACATAAAATGGAATTCATGAAATAGATGATATAATATCGCCTTCTATATAAAAATTTTGAAATTAAAAACATTTCATGTACATAAATCATTATATCAAATTGTTTCATTATCATTTTTATAACTAAAATATCGTTAACCAAGGGATATTATACTAGTCGAATAATTCCATGGTCGATTAAATATTAATCAAATATTGAGGAAAATGTATAATTCTATAAAATCATAAACATTTTGACATTTCATCATGCCCTGACCATATATAATAATTTTATCATATCCCCGTACTGAGACCATAGTTTGTCTCAAGATACCAACACATACATCTAAAGGCTATAAAAAGCCTCAACCATCACCAAATCAGTCCAATGCATTCTTCAAATGTAGAAGTGTCTTTAAATCAATGTATCCCACACCACAACAATTTATTATATAATATCGTTAATTCAAAGTTTTACATACCACATCGAATAATGAATTTATGTCTTTTATTCGATGATTCCTTTACCACTTCGAATAATTAAATTATTAATCCATAACATATTAGTAGAGATATGTTTCATTTTTCAATTTTAGCCATGTTTATAAATGAATCATGAATTAACATTAAATTCCAAAACCTTATTTCTTGTAAATAATAATTTTGTTTAAATAAGAATCATGTTAACTATGGTTTAAAAATAAATGTTTCAAATAGGTTACTCATAAACTAATAGTATTTATTTTTAAAGATTCATCATTAATTAAAACATAATATTTACAAATATATAACATTCATATTTATGTATAAATAATTAAAGACACATTACTAAAGTTTTATGTACATGTATTTTTATATTTAATAAACTAAAGATAATTAAAAATAATTATCTTAAAATGAGGATGTATGTAGATTCAATTGAATTAACAAGGTGATGACATTTTAATAATTTAAATTCACATAATAAATAAACATTGTTTTGTTTTTTCCCACATAAAATTGTATTATGTGTATTATATAACATAATCACATGGTTAATACCATAAAAACATATTAAATAATCCAAAAATGCATATATTTAATTGTGGTTCTAAAATATATACATGTGGGTTAGAAAATTATATAAAACCATATATACACAATGTGTATACAAGGGATTTTCCCAACCAAAACACGGGCTTTCAAATTCATTTAAATATTGTACACTTCAAAAAAATAATTTAATCACTAAGATTGGTTTTAGGAAAACCTAATTTAGATTTTAATTATAATCAATATATATATACATATAATCATATATACATAAGTTCATATATTGGTTTTACATATCAAATTCGAAACAAAAATATCCCTCACAAGAATTATAAATGATGATCATACCAAATTTCATCAATCGAGTAACACGAATCAGAAGAGGTTTGGTTTATATATAAATATAACACATACACACACATATATATATATATATGGGGTATTCAAACACCAACTAATAATATAATCCTTACATGTTTATATGCATTAAGAACATTATTTTAAAAAAAATATTCATTCTTCAAATATCATCAAAAAAACTGAATTTTTTTGTTTTAAAAATTAACATATAAACATTTATAAGAATATACATAGGGTCTAATGAAATACTAAACAATGTAAACCCTTAAATGATTCACATGATTTAAGAACATCATTTAAAAATATAATATCATCATTTGAATATTATAAAATCCTAATTGGTTCATTTTTAAATGAATGCATATTCATATATAGATATATAAATGTATATAAATAGATCAAATGAACAAAATGAAAAGAAAATTCCTTACCAGAACACAAGAGTTGGGTTGAGTAGTGGTTAGAGGGTGTTTTAAATGTGAGGAACCCATAGGGTTAAGGTGAAAATGGGGGTATAAAAATTCAGATCAAATAAACTATTTATATATATAAATATATTTTTATATCCCATGGATTAACATAAAAATATTAACAAAGAGGATTCGAAGAAAACCATAACTAATTATTTAGACAAAAAAACCTTATTTAAAAAAACCATGAAATATTAAGCCATTATAATATATATATATATATATATATATTATAATGCTTACATGATACATCAAAGAGATTAATGTTACGATATTGGGCCCTCGATGACCTTTTGGAAGGAAAACAAACCGGCTGGGTCTGAGGAGAGCGATGGGGGAATCAAAAGATACGAATGGAGAATTGGATGGACAATGATGGGTACTGGTAATGTTTCATGGAAAAACAAGAAGACAGGGAGAAGTGTGAAAAAATAAAAAATGGTTCATATCTATTGAGTCTAATCAGATAACTACAAATGATTCTGTGGTTTTCAAAAAGGATAGACAAATGTGATCTGACACGTCAAGATTGAATGTTCTAGATTAGATCCCATAAAAAACAGAATCCCACTTCAAAAGAGAAGCAGTTTCAAGGCCACCATAAATACCTTAGAACCACTTATATTCACCAATAACACAAGCACATACTGCGGGGTCCTTACACACAGGACCCACACCCCTATTGGCCTCATCCGACCCACACGTGCGCCGGTGCATGACCTGACTCACCCCTGTAACTTCCCGGAAAGGCCTTATACATGGGTCGGAGCATGTGCTATGTCCTCACCATGAAAGTGCGGAGAAAGAATCAGCATGCACCATGTATTCATGGCCTGAGGGGTTCTCTAACCTATGTGTTCAAAGTGAGAAACCCGCCATACCATGAGGGATTGGTCTTCAAGGCTTTATTTTGTTAGTTAGGTACTCACCAAAAAAACATCCAAGATAAAATATTAATTTTATTAAAAATATTAAAATTTATATATATAATAATGTTTTATATATAGAATATATATTCTTTCTTATGGTTAAGATAAACTATTAATACCATTATTTTCATAAGTTTTATATATTTTTTTGTGTTTTAAAAATTATAAATATCAAAATACAACCTCATTTAATTATATCTGATTGATTATAGAAACAAATAGTCATTTTAAAATAAATATCATGGTTAAAATATTTTTATAATAAATTATATCCTTAATTAAAACAATTTTATTATTTAACATATGATATAAACTTAAAACATTTTAAACATTTTATAACATGTGAATCATATATGTTTATTAATAAAAATAATGCGTTACATTTCATTTTTATTAAAATCTATATAAGTATAAACTTTTAATACATATTGAGGTACTCTTTCAAAACATAAAATTTACATAAAACATACATTTATTTACTAAAATCGTACTTACAAACATTCAAAACCTTTAATGTTCTTAAGGTATGTAAAATAATTATGATAATTTAATTACATATAATATTTAAGATACCTATATATTTAAATTATTTAAAATAATAAAAATACTTAATATACCTTATGATTATAAAATTTAATGACTCTTACAAATACCAACATTCATCTAAAGTCCACAACGGAATCAAATTGTATTATTTTACTAACATGATTTATAAATAAATGTTTTGGGTGTTCCAAACCTCAAAAACAAATTGGTGAATATGTTTCCATATATCCCCTTGATGATTAGTATGGTTTCCATTGTTCTTTCCATTTGTTATTTTATTGTGACAGACCCGAATTACTTTCCCTATTTTCTTGGTATGTTTGTGGTGTTTGGTTGCCTCCCGGTGATTATGATAGGTCTCCTAGTAGGTATTCAAAGTCAGTAAGAGTCTTTTGGCCTCATTGCAATGTAAGGATTCAAAATTATGAATGAACCATGTTATATTTTTATTATGTAAGATTTTATTTTAGATAAAACAATTAATCCACAAAACAAAATAGTAACAATACTAATAATTAATTTAATATTATTATAATAAATTCAATATGTATGAGGCATCACATTGTCCCCCCTCAAAATAATCACCTCCTCGCAATTCTGTCATACTCTTATGCTTCCCAGCACCACCCAATGAAATCACTCTAGATGTCCCTAGAGACGCTTTATAAAAATTATTAATTAATAAAATATTACATGAATATTGAATTTTATTTATACCTTCACGAGGTCCACAACCCTCAAAGACATTTCTAGTATGTTTTTATGGTTATACTGATCCACAATACATTTTCAAACAACTAAATTTAATTTTTCCAGATACATCTCGCACAACTGGAGTCAGACTCATGTGGGCATTAGTAGGTCCTCGAGAGGGTGGCACAGGAGATGTAGCGTTTAGAGATATCATAATGAACATTGTTCTGATAGACCAGTCAGAAAACATTGTTTTCTAAAAAATTGATATTATAATTCCTCCCAAAGATACTGAAACTCAAAACATGGATCATATCTGTGACGACACGGACCTAGATGCCTCTTAATGGGATCCAGGACCCTGGTGGGAAACATAGCCTCAAGCGCATCTTCCCAAATGCCAATGCATTCTGACTAGAATTGGGTGCATAGGGTATGACCATGGGAAGAATATGCCATCATTTTTATAGTGTTCTACAACAGAAGAGATATAAATGTATAGTAAAAAAAAGAAGAAATACAAATGAATAGAAAAGGAAAAATGAGGCAATAGATAAACAAGAATTACAATAACTATATCAAATGAACAATGTTCATATAATGTCATGTTCCTATAAAACCAGAAAATATGGATACAAATAAATATACATAACATGTTCCATAATTTAAAAGAATGAAATATATACTCCATGAATCCCGAGATCCTACTTGGTCATCTCTTATCAAGATCCATCATATCAGCACACAATCATGTTTGGGAAGCCGCATTCTTCCCTTTGTCAATACTTGCAATCATTTAATCTACTCTAGGTACCAAACAGCTCCCAAAGGGGGTTTGATATAAATATTTGTGGTCCACATCCAAGGTTTTCTATAACATCCAGCTAGTGAAATGGAATATAGCTGGGTACATGCAAATATATAACGTACGTTAGCAGTACAAAATAACTAAATAACCATATACCTACTTCATCCATCGGCTGCTGTCTAAACATGTAACCATAACATTAATTAATCAATTACCATTTTATGTCAATATGTCACATGAGGCATATACAACATTGACATCGCCTCATGATAGTATAAGTATTGAAGGTCCCATGACATAATAAGGAAACCAGACAAGGATATCCAGTGAGGGAGTTCTTAGTTAAAACCAACATGAGTTAAACTCACAGAAATCTAACTCAATTGTATATGAGTCTAGCTAAGGGATAAGAGTGTAATATAAGGCATTCCATGATAAGGATACTGTCTAGTCCATTTTCATTGAACAAGGTAAAACGGGGCTATGAAAATACCATAGCCCATTGGGCATTCACCATGGAACCTTCTAGTCAATGCTAGATTTAACGATTGAAACTAAGGTATCCTGTAGTACAAAAGAGAACCAATGATAGTATAATGTGAATCCAAGGAATAGAAGAGAACCATAGTTTCTTTGGGTATCAACGAAAGAAAACTATATCCTTTTATTTGAATAGGGTTCCTGAGTCCCACAATATTCTCCTCTAGGAATCCATGGGGAGATTGAGACAATCTATTCTTATTTGAAATTGTAATCATGTAATAATTAATTTGGTTCATGTCATTCCTTCCATTTATGTGCATAAGTCATGTAGAGTTGAAACCATTGGTCCAAGACTTGTCTTCCATTAGTGTGGATAGTCCAAGTATCATTGTATCCATTTAATCAAGTCATAATTCACTATTAAGGCATATTTAATTAAAGAGGTTCATTCTACTATCTTTCAGTAACATGGAAATCGGTTCTACAGTCATGTAACCTTTATTCAATCACATTTGATAAGGACACGTTATATACATAGTATTCTTTCCATTTCACATTTCATATTTCACATTTAATAATCATTTGTAATCACCTACCTTAGGCAGGTCACGTGGTGAGCATATATGATACATTACATTATGTGGTTCTCAGTAATAACAATTCATTTATGATAAAAGACTCACCTATAGAAATTTCATGTAAAGGAACACCTGAACGGTGTCTCAAACATGCCGAAACATGAAAACCTAATTATGTAAAAACCGTTAACATGAGGAAGATTATGTTCTGGGTGTAACCACTAAAAACAAATAACATATTTGGAGAGATCATTACCAAAAGATTCTAATATGTATAATCATGGAATGTTAATTTTTAAAATACTTTCCAATGAAACTATCGGGCCCCAGAAAACCATTCTAAAAATAAACAACTTTAGTGATTATTTATAGACCACCCACCATAGGGTTTTATGATCCATCTCCTATGGTATCATCCATTTATTTTATGCGGATCGAAGTTGATATTGGAAAAGGATAAAAATGCTCACATGGAGATATCAAGGCCGAGAGTGAAAGAGAAGATTTATGGATAAAGGGGACTGAAGTACATACCATTTCACATCCAACGTGATGTACAGAATATCAATTAGAAGCGGGATGAAGAATATCTCTTGATTCCAATCATTGATCTTCATAAACCCAAAAATTAAGATATAAATCTTATAATCCTTCACAAACATGGATTAGGGAAGAAGGAGGTGGATTTATAGACCATTAAGGGGTTTTAGACATTTTATAGATGTTTTTATCCTACACACAGTTTTCCCTCATGGTTTTTCAAACCGTGAAAAAACTGGGTGAGATGGTTCTACCTGAACCTAATAAGAATGGGAATTCAGACAGTTTAGTTTCACAACCATGTGCCAACCGTGTGAGGTTCCACTATTAGAAATAACACAATCCACATTGTCAGGAAAACAGTGTGCTAACCTTGTGAAAACCATGCGACATGGATTGTTTTCCTAAAAATGGTGTTTTGAGCTCCAAATGAACCCCATACACCTTCATAACCCATTATAATTCATTAGGCATATATATTTTTTCGAAGGTAAGAATTTAGACAGAAAAAACAATGGATCCATACCTGAGTGAAAAACTGGATTCAAAGAGTTATTCACCCTTAAATGAACTCCCCCCAGAGGTATCCTTCAATGAGTAAAGAAAAAATATTTGAGAAATACTATTTACACTATGCTTGTACATCAGCTTTCCTCTAGCATGCTTCATCCCATACTCAGCCATACTGCCATAACACCCATATGATAGAAACAAAATTTCCATAGAGAACCTTCATGCATAGGAAAACAATGCGTTGTGGATACTCCCCAAAGGTAGCATCGGAATCTAACACATCTTCCTTTGGATCAATGGTATGAGATGGATCAACATGATATTAGTGATGCTATGAGGCATGGGAGACATCGTGAATGGCACGATACCTCTGAGGTAGTAGAAACTGATAATATACTATCCTGACTCTATCTAGAATCAAGAATGGCCTGACCTAATGAGGCGATAACTTACCCTTTTCTGTTACTATTTAAAATCTAGGGTGGGTGATACCCGAAGAGAAGAATGATCCCCAACATGAATATCAAGAGTTCATCAACGACGCTTGACATATGATTTCTATCTAGACCGAGCAATTTTATTACGCTACCATATTAGCTAGACCTATTATGAGGTCTATTGTAAGAGATGAGGACCTAGTAGGGCTGCTTCACCTACCTCTAGCCCGCAAAATGGTGAACGGTATGGACAAAAATATAAGGCCTTAGAAGGATCCATTTGAATCGTCAACCGAAAAATTTTATTATAGGAAAAATCAATGAGAGGTATATGATTTTGTAAAGAACTATCGAAATCTAGTAATCATTCTAGGAGTATACCCATTATAACCTGTATTTTCCGTCCCAATTGTCAACTAGTCTAAGGGTGAAACACTGTGAAAAGAAGATCTTGTGTTCCAATGGAATTATATTAACCATTCTAGAACCATGATGTGAAATGTGCATCCTTATCTGATATGATAGTATGTGAACCCTTGTATAGTCATATGATGTCACGTACATACATTCTTCCCCACTCATCAACTGAGAATTAGTCTTGAATATAAATGATGTGGGATGATTTTATTAGACAATCAATGACTACCCATATAGAATTATACCCCTTGACGTCCTAGGTAAGATAACTACAAAATCTATTGCAACATCTACCAATTTCAATTTGAGGATAGGAAGTGGATATAACAATCCTGTAGTTCTATTGTGGTCTACCTTCAAAAACTGACAATTGGAAAACCTAGTGATGAAGCATGAACTTTTACGTTTCATCCCATGCCACCAATAGAAGCGTCACATATCTCGATACATCTTCGAGATTCCTGGACGAACTACCCAATAGGCAGTATGAGACTCTTCCATTCAATAATATCTCACATATTTATGAACCCAGATATATCAATGTAGATTTAGGAAATCATCTCTATCCAAAGAACAATCTGGAGGTGGGTTAACTCATGATAAACTCTCACAGATAACCAAACCATCAGGATCTGAAAACTACCTACTCTTCACCATCTCATAGAGAGAAGAATTAACTATTATGGCTGAAAGGTAAGACTACTGCTGAATTTTGAGAAACTCTTGATGATGTTCTAAAAAAGAGGGCCATTAAATTCCATTTATCACTGGCTTCCTACACATACTGTGTTTAAGATTTCCAACTCTGTGCATCTGCAATCACATTTATTTTTTCATACATATAGGCAAGCTCAAATAAATGGATTATAGATATTAGACACAAAATTGCCATTAGAGGTTCATGTAATGAAGAGAAAATATTTACATGAGGGTCTTGTGGTCTATATACACCACAAAGAAATCACCCAACAGATAATGTGTCCAACAATGTATGACAAGGAAAGATACTATATGCTTGAGATTGTGCGTTGGGTAACTTCTCTTATAATGCTTCAACTGTTGAGATTCATACACAATGACTTTTTATTCCTACATCAATAATATAGGATGGATCACAGAAAATGATATAACCTTTATCTGGTTCGGGACGAATTACAATAGTTCCAATATTGGCCTCCCATTCATCCCCTAAAAGTTATTCTCACATACTTATGACCATGTGAAACTAACACACTTCTTGGTAATATCAGAAAGAGGTGAATCATGATGAGAAAAGTCTTGTATTAATCTCCACTAATATCCAGATTTCCAAAGGAAGCTCATGATATCAAACACATTGTTAGGAAGCTCCCAGGAGACTATAACACAAACATTTTCTGGTCCAAATATTCATCTAATTATGAAATATAATGGCCAAAGAAGTGGTCCTTCTCTATCCAAATGTTTCATTTTGAAAGCATGGAATAATTCTGATGCTCTATTAGTGTACTTAGAACGATATCTAGATTTTTGGCATGGACTTTATGAGTGTGAGAATACACCAAGATGTCATCCAAAAATACTATGACAAACAATTCCTAAAAAGGATGTAATCCCCTATTCATCAAATCCATCAAAATGGTAGGATTATTCAAAGGACCAAGTGGAATTGCAAGATACTCATAAAAACCATACCTGATAGGGAGAGCTATATGAGGTATGTCTGATGGCCTGAATCACACCAGATTATATCCCGATATTAGGTCTATCTTAGAGAAAACCATTTCTCCTTAGTTGTGGTAAAAAGATCATCTATTCATGGAAATGGATAACGTATCTTGACTGTATGATGGTTCAACCATCAATAATACATGCAAAAATGGAGAGTTACATATGCCTTCATAGGGAAAAGCATGGGTGAACCCAATGATGATGTATTTGGCCGTAAAAAGACTTTGGCCTCTATGTCATATATTTGTTGCTTAATCACTGGATTTTCTGTAGCTTCCATCCCGTATAAGGGAATGGACACTTGAGATGCTCCTAGAAAAAGCTCTATTTCAAACTCTACCTCTCTTTCTGAGGATTATCTAGAAAATTCATCAATAAAGAATTCCTTAAATCTATCAACTAATGGAGTTAAATAATTTTAATAAAACCTTAATCCTCCATGAAAATATTTGTAATAAGGGGGGACACTCCACCTAGCCCATGAGGTTTCGATCCCGCATTCCCATCCAAGACATCCCACTCAACTTTGAAAAGATAACTATTGTCTTATGGAAATGCAAAATAAACCCTTTGGTGATAATAGTCTATAATGGTGTGATAGTAGACCAACCAAACCATTTCAAGAATGAACTCGATGCCAGTTATCTCGAGAAAAAATAGATTCTATAGGACAGGGTAACCACCACCCTCAAGGGGATAGTCCCTGCACTTTCGTATTCCCTCCATCTGAATTTCCAATGGTGTATCGATTGTAATTATACCCCAGTGATACTGTATCTCTAGTCCAGGAAACTCCATGAAAGATACAGAAATAATAGATTTTGAAACACCTGCATCAAACAAATCACAGACAAAAGTATAGGATACTAGAATAATACCTCATATTGTAGATGGTATTGATGCCTGATCCTCATGTATCGGTTGTAAGGCATGCAACTGACCTGATCCACACCCCTCTGCAACATATAGACTACCAAAATAATGACATATATTTTGGCACTGTTGTTGATCAAAGACTGGAATAGCACATCTATAACCTCCTCTATGGCCTGACCTTCCGGTGCTACTCCAACTCCCTGCTTGTTGTGGAACCAAAGCACTTGCTCTAGAAGGTGGAGCTGAAGCTGATCCTTTTCAGCAAGAAGCTAGTGGAAAGGTCCTGTAAAAGTGCTTAAGATGACACATAAAACAACAAGACCATCACTCTATAGGGTCTCTATCACACTGGGGAATCTTTTGACATGGTTTTCCACACGGATGAAACACAACAGAGCTGTCAAAATGTATACTATGGATGCCAATTCCTAGCCAATAAACCCAAATGGAACGTTTTCTACCACTGGAAGTGCTACTGGCCTGATGCAGCATCGGTCTTTAAACCCAATAATCACTCTTTCCCTCACTTCATGCTTAGTGATATGGGTATTATCAACTATTATAGGGAATATAAGCAATGAAATACATTCACCTGAGTTTGGATGTTGTGATGGAGCCCATCCTCAAAACTTCAAGCACATGAATGATCATTACCAGCAAGAAGTGGTTCAAAGCACTGTAAATCAGTTAAACATGATTAATATTCCATAACTGAAAAAGAACCTCGGTCAAGATAAATGAATTATCTATCTCTATTAGCTCTCATTGACTGAGAAAAGAACTGATCATAGAAGGTAGTATGGAAGTCAACCCATAACATGCACTGGCGATGTCTTACATGGGTAATGACATCTGACTAATGCTTTTCCAAATAATAAATCATTTATGTAGAAATACTGACTATCTGATCTAGAGGTGTTTCCAGATGCTCAATTGTAGAAAACATGGCCTCATGCTAAGAATCAGTATCTTGAGATCCACCATCCCCTGAAAAAATTTGGAGGATGATGCTGCTGGAACTCATGGGTCAGATCATGCATCATAAATGAAACCCATGGAGAACCAAGCCAGGACTTCATCATATATAAGAAACTATCCCAGACATGTGAATCCATTCTCTGATTAGGAACAACAATCGGTACCTCATGTGGATCTCTAGGAAGTATGAATGGCTACTCAGGACCCACCATGTCTGGAGTATGGTTGTCACCAGCATCCTAGAAAACAACACAAGGATGTCTTGGTAGTATTTGTATACATATTATAGGAATAAAACTTATACCAAGCTTTGAAGCCAGGAGATATCATCAAAAATAGAAGCTGAATGTAAGAATACTCACTACCCAAGATATACTCTCAATGTACATGCTTAGACATCTATGTATGGATATGTTCTCAAGTATAAGTTTAATATTACATTACAATTAATTTCTAGGTTCACTCCTTTTCCTTTCATAATCATTACATGGCATGATAAGGCATTACAACCAATTCATTTTTGATTTCTTAATACACTGTATAATGAATAGTCATTTATGATGAATCTATACCCATACACCTAACACCAAAATGGTAACCCATTTACTTATAACATAATGGATTGACTTAGTAAATTAGTCATCCCAACCCATGAGGGCCCATACACCCCATGAATTTAGACAAGAAATCACTCAATCGAAAAAAATTAATACAGGTACTATAAACCATCACAACATCACCCAACAATCAGATGGATATCAATAAATGGAAATCAGTGAAATGCACATATATGGAATGGAAACATGCATGACATGTGAATTCTAGGTTCTTATAATGATTAATGTAAAAAAACTCCTTGCCATCATATCATCATGCCAATGATTAAATAAATTCCTAAAATAGTAACAATAAACCACACCACACAACATGTGCATCATCCAATGGTGAAATAATATCAACTGTAATAGGCAAAAAAGAACAATAATTGCATTATGGGTAACTTGGATTTTACCATGGACATGGGTTCGCGACGACCATGAATGGATTATGACCATGTCTTAAGAGTTATTATTCTCCAATATATTGTCTCAAAATATTTAAGCAAGAATATAATCTCTTTCGATTCAACTTTATGAAGAACCGAACCCGAGTACCACTTAACGACTGTCCAGAGCCCAGTGGGCCACATAGCCTCAGTCGCATCTTTCCAAACACTAGAGGCTGTCGACTTGTAGAAAATGACTAGGGTGTGTTTGTGGTATGACTTCCCCTCAATATCATAATTAAGAAAAATTGATGATATATCAATTAATAGCAAACAATTGAACAAATATGAATAAATAATGGAATAAAACTGATACAATAGATAAATAATAATAACAATAACTGTATCAACTGAAAAATGATAAGTTAATTTCTTGTCACTAGAAACTTGGAAAACATGGATACAATGAAATAGGAATAACATGTTCCATAAGGTAAAAGAAAAAAATGTCTACTCCAAGCATCCTGAGATCCTACATGGTCATCTGGTATCAAGCATCATCATTTTGACTCATAATCATGAATTGGAAGTTGCATTCTTCCCTTTTTTTATACCTGCAACCATGTAATATACATCGAGTTCCAAACGACTCCGGAAGTGGGTGTGAGATAAATCTCAGTGGTCCACCACCAAAAATGTCTTTAACATTTGTTCCATGAAATGGAATATAAGAGTTTGCAAGCATATATGTAAAGTAAATTAAGAAGTAAAAAAGTAACTGAATAACCATGTACCTGCTTCATCCCTTAGCTTGTGTATGAACATGAAACTAGTTGATTAATTAATCAAAAACCATATAATGTTAATAGCGCACATGAGGAATATCCAAAAATTACATCACATCATGATTGTATAAGTAGTTAAGGTCCCAAGACATAACATGGAAACCAACCAACAATATCTAGTGAAGGAGTTACAGGGTAAAATCCAAGGCAACATAAACTCATGGAAATAAAAATGAGTTGTATCTGAGTCAAGATGAGGGGTAATAATATAATCCAAAGATCCTAATCCAATGCATTCCACGATAAGGCACCTACTGAGTCTAAGGTGATCATCCAAGGGAAAACGGGGATAAACAAATACATGGGCCCATATTTGATTTCACCATGGAACCAATTAGTCAGAGTTAGATCCAAGTAGAGTATTAGAGGTATCATGTAATAAATAAATAAACCCCATAATTGTATACTAGGGATCCAATGAATAGTCATGAATGAGAGTCTATGTGTGTATCAACATAAGATAAATGTATCCTTGAATCTGAATGGGGTTCATGAGACCCAATGTATTCTCCTCTTAGAATCCAAGGTGAGTTCGAGTTTGCCGATTTTTATTTGAAATTATAATCATGTAATAATTCACTTGGTTCATGTACAACCTTCCATTAGTGTGGATATGTCTTGTAGAGTTGAAACCATTTGTCCAAGCCTTGTCTTCCAATAGTGTGTATTGTCCAATTAGTATTCCAACCATTTAATCCTGTCTTAATTAACCATTTAATGAATATATATTTAATGAGGATCAATTCTCTAACATCCATTAACATATAAATGGGTGATGGTGAAATTTAGCATTTATTCAATAACATCAGATAATGCCACGTTATATACATAATATACTTTCCATTTCACATTTCATTTTTCTCAATTAGTAAATATTTTAAGCAAATACCTCAGGTGGGTCAAGTGGTGAGAATATATGATACATTTCATTGTTCGGTTATTAGTAATAACAATAAATTTATGATAAATGACTCACCTCAAGAATTTTCAAGTAATGTCACACCCGAACAGTGTCTCAAATGTGATGAAACACTAAAACCTAATTATGGAAGAACCTTCGACATGAAGAGAATTGTGTTGTTGGTATAACCACTAATGTAACTCCGCGACCCTAGTTAGCCAGAGTCGGTGCACTATTGCGTAACATTGGAATGATCACAAAAGATCAAGTCTGGAAATAACAATTAGTTTAGTAGCCTTGGAAACACTATATAGATTCATAAATGGTATATTACATCATAAAGTCAATGACTACAATAACATAGTCTCCATAGTCCACTCCAATATCCCCTTCAAAATATCCCTGCAGGTCAGTCATAAAATATTTCTAAACATTCTGGGAAAAATAAAACATTTAAAGGGATGAGATCAGATGCTCAGTAAGTATAACAATATAGTGGAAGATTTCATAAATAAACATAAACATTTAAGGCAATGTATAACTAAAACAAAATCCTTTTATACTTGAACTTCAACATAATATAGAAAAATTAAAATGAGAAAATTCCATTTACTTATTCACATGGATTTTCTACTGGTCGAATAATCACATGAAATATCAATAACCACTTTCACAATGATGTAATGCATAATGCCAGACTATCATAACCATGTAGCCAAGGCATCGTTCCAATACTACAAATAATATTTTGTCAAGGTCTCATGCCAAGACACTAGTTTTTCTCATGATACCTGCCGATGCATTGAGTAGCTATAGAGGGCTCCACCTGTCACTTATTAAGTCCAATGCATTCCTCATATGAACAGGTTTAAACATATCATAAACCATAACATAATCGTATCACATAAAACATGCATAATGGAAACATAACATTTCCACATTTCAATCACAAGATATCAATACAACACATTGATATAATAAAAAAACACTTTCAAAAACATTTTCAATACCAAAATAAAAGAAAATTAAAACATTGTATTTATTTTTCATTTAAAAAAGTTAGGGCTTGTATAGGAAGCCGAAACTCAAATAATGGTCACCACGGCGGAGAAGTCATTGTCGCCACTTACGTATGACAAAACAAACATTCCCTTTCTCCGTTTAGTAAAAAGCTTTGTATAAAAAATATTGATTTTTAATAAACATAAAATTCAAAGGGGAGTATACAATTTATAAAAGAAAGTTGTGTATAAAATAAAATATGTCTCAATAAAAGGAGATTGAGACGAAGTCCCTTACAAATATCTTTTTTTATAGATAAAATAGATCTATTATGTATATTCACTATAAGAATACATAAAGAAATTAAAAATACAAGATAGAACATAATAATATATTGACATAATTTAAAATTAGGAGATTAACCCAAAGAACGGAAATCGGGTTAAGAAGTTCCCTTACCTCATGTCTGACTTGACTCGATCTTTCTTTAACCTCCTTAAAATAGGGTAACTCTTTTTGATTTGAGACAAAGTCTTCATTGGGAAGAATTCATCCCAAAGTGAGGCTTCTAGGAGTAAGATAGGGAAGTTTAGATAGTATTTTGTTAGAGGTTGGTCGATCCAAATGGCTTGGAAGGTGTGAATAAGGTGGTAGTGGTGGGGGCCTTTTATAAGAGGAGAGGAGGGGAACTCTTGGAAAGGCATGAAATGTTACTTTATTATATAATGAGTTTTGGATTTTAAAGGTCCCACACTTATATATTTCGAGGCTAAGGTGATATGTGTTCGAAATATACTCATCTAATAGGTTTTTGACAAATGTAAGTCTTAGATTTTACATTATATTTTCATTTTATTTAAATCGTTAATTGATGTGGTAATCACTGCATCATCATGGTGTCATAAAAAAATTAATTTATTTAATGTTTAAAAATTATAAAAAAAATATCATGATGTAGGAAATATTTTTTTCTTTCCAATGAATATTTATAGTCCAAATTTTAACTTATATAACCCCATGTAATAATTGTTTTAGTAAAACAACACATGTTTGTGAAAATATTATTTTTTACATTAAATAAAAAGTTATTAATGTCATTTTCTTTCCCAAGTGGCTCCATGGGGTCTCCATGTTGACCCACAGATTTTCATGGTCGACTATGACTCATCCAATATGGGTAGGACAAGTGTATGGGTATTTTCATATTTTATAATATCATTTTTTCCATAAATTTCACTAATTACCTTCAAACGTGATTAATTAAACTTAAAAGTTACTATTCACCAAAAAATTATTTTAATCCCATTTTACCACATTTTACATCCTAATTATAACCATGTATGTCATATTTTTGAATGTCAAATCACATAAGTGGTAATGTTTCATTTAAATGAATAATCAGTTTTTTAACTAACAGTTAGTGGTTTCACTGTTCATCAAAATTGAAGTTTTTCAGAACAATTCCAAAATTTCACCCTAAGCTATAATTTATATTCCAAATTCAAAAATGATGTCTATTTTAAATAATTCCAAAAATATATGTTTCATTAATTAATTTTATAATTAATTCCCACTATCACAACAAATAGAATGTTTTTAAGAAACAATATATATAAAAAGATTGACAATTGTTTATGTCCAATTTCAAAGTGAAAATATTTATAATGACCACCACTGGATAAAATGGTAAATATATATTCTAATTATTCATTAAAACCACTCAATATTATAATTTATTACTATAAATTATTTTGATTAAAAAGTTGTTTTTAAGTATTTTTAACTATTCATAAAAAATTGGAAGTTCTCAGAAAAATACCAAAAATTCAACATAGGCTAATTTCAATATTCCGAATCCAAAAATGAAGTTCATTTTGAAATATAAAATATATATAAATTTAAAAATTGGGTATTACTATTCATAATGGCTATTTTGATTGGTCGCAGTGTGTTAGAATCTCGAACTTGCGCACAATGCAAGCTATTGCATTATTGAACGAGAAGCGTATCGTGGACGCTTGGGGTGTTACATTATCCCATCCTTCGTTAAATTGATTCCTTGAAATTTGAAATTTTACTTTGAAAATAAAAGGTTGAAAATAGAAAATACCTTTGTGGAAAACCCACATCAGAAATAAATTTCATAAAATTTAGCCTTAATAAGAGGGAAAGGGAAATGAAAAAGTCACCACCAAATTATGATCTCGATAAGGAGAACATTTGTGGAAATTAGAGACAGATAATTGGAGGAAAGCGTAAATATTTGTAGGGAGTGATTGAAGTCATCAAACACAAACAAGTTTAAAATTGAGGGCCTCAAAGCCTTCAATCTGTATTGATTTAAAATATTATCAGCTCAAAAAGACATAAGGTATTATGATAAAGAATTTTTTGTTTTAATATCACTTTACTAAATATTAAGAATTAATTTATTCATATAATAATAGATTGGTATATATATATTTATGCTTTACAAGTAGAGTTTCAACCTTCAACTAATTTCTACCACAAACTCATCTTTCACTCAAAAAGAAAATAGAACTCAAAAATATTATATTTATCCTAATGATACAAGGTTAAAAATATTAACACATACCATTTTGATTAGGAAAACTATTTTGTAATAACCAGTTACTTCTTATAGGCTAGTGGTAGGTAATAAAGTTTTGTCGCACTATGCTTGTGGGTTTGATTCCTACAGCTTTGTCCGACGCGATGGGTTATCCCCCGACCTATAGGTTGTCCTTTTCCTAAAACTATAGTATTATATTATTCCAAACATAATATTCAGAAATGTTTTAACCACAAACAATACTATCCATGGTTCAATTTAATCCATTCCAACCTTTATAGTTATTCAAAATACTTCTTTCCAACTCATAGTCCAAATTTTATAATGAAGGTAAACATAATGAAGATCCTTTTTCCCGCGTAACAATATGTGAACACCATCATCATGTATTCTTTTAAAACACGGTAGCCTCCAGAATTACCATAAATCTTTATTGATTACATTCATGATCCCTTATTCCTTATAGAAAACTTGATATAATCCTTCTATCCCAAAATGTATACAAATCATTAATCATTTTCAAGGATGTTAGGAATATCCAATATAATTTATCCAAATAAATCATGTATTATTTCAAAATCACTATCTCGGTATTAGAACCATATTATGGTTTATCTTTCTCTAAACCATATATTTTTCAAAAAATTTACCTCCCATGGAGTCACTTTTCTTGGTTCCACACAATCTCAATCCTTGATGAAATAGTACTGTAGTACAATCCTTATATACTCCATAATTATTATAACCAGTACATCATTGATACAACACTCAAATGACAAAATTCTTTAATAACAACATAAGAACTCTAATCATTCCTCCTCATATGTGGTAATATCATAAAATGATTATTATCCAATAACATCATTTGGGCCATACTCAGATGATTTGGACATTGGTTTGCGTAGTGTCCCCACTCCTTGCAGATGAGGCATTGTACATTTGAAACCTTTTTCTTACCCTTGCAGTCAAATAGTTGGTGTCCTTTTTCTCCTCACATATAACAAACTCCCATTCCTTTCAGGAAAGTTCCAAGGTTATTCTTCCCATAGTTATCACATATTGGAAAATTATTCTTTTCACTCGTCCCTTTATCCATCATTCTCTCTTCCATCTTTTTCTTCTCTTTCTCCCCTTCAAAGCCATACTACTCATAGAATTCATTACTTATCTTATTAACAAATGATACTATTTCTTCATATGATGAGAACACATGTGAGACTATTTCCCTTCTAAATGTTGGCTTAATACCGTGAAAGATATGATCCTTCTTACTCTTTAGATCATACGTATTGATGGATTTCCCATTCCTTCTACTGGGTTCCATTTCTATAAAATGGCATAAACTAGGTTAGTTTATGAATTGCAATGAATAATTCCAAACTTCTAAAATACTTTATTTAAATTAAATGGTTTATGGATATATTCCATAATCATAAAAAATGTTTACCTTGAGGAAGTATATACTCATAAACCCTTCATAATAGTTTGTAAAAAATGAGAATTATCCTAAGCATATCCCCTGAGAGTTTCGTAACCAAGAGTGCAGCAAGGCCTGTTATCGTGCACCAGCTCTCAATTGAGTCTAGCTCAAAGCGGTGTTTTTGGGTTTACCCCTAGGTACATCTGTGCTAGAGCCGCCTCTACCTACTCGTATCCATACAGGGATGTATTGCTCAGAAAACTCACAAAATCTCTATAATACAAAAATTCTAGGATGTTCTTCTATACTAATCCTCGAAGTCTATATTAGGGCTATGTGCTCTAATTAGAGTTTATCTAAATCTAGCTTCCAAGATTAGTACTAAACTGCCTCTGATACCAACTGTAATGCCCCGACCCCAGTTACCCAGATTTGGTGCATTATTGTGTAACATTGGCATGATCACAAAAGATCATGTCTCGAATGACCGATTAGTTTAGTAGCCTTGGAAACACTAGAAACATTCATAAATGGTACATTACATCATAAAGTGAATAACTACAATAACATGGTCTCCATTTTCCACTCCCATATCCCCTTCAGACTATTCCTACAGGTCAGTCATAAAATATTTCTTCACATCCTGGGAAAAATAAAACATTGAAAGGGGTGAGCTCAGATGCTCATTAAGGAAAAAAATATAGTGGAAGCTTTCATAAACAAACATAAACATTTAAGGCAATGTATAACTAAAAAAAATCTTTTAAACTTGAACATAAACATAATATGGCAAAAGTAAAATTAGATAATTCCATTTACTTATTCACATGGATATTCTACTGGTCGAATAATCACATGCAATATCAATAACCACTTTCACAATGATGGAATGCATAATTCCAGACTATCATAACCACATAGACAAGGCCTCGTGCCAAGACTACAAATAATATTTTGTCAAGGCCTCATGCCAAGAAACTAGTTTGTCTCATGAGACCTACTGATGCATCGAGGAGCTATATTTCCCTCCACCCGTAACTTATTATGTCCCACGAATTCCTCATATGAACATGTTTATACATATCATAAACCATAACATAATCTATCACATAAAACATGCATAATGGAAACATAATATTTCCACATTTCAATCACAAGATATCAATAAAAAACATTTATATAATAAAAAAACACATTCAAAAAAATTTTCAATACCAACATAAACGAAAATTAAAACATTGTATTTTATTTTTCATTTAAAAAAGTTATGGCTTGTAGAGGAAGCCGAAACTCAAATAATGGTCACGGCGGCAGAGAAGTCGTTGTGGCCTCATACGTACGACAAAAAAAAACATTCGATTTTTTCGTTTAGTAAAATGATTCATATAAAAAATTTTCCTTTTGAATAAACGTAAATGTTAAAGGGGATTATACACCATATAAAAAAAGTTTTTTATTAAATAAAATATGTCTCAATTAAAGGATATTGAGACGAAGTCCCTTACAGAGATCATTTTTTTAAATAAAATAGATCTATTATTCATATTCACTATAAGTACAGATAACGAAACTAAACATAAAAGATAGAGCATAATAATATAATGACATAATTTGAAAGTATGAGATTAACCCAAAGAATAGAAATCGGGTTAAGAAGTTCTCATACCTCGTGACCGACTTGACTCGATCGTTCTTTAACCTCCTTAAAATCGGGTAACTCTTATTGATTTGAGCCAAAGGCTTCCTTGGAAAGACATAATACCAAAGTAAGGATTCTAGGAGATAGAGAGGGAATTTGAGAGAGTTTTTGGGTTGAGGTTGGCCTAGAAAAATGGCTTGGATGGTTTGAATAAGGTGGTAGTGGAGGGGGCCTTTTATAAGAGGGGAGGAGGGGCACTATTGGAAAGTCATGAAATGTTACAAAATTATATAATGAATTTCGGATTTTAAAGGACCCAAACATATATATTTCGAGGATAAGGTGATAAGGGTTCTAAATATACTCATAAAATATGCTTTTTACAAGTGAAAGTATTAGATTTTACATTATCTTTTCATTTTATTTAAATCGTTAATTAATGAGGTAATCATTGCATCATCATGGTGTCATTAAAAATTTAATTTATTTAATATATAAAAATTATAAAAATACTATCATGATGTAGGAAATCGTTTTATCTTTACAATGAATATTTATAGTCGAAAATTTAACTTATATAACCCCAGGTAATAATTGTTTTAGTAAAACAACACGTGTTTGTGACAATTTTATTTTTACTTTAAATAAAAAGTTATTAATGTCATTTTCATACCCATGTGGCTCCATGGGATCCCCAAGTTTACCCATGGATTGTATTGGTCGTCCATGACTCATCCAATAAGTGTAGGACAAGGGTAAGGGTATTTTCATATTTTTATAATATCATTTTTACCATAAATTTCACTAATTACCTTTAATCGCGATTAATCAAACTTAAAAGTTACTATTCAACAAAATATTATTTTAATACCATTGAACCAAATTTTACTTCATAATTACAACCATGTTTGTCAAAATTTTTAAAATAAAATCATAGAAGTGGTAATGTTTTATTTAAATGAAAAATCATTTTTTTAACTACCACTTAGTGGTTTCACTATTCATAAAAAATTGTAGTCTATCAGAACAATGCCAAAATTTCACCCAAAGCTATAACTGATATTCCGAATTCAAAAATCATGTCTATTTTAATAAATTCCAAACATATTAGTTGCATTAATTAAATTTATAATTAATTCCTGCTGTCACAACAAATAGCGTGTTTTTAAGAATCTATATATATCAAAAGATTGACAATTGTTTATGTCCAATTTCAAAGTGAAATTAATTATAATGAACACCATTTGATAAAATGGTAAAATTATATTCTAATTATAATATAAACCACTAAATAGTATAATTTATCACTACAAATTATTTTGATTAAAAAAGATATTTTTAAGTATTTTTCACTATTCAAAAAAATGGAAGTTCTCATAAAAATACAAAAAATTCAACATAGGATAATTTTGATATTTCGAATCCAAAAATGAATTTCATTTTGAAATATAAAATATATATAATTTCAAAAAGTGGGTATTAATATTCATAATTTCTATTTTTATTGGTTGTGGAGTGATAGAATCTCAAACTTGCGTACAATGCAAGCTATTTCATTATTGAAAGAGAAGCGTATCGTGGAAGCATGGGGTGTTGAAACTAACAAAAAATCACATATTTTGAAATATAATAACTATATTATTATAAGAATTATATTCATGGAATGTTAATTTATGAAATGGTTCGCAATGAAACTGGTGGGCCCCACACAAGCATTCCAAAAAAATGATCTTTAGGGATGAATTATAGACCACCAAACATAGGGTTTTATAATCCTCTTAATTCTTTATAAGTTCTTGATTTTCATAGGATAGATTTAGATCTATGAAAATTTGAAAATGATAACATTGTGATATCTAGGATGAGTTTGAATGAGAGGAAATATGGGAAAAGACGACTCGAGTACTTACTGTTGTGAATACAATGTGACGAAAAAAAGCTCGATCGGAAGATGGGTGAAGAAGATCTCTTGATTCCAAGATTTTATCTTCAAAAACCTCTAAATTGATAGAGATATATATTGATTTTAAAAAAAATCAAATTATAGATGAAGGATGAGGATTAATATATCATTAAGGGCGTTTTGAACATTTTACACATGTTTTTAGCCTATACACAGTTTGTCCACATAGTTTGTCAAACTTTGCCCAAACCATTCACGATGGTTCAACCCGATCATGAGAAGATGGGGAGTTCACATGGTTTGGCTTCCCAATCTTGTAGTAATGTTGGGATGTTACACTATCTGAAAAAACTCAAACTGTACGATTAAGAAAATCATGTGCTAACCATGTGACATGGAAGGTATTCCCCAAAAGAGGTGTTATGATCTCCAATCAATCCCTAAACACCCTCATAACCTTTCATACCTAATTAAGAATCAATATTAGGTATAATTTAATTATTTACACTGAAATAATAAAGGATCGATACCTGAGTGAAAACCGGGTTCTTACTAGATATGCTGCACGGGGGTCCCCCACCTATGAATCTTTGCGGAACTTCTCAAGGTCCAGAAAAGCATCAAATTTGGGTGAAACGTAGGAAGAGGCCTTCATAGTACCTCCCTATTTTCGAATAATACACACGTTGTTATTGAAACATAATATAATAGACATGACTCAGCCCTTACTGACGTTGAAGGATATTTGGGTTGATTGACACTTGGTAGAGGTGTTTGTAGGTCAACAAATGGCTAGAATGATTCTGAACATGACCTAACAATTATGTTCTATAGTAATTTAGTAGAGAGAGACAATAGGATTGTTGGTGAACCCTTTCTTTCCTTATGATAATTTTAAGAAAATTTTCTACTCAGTGAAACATTGTTTTTATTTTTTATTCTGATCTAATTTTCATGAATTCTCTAAACCGATCCTATAATACCAACAATGATGACCCTGACATCAAAAGCCCAAATTTGGTACCTAATAGATGAATTGAATTTTTTTTATAAAAAAATTATGGTAAAATTTCACATCACATACCATTAGATAGAAGCTTCCCAGTTTAGGTCTTGGAAAATGAGATACAGATGGTACATTTCATCAAAAGCATGATAAAGATAAGCTCCATATTGTGAAAATTGCATAAAAGTACTGAGAGATTTAAAATTATATAAACCCTTTAATTATCAATTGAAACTTAGGGTGAAAATTTTTAATGCACGATTAGGGGTTTTACAACTAATAAATGAAACATCCTTTTAAATAATTACAAAACATTTTCTAAAAAAGGAAATCAAAATTGTTGGTAGGTTACTTGAAAACATTTTCTAGGGAAATATATTACACACTAGTTTATACCTTTTTTTAAAAGATGCAGATAAAACACATATTATAGTATGAATAAATGTAGAACAATGCTTGTATAGATGAATATAAGCCACAAAATTCATCAAGCCAATTTGTGAGTGACATGGAAGAATGAATGTACAAATTAGCAAATGAAATCACACTTGTTTAGAATTTAAAATTTAAAACTGTCATGATTAACATAACATATAAAATGTAATTCATGAGATGATAGATATAATATTAAATTCTGAATCAAAACTGTGATATTAAAAACTTTTCATGTACATACATCATTATTCCATATGAATTTATTACAATTATCATTAGTAAAATATTATTAACCAAGGGATATTATATTAGTTGAATAATACCATGGTTGGTTAAATATTAATCAAATTTTGAGGAAATGCATAATTATAGACAATAAAAAATAATCTGTTACATCCGTGTTCCAATACAATACATAATCATTTTGTCAAGGCCTCCTTCCAAGACCATTGTTTTTTTCATGAGACCTGCTGATGCATTGAGAGGCTATAACGGGCCTCAACTGTCACCTAATCAGTCCAATTCCTTCCTCAAAGGTTTAAATGAATTTATATAAATGTTTCCAATTCCACATGGATTTATTATATTATGTCATTTATTCTATGTGCCCCATACGTCTTCGAATAAATAATTTATGTCTTTTTATTCAAAGTGTCTCGTACCACTTAGAATAATTAAATTATTAATACACAACACATTTTAAAATATAAGTTCAATTTTTCTATTATATCCATATTCATCAAGGAATCATGCATTAACATTAAACTAAATACTCCATGTATATGTAGATGTACATTGGTACAATTTATTATAACTGGTGCATAAAAAATAATAGTTTTTTTGTTTGTGACATAAAATAACAAAACATAAATTCACAAACCATTTTTCATGGAAATGATCATTTTTTATAATTATGATTCAAGTTCACCATAATATGAAAAATAGAAATGTCAAATAGGTTAATCATAAACAAATAGTATTTATTTTGGGAGATTCATCATGAATTAAACAACAATATTTTCAAATTATATAACATTCATATTGATTCATAACAATTAAACTCACATTACTAAATGTGTATGTGCATGTATTTGAATATGTATTAAACAAAATATACTTCCAACTAGTTAACCTACAATCATGATGTATGTAATGTAAATTTCATTCATATGGTGGTGACTTCTTTTTAAAATTTTATGCACGTTATAAAAAACAATGTTTTTTTATTGTTTAGCCATATAAAATTGTATCATGTGTATTGTATAAAATCATCAACAGTTTAATACCATAAATACTTCTTAAATAATTCAAGACATTAATATATGTAATTGTGGCTCATATATATAAACATGTTGGTTCGAAAATAATATGTTACCATATTAACAAAAAGTGTATACATGGTATTTTCACAACCTAAACAAGGATTGATAAATCCTTATAAATAATGTAGACCTAAAAAACATAATTTAATCACTAAAATTAGTTTTTTGAAAACATAATTAAAATTTTAATTAAAATCTACATGTATATATACATATAATTTTATATACATATGTTTATATATGGATTTTTCATGACAAATTCAAAACTATAATAACCCTCACATAAATTATAAAATATCATCATACCTAATTTCATTATTTGACAAAATCAAAAGAGAAGAGGTTTGGAATATATATATATATATATATTAACACATTTACACATATTTGTATATATGGGTTAATAAACACCAAATAAAAATATAACCCTTACATGTTTATATACATTAAGAACATTATTTAAAAATAAAAGTTCATCCTTCAATGATCATTAAAAACATAAAATATTTGTTTTATAAATAAACATATGTAAATTTATTAGTATATAAATCAGGTTTAATTAAACCCATAATATTTGAAACCTTACATGATTTACATGAATTAAAAATATCATTTAAAATAGAATAAATTTTTTATAATATTATAATAAATGGTTCATTTTAGAAATTAATGCATATATATACATAGGTATATATATGTATATAAAAGATTCAATCGAACACAATGAAGAGGTAAGCCCTTACATGAAAACAAGTGTTGGGTTGAGTAGTGGTCGAAAGCATTTTGAGAACAGAGGAACCCATAGGGTTATGGCGAAAAAGATAGTCAAAATATGTGGGGTACATAAACTATTTATATATATAAATATATTTTTATATACCATAGTTTAATATAAATAAAATAAACAAGGAGGCCTTGAAGAAAACAAAAACTAATTATTCAAAAAATGAAAACCATAATCTATGATGAACTTGAATAATTTATCCATTTGAATATATATATATATATATAATAAAAATATTACATGATACACAAAAGAGATTTGTGTTATGCTATTTCACCCTCAGTGGACTTGTGGAATGAAAACGAAACTGCTTGGTCTGAGGTGAAAGATGGGTGGTATCACGGGAGAATATGGGGTAGTGGAGAGATAGAGTTGGGTACTAATGTAGTCACTAAGATGAAAAATAATAATGGGAGAAGTGTATAAATAGAATAGAGGGTTTAGATTGATCGAGGCTAATCAGACGGATATAGAGGCTTCCACTCTCACAAACAGAATCAGGTATCCATTGAAACTAGCACCTGACCCGGTCTGTGGCATGTTTAAAATAGTGTTCCCAATCTCCATAGACTATAACATGTTCTTGGGTATCATAAATAATGTTTTGAGAAGTATTTACTTGAATTATTATATATAAGATAACAATAAACAATCAGTAAAATGAATCTGAAATATCAAGCCAAAACTTCCTTAATTAGAAATTCAGAACTGAATATAAGGTTTTTAATATGACACAAGGGGTCCCAAACTACAAAAGAATCCACAATGAAAACCCAAATACCAGCACATGACAAGGGGTTGTCACCCACGAGTTGTCTCCACAACACCACAAAATGGAGCAACTAGTAACTGGAAACGCCTTTTCCAAAAGCCATACCCATGCCTTTGTCAAACATAACCAAGAATATTTACATCAAATACATATGTTGGTTTTTATCTTAACCCCAATAGGATTCCAACAAAATATTCTAGGGGATAGGAATTATAAGAAAAAAGGATTGCAAGTTATATAAACAATTAATGAGAGAAATAATTTCTAATGTTTCATTTTTGAAATGAAAATAGTTTACATAGGGGGAAACATTAATTAATAGGTACTTTTAAATAAAACATGTAAGATACTGAATTATCCATCCAGACCCACCATAATCCAATGATAAATTCCAGAAAGTCAATAAGAACTCAAAACATGAACACCCCAAGGAACTAGTTAGTTGTGAGCCACAAGTATTTCACATCTCTGTGTGAATGTAACCATAACAATACCTGTTCTCTTGAACGAGCCACTAGTAGGGGAATAAAACATAAAATAGTTATCCCAAACATCTTATTAATCATTTTATTTTAGTGTTTTCAACTTCAATATTTCTATTAGAAACAAGGAAAAAAGCACTCTTGATCACTAGCTTGCTAGTACACGTCCACCTACCTAGATACTCGGGTTTCCCACTTTGAGCTCAAACCTGTTCCAAATTATACCAAATTCCATTTACACATAAAAATACTAGTTCTAGTCATACACAATCAAAACTGTAGCAAAAAATTCTTTTCACTATTTTTATTGATTAAACAACCCCTTATAATTACTATAAAATAATTACACAAGTTATAACAAATCATTGGACATAAAAGACATTTAAAATCCCACTTTTATCATAAAACGCATGACAATATTACAAAAAACCCATCTTTTCGTCACAAAAACATTTTTATATATCCTTTCCATGATTTATACAACGATACCAATTGGTACAACATGGAATGCATAAGTAAAAAAACCCATTTTCATGATAAATTGGCACATAAAAATAAACTGCTTAACAAATATTGCCAAAAAAAATTTAGACCTAAAAATAATTACAGATGAACATAAAAAATATAAATTCCCCATCATAAAATATTATTCAATTCCCATAATTGGAATCATCTACCATATATTTCTATACCCTCGAATTCTTAGTGTCGAACTTCAACTGTACTACCATCGAACCATAAGGGCGTGGAAAATGAACCTAAAACCACAATATTGGACAAAGAAACTCAAAATAAAAACCTAGGTTTATATATATATATTTTGAAAATTAGTAACTACAATAATAATGGAAGAATTCATTATAAAATGGACGAAACCCTAAGAAGGTCGGAGGAACATGAGAGGAAACCAACTTAATTGAGAAAAGTTTATGAAATCTCCCCAAATACCATAGTAGATAAATCTTCAAACAACCAAAAAATAGATTGATGTTCGAATAAGGATGAGGATGTCCTTTATGAACTAAAATAGTGTAGAATTATTGAAATATTAATTATTCGGGGAGGAAACCAATTACATTTTCAAATCAGGAGATTTGAGAAATCATGAGAAGTTATCCTATAATCTGTGATTCAAATGAGCTCCAAAGTGGGAGGAAAAAACATGGGGGAACACCTAGGGCTTTTATATTTGATTTGTAGGTTAAATAACATAAAAAGTAAAACATTAATGATAAAATTGGGTTTGATATTGGGATTGCGGATATTTATTCATGATACCTCAACTTAGTGGGTTTCCCTCCATCATACTCCCATTTCCCTAGGGTTTATCCCATATTCATAGGGATTATTACATTTCATCATGTATTTCCTACATTTTAGAAATAATGGATCAGAACCTGGGTTATATCTTTGGTATCATGGAAAATATTGTGGTTTCAGGTTCGGTTGAACTCCCTTGTGGTGTGGCGGTGGTGCAGGTGAACTTCCACCCAAGGATTTTGTGTTTTGACACTTTTGGAAGGTGATTCCGTGCATAAGTACTCTTGGATGATTTATCATTGAAGGACATTTAATTTTTTCACATTGATACTCATTTTTCATTTGTGAAAAAACTATTTTTTTGTGGCTTTTGTTAATAGAATGTTTCTAAAATGGCATTTTCTGTGAAAATGGTTGTTTTTCTTGGACATCCCATGATAGATCATTTGGGGTTGTTTTATTATAGATAAATTAAAATTATTAAAAAAAATATCTATCAATTATATTTTTGTGAAATATTGGTATTCACATGGTGTACAATGTGCGGTTTTGAAATGATTTTATGTTCAAATTGTGGTTATATATTGTAATGTCCTATTATAGAAATAATAAATGTTTTATTGGGGGATATAAGTGGTGAAAATCACATGTAGATTATGTTTTAAATGTTGGTGACCATTATTTAATATTTAATATAAAATTGGATTTTTTGTATCATGTAGAATTCAATTTAGCATAAATGTTGAAACCTAGCTATTTATGTGAGCGAATGTGTACTAGTGCGCTTGTGATCTGAAGTAGTTTTCATCCCTATTTTTTTTAGCAAGTTGAACATTGAAAAAATTAAAAAAAATATATTGATGAATTTTGGGGAAACATGGTTATATCTATGTTCCCAAATAGTGGATCATTGATGAGAATGAATTATACTCTGGTAACTTTACACTGAGATATCTGGTACATGGGACACAAAACAAAATAGTTTCTAGGGGTATTCTTGAGATTAATGGTCATTTTTTTCTTTTTTATTTATCATTGAATTAGGGTGTTTTTGTCTAAAAAAATGTGGTAGATTAAATATTTTAATTAAAATTTTCACTCTTTAATATTTACCTTTTAGAATTGATTACCAATAAAAGTTTCGTTCCTTATAATTTATTTACACCATTTCTTGTTTTTTAAAAACATGCATGAATTTCATTTTGTATTTCATAAAATATGATATAAATATTGTTATATCCTATTGATATTATGATCACACCCTACATACACCCCCTGTGTGTAAGTATACATGGTCATGTTTAACGCAGGTAAATACAAGGCCTTGGGGATGGAGGTTCGGGTTGCTGGTTTATTCCATTGGTTCACTATTGGGAAGAAGGCTTATGGGTTATAAAACATTGTCATGTGGATCCCCTTGGGTTGTTCTCCTAAAACATTTATGTATCTATGGACCACTTTTTCCATGTTTAAACCTATGTGTTCAGTTCTGAATTTTTATTTAATTCATGTTTGGAAAGAAATTATGATTTGATTTATTGATTGTTTTTTGTTGTCAAATGATTCCAAAATCAGGTAAATCATTCCCAAACAATAATAAATGATACAAAAGAACATGTGACCACCCATGGAGATAGGTAATTTCCTTTGGGCCTTTCCATGGGCTGAGTTTGGCGCCGATAATGATGGAGACCATATTCAATTTGTGAAATCCATGGTTTAAAAATGGATGGAAGGATGAGATCTTGTGTGGTGAGATTGAACGGTATGGGTTAGATCCACATAAAAAACCACATCCAACATCTAAACACAAGTGGTTTCGAGACCACCATAAATACCGTAGTGACTCCTCCATTTGTCAATAACACATGAACACACCATGGGGTCCTTTCACATGGGACATTCACCCCTGTGGGCCTCATCCCACCCACACGTACACCGATGCACGACCTGCCTAACCCACTACACATGCCCGACCATGCCTTATACATGAGTCTAAACATGTGCTTAGGCCTCACCATGAAAGCGATAAGTGCGACTCGGCATGCACCATGCATGCCCTATACTAGGGGTTCTTTGACCTTGGGCTTCTATATGAGACACCTGTTTGACCTTAATGTCATTGCCTTCCTGGCTACCCTTGGTTGGGTGTGTACACGACCAAAAATATTCCAAAACAAAAAATTGTTTTTATTAAACATAATAACTTATACATATATATAATAATGTTTTAAAAATAGAATATTTATTTTGTATTATGGTTAAAATAAACTCTAAATACCAATTTTTTCATGAGTTTTATACATTTTATTGAATTTTAAGATATTATACGTTCAAAAAACAACTTCATTTAAAATTATGTTATGATTTTAAAAACTTAAATTCAATTTAAAATAAACATCATGATTATATTATTTTTAAATTAAAATATACCTTTAATTAAAAAAAAATATTATTTAAAATATGATATAACATTAAAGTATTTGAATAATTTTAAAACATGTGCAACATATATATTTCTTTATAATATAATTTTTTTTCATTTAATTATTATTAAATTATAATTATGTATACACATTTAATACATATAGAGGTATTTTATCAAAACATAAAATTTACATAAAAACATAATTTTTTAACTAAAATCATAATTTCAATCATTCAAAACCATTAAAGTTCATAAATTTCATAAAATAGTAATGATACTTTAAATACATTGAATATTTAAAATAATTGTACACCAAAAATACCATAAAAAATAAAAATACATAATATTCCTAATGGTTATAAAATTTTATGAATGTTACAAATAAAAACGGTAATCTAAAGAGCTCAACGGCCAACAAAAGTCGTATTTAACAACAAGTCCTTATAAATACTTTTTTAGAGTATTCCTAAATTCAAAACCAAATTGGTGAAGTTGGAAATCTACCCCCACTGATTCATAGTAGGGTTCCCATTGTTCTTTATATATAGTTTTTCATTGCGACAGACATAATGTACTTTTACTATTTTAATGGGTTGTTTGTGGTATTTTGTGGCCTCCCAATGATTCTGATATGTCTCCTAGTATGTATTCTAGGATATTAAGGGTCTTTTAACCTCATGGAAATGTAAGGTATCATCATTTTTAATAAATACTATATTATTTTTATTCTGAAAGATTTAATTTTTGATTTTACTATTATTCAACAAAACCAAATAGTAATAATACTAATAATTATGATAAATATTGTGATTAAATATTAAATATGTTCAAGGTGTCACATTAAAGAATTAATGGGACAAGTCCGATTCAAGGTAGGGGAACCACGAAATCAAATCTCAATTATTTGGGTTAAACTTCTACTTCATGATTATTTAATGCAATGATTATTTGAGAAAAAACTTTTTATATCCTATATTTTATTTATAATTTCAATAATTTTATTTATTTTGAATAAATATATTCTATATATTTTATTACATAAATGATCTTTTTAAGGGAAATCATAACTGAATCTCATTTCATTGAGTTAAATATCAATCTTGTTGGTTTTTTTTCATGAATATGATTATATGAACTATGATGGTTTTATAATATATATATCATTTTATGTCAGTTGTATATATATTTTTCACACATAATTATGTCATTTATTTACCCTTAATTTAATTATATGATCTTTGTATGAGATTTTATCTCAATTTAAATTCCATTGAGTATTATTTGTTGTTATTCACCAATTCACTTTTATATGGTGTATATATTACCCATTGACATATTATATCATGAATCTGATTAAACTCATGATATTCGATGTTATTTTAATTTTATTCATTAATTTAATATCCATGTGTTTTCTAATGTGGTAAGGGACTTCGTCTCAATCTCTTTTCTTTGGGGAATATCAAGATGTTGTGAAAATTTATTTTCATATAAGTTGTATATACCACACTTTGACCCAATTTATCATGAATTAGTGTATTATCATGATATTTTTTGTTTTTTAAAAATTAATTCATTAATAATATGTCTTAAAGAGTTTCTTATATTGTAATATAATTCTCAACTTCAATTTCCCTTCAAGTTAAATTTTATGTGGTATACCTTTCATATTTCTATACCATGTTATTATTTCTATTATATTCAGTATCTAAACTATATTATGAGTCATTTAGGGATGATATACCCTTTTACCCTGTCTTTTTATATTTTTTAAAACTTTTTTACATTTTTTATGCTATAAAATTGTCATCTCAAAATATCTATCCTTCTATCAAATAAATGTATTATTTTTTAGGATATTACCCAAACATATTTCACATCTAGGGGTATTAAAAAATACATAAAAATGATTTATTTGATTCTATAATAGACATAAATAAACCCCAATTTTCTTTTCATGGGATATAAATGACATAATAAACATGTTTTTATGGACTTTTAAAAAAATCCATGATTTCGATAGGAACACAATTTCTTTTTCCCAGTTATTTTTTATAAATGATTGATTATGATATATATGGATGACATGAAAATAATGAAATATTAATGGTGTTCCCTGATAATGATTCAATGCATTGGGTAAAGATATAAATCTATAAATATGTAATGTTTTATGATACCTTGGTGAATAGAATTGGTAATTTTTTGTATTACTTGATGAATAACCTTGGTAATTTTTACGATATCTTGGTGAATAACCTTGGTAATTTTTTTGAAACCTCTGGGATGTAGCATGGTGATATTATACCATGGGGATGGACATTGAAGACATGCTTATGAACTGGTTAATTCAATGTTACAACCATATTTTCTAGTTATGAACCATGTTCAAGTTGATATGATATTCCCCTTTTTATTTCATTTATAAAAGCACACATGTTCTTATTTATATATCTCACTATCAAATTTAAAATATTTCATTTTTTTAACTTACTGTACTTTTTTTGTTCATCCCATTTATTTGATATGTTTTTCAGTGCTTATAAGGATGGGTAAGAGAAAAGAAGAATTCCAAAATATTTTTATCATGAAAAGAAATCATGTTACATTCCATGAGTTTAATTTTTTGAAAAAAAATTTATAGTGAGTAGAAGATTCTATATTGTAAATTTATAGCTATTAATTAATATTAATGGGATAATTCTCTAAAAACATAATCCTTCAAAGAACCTCAATTTTAGTCTCTTGACATAACTCAAGATTATGTTTGGTTTAAGACTAGGACCTTATAGTTGGTATCATAGGAATGTTTTAATGAACATTGGATATCATGATATTTTCATACGAGTTAAGGATACCATAATTTGATTATAATTTAAATTTATATTATATTTTAAATGACTTTGAAACTCATTTTGGGTATGATGTTATGAAATATCAGTGTGACTAACGATATTTTTGGAGGAATTCACCTTTGAGGAAATTATAGGTTATTAGCTTCTGGGATGAAATATTTATGGTATGAAATAAAATTTGAGGTTATAATAGGTAATGGTTATTTTGAGGATATCATATCATTTTTTATATTATTATAATTATATAGTTTTTGAAAAAAGAAAGCATTATGACTGTGTGACAACCTGTCACGTCAGACAAAGTTTTGGAAATTGATCCCACATCCAATGTGCAGTTGGGATTTATTTCCATCCACTGGTGTAGGTGATGTCCATGGTTAATATGACTAATATTTTTAGTTAAATGATTCCCATGGATCAAGAATAAGTTGATTTTTGGGAATATTGTTTTTATCAAATGGATATCTTTATTATAAAAAAATGATTTGGTGATTAGGTTATAAAAACTATTTGGGAATACATTCTCTCTTTGTGGATAACAATATGTCTTTAGGAAATATAATACTATAGAATTTCATTTCATCAGTAATGGTTGGATATTTTTTAAAGAATATACATTTTTATTGTTGATATATTAGAATTTAGGTTATTTTTTGGAAAGGATTACAATATCATGGAGAATATATGATTAAGTTGTGTACTTTTATGTACAAGTCTTTAAGAGTAGTCGATGTAATTTGGAGATAGATGTTATGATTTATCATAGAAGACTATGTCATCAAATATTTCTGAGTTATGGTTTTAATATTAGGTGAATTATTTTGATTAATTTTATGTAATTTTGTTAGTTGAATGGTCTATGTAGAACATGGGTATTACTGTTGAACATTGGAGATTATGTGTAGAATTTATTTTTTTAAAGGATATATCTTTTTAGGGATTGTATGATCTTTATCTAATAGTTTTAGTTATAGGAAACCTTTCATGAAAGTATTAATAGTTTCCAATATTTTTTGGATTATGTGATTATTTAGTAGTTGATTCTAGTGCTTTAAGAGTGGAAAAGTTATATTGAATCCTAATTGTTTAGATAAATGATGCATTTTTGGTATATATTTATTAAATTATGAAAATATAATTAACATGTAATTGTGTTTCATTATGTTCTCATTCAAACTCAAAAATAATGTCATCAAATTCAGGAAAAGGAACTTAAAACAAAAATGTTGTATGTTTACTTTTCTTACCGGGGAATCTAATAAATTTTACCCCACTACATGTTTGCAGTTTTTATATTGTTATGTTTTACCTGATCATGTTTTCTATCACTCTCCATTCGAACAAGATGGTTAGTTTTTCATCCATAGCCATGTTTTCATACAAGTAATCCTAGTATGTGTTATTTTTTGTGAAATTTTTAATTTTATTTTTTTTCTTTTAAAGTGATAGTTTTATTGACTCTTTTTATAATGTGGAATTTTTAATGATGTTATCGAGTCAGATTTTAATATTACAAGGACACAATTTCCAAAAATCAAATTATGTGACGACCCATGTTTTTATTGAATAAAACAATATCATATCTATTAATATTTTTTAATTTTATTTTAATTTTTTAATAAATTGGACACTATGTATGATAACATTTCCGACAAACATCAATGGGTTACTCCAAGATCTTATTTTGTGAACAACACTGAGTTATAATGAAAAATAATACAACAGTAATATTATTATCATAAATCAAAGTTGAATCATATAGATTGTATTATATGGAATGGATATATTTAACTATATTATGTTTATGAATATTGACTAATTTTCTTTACATTTATCAAATGATTTCTAGAAGCATAAAATGGGAATAAACCCAATTTTAATTATAAAATACTCTAATATATATAAATGGAAATTTTACTACATATGGATAGGGAATACTTTTTAAAATTAGTTAATTTTTACTTTTATATGTTCTATTTTATTATATAAAGTTCTTCTTTAGAAGTGGGACCTAAAAATTTACTTCGGATGAAATTATGGAATTTTTCCAAAAAATAATATAATTTTTATGAATAGTGAAAAATAATGCCTTTTAATTCCAAAGTACCTATTCATAATAATTATTTTTATAGATATATTGACCATTTATCTGTTTCTAAGGTGTAGTTAGATTATTTATTGACAATTTAATACAATTATTTCCATTGTATGTAGTATCACATATAAATTAGACAAAAATACATGTCAATGTTTTGATAATTTTTACTTTTTAAAAACTCATTTTCTGGTTCAGAGAATAGAATTTAATTTTAAATTAATTATTGAAACTTCTATGTTTTAAATTTTTAAAAATGTATTCTATATTATAAATCATATGGTAAAATTATTTAAATAGGTTCTTTTATATTTGGACATTATTAATAGTAACTTTAGTGATTTTGATTTACTACAGATGAAGTTAAATTGAATAAATAAGGTTAACAATCAATATGATAATGATAATAAAATTTACCTAATATTAAAAATCAATATTATTGTATGAATTAAAGTCTACCCATATCATCTGTGGGACGAATTTGATTAATTTAATGGGCCATTTTAGTTCAATGTGATGTAATAATTTTTAAAACAAAACAATGTGACTACATGTCACTCTATTGTCTCATATAAGTATAAAAATTTCAATGTAGAGATAAAATTGATGAAACATATTACATAAATATTCTAAAAAAATATAATTATATTCTCAAAATAATGTGAATTTATTTTTCATTTTGAGATGTTAAATATATATCATAAATAATGACACAATAGTGATGTAGTTATAATTTTATAAAGAGAAATATCATATAAATGATATAATAAAAATTTAAATTAATATTATATGAAATAATTTTTGTATTAAAAGAACTTTATGGATTAATATGACTTTTTTTATTTTTTTAATGTAATGTTTTCTATGTAAAATATTTTTTATTACTTTTTGAAATAGTTAAGTATGAATTGTGTCCAAATTGAAATAATCCACATCATAAAATATAATATATTTTAATAAGAATTTTAAAATTCCTAAAAAATATAATATTCAGAAAAATTGTTATTTTTATTTCAATTATATCATAAATAGAGCTTTTTTTGGTCTTTTTACATGTTATGGATAAAAAATTAACTAAAATTTTGTAAATAATAAAATATCATCGTAAGATTAAAAATTTTAAAATAAAGTTTAAACAGACAAGATAAGGGATATGATTTTTTGAAAACATGTATAAATTTAATTGGATAAAATATATATGACACAAAATCATCTTATATTGGAAATAAATGAGTTTGGGACCTTTAGAAAATGAAAATAAATTTATAAAAAAATAATATTCTTTGACTTTCCTAATGTGCCACTCCTCCAAATTATAAAAGGCCAACATATCTACCCACATTCTAAAACCACTGAAGACACTTATCTCGTCCTAATTACTATAAAATAATCTCCTAACATCCCTAAATTCATCTTATAATCCTTAACATGGGATTACAGAAATTCAAGAAAGCATTTTGTCTCAAATTAGCAGGAGTTACCCGTTTTAGAGGTGGAATCTTCTCTAATGATCATTTACATTAGTTTCCATATCCAATCCGTATGATATTATTATTATTTTATTATATAAAAAATATATTCTATATACTAATATGTTTTTATGATAAGTATTCAAACTACACTTACACACAACACCATCTAATGTATACGATGATACTGTTTCTATGTACGAGGAACCACTGCCTCAGGTAATGATGATTGTTCAATTTTCTTCTACCACCAATCATGGTGGCCATTATGATAGAAATATATTTATATATTATATATATTATATTTATACTCTATCTATTGTTATTTAAATTTTGTTTACAACAAACCATTATACATTCCATAATGTGTAAATATGGTAATTTCATTTTGGCACGTGTGGATTAGTGCCCCCTCAAAGTGAAATGACTCATTCATTCCATAAATATAATGTATAAAGGTTTTAGTTAATGAAAATAGTAATGAATATAACATTGAAATTATACTGTAATTATAATATATGTTTGTATCATTTATTTTTCATTCCATTAATATGAAAATGAAATGAAAGTTGTGTTTATGAATACGTATTCTCTACCGTCTCCATGAATGGGGAATTTCATATCCTATCAACAAATGTTATGGAATATTATAATATATATATATATATATATAATATAAATATTTAATATTTAAAAAATAAATAACATATGGGAGATAATGTATATATGATCACACATATAATTTTGAATCAAAACAAGTTCATTTTGGACTCAAGTACTGATCATCGACAAAAGTATGATATAAACCCAAATAATTAAAAATTTTATATAACATGGTAATTAGTGATATAAAATAAATAATAAACATTAAAAAGGTTCAATATAAATTATAAATTATCTTGATTTTATTATTATTGTATTAAAGAATGAACATGACAAGTCGGATTCATGTTAAGGAAACTTCTTAAATTAATTTTCATTCTTTGGGTTTATCATATACTTATTGTTTATATAATAATATGATTTTATGATAAATAAATTTTGATATACAATTTAGTATTTATATTTTCATTATGTTTATTTATAGTCTATACTAATAATTGGTTAATTTTAGTTTCAAAACATTATTTGTAAGTGAAATCATCACTCAATCTCATTTAAATGAGTTAAATATTGATGTAATTGGTTTTGTTTTCTTCAAGAATATGAGTGAATGGAGTATAATTTTTTAATATAAATATTCATTTATATTGGGTGTATTTATATATCTCACACCTAATCATGTCATTGATTTACACTTAATCTAATGATATGTTCTTTGTAAGAGATTTCATCTCATTTTATATTCCATTGAGACTTATTTGTTTTTATGCACCAATTCAATTTTATATTGTGTATATACTTACCTTTTACAAATTATATCATGAATCTACTTATTCTAATGATATTATATGTTTTTATAATGTAATTCATTAATTGTTTCTATGCATTTATTTTCTCATGTTATAAGAGACATCGTCATAAACTCTTTCTTTGGGGAATATATTGATGTTATACACCATTATTTTCCTATAATGTGTATTTACCATCCTTTAACTAATTATATCATGAATTAGTTCTCTCTCTTAATATATAATGTTTTTTATAACATAACACTTTAATGATATTTAATTAAGTGTTTCTTATGTGGTAAAGGACTTCTCAACTTCTCTTACCTTTCATGTCTAGTTTCATGTGGTATACAATTTAAATTTCAAAACCATGTTCTTATTTAAATTTTATTCAGAATCTAAACTATATTTTGGTTATTTTATGGATGGTATACCCTTGTTACCTATTATTTTAATGTTTTACACAACATATTTATAGAGCTATTATGCTACAGAATTTTCATCTCAAAATCCCTCTCTTTTTATCAAGAACATCATTTATTATGTTTAGGTGATTACCTAAACTAATATAATTTCCATGGGTACTAAAAATAATTAAAATTATTTATTTTATTGTGGAATTGACAATCATAAAAATATCTCTTTTATTCATTAGTTATAAATGACGTAATGATCATTTTCAAGAACTTATTAAAAATCCATGATTTTGATATGAAAAAAAAATAATTTTGATCTATATGGGATAATTATGGAATTTTTGATTATGATATATGTGTCTCAATTGAATATATTGACATATTAAGGGTTCACCCTAATATCCCCCAAATGAATTGGGTAATAAAATTTATCCCTGGAGATGGAACGTTTTAATATACCATGTTGAATAACCTTGGTAATTTTTATGATACCATGGTGAATAACCATGGTAAATTTTACAATAACTTAGTGAATAACCTTGGTAAATTATATGACTTTTTAGGGATAGACCGTGGAGATATGAATCCAAGGGGATAGATAATGGTAATATTTTTATGAATTTCTAACTTAAATGTTTTTTCCACATTTTCATGTTATGATCAATGTTCTTATTATTTTGGTATTCCTCTATCTCATCACTTTATGAAATTACTAATGTTATTTTTTATATCTCTCAATATCACATGTAAATTATTTCACTTCTTTTCTATTACTTTTCTTTTTATACTCATCCCATGTTTTAGAAATATTTTTCATAGGGTATAATGATGGGTAATAGAAAGGAAGAGCTTGAAAATATTTTAATGAAAAAAATAAATCATAATATATTGAAGGAGGTATATTTTCTGAAAAAATAAAATTAGTAAAATAGTTTAATTTTTTTTGAGTAGTTATGTAATATTTATGGCCTAATTCTTTAAAATTATAATCTAGAAAATATCCTCAATTTGAATTTCTGACATAACTCAAGATTATGTGTTATTTAAATATGGGTGCTAATAGTTACTTGGATGGTTAATAATTATTTTTATAAGTTGAAAAGGTGGGTGTTGTAAGTTATGGGATTATTAGAGATCACCAAATTAATCATTGTACTATATGATCTACAAGATATTTTTAATGACCAGAACTATAGTAAGTGAAATTTTTCTTTTGTTTTTATTAAATATATTATTTTGTAATACACATATAGAAAACACATGAAATCAATTTTTTTATTATATCCAATTGAATCTAAGTGGATATTATGTAACAATACTGTGGATTATATATTTTTTCAACATTGATAACATGACTAGTATAAATAAACGATTTTAAAAAATCATTTCGACACACAAAAGGAGGTGATTCCCTCATAAAGTAATATTGTTCCCTATAAATCAAAATTATAAATGATTCCAAGGGAGAGTGGATCACTAGGCTTTACCCCAGACTAAGCCCATTCTGATATCCAACAACATAATCATGAAAATAATCATTTATGAGAGATATTCCCCATCCTCAACATCACGACCCAAACAATGTTCACCGAATGGCTGCATGGAATCCCAAAAATCTCACACCATACTCATAGGGAATATAATTGAGTAATAATGGGTTATGTATCAGGATCCAAGAATTTCTGTTATGTAATTTGTTTAAAATAAGCAATATACATAAATTTTATAACAATTTTTAGAGAATAAAAGTATCATTTATTAATATTAAAATTCAGTTATTAAATTTATTGTGTTATATTAATGGTTATTTGAAATTAATAATATTTCCAAAAAACATTATATTTAAATAAATTTTATTAAATATAGAAGATCAAATAATTTTTATGAAGTCAAATGTAATCTTTATTATGGTTTGAATACTGTTTCTGTCAAATACTGTCAATTTTCAATGAATGATAGTTTTCATTTTAAAATAAAAAAATAAAATATTTAGTAAATTATTTTGATCAAATAAATATTTTATTTCGATTTAGAAATATAGAATTATCTTATGGTGAATTTTTTATAATTTTCATAAGATATTAAATTTTCTGAGTAAAAAGTAAATAACATATAAAATGTAGTTTGTTTTATTTCATTATAATGTCCCAATTATGATGTAATAAATACTATAAAATGGATCATCAGGCAAATATATGTTTCACCAAATAAATAATTTTATTTTAGATTTGTATGAATTAAATTATAAAGTTGTAGTCGATCCTCTAAAATGTATAATTTGTTTTATGATTTTATTTTCATTTATTTAATAATGTGAATCACCTCCACATTAGTAAGGATAATGTTTTAATATCTTTGGCCCATGGATATAAAAATGAACATTTTCTAATCATCATTGGAAAAACCCATCGTTAAAAACCATGGTAAGGATTGTGGTCCTGTATTGTTAATGTTACATATTCCAAAACATATATTTGTTAAATATTAATGAACTCCCATCTCATCTCATATAGAATCCCACCCAATATCCCAATTATCATGACTCAAAATCGTTTATGAACATCCATAATATTTTCTACCCTCTCCATAATCCACCCAAGGCACCCCAAGCATCAAGAATCCCCTCTTCATGCTTTTTAAATTCACACACTCAAGTAAGGGTTTCCTTCTTTTCCCATTTTTATCCAATTTACTTATATTGTTACACCCTTTTATATTAAATTAAAAATTATGGGGTATGTTTTACCACCTCCCCTATACCTACATTATTATGATTTAATGATGATAGACCCCTTTCTTCCTCATTAATCTCTCCCATGTACACCTATTTCAATGTCGAAATTTTTTAAGAGTTATTTCATTCCTCATTTTCATCGTGTTTATTTATTCTATTACACATTCTATTTGATAAATTATTTATGTTGGGTAATGTATTCATATTTCTCAATTACATTAAAACCCATGTATATAACATGAGAGACCCATTTTTCTCTCGTCAATTTTTTTTATGAATTTGTATCCCATGTTGTTATGCTGCCGAAATTGCACGGTGATTTCACATGCCAAAATCATCAAATATTGAATGACATACCCATTCCTCTATCATGCGTAATCACCTTTATGAACATGTACCTTTTTGAGGAAATAAATGTATTTTTTTCCAAAGTTCTTGATCATGGAATGAATTATTATGAAGAATTAATCCATGTTTTATAAACTATGTGACACACTTAAACATGAGAATAAAATGGGAGTGACTGTTGCGCCCAAAATTATATAGTGCGCTAATACATTGGGTAATGTTTAGAATCATGATACATCATGTCAGGATAGTGATTAACCAAATTCTATTATGGGACTTTGTGCACTACAATTTCATGGAAGTTTAGCCTTATCGTATGATGCAATGCTTTATGTTTCTTCCACATTTCCATTTTTGATTATCATTATATATCATGACTTTATGTTCATGATTATTTTATTCTCCATTTACATTCTTATTGTATAACATGTATTTTAGTCTTCATGTTATTACATATTTATTCCTTTACTAGGCTTCATTTCTCACCCTATTTGTACGTACGTCCCCAGGTTATCCCATGCAATGTCAACTACGAAGGATTTTCGTGGTCATGTAAAAGAGGTTTTCAACAATGTGGTTTTATTTTTTGTTTTATTTTGTTGTTTAATGTTTCTAATTTCCCACGAAACTATACTTTTTAATCATTTGGGTTATATTAAGTATAATTTTATGTCATTAAATCATGTATTAATGTAATAAAAAGGACATGGCTGTAATAGTTGCTATCAGATAATTGTTTATTTTTTGTGGGATTTGTATTACAAATGTCTGTTGAAATCCTTATAAATTAGAATAACTATAGGAAAAAATCTCTAAATCTTGGTGAGTGTAGTGTATGATTTTTATTGATAATATACATCCATGTATTCATACGAACAAGTGTTTGTGGCTCTGGAAGATATGTATCCAGGGTTAAAACCCAAAAACACCGCATTAAGCTATACTCGAATGTGTACTGGTGCACGGAAATGTGCTTTTCATCAATACATGTTTGAAACTCTAGGGGGAAATGCTTTAATAAATTCATAAATTTAGTATGAACAATTATTAATGGAATAAAATCCCATAGAATATACGTTATGAAATAGAGAATGGATAGCTTAGATTGAAGCCTAGAAATTTAAATGTATAAGAAATAAATGTAATTATTATGTTATCCATTTAATGTCAATGGATTCCCCTTTATGTGAATAACAGATTAATATACATTCCCCTAATTTTCCATTTTTTCTCACGAATGGGTGATAATTGGAGTAATCTGGATAACAAATGATAAGAAGATCAATGTAATGATTGTCTTAATGAGATGCCCAATCTTATGGGAGTAGGAATCACAAACAATGTCATGAAAATATATTAGTTAAATAATGTTTCCAATAGAAAAATGCTTCAAGAAAAACATCCACCCCCATAAAAAATAACATGTAATAATTGAGGTTCATGATACAAAGACCTCATCCATTCAATGGATATTTTGATCACACAATTTTTGAACAATGGATCATCTCCATTGAAAAGATATTATACATCCTTCAATGCTATAAAAAGATATGGTTCTTCTGGATTATTATCATTTGGAGGCTGAATCTGGTCCAATGTTGACATTGATAAGAAATCCGAATATGGATAAGGATATTGAGGTTCAGGGACGTAATAATTTGAAAAAAAAAATTTCCGATGAATATATTCCTCACACCATCAGACTAAATATGAAAAGGGATGACTGCACCCTCATGAAACTATATGAAGAATCCATTGAAGTGTATGCGGAAAACATCACAAGGATTTCTTGATATGACTGCACAATTTTTATTACACTCAAATGAACGTTTTACCACTTCTTTGGTGGGATAATACCAATCCTATGGAAGTCCCTGGTCATATATGACTTTGATAGCTATGAGGAAATTGTCTGATGTTCCCTCAAAGTGGAAATGGATATCAGTGAATCTCATGGGTATTATTGGGATAAAGAGTAGATGGTGGAGTCAAATATCGGAAGTCATGTATATTGATCTAATTGTTCCACGAAATTTTAACACACCACCCACCAATGGTGAAGAAAAGATCACCCAAGAAATTTCCAGAATGAGATAAGGAAATTCTTAAGGTGTGGGAAGGAATGGGACCTATCAATGGATAACCGAAAATGAAAACCTAGTACTAATATGAAGGAATGGTACGCCCTGATAAACCCTCAGTATGTTGTTCACTGATACAATATCATGGAACCCTAGAATTTCTCAAACCAATAAACTATGCCTAGGGTTTTCAAAGGCAAACAATAACATCCAAGATAGAAAGGGAGATATTTATTTTCAAAATTTTTTAAGTGAATCCAAAAAAAAGTGGTGAGAGGTACAGTAGTCATTCATTCACGAATAGAGAATGCACTTTTTACTTTCGTTTCTACACATTAATTTATATACCGAATGTTCTATATATCATTCTAAACCCCACCACATATCATGGATGAAGATATGTCTATAAAAAGGGATAGTGGGGAAAATATAGCATCCCATGTATGGAACTCCTCCCCTATCACAATTTTTGGATTGAACTTCCCAGATAACCTTATCATACATCCCTTGGTGGAATTAGTAGAAATTCTCCAAATGGATTGGATTTCCATATATAGAGCAGATTCATGATAAGATTCACCCAATATATGAAGGTAGAATAGTCCTTGTAGTTTCTATTGGGTTATCAAATCCTCAAAGACCTAAGAAGTAATCTACAGACAAGTACTTTATATGGAATGTTTTTGGAAACAAAGTTTCCAACATGGGTTGATATTAGATGGGTTTAAGGTATCACTAATAGATTTATGTTAATTCAAATTATGATAATGTCTTGATCCTTGGTTATCACTTGGGAAGGATTGGACGTATTCCCTTTTCAATTATTTTAATTTTTTATATTTGAGATGAGTTCATTTAAGAAGATTAAAAAACATCATCACTTACTGATTTTATACCAACACACCATAATACTAATATCCTATTCACTTGGAGGATAAAATTTATGAGCACTCCAAGGTAATGGTTTGAATTAGCATTTAAATTATGTGGCCTTAAAATTCAACACGGATGAAGTGGTTTTAAAATCATCCAATAAAAATCTCAAATAAAAGAAGTCATTATACATTAATGGGGAGATAAATATCATCCAATACAGACCTTTTCTACACCTTTGGATCAACCCATAAGTGGGTTAACCCTCCATTGACGACATGGTTTCAATGGAAGAGGGAAATAGACTCTTGAGAGTGGAATTAATGAAGTAAAGAAAACAATAAAAAGAAAATGATCACTCCATCGTTGTGTGAATAATTTCACAAGGATTTATGTGAAAAATTCTCACCATCTAGAAACATTTTTAAAGATATATGTATAATAACATAATAATAGTAGAATAAGATCTTTTATTAAGAAAATAGGATGAATTAAAACAACATACATGTGAAAGAGAAACTTGAGACCACAAAATCCAACATAACATTACAGTGAAAGAAAGATCAAAATATGATCAACTCCTCCACCACCAATAAATTATATAGATATTTCTGAAGTCTTGGCTCAATCCTCCAATAGTACAAGTCTCCTCAATTAATTGTGGTAGGCCACAGGTGGGTGGAAAGTTGAGGGAGAGTTGATTTTTCCACCCTTGACCTGTGGTGGAAGCAAACTTTCATCCACTGAACAGATGCATCTTAATGGAATTCTAGATGGCCTAATTGAATAGTTCCATAGAAGACAAAAGTGAAGTAGAAGCTGTATCCTTTCACTCTGTAACGGTTCAGCCAAAATGGATTTGTGGTTTTTGAGATATGATTAAATTGATGGGCTGTTTTTCTGGGCCACAGAATCTAGCCCGGAATTTTATCTATAAATTGGGCCACCTAAATAACCACCATGGAGGCAGAATTAGCAATTTATTCTTCAGAATTATTTCTTCCTCTATATTTATTATATCATACCATGAAATCTTGACTTTATTGGGCTGGTATGTTTGGGCCCACATTCTCATTAGTGGGCTGGTGTCCAATCTGCCTTCTCTAGAATTGTTTTGTATGAAATCCCATTTTGGTGGTATTATAATGTGAATCATTCAACACTCCCAAAGTATGAATTATTCCCAATATATATAGAAACCAGAAAATTAAATATGAAAATAAAATCATGATCATTGGGTACTTTAAACTATGTTAAAAAATGTACCACATAATACTGCATTTTATGAAGGAATTACAATCATAATGTGAAATGATGTTCAAAGTGTAAAATGCAGTAAAATGGTGTTCATGAATAATAAAGCACCTGGATATTATTTATATTAACAATTAATATTATCCTCATTTAGTGGCTAACCACACCCCCCAGCTTGAGTTTTTCTAGTCCCGAACAAAATATATCTCAATAATATGAATTTTGAATTCCCTTTTCCAAAAACATTTTAATACACAATGAACACCAAAAAACCTTATACCAAAAAAATCATAAATCCCATCAAAATATTTTAATACATGATAGTTTCATATGAAGATTCCAATACCAATCGCATTCCTTTGATCAAATTCATCGCCATATTTCATCCAATATCAATTAATAGTGATGATGTGTTGTGCATCACATTAGACATGGGGGCTCATCTTTATTCAAGAGGGAAATGATGGAAGATCAAGGTGGAATCAAATTTTAATTTCAAGATAAGTATTAAAAATATTTATTCTTTTTTTTTTGGTTTTTTCAATTTTTCCATGGTAATTGAAATTGTACTAAAAAAAGTCAACCCCTGTAGAGATACTTTAATGATGACTCCCAGGATCAAAGAGCATAGGGCACCAAGTGAATCCCACATACTCAGGAATCATCTTGAGTTAATTCAGTAAAAAAAAAATTCAAATTACCAAAAATAAATATAAAATTACTAACTCTAGGAGAGAAAACTATGGAGTCACAATTTCCTAGTGCCAAAAGCCACACATTTGTTCATTTCATTTCTCTTTGTGAAAATTTATTGTTCCTTTTAATTTTTTTTAATTGAATACTCATATTAAAACTAAAATGATCACCAAACATATTATATTCATTGGGGGGACCCCCTGAACTCAAACTAATACCTTGCTATCCAAAGGACATGCTTTGTGATATTTTTTTTATTGGGATGAAAATATAAATGATGAAATATCACATTGGACAGCCACACCATCAAAAATATATGCTCATGAAATTATAAAAGGATTAAAATCAAAATCAAGGCATGATAAATTATCTGATATTCAGTTTCAAAGTGCACAACGTGTATTACCATGTTCATAGTTAAAGGAATTTATCCTTCCATTTACACATTCAATTATTTTGACACAAAATAATTTTTTATTTTATCTCCCCACCCAAATTAAAATAACATTGTCCCTAGTGTTTAATGAAAAAAAAATTTAGAATGGGTTAGTGGTAGAGAATAAGAATTCAAAAAGGAATTTGAAAATTAGGATCATGGAATGATGTCACCTGGTTGTTGAAGTTTATATTCTTGCTACTCCATTTTAATACATTGATCTTGATGTCACACTAAGAATTCCCTAGTAGAGAGAAAAAAAAGAAAATATACAAACAAGAATATATATATATATATATTTATAATAAAACAAAGTAAAATATAAGTATATATATAAGAATTATAGAATAAGGAAGCACAAAAATTTGTAGGTCAGTGGTAAGAGTGCGCCCCTTTCTCCCTTTGGTCCCTTGATTGATTCCCTGTGGTTGGGCCAGTTGTGAGGGGTTTGACCCATGACCTATGACGTGTCTTTTTTTATTAATATATTTTTGTTTTTGTTTTTTATTTTTATTTTAACCTACAAACACATAAAAATAAAATTAATTGATGATACATTGTCTTCTTTTTAAATTTTTGGTTAATGTATTACTCAAGGATTACACCAGGTGACACGGATGAATATGGCACTCCACATTCATAACCTTCCATACTCATAATAGAAGACCATGTCAATAGTATATTTTTTTATATTTAATTATAAAAATGATTAATTAATTTTATTTTAAAAATAAATATTATTCCAAAATGATTGGAAACATGAAAACCACAGGTAGCCTCCTGTGCAGCGCTTTGGTTTAATGTTGCTAGGTCGACTTAGACCCTTAATTTTTTTAAGTATTTTCCTCATCTAAGGTTGGTTCACACATGATTTCATCTACCTCATTTTTTTTAATAGTTCAATGAATGGATTTAATTTATGACCATTAACATTAAAGGGTAAACCATTGGTGGGTTATTGAATTTCTACAGCCCCATGGGGGTACACCTTATGAACTATGTATGGACCTGACCATCTGGACCTCAACTTTCCCGGGTGTAAATGATGTTTAGAACTATAAAAAAGAATATTTTTACATGGTACAATGTGTTTAGTTTTAAGATTTATTGGTTGGTTGTCTTGTACTTTAGCTTTATCGATCCATGGATTTTCATAAGCCTCCATCCTAGGTTCTTCAAGTTCATTGATATCTAGTTTTCTCTTTTTGGCCAATGAGAGGTCATAATTCATTTTCTTAATTGCCCAAAAGGACTTATGTTCAATCTCCACTGGAAAATGGCATTCCATACCATAAAACAACCTATATAGGGACATTCCTAAACTGGTTTTATATGTCATTGGATAGGCCCAAAGAGCATCCAAGAGTTTCTCGGACCAATAATTCCTAGTATGATTGATAGTATTATCAATAATATTCTTGATCCCCCTATTTTTGATATCTTAGCTTGACCACAGGTCTTAGGATGGTGTGATGTGGATATTTTATGATAAATCAGATCACAACATGAGGTTCATTAGATTTGGTGGGAATGGATTCAACCCATTTTGAGACAATAAACACCTAAGAGGATGTAAGGGTATCCCCTATAGTTTTGAACGAGACCCATGAAATCGACACCCTTGTAGTCAAAGATTTAAATCACTAAGATTTGAGTGATTGGAATTTGATTACTTTTTGTGATTGACCCTACTTTTTGACACTTAAGATAGCTGTGAAAAAATCGTTAGGAGTCCCTTGAGAGGGTGGACACGAATAGACCACACTGAAGAAACAAATCATAAGTATTATTAGAGGAAAATTGACCTCCACATGCTTCACTATGACAGAATTTAATGATGGACTCTTGTTTAGATTCGAGGACATACTTTCTAATAACGTGATCATGGTAGAACATAGAGAGGCATGGATCATAAAACAATGAGTTCCTAACATCATAAACGAATTTCCTTCTATCTTTAATCCCTATGAATTTTGGAATTACTCATGTAACTAATAAATTAGCTATGTCAGCATATCAAGGGAAGTTGCTAACAGAGTATTGGTGTTCATCAAGAAATGAATCAGACATAGAATGGTGATTTGAGTTGTCTTTGAATTCCATCCTAGAGAGGTGATCAACTACAACATTTTCAACACCCATTTTATCCTTTATTGTGAGGTAAAATTATTTTTAGAGAAGTACCCACCTAATCAGTCTAGCCTTAGTATCTTGTTTTTTTGAAGAGTTATTTTAGTGAAAAATGGTCTATAAACACAGAGATGGGGGATCCTAAGATATAGGACCTAATCATATCTAATGAAAATAGAATATCCCGTAACTCTTTTTCAGTAGTGGTGTAGATTATTTGGGAATAATTATAGATTTTCTTGCATAATAAATGACATAAGGTGTTTTATCAAAACTTTTTCGTAGCACATCTCCTACATAAAATTCACTATCATCACACATATGTTCGAAAGGATGGTTCCAATTTAGAGATTTCAAGATGGGAGGATAAGTGAGAGAGGAAATCAAGGTTTAGAATTAACCCTCATATATTTCTATCCAAAAAAATGTAGAATCCATTACTATGAGAGCACAAATGGGATGGGATATTGAACTAAAGTCATTCATGAATCTTTTATAGAAACTAGAATGTCCTAAGAAAGACCTCAATTCCTTGAATCATTTGGTTGATGGAAGGTGGAGAATTATTTCATCCTTTTCTTTATCAACTTCATTCCCCCACCTGAGACTATATGACCAAGGACTAATCCATGTTTAACCAAGAAATGGAATTTTTCCCAATTTAGGACCAAATTAATTTCTTCTCATTTGGACAAAAATCTCTCCATATTCCTACGAAATCACTCAAATGCATCCCTAATGACAGGGAATTCACCCATGAAGACCTCAGGAAAATCCCCTACCATATCTGATAATATTCCCATCATGCACCGTTGGAAGGTTCTGGGGCACTACATAACCCAAAGGGCATGCGTTTGAATTCAAAGGTCCCAAATGGACATGTGAATGTAGTCTTCCTTTCATCCTCTAGGGAGACCTCAATTTGATTATACCCTGAGTACCCATCTATGAAACAGTAGAACGCATGACCTGCCACTCTCTCAAGGAATTGGTCAATGAATGGTAAAGGTATATGGTCCTTCTTGGTGAAATATTTCTACTTCCAATAGTCAATTCATACCCTCCATCCACTACTCACCCTAGTTGGAAGAATCTCTCCATCCTTATTGGTTATCAATATGATTCTGTCCTTCTTGGGAACCACTTGGATTGGGTGGACCCACTCACTCTCAGCTATAGGATTTATGAAACAAGCTTTTAAAAATATCTGGATTTTTTTTCTAACTACATCCATGATATTAGGATTGGGTCACTGTTGAGGTTGATGCCATGGATTTGAATCATATTCCGGAATAATCCTATGTGTCCCGATATGTGGTCTAATCCCAAGAATATCATACAGTGTCAATCCAATGGATTTTTTATGTTTCTTGAGGAACTCTAGTAGCTTCCTCTCCTGATTGGCTTCAAGAGATGGTGAAAAGACAATCAGATGTGTTTGATTGTCCCCTAGGAAGTCATGCTTGAGTGCAGTGGGATGTTCCTTCTACTCAAGATCATGATGGTTCCGAATTTCGGAAGAATATTGGGACATTGGATCAAGTTCAATATTGTTTCCAAGAATTTTAGATAGTATTAATTCCACACATGTAAAAGATTCAGCTTCTAGATTGGCTCAATTAGATTTAGGGAAGGATGTTGGAGTGGTATATATGAAATTGGTTTCATGAATTGTTTCATTGATTGTTGGACCTAATACATCATCATAAGGGAAATATGAAAATGATTCCATTCCAGGAGATAAACTTCCTTCATGTGATCAAAGGAAGTCAATCTCATCCAGATATAAATATCCATAAAACATTCCTTGATGTTCTATGGATTCATTATCAATTCTACCTATCATGTTTACTTCATGAATTTCCTCATCAACCCATATTTGTGAGATTTCATTATAGATTTTCATGTATAGACTCATTTTCCAAAAGTTGATGTTTGTGTTCTCATTTTGGACATGGATAATAGAGTTGATTGTTTCAAGGAAGGGATGACCATTGATAATTGGGGTGTAATCCTTATTTCCTACGTTTTAATGGTTGTCAAGGACAATTAATTCAGATAGTTAGATGAAGTTTTCATCCTTTACGACAACGTCCTTTAAAATCCCCTTTGGAACCCTAATTCTACGATCAACAAGTTGAAGTGTGACAGTTGTGGGTTGGAGCGCTTCTTGGCCTAAATGCCAGTGTGTATCATAGGGTATTAGATTGAATCTAGAACCTAGGTCACACAAGACCATGACAACTTTTCTCTCTCCTAGTTTAACATTGATCTATGGGCAACCCGAGTTTTTTAACCTAGGATGAATGGTCCCTTGAATAGTGGTACTCAAATTAGCAGCCTAATGGACTTGGTTTTTATGTGAAAATTTTCTTTTAAAAGTGAAAAAGAACTTAAGGTACTTTGAGAAGGTAGGTATGGTTTGGATTGCATAGAGAAGGGGAATATTCAACTTGACTCATGAGAATATTTCCATCAATGTTTCTCTCAATTCAAGCTTGGGTTTCCTCCTCATGCGTTGATGAAATGGTGGAGGATGTGGGGTTGTTTGTTGAAGAGTTGTTTCTCTCACACTGTTATCAGTTTACTCATTTTGATCATGTGATTCATTTTATTTTTCATTATATTTTGAAGCTTCACATGGTTTCTGATATATTTGTTTAGGTTTCTCAATTGATTTCCGATGTCATAAAATAGTCACAACCTTTAGTTTTTCAGGAGTTTTTTCAGTACAACCTTACTCTCCCCATGAAGTTGAGGATGGTACTGCCTGAGTAAGAATGGGTGCCTTTCCATTTTTTATGGGTTGATGTTCTTTTTTTAGGGAATATACTTCCGAGTTCATCCTTTCCATTTTTTGCACAGTTATTCTAGTAGGATTTGTAGAACAGTTTTGGTTGGTGCTTGAGAAGATTGGTTTATCCCAGGGGGATATTTTACAGGTGAGATGGTTTGTTGAAAAAGGACCAGTGGATATTGGTATTGAATAGGTTGGGTTTGGTACTGGTTATTGGTATGGTAGTTCTGATGGGGGTAAGGATTTTTTCCCTGTGATTGGATAAGTTGCTGGTTATCTTTCCCACAGAATACTGGGTGGTCATTATACCTTGGGTTGAAGGTGTTTTGGTGATGAGGATTTTGAATGTTCGAAGAATTTAAATCTACTATGGGTCATCCTAAAATAATATCCTTGATGGATGGAATGGTTAGGTATTTTCTGTATTATGGTCATGTTTGTCGCAAATTGTCCAAATAGGTTCTACAGTTTGGATTTCATGGACTTTCCTATGGTATATCACTTCAAACTTCCTATAGTGTGAAATGAGTTTATCCCTAAGGATATCCACTACTCTAAGTGTATGAATTCCAGTAGGTATTTTTGGCTTTTCAGAATATGGTGAAGTTACCTTTGTTGGTTTTTTTCAGCAAGGCATTCTAGATACTCATAATCATTATTTGCAACATTGTTTTTCAAGGTTCTATTACAAATCATGTCAATGAATTGTTTGTTCCCCAGACCCAAAACTTCATAGAAAATTATCATTTTTTCAAGAATAGGAATACCATGGTGTAGAACCATGTTTTAGAGTTTCCTTGAACCTCTCCCATGTTTCATTGAATGAATCTCACTCTTTTCAACAATGTTTTGGATACTCTTTTTAAGTGAAATTGTTTAGTGGTGGGTAAAGTATTTGTTTGTAGAATTAACTTTGTAGTTGGTCCTAAGAGTTGATGGATTATGGTATAATTTTTTTGGCAATTTTATCATGATACATTAAAGAAAAATGAAATATATTCAAATTAGATGACTCTAGTTGATGTTAGGGTCACCTGGTTTCTGCAATGTCATTGAACTCCTTAACATAAAGGTAGGGCATCTCAGACTCCATTACATGGAATGTGGGAAGTCTGTTTAAGACAATTGGTTTAAATATGTAGATGGAATATTCTAAGGATTTTTTCTTAAATTATGAGGGGGCATTGGTCCAGGCTGGTGTGAGGTAGTCATTAATTGTTTGATCCACTCCATTCCCCATGTTTAGGGATGCCTCATTTGGATTTCCATTTTTGTTTCCACCAAGGTTTTAAGTTGGTTTATTTGAATACCTTCTATTGAAATGGGATCAATTTTGAAATCTATAATATCAAGAGGATTAAAATATAATGGAAACAATACCCTAGGTTCACTAGACTCACCAACCCTAAGACTTTCCACCCTAACTAGATGGTTTGATTGATCGATGATGTAGGCGGACATGAACCAAAAAAATGATAAAGGGACAAGATAAGAGATCATGAGTGAGAATAGGAGAACTGGGGTAGAATATAATGGGTGTTGTGATGAATTACATGGTTCCCCAGAAACAATTCCAAAATTTGATTCAGGCTCAAATTTACCCAACAGTTGAAGGTAGAATGGTCCTTGTAGTTTAGCTTGGGTTATCGAATCCTCAGAGACCAATGAAGTAACCTACAGACACATACATTCTTAGGATTTTTTATGGCTATGAAGTGGACAACATGGATTAATATTAGATGGGTTTAATGTATCACTAAAATATTTATGTTAATTCAAATTAAGATAATGAGTTGATCCAAGGTCATCACTTGGGGTGGATTGGACATATTCCCTTTTCAATTATTTTAATTTGTTATATTTGATACGAGGCTATTTAAAGAGATAAAAAAACATCAGCACTTACTGATTTTATACCAACAAATCATAATAATAACCCCCTATTGACTTTAAGGTCAAATTTATGAGCAATCCAAGGTAATGGTCTGTATTATCACTTAATGTATGTGGACTTAAAATTCAACTAGGATGATGATGTTTTAAAATAATCAAATAATCATTTCAATTAAAAGAAGTGATTATACATTAATGGGTTGATAAATAACATCCAATACAGCCACATTATACTCCCTTGTATAATTCCATAAGTGGGTTATCCTTCCATTTATTCTATGGTTTCAATGGAAGTGGGAAGTAGAATCATGAGGGAGGAATTGAAGAATGAAAGATAATAATAAAAAGAAAATGATCACTCTACCGTTGTGTGAATAATTACACAATATTTATTGTGAATAAATTAACACCTTGATGAATCTTTATCAATGTGAGATTGATAATTATTGAATAATAGTAGAATAATAACTTTTATTAAGAAACTCGGATGAATTATAATAACTTACACGTGAACGACAAACTTGAGATATCAAAATCACAACATAACATTACATTGAAATAAATATCAAAAGATGATCAACTCCACCACCACTACTACCTTAAATAGGAATTCTGGAATCCTAGGGTTGTTCTTCCAATATTCCAAGTCTCCTAATACAATTGTGGTTGGCCATAGGTGGGTGGAATGTTGAAGGAGTGTTGATTTTTCCACCCCTAACCAAAGGTGGTAGACAGCTTTCATCCACCGAAGAGACACGTCTTAATGTCTTTATAGACTTACAAATTGGAATAGTGAATATATTATAAAAGTTAAGCTACTAATGGTTCAAATATCTCTGTAAAATATCAGACCTAATTGATATGTGGTAGCCGTGATACGATCAAATTGGTGGGCTGTTTTTTGAGGCTGTAGAATCTGGCCCATAATTTTATCTCTGAATTGGGACACCTTAATAATAATAATGGAATCCAACTTAGCATTGGATAATAAAGAATTATTTGTTACTCTATATTTATTATATCATACCAAGAAATTTGGACTTCATTGGGCCTTTATGGTGGTCCCCACATTCTAATCAGGGGGATGGTGTCCAATCTTCCTTCTCCAGAATTGTTTGCATGAAATCCCATTTTGGTGATCTTCCATTGTGGATCATCCAACACTCCACAAGTATTAATAGTTCCCAACATAATAAAAAACACTAAAAATTTAATATGAAAATAAAATCAATATCATTTGGTACTTTAAATGATGATAAAAAATGTTCCACTTAATAGTGTATTTTAAGAATGAATTACAATCATAATGTGAAATGATGTTCAAAGTGTAAAATGATCTAAAATGGAGTTTATGAATAATAAAGCACATGAATATTATATATATTAACAATGAATATTAGCCTAATTTAGTGGCTAATCAGGAGCAAACATAAATTTCTATGAGAGGAATATTTCTTTCCATATAGAAAATCAACCCCTTATTCTACACAAGTGAAAGGGGGATGATGAATATTATTTAGAATTATCACTCCAAGAATGGATATTACTTCCATATGAGACTGAGTATCTTTCATTGGTGGTAGATCCTAATGAAGGAACCATCATCAATGACATGCCTATTGTGAGGGAATTTTCTGGTGTTTCTTGAGGATTTTTATTGTCTTCCTTCCAGTATAGATGTTAAATTCCTGATTGATCTCATAGCCGATGTGTTTCTAATATCCAAAATCTGTATAGAATGACTATTGTGGAACATGATTAGATAAAGAAAAAAATATAATAAAATCTAGATAAAGTGTTTATATGACCAATTGCATCACCATGGGGTTCACCAGTCCTCTTCATTAAGAAGAATGATTGGTCAATGCACCTTTTCATTTTTTGTCATGAGCTCAACTAAATCATGATAAAGAAAAAAGAATTCTTTTCCACGAATTGATGAATTTTTATATTAGGTATGTGGAGAAAAATACTTCTCCAATGTGGATCTATGGTCAAGATATCACTAAATTTGATGAAGTATGATATTCCTAAGACTGCTTTTTTGTATAAGTTACGTGCACTATGATATCATAGTAATGCCATTAGAACTAATTAATGAACCATAAATCATTATGTACATGATGAATAGAGTATTTAGAGATTAACTATAAAATAGTTTTCAATTATTTATAGATTTTATTCTAATATACTCCAAAATTAATAAGAATCATGTGGAGAATTAATGTTTTGTGATACACACCTTGTTAAAGGAAAGGTTTGACTTTAAGTATAAAAAATAATTTTCTGGTTGAAGGAAGTATCTTTCTTGAGTCATATCATAATAAGTAATAGTATATATATTGACCCTTCAAATACTAAAGCAATTAAAGGATGGATTATGCTAATATATGTGATAGATATTAGAATATTCCTTACATTAATAGAGTAAAATCCTCAATTTCTGAGAAAATTATCATGATTTCATGGCCCTCAAACAAAGATAACTCGAAAGGGGGATATGTTTTCTTTGAATGATGAAAGGGAATAGAAATTAATGGAGGTTAAATGGAGGATTATCACATCTCATGAGCTTCCACTACCCACAAGTGGAGATATTTTCATGGTATTCAAGGATTCTTTGAAAAAATGGTATGGGTTTTGTGTTGATGAAAAATGACAAAGTCTATGCCTATGTTCTAAGGAAGTTAAAATCTCATGAGCAGAACTATCCAACACATGATCTAGAGTTGGCTTCTTTTATCACCGCTTTTGAAAATTTTTCTACATTACTTCTTAGAGGAATAGTGTGAAATATATACAGTTTGAAAAATCATCATGTATATTTTCACAATGAAATAGTTGAATATCTTCCAACAAGATGGTTAGAGATGATCAATTAATATGAATAATAAATTCAATACCATTAATGGAAATGAAATAAAGTTGCACATGCTCTAGGTAGAAAGGTTCCAGTAACTCATTCATTAGTGATAAATGAGCAGGTACCAATATTCATAGTGATGAAGAGTATGGACATGCGAATCATAATGGAAGGAACATCATCAATACTTTCCCAAATTATTGCACAATTGTCTCTTATCAAGTGGTTAAAGGATGCTCAAAGAGATGATATCATAATTGATAAGAATGTGGAAGGTATTAGAAAATGGAAATACTCATAGTTCAATGTTAATGAAGAAGGTGTTGTATGATTTGGTTCATGACTCTATGTACCATCAATTCTCCAATTAATGAAGGAGTTGTTGGATGATGCACATATATCAACCTATACTATCCATCCTTGAAGCACAATTACGTATCAAGATCTCTAAGAACACTATTGGTGGGAAAATATAATGAAAGATATTGTAGAATACACATCAATATATTTTTTTGGGAACTGAAGGTGGAAAGGAAAAATAAATGAGGGTACGATGCATCCATTAACCATACATACATAGAATGGGAAAAATCACCATAGAATTTGTCCTTAGACTTCATAAGACATCTAGGGAAATCTATGATATCTATGTTTTCATGGTTATCCTTAAAAATGCTACACAGATCATTATTATTCGATAATATTTCTCATTATATCGCCATGCACAGATATAAATTGGTGATGTTTTGAGGCTGTATGGTGTACCACAATCGATCATATCCAATCAAGATACATGATTCACCTACATGTTTTGGAAGAGTCTCAAACATTCTCTGAACACTGTGTTAAACATCCCCATAGACTATAAACCTTAATGGATGGTAAATTTGAGTGAACTATCCAGACACTTGACGACCTCTTGAGTGTATGCTCAATGGACTATGATGGAGGATGTGATCTACATATTTATTTGGTTGAGTTGTTTTACAAAAACAGTTCCCACTAAAGCATCCAAATTTCTACATATGGATTCCTTTATGGGAAGAGGTATTGAACAAAATCATGCTGGTATAATGTTGGGGGTCAAAAACTTCTATGTCCTGAAATGGTCACATAAATGGTGGGGAAGTTTAAGACTATTCAGCAGCACATCAAGGATTCTTAGAGCCGACGGAAAATCTATGCGGAAAACACCGAAAAGACCTTGAATATGATGTTGGAATCATGGTATTCTCTACACATCTCCATGGAATAGAGTAATATTATTTGGGACGAAGGTAATGCTTAGTCCAACGCACACCATCTCTTTTGAAATCTATGATCTCATCAGAGTGATGTCCTACTGACTAGAACATCCAACTAACCTATCTCATGTACTTGATATATTCCATATATCCCTCTTATGAAAGTATATATGATACCCATCTCGTTTACTAAACATATAGGTGGTAACATTGGGGAATGAACACTATTTTGAGGATAAGTTAGTCAATATCATAGATTCTAGAGGCAATGTTATGCAGAATAAGACAATGGACATGGTCAACATGTTGTAGAGAAACCAAAAAATTGAAGAAGAAACACATGATCATGAGTAGGAGATGAAACAAAGTTATCCTCATCAATTTGAATATGGGACATCATAATCCCAAGAATGAAATTTCATATGGGGGGATGAATGTAATAACCCAAACTCTTATAAGTGAATTATCCCTTTTGATTTAATTAAATGACTTATTTTTTAAAAATGGATATAGAAAAAATATGCAATTTATTTGTTTTATTATATCCAATTGGATTAACATCACGATTAAGGGTTATTACCATTCATAATATAGTTTTTGTAGAATGATCACTTGTCTAGTAAAAATATTATGTTTTAACAAATCCATACAACATAGAAAAATGATGTGATGGACCGAACTGATAGGATAATTCCTTATGATGCCCTATTATTAGAGCATCCACGAGATATATAATTTCTTGTATTTTCCCAAGAGAAATCCCATTATAATATCAAACAACATAAACATGAGAGAAACAATTTATGGGAGATGTTCATACTCATCGAGATCATGTCCCAAACCATGTTCACCAAACGACCCCATAAAAGCCACACAACCACAAACCATACTCTTAGGGAATATTCTTGTGTGATGAATGGTTATGTATCAACACCCCATTATTATATTATTTACATTAAATTTTTATAGAATAATTGATATTCATTCATTTTACTACTCATTTTTAAATCATAAATAATGCATTTGTTTATACTCAAATTCAGTTTGGAAATATATTGCGGTTAATTAATTTATTTTTGGAATAAATAAAATTATTAAAAACTATTATGATTAATTTAAATTTATTAAATATATATGATCATATAATTCCCCCACAAGATTATTAGGTGGAATGGGGGTGGAATGTGTGGCATTCTTCGTGGGGTCCAAATCTTTAGTGGGTTTATTCTATAGTGGGCATAGTTACCGCAACCACCATTTTATAAATGATCATATAATTTTTCTAACCTCAAATGTAATATTTAATAATTATTGAATACTGTTATTTAAAAAATCCATCATTTTTCAATGAATGTTGGTTTTCATTTAAAAATTAAATATTCACTTATTTATCTAATTATTTCTATGAAATAAATATTATTTTTCGAATAGAGACATTAAAATTATCAAAAATTGAATATTCATATTATCTGAGAGACACAATTTTTTGGGTCAAAATTAAATTCTATATAATAATATTGTGTGATTTATGACATCATAATATACAAATAGTGATGTAATAAACACAATAAAAATGGATATTCAGACAAATATATGTATTAACTTTAATATAAATTCCTTTTTTATTTTACAGACTTATTTTATAAATCATTAGTAAATCCTTTTAAATGCATAATATATTTTTTGAATTTATGTTCATTTCAATAATAATGTGACTCACATCCACATACTAAATGCTACTATTTTATTATATTCATCACATATCCTTAAAAATTAATTTCTCCCATTCCTTTTTCTAAAAAATCATGTGCAAATCCCATGGGAAAGATTGTGGTTTTGGATATTAAATTATATAGATTTGAAAACCTATCTTTGTGAGATATTAATGAATTCCCCTCTGATTTACTATATAAAACAACCCAAGATCCCACTTCTCTTCACTCAAAATACATCGGTAATGTCCTTAATCTGTCCTACCCTCTATAGGAACCTCCCAAGGTTCCCTAATCTCTCAAGAATTCTCTCTTAAATATTTTTATGTCCTAGAATCAAGTAAGGGTTTCCTTCCTTTATCATTTTTATCCATGTTTCCTTATATTATTACACCGTTTTATTTTAAAATAAAAATTATGGGGTATATTTTAGTACCTCCTCAATAATTCCATTATTACGTTTGAATAATAAGATACCCCTTTCTATCTAATTAATCTCTCCCGTATACATGTGTCAAAATGATGAAATTTCATAAGAGTTATTTCATTCATCCTCTTTCTTTGAGTTTATTTATTATTTTACAAATTACATTTTAAAAATAGATTAGGTTGTGACATGTATTTATATGAACCAATTACATTCAATTTATTGTATATAATATGAGAGACCCCTTTATCTCTCATAAAAAATTTTAATGAATTTTTATGCCACGCCATTATACTGGAGAAATTGCATCGTGATTTTCCATTCCAAAATAGTTGTGTAGTGAAAACAATACCCATTCCACTATCAAGGTTATTTACCTTTATGGACATATACCTTTTTATCATGGACTTAAATGTATATATTCCACACTCATTAATTGTGGAATGAATTATGATGAATAATGAATCCATGTTTTATGATCTATGTGGAACACTTAAGCATGAGAATGAAATGAATGTGATAGGGGCACTGAGAATTTTATAGCACTCTAATGCATTGGGTAATATTTTGTATCATTATAATTAATGTTGGGAAAGGGGTTTACCTGACTCTTTTAAGGGACTTATTCCACTATGATGTCTTGACATTTTATCCTTGACCTATAATGTAATATTTTATGTTATTCCCACACTTTAATGTTTTTATTGTCATTATATATCGTGCCATTATGTTCATGTTTATTTTATACTCCATTAGTATGACTATTTTATAACATGTATTGTCTTCCTCCTATCATTCCATGTTTATTCTCATTCTAGGCTTTATATATCACCCATTTTTTATGTATTTCGTTATGAGATCAGATTCAATGTTATGTTTGAAGGAATATTTTGGTAAAGTAAAGGAATATTTCAATAATATTGTTGTATTCCATGTTTTATGTTGTTATGTAATGTTCCTAATTTACTAAGACACAAGACATATCAATCTTTTGGGATGTATTATGTGAAATTTTATGTCATTGAATTCATTTTTGACTATAATAAAAAGAACCATGTTTATATAAATTCTTCTATTTTATCATGATATGCATGATACATTATATTTTTCTCATCATTAAATTTAGAAACACGGTGTAGTGAATGTGACAGAATGAATGGGTGTAGATATTGAAGTACATACATCTTATATAGAGAAGACAATGTAGATGTTATATTTGATAAAATAATTTTTTTGGGGGTTGATGGTGAAATATTCTCATATACTATGGAATTATTCACATATCTAGTAGTAAATGTGGAATTAGAAATCAAATTAAAAAGATTAGTTGAATGATCTTTTAGATGGAATGCTAGATTACTTCTCAAGGATAAGAATATATAGAGGTATAGATTTTACACACGATCTTTTTTCCTAATATGAAAAATCCTAATTTAGATATATTTAATTACAATATTTGAATAAACATGTTTTTGTAGATACGTTTAGATTTTTAGAGTTCATTAAGAACATTTGTATATTTTGGAATAAAAGTTAAAAGAACAAAATAATGTGGTGGGTTATTGAGGCCCCTGTTTTCTTTAGTATAAAAAGAGAATGTGAAAAAATTGGGTGTCCATGAAGGTATATTGGGAGTGAAGAAATGATTTCCCGCCACTATAATATGTCATTAGTAAACAACTATTTCCATTTGGGGGGGTTTTTAATGTGGAAAAAACTTACCTTTCTATGATACTCTAATTCATTGACTATTTTGGTATTGCTTTTCAGGAAATCCATCTATATTGAATGGACATGGTGGAGGGTGTTGTGATGTGTAGGATATATTTGAAATGATTGAAATCAGTTTTTTATCATAGGATCAAAAATTATATGTGGGTAAATATATTTTGATTATATGCGGGGTTTTAATGTTTTTATTAGTCGATTAATTAACCTATTAATCGAATCAGCCCTAATAACATAGAAAATATCTCTTTTTATAAAAATTTTCAATTATAATCTTGAATAAATTTTGTCTTCACCTTATGAAGAATTTTTAGATGATCCAATATTGGAGGTATGTGACATGATATGGCTGATTCGGTCTCATGGGAGCTTCGACTAACAACTCTGGTGTTAAATAATGTTTGAGATATTTTTTCTCCATCCAACCACATAACATGATAACTACCTTTTATTTAATTTATCATTGTTTAAATGGTTGTCAAAAAAATTGATTTTTATTATTCTATACCTTTCTAAACAATCCTCTTTATGTTAGACTATAAATGGTTGTAGGAATTCTTAGCATACATGAATTTAAGTTGATGTTTGAACGTCGATCATGTGATGATGCTCTCAATGAACCAAAAAAATAATATTTTCAAAATTAAGGAGAAAATATCCTTTTCATTTTGAGAATGTGTATATTGTTTATAAAATTATTTTAAATTTTTTACTTATATTCTTAAACCATTCATCACCTTGATCATATGGCTTTTTGTGTGGGCATAGCCTTTGGGACCATGTTTAATTATGGTCACAGGTGTCTACGGGGGAAATGATTCACTTTCATTTTATTATTGTTATATATATATATATGTTCTATGTCTACTATTTGTGATTTATTTCCTTTAATTATATTCCTACTGGTATTCTAAATAGGTGGATTGTTTTTGATTGGGGACAACTTTGAGGGTAATTTTAATGTCCTATAATGAGGATGACATAGAATTTGTGAGGGGTGCGATAGCAGTGAGGGTTTACATGGGATGAAATGTTAGGTTATAAACTCTTGAGGTGTGACCTGAGGTAGAAATGTTGAATAAATACCATGTATTCTAACACATGAATGGGATAGGAATTGATAGTTTTTTTCGCATGAACTGAGAGTCTTGAGGCTTGTATCTGTTATAGAGATCAGGTGGTTAAAAAGTTATTAAACTCTATGGAAAACATTAGTTTTGAAAATGATTCTATAATATAATTAATTAAATTAGGACCTTGGGTTTATATAATATTGTATAGATAATGACTTATTCATACATGATTATATGTTGTTTCATGTGTATTTATTAATTTTCTAGACATACACTCTTATATGAGATCACTAATGTCCCAGATTCATTAATGGAGTCCTACTAGGTATAAACACACAAAATTAATTTTAATATCAATTTTCACGTAGTTTCCTTCGGCAGAGAAACAAGAATATGAAATTACCCAATGAAATTGGGAAATGATATAGAGCATGGTAGATAGAGGGATTAAATGGACAGACCCTAAGGTGATTAAAAAATGTTTACTTCTATTCTTTTGTTCTTTGTACCTATTTTAGCATGTCATGTTTTTAGGCTTTTCATTAATATTGTGTATAACTAGTGAAAATTTCAATACATTTTTTGAATATTTATTTAGATTTTTAATTGTTTTATTACTTATACTTAAAATTATTAATTTTGTAGTATAGTACCCCTTTAATGGAATTTAGACTCTCATTTCTATTAAGAAACCACTTCCGTACATGGATATGAATATGAGGCTATGTGTTACTAAGGCTCGAGATTCATTATTTATGTTGGTGAATCACATACATAGAAATTATGAAATAGAAGACTACATAGAGTGTCATTTTTTAAAATCCATTAATTTATAAGGTCATTAAGGCCTTTGGAACTCACATTCCCAAGAATTCTATAGTAATAAGTGTTATTATCTAATCATATATAACTAGTATCATTTGAAAATTTAAAATTAACAATACCCTATATTACATATTTATCATTCATGTTGTTAACTTTCATAACATTGAGTGATCAACATGTAATTCTCAGATTACCCGCATCATTCTTAAAAGAGTAACCTTTATTTTAGGACTCTATTGTATACAAGGTTTCTTTTGAATACAGGATACTATGTAACCTGTTCCATAGTTTTATAGTCCTATCATAATAATATAGTGTAAATATAACTGTCCCCCAATTACGAAACTCTTATTATTCAATAATATCACATCTACAAATTAAAAATCACTCAATTTAGTTAAATATTACAACTTAGGACACATGGAATGAGCATCTAGAATAAAGGACAATTACTTAAATATTTAAACATGAAATCTACTCAAAAAATCAGAAATATAAATGTCTTTTTCAAATAGAAATAAAAGTCCAATAATATTTCAACACCTTTATATAGTCAAATATATACTAAAATAGATATAGATAAAATCATCAATAAAATTATAAGTAATATCTCAAAGAGAAAATTTCTTCACTAAAATAGGGTAATGTGGAAAAACATTGATTATTGAAGGGTAAAATCTATTATGTAGATATCCTCAATTGATGATCTAGTTATCTCCCTCAAATATCTATAAGAACTATTCTCCTGATGTAGAGAATTAGTATGAAAAGAATAATGGGGGTTAATTGTATTTAGGAAAAATTATTTTCGTTATAGTTAATTGATTTCATACTCATTAATTTCATGAAAATCCTAACGGGATACCCTTATAAATCAAACTCGAAACACCTAAAAATGATACAGAAAGTGAATGGTTGAGTAGTATAAATAATCATAAGTTAATGATAATATTACCTGATAACATATAATAGAAAATTCTATCATTTACATTCAAATTTTTTATTTTTCCTCTTCTTAATATGCATTCCTTAATCATTGAAGAATACAAGATTAATGTTCGAATATATGATGTTTTGGGGGATGAAATCACACATTATGTGGGAGTAACAATAATATAAAATTATTCATTATATCCACATGTTTTGATAGTTAATATAGTTGATAAATAAATAATTTACTATAGTAGAAAATTATTTCTTATGATTTTTGAGGCATCAAGTTGTGAAACTGAATGAAAAAATACCATTGTAGTTCTACAATGGGGGATTTTCGTGTGTCCTGTTTTATTCATTTAACCATGAAACTATTCTATGAACATTTAGGAATATTTAATTTATTTATCTACAAACAAAAAAAAATTAAATTATAAAATATTTTAAAAAGCATAACCATAGTGAATATCTCATTATTAATATTTGATTTGGAAAATAATTTCATTGAAAACACCATGTTTTTTTGAGAGACTATACTAGGACCAATGGATAAAATTTTTCCATTTTAATATTTGATATCATTAAGTAGTACAGAAATCATAAAATAAATTTGAAAGTGAATGTGGGATTAGAATTACCATTACCATTCATGTATGGTATATATATCATTTACTTTATATATAATTGTTAATCATTATCTACATCCTAAATTAATATTTTTCAATATGAGTTTATATTTTCGATGTGTGATGAAAAACATTAGCTCTAACCCTATGATAATGGGTATATTTTTCAGATTTTATGAATATATTGATGTTCTAGTAATGATAGAGTATAAAAATATAAACTAATATATTGGATTATATATAGGTATCAGATGCATGAATTCCAATTTACATTCAACAATGTATTATCAATAAATGATGATGATGTTTTGAGGTCCCCGTTATCCCTTAGTCTAGTGATGTATCATAATTTGGTTAATGATCACAATTTAAGGAAATATTCATCTAATGGTATTCCCAACATGGATGGTCATCATATATAATGCATTCATAATTTTTTCATTACAAATTCCAATTTTTCAATTGGTATATCTCCACGAACCCTACCCGACACATTGATAACACCTCTGAAAAAATAATATTTAATTTATTCAATTTCTTTTCATATTGAACATGTATTATACCAAAAATGACTCAAGAATATTCCATGGGATGATTATGTCTAGGTCAATGGGTTTAATTTAGATGTGATTATCGTGCACATAGAATGTTGTCAATGATATAGAATAAGGTACATATATTTATTTACATTGATTATTTAAAAATAAATTTTAATATTTAACTTTTATAAAGATTAATTTTTGACAAATTAGGTATGGATGTGAATTTTATTAGTGTACAATATATAAATATGGATGATTTCACATTCATGGGTACTACTAATAGAGCTCAAATTATGAGGTTCCTAGTACTGTGGTTGTACTTTGTGCCTAATATCTAATAACTCAATACAATTAAATAACTTATATTTTAAATTAATTGTTATGCATATTTGATGGTTTGAATGAAAACTGTTGAATGTGTCAGTTTTGAAAATCTCAAATCAATAATGTCCAAAACACAATAATCCTAGGTCAGAACTACAATGTGATAAGTGACTGTTCTAAAATATTATTTTTTTCTTTTCTGTTTTTTTTTAAAAATTAATGTATATCAAAAGAATGAATAATTGAGGGATTGTTATTTTGGATTAAAATGTGTTATCAGTCAAAATAATGCACCAAAATTTATATAATTAAAAAAATTCCCTCATAGAAAAACATAATTAAAATAATTTATTATAAATTACATTGTTGAAATGTTTGTATTTTCAAGAAAACCAAGGTTCAAATTTATGAAAAAACCTTCATGGGTACTATGTGGACATTATAAAATCTAGATTCAATTTCATTGATTTACTAAAAATATTTAGCATTCTGTATGATAATGTTATAATCAATCAAATTCTCACCCAATGTCACTGGAAAATATTCCAAGTAAATTGTAGTAGCTCTCAAGGGACCACTACTCAATTATTTTGAAAGACATTGTTATTATAGAAATTTATATATACCATTAATGTTTCCTTGTTTTTGATTAAAAAAATCCATATTTAATTAATGAAAAAATTATAAAATTTGAGAAATTATTCATATTAAAATTTTAATGTATATTTTATTTTTTATCTACTGAAAATATAGTTTATAGATGTCCATTTTTGTTATACTACACAAATACAATGAAAAAGTTGATTATTATTAGAAAAAAATCAAATAACATTTGTATGTGTACATTTGAATGTATGTAAAAGTGATTGGTTGTTCAAATATATTAAATGTTTCCAAACTATATATAATATTTCATATTTTTACCAGTATATTGTAAAATAAAAGGTGAAATAAATGTAGAAGTATATATAAAATATTAAGGACTTGTTGTCATATTAAATTAAATTGAGGTTATCAAACACCTATGAACCACTATAAGTGTTTAGAGACTTAGATTGTTAGGTTTTGTTGATGGATGAGTTCTGAAGTAGGATAATATATATTTTGGGAGAATTTAAAGAAGTGTTTTTATGATATTTGATATTATATTAGCATTTCTGATAGTGTCATCAAGATCATGATCATTTAATTTAATTCCACAAAGAAAGGTATATATGAAAAAAAATTTAACTAAAAAACCACATTTTTTTAATGAAATCCTCAATATAATGTATGGAAAACTGTAGAGTTGATAATTAAATAATTTGAATAATTTTTTTCTTAAACTAAAATTCACATCAATTTATAAGAACAAATCCTTTCAAAATATATTCAATGAAATGTAGATAAAATACAAGGAGAAAATTAGAGTAGTGGATCAAAAAATCTAATTATATGACAATTTAATAATCTAATTAATTATTAAAATATACATATTTTATTCTATATTAATATTAATAAATTATATATTATATCTTAATATTAATTATAAGAAGAATACCTAATTATTTGAACAATATGATAATAATATTATTTATACTAAATTAATTTTCAAGCATTTCATTATTTTTAGAAAATTTATATTTCCAAATTTTATAACTATAATTTAAAAAATTATATCTATTTATATATCATTGAAACAAGATTAGATTATAGTTATTAATTGGAAATTTTTTATAAAAGTTCATTTTTGGGGAGTTATAGAAAATATTGATTTAAAAGAAAACTAAATTTTGATATAGTAATAAAAAAATATACATTATATTTTGGTATTATTTCATAACTTAATTAAATAATTTTGAAGAATCATAATAAATTATATTTAATTTAAAAAATTATTTCACTTTCTTTTTATAAATGTTTTTTAAATAATATGATATTTACCGTTAAAAATATTTTCTATCATCCTTTGTGATTTAATTTTAGATATAATTTATTCCACATAAAAAATACATTTTTCTAAAAATCCATATTTAAAATTAGAATTTTTAAAATTTTAAATGAGTACACTTCTATTTAAATCATTATAAATTTTTATTTTGGTAAATTTTTTAGTTATTCTTATAATGAGTTAAATTTTATTAAAGGGGTAACAAATATTTTGAAAATGAATAAAATAGATGAAATAATTTTCTAAATTTTATTTTATGTCCATATATTGACCATAATGTTTTTAATACGAGTTATTCTAGTTAATTTCTTTAATAAGTAATTAATATATTTTAATCATTTTAAAAAATTCCATGTGTATGCTCCCCCAAACTTATAAACGAACATCCCCTCTACAAAAATTTACAAATATAATGATTCTACTATTTCAAACAATACCAACCCCTTTCCATTAATATCATCTAATAAAATTTCCTTTTTGACATATTTTTCATAGAATATCATTCTATGATGGTTTTAAATATAATATTAATATGGTTTTCAAAAGAGGGGGTATAGTTTTTAGCCAATTGTTTTAGTTTTTATTTAATCTTTTATCTCTTTCAAACATCACGAAACCATTGTTAAATGATAAAATAATTATAAAAAATAGAAATAAATTTTATTATGTTTGTGTTATATTATTATGATTTTTCCTGTTTTCTTTTGATTTATTACAAAAGATTATTATTTTTAAACCCTTAATGATTTTCGTTGATTAAATGCGATTCTCATTTATCCTCAAACATGAATTTCATATTTTTTGTCTCAAATAATATTTTCTATTATAAACTACATTATAATTTTAATTTATATTTTGAGGATATATCAATACACTATATTAGGATTTGTGTGATTAATATAATGGTGGAGAGATAAATTATTTATGTAAAGATCAATAGTTTTTGAGGAAGACTGAAAATTCGTTTATAGTACTAAAATCATTCAATTTGATGATGCTATTTTATAAACATAACAATCTACCATTTTGAAAAAAATACTATATTTTATTTACCGAATTTTCTACAAATATAATATTCTCTTAAAAATGGTTGTATATAAACCCAGAATTTTATGTTTATTTCAATAGTTTACATAAATGTCTAAATAGGTTTTTTGAATTGTCATTTAATTATCAGATGTTCTGCAATTCTGTTCACAGCTACAATATTCAAAAAAAATTGTTGCTTCTATATTTTGATAATTTTATGGGAAGTAAATGTCATAATTTTTTTTATTATTGATCAATTGGAAAGACAATATTTTTTAAAAAAATTAATTTTTCTGGAAATGTTTTGAATATTATGATATGTTCCTTTAATTTTAATTATTATTTTTTAAAGTATGATGTCTAGTTTTTTAAAATATAAGTATCATAAACTAATATTTTCCAATGGTGAAAATAATGGTTAGGAGACCTGACATTAACGATAGATGAATGTATGGTATAAATCCTATAGTTTCACAACAGTTCTATGTATGGTTTGGCCAATATAATTTTTATATATTACAATTTATGGTTTTATAACCAAACTTTAGATGTAGTGAAAAGTATGGATTGGAAACCCAGCTTTAGTAAAAGATTAAAGTAAGGTTTATAAACCCTATATTCACTATAGTTCAATGTATTTTTCAGAAATCCTACAATTGTGATTATCCCACCACTACTTTGATGAACCTTTTGGAACATTAATGGACCATACATTTGAGGAAACCTACATTCATTGAACCCTAAATTATTGAATGATTCTATGATGAAAAATACTTTTGGTGAACCTTACATTCATTATCTCTAATTTCCTGAACCCTAGATTTATTGAACAGTACTTTCTGTTTCACCAATTTTGGTGAACACTAAATTTTAAACACTCTACTTTTATGTAACCTACATTCATGTACCCTACATCGAGTGAACCCTAATTTCATGAACCCTACATTTGGTGAACTCAACATTCATGTACCCTACATTCAGTGAACCCTAATTTCATGTACCCGAATTTAGTGTACCCTAATATTGAGTACCCAAATTTTTTGTACCCTAAATTAATGTACCCTACTTCACGTACACTACATTAGATTACCCTAATTTTAGTACCCTAATTTATTGTTTTTTCTTTGTTCTTTTATGCTAAACGTAGATTTACTCCATATTTATATGGATTATTTCTAGAAATTGTTCTTCCATGTAAATTCACATTAAATCTGAGGATAATGATCCTACAAATTTTTATTATTTTCATGCAATTTTTAAAGGGAAAATTAATAAATTTTTAAAAATTATTTTTCCAATAATGCTAGAGGATTCATTATTATTTACTTTAGGATTTTGCCTCTACATATCATGATTAATTTTAACTATGATTAATTTGGATTGAAGAAAATTAAACAATAAATTATTAAAACTAAAAAATAATATTATTCTGGAGATATTATTGTAATATTTACTCAAAATTATTTATAGGTTATTTTATTATTATTTATCTATAGGAATAAAGAGGCAACAGAGATGTGATTTTTGTGGAAATATTTGTAAAATATCAAAAATCAATTTTTTTTAATATCTAAAGAAGGTAGAGGTGATGGAAATTCTGAATATTATATATATATATATATATATGTATATCAATAAGGAAAAAAGAGACCCATAGGTTAACATATTTGATACTATATTATTCATATCAGAAGTACTATAACATTTGAAATTGCATGCTCTCTCAAGGGATGAATTTCATCTACATTGACTTCTAATGCCTTGAAAATATGTTCTTATACAAATATCAAAAACTAATATATGTCCTTTCATTGATTATATTCTATTATCAATTGTCTATGTCTATAATACTCTTTCCCATATCTCACATGTACTTTATATTTTTCAATTTATTATTTTACACACAATGTATTCTTTGTCATTCTTCTTACTTGGGTTGTCACTCCTAGATTTTAAAGACAATATCCAATGGTTGTGACTCCCTATATCCAATGTTATGACATTATGGGTTGTGACTCCCTGTGTCTAATGTTAGGTTGTAAGGGTTGTGATACCCTATACAAAAGTGAGTATAATTTTTATCCCTCTACTAGAAAAGGAAAGTATAATTTGGTTAAGAAAACCCACAAAAGTAATTTCTATTAAAAACATATCTCTCGCTGATTAGAGAGGTTAAAGAGTAGAGTATGTCCTCTATAGATAGAACTATTATAAATAAACACCATTGTTTTATTTACCTTATCTTCTACTTATTATGTATAATAATTAATTTCAATAAATAATTTAATTAATCAATACATATTGTTTAAAATATAAATCTGGTTTATTCATCCCTATCTAGACCATATGTCAATATCAGTTCTGACCAAACAATTGTTATCCGGGGACCACTTTCCAAAGAATAGTTTATATATATCAATAAATTTATTTATTCTAATAACTAGTATTACTGGGTTTTCCTATTCAAAATTTGGAAGCCCTTTTATAGAGTATACTATTATATTTAATTCTGATAACATATTCATAATCCTCATAGTCTATGTATAATGATATTACAATATAACAGTATTGAACTTGAATGATGCTTTGATTTCTTAGAATCCATCAAACGTTTACGGAAGTGATTATGACTACTAGGGATCCCAAATAGAGGCTTACCTAAAATATTTTATCACCAGGAAATTTTGTATAATGTAAAAATAGTACACACTTGTTAATGGATACCCATATTCGTATAACAAAATTTATGCTACCAGATATGTTTTAATAATAAAAGTGAAAATATTTTATGTTGTTATATATAATGAAGTGATTTAGTCACGTATCTACTCATAAGACACTCCAGGAAAGAGTTATGACTCTAAAAATCACTCACCATTGATTTTAAAAATTGATATGAACCAAGCTTGTGATGCTTCTTGATATTTACCAATAAATCATGATGGGTAAAGATAAAAGTGAAAACTAAATTTTCCATATATTAATAATATTTATAAATAAAAAGAATTTAGTTGGGGAATATCTTCAAAATAAAGTATATGTTGAAATATTCCAATGAGACTTACCCAGGATATGGCATGCAAAAATTATTTCCATTTATGGAAGAGAGAATTATAAAGAGTACACACTTAGTGAATTCATCGGATCACTACTGCAACATTAATTGTAACTGAAGAACATCTGTAATAAGGAGACCACAGAAAAGTGGTGTAGATTTTAAAACATTAGATGTTTTTTCTACAAACACATTTAATTTTTATCTACAATATAGTGAAAAAAGATATGACTTATACTTATTTTGTATTTAAAAAATCAATATAATTAATGGATTCAATAACTGGTTTAGAAGAATCCCTCAAAAATAAAAATATATAGCAGATAAAAAATTTCGTAAAAATATTTATTCATAATATGTAACATGTTATGAGTGTAGGATAAAATTTATTATAATGATATATTGTCATAAATATAATAATAAACAAAAAAGTGGATAAAAAGGCATTGAAAACAAGTAATATTTGTACGAAAGAATTTGATTTCAGTGAAATATTTTGAAGTGAAAAATAATGTTCTATCTTATACATCATTACATCACTATATAAGGTTAGTAATTCATGTTTTAATTTTGTATTTTATGATTTTGACAATGATTTTGATAATATGAATATTGTTTTTTACACGATGAAATTGAATGATTTAACAAATTTATTTTCAATGATGAACATTCATATAAAAATCATAATGAAAACAATGAGAAATTTGTATTTGAAATTAATATATACTTATATTAGAATAAAAAGCAATTACACTATTCTTAAACTAATCATTTGAATGTTTATGAAAATTTAAAATCTATTCAATATTTGACTGAATATTTGAAATAGAAATTTGAATTTCTAAAAAAATGATTACCGTCTTTATTAAAGGTCATGAGAAATAAAATGAGATTAATAATTTGAATAAAACAAATTAAAATAAATATAGTTTTAGATATGATAAGAGAGTACCCCAAATTGTATAAAACACATTGTGTAAAAAGTAAATATTATAGTACTTCAACTGTTACTTGATTAGAATGTTGCATAAAATGTCATTATTCAAATGAATATTATTATATATTTAAATAATCATTGGGATTTACAAAAAAATATATTTCTGAATCATTAATATCTATATTAACTTATAATGAATGTTTAGATTTTTAATTGGTACCTAATGAAATTACTATTAATTATATTGGACCCAAATTATATTGGGTACCAAAATTTTCAAGTAATTAATTTTAGTAACAACGATTCCATGGTTGTCTCAAGAACAAAACATGGTACATGGTCAGTAGATTCTCTAGGAATATGACTGGAGATTCATCAAAATTTTCTAATTAAATCACATGTGATGGAGGAACTATTTTAATTGGAGATAATTAAAAATGAAATGTAAAATGTTTTATTAAATTTTATATTTCGAATTCTACAGTTATTTCAAAAAAAATATATGTTATATTAAAAAAACATAATATAATTAGTATATAAAAATTATGTGATGATGTAATGGAAATTAAATTTAAAAATTATAATTTTTTAGTGATTAATATTATTTTTAATTATTCAATGGAAATATAAAATAAAATATTTATATTCTTGAATTTTCTGAAATATTTTTTACCAATTTATTTAATTGAATGTTGTAAAAAATGATAACATATAATTTAAGGTCATGTAATTTTCATAATTCTACATAATTTCTCAGCACTTGAGAATGTGATAAAAATACCATACTTGAAGACATAACAATTTCATTTTACAATGCTAGCATGAAACGAATGAATAAAATAAATTCATAAAGTCTCATCAATTAAATAATTAATAATAATCCATTATAGTTATTGCATCTTGATTTATTTGATCCCAATAAAATTTCTAGTCTTCATGGAAGGAAACATAACTTAGTTATTTTTGAATATAATATTAGATAAACATGGTATAAATTATTTCTCATAAAAACAATATATTAACTAGATTTACCACTTTTTTTGGAAATTATATAAAAATAAAAAAGGGTGTATGATTACTTATTTTCATTGTGATAAATGTTTGATTATAATAATTTTGATATTGAAATATTTTTCAAAAATATGGTCAATTTTCATTATTTTTCTACTCTAATAACACCACACCAAAATGATTTTGTAGAATGGAAAAATATAACACTAATTTTAATGGATCAAAAAATGTTAACTGAATATAATTTGAATACATATTTTTGGTGTGAGAATATTTTTTATAATTTTTATATGTAAAATATAATTAAAATAAAAACATTATTAAAGAAAAATCTATTTTAATTATTTAATAATGAAAAAAAAGATAGCTACGTAATAGTTTTTGGTTGTAATGGTTTTATATTAAATTATATGGATAATTTATATAAATTTGATACTTTGAGTGATAAAGGTATTTTGGTCTGTTAATATAATAATAGAAAATAATATAGAATTTATAATAAAATATAAAATTTTATTCATTAATCTGTTCATGTTATTTTTGTTGAAAATAATGTCTAAATAAATTTGGATTCAAATGTTTTCGAAGATGGGTTTAGAGATTTTAATTTCTATGGAGAAAAAAGTCATGATAAAAATGAATGAATTGTTGGTTTGAAAAATCCTTATAATGTTAATATTTCATATGGATTAACTTTAGTATATAATAAATTATGTACAAATTTATTTATAATATTTATTTAGGGAATTATGAATATTAAAAAACTATAGAGATGCTAGTTTTTTAAGAATATTTTCAATGTGATGTATTGAATTTAATTTTTTTGCTATAATAATTAAAATATAAAAAATAAAAATATATAAATAAATAAATAATATAAATGAATAAAATATTATTATTCAAATATATATATGTATAATGAAATATTTTAAATAAATAATATATTTATAATAATAACAAATGAAAACATAATAAATATATTTATGTTATAAAAATAAAAATATATAATAAATAAAAAAAATATGTATAAAATTTTATCATGTATCATATTGAACATATTTAATAAACATAAAATGAATAATATTTTTTAATAATTATATTCAAAATTCTTAATAACATAAATTATTTTTAAAAAAGGATATATAATATTTTTTTTATTTTTAAAAATACTATGTAAAATTTTAAAATTTTTTAATTATTTATATAGTATAATTTTTTTTTCTATTTGAAAATTACCTTTCTATTTATAATATTGTATCTAAATTATTTTCATGGAAAATATTAATTAAATAAATGAATAGTTTTTGGTATTATCATGGAGGTGGTTATGAAAATTTATTATAATAAAATAATATCACAATAGATGGATGCTATATTTCTGTCACATCAATAGAGATTAATTATGGTCTAGTGGGGGAAAACATTATCTTTTATTATTAATATGGAGCCTTGCCTCAAATAATTAATCACATGACAGGTGATTAATTCATCATTCCTCACATGTATTCTAGAATAACTCGCCCATTTTAAAGTATAAGTGATATGTTGAATTTAAAATCCACTAAATATGCCCTATATGATAATTTATGGGAATAATTGATGATAATTTTAACCCATAATGTTTGAACTTGAGTCATCCTCTAGTGGGAGGAATGAAATTAAAAAATATATAATATTCAAAAAATTGGTAATTTCAATATCATGTTATTTATTAATAAAATTGAATAATTTTTTTTGAATAAATTGAAATTGAATATATGTCATATGGGAAAAGGATCACACAAATTTTTGAATAACATGGTTCACAAATTGGGCTAGAACATTAGAAGATAAAATCCTATTCAAGTGGAATTAAAGTACAAATTGAGAGCACATCTAAAAAATATCAAAAAATATTAGTTGTTAATATTTATATATAATATAATATAAAAAAATATTTTGTTAAAATATCAATATTCATTCGATATAAAATGTTAAATAGAAAAATATTTTGTAAAAATAAAAATAAAAAATAAAACCATGTAAAAATGAAATAAATGTTTCCAATTTATAATGAGATATAATGTAATATAATAACTAATAAATACACTAAAATTCAAATAATTAAGGAAAACATGGACAAAAGATATTGTGTAGGTCTAATTTATAATTGGAGGAATTAAAAAACTATGATGGTTTTATTTTCTAGTATAATGAAATTATAGTGGATGGAATTAATGGAGACAGAGAGCATTATTCTTAATAATGACCAGACAATCATTGTGTATGGACCCCATACTGGTATAAGTGTTACCATATTTAAACTACATCAATTGTTTTAGCCAGATAGGTACTATAAACAAGGATTTAAAAGGATATAGTGACTACACTAGATTAAATTATGTGTGTTAACTAAGAATACACTAGGACATAACAATCTTACTCTATCATCTTGTATAAATATTATTTAGAAGGGGAATAAAGTAAAAAAATTACATTCCGTGTGGAACTCTATGAAGATCATATATACCTTATCATAATCATCAATGTAATATTGAAAATATTTTAATAGAATATATATATACCCATCCATATGAATTATATTTTATGAAACTGTGTTCTTTTATCAACAAATAGGGAATAGATTATAAAACAGATATATTATTTGGAAATTTTCAGAATACATCATCAATAGAACTTTATATGGTGGAGATTTTCAAATTTCATCATTTTCAATACTTCCCCTGAATAGAAATATATAATATTATCCTCAAACCCTCTATATATTACGACATTATAGATCCTTTAACTTATACTATTTCTTTAAAATATTTCATTGTATAAAATTTAATTTTTTCCCTTTTTCCAATCAATTTAATTGAACTTATATGTAATTTCTCATATCTATTATTAATGGGGCCATATTTCCCTATATATCTTTCATCCAAGCATGTTTCAATGTTTAAACTACAATTAATGGGTTAATTGTATGATATACTAAAATATTTTTATCCTTAATAACATGTGTTTTAATAATTTTGGGTGTATTTTTTATAAGTATGCCTCAATTATATGGTTTATATGAGCTAATTTTATTTGTGTTACCAGCCCATATCATCCCCATTATAATATAATTGAAGATGCATAATCCAGAGGCATGAATTCACATATACAATAGGTTTCAATGTAATGTTGATGGTCTAGGGTATTATTATGGTGATATTGTACCCTCATATGTAGGAAACCATTAAAATATATAAAGAAACATCAATTACATCTGAAGCGGGAAATCATAAAATCAATATAACTTATCTCCTCTAAAAGACTAGATCAATGAGAGTAGTTAGAATTTTCTATATTTTATGTCAGTTCATCTTTAACCAGTACCGTCATATTCAAGGGATGTTCAATGGATTATTATGGACAAAATTAATGTGATAATCCATGATTTCTATTCATTCTTTTGCGGTTTAGATATATCAATTACCACTATCAGTAATAAATATTTTTATTATAATATAATTTTTTCTAATTTTATTTTCATTTTTATGTGGTATAAAAAATATTAAACATGATAATAATTGTCTAGGAAATTTAATTCATTCTTATTTTCATTCATATATTAACCTTCTGTTACTGATAGAGTACCAAAATATACATTATTAAATTATATGAGATATCAGTATGAAACACAAGTAGTTAGGTTAAGTTTGATCATTGGAATTACCATAATCTATTTCCACGTTTTGTAGTCACAAAAATCCACCATGTTAATGATATAATGAAATTCAATGAATGTTATTAATTTCCTAACATCGCCATTTGAGCATAGTCTAAAAACGGAAGTCAATTATCACCAAAAGCATTCCAAAAGTAACAATTAGAAATTCAAAATTTTCATGTGGTATATCACCTTCACCTTTATTTCAAAACTCTCTATGAAATTAGAAAAGTAGGAATTTAATTTATTCAATTATGATTTTTACCCCTTATAACTAACCCAAAAAAATTGTTCAATAATGTTCGAGTGGATGATTGTGCATTGAATGATGATTTTACAAAAGATATGATTATAAGTAATATCGAATGTTGTTCATGAAATTGAATAATATTAGAATATTTTTTAGAAATATTATATAAAAAGAAAATAAAATATCAAACATACGTAAAAATAATGAATAATTAACTTATTTATTTATAGATATTAAGTAATTGTTCCTGAAAAATTATGAATGATTTTACCATCACCAGTACTTCTATTACATATCAAATTAAGACATGGTGTGTAAATTAGTTTTATTTTATCCCTAATATCTAATTAATCAAAAAAATAAATGGAACATCACATTAATCCAATTTGTATGGATATTTTTAAAAATAAAAGGTGACATTCCATGATTTAACATTTGAAAATATAAAGTTCATTATCTTCTATATACCAATAATCATAGATTAAAGTCACTATATGAAAAAACATCATCCTAAAATAGAAACAAAAACATGATTTTTTTCAAATAATTCACATATTTTAATTCATATCATCATAAATAATTTTTATGGAAACAATATATTGTAAGAACATGTAATGGATTTCATAAACATTCCTAAAAATTAAAATAATACAGAAAAATAAACAATACATGGACAAATTGTGGCACCTCATTTTAATGAAAAAATTATTATCTTGTTGGTATATTTATTTATAATTTTGTTGCTCACATCAATGATTTTTTTAGGGTATATAGGGGAAGTCAGGAACATAGAAAAAATTTATATTGAATTGAAGAAATTAAGTACAATGAATTGATATATTTCAAGACATAAATTAACTCACTCTTAATGTCACAAGTTATTTTTTTTCCACTAATTTCAGTAGTTATTTGAGATAAAACACTAATTATGATAAACAAAACCATAGTATCCTTGGAAATTGATTTAAATTAATTTTTTTCCTTATCGTACATATAGATAAACCCATCATCAAATAATGAAACAGATAAGTAATTAAATTTAGGGAATTATTATTATTACTATACTCATGATCTTGGTAATTTATTATACTACCAATAATCAAATTAATTATTCTTCATGATAGTTACGAAATAAATAAAAAAAATACTATATAGGTAATTTTTTATAATAATTTTCAATAAAAATTTCGTATGCATTTCTAAATGAAGAACATGTGATAATATTTATTGATCTATATAGTGATTTGAAAAATATATATCTTTTATCATGTTTGAATCATTAAGTATTTGAATTAATACATATAAATATAAATATAAATATAATTCAAAAATGAAAAATGTTATTTCACATGTTTACAACACTTCCAATGAAAGAGAAATTATTAAAATACTATTGATAAGAAATTAAATATGTAATTACAATCCATATAACATAGATTATTAATATAATTATAATTATTCTAATATTAAATATTATATTATTATAAATCAATTTATATCAAATTAATCGATTATATTTTAAGATATAATTACAAAAATAATAATTATTTATGACTAAAAACATTTAAAATTTCTTTTTAACACTTTGATGAAATATATTTTATAGTATAAATTTAATATTTGAAATCATAATATAATAACAATATTTATTTTTTTTGGTTTTCGTAAAATGTTAATTTCTTGATGAATAGTGAAAAGTAAAAATTATCATTTAAAACTACCTATTTGTTTAAAAATGTTTAAAGATTTAATTATATTTAAAATTTGTATTAATCTAAAAATACCTTAAATATATTAAAAATTGAAATATATGTCATTTAAATTGATTTCAAATTGAAATTTTTTATAAAAAATATCTGATAATTTTGAGAAATTTCTATTTGGAAATGTGATTTTCCATCTAGTCTACAAGTATAATAATAAAATATAATATGATATTTTTTTCAATTTAAATAAAAAATATAGGATAAAATATTTGGAATCTTAATAATTTATATTATCAAAAAATTCAACATAATTTTTTACCCTTATGAATAGTAATTTTATTATAAAATAATTACCATGGTTATGGTAAAACCTGATTTTCTATGGGGGAACTAAAATATATCGGTTAAAAAAAAATAACAAATTATCCAATTACAATTTATGGTCATATATCTACCTTCTCAACTATATGGGTTTATAATGAACTATATCTTAGTCTTTGGCATAAAAAACATGGGGTTAATTTATTAATTTCTAAAATTCCATGTGTTTACTCTCCCCAACAAACAAAATACCACCTCTCCCATATTCACAATTACAAGTATATCTTAATGAATATATATGTCTATAAAAAATTAATATATTTCTCCACTACCAATGTCTTATAACACTTGGATTTACCTTCAATCCACCGAATAATAGATTTTGTGAAAAACCTAAATACATTGCCTGACGAGGAGGTAATATACTTAAATGGGTATTTTTATTTTCATTCTTCTACCACAAACATAATGTATTATTAAAAAAAGATTATATAATATCCTTAGTATATTAAATATATGCATATGTTATTATGTTATTCCATTGAAATATATATATATCCTCTTCCATCAAATATTAAATGACACTATAGATCTTGTGTACGATGGAGTATAGTCTCACAATCTGATGTAATTTTTTGAATCATCACGATTAAATGTTGGATATAATGATGGAAATAAAAAACGGATATTATATTTATCATATAATTATAATTATATAATTTTAATATCAAATATACTTTCTTGTGTTTAATTTATTTCATTATATGATAACGCATCTCGTGCATAAGATATATTACAACCTCTCAGAGCATTGTGATTCAATTTTCACACATTATTTACATATAAGGTAATAATGATTAATTTATTTGAATTTATATATATATAAGAAATTATATTTATTATATAAATTTTACATATCTCTAACATTCATACGCCTTGAACCACTAAGGAAACTATAATGTCGCTCGTCTGTATATACGACCTAACATCTCCAAAAAAGTGATGAGATATATTCTAAATGATAAAATTTTAATAATGATTCAAAAAATGTATTTAATGGAAAAAATTTTATTTATTACATTAATATAATCCTTTATATAATTGAACTATATAATATGTGTATAAAGTAGAACATTCCTGACAAAACATTCATGATAAACTAGAAAACTAACAACTGAAATAATGTAAATATTGAATAGGTGAGAGGATGATATAAGAGGGAAATATATAATTTTATAAATATTAATATGGTTATATTATAAATAATTAAAATCACTGAAACCATTATACATGATTTTAATTCGCGATCAATTAAAAGTAATAGCGGGGTAAGGGAATTCCTCTCAATTTCCCTGCATTTTCGGCGTATTGTAATATTATGAACCTTGTTTTAGTTATTTTTTATATAATACATATGAATTTATTTTGTGTTTATTATCCTAAATATATTTTTGATTTACTTTTCTATTTTATGACATCTCTTTCATGGTGTTTATTTCATCAATGATACCATTATATTAATGGATTTTACCTCAATATTCATTTCCCAGAGAAATATTTTTTAGTATACACCTATTCACGATTATGTGGTGTATATACTAATACATAGATGTATTTAATATGAATAAATATTTATTCATGATTTTTAATATTCCATTTTTGTTTATTCTTCAATGGGATACAATTTAATAGTAAAAAATATGTAAAAATGTGTTGTACAACCTTAAATTTTTTATTAAAGATTACAATCCCTTTAAACAGTTACATTTTTATGAAAAGAGTTCATTAGAGACTATTGGTATCTAAAATTTATATATCCCTGTATAAAATTTGTGATTATTGACTAGACATTATATCATTTTTACATATGTTGTTTACATTGAAATTTTATTTATTTTACAGTGAATCATTGAAAAATCTGTATCTTTACTCAATATTGGTATTTCATAATAAGGATTACTAATTCATGAGTTCAATAGGTTTTTTGAAATATGAGTAATTATTTGGAAACGTAGTTATTGGATTTTTCTGGTAATATATAACCAATCCATGTATATATAGTATCATGAGAAGAATCTGATGGATAGATATAGTAAAATTAGTTGTTTATGTATACCTACCCAATAATTTAAAACTATTTTGGGGATGTTTTTGATTGTGGATGATTCATGATTCCAAGGAACAATATTTCTTGTAATTATATATTTACTTCAATAATAATTTAATTATTATTATCATTAAATTTTTTTCAATGATATTATCTCTGAATATATTTCATTTTGACTTTACTGATTAATGGAACGTGTGTTATATTATTTAACGTTCAATATTGAATTGTCCTTATCTATTCATTATATTAAATTTAATTATTTTAATACAAAAATGTTCTATTATTCATCATTCAATATTTATTATTCCATATCTATTTATAATAGTGATGCTATTTATTTAATGGGACATGTGTTCGACTATTTACCATTGAATATTTATTATTACTTAACTAATAATTATAATAAACATATTTAAAGAGAATGTAAATTTACATTGTAACCTTTCAATGTTGATTATTTTTATTGATTCGTGATAGATTCTTGTTATACATGACTGTTACTCAGAATTTTATATCTTACTAGTTTTGTTTAAATTTCCAAGTATCAAATAAATATATTGTGAATCATATTTAATCATATGGTATAGGGAATACTGAAATTCTTTAATAAATATATTTGTTTTAAATTTTTTTGTTAAATATATTTTTTTGGAACATTTTATGTATCTAGTTTCCAAGAATATTAAACCCTTCAATCCTTTGGGACATGATTCCATGTATCTTAGAAAAATGTAATAATGTTGACATGAAAATTTTGGCTATGTGGACTGGGGAATCCAGATTCATAATGATAAGAAAAAATGTAAATTTTTTCCAAATATAGTTCCCCCAATTCAAATAATGGATTTGGTTTTCATGATTTAATTACTAATTGATTCAATCGTTAATCTATTATTAAACAATAAACCAAATGAAAAAATGTATTTAGAGAAATGATTTCTAGGTATAAATTGTAATTATACCAAAATAATATATATAATTCATTTTGAAGTCTATAATTATATTATGTTTTATCAAAATTGTCTAATTAAATTTAAAACTATTACAAAATATAATTTTACATATTAAATAATTAAAATGATAAAACATTTTTGAATAAAAATAATTAATTTTCACAATTCAGTTTAAAATTAAAAATTTCATAAAAAGATCAAAATATCATCATAGACTATCCTTGATATGATAATTTAAAAAATTAATTTTTTTAATAAAAAAATTTATAAACATTAGATAAACATTAATATTTTCTCACAAAAACCAATAAAACCCATTTTTTTTAAATCATATTTTTGAGGACTAAAATTAATGTATTAAGAAATTGAGGAATCATTTACAAGGTAGTAATCGATAAAATTATCTTAATTTTTAAATTTATATATATTTCAAAAATATGTTATTTATATTCTTACCCTCTAATTAAAATGTATTAAAATAATGTTTGAATTTAAATATTATAATATTTTTTATTATATCCCAATTCACATAAAGCATGTTGTTCTGTGTAATGGTACGTACCGAGTGTTTTATTCTTCAAAAAATCTCATCATTGTAAATTATTCCCCCATTTGATAAATTTAATCATAAACATTTTATATCATGTACCATAAACAAGGGAATGAGATCATATAATATCTTTTTGGGCAACCCACATCATAAAAATTGTTAATAAACCATCTTATTGAAATGATGGGGAGAAAAATATAAAGGCCATCTAGGTTAACACCTCACAATGTATCCAAATTTGCAAACATTAATATGAATTGAAAATATGGATATGGAATAAAATATTAATTGATAAATAATAAGATATATTCATATTGATACTTGATCATTGGATTGTGACCGCTTAAGTGAATATTAATCACAAAAAAAAGTATAATCCAAATACTGGTGAAAAATGAAATTAATTCATAGGAAATGAAGGTAATTAGATAATATTATTGGTTTGATATCCTCTTTATAGAGTTTAGTAATTCCTTTACAATTTAGACCTTGATTATGTGGAAATATACATACATGAAAAGTTTAAATACATTAATTATTGAATTTACAACACAGAATCATATTTTCTCTAATTAACGAGTATTCATGATGAATAATATTATTACTAAAATACAAAAATAAGATGCATATTCCATAAATTTTATTCAAATAATTACATTATTCATTAAATATTAACAAAAAATAAATTGATTGAATAGGGAAATATGATATCTAATTTGATTAGTCCCTCATAAAATAAATAAAACTTAATCCCCCAAATATCAATAATAATAACAATGGTTCTACTTTAATATGTTCAAAAATTACCCTACATCCAAAATAACCCTAATAACATAAAAATATATAATATTTTATCATCAAATGTGATATCAATCATTTTATCATATATTTAAAAAATAATAACTCAATTCTTCCAAAATAATCATTCATGTTATATCACATGTCATACCAAATGGTCGCATGTATATTTTCCAAATGAATCATCTCAAAAAATATCATCAATATCTATGATATATAACCATATGATATAATAATGTATTTACATTCACAAAAATATAATGAATGATATTTATAAAACATCCTGAAACGTAGTCCTTATCTTGATAATAAATATATCTAAAAATATTTATTGGTCAATGAATCACATTTCATCCATCAAGACATTATGTATCACATTATCCATGTTTCAAGTTACATCATAATCCCTTCAATTAATACATCAAAATGGGTATTTATAAATTCAATATATGATTCAATTTAAACAATTTAATCCATGGCGGTGTCTATAAATCATATTTTAAACTCACATAACGAAATATATTCTTCCAAAAATTATCAAAGTATTTATTAATCATAGAATTGGAAAATGATACCTAAAAAAATTATATAAATTCTATCCTTAGTGATATAAAAAAATTTTATAGTCCCAGAACATACCAATTTCAATGTTACTAAAATTATCCCATTTGGTTTGGTGTTTTCAATCATATATTTATCACAAATAATTAATAGTAACTCAAAAAGTGGAACATAATATGAGTTATGTTTCCCTTAATCATGTGTTGTGTATAAAAATATGATAAAAACTAAATTACTTTTCATGATTATTAGTAATATTCAATATATATTTTCAATTATATAAATAAAAACTATTTCCTGATTATCAGTACTATTTCTTATAAACAAATATAATTTATAAATATAATTATAAAACAAAATTATTAAATCCTGATACATACATTCTAAAATTTATTTACATTAATGATTTTTATAACATATGTAGAACCATGGTTTATGTGAACACCATTTTATGGTGGAATTTACTCATAATATTCCTAGTTTTCCCATATTTCAGGTAATGAATTATAAATGGATTTCATGGAAAATTTTATTTCTCTCTATAGAACTCCATACTTTTCCAAAGAAAATCCTTAATAATTTCCCTTCTATTTCACATAGAAAAAAATTTCATGATCCCTTGAGAAATTATTCATGGTGTAAAATTCCATAATTTAGACATGATTGAAATTAATAATCCATTCCTCTATGGTTTCTATACCCCAAGATATTTTTAGATTTTATCATTCTCTTATATGGTTTGTATGAGTGTTGGTGAAGGTAAATTTTGGTAATCATATGTCATGTTAATTTATTAAGGATAATCCCCATAAATTTTACTTCAGTCAACATTCCATTTTGGGGTCAGGATCATCTCATTCCTCATCACATTCAGCGTTAACAACATTCCACGTGTTCCATCCATTATATTAAACCTAAAAGAAATGTTAGATAAAAAATTATTTTTAAAATTATTTCTAGGCTGTCAACATCATGAAATATATTTCATTAAATAAGAATCCTCATGTTTAACATAGGATATCAATAATCATCTTCTGTAAACATTATCTATGATGGTTCATAAACCAAATATGAATTTTCACAATCATATATCCTTGATTTGTTATAGTAGTTGGATAGAAATTTTACACTCACTATAAACCAAAATGATAACTAAGAAATACATGATGAAGACTATTCAGGGTTATCAAACATAGATGCCTCTATAAAAACACATATAACCATATAGTTTTATGAAAGGGATATATTACAAGAAAAACCACATAATATCTATCATACTATAACATTATGATGTTATCCTATATATAGGTTTGTCTATATAACTATCATTAAAGGGATAAAATGAAAATCTTTAAGGTTATATAAATAATTTCTATGATTTAGCTATAGGAAATCAAGAAATATATAATCTTGAGTTTTAAGTAAATAATCCATTTTTATACATTTTTGGATGTATACTGTTATAATATTTAAATAATTTTGATAACACCCACACATAAAATAGTAATACAAGACAATTTATACATTTAAACATATTAAATATTTCACTAAAAACATTTATAGTATAATAAATTTTATTTTCCTTATATATCTTCTTGATTTCAATTTTTAACACATCCTTGTTCAATCTCATACTTATTAAAAACCTATAATAATTTTTTTAAAATTTATGATGAGAAAAAAATTATATATAAATAAATAGACATGAAAAGGATGTATAAATTTTGAATCAATGTTATACAGTGATATAAAAAATATATAAGGCTAATGAGTAATAAAATGGTACATGATATAAAAAACATTGTATCATAATAAAACTGAAGATTGTGTAATGTAGCTAAAATAGAATGAATAAAATAATCATCTATAAATGTTAACTATCATAACAGCGTCACACGGTCAATAGAGTCCCAATGTGGATTATGGTTACTTCCTAATCCTCAAAAAACATACTATTAGAGAAAATAGTTTACCAATTGCATTGGAGTGAAATCTCTGCGCCCAAATCAGAGCATAAAAATAACTATGTGTTCTAAAAAAATCAATTATAATGAATAAACACAATAAATACCCATGGAATGAAATGGGTAGTCAAATCATGTCCCATAAAATAAAAAAAAGTTATTTATTAAAAAAAGTACTTCAGGAATAATCCTAATGCCTTTATTTCCCCATCAATGGAAAATATGATTTTATTTTGAAGAAATCATGGATTATTATAATGGAAACCAACATAAAAAATAACATATATTGATTTAATAATCTATTGAATCTGTATAATTTAAAATCGAATATTCATTTTTCCTTTCTTATAGTAATTCATAACTTCTATATAAAATTTATAAAAATATTACCATTAAACAACATTGAAAAGATTACATAAAATTTACATTATAAATATTTTTTGTTCGTATATATAAATTGATAAAAATATTTTTTAAAATATTATTATGGATGTTATTGAAATAGAAAATAATTATTTAATACATTTAGAAAATGGTTTTAAACCTAATGTGTCCCAAATCTAAAAACCTAACAATTTTACTATTTTCAAAAACTGTAATGAATTTAAAATACGACAGATAGTGGCCTTTATCATCTATAGAATATTAGTGCCTTTTATCTTTTAACTGGATACACCTCTCTGTTTCATGTCCTTGAATAGTTTGTGTTAACATCCTTGATCATCACCAACCAATGACCCCCCTCAACAGTGCCACTAGTTGCACCTCCCTGTCTATAGTTGGCATACTAGATCTACACACAAACTCTTGGACCAAACCAGGGAACCGAAATCACCAGTTCGGCTCTCCCCCAACCACCGGATATGTATAATTATAGACTCCCCATCTCCACTCCCTGTAGCTTTCCATCCCCCGCAGGATCTCTCCCTCCCCTATTTCTTTAATAATTATTTCAAGTCCCATATTCATATCCATGTGGGACTTCCACCAACATAACCATTTAAATACTATATCACAAATATTTATATATATATTGATATATTATATTTTAATTATTTTTTTAATAATACATACATACATACGTATATATTCAAAAATATTATTTACAAAATATAAAAGAATAAATATATGTACAATGATATTATTGCTAATAATATTAAATTCAAATATATTTTTAAAATGTTATATTAAAAATATATTAGTAAATTATTATAATTCTTAGATGCATAATGTTTGTTTTATTAATACTATATTCATATTTTATTAATATATACAATATAAATTTATAATAATCATAATTAAAAATATAAAATTAACTTATTATAAACAAACATATATAAAAAAATAAATTTTAATATATTAATTATATACTATATATATATATATAAAATATTGTCTATATATAATCTAATTTTGTATATATATATGAAATATTATAATCATACATATTGTAGATAATTAAAATATTATTAACTTATATATATATATATAATATTATTGTTAATATATAAAATATACAATATATATATATTGTGGTTATTATATAAAATATATAATATACTATATATTAAATATATGAAATATTATTTTCTATAAATAAAATAGACATTATGTTTATAATATATATGTACAATATACAATATATTCTATAGAAAATATACAATATAAATTTATATATTGTATATTTTTATATATAATATATAGTATTCAATATAATTGTATATATATATAATATTATTATATATATATATATAATATTATTATTATATTTACAAATACATTCAATATATTTTTTTTTGTAATGAGAAATAACATTATATTATTAATATATTATAATCATTTATATATAAAAATATATATTATTAACTATTTTCATATAAAAAGTTTTGCATAATCTACCATGATGTTTGGAAAATAATGATCAATTAAAAAGTATAACCCTTTTAAAATATTTCAAAAAAAATATCATTAAGTTATCCATGTTTTCCAAAAAGATGATTCTAAAATAAACATTTGATTCATTTTGAAAACATTATTAATACATAATATATTCATAATATATTGATTATATGTAAAAATATAATGTATATATTTTCTATAGTTAAAGGGACCTCCTGGAGAACCGAATGTTCATCCTCATACGGCAACGAAATCGTTCCAACATCGAGGCCACTCTGAAATGTCATTCTCTCGGAATGAGGTTCTCGTACTCTCATTGGGTCATCGTTTCATGCTTATTGGTATATTATATAAACATAGGACCTCTTTGAACTACTTTAGAGGGAATCTAGAAGATATTGGGTACCTTAATTGTCATATTGGCTTGTCGAACTCCTCAAATGTTGTTTTTCTATTTTCTTATGAATATAATTATTGTCGTTTCTAGATGAGGAATTCGTAGGTGTTTGTGGGATGCCAATAAATGATATTAAAGGGACCCTGGATTTCGATCCTAACATTTAACAACCCATTAACCCAATCTTGTTAGGATTTTCTTGCCTCTCAGATCAAATATTCACATGAGAAGCCCTTTTCCCAATTTCTACCTTAATTGGCCATCTGCATAAAATATACTTTGCTGCCAATAATATTTTTAGAACCTCATTTTCAAGATTTTTCACTAAAATTGAAATCTCTCAACCTCTTCTATCCGTTTTTCTGATAAAAAATGGTGAGTCAGGCATTTATCAAGGAATAACTTATGAAAACCTACCAGCCTATTGTAAAAAAATGTCATCAGATTGGTCATTACACTAAATATTTCAACCATGAATTAACTATTACATGCCCTCTAACCCATAAAAAGTCAGTATGGGGAAATGGGAAACAAAATATTTTATCCGGATAAATTTAATTATTATGCTGACAGGAACATAGGGAAACCTATTTCCCACAATGGATCTGTTGATACCCAACCTCCCCAAGAGATTGTGATGATGAATAATACACAACAAAATGCTAAAATTGTGGATAAGGAGGCCCCAATGAGGTTCACACACAATAGGGATGTTGTCGTTTATTCTAAATTGCCCCAACCATTGTTTGCTACTGTTTATGATTTCTACATCTTTTTGGATGTTGTTAATAATGCTTATCCCACCTTTATTACTTTAAAAGACACACCTTCTATTCACATGAAAAAACATGAGACATATTCTGACTCTAGTGAACCTAATCAAGATGAACATGACCATTTATGTCAAATTGAGTATGTGTATCTACAATTGAGTGCAAAAAAATGAATAAGTCGATTGTTAACCCAGATGGATTTATTATTCCACCCCCAAGAAGTCCTTGAAATGTATCTATTATTCTATGATGGAGAGAACTAGTGTCACCAGATCCTCGGGGATTCAATAGGAAAAAATCACGATCCTTCGTCCTCTAGAAGTTTGTTGGAATCCCTTCTCCTCATCAGATAAAGAGTCGTCTTCAGATTCAAAGGAGTGGGAGGATGCTTTTATGATTAGGAAGTGTAATTGTGTTATCAAGGAATGTTATAAAACATAATTTTTACCCTGGATCGAGGGAAAAGAGAGAAAGTCCTTTGGAAGGAATACAAAAAAAGATATATATATATATATATATATATATATATATATATGAGTATTTATTTATTATAGAGTAGATGTTTGATAGGGTGGAATTTGAACATTATAGAGATCCTAACAATGATTTTTTACAACATTATTTCTAAAAGATGTAAGGGTATGAGTCTCTACAATGAAGTTGATCCATAGATCTTGTTCTAAATTATATTCTTGAGATGTAGTGTTTTTTATAGTTCCAGCTTCTTTGTTTTTTGAATGTTCTATGAACCAATATGATTGAATGAAAGACCAAATTATCGGGCATTCACCAAGATGGATTTCATGCTACATGGGGATATCATCTGGATACTCTTCATTCGTAGAAGCATGTATCATGAAAATTGCCAAACATCATCCTATACTATCCACCTGTGGTATTTTCAGGAATCCGATAAAACTAATCAAGAATATCATGATCATTTTCACCATTTTTGGTAGAATATTTTCACTCTAGAGGCGAAAGGATACACTTCTGGACTATTTTCATTTGTGATTCATGAATTCATGTTTTCATGATGATTTCCATTTATCGTAATGATTTCTATTGGTATGCATTACGCTTTAACTTGTTTTATATGAATACATAGACTGTAGTTTTGTACAGCCTTGGATCATGTAATTTGTTTCTATTTTGTGCTATATAACTTCATGTTTTGGTTAATGGATTCACCTCATGCTTCTTGATTTAATGAATTCCAACTGCATACTCAACCGTATGAAAAATGTATGACCCTACAAGAGGAAATAGTGAACTAGATTATGTAGAGTTGATGTCTATAATTCATTATTTGAAAGCACATTTAAATCCTTCATCAATTCATGCCTGATGTAATTTTTCGTGCATTAGCTTATAATAAAGAATCTACAAAATGTAATAAACTATTCTTGTTGTGATTTTTTTCAGACAAACACATTTTTTTCTCTTATATGTCAAATTTGTGGGCATCACTTCTTATTGATCATTTTCTCCCATACAAGGATGATTTATAGGTTTTTCTTGGAACCATATTCTGCTATTATTTCTTCTCTTGGTAGTACAAACTCTTTTTACGGCATGTAATTACCAAACCATTTCAATTTTTTAATAAATTTTTGAGAGCAATGGTTTTAACTCATCATTCGAGGCTTTTTAGGTATATAGTAGTATAAATATATGTGCATATTAATATTATATATATATATATATCATATAATAGACATATATATAATAATTTGTTATCAAAATATACAATACACAATATATTTATATTATTAATATAAATAAGTTATATATTGATGTTAATATTTAAAATATACAATATAAAATCTATGCATACACTATATATTATATAAAATATATATTTATTAATATAAAATAGATGCAATATATAAAATATTATTTTTTAAAAAATAAAAAATATAATATTTATACAATATAAAATATATTTATTTTATATATGTTAGGATATATAATATATAAAATATTATATATAATATATATAATATAATATATATGTATGTGTTTGTGTGATATTTTTGTTTTTAAAATATATGTTTACATAATATATTATTATATATATAACATGTTTTATATATTTTTTAAGACATATTATATATAAATCTATAATATTAAAATTAAATAAAAAATATATAACCCATTTATTATTAACACACCCACACCCGCACACACACAGATATATATATTCAGATCCTTATTATTGTAATCATTTTCATAAAACATTAATAAATTATCCACATTTTTAGAAAAGAATATCCAAATTAAAAATTTTAATGTTAATTACTACTTTTGAAAATGCAACTAATGTGACCACATTTTATTGAATTAAACATTAAAAAATTTAATACTATACTAAAGAACATCAATAATATAGTCATGTTTTCTAGAAAACATTACTAAATATTACATTTTAATTTTTCTGAGAAGACATCATTAATTGTTTTTCTAAATGATTGCTTTTTGTAGTCAATATAAACCCATGAAGATCATTTTTAACAAAAATTACCATACTTTGAGTTAGTCTCATAATAAAAATTCATTACCAACTAGAATAATATTTGTATTATTTAATTTCTAAATGACCATTATTGAATATTATATATGATTTTATTTATTATCAATAAATATAAAATTAGTTATTAATTTAGTTCCAAATTATACTTTTCGATGATATTTAGTAAATATTTCCAAATTCACTAAAAAAAGCTCACTATTGTCAAATTGATAATTATTTCATCATTTCTCGGCAAATAAAAATGGAATAATAATCATTTTTATAAGTCAATTATAATATAAAAACAATCATGAATGATATTTAGGAAAAATGGATAACATTTTAATATTAGAGCAAGTATGACATACATAAACTCGAGTAATGTATCTCATTTCTAAATGATCAGGTTAGAAATATGCTAAGATTATATTATATTTTTAGAATGATCATTATATCATAAATATCATATTATTTTTTCAAATAAAATTATATATAACATGCTTGTACTACACTGATGAAAAATTAATTGCATCGCTTCGAGTAGGTGGTAGTCTATATGTATGAATAAAAGACATTATTTAACAATGAATGGAAATGTAAGAAAATATATGATATCTAAATTTTATACAATGAAGAATATGAATTGAAAATAATATATTTATAGTAATTGTTTTTTTAATTATATATGAATGGCGGTTAATGATAATTAATTACATCACTTCATGTGGCAGTGGTCTTCCATACACATGAATACTGATTTCGTTTCTATAATGATCAAAGTGGAAATGGATATAACTGATTTAATTAACATAATAGCATCCCTGATTATGTATTATAAACATGTTTTTGATTAATAATGTGTTTATTATATTTTAATGTGGTATAAGAAGAAATAAAACTAAAAATTTCAATTAAATCCTATACCTATACATCAAATAAGATCCAATCCCTTTGACATTAAAACATGAAAGGATAATATTTTGTCAAAAAAGACCAAAATAATGTGAGTGGGGATGTTGAGGATGTATTTATTTAGGTATTCAATGATATATATTTATTTTTATGTGGGAATAAAACAGAGGATATATCCTTTTACAATTGAGGGGAGGTCATTCATGGAATTATTTAAAATAATAAATTACCATAAATTATTATTAATAAAAAGGGATACAAATTATAATATTAAAATATTGGATGTTTATGGGGCTAAATTAAATCGTAAAATAATAATTTTCAATGATTAGAATTGGTTTTTTCCATAAACACTATGTTTTAACCCTTGTTATCCCCTTTTGAAAAATATCATGATACATAAGTTTTTAATCATTAGGTATCAATATAGGTGTCGTAAAACGTAAATTCTTAAATTAATGATATATTTATAAAAATTTTCATCATTTAATAGTCATTCAGCCTATTATATTACATTTACAATTTTTATATCTTTATATATTTTATTATTTATTATTAAATAACAATTATGGCATTTTTTGAAGTATTAATTTTACATCAAATAGAAAACTGATTAGAAAATAATTAAATCCAATCTATCCCATTAAAATATTTCAATCATAACATATTAATATTAATATTTTGTTTAAATTATTAAATTATAATAACAATACTACTTCTAATATTTATAAAAATTATTTATTTTATTTTATTATTAGTTGATTAAATGTTTTGTCAGCATTGCACAAAAATTTAATGTAATTAATTATTCACTAAAATATAATGATAAATTTTGATGATAAAAAATAATTCATATTTCAAATAAACATTTATAATTGAACATATCATCCATTTATTCTTTCGTAAATAATATTATAGATAATTAGACATAGAGGAGTATGTTTTTAACTATTCACGACATAAAATGATATGAAGTTAAAAATCAATGAAATAAGGCATTATGTTTCCAAATATTCATATCATGGATGGAAATATATGATTTACACTCCTCCAATATGGTAATTCCATTTTGGGTAATTTTTCTTCGTTATCATTATTGTTTTAACCATAATTTCATTATTTACCCATATATTGGTGAAACAAATATTTAATATTGTTACTATTAATAAAAAACAAAAATAAAATGGGACTATTTAAAAAAAGTTATAAGTATAAAATCTATTTTTTTCAATTTTAATAAATTTCCATAATTATTTTAAGAATAAGTCACAATATGTAATGACGATCTTTTTTTTTCAAATAATTTTTAATTCAAAATATGGTTCTATTCCCAAAAAAAATTATAAATATAATTAAAATGAAAATAATTGGATATTATTTTATCAATTGAATATAATTAAAATTTAAAATTAATCCATAATATAATATATATTTGTAATTTAAATAATATAATATTCTAAAAAATCATTATCTATCGCACATTATTGAAAAGTAACTTTACTAAAGAAATTATTGATAATTTGTTCTAGGAATTCTATAAATAAAACTATTACTTTAAATTTATCATTCTGTTACATGAAATGAAGAAATAATCATAATGGGTTACAAGATTAGATTGGTACATATATAAAGGATGAAGAAAAAATTTAAAACATTATTATCTAAGGTTAAACTAGAGTAATTTGATAATGCTTCCCTAGATTCTAGTTTGGTGAAATATATGATAGATGAGATTGATCAATTTGGGGTAAAAAAATCTTCAGTAATTGTTCTAAGTTAAAAAATCCAATATCTAATGTTAAATAAATTGGGTTTTTAAACTAATTGTAATTAATATGGTAGTAAGACACTGTGTAAGGCATGCATTATATGAAAATATTATTACATGATCAATGGAATTTATTTTGTGGTAACATTTTCCCTATTGAATTACTTGAAACCATAATATTGTTTATAATGATGATTGTACATTTTGGTTTTATAGTATATCAAGGGAATTTAAAATAGAAATTATTTAACTGAGAATTTGAGTATGAACACTATATTTGAAAACATTTAGGTTTTATTATTGATGGTGATAATATCAATTTGTTCCTTCATGATCTAACCCACAGAGGGCCCATGGATGGTGTCATGTTTATCCTGGACTACCCCAAGCATGACCACATTAATCTAGGGGATGGTAACAAGCACTGCGATAGAATATGTGAAATGAAATGACATCACCTAAAGTATATGTTCTGACCAACTCAACCATATCCATGGAATTATGTTGAGGAATATAATAAATACTACAACATCTATGGAAACAAATTTTAGGAAATAAACACTATGCATGGTAGAAAAATGTGATGATATAAAACTGAAGCATTAAAAGTGGTAAATTACATGTATATCGTAAAATATGTATTAAACTTGAAAAAATAGAATAAAAATGAATACTAAAGAGTTAACAGATTCTGTTATCAATTATAGACCACCAAATGTAGTCAAAGCACCCATGTTTCACAAAGATCAACAGATATCAATAACGATATTTATCTATCATGCATAAGACATGAAATGACATGGAAAAGACTATGAAATAGTGAGTATATAAACTCCATGTATGACTTCCCAAAAAAAAGAATGGAAAATAGAAGTTTCAACAATGGTCTACTCATCCTATAGTAAATAGGGAATAAAATCAAAATACATGAACTATCCAAAGAAACCCAAAAAAAGAGTAATGGTTTATCAATTTCCATAACCCATCAATTCTGGGTTATCCATCCAAAAAATAAAATACTTACATCAACAATTCCCAAAAACAAATGAAATATCTGATCAATCATTGTGGATGGGATTACCCCTCAACACTATCCTCCATAGGTGAGGGATCCATATATCTCATGGAAGTCATTTTTTCCACTCGAGCTCAAAAATGAGGAATGGCCACTATGTAGGGAGAGTAAATGCCCCATACTAAATAATGGGGGAGTACCACCTCTACCTGAGAAAGTAGTCTATGGTAGTACCTCTCTTCCTATGTAAATAGTATGGGTGACCTGTACCATTGTGTGACATGGAATTATAAAACTCATATTCTCTTCGATGATCATGCCCAATAAATTCCATCATCTTGTATAAGCCAAATATGCATCACTCTCATAAAACATAACATAATATATCATATTTAAGAAAAGGGTACCACTATGATATTCTTGGATGGAAAGGATACTCACGGGTGAAAATCTGTGTCCCCAAGAATGTAATCTGAGAGGTTGATGTTCATGGGAGAAGTAAACAATATATACAAGGGCTGAAACAGTGTGTTACCTCCCCTTTTCAGGAAAACATGTTATCTCCTAGACATGGATTGGTAATCCATGTCATACTATGTTGTGTTTCATCATGGAAGACCATTTGTATTTCCACCAGTGTCCATGTGTGTGTTCACTAGACACATGACTCAATTATCCATGTACAATGAGAGAGAGTGTCTATCAGGTCACATGGTCTCTATGAACACTCATATTCCTTACGAATTTAATAGTGGAACATGATGTGGCTACCTAGGTATGGTTTAATAGTGTGTGGGAATGTAATGTATTATTTTATTTATGTTGTAAGTTTCCAAAGGAATATTAATTATCAATTTAAGGGATGGGTCAAATCAAGATCAATGTTTTGGAATGGTAATTTAAAATTTTTATTCCACTAAATAATGTTTTTAGATATTCATGGAGTCATAGAAAATGACATAGTGTTATTTGGAGTGTACTATGATTTCCGACCTTCATACTTGTGTTTTAAAAATATGCATGTCATGGGGTATGAATTACACAGGGTTAGTGAAATCTATGTGGCATAACCAAGAGATATATTTATTATAGGGCCATGCTTTGATAAAAAATGTTTAAATCTATAGTAATTGGTGTATTTGGCGAGGGGGGGGGGGAGAAACATTCTACAAACACGACACATGGTTGGGGAATGGTTTGACATACTATGTGATTCAACTATTTTTGGTGGATGATTATTTGGTCATCTGCACTATTAGTTTGGAACACAATTTTCCAAACCTTGAAGCCTAAACAAGTTCTACATTACGTTGGAAAAATCACATTTTCATACCATGCTCATAAAGGGGTTCACCATTCTTTTCTTATTATTTACCCATAGATATCCCTTGAAACAGTAACCCCCTTCTCCCATAATCCATTGGAGTTTCTCCTTAGAATTGGGATGAATTGTACACAGTCAAGTGATTATAATCCTTTAGGTAATCCTCCAACTCTAATAATAATAATTCGTTTTTTTATCTTCCAATAATTATTGGATTCCCTAGTTGGGATTTTAATTCCTCATTCCAGGGGATAATGGATTTATTGGATAAATGTTTTCTATTTTTCACTCTGCCTAGGGAGTGTATAGCTTGGGATGTCGTATGTACCTCGCCACATTTCATTTTAATGATGTATATCATCACGGTGAATTCTTGAAGATTTAATCTCTAAACATAATTCCTATAGTTGTTTTTTGGTTGTAGTTTTAATGCCTATGTCAAATTCATTTTGGTTGTTGTGTCATGATTTATTAGTGATAATTATGTCACAATACTAGTGTGATGAGATTAGATAGTGAGGTTTCAAGCCTTATTATATTGTGAATATGTTTATTACATTATTTTACCTTATCGAGACTTATAAATTAAATATTATATATTTATAGGTAATTATATTTTGATGATTTCACAATAAGAAAATTTCTTATATGTCTCATATGAGATTTGGTGGGCCCTAGTAGCTTCATTAGGCACCTAGAAATCAAAGGGAAATATCAATCAATGTATGTGGTCGTCTATACATACACTATGATAATTATTAATATTTATGTAAGTATATTAATTATTTATCTTACCCCTAAAAATGATGCCCCATGTTTAGATTTATTCTTATGGAATGGTTAGTAAGTTTAACCGGATTAATAAAATGGATGATTACTTGGGTAACATGAAACCCATCCGTGGTAGATTCATGCCTCATCATGAGACTAGTGCGATAAAGGATACCATAAACAATTTCCCTATGGATATTTTTCTATTTAGTACCCCAAGAGGTATGTCCTCAGTTATGTATTGAATTATAAGATCTTAAGAAGGATTCCAAAATTTACATGTGATTCCTGAGGATCCTGAGTTGGATACCTCTCTTGTGATATGAAATTGGTTACATATAGGGTGCTCTAATGATTGACCAACCCTTAGTTAGTACTAAAAGGTTTTTTGTACAGATATTTTTGGCTTTACCGAAAGAACATGTACTAAACCTGTAATCCACAGAGGCTATGTATGATATGGTGGGTTTAACTGTTCAGACAACCTAACTAATTTTTAATGTATTTACACGGACTCATTTGATGTAGCTAGGATTTCATGAGTTGTTTTTTGATATTCATTCTAGTGTGTATAATTTAATGGGATATATAAATGGGATTCCCAAAGAAACTTCTTGGAATTTGTCTTGGGATTCTTATTAACTGATAATACTGGGATGAGTGGAGCTATATTCAAGGGCTTATCTTCCAAGGTGTGTTGATTTATATTTCTGGGATTCCATGAAGTGATTCTTGGGATTCAACTATATAGCCTTATTAGTTGATATTATTGGGATTCCTAGAGGTACTTCATAGGATCCAACAATTGACCATACGTGTTTATTATATGATGGGGATAAAGAAAGGAACATATTGAGATATTTTCTCTGTGACATTCATGATCATATGGTGGAAATGTCCCTCCTTATCTCCCTTTGGGAATGGTTATACATTTCACTCCACACCCTAAAAGAGATAAACTCTAGGATGAGTCCACTATCTTCAAGAGATTACTAATATTTTACCTAGGATCATGTCGATGAAAAATTACTACACTCATATGACATATCGATAAGTTTGTTGATAATAATTTTTTTTTCAAGGGATTATGAGAATATACATCGATATAGAGTTAATTCAAGACATATCAATTGAGTTTCACAACTCTTTTAGATTTTCCATGTTGAAATTTCATGATCACATACAAATAGGGACCAAGGGTTTAATCATTTTTCAAGATTTACATGGCATGAGTGGTATGGATTTCATCACAAAATAATTTTCTGGATATCCAGATACTATCTGACATCCTTCATTATAGTCATTGTAGTCGATAATGGGTTCTCCAAGAGATCATACATGTATTTCCATGTGGTTTCCTAGAGTCCTTTTAGACATTTTTCGTGATGTGTATAGTAACTATCATCGATGAAGATTATATATCTTTGGTTCCAGAAGAATATACAAGTCATTATTGGAATGACATATTGAATAATTACCTAGTCATATGATATATAGAGGACCAGTATTAGAGAATAAATTATTGACTTTGTACTTAGTTTTTCCATGATATTTAAATCATTTACATTATTTAGGTTATATATTATCTAGGTAGATCTATTTGTGTAGGAATTCCCTTATAATAATTTTAATTTTTATGACTTTTTTATTGTATTTTATTTATAATAATTAATATTATTATTGTTATTATGTGGAGAATATCACATATAGATAAAATAAATTTATTGTCATGTTATGAGACCTAATTTGCGGTCACCAATAGTGTTTTTTACAAAGTCCGTACTCATGCATCCTTTGCACTACGGTAATCAAGAATACATTCAGTAGGATTCAAGCTCAAGTAGCAAGGAGGCCCAGTGTTGATCAACTGGGATGAATGATTTTTTTGATGAATTTTTTGTGTTAAAGATCATCCTATGTAGTGGATCCCTATACTATTATTTTTGTTTCATTAATTTAATCTTATATATATGATCATTTCAGTGGTTGATCCATTATGTATGTATGAAATTTTACTTCATCAATATAGGTCATTCCATTTATTATTATATCCTTGATTAGGTTTAGATCTTCCATACATTATTTTTAACATAAATAGATGTTTTCTGGCTATATTTGAGCTTTTATACACTTATATAATAGAATAGTTTCTAATGAGATAAACATTTTCATTTCCTTATAGTCACTGTCCACTGGAATATGGAAAAGAATTCTTCAGGCCTTTTAATGAATACTCTCTAGGTTCCTAATTATGTGATTCATTATAAAGAAAATACCAATTATTATCCGAGAAATTTCAAACCCTATGTAATTACAATATAGGATAAGGTATACTTGTTTATTATGAATTTGTTAGATCCAATGATGGATATCATAGTAGTGTATGGAGAACAATTGTTCTAATGAGATGTTTCAGATTCCATCGAAATTATATTTTGGTTATGGGTATGTGATGTTATAGTTATATATGATTTTCTCTTTGACAGATGTAAATATTTTTTAGAGTTAATGATATGCTATGGATTTTGGGATTTCGGCCCGTTAATATGTGGTTATTGATGGATTAATAGTTCTTTCATGTTGAAAAGAGAGAAGTGACTAATATTTACAAGTGACATGTATTGTCATGTGGAATCTCATGTATAATATTGGGAATGTTGGGTTCAAATTTTAAAGTCCAACTCATGTTTTATGATTATAAAATTGTGGGTAATTTTATTAAAGTGTCTAAACTAATATAATGTTTTCTCATATATAGTTTTTTGGTGGATTTCTACTCAATATATCTGAGATTTTGGTATATTTCCTTCATATAATTGGTATTTTGGATCTATAATAGGGAATTTTATAGTGAGGGTTAGACACTATCCTCATGAACATGATGTACAATGACCCTAATAGGTCAACATGGTATGTGGTACCAATTTTTCGTACCTCTTATGTTGTGTTATTTTGATGTTTTGTTATTTAAATTGATTGTAATAATAAATATGGTATATTACAATATATATTGGAAGGAAATTATACAAAACCAACCATGAGAATAATCTAGGGAATTAATTTCTATGATGATACTCTTCATGTATCATTGACCCTAAATTATCATCTAGTTGGATACTCAAGTACAATGTTGATGTGTACATAAATGATAATAGTAATTGAGTTCAATGAAGTGGTTATTACAATATATCTATTCTCACTGAGAATATGTTTTTTATCATTTAATTGTTTATATTATGTCCTTATATGAAGTAGATATTTATGTCGATTATCAAAGAGAATCACGGAACTAGTAGGCTGATTCATGGTAGGCGATTCCACTAGAATTAATTCCATAAGATAATCACTGAAAATGGGTTTCCGAAAAATTCATTTCCAATTAAAACATGTTGATTTCATTAAGATATGAATTCGATATTTAAATTCCCAATAATCAAACCCATGTTTATAGGTTCTCTCACTCGTATGATGATTTTATCATCCCGACACATAGAAAGGGTTGATAGGTGTGTATGATTATTTTATTAGATATGGGTTTTTGGATTATGATCTATTAAATTTGACCATGATATGAGGTTTGAAACAATGACTATATAATATGTTTTTTAGTAGAAAAACACATTTAAGAGGAAAGTGAGAAACCTTGAGGTTGTCCTTAATCAACCACTAAATGTTACTAAAAAATCATTACAGGTTATCTTAAGCCTATAAGAAAGGTTATCCCTAAATAACATCAAGGAAATAGTGGTTACCTATAAGTATGAATTTTATTTTATAAGATCTTCAACGTGGAATGCCTTTTTGTCCCAAAATTTCATTTACAATTCTTGAGTGATCTTTCCTTCATTAAATCCACTTATCTCTATATGATATTTCATGTCAATATAACCACTCGCCTCACGGTTATTTTCTACAAGTATCAATCATTTCATAATGTTAACATCTTTTTCTTATTTGGAATTACTCTCAAGATCCTCCTCTACTATATCATTATCCTATTGATTGAAAAATCTAGTGAATTATCATAAACAAATACTTCCTACCTCTACAGATAAATCTCTATCCCATCGGGGAAAGCCCCATCATTTGCAGCATCTTCCCAATTAGAACTTCCATAAATCTTGCTATCACATTCCATCGATAAGGGATTTTACTATTTTTAGATCTGGACACCATTGGCAGGGTTAAATAAGAATATCATTGTAGACAGTTCTTTATTCCTTTTTGATCCTTCCTCATCCTCGAGATAAGAATCTCTATACTTGTAGTAACATACACACAATATGTTGGGAGTTGACCAAATGATTCATCATGAGACTCCTCACCATGAACTCCCTGCTAGTCCATAGATTTCTCTACCCATCCTAAATTAACCTCTGAGTCATTCCCTTCATTCATTAACCCCTCCAATAAATTAACATCTATAATGGTGGGAAACTCATTAATGTAAATAGAATAGATCAAATTTCTACCCCATATATATTACTCATAACAATTACAACATTTTGGAACACCCTCTGTTGAAAATTTATAAACAACTACAAGATGAGTCTTAGAATCCAAGAATCCCCCTCTTCGAGTGTTGTCATACCTTGAAATAACTATATTAAAAAAGGAGAATACCATGGGTTTCCATTAACCATCACCCTTATCCACTGGAGACTATACATCCTCCTTGATAATTACACATGAATCATTGCAAACATGGGATCACTCAACATGATGAATGAATCAGGATCTCCAACAACACTTACCACATTAGTATCAGAAACTCCCAAATGGACCCATATAAAAGGAAGTGGATCCCCCAGATATAGTCTTAATCAACTAATTATATCCAAAAAAAATTATTTTCCCTATTTTATCTCACATTTTATGAAATTATCATTATATTGGACTTGTGAAACACAGAACTGATTTTTCCCATTCGGTATTCACCATCATCATGCCCTAATTCCTTGTCGATTCCTTCAAGTTCTACAACCTACTATTGAACCTCAATAACAATTCCCCACCTACATGATGTATATGTGTGACCCATTTTATTACAATAGTATTATAAATATAATAATGATTTAAAAATCACAAGGTGCTTTCATTTGACTCATCCCCAAAAGAATAAAATGAAGTCCATTTGCAATCTCAAGACACGAACTTCAACACAAATTTGATGATAAACATGGTAGAAAAAAAACTGAGTTCTACTATAAGAGAAAAAATATCTACAAATTATAATTCATAGAATTTTTTAAATAGCATGGTTTGATGAAATAAAGGTATATCAGAGAAAATAACCAAAATCACTTGTTTTGGAATGTCATGATTTATTGGGAAATCATTTGTATAACTAAAGAAATAGAATTGGGAACTGTTGCAGTTGTTGGGGGGAACAAGACCAATCCTGGACCAGGTCTTCTTCAAACGAAAATAATTGCATCACATATTTTTGTTCAAGCCCTGATTGGTTGTCATGGAAACAAATCATGTCATATGTGAGGTTCCATATTTTAAATATATGTTCCTAGGGGGTTTTTAGATTATAAGACAAATGTACTTTGTATCAAATCCATCTCATAATTTTTCTGGATGACTTCTATGATTGTGAGTCTTATTATAATTATATTAATCAATTATGCACCATCAACATAAAACTGGGAATTAGTGAGAGACCATGTGTGATCATGGTTTTGAATTTATTAAATAAAGAATGATCAAATGACTTCCCATGTGTTTCGGTGAAATGAGGAATTCCCAAACATGGTTTTAGAGAAATCTGTTATATATACTAAAGGTGACTTTATCCAACTTATGTTTCACCTTACAATGCAGCCATATCAACCTAAAAAATCATCAATCAAAAAATCAGTCATTTGTCATCTGTATTCCCATTTCCCCCACACATCCTTGAGCCCGCCCTCCGTATTAGGGTTATATTACATTTTTTGCGACCCATTAGCCTTTAAATCCACCTTTATCTGTGTTCCCATTTCCCAAACACATCCTCATATCGTAGCTCTATCTTACGGTCTCCCTATATCTATCGTGACCCATTCACCTCCACCTCCGTCTCGACCTCCGCCTACTTCAGCATCATCCATGATGATTGTTCAGTCTACTCCTACTATTATTTTGGCTCCTCCACACCTCAGACAGTTTTCTGCACCTCCTTGGGGTCACAATATTCATCAGCGGTATCTATGATAACTATTTATTTACATGGTTGTATCCTCGACACAATGAATATCAACCTTTGTCTTTCACTTTTGGTTCCCTCCACCTAAGATAACCCCTAATTTTTTACTATAGTGAAACATATGTCTATGTATCTATCATTCCTCTTAAAATTTCACATATCACGGTATTACATCATTATTGGTGATTCTATGTGACTTCCTTTTGAGTTCACCATTCGATATATTTCTTTCAACACATATTATTCTTTTCATTTTGTAATTTTTTCTCACGATTTATCATTGTTTTAGATATTATTTTATGGAATGATGACTCTATAAGGATTGATTGAAAATACATAATTCTATATGAATATAGATTTTGAGTTTTATTGATCTCAAATCATCAATTCAGTATAGAGAGAGTGATGGAACTACTGAATGTTTTCCAAAGAACTGCATTGAACAGAGGCATGATTGAGATAAATCAGGCGCTGATTAAAGACCGGAATGATGTGGTAATCCCAACATTGATCAAAGACCCAATTATATTTCCCAACTATTATTATTATGTTTTAAATTCAATTAGTGGTTTTAGGTATGTCCATTATTAGGGAGAAAAGTATACTATTGCTTGATGTGTTGTAGTAACCAGCATTACATCTATTTCTACGGGTTCTCCATTATACAAAGTGCCTAATTGTTAATCATTTTTCTATAATTTTATTTCCCCATATTCAAATTTTAATTACAAAAACCAAATTATTGTTTTAATATTTCTTTGATATATAATACTAGAATTAAAACTGTTTCATTGAGAGATTCATTAAAGAGAAATGCGGAGAAAGTGGGTGATGTGTACTATCACATGAAGGCGACTTTTATTTCTTATGATATTTTTAATATTATTTTTTATCTGATATGTTTTAGTTTTATACATATTAATTGTTTAATATTAATTTTGTAACATTTATGTATTCATAATTGAAATATGTATGTTAATTTTCATTTCAGAATTGAAATATGCAGGTTTAGAATAGAAATATTCAGGTTCATATTTATTTCCGAATTGAAATGTGAAGGTTCATATTAATTTCAGGTTTATACATATTACTGTTTGAATATTTTTTTAGATATATGTATTGAGAATTTAAATATTAAGGTTCATATCTTTTTAGAATTGAAATATATAGGATCATATTTATTGAATTATGCAGGTTCATATTTTTCTCTGCCTCCACCTCTGGCTCCTCCGCACCTCCAATGGATTGCTCCTCTACATTGGGGTTGCACATTGCACAGCTGGTATCTACAATTTCTCTTTATATAAACTTTTTTAACATAAATTCACTATATATACACCTTTTTATCACAATTTAGGTTCCCTCTATCAGTGTTTTCTTATAATTGTTTACTAAAGTTACCTCTAATTTGTTATACAGGTTCATAATTATTTTAGAATTGAAATATGCATATTCATATTAATTTGGGATTCTATGATTTTATTTATTAGTGATATAATATAATTAAACTTATAACTATATTCTATATGTAGAAAACCATGTTGCACTATTTTTATAGTGAGGATGGTGTGAAAAATAATCTCTTATTATCTCATGACACTATGGCCACAACAATCAATGACACATAACTGTGCACTCGAACAAATGGATAGTTAAAAAGAAAGACTAAAAAATTGATTGCCTTTTTCTTCTAAAATAGACTGTTAATACATCATGATGATTTTTTTGTATTCTGATTTCATTTCAAATTAGTTTTTTATTGTAAGAAGTGTATTATAGTTTAAACATTCCAATAGAATGGTAGTACATAATCTTAATTGTATTATTATCAATATTATGATTTTTGGTACTGTGTTTTAGATAGAATAATTATAATGTTTATACCATAGTCTTGGATGGATTTTTTTATTTGGAATATAACCATTCTGCACGAAATAAATTATTGTTCGAAAAAGAGGTCTATAACAATATTTCAAAAGTTGATGGAATTATGAATCACATCGTTATGTTATGAGATTTATAAACATTGAGAAACATAAATGGTAAGAAATATATATATATATATATATATTGAAGAAAAAATAGATCACATAAGATTCATTTTATGTATGCACGATTCATATTAAAAATATTACGGTTTCATACATTCTGAATGTTAAAAAACATTAGTAACACAAGGCAATGCATTTACCTATAATGAAACATTAGTGTACACAATTTAATTGGATTTTTCTTTATTATATGTATCAGGTATATAAATATTTATGTTTGGTATATTTTTGTAATATATTAATATTAATACATAAAAACATCATTATTTTCATCCATGATATGAATGGAGAAAAACAAGAGGAATCACAGGCCACTAAAAATGGAGTCCTTCGGGTCATGTGCAAGCATGAAAAATACCCTGATACTATTGTTAGTGTTCCATGGATATTGATTTTGATGAGACATGTGATTCTTGAAGGGATGTTTCTGTCTGGTTTTTCTTTTATGTGACTTCTAATTAGCACATGCAATGGGTTCTGATGTGATAATGTTTCCCCAGATAATGTTTACAACCATATGTTTATGATCAAATCAATGAAAATGGAATGAATTATTCTATTTGAATTTATTATTCATTATTATTTGAATATTATAACCATGTGATTGCAGTTAAATGTCAATATCATGACTGATGTATGGTGTAGTGATAGCAGCATGAAATACGGAAAATGACTAATTAGTTTTTCTCTATTTTTTATTTTGAACTTGTCTTTCTGTAAGAATAATTAAATAAATTTATGGTTCTTCTCAAACTACGAACTAATCTATTTGAAGATAACTAAAACCTGAAGAGAAGTGTTTTATGGAGAAAAATCAATGAAATATTATGTTCATGAAATGTTCAAATCAGAAATATAATTTTTCATCATCCTCTAGATGAATGGAGGAAAAAAAGATGGATCACTATCCCTAATAAATTGGATTCCCTTGGGTTATGTTCATGATGAACATTACCACATGTGCAATTTTTTTCTATTCCAATGATTTTGATATTGATGAGTAATGTTTTTCTAATTGAGATGTTTCCTTATGTTTTATGTTTTATGTGACTGTAGATTAAAACCATTAATGGTTTCTACTATGTTATGTTTCCCCCCAAAAATGTTTACAAACCTATTCTCAAGATTAAAACCTTGAGGGGATGTTATGTTAATAATCGTGTAAGTTCATGAGATAATGAAGTTAACATAAAAATTGTTTTTTTCAATTTTTTTATTTAATTTTTCACCACATGATCCCATCCATAATCCTTATTTGATTAAAATATATACATATATTGGAGGGGAAATTCATTTCCGGACTGTTGAAGACAGGACATTCCATAAGAGATAAAATGAGCAGATTAGGTTGTTGAGGGAGAATCTGATGTTAGGTCTTGAAGAGACTCAAGGGTTGTGTTAGGGGGACACAATGGTGTTCCACTCAATGAATACATCATTTATAAGAATGAAAAATCAGCAAGTTATGTGTATTAGTTATTTTAAAGTATGTGTCAACTATGTAAATTGAATTTTTTAATTGCGAAATTTTTGGGATTATAAGCAATAATGATTTTTTTATTGTAGACAATAAAAACATTTGAGTATACACAAATTTTATTCCAACTATTTTGTTTCAGAGTTTTTTAGTTTGTCTTGTGTATTTTATTGGAAATGAAAAAATTCTAGTTTATTGATAATTTAATTTATCAGTTTTTTGTGTATATAAAACATAAAAAAATGCATTGTATATGTTAAGATACATGAATGAATTTTGATAGAATGTATAAATTATGTTACCACTTGCTAATCAATCACCCATGTTCATTGGTTTTAAAGATTCCAAATAAAAGGAAACATATTTTGGTATTATATATCACAATTTAGCACTAAACCATTGATAAAACGATTCAACCATATAATTACAATTTGTATCATCCTTTTTTACCATTATTCCTCCATTTTCCACTACATGTACTTGACACTTACAATTTTTTCATCACCATTAATTTAAATATAATAAAAATAAATACACATTGTATAGTGATATATATAAATATCCTTGAGAATTTTATATTTATATTTGTATCATGCTTTCAATTATCTAAAATACATTTTCAGTTTTGACAACATTATTCTTCCCAAAATAGGTTTCTCTGTTCAATAAATCTTTGATAATCTCAAAATTCCTTGAGTTCCCAATTTAGCATGAATCAAATATATTCCATGATATAGGTTGATTTCTCATTCCTATTTTTTATTAATTATTTTTATATTCATACAACAAACATTTTTTATAAAACATAGTTTATTACATAATCATCAAAAAATGTATTTAAAACAGTGATATTGTTTTGGTATATTGAAATTTATTCATTTTTTGTATTCTCTGGTGTCATTATAACTTGTTCCTGTTTATATTATAAAACATGGTAGAACGAATTTAATTAATGATGATTTTAAATTTTCTTGGTTATGTATTATTGTATGGTACATCAGGATTACAATTATTTTTTTTGTGTAAAAATCATATCTGGTCAATTATAACATAAACCATTTATTTCAAAAAAATCACTTCATCCAAATAAAAATAATCCAACATAATGTTTCAATGAAAATCATGGTGTATTTACTATTGAAATTATTTAAAAATTTAAAAACATAATATCAACGACCATTTTATCAATCATTCATGTTGCTACTTTGGATTCTAGTGCCAATGATTAATAAACATCTAAAAATATAGACATAAATATTTTTTTCATAACATTTTATTTCACTTTAAGAATAAATGTCTCTTTGAATTATATTTGAAATGTACTTTCATTCATGTTATTCAATTATTCATTCCCAAATTTAATTCTATATCCTTTAATGTTTTTCATTATGGTTTATACTTTATTCATGATGTCTCAATAGTTTCTACACAAGTATTCCAATACTATGTAAATTATTTTTGAGATTTAAATAAATTAAATATTAATGTTACTTATTAACATTGAAGACCAATATTTTTATATTCAATATAACAATTTATTGATATTTTTTTGAGAATTCATGGGAGAGTTCTAGTTAAGAATAAATCAAGAACCTTGAGTTGATGGACCCATGGTTGTACTTGCACAAACCATACAAGGAGAAGTTGTGTTAGTATCCAATTAAAGAAAAATATATCTTCTTTTATTTTACTGTGTCCTTGGTAGAGTAATACAAATAATAAATGTAATCATATATTACTTATTGTTAATAGGTGATTACTTTTAATATAGTGACATTACCCTCATTAAACTAATTATTAGAGGATATATATTGATTTATTATTATGTATTTTGGGATGATGAGATACTGGTTGATGATGTACATGAGATCCATATAATGTAATCCATATTATGGGAGTGAATCATTGGCCATTTTATGGAGGTTATCTCCATTGAAAGATAAAAAAATACATTCCATGGTAAATGTAATTGAAGTGTGATAACAGACCATGTTGTGAGTTAAATCTTATGAGTGAATAAGTTTCATTCCATAAAAAATTTTATATCAAGAAATTGATAAGGTTTAATTTAAATTTATTAGAAACATGTTTTGAAGGGTTGATGAAAAGGATGTCCTTATGGTGGGGATTGGTGAGTTGGTTCGAAAATATGGATCCTCATGTTCGAAGAATTGTGGGACCATGATATCGGTCATCAGATTGCCATTTGAATTTTTAATTCCATTGGATAAATGGAAATATATGTTACAAAAATAATTTTTTAATGAAATGTACATGTTTTTGTTTTGTAATTAAAACATAATGTTAAAGGTATGGATTTTCTATGAGACATCTCTTGATGATGAGTGTGACCTCAAGTGATCATTTTTAGTGATGAAATTAGTGAATCATGGGATAGAGTCATCTATATTATGGATTACAGGAAACATCACCTATTTTATATTTTTATATTTGAGAATACATCTAATGTGGTACATGGAATTAAAATTTTCTCTATAGTTGGATGCAGTCAGTATGAAACAAAAACTTGAATATCATTGGGAAGATATGGATGTAGTTTATGCATCAGCTAAGGATTTTGGGGAATAATCAGGGTTACTATGATGAGCTTGGATGATTTCAATTTCACCATATAAATATAATTGAGGACTGATTGTAGTTTCACATTGGATGATAGGGTGTTTTGAGTAAAAATCCATATCAGCAATCACATAAATATTATTGGTGAATCCTCCAGTAGGAAATTCCATCCGCTTGAGTACTATAGTGTTGGATTAGAAGTTGGAAGAAATAACCTCAATTAGGGAGATACATAGCATTTGTAATGAATACGATTACAAAATGGTTGGGTATTATCTTAAATAGTTTGAAATAACTTCAATCATGTTGTATTGGAAAATATTATGATCATTAGATCATGTTTTAGTGGCTTAGGTGTCATTTGTATAAAGAGGAATTGAAGGAATGGTGGTAATTCATGAATGTAACACTTCTATTGGAATAGTAATCATGAACCAACTATGTCATGTTGTATTTTTATTCATAAAATTGATTCATTGGGATAATAATTCTTATCATGGGGACTTTGTATTGTCCGGAGCCTTTGAGAATGAAATTTCAAAGAAAAATTTAATTTTCAATTGATAAGATATGTCATATCTTGGTCGACATTTTAGAATTATAATATTGAGGTTGAAAAACATATAAATAATTGTTTTAATTTTTTTTTGAATATTGGATTATTATATATAATTTTTTGGAAAATCCAATGTTTTCAGGTCTACAATATGAGGTTTTGAGAAAAATAACCTCATGTTGAACAGTCTGTATACTTTTAGTGAAATCCATGTAGACTATTTAGTATTGGAACACAGTCTATGAAATTTTTGGTCATATAGAGACAATTCTGATGTTTTCTAAAATTTCATACACACATTAATGATCGTTTGAGGTGACGAGGATTGTAGAACCAAATGGTTCTGTCACAGTTTTATAGATAGTTCCACCTAACAAAGAGATTCATTAAAATAGGAAAAAATATATCCCCCCTCGACCAATTAATTTTGTTTATGTCTCTTTTATAAAACATTTCATCCATAATCTCTCTTGCAAGTTCCATCCTCCTTCACCCATCCTCTAAAGAAGTTCGTCTGTATACCTTTTCAAAATCATACACCATCATGTGCATTGGAAAATAAGAAGTAAGCCGTCAGGGTGTATTTTATAAACTTCTTATAAACCTTTTAATCATTAGTATCTATCATAATTCATGAATACTCTAGACCATGGTGTAAATGGATATTGATTTTGGGGTTTTCACTCTACATTTAAAGAGGATAAACTAAGAGTTCGTCTGCACCTCTCAATGTTTTGTTTCATTATGGTACGTCACCATGGTGAATCCATAAAGATTTAAACCAAAAAATAAATTAATAGAGTGGTATTTTAAGAATTTCTAATCATGGAATTTTCATTATTCCTTATTTTTTATGTGTTTATATTTTTTTAGATCATTATATGAAGTATCTTGTTTGATGAGATCAGTCAGTTTAGTTTTGAGCTTTATAATTTTATAAATAGTTTTATTTAATTACTATATCACACTAATCATTATGAATTAATTATAATTTATTTATATTTAATTAAAAATTGGTAGTTCTTTTGTGATAATATACCATATATGTGTCATATTACCATGGGAGGTCCTTGGATTATATTTTCAATCAATATAAATTAAATGGGATGCTATTAATCATATGTGGACTTTTGTACCAACCCCATTGAAATTGATAATTTTTAGGGTAGTATGTGCATTTTTGGGATTCCCATGTGGGTGACATACAATATTTTAATTTATTCAAATATATTTTTTAATTATTTTATCCTAGTTAATTAAATGGATGAACTCAAATTGGTCATAGGAAACCCATATTTGATAGAATTATTCAGTGGCCTGTGACTATTGTGACATATGATCCATTGAAGGATTCATGTACGTATTAATTAAATTTTTACTCAATGAGAGGATCACATAATGTTTTATTGAAATTGAGGATACCAACAAGTATACCACCATTAATATGCTAACCTTGTGGATTTTGAATAGAATTTATTTCCTAAGAACTAAACTAAGGAACCATGTTGTTTCCCAAATGTTGGAACGCACCTAAGCTAGTAAATACGGGGCTTGTATAGATATTGTAACGAGTCCCACCATATTTCCATTCCAAACAAATAATTCCATTGGTATATACAATAAGGGATTATTTTAGATGGTTGACCACATTCTTCCAATGGCCTGAAGGCCTTAATTATTTATTGATTTTTGATAATCCACCTTTTAAGGGGTGAGGTGGAACCCATTACAAGGATCGTAGGCATAAGTATTACATATCCCAAAGGAATTAGAGAAATTAATCGCCCGAATGATTCAAACATAACAAATAACTTAAACTAACTACTAGAATTGCTCCTCCCCAGCATATTGATCATGAAATCAGCTCTATACCATCGCCTGGCTATTCGAATAGGCTTTCCCATGCATGCACATGCTCGTCCCAATGGCAGGTTCCATACCCACTCATTCTTGCAATCCGTTTAGCTTTTTATATGGTGAAAGTTACTTGCTCCTCCTACATCTGTGGCTCATTCCATATAGGTTTTCTGGTTTGCATCTGCACATTAGGTTTTCAAAAGGCCTTGAGGTGGCATGAAGGCCTTATTGACCCAAAGGACTCATTGGACCAAAGGCCTTAAAGGACACATGAACCAAATCGGTGGCCTGAATTCCCAAACTGTGGAATATTCACAACTTATTTAGTACCAAACAATGCCCACTACAGTTCCTACTATAGTGCCTTTTACAGTTCTGCACAGTTCCTTCTATAGTACTTGCTACAATGCCTACTACAGTAACCATAAATTAGCCTCCACCTGGATTTGATCTCAAGTCTCCAGGATTCACTTAAGGAGTCCTCACCATCTGGGTTGAGGATCATGTGCATTTTCATGAATATTATTATTAAACAAATGATTACAAGAGGCACATTATTGTATTTTGGAGGGAGAGGTTAAAATAGTATGGTATACTAATATTATTCCCATAGGTACATTCTTGGATCAAGAATATAATACATATTTATTTATATTAGATTTATTCACATTGGTACTTTGTATGATCATCCTTATAAGCCTTATTGATTGGTATTGCTGGGATGGCTAGACGTCCTTCCTTAGATCTGGATAGTTTTCCTTATTGATTAAAATTATTGTAAATCGTTGAGTTATATAATTAGATCAGGATGAGAAGAATAATTGTTTATTATAATATGCAGATTCGGGGAGAATCCTTTTGGAATCATTATTTTGTTTCTTACATGATCGGATGATAGATATAGAGCTCCTTATTGGACACTATGGATTGATGGACATGGCACTCTACACAATTCATGAGATATACTCTACGTTTATTATAATCTCTTTAAGTGATTGTTAGGATCCTACCTATTAGTGGTTATATACAACAATAATATACTCATATGAAATGTGTGAGAGTTATTTTTTTGGCCTTTTTATTTTAATGGATTCCATTCATGTACAAGGATTTCAAGAGATTTAATTACATATTTATTTTAAGGTCTTCCCCTAATATATTATCCAATTCACAATGATAGAACTACATTTGTATTGAGACTACATTGTTTTTATTATGATGAGTAGATCACATATTCATAAACTAAATTTACGGCTTAGGAATGAGATTACATTGTTGGTGCCCTACTATGTTGTGTACTCACACCCTTCTCAATCCACCATTTTACTAGGGTACTTAAGCATCATTTCACATTCATTCCAGTATAGATAGGGATATCCAAAAAGGATGATTGAGTAGGATGGCTCAAATTTTTTTGCCATTATTGGGTAGATAGTATGACCCTATATATGAAGTAGATCCTTGAATTGTTATTCATGTTTATTTTATATAATTATGTATATTTTATAGTAATGGTGGGAGAGTACTGTTCATTTTAAGACATGGACATTATAGCCTTTAATAAATTCTATTTTATAATAAAATCTTGATTATTTGTAATTGATTGGAACACTATTTTTTATTGCTATACATGTTATCAAGTTATTTATGTGCACTCTTATTCTTATACGAATGAAAACACTCTTTGTAGACACATAGGCCCTTGATTATTATCAGTATACTTCGGTGTTTAAAGAGGAATTTTAGAGGAATCATGGTAAACCATATTGGGGAACCATATTAGTGGAATATTGCACAGTATGTTATAAAACAAACTAAATGGTGTGTGATCCATAATAAAATATAAACACAAACATTCCATAAAACCAATATATATGGTTTTTCTTAATCCACACTACATGGCATGTAATTTGGATTTTCGAAGAAAGTTTAGATTCTATATACAATTCTCTATAATAATTCAATGTATAAATAATCCATATGTCTGACCACTTGAACAGATTGGGTAACAAATCAATCTATTTTTTCATATAAACTAGATTCAGGAAATGTAATATCAAATAATTTGTCACAGAAATCATCAAACCTCCTATCATGTATGCAATCACCTGCCACAGATTTAGATCCCAATTCCATGAATCGTCACATGAAGCCTATGATCCATAATTATTAGTCCACAAAACACAATACCATAAATCATTCATATAACTACAATTAAATTAGGGGGGATCAATTGCAATATAATACACATAGAAATTTTTAATAATCACCTAATGGTCTAACGATGAATAACATGATGAATGTTGGGAATAATTGCAAATAAAATTTTTTACACCATCGTTGTCCAATATATATCAATGACTAATCAAAAAAATTGGTATTCTAGTGTGATAGTATTCACCATAAAAGAGTTTAGTTGTATCAATATATCAAATAATTATTTAGGGTTCATTTAACAGATGGATAATTATAGGAAAAAATGGATCAATTAATATATGACTAATTAAAGGAAAATGTGAATAAATCCAAAAAATCACATTCCTTAAATCAAATTAGGATATTATATTTTTTGATGAACATGTTATCCAATGATGAAGATTAGATGTGGTCATTTCTTATCTCTCTGTCCACCTAAATCAGACCATTATCACTCTTTGAGAATATTCTACAATGAAAACCCCCAAATCCTTCACTCCAATTCAATATATGGAACAAAAATAAACCAGATGAATTTTTATATTTAAAAATTTATAGAAGTATATATTTTGGTCATATAATTTTTATTAAATAAATAAATAAATTATTAATTTTAATTTAATGCATCCATAAATGGTTTAATAACTTCTAATCTATGACTCCGACAAACCGTAGGTTTCACCATGGGTAAACCCCTCATTCCAGAATAAAAAGAGGTATAATATTTCTATATGAGGTAATAAAACAATGATAATCAAATTAAAATTATATTATGAGCACAACTACAATATAATATATTAAAAATTTGAAAATATTATTATAGGGGTCCTGAGAAAACTAAAAATACTTTCATCATTGAGGATATATCCATATATATGAAAATAAATATTAAAAATAATAAATCCACAATTCTATAGTCATTAAATTCTCTCACAATTCATATATTTTCACCCAGCAATTTTCAATCTAAATTTTTTGGGCGTTAAGACCGTATCTAGATCTCAACCTACAAGGAGATCACATAGACACTTCCATTCTATGAAAACCCAAAAAATAGTGATGGTTCATTCATACAATTTCCTCCCATGCTGATCAATTCTCCCCACAATGTACTCCTAGAATGTAGAAGATTCGTCAATGACCATTTCAACCCTATAAATTACATGCAGTGGCTCATGCATTTATCTAATAAATACACATACATGGAAGAAATCATGTTCTTGGAATAACTATACGGTAAAGGGTAAGAAGTTAGAGATCATATAAACCATCCTTAAAAAATCGAATGGACCAATGACCCTCAGGTATAGCTTTCAACCTTTGAAAAACCAAAATAAAGTTATCATCAGGGATATAATGTACAAGAGTTATAGTATCTCTAAACACACTCCAAGGGCCCATAATGTTGATCTTTTTAATATTTATATCTTATCTAGGATGTACGAATGCTCTCATGGATAACCTGAACCTTATTAGCTGAAACAATCACTTACATTGTAACTACAATAGATGTCTCAACAATCCCATTCGTACATTAATTATATCATCATGTTCTATTATAAATATCCATGTAAGGTACAACAATGAATGTAGAGTGATAGAGGTTAAATTATTTAAACACTATTAAATGTATTTAATCCTCTATACACTATCAAAAATCTAACATAAAACATCTCAGTAGATCGAATCACACCTAGAATGATCTCACATTCTATCCATCCATCTGGGGGTGAAATGAAATTTTAATCCTTTAATGAGTCATAATTTTCTCTTAAAAACTCTCCAAAATATGATATAAAATGATAATGATATTTACATATTATCATTATGGGAAACACATGAATTTAGATAATAACATTCATGTATTACTACCTCGAAATCTCATATGAATTCAACTCACTTATGGGTTTAAAGTGTGATGATTTTGTATGTTATTCAATAATCAACACCAAGAATTGTGGCCACTCACTATATGGATAATTCCCATCATGAATTATATGGATATGTTATCCCATTTTAAATCCATTATCTGAATATTTAATGTCAAAACTATTGGGATGTGATTCTCAACATCAACCTTCTCAAATTAGTGACACCGAGAGAAGAAATTGGAAACAATACACTTTATGTTATACAACCAAACACATTTCCAATGATCCTTGTAATTATATTATACACTAGGATGATGAAAAAGGGGTTATGTTTGTAACTCCCTCATAACCTCCACATGGAATGTGATGTGAAAATGATCATCTATATACCGTTCCAATGTTACCAGATGTATCTGTAGATACATGAAAAACAAATTATTGGAAAAGGATGACATTATCTGCTAATTTAGAAAATATATCTAGTGAATCTCCCAAGGATTTATGTTCATGAATAACCACACAATAAAACTATCCAAAAAATACCCCCCCACAAATTGAATTATATGAGGTTTCACCATAATAGAATTATCAAACATTAAACCCCTATGCTTCCATATTTTAAGATGCAATGAATCTAACTGATCGAAAACATTATTCTTCGATCAAGGGTAGGGCATTATTCCTAGTATTTGTACCACTATGTATCCCATACATGGATTATAGTCTATCTCAATGTAACATGTCTATAGTAACGTAATCCAATTCCTCTATATTTTATTCAGATATCTCTATATAAATATATAAGTAGTTCTATAGTGGTCCTAATATAAAATAATGTGGTTTCCCCTAATATATGCCACCACATATTCAAAGTGAATAATTCCACATCACAATCCTAGTTGTGTGTTTCATAGTTCCAATTATTGGCCTCAGATAACTCAATCCATATGCAATTACAGACTACCTCTATATAAAAACATACCTTATTACCTATCATGTAGAATTTCTAAACACAATGTACACCACTCCCTCAAAAAACAATCTCAACATAGGAGAATTCATAGAACATATATTTATATCCATAAAGGATCTCAGAAGAAAATCATTCCAAATAAATTTATTTTCATTCTAAATCAAGGAGGTACAATTGGTGTTAATTACGAAAAGTGTACCAAAACCCTCAAGTAGTACCTTACCATGACAATGAAATTACACATCTTTGACATGAACCAAGTTGTCTCCCACGAAAGCACCACATCATTAATCCCTAGGACATTGATAAGACATTATTTGAATTTACATTCCCAAATAGTAAACATAAAAGTTTCAGAGCTCAAACATCTAGAGAATAACATACTAAAAGTTCTAACACTGTTTGTCTAGGAGCATCATCATGTGTTATACATGGTCCTCATATTTCGTGGATTTGATGAGTATTCAATTAATTGATATTATAATAAATGGTTCCATGTATAGCTAATAGATGATAATCATTAAATTCAGACATATATAGAGCGTACTATTCACACCATAATAAAACACTATGAATTAATAGTAATTTTGGAATAGTGGAATTCCAACATTTGAATAATAGACTCGCAAAACCTCAAACATTGTAATACACACCTAATATCGATCATTGAGAATCAAGTTGAATATATAAAAAATTCTTATAGCACTCTAATATTAAGTATGATGTATATATTATTTGTCATTACATTGTTTTAGCTATGATAATCTACAAAAATCCTTAGATAATATATTAATTTTTCTTGAAAAAACTAGAGAATCCATTGTGAGACCCTCGGTATGATAAATACCTTCATTAAAAGGTCCTCTTACTACCGTCGCATCGCCTGATGCATTGTAGGTTCCATATGAAATAACACCAATCATTTTTGTGTTGTTATGGGGTGCATGTCGATAAAGAATAATATCTATTGTTAGAAATGTAGTCTTGGAATATCATTGGGGAAGATATCCATATAGGTATCCCCTTATAATGAAATCCAGATTCTTTAAAATCCCACTATACGATGGAATATAATTTCAATCAAATTTGAGATATGATTCAGCTTCCAGCAAACAAGACCTAGCCAATTAGCAATGAGATATTTCTCACAAGAAAAGTATAATCCCATCTCATTAGTATGAAGAAATATTAATCCCCTATGATGGTATTTAACCACATCTCTAACTAGGGAAATCTTGTCCATATATAAGTTAACATCATATGGTTTCATCACGATGAATTAAAGGTCCCATTAGAATCTCTCCTCAGTAATAGTTAGCTTAAAATACTAAAAGATATGAAATTTAAAATAATAGTATAGAATTATAACTTCTAGAAGTAACATCTTAGATACTATATCAACTAGGAGATCATTATATCACATAATAGATAAATTAAATAATGAGTGGATAATTTCCATTGATACAAGTACTAAGGTGGGAATATAACATACATAGAAAATAACATGAATCATCTAATATAAAACATGGTTAATGAAATATATATCCTCCAACTATATTTGGATTCAAATTTCATATCTATGATCTTTTCATCATCCAATATGAGGTGGAGGAATAATTTTATAGATTCTCCCTCCACCAGTAGGTCCCCTATCTTGAGATTCACATTCCCATATGTTTTCATCCCCACCCCTTGGGGTCACCTAGGCCATGTTTGGGGGACCCATGATCTTGGATTGGACTCTGATGTGGTTATCCATCCACCATCATCCAATCATCTGATCAGCATGATATGTAATAAAATCATGTTCCATATGACCCCTACCATAACAATATGACATCATAGTTATCTGGGAAAATTGGATCCTCTACATGATCCTTGAGTTATATAACCACTCATCTAAGACCAAGAATGAATATTCCTCCAATCATGAGACCAAAATTTTTGAAACATGCTAGATTTTGTAGAGGAATCGGACACATAATGGCCACATTTAACCCCATTAGATTGCAATAACTTTGTATGTAATATATCATTAACCAAATCATCCACCTAAATACAATATACATATTGAGGGAAAATGACACAACATAGCCATAAATGTCTCTATATAGATCCCACTCGAACTTATATGCTCAGATGAACCCATCCCACCCCATGTTGAGGGAGTAATATATAGGATTGGGGAACCTCTTGAAGTAATCATCATATATCATACTCACTATTATATCTCAAGAATCATTTTGATATGAACTGATTGTAATAATTAGGGGTAATAATTTCCACAAAACTTCTTCAAGAAATAAAATGATTTGGGTTTAAACACATCATAGGACTGCATCACTCAACACCACTAGTGCCCTGCTGGTCTATGGAAAAATCTATCATCCAAAATAACTATATAATTAATTAAGGTATCAAAATTCTTGATTATTTGGAATAATAACTCAAAATACTACTCATCCACATTGGGATCTGGAAAACTATTAAAACTCATGGACATGCAATAATGAATCATGTGTTTCACACTAAGAATTTATAGATTATTAATTTGACCTAATTATATTATCTATACCTTGATGGGAGGGGGTGTTATAGCCATCGTGACTAAAGGAAACACCTAATGAGATGCCATCAGAAATGAGGCCTCACAGCTCAATGGATATTTATCACAATCCTATATCAGTAATATTAACGAATATATATTAAGAGGCATCCTAAATGTTATTAAGTAAAACCATAGTTATTTGAGGATATATATAAAATAAAAAATCAAGAAGGATTTTTCATGGACATAACCATAAATGACACATGTAACACTATTCCATGAAACCAATGCCTTTGTATTTCAAATTGAGAAGTAGGCAGTCAGATTACTAGTTAATGGATATGCCTAAATATGCCAAACAATTGAGTAATTTTTCATTAAAACCACACTCAAGACACTCTGACATTGTTTGCTAATTACTAAAGAATATTTATCATGGTTTTTACTCCAAATAATATCGAGATGACGAACCAATTCTAACACCACTCTATCATGACCAAGCTTACTATGGACCACCTTAAAAGTTGTATGTTGAGCCATAGAAACCCCACAGAATACTCTTATAGACTAGGGTTTAGACACTAGAAAGAAGAATTAATAACTAATATGAGAGTTCTTGGCCAAAATTACATCTACACACATCGATACTCATGAAAAAATACGAGGAATAAAATTAATAACATAACATATAGATTAAAATAAAACAGGTAAAAACATATAGGGTATACAAAAAATTATGATAATATAAAATTGATCCATAAAAAGTGAAAAAATAAAATGCCCAACATATAGGTATCAGAACTTCAAAAAAACTAAAAAAATGGAATGATGATATTGTGACCCATTATTTCAAAACAATGATAATACATAAACATATATGAATATTCTTTACCTACAAATGATATATTATGGAATATTAATTTTCTAGAATCATTATAAATATAGAAACATAAAAAAATTTCATAATAGTTATATATCTTTTATGAAATATATCATTATAACGCTAACCCATCATAGTTATGTGATCTAAAAACATTTATTATAACCTTGGAAAGGAAAGATATGATTTGGTGGGTCCCAATGCTTAATTATGGTAAATAATGGAGATATAAATGATCATATAAGCAAAACATTGGAAAATGTTATTAGAATATGATTTTTAAATTTTAAAACTATAACCTTGGTCTCATATATAATTATAATAAGTCATGGAATAAATATTGTAGTATTATAAGAACCAATTCATATAGTAATCAAATAACATGATACTTTTGAGCATTATATAGGCATTACAAATGAAATTTTGGGCATATAGATAAGCAGAGAAAATCATTCCATGAGTATTCAAGGATCTTTTACAGGTCCATAATTGTGGAATAGTTTCACTACCCAAACTATCATAGTAGTCATGGTTCCATCCCATTACAATCATGGTGGATTAATTGCATTGATAAAATAATTTCACTCCCCATTACCATTATTCTTATCTATAGATATAAAAATATTTAACCAATTTAATGATGGATGTTATAGGTCTTACCCTTTGTATAATTAAAATCATACAAATTTGTTCCACAAGATCATAAACCACTCATTATATCATATCCCAAGAATGGATATGGTTTCATAAACAATTTATAATAGTATAACCTATGAAAAATGATCATATGTACTAAACATCTTACCAACATAATAATGAACCTTTTATTGAAAGAATAAGTATGGTGAACTTAGATCATATTCAATTAATTTAGAAGAATAATTGAAGGATTTTTATAAATCAAAATAACATTAATTAATTTCATAAAAAATGACCTCTCACTTTTAAAATCACATTTCAAAAAGAATAAAATTTTAAATAATATTATACTTTTCTTTAATTGAAAATAATAATTAATACATGAAATGGAATCTTTAAAACATTGACATGTCGTAATGGTGGAAAAAATATAATTCATGTTTTATATGATAATAAATATTCATTGTATTATTTTGTCTGAAAAGTCATAAAGTATGTCATTTGGAGAATGGAGAGATGATTCCAGTCAAACCATATTATAAAAATTCAAACATGTGTAAAAATGAATTTAATAATTAACATCAGAATTGTAATGTAATTTTTATAATAATTTTTATAATTCATACATATGGAAGGAAAATATTTTTTCAATTAAAGAGATAAAGGCTGACGATATTCAATAGAAACATATTTTAAATCTCTTGAGTACATATATTGATGATAATTAATGGAGAAAATTTATTATCAAGAAACAAATGTAAGATAATATACTATGAATTATCTCTGGGGATCATATTATTTTATAATCATAATAAAATCATTAAAAATGATGATAAAAAATGAGATTATAAAAAAACACCAAAAGTCATATCTGACTTCCTTCCAACATGCCAACACCATGTCAAAATAAATATAAAATTATTATAAATATTATTCCAAGAAAATAAAATTATTTATAGAACACAATATATGCATTAATTTTAATCTTTATCACTCATTTATTAAATATACATAAAAAATCATTATTTTGAGTAATAATTCATCAGTTTTTTATTTATGTTTTTGTTTGGTAGTTTCAATCCTTTAAAAATGACCTTCGATCCAATAATATAATAAATTATACTGATGGTGTAAATAATATCTATAGATTATATATATTTTTATTCATCCATAAATGATATCGATAGAAAAATTAATCGTAACATTCATGGTGATGGTAAGCATACGTACGCGTGGAAGATGTTTCCAGCATTCAGTGTATTAGAAAAAAATTAATGAGAAATAATAATTCCACATTAAAATAAAATAATTATATAATATATATAATATAATTTCATAAAATTCATCTACTTTTCCATCCATTTAAAAGATAAAATAAAAATCAAATCGCATTGCTTTGTGGAGGTGGTATTCGACAAGTACAACCAAGAAACATTTTCATTTACAAAAGGATTAGATGGTGAGAATAAAGAAAATATAGTATCATTAAATATGTAATGTTTTAAAAAATATATTATATAAATATTAGTCCAATCATAATAACCATCCACAAATTATCATATTGAAAAATTTAATGATTCTATATGTTGAAATTGTTAGCCAAACATAGCCATAAGTTTTAATTTAATTTACCTTTGGATTGGAAGGAGGTTATATAATGGAATTTTCATAATCATAATAAAATTTAATAATATTTATTGTACAGGAGTTATTTTTTTATGATAACTACTATAGATTTGGATTAGGTAAGTAAGTGAATAATTGAAATTGATCATTTATGGCGAGTACCTCTTCTTTGAAAAGAATCCTTTACATATCATCTGAAGGAATATTGGATTATTGTTTTGGAAAGAACTGAATCATTAGAATATGTATACGCAGGAGTATAATAATATTTTTAGTGTATTTTAGACATATATGTTTGAATGTGATGTAAATAGATGAGGGAAGAATATCCATTTTAATTTTGAGGTGATAAGCACATTAGGAAATTTTCAAAATATTAAATTATAATAAATACATTCTTCTGAAAAAATATACCAAATGGAAATGAATTTTAAGACAGGATGAGATATTAGGAAATCCCATCATAAAATATAATTTAAACATGATTTGATGTAATTTTAATTCTTATTATTTTGACTAACCCAAAATTATATAATTTTATTTTTTTGTATATTAACAAAGTATTCTATATTAAATGGGTGTAATTATTATATATTTGGATTAATTTTTCCCATAAATGAAACTTTTATAACTTTACTAACCATTTACTAATTTTTTTTCTTATTAACTATTTTTTTTGAATTTTTATATAATTATTAAAATTTTATTTTTATTAAATGTCAATATTGTCAATTTTAACAATATTAATTCAATTTGAATTAAAATAAAATATGTTGCAATTTAAGTATAATTATTTTAAGAAAACAAATAGTGGCCACATTCACCAATATATTTTTTGGAAATCGATAAATTACACAAATAATATAAAAGGTAATATTTTCAAAAACATTTATTTTATTTTACCATTAATAGAAAACATAATGCTTCTACATTGTGTTTTAATTAATGTAATTATATTATAATTAAATATATAAAATATATTACAATCCACAATAAAATTTCATTATGAAAATTTTTATTTGTAATATTTATTCAGAATTTTTTTACCTTTCTGAATACATAAATCATATTTAAAACTACGAGGTCACATTTTTTAACTTTCATTGTTTTAAATAATATATAAATAATAATCAGGGAAAATTTTCAATTTAAAAATATATTTAAAAGCCATGGTTTTTAGAAAATAATGTATTTCATTAAATATTAATTTGTATAAAAAATTACCTCTTTATCACTAATAATTTATTTCGAGTAACCTAATTTAGCTTTTACTAAGGTGAAATGTTATTCAATGGTTACTATTCATATTGAAAAAATTTTAAAAATGCCATTTTACCAAGTTAGAGCCTTGAGATTATAAATATATAATTAATTTAATCAATTTAAATACTAGTCAATTTTATATATTATTTATAATGAGATTTTTTGAATTTGAATAATAGCTATGTTTTAGATAAATACACCTTTTGGAAACAAATTAGATTTATTGTAATCCTATGATTTTTAAAATATTTTTTTAAATGATTAAAACATTAGGTATAATAAATAATATATTAATTTAATTATAATAATTCTCCAACTATGATTAAAAATTAAATAATAATATAAATATACATGGTGCACAAGAAATAATTTTTTCTTATTAAATAATAGTTCTATTTCAAAAAATATATTTTTTATTTAAATATTTTGATAACCAATTAATTAATTTCATAAATTTGTGTTCTATGTAATTTTTAATATATTTTTTATTATTTAAAACCTCCAATTAAATTAATAGTTTATAAAATAAACATCATATTTTTAATAATGTTATGTGGTCCTTCAAAACATATTCATGTATGTAACACATGCTTTATGGGAAATTAAATATTTCAAAAGAACATGATGCATTACATTATATTACTCATAAAATTAATATATATATTTAAATTAATAATTTTACTAAAAAAATATGTTAATATACATTTCTTATAATATCACTAGGTCCCTATATAGATATATCAAACAGGTTTTTTTGCATCAAAACATCGATCAAGTGGGTTATCATTATTCCTAACACACTTTATCTATACTATATATAATCAATAAAAAGGATATATGTAAGAAATATATTTTATTAGTGGTATGACCTATAAGTTTAGTTTATGTGATGTATTTTGTATTTACATCTTCAAGGGAGATACTTATACCCCAAAATGAACTTGTTAGACATTCATTGGAGGAAAACATTGATAAATTATCACCCGAATGAGTTCATGAATTTAAAAATGAACATTATACCTTGAAATAAGGTTTACATTATTTAAAATTATTATGAATCTATTATTGACTGACTTTAATAGAAATAAATTTATTCCCACTTCAAACACCATATCATTCCAATGATTGTGAACATACCGTTTTATAGAATTTCATCTTCTCTTATGTGCGGTAGAATGGATCTAAAATTCTATACCATTATCTCAAAAATATAATGTCAAAATATATTTATTTCCCTATATCATTAAAATATGATGGGTTTATTAACTTCATACCATATAATTATTTATAAGGATATATATAAATGTCAGTTTGAAAGATATTATTGAATTATAATTCAAGAAAATATATTTCTTCTTACAAAGCACACATGAAATCCATAGTTCATGTTATCAATATGTGATACCATTTTTGAATGGTCCTATCAGACTAGGAATCTATATTTGGATGATAATATGTGATGAAATATAAATCTATATCCATATATGGAATAATAATTGTACAAAACATTAAAGTGAATATCAAATTTAGACTGGATATAGTTGATACTAGTACACCATAGAATCTAACTACTTACTTAATATAAATTAGATTACATTGATGAATAATTATATATTCTCTAATATATATAATGTTTCCTGAGTTTTTTATTTTATTGACTACAAACCAACTATAATTATTCCCTTTGGAATTCTGGAGGAGTCTAATGAAAAAATCTATAGCGAGGTTTTACGATTTTCATTATTGTATAGGTAATTATTTTAGCATACCATTATACTTATATCTTTAATACATAACATTTTGTGAAACCATATCCACGAAAAATACTTTTAAATATATCTCTTCATTCCATCCCATATAATGTACACATTCAAATAAACCTACAACTTTTTACTTCCTAGATAAATAAAGATTGAAGAACTAAGAGATTAATACACCATATAATTAAAATATATTTATGAAGGTACACATATATGGTTCCTAAATCTAATTATTAAATAAAAATAAAGGTTTAAATCAAGAATGTTTCTAACATTTATTTATATCTCTAAAAATTCATTCCATGCCTCATTAGAATACACATTTGTATATATTTTGATACACATTTGAGATACATATTATTTCTACCCTTCCTTCAAGATTTTAATATCCATCATTTGTATGTAATGAAATATCAAAATATATTTTTTATCGGCATCATAGATAGATTATCCAGATCCATTCAACACATAGATTTTGCAATATTGTTTGATTTTAAAAAGAGTTAATGTATAAAAAATTTATTATAATTAATTATCTCTAACCATCTACTTTGGGTCATATTCTTCTCCTTTTGAGAGAAAATATAATTTAATTTTTTTTATTAGTATATATGTATTACCTTCATCCATAGATATAATTATAAAATGTCATTAATGAAAAAATTACTTTATCTAAATCCAAATCATGGGATTGGTAATTTTGATTATGGAAATTAAATTACAAAAGGGAATATGTTATTACAATATCATTAAACATAAGGATGAAACCTATTACCATAATTTATCCATCGCTATAATTTAAAATCCCTTATCCACTACATGGTATTAGAGGCATATGTGTGATGAATATACTTCTAGTCCATTCATAGAAACATTACTGAAATTTCAATTTTTAAAGACACTTTTCACCCTTCCATGTTATCATTATTAGTGGATTCAATAGTCGTGAAACATTTTTCAAAAATCATTGATCATATCTAATCCAACCAAGGGACCTATAGATCACGTTCATGGTTGTTCTTTCATTGAAAATGTTTAATATGTTATCTTATTTATGGGTCTATTGATATACCATCACTTGAGGTTATACGACCCACGAATGAAAATTTTTGATAAAAAAATCCCACTTGGTAATATTTTCATATCACATATCCTTTGATATATTATTTTCTAAAATTATCAAATAATGTTCATGATATTAATTTCACTAAAATAAAAAATAATATATTTTCAAATGAATAAAAATAATATATCATGGTAATCTCTATTGACTCTATTAATTTAATCCATTAATATGGGGTGGCAATTAATTTGACCAAAATGAATCACTAAAAATTCATAGTGTCTATACATTGAATGGAATGATATCTTAGGTATATCGTCATCCATGAGATTAAATTATAGATATTCAAAATGAATATCAATGTTGGAAAACTATTGTAACATTCTTATTTTATCAAAATATTCCTTAGTATGGGGAAGAGGAAACATGTTACTGATATTGGTCTTGCTATGTTCTTGATAATGAATTCAGATATGAGGTGATCAATAATTCATAGTAAAAATTGGATAGGTTCATAAGAAGGTAGAAACATAGTTAAATGATTCTATAATAACAATGTTATTGGATTTGTTTAATAAATTCGTGCAACACAATTTGGGACATTCTATATGTTCTCTTGGAAATAGGTGTACCACAATGTATGATTTATACATAAAACTAAACATCACAATTAGGTGGACTACTAAAAAACTCTTCTATAGTAAGATTGATAAACACCAATTCTATATGAATATCTTTAATGTTTAGTTCCTCAACTACCATTTAGATAAATTTCCATTTTTAAATGGAATCAAGATCCATATAATGGATGTAATTTCTATCAGATGTTCATTTTTTTCATTATACTGATAGGAGTTCATAGGTCTGTTTATATTATCACATATAAACTCAATTCCAGATAATTTGATGTGGGGTATATGTATTTAAATTTAATAAATACCCATAATTGAATCATATTTCACTAAGTAAACAGTAATAATATTTGAAGGAAACACCATACCAAAAAATTCAACCAAATAAGAAGAATAGACATGGGATGGATTTTTATGCCATTAGGGATGTTCGTGATAACTTAAAATATAATTATTTAGTGGGTAATTTTATACCCTTAGAAATATCATAAGATATAATAAAGTATGTATATATAGAATCAAATAATACATTCATAATTATATAGTTTATGGTATGTGAACCATTAAGAATGACACTATCATATCCCTAAAACGAAATGGAAATATCATGAGATTTTTCATTTTCTAAAGAAATTGTTTTTTGCATCAATCATCATAATTAACCATCAAATGTTGGATCTAATTAACATAATTCATGAACTTTTTAAATTTAAAACACATGAGTTTGGTGGGTTTTTTCAATTGTTTATTCAATATATTAATATCAATATCAAAATAATTCCCATTACATAAACATGTGATTACCTTATGACCTTTCATTAAACACATGATACATTTAGTAGCTCCATTAAGAAAATTTGAACAATGTTTCAGTAAAAAATTTATAATAATAGAATTATTAACTTATAATATCTATGGTTTTTATAATTTCAATTGAATTGTTTTTTCTTTCTATATTTAAACCATGAGATTTTTTTATAAATTTCATCTCCATCTACACCATTAGAGAACATCGAACAATCTATTCATAGATACGCAGGTCTATTATTTCTAACACACTTAATAGATTGGGATTTAATCCACAATGTAATTAATCATCGTTAAATTCTTGTTGGATGAAAAACTTGATGGATACCTTGAATGTCTTATGAAATTCTCCTCATATGTACGATGAAATTCATCAGACTAGTATATTAACAAAATCATTATTTCACACAATTATAATGATGAATTCAAGACATATACATATAGAATAATTAATATTTTAAATTATTTTCACCCCATATATTAAATTTACCCCCGTTCTATCTTGTTATTGATAAGAAACCACCATTTATCTTCTCCACCATCGCAATGATAAATATTTAAAGTAACTTTCTATTGTTCAAAAGTTTGAGGAATGGAAAATATCTTTTCAAAGTCACTCATCCATGTCATTATGACTAGGAGATTAGTGAACATAATTGAAGAAGGCGAAATGATCCCAAAGTAGGAATCAATAGATTGAACATCTCTAATTTTTCTATTTTTATTGACACTGTGAATCATATATTGAGAATGTTTTTGAGAATCAAAATGATATCCTTTATTCTATGTCATATATCATTTTATTGTTCAAGAGGTCAAATATTTCATTTTCCATCACATTCATCATTAACATTATTCCTTTGGGTTTTATCTAATGGCTCAAAAAACATAGTTTCAAAAACATTTATTTTGGTTGGAAACAACATAGTCATGATGAATTTTATTTGGGATGTCTAAATCAAGAAACCTTATTTTATGAAACCATATTTTTAAATAATATAATTCATGTTAATTACTAAAACATGAGGAATGTATCCTATACATATACTTATCCCAAGTATGTTGAGTCTCCTTATGACTTTTCCATTCCTTCTTCTTTTGAAAATCACAAACACCTTATTTTTAAGGAAAATCGCATTTATAAGGAAAATTTCTTTTATTAGGAAAATCGATTTTATAGGAAAAATCGCTTTTATAAGGAAAATCACTTTTATAATAAAAATCTCTTTTATAAGGAAAATCGGTTTTATAAGAAAAATTATTCTTATCATATTTTCATTATGTGTATCCATATATTTCTTAAGTATAAGAATCAGATTTATTTCTATATTCTCAGAATCATTTAAAACTTTGATGTGAAGCATTCTGTTTTAGGCTCTGAATTATGAATCATAATTGTAATGGATTTCCACTCGAAATTCTGGATACGAACTCTAATAAAGTTCCATTCCGAATTCTGGATATGAACTCTCATGAAGTTCGACACCGAATTCTGATTATGAATTCCCATTATGAATTTTGATGACGAATTCCCATTCCGAATTTTCATTCCAAATTCTCTTATTAAACAGAAATTGATCATCTTTTCTCTATAGACACCGAATTTATTTAGACTCCGAACTTTCATTTTTCTTAGACTCCGAAACTTCACGCCGATCTTTTTAGTTAATTTTAATAAGATGTCATACTTTCTGTTACACTTTTTAGTTATAAAACGATGTTGTCTATTCCGTTATAAACTAACCGTTGGTTAAGTGACACGTGTACAGGTCCATCCGATTTTTAAGGAAAACATGACTGTTGGAAAGGAGGCCAACCGATCCTATAAATAGGAGCTTATTTGAAAGAGCTCAACACACAATGAAGTTGATCAATCTAGAGACCACACACTGCTAAGGTGATTTCTAGAGAGAGAAAGATTTTCATGCATTGTGCGTACTGAACCGCTCGTTCAGTTTTTGCTTCGTACGACTCCAAATGTTGGTGATTACATTCGAGGACTTCCGAGGATAAGAAGACAGAGGTGTCGAAAACCTTAAAGTTCGAGGACTTCCTAGCTGAGGAAGACAGAGGTTCCAACTACCTTGAAGTTGAGGGCCTGTGGGGATAACAAGACAGAGATACCGATCTTCATATCGAGGGCTTACCCTGGTGTGGGTAAGACAGACTTGCTTGAAAGTATAAATCAAGGGACCATTATCCAAGGTTGTTAGATACCCTTCTCTTTGGGTTAAAAGACTTATATTTTATTACTTGTAGTTTTACTACTTGTTTGTTTCCGCTACATATTGTATTGTAAGGAAAGTATAATGTTCTAATATTTCCTTACACTTGTACTCTGTTACATTTAGATTCTATATGCTTTAAGGTAGAATCTCATATTGTAATCTTTAGTTAAGTTTCAACTTTTAGATCCATATTTCCGGAATCTACTTTTGGAATCTTTTTCCAGTATTAAGAAAGTACAAAGAACTTGAAGTTTATAACTTCATTCATTATTCCAATTTTTCAACTGGTGTTAGAGGTATTATGAATTTTCATAGTCTAACATTGTTAATCTTAGCTCTTTCCTTTGTTTAAGGAAATTTTTTATAGTATACAATTCACCCCCCTCTTGTATATTGAGAATCTACATCATTATTTGGATCCTACAATTGGTATCATAGGAGGTCTTTGAAATACTTATACTCACGCATAAGTGTTTCTTGCTCATTTTCCTTTATTCTTCATACTTGCTTGGAAAGTTCTTTGTTATTCTGAACCTTGTTATTCCGAACTTTGTTATTTCGAACGTTGTTATTACGATCTTTTTTATTCCGAACATTGTCATTACGAATTTTCATTCCAGACATTGTGATTACGAACTTTTTTCTACTAAAAAGTTTGTGTGCCGAAGGTTATTTAAAGTATGGAAGGAATCAATGTTAGCTCCATTGATAATCTAAATACTACAAGACCACCAATATTTTATGGTAAATATTATGAGTACTGGAGAGATCAAATGAAGACTTTTGTTATCAATACTGGAGTGGACAACTTTGTTATGCATACTGGTGATTATAAAATTCCTGATAAGGAAGTTAGAACTTTCACTAACCAGGAAAAGAAAGAGTATCAACTCAATTATAAGGTATGAAATAACTTACATTGTTCAATGACTAGAAATTTATATAGACAAATTTCTTCTTGTGAAGAAGCTAATTATATCTGGAAGAAGTTAGAGGTTACACATTTTGGAACTTCTAAAGTGATTGAGACTAGAAGAGCTATGCATAGAGATGAATACCATGGCTTAAATTTTCTTTATGGTGAACCAATTTGTATGGTTCAATAGAGATTTATGACTATATTGAACAGCTTACAGTCTATGAGAGAAAAAGGTTTAGATGATGAAGCACTTGAGGATAAGATAATTGATATTATTCCCAATGAGTGGAAATCCAAAAGAACAGCTATTGATGAGAATAGGAAGGTCACTCAAATTTCTCATGATGAGCTATTCAGAACTCTTCTTCAACATGAAACAAGAATGAAGAGAGATGCTGACAACTACAAGAAGAAAAATGGAAATGGTACTATTGCTTTTACAACAACATCAAATCAGATGAAAGCTAAGACACCTGAGAGAGTAACCAGATCCAAGTCTATGAAAGTTATTTTTCCAACTGAATCTAGGGAGAGTGAAGTCTTTGAAAATGAGTTAGGAAATATTGTTCGAAGGATGAACAAGATAGATGTACAAAGAAGTTTCCAATCCAAGTATTAGAAAAATGAAAGGAATGATATGAAATATGGAGAAGTCACTTGTTATGAATGCAAGAGAGCTGGACATATTAGACCAGATTGCACTTTTCTGAAAAAGAAAGAAAGGAAAAAAAGGCATTCTGAAAGGAGCCGAAGGAAGTACTATAAAACCTAACCTATGAATGTTTGAAATAAAATGACACCTGGAGTGCCAGTGATGGTGACTCTTCAGATGAATCATCTAATTATTAATATTCAGGAGAGAAGAAACTTGGTCTTATAGCCAGACTACTTATTAATAATCATTGTTTTATGGATAATGTACGAAATGATGAATCATTGACCAATGTTTCTTTAAATTCCAATGATAAAGAGTATTATAACTCTTCTGATGAAGAATCCTCTTCTGATGAAGATAATACTTTACCTACTTATGAAGAATATAATAGGTTTGCTGAACATCTTGGAATAGAGAATTCTAAACTCAATAAAAACATGATAAGGAAAACTCTATAAATTCTATTCTTACGAAAGAAATATCAGATCTTTCTAAAGATCTTGATAAGAAAAATTCTTATTTTGAAAGTATTTCAAGAAATATTGAGGAAGTAAGTTCTGAGAAGAACAATCCTTCAAAAGAGTTAGAAAAATTAATTTCTAAGAAAAGTATTCTCGAGCCTAGATCTAGTTCTAAATCTAATGTTATTGAAGATAAAAACATGGTTATAAAACTCAATTCCGAAGTTTTTCCGTAAAGAAGTGTTTTTCAAACATTACCCATGGTAAGGAAAATTTTGATAAAATGTATTCACAAATACGACATTTAAGAAATAAATTCGGATTTGGTTATACCAAGGAAAAACCATCTTTTAGTAACAATTATTTTGTTCCTCAAAGTGCCCCATTTTTTACTAAGTGTCAATGTGGTGGTCACTGGGCAAAGAATTGATCCTTAAAAAAAACCCAATCTCTAGGATTTCATAAAGCTTATTTCTCTAACAAAATGTGGGTTCATAAAATTTTATTCTCTAGAAATATCGGATCCAAACAAGTTTGGATTCCGAAAGTCTAATTCTTTTATTGATTTCAGGAAAATAAAGAGAGTACCAGTAACAACACATGGTACATGGATATAGGATGTTCCCGACACATGAATGGTAACAAAATCAATTTAAAAAAGATTATCAAAATCAAATGAGGAAAGTTAACTTTCGGAGATAATGCTAAGGGAGAAATTGTTAGTATAGGTAATATTGTTATTCTTGGTAAAACCTTGATTTCAAATGTTCTTTTTGTTAAGGGTCTTAAGAACAACCTCATTAGAATAAGTCATTCATGTGATAAAGGATACCTTGTGAATTTTAGGAATGATAAGTTCGTAGTTCACAATTCCAAGGATGAATTTATTCTCTCAGACAATAGGCTAGAGAATGTTTACCCCTTAAATTTAGATGACCTTAGGAGACAAGATTTACCTTGCCTAAGTGAAATGGAAGATCATTCCTGGTAATGAACTAGAAGACTAGGTCATTGTAACCTTAGAATCTTATGCAAACTCTCTAAGAAGAAACTAGTTAAGGATCTACCGGAGCTTAGGCTTGATTCTTCTAAAGTTTATAATCCTTATCAATATGGAAAGAAACATTAATCTAGTTTGAAATCAATAGGTCAAGTCTCAACAACTGATGCATTACAGTTAGTACACATGGATCTTTTTGGTCCAACACAAACTAGAATTATTGGAGGCAAATACTATGTGTTTGTTCTAGTTGATGATTACACATGATTTACTTGGGTCTATTTTCTAGCAAAGAAGTCTGATGATTTTTTTATTTAAAAAGTTTTAGAGCTCATGTTAAAAATGAGAAAAACATTCCATTAAAAACTACTCATAGTGACCATGGAGGAGAATTTCAAAATTCCGACTTTAAAACTTTTTGTAGTAGAAAAGGTATTACTCACAACCTTTCAGCTCCGAGAACTCCTCAACAGAATGGTGTAGTTGAAAGAAGAAATAGAATTCTTCAATAAATAACTAGAACCATGTTGAGTGAATATTCTATAGCTACACATTTCTGGGTTGAAGCTGTTAGTACTGCTTTCTATACTATAAATCGAGTTTTAATTAGACCTTTTCTTAATAAAAATTCATATGAGTTATGGAATGCTAGAAAAACAAGACATTACTACTTCAAATTTTTTTCTTGCAAAGTGTTCATTCTGAATACTAAAGATAATCTACATAAATTCGCACCAAAATCTGATGAAGGAATTTTCTTAGGCTACTCCACAACTTCTACGTAATATAGAGTTTTCAATAAAAATACTTGTACTGTTGATGAAATAGTACATGTAAAATTTGATGAGTCTAATTCTTTTGTTTTAAAACCATCCCAATCCTCATCCTCGGATGTGTTTTTCAAAAACTGATTTTCAACCAGTGATAGTATCATTGGTGATGTAAATCAACCTGCAAGGACTAGAAGTTCCTTAAGAAATGAAATAGAACATGTAGCATTTCTTTCCCTGTTATAACAAAAAAGCACTGATGAAGCTTTAGGTGATGATGATTGGATCAAAGCTATGCAAGATGAACTAAATGAATTTAAAAGGAACGAATTCTAGATCTTGGTTGAAAGACCTAAAGAAACTTCTATTATTAGAGTGAAGTGGGTCTTCAGAAACAAATGTGATGAAAATGGAGTCATAGTAATAAATAAAGCTAGACTTGTTTCTAAAGGCTATAATCAGCAATAGGAAATAGACAACGAAGAAACCTATGCTCTAGTAGCTAGACATGAATCTCTCTGTATTCTACTTGCCTTTGCAGAATTCTTTAATTTTAAACATTTTCAAATGGATGTGAATTGTTCTTTTCATAACGGTGATGTCCAAGAGGAATTTTTTGTTGAACAACCTCTTGGATTTGAAGATACAAAACATCCTGATCATGTTTTTAGACTTACCAAAGCTCTGTATGGTCTTAAAAAAGCCCCACGATCCTGGTATGATAGACTCACTAGATTTTTGCTTCAAAGTAACTATTTTAAGGGAAATTCAGATCAAACCCTTTTTATAAATAAAGATAAGAAAACTGTTTTTATTATTCAAATTTATGTTGATGAAATCATATTTGGTTCAACTCAGCAATCATTAACCGACTCTTTTGCAATTCTAACGAAATCTGAGTATGAAATGAGTATGATGGGTGAGTTATCTTTTTTCCTTGGTTTTCAAATTTCCCAAAAACCAGAAGGAACCTATATATCTCAACATAAGTATATTAAATATCTTCTAAAAAAGTATGGTTATGACAATACTAAAAGTATATGTACTCCTATTAGTACATCAAACACTATAGATCTTGGCGAAGATGGGAAACCAATAGATCAAACTTCTTTTAGAGGTATGATAGGAAGTTTACTTTACATAACAGTGAGCCGACCGGACATAATTTTTTCAGTATGCTTATGTGAAAGATATCAATCAAATCCTAAGGAATCTCACTTAAAGGAAGTAAAAAGAATTTTTCACTACCTTAAGGGAACCATGGATCATGGATTATATTATACTTTTGGAAATGATTTTTTTCTAAAATGATTTTCTGATGCTGACTTTGGTGGATGTATAATGGATAGAAAAAGTACATCCGGATCTTGTCATTTCATATGAGATTCATTAGTTTATTGGTCATGAAAAAAACAACATTCTGTTGCACTTTCCACTACTGAAGCTGAATATGTAGCAACTGGAAGGTGCTGTGCTCAAGTGTTTTGGATGCAACACCCACTCACAGACTATGGCCTGAGTTTTACCAAAACTCAAATTTTGTGTGATAACGCAAGTCCCATTGTCGTAAGTAAGAACTCTGCACATTACTCTCGTGCAAAACACATAGATATTAGGCATCACTTTATTAGGGATTACACACTAAAAGGAGATATCATTCTTCAGTTTATCGGAACGCAAGATCAACATGCTGATATTTTCAAAAATTCATTACCCTACGATAGGTTTGAATATATTAAACAAAAGTTAGGAATGATAACCGCAAGGTAATCATTATTCTTTAACTTCTTGTTGAACAATTATCCTAACAGTAATAAACAACTTCTCATAGGGGGAGTGCATTTTATTGTTAGTGTAACTAATTTTTTTTAAGTTAGTTTTTCAAAATTTTCGGAAATAAAATTTCCGAAATGGGATTTTCCGGATCTAAAATATTCCGAAATGAAGATTTTTGTATTGAAAACATCCAGAACAAAAATTTTCATATTGAAAAAATTTATACTGAGATTTTCGTACAGAAATATTTGAAGTAATACGTATGGATTGAGACATTCGTAATGACATTATCATAAAGTAATTATTAAATTGTTTTTATTATTATTCCTTTCGTACCGGGTTTTCCATACTGAGTTTTTCGTTGTGTGGTTTGCGATCTATGTTCTTTTCGTAGTAAAGAAGGATGTTAACAATTACGAATATTCCTCCTAAGTCAATCCGAAAGTTATGATTTCCTTACTCATGTTTTCGTAATCATAATATACTAGTTAGTATTTTTTTATATCTTGTCTTAAGATTTTAGTTTTTTAAATATTTGTGTTCATAAAAATCTAAAAAGATCGAATTCAAGTTTTCTAGGGAATTGTTTGTCAACTGTCACATCTGATCTTAGTTTTTACAACCGTTCGATCAACCGATGAAGATGAACCGTCATTTCGTTGCCTATTTAAAGGGGACCCCAAATGGTCACCCCACATCGGGTTTTCATGCTCCAGCATCCCAATGATCTACCTCTCTGTTTTAAGGTCGTTCCGATCTTCAACAATCTCCATTCTGAACTTCTCAGAAGTCTTCATATCCGAATGTCTGTGGAAGCAGCTTCTCAAGACATGTCTTCCTCTAATACGAATTTCAATTTGATAGTATATAGAGAAAGGATAGTTCATCCTGATTTTTTCAACAAGTATGATTATATTATATCCAAGAACACAAATCTTAACAGATGGGAAGATTTTGCTGTGTCTATGCTTGGGAATCAAGATGAAGTATATTCGGTATTTCTTTTTGAGTTCTATGAGACGGGTTCCTTCTATAAGGAAGATAATAGGGAGAAATTTTCGTTTAAGTCTTATGGGAAGACTTATAAGATTTCTTATGCCAAGGAAGCTAACTTGGTAGGACTGACCTATGAAGGAGAAGCCGGGTTCATCTGTCATTTTTACCAGATTCAAAAGGAAGCTTCAACATGGAAAAGGAATTGGAGACTCTCGGACTGGCAGATAACAAGGCTCCGAAGATTGCTACTTTGTCTACGAATTTTAAGATTGTAGAATTATGGGTACAAGGCTTTATCGTACTGAGAAAGGGTGATAAAGACAGTTTGAAGAAGAGTGAGATTCTTATCTTAGATTTTCAGATAAATCTAATGAAGTTTAATCTAATGAAACACACTCTTATTACCATTTTGAATGTTAATAAAGGGAAGCTGAGAGCTGAGATCATAATGTATCCAGCAATCATCTCGAAGTTAATAGTTCGGTGCCTTGAGTATATCAAGGAGGCTTGAAATTCTAAGCCAAGAGTTTGCAAAATTATGTTGGTGAGTGATGGAACTCTTAAATGGATGAACATTGCTTTCAACAAGAAGACTGGTGAGTTCTTTGATATGCCAGTTCAAGAAGAAGCGGTTCTGAAAGTTTCTGAACCTGAATCTTCTATGCCAGTGAAGAAGAGAAAGTTAAAAGAAGATGAAGTTGAAGCAGGGAATCCAAAATCTATGTAAGTTCATTCTGCACCTCCAAAACCGAAGAAAAATAAATCTTACCCTGATGAGGTAGTTTCTATGTAGAGGGAAATCAAAGAGAAGAGAGTGAAAGGGGAGCCTCAGTTTGTCTTGGACCCTGTGGAGGCTAAGGCGTTGAACGAAAAAACAGCGGATTAATTAGAAATACAAGTGAAACAAAAGAAGCTTAAGAAGAAGATTTCTAAAGCTGAGGTGGTTTAGACATTATTGATGTTTAATGATATGGCCTCCGGAAACATTCCAGTTCCGAGATCATTCTTTGTGGAATCTCTACCTCACACTCCAGGAAGAAACTATGTCACTCCGGAAGAGGTATTTGCTAAGCATGTTGAGGATGTTGAGCAGTTTTAGGATGTTCAAGAGTAATAAGTAGTTACTGAAGGTAGTGGTGAGACAGGAGATCTATTGAAGCATGTAGAAGATTATAAGGAGACACCTTCGGAACATTTTTCACTCTGAACTTCTGAAGTTGAGTCCTCTAAGTTAGTTACTCCAGATAAGGGTGAGGATAAAGGAGAATAATAAATAGCTTATCATGCAGAGGAAGAACATATTCTACAAGATATTTCTCAAATGAAGAACATAGAGAATGGTGCTAAAAAATATATTGCTGATGAAGACAATGTTGTTAAAGTGTCTGATAGTGAACAGAAAACCCCAGAACAGAAATGCATTCTGAAAGAGGAAAAGGGAAAGCAATTTGTTGTCCATACCCCGAGCTCAGTCGCCTTAAAGATAAGTGATGTTTTTGATTCTTCTAAGAAGAAGGGAGAGCAATTTGAAGAAGAAAATTATCCAAGAAAAATCTCAGATTCGGAGTCATCTTCGTTGGGACATGAATTTGTTGTTCAGTCTTTAAGAAAGATTGTAGGTTCTATTTCGACCTTCTCAAGTATTGATTCAAGATGCCCGATGCTCCAACATACTATGATTCAGAAAGCAGACTTTGTATCCATGGTTATGGATAAATGTGTAGAGATGGAGGCTCAGTTCAAATCTTTTATTGTCGTTTATGAAGCCCACAAAAGGTCTTCTAAGAAAATGACTAGTTGGTCGAAGAAAACTGTAGATGAGATGAGGCTCTTGGATGAATTCCCAGATAATGTTAAAGATGCTTTTGAGACATAATAAAGGAAGCTAAATGATCGTACTTCTTCCTTTGAAGAAAAGTTGACAGCTGAGAAGAATTTCCGGATTCAAGAATACAGAGATCTGAATGTGAAGCTGAATTCTGATGCTCAAAGCTGGAGGAATTAAAGGGATCGTCAGATTGAGATTTAAGAGAAGTTGTTAAAGCAAGAACAAGTTTTGAATGCTCGGGAAGAAAATTTGAAGCCTAGGAAGAAAGGATTGAAGCTCATAGTGAAAGAATAGTTGTGTTAGAGATGACTGCCGCAGAATACCATAAATACTTGAAGAAGATAATGACTATTCTTAAGGTTCTCATGTCGAAGGAAAAAGATCCAAAATAGACAAATTTGATATTTTTGTTGTATCATAGATTCTTTGTTTTTTTTCAAACTGAATGAAATTCTTTCTTGCTCGTTTATTTTGTTGTTGTTACTAATTTTTCATGTACTTTTTTATATTTTCCATTCCCTCGAATTCTTTTTGAAAATCACAAAGGGGGAGAAGGAAAAATAACCCTAACAAAAGTGGAAAAGGAAAAAGAACCCTAACAAATGGTGAGAATGAAAAAGAACTCTAATAGAGTTCATCTAAGGCGGAGTTTTTCATTAAAGAATACATTCTTATTCTTAATGTAATAACATTCCGGAAATCTAGAATACGATCCTTAGAGTTTCAAAGCCTAAGGGGGAGTTAGTCGTATTCATCAACATTATTAAGAAAAGGGAGATAAGCCTTGATGTTTTTATTTTCTTTCTTCTTAGACTTTCTTTTTCGTAAGGATGTTTGTGCTTTCCAAAAAGGGGGAGATTGTTGACTCTACTTATGACTTTTCCATTCCTTCTTCTTTTGACAATCAAAAACACCTTATTTTTAAGGAAAATCGCATTTATAAGGAAAATTTCTTTTATAAGGAAAATCGCTTTTATATGAAAAATCACTTTTATAAGGAAAATCGCTTTAATAAGAAAAATCGCTTTTATAAGGAAAATCACTTTTATAAGAAAAATTATCCTTATCATATTTTCATTATCTATATCCATATATTTATTAAGTAGAAGAATCAGATTCATTTCTATATTCTCGGAATCATTTAAAACTTTGATGTGAAGCATTCTGTATTAGGCTCCGAATTCTGGATGAGAATTGTAATGGAGTTCCACTCCGAATTCTGGATACAAACTCTAATAAAGTTCCATTCCAAATTCTGGATGCGAACTCTCATGAAGTTCGACACCGAATTCTAATGACGAATTACGATTATGAATTCTCATTACGAAGTCTTATGACGAATTCCCATTCCGAATTTTCATTCCGAATTCTCCTATTAAACAGAATCTGATCATCTTTGCTCTATACACATCGAATTTATTTAGACTCTGAACTTTCATTTTTCGTAGACTCCGAACCTTCACTTATATCTTTTTAGTTAATCTTAAAATGATGTCGTACTTTCTGTTACACTTGTTTTGTTATAAAATCATGTCATCTATTCTATTATAAACTAACCGTTGGTTAAGTGACACTTGTACAAGTCCATCCTATTTTTACGGAAAATATACCCCTTGGAAAGGAGGCCGACCGAGCCGATAAATTGGAGCTCATTTGAAAGAGCTCAACACACAATGAAGTTGATCGATCTAGAGACCACACGCTACTAATGTGATTTCTAGAGAGAGAAATATTTTCATGCTTTGTGCGTACTGAACCGCTCATTCAGTTTTTGCTTCGTGCGACTCCAAATGTTGGTGATTACATTCAAGGACTTCCAAGGATAGGAATACAGAGGTGCGACTACCTTAATGTTCGAGGGATTCCACGATGAGGAAGAGAGAGGTTCCAACTACCTTGAAGTTGAGGGCTTGTGGGGATAGCAAGACAGAGATTCCGATCTTCATATCGAGGGCATATCCTGGTGTGGGTAAGACATACTTTCTTGAATGTATAAATCAAGGGACCTTTATCCAAGGTTGTTGGATACCCTTCTCTTTGGGTTAAATGACTTATATCTTGTTACTTGTAGTTTTACTATTTGTTTGTTTCAGCTGCATATTGTATTGTAAGGAAAGTATAACTTTCATATATTTCCTTACACTTGTACTCTGTTACATTTAAATTCTATACGGTTTAAGGTAGAATCTCATATTTTAATCTTTAGTTAAGTTTCAACGTACGGATCCATATTTCTGGAATCTAATTTCGGAATCTCTTTCCCGTTTTAAGAAAGTACATAGAACTTGAAGTTTATAACTTCATTCATTGTTCCAATTTTTCAACTGGTGTTAGAGGAATTGTGAATTTGCTTAGTTTAAAATTGTTAAACATAGCTCTCTCCATTGTTTAAAAAAATTTCTATAGTATACAATTCACCCCCTCTTGTATATTGAGCATCTACATCATTTTTTCGATCCTACCACGTATTCTTACAAATGTTTTCTCATCATTGATTCTAGATATATAATAAATATTTCCCTAATAGAAAATATAGAAACCCATATATATCATACATAGGAGTTACATCTAAATTGATGAATATTATCACTAATACATTATTAATCTTGATATAATAATATAGGAATGTTATCTCTCGAATCATGGAATCAAAAAAATCGGGTACATAATAGTTCTACATTATACCACACTTATATATTCATGATTACCACTCTTCATAGACATATCATATAGAAAACATTACTTTATATCCGTGGGAAGGAAAAACATGATATAAGGATGTCCAATGGGTAGTGAGGTTAGAAGAGGAAGTTATCAATGTTCATATATGAATAACATGAGCAAAGTGTATGATAGTATGATTTTCAAATTTATAAATTTTTCCCATAAAATCATTAATCTTAATCATGTGTCATCGACGAAACCATGGAATTCTATAGGTCTAAAATAATAAATGAATTAAATAACAAGAGCCATATGATCACAATATTTTCATAAGACATGGAATTATGGAACACACATTATCATAGAAAATTATATCATTTGTATTCAAAATTCTTTTCTATGACTATTATTGTAAAATGTGTGGACTCCAAAAATAATCATAGTAATTAAGGTGCACTATATATATTATAATAATGGACGATGTGCTTTACTAAACTATTATCACTCCCTCGTCTTCTCTATTTTTATCTCGTGAGATGTCAATATTTTCCCAAATAATTTGATTATAAAATAGGTCACATCGATTAAATAAATAAAATAATTAAATGTTGCATAATATCATAATCCATTTATTATATCAAATCACATGAAAATAAATGGATTTCATAAAAAAAATTATTATATCATAACCTAACGAAAAAGAAATGGTTTTATAAACATAATTCCAATGTAAAAATAATAATAGATAGAATGAATAAGTATAATATCTTGGATAATTTGTCTTGTAAATAATAAAAAAAATTTGGTTTTTTATTTGATTAGTAAAAATATCAAAAATTTATCCATGAGGAAAATAAACATTACATTTTTGAATAAGTTTTTAAAAATAATATAATTTCGAATATTTTATGGAAAAAATTTATCTGAATATTATAATCGGTACATGTGATGGAATCATAAAAGAATTAGTGTTCATTATGGTGGGATATTACAATCATGAATTATATCTGAAAAAACATTTCTTGTATACTATTGTAGAAAAATTCATAAAGTAAAATGTTTTAAAAAACCCAAGATAATTATATTAAAACCTTTTTTATTTAATCATAAATAAATAAAATTATAAAATTACCTTATATAAGTAAAAAAATTAGTACATTTTTATAAATCAATGATATTAAATAATTTTTCATTCTGAACTGAATAGGGAAATGAAACTAATCTTCTATAAAAATAGATTTCCATCCCTTGAGTACATGAGTTGATGAAAGTTAAAGGAAACCATATATTTTCACGACATATATAGATTAAAAGAAATTTAATCAGTATGATTAGAGGTTTATCATAAAATTTCATAATCATAAATTAATAATTAGAAATCTCTAGAAATATAGAGACTGTAATATCATACCCCTTGCAACATGTGAAACACACTTTATACATTTTTTCAGCATAAATAATAAATATAGGATTGTAATATATATTTTTTTCGAATGATAATAATGTATATAAAACTATATATGATTTTATTTCACCCTTTTATAACCCATATATAAACAATTATTTATTGAAACCACTTTTTTTGGGTAAAAATGAATTCGTTATTCATGTATGTTTTGGTTTGGAAGATGTGGTCCTAGTAAATTGATAATTGTTACAACATAAATATAATGTTAATAATTTATAAATATCATAATTATATCATATATAAAATATATTTTCAACAAATATATCCTCATTAACATCAATAAACAATATAATTGAAAATCAATTCTTATCACTTTGTGGAGGTGGTAGTCCGCACATATGCATGATAAAAATTGTGGTTTCCTAACGGATTTAATTGTTAGAAGGTATATATTTTATTATCATTACATATGTGTAATTTTTATATGAATATAATATATATATATAATAAACCCATCATAGTAATTTACACTATAATATGGTGATGGAAAAATTTATTGTCTCTACATGGTAATGGTATGTCTTACGTAAACATGTGTGCTAAAATCAAATCACATTTAATGGGAATGAGGGATTCTAATGGTTTCATAATTACCATAACAAAATTTAACAATATTAATTATTTTATTTTTATTATTTTATTCAAAATTAAATCAATTTAGAAGAGGTAATAATGTGGATAAATTAAATTGGTCTCGTAAGGTGATTAACTATTCTTTAAAATGACTCGATTATATATTCTCTAAAGGGGCCTAGGGTTGGTATTATAGGAAAAATAGAATATCTAGAATGTGGATCAGAATATGGAGAATAAGTATAGTATCATATTTTCTTATATATAATGATCAATGTGGGGTAAAAATGTGATAGAGGAGGATCTCTTTTATAATTTTGTTGATGGGCACTTTTGGAATTTCCCAAAAGATAAAAATATAATAAATTCATTAAAAAAATTACTATAAATGTATAAGGATTATATTTTAAATTATGATAGATTTTATTCTCATCATACAATTCAATTTTTAAAATCTTATTTTTAATTTAAGAATATTTTTTTATTGACCTGTTGTTAAAAATTTTTAATTTTTACTATGGTAAAAATTGTTTCAATATTAACGCCTTATAATCTATATATTCAAGGTGATAATTGATAAAAAAATGGACATGTTATACCATTTGAAACAGTATTATTACCAAATTGTCTTATTTCCTTATTTTAATGACTTTATTTTAATTTAGCAAAATAATATTTTGATCAAATATCACTATTTCCAATTTTGAAACTATTCATTAGATTTAGTCACAAAATTCATGAATAATATGTTCGAATTATTATATAATTCCTTAAAAAACAAATTTTTTATATTAACATATAAAATTCCTGGAATATGATAAAATAATAAATTGAGAAACATTTAATATATTTTATAGTCATTTAATTTTTTTATTCCGATAAATTAATAAATATGGTTTCGGTGTTGTGTATAAATTTATTGTAAATATATAATAAATAAAATTGAATATAAATAAAAACAATTAACTAAATATCATTATTAAATATTAATAAAAATATTCTACCATAACTTTTTTCCTTATTTGAGCCCAAATTAGAGATTTAAAACATTGAACCTGACATTTATTAAGATTCATTGTTTTAAATAATATATAAATAATTTTAATGGAAAAGTGCCTTTTAAACTAATATATTTAAAACCTAATGTGATAATTTTATAATTCCATTCATACAAGAATAACTAGGATAATGTATTACAGACAGGTCACTAATATGTAAACATATATAACCTGGTATACCTTTTTTTTTGTGACAAAATTTCCCAAAGTAACTATTCATATTAATAAAAAATAAAAGGGTCAAAAAAAATTGAACCTCATGATTATAAATATAATTTTAATTTTATCTAATTGAATAAATTTAAAATGGGTATTTTTTTTAAATGATAGTGTGTACAGTTCTACAGAATCAAAAAAATACATTTTTACACAAAAACAATTATTTAATCATCCATTTGACTAAAATAAATTCCCTAAAATGTCTTGAAATTTTGAAAAATTAAATAATATATAATTTCTAATATTATTTTTCATCGATAGTTATTTATTTAATTTATGAATATAAATATATTTTTCTTGTATAAAATACATTTCCAGACAAAAATGTCACTATTATTTCGATTTTTTTTGTTTTTAATTATAATTATTTCATAACTAATGAATTTTTTATATATATTTTATGAAATTATATTTCAAAATATATTTATTAATATTAACACCAACCAATCCCCGATCTAGGAAAAAAATATGAATGGAATATTTTAAAAAAATTTTGTGGTATGTCTAATATTCCTACTCTATTTACAGAAGATATCCGAATTATTAAATATTATGATGAGAATTATTTCATAAAAATATAAAGGTTTTATAGATAAATATAGAACATATCATTTCTACATGGTAGGCCATTTAATTCTGTTAAAGTACCCATGTATCAATATGTTCTACTGATATCACCATTGATCTATTTTTTGTCTACATAATACATGATAAATGTTGGAAAAGATACATGGGAGAGTATTTACGTTCCTAGTACGAATTCCCCAAAAAGGAGAAATTGGAAGATAACAAAATAATAAACTCAACATGTGGTAATAGTTAAACAAAAGACAAAACACACACACACATATCCAAAATAATCACACAAGAGAGAAAAAGGGGATCTAAATCCCCATAGCTTAACCAAAGTCAATGATCATACCTTCAGTTCCAATAGATCAATCACCGATGCAGAGAATCAAATATGACCTCACCAAAATCTATATGTGTGTGGGGGGGTACCCCTTGTTGTGGTTATCCATAGTTGAGGGATCAAAAACAACTGGTAAGGACCATCTCAATGCCAAGACTATAATATGGGGGAATACTACTCTATTTTTGAGGAACCTCTCCCTTTTATAGTAATAGGGGAGGTACACCATTAAAAATGTAAATATTATTGGATAATAACAACACATATTGAGTAATTTTTATGGGGGGACAACACCCTTGTTCTATAATGTATTACCAAACCTAGCATATCTCTAATGAGCCTTCCTAATCATATCCATTGTCATACATCAGAAGAAGTATTTTAATGCTCAAAACACCATACATCATATCCCATATATCAAAAATAATTTACCATTATGTTATAAAAGGAAAAAAAACTCTATATCGGCTACTCAAGGGCCAAATTCCATTTCCATATAAAGGTTATATGGGTGTAATAATATTTTAGTATAACTACATGGTGTGTAAGTTGGGTTATATGTAATGTGACTTCACCTCATCTCATGTCCATGTCCCCATATTAAAGAGATTGGGAAGCCATTTTAAACAACTGATAACTTCCACATTGAAAATTATGTGAATATCCTTCGGAGTTTTGGGACATGTACAACTATAAAATGACTCAACTAAAAATTTACTATCATATTACATGTTCAATAGAGGATATGGAATGTTTATCCACAAGGTGACAATGAGTGTGTATTGTAGGAAAATAACGTGGCTACCTAGGTATGGTTATACCGTTTGTGGATCCAGCCACATTTAATGTGATCCTTAAAACAAATGAGTTCCATGACTCAATGAAAACTAATGATCAAGTTTTTTTTTCCTTCCATAGTACATGACTTGTAGTCTATGTTTTAACATAATTTTATATTTCTTCACATGATTCTCTATATCTATTATCTCTACAGAAAATACCACTATTTTATTTCTAAAAATAAATGTTTAAGTCAACTATCTATTGATTATAGGCCTTTAAAAGATGTGAAATTAGATATCCAATCCTCAAATTTAGAAAGAGGCATGCCTCTTATAACATCTCTTATGAAAATTGTCATTTTAGATTCAAAATCTATAATACATCACCCACAATCTACAATCCATCCTCAACCATCCCAAAATTATCATATCATATTTCATTCACATAGCCACAATTAATTTGAGGATTTAATCACACTCAAAACTTCCAAATAATGTAGAACAATTACATATAGGAGAACAATTATCAATATGGAATATAATGGGGATAAATTAATAAAATCAATTTCAGACCATTATTTTATAACCATTCTAATCCAACGATCATAATAAATGACTATATATAGAGACAAAACATATAATAATAGAGTTTAATCAAGAACAATATACCATATAATTCCATTGGGAACATGATATGCTTATAAAATTAATAAATTCAATGAATATAAATTAATCCATGATCTGTTAAATAATTATTGAAAAAATACAACAACAAATGTTCCCTACCGTAAATTAAGATTTATTGTGGGAGAATAAGGTATTCCAAACTACTAAGATCAGTTATGGTTGATTCTATACTTTCAATACACCTTAATATAATAAATTTTTTATCACCAATTAGATCCTTCAATGATGAAAACTTAATAATCCTCAAAAATAACACTTTTTTATTGAGACTAACACATGAAATTATTTAAATTTTTTTATTTTTATTTTATTATATTTATGTAATTTTTAATATAATATTATTTATTTATATTTAGTAAACACACCTCCCAATAGTCACCTCACATAGAATTTATATCACTGAATATACATAGGTAATGTCTAGGATAAACACCCTGTTTAATAATTTAATATGGTATTATTTTTCCCATAAAATCTACAAAATAATTTGAAATATAATTATAATTAAATGATTCCCACTAATTCAAAGGAATATATAATTTTTTTAATATTTTATTTTTGTGGCATGAAGAAAACCAAAAATTAATCCAACACTAAGGATAAGTCTATATAAATTTATTTAAATTTTAAATGTAATAAAGACATAAACCCAAAATAGGTACATATTCAATCTTGTGAATGATTTATATGGGTTGAAAGAAGCAACATGGTGTTGGATCCCAAGGCTAGATTAGTTTATGTCAAAGAATAGTTTCCTATAAAGGATGGTATGATCATATCATATACATGAAAATATTACAATGTATGTTTATTATGATACAAATATATATGTTTAAAATAAAATTTTTGGAAACATGATGGTATCCAGTGTAGTCAGTTCTAATATTTATTGAGGCCTAAGTTCGATATTTCATTAGTTGTATTTTTTTCATTCTTTCGTGGAATGTAGGTGCTTCCAATGATAGATGTTATTTTTATATCCCAAAACAAATATTCATAGAAGGTTTTGAAATGATTTCAAATAGTAGAATTAAAACTATGGGAAACATCAGTAGAGACCTAGCTGAAGTAATCTAAGGATGGTTATGGATATGATGTTAATGGGGTGCTCTATATGAAATTTTTATGTAGTATACATTTCATGATGGATACTCATCCAGAAATTCTATTTACCATAATTAATTATATAAGATATAAGAGTTTTTCATGAAAATTATATGTAATGTTATCAAAATGGACACTTCAATATATCGATCACATTGAGGATTATGGGTTGTAGTATTAAAAAATTTAACATAATAAATGATAGATATATTTTTTTAATGATATGGTGGATGATATTTAATATACTTGAAGAGGTGTTTTGTATATTTTAAACCCATAAATTTTCTAGAAATTAATAAGAAAGGAATATATATCATTAAGAAAAATAAATGAATAATTTGAATCAGAAACTGAAGAACATACTCAGTTGATATGTATAAAATAACAACATGAATAAATAGTCATTAAGATGGTGTCTCCAATTCTAATTTTGTGAGACAAAATTAATGATATAATAATTTCCAATAATCCCACTATAAACATAGGGTTTAAGAACATAAAAAATAATGTACAATTTTAGAATATAGAGGCTACAAAAAAATATTTTGATGATCAATAATGCGATGACATGAGATCTAGTTTTGGATATCATTAAAAATATTTTCCAACATTTGATTTCGAAAAAAATTCACTAGATCTGAGACTCCAAATTAATCAACCTATTTAGTTTTAGTTAGACACAAGACCGCTACTCCCATATATTATTTTTTTCAATTAAATACATTCATCACTCTAATAATGTTATATTTCAATGAATGCCTATTACTAATCTTCATGGATGTGTTATTTATGTTTTTTGACAATGGGGGAGAAAAAATTATCAAAGGGAGATATTCCCCACCCAAGTGCAGATTGTTTTCAAATAATATTTTGGTGTGATAATGGAATTGAATTCATGAATAGTTATTTTATGTGAATTTAGTTGTGTTATAAAAGGATATTCTCTTCATTAAACTGTTTTTATCACATTGATAAGTTTCCCACATGATAAAATAGTTTATGATCAATTTATCATTACATAATTCTTTGATGTTAAATTTTTATAAATCTATTTTTTGTGTATGTTTTTGTCTCATTTATGTATTTCTATAAGTGATGTGGATAATTATGGGATACATTGAAATATAAAAATGAAGGTAATATTAGCCAAAACACATGGGATGTGTAAAAATATTTTATTTTTTAAAAATTTATAGAACGGTGAAAAAGTTATTTTTTATGATTTCTATGGATTCATATTTATATATCATGGTAATGTGGGTATAGATATTTATTATGAAGATATAACCCATATCACAAACCCTACATGTCAACATAAGATGTTTTTCATTCTGAAATCTGTGTTGTAGTACAAATATCCATGTTGTAGATGACGTCATGAAAGTATTCATTGGTGACCTAACTTGTTTTCTATAATATATAATCAGTGGTTATTCTATATTGTTGGTTATATGGATCCAGAAAATATATCATTTTACACATAAGTCCTACAACTGAGAAAACTCTAGAAAAACTGATGGTTGATCATAGGTTCCACATATTTGAGAGGGTCATAGAAGGTGAGAATGTGGGAACATGTGAATGTAGGAAGTGGTGAATGCGAATAAATGCCACAACATAGGGAGAATTCATGAGGAATGTATCTTAAAATACTTAGGGATGGTTGAAAAAAGGATGTTAATGGTGAAAAACTATGACAATGATATTAGAATGATCTACTATGTGACATATATTCATATTTAATGATGAAATTATAGAATAATTTTTGTTTTGGGATTTATTGATTTAGGCCATGATTCATGTAAGTGATACATAGTGTATGGGCCATCCAAAGAGAGATTTTATGAGTTTATGTCCTTCTTGATGATTTGGTGTTTTCTTATCATGGATATCTAATAATTTTTGGTTTATTAGATACATTAAGACATTGTTAGAGATAATATTTGTTTCGTAATGTGTGTCATGACCATATAGAAAGTCGAATCATTGTGGTAGTCGGTACATAAAATAGTTTATTGTGAGAAATGAAGATTCATTAAGATCATGATGTTATCATGGTGGATCTAAACTGAAAACGTTTTTATAGATATGATGAAATATAGGTGGCCACATAATTTTTATGAATTCCAAGTCATATAATTTTATTTAAACCCACAACAACAATATTATATATTATAACCTTCTATAAAAATGTTCTTAAAAAAAGTTTTAACCATATTGGATGAAAATATCCTATTATATATTAAACGAGAATAATGGTATACTATATAATACTAGACCACATCACTGTTAAATAGTATCCAAGAATATTTATAGCAGGGTTTGTGTTTGTTTCTTAATTAAATTTATAAAAACATAATTTTTCTTAATACCCACACTGATGGAATAAATACCAATGGAATAACATAATGAAATAATACAAATAACTGTATGATTCAAAAATATTGATCTAATAAACGAAGATGATTTTTCATAAAACCACCAAACTAATTTGTAAATGGTGTTAGGATCTCTGAGTAGAATAATTTAAAAGGCAAGTCCAAAATGATGTGTATATAACTAGATTCAATAGATTATTGAATGTGTGTAAAAATGAAATTCTATAATGATTATCTCACTAGAATATCATCAGGTTATATGGAAGAGACTCACCGTTCATGGTGTATTGTTCATTTCCATATCATTTAAAAAAGACCATGTTGATCGTGGGGGGGGGATAAGAGTACATTAATCTATTGAGAGGTATTTATAATTATCAAATTGTCTAATAATTTATTTTAGAGGTTTATTTAGGAAAATAAATTATTTTAACAAAATGAATATGTGCACTCTATTTTGTACTGTATTAACTGATAATTTATTTCATGGTTCTTGGAAGTGAGTGTTAACATAGACCAAGTAAAATTAACTATGTTATATTTAATGTTTTTATCATATATTTGGATAATTTAATAGAGTGAACTAGAGAATTCCAGGCATTTAGATAATGTTATATAGATTAAAAGATTCTATAGGAAAAATGAATGCAACCCAAATTCACCCCAAATGTAAACCCCTTGATAAGGGTTATAAATAATGATTTTTAATATCAATGTTTGTATCACTATATCTTATCATCGTACCATTATTGTTATTGAATATTCCTTTAAATGATTAAACTTATTTTACTGAAAAAATATTTCAATTTATTATATTAATTTTCAATATTTAAACATTTTCAAAGGAAGAGGATATTTTTTATATTGTTATGAGATACTTAAAAGTTATTATGAACATGTTCGTGATATAAAATTCATATTTTTTTTATTTAATAATGTGAAATATATATATCTATTTTACTCATCATATGGTTCACTAATATTATTAATGATGTCAAATTATATTAATGTAGTTCATAATTATTGATGATCCTAATATGGCTCTCCAATGAATTGGGAAATGGTTTTATCTTCAAAGGAGGAAACGAGGGAGAAAACATGGTGGGCTACTCATCAAGAATTTATTATTGATCAATTATTAATGACAATGGATAAAAATTTGTGAACATAGGTGACAACTATAATTTTAAAAGATATCAATTTTAATTTTCCATTATATTTATTATCATATTTTTATTTCATGGAGAATAAATATTTTTTGAACATTAATGATGACATGTTTCTTTTTATGTATTTGTTTCAGTATTTCTTCCACTAATCATCATATATAAATTAAATTCTTATAATTTATATGGGTATAATTTTTTTTATTAGGAATATAATGATTATAAAAAAAGATTTTTTATAATTTTATCAGAAATAGTTAGTAAAATAGGGTAAAAATATTCATATATTTTCATGTGTTTCACTAGACTATCCGGATAAATTAATTTTGTATCCCTTTTTGTGATTTTTTTCTTGTATTATATTTTCAAATAATTTTTATATGGTAAAATGATTATAGAAACTGTAGAAATTATAATTATTCTTTTAATAATGACTGATATTAAAATTTTAATAGTTTGTTTATCAAAAATAGAATTAATAATAAATAATCATATTTTTTGTGTAATTATAATATTTGAACTAGTGGTCCCTACTTAATTTAATGACTTTCACTGATTCTATAATAATATAAACGTAAAATATCATTGGGATGTATAAATTTGATATACCTACCATATAATTAATAGGTTTTTTTTTTGTGGAATAAGATATATATTGTATGTATCAATGTTTATGATATAGTGACAACTGAAAAAAATAATTGTAAAAATATTCTGAAAACATGATGTGGTCAATTTTTAAAATCTCAATTATTGTTAAAAAATTATTATTTTTATTTGATGTCAATAAAAATTCATAAAACATTTATTTATGATGAAAAATATGAAAAATATGAATTTTATATGTACTATATGGATGAATGAATAACATTTTCCAAATCGATCTACTATTATAATCAAATATGGGAAGAATTAAAAGGGAATGCCTATAGATTTTTAATTATTCTAATGAATTATTTTGTTATTGTTAAACATTGAAGAAAAAATTTTATATACTGATTATTTATTGTTTTTTTATAGGTAGATTCCAAGGCAATGTGAGGGAATACCATTTTTGTTATTAATTTCATATATTTAGGGAACTATTAATTAAAGGTTTATATAAATATTGGAAAAGTGAACTATTTTATGGTCTATTCAGTTTAAAATTGGGATGGTTATGTTATGGATAAAAAGATGAAATATTTATTTATTATTAGTAAATTCATTAGTTTTGTAGAAGGAAACAAGAAATAATTTCAGTTAGTATAAAATATTTTCTATATATATTGATAACAAAGGAATTTAGAAAAATTATATGTGTGTATGTCCTATTAAGATAACATAGATAAGAAGTTGAAATAACGATTGTGATATTCTGTTAAAACATAAGTGAAATAAACCATTTAATAAATCAGTTATAGAATTCATAAATAAAATATATAGATATGATGTTATACATTGACAATGAAAAGATGAAACATATTATATTCAATGTGGGGTGTATTGGAACAATCCAAATAATGTATAATTATTCATAAAACTATTATCTACTATTTCATTTGATAACTATCAATATAATCCAAATGTTAAAAAATTTACTAAGAATTTTTGTTTCCCTTAAAAACATTGGAATTTATTCATCAACATTTGTGATCATCATTAAAAATACATTTAATTATTTGGATTATTATAAATATGGATGAATCTGAGTAATTTTATTTAAGTAAAAAAATGGTTTCAATTAATGGTTTTGACAGGTGGAATGAGAGCATGTATAACTATAAAATTAATGTGGACATCTATATTCATTTGATGGATTATTTGGGAATATGAATTAGTGGGATATAAAAACTATGGGGATTAAAAGGAATATAAATAAAGAGGGAATGTGATTTATATTCTTTCATTTGTTTATATAATCAATGGATTCAGGTATGTATATTAATATTTATATAATTTATTTCTACACTAATAATTCTTTATATATACATATACTAATTGTTGATTGTTTCTATATCTAAATTTGTTTTTCTGGAATTTTATGATGTGTATAAATAAAATGAATGATTGATAACATTGGAGACTCATGTTTTTTAAATGTTGTAAAAGTGGGAAAATATTGGATCCTTGGTTAATAAATATATAATAATATTAAATAAGGTTAATTATAGGGTTTCCATATTCATAAATGGTCTTATTAGAATCAATTTTACATTATTTAGGTCATGGATAATTTTGGTAATCTGTTGATGAATTTTGGTGATTTATTTGTCACATTATAATTTTAAGTGTCACAAAATTATTAATCTAAATATATATTTGATAGTATAATAATATATATTATATCATGACAATGTAGAATGATTATGAAATAAATTATTAGTGGAAATTATATCTCGTACATAAAATTATAAAATGAATTCATGTGGAGAAAATAGTTCATGTTGGGAGACATAATGGGAATAATACTATAATGTCATTATATGACTTGAAATAAGGATAATTATTTAATGTAAGCTCACTTGATCATAATATATGGATCACACAGAATACCATATTAAGAGATCATGATTTAGTAATGAATTATGTGATATTCTATAAAAAAACATTTATTTTATTAAGAAATTAAAAAACAAATTTAAGAAATATCACACTTTATGATATTTGGAGTTAAAAAATAATATCACATTGTGATTTTGTTTCTAGTAATAAATTTAAAAATTAATCATTGTAGTTATCATTGTACTTCTATTTGGTAGATAATTGATAACACTACATGTTTGAATGTTTTTCAAATATAGAAATTATTTTCATGTTAATGGGATTTTTAATTAACCTATTAAGAATGTTTTTATAGGAAACTATTTCAAAGTCATGTTGAATATGATGGGTTATATAATAAAAAATATATTAAAAATAGAATATTGAAGAAGAAGTATGACACAAAACTCAATGGAGGAACATTTCCTAATGTATAATTTTGAGGATTTAGTTTGTGATATTGATAGAAGACATGTAACAAACATATGATCTTATTCCTTTCCTCACGAGGGAGTTAAAATGAAATACATAATCTAGTTTACTATGTTAATTAATAATTAGATATTTTAATGAAAATGAAAAATATATAATATTTTCCATTCCCCTATCTTCAAGTAGTGATTTGAGAGGTAAATTAAAATAGTTTCAATTGAACTAGATATTGAAATGAACCTAATTATTATTGTCATTATGATGTGTTAGTAGTTTCATCATACATAAAAAATTAACATATTTTCTACATGGATATATCTCATCTAGTTACTCGAAGTAAAAAATATTTGGGTCACTATATTTTATCATTCATTTTTGGGTTTTATTGATTCCTTATTTTAATTGATATGTCTTGGTGTATTTCTTTACATGAAAATATTATTTATATGACATGAAAAATAACACCCATATCCCCCCATCATAGTATATTTTGGGGGGTTTTGGTTAAAGTAAAATATGACAATTATAAACCAATTATATCATTAATTGTGACTTCTCACCAATAGTTGAGATAATAAAAACAATACTGACAACTAACACACAATCGAATAAAGATTCATAATATACAGTAGAAGGATATTTTGATTATTATCTATAAAGCTTCAACCAGTTATCCATCATAAAATAATATCCATGATCGCAGGAAATTATACCGATAGCTTATAATCCAATAACCATTATAATATAAAATTATAAAACATGTTTACATCCTATATAAAATATAAAATGTCATAAATTTTGTCGGTAGATGATTATAGATCTTATATTTCAATGTGTTGGACACCGATACAATATATGGGCACCATATCATGATAAAATGATCCAATATTACAAGATAACTATTTCCATAATTCCTAAAACTAAATCTCCACATGTTTAGACATTAATAATTAATATTTTTATAGAAATATATTTGAAAACACACTAATATAACCCAACAACATGGATATAATATATTTTTCATAAATACGGCTTTGTTTTACAACCAATGATCATGCCATATAGGTCTTGTGTTAATTTCTGGAATAATGATTGAATAAAAAAATATGAGTTCAATTTTTCATTAAAAATTGTACATCATACAACTATGAAACCAAACTAATATATAATATGAAAATAAATAGTTATAAATGAAAACATCCTTGATAATATAAAAAGTAGAAAAACCTGACATGTCACCCACAAAAAACCATAATGCAAGTCCCCAATCAAACATGAAGGACCACGATAATAAAAAATCCAAAGTAATCACAAAAATTATATTGTTAAGTATATAATATTTGATCATGTCCAATTAAAATAATAAATCACCATTCATGACCAACATTTCATTTTCCATGATATGAATGTTTTCATTCAAAATATAGTCAAACAATATATCCCTGAGTATTTCACTACTGTGGTACTCATTGCAAGGGTGTAAATAAAAATATCCAATTGTATGTCTAACATCTATAGAAAATAAAAATTTATTCTCTTTTATAGATAATATTAATTTATTTTTACCATAATATATAATCACAATATATGTACTCAGAACAAAAAATTGGGTACTTAATTGTAAACTCATCAACTATAACTATATCTCATTCTTGGAGTCAACACTCAATCTCACCATAAAAATACTCCCAAATTATATACACCAATTTAAATAAACAAGACAATAGGGGACATATGATAATGTATATATCAATTGGGGAATATACCGTGAAATATTTTTGAACATGAACTAATGAGAATATTAGTAGTAACAGTAATATTTCATAGTCCTATATATATGATATTATTCCATTGATAAAAAATTCTGAAATATAAATTTATAAACTCTATATGACAATCTATAGATGATCATGTATTTTTGATCATATGTGGTGGGTATTTGAAAAAAAAACTATAAAAACTATTAAACATTTCATGGACACTATTATCAAGATCCTAGATTTATGGCTCAACTATAAAGAACTCTTGTTTGTGTAGAATCATAGAAACAACTAAAATAAAAATCGAATGATATCAGAATTTAAAAGATATCCATTTATAATTATCATCATATTTCTTAGTTAGTGTCTCTAAGTGGTTTATCTAATGGGAAACATTCCAAAAAACTAGATCGCCCATCATCTATACATCAACCAATGTAAACACATGATTCCTCGATTGTGGGATATAACTATGAACCCATACTCCCCTAATAAATAACCACACATGTTACAATCTACATAAGGATAATGAGGGACTCAAAAAAATGAAAATTATATACTTAAAAGGATTCATAATATCAAAATATTGATCCAAAAATAACAAATTAAGTATTCCCCATCCCATGGAACTGATTAGATTCACTTATATATATATTAAATTGACATATGTGTTTTCATGAAAAAAAAAACTACAATTTATTCATTTGTGAGAAATTGGAAACATGTTTTTCTGCACATGGGAAATTCCATAGATGTGGGAGAGTTCTGTTAGAATTCGTGTTCAAGAACAACCTATTTTAATCATTTATAACATGAAATTTTGAAACTTTTAAGACAAATAAAACATATTTTTACATATTTATCAATTATATCTATATATTTATTTTAAAAATATATTTGATTGTTTTTTGTACTGACATAATCGTCAGTATTCCATTCTATGATGTGAATTTGGGTACTCCATGAATTCACTTTTAAATATATGTCTATAATAATATAATATTATATGATGGGATATATATGATTTATACTATCTAGTTCGAGTTATTGTAAGATAATGAGTCTTCTTCTCATAATGTTCACTCATAATAATCTACAAGATGTTAAATTATAATAGCTGTCCTAGATGAAGGAATTCCACTAGTTTATGTGTCATTAGTTATTCCTATTTACGATCATGTGTAATGGTCCATAGAATATAAGATTATAGGGAACTAATACTATAAATCAAAATCATAGATTTATTTAATAAATCAAGAAAATATAGTATGTGTTAATGTTGGTTACATTGGGTGTGTCATGAGGGATTTTTTAAAAAAACAAGTCAAGGAGTGAGCTATGCCCTCCACCTTTATGAATGTTTATATCTAATAAAAATTATTTGAATAAAACATTAAACTAAATTTCCATGTCCATATTCAAATGTCTTCTTTATTTAATATAATTAAATAATGGTGAATCAAGAAAATAGATTGATGACAAATACGTGAAACCATATAGGTGATATATTTCAAAAAAGTGATCATGTGAATTTGTGAGAATTAATATGTGGATTCACATTACTTATGTTGGACTCTTAGACATATTACCAGATATTAATCATGGACATAGGTATTACCACCTAATGTCAACGAGGAAAAATTCAAGAGGGTTAGAAAATATGTGATTCAATTGGTCTTCATTGAATTAAATTCAAATTTAATTATTTGAATTTATATTATCCTCAACAATAGGAATAATTTAATTTATAATTTTTTATACCTAATATTCACAATGTAATATATAAATATTTATTTATTAATAAATAATTTATTTAATTATTTTATCATTTAATAAATATTTTCTTCAAAGAATGAGTAAAATATTTTATAATTATAATAAATATTTTTTATCTATATTTAAATGATATTTTTATTTCTTTAATAAAATATTTATTTATGTATTCAATTTATATAATTTAGTTTGTTTGGAAAAAATCATGTTGAGAAAATAATATTAATTTTGATGATGGTGAATTAATATAATTTATTTTTCATGATTTTTCATAATATAACATAATAATAATAATATTATTATTATCAATGTTATATGATAAGTATTTTAATATTTTTTAAGTGTTGGAAATCAATTAAATAATAATTCATCATAATCCCTATCTTTATAAAAAATATATTTATGTATATTGTGTAGGGTTTAATGAGGATTGAGAATCATTCCCCACTATATGATTATCTCTCAAATACCATTTCTATACTCCTATTATGAACAATAATATTGATAGAAAATCAATCAAGCCTGAGAAAAATTATTGTGAGCAAGAAGAGAAACAAAAAATGATTTATCCCCTACACTAGTAACTGATGTTCCATTGGGGACTATTTGGAGGTCAAATGATTAAATGTGAATAAATTATAGAGAACACAGAAATGGGTATTCAAAAGATCAGTTTCATCATCGAAGATTGTTCCTAAAATGAGGTATTATTTCTTTTAATTATATTGAAGTCAATTACAAAATATATATGCAATTATCCTCTCCTCATGTTCCATGTTTTTACTATGTCAAAAATCATTTAAAAAATATCATTGGTCATTATGTTGACGCCTTATAAATTTTTTCAAAAAATCCATGAAATAAATTTAAAAAATTACATTATCACATAGAAATGTTCTTCTACCATTCCTGGAAGCTACAAGGTGCATCAAAATAGTCTAGATATGAATTTATAATTAATAATTTTCATTTATTGTTTATTATAAACGATAGAGGAGATATATTTCATTTCATGAATATTCTTTACTATTAAATATTTGTTTTTATATACTTCTGAAATGTTAATAATGATCACTTAGTGTTTCATTTTCATAAAGGAAAAAAATATCAGCAATGACCATTGTTTCTATCTATAAGTAAAAAGTGATTTTGTTACATAGGATTGGGTTATATATTGTGTAGACTGAGTACACAATGTCCTTCCAATTTTACTGAACCTTTCCAGGTTCTAGGATACAAGGATTTTAATAAAGTTACTACACATGGTTCATTTACATCACACCATATCTAGGAAACCCTAACTATCACATGGATCATATAATTACAAGATATGTAGTTGTGGTACAAGTTGTGTACTATAAATTTTTTAAGAGAAAAATTATTTAAACCTATGTGTTCAATTTTATAATTAAACACCATGTGTCACTAAAATATTGGTCCATTAATTTTATACATGATGTGTATCCAGTGTACATGTCATGTAGTTCATTATTTTTGATGTTTGAAGTAATAGATTAGTTATAGGGAATGTTAGGAAGACACCAAAAAAGTTGAACAAAGATCATGTGACTAGAGTAAACATCACATGATCCCAGGATAAAGAAATACACCTAGTCATTGGGGATGTACAAACCATTATATAGATATATACATTGTATGTACCTTTCTAGTATACCTTATGTAGTCTAGCCGAGCACCACATAGAAATCCATGATGTTTATTCTGGGTACCTAGGAATTGAGGAACAAGGAATATAACATGTAAGTACATGTTTTGTATCCTCCATATTAAAACAAATTAAATTGAATTAAATTGAAAATTCATGTATTAAATGATGTTATCATAATTGGAACGTGATGGATTTGATAATTTCATAATTTATTTATAGAATTATTAAATACTCAATAAATATATTGTAGTTTTATTTAATTATTGATTTACTAAATATATTCCTTAAAATCGTTTTTGATGGATATATCTAAGAGAATTTAGATTTTCCGTTGGAAAAAATGGAATTAATTAATTAAATAATTATTTCAAATAAGTTAATCTTTATAATAATTAAAAATAGAAATAAATTTTAGCCAGTGTACTTTTGTGTATTATTTTCATTTATGTTCATTCATGAGGTTGACCAAGATAATGGTATGCATTAGTTTTGTTTTGTTTTATTTATTTAATGAATTTTCAATTATTAATTAATATAATAAATATGATGGTATTTGAGACATTCTTCTCTAAATTTTTAATTAGGACACGAATGTACATGGTTTATTATAAAATTCCAAAAATCTAATCATTTGGTTCCCCTCAGATTAATGTGGGTTAGAAATACATGTAATAAATTGACTTTACCAAGGATCATGGAGGTGGTTCATGATTTTATCTAAAAGGTAAAAAAAAGTAAATTAATTATTCTATAGGTGGAATCAAAATATCTTTCTAAGACATGAAAAACTAGTTCTCCCATAAGTCCTATGATGATTTATTTCCCACTAAATAAATAAACCATTATATAAGATCATGAAGATGATATATATTTATTTATTTACTTTATATTTTTTCATTAGTAGTTTTACTAAATTAATACTAGGATAGGAAAAATAAATGAACAATTGTAAACTGAGGAAATATAAATAAATAAATTTTGTCGAAATATTTTAACAAAACATGTAAAATTCACATAAGTAAAATTGATGTAATATTATCAAGGAACTAAAAATAATAAAATTAAAAACTGTTATACATAATTTTAAAAATACAAGAAGATAATGATAATTTAATAATCCCTCTAGAATATAAATTAAGATAAAGCAATAGTTATGGTGTTGATTAATACAACTTCAGGGATGTTTTAATTATCAGGAAGTATTAACTAAGATAGTTGGTCAATATAACCATATCTGGTTTGGTTTTAACATCATATTCCTATCCAATTAAATTTTAGAGGTGAGGTATTAAGAAATTCTAGTTAGTTTTTATGGATTAGGTAATCTACTCAATAGATCAATGAACTACATGATCATGTTTTTGAAGACCACATAAGAGAAATCTTTGTTATGGTTTTGGTGCCTGATGTATTGATTGTTAAAATTGAACAATGGATCCTTTCAAGAATAATTTCTATAATGATGGGACATTATGAGTTCAATGGTGGGGGTAATTAGTTTAAAATAAAATAGTTTGTCACTCAATGAAATTAATTTAATTATGTCTCAATCATATATTAATAAATTCATATACTAATAATCAAATATTTTAAAATTCAACAAATAAAATATTCATCATCCAAAATATCCATATGACCCATATTGTTCAAATTCAATATCCTTACTCAACATAATACCCATTAATTTTTCAGACACCTATGGTTTTTTTTCTCCATGTACTAAAATCTAACATCATAGTGTCCTAATTAACTAAATTTTGTAAATCAAATGGCATCTGATGAAGCATTTATTGTCTATGAATAACACATAAATGATGTTTTCAATGTTCAATACATACTATTTTCATCTATATATTGTATAATCATCATGTCTCTAGAAAAAAATGATGTATATTAAATTCACAAGTATATTTTTAGTCCATTCCAAGGGAAAGAGAGACATGATCTATTTGAGAAATCCAAGGAACTATTTAAGAGAATTACTCAAGTGGGTATTCCAACTGGGAATCACGTAGTCAAACTCATTTGATATATATTTTACATAAATGTTATATGGGTTAAAATACAAAATGAAATGTAAAATAATCTCAATCAAGCATCATTACACAAATATTCGATGAAACAATTCATAATTTTTAAATGAACATCATTGATATGTCTCTCTATGAACTTCTCACCATTAATCACAATACTGATAAAAATATAAAGTGTGAAATGTCTACAAAACATCATTTTAATAAATGGAAAAAAATTAAATATTTCATAGTAAAATATACATTTAAAATACCTTGCAAGAAAGGAAATATAAATGTGAATGAAATGGAACATGATGTTATCTTTTTATGATGTATAAATATGGGCCACTCTATAAAAACATCAATAAGAAAATTAAATAATGAAAATATATAGGTTTGATTGTTATTTAGGGAACTATTTACATTTCTAAAAAAATTATTGTATATATATTATAGTTCTCACATTTTTAATGATATATATTGATTAATAATATTTACATGAACTAACTAAGGGGATGTATATCCCTAAGAACCGAATGAAGCCAAATTTTCTATTGCGGCTATTAGGGACTACAACCTCATGGTGTTGACCGGAATGACCTTGGATTTAATGGATTTTGATTATGATTCATCTATTACCAGAAACAATATTTTAATATCCATACATGATATTTATGGATTAATATTATTATTTGGAAGAAAAATATTTCATCATTCATAAGGATATGTTTTTTTATGGTAAGTAAAGGTTAAATAACTGATTTTATGTGTAGGACAACAAGAACCATGTAATAAAACTCTACATTAAAACTATTTCTAATAAATAATATCACATCAAATCCTAGAATATCCATATAAGTCATGTAATCATAAATAATTTCACTAAATTACACTATGAAAAATATTTATATTTTATTGAATAGAATCTAATTGGTGTATGCAACACATTTTTACAGGGAAAAATGATTATATACCCATTTAGTGGAAAAGAATAAAGGGATAGTTTTATTATTTTATTAGTTCATAATAATTTGTTAAGACCATGTCTTATTGATTTAATTATTATTTATTAATAATTAATATCTTTTACCGATGATTTCTGCAGATAGGGATATCTCTTCTTAATGAGTTATAAGTCATATTATTTTGATAGATTCGTAGAAAAGAAACAAGAAATTAAGAAATATCTTGGTAATAATTGCATGAAACACCATAGAAAAAACAAAGTAAAATATATTAATCAATACTTTATTGATTATTTAAGAGACATTAGGGGTTTTCTTAACCCACTCCTCTTTATACATATTGGTTGAATTGTGTATGAGAAAGGATGAATCACACTCTCTTAGACATGGTGAGATAAATGATGAGTCATGAACGTCTCTAAATATATGTTTATGGACACCAATTACAAATAATATCAATCATAGTTAAAAGCATCCACCAAAATTTGGAAAAAGGTATTTTATACCAGATGGGGATTGGATAGAATGATGTGTTATCGTATAAACATGTTTTGTTATATGAACTGTTTTTATGGACATTTATAGTAACAAAATTCGTTATCAGTCAAAAATAATTCTTAATATACTATCACATGTAATCAATGTGATACTACCAATAAAAATCATCACATAAAATCTTTGTATTTAACTTACATTCCACAATCCTTAATAAGGATCATATCTAGAAAATTAAAACATGGTGAGAGAGATAGTCATTGATAATGTCTTTTAACAAGATACACATGATTTGGACTAATAAAAAATATCATCATTCCCCATGTATAAATAATTGAATGATAAAAAATCACGCTTTTGGAGTATGAGTGTGTTTATATAACCATAACAGTAATGTATTCTAGTCACTATTGATTTTGACTCATTTTAGGATGACAATAAGGATATTTTAACATATAAGAAAAATTATGTGGTGCATATTTTTACACAAGAAAAGAATCCATATATTATAAAATGGATTCAATTTAAAAAACCCCATTATATATTTTGGTAAATACTCTAGTGGATTTAATTCCTCTTTGTTGTAACTGCACATTTAAGAAAAAAATGTGGAAATTCTATAATTGTAAGGAATAAATTTTCTCAAAATGGTTCAAATAGAATCAAAAAAATTATATATTTTTTCCCTTATAAAAGTTTTAAACATATAGTATAATATTTTTAGAGATATGTGGATTTGATAGTATAAGATTCTGAGAACTCGAGAGCTCAAAATTAATTTAATAAAATTATAAAATATAAAAAATACATATCAATATCAATTTTTTGAAAAAATGTCATATCTCTTAAAGAGTATTTTCATATAAAATCATTTATACAACAAATTAATACATAGTGTGTAGTTTACCCTATCCATTACTTAATGTTAGTATGTCCTAGATGATTGACTAAGGTAGCTATTGGAGTGTTCATTACATGAATGAATAAAAAAATTATTTAATTAATTATTTGGTTACAAAAAACCATTTTACCTATATAAATATTTTGTTATGAAAAATCACTAGGTTTTACCACATTACCATAGGTTCATGGAGATGTGTCCCCACCACTCTCTGTTGGAGGATTGATATCAAATGATCTCTAATAACCAGATTGAGGTGGGTTGAATGAAAATTAATGCATCATGTCTTCCACATATATAGATAACTTGTTCATTACAATCTAAATATCTAATCCAATGCCATGGAAAATCATTTTTGGTTTTACTCTAACTTTTCCATTAATCAACAATTAATCAGAAACCTGATTTGATATCATGATAATTTCCAACTTTAGCATGAGACCCATAAATATTTGTTTTATTCTTTTGTTTATTAAAAACCATGTTTTGTTTCTACCACACCATTTAGGTCAATTTTGTCTATGAACAGTTGTAAAATGCAGTATTCAACTCAATTTTTCCCTTTTCCATCTTTGTTTGTCAAATTATTTAACATTGGCTTACGAGGTCAAGGATTAGCTTTATCATGGATGAATTGAGAGAGATGATCACCTAGAATTCAATTTTTTAGCATGAAACCCATATCATTTGTGGATTACAGATGGATCAAGGTATTATTTGATATTTGAATGATCTACCCATGGATTACAAACCATGTGATATTGAGGGAGATTCCTTAAGAAATAAGAAACATGTGAGGTTCATGTGGGAGGATTGTATTCATATATTTAGCTAATATAGGGACAAAATAAAGGTAAAGAGTTCATCAACATAATTTTCAAGTGGTCAAAGGGTATATTTTGTTTTAGGAGAGCTAGATATAGAATCCACATGGAGATCCAACTTTACCATTAAATGAGAAACTGTGCGCCTTTTAGTTCGAAATCAAATAATGAGTGTTCTTAGGATTCTAAAAATGATGTTTTTTTATGTGCGAATTACTATCACATTCCATTTCATACCCCTACACACTATGAAACCTAATGTATGTGATATAGTTTATACTATAGAATTATATTCCTCAATACATGGACATACACACATGTATGACCATGAGCACAATGCTGGACCTCAGGTACTCGATACATGATGTGTATCACAATTACATATCATGTAGTACTATATGTATAGAAATGCATGTTCTAGCCAATACAAAACAGTATAGAGGAGTTAGTTCACACACTATTTTGACCCCTTACACACATTGAAGTAATTTATAATCTTATACCTATCATATGTCCTTTGTTTGTACACATATTATTTCCCAGTATTTTCCTCTCCAAATATTTCAGAACATAGAATGAGAAGGTGACATTAATAGTGACTTCTGAGATATGATGTGATTTTTTCTAGGAATTAATATTATTTAATAATTCCTAGATGATTATATTGGTCATGTAGGATCTTTGGATATAGGCCAAAACTATAAATCCTACGTAGTCCTTGTACAAGTTTGAGTGGAACACTCATATTTTATCATGGGATGGGTCCTATATATGTTTTGTATAACCCTCATATTGTATCAGGTCACATATCCTACTCCTTTTTATTTGAAACCTAATATTTTTTCAAGGCATGGTCCTTATCCCCCAATTTAGTGGAACTCTCATATTATATCTGGGATCTAATCTATATACATAGTGGAACCCTCTTAATTAATTAAAGAATGGTTTATTTTCTTACTAAGTGAAATTGTAATATTGTGTTATAGTACTAGTTCCCTAAAAATTGACTAGAAGCTTATAGATGTTTCCATGAATGGTTCCTCTGCATGTTTAATGAAACCCTACAATCATACCGAGGCATGGGACATCTATCTATTTAGTTGCACCATCCAGTTGTATCAAGTAATGTGTCTTCTACTCAGAGATCCCCATTAAGATATAGTGACATGGTGAGGTGTATACCCCCACACAATTACTTCATATAGTCTCATGAGATGATTTATATCATTGATTGACCTTTTTTTAACTACATGCTGTATACTCATGCAATTATGGGACAATTCATATGAAAATACGATTTCTCTACTATTTGGTTTTCATTTAAGAAAATATTTCATTATTTTTATGATTCATTTCCCTATTTATTTGTGTTTACCTGGTTACTTCTATCTTTTCTCCTATTACTCCCCATGTAGTTTTTGGTGCATTCAAATGTGTATGTATATACTCACCCCTAAATGGAATTTTCTAACATTTGTATTGTATTTTACAGAAGTAGAACATGTTGGTGGAAGTTTCAGAGGATTATAGAGGATAAACTATGGAATTTTATATTTTATTATTGTCAATGATTAGTGATTTGTATCCAGGATCTCCCATTATTTTTTCAAATTGTCGTTGGGTTGGGAACTTTTTCTATAGGATTTTATTTCTTCCATTTCATTTTGTATTACATGGTCTCACAATTTTTAATTCAGTAGATGTAATTACATGAATGTTTTTTACTCTATATGTCACATTATTTTATTATTATTCCTCTTCACATCTGCATGAATATGGTTGGGTGTGTGTACATAGGTACATTATTAAAATTTATTCAATTTTAGTTATTCCATTTTGTGCATATCGCTTTCCCCTGGCCTTTGGATGGGAGTAATGGGTAGTTGGGACTCAGCCTTCCACCTGTAAGTAATGCCTTGGATGGTTAGGTCATGAAAAATCAGTAGCATATGACATTATTCTTGTATATAGTTATTGGAGTCCCCCCATGAGTTTTGTATGGATTCCTAGGGAAACAATGTCAAAATGACTTAAATGAAAATTTCATTCAAGGGAAACTAATATAAGTGTATTAGATGATCTGTCCATTATCCAGGAAAATAACTACCTAATTCTTTACACTACATACTCAAACATTAGATTCATGGAGTATTCACAAATTCATCATATAGGATTCATTAATTTTAAGTACCTTCTTGATTTGGCTCACCAAATATATGTATGAACATCTAATCATGGCATATATTGATTATTTTGTAGGATTCTTCAACAAAGACATCCATATAAGATATCAATCTAGTGTCATGAAAATGATATAATGAGTGAAGAGGCCTCAATTTATGGGTCTTCTCATGATAACCTTCTTCTAAGAAGGCATGCATAATAACCCCTTCTTATAATGTAGTAGATTATTTTAGTTGAAAGGTATAAGGATTCACACAGGCTTAGTTTTCTCCATGATTTCATATACCAGAGTCCATTATAGTTATGATGTGATCCGAATATCAAGGTAGGATAGGGCTGGATTGAGTTAGTGATCCTATTTTTTTGTTTTTTTATAGATCCTGAATGATTAAATTTTTCAATGGAATCCAAAATATTCTATAGAGTTACTAGGGGTTGTTGGATATTAGTCTGGAAGTCATATGATGATTCGACACGCTCATGGTTCATAATTCAATATCTATTTTGTTATGAATATTACCCATTATCCTTGCACTAATTTTGATTTTAGGAGAATTAGAGACTCATCTAACAAGGAAAATAGTTCTAATTATGATGTGATGTTAAAGGACCTTTTGTGGTACTCCCTCGGCATGGATCAGGATGGTACATTTTGGGAAGGGTTGTTCATGAAGGGTCTCCACAATGACATTTATGTCAGTGTGGTTCTAATGTGCATTAAAAAATATACTAAAGTTCAATAGTTGGTAATACCGATAGGTACATTTCTATTTGATGGATTCTATATAGATGTACCTTGTTGTGGGTTTCATAAGGATTTGTATTCTACACCAACTAGTATGTATCCATTGGATAGGTCATTCCACATGGGATATTATTGGGGATGGACTCATAAAACTCAACATGTGGTTAACGGACCATGTAATGTACTCCGAAGGACCATAGTGGATAATTAATATGTATGTGATGGGTTTGGTCACAAGGAACATGATTTTCCAAACATAGGTTATGAGGAGGGCTGGTCAAATGAAAAAAGGACCACCAATGTAGATACAATGTCGCGATCAGGGTATTCCGAAACATGGCCAGGGAGACACCCTATGTGGTCTAACTAGTAGAAGTGTAGGCGGGGATCCTATAGGTAGAGCTTCAAGTGGGGAATGCCATTACCATATCCAACGTCCAATTCTTGCAAGAAGCACACTCCAGGCGTAGAAAGATGGAATTTGGGGATATTGATAGTATTTGGGTGTGGAGGAGTATGAACTTGAAGCACGTGAGATGATTATAAGTATGGAATATGTTTTTTATAATCAATATTTAGTACTATTAGACATTGGTGATAATCACTTTATCATCTAGTTACTCTTAGTATGAAATCTATAGCTTCTAGTTAAGTGTTTATCCCAAAACTTTTTTCATGATGTCCATATAGGGATTTCTTATTCAATATAAGTTACCTTCATGCAGTAAATGATATATGTTGGTGGAGAGAGTTTATCATGTGACTTCATTGTCCTAAAGAGTGGTAATTATGTTTAAATCTAGATATATACTAATTATCCACAGTTTGATCCTATATTGACAACCATATTTGATGATTCTAATTCATTCTAATCGATGGGGTGTGATTCCCCATTATTGGAGATAAATATATCATGGAAGTGATTAAAGGTTTTTTGAGTAGGATCATGTAACCCAACACCCATCAGTTAGAGTGTTTATCCCTTAAATCAATGGGATAATTAACCATATATTATCCTTCCATATTGGTGTATTATTTGGATGTCATCCTAAATGTTATTCCAAGACAACCATTGAGGAGGGATATGGATATATTCATTTAATTTCACCATGATATTGTTATGAAATATTATAAGGAGTATCATATGGCCCGGGAATGGGTAGCTGTGAATGCAGTTAGGGGACCTTCCAAGAATAGTTTTCTCATACCCAGTTTGTCACCCTAGGTAGCTCTAGTTTTATTTGATAAAATTGTTTATATGAGAAGAAATCCTTATGTTGATTATCATCACATGAATTGGGACACAATAAATACCAAGTACCTTTTATACAATATTTTCCCTCCTTGATCTATTCCTTGGAATGATAAGGTTCTCTATGATTGATCCTTGTTTTTCTTATAAATAGTTCATAGTTCATGAGTTTGATATTCTGAATCTGGAATTCCAATTTTTCATTAGACATAATCATTCCCTAGTTATTTAATTTGGAATAAAAAACCCTTAAAATTTTTTATTTTATGAACTAGATCATCAATCCATATAAGGAATTATTTTCAATTTTATTAATTGTTGACATAATCATATAAAATATGGCATTGGTGGATCATGTTGAGAAAAATATACCAATCCAAACCATTATACATGTGAAACATGTTATTTTATTCTATCATAGATCTGGTTTTAGATCCATATTGTAAACATTCATCATAACATTCATTTAGTATCAAGTATTTGGTGTTGAAAATATTATGAACTATATAGTTCTTCAATGATAGCCACCCATGATAATTCCATAGGTGAGGATTCATCCTTGATTTCCAAGGTACTAGAAGAGGTTTATGGAAAAAATCTATAGGATTTAATCCCCATCGACCACCATGATGTGGAATTGGAATGAAAATTCCTATTATGATCATTGCCTAATATCCATTGAGGAGATGAGGATAAGGCTGAGGAGTGCTTCTATATTCAGTTTATAGGTGGAGAAAATAGTGTGTTCAGTGTATTATAATTCCCCAAGATATCAGTTCACCAATATTTTTATGTATAGAATGTAAATGATCACACATTGGTTGATGTAGTGGAGTCCCCATAAACCAAAATATATTAACAATATCATATATTTGGACTTAGTACTTTTTTTTCTACAAATAATATGAATGATCTTCTTGGATAGAATATTTTTTTACTTATACCATCAGAGTCAAATATATGTTTTTACATAAATAAAGTGAACCTAAGAGAGGGGATTTGGTTAGAGTTACTATATAAATATATCTTTTTGATATAATATACTCCCAAGAAGGGAAATGTGCTTGAATATTCCCCTATCATGGTTTCCTTTTATCTTATAGTTGAGGAGGTGTCTGAGATGTTGGATTATTTATTGATAGTCTCTATGGAGGATATTAGTGAAAATTATCTTCATTATATGGTGTTAAAACATCCTCTTATTTAGTGTGTGAGGGAGGATTTGTTGGGTGACGTAGAATATGAGGTACTACATGACCCGATATCATCAGGAGGTCCTCTAGATGTATTCTATGATAGAGTGAATCGCATCATCTTTATTTGGGATTGAAGATTGTTTCAGACATGATTCTAGAGGATGTGTTGAGAGAGTTTTATGAATCTCATCTGGTTGTATAGCTCAATGATAGATAGATGTAATGGTACCATTATTCATAGTTTTGGTGTGTTTCATTAAGTTAAATATTTAATGAATTCATACCATGGAGCCTCACATGTTAGTAGTTGAAAGATGATCATCATGTTCCATCACATCTTGTGAAGCCTCTTCAAATCCCAAAAAATATGTTTTATGTCATATCCATTGAATTTTTAATATGAATTCCATAGAAATTTATAATCCATGACACCATCTAGGTGAATTTTTAATGACTTTGCAAGTCACTACACTTTATTTCTCTTAGGGTGAACTGTATAGTAGAGTGTCTATGGTAATTGTAATAGAGGGAGATCGTAAAACCTATTCCATTTTTTTGAATATTTTCTCTAACCAAGATTTGAGGATTAATTCATAGTTTTCTATGGGCCTACTAGAGGCATTTGTTTCCTAGATGAGGATGAGTATATCTTTCCACCCCATAATATATGGTAAGGGTGAGTGCACAATACAATTTGTGTTGTGTATACTGATGGATTTTGTGTTCTACATCATCCTGATCTTATAGGACCACTTAACATTGGAATAGTATATTTAAATTAGTATATATCACACTATTATTAGCATGGCTCCATTAGAGTACATATACCATAGACCATATAGGTCACCCTTATGTTCTAAATAGATTGGTGATGCATTAATTTTTATTTTATAATTGGTAGAGGAAAAGATGGTGAAGTAACATGGGATATGAGAGGATGAGGACATCCTATAGTGTCTAGAAATAGTTTCTCGATCAGAATTGTAGGGCCATGTGAGACAGGAAGGGAGACAGTGTGCTCTTTAGTCACCTCAAAATTAGAATTAAAAAGTATTGACCAAGAAGGAATGTTGGACCAACAGTTTAGAGAGTTGTTTGAAATCTTCTATGGTGTTTGGAAAGTTACATACTACTTATCCTTACCATCATAGTTAGAGTGGGTTCACGGTGACTCCCATATGTAATATTTGGGAGGTATGTAAATGATATCACTCATGTTGTTGAATGGGGAAATATGGGAATTGATAATGGAGCCATTTTATTATAGTACCCAGGGTATCTGGAGGATTGGAAAGAAAGGATACTCTGATGATTGACCATTACATTAGTTTGTGGGATGAAAAATTGTTGAAGAATACTAGAGATCTCTAGGGAGCAATAGATCCAGATGTGGGCTTAGTGTCCCCGCCTTTTTTTAATATTGAAAAATTTAGAGATTATATTTTCTCCAAAAAAAATTTCAAATATATTAGGAAATTTTTTCGGTTCCATGCAATGAGATAACATGAAATTTAACGTAAGCATGAACAAAATTTGGTCAGTATTGGATGTTTGAATGAGGCAGCATTGGTGGGTATAGTAATTCAACTAATTATACAAATTATTTAATTCATTAATTTAATACACATTACTATTTTAATCTATAAAAACTGATTTATATAAATTTCTTGGGTTTTCCACATAATATGGAATTGTGGTGAGAAGTTACCATTATTATTCATTGGAATATTGAGATTGAATGACAAATGGTGACTTTATCAAGGATATTTGATAGGAAATGACCAAAAATAGTTTTCCACATCACATTCAAATGTGTTCTTCTCCTATGAATGATCCAGTACCGAGGTAAGTCATGGATATTATGGTTACCTACATATTTTTCATTAACAGATAAATAATTATAAATATGCTTGGATTTCATTAAAAAATACTACTTTCACATTACCCCCTTGAATTGTAAATCATTTTTATATTATCTAGTTAAACCCCTAATAGTTTTTTACAATATTTATGGGATTTTTTTTCCAATAACACAATTACATTGAATTGTTAACTTTGTTTTTTTCCCTTTCCAATCACTGAAAATCACGATGTTCTCTATTAGAAAATGTGTCCATTGTTTGACAAATATAAGGCAGGTTCATACACAATTTAGCCTAAAAATACATTTAGATATCATTAATGTCATGTGCATTTAGGATTTACAAATGGATCGAGTTATTATGTTGGATTTAGGTGATCGCACAAGGGATCTAGAAACATGAAATGCAATCGGAGTCACCATAAGAAATGAAAAGAAAAAGGGCATCTTGTGGGAGGAAAATATACTCATTTATAGACAATTGATGTTTGAAATAGTTATTCAATTGTGATTTATACTATTTTTGGTGTATAATATGTGTGTAGGGAGGTATCAAAGAAATATTATAAATTATCATATACATTCATCATTTAATTGAAAATAATGACTACGTGCCACCTATTTAAGAAGAAGACACATCATGTTCATTGGATTCCACAAAATTTGGGTTTCTAGGGGGAGGAATCACATGCCATATGAAATATTGATGGTGAGCATTTTTTACGTTGGGATCACAGATCTTGGTATAAGGATAGATGTAAGGTCATGGACATGATAACAATGGTTATCCTCAGTTGGTCAAGAGAGGCCATGTTGATGAATTACATAATATATAGTTGAACATGGACATAAAGTCATGTACTAGTGAAATAATGGTCAATAATAAGAGTGGGGCCACATTCCATATGGAACACATAAATATAATGTTCTTCATGATAATCTTATACCTCTAATATATTATTTTTTTGACTCGAATTTTTTCATGCGAGTAGCCAATCCTTTGTTTTTTCCAAATAGAATTCGAAAACCACCTTTGTAGTGTATTTTTTTGTTATGTTACAATATTAGATGAGTGTGAAACATTATTAGGTGGTGATAACTAATGTAATTGGTTTGGTAAGATCATTAGAGTGATATTGTAGTTTGAAATTTCCCAGATTCCTTATGCGATTTTGACTTGAACCATCCTACCAGCATGGGTCATTAAATTATTGATTTGAAACCATCTATTAAAAAAGGGAATGGGTTATATACCTATTGAGTGAGACCATGTTGTTTTATTAAAAATGGCTCTACTACATATAGAGTGAAGCTCATATATTAATCAAGGGCGTAGGTCCTCTACATTTTGATGGAAACCCTTAGGTCAAACCATGGCATGTGTTCTATACCTATTTAGTGGAACCCACTAGTTTTATTTGGTCATGGGTCCTCTACATAGATATTCTGCCCCCATCAGACTATAGAGTATTGGTGAGATATAGACCATCCTCGCGATTTCATTAGTTAAACATGCATATTGTTGGGCCTCATTTAGGGACCCTTTTGGAACTATAGGAACAATTATCATAATTTTTTTTATGGATGAAATGTAGATACCTTTTCTATCAGAACTATAATATTTATGAAACTATATATTATTTTTTGGTTTTCATTTACCATATTTATTGGTATGGGATGAATACTTTTATCATGTCTCCAATTACCACCTCCCCTATGTTTTTTTGGAATCCTAATGCATATGTATATACACACCCCTTCATGGTATTTTTCCACCTTTCTCGTATCTTATGTAGATGAATAATAAGTCAAAAATTATTTCAGATGTGCATATGGGATTTCCTAGTGAATTTGACTATGTATAGTGGTCAGGGCATAGAGTTATGGATTTAAGCTTTCTTATCCATTCGTTTCCAGATGTTTTTAGGTTGCAAAATCCTTTTTGGGAGGGAGTTTTTTTTATTTTTGGTTTAATTTATACCACTCATTTGTATACTTTAGAGGTTATGACATGATGGTTTTGCTTTAGAGGTTACATTATTTTTTATAACATTTTACCTCTGCATGTATATGGTTGGGTTTGTGTTTATAGGTACATTAGAAAAATTCCTCCCAATGATGTTTTAATTTATTCCACTTTTTGAAATCCCATAATCTATGGAGGTTGGCTTGGGGTAGTTTAGGATCAACCATCATCAAGACAGGATAGCCACTAAACATTTTTTCATGATAGGAATCAAATATGGTAAAATCATTTACCATTTTCTATTCTGAAACCCATAAAAATTTTATATTACATTTTTTCTTTCTATGACTATGATATTTTGAAAACGATTTTCGAAACATTTTTTCTCAGAGGAATACATCAATAAGATGTTTGTATTACACAAAAAAAGCCTTCATGGTAAAAAATAATTCATAATATGTTTTTAAATTGAAAACCACCATTTATAGACTATATTAATAATCCATTTCATATAGAATTAGATTTTATGAATCCATAATAGAATGTGTTTTTGTAAATAAATGAATGTGATTGTTTTATCTAAAAATTTTTTCCATAGAGTTCATTGATTTTGTTAATATATATGTTCATGGAATATTAATTATTGTTAATGAAATACCGGTCTTATAGTCTATTGATGATTGGATGAATCAATTGTTCAAAAAATAATACTTATATAATGTAGCATCCATTAATGGGATCAATATATATTACTATAGATACAAGAGGTTTCTTAGCCTTTTTAAATGTAATAATATTGACATGATACAGAAGACATTCGGTATAGAATAATCTATCTCAGGATTGTTGCAATTATAATGATTTTTATTATATCAACAAAGGTGTTACCCCAGAAACATTATAGAATAATTTAATGGAATGGATTGTATACATGTTAGTAATCTAACAAGTCATGTATGATATTCTATTTATTAAGATATATATTTCTTCTCCCGTGATTTTTGTATGAAGATATAATGATGACCCATGTGAATGCTAATAGATATAATAGAAGTATATCCTTAGTCATCTGATCCATACTAAATACATATTTTGAGTCTATGCAGAATATTACGAATAATTCATCAATGGATATTTAGATATGATCTTCCAAATAGATAAAGATTATTTGAAATCACATATGGGATATATATCAACTAATAGTGGAGTTATTTTATGTTTTATTTTCTCAATGTAATCTATGGTTATAGATTCTACAATAGATTCAATGTATATTTTTATGGAATTTTAGAAACAATATGGTCTTATAGCATCCTCTATGTTCTTAAATTGACACCAAGTTGTGTAGATCATATTACACACTATTGTAAAAATATTGAAATTATGGCCCATTACATTCCAAGATCGCATCAATAGATGAAGCATATACATTGTAAGTACCACATCAAGCGGGGTTTTTCTAAAAGATTAGATGTGATAGTAAGTGCTATTTCCATGTATTATAATATGGTGGATCCAATGATCAAATATTTGACATTGATGAAACTAAGTCATCATGTGATGTCTAGTGGACTAAAATTCATAGGTATATGGATCTTTTAATAGTTGTAGTCTTCTATATTTGGTGTTCTAGAACAAACTATGTATAAATTTATTAAATTTTAATTCAATGATTTTAGTTTTTATACAACTTCTTATGTCATATTTTTCATTGATATTCATTATGTAATGATATGGTTTCTTAGATTTTGTATCACCTTAATTTAGTATGATATGTTCTCTATAGTGATGAGAACCAAAAATTCGATGATGAAATTTATGAATTTTGTTTGAGGAATAACATTATGTGATGGAAAAACTATAATATATAATACGAAGTTAGAATACTCATAAACAGATGAGAAGTTTTCTCATGATGTTACGATATGTTAAGCTCCATGATTTGAGATTATTAAAATAAAACTTCTTGTAGGAATAATGAATGTTTCAATTTCATTAGATATTCCTATATACAGGTATGTTTGTTAGTTCTTATACTATAATATTGTTATTAATTTATATTATGAATAATTCACTTATATTTAATTCAAAATAATGAAGATAACCATAATGGGAGGTGTTGGACACATTGGGTTTGTCATCAGTGATGTGTTATTAATTAATATTTCATTGAATTATTTTTCTAATTCATCAACATAAATGATTGATATCTCATACAAATGATTGGAATAGAACAACATTTTTATATTCTAGGTATATGGTATAATAACGTTTTTATTTCTCATAGTCAATGATATATATATCAAACATATAGGTTGTCTAAAAAATATCAAAACTTATTGACAACATATTGTGAAAAAATAAATTATATTACACCACTAGTGTTTTACTGTGGTTAATCCAAACACAACACTATGTTATTTCACTTGACTACCTCTGAAACAATTTTCCCCCATTTTCAAAAAGCTGTTATAAGGGTAAGCGGGAAACATTACATTTAGGAAGTTCCCAAATCCAGAAAACTTAAATTTAAAATACCACTTTCAAAAGGAACCATCACCCATTTTGGTTCCTATGAATCACAAGTAATGTGCCTACATTTATTCTCACACCAATCATGTAGAACATCCTATTATTTCACCTCCCCATCATCAACATGCCGGAATAGTTCCACTGGAAAATAAATCCACCAAAACATCATCCATCATGCCAAACCACATCTTGTTATAACCAAATCCAGTCTTCCCAGGAAATAAAAACCACCAGCCAAACCAGAAAACAGATGATGAAACACCGTACATGATATCCTCCAAAAAATATGGACACCTACACATAAAACATAAACAATATTGATACTAACAATGGAACCACTGAATATCACCATAATCACCGCCCAAAATCTATGAAAATAACCCTCAGTAAAAAGAAGAACCAAAGTGAAAACATAAGAAAATTGAACCCCATCATCCACCAAAATAAACATCCCAAAACCCCTTTGAACACACCATTCCAGATCCTACCATAAGAGAAGAACTGGATTAAAGATCAGTGAAGTGATTTGAGTAGACGGGGACACCGATGGACACTGAAAAAGATGAGAAAAAGCATAAATATGATCAAATAAAATGAATAAGAACTGAAGAGGGAGGCCACGTAGTTTACTCTGTCATCATATCCCACCTTCAAAAACCATCAAAGATCCATCTCTTGGGGACTGTCATGGAATTGAGTGCGGGGTCATGAGGATAGGGTAGATATATGGCTGACTGGAAACTGGACAATCGAGAAATAAATCAAAGGGGGGCCAACACGAGAGCGCCTGAAGAAACCATTTACCGCTGAACCACCAAACCCAAAACCATTGCGACTTGGCTAAACTGGATCAGACCTGGAAGGAACATAGTAATGTGAGGTCAGAGAGGGGAGAGGAGGCCACAGGGTTCAGCAGTGACATCCCTCGACAGAGAACGAGCAGAGGTGACAAAAGGAGGAAGAATGGAGAGAAGAGGAACAATGTTTGAACGTGATTCCAACGAAAAGAATAGTGTTTCAGGAGAAAGACCTTAGTGAAGCCAAAGGAGAACGAGAGAGAGCTGGGTGACATAGGCTATATCCTTTCACTTGAGATACTTAACCCATTTATAGATAGAAATCATGGACATTCGGAAATCCTACCAAATTCTATTGGGAAATAGTCTTAGAGGGACTGATACTATATTAGTTTATTGATCTACATTAAAATATATATTTTTACATAAGTATGGGAAAAAATATTATTCTCTTGACTGAGGAATAAATATATTTATATTTTATTATTAATAAAAATTACAAGGTAATACATAAATATTCATTAATTAATATTAGATTTTATTTAACTGTGTGAATATTTAAAAAATATTAATTCAATATATTGTAAAAAAAATTTTATGTTATTTGATTAATAATTAATAAATATGTATTTATTCATAATTTTTAAAATAAATATTTATGTATAAAATATTTATTTTATTGATTCTATTAATTCAATGGAGTTCGACTGGACCATGATCATGTCTAGTAATAAATAATAATATGCTAGTTGGTTAAATAATATTTATCGTTAATCTAGTTTGTGTATGAAAGAAAATAAGAATAAGAATAAAAATAATTTTACAATTATTGTAATATAAAGTGGGTTTTTATATGGATGATAATATTAATTATGGGACAATATGAAATTAAATAATATTTTAACCGGAATCCCAAATCAATAAATATATGGTTTTGTCCATTTTATTGGTATAATAATGAATTAGGAATCATTTTGTACAACAGAATACTCTATAAAATTCATACCTCTCTCATCCTCTGAAGAATTAAATGACTTGAAGGTAATACTTCAATTAAAAATGATATTTTATTAATGATGAAGTAGAAAAAAAGGTAATTTATCCATCATACTAGAACCTACTATCCCATTGGTGATTATTCATAGAACCTTGTAGAATAATTATATAAATTCATTAGGGATTCTACACTTTGATACTTCATAAAGAACAAAGGTAATATGAAAAAATATTTTGGAAAGAACAATATCATCATCATATGATAATTTTCATGTTAAATAGTTATTATTTCACCTCATTTAGTTTAAAATAATTATAAAATTAACATCAATATAATATTTCATCATATTATTGGATTCTATTATGGAAAGATTACATGGTGGAATTTTTTATTCATTAAATATATATATATTACAACACAATTAATGATTTATCGAATCGAATAAAAAAATTATTTCTCAAAATATAATATTTACTATGCCTAAAACATTCATGCTATTCATGTGTCTTATAACCCAGTTATACAAGGATAATCATTATTTTTTAGGATAACATATACTTCATAACAAGTAACACTATATCAATATAATGGAAATCCCCATTATTGTTCCCTGATAAACATTATCCACCTCAAGATCCTACCACAATACAACACTTTTCATAAGTCATGAACGATCTCAATTATCATGCTAATTATAGTTCCTTCCAACCACATGGGGTGATGGAGATTGGATTTATAATTTTCATTAAATTCATAGACTAGAAATAAATGTTTTTCAATTTTCACTCCTCCTAAATTAACAATTTGAAATACTTATGTATAATATTAAATTATTTTATTAAACACAATTAATACATCAATTTTTTTTAAAATTTTGATTAAAAATAAATATCAAGTAATGTCTTTATGTCCATATAAATTTATAATGTTTAATACAATCATTTTTTATGGTAGAACATAGTAGGCATATTTCAAGAAAATTCCCATTGAGAAAAACATTGGAATAACCCCCCCAATGTTTTCATGATCAAAATCACAATTATACTCATGTTATCTCATTTAAAATATATACATGTAGTGGAATGGTATTTCAATCCAATGTTGTAGTCATATTTTATCTTTGACACCAATTATTTCAATATAATATGGGTGATTTTCCATTCTTGATGGCGTAGTCGTTCCATAACCACTAGTCATGATGGATGCTATTAGTAATTATATGATTAACGACCTTGATAATTTCAATTTGATGATTCTTACATATAAATAAAAAAAATTAATTTAAATTCATTTTATAAATTTATAAATTTAAATATTAATATAAATATTTATAATCATATATAATAATTAATTATTATAATGAATTTATCTTGTAAATTTTTATGAGAGTTTGAAATTCTGAAATTGATGTGGTTCCATCCGAACTCATGGTCATTTATAATTAACTCAACCATATTGACCATGTAAATAAGTCAAATTATTATATTAACAATAAATTATAAATATAGTTTTACTCTTTTTGGTTTGGAATTGAAATATTGAAACATTTATCCATAGAGGAAAACTTAATGTTTCGAATAATAAATGGTTTTCATCGTTATAATTTTTTGTTTAGTTTGATAGGAATATTTTTTTAATCATTGTATACTCTATTTAGAAATAATTATGGTCCCTCACAAATTAAACATAAACATCTTAAGGAATTTATTATGCATCAACTTGATCCAAAACCATCTAAAAGTTAATCATATTCTCTCAGTTATGATAGTTAATTTTCTATAAAATCATAGTCAATTTAATTCATGATTATACAACATATTAGAGAAATCAAATATCTTTTATAAATACCAAATTTATATAGCTCCACTCACCTTGCATTTGATTTTTCTTAATTAAGGAAGTAAAAAATCAGTCCAATATCATGTTATCAATGTGAATAAATAAAATATTGAGATGGAATCAACCATTATGGTTGAACCTATTGACATATTTTAGAGACAATATATGAAAATGAGAGGATGGTAAATTATATTAGTTAGGTTCCTATGAATAACATGGTATATTTCATGGAGATACATGGAAAATAAAAATTATTATGAAATAGTAATATCAAAAATAAATTATAAATGTTGGGTCACGATGAATATTCAATGGAAGTAAAAAAATATTAATGTGATTATTATAACACCTAACGCAATGTATTTTTAATAAGATTTAGTTTTATTTAATTTTTAGACCACCTTAATTAAATAATTTGAATCCTTAGAAAATGTTAGTTAGGTTCTGTGATCTTTGAACTCTGAAACCTAAATTTTTCGGTCCCTTAATTTGTATGGTCTCAATATTTTTTGATTATAATACAATATTTACAAACAAATCTTTATAATTGTACAAAAATTTAAAACATGTTTAAATTTTTGATTTTTATTCCACGAATCTTTATTTCACACAAATATTACCCCAATGTTTTTGGAAGCATTTTCTGTGGTGGAATTCATATTAAGTTCTAGATTATCCATTATTCCAAAAAAATTAGTAATCATCAAATATATTTATGTTAATTATTTCTTAATCACTTATATATAACTAAATTTATCTATTTGAATTGGAAATAAAATTGAGGGCATAGTTTTTATGCCATGAAAATCATTTTTGAGAACATACTTTATTATATAAATATTCCAATTTCTCATTGGTTAGTAATTAAAATTATTATAATATATTGGTAAAACGTTTTTATTTTTTACAAAATTTTTAATAATATTTTCTTTAATTAATATTTTTGTTACTCTCTAATTAAGTTATTTGATTTTAGTTTTATTATCAGATAAAGATTAGGCAATTTGGTGGACATGTGAGTATTGATTTGTTCAAAATTAGTTTTGATTATATAGTTTTTTTAAATTATTATCTTCTGAATTGTTGAATTAGAAAAATATGGATTATAGATGTCACTAGGTCGAACTCCAAAATAAAATATTCAAAGACATAATATTTAGGTGGTTTGTGTAATGGCCTGAAAATTCCATGTAAATGTTTTTAAATTATTTTGGATTATTAAGAGAGTGTGAAAAATTGACCGCATGTGATTCCGAGACCCAGAGTGCCTAGAATGATCTATTGAAAAATTTTATGCTTTAAATAGCACACATGGGATGCTTCACTGGAAAAGATAAATAACCCTTAAATGGATTCTTGAATCAGAAATTTTAGGTTACTCTTATTTTCAGGATGGATGGTTTACCCTTGCAGTGACTTATGTTTAGTCAGCGCAAGCCTCTAGTGAGAAAACCCAAAAATGGAATAAGAGTAAATGAACTAATTTAAAATAATAATTTATTTTTTTATAAAATTCTTATAACTCCTGAATGGTGACTCAAATTGAAAATACAAGACCACTATTGAACTCATGAAGGTATTATTTCCTTAGGTAGATCCTAACATTGGTCGGTATGGGTTAATAATGGAAGTTAGTTTTTGTCCATAAATAAAATATTTATGTAACAATTATTTTATTGTTAAATTATGTAACTCCTAAACAATAAATCAGATTGGAAATTTGAGAGTACCATTGAGCTTGTGAGGAAATATTCCCCTTTGAAAAATCATATCCTCGAACGGTATGGGTCAAAGGTGACTTTTAACCATTTTTGAACTTTTTAAAGGTATGATCAGTAAATGTGTGGGAATCAATTAATATCTTATGAACCTATTATCACATTATATTAATGAGGGAACCATTGAATTTTTAGTGCCCAAATTCTCTTAGGCGAAGCTTCACATTGACATGAAAGTCTTAAACAAAAATGTTAATTTTTTAGACACGATGAAAAACAAAAAAAAAACTCCATGAGTTATTTTATCTCTTTTTTTGTGACCATTGAGTGATGTGGAATGTCCACAGTGTTAATATTTCCTTCAATGAATTGACCCTTGGGTTGTGTAAACTTGACATTGGTTATTTTAATGGAACACTAAATATGGCTCATTAATGAACCACATTATTGTTATGGAACGTGGTTGGTTCCTCACATAAATTTAAAATATGATTTGGCATTGTTCTTGTGCAATCATGAGAGGATCCTCTAATCATGTTCTTGTGAATACTTCCTCCAATGAAGAATAGATATTTGAAACCTTAGTGGATTTGAACTAGACACTAACGAACACCAACATACACGCTTCGAACGTGGTCTCATCTTCCTCATCCACATCGTCTACCAATGTATTCAAGGTAGTGGTTGTGTGATTAATTCTTATCTTTTTTCCCATTCTTAAATATTATGAAAAACACAGAAAAAACATCCAACGGGTTGAGGCATGTTTTGTTCATTAAAGAGGGAGTATTATGAGGGGTCTCTTTATGGATGTTTTTTATGAATAAATAATCATTCCAATGTTATAACGCTAACACAGAGGGCATTGAACGAGTCAAACAAGTCATGGACCCTCTATTGATCTCAATTTGGTGGCATTATTCTTGGGTGACAGGGAAATATGGTGGAAATATGAATCTTTATGTCCTTCTGTGTAGGCATTATCTTAAGAGGCCTATTGGCACAGAAGTGAAAGGAATCAGACAATTAGAACATCATCAGTGTCCCACTGAAGCATCGCCGGTGCGGCGATGCCAATGATGGAAGGCTACGATGTACATACACTAGTTTTGAGAAAGGGACGACAACTTAATGGACATTAGTGTAAAAGGGGGTGGTTGGCCATTTCCAGCCACGTTGGATCAGGGAAGAACACCCCGGAAAGAGGCCACGGCTTTGAGCCGCGACAGAGGGAGGACTCGCGGTCTGTTGGTTTCGCAGGTGACCTATCCAGTAGGGCTGGCAACGTGGTGTGACACCAATATTCGTTGCTGTATTGAAGACCCAAATGGATCTGCCGTTCAAGAGGGGAGTGAACTCCCTATTCCTGGCCAGCGGGCTTGGCTGTTCTGCTGCCCAGTGGGCCAGGCAGTTCGACTTCTAGTTGTGCCGCGCCCAGCTGGGTGGGATGGGCCGAACCTACGGTCCAACATTCCTAGCCCATGGAAAATGAGTCCAACTAGGCCGTAGTGAACTGGGCCATTCCCGACCCATTTGGGTTGGGCCTATCAGTTCGGGTCGGGTTAGTCTGACCTGGTCATACCAGACCGGGACCCTATTTCACCCAATTATGCTTAAAAGGGAATATCTCCTAAACGAAATGTCTGTTTGATTAACCGTCTATAGAACTATAACCCTTAGGATTTAGTTATACTTGTGTGATACTCCGCGTGAGTTTCTGATAATGTTGATGTTTGGATGGGTTGGATTGTACCCAAATCCAACCAGGCCCTAAGAACTAAAATGCTTATAACTAACAGACCGAGAATCCTGTTGATGTGTTGTCTATTGAATTGGAAAAAAAATCACATGGTGGTTCATCTGGTTACTTATTAGGGGGTCCTCATTCCAAATTATATATAACCAATGGATTGAAAATTGGATCCATCCAAAATGAAGTGTGAATAGTATGGAAATCCAGTGGCTAGTAGGGATGTGGAGATTGAATAGAGAACCTATGGGGGCAGCATCAAGAAAACCATTGTGGATCAAAAATAAAAAAATCATGTGTGTGTCAGCACCGAACGATCCTGTGTGTGCTATCATGAGTGATCTTGTTTGTGTTTGTACAGATCTCTCTTGTGTGGGTCAGCACTGATTAATCATGTGTGGGTCTGCACCGAGTGGTCTTATGTGGGTAAGCACCGAGCGATCATGTGTGGGACAACACCTATAGATCCTTTGTGGGTCAGCACCGAGCAATCTTGTATGTGTCAGCATTAGAGATTCGTGGCAGGATAAGATGAACTATATTTACGACCAAACATTTTTAAAAATTTACATAAGTTCTAATTGATGTGATATTTCTTTTTTTGGGCATTGTAATTGAGATCATGATTTGTGGTTTTTTCTTTTGTGGAAATATGAGACTGCTTCGGGGGTCTCGAGGTCCCTACCGAGTATTTTTATACTCACCCCTAAATTGGATTTTCCCACATCTTGTTGTGTCTTGTGCAGATGATCAAGAGAATGACTGAGTCATGAGGAGTCATGGCTTGACGATGATCAGAGATGATTGACAGATATTGCACAAAGGTGACCGATTGATGTAGAGATTCGTCGTGATTATTTGTACCTCTCCTTCAGGTTGCATAAATTATAGATGACCTTAGGATTTGTTTTTCCATTTTGATGTACTTCTATTTCTGTTTGTCATGTATTATGTCCCCTTTAATTTTAGTACATACATTTATACTACGTGTGGTTTTGTGTTGTGGTTGTACGATTCTTATTCTCTTTGGTTTTTCTTGTGTGTAGTGTGCCCTGTCAGTGTGTGTATAGGTTTTGAGGAAATACCTTCTGATTTTGGGGATATTACTTTCTTTTATAGTCACCAACCCCTGGCCTATGGAAGGTGGGCTTAGGATATTCACAACACGAGCCCAGGGGGATAGGTCATGACATAGTGGCTTTATAGTTGATATCATGTCCCGAATTTATGATTATTAATATCATGTAATGACACTTTAATAGGAAATATATGAAGAAATGGATATTGAAATAGTCATAGAGCCAAGAATATAAAACTGATCATTGTTATAGGGGATCCAAAATGAAAGATTCTAATGTCCCAAGGCTAGAGCCTTTATAAAACAAATCTATTTCAAAATTAAGAGATTTCCAAAAGAATCAATATTCATTGACCGTTAGTGCCCATAGATATTTTCCCCATTTGGGAGGACTAATATAAATAGAAAATATTTTCTTATGGAAATAGGCCACATCTATTCATTAGAAAGGCGAGAACCTAACTTTAGGTCCTACGATAGGGGCTTATATCCAATAGTTGCTACATCCTTTTATTTTAATATGGTTATATTTTTTCGTGCATAACAGTATTTTTTTCTTATAAATATATCGTTATTTTAAAAATGAATCCCAAAGGAAAGGGTAAAATTTTTCAACACTGGCTTAGCCTTGGGTTTCGAACCCATGACCACTAGGAGAGAGGGCCACACAACCTAATGCCCGCATATTTTTTCAATTTCTATCCTTTTATGATATATTACATAAAGTATATCTTAAAATAATATAATATAATCAATATGTAGTTAAAAATAGCTTTTTTAATTGATCTAAAAAATTATGGCTACTTCAAAGGGTAAACATGTTATTCCATAACCCCAAAAACCCAAAGTCGGTGAATTATTTTAAAACATTGGAATTATTACAATGAATCAAATCCTAATTTAATGATAATTTTATTAGTCTGGGAAAATAGATTACATTCATGAACAACACATTAAAATTTATAATGTAAAAAAGCATAGAAATTTCTTTCTGTACTCCATTATTCTACAATATTAACCCTATATATCAATCATAAAACACTTCTTGTAATCCTATGAAAATAAAACAAAATAAATGGGTGAGATCATATTCTGAGAAAGAATTAAAAATATAGTGGATGGTATCACAAATAAGCATAAACTTTTTTGTCAGTGTATAAAACTAAAACAAATCCTATTGAAACATTGTATTCATACTAATATGGAATGAATAAATCAAATAATTATATTTTAACATTATCATGGATATTTTAATAGTTTAATAATCATATGTAAAATCAATAACTAATCTAATAATGAGGGAATGCATAATGTTGGACATCATAACCACAATGTTATGCCCTAATGCATATACTGTGCACAATTTTTTTACCATGGCCTTATGACAAGACACTGGTATGTCTCGTAAGACATACTGATGCATTGTGGGGCTATAGTGGCCCCCTCCCATCGATTACTATGTCCAATGAATTCCACATATGAAAATTATGAAATATAAGGTCGACATTCATATTAAAACAAGAATACAAAATTTTTAAAATTGTATCAATAAACCATGAATGGCATAAAAATAGCACATCCATAGTCCACCATATAAAAAACAATTAAATAAAATATAGAATATTATATCTTAATAAAACATCCTCATAAAAGCATAAAATCCAACAAGGGATGTTGACATAGATTAAAATAATTTAATAAATTCATTTAAACTCTTTGAGGAAAATATCCATTTTTTACATTAAATAATTTAAAAGTCATCCAATTCCTAAAATAAATAATTTATTTTGAATATAACCATGTATGATTATAAGGTAAGATTCAAAATGGTAAGGTGAATTAATGATGTAATATGACTTGTCGCGCCATATAAGCTGAGAAAACATTTTTCCATAATTTGTTGAAAAGTTTATAAAGAACCTCGCATAGAAAAAAAATGGAATGATTCATTTTAAAAAAATTGTAAAGCGTAAAACATGGGTATTAATAAATTTTAAAACTAGACTATAAATATAAATATTATTTTGAAATACATGTATAATAATCAATGTTGGGGATGATAAATATTTCCCAGTAGATATTTATGTTTAAACAATCATGGATAATAATGAGATTGCGAAATTAATTGTTACATTATACATTAGTTTAGTTGAGTGTGCGTTAAAATCCTATATAATGATTAAATTATTATATTAATTTATAAAAAACCATATAAATAATTATAATATCATATATGATTTTTTTATATCATTTGATAGTAATATTTTAGTATTTCCATTGTTTCAGGTGTTAACTGCTTCAGATACCTATGCATGTTTCATCATTAAGGTCATATATCTTAAGAATAGGAAAATTTAATTCAAATAAATAATTATATTAAGTTACTTAACATTATATTTACTTATCATATGATTTATATAATCATTCTTGAATGGTTAATGTGGATAATGAATCTCATGGCATAGGGGAGACTGTAGGTCGTACGTTCGCGCCATCAATGATATCATTTATTTAATGATTAAATGATTTTGAATTGGATGGAATATTTATTATATATAATAAAAATAAATTTATATTAATTATTTAATGCTATTACACTCATCATTATACCCATCAAAACAAATTAAAGTTGAATAAAAAATTACACCTCGTCGTGGAGACGGTAAGCCATACGTACGCACACAGGGTGATATTATTATTCATTGGATTTATAAAATTATTAATATTGTTGTACCATAATTATAATATCATATTTTTATATGAATTATACAAGACTTATTAATTTGTTATGTAAACAACCTGGAAATATGACGTATAATAAGAAATGAACTTTGAATGAGGTGAAAAAACAATTACCTCTTATTTTGGGGCCGACTTTTGATTTTCACAAAAGGAATCAATAAGATGGGGTTTTACCCAAAGGGTGGCCCCTAGAATGAATTAAGGGATGTTGGGTGGGTATTTGGGATGGTTGTGGCCAAGAGAAACGACTTTGGTGGTGTGAATAATTGTTAATTAGAATTTCCCTTTTATTGGAGAGGTGAGTGGAACTTTAAGAATGTCTTGAAATATAAATTTATTATAAATTGAATTTCGGTTTATAATTGCTCAAACGTAATTTATTTACATTATTACAACATTATTGGTCGAAATAATCTCAAAAAATAATTTTTTGACATATTTAGGACATGAATATAACCATATCGTTTGGTTTTATCCATTAGTTAAATAAGTTAACTCTAACCAAGTCTTCTTTATTTTTTATACTATATGGTTAATATATTTACAATAAAATTACAAGAGAATCACTAGTAGATAATTAGTGACATTTTTAAAAATATATAATAAATTTGGAATAATCATTTATTTTTATGACTATGATATTAATTAATAAAATAATGTCTGTTTTAAAAACTCATTTTTTTCAATTTTGACACTATTTATTAATTGATTTTCATTAAAGTCATAAAAACTCTATTATTTCTAGAAATTAGAAATAAATATTTATTAACATTTCATAATAATCAAAAAAAATCATTGATGGAAACAAGAATTTCACTTAATATTTATTTTAATATTTATAATATCATTTATTTGATTATTTTATTAATAATGCAATCCATGCATCATCATTGTTTCTAAAATAAATTTATTTATTTAATACATTAAAATAATAAATAAAATACCATGATTTAGGAAATAGTTTTATAATTATTATTAATATTTATATTCAAATAGATCAGTTAAATAAACTTTTATTAAAATTGATTTAGTAAAGAGAAAAATGTTTATGTTATATTTCCCTTTGCTATAAAGTAATTATGATAAGTTGTCATTATAACACCCAAGTGGATCCAAAATGAAAACAAACAGGACTAAGGAATGTTTTGTTCTCCCATGACTCATCAAATAGAAGTATGACACATTTTAGAGTAGTTTAATATTATTATAATACTATTTTTACCCTTATTTACATAATTTACCATTTAACTAAGGTAAATAAAAATATTTTCTCTTATTATTATAAATAATGCCCAAAAATAAAATATGTCTATTTTAAAAATATGGATTTTCTGATTACAAATATAGAATGGATTTTTACAAATTCAAAATACAAAATTTTTATTAATTAATTAAAAATTAATTCCATTTTTAAAACCAAAAAGCATTTTTTAAGAATTCAAAACTATCAAAATATTTACTTGTGTTTATGTCTCATTTAATTGTAAAATTTTATAAAATGATAACCAATGTATTAAATGAAAAAATTAATAATAATATTACACTTTTAAAAAAATTAAAAATATAATCTAATTATATAAATAATTTATATGAAAATATAGTTTTGAATTAGAATTTAGTATTTATCATTATTCATTAAAATATGAATGTTTTCAAAAAAACACATAAATTTTGTTCAAACAAAATATTTATGTCCCTCATCCAAATTAGAATTTTATTTTTTCAAATTTAATATATTACAGTGTCAAATATTGGATTTAAAAATGGTATTCAATTAAAAGGCGGTAAAACTGTATTTATGAAAAGGGCATCTTTTATCTAAAAAATTGAATTTATTCTTATATAATGAATAAAAAAACGTCAGCTGAATGGTAAAATTATATATAATATTAAAAATTAAAAATTTTGTTTATATTATTCATAATAGCATCTTAAACAACTATTTTGATATGTTATCATGTGATAGAACTCAATGTCGCATGTAGCGCAAGCTATTGAGTTTTTTAAAAATAAGTATACCATGGATGCATGGGGTGTTAAATTATCCCATCCATTAATAAATTTTTTTCCTCTCCATTTTGGAATTTTGGTAGCGTAACTATGGTATGATTTGTAAAGACCTGTAAAAATCAAGGGAAATTTTTTCTTAATTTTCTATGGAATTTTACAAGAGCGCGGTTTCAGACGGAACCTGATTCCGAGGCCCGGAGTGCCCGGAATTAATTTCCAAAGTTTGGCTCGGGTACGTTCAGTGAACGAACGAGCGGGATTTCCTAACTTTTGATCCGGTGCTCGGAATTGAAATCTGAGGACACCGATGAACTCGCAGCGCCGATATTCGCTTAAGGAGACATTTTCCGAAGTTTCATTTTCATAGGAGGAGTTGTTTAATTTTCTGGATGAAATGAAGAGTAAAATAAAATTGTGATACAATATTTATTTTATATCTTTAATGTGGTTAAAATATTTTGTTGGAAGTTGGGTGGTTTAACCACCTAAGAGAGGATTAAGGTGAGGAGGGGCCCACCCGAGCCCCACCTTTTCAAATTCCCTAACTCCCCTCTCTCCCTATTTAAAGCTTTATAACTTAACACTTAAATAATTACACAACTCATGTATAATTAATTAAGTGTTTTGTTTTTGAAATTTATGTTTTTAAAATACTTGGCTTAGTAAATAAAATAAGAAGGGACCTTATTTTATTTGGATTGTTGGATGAGGTGTGGAAGAGCTTTGGAGAGAAGTTGAATAAATCCTCCACCTTCTTCATCTCCTTCGTGGAAGAACGGGAAGAACGTCCGCCGCCCACGAAGAACACCGATGATGACATCTTGACTCATCTCCTCTGATTTCTTCCTCCTCGGACTTCCTTCGTCGGCATACGAAGATTCGCCAACGACGTACCTCTTCGGACATACTTCTTTGTCATCAGATTTGACGAACGACTACCGCGACGCCCGACCTCCGCGACGTTGTCTTCCGCAGGTCGATGACGATCTTCGAACATGAACCCAAGGTAGGGGTTGTTGTTGATTATTTATTTATTTATTTATTCTCGTTCGTGGTTCTAGCATGACAAATGTGAGGATATTTAAATATGTGTTATCGTTTAACGTGAGGGGTCCGGACCGCATGAACACGGCCGAACTCCCTCTTTTGTTCTTGTTGATTTATCTTGCGGATGAAACAAGATGGCGTGGTGCCGTCGCACCACGCGGAAATTCGCACCATGGAAGAATCATCACGAACGCAACGCCGTCGCGCGACGTCGAAGGGAATCGAAGGCGTCGTGGCCGGAGCGGGGCCGCGGCGGAGGGGCACTGTGCCGTCGCACCGCGCCGGACGACGAACACCGCGGCCGGTTCCGGGATGTAGCGGGACGAGAGGACTGGTGGCTCGTCGGGCCGCCGGCGTCGGAAACCGGAAGGGGACCAGCTTTGCCGGTCCCGTTGGAGAAAACCGGCCGGCCAGGTGGGCCGGCCGGAAGGTCAAAGACTGGGGGAATTTAATTCCCCCGGCCAACATAAAATCCCCCCCATTTATTTGGGGGGCGGTTTCTTTGAGGGGGCAAGCCCCCCCCCCCCCCCCCCGGTTTCCTCAAGCAGGCCCCCACGAGGGGGGTCGGTTCTCCTAAGGCACAGCTAAAAGTCGCACCGCCCGTTTGAAAAAGAGGGGGCCTTGCCCCCCGCGCGCTGCACCCGTGCGGCGCCAGGCCGCCGCGCCGCCGCGCCGCCGCTCCGGACCGCCGTCGGCCGGGCCAGGGCAGACCCGGGTTGGGTCGACCCGGTTCTGGCCGACCCAGGGGGGGGGGGGTCGGGTCGGGTCGGCCTGGACCCGGACCCCCCGTTTTCGAGACGGTTTCAGTCTTTTGGCCATAACATGAGCCACAGACCTCCGATTGACGAACCATCAGTGGCTACGTGATCCTTGGATCGATACGGTCTATTCGGTATATCGCACTCAAAGTTTCGGAATACTTTGAGTTCGGCCGGGTTGGTTCGTACACGAAACCAACCGGGCCTTCGGAGCGGAAACGCTCATATCTTGAGCTACGGACATCCATTTGATGTGCTGTCAGCTTTGTTGTGTTCCTCTTAGTGAGACGGATCTTTTGGCATACTCCGCCAAAGGTTTGGACGCAGGTGGAGTACAGTCGGGTTGGTTTTGCCTTAGAAACCAACCGGGCCCCTGGGACGAAAAAGCCAATAACTCTCAGACCGGGCGTCCGATCGACGCGTCGTCTGTTGCGTTGAGTTCCTGTCGACGATACAGATCTTCTGGATACATCAACTCTGGACATTGTGACAGTTGATGTATCAGCCTCTCGGCTCGTGGAGCGGACCCTCCTGAACGAGTTTGCTGTGTGCGGGAACCCTAGTGCCGACTGTGACTACTGTTACTGTGACTACTACTGCTGCTACTGCTACTGTGACTGCGACGACGACAGTACAGAGATCCTGTGTGGATTCGATGACGACGACTACAGCACTCAGCGATCCTACGTGGATCAGTGCTACAGGTCCTGTATGGGCCCGATCCTGTGTGGGTCCGATCCTCTGTGGGTCTTTGCGCTCAGCGGTCCTGTGTGAACCAACGCCTACAGGTCCTATGTGTGCCCGATCCTGTGTGGGTCTTTTGCGGGGGTTAGTTACCTATCGATCCTTCGTGGGTCCAACGACTAAGATGGATCAGAGATCATCTTTATCATCTTTCGAAGAAGTATACCTGTGTGAGCTGAATCCTATTGGTTTCCTGTGTGGATTGTGTTGTGCTATCCTGTGTGGATTACGTTTTGCTTTCCTGTGTGGAATACGTTTACTTTCCTGTGTGGACTGAGTTGTACATGGGCTCGGAGGTTGGAGCGTATTTGAAATTGACGACTTAGGTATCTTTATGGGAATATACCTAAGCAGTGTCGGTTGTTACTTCGTGATTGTACCTTTTTTGTGGTTTATCCTATGTGGATTTCGGGAGACCTTCAGGGGTCTTGGGGTCCCTACTGAGTAGCTTATACTCACCCCTACACGGGCTATGCCCGCACTACGTTGTGTTGGAGGCAGACGACGGACAACATTGATCTTGGCTGAGGCTTGCAGAGCAGGACGGTATCTGGAGGTGGACCACTGGGCGGGACGTACTCGGAGCGGACGGTGGGACTCGTAGAGCAGTGGAGCTATCTGTACCCATCCTTCAGGTGGGATCACCAGTGGACAGCTCGGCGTAGCGGCTTTTACATACAGTTGTTGTTTTCCCTTTTCGAGTTGTACTTTACTTTCAGTTTGGGTTTGTATACTGGCCCATTTACTTTTCCGTACTTTCAGTTGTACTCTGTTTTTACTTAGTGTTTACTTTCCGCTTGCTTACACTGTGGTGTTTGTTTAATTTACAAAAGCAATGCCTTCCCTTTTTACCGGGATTTACGCCTTGGTGCTAGTCGCCAGCCCCTGGCCTATGGAAGGCGGGCTTGGGGTAGTCACGACACGGACCCCGAGGGTGGGTCGTGACAAATTGGTATCAGAGGAATTCGGTTCTACCGTGAACTCTGATCTTTTCTATGTGAAGCAATAATGTTTAGCGTATTGAGTGTGGTTATCAGTCCAGGGAGTCTAGTGTTGGTGCGGCAGCCGACGTATCCGTACACCAGGACCCTGACTTCTGATTTCCGACTTAATGCACGAAATCATTGATTGCGTGTGTGTTTAAATGTTTTCTTTTTGATTACTTTGTGTCAGCTCACTAGGTATACTGTTGACCGTGGTGCACCTGTTCTTTTTCAGGATGGTCCCACGACGGTAGCCAGCTAGGGTTCCGAGAGTCGAGTGTGATGACAGCCCACCGAGCGACGAGGCTTAGGTGCAGTGCCCTTTGTCAGTAGTGGCACCGGCGGTAGCTCTACCCGTCGAGCCATTGTTACTTCCAGCACCAGCCGCTGACGATGCATGTCACCTCAGCGCACTGCATGAGTTTCAGTGCCAGCGACCACCCAGGTTTCGCGGGGAGACGGATCCCCAGGCAGCCGACGACTGGCTGGAGGCAGTAGTACGAGTGTTTAGGCTAGTGAGGACACCTGCAGACCTCATGGTGGTCCTCGCTGCGAGCCTACTACACGCAGCAGCAGGACGATGGTGGAGCTTGATGCTCCAGGTGCACGATGATGCATATCATCTTTGGACGGACTTTGAGAGTCTCTTCCGCTCGGAGTTCTTCCCAACCACCCTTCTTGCGGTGTGTATCCAGGAGCTTCTCCAGCTACGGCAAGGCAGCATGACGGTCGCTCAGTACTCGGCGAGATTTACCGATCTCTCGCGCTACTCGACCGACATGGTACGAGACCTATTCTTCCGGGCCCGGTCCTTCGAGCAGGGTTTGAGACACGAGATCAGGGCATCGCTGATCTCCCCCAGCATACCGACTCAGACAAGAGTACTGGAGCGGGCCCTTTTGATCGAGAGCTTCCTTGCTGAGTCTACACCAGCACCGAGACCCACCGCAGGGCGGCACGTGGCAGAGTCTTCTGCGTCTAGCAGTCGGCGGATGACTTAGGGGTCCAGGAAGACCAGACCTTCAGGCAGACGACCTCAGGACACTGGCTCAGCAGTGCGGGGCACACAACGAGGAGCCAGTCCTTCGAGAGGCAAGAGTTGCTACTCGTGCGGCGGGCAGGGCCACATGGCTCGTGACTGCCCGACCCTCCATGAAGAGGAGCAACAGATAGTTGAGGAACCACCTAGGCAGAGGCAGAGGTTCGACCGTGGTGGTCCGGGGGGAGCAGGAGGACGAGGCAGAGGAGCTGGCCGAGCAACAGGTGGTGGGCAACGCTTTGAGGCTCTACCACCACCACCACTAGGAGGTCCACCCCAACCTCAGGGGAGAGCATAGCTTCAGGCAGCTGAAGCTTACAATCATGGAGCTCCAGAAGCGGGTGGACTAGTGCGGGACTATCTCCAGGCATTGAGGCCTTTGCCCATAATGCCTCTAGCTTCGTATTTTGTGTTGCCTTGTGTCCTTGTACTTTAAGTTGAAGTAATAAAAGATACTTGCCTTGGTGACTTTTGTTTTCTTGTCTTTTGTTTGTTTTTACTAAGAGGTGCCGGTTAAAAACTGTTGACTTGACCCTCACTTGCGAGATTCTTACTGGAGGAAACCCAGTGACCACACACTGATGCCGACAGTGTGACTCAACCCTTGTAGGCGAGAGTAACGGTTGGACCTCTTGGTCGTAGTGTCGAGGCCTTACGACGTCATCCATTCCATGAATTAACTAATCATGACGGGATTGACTGTATTAGGCAAGGAACATGGTTCATCCAGGGGATGAGACCAGAATTCACTTTTCGGCAAAGGAGAAATCTTTACAGTCTTTTCTGATCATCAGAGTCTCTGGTATATCTTATCGCAGAAGGAACTGAACCTGAGACAACAGCGATGGCTCGAGTTCCTCCAGGACTATGACTTTGAGATAGTCTATACTCCAGGGAAGGGGAACGTGGTAGCCGATGCCCTCAGCAGGAGGACGGGCATTCAACTACTTGAGGAGGTAACAAAGCAGCTAACCTCTTTGCAGATATCCTTCGTGGATAGAGATGGATAAGCCTTCCTTCAGTCTCTCACAGTCACCCCTCCACTACTGCAGCGGGTCAGAGGGGCACATCGTGAGGACGCTGACTGTGAGACACGGCGTGCACAAATATCCTTGAGACAGGAACCTGATGGTTTCTCCCTTGGAGTAGAGCACGACATCCTTTTCAGAGGACGTACCATGGTACCAGTCGCTTTGCGAGAGGAGGTGCTGAGAGAGTTTCACACTTCTCCTTTGGCGGTACATCCTGGAGTGGCGAAGATGTACCAGGATCTCAGACGACAACACTGGTGGTCGGGCATGAAGAAGGCAGTGGCAGAGTTCGTTTATCGATGCCTCACCTGCCAGCAGGTGAAGGTAGAGCATCAGGTACCAGCAGGCTTGGTACAGCCCTTGGAGGTCCAGGAGTGGAAGTGGGACGGCATATCTATGAACTTCGTGGCTGGACTTCCCGCACAGAGAGGTCACGACTCCATATGGGTGATTGTTGACCTACTCACCAAGCCGGCACACGTCTTACCCATCAGAGAGCAGGGCTCAGTGGAGATCTTGGGACGTCTCTACATTCAGGAGATTGTGCGGCTCCACGGCGTGCCATCATCTATCGTCTCCGATCGAGATGCTCGCTTTAATTCCCAGCTTTGGAAGGGGTTGCAGGAGGTGTTCGGGACGCAGCTATGTCTGAGCACAGCCTTTCACCCTCAGACGGATGGTCAGACGGAGAGGACCATTCAGACTCTCAAGGACATGCTCCGCGCATGTGTCCTCGACTTTGGTCGTAGCTGGGAGGACCACCTACCCTTGGTGGAGTTTGCCTACAACAACAGCTACCACTCCACCATCGGGATGGCACCATACGAGGCGTTGTACGGCCGACCTTATAGATCTCCTTTATGCTGGACAGACCCTGGGGAGTCAGCACTTGTGGGACCGGAGATGGTCCAGGCCACGACAGAGAAGGCCCAGGTCATCCACGAGCGGATGAGGACAGCTCAGAGCCGGCAGAAGTCATATGCTGACAGGAGGCGGAGGCCACTGGAGTTCGAGGATGGCGACCACGTCTTCTTGTGGGTCTCACCTCGACGTGGTATTCAGAGATTTGGCCGAGGCGGAAAGTTATCTACGCGCTTCATCGGAACCTTCCAGGTCCTCAGCAAGGATTTCGAGGTGGCTTATCGCCTTGCTCTGCCACCTCAGTTGCACCGGGTGCACGACGTCTTCCACGTATCTCAGATGAGGAGATACGTGCACGACCCGGAACACATCATTGACCATGGGGAGCTTGACGTTGACGATGGGGCGACTTTTATGGAGGTCCCGATGGAGATAGAGGATCGACAGGAGCGGGTCCTGCGTGGGCGATCGATTCCTATTGTGCGCATCAGATGGAAGCACGGGAACCTCCAAGAGAGCACATGGGAGCGGGAGGCTCAGATGCATGCTCAGTACCCTCATTTGTTTCCCTGGTTTTTGATGTATCTTTACGGGGACGTAAAGCCCTGAGGTGGGAGTAATGTAAAGACCCGTAAAATTCAAGGGATATTTTTTTTCTTAATTTTCTTTAGAATTTTACAAGAGCGCGGTTTCAGACGACACCTGATTTTGAGTCCCAGAGTGCCCGGAATTAATTTCCAAAGTTTTTCTCGGGTACGTTCAGTGAACGAACGAGCGGGATTTCCTAACTTTTGATCCGGTGCTCGAAATTGAAATCTGAGGACACCGATGAACTCGCAGCACCGATATTCGCTTAAGGAGACCTTTTCCGAAGTTTCTTTTTCCTAGGAGGAGTTGTTTAATTTTCTGGATGAAATGAAGAGTAAAATAAAATTGTGATACGATATTTATTTTATATCTTTAAAGTGGTTAAAATATTTTGATGGATGTTGGGTGGTTTAACCACCTAAGAGAGGATTAAGGTGAGGAGGGGCCCACCAGAGCCCCACCTTTTCAAATTCCCTAACTCCCCTCTCTCCCTCTTTAATGCTTGATAAATTAACACTTAATTAATTACACATCTCATGTATAATTAATTAAGTGTTTTGTTTTTGAAATTTAAGTTTTTGAAATGCTTGGCTTAGTAAATAAAATAAGGAGGGACCTTATTTTATTTGGATTGTTGGGTGAGGTGTGGAAGAGCTTTGGAGAGAAGCTGAAGAAATCCTCCACCTTCTTCATCTTCTTCGTGAAAGAACACGAAGAACGTCCGCCGCCCACGAAGAACACTGACGATGACATCTTGACTCCTCTCCTCCGATTGCTTCCTCCTCGGACTTCCTTTGTCGGCATACGAAGATTCGCCAACGACGTACCTCTTCGGACGTACTTCTTCGTCATCGGATTTGACGAACGACTACTGCGACGCTCGACCTCCGCGACGTTGTCTTCCGCAGGTCGTTGACGATCTTCGAACATGAACCCAAGGTATGGGTTGTTGTTGATTATTTATTTATTTATTTATTCTCGTTCGTGGTTCTAGCATGACAAACGTGAGGATATTTAAATATGTGTTATCGTTTAACGTGAGGGGGCCGGACCGCATGAACACGGCCGAACTCCCTTCTTTTGTTCTTGTTGATTTATCTTGCGGATGAAACATGATGGCGTGGTGCCGTCTCACCACGCGGAAATTCGCACCGTGGAAGAATCATCACGAACGCGACGCCGTTATGCCACGTCGATGGGAATCGAAGGCACCGCGGCCGGAGCGGGGCCGCGGCGGAGGGGCGCGGTGCCGTCGCACCGCGTCGGACGATGAACACCGCGGCCAGTTCTGGGCCGCGGTGGGACGAGAGGACCGGCGGCTCGCCGGGCCGCTGCCGTCGGAAACCGGAAGGGGACCGGCTTTGCCGGTCCTATTGGAGAAAACCGGCCGGCCAGGTGGGCCGACCGGAAGGTCAAAGACCGGGGGAATTTAATTCCCCTGGTCAACATAAAAGCCCCCCCATTTATTTGGGGGGGAGGGGCGGTTTCTTTGAGGGGGTGTAGGGGGCCCCCCGGTTTCCTCAAGCAGGCCCCCACGAGGGGGGGCCGGTTCTCCTAATGCGCGGCTAAAAGCCGCGCTGCCCGTTTGAAAAAGCGGGGGCCTTGCCCCCCGCGCGCTGCACCCGTGCGGCGCCATGCCGCCGCGCCGCCATGCCACCGTGCCGCCGCGCCGGACCGCCACCGGCCGGGCCGGGTCGACCTGGTTCCGGCCGACCCGGGGGGGGGGGGGTCGGGCCGGGTCGGCCCGGACCCGGACCCCCCGTTTTCGAGACAGTTTTGGCTTGTTGGCCATAACATGTGCCACGGACCTCCGATTGACTAACCGTCAGCGGCTACGCGATCCTTGGATCGAGATGGTCGATTTGGTATATCGCACTCAAAGTTTCAGAATACATTGTGTTCGGCCGGGTTGGTTCGTACACGAAACCAACCGGGCCTTCGGAGCGGAAACGCTCATATCTTGAGCTACGGACGTCCGTTTGACGTGCCGTCAGCTTTGTTGTGTTCCTATTAGTGAGACAGATCTTTTGGCATACTCCGCTCGAGGTTTGGACACATGTGGAGTATGGTCGGGTTGGTTTTGCCTTAGAAACGAACCGGGCCCCTTGGACGAAAAAGCCAATAACTCTCAGACCGGGCGTTCGATCGACGCGTCGTCTGTTGCGTTGAGTTCCTATTGACGATACGGAACTTTTGGATACATCAACTCTGGACTTTGTGACAATTGATGTATCAGCCTCTAGGCTCGTGGAGCGGACCCTCCTGAACGAGATTGCAGTGTGCGGGAACCCTAGTGCCGACTGTGACTATTGTTACTGTGACTACTACTGCTGCTACTGCTACTGTCACTGCGACGACGACAATACAGAGATCCTATGTGGATTCGACGACGACGACTACAGCACTCAGCGATCCTACGTGGATCAGTGCTACAGGTCCTGTGTGGGCTCGATCCTGTGTGGGTCCGATCATGTGTGGGTCTTTGCGCTCAGCGGTCTTGTGTGAACCAGCGCCTACAGGTCCTATGTGGGCCCGATCCTGTGTGGGTCTTTTGCGGGGGTTAGTTACCTATCGATCCTTCGTGGGTCCGACGACTTAGATGGATCAGAGATCATCTTTATCGTCTTTCGAAGAAGTATACCTGTATGAGCTGAATCCTGTTGCTTTCCTGTGTGGATTGTGTTGTGCTATCCTGTGTGGATTACGTTTTTCTTTCCTGTGTGGAATACGATTACTTTCCTGTGTGGACTGAGTTGTACTTGGGCTCGGAGGTTGGAGCGTATTTGAAATTGATGACTTAGGTATATGTATGGGCATATACCTAAGCAGTTTCGGTTGTTACTTCGTGATTGTACCTTTCTTTGTGGTTAATCCTATGTGGATTTCGGGAGACCTTCAAGGGGCTCGGGTTCCCTACTGAGTAGCTTATACTCACCCCTGCACGGGCTATGCCCGCACTACGTTGTGTTGGTTGCAGATGATGGACAGCGTTGATCTTGGGTGAGGCTTGCAGAGCAGGACGGTACCTGGAGGTGGACCACTAGGCGGGACATACTCGGAGCGGACGGTGGGACCCATGGAGCAGTGGAGCTATCTGTACCCATCCTTCAGGTGGGATCACCAGTGGACAGCTCGGCATAGCAGATTTTACTTACAGTTGATGTTTTCCCTTTTCGAGTTGTACTTTACTTTCAGTTTGGGTTTGTATACTAGCCCATTTACTTTTCCGTACTTTCAGTTGTACTCTGTTTTTACTTAGTGTTTACATTCTGCTTGCTTACTCTGTGGTGTTTGTATACTTTACAAAGGCAATGCCTTCCCATTTTACCAGGATTTACGCCTTGGTGCTAGTCGCCAGCCCCTGGCCTATGGAAGGCGGGCTTGGGGTAGTCACGACACGGACCCCGAGGTCGGGTCATGACATGATTATACAAAATCACATTATTTCAATCCCACATTGTAATAATGATAAATAAAACATCCAATTTAAAATAATTAAAGGGATGCAAGAATGTTATCAAAGAAAACACATCCAAGGTTTACATGTTTGAGACATATAAAAGAATTAAAATTTATTCATCATGTTCTGATGGAGGGTGATAAAGATCGTTATTAGGAGAAAGTTAACAACTAGTAAGCTATAAATCACTAATGAACCAAGGGACTATTTGATTTAATGAAAATAAAATTACTAAGAATATGTGTTTTGTTTTATGATATTTTCCCTAGTGTTGAAAATTATTTTACATAATAGAATATTAACACAAGAAATCTTACTTAATTGACATGTAGTGTTTCATACATTAACTAATTCCGACCACAAACTCATCTTTCTCATAAAATGTTAATAAAACATAAAATTATTACATTTATCTTAATCATATATGTTTACATATATAATCATATATCATTATAATATAGAAAACTATTTTATAATTACTAGTTACATCTAGTTGGCTAGTGGTAGCTGATAATTCATTGTCACACTTCTGTTGTGGGTTTGATTCTCATAGCCCGGTCTGATGCGACGGGTTGTCACCCAACCAAAGGGATGTCCTTTTTATAAAAATATATTATTATAACATTCCTAAAATAATACAAATAAGCCATTAAATATATAATCAATTGTTCCACATAATTCTGTACAACAGTTAGTGTTATCCAAAATACGTCTATCAAAACTCTATCTAAATGGACTTTAAATTTCCAAAATCAATTGTAACATTAGATTCCCCAAACAATGTAATGTTAGGTTTATTGTCTAATACTGAATATATGATTAACTTTATCATATTATAAAATTACTGAAAACAAAAAAAACAACACAAAATACATATCTATATATCACATTTTTCTTATAAGAATAATGAAATTATTGAATCAAAAAACACAAAAAGATTAATTATTCCAGTTTGACCACAGTAACATCATAATATGGAATTTGATTTATTTTTATCTTCAAAGTGACATTTCCTTTATTATTTTGACAAAAAATTTCCAAATTTTCCATATTAGTAGAATTATAGAATTTCGAATCATTCTTTCTTTATAATCATCATCCTATTGACCTTTTCCTCCACATTTGTAATAAACTCTCATTCCTTTCAGACATATATGAGGGTGTTTCTTCCCACAATTATCACATAAGGGAAATTCCTTCTATCCATTTCCCACATTAGCTTTATCTTTACCCACCACCATCTTCTTCTCTTGATTTACATTAAGGTCGTATGAATTATGGAATTTTTTTTCCATCTTGATAGCACATGATACTATATATTTGTACGATGGGAACAATTGTGAGACTAGAGCATTTTGGAAGAATATTATTTACCCATCAAATAATTGATCAATATTACATATTTGATGACATATATATTTTATATCATGTATCTCTAACTTTTTGATGTTATCATCATACATTGAATCATTCTAATCCTATTTATTGATCGTACTCTAAAATTTTCATTCCATGTCAGCTCATTGTTTATGAGGAAAGAATATCTCTAGTAAATGTTATCTAAACAACATATATTCCATATTTTATTATTAATTATCATGCATCTAATTTTGTATTAATGACCACCATTGATCTACATCGCTTGAGAGAAGATAAACTTCCTTAAAAACTATTCCGCTTTTGTTACTCCCTGATTCAATCAAAAAATTTTCTAATGAACTAATCCATTTCTCATTTAAAAAATGATTTATAATCCCATTTAATGTTGGATATTTTTGTATCATGATTTGGTCTATAATTGATCCTCTATGTTATGGATAATGGTGCTCTATATGGGTATAGTTGTTATTCATAACCAGAGTCAGCTATCCTAGTATGGTTATAAGTTTTTATAACAAGTTTCATCTCAATCTATAATATAATAATTTTTTATAGGAATGAAATCCCTAAACGAAATACATGCATTGATACTATTTCCATTCCAACTACTAGGCTCTATTCCTAAAAATTATCATACACTACATTACCTAATGAATCATTATGAAAAATTCAAAACTAATAAAATCGTCAATATAAATTGAAAATTTTATGCAAATCTAATCCAAAATCATAAACATTGTTGCTTTGAGGACACATTTACTAAAATATCTTTCATAATGGGTTGTAAACAAAATGTGAGTTGTCCTTATTATATTCCCCGTGAGTTTCAAACTATTTTTCCACAATTAAATCTAAGAATAAATTGTATAAGTTTTCACCTCTCGGAACATTTATCCCAGAACCACGTCCACTTGTATTATCTATATAAGGATGTATTTCATGGAATATCCAAGTAATCTCAACTTTACATAAATTCAAGGATGTTTGTCTATACTTATCCTCATAGTCTATATTTGGTTTATGATCCCTAGTATATATTTTCTAAATTTATTTCTAAGGGTGTTTATAAACAACTTGTAATACAATCTATAATGACCAGACCCCAGAAGAACAGATCTGGTGCATTATTTTAATACATTGGCATGATTACACAGAATCAAATATGGAAGGATTGATTAGTTTAACAGTCCTAGAAAGTAGATTATATCCACGAACTCCACCTTATAATTTCTATCATAGAAAATCATAGATAATCCTTTTTATAAAACCATTATTCCCATAAATTAACCTTTTATCTAAATCATAAAACACATATTGGAATTGTGTTAATACGAAACATTTGAAATGAGTGATCTCTGATGCTCAATGGGGATAAACTATATAGCAGAAGCTATCATAAATAATCATTAAATTTAAAGGAAATGTACAAAACTAAAACAAAAACCTTTTAAAATATTATATTCTACATAATATGGAAATAATAAATCAAATAATTTGATTATAACAATTACATAGATATACTAATAGTTTAATAATCACATTTAAAATCAATAATTCATCTTATAATGTGGGAATGCATAGTATCAGTCATCATAAACAGTATGTCAACGTCTCACACCAAGACCACACAAAAATATTCATTCATGGATTTATACCAAGACACTAATTTGTCTCATGAGACCTATCGAGGTATATAGGGTCTATTTTGGGCATTTCTCATTACTTTCTATGTCTAATTTTTCCTCAAATGAATAGGTGGAAACATAACATAAACATTAATATTAAAAATAGAATACGAAATGTTAATACATTTACTATAAACTATGAATGGTATAAAAATAACACTTCCATAGTCAAAAATATCAGAAAACCATCCATTAAATTTTTAATATTGTTTCATATAAAATAATCAAAAACAGTAATAAAATCCAACAATGGATATAGATATATATGAAAAAATTTAAATTCATAAAAACACTTTTAGAGAAATATCCATTTTTTAAATTAAATAATTTAAATGCCATAAAAAATGTAATCTTAAATAATTATTTTGAAGATAAAATTGTATTATAATTAGAGAATAGTCAAAATGGTATGGCGACATAATGGCGGAAATAATCAACTTATGTTGTAGAAGTTAAAAAAATATACCTTCCTTAATTTATCAAATATGGTTGAAACTACCTCATTTTGGAAAGAACAAAAAGATTCCTTTCAAAAAAAATTGTAAAAAATCATCCATGATTGTAAATGACTTTCAAAATCATTATAATAATTTAAAAATTATTTTGAAATACATGTATAAGATAATTGATGTAGATGGTAAATATGTCCCAGAAGACACATATAAATAATCTCGGATAATAATTTTATTGTGAAATTAACCCTTACCTTGTAATTTTATATATTAGAGGGTTCATTAACATCCTGTATAATTGTTAATGTATTTTATTAAATTATAAATTATCCATATCCATAATAATTAAATCATATATAATTCTATTATAACATTTTGTTAATAATATTTCTGTATTACCATTGTTTCTAGTGATAACTTCATTAGTTTCCTATCAATGTTTCATCATTTAATTAATGTTTCATTTGCATAAGATATAATTCATTAAAATAAATAATTATATTATGTTTATAAATAATATAATTTATTATCATATTAAATTTATAATAATTCTTTAATGGTTAATGTGGACAAAAAATCTCATCGCATCGTGGGGACGTTCGGTCGTAGGTGCGCACGATCAATTATTTAATTCAATTAGTGAACAAGTTATATAAAATTGTATGGTGAATTAATTAAAAAGAATAATTATAATTTAATATTAATTATAAATTACTATTATAATAATCATTATACAAATCCATATAATTTAATGTTTAATAATAAATTACCCAACGACGTGAAGATGGTAAGTCATTCATACGCACGCATGGTGATATTATTATTCCATAGACATATAAAATGATGAATATTGGTATCCCAATATTATAATAACATCTCATTATATATTTTATATTTTATTTATTATTATTGTATGGAAAAAACATATAAATTGGAAGTAGATGAAGAAAATAATGTTGAAAGAGGTGATAAAATGATTACATCTTCATCAGGTGTCTCCTTTTTATTTGCACAAAATAACCCATTAAGATGTTTTAATGTCAAAAAGGTGGACACTAGGATTAATTTAGGGAACATGGGAGGATAACTAGGTTTGTTTATGCATAGACAAGGTGCTTTGGGGTGTGAATAAAAGAGACAGAGAAGTTCTCATTTATAGGATATTTGAGTAGCACTTGAGGAAAGTCTTGAAATATTAATTTATTATAAATTTATATTCTGTTTCTAATATCTAAAAAGTTATTTATACTGAGACTAAGATGAGTATAGGATGATATAATTTCAATAAAAAAATTTTAGACATTTTTTGGACTTGAATATAACCTTATCTGTTTGTTTTAACCATTTGTTAAATATGTTAACTCTTACCATGTCTTTTTGTATATTTACAATGTATGGTTAATATTGTTATTATAAAATTTCCAGAGAACCTAGTATGGATAGTAAATGAAATTTCTAACACTATATGTTATTTTTAATAATATTAGACTTTTAAGACTATTAAATGAATTAATAAAATAGTGTATGTTTTAAAAACTCATTCTTATCAATTTTGACAAAATTTTGGAATTTCTTTTTGTTAAATTTATAAAAAAAATGTATTAGATAAAAAAATAATTAATTAATCTATAACATTTCATTGTATTTAAAAATTTTTTTTTATGGAGTTAAATATTTAAAATAATATTTATTTTATAGTTTATAATATCATTATTAGATTCATTTATTAACAAGGTAATCCATACATCATAATTGTTTCGTAAATCAGTTCAATTATTTATTGTATTAAAATTAAAAATAAAATACTGTGATGTAAGAAATATTATTATATTTCCAATGAATGTTTATATTCAAATAGATCAGTTATATAACCTAGTAATAAAATTGTTTTAGAAAAATGAATCATGTTTATGTTATATTTTTCATTACATTAAATTCATTATTAAAATATGTAATTATCACGCCCAAGTTTCTCCAAAATGAAAAAAATATGGCCTAAGGGTTGTTTTGTTCTCCAAAGACTCATCCAACAAATGTAGGAAACATAGTCAGGGAGTATTATATTATTATAATATTATTTTAAATCTCCTTTGCCTTATTTTCCCTTTAACCGTGGTAAATATAAAATAATCACATAAGATATATTTCACAATGCCAAAAAATAAATGATACGTATTTACGAAATATAGACCATATGATTCCTAATATACGATCCATTTTTCAAAATTCAAAATACAAAAGTTTATTTATTTAATTAAAATTTAACTTTCATTGTCAAAACCAAAATGTCCGTTTTTAAGAAGTAAAAACTATTAAAAGATTGAAATATTTGTTTGTCCAATTTAATTGATAAATTTATTAAAATGATCAAAATTTGATTTAATGATAATAAATGAAACAATTACACATTAAAATAAATTAAAAATATAATCTAACTATATAACTATTTTTGATGAAAATGTTGTTTTACATTAAAATGCATTATTTTTTACTAATCATTAAAATATGAAGGTTTTCGAGAAACACCCAAAATATGTCCAAACATAATATATATGACCACCTTCTATGAAATTTTTTATTTTATCAAATTTAATATATTAAAGTGTCAAATATTTAATCTAAAAATGGATCTCCATTAAAAGGTGGTAAACCATTATTTTTCAAAAACATATATCTTATTTGAAACACTTAATTTGTTCTTATATTATTTCTAATAAACAAATAGTATAAATTGTAAAATTATATAGAATATATAAAATTAAAAATATTGTTAATAAAATTCATAACAAATTCCTAAACAGTGAGTTTGATAGGTTGTCTTGTTCTAGATCTTGGTGTTACATGTAGCGCAATATATTGAATTATTTAAAGAGAATCATACTGTTTAAGTATGGGGTGTTAAATTTACAATCCATCAATAAATTTCATCGACTTAATATTAAAATATGGGTTTGGTATCTAAGTTTTAATCGGGTTTAGAAACCATAAAATATATTTCTAAAACTGGGGGTACTTTGAATCTGTGAATTGGGCTTTTCATTCAATCTGCATACCTCATGGAACACCATGTCCTAGATCTAGGATAGACTCCATAAACTTATCAAGTTCTTCTATCATCCTAATATCATCAATGATATTGCATCATGTATAGGTATACCTCTCTAAATTGATCAACGAACACTTAATTCAAATATTGTCCTATATTCTTGAGTGATTGTTGAAGTTGATATTTCCTCTAAACTCCCATAGGTAATTGTTTTCAATGAAAATGACTAGAAAATAGATGTTAGAGTTTAATTTGAATGTATGCCACCATATTATGAACTCTGTAAAATTGTATAAAACTATATTCTAATGTATAGAGTTGTGAAAAATTCATGTTTCTCAACCAAGTGATGATACATAGATAGAAATTTGAAGGAAAAGGATGGAAAAAGTCACGACCTCTGAAAATCCAAATCCCTCCCAAATGAAATCTGAAGTCTGGGTAATGAAGTCAAATTTTCTGAGGGGGGATTTTTTGTATCACTTTGTCCAAACATTATAACGAAGAATAGAATTCAATTATTGATCATCGAATTCTTTAGGAAATAAGAAATATTGTTTTGGATGCTTGTGAGAAACCCTAGGTTGGTACCTCGTTTGAGGACCAAAGTTGACTTGCCTCTATTGAAGCTATACATCCCCAAGTGATCATATATAGTGTAAATCTCACTTCATTATTGGAAGCCCATGAGGAATAATCCTATAAGAGGAAACGGAAGATTCTTGAAACTCTAAAGGGATCTGATCTAATCTCTAATGCTATGAACCTATTGATAACTCCATGTCACAAGTAAAGGGTGAGCATCAGAAACTGGCACACAAGACAGATGCTGGACAGACAGAAGTTATTCCAATAGCTTAGGCTCTCCATAATGGAAATACAGGGATGACTAAAGCTAGACAGATTGATGTGAAACCTACATCTCGGGCTCCCCTGGATCGGAATTAAGGTATGAAGCCTCATGTTGATTTAGAATCAGTTCTTGATTATCCAATTGGAATGTGCACACATCCTGCTTCGGTCTCATGGAATTTCACTGGTATGACTCCACTGATCAAACATTATGTTAATTAAAATACAATTATATTACCCATTGGGTACATAGGGTCAATAGGAACACATCCTTCTCCTGTGTTTTCTACTCTCACTCAAGTTATGGATTTATACATGAAGTCCAAAGAGGGTCCCGTGACCACCCCCATGAATATTAAATCACCTAATATAAATCAGTCTACTAATAATATAGGTCCTTTAAGTAATTTTTCTATTTCTACCATGAGTAAACATAAAAAGAATCCTAATCAAACCACTTATCAAAATCCTAAGAGATCGAAATGGAAGAAAGGCTCAGGATGATAAAAAAACAAGGGTGTCTCCTGCTCCAAATATATGTTTTAATGGATATTATATTTTGGAATTTTCCAGGAATTACAAGCCCTGAAACGCTTTCTGTGAATAAAATACTTCTTTTGACTCATAAAAATAAAATATTAGCTATTTTCCAACCAAAAATAAACATTACACTATAAATTATGCATCTTTATGATTATGGTAATAACTTTATATGCTCTTGTAAAATTTTTACTATTATGGATTCTATTTGGATATTTTAATGATTTCAAATTCACTAATCAAGTGTTTACTTGTGAATTTTCCCTTGATGGCATGTATATATTATTCACAATGGTTTTTCTAAGAACATATAACAATATTGAAGTCTAATTTTTCATGATATTTTTTTTATTAGAGGACAAATATCATAACTCCCTAGTTTTTGATCAGTGATGTTATCTCTATTCTTACTCCCAGTGAGAAAATTGGTGCATCACACTCTCATATATCCTCAAGAGAATATAGGGAATCTTTAAAATATGGTAAACTTATCTAAATTAACCTAATGGGTGATATATTCACATGGTATAGAAGATACTAAAAATGGTCATTTCTACCAAACTGGATAGGGCTTTCACAAATATCCTTTCTCTGGATAATTGGGATACCATAACTAGAATTAAATTTCCAAAGATAAATTCATACCCTCACCCCATACTTGTTAGACTTTTTTCAAAAAGGACCAAAACCATTTTTCTTTTTAGATTCAATATTTCTTGGTATGCTGACTTTGAATAATTAAGCCTCAAAATAAAATTTGGGAGTCTATGAAACGTCATTCTAATGCTTTTTCATGTATCAAAAAGCTAAAACATCTCCAACAGTGTCGAAAAGAATGGTGCGGGACTAAATCTAAACATATAGAAAAAGTCATCTCCCATCATGAGAATGAACTTAACCAATAGTTTAGGCATAAAATAAGGATCCTTCTATTTCATAGACCTAGTAGTTCCAAGTTTTTAGGGAAGGACTAAAACCTTGGACTTCACTGCTGTAGTCGACTTGGTTATCAATCAACAATCCTCTTAGAAAGGATAATCCCACTCTAAGGCTAGTAGGATCTCTCTGGTGAAATATATCATTGTCTCTAAAATCGTTTACTTGCTAATGGTCTATAAATGGCCAACTAGTCATCTTATGAAAATAAATATTTATATCAAACATTTTGTTTGGACTCGTAGAATTATTGAATGAAAGATTGTTACCATACCCTTGTCTATGTATTTCAAACTTCTTGAGAAGGATTTTCTTGGAATGAAATATCTCAAACTCTTTAATGAGACCATTAAATATATATTCACTTGGAGATTAATTAGTAACAACTCTGATTCAATTTCATTTCTTAAAAATATTATCCTTAAGAAGTTAAAGAAGGGTAATTTGAACTATGTTAATTCTTCAATCTCACCATACATTAGAAAGTCTATCTCCAAAATCATGAATAATTATAGATTTATGGTTAGAGAAGATTATTTCATGAATTTATGGTTGGAAAACTGGACTGGAACCCACCTTATATCGATGTTATCTCCTAATTCCCCAACGGATAACACCAACTGCACTATAATGGATGTTATTCAATCTGGTAAAATCAATTTTCTAAATAACATCATGCATGTTATTTATAATTATTACTACTCTAACTCTGAGGATTTACTTATTTGGGAGCCTTCACATAATGTTGTTTTTTATTCCAAATGTTTTTACAACCACAATTTCACAAATTCATATCCGTTATTTTATTTATTGAAAATAATTGATAAGGCCTAGATTAAACTCTCAAGACTCAATCTGGTATGGCATATTCCACACAACCATATTTTTTCCGAGGACTATCTTCAATATTTAGGTTACCAACATTACTCTATGTTTCACTTTTGTCACCTGCATAGAGAGGATACTAACCATAATTTTTTTGTGTTATGGCTTCAGTCCTTTAGAATTATATTACTGAAATGTTTAGCTACATATGGTTAAATCATGAATCTATTTTCTCCCAATTAAAACATTTTGTGGATATTTACTTTTCATAAATATTCAAGAATATATTCCTAACCTCTGTTATTGATCTCCTCCTTATGATCTGGTTTGATAGAAATGATATTATCCACAATAACTACTCATTCAATCTTAATGTAGGTCAAATGTGAATTATCATTACAATTAGGGATGCTGCCTCAATTAAGAAATTTTATTGTGGCAATAATGTTAGATACTTTTAGGTCCCTCATCGACACAGGATAGAAGGTCTCTACAGACAACTGAGGTGCACTTTTGAGGTGTTATAGAAAGAACAACCCCCAGGATGTATCAATGTTAATGTTGATGGAGCTTCCAAAGGAAATCTGGGACCTGCAGGCAGTGGTTCTATATTCATATAATTTCATGTCCATTGTCATGGATGATTACTCAGTAGTTTTGGTACAACCTATTCCCTAGAATAGAAAATTATTGTTGTGATTCATGTTGTTTACTTCACTAAACAGAACTGAAAGAACAATAATTGTCTTTAAAGTAACTCAACCACTATTGTCCAAGCTATATGGAATAGTGTGGTAAACCTTGAATTTACTCTTACTACCCATTATATGAGCTTCCTTTCTTTTCTTCTGGAGACTAGATACATTGTCACTCATTGCTTTCATGAAGAGATGATGGTTTCAGATGGTCTTTCCAATCAATAGATTATCAATGGAATTACTTGGATGGATGATATATCGGTTGACCTTCTCCCCTATTGTGATAAATATTTTAATAAGTTACCTACTTTAGACTAATGAAGTCATTTATTTTTATTTAATATTGTGTCTTGGACTATAAAAAACTATGTTTTGATTATTCAGAATCTCTTTATTGCAATCCAACATCAAAAAAATAATCGATAAAATTTCCACGTTAATATAAAGAAAGGGAAGAAAGAATGATACTGAATATAACACCTCCAAGGGTTAAATGTTGGAATGCATGAATAATAATGAAAATATAACTATATAGTTATGATGGAGAGTACTGGAGAACGTTATTGGGAAAATGTTAATAACCAAAAAGTAATAAATATGTGATAAATCAATAAACTATTTGATTTATCACAAATAAAAGTACTAGTTTTTTTTGTTTTTTGATCCATTACCTAGTATTGAAAAATTAGTTTATGTTATAGAATATGAACACAAGGAATCTTACTTAATTGACATGTATACAATAATTCTTTTACTAATTCCTACTGCAAACTCATATTTCTCATCAAATGACAATAAAAATAAATAATATTGTATTTATCATAATTGTATAAGTTTAAAACTATAAAAATATCATAATAATATATTGAAATCTATGTTATAATAAATAGGTACTTCCTGTTGTCTAGTGTTAGGTGATAATTCCTTATCACACATTGGTTGTGGGTTCAATTCATATAGCATTTTCTAAGGCAACAGGTTATCGCCTGACTTGAGCGTTGTCCTTTTTCTAAAAATATATTATCATAACACTCCAAATATTTTTAAGAAACCTTAAAAAATACTATCCATAGTCCAAATTAATTCTTTCCAACATTTATTTTTATCTAAAATAATTATGTCCAAACTATATCTAAAAGGTCTCTAAATTTCCAAAATCTATTGTAACATCACATTTTCCAAAAAATGTAATGTTGTTATTGTTCTCTCATATTGAATATATGATTACTTTTATGATATTATAACCTTATTGAAAATAAATAGTACTACAGTAAAATACTTATTTAAATCAAAATTTTCTATTAACTGGAATATAATTATGGAATCCAAAAACAAAAATTGATTTATTATTCCAGTTTGACCATAGTAACATCATCCTATTGACCATGATCTGTATGATTATTCTGAGTCATATTTCTTTAATTATTTGAGAAATAATTTTCATAATTTCTCATATCATTACAATTAATGTATTTCACATCTTCTTTCTTTACCTCAAAATAATGATCTTATTGACCTTTTCCTCTACATTTGTAACAAACTCCTATTACTGTCAGGCATGTACCAGGCAGTTTCTTCCCACAATTATCACATAAGAGAGATTAATTCATTCCCTTTTCCACATTATCAATCTCTTTCTCCACCATTCTGTTATTCTCTATCTTTACTTTATTGTCATAGGACATATATAATTCCATTTCCGTCTACATAGAACATTAGACTATATAATGGTATTATGAGAAATATTGTGAGACTAGAGCCTGTCAGAGGGATTGTTTTAACCCAACAACGAATCAATCAAAATAAATTATTTGTATACATGTATAGTTTTTATCTTGTCTCGGTATCCTTGTGAAGTCATCTTCATACATTTCATCATTCTAATCCTCTTTGTTTCCTCAAAATCAGAATTATTTTTCCATATCATATCACTATTATTGAAAAATGTATTTCTATAGGAAAAGATCTTTAAAAAAACTATATTCAAAATTTTTAACATCCTTATCATCCTTCATATTTTGAATTAATGACCAATATTTATCTGTGTCTCATGAGAGATGATAATCTAATATGAAAACCTTTCCCCTTTCGTTATTCTCCAATGAATGAAATATATTTTCTATGGAACTTTTATAGTTCACTACTACAAATGGATTTGTAGTCCCATTTAATTTGGGAGGTTGTTTTCTCATGATTCATTAAAACAATGTTCCTCTAAGTTATGGATCAGGGTGCTCTACATGTGTAAGGTTGTTATTCTTTACTAGAGTTGGCTATCCCAGTATCGTTATAAGCTGTTCAGCAGATGTTGTGTCTCCATCTCTACTATAATTATTTTTCATTAGAGAGAAATATGTAAATTGATTAGGTGCTTTGATATGATTTCCAATTCAACTACTATAATCCATTTCTCAAAAAATGAATACACTACATTAGGTTATGAATCATATTTCATAATTCAAAACTAGTAAAATAGTATGTATAAAATAAAAAATTTATGCATATCTAATACATAATCATAAATATTTTTTATTTGAGGATATATTTACTCATAAATCATTCATAATGGGTTGAAATGAAAATTTTAATTATCCCATGCATATCCCCAGAGAATTTCAAACCAGGTGTGCTGTACGGCCTATTATCATGTATCGGGTTACCTCGAGTCAAGCCCGAAACACATTGTCTGAATTTTCACCTCTAGGAATGTTTATCCCCAAACCTCACCCACTTTTAGTATACATAAAGGGATTTATTTATAGGATTATCCATGTAATATCTAATTTACCAAAATTATAGGTTGTTCATCTATTCTTATCCACAATGTTTATCTTAAGGATATAATCTCTAATCTATGTTTTATAAATCCATTTCCAACGGTGTTTCTAAATATTTTTTGATACCAACTATAAGCCTCAACCCTAGATGGCCAGAGTTGATGAATTATTTTAATTCATTGTCATGATTACGTGGAATCTTGTCCTGATGGTCTAATTATTTAATCATTTTTTCAAAATAGATTATATAAATGAACACCAAAATAAAATATTTTCCATAAAATAGAATAGATAATCCTTTGAGAAAACCATTATACCCTAGACTATCCTTGTATATCAATAATAAAATACATCTTGGAATTTTAGGAAAATATAACATAAGAAAAATGTTATCCAAGATGATCAGGAAGGATAAACAACATTATAGAATCTATCACAAATAATTATAAACTTTTAACGTAAGGTACAAAACAAAAAAATAATAATTTTAAAACATTATCTTCAGCATAATTTGGAAAAAATAATTCAAATAATTCCATTTTAACATTTATATATATATTCTACTAGTCCGATAATCACATTTAAAACCAATAACTATTCCCATAATGTGGGTATAAATAATATCATACATCATATCCACTATGTCGTGGTCTTGTGCCAAAACCACAACCAAATATTATTTATTTCCTTTATGCTAAGACAATAATTTTTTTCATTAGACCTACCAATACAGCAATGGTATATAGCGGGACTCATCCGTCATATACTATGTCCAATGCATTACTCATATTAAAAGGCATAAACATAACATAAACATTCATATAAAAATAATATATGAAATGTTAATACTTTAACTATAAATTATGAATCGTATAAATATTTCACATCCATAGTCAACCATATCACAAAACCATCTATACAGTATAGAATACTATATCAAAATAAATCAATCTCAAAGAAGCATAAACTCCAACAATGAATATTGATATATATGAATATATTTTTATAAATTCATTAAAACACTTTGATAGAAATACATCTTTTTACATTCAATCATTTAAAATCCATGAAATTTTTTAAGTAAAAATTTTATTTTGAAAAAAAACTTGTAATATATTTATGGATGCTTAAAAATAGTGAGGTGATATATTGAAGGACAAAATATTCTTGAGATATATATGATATAAAAACATTCCTCAATTTTTTAAGAAAGTTATAATGTACCTCATTTGAAAAATGACAAAAAGATTCATTTTAAAAACATTTTATCAAAAGTAAACCATCAGTATAAATGAATATAAAAAATATTATACGAATAGAACTATTATTTTGAAATACATGTATAATAAACCTGTAAATGGATGATAAATATGTCTTAGTGGATACTTACGTATAAACTATCTTGGACAACAATGAGATTGGTAAATTAACCCTTACATTGTAATTTCCTATAGTCAATGGTGTGCTAACATCCTGTATAATTATTAATGTATGTTATTAAAATAATAATGTATCATATCCATAATTATTATGTCATATATGATTCTATTATCACATTTTATTAAAAATATTACAGTATTACCACCGTTTCGTGTGTTAACACCTTCAGTTTCCTATGCATGTTTCATCATGTATGTCATGTTTCTTATGGATAAGTTATATTTTATTCAAATCTAGAATGATATTATGTTTCTAAAAAATATATTTCATTGTCATATTATTTTTATAATCATTATTTAATTGTTAATGTGTAGAATAAATTTCATCGCATCGTGGAGATGGTAGGTCGTACGTACGCACGATCTATGATATGATTCCTTTAGTGATTAAATGATATGAAATTGGATTATATATTAATATTATAGCATCAGGATCACATAATAGTACTTATTTATGTTTATTTCAATCATCGTTATACTGATCCAAATAATGTAATGTTGAATAACAAATTACACCATGGCGGGGAGATGGTAATTCATTCGTACGCACACATGGTGATATTATTATTAATTGGATGGATAAACTACTGAATATAGTTGACCCAATTTTATAATAACATATAATTATGTGAATTATTCTTGATGTATTACTTTGTATGGAAACAATACATAAATAAGAAGTATACGAAGAAAAGAACTTAGAATGAGGTGATAAAATTATTATATATTCATCTGGTGTCTCGATTAGAGTTGCACAAAATGACCCATTAAGATGGGTTTATATCAATAGAGTGGCCTCTATGATGACGTTAGGGCATTTTGGAGGTGATTTGGGTAGGATTCGGCTGATCCAAATGTCTCTGGAGGTGTGAATAAAATAGAATGATAAGTTCCCTTGTATTGGAGAGGTGAGGGGAACTTTAGGAAAGACAATAAATATTAGTTTATTATTAATTGATTTTCAGTTTATAATGGCACCATAGTGATTTTTATCAAGACTAAAAAGATTATGGGTCGATATCCTTAAAATATTGCATTTTTAGATTTTTAGGTCCTGATTTTAACCTTATATTTTTGTTTTAACCATAAGTTAAATAAGCTAACTCTAACCATGTCTTCTTTTATTTTTATTCTATATAGTAAATATAATTTCTATAATATTCAAATACAACCTCGAGTTGATAATTAATGAAATTCATGAAAACATACATGTGTTATTTGGTTGAATATAAAATTTGTATTGCTATTAAATTAATTTATAAAATAGTGATTTTTTATACACACTATTATGTCATTTTTAACACAATTTAGTAATTTATATTTGTCAATATCATAAAAAATTTATTAATTTGAAAAAAGCATTAAATAATCTGTAACATGTCACAATCATACAAAAAATAATTGGATGGAATGAAATATTTATAAAAATATTGAATTCGTAATTTAAACATTAATTGATTTGATTGTTTTATTAATAAGGTAATTCATGCATCATCATTATGTCATGGATAGAATTATTTATTTAATATATTAAAATTATAAATAAAATTCCACGATGTAAGAAATTTTTTATATTTCTGAGGACTATTTATATTAAATGATATTAGTTAAAGAACCCTATATTAAAATTATTTTATAAAAATTATACATGTTTATGTTATATGATTTAATTTATTTTAAATTGATTATTATAATATTTCATTATCAGACACTTGTAGAAAAATAATGAAAATTATATTTCCTATTATTTTTTATGGTCCTGAATGAATCATCCAGAAACACTAGGAAACTTTATAGGGAAGTTTTATATTGTTATAATATTATTTTTACCCTTATTTACCTATTTTACACTTTAACCATGGTAAATAAAAATAATTTTTAAATTTTCTATTCATAAATCCCAAAAATAACAGATATATTGACATATTATGGATATTTTTTTCCAAATATCGAACCCATATATCCGAACTCAAAATAAATAATTTTCATTAATTAGGATAAAATTAATTCCCTCTGTAATAAACAAAAAAAGAGGTTGACAGAAGTAAAAACAATCAGAATATTGACATCTGTTTATGTCCTATTTTAATGTGAAATTTTATAAAATTAAAAATAATGGATTAATAGATAAATAAATAATACCATTACCCATTAAATATGATTACAAATTTAATTTAACTATAAAAATAATTTAGAAGAAAACTTTTTTTGAATTAAAATGCAGTATTTGTCACTGTTCATTAAAATATGAAAGTTATCAGAAAACAACAAAAATTTATCTAAACTAAATATTCATGTCCATATTATAAATAAGAGTTTTATTTTTGTCAAATTCAACTTATAAAAGGTTAAAATAGTGGATTTAAAAAGTGTTCAACATTAAAAGGATGTAAAAATTTATTTTAGGAAATTACATATGTTATCTACAAAGTTGGATTTATTATTATGTTATATTGAATAAACATATAATATTAATGTTAAAATTATTTTTAATATATAAAATTCATAATGTGGTTAATAATATTCATAAAATATTCTTAAAAGGCTAATTTAATAATTCGTGGTGTGCTTGGACATGGTGTTCCGTATAACACAAGCTATTGAATTATATAAAAATAAGCGTACTATGAATGTTTAGGGTGTATCATTCTACCTTCCTTCAATAAATCGGGTCCTAAAAATTTACAATTTTGGGTTTAATAACTATGGTTTGAATATACAAATCCCATTATTATCATTACACATTGGAAAAATGGTCGATAAAATATTCACTTTAAAATAATGAAAGGGGTGTAATAAGGTTACTAGAGATAACCCATCTGAGGGTTAGATGTTGTATAACATGTAATTGAAATAAAATGTAACCATGATATTTTTATGGAGAGTGATAGAGAACTTTATTGGGATAATGTTGACAAATAAAATCAATAAATCTATGATGATCCATGGGAACATATGATTCTTCACAAAGAAATGTACTATGAAATCTTTTTTGGTTATTGATCGATTCCCTAGTGTTGATTAATTAATTTACTTCATGAATAAGAAAAAATGGAGCTGTACTTAATTGACATGTATTGTTTCATCCATTAACTAATTCCGAAAAAAAAATCAATTTTCTCTTAAAATGATAATAAAATAAAATAATATTCTATTTTTATTAATCATATAATGTTAAAATTATAATCATATACCATTCAATTAAATAATAATATTTTATAATAACTTGGTAATTCAAGTTGGACAGTGGTTGAGGATAATACCTTGTTACAATTCTCTTATGTGTTACATTCCCAAAGCATTTTCTAATGTGATGAGCTGTTTCCATACCTATAGTTTTTCCTTTTTATAAAATAATATTATTTTAAAATTAAAAAAATAATAATAAAAATCCATAAAAAATACTATAAAAATTTCAACTTAATAAATTATATCCTTTAGAGTTATCAAAAAGACATCTATCCAAACTATGTTTAAATGGTATGTAAATTTCTGAAAAGCATTTGTAATGGAAAGAAAGAAGATTTTGAAATTTTATTTGTAAATATTTGTGATATTAGGTAAATTATTGTCCAAATAATCAAGGAAATATTGCCAAAACAAGAAAATAGATCCATGTCATTCTTATGTTGTTACTACGGTGGATGTGGAAAAATTAATGTATTTGTGATTTTGGATTTTTGAATTATATTCTTGTTATAAGAAGAATAAGATATATATATATATATATATATTACATTAATATTCTTTTATTTTATTTCTTTACTTTAATGTCGTAAAACATAGATAATCCTTTTTTGTCTAGATAGTCCCTGAAATTATTTCATTGTACAATGATAAATATTGCGAGACTATATTCTATTGGAGAAATGGTTTAAAAACATAACAATATTATAAATCAAACTTCTTATGTTACATATGTAGTCTACAATATGTCTCACTAACCTTATGAAGTTATCGTCATACATTGAAACATTCTTATCCTCCTTTAACCACAGTGTCAATTGTTTTCCATATCAGATCAGTGTTCAAGAGGAATGATTTTATCTATTAAAGGATCAATTAAATACCTATATCCCATATTTGATAATTATTCATATTCCATAGTGTTTTGAATTAATGAGAACCATTTATTCGCATATTCTGTCAGATGATAAACCGTCATGACAACCTTTTCTCTTTCAGTACTACCCAACGCCTCAAATATTCTCTCTAAAGAACTTATCAATTACTTGGATAAAAATGGAGTTGTAGTCTCATTAAATGTTTGAGTTTTTCGTCTCATGAATCAGTCTAACTTGATCCTCCGTGTTCTGGATCAGGGTGCTCCATATGTGTAAGGTTTTTATTCATAACATGATTCACTATCCCAGTATGGTTATAAGTTGTTCATGACTAGTTTCATTTCCAGCTCAACAATAATTATATTTCATAAGAGGGGAATCTCTACAAGGATTACGTTCATTGATATAAATTCAATTTCTTCCACTAGGTGCAATTTATAAATAGTGGAATATACTAAATTTGGTTATGAATCATAATGCATAATTCTAAACTAGTAAAATACTCATCAAAAAATGAAATATCTATGCATATATAGTCTTTAAATATTAATATGGCTACTTTGAGGCAATATTTACTCATAATTATTAAATAATTGATTGTAAATAAAATATTAATTAACCAAAGAATATCCCCATGAGTGTAAAACCAGGTGCATAGTAATGCCTATTGTCATGTATCAGGTTAACCAGAGTCAAGACCAGAACAACTTGTTAGTGTTTTCACCCCAACATATATTTGTTCCATAACCATATCCACTTTTAGTTTCAAAAAAGAATGAATTTCATTGAATATCAAAATAATGTATATATTACAAAAATTATAGGGGGTTCTTCTATACTTATCCTCAAAGTCTATCTTATTATAATGATCCCTAATCTAATTTTTCTAAATCCTTTTACAAGGGTATTGTTAAACTTCCTTTGATACCAACTACAATGACCCTACCTCAAAAGCCCAAATTCGGTGTATTATTTTAATACATTAGCATGATTACATGGAATCAAATCCTTGGGGACCGCTCAACTTAGAATTATTCAAAAATAGATTACATACATGAACATTAAATTATAATTTCTAACATAATAAAACATATAAAATCCTTTTATAACAACAGTATTCCCCTATCTTAACAATGTATATCAGTCATAAAAACTAATTGTCATCATGGGAAAATAAAACATAAGAATGGAGCGAGATTAGATGCTCAGTAAGGATAAGAAATATAGCATAATCTATTAAAACTAAGTATTAACTGTTAAGTCAAGGTAGAAAACTAAAACAAAGGCCTTTTAAAACATTATCTTCAAAATAACATGGAAATAATTAATAATATAATGCTATTTTATCATCCACATAGATATTATACTAGTTGAATAATCACAAAAAAATCAATAACTAATCTCATAATGACGGAATTCATAAAACTAGATGTCATAACCACTACATCATGGACTTGTGCCAAGACCATACAATAATATACTATAAAGACCTTATGCCAAGATAGTAGTTATTCTCATTAGAACTACCAATGAATTTTATGGGATATAGTGGGCCCTATCCATCACATACTAAGTCCTATAAATTTTTCAGATGTAAAGGTAGTAACATAACATAAAAATTAATTTTAAAACTAGTATACGGAATGTTAATACTTTATCTATAATCCCTGAATTGTATAAAAATAGTCCATCTGTAGTCAAAAATATCAAAAATATTTAATATAATATTTAATATTTAATCATAATAAATAAACCTCAAACAAGCATAAAATCCAACATAGGATGTTGACACAGATGATAATTATTTAATAAAATAATTAAAACTCTTTGAGAGAAATATTCATTTTTATATTAAATAATTTAAATGCCCTGAAAATTTTAAAGTAAATTATTTCATTTGAATATAACCTTAAAATAGTGTAATAGTGGATTCAAAATAATAAGTTTTCATAATGGAAGAAAATATCCTCTCACACCATATAAGATAAAAACATTCATTCCTTAATTTCTTTAAAATGTTATATAGTAGCTCATTGGGAAATCAATGGAAATATTATTTTTAAATGATTTTGTAAAATGTCAATAAATGGTATAAATATCATTCAAAAATAGTGTATGAATAGAAATATTTTTTCATATAAATGTATAAGAAATATGGATGTGGATAATAAATATGTCCCTGTAGATACTTACATATATACAATATCTGATAATAATGAGATTATGAAATTAACCCATATATTGTGATTTCCGTAATTAAATGTTGTGTTAAGTTCATGTATATTAATTAATGTATGTTTTAAAATTTTAAAATCACCATATAAAAATTTATGATACAATATATGATTCTCTTATATCATATTTTAATAATATTTTTATGTTACCATTGTTTCATATGTTAACTACTTCATTTTCCTGTGGATGTTTCATCATGGATGTCTTATTTACTATGAATAAGATATATTTTATTCAAATACAGAATTATATTATGTTCAAAAAATTATATATACTTATCATATGATGTTTATAATCCTTCATTAATGGTAAATGTGGTGATTAAAACTCATCATATCTTGGAGAAGGTATGTCGTACACACGCACAAATGAGGATATCATTTATTGAATGATTAAATGATTTTGAATTGGATGTTATATTAATTATAAGGAATTATAATAATTTAATATTCATTATTTATGTCAATTATAATTATCGTTATACCAATCCAAATAAGGTAATTTTTAATAACAAATTACACCACGACGTGGAGAGGGTAAGCCGTATGTATGCACACATGGTGATATTATTATTCATAGGAAAGATAAAATAAAAATTATTGTTTTACCATGATTATAAAAAAAATCTTATTTTATGAATGATGTTGGATTTATTAAATTTTTATGTAAAAAACATAGAAACAAGAGGTTCAAGAATAAAATAACTTTGAAAGAGGTGATAAAAGGATTACATCTTCTTCGAGTGTCTCCATCTGATTTACACAAAAGGAAAACTTATGTTAGTTTTCATTAGAATTTTTTGATTCAACAATTATGTGAGGTATGTTCATAGGATTATTGGGTAGGGAGTGCCCAATACCAATGGATTGGTGGTGTGAATAAATTTTAATGATAATATCCCTTTTATAGGAGTGGTTAGATGCACTTTATGAATGTCTTGAAATATAAATTTATTATAAATTTAATTTATATTTACAATGTAAAAAAGTGTATTATATCTATTTTAAAATGATAATTGGTAAAAAAATATATTATCCAATAGGTTTTAGACATGTTTAGTTTATGAATTTAACCATATCTTTTGGATTTAACCCTTAATTGAATAGGTTAACTCTTACCATGTATTCTTGTATTTTTATACTATATGATTAATATTGTAACCATAAAATTCCAAGAGAACGTAATATCTATCATTAATGAATTTTTTTAAACTACTTAATTCAATTTTTTAATCTTATATTTTTGTGACATTTATAACATTTGTTAATTATTTTAAAAAAAAAACTCATTTATGTCAATTTTGACAATATTTAGTAATTTATTTTTTAAAAGTAATAAAAACTTGAATACATTGAAAAAAGGGATTAACGCATCACTAAAATGTCATAGTAATCCATAAAATAGGTTAATTTAATGAAATATTTCATATAATATTTATTTTAATAATTATAATGTCATTTATTTGATTCAATTTTTAATAACGTATCCACTACATCATCATTATATCATAATTAAAATATTTTATTTAATGTAAAAGAAATTTAAATTAAATACCAATATTTATTAAATATTTTTACATTTATAATGAATATTCATTGTGAGAGTGATTGGTTATATAACACTATATAAAAAAAAGTAGTAAAATGTTAAATTTTATATTGTATTTCACTTTTCTTTAAATTAATTATTTTAAAATATCATTATCACACCCATGTGGCTTATAAGTGCTAAAAAATAGGCCTAAGGGTTGTTTTGGACGCCGAAGACTCTTCTTAAAATAGAATGAAAATTTTAGGGTACTCATATATTGTTATAATAGTATTTTTACACATATTTCCCTAATTTACCATCTTAATGCGGTTAAAAAATAATTACTGAAGTCACTACATAAAATGCACAAAAATAAAATATACCAATTAAAATAATTTAGAACTAATGATTAAAAAAATGTAATATATTTTTCCTATTTAAAAACACAACAGGTGCTTTAATTAATTTAATATTAATTACCTTTCTCCAAACCAGAAATCAGGTTTTTAATAAGTAAAAACTATCAAATGTTTGACGTGTTTTTATATATCATTTAAATGCGAAATTGCTTCTAATGATTAAAACTGGATTATCTGATAAAAATATAATACAATTGAACATTAATACCAATTAAAAATATAATCTATCTATATATATAATTTAGATGAAAAATTAGTTTTGAATATTAATTCAATATTTTTAGTCTTCATTAAAATATGAATGTTATCAGAAAATTGTCAAAAATTTATCAAACTATTTTTTAAGTACCTATTTAAATGATGAAGTTTATTTAGTCAAATTTTATATATAAAAGTTTCAAATATTGGATTTGAAAAGGGTTCTATATTAAAAGGATGTAGAACTGCATTTCTAAAAAATACTTATTTGTAACTAAAAAATGTAATTTGTTCATATATAATATCTATGAAAAACATAATATGAATGTTAAAATTATAAGGAAAATATAAGATTCAAAATGTGGTTATTGTTATTCATGAAATCTTCTTAAATGGATATTTTTATATGTCGTGGTGTGCTCAAACTCGTTGTTGCATGTTGCATGAGAAATAGAATTATTTAAAAAAATTATACCATGGAAGCTTGGGGTGTTATATTATTCCATCCATTTTTAAATTGTGTCCTCGCAATTTTAAAACTATTGTTCAGTAACAAAGGTTTTATTATTCAAATTTATTTTATTTCAATCCACATCGGAAAAATGGACGATAAAACATTCTCTTTAAAATAGTGAATGGGAAGTTAATATATTACCACAAACAACACATACAAGGGTTCCATGTAAGAAAAAATGAACTTGAATGTAACTTTAGCCATCTTGTTTTGATGGAGAGTGATATAGAACATTAATAGTATAATGTTAAGAACAAAAAATCTATAAATCTATGATGATCCAAGGGTCCATTTGTATAATCACACAAGAAAATACGAGGATAATTTTCTTGTTTTATGATCTATTCCCATGTGATACGGAATTAATTTACATTATTTCCTTTTAAATCAAGGAACCATACATAATTGAAATATAGAGATTCATCCTTTAACTAAATTCCTTCCACAATCTCATATTTATCTTTAAATGATAATAAAACTCAATTATATTCTATTTATCTTAATTGTATAAGGTTAAAAATATGAACATATAGCATATAAATACTGAAATCTATTTTATAATAACTAGTGTATTCATGTAGGCTTGTGGTAGGGGATAAAGCCTTATCCCACATTAGTTTTGGGTTCAATTCCCTTTGCCTTATTAAACGTGATGGTTGTCGCCTGACCTAGGAGTTTTCCTTTTTCTAAAACAATATTATTATAACATTTGAAAAATAATCATAAGAAACATTAAACAATACTATAAAAAATTCAACTTAATCCATTCCATCCTCTAGTGTTTTCCAAAACACTTATGTCTAATATCTGTCTAAAAGGTCATTTAATTTCCAAAATCATTTATAACCTCAGATTTACCAAACAACCTAATGTCGATCTTATTGTCTCACACTGAATATATGATTTCCTTCATTCCTTCATTAAATTAAAACCTTATTGAAAATAAAATGTACTGTAATAAAATCCTTATTTATATCCTAGTAATATTATTTCCAGAATATCATTCTTGATTCCAAAAACACAAATACATTAATTACTCCACATCGACTACATTAACAACATAATCTTGACCCTGATCCATTTTATTATTATAAGATATTATTTTAAGGCTTTATAAAATTATTTTCATAATGTCTAATATCATTACAATTATATTATTTCATTACATATTTACTTTCACTACAACCACAATCCTAGTGACCTTTTTCTCCACATTTTTAATTAACTCCCACTCCTTTTAAAAAAGTACCCGTGTGTTTCTTCGCACCATTATTTGGTAATGGAAAATATTTTTTATGTTTTTTCTTTTATCTGTCTCTTTCTACCCCTTTCTCTTCTTCTCTAGTATTACATTAGTTTCACAAGACATAGGGAATCCATTTTACATCATGATAGCACATGAGACTATATAGTCGTATGATGAGAATGATTATCAGGCTCAATTCCATCATAGGAATAGTTTTAAAAAATTAACAAATAAATAAATATTACTTATTTATTTACGTATGAATTATACAACCAGACTCTCTAAACATGCAGAGTCAGCCATATACTTTTCCACACTGTAATCCTCCTTTTTCATCAGAATGAGAAGTTGCCTTTCTATATCAGATCACTACCACGAGGAAAGTATTTAACTATGAATAATTAATTAATATCAATCAATTATATATTTTCTACTTCTACATCCCGTTTTTTCTAATTAATGACAACAACTGATCGACATCTCCTGAGAGATGATAGACAACCAGGAAAATAGTTTCTCTTTTGTTACTCCCCAAATCATGAAATATTTTCTCCAAGGAACTTATCCATTGCTCAACTACAAATGGATTTGTAATCATATTGAATGTTTGAGGTTGTTTTCTCATGAATTGGTTTAACATTGATCCATCATGTATTGGATCAGGGTTCCACATATGAGTAAGGTTACTATTTATAACTTGAGTCGTCTCTCCCAGTAGAGTTATAAGTAGTTCAGCACCAGTTTCATCACTAGCTCCACTATAATTATCATTAATAGAAGATAAATCCCTAAATAAATATTTTTTTTATATAATATTTCAATTTCATCTAATATACTTCATTTATAAACATTGAAATACACTGCAATAGGTTATTAATCATAATAAATAATCCCATTCAAGTAAAATATTCAACATAAATCGAAACATTTATGCATACTTAATCCATAATCATAAATACAGTTCTTTTCAGGAAACAAATTTTCACATAAATTTTACATATTTGTTTTTGATGAAAATATTAATTCTCATAAGAATATACCCTTGTAGTGTCAAACCAAGGGTGAAGTAAGGCCAGTAGTTGTGTACCAGGTTTTGCCAAGTCAATCATTGAACACCTTATAAGAGTTTTCACACCTATGTACTTCCATTCCAGAAACACGTCCATTTTTAGTATCAATAAAGTGATATATATAATATAATATCAATGTGATATCGACATTACAAAAATTCTAATGGGTTATTCTTTAAAAATAGCCAAATCCTATCTTAGTGTAGTGATCCCTAATCTATATTTACGAAATTCCTTTCCAAGGGTGTTACAAAACATTATTTGATATGAACTGTAATTCTGAAACCCAAGAAGACCAGAGATATTTTATTATTTAAATAAATTTGCAAGATTACAAGGAATCAAATACCAATGGACTGAATAGTTTACTATTCTTGTAAAATAGATTACATACATCAAAATTGTATTATTATTTATAAAAAAATAATAGATAATCCATTTGGAACACCATTATTCCCCAACATTAACAATACATATAAATCATTATACACTTCATGGAATCATCAAAAAATAAAACAAAAGAAATGATTTTTCTTATATTCTCATTAAGTATAAAAAATATAGAGGAAGCTATCACAAATAATCATAAAACATTATCAAAAGGCACAAAACAAAATTACAATCCCTCTAATACATTATCTTCCCCATAATATGGACAGTATAAATCAAATAATTCCATATTTAACATTATCATGGATATTCTACTAGTTGAATAATTACATTTAAAATAAATTACTAATCACATAATGATTGAATGCATAATGTTGAACAACATAACCACAATGTTAAGTCTTCATTCCAATTCCATACACAAATATTCTGTCAAGGCCTTAAGTCATGACATTAGTTAGTCTCATGAGACCTAGTGAGAAATCAAGGGGATATATAACACCCCTCCCATCACTTACTATGTCCAATTCATTCCTCATATGAAAAGGTTGATATATTATATAATTTTTTTTTAAAAATATAATACAAAATTTTAATACTTTAACAATAAACCATGAATGATATAAAAATAGCACATCAATAGTTAAACATATCACAAAACCATAAAAACAATATAGAATATTCTATCATTATAAATAAACCACAAAAAAGGATAAAATCAAAAAAGGGACGTTGACATTGATGAAAATAATTTAATAGAATCATTAAATCCCTTTGAAGGGAAAATCAATTTTTTACATTAAATCATTTAAAATATGTGCAATTTTTTATGTAAAACATTTTTTTTGAATATACCCTTGTAATCATGTAAGGTAGGATTCAATATGGTATGGAAAAATAATGGTGTAAAACATATCATCACTCCTTATATGTTAAAAATACATTCTTTCATCAATTTGACAAAATAGTTATAATGTAAGTCTTTTGGAAAAAAACAAAACGAATCTTTTCAAAATGTTTTGTAAAAATTAAATCATGGGTATAAATTAAATTCAACAATTTTCAGGGAATATAAGTATTATTTTGAAAAACATTTACAACTAACAAGTATGAGGATGATAAATATTTTCTAGTAGATACTTACATGTGAACAATCACTGATAAAAATGAGATTGCGAAATTAACATGTACCTTGTACTTTACTTAAATTGAGGGTGAAATAAAATAATATATAATAATTAATGTATGTTATTAATTTTTAAATGAACCATATACATATTTATTATATCATATATGAATCTCTTATATTATTTTGTTAACAATATTTTAGTATTACCAATGTTTTGGGTGTTAACTTCTTCATTTTGCTTTGCATGATTCTTCATGTAAGTCATATTTCTTATGAATAGAATATTTTTTTTCAAATACGTAATAATAATATTCTAATTAAGATTATATTTACTTACCATATGTGTTTTATAATTATTCTTGAAATTTTAATTTGGAGAATTATTCTCAATGCGTAATGGAGATGGTAGGTCGTACATATGGACGAGTGAAGATATCCTTACATTAATGATTAAAACATATGGAATTGGATGATATATTAATTATAAAAAATTATAATAATGTAATATTTATTATTTTGTCTATTATACTCATCGTTATTTCAATTAAAATAGTATATTGTTGAATTAAAAATTACACCACAGCATGGAGATGGTTAGTCGTACTCACACACGAATGGTGATATTATTATTCATAGGATGGATAAAATGATGAATATTGTTGTACAATCATAATAATAACATCTCATTATGTGTATTATACTATATTTATTACTTCATTATAGAAACAACATTGAAATAGGATGTTGATGAAGAAAATAACTTTGAAAGAGGTGATAATACGATTACCTATTCTTCGGATATCTCCATATTATTTATAGACACGAAATCCATATGATTTTTTTAGTACCAATGGGTGGCCTCTAAATTGAATGTAGGGAAGTTGGGAGGATATTTGGGTGGGGGTTGGTTGAGAGAAAGTGCATTAGAGGTGTGAATAAATGTGAAAGCGAAGTGCCCTTTTATAGGAGTGGTGAGAGGCACTATAGGAATGCATTGAAATATTAATTTATTATAAATGAATATGTAGTTTATAATGGAAAAAAATTATTTTTATCATATATAATATTAGTATGGGTTTAAATCCTCTCATCCAATCAGTTTTGGGAATGTTTAGGTCAAGAATTTAATCTTATCATTTTGGCTTTAACCCTTAGTTAAATAAGTTAACTCTTACAATGTAATCTTGTATTTGTACACTATATCTAGAATATCTCTTCTATAAATTTACATTAAAATATTGTGTGGGTATTAAATGGAATTTCTAACACTATCATTGTCATTTGGATGAATATTATATTTTTATGTCTATAATATAATTTAATTAAATACTGCTGTTTTATAAATTCATTTATGATGATTTTAACACTATTTAGTAATTGATGTTTAGAAAATCCATAAAAACATGATACCATCCAAATATGGAATTAAATAATTAATAAAATTTCATAGTAATCCATAAAATTCAATTATGGTAGGAAATATTTCAAATAATATATTTGTTAATATTTACAATATCATTTATTTAATTCCTTTATTAATATGACAACCACTGCATCATCATTATGTTGTAAATACATTTATTTATCTAATTTAAAAAAATATAAAAAAATACAATGATATTTTAAATAATTTTATATTTCTAATGAATATTTATAGTTAACGAAATAGGTTATATTACCCTATATTAAATTTTTTTAGTAAAATGATACATGTTTATGTTATATTTCTCTTTATATAAAAATACTTATTATGACATGACATTATCACAACCATTTGGCTCCATAATACAAATAATTATGTATAAGGGATGTTCCAGTTTCTCAAGACTCATCCAATAAGAGTTGGACATGTGTTAGGGTAGTTTTATATTGTTATAATATTATTTTTACCCTCATTTACCTAATTTACCATCTAACCTTGGTAAATTAAAATAATAAATGAAGTTACTATTCCTAATACCCATAAATAAATGAAAACAATTTAGATAATTCGGAACATATAATTAAAAATATTGAATCCATTTATCCAATATTAAATAACAAAATTTTCTGTAATAAATTTGAAATTAACTCCCGTTGTCGAAACCAGAAAGCATGTTTTAATAAATAAAAACTATAAAAATATTGACTTGTGTTTCAATCCCATTAAAATGTGAAATTGATTACAATGATAAAAATTGTATTAAATGATAAAAACCTAATAAATTTAAACATTACAACCAATTAAAAATATAATCTAACTAAATAAATAATTCATATGAAAAAGGCAGATATGAATTAAAATGCAGTATTTTTCACTATTGAATAAAATATGAAAGTTATTTGAAAAACACCAAATATTTACATAAAAAATATTTTTATGTCCCTATTCTAAATAATAATTACATTATATATAATTATATATATAAATAAAAGTATCAAATATTTGATTTAAAATCTATTCTCCATAAAAAGGTTGTAAAACTACATTTTTGAAAAATAATTCCTTCATCTAAAAAAGTGAATTTGTTTTTATACTATATCAAAGAAACACATAATAAGAATTTCAAAATTATTTGCAATATATTAAATTAAAAAAACATTATAATTATTCATAACATCATATTAAATGGCTAGTTTGATAGGTTGTGGTCTGCTCAAACTCGGTATTGAATGCTTCACAAACAGTTGAATTATATAAAAATAAGCTTATCTGTAACATCCCGAGTAAATAAAGAATTTGAAATTTTCATATTTACTAATTTTTATTAATTTAATAATAATTGTACTTTAAAGGGGATTCCATGTTCAATGGACTACCTGATGTGCAACAATGGGTTTCTTTGAAATCTTACGTTGCACACAACGTTATGTTATACAGAAAGATAATATAATATTATTATAATTTTAAATGGTAGTTAAAGCATACCTGTTTTACTGGAGGAAATGAATAGAACTAACTACAAAATGATAATACATTTTTGTTAATTTTTTTTAATTTATCAAATAATATTTAGAGTCTTAAAATGTTGATGAATGTTATTTTAAGAATAAACACTATAATATTCTTTAAAAGGCCTTTTTACCACCATTTGATGTAGAACCAATTTTAAATCTTGTTTCAGTCAATTTTATATCTTCTATTTGAAAAAATTATATTATTATTTAGAATCAATACATCAAAATATACTTTGGGTAAATTTTCTGTATTTTTCAGAGAAAATATAATTTTTATTGAATAGTGAAAAATACTGAATTTTAGTTCTAAACTACATTTTAATATATTATATATATATAGATAGATTATATTTTTCATTTGTTTTAAAATTTAATTAGATTATAGTTTTAAAATTTAATACAAAATTTGTCATTTGATGTAATTACACTTTGAAATTATACTGAAAAAAGTGTCTATCTTATGATTGTTATTATTTCTTTAAAACAGACATTTTTTTTTGAAAATAAAAATTAATTTTAAAATAATTTTTTCAACTTGGGTGTTTTCAATTTGGAATAATGGAAATATTAATTTAATTCGAGATTATTAAATGCTTAAGGTTTTGTCCATATAGTTGGTATCAAAGGTCATTTTATTAAACTTTTGGAGTTTGGATATTGTTAAATTAATGTCCATAACCTAAATTATGGTAATATTTAAATGATATAGTATTTAAAGATATATCTGTTGTTACGCCAAAGATATTTATGTCTTTAGAATGGTTTTACACAGAGGAAACAAGGGAGTTATGATGAGAAGACATCGGGAGGAAGATAATCTTCCAAATCAGCAACCTAAGATGGCCGGAATCGGAATTGAATAGGTTTTTATAGTGATGGCCCAGTTGAATTAGTATATAAATAGTGGTGGTATCCATGCAAGAGATCCTTTAGATCAACCACAAACATGTCAGTAGTAGAGAATCTCAGGAGGAAATATCCCCCATCTATCATAGAATCATCTGACCATGTGTTAGCTAAAGGTTTCATTAAATCACTGGAGAATATGTTTCATGTTATAGGGAGTTCAAACCATCAAAATGATAGTCTGGAAATTTACTGTTTTGAATGTGAAGCTGATCAATGGTGGTTGATGGTGAAAAATATCAAGAATATTGAGGGGATTGATGCTCTTGATTGGGATGAATTCAAGGGTGTGTTTCTTGAGATATAATTTCCTATGGTGGTTCATCGTAGGATGGAAAAATAATTCCTGGAACTGAGGCAGGAGGATGATTTAGGGGCTTCTTATGAAATAAAATTCACTCGACAGGTAGGGTATGCTACAAATTTCATACAAGATCTTGATAGTAAAATCAACTTTTTGTACTCAGAATTAATGTGAAAGTATCATATGGATTTAGCTTCTTGTGAGTTCAAAAGTTATGAAAAATTTGTTTTATGTTCAGAGAAGGTGGAAATATAGTTAATCGATGATCAGTTGTTCTCATATATACAAAAAAATAAAAGGTCGAGGTTGCAGAAAAAAGGGAATAAATCTTCAAAAAAGTCTGATGGTATAAAACTAAATTTTACAATTTGAGAAAATTGTGGTAAAAATTATTTTGGGGAATGTATTTGGAATTAGGGTAAGTGCTATTGACGTGGTAAAATGTGAATAAGGGTCATAGTTGCACTAAAAAATATCTGGTTAATGGTAAGACATAATCTGATTTACATTTAGCAATGTGTTTTAAGTGGAATTAAATGGGTCATTATGCAAATGAGTGTCCAACTAAGAACTCCGCTGAGGGAAAGAAACTAGACTACAAGAATAATGTGTTGGTGAAATCCTTTGCAACTATTTCAAGATATTTTGGGATATAAAATATTGTAGAATTAGGTACAATGTTTGTTTGTTCAAATAATGTCTATGTGTTGTTTGATTCAGTGTCTACACATTCATTCATTTCTGATACCTTTTCCAGTAAATTGGGAATTCCATCTCACGATATAAATCGTGAACTTATTGTAAAAAATACAAGGTGAAATGTTTAGGACAAAAGAAATTATTAGAACCATTCTGCCATTGTTTTCAGGAAGAATATAACTGAAAACCTTATTTTTTTCCACTATTAGAGTTTTCTGTTATTTTGGGTATGGATTGGATTTCTTTTTTTCATTATATGATTTAATGTTGAGATAAAGTGGATTCTTTTTAGAAATATATTCATTTTCTATACAAGAATGATCCCTTACTTTTGATAACATATCAGGAAGCAGAGAAATTAGGTAAAAATGAAAATGAATGTTACCATGCACGTATTTTTTTAAAAATGAAACATTTCAGAGTAATTATGTGATAGTGGTAAATAATTACCTTTATGTTTTATTCAATGGTTTTTTGGGTATTATTCATGATCATAAAGTTGAATTTTCTATTGACTAATTTACTGATGCTAAGCCAATTTCAAAACCCCCTTATCGAATGGCTCAAATTGAACATTTAGTTTTAAAGAATCAATTGCAGATGTTATTAGATAAAGGTTTAATTTTACCTAGAATATCACCATGGGGTTCTCATTTCTTGTTTTTTAAAATTCTTGATGGTTCAATGAGAATTTTCAATGATTATAGAGAATTTAATAACTTCACTATTAAGAACCAGTATCATTTGCCTCATATCAGTGATTTGTTTGATCATCTCTAGGGAGCATAGTATTTTTGGAAGATTTACTTGGGTTTGGGGTACCATGAGTTAAAAGTAATAGAAGAAGACATTTTGAATACAATGTTTCATACAAGATATGTCCATTATGAAATTTTATTTATTCCTTTTGGCTTAACCAATCCACTGTATGTATTTATGGATCTTAAGAAATGAATTTTCCTTGAGTTTTTGGATATGATTATGGTCGTGTTTATTGATGATATTTTGATTTTTTCTAAAACCAAATAAGATCATTAAAGTCATTTAAGTGTTTTCTTATAACGCATAAAATAAAAGAAACTATTTTGGAAATTACGCATGTGTGAGTTTTGGATACAAAAAAAATTCTTTCCTAGGTCACACTATATCAAAAAATGAAATAACTGTTGTTCATGGTAAAAAATATTTGTTGAAGAATAGACAAGACCTATAAATATAATAGACATCCATAATTTTCATAGTTTATCCAGATTTCAACAGAGTTTTCTTGATAATGTTTCACATTTTTCTACTCCAATGATTATGTTACTCAAAAAGGAGTCATGTTCATTTGTACAAAAGAGTGTGTCGATTGTTTTAAAGAATTAAGAAGAATAATGGTGAATGATCAACTGTTGGCAATACCTTACATAAATGTTGATTTTTTATATAAAGTGATTCTTCATTGAAAGGTCTTAGTTGTGCTGTAAAGCACAATGATCTGGTAACTTCTTATGCTTCACGTCAATCAAAATTTAATGAGTTAAATTACCCTGCACATGATTTGGAATTAGTTGCTATTGTTTTATCTTTAAAAAAAATGGTGGAATCATCTGTATGGAGTGAAATATGAAATATATATGACCAAAAAATAATTATGTAAATATTCTCTCATAATTATTTCATCATGAGACAAAGGAGAAGGCTAGAATTAATAAAGGATTATGATTTCATGATCCTTCACAATCTGGGTAAATAAAAATAATTGGATGATACTTTGATTCGAAAAAATTAATGTTTCATTAAACAATATACATTTATATCATGATCCATTGTTTTTTTTAGTAGATGAACTTTTTCATAGATGTTTTTTGTGTAGGAAATTTTTCTATTTTGTTTCAGGTGTTAGTGAAATCATCTCTATCTGATATAATTAAGGGAGCACAGAAGGAAGACAGTGAGTTGTATAAAAAGTATGATTTGGTTTACAAAGGAAAGTTACATGATTTTAACCTTGATAATTATTGTGTTTTATGATTTGGAAATAGATTATGTGTGCCTTGGGATTCACAGTTGATGAATGAGTTGTTATGTGAATCTCATAGTTCTCCATTTTTAGTTCATCCTGGTTGTACTAAGTTATACAAAGATATTCGGGTGTATTACTTGTGGGATGGAATGAAAAGAGAAATTTTTGACATTACTGTGAAGTGTTTGACATGTTAGTAGGTTAAAGCAGGGTAGTAGTTACCATAAAGGACGCTTCAGCCATTACTTGTTCCAGAGTGGAAATGGGAAAATATATCGATGGATTTCATCATAGGATTACCACAGACATCTCGAGGTAATAATGCAATCATGGTGATTGTTGACTAATTGACTAAATCATATCATTTACTTCCTATATGAGATAATTTTTATCTAGATATATTATTTCATTTTTATGTTAAAGATATAGTCAGGTGAAATAGATTTTTCCTATCCATTATATCTGATCATGATCTCATGTTTACTTATAACTTTTGGAAAGGCCATCAGACATTGTGGGGTAATAAATGAAATTTTAGTACAACTTTTCATCCTCAATCAGATGGGTAGTTTAAACGAACAATTTAGACAACAGAGGATATGCTACATTCTAGGTAATTGTATTACCAGGGATGTTGGGACCAAAATCTTTCTTTGGATGAATTTTCATGTAATAATAGTTTTCATTACAGTATACCCATTTCTCCATTTGAGGAATTATATGTGAATCGGTGTCGAATTCTAGTTTTCTTGGATGAAGTCGGTTAATGTATGTTTATTGGACCTGAATTGGTTGATGAGATGGTATAAAAAGTTCAATTAATTCATAATCATATAAGAACAGCTCAGAGGTGGAATAAAAGTTATGCGGATAAACGGAGTAAGGATCTCTCTTTTGAGGTAGGTTATCATGTCTTTCTCAATGTTTCTCCATGAAAAAGAGTTATATGATTTGATAAGAATATAAAGTTTAGTCCGAGGTTCATTAGACCTTATGAAATCATTGAGAATGTTGGATCAGTTTCCTATAGAGTGGCTTTATCTCCTTGTTTATCCCGGGTAGACAAATGTTTTTATGTTTCAATGTTGAGAAAGTATATTTCAGATCCATTTCATTTTTTGACCCCAGTGATAGTTCAGTTGGAAGATGATATTCTTTATGGAGAACAAAAAGTCCATATTCTTGATAGAAGATAGGATGTATTTCAAAATAAAGTATTTAATCAGTTAAAGGATTTGTGGAAAACCCATATGGTTGAAGATGCAACATGGGAATCTGAAAATGCTATGAGGGATAAATATCATCATTTATTTGATAAGTGAATAAAATTTCAAGAATGCAATTTCCGAAAGGGGGAGGGATGTAACATCCTAGGTAAATAAAGAATACAACATTTTCATATTTATTAATATTTATGAATTAAATATTAACTTTCCTTTAAATGGGATTCCATGTTCGATGGTGTACCCAATATGAAACAATGAGTTTCATTGAAATCATATGTTTCACACAAGGTTATGTTATACAGAAAAAAATATAATAATATTATTATTTTAAATGGTGGTCAAATTATAGCCATTTTATTGGTGGAAATTAATAGTACTAACTATTAAATAACTAAACCTATTTGTTAAATGTTTTTTACATTTATCCAATAAAATTTGAAGGCTTAAAATGTGAATGAAGCTAAATTTAAGCATAAACACTGAAATATTCATTAATAGGTCAATTTAACACCATTTGATGGGGAACCATTTTCAAACATAGTTTTGGTCACTTTTATATGGTCTATTTGAAAAAGTAAAATTCTTCTTTAGAATCGTGAAATAAATTATTACATTGGGTAAATTATTGGTGTATTTTTGATAAAATTCATTTTTTAATGACTAGTGAAAAGTAATGTATTTTAATTCTAAACATCCTTTAAATATAATTTATTTATTTAGATATATTATATTTTTAATTAGTTTTAAAGTGTAATTACATTATAGTTTTATAATTTAATCTAATGTTGTTCATTGGACGTAATTTTACTTTAAAAATGGACCTAAACAAGTGACAAACTTTTGATTGTTATTATTTTTTAAGCACACAATTTTATGTTTTGAAAGTAGAAATTAATTTTAAATTAATTTATTCCACTTTGGTGTTTTGAATATAGAAAAATTGATTCCATATTTGTAATCCGGATTTAAAAGTTTTTTAAATAGTTTGCTTTTATTTTAAGACATTATAAATATTTACTTTAGTAAATATTTTATTTACCATGGTTAAAAAAATGTTAATCAGTTAAACGAGTAATAAAAATATTATTTTAATAATATTAAAATATCCTAACATGTGTCCAAATTCTATTGGTTGATACATGTCTGACCTTCGGAATCCTTGGGTCGATTTGGGGTCCCCATGGATCCACTTAAAAGTGATAATAATGGTTTTTGTTAATTTATTTAAATTAATGAAAAAAATTACATAAACATATATCTTTTAGTAAATCAATTAATACATGGGGTTATGTAAGATATCTCTTAGAATATAAATATTCATTTTAAATATACAAATATTTGCTTCATCATGTTATTTTTTTTAATTAATTTAGACGTCAATTAAATGAAATTATTTATGACACACTAATGATGCAATGTTTTCCTCAATAATAAATTATTTAAATAAATAAGATTATAAAAATTATAACAACATCCAAAAATAGTCCTATTTTTATTGAATGGTTTTATTTTTAACAATATTCATCTTATATTTTAATTTAAAAAGTTTTGTAACTTTACTAAACTAAATTAATTATACAATATAATAATATTTTCAATATTTCATAAATAGCCCCTCCTCCCCCTTATGAAATTCACTCACCTCTAACCCATTACACACACCTATAAAGACCCTTGTATCTTCCAAAATTCACTAAATAAATCCCCATACATCCCTATCTTCATCCTAGTATACTTTCCTTTGGCAGAAGGATCTTCAAGATATCCTTTTGGTTCAAACCAAGGGAGTTATCCGATTCAAATATAACATCTTCTCTTAAGTTTTTTCTTTTATTTTACATCTCCAACCTCTTAATATCTTATTATTCTATTATGTTATAACAACAACAGTATCATAAATAAATAGGGTTTTATTAGAAGGATTATAAATACACTTATACACAACTCTATCTAATGAGTAAAGAACATGTTTTTTCTTTGGACGGTGAACTAACACCTCACGAAATAATGATTTTTTGATTATCTCATACCACCTCATATGGTGGCCAATATGATGTCGCTATATTTATATGTGATAAATATTATATTTATATTGTTTATATTCTTCTGTATTGTTCATTTATATTATACTTTTATGGGTTCCATAATTGGAAAACACAATAATTTCATACAATGAATTTCAGACTACCGCCCCCTCAAAGTGATATTACTCATTCATGAAATCCATGGAATGTATAAAACATGGAGTGAATTATATTATATATGATATATTATACTATAATTATAATATACCTATGAATAATTATGTTTTAATTCCATTAAAAATGAAATATAAATGAAAGTAGTTTTCATACATACGTACAATTTACTGTCTCCATGAATAGTGCATTTCATTTCTTACTTCCAAATGTTACGTACTATTATAAAAATAAATATATATAATGGATATACATAAAATATATGACATATAAATAATTAATATCTTTCTGGATACAATATAATTTTTACCATATGAAAAACATGTAATTCTTAGAAGTTCATTTTTGACTCAAGTACCCAATATCGGCAAAATGACCATTATTTAAATTAATGATTACTGAAGGTTTATATGATGGAAATAAGATATATAAAAATAATAATAAACAAGTAAAAGGTTCATAAGAAAGTATAAATTAACTTTTTATTATTATTTAGGAGATTAAAGAATGAACGTGTCAAGTCCGACATGAGGTAAGGGACTTCGTCTCAATATCCATTCATTGAGGCATATTTTGTTTCATGCATGACATTATTTTATACATTGTAAAAATACCTTTTAAAATTCATTTCATTCAATTGGAATATTTTTCTAAGAGGCGTTTTACTAAACGACATAAAATAATGTTTTTCATTAACTTAAGAGGTGAAAATGACCATTTCCACCGCTGTAAGTATTATTTGATCTTTCACATCATTAACAAGTATTAATGGTTAAAAAAATAATTACACTATACACATTTATGTATTTGGTTATTGAAAAAGGATATGATAATGGATTTTCTATGTCAGTATATTTAAATGATATATTGTGATTGAAATATGGAAATGTTATCTTTCCTTTTTGTTTGTTTTATGAGTTAAGAATATGTTATGGTTAATGGGCATTATATGCATATACAGGTGGTTATGTGATAATCCTAGGGCTGGTGACCCCGACATAGCTCTCTAATGCATTAGGTAACATGATGGAGGTGAACTTAAATGTTTCTCCTATGATATTTAGGGAATATACTATGATGGGTATTATAAATGTAACTCCCTACATAGTTGTGAAATAAACATTTAAGTATGTTATGGATACCACATGTTATCATTATGATATATTATTTCTTTGTGTAAATCATAATTCTGATGATTTATTAAGGAATGATCTTATGAATTCTATTTATTTGATGAAATAATGTTTTTTTCATTATTTTATATTCCTTATTATTATTTTTATTCTCATACCATTTTTTGAAACGTTTTTTTACAGGAGATAAAGATGAATAGGGTTAAGGATGGTATCATAGAAAAGTCAAGTTGTCAAAAAAATCGATATGACCTGACTTTTTATTCCTGAGTTTTTATTTTATGAAAAAATGGAATCAAAATAGAAGTGTCAACATTGTAATTTTTGTGATGTAATGTAATAGTTATGGCCTATTACTCTAAAACTCTAAGCCTGAAAAGATCCTCAAAGTGAATTATTCATTTAATTCAAGATTAAGTAATTATTAGGGATGGGTCCTTAAAATTGGTATGAACGTTTGGTTTATAAAACATTAGAAGTTAGAATATTTTTAAATAAATGTCCAAAAATTAATTTATTGTAATATTGAAAGGATATTTCATTTACAGATTACTATGCTTCATAGACTAAGATATTTTAGTGTTCAGAATGGTTTTACATAGTGGAGACTCGGAAGCTGTGATGGGGCAACATCATGAAGAAGATAACCATCGAAGTCAGCATTCTAAGATGGTCATAATCAGAACTGAATAGTTTTTTGTAGTCATGGAACAATTGACTCCGACTATAAATGGTGGTGGAATCAACGCACAAGATTATCCAAATCAACCACAAAGGAACAATTCAGTAGTCCAGCATTTCATGAGGCAACATCCCCCATCATTCTAGGGATCATCTGACCCTGTGTTATTTGGAGTATGGGTTAAAGAAATAGATAAGATTTTTGATGTCATGGGGTGTTCAAAACATCAAAAGGTTAGTCTTTCTAGTTACCTTTTTGATGGAGAATCTGATTAATTTTGGTTGATGGAGAAACATAATAGTGATTTTGAGGATATTGATGCTCTATATTGTTATGAATTCAATGTTATGATTCTTGAGAAATATGTTCTTAAGGTGATTAAACTTATGAGGGATAAAATTATAGAATTTGGGAAAGAGTTTGAATCAGTGGCTTCTTATGACCAAAATTTTCCTCGACTAGAAATGTATACTCAAAATTTCATAAGTTATATTGAAAGTATAATGAACCATTTTTAGGTAGTATTAAAGCCAAATAATCATAGGGATTTACCATATCGTGAGATCAAAAGCTATGAAAAACATGTTCGATGAGAAGATAAGGTGTAAATGTATTTTATCGATGATTATGATTTCATTGACAAAAATCATAATAAAAGGTCAAGGTGGTGAAAAAAAGGAAGAACTTTTCAAAAATGTCTGATGATAAGATACATAAGTTTAAAGTGTGTGATATTTTTGGTAAAATTCTTTCTAGGGAATGTATTATGAATTATGGTAAGTGATACCAATGTGGAAAAATGGGAGATAAGGGTCGTAATTTCCCTGAAAATATTTGGTTAATCTTACGAAAAATCTGATATTTAGCCAGAAAAAGGTTTTAAGTGTAATGATATGGGTCATATTGAAAATGAGTGTCCAATAATGAACTAAAATGAGGGAAAGCATCCAGAATAAAATTAGAAAGAGGTGGTGAAACCTTTTGAAACTACTTCAGCAGATGTTGGGCCATCAAATGATGTATTATCTGGTAAACTATTTGTTTGTTTAAATTATGCCAATGTGGTCATTGAATTAGGGTCTACACATTCTTCATTTCATATATGTTTTGTAGTATATTTTCAATTCAATCTCTAGATATGAATCATCAACTTATGGTAAAAACATCAGGGGAAATGTTGAGATACAAAAATTATAAGAACCTTCATGTCTATATGTTTGGGAAGAATATACCTGCAAACCATATTATTTTTCCTCTAGTAGTGTTTGATGTTATTTTGGGTGTGGATTGGATTTCTGTTTATCATTCTACAATTGATGATAGAGATAATGAGTTTTCTTTGGTTATGACTTTTATTTTTTGTACAAGAATGAAACCATAATTTTGATTACATATCTGGAAGCTGAGAAACTAGTAAAATATCAAAATTAATGTCACCTTGAACATATTGTTGAAAAGAATAGAACAATTAAGATTAATGACATTTCATTGGTATATGGGTAACTTAATATTTTTCCTGATGAGTTTCCTGGTTTTATACCTGATCGAGAAGTTGAGTTTACTATTGACTTACTTCCTGATGCTAAGACAATTTCAAAACCACATTATCTAATGGCTCAAATTGGTCTTTTAGTGTAAATAAGCAATTGCATGTGTTTTGAGATAATTTTTCATTCAACCTAGCACATCACCATGGGGTACCCCTCTCTTGTGTGTTAAAAAGAAATATGGTTTAATGAGACATTGCATTGATTATAGATAATTAGATAATATCACTGTATGGAACATGAATCATTTTCCTCATATCGATTATTTGTTTGATCAGCTGCAAGGCGCTCAGTATTTTTTGATGATATTTTTGATGATAGGGAACCATCAGTTGAAATTAAAGTAATCAAACATTCCAAGGATAGTTATTCATACTATATATGGCCATTATGAATGTGTAGTTATGACTTTTGGGTTAACCAATGTACCTATAATATTCATGGATCTTATGAATAGAATTTTGCGTGAATTTTTGGATTAGATTGTGTTCATGCCTATTGATGATATTTTTGTTTATTATAAAATCAATGAGTAGAATTAATGTCCTTTAAGGGTTTCCTTTCAAACCATAAAATAAAAGAAACTATTTGGGAAATTCAGTAATTGGGAGTTTTAGTTGCAAAAAATTTCTTTCCTTTGACACAATGTTTCAAAAAATGGAATAACTATAGATCCTGGTAAAAAAATAGCTGTTGAAGAATTTCCAAGAACCACAAATATAACCGAGATCTGTAGTTTTCTTGTTTTAGCAGTTTATTATAGGAGGTATTTTGGGAATATTTCATGGTTATCTTGTACAATGATTATGTTAACTCGAAAAGTTGTAAAGTTCATTCAATAAAAGAAGTGTGATTATTTTTTTTCAAGAATTGAAAAAGAAGAATGGTGAATAGTGTTATTTTAACTACAATTATGCTTTATTGAAAGTACTTGGTTGTGTCCTAATGTAAAATGATCAAGAAATTGTGTATGTTTCAAGTTATTGGGAAACATATGAGTTAAATTACCCTACACATGATTTTGAATTAGCTTCTATTTTTTTTGCATTAAAAATTTAGAGACATCATAGGTATGGAGTAAAAAGTGAAATATATACTAACCACAAAGGATTAGATAATATATTAACTTAGAAAGAATTAAACATGAGTGGTAGGAGATGGTTGGAATTAATCAAGTATTATGATTTCACGAATCATTACCATCAGGGAAATGAAAATAAAGTGGCTAATACATTGAGTAAAAAAAATAATTCTTCATTAACCATGATATGTTTGAAACGAGATCCTTTGGTTATTTATTTCATGAAATTTGGCATAGAATTTTTTGGTGGAAGAAATTCTTCTATTTTTTTAGGTGTTAGTGAAATAATCTCTATCAGACAAAATTAAGCAAGCATTGAAGGAATACATTAAGAGGTAGAATAAGGTAGATTTGATTTAGAAGGGTATGTTTCCTAATTTTAACTTTGAAATGATTGTGTTTTTAGATTAGGAAATAGATTATGTGTGACTTGTGATTCCAAGTTGAAAATGTGTTGTTATTTGAAGCTCATAGTTCTCCATTTTCAGTTCATCCTAGATGTACTATGATTTATAGTGATCTTTAGTTGTATTACTAGAGGGATGGAATGAAAACAAAAATAGTTTACATTAACGTGAAGTGTATGACTTATCAGCAGGTTAAAGCATAGAGGATGTTAACAATATGGACTCTTTAGCCTTTAACGGTTCTAGAGTGGAAATGGGAAAATATAACCATGTATTTTGTCCTGGGATTACCAAATACTTCCCATGCTAATAACACAATCTGGTTTATTGTTGAATGATTGACTAAATCATCTCATTTCCTTCTTTTTCGAGATAGTTAGTATTTAGATCATCATTCTCATTTGTATGTTAATGATATAGTCAGGTTGCATGGATTTCCCCTCTCCATTGTATTTGATCATCATCTCAGGTTTACTTCTATCTTTTTGAAATGCCTTTATAAGTCTTTGGATAATGAATTAAATTTTAGTACATCCTTTCTTCCAAAATTAGATGGTGGGTCAGAACGAACAATTAAGACCTTGGAGTATATTGTACATGCTTGTTCAATTGATTACCAGGGAAGATGGGACCATCTTCGTTCTATGGTTGAAATTTATTATAATAAATTTTTTCATTATATTATATTTATGGCTCCATTAGAGGAATTATATGGAAAGAGGTGCCAATATATAGGTTTTTGGGATGAAGTACTACAATGGATGTTGATGGGACTAAAATAAAAAGATATGATGGCATAAAAATGATTCAGAAGCACTTGAGAACAATTCAGAGCAAGCAAAAACGTAATGTGGCTAACTGGTGGAAGGATCTCACTTTATAGGTATGTGGTCATGTCATTCCCAATGTTTCTTTATCGAAAAGTGTGATGTGTTTTTGTAAGAAAAGAAATACGAGTCCTAGGTTTGTTGGATCTTATGAAATCCTGGAGATATTTGGATCAGTTTCCTATAGAGTGGCTTTACCTCCATGTTTATCCCAGGTACAAATTTTTTTTCATGATTCAATGTTTAGAATGGATATGACGGATCCATCTAATGTTTTGTGCCCAAAGGTAGTTCAGTTGGAAGATAATCTTTTTTTTGAGGAAAAACAAATACATATTATTGATTGAAGAGATAAAGTGTTGTGGAATAAGGTAATTAATTAGGTAATGATTTTGTGGAAAAAACAAATGGTTGAACAAAAAACATTGGAATCTGAAAATTCTATGAGGGATAAATACCCCCACTTATTGGATAAATGATTAAAATTACGAGGACACAATTTCAAAAAGGGGAGAATGATGTAACATCCCAAGTAAATAAAGAATATGAATTTTTTATTTTTATAAATATTAGTTAATTAAATAATAATTTTACTTTAATGGGGATTCCATGTTCGAAGGCATAATAGATATGCCATAATGGGTTTCGATGAAATTTAATGTTGCAGACAAGATTAATTTATGCCGAAAAATTATATAATCATATTATTATTTTAAACGGTAGTTGAGGCATAGATGTTGAATTCATGGAAATAGAAAAAAATACGAAATGATTGTACATGTTTGATAAATGTTTTTACATTTTTCCATCAAAATTTAGAGGATTAATATTTGAATGAATCTAATTTTAAGCATAAACACTCTAATATTCTTTAAAAAATTTATTTACCACCTTTTGATGGAAAAACATTTTAAATATAGTTTTGGTCACATTGATTTTTTATATTTGAGAAACAAAAATTTCTATTTATAATCGGGACATCAAAATTTACTTTGGGTAAATGTATGGTATTTTTCTTATAAAAATAATTTTTAATGAATAGTGAAAAATACTGTATTTTAATTTTAACATCCTTTAATCTAACTTATTTATATGGATATATTATCATTTTAATTGGTTTTAAAGTTTAATTATATTATATTTTTATGATTTGATCCAATATTGGTCATTAGAAGTAATTTCACATTGAAATTGTAAATAAATAAGTGACAGTATTTTGATAGTTATTATTTTAAAAAAAAGTTTTTTATTTTGACAACAAGAATTAATTTTAAATTAATTTTTTCCCTCTTATGTGTTTTTAATTTGAAAAATAGATTACATATATGGAATTAGGAGGTTCAAATTGTGTAAATATTTTAATTTTATTTTAGACATTTTGAATATTTACTTTAGTAAATATTTATTTACCATGGATAAAGGGTAAATCTGGTAAATATGGGTAATTAAATATTATTTAAATAACGTAAAATTACCCCAACCTATTTCCAAATCATATTGGTAGATACATTTCCGACCATGGTAATCCTTTTCTCTATTTTGGGACCCCACGAATCCACTTAAGAGTGATAATCACACTTTAAAGTAATTAATTTAATGTAATGGAAAAAATAACACTAACATATATCTTTGAGTAAATCAATTCTTACATGGAGTTATATAATTTATATCTTCGACTAGAAATATTAATTTGAAATCTAAAACGATTTCATACATCATGGTATTTGTTTTTTAATTTTTAGACAACAAATAAATAATATTATTTTTGACACAATAATGATATAGTGTTTACCTCATTAATGATTGATAGAAATAAATATGATTATAAAAATTAAAAAAATATCCAAAACCATTAAAATTCTTTTTAGATGGATTGATTTCAAATAATATTCATCTTATCTTTGATTTTTATATGTTTTAGTCCTTTTGAAGCTGAATATTATTATATACTAAAATAATATTTTCAAACGTTCTTAAAGATCCCCTCCTCCCCCTCATAAAATGACCTCAACTCTAACCCATTAATAACACCTATCAAGCCACTTGAATCATCCAACTATTTCCCATTTATTCTCCCTACATCACTATATTCCACCTAAGAAGCCTTACTATATGCATAATGCTCTTCAAGAAATCCTTTTGGATAAAACTAAATGGAGTTACCCGATTTAAAGGTAACGTCTTCTTTTAAGTTATTTGCAATTATTTTACTTCTCTAACCCCTATATATTTTTATTTATTTATTTTATAAAAACACTATTATCCTCAATATACGTGGTTTTTTATGAGAATTATTTTAACTACACCTAATCACACCAATATCGAATGGGGAAAACATACAGTTTCAGTGGACGGCGAACTAACGCCTCACAAAATGATGACTGTTAGATTTTCTCTTACTTCCTCTTATGGTGGACATTATGATGACACTTTATTTATATGATATATATATTATATTTAAATTATAATACCATGACCATTTATTCCGAGAGTCGGTGCATTATGTTAATACATTAGAATTATTACAAGGAATCAAATCCCGAAGGACCGATTAGTTTAGTAGTCGTGGAAAATATATTACATACATGGATGTTACATTACACTTTATAACATACAAAACAACATAAATAATCCTTTATTAATTCCATTATTACCTTTTCATAACCCTTAATATGAATCACAATACACTTCATGGAATCCTTGGAAAAATAAAACATTGAAATGGGTGAGTTCAAATGCTCGGTAAGGGAACACAATACAACTAAAACTTTCGTAAATAAGCATAATCATTTAAGGAAATGTATAAAACTAAAACAAAATCCTTTTCAACATAAAATTCATCATAATATGGAAAATATAAATCAAAATAATTCCATTTACTTACTCACATGGATACTATACTAGTCAAATAATAACATGAAATATCAATAACCACTAAAATATTAATGGAATGCATAATGCCAGACTATCATAACCACATAGTCAAGGCCTTGTTCCAAGAATAAAAATATGATTTTTGTCAACGCCTTTTCCCAAGACACTAGTTTGTCTCATGATACAAACTTATTATTTGATGAGCTATAGAGGGCTCCACCCGTCACTTACTAAGTCCAATGCATTCCTCAAATTAAAAGGTTTAAACATAACATAAACATTTGTATTAAAAATATCATAAGAAATGTAAATAAATTATCCAAAAACCATGAATGGTGTAAAAACAACAAATCCATAGTCAAAAATATCACACAAACTTCAATAAAATATGGAAATTTTGTATCCTAATAAATCAACTTCAAATAAGTTTAAAATCTATCAAAGTATATTGACATATATGAAAATGTTTTGTAAAACTCTTTGAGAGAAAAATACATTTTTAATGAAAACATTTAAAAGTTAAAAAATTTAAGAAGTAATACATTTAAAGAAATATTTTAATCAATGTGTCCCATGCCACATCGAAACGGTTGAAAAGAATTAACATTTTTAAAACATTCATTTCCATATAAATAAATCGTTAAAACGATTTAGAAAACATAGATATTAATGAGAATGATTTAGAAAAATAAATATTTAAATCATATAAAATTATATTTTAGTAAAAAGACCCTTAAAAATCCCTTTTAAAACTCTTTTATTAAACATGGACATGGTTAATAAATTTTTCCTAGTAGATACTTACGTAAAAACATCCTTGGATAATAAAAAGATTTTGAAATTAACCCTTACCAATTTGGTAACTTACGAAACAGAAACACCATGAAAGGAGTATCATACAATGAATATGTAAATAAACATAAATTAATGTTTATTACCCAAGGAATAAAATTATGGGAAGTACATACTCCACAAAAAAGTTAATAGTGTAAATATGGCATGAATCTCACGGGAATAAGGAGTGAGATAAAAACACCTTACCTTGCACTTTCCTTTAGTCGAGGGTATGATTAACCTCCTATGTAATGACCATTGTATGTTATTATATTATAAAATAACCATATTAATATTTACTATATCATACATGATTCATTTATCACTTTATACAACCAATTTAAAAATAATTTCTATGTTAAATTAACATTTCGGGTAATAATAGTTTTGTTTGTCGTACGTGTTTTAACATGTTACTCTTGATTGTATCACTTAGAACAATATTTAAATACTTACAGAATATAAAACATGATTTATATATCATATATATTTAGAATATAAATATGTATAATAGACTTATATATCAAATTAAAAACAATGTTTTTGGAGACGGTAGTCCGTATGTACGCATAAACGCTGTTTCTGTTTTCATATCGTATTGAACGGAACTAAGTGAATAAGATATATGTAAGTAAATATATATATATATCCAGAATCATTATTATGTCATATGTTACATACTTATTAGTAATATATATTTTTATAATCGTCGATCAATGGTGAATGTGGAAATGAATCTTATCGCATCGTGGAAACGGTAATATGTACGTACACACGAGCGAAAATATAATTTTCTTAAAGCTGTGGAATTGGATGGTATATTAATTTTACAGAGACATTATCATTTTATTTTCATTATTTATATACATATTACTCATCATTATATCCACCAGTTAACATAGTTCTAAATAACAAATTACACCACGGCGTGGAGACGGTAAGTCGTACGTACGCACCCATGGTGACATTATCATTCATAAGATAGATAGGATAAAGAATATAGTTGTTCCATATTTAAAATAACATCAAAGTATATAGAAGACATTGGAGTTATTATTTTATAATTGAGTCAACAAAGAAATACTAGGTGGAACAACAAGAGAACATGAAAGAGGGTGGTGAAATCATTACCTCTTCTAGAGGTTCTTCCTTTTGATTTGATCAAAAGGGCACCTTAGGATGACTTTCTGACCAAATTAGGGACTCAAGTATGAAGGTATGATAGATTAAAGGATATTTTTGCAGTTTAATTCTGAGCCAAATGTCTTAGAAGGTGTGAATTAGATTGATGGGGGAGTTCCCTTTTATAAGAGGGGTGAGGGGCACCTTAGAAAAAACATAAACTATTATATTATAATGAATTCATTTTTCGGTTTCTAATGGCTTAAAATTAAATTATTTTAATGATAAGGTGGAGAGGGGTCGAAAAACTTTAAACTAATAGGTTTTAGATAGGTTTAGGTCACCATATTGACCTTAACATTTATATTTAACTCTTAGTTAAATAGTTTATCTTTTACTGTGTCTTCTTGTATTCTTACTATTTATGGTTAATAAACATACCCTAAAGTTCCAAAAGATCCTCAATAGGCTCATTAGTGACATATATAATATTATTTAATCCCTTTTTCTCAACCCTACATTTTTATGAATATTATATAATCCAATAATATAGTATTTGTTTTAATTATTAATTTATGTCAATTTTGACACTATTTGGTATTTTGTTTTTCTGAAACTCATCACAACTTGATTACTTCGATCAAGATACATTGATTCATCCCTAAAATGTCATATTCACCTTTAAAATTCTTGTATGTCATAAAAAATTTGAAATTTTATTTATTTTAATATTTACAATACCATTTATTTGATTCTTTCATGAATAAGGTAATTACTACACCATCATTGTTTTATAAATTAATTTAATTATTTAATGTCTAAAAATTATAAATAAAATACCATGACGTAAGAAATATTTTTATATTTATAATTATTGTTTATTGTCTAATTTATCTTATGTATAGCATTATATTTAAAATGGTTTAGTTAATAAACTTTGAATTTATCACTTTTAACACTTCTTTAAATTAAATAGTAATAAATGTGCTAATCTAAACTAGATGAACCTAAGTGGTTCATATATTATTCATAAGGTTGTTTTGGATCGAATTACACTAAACCAATATAATTAGGACATGTTTTAGGATAAGAATAATATCATTGTTACACTTAATTACATTATTTACTTTTAATAGTGGTAAATAAAGTAAAAAATTACTATTCACCTAATATTATTTTCATCTTATTGAAACAAATTTTTTTTAATTATATCAACCGTGTCTCTCAGATTTTTGAAATTCCACTCACATAAGTGATAAAATTAGGTTTTATGTGAATTTTAAAATTCTAGTAGGAGGAAGGTAAAAGACGGTGAAAAGTTCAATAAAATGTTGTATATCTAATATTATTACAAGATGATTCCAATGAATTACATTGAACATATATAGGTATTATATATCTAGTTTTACATAAAATAAATTTAAATAAAATAAATAATTTTTTAAATAAAAATTCAGTTTTAAATAATATCTCAGGGCTTTTTCACTATTTCAAAAATTGAATGTTTTCAAAAAAAAATACAAATAATTCACCCTAAGATAATTTTGATATTAAAAATTCAAAAATGTAGTATATTTTACCAAATTCAATACATTGAAGTGGCATTAATAAATTTAAAATTAATTCTCGTTGTTAAAACAAATAGGGTCTTTTTATGAAACAATAACTATCAAAAGATTAATACCTGATTATGTCCAGTTTCAAACTGAAATTAATTCCAATAAACAACTTTGGATTAAATGGTAAATATATTTTATAATTAAACTTTAAAATAAATTAAATAGATAATATTACAATATAAATAAAATCGATTAAAAGAACTTTTGAATTAAAATACAATATTTTTCAAATTTAAAAAATGTACTTCATCAATAAAATTTGAAAAATTTACACAAAGTAAATTTTAATGTCCCCATTATAAATAATAATTTTTTCGTGAAATTAAATATATATAAGATTCAAATATTGGATTTAAAAAGGGTTCTCCATTAAAAGTCGGTAAAATTGCATTTTTTTTAAAAATACTTCTTTTATCTGAAAAAAATGTATTTGTTCTTAAATTATGTCTAAAAAACTCATAATATGGATTCTAGAATTATTAGGATCATATAAAGTTCAATATTCAGTTAATAATATTCATAACCTCTTTTTAACAGCTAGTTTGGAATGCCATTGTGTGCTTGAACTCAGTGTTGCGTGTAGTGAAAGTTATTGAATTACTTTGAAGAAATAACGTACTATGAAATCTTAGGGTGTTACATTCCTCCATACTTCAATAAATTTAATCCTTACAATTTGAAATTTTCCTTTGAAAATAAAATGTCGAAAATATAAAATACATTTGTGGATAACTCATATTGAAAATTTGGATAATAAAATTTTCTCATAATAAGAGGTAATATATATATATATGTACTTTAAAATTAGAGTTACATCCTTTAAATAATTCCTACCAAAAACTCATATTTCACTCTAAAAAGATTTCAAAAAAATATTCTATTCATCCTAAGGGTTAAAAAAATAATGAATTTATAATTCACATATCAGAACCTTTAAAAAATTACATTATTCAATCCATGACTTCACGTGGGCCAATGGTAGGTGATACACCCTTGTCTCCCTTCGGTTGAGGGTTCATGTCTCATGGCCTTTCCAGATGCGACAGGTGGCTACCCGACCTCTGGGTTTTTCTTTTTATAGAAATCCAAAAATAATCTCAAACTAAAATTATCCAAAATTCTTTTATCCGAACTCACTTTCCAAAATTAATAGGGTAGTTAAACACAATGAAGATCCTTTTTTCCCCTTAGTAACATGTGAACACCTTCATCATGTATTCTTTTAAAACACTGCAACATCCTAAATTACCTTTAAACCTTATTGATTACATTCATGCACTCTTATTCTTTACAGAGTACTGGATATATTCCTTCAATCCAAAAATGTTGTAAACTCCAACAAAGATGGAATATACAAATCTTCAATCAGTTTCAAGGTAGTCAAGAGTATCCAATATTATTTATTCATATCAACCATCTCTGATTCCAAAATCACTACCTCATTATCAGGACCATATTAAGGATTACATTACCTTCAACCATGTATTTTGCAAAATGTGTAACTTACTATTATGTCACATTTCTTTGTTTCATATAATCTCAAATCCTAAATAAAATATTACTATAGTACAATCCTTATTTATCTCTATAATTCATATAACCAGTATATTGTTGATACAACACTCAAATGATATAATTTTTTAATAACATAAGAACACTAGTCATTCCTCTTTATCTGAGGTTATATCATAACATGATTATTATCCAATAGAATCATTTTCGGTATACTCTGATGATAGGGTCATTGATTCACGTAGTGTCCCAACACCTTGCAGTAGGAGAATTTTATATTTGAAGCCTTTTTACTTCCCTTGCAATCATGTACATGGTATCATTTTTTCCCATACTTATAACAAACTCTCATTCCATACATGAATTTACCAAGGTGATTATTTCCACATTTATCACATATGAGAAAATCATTCATTCCCCTCTTCTATTTATCCATCTTTCTCTCTACCATTATTTTCTTTTCTTACTTCCCTCCAAATCCATAGGACTCAGAGAATTCATTACTTATCTTATTAACACACAATATTATTTCCTTATATTTTGAGAATACATGGGAGACTATTTCGATTCTAAATGCTGGCTTAATACCATGAACTATATGATTTTTCATACTTATTGGATCATACATATTGTTGGAGTTCTCATTCCTTCTACTGGGCACTATTTATAAATAGTGTAATACACTAGGTCAGTTTATGAATTGCATTTCCTAATTCAAAATACATAAAATAACTAATGTAAATTGAAAAACTTATGGATATAATCGATAAGAAGAAAAAAATTTCTTTGAGGAGGTATATACTCAAAAACCCTTTATAGTGTTTGGTAAAGAAAATGATAATTATCCCTAGAAAATCCCCCGGGAGTGTCATAACCAAGAGTGTTTCAAGGCCTGTTGTTGTGCACCAGTTCCTGTTTGGGTCTTGATCAAAGTGGTGTTTTTGGGTTTTACCCCTAGGTACATATGTGCCAAAGCCGCCAATACCTGCTCGTATCATGACAGGGATGTATTTCTTATAAAACTCACAAAATCTCTAAATTACCAAAATTATATGAATTTATTCTATACTAATCCTCAAATTCTATCTTAGTGTAATGTGATCTAATCATAGTTTATCTAAATCTAGATTTCAAGGTTATTGCTAAACTACCTTTGATACCAACTATAACGCCCCCGACCCCAGATTCCCTGAGTCTGTGCATTATTTTAATACATTGGCATGATTACTAGGAATCAAGTCCTGAGGGACCGATCAGTTTAGCAGTCTTGGAAAATAGATTACATACATGAATGTTAAATTACAATATATAACATAAAAAATGACATAAATAATGCAGTATGAATTCCATTTTACCATTGGCTTAACACTGCATATCAATCACAATAATCTTCTTGGAATACTGGGAAAAATAAAACATAGAAAGGGTGAGCTCAAACAATTAGTAAGGTTAAGCAATACAACAAAATCTTTCATAAATTAGCATAAACATTTAAGTCAATGTATAAAACTAAAAAAAAACATTTTCAACATAAACTTCATCATAATATGGAAAATATAAATCATAATAATGTCTTTTACTTACTCACATGGATACTCTACGAGTCGAACAATCACATGAAATATCAATAACCACTTTCATAATGATGGAATTCATAATGACTGACTATCATAACCACCTAGTCAGGCCTTGTGCCAAGACAACAAATAATATTTTTGTCAAGGCCTTGTTCCAGGACACTAGTTTGTCTCATGAGACCTACTAATGCATCGTGGAGCAATAGCGGTCTCGATCCGTCACGTACTAAGTCCAATGCATTCCTCATATTAAAAGGTTTAAACATAACAAAAACGTTCATATTAAAACAATCATACAAAATGTAAATACATTATCCATAAAACAAGAATGGGATAAAAATAACACATCCACAGTCAAACATATCACAAAACCATCAATAAAATATGGATGTTTTGTATCATAATAAATCAACATAAAATAATATTATAATCTATCAATGGATGTTGAAATATATGAAAATGTTTTGTAAATCTCTTATAGAGAAATATCCCTTTTTCATGAAAACATTTAAAAGATACACAATTTAAAAAGGAATCCATTTAAATGCATTTTTGAACCAATGTGTCCCATACCAATTTGAATCTTAGGAATTGAATTAACATTTTTAAAACATTCATGCCCATATAAATAAATCCTTAAAAACCATTTTGAAGACATGGATATTAATAAGAATTATTTAGAAGAAAAAATATTTAAAATAATTAAAATTATGTTTCATTAAAAAGTCCCTTAATAATTATCCCTTTTAAAACACTTTTATGAAGCATCTAAAAGGATAATAAATATTTCCTAGTACATACATACATAAAAACAACCTCGTATAATAAAGAGATTGTGAAATTAACCCTTTCTAATTTGGTAAATAACGAAACATACACCCCATGAAAAAAGTATCATACAATGAATATGTAAATACACATAAATTAAAGTTTATTACACAAATTATACAATTATGGGCCTTACATACAACACACAAAAGTTAATAGAGGCAATATGGCAGGAATCTCAGGGGAATAAGAAGTGAGATAAAAACCGCTTACTATGCACTTTCCTTTGGTCGACGGTATGATTAACCTCCGGTATAATGACTATTGTATGTTATTAGTTTATACTAGAACCATATTCATATTTAATATATCATACATGATTCATTTAAGACTTTATACTACCAATTTAATAATAATTTCCATGTTAAATTAACATTTCAGGTAATAAATGTTTTCTTTATCGTGCGTTTTTTAACTTGTTACTCTTGATTATATCACATAGATAAATATTTAAATAATTTCAGAATATAAAAAATCATTTATATATCATAGATATTTATAATATAAATATTAAAAATAGACATATATATATGAAATGAAAAACACCGTTTATGGAGACGGTAGTCCTTACATACGCATAAACATTTTTTCAGTTTTTATATCGTATTGAAAACAACTATGTGAATATGATATATGTAAGTACATATATATATATATATATATATCTAGTCGAATTATTATTTCATATATTATATAATTATTAGTAATATTTTTTTTAATCATATATGAATGGTGAATGTGGAAATGAATCTCATCGCATCGTGGAGACAGTAATCTGTACGTACGCACCAGTGACAATATCATTTCCTTAATGGTGTGGAATTGGATGGTATATTAATTTTACAGAGACATTATCATGTTATTTTTATTATTTATATATATATTATGCATCATTATATCCATCCAAATAACATAGTGTTGAATAACATATTACACCACGGTGTGGAGATGGTAAGTTGTACGTACGCAGGCATAGTGAAATTATCATTAATAAGATGGATAGGATACTGAATAGTATTGTGACATATTTATAATAAAATTAAATTATATAGAAGATATTGGAGTTATTATTTTAGAATTGAAACAACAAAGAAACAGTATGTGGAAGAATAAGAGAACTTGAAAGTGGGTGGTGAAATCATTACATGTTCTTCGGGTTCTTCCTTTTGGTTTGATCAAAATGGCTCAATAGGGTGTATTTATGACCAACGTAAGGCCTCTAGAATGAATTTAGGATAGTTGAGAGGACATTTGGGTATATGATTGCCGAGAAAAATGGCTTATAAGGTGTAAATTAGAGTGAAGGGGGAGTTCCCTTTTATAAGAGGGGTGAGGAGAACCTTAGGAAAAACCTAAAATATAATTTTAAAAGAAATTCATTATCGGATTATAATGGATAATAAATGAATTATTTAATGGATAAGGTGGTTATGGGTCGAAAACATCTCAACCAATCTGTTTTAGATAGGTTTAGATCATTATATTAACCTTAACATTTAGATTTAACTCTTAGTTAAAAAGTTTGACTTTTACCGTGTCTTCTTGTATTCTTACCCTATATGGTTAATAAACATACTATAAAAATTAAAGAGATCCAAAATTGTCTCATTAATGACATAAATAATATTATTTAATCCATTTGGACGAACCTTAATTTTTTATTAATATTATATCAACCAATAATATAGTATTTGTTTTAAATATTAAATTATCTCAATTATGACACTATTTGGTATTTTTTTCTGAAAATCATAAAAAATATATTACATGGAAAAAGATTAATTAGATAGTACCTAACTTTTAATATTCACCTTTAAATTTCTTGGATGTCATAAAAAATTTGAAATTATATTTATTTTAATATTTATAATACTATTTATTTGATTCTTTCATGAATAAGGTAACTACTACATCATCATTGTATCATAAATACATTAATTATTTAATGTCTAAAACTTATAAATAAAATACCATGATGTATGAAATATTTTTATATTTATAATTAATTTTTATTGTCTAATTTATCTTATGTATAGCCCTATATGAAAAATGGTTTAGTTAATACACATTAAATTTCACACTTTTAACTCATCTTTAAATTAAATAATAATAATTTTCCTAATCTAATCACGGTGGACCTAAGAGGTTCATATTTTATTCCTAAGGTTGTTTTGGGTCTAATTACACTTAAAAAAGTGAATTAGTACATGTTTTAGGGTAATAATAATATCATGTTTACCCTCAATTACCCTACTTACTTTTAACCGTGGTAAATAAATGTAAAAGCTCACTATTCACCAGAAATTATTTTCATCTTGTTGAACCACATTATTCTTAATGATATCAACCATGTATCTTGGTGTTTTTAAATTCCACCCATAGATGCGGTAAAATTAATATTTATGCGAATTTGAAAATTCACATAGGAGGAGGGTAAAAGACGGTGAAAAGTTCAATAAAAGTTTTTATTTCTAATATTATTACAAGATGAGCCCATTGAATTACATTGAACATATATAAGTATTATGTATCTATTTTTACCTAAAATAAATATAAAAATAATAAATAATTATTTAAATAAAATTCCAGTTTTAAATAATAACCTAGTGTTTTTAACTATTCATCAAAAATTGAATATTTTCAGAAAAATACCAAAAAATAAATCTAAGCTAATTATAATATTCGAAATTCAAAAATGAAGTCTATTTTACAAAATTAAAAACATATAATTAGAATTAATTAATTTAAAATTTATTCTTGCTGATTAAACAAATAGCGTGTTTTTAAGAAATAATAACTTTCAAAAGATTGATACTTGTTTATGTCTAGTTTCAAAGTGAAATTAATTCCAGTAAACAAAATTGGATTAAATTGTAAAAATATATTATAATCACACTTTAAAACAAACTAAAAACATAATTTAACCATATAAATAAATTAGATTAAAAGGAACCTTTGAATTAATATACAATATTTTTCACTATTTAAAATATGAACTTTATCAGAAAAATTTCACAAATTTACAAAAAGTAATTTTTGAAGTTCCCATTCGAAATAAGAAATTTATTTAGTCAAATTAAATATATATAAGTTTCAAATATTGGATTTAAAATTGGTTCTCCATTAAAAGGTCGTAAAATTGATTTTTTTTAATACTTCTTTTATCTTAAAAAACATTAATTTGTTCTCACATTATGTCTAAGAAACTCATAATATGGATTAAAAATTATTAGGATTATATATAGTTCAATATTAAGTTAATACTATTTCTAACCTCTTTTGAATAGCTAGTTTGGTATGTCATGGTGCACTTGAACTCGGTGTTGTGTGTAGTGCAAGTTATTGAATTACTTTGAAGAAATAACGTACTATGAAATCTGGGGGTGGTACATAAATTGTCTATATACTTATCAATTTTACATTTATATCAAACCATTATGGTTTCCATAATGGGTAAACGTTATAATATTTTATAAGAAATGGCAAACTACCTCCACCTTAAAGTGATATATATCATTCATGTCATACATGGAACATATAAAAGATGGAGTTACTGAAATTATATATGTAAGATTATTCTAGAACAATAATATACCTATGTATCAGTAAATTTTCATTCCATTATACAATTAATAGAAATAAATGTCGAGTTATGCATACGTGCGGCTTACCGTCTCCATGAACGATACATTTCATTTATTAGTTCCAAATGTTATGTACTATTATAGAAAAAAAAATTATATAATGGATATATATGATATATATGATATCTAAATAATGAAATTCATTCTGAAGATAATGTTCTTTTGACAATATGAACACTATTATTTATAAGATTTTTATTTTTGACTCAAGTACCAAATATCGACAAAACATCCATTATTATCATAAATGATTAAATAATGTTTATAACATGTCAGTAAGTGATATAAAAAAAATAAACTTGAATATTTTTTCTTAAGAATGTAGAAATTAACATTAGTTTATTATTCATTTGATTAAATAAATAACAAATCCAGTCGGACACGAGGTAAGGGATTTCATCTCAATTTCCTTTCACTGAGGAATTTTTTGTTTTATACACGACATTTCATTAATATGATGTATGAACACATTTTACATTTCATTTGATTCAAAGAATTTCTTTACGAGTTGTTTTACTAAAAAACAAAAATGAATGTTTCTTTTTAATGCAAGAGGTGACAACGACCTTTTCCTACACCGCGATTATTTTGTGATATTTTCCATCCATAGAATGTCACAATGTTTTTAAAAAGAAAATAAATACTATATACACTTTTACATATTTTGTTTATGGAAAATGGTTTGGATAATAGATTGTTATTATCAATATATTGAAATTTTATATATTGATAGAAATATGTAAGTGTTACCATTCCATTATGTTTGTTTTATGTGTTATGAATATTTTATGGTTCTTGGGCATTGTTTACATATACTGTTGGTTCCGTGATAAATCGATGGCGAGTGATCCTGATATAGAACTCCAATTCATTGGGTAATATAATGAAGGTAATCATTAATGTTTCTCCTAAGAGATTTAAGGAATATACTGTGTTGGGTTTTAAAAATTTAACTCTCTATGTAGATGAGAATGCTACAATATAATTATGTTATGGATGCCACACGTTACCTTTATGATTTATTATTTTTAGATCTTATTCCTTAATCTAATGATTTAGTGGGGTATTAGCTTAATCATGGTATGTATTTGATGGAATAATTTTTTCTTTCATTATTATATAATCCTTACTGAGATTTTTATGCTCATCCCATGTTTTGAAATGTTTTTTACAGGACATAAAGATGAATAGGGTCAATGATGGGATCAAGGAAAAGTCAAGCTGTCTAAACTATGGAACTCGACATGACTCTTTTTTGATGAGTTTTTATTTAATAAAAAAAATGAAAATTGAATAAAAGTGTCTACTTTGTAATTTTTTAGATGTAATATAATAGTTATTTCCTAATTCTAAAAATCTCTAATCTTGAAAAGATCCCAAATGTTAATTATTCATTTAATTCAAGATTATGTAATGTTTATGGTCGGGTCCTTATAGTACCATGGAATATTGTTGTGTTACAAATAATCATCACTAAATATGATTTTTATATTTATATATTTAAATAATTATGAAATTATTGGATATATTATAAGTGGAATATTATGTGACATTTTATTACTTATATTTTATAAATAATTTTATCAATATAAAGAATTAGAGTGGTGTATTAATTTTAGAAATGTTATATTTATCATTTTGAGTAATATTTAAAATAGTTTTAAAATATTATTTTTAAATAATATAAATTTAATTTGAATAAAGGTAATTAAAATTTCCTTCTATATTATCAATCATTTCATAAGAATAATTTTTGAATTTTTTCTAATATTGTTGAATTTTTGGGTAAATAGTCTAAATATCGATTTTTCAAAAACGGTCAAATTTTTTTTTTCATGATGTATTATAAGTTCAATAGATTAAAAGACAATTATTTTGAAAAAATATGTGTTTTATGAGATAAATAATTTTATTTAAATAATTATTTTTAATTTTTATTGTTGTCAAAATGTTTTATGAACTTATGTTATATTTTACTCAAATACAGAAATATTATGGACCATTAAATATAATCAAATTATCAGAAGGTTACAATTAGTTTTTTCTTGATCCAATAGTCTATAAGTATTCCTTTTTTATTTATTAACCAAAAATAGTAGTTTATTCTCCATTTTAATTTATTTTAGTGCATCATGTTTTTTGTAGTTAAATCTTATATTTTTTATAAAATAGTTTTTAGAGTGTTTTTCATGATTATTTAAAATATAATTTGCACGAGCTATTGAAAAATATTCTAAGAAAATGGATTTAATATGTGAAATCATCTTTTACATGTTTTTTAATTTCTCCTATTTGTTTATATTTATGTTTTCCAATTATTAAAATTAATTCACATAATTATAGTTTAAATTGGTATAAAGTTGATTAATTAATATATACGGAATAAAATGTCAATGAAATAAATATAAATATGACTGGATGATTTTATTTTCACCGTACGATATATTATATATGAATATTGGGTATAATGTTTTTATAGTTCCATCATGATGCCGTTATATTAGTTTAAAACATTGAATAAATCATGGAGTTCCCCTCCTCTCTATTCTCCACCCACATTGAGCACATAAAGAGGTGACCCATGAATCAAATTCCATTACATTATAACGACTTAATTTTAACATACATATACATTCCATTACATATTTGGATTAATTAAATCATTACACAAACAAGTTCCCAAATATTTTATTAGTTTAATTACATTGGAAAAAATGGAAACATTAGAACTGATACATATGTGAGCTACCATATCTACCACATGGATCTTCATGACTTTAATCCTTTTTTCACACATCATACTTAATAAATATATTTATATCATGGGGAAGGAAACATAAAAAGTGGTGAGCATAGAAGCTCTGTACGGTTAAACAAGGGAGACATGTAAGAATAAACAAGAGAGTAGTGGTAAGATAACATGATCATAATTTTATAAGATCATACCCTAAATATCCAAGATCATAAAAATTAATCATGAAAAAAAACATGGAAGTTCATAATACAAGAATCGTAATTAAATAGAGAGAATAATCTATGAAATCATAACATAAGAAAAAAATGGAATTTTGGAATACATATAAACATATAATATCATTCTCTCTATGTCATGAAACATTTCTATAACTTATATAGGCACATCAAGTGGACCACACTTACATAGTGAGATACAACACCATCCCCATTTAGAGTCTTTTATTTTTAAGGGATCATGTTACCCATCTTCTCGTAGTGGTTTGGGCTTCCCAATCTTCTCAGAGTGGATATGGTTTCCCAAAATTCCCATTGTGAATTGGGTTTTTTTATCTTCTATCTTAATGGTGACTATACCTACTATTTGGGAATCACAACCATCCCTAGTGGAAGTCCTTTCCTTGTAAGGGATCATAATTCCCAATAATTCCATATTGGATCAATCGTGTATACTTGATTTCTATAATTATATTATAAGATATAAATTTTTACCCAATAAATTAGAGGGATTTATAAGTCCCACCCATTTGATAATAATATGATACCTAAATATTACATAAGATAATAAAACGATAATCATAACATGTACCATAAAAAGAGGTGGGTTTCATAAATATCATATCACCACACATGAAATCAAATGAGTATCATAAATAGTTAATCATATCATAACCAATTGAAAATATATATGTTTAACAATCATTCTATGCTATAGTAATAAATTAAAGTAATTATGTTTCATATAAATTCATCCGGAAATTATTTATTGAAGAGAAACAAGCTTCAGATGAATTTATCATGGTTTACCCCAATGAACAGAATCGTTATCACGAACCAGGCTAGGTCGCCATCCGACCTGGCGACCGACCCGGTCCGCAGCAAGGGCCGGAGGGCGTTCCCGATCCCCACAGGCTGGCACAAGTTCCCAGGTATCAATATTAACAAGTGGGAATGATTTTACCCAAAATAAAAGATATAAAAAAACTAGCCAGATAAATAAACTGAAATTGGAAAAAAAAACAACGAAACAAGTCTTTAAACTATGAATATTTTTAAAGTCTACAACTCAAACCAAGAACTAAACATAAAATACGACAGTGGAAAGTAAATCCCTTACTCAAACCACCCGGCAGAAGACAGGCCACAACGACACCACTTTGCATGAAAAGACCAACTGCAACCCGAACCACCATCACTGAGCTTGAAGTCACTACCTAGAAAGTAGAAGAAACAGAATCTACATACACCCAAGGGTGTATGTAGGGTGTGAGCTAAAATCCCATTAGGATGACACCGAGAAAAGGTTCCACGCATAATTATTAAAATACAAATACATTTTCAATTTAAAAGAATAAAAATAAACAAGTTTTTAATGAATTTTAATGGAAGCAGTTTTTAAGGGGAAACTTCTCTAAAAAGAAAAAAACTTCAAGTAACTTACACGCACGCATGCACACACACACTCATGCACACACACTCACTCACGCACACACAGATGCATTCACACATGATTTTCATGGTAACCCAACGTCACACCGTGTACCGATGGTGAGCAGAATGAAAATGAAGAGCACAATACATCGGAGAGGCCCTAAAGATACTAGCGAGATGTGGGCCCCTAGACCCTCACGTCTCCGTGAACCATATCATACATTCCCATGCACGAGCCACTGGTAGGGAAACACCTCCTAACATAGTGGTCTCAAGTCATCATCCAATGTTTATTTAGTGTTTTAAGCATCAATCCCGCTAAGTGAAACTGGGCCTATGCCACTCCTGTATCACTAGCACGCTAGTCTAGTCTTCCCACCTAGTACCCATGCTTACCGTATGTGATCAAGTAATTCAAAGTTCATTCCACATGTCATAATCATACGCTCAAACCTAATAAGATACTACACACACCAAAACAACCATTTGCACACACAAAATCCATTTGAAATAATACACTCTCTAAAAATGTTTTCAAAACACGCTTCACACTATTGATATAATCTAATAAACCACTTAAATTTTTTATAAAACACCAGCAAAGAAGTGTCACATGGTTTTACACACACAATGGTAACCACTTAGAAATCCAAAACACATTCCAACATCGCACGCAATCAAATACAATAAAAATTGTGACCTTCACCACCAAAAGGTTTGATGAAAAACCCTTACACCATATGAAAAACACCATTGTATAAACCACATAGTTAAACATGCCAAAAATAAAAGATTATAAAACAATTTAGATGTAATTGATTAGCGTTAACCACTAAGCTCACGCAAAAACAAATTTTAATACCAAACGCACCCAACATTGTGTCAGAAAAACAGTTCTCACCACTTACACGATTTAAAAAGATAACAACACAATTCAAAAGTCACAAATAGAGCTCTAAGCAGAAGACACCAAATAATATGAACTATTTCCCAAACAATTTCAATGCAAACAATACATCAAATAGAACCAACTTTGCACAACAATAATTAATTAAATAATATGCGAAAAAAATTAAACATTGCAAATTAATTTATCAGATAACAGTTAGACGGGGAACCACCTACCTCGAGTATAGTGGACTTCACAAAAATAGTGTTCAAAGACCGTTGCACGCCAACTGCACCTCTAACAACCTAGTGAAACTCCAAAACAAGGAAAATTTTCCAAAACCACCCAATTAAACCCCAAACGAGAAAAAACACAAACCCCCTAAACACAACCTAAAATGATAGAAAACAAATAAATCAATGAAAAGGAAAAAAGAAAAAAAAGAAAAAATGATGAACCCTACTAACCAGGTTAGGTCGCCGGACGGGGGTCTGTGTGGGTCTGAGTGGGGGATAGGGCATGGCGCAAGGACATGGCTAGGGTTCGGGCATGCTGGGGTTTTATAGACTAGGAGAGGGGGTGCTGGGGTTCGACCGACCAATCAAGGGTGTTAGGAATCCAGGAAGTCACCGGTGATGACAAGAGGGCAGCAACGGCATGGCGCAGTGGGTAGGAGGGGGAAACAGGGAGTCGCGATAGGGAGGAGACGCACCGGCAGGGGAGAAGTCGGCCAGCCGGACAAGGGGATGGCATGCACGGACTATCGGACAGAGCAGGGTGTGCCGGGGAGGCTGGTGTGGGTGAAGGAAGGGTGCGCAGTGGACTGGCCGGGTAAAGCGTGTCAGAAGGAGGAGGTCGGAGGCGTCCTACAGCAGATAGCAGAGCGATGCACAGGGCTCCAAGGGGAAGGTGCGACGGTGAAAAAAATAAGGGAAGGAGAAATGGGGGAGGGGTGCAGCGGACCGAGCGTGAAGGGAAAAGGTTTAAGGGGAGGGTCCGTAAACCCTAAAAACATATATGGAAAATTAAAATAAAAAAATAAAAATAAAAATAAAAAATAGAAACGAGACACAGGGAAAATGCCGGGAGTGACAATTCTCCCCACCATTAAGCTTCCCGTCCCCGGAAAGCCACAACTAGGGTTGAGACTCAACGAAGAAGTTTCTACCCCACTAATGTTCAAAGGGGATCCCACACAATCCACAAGTCCAAAGAGAAAAAAAGCATCATGCTCAGAAAAAGTGACTAAAAATATCTTCAAGGAACGCATAAAAAGTCATTCTAATATGTGTTTCCCTCCCCAAAGAGTTAGAACACCTCTAGTTGACTAATCAAGGAAAGGAACTCTCACACCCAGGGAAACCAACTTCACAAGCCGAAACATCCCAATCACTACTAAATGTAAACCACACAATTGGGATAGAATGAACAAACAAGGTCAAACCACGTCCAAGGAACACTCTTTTCACTTATCAAAAAGCCATATTTAAAAACAGAAGAAAAATATCAATATGGGGAGTCCCGAGGGGCTCCCCACCATTAGGAACTCACTGACGCTCGAGACGAGACTGTAAAAACCGACACGGGGAGGTTCGAGTGGACTCCCCTCCATTAAAGAAAAGTACAACACTGATTCATTCTAGAGACATTCGTGAGAGACCCAATGTGGGTCTCCACACCATTAAGAACATACCAACGCTCAAGACGAGACTAGAAAACCAACATGGGGAGGTCCGGGTTGACTCCCCACCATTAAGGAAATGCCAACACCGATTTATTCCATAGACCATTGTGCGAGACCCATTGTTGGTCTCGCCTCCATTAGAATGAACAGAGGATACAACACTTTGAAAGATTCCTGATGGTGACCAAACACCGCACCACAAGGGGCGGAGAGGGAGGGGCCCGACCACTAGGAATCAAAACCACAGCCGGCCACAACAAAAATCTTTAAATTTCCTGGATGAACACCATTCAAATTTGAGACTAAGCTACCCAACAAACTCTCATAGGGACCACTAAAGCGATTGCATCTAGTGGAACACAACCCCTAAGACTTTAAGGAACGAGACGAAGATGCCTCCACATAGAGACGAAAACCTTATGCAACTAGACGGCTCATTCGAAGTGGAACAACCTTGGAGTCAATTTAAACTACCTCTACATTGAACATTGGCGACAGGAATAAAGTTGGGGTCACATACCCTACTGGGGTTCCTGACCACGCGCCATCTTCACTCGGAGGCCTATGGCTGGAGACTTGATGTTTGAATCATCTTCTTCCTCGCAAGTCAGGAATTGAAGACTCCCGAGCGGAGCTTCTCATTTTTGTGCCACACGCAATCATATTGCACCCGAGGAAACACCATCAAACACAACACATTACAGCATCTGACTGATCATACACGGAACATTCACCAACACAAGAGCTGAAATAGTGCATGCGTATCAGCCTTTGTCTCTACTGAATGGGAACACAAAACCACAAATATTCACTTGAACATGACCATTTCTGTTGAGAGGAACATTATACTAAGAGGGACTTCAAACTGAGTCTTAAAAAACACGTGATTCTTGCAATTGACTGTAGCATCCCTATGTGACTAAGTCGGGAAAACTACTGGCCTAACGTAGACCCTTTTGTTAAATGAAACCAACAAAGGACTAACAGTCATTTAGAATAGTGGCCCGCACCGACCACACTAGGCTTCATCCACCTCTCCCCACTGGAATCTATTTCACCATTCCCAAATAGAACATTAAAATGAAGGAGGTCAAACTTTACCCTTGACTATCAAAGAGAACTCACACTGCAAAGCATCACCAAACATGAACCATGCAGTCGAAGAAAGTAATACAAAGCCCTTCAAGACACTGTTCAACACTAATAACTCTGAACCTCTTTCACCCATCCCTTATGGAATTCCTTTCAGCGTTTCAAGGGGGAACCTTCGGACGCAATGACATCAAACTTCATAACTGGTGAATCAGAAAACTGAAAGAGACAACAACTCCCATCAACTCCCCTCGCATCTTTCATCCTACTGCAAGAGGATCCGCTTAGATGTAAGAATGATAGGTGAGTTCAATTCCAGAATCCAAGAAGAGATTCCTCTAATCAACTGGAGTGTTGACCAACGGCGAATTGCATGTGGCCACACTTCAATCACATGTCAACGCTTTATGGGGGCATACACTAGACAATAAAGAAAACCATGTATCCAACCAAACTGGTCCAACGATCAAGACATACCACAAGAAAACACCAAACGTGCAGGGGAAACCACTCCATGGGCTCCCCGATGTACTCTTCAAAAGAAACCATCAACCAAACGCTTTCGCACCAACTGACCAACAAGAGTTCAAACTCAAGACACAAATCAGACAAAAACAATTCTCGGCTCAAAACGTCTCACATCCAACCTTTCAAAATTACAAGGAGAGACCACACTATCATCGGTTATTGAAATGCATCATGTTTTCCTTTAACAAATCATTTTTAAAATAAGCAAAGCCAGTGGGTCGCACCAACCCTAATGGTGACCCATGGGCCTCACACATGCATGTTCTCATGCCTTAATGGAATCACCCTCATATCCATCCAGGAATTCAACTTCTCATTCCATTAACCATTTCTTTTTCCATATATATTCATGCATGTGGTTGCCCACGAGAACACCAAGGATCAAAACCAAACCTTTACATTTTTATCAAAACCAAAACATCCAACCCACACATTTCAAACCTCACACACCATTTAATTTTTAAAGAACCTAATTTGAAAAAATTTCCCTAGACCAATAATTTTTTACTTAAAAATCAAATTTACACGAATCTAAAACAAAGAGATGAGAAATAATGCAGGAGGAAACTATTGTCAGCGGGTGATTGGGGCATATGGTTGGCGGCCATACGCCAATCACGCCATTGGCCACATAGAGTATTTTAGGATGGTGTCCCCGGCTCCATAAGGCTTTCCAGACCCTACGATATCACTAAGACCACTAACCTTACTCCCTTTTCATTTCTCTTAGACACGATTAACCGCGAGAACCAAAACCTCTGACAAAAAAAAACATACTTTGGTAACATGAGTCCCTCCACGAGTTGTGCTAGCCAGGAACCTTACTCGTAGCCAGGACACCGAGTCCTGACAACTTTAACTCAAATCTACAGTGAATCTATCCCAAAATAAAACTACATAGGAGAGAAAACCTTGCGCTCGGATAACATTTTTTCATGAACCAGGACAGGTTGCCATCCGACCCGGTGCCCGATTCGGTCTGCAGCAATGCCAGAAGGGCGTTCCCGATCCCCAAGGGCTGGCACAAGTGACCGGGTAACAATATTAACAAGTGGGAACGATTTAACCCGAAATAAAAGATATAAAAACAAAAATCCAAATAAATATACTGAAATTGAAAAAAAACAACCAAACATTTCTTTAAACTATGAACATTTTTAAAGTCTGCAACTCGAACCAAGAACTAAAAAGAAAAGACGACAGTGGAAACTAAATCACTTACTCAGACCACCCAGCAGAAGACATGCCACAGTGACACCACTCTGCATGAAAAGACCAACTGAAAACCAAACCACCATCACTGAGCATGAAGTCACTACCTGGAATGCAGTAGAAATAGAATCCACATACACCAAAGGGTGTATGTAGGGTGTGAGCTAAAAGCCCTGTAGGATTCCACCGAGAAAAGTTTCCATGCATAATTGTTAAAATACAAATACATTTTCAATTTAACAGAATAAAAATAAACAAGTGTTTAAAGAATTTTAATGGAAACAGTTTTTAAGGGGAAACTTATCTAAAAAGAAAATAGCTTCAAATAACTTACACACACGCACGCGCACACACACACTCATGCACACACACACACTAACACACACACAGACGCATGCACACATGCTTTTTTTGGTAACCCAACGTCACACCGTGTACTGATGGTGAGAATAAAGCAAATGAAGAGAACAATACATGGGAGAGGCCCTAAAGATACTAGAGAGATGTGGGACCCTAGAACCTCACATCTTGGTGAACCATATCTTACATTACCGTGCATGAGCCACTGGTAGAGAAACACCTCCCACCATAGTGGTCTCCAGTCATCATCCATTGTTTAGTTAGTGTTGTAAGCGTCAATACCGCTAAGTGAAACTGGGCTGATGCCACTCCTGTATCATTAGCACACTAGTCTAGTCCGCTCACCTAGTACCCAGGCTTCCCGTTTGTTCTCAAGTAATTCAAAATTCATGACACATGTCATAATCATTCGCTCAAACCCAATAAGATACTACACACACCAAAAAAATCATTTGCACACACAAAATCCATTTGAAATAATACACTCGCTAAAAAAATTTTCAAAACACGCTTCACACTATTGACATAATCTAATAAACCACTTAAAAAAGATTATAAAACACCAGAAAAGAAGTGTCACATGGTTTTACACACACAAAGGTTACCAATTAGAAATCCAAAACACATTCCAGCATCACACACACTCAAATACAATAAAAATTATGACATGAACAACCAAAAGGTTTTATGAACACCCCTTACACCAAATGAAAAACACAATTGTCTAAACCACATAGTTTAACATGCCAAAAAAAGCATATAAAACAATTTAGAAGAAATCTCTTAACGTTAACCACTAATCTCACGCAAAAACAAAATTTTATGACCAAACGCACCCAACGCCGTGTCAGAAAAACAGTTCTCACCACTTGCATGATTTAAAAAGATAACAAAACAATTCAAAATCACAAATAGAGTTCTCAGCAGAAAACACACAATAATATGACAATTTCCCAAACAATTCCAATTAAAACCAGACATCAAATAGAACCAACTTCGTACAACAATAATTAATTAAATAATATGAAAAATAAATTAAACATTGAAAATTAATTTATCAGATAACAATTAGACGGGGAACCACCTACCTTGAGTGTAGAATACTTCACAAACATGGTGCGCAATGACCGGCGCATGCCAAATGCACCTCTAAGAACCTTGTGCAACTCCAAAAGAAGGAAAATTCCCCAAAACCACCAAATTAAACCCGGAACGATAAAAAATATAAACCCCCTAAACACAGCCTAAAACGCTGGAAATCAAATAAATCAATGAAAAGAAAAAAAAGAAAAAAATGAACCCTACTAACCAGGTTGGGTCGCAGGATGGGGGTCTGCACGGGTTCGAGTGGGGGATAGTGCACGACGTAAGGGCATGGCCGGGGTTCAGGCATGCTGGGGTTTTCTGGACAAGGCGAGGGGGTGCTGGGGTTTTCCTGACCAAACAAGGGTGTTAGGGAGCCAAGAGGTCATCGGAGATGACATGAGGGGAGCAAGGGCATGGCGCAGCGGGTAGGAGGGGGAAACAGGGGGTCGCGATGGGGAGGAGAAGAACCAGCAGTAGAGAAGTCGGCCAGCTGGATAGGGGGATGGCATGCGCAGACTGTCGGACAGATCAGGGTGTGCCGGGGAGGCCGGTGTGGGTGAAGGAAGGGTGCATAGTGGACTGGCCGGGGAAAGAAGGTCAGAAGGAGGAGGCCGGCGGTGTCCTTCAGTGGACAGCAGAGCTATGCACAGGGCTCCAAGGGGAAGGTGCAACAGTGAAAAAAATGAAGGAAAAGATACATGGGGGAGGGGTGCGGTGGTCTGAGTGCGATGGGAAAGGGGTAAGGGGAGGGTCCGTAAACACAAAAAAACATATATGGAAAAGAAAAATAAAAAAATAAAAAAAATAATAACAAAACCAAATCCAATAATAATAATATTATTATTATTTTTAATAATATTCTTAAACCATAACCATGAAAATAATATTATTATTATCATTAAAACACAATTTATTAAACCAAAACATTTCTAACATTTATTTTCTTTTACACTTTATTTTTATTTTTCTATTATTATTAATTAATTTATTTAATTAACTGAACATTGGTAGGTCACCCGACGGATGAGGAGTGGCCATGCTGATTCAAAATTGTGCCTCGTTCGAGTCACGCGGTCTCAAATTTCATTTTATTCTTATCTTATTATTCATCGCATAATTTTTTTCTGCCTTGAATATCAGGAAGGCAATGCGGCGAGCTGGGCAAGGTCGTGCGGCGACCTAGGTGAGGCCACACGGCTTCGACCGCAGTGCACCGAGTATTTTCATGGCTAAAACGCTTCTTTATCAGCGCAAAAGCGCAAAACAACAATCAGGCCCATCCCTCATTTCATATAAAAATAATAATAACAATTAAAAGAAAAAATTATATGTCAAAAAAATGAAAATAAAAATTAGAAACGAGACACAGGGCAATTGCCGGGTGTGAATATCATGTTTAATAGTCATATACCCCATGGATGTGGAACTGGATTCAGAATCATATAACCCCTGAATGACAAAAGAGATTTCATAAAATTCATTCCTTCATAACATAAAACATGCATATAAAGAATATGAATTTATCCTTTGGATAATTTCCCATAAAATCATGAAATAAACCAATGGATATCATCTTTAATGTGAAATTATTTCAAAATATATTCTACAAAAAATTCATGAGGAAAATTTTCATTATTCATTGGAAGAATATTTTTTTTAAAAATTAATCCTTTTTAAAACCATTTTCCTAAAAATAAACTTGAAAATTTATATAGTATTATTCTAAAACATTATGAAATCCTTTTACTTTTAAATTTTTTTGAAAACATGTTAAGAAATATGAAAATTGGATGAAAACCATTTAATTGATAATACATTGAAAATGTATATCGGATTCTTGGAAAACCAATAAAATTTAATATACTTTTTCAATGAAAATGGTCATAAAATATCAACTTTGAAAACATTTTACAAAATATTTTTTGGAACATGGTTTTTTAAATTGATGACATGTGTCTCAAATAAAGAATATTGAGACAAATCAACATTACAGAATGTGTATCTTTAGAGACATAAACTACATAAAACATAGATAGTAAATTGGATATATAAGTATCAAAAAAAAGTTTATATAATAATCATATAATCTATTCATCGGGATTATACACACCACAAAAATGTACTGAGTTCTGAATAATTCATGTATCTCACAGATATATAGTGTGAGATGAAATTCCCTTAGCTTTTGTATTAACATCGTTTATAACCACAAAAACACACAATATAATAAATACTTGTAAGTTATATATCATTTAAAGAACCATATTATTATATATAAAACCATATATGTTTTTTTTTCACTTTACATTAAAATGTTATTAACAATTTCATGTGATGGATCCACATCAGGTAATATCTGCTTTTTCTTGCTACATGTATCTTAATTTCATTCATTTTTCATCATCGAACATATATCATGATTATATAATGTATATAATAACATAAATTTAATATATATTTATTATATACACATTTATTATAATATTGAAAATATAGAAATATGAAATGGAAAATATCATTTATGGTGATGGTTGGCCTTACGTATGCATGAATGATGTTTCCATTTTATTTCCACTTTGAAAGAATAAATGTAAATAAAATATATGTATATATATATATATTATAATTATAGATGCGTTATAATTTCATATATATCATGTATGTTCCCTAAACCCATCCTTAATTAATACAATTTATACTTTGAACAAATCACTTCTCATAGTGGAGGGGATAGTCCACACTTCCAAAAACGAAATCATCATATTTAAAAAAATTGAAAGTATGAAGGTATGTTTTATATAATAAATAATAAACATAAATAAAAAATTAATATCATATATATCATATAAAAATTAATTCCATCATAATTCCTAACCATGAATGATTGTAATGGAAAAAATGTACAACATCATTTCGTGAGGTGGTAGTTAACCGTAAACAAAAATTGTCTATTTGTTACCCTTTAGACGGATGTGTGTGTAAGTGTTAAAAAAATGATAATAAAAAATAATATCTATGTATTTATGATACTGAGTATTATTTGTAATTTTACGACAAAAAAACATAATGTGGTGGAAAATGGAAATAATGGAATGGAGCTTGGGGAAGGATGTTACCTCTTCATTTGGATATTCCTTTAAATTTCACCAAAGGAATTCCATGGTTGGATATATTGTAAAATATAGGATTCAAGGTGGAATGTAGGAATTTTTTGAGAAATTAATTCAGTATAACTTGGTTGATAATTATTATTTTTAATGGTGTGAAGAAGGGGATGATTGAATTCATTATTATAGTATATGAGGATTGGCCAGCTAGTAAATAAAGATTGTTATGAAATAATGGGTGGTCTCCCTTAACTATTGTGCTTCACAAATATAAAAATAAAGAATTAAATTGAATTTATGATAAAAAAAATCTCCACCATTCCAAAAAGAATTTCATTTTTATAATTTTGATCTATTGTATTTACGTTTCTTAATAATTTTCATTTGGGTTTTTCATTTCGGTAACATATTCTCCAACCTAAATATTTTGAACCATAATGATAAATTAAATTGTGATTTATTTTGAAAATATGTCCCACTAAATTATATATATTAAATCTAATTTAAAAATTACAAATTTTATGAGGGGTGTATACTAATTTAAAAACCAGTGCATTTAACGCGCAAAAAAACTACCTTAACTTGATCCATTCAAACAATGTTATTCTTATTTAGGGGTGTATATGATTATTATAAATGTAAATTTGATCAATAAATAAACCATATATTAAATTTATTAACACAAAAGTTATTTTAATAAATCTACGTGCATTATTATTTTTATATAAATTTAAAAAATTTATTTTATTTTAAAATAAAAATAATTTCAATACTAAAAGTATTTAAAAAAAATTAATTTATAAATTGTAAAAAAGATATTAGAATAAAATATTATTAAGATAATGTTTTTGAATCATAATAAATTAATCTATAAAATTAATGTAATAAAATAAATATGAAAATTTAGTTTACTATTAATGTTTTTAACATCATTAATTTAATAAAATTATTAACTAAATAACCCATGCGTTAGTATTTATAAAATGCTTAATGTAACAAATTCATATAAAAAATTAAATGTTAAATTATTTAATAATATATCTTTTTAAAGGTCATTTGTATCTGAAAATATGTTGTTTTTAAAATATGTCAATGATTTATAAATCATAGAGGTATGAAAAGGCATTTTTGGTCTTTTTCCATAAATAACATATGAAATAGGAAAATTTTGTTGAATAGTTTCCAAAAAACTCATAAAATTATAACCATGAATGAATATTTTTTAAATATTGAAATCCAATGTATTTTGGACAACTTTATAGGCCAATCTGACCCTTATGTATTAGGTTCAGTCCATTGTTATGCATAATTTTACCATAATCACTATAATTAATATTAAACACTTCTACTAATATTTATGGAAAAAAAATAAATTTTACCTTATTATATTATACAATTTATAATGATTATAACCAGCTATTTTCATTTTTCTAAATTATATTCACAAAAGTATAAAAAAATAGGTTTAACGTTAATCTCTATGACATGCTGGAAAAGAAGGCTTTTAATGTGAGAATGATCAAAATATTGGTTATATTTTGTGTCTAAAAAATTTTATAAATTATTAAAAACACCTAAATTGGATTAATATAGGAATAATTGGTCTATTTTGATTTAAATCCCAACATAAAATATAATTTCACTATATAAATCAATTAGAATAAAAATTAGTTTTAAAATAAAATTCTGTAATTTTTACTGTTAATCCAAAAATATGTTTCTTTGAGAATTCCCAAAAATTCATTGTAATATAATTTTAAAATTCTAAACTAATAAATGAATATTAATTTATCAAATTAATTTTTTTAACGGTGTATAAAATTTATTTAATTATTGTTCACTGAAAAACATAAAAATTTATTCTTGTAATAAAATAGTATTTATAATGACATAAAATTTTTTAAACAAATACCATGTCTTACTATGAAAATGTATTAAAATATTTAAAAATTAATTTTTAATGTTAACATCAATTTGTTTATCAACTATGTCTATCTATACCACATAAATAATTATGGTAATAAAATGGTGTTCCATCGAAACACAATGTTTTGTGTAATAAATGACATCTTGATGTTATTTGTAGATTAAGCTTAACATTAGGTTACATATAGTGTATAATTAAAAGAATTTTTAGTTTAAATAAAGAAAAATATATTTATTTCATATAAAAAATTATATTATGTGTTGTGAGAAAATAAAAATAACAAACTGATTAAATTAATTCAAAGAATAAAAAATCAAAAACATCACATGGGTTTACATCCTACCACATTAAAAATAATGTCACCCTTGAAATTTATTTGGGTTTTCAATTTTTTAAAACATTAATTTTCTTTTTTTAGAATTCGACATTAAAAAATGAATTATAAAACTTCCTTTATAAATATAATGTCAGAAACAAAATGGTAACCCAATGTAACGTATAACTAGGTTTCCACATAAGAGAACTTATATGGGATGTGAATATATGGACATAGAAGAAAATAATAAATATTTATAGGGATTTATTTCAATCATCAACAAAAAAAATTGAATGATTGATATAAATATGGGGGATTTCGAGTCATAAATATGTGATGATTTTATAGGTCAGCAGAACAACAAACAATCAAGTAATTACGTCATCTTTTTCCTAAAATAATTATTTTAATGTTGAGTAATTAATTTATTGACCATGAATATAATGAAATATAGTTAAATGATTTATTTCATTAAATAAAATTAAACCCTTTGGTTGCGCTTCTATTTTATTCTAATTCATCCATTACATCATGAAATAGATATCCGAAAATTAACATTGACACCTCAAGCACTAGAATAAAATTTTAATTTATATTAAATCCCTAAAATGATTGAAATGTATAATTATTTCTTTCTAACAATTATCCAAATTCAATATGGTTAATACATTAATCTCTATAGTAAAACCAATGATATTTTAGTATTATTTATTCCCCAAATAGTTTAACTAAAAATAATAATTAAACATTATCTAGAACATCTTGTTTTCTATTGGTAGGCATGAAACCTTTTTCTTTCTTGGATCATGGATTCCAAAACTATGTTCATGTTAGATATGATGGGTTGTCACCCAAAATATATGATATCCTCCTTTAAAACCACATAATTGTATTTTCTATAATAAATTTGATCAAAATATAATAAATAATCTAAATCACTACATAGACATTTAAAAAAGATTTTCAATACAACATCAATACATAATTACTTCCGAAAATCTATATTTTAAAGGTTACATAAATATTTGAACTATTAACCATTCTAAATGGTGAAAATATGAGAAAAAATAAAGAAATCCACCTAACCATCTAACATTTATCAAAATATTTCACAATATATCTCTTGGTTGTCACATTCAATACATGGAAATAATATCATATTATATACTTTTGTAACATGGTAATAACCTGAGTGAACATAATTATTTTATGAAAACACACATTCTTCCTTATTCTAAATATTAATGGATCTGTTCCTTAAAATCAAGAATTAGTAAACATAATCATTTATTACATAGATTAATTTTTCAATAAATCCTTTATCAATTATGAGTTAAGTAGTGCTTGGTAACATATCTTTAACCAAATTAAATTATATCAACATCACGAATAAAGTAGGGGTTATTTTCTCTTAATCAAAATATCACACCTACATTAAATCTCTTTTCTACCTCGCCATCACCATTCAATATATCTTTTGAAATCCTGAAGGAAAAAATTATACTAAAAATACTTATATATTTTCGGATTCATATATCATAATAATTGAATTCAAAACACATACACTAAAATTATAAAAATTAATTCTTAATCCATTACTCAATATTTATCATTATATCCCTTAATACCCCATTAATATGATATAAAATATCAATCATATCATAAATTTCCTCAACCTCAATCCAATAATGATTCTTCTACATAATGTAAATAATAATAGGAGAACATCTAATACCATTCACATGTCACTTGAAGAATCATTATCTATAATAGCATAACCAATAATCATGTACATTACTGATTATATTTGTGTGATTTCAACTAATAATATCTAATTTTATCATGCATATTCCTTACACATATGAAACATTTAGCATTAACGCAGTTCATTATAGTTCTATCTATTGTCTAAAACACTAAATCATATTGTGTAAATCACATATCATAGTCAGAAACCACATAATGATGATAATATTACTAATAGTATTTCAAGTTCCAGGTACCTAATTTTTTAATTTTTGAAAACTTTTTTTTATAATAGGATATTCACAGTTATCATTTATTTTAATCCATCATGATGGTTCATCAAATGTTTGTGAATTCCTAAATCATATCCCATGTGAGTGTCAAACCATGTGTATAGAAAGGTCTATTTTCATTTACCTTGTTAATCTTGAGTCTACCACGATGCAACATTTTATATTTTCCACCCCAATTTACATCTATGCCATAGCCAAATCCACCTGATGTATCAGAATGTGAATGTAATTTGAGGAAACCACTAGCGTTATCTTATCAAAAAATTGGCAATTGTTTCCTATACTTATCCTAATCCTTAAACCTACACTAAGGTAATTCATTTGGTGTATCCTTAGAAATACCCCCTTGGATTTCATAGATTTTTTCTCATCCTAGTTTTCAAATTTTAACATTAAATTGACACTAATACAAATTATAAAAACCATGTCTTATAATACAAAAAATTGCATCAATTTTATAGAATACATAAAACATTACAAAAAAACATTCTCGAAGAAATTATTAGTTTAGCATATTTGGAAACATTGAAAGATAATAATTATTAAATTTATGAATTACAATATCCCCCACTAGGATCTTAGTGACTAGAAACCTTCTTAGAAACATCATACATAACACATATCATCCTAACCTAGGGAAGGAAACATGAAAAAGGGTGATATCATCTGCTCAATATGGGTAAACAAGGGGGACATGCAAGAATAAACATAAGGGTATGGGTTAGATAATGTTATCATAACATTAAAGGATAATACACTATATATTAAAGACATTAAATATGTATCATGACATAATTTTTGGCGGAAATGAATCATTAAGAAATTAAGGGCATAATCCATGAAAACATAACATAGGAGTAATATAGGGAATATTGGAATACACCTAAACATTTAATATAACTATCTATAAGACAAGTAACATTGCTAGTAATTATTAGGGCACATCATTGGGAATACATCCACTAGGTGGGACCAACCACCATCTATTGTTACAACCTTTCCCTTGTAAGGGGTCAGGTTTCACTATGTCCATGTAGGGTATCAGGTTTCCATATCTTCCCATAGTGGATCGTATTTCCCCATCATCCATATTAATAGTGACTAAACCTACTGGGTGGGTAACGCAACTATCCTTAGTAATAATCATTACCTTATTGGTGATCGTGTTTTCCCATATTCCCAAAGTGGTTAATGTCCATCAAGTTTATTATAATCATTATCTCATTAGATGTTAATATAACAACCCAACTCTTTATTACACACATAAACATGATTTATTAAATAAAATTCAATTGATGAAAAATTTATTATCAATAGGTATAGTGTATTTGGGGATAAGGAACATTAAATAACAACATAGAACATAAAACACGCAACATCGTTATTGGAAAATTCCTTTATATAACCACAACATTCCCTAGTACAAAGAATTGCATGGGATAACCTGGGGATATACAAGGGAAAAGGGTGAAGTATAAAGCCTATTAAGGGAGTAAACAAGGAATAAAATTAAGAATAAATTACTTTTTTGGAAATAGGAATATCATTGGTGTATAAGAGAATGAAGAACCTAAAGGCATGATATAACATGTATATCATAACATGGAAATGTGGCTACAACACTTAACATGTTATTAGCAAGAGGCATAGATAAATTCCCATGGAGACTAATTAAACCCTCATTGCACTTGAATTATCACATCTAAACCATTATTTCAGTTAACTTATCATGATACTACTCTTTTCCAAATGTATTGGAGCACTATCAGGGAACACCCTTCTTAACCATTTCGTTTCATGCATAAGTGTTCCATATAGATCATATAAAATAGATTCATTAAAAATCATCAAATATTCCATGATAAAGGAATGTGGATTTCATACATGAAACTAAAGAATAAATAATTAATGTTAATAATGACTAATACCCTGGATTGAGAAATGGTAATGGTATTAACTACACAATGACATTGTCATAGAAAATCATAGTGCAATTTTGGCAGCATATCAACATGACATAAAAATTCATAATAATGTTTTATTAGACTTAAAGGGGAGTAACATAATATTTACATGAAAATTTCAGTAATGATGTCATATAGATACATCAACCAATATATGTGATGGAATTTAGAATCATAATACATAATAATTGATGGAATGGAAATGATAAGAGAGAAATTTGGTACTGAAATTCAGCATGGTAACTGGTGTACATGGGAGGAATTAATGAGTGATAAAGGGGTATATAATCATTAAAAAAATGAGTAGGTAAATATGTGGGAGGTGAGAAATAATACCACAAAATTTTTAATTTAAATTAAAAGGAAATAACAACATAATACAATTTGGACAGAAATAAAAAAGGAAGAAATCACATACGAAACTTATGCATGGTATTAGGTATACATGGAAGCTATTAATGAGTGTGAAAGGGTTATATAATTATTAAAACATAAGGGGGGATTTGTTGGGATATTTTTAATAAATCCTCAATAATTTTAAATGAAAATAAAATTCTTCTACAACATAAAAAAATTTGGACAAAATGTGAAAGGATGAAATCCCTCACAGAACATCGCCATGGTAACTAGTGTACAAGGAAGGAATTAATGAGAGTGAAATGGGTCTCTAGTTCTTATAAATTAGTAGGAATGTATGGGGGAGGTGTGATATCATACCCAATCATTTGTAATTGAAAATAAAATTCTATAAAAGTATAAATAAATTTGGTCAAAATGAGAAAAGAAGAAATCAGTTACATGGAAATGTGATCTCAAAGGATTGGGGGAGGATTGAGAGAGGCTTATTGGGAGATTGGGGTTCCTTGGATGGATTATAGAGATATTGGGAAAGATTTTAATCGATTTACAAATTCATTGAGTGAAGAGGAAGTGGGGGAAAGGATGGTTTTATATTGTAAAAGAGAGGGAATTCATTATTATTTAGGATTGGGACCAAACACATTAAACTAATCAAAACCACAATACATACCATGTTTTTTCCCATATGGTATTCGAAATAAAATTTGAAACAAGTATATTATAAGTCCAATTTCTTAACTTCTTAAAATATTAGGCATTCTTATGTGGAGGTGAGTCACACTCTCAACGAAATCAATTTAAAAAGTTAAAATGCATTATAAGTCATGTAGGGTCCACTAAAACATTGTAAAATAAATCCTAAAAACCTGAAATTAAATTATTTTAATGGTAAAAAATATATTGGACGAATAAAATGTTTATAGTATTTTATTAAATCACTATTGGGTCAATATGATGTCCTAAATCACATTATATATTTAAATGGTATTTAATTTTTACCCAAAAAATTGACTCACATGGAAAATTATGAAAAAATCACCATTTTATAATTTAGAAATCCTGATTCCAAAAATAATATTAATTTAATCTAAATAACTTTAAATATATGTTAATTTTTTATTTTAAAATAAAAACTGTCATTTATAAAAAACTCATGGGTTTTGATACTAACACCTTTCAAACAATAATAAAAATAACAATTGTATTCATAAAAAGTATACAATCATTTATATGAAATAAAAAGTAATTTAGTAAAATATTTTCATTAAAATATTTTTTAATTCAAAAAACCCCATCAATTAATCAAAATAAATTTCTTAATTGATTATTAACTAAAACAACTATTTTTTTCATTAAAACTATTTACAAAGTAACAATAATAAAATGATCGTATATTATCTATAAAAAATAATTTAGATAACCATAGTTCTAGGTTCCTCTTACATAACTTCTTATAACACATGTATAAGACAGAAGAGTAATGTGTGCAATGATAAAAGACTATAGGGGTGGCTCAGATAACATTGCTCGGGTGGTAATCTCTATCAACATCCACTACTCCCATACGTGGTTCCACTCATGCTTAAATTGTTGGAGCCCAGCTTCGACATGGTTATGTGTGAATCCCAATGACACCACATCCTTTCGGAGCTACAACAAATGGGTTTTATAGGGAGCAATTCTACTTGATGCAGCCATTTCATCCGTGGTTTGAGTAAATTGTATTTGTTAAAGCCGTATATTTATACTAATCGTGTGAACATTGTTTAATGACTATATTAGAAATGTTAAAAATTATTAATGGTATTTTAATTTCCATTAACATAAAACCAATGATGTAAATATGTTTTATATATCTATAATGAGACCATTAATTGGATCAAGAGGAATTTTTATTAATGAATTTTTTAGTCAATACTTTCTTTCCCCCTTATGAAATTTCACCCTCAAAATTTCATTTTCCCATACAAAATAGCTGCATTTAGCTCTGCTTCATCACTTCCATCAATTCCTAAATCACCTATTCAATCATATTGTTTCACCAATACATCTTGACGAGGGAAATTGTCTTATTTCCTAGAAAATTTTCCCTATGATCTATGATCTTCACCAGGTTTACTTTATATGAGATGTCATTATACAATAGTAGGAAATCTGAATTAAGTACATGTGATGGTTTAGGTATGTACTTCCTCGAGTGTGATACATGGAATATATCGTGTACTCGAGATAGGCTCGGAGGGAGTGCTAGTGGATAGGACACTACTCTAATGTGACCATAGATATCAAAAGGGATGATGTACCTTAGAAAAAGAATTCCTTTCTTCCCAAATCTCATAACCCTATTACACAATGATATGTGGAGGAATACCATGTCTCAGACATCAATTTCTATGTCTCATTGACGATTATTAGCATATCTTTTTTGTTGACTCTGAGCAGCTTTAATATTCAGATGGAGGGTCTTAACATTCTACACAATTTCATTGACCATTTCTAAAATTAGGAGTTTTATCTTCAAAAATTATTTACAACCTATTGGTTTAATGTACATTTTCCCATACATGTCTCCATAAGGAGCCATTTGATTCATGAGTGGAAGCTGTTTTTGTAAGAGAACCCAACTTGAGAACGTTGTTGATACCATTCTCTATTGAAGTCCATTGATTATGCTCTCAAAATATCATCAAGTGTTTGGATAGTCCTCTCATATTGGACATGAGTATAGGGATGATAATCCGTACTAATGCTTAGCTTAGTATTCAGAGTATGTTGAAGTTTATTCCAAAATATATTGGTGAATCATGGATCTTAACCAGATACAATTGATAGTCGTACTCAAGGTAGACATACCACATCTCTAATGTATACCTTTTCTAGTTGGCCTAATGAGAAATTCTATCAAATTGAAATATAGTGTATATTCTTTGTAAGAAGATCAACAATAATCCAGATTTCATTGTTTCTATTGGATTTCATCAAATTTTTGTAACAATTTCCATGGTTATGTTCTCCCTTTTCCATACTAGTATTGTTTATGGATGCATCATCCCATTAGACTTCTACCTCGTAGCCTTCACATGCTGAAAAACCAGACACTTTGATGAATACTCAGTGATCTACTTCTTCATATTATCACACCAATAATGATCTCGGATATCTCAATACATCAGTGTGTTTTCAGGTTTAATAGATAAATTATAACTATGTGCATCATCCAAATGTTAGGTCTTTAACTCTATATTTGATGGATAAAATATTTGAGTCCCAAGTCTCAAAATTCCTTCTTGATTGACATTGATCTTCGAGGATTTCCCTTTTCTGATATTTTCCACCTTCTTTGGAATTCCCACGTCATCCTTTTCAGCATCCATCACCCCTTCCAAATGATAAAGTTGAGGAGTAATTTGTGGAAGGATTGATGTTGTTCCCTTATTTAGGATTCCTATGTTCATATGCCTTAAATCTAAGAGGATTTGATCCTTTTCAATTCTCATCAATGATCTAATTGTTGGATTTTTTCTACATAAATCATTTTCTACCTTCATTTCATTCTCAGGGTAGTAATGGATTGAGCAGACATAGTAATTGATCAGCTCTGACCACATTCATTGGCACATGTTCAACACTTTCAATTTGAGTATATGCTTGAGTATTTTGTTATCAGTGTATATTTCACACTACTTTCCAAAGTGGTAAGGATGAAAAAAATTCAGAGTGAAGATCACTAAAAAAAATCCTTGTCTTGTGATGGATAATATTTCTCAAGAAATTTCAATTTCATTGAAGTATAGGTAATTAATTTGTCAATATTCATCAACACACAGCCAAATGAAATTATTACAGTTATTAGATATAAAAGAGTGACATGTTGTAAATTTCTTTGGTTTTAATAATAATCATATCATTTTCATAGACAAAAGTCCATGAAATGAATATATTCAGACCCTTATGTGATATGGGCCTACTTTTATCCATCCAATATAATTTTGGTAGGTGTTAGGTTAATTTTATAATCTTATTTTCACCCTTAATTCCTCAATTTACCTATAACTATAGTAAATAAAAGTTATTGTAGTTACTCTTCATAATGTCAACAAAAAAAATGTAACCTATTAACATAATTTTGAACCACTGAATCAAAATATTGAGTCCATTTTTCAAAATTCAAAACACAGAAGTGGTAGTAGTTAATTTAAAATTAATCACATTGTTATGAAAAAAAGTTTTAAAAGTTAAAACATTGTCAAAGATTGAAATGTTTTTACCTATGAATTCAATGTAAAATTAATGGTAATGGCATACATTATATTAAATGGTAAAAATATATTCTATTTATACTTTATAACTATTAAATATTATAATTTAACCATATAAATTATCTTGATGAAAAAAAGTTTTCTTGAAGAAAAAATTATCGTATTTTTACTATTCTTCAAAATATAAATGTTATCATAAAAGATTCAAAAATTTATCCAATGTAAAAAAATTTTCCTGATTCAAAATAAGTAGTTTATTTTGTAAAAATTAACTTATAAACTTGTAAAAAATTATATTTAAAATGGGTGTGCCATTAAAAGGCGGTAAAACTGCATTTTTTGAAAAATACTTCTTTTATTGAAAATTTGATTTTGTTTTTTTATATCATTCTGGAAAATGATTAAGATGAATTATAATGTTATAAAATTAAAAATTTGGTTAATATTATTCATAACGGATAGATCATAATATTATAATAATATATCATTATTTAGTGAGACTCGGTATTGCATACAACACAAGCTATCGAGGAAGGTTTCTCTTGCGTGTAATGCAAGACAAGATAGTGTTGTTTGTAGTGTAAGATTCCATTGTTGTTGAGTATAAAATAAGAAATAATATATATATATCTCATATAGTCCCAAGGTGTTACATTATACGACCCATAAAAATAATTCCTCCCTCGAAATTCATCACAATGTAACAAACTGATGAGGATAGCTCTCCCTCATCACATCCTCAAGTACCACTGTAGCTTCATGTAATTTGTGGTTCCTCCATAAAAATTTTACCTAGATATTGGCCTTTTTTCGGAGAACTTTTTTCCTATGATATAGAATCTATATTGGCTATTCTTAATAGGAATGATCATTCTCTAGCAGTACATCATCTAAGATTAGTACATGTGAAGGATCAGGTATGTACTTTTTCAGTAGAGGTACATAGAACACATCATGAACTTGAGAGAGATTTGGACGAAGATCAAATCAGTATGCTACCTTCCCAACACACTCCAGTATTTCGAAATGACCGATATACCTAGGGCTTAGCTTTCCCTTCATTCTAAATCTCATTACTCTCTTCCAGGGAGATATTCATAAGAAAAATTTATCACCAAATTCAAACTATATGTCTTTTTTTCAGTTGCCGACATAACATTATTGTCGACTCTGAGCTACTCTTAAGTGTTGCTGAAAATATCTAACCTTTTCTACCATCTCATCAACATGATCAGGTCCTAGTTGCTTTCTTTCCCCTATTTCATGAAAACATGTTGGAGTTATTCATTTCATTCCATAGAGATCCTCTTAAAGAACCATATGAATAATGGACTAAAAGATATTATTATAATTAATTCCACCCAAGGTATGTGTTGATCCCAACAACCTTTGATATCCATTGAGAATGATCTCAACATATCTTCCAAAGTTTGAATTGTCCTCTCAGACTGACCGTCTGTCTGAGGCTGATAGGCAGTGCAGAAACACTACTCTATATCTAGGGCATGCTGAAGACTTCGCCAGAACATCGTGGTAATCCATGGATCCCGATCAGATATAATTGAATGTGGTACTCCATGAAATATTTCCGCTTCTTTTACATATATCTGGGCAATCTGATCAAGAGAGAAATCTTCTCTAATAGTAATTAAGTGTTCCAACTTCGTATTACAATCAACTATAAACTAGATATCCTTACTGCTTTTGGATGTTTTGGGAAGTACGATGACAAAGTCCATAGATATGATTTACAATTTCCATTATTTTATGGGTAATAGTTGTAACTTCCCATTAGACTTCTGTCTCTGAGTTCTAACTTGCTTACAAACCAAGCATTGAGAGAAATATTCAGTGATATCTCTTTTCATGCATCCCACCAATAGTACTATTTCAGGTCCATGTACATTTTTGTACTTCCAGGATGAATAGAGAATGAAGAACTATGAGCCTCATCCAGCAGCTCTTTATTTAATTCTTGTATGGTAGGAATACAGACACGGTTCCTGAACCATATTATCCCATCACAATCAAGGTTGAATTTAGGAACATTTCTCACATTCTTTTGTAGACCAACATCCTCCTTCTGCGCCTCTTTAATCATCACTTGTATAGATGGTCGAACATTCATTTGAGAAAGGTAATATATATCCTCTTTAATTAAAATTCCAATATCCATACTTTGTAAATCCGTAAATATTGGATATTTTTTTATCCTCATTAGGGATAAGCTAACATGGTCTTTTCGAAATAATGCATCTACCACCTTGTTTTCTTTCCTAGGGTGGTAATGTATGGAGAAGTCGGAATCCTTAATCAGCTCAAAACGTCTTCTTTGGCATATATTCAGCTCCATTTTTGTGAAAATATACTTTAAAATTTTATGGTCATCATAAATATCACACCTTTCACCATAAATATAATGCCTCCAAATCTTTAATGCAATGATTACCGTATCTAACTCAAAATCATGAGTTGGGAAATATTGATCATGGATTTTCAACTTTCGTGAGTTATAACCTATCACCATATAATTTTTCATGAGAATACACCCCATTTCCATCTTAGAAACCTCATTGTAAATCACAATCCTTTCTCCACTACAATGTAGTGTGAGCACAGGTGCACTGGCTAAACTTCATTTTTGCTCTTTGAAATTCTCTTCACATTCCTTCAACTAAACAAAAATTACTCATTTCTGAGTCAATTTGGTGAGTGCGTAAGATAATGTTGAAAAAATAATTCACAAAACGTCGATAATACCCACCTAAATGAAGAAATCTTCGGCTCCCTATTACTATTTTTGGTCTTCGCCATCTTTCGATAACCTCTATTTTGGCAGGATCCACAGATATCCACTCTCTTAATATTAAGTGACCCAAAAATTAATCTTTTTGAAGAAAAAATTCACAAATGGTAAATTTGGAAAAAAATTTGTCCTTTCTTAGGGTCTTCAATACAATTATTAAGTGATCTTCATGTTCTTCCATCCTCTTTAAATAGAAAAGAATATCGTCTTTAAAGACTACCACAAACTGATCAAGATAGTCTCTAAAGACTCTATTCATTAGATCCATGAAGATAGATACTGCATTTGTATGACCAAATGGTTTCACAATAATCTTATAGTTTCTCTACCTTGTATATAAAGAAGTCTTAGGTATATCCTCTTATTTGACCCTTAATTTATGATACCATGATCGAAGATCAATATTGGAAAAGTATTGAGCTCGACATATTTTTTAAAATTAGTCATCAATGCGTGGGGGAGTATATTTGTTCTTAATAGTGATCTTTTTTAGTTCTCAATAATCAATGCTGAGTCTCATTGATCTATCTTTCTTCTTAATAAATAGAATAGGTGCTCCGCAAGGTGATGCACTAGGGCGTATGAATTCCTTATCAAGATTCTCTTGGATTTTTGTCTTATATTACTACAACTCAATTGGGGCTATTCTATAAGGTGTCTTCTAAATGGGTATAGCACCCGAAATGAGTTCTATTAAAAACTCAACTTCAATATTTGGTGGAAGACTTGATAATGCCACTCAAAAGACATCATCAAACTCCTATAAAATGGGAATATTTTTAAACATGAGTTTCTATCGAACAATTTGAGATAAATAAACTTAATTTATTTGAATCAATACACATAATATGGAAGACATTTACACTAGAAGGTTATATTCAACCTTGCATCAATAGATGATCATATATTGATCAGGAAAATGAAAAGTGACTTCCCTTCTTTGACAATTGATATTAGATCTATATAAAGAAAGACAATCCAAGATAAGAATCACATAAAATTCTATTATATAAAGTATCACAAGATTTTCATGATGCACTTTCCCAAATACATCAATCATAGAATAATTGTAAACTATTGATGTGACTGTTGTGTCATTAAGAGTTCTCACAACTAACTCAATAGATAATTGTTGGGGTAGTAAGGTGATACCCTTATAAAATTCTTCAGAAATAAAAGAGTGGGTGGATTTAGAATCAAATAAAACATTTTCAACTTTATAGTGGATGGTAATTTTACCTTTCAATTCTTCATTATCATACTCCACATCGGCGATAGAAATTACATGTTAATTTCCTTCGTCTTTGGCCTCAAGAGTTTGTTGAAATCAATCATCATCAACAAACCTTGGATTAGGTCATTGATTTCCATAATGCACCATTTCCTTGCACTTGTAACATTGAAGTGTAGGAGGTCCATTCGGTGTAGAATTGTCATTGTTCGCATCACTAGACATCGTTTTCCAATCACGGTGGCATTCAATTGCCCGGTGACCTTCTTTTCCACAATTATAACATTAAATTGCCCCATTAAGACAATTGAATCCATGTTTCTTTCCACACATTGAGCATAAGGAAAAACTCATAGGTTATTAATGGCCATTTCTAAAACACTATGATTTTGTTCTATGCTTACACATATCCTTAGGGTTCTTACTAAGTCTTTCACAATCTAGTTTTGGAAGGTTGACTATATCTTTCCTCTGATACCATCTATAACTACCCATACGTTACATACATTATTATTACTTCAGAATTTAATCATACATAACAACATGTAACAAAATAATGATAGGACCATATAGGTATTGTGTCATTAGAATATTATAAACATAAACAACTGGTTCATAAATCATCTATATTGTCTCCCATTTATTTTGTTATATTTAGAGTCTCTTGGGGAATATCCTACCTAATACCCTTCTTATTGACCTAGGAAAAAGAAAACATAAAAAAGAGTTAGCTCAAATGATCTGTAAGGATAAACAAACGAAATATCAATCATATCATATTCATTAGAACATATCATTTATTAAATCTTATCCTGCTAAAGAGATCATAATATCATGACATGGGATAAATCATAGTATTGAAATGTAATCCCAATAAAAATAACATAAAACATGAAACTTTGTGGCATACACACATAATCTTATTAAATCTTTTAATATTAGTGAAGACTCATTTACATGACCATAATAGCGGACAATGTCCATTACTGAACCAAGTTCACTCATCAATCCAGTCCTGTATCACTGAAGTGTATTAATATGTGATTCTTACCATGTATATCTCATGAGATATAAATCATTACCAAATGTATTGGAGGTTGATATAGGTCCCACCCATCTCATAATGAAACCATTGTTATGTGTTCTAAAAAATCATAAATCATACATCTTAGCATAACCCATGTAATAAAAATAGGATTCCTAAACATCATACCACCATAACATAATCCATATAAGATAAAATGACCTCATAAAAATAATTCCATCGTAACATAATCAAATAATTTAAAAATAGGGATAGAAACATAACCATATATTATCCTAGATGAAAAATAATTTTAATAAAACACATGAAGACCATTCTTGAGGAAAATATCATTTCTACTTCAAAAATATTTTTCATTTCTCAAAATGTCATGAAATTTTAAACTAAAAGAAGTTAATCAAAAATAAAAATGAAATATTATAAAGGAAGACTCATGGAAATAATGATTTTTGAAATCATAAAAATCATTTCTTGACATATATGTCAAAAAAAGCATTGTTCTCATACATTTTTCAGAATAGTCAAACGTATATCATACGGAAAATGACAAAATATTTCTTTCATATCTTTTACTAAAAATTATCCAATAGGTAAAATTGGTTTTAAACAATTTTATAAGATTGGAAATAATATTACATATTGAGGAAACATGTATTTGTATGATAAATATTCCTAGTAAATTCTGAAGTATAAACAATCATGGATAAAAATGAGATTTCAAGATTTTTCCTTAACTTTGGTCAGATAAGATCTGTATGTATCTGAATCTCCTGTATAATGATTTAAAAAATGTCATTGACTTTTTCCAGAATCATATACATTGTTATGATATCATATATAGTCATATTATTATCTCAATGTTAGTAATATTTCATTGCAACTTGTTATTCGGGTGTTCATTGCTTTAGGTTCTTATCTGTGTTTTGTCGAATAAATTGTTCTTCCACTTTTTAGGTTATAGATGAATCATTTACAGAATGGTATTAGTATAATATATATCATATTTATTCACTCAATTCGTTTATATAATCCTTGTTTAATGTAGATTGTGTAGAATGAATCACAACGCAACATGGAGACGGTAAGCCTTACGTACGCATGAGAGACGATATCTTTCCCATAATTATTGAATGGTATTAGAGTTGATGATAGAATGTATCCAAATTTATATCATTTATAATAATAATAAATTGTAATTCTTTACAACATTATAACCATCCAGGTAAGGTCGTGGTGAAAAAAGATTACACCACGGTGTGGAGACGATATTTCATACCTACGCACACACGGTGATTTCGTATTCCGTTGGATGGATATATGGGGAGATATGGTAGTTTTATATTTATGATAACATATCAGTATACGATTTATACTGTTGTTATTAATTTATAATGAAAAAAATAAATAAGATTAATTAGAATAAGAAATATATTTGAAATAGCCGGTAAAAGATATTACCTCTTCTTTGATGCATCTCTTGTGAATATCCTCTTAGGGCACTAATGATGGTATTTGAAGAATACCAAGACCTATATGATGATTCTAGGGAAGTGTAGAAGATAATTTTTCAGGGTTTGGACGATCTTGAAGGCTCAAAATTGTGTGAGGAGGAGAGGGGGGAGGTGCCTTTTTATAAGAGAGGAGAGGGACACTTTTGGAAACCTCTAAAATATGAATTTATAATAAAATCAAAACCCACATAAAAACCACCAAAAATGACTAAAATCAAAATATTATATGAGATAGGGTTGTAATATCATCATCCAATAATATTTGTACAGGTTTTTAATTTATTTTAATCCTTATCAACTTGATTTTTAATTTAATTTTATTTGTTGTAATAATATTCTAAATTTGAAATTGTTATAAATAATTACTTATGTTTTGTGAATTGTCTATAATTGGATAAATTATGACCCTATAGACCATATAAATATCAATTTATAATTTTTAAATATTTTTGTGATTTTTAAATAATTTTATAATATATTTCTTTATTAAATAACAAGAGTGTCAATTTTGACACAATTAATTTATTTGAATTTAAATAAAATACACACAGAGGGTAAATTTGAACCAAAATTTTTAATAGATTCCTAAAATGTCATAGTCATATAAATTTTTTTTTGAGAACATTAATTAGTTATTATAATATTTATTTTAATATTTTTAAAACCATTTATTTTATATTTTAATCAAAACAATAATTTCTACATCACTATTTTCTCATCATTTATGATAATTATTTAATACATAAAAAATTCTAAATAAATTCACAAAATGTAGATAAATTTATAAGATTCCTGGAGACTATTTATATTATGTGTTTTATGAGTTTTATCACTAAATTAAATTTATTACACCTATAAGATATAAGAGAGTGACATGTTTTCACGTTCTTTGATTTTAATAAAAATTATATCATTTTCATGGTCAAAAGTCCATGAAATGAATCTATTACAACCCTTATGTGATATGGGTTGACTTTTATTCATCCAATATAATTTTTACCGATGTTGGGGTAATTTTGTAATCTTATTTTTACCCTTAATTACTTTTCTTACCTTTAACTATAGTAAATAAAAATTACCGTAGTTACTATTCATAATGTCAAAAAAATAAAAGTTATATATTAACATAATTTTTACCCAATAAATATAAATATGCAATATATTTTTCAAAATTCAAAACACAGAATGTGCAGTAATTAATTTTAAATAAATCTCATTGTTAAGAAAATGGGTTTTTAAAAGTTAAAATATTGTCAAAGATTGAAATGTTTTTACCTAGGAATTCAGTGTAAAATTAATTGTAATAAAATAAATTAAGTTAAATGGTAAAAATATATTCTATTTATAATTCAATACAATTAAATTGTATCATTTAACCATATAAATTGTCTTGATGAAAAAAGTTGTTTTTTGAAAAAATTAGCGTATTTTTATTGTTCATCAAAATACGAAAGTTATAATAAAAGTATCAAAAATTTATCCTATGTAAATTTTTTTATCTTGATTCAAAATATGAAGTTTATTTTTTAAAATTTTGCTTATAAACTTGTTAAAGATATTATATAAAATGGGTGCGCCATCAAAAGGCGGTAAAACTGCATTTTTTTTAAAATAATTCCTTTATCGATAAACTGATTTTGTTATAATATCACATTTTATAAAATGTGTATGATGAATTATATGGTTATAAAAAAAAATTCGTTTAATACTATTCATAATATCTTGTTCATAATGTTATATTTATATATCATTGTTTAGGGAAAATAGCTATTACGTACAACACAAGTTATCGAGGAATGTTACTCTTGCGTGTAACGCAAGCCAAGCCAGTGTTGGGTGTAGTGAAATATTCTTTTGTTGTTGCGTATAACAAAAGACATAATATATATATATATATATATCATAAAATCAAATGGCGTTACAACCTAACCACAACATTCCCTTGTACTTTTCATAGGATGGGATAACTTGAGGACATACATGTGATAAGGGTGAGCTATAAATCCCAGAAATGTAGTAAAATATTTATAACACGAATTATAGAATAGATGTTAGGAAATTAAAATATCAATGGAATATAATAGAAAAATGACCACAAATGCATGGAATAACATTATTATCATAACATGAAATTTTGGCAATAACACATAATATCGTATTAGCATGAGCCAAGTCTTATTGCACATGGAGCAAGTGTAAACCCTCACTACACCTAAATTACATTATTAAACCCTTATTTCATTTTCATATCAATATACAACTCTTTACACAATGCATTGGAGCACTATCAGGGTGCACCCATACCAATCATTTAATTTCATGCATAAGTGTTCCACATAGATCATATAACATGGATTCATTAAGAAAATTTATTTTATATACAATAAATGAATGTATAAGTAATAAATCTAGCTTTATAATAAATAAGTAAATTTACATAAATGTGAATACACTTCATAGAGAAATGCTCATGGTTTTCACTACACAATGACTTTTTCCTGGAAAATCATGGTTCAATTTATGCAGCATAATGATGTGACATAAGAATTCATAAAAATGGTTAATGATAGATAAAGTCATCTATCAATATATATAAATAAAATTTATAGTATGGGGTTCATATAGATACATGTTCCAAAATAAGTAATGGAATTTAGATTCGTAATACAAAACATTTGCTTGAATTCAAATGAGAAGTGAAAATTCATTATGGAATTTCGGCATGGTAACAGGTGTACATGGGAGGCATTAATGAGAGAGAAATGGGTCTATCATCATTAAAACAAAAGGTTTCAAGTATGGTGGAGGTTATAAATCATACACCAACATTTTTAATTGATATTAAAAGGGTATAACAACATAATGAAATTTGGAAAAAAAATGAGAAAGGATGAAATCCCTTCAAGAACTTTGGCATGGAAATAGGTGTACATGGAAGGAATTAATAATAGAGAAAGGGGTTTATCATCATTAAAAAATAAGGAGTTTTGATTTATAAAGGTTTTAAATCATACCCAAACTTTTTTAGTTAAAAATAAATTGTTATAAAAATATAAATAAATTCGGAAAAAATAAAAAAGAAAGAAATCCCTTGCGGAACATTGTTATGGTAACAGGTGTACATGGAAGCCATTAATGATTGATAAAGGTGTCTCTCATCATTCAAAAATAATGAGGGAATTATGGGGTATTTTAGAAATAATACACCAGAATTTTTAGTTGAAATGAAAATGTTGTAACAACATAAATAAATATGAACAAAACTGAGAACAGAATAAGTCTTTTACTTGGATGTGTAATCCCAAAGGCTTGAGAGAGGCTTCTAAAATGTCTCTTAAGAGAGTGGGGATCCTTGGTAGGATTTTAGAGAGAGGATGGATGTGGTTGGGAGATCTCCAAATGATTTATATGAAATATATGTGGTTTCTTGGGTGGGTTTATATGTGGCAAGAGAGGAAATTGTTTTATTATTTAGGATTGGGACCGCAGACATTAAACTAATCAAAACCAAAAGCCATCCCATGGTTGTTTCCCATGTACTCTCTCAAAGGGGAGGAGAAAAAATTATTTTATATTTTCAATTCCATACTTCATAAAATATTAGGTTTTCTGATGTAGAGGTGAATCACACTCTAAAGGAAATCAATTAAAAATGTTTTAATGTATTATATATCATGGATGGTCAACCAAAGCATTGTAAAATAAATCAAAAAAACTTAAAATCATAATATTTTAACTATAAAACATATATTTGATGAAAATTGTGTTTAATGTATTTTATAACATCAGAATTGGGTCATTATGATGTTATAAAACACATTATATATTTAATCAGTATTAAATTTTTAACCAAAAAAATGACATTCTTAAAAAATATGAAAAATTCATTGTTGGATATTTTCTACATCATGATTCCTGAAATAATATTCATTTTATCTAAATAATATTCTAAATATCAGAATTTTTACATTTAAAATAAAAGCGTTCATTTATAAATTATTCATGGGTTTTGATAAAGACAAATTTCCAACCTCAATAAAAATCACAATTGTTTTCATAAAAATTATACAATTGTTTATATTTAATAAAATTTAATTTTGTAAAAATATTTCTTTAAAATGATATTTAATTCAAATAAATCTATTAAATAATCAAAATAGAATTCCTAATTTATTATTTACTAAAATTACTATTTTTCATTTAAAAACAATTTACAAAATAACAATTATAAAATGAATGTATATTCTTTATAAAAAATAATGTACATAAAAATAGTTCTAGGGTATTGTTACATAACCCCTTATATCACCCGCACATGACTGAGGGGTATGGTTTGTGATGTTGAATGAATCTTGGGTTGTTTTGGATATCATCACTTCTGTGGTAATATCTATCAACTTCCGCATATCCTATAGGTGGTTCTGCTCAAGCATACCATGTTGAAGCTCAGCTTGGGCTTGGTTAAGAGTGAAGTAGATTGATGCCACCTCATTTACAAGAAAAAAAAATGGATCTATATAGATATTTTCACCTAGATGAGGCCATTTCATTCTTTTTTCTGAGTAAATTGGATTTGTTAAATCCATATTATTCTAATAATAATGTGTTCACTATTAAATTATTGTATTAGCAACCGTTACAATTATTAATGGTATTTTAATATTCAAAAACATAAAACCAATGAACTACATATGTTTAATATATCCATAATAATATCTTTTATTATATGAAGAGGAATATTCATTAATGAATATTCAGATCGTTAGAATAAAAAATTATAAATAAATTTGAGGGAGATATAGGTTCTAACTATAAAATAATAAAATAATTCATACATATGATACAAGATAATAAAACATGATATATATCATGAACCATAAGAATAAGTTTGTTTCATAAACATCATATCATAAACCATGAAATGAAATGGGTATTATAAACCCTAAATCATATTATAATCATTGGAAAATATATAGGTTAAAAAATCATTTCATCCAAGAATAATCCATTAAAGTAAGTGGATTTCATAACCATTCATCATAGTATAACTCGTTGAAGAGAGATATGTTTCATAATAAATTATCAAGGTATACCACATTTAAGATAAATGAGTTTCATAATAATATAACCCATGTTAGAAGAATAAATTTCCTGAAAATATAAATATTGAAATAGAAACACTTCGTTTAAATATAATCCCTTAAAAACATAATAAATTCATACAAAAAGTATGGATGTGACTATTATATCATCTCATAGAATATAATGATTAACACCAATATATTTCATCTTAGATATAGAATAATTTTGATGTATCTTATATTAACATTTATTGAAGAGAATATAAAATATTCTATTGAAAATATTTTTTAAAACATAAATTTATTTCAAAACCCTTTTCATGAAAAATAACATGAAAACTTATAATGGAAACATTGAAAAAATTTGAGAACATATCAATTTTAAAAACGTTTCATAAACTATAATGACATAATTAAAATGTTTTGAAAACGAATTATTTGATAACAAATTGAAAACATATAATGTATTATTTTAAAATAGAAATAATTTTAAATTAAATTTATTTTAAAATTAAAATAAAATATAAGTAATAATTGATTTGGAAACATTGTTTTGGAAACATGTTCTTTGAAATTCATGGTTTTTGTCAACATGAAAAAAATTGAGAGGTAACTAAATAACCTATTTAGTAAATTTTTAATCATAAACCTTGTGAAAGAGATATAATCAAATGGATATGTAAATTCCCTCAAAAATTAAGATGATAATAATATAATATATTTATGGGTAGTATATAAACCATAACAAAGGAATTATTGGTGAGTAACACATGCATCTTAAACCACTCAATTATAATAAATATAATAATATTATAATTATTTTAAAACACAATATTCAAATATAGAACACAATATATGGTTTGATTATGACTTTATATAACCATCTTATAAACAATTCTGTGATAATGTTTTATTTTGGTAAATATCCTCTTTATTCTTTTTACAAGTGTCTAATCTTTAATTATTCTTTATCCTCATTTTTATATAATGATTTCCAGGTGTATACCATTATATAAATATCACACAGAGTAATTATATACATATATATTAAAATTCAGAAAATATATAAAGATGAAATGGAATATAGAGTTCTTAATGATGTTGGGACATACCGCACATGAACGAGTTTGCTATTTAATTATCACATTGAATGAAAAAAACTAACTAACATATAGAATGTATATATGAGTATATATATATATATTATTTTTAAAATAATTAATATGTAATTTTTATCATATTTTCTCACTAAATACCCATAATAAATTCTATATAGAGTGTGAATAAATAACATTTCTTAGAGAGGTGATAGACAACACTTCCCAAAACGTAATTATTATAATTACGCAAAATGGGAAGAATAAGGTTTGTGTTATATAATAATTTCCAAAACATAAATAAATCACTAATATCATATAGTCAATTCAATAAGATATTATTCATCATTATTTCAAATTATGATTGGTTGTAATGAAAAATCAAATAGCATTGTTTAATGAGGTGGTAGTTCACTATAGATAATGAAATTTTCTTTTTGTCACCCCTTAAATGGAAGTTTGGGGAGGTGTAGGTATAAAAAATAATATTAATAATTCAATTTATATTGTGGATAGTAATGTTATTATTTATTATTTGATAGATAATAATTGAGTTGGTGGAGAAAGAATATAATATAATGGATCTTGAGGAAGGATGTTAAAAATTCCGTTGGTAAATCCTTCTTATTTCTACCAACGGTATTCTATTACAGGATTTCCTCCCAGAGAGAGGATTCAAGATGAAATTTGGGGATGTTATAATTTTAATGGGGGTATATATTGACCAATCATATGTTGTTTTAGAGGTGCAAATATATAGATTATTGAATGCCTTTTATATTCGAGGAAGAGTGGGATTATTGTAAATACCAATAGGTAATCACTAATGTAATGTCTCCCTTAGGTCATATGCTTCCAAAAATGATGCATAATGATTTAAATTAAAATTATGGAAAAAAATAATCTCCACCCAAATAAATAAGTTTATTTTAATAATTACATTCCTTAGTTTTTAATTAATATATATGTTTCAATTTGGTTTTTCGTTATGTAACTTGTTCTCCAGGATTTGTAATTTCAAAATTAATAATAAATTAATGGGTGATTTTTTAGAAAATCTATTCCAAAATAATTATAAATATGATATCTAATTTTCATGATAAAATTATCATGTGTGTCGTAAATTAATTTTAAAAGTAGAACATGTAAAGCGTAAAACACTCATTTAACTTGAATCATCCAAGAAATGTTCTTACAATTTAGCGATCTATATGTTAATTATTGATGATAATTTATTCAAATTAATAGAAAATATTTAAATTTTATTTAAATATAAAAATAAATTTTTTATGGAAATTTTTTTATTTGAAGTCATTTAATAAAATATAAATTTTTTTAAATAACATCTATTTTATGTTTGACATTATTTATTTAATTTTTATTTAAAAAATATAAAAAATTAATTTGAATTCAAATATATTACATTAAAATTTAGTTAAAATGAAATATCTAACTAAAAAATTAATACATCCCAATTATTCATTAAATTTTCACTATGTTTAATGTCTTTAGCATAATTTTCTACATTAATTATTTACTAAATAATCCATATGTCATCCTTTATTAATAGTTTAATGTTACTATTTCATATCTTATAATTTATGATAAATAATTATGATAAAAATAATTCTATTACAAATAAAATTTAGATTTATAACCTAAAATATATTTTTCCCATATCTCACAGTTTTATAAATTTTAAATATGAGGAATGTTCTTTTTTTTCTTTTTTCATTAATTAACATGTAAAATAGGAAATATTTTCTGAATAGTATACTATTAACTAATAAAATTAGAAACCTAAAATGATAGAGGACAAATATTGTTAGACAATTGGTTCTGGACATCTTTATATGTGATTTTGTCCCTTAAGTTTAATGTTTAGTCCCTTATTATGATTAATTTTACTTTAATCAGTGTAATAAATTTAAATCACATTTACTTGTATTTTTTTTGTGAAAATTTATATAGATCATATTAGAATATAAATATTATAATTACTAAAAATATTTATGTCCAATTTTTGAAATTAAATTCATAGTCATGTAAAAAATATATTAAATTATAATCTGAGAGACATAGTGAGAAAGCCAGTTTTTAATTTGAGAATGTTCAAAAGTTCATTATGCTTTTATATATAGTTAAATATAAAAATGATTCCAATTACATGAATTTTATTTATATATGTATAATTGATCTATTTTTACATTAAAATATAATTTAACTATATAAATAAATTATATGAAAAAGACGTTTTGAATTAAAATGTGTACTTTTTTACTGCTGATCTAAAAAATTCGTTGCTTAGTAAATTTTTAGAACATCATGTAATAAAATCTAGACATTTTGAATTAAAAATATAATTCTATTTTTTTAAATTTAACTTTAAAAACGTATCTATAATTAATATTCATTTTGTTTAAATAAAGACATAACAAGTAGTTCATTAAAAAATGGTATTTTCAACCATATAGAGACTTTTCAAAAATTATATGTATTGTTATCAATATGTTTTATAATATTAAAAACAATATTATTTTGTTAAAAATATCACTAATTTTAATGCTAATGTTATAAAATCACCTTTAAATATTTTTTAAAATAAAATGTCATTTTATAGTAGAATAGTGTTTTGTGTAAAACTAGGCAAGTCGGTGTTGACTGTCACAAAAGAAAACTTTTATGTTGCATGTAATGTATGATTAACATGATATTTCATATAATTACAAAAATAATTACTCACATTATATACAAAATTGTATTCAGTGTTGTTTGAAAATAAAAATATAAAGGAGATTAAATTTATTTGAAAAAATATTCTCAAAATCAGAAAGTGTTTCAAATATTGCATCATTTTATATAAATATTAAAAATATGTATAACAATACAAACCTATATTCACTAAATTTTTATTTTAATTTAAGAAAAAAAATATATTCATCTATTTTTTAATGATCTTCAACATCTCCCAAATGATTTTCTCATATTGTAATCTTTTTAGAAATTCCATATATTAATCAGTTCTTTATAACATTTTGAAAAGAAACATAAGAAAGTGTGAGATCCGATTATTCGAAAGGGTAAACATAAGATATTTCATTTATTTAAAATAAATGAGTTGAATATAAGAATCATGGTTTTTTGGAAATGATCATAACTAAATTTAATAAATCCTCACTAGTTAAATATAACTATTCCTAAATAATGGAATTATTATTTTTCATATCAAAATAATGATGTTAGAAGTGTTTTAAATCATCAATAATCAATCACGAGACATTGTATATGATCATAAAAATGGGAATATGGATCCAAAATAAACCATTTATATTGTGAAAATCTATAAATACAAATGGGTTCACCCATTATTGTTAGTACATGATACCATTTCCTTGCATTAACATATGTAAAGATGCGAGGGTCACACAAAATCATATAGGCATAAAACAAATAGGTCCGAAAAAAATATTATATAAATGAATCATTGTGTACACAAAAACATATGGATAGTAATTCATTTCCATGGATTGTTTTTCAACTTTTAAATCATGTTTCTTCATAGCATAATAATAGCATGAATTTACAATATTTGGGAAATGAATTATAGGGATATAAAAATCATGGTCCGCCCATTTTATGATCCAGATCTCTTCATATTCAAGCCAATGAATTATTACATATTCATCATATCATCAATGCATAACCTAATGAAAAAATAGGTTTTGTGAATATTTCATCATCAATGATCATAAATAATATATAAAAAGTATAAGAAATGAGTCATTGGAAAATTACATAGGAAAATTATAAGATACATCACTATATATTATTATAATTGAAAATTTTCTTCAAAATATCACCAGAATATTTATCATTGAAAATACACTTTTCATTTTGAAATCACTCTTGTTTAATTATACTATTTCAAATAATACATTCCAGTATTTTACATAGATAATAAAAATGGAAATTTTGAAATGATTTTTTAAAAAAATTCATTGGTCATGAGATTAGGGAATCCTTTTCAATTATAATATATTAAAATGAAAAAAAAACCCTTTCAACTATTTTTAGAATGTCGAAAATGTTTTATTTAAAATATTTATGCTATAAAATTATTCATTTTTTTAAATTTAAATATATTCAAAAATTGTGATAATAAACTTATTAGTATCTTTAAAATAATGTTAATAAATTTCATAAACAATATTATACATGGAAGAAAATAATTTTGGAAAAAAGCGGGAATGAGGGTAGATTTTAAGGAAAGACATATATTCTTGATTGATTTAGGTAGAAAGGGGGAAAATGTAATAATATAAAATAACAATATAAATTACTAAAGAGAATCTAAATAGATAGTGTTTTAAATATAATATCAATATAATTTAAAATAATGGAAATTTACCATATAAATTTCTAATAATAATTGAAATTTTAAAATAAACCCCATACCTCTAGTATTGTCTTTATACAAACATGTTAAAATCATTACTTTATTAAGAAACACTGTTTGGATTATGAATTAATATGTCAAAGGGACCTATTATTATCAATATATATTTTCTAGGATATGGGTAGTGACATTAAGAAACTACTTGGGATGGATTGCGATCTCTTTAAAGGTACATGATTTACGGAGAAGAGTGGGAGGAAGTGTCCTTTTATAGGTGTGTCGGAGGACACACATTGAATTTTTCATAATATTAAAATATGATATTTCTATACTCTGTCTGATTACCTGAAAATTACACATATTATGATATTAAATAATAATGGTTTTATATTTTTTTATATTATATGATTTATTGATGTTTAGGAGAAAATATCATCGCACTGTATTAATTGAACCCAACCCATTTGTAAACCAATTATAAAATTAATAGATAAGACCAATTTTTACTAGTCATTATGAAAAATAATTAACTTTGACTTATTAAATAATATTAAATATTATGAATTCAAATAGTGAATATGATTAATCAATTATTATTCCAATATGTTATTGAATTTATTGTAAAAATTTCTACATTAATAAGATAAAAAACAACTCTTAAAAAATTATTTTTTGTCTAAAAATGTTTTTATTGAAAAGTAAAACATAATTTCTATTATATTTACAGTAATTTTATTTTTTTCAAATAAATTCTAATTATATTTTTAAATTTATTAAATAAAAAATTTAAGCATATAAATACTTCAATGGAATAGAATTGTTTCATTAAAATTTGTTCTTCTCACTACTCCCAAATAAATTAAACTTGCTACATAAATCAAACAAAATTAAATTGATTCATATTTTTACATAGGGACTGGAATAAAAAAATAAGGTGGAAATTTTTATTATGATTTGTTAATAGAAATTGTAATGAAAACAATATTTGAAAAAATCATTTTATAAGCGTAAAATGATGTTACAAAAAATTTAACACTTATTTATTATAAACTAAATAATATCTTTTCAATATATAATACCTTTCGATATATATTTATAATATGTATATTTCCTTTAATACGACCAGTTGAATGGATTGGTCATAATAGTACACTACATTATAGATCATTTGGAATTATGATTGAATGTATAGTATGATGTCAATGGAGGTATATTTATTTAAAGAGAAATTTATCCAAGAACTCTTTTTATTATATTATAATTCCCTTATTATTACTTTTTCTAATAATTTTAATTAACAATGTTACAAAAAATGAGGATATATCATCTTCATTAGTTCCTAAACATCCCAAATAGAAGTAATTTGAGACTTTTTATTAATTACAATAATGTTATTGGTTACTATGACATATTAGGTCTGGTTATGTAAATTTTTGTTCGATGTAAGAATGCTTTTATAAATTTATCAAAAACAAAATACCCAATAGTGTCAAAATTGACAAAAAAGAGTTTATTAAAAAATAATATATTATTAATTCATATTCTATTCCTAAAAATATAAGGTTCGGCAAAAAACGTGAATCATGATATTTGTATCATTAATGGACCACTTGGGGGGTCCTTTGTATGTATATAGTCTGTTAATTAACCATATAATATTAAATTACATAGAGACATCGTAAATGTCAAACTATTTAATTAAGACTTAAATATAAATGATAAGGCAAATATTGTTTACCAAACATGTCTAAAATCTATTGGTTGAAAGGATTTCAACCCATCCCCACCTTAACCTTTAAATAATCCACTTTGGATCCATTATAAATCAAATAGGGATTTTTTATAAATTAATATTTCTTGCTTTTCCAAAGGAGCCCCTCACCCCTCTTATAAAAGGGCACTCCCCCTTCTCTCTAATTCACACCAAAAAAGCCTTTTGGATCGGCCAAAACCTACAAAAATATTCTCTCAACTTCCCTCACTTCAACCTAGAGGCATTATTTTTATCAAAAAGCCAACCTATGAATCCCTTTTGATCAAATCAAAAGGAAGAACCCGTAGAAGAGGTAATGTATTGACCACCCTCTTTCAAGTTCCTTTCTTCATAAACATCTTCTCTGTTTCTTATTTCCATTCTAAAATTATAAATCCAGTATATTTTATATAATGTGATTTTATTATAAATATTCTACAACCATATTCAGTATTCCATCCATCGTTTAAATGACCTGTCACCATACGTGTGTATGTACGGCTTACCGTCTCCATGTCGTGCTGTAATTGTTATTCAAAACATTATTATTTGGATGGGTATGATAAGGATGTGTAATTGATGTAAATAATAAAAATAACATGATAATGATTTTGGATATATGATAAAATATCCATTTATATATTATTCTAATATGAAAACATTGATATTGTCGCTCGTGCGTACGTAAGGACTACCGTCTCCACGAACACGATGAGATTCATTCCTCAACGTATCCATTCAAGTATAATTCTCATTTGGTGATTAAAAATAATATTTATGGACTTGATATAATTCTGAATATGAATTAGATAAAACCTATCCACAATAAACATGACTTATGTAACAAAACATATAAAAGAAAACGAGTATGTGAACACCCGAAACAACGATAATACTAAGATAGTATTAAAGAAGAAATATTAAAAGATCTTATATGATATCATATTTATGCACATGATTCTTGTATAATTTAATAAAAAAAATTAAATATTATAAAGGAAGTTAACATTCCATCAAGGAAAAGTACGAGGTAAGGGATTATTTCCCAATCTCTTCATTAATCGAGGTTGTTTATATGTAATTATCTACTGAGACTTCTTTATCATCCACATCCACGTTTCGTAAAAATGAATTTAAAATAATTCTTACTATTTTATAGAATATGTGTTAAAGTCATCTATATCCTTTTTTGAATTTTTATATAGGAATATTTCCGTCGTTTTCAAAACATGGTCCTTTTTAACCTTTTCAACAAAATTATGGTTAGAATGTTTTTTTAACTTATACGGAGGGTGTGGCTATTTTCTGCCATTATAAAATTGTCGAAGAATCCCTTAAAATATTATAAAAATATTTTCAAATTAAGTGTTTTATTTTATAATTATGTGACTCTTAAATGAATTCAAAATAGAATGATATATTTCTCTAAAAAAGGTTTTTATTTCATCTATGTCAACATCCTTTGATGGATTTTATGATTATTTGGAGTTGATTTATTATAATACAAAAATTACATATTGTATTGATGGTTTTGTGGTATGGTTGACTGTGGATGTGCTATTTTTATACCATTCCTGATTTATGGTTAATGTATTGACATTTTGTATTCTATTTTTAATAAAAATGTTTATGATATGTTTAAACTTTTTCATATGAGGAATGTATTGGACTTTGTAAGTGACGGGTGGAGCCTACTATAACTCCTCGATGCATCGGTAGGTCTCATGAGACAACTAGATATGAAATTGGACGAGGACCTTTCCCAATTTGATTAATGGTTTTGGCTGAGGCCTTAATCATTTTTAGATGTATTGGCCGAGGCCTTGAAAAAATGTTTCAGAATGTCCTGCATTATATATTTTCTCATTATGAAAATAATATTGATGGGTCATGTGGTCATTCGACAAGTATAATACCCATGATTACGTTTTATTATGGAATTATTTACAAATCTTGTATTCTTTCCATAAAAGTATTCATGTTTTTAATTTGTAAAGGCTTGTGGTTTCAATTATTTATCATGCTTAATATTTATGTCATTTTCCACTCTATTACTTACCCTTACGAAGAATTTTAGGTCCCCCTTTCTTATGTTTCATTTTCTCAGGATATGAATAAGTAATTTATGAGTGACCTACAAGAATAATCTAGGAGGCTTGGATGTTTTTAATGAAATATATTTGTGTTATATTTCTCATCTAGCTTAAATTTGAACATATGTATGTATCTTGTTTCCAATAATAATAAACTGATCGGTCTTTTGAGACATGATTTCCTTATGATCATTCCAATGTTATGTAATAATACACCAACTCTAGGAAACTTTGGTCGGGGTGTTACATTTGGTATTAGAGGATGTTTAGTACAAACCCTGGAAACTATATTTTGATAAACTCTTATTAGAGCACATTACCCTTAGATAATCATTGAGGATTTGTATAGAAGAATATCCTAGAATTTTTGTAAAGGATAGATTTGGTTTATTTTCCGATAAATACATCCATGTCTGGATACAAGTAGGTAGAGTTAACTCTAGAATAGATATACCTAGGAGTGAAAACTCTAATAAGGAGTTTTGGGATTGCTTTGGGGTATCCTGGTACACGACAACGGGCCTTTCTGCACTCTTTGTTACGACACTCTTGGGGGATATGCTTATGAAAATTTTCATTTTCACTAAAAACCATTATGAAGGGTTTATGAGTATATACTTCTCAATGAAAACATTTTTTATGATTATGGATTATATCCATAAACTGTTGAATTTATTTAAAGTGTTTTAGAAGTTTGGAATTATATATTTTGATCCGTAAACTAATCTAGTATATGTCATTTTTTAGAAATTGAGCCTAGTGTAAGAAATGGAAACCATATAAATGAACGCACTCCATGTAGGGATTTAACTACTCTTCATGATAATTATAGTGGAGATGGTGATGCAACTGGTTTTGAACATCTAATCACCATACTAGGACAATTCAATCATGTTATGAATAATAACCTTACCCGTATGGAGCACCCAACCCACAACATGTAGGATCAATGTTATATCGCTTTATGAGGAAACATCCACCGACATTCAATGGGAGTGAAAATCCATTAGTGGCTGAGAAATAGATAAATTTCTTAGAGAAAATATTCCCTGCCTTAGGAGGTAGTGAAAAGGAAAAAATTATCATGGTTGTTTACTACCTCACTAGAGATGATGATCAATGGTGGTCATTGATTCAAAACATAATGGAAGATGATGAAGTTTCAAATATGGAATGGAGGGAGTTCAAATATATTTTCTAAGAAAAATACATTCCTCGTGACCATCGAGCGGATATGGAAAGACAATTTCTGAGTCTGATGCAAAATGAGGATGAGAATGTCGCTATGTATGAGGCTAGCATTACATGGTTAGGGAGACATGCATCAGATTATATACAAATCCCAAGAAGTATGATTAATTGTTTCATTGAAGGGTTAAAACAATTTCTCCATCGAGAATTAGTGTCACAATCCTTCTCATCATACGAAGATATTGTCTCATGTGCTATCAAGACAGAAAAGGAATTATCTAAGTCTTATGACTTTAAATCAAAGCAAGAGAAGAAGAGATCTGCTGAACACTCTGGGAAAGGAAATAAGGAATCAGGGAAGAAGGGAAGAATTGAATTTACACCCTGTGATAATTGTGGATGAAGCACCATGGTGCCTGTCTAAAAGGAAAAGGAGTATGCTAAAAATTTGGATAGAAAGGCCATCTACCTGGTGATTGTAATGGAATGAAAGATTCTACCAATGTTCAATGCTACAATTGTAGATATATGGGACATTTTGAAAATTAATTTCCTAAGAGTCAGGGAATCTTACCCCAGAAAAGGCCAATGGATCAAGGCCAATTTTATGCAATCACTAATGATGAGTTTGAAGCCCCGAATGACGTAGTGGCAGATAATTTAATTGTTTCCTCAAGATTATAAAATGAATTATTTGATTCTGGGTCATCTCATTTTTTCATATATTCCCAGTTTTCTAATAAAAATAGATATTTCTAATTCGATTTAACAACGGAGTTGTCTGTCAAAACCACTAAGGAAAGTATCATTGCTACAAAGTTTTGTCAATTATTCCCCATTAAGGCATATAAATGTTCTTTATCTGCTGATATCATTATCATACCTATGATTGAATTTGATATAATCATCGGTATGAATTGGATTTCGAACCGCAATGTGAATATTTATTAGAAGAAGAATGAGGTTACGATTCTTGATGATGATGATAAGGAAAACCTTATCTTTAGAGAAGAATCGTCACCACCTAATTCCAATCAAGATCCACCCCTAGTAGCTCAACTAAATTCAATTATATGGGGGGAATAGAATGAAATAACGATGGGTAAGGAATGAAATGTTCAAACAGAGGATGAACATATTGTGAGAGAATATATTGATGTGTTTTCAGAATATTTACCCGGTCATCCTCCAGGGCGAAAAATTGAGTTTTCGATTGATTTAATTCCGGGTTAAAGGCCCATATCGAAGACCCCTTATATAATGGACATTATGGAATTAGTTGAACAAGAGAAACAACTAGAGGAATTTAGTAATAAGGGATTTATGAGCCCTAGTGTTTCTCCATGGGGAGCCCCATTCCTTTTTGTTAAAAAAGACGGATCTATGAGGTTATGTATCGACTACAAGGATATCAATGCTATAACAATAAAGAACAAGTATCCCCTACCTCTCATTGACGATTTATTCAACCAACTGCATGGAGCTCAATATTTTTCAAATATTGACCATAGATCTGGATACCATCAGTTGTGTGTGAAGAAGGAAGACATTCTGAAGACATCATTTCGAACCAGGTACTGTCATTACAAGCTTACAGTAATGACTTTTGGTTTGACTAATGCACCCTCTGTATTCATGGATCTAACGAATAGAGTTTTCAAGGAATATCTCGATGATTTTGTGTTTGTATTTATTAATGATATCTTGGTATACTCCAAAATCTACGAAGATCATGAAAATAACTTTCTCATCATCTTGAAGACTCTTAGAAGTCATGAATTATATGGGATTTTTAGCAAGTGTGAATTCTATCTTCAGGAGATTTATTTTTTGTTCATATTATCTCTAAAGATAGAATCTTTTTTGATCCTTCTAAGACCAAGGAAATCTTAGAATGGCCAGCACCAACGAGTATAACTGAGGTAAGTAGTTTTATTGTTCTAGAAGGTTATTATCGGCATTTTTTCCAGAATTTTGCCTGATTGGCTAACCCATTAACAATTCTCACACGTAAAGGGTATAAATTTGATTGGAAAAAAGATTGTGAAAATTGTTTTGAAGAACTGAACGGAAGATTAGTCAATGATCTTTTATTGACTCTACCATTGGGGAATGATGGGTTCATTATTTATAGTGATGCATTGAAGAAAGGAATTGGTTGTGTCCTTATGTAGAATGATAGAGTTATTATCTATGCATCATGATAGCTGAAAATTCATGAGAAAAACAATCCTCCTCGTGATCTTGAGTTAGCTTCTATAATCTTTGCTTTGAAGATATGGAGACATTATCTCTATTGTAAAAAATGTGAGATTTATACTTATCACAAGAGATTGATGTATATTTTCTCACAGAAAGAACTCAACATGAGGAAAAGGATATGGAATGAACTACTCAATGATTATGATTTCACGATACACTACCACCTGAGGAAGGAAAATAATGTGGCAGATTCTTTGAGTAGAAAGGATCATGGAGTTTTGAACAAGATGAGAGTGGAAAAGGATCCTATATACATGGATCTAGTAAAGATGGATATGGGAATCACCATGGAAGGTGAAACATCAATACTTTTTCAAATTGAAGCTAAACCATCTTTAGAAGAAAAGATAAAGAGTTCTCAGACCGGTGTTGAAGAGTTTCAAAAGAATATAAAAGCTGTGAATGATGGGAGATTGAGTGACATTGTGTATGAAGATGCTATTTTGATGTTTGGGAAGAGGAATTGTGTTCCCAATATACTTGTTCTAAAAAGGGAATTTTTGGATGAATCTCATAGTTACAATTTCACTATACACCCTTGGAGAACCAAAATGTATAGAGATTTAAGGGAACATATTTGGTGGGGAAACCTGAAGAGGGAGATTGGTGATTTTTTGTCAAGGTGTATGGTTTGTCAACAAGTGAAATATGAAAGCCAACAGCCTAGAAGATTCATGTATCCTCTTCCCATACCTGAGTAGAAATGGGATAATATCAAGATTGACATTTTAATGGGACTACCAATGACTCGTAGAAGGAATGATGAAAAATGGGTCATTGTTGACCGTCTTACCAAGTAAACACATTTTCATTCTATAAGGGAGGATTTACCACTTTAATGTCTAGTAAGAATATATATTAATGAAGTTGTGAGACTTCATGGAGTACCACTATCGATTGTTTCTGATCATGATCCACGTTTTACTTCAAGATTCTGGAAGAGTCTTCAGAAGGCCTTGGATACTGAACTTCATTTGATCACTGCCTACCACCCTCATAATGATGGACAATCAGAACGGACTATTCCATCCATAGAAGACATGTTGAGATCATGCTGAATTGACTTTCAGGGTATGTGGGACCAATATTAAATCTGGTAGAATTTTCCTATAACAATAGCTATTATTCGATTATTCTTATGGACCCTTGTGAAGCGTTATACGGTAAGAGATGTCGCTCACCGACCTATTGGGATGACTTTGGTGAAATAAAACTTGTAGGCCAAGAACTGGTGGAGGAATCTATGGAAAAGGTGAAGGTAATCCAAAACCACATCAAAGTAGCTCAAAGTCGGTAGAAGATCTATGCCAATAACCAAGGGAAGGATTAGGAATTTCAGTTAGGTGATCATGATTTCATGAAGGTATCTCCATGGATGGGAGTTATACATTTCTTTAAGAAATGTAAATTGAGTCCCATGTACATCAGACCTTTCGAAATTCTAGAATGAATTGGGGTTGTAGCTTATCATTTGGAAATTCCACCAAGACCCTCAAATGTTCACGATGTGTTCCACGTATCACTATTGAGAAAATACTTGCCTGAACCAATGCCTGTAGTCAATTACGAGAAATTAGAAATGGAACCTTATTTGTCTTATTGCGAAGAGCCCATCAGGGTTCTTGATACAAGAGGACAATTGCTGAGAAACTAGACAACTCTTCTGGTAAAAGTTTTATGGAGAATCCATAAGATGAAAGAGGCAATGTGGGAAACCGAGGAAAATATGATGAATAACCACCTGAGACTTTTTATGGTATAATATTATAGATATTTCGAGGATGAAATTTTTTGAAGGATGGGAAAATGTAACACCCCAAATTCCATGGTACACTTCCCTTTGAATAATACAGTAGCGTGTGTTGTACGCAACTTCATGTTCTAACACACACCACAACTAATCAAACTAGCCGTTATAAATAGTAATACACACTTTGTGAAATTTTATAAATTTTAACTTTCAAAATTGAATTCATTTTTGGATTTGGAATATCAATATTAGCTTACAGTGATTTTTTTGTATTTTTCTAAAAACATGTAATTTTTTATGAATAGTGAAAAAAAAACACTGAGTTATTGTTTAAAACCGAATTTTTATTTAAATAATTATTTATATTATTTAAATTTAATTAAGGTCAAAATAGACACATCATACCTATATTAGGTCAATGTAATTCATTAGAGTCAATTTATAATGATTTTAGATATATAAAAATTGCTTAGAACATTTCACCATCTTTTATCCATCTCCAATGAGAATTTCCAAATTCACATAAAACATAATATTACCACTTTTGTGAGTGGAATCTCAAAAATCAGAGAGACACGGTTGACATCATTATGTAAAATTTGGTTCAATGAGATGAAAATATTTTTTGGTGAATAGTAACTTTTTTCATCTATTTAGCACGATTAAAAGGAAATATGGTAATTAAGGGTAAACATTTTATTTATATAACCCTAAATCATGTCCAAATTCTATTGGACAGGTTTATCTCGACCAAAAACAACCTTATGAATAAAATATTATCATTTAGGTCCACATGGATTAGATTAGGACATTTATTATTATTTAATTCTAAGAAGAATTAAAAGAGTTAAAATCAATGTTTATTTAGTAATATTTTTTTCATATAGGTTTATAGAAAAGCTATATACAATTTTTAATATTCATTATAAAGCTAAAAATAGTTCCTACATAATGGTATTTTATTTTTAATTTTTATGCATTAAATAATTTAATTTATTTTTGACACAATAGTTCTGCAGTAATTACCTAATTAATGAAATATTAAAATAATTGATATTATAAATACACAAATAAATGTATTTTGAGACTTTTTATGAATGAAACTAATTTTATAGTTTAATATGGCATATTGGTACTGGTAATATGAATTTTATTCGAAGTAAGAGTGCTGTTATGAATTTATCAAAAACAAAATACCCAATAGTGTCAAAATTGACATAAAAGAGTTTTTAAAACAAATATTATATTATTAATTAATATTCTATTCCTAAAAATCTAATGTTTTACAAAGGACTTGTATAATTATAGGTGTTTCATTAATGGACCACTTGGGGGATTATTAGATTTATATAGTAGGATTATAAAACATATAATATAAAAATACAAAGGGACATTGTAAATGTCAAACTATTTATCTAAGAGTTAAATATAAATGATAAGGTTAATATTGTAACACAAAACTATCTAAAATCTATTGGTTGAAAGTATTTCGGCCCATACCCACCTTAATGTTTAAATAATCCACATTGGAGCCTTTAGAAACAGAATATGGATTTATTATATAATAATATTTCTAGCTTTTCCAAAGGAGCCCTTCACCCCTCTTATAAAAGGTCACTCCCCCTTCTCTCTAATTCACACCTTCAACGCTTTTTGGATCAGCCAAACCCTGCCCAAATATTCTCTCAACTTCCCTCACTTAATCCTAGAGGCATTAGTTTGATCATAAAGCCTACCTAAGGAGAACTTTTGATCAAATCAACATGAATAACCCGTAGAAGAGGTAATATTTTCACCACCCATTTTCAAGTTCATTTCTTCTTCAACTTCTTCATTTTTGATATTTCCATTCTAAAATAATAACTCAAGTATCTTCTATATAATGTGATGTTATTATAAATATGGTACAACCATATTCATTATTCTATCAATCCTTTGACTAACAAGTCACTATACGTGCGTACGTACGGCTTACCGTCTCCACGTCGTGGTTTAATTGTTATTCAAAACATTATTATTTGGATGGGTATGATAATGATATTTAATTGATGTAAATAATTAATTAACATGATAATGATTCTTTATATATGATATACTATCCAATTGTATATTATTCTAATATATAAAGAGTGATATTGTCGCTCGTGCGTACGTACGGACTACCGTCTCCACGAACACGATGAGATTCATTCTCCATCGTATCCATTAAAGTATAATTCTAATTAGATGATTAAAAATAATGGTTATGGACATGATATCATTCTGGATATGAATAATATATAACCTCTCCATAGAAAACATGGCTTATGTAACAAAACATATAAAAGAAAACGAGTAAGTTTACACCCAAAACAATGATAATACTAAGATATTATTAACGAAGCAATATTAAAAAATCGTATATCATATCATATTTATGTATATTATTCTTGTATAATTTCATAACAATGTTTTATCTATTATATAGGAGGTTAATATACCATCAAGTAAAAGTAAAATTTTAGGGTTTATTTCACAATCTCTTCATTATCTGAGGTTGTTTATATGTAATTATCTACTGGGACCTCTTTATCATCCAAATCAATGTTTCGTAAGAATGTATTTAAAATAATTCATACTATTTTATAGAATATGCATTAATGTAATTTATACCTTTGATTGAATTTTTATAATGGAATATTTCCGTTTTTTTCCAAACAAGATCCTTTTTAACCATTTCAAAAAAATTAAAGTAATAATATTTTTTACTTATACAGATGGTGCGGCTATTTTCTGCTGTTATAAAATCATTGAAGCTTCCCTTAAAATATTATAATATTATTTTCCATGTAAATTTTTTATTTTATAATTATGTGACTCTTAAATGATTTTAAAATTGAAAGAGATATTTATCTAAAAAGAGTTTTTATTTCATCTATTTCAATATACTTTGATGGATTTTATCTTTATTTGGAGTTGATTTGTTACGATACAAAAAATACATATTGTATTAAAGGTTTTTTGGTATGTTTTACGGTGGATGTTCTATTATTATAACATTCATGATTTATGGTTAAAATATTTTCATTTCGAATGCTAGTTTTAATGCGAATGTTTATGATATTTTTAAATCATTTCATATGAGGAATGTATTGGACAGAGTATGTAAGAACCCAGATCTTCGATTTAGGTATATCAATCCTTTCCTGGAGTTTTTCAGAAAATTTTGTGTTTCTGGAAATTTTTTAAGTAAACGACGTGTACATTATGAGTACACTCCATGTACTCCCTTGTCGCGCCAAGCGGTTTGCTGGCCATGTCCGGGCCACACACACGGTGTGTAGAGGTGATGTGGAGGCCGCTTAAAGCGGAGTACGGAAAAACAGAGTACACTCCATGTACCCCAGAAGTACATGCCATGTATTTTTTTTTCATAAAACGGACTGGGGTCGTGCCTGACGGACATAAAACACTCATTCGTCAGGTTCTTTATCCGAGAGTGACCTGTACAGCCGTGATTCTTCTCCGGATTCCTGAGCCTCCGTCTGATCTCTGTTTCGGCCATCGTCGAGTGCGTTGTATCAGTAGCGGTGAGTTCTTCCTTCTCCTAGATCGTTGTTTTCCAATTTATCCTCTTATTCAAGATAACATGGGTTGAGTGTGTTTGACGTTTTCTTAAATCCTCGACATTCTAAGGAGAATAAATCATCGTGGTTTACGTATATCGTTCTCCTAGCATCGAGGTAGGTAGATTGTGCCTTTCCGAAGGAAGTATGTGAACACTTTGTGCCAATTACACCAATACCCTTGAACGAGTTATTGCATGTTTCATGTTTTTCCTTTGTTGTTTACGTGCCTTGCTGATATTCCTGTATAGAGGTCATTTCTTGTGAATATGGTAAATTGTGTTTTGCTCTGGATGCTTTTCCATGCTTTTTTCTTGTTTGCCATTTTCCAGTTTCCATGCCTAGTTGTAGGATAGTGGAACTGTTGTACAATTATGTTGTTGTTCCTTAGAATAATAGCCAAGTATTTCATGAGGTTACTTGGGATGATACGCACGCTATTCATGTCTGTTATACACAGGGCTGTGAGAACCTAGTGTAGTAGACCATAGGGAGAATGGATGTATGGGCTTCTCTAGAGTGTCTTTACTTTACAATACACGACCACAGTGGGAATTGACATTGAGTTCTTCCTCAGAGAGTCATTAGATCCTTGACGTGGTTCATTGGTGGAATTGACGTTGAGTGCTTCCCCAGAGATCCTTTAGCACAATACGAGATTATATGGGGAATTGACGGTGAGTGCTTCCTCAGAGAGTCTATTCTTAGCTGAACCAGAGGGGTGAGACTGTGTTTGCCTCCAAGAGGTTTTCTACTACTTGTATGTTGAACCATAGGGGTTAGACTGTGAGAACTACCCATAGGTTACCTTTCTTATCTACTTTTATGAGTGGCTGTTTCTTGGTTGTAGATTATATGCTAGAAATTGTGGATTTCTACTGCCGTGTTTTATCCTGTTTACTGCTTACTGCCCTTTACCTACCATATATTGACTGACAATTAGGAATTGTTCTTCGGGTGGTTTCCTACTAGAACTTTGTCTCACAACCCTATTTGGTTCATCATTTTGGGCCTAAACAGATTATATTGTTTCATTTGTAGATAAGGACAAGCACCATTCTACATCCGGTACTTGACTTGATGTGGAACTAGAATGCATGGGCCCAAGCTCTGGATTGTGATGTTGAGGTGTTTAACAGTTTTATTTTGCACATTGGATTAGTATTGTATTCATCATTGTGACTTGTTTGGCTTCTTTCCTAGACATATGTATCATGCATCATTTTATATACATGTGTGTGTGCTCTAGTAGTTTATTATTAGTCTTCCGCTGTTATCGTTTACTCTTCTGTGAATGGTTATGATTTCTACGACTATCTATTTGTAATTCTTCTGCTGTGTAATATTAAAATGAGGGCATAGTTTCCCCACTATCACACCCAAGGCCCTCTCTACTAGTCAATAACCTTTGGCGTTTGGGTAAATGTGCTTGAGGCCATGTGACCTACCGGGTACGGGGTGCCTCTTGGTGGATTCCGTAACTGGGACTTTACAAAGTGGTATCAGAGGAGTTATTTTCTCTTGATTTACTCTTTGGAGCCATTAGCCAAGGATATGACAGATTCATTACTTGGTAAAAATCTATGCCCAGGAGTAGCTAACCCATGTATAGGGAAAAGCCATACTACCTCAAATATTGCAGTTTTATGGTTTTGATATTTAACAGTTGATATGATTTCACCCAGAGTCATTCACATGACTTGTGTTGTTATTGTTTTTACTATTCTGGCTCTAATTCTGTCACAACCTAATGAGATGTGGGTCTTCCATCTCATGCATTATATATGCACTTGTTACAAATCACATGCCATGCATTTTTTCCATGTCATCTAGGGTGCATTAGAAATTTCATGTTGTTGTGTTAGACATTCTATAGATTATGCATGTTGTTGTGATAGATTCATGATAGAATCTATATAGTTTCATAGAAAAAATGTTTTTTGCCTTGATTTTATGGATTCCAAGCATTGATTCAAGGGGAGTATGGTCCCTCACGAATCGGAGTTTGGAACCTTCATCCTCATTTTTCTGTGTTTTATGGGCTTCGGTGCAGTTTCAGAGCTACTGCTCTAAAAAACCCAGAATACACGTCGTGCACATTATATATACACGTCGTGTAATTTTAAACTGTGTCACTAACTGTGTGAGTAGAATCATGGGTTGTGAAAGAAAATCACTGGGGACACGCTGGGTACGGTATGTACATGCCGTGTAGTAGTAAGTTGTGTACCCGGTCGTGTCACGAACAACACGGGACAGTGTTATCTCCTTCTATACATAGAATGTTTGTTCGGAACATGCAATGTAAGGGTCATCCATGTACCCAGCCGTGTTGCTAACTACACGGGTCATGAAAAATCATCATGTACACGCCATGTTTGTTCGGAACACGACGTGTAGTATTTTCCTTGTAGACGGCCATGTAACTAACAACAATGGTCTTTGAAACCATGTCTACTACATTTTGTGTCTACCAGGGAATAGGTCATATAGACTTAGATTAAGGTGACTGTGTGGGTAACCATTCAAGGAGACACTGGCAAGGGAATAGAGATAAGTACACACCGTTTAGAGTTTATACACGCCATGTAGTCTTGTTATGTAAAACATGAGTGTTTCCTTATATTGTTTCCATTTTTACTCCTTTTTTCTCTATCATTGTTTTCTTGATCAAAGGTATGCTTTTGATCTTTTAGAGCCATGCCTCCGAGATCTCCTCCGGTTTTACGTCAGTTGACATCCAGTGATCAGACGCTATATATGGCAGATTAGGGACTTCCTGTCGATCCTCCCATCGGGACAGCCTTGGCACCGGCTATCATACCTGTTGTAGGCATGGATGCACAATTCAGGGAAGGATTTATGAGTATGATGCATACCTTTCAGAGAGCACCGCCTCCATACAGGACTATGGAATTTTGATGCGGGTTTTCCAGCAGCAGCATCGTCTTACTTTCTCAGGGGAAGGAGGACCACAGGCTGCAGATTCATGGCTGGAAGCCATGTTGACTATCTTTGAGTATCTAGAAACACCTCCAGAGAGTCGGTTCAAGCTTTCTACCTACATGATATTAGACTCCACCAAGAGATGGTGGGATGTCATCTCACAGGCGGGTCATTAGCAGGTTATGGCTTTAGAGGAGTTCCAGCGTGTGTTTTATGAATACTTCTACCCATAGACCCTTAGGGTCGATTGATCCCGGGATTTCATGAGTCTAGAGAAGGGTACTCTTTCTGTCATGGAGTATTCCTCTCGTTTCATCGAGCTAAAATGTTTCACACCCCTCTGGGATGGAAGTGGGGTGTTCTTGGCAAGGAAGTTTTAGGATGGTCTCTCACAGGAGATCTGCTCGCAGGTTAATATCTTCCAGTTGACTTCCATCACATCCATCGTCAACTAGGTACTGATTGCGGAGCGCAATCTTAGAGACTCCGGAGCTGCGATCCATGGCGGTTCTGCTTCCATAGCTAGTGTTCCTCTAGTTGACAGCATGAAGCGCCGTAGGGAGTCTACGTGCCATGATCTGAGGAGGTAGGATACATCTTCATGTAGCCAGGTGGTATGATACCAGTGTGCAAGGGTAGGGCACATGAGGCCACAGTGCCAGAGAGACCCAGTGGAGTGCCGATCTTGTGGAAAGATGGGTCACCTTCAGCATTTCTGCCAGGTTTTCTCACCAGTAGCTGTTGACGGAGTTTCTTCCATGACTCCCCATTCAGGAGCAGAACCACCAGTTTCTCACCAGTCAGGGAAGTGGTGTTCTTCCATCTATTCGGGCCTAGGTGGAGGTCGAAGTTGTGGTAGTCAGTCACCAGTCCTTCAGCGTCAGCAGGGAAGATCAGCTCAGAGTGGTCAGGTAGGGTCACAAGGTCGTGGGGTAGGCCAAAATTTTGTTGTGGAGTACACCCAACAAGAATAGGATCTCAGACCTTCTATTATTTGAGATACGGTTTTAGAACTCTCAGTTTTAACTTTAAATCTTTTCGATACTGGTTCTATGCACATCGCCATCTCTATTGCTCTTATGAGGAGCCTTGGGCTCTGTATCTATTCTTCTATCGACTTTTTGAAACTAGACACACCTTTGGGGATGAGGAAATGTAGTGTACATCAGTGTAGAGAGTGCACTCTCGAGGTTGTAGGGTATCTTTTCATATGGGATCTCTTTGTCCTATAGATTAATGGCTATGATGTCATTCTCGAGATGGACTAATTGGTTCCCTTCCAGTCCTTCATTGACTATTATCTCCATAGAGTGAGATTCATTTCACTAGAGGGTGAATATTTTATTCATAGAGGCGAATGGGTTGTTCAGGCGAGTCGAGTAGGACTCGAGAATCAGGGGATAAGAAGGGTGACAGCCCAGGTTACTAGTCATTATCTACATGACCATGGGACATCACAGTTAGACTTTCCTCCTATGGCAGATCATTTCAGGGATTTCTTTCCAGAGGAAATATCGGGTTTTCCTCTAGAGCGTGAGGTGGACTTATTTATTGAGCTCGTGCCAGGAATGGAATCAGTGTCCATTACTCCCTACAGGATGGCTACAACTGTGTTTCAGGAGCTCAAGAAGCAGTTGGAGGAGTTGTAGAAAAAGGGTTTCATCTGACCCAGTACTTCTCCTTGGGGTTCTCTTGTCTTGTTTGTGAAAAAGGCAGACGGTACACTTAGGCTCTATATGTATTATCGGAATCTGAACCAATTGATGGTCTAGAACCGGTATCCCTTGCCTATAATTTATGATCTCTTCAACCAGCTTCGTGGAGCCCGTATGTTCTCAAAGTTCGATTTGAGGACCGGTTATCATCAGTTGCACGTTAGACCCTCAGATATACCTCTAACAGACTTCATGAGCAGGTATGGTCTCTAAGAGCATACAGTTATGCCATTCGGTCTCACGAATGCCCCAGCTGTTTTCATGGAACTGATGAACCGAGTGTTCCATCCTTACAAGGATAATTTTTTCGTGGTCTTCGTGTACAATATCTTGGTGTACTCTCACACTCGACACGGCCATGCTACCCACCATGAGATCATTCTGAGTACACTAAGATATCATCAACTTTATGCTAAAATCTCGAAGATTTACTTTTGAATGGACCAGATTCACTTCTTGGGTCACGTCATCTTAGAGGTAGGAGTATCTGTGGTCCCAGATAAAGTGAAAGATTTAGTTTCTTGGGAGAAGCTGAATAATGTTTTTGAGATACGAAGTTTCCTAGGACTGGATGGATACTACAGATGCTTCATTCTGGAATTTTCACTCCTAGAATCACCTTTGACAGGTCTGACAAAAAAGAGGGCGATGTTCTTATGGTAAGATTCTTATGACTCAGCCCTTTAGGAGCAGAAGAGAAGGTTGACGTCAGCACCGATACTAGACTTCCCAGATCCTGGAAAGAGCTATACTATTTATTGTGATGCTTCAGGTATCAGACTGGGCATCTTGCTTATACAGGGAGATGGATTCATTGAGTACGGGTCGCGGTAGTTGAGGCCACATGAGAGGAACTATCTGACGCATGATCTGGAGTTGGTATATTTTGTGCATGCCTTACGATGTTAGAGACATTAACTTCTGGGAGAACACATTATGGTTTTCACTGACCACAAGAGACTCAAGTACATCTTCACTCTACGTGATCTGAATCTATGACAGAGCAGGTGGGTCGAGTATCTTTAGACTTTTGATTTCACGCTTTCCTATATGTCGGGAAAAGGCAATGTAGTGGCAGATGCGTTGAGTAGGGGAAATCAGATTTAGGAAGTTCAGGAGGCCAGCAGTTAGTGGCATCTTATGGATATGTTCTCTGAGATGCATTTGGAGATGCCCGACAGACAGGGACATACTTTCATATCTTTTGTAGTTGTTACCTCTACACATCTTGATTGGGTACGACTGAGGCAGCTATCATACTCAGAAGGCTTAGTCTTGTGGGAGAGTGTGTCAGGAGAGGACCCTCCTCCAGGATGGATAGTGGGTGAGGATGAGATCTTGCGTATCCAGGGGAATTTATGGGTGCCAGCAGACATACACGAGGAGATGATGCGGGATTTCCATTCCTCATTATGGGAAGTTCATCCTGGCATCACCAAGATGTATCAGGATATTCATCTCTAGTGACGGTGGCCAGATATGAAGAGGGATGTTGCTGGTATCATCTTGAGGTGTTCTATTTGTCAATAGGATAATGCGGATCATCAGTGACCAGTAGGACTTTTAAATTATTTACCCATTCTGGAGTGGATGTGGAACGATGTCTCGATGGACTTCGTGATCGGATTGCCGAGGTCACCTCGATGGAACGATGTTGTTTGCATTGTCGTCAACAGACTTACAACGGTTTCTCACTTCTTACCGATCAAGTAAAACATCAGTGTTGATGATATGGGATAACTTTACATCAGAGAGATTGTATGTCTCCATGGAATTCTACAGTTTATTGTTTAAGAAAGGGATGCACGCTTTAATTCTCGGTTCTGGCAGGGGCTTCAGAGGGCCTTCGGTACACAGGTACTTTTGAGTACAACATACCCTCCCAATACAGATGGCCAGTCTGAGCATATGATCCAGGTTCTTGAAGATATTCACCAAGATTTCATTCTAGACTTTGGTGGTTCTTGGTAGAAGCATATCTCAATGGTGGAGTTAACCTACAACAAAATTTTTAAAAACTATTAAAATGGAACCTTACGATGCTTTGTATGGTAGGCCATGCTGATCACCTTTATGCGGGCTGGAGGTAGGAGAGGCAGCTTTGATGATACCTCATCTTTTTAGGAGACCTCAGAGCAGATAGATTTGATTCAGAAGAGGATGGTTACATGATAGTCTTGACAAAAGTATTATGTTGATCAGCAGAGACGACCTATGGAGTTCGAAGTCGGGGATTAGGTTTTCCTATGTGTCTCACCAAAATTGGGACACAAGAGGATTCAGAGACAGGGTAATATTTCACAGTGGTACGTCGGGCCGTTTGAGGTATTGGAGAGGGTTGGTCCATTTTCCAACTGGTTGTAGTTAACTAAGATGTACCGATCCATGCACAACCTCTTCCATGTATCTCAACTCCGACGTTACTTTTTCCGACCCGTGTCAGGTCTTTCAACCTGAGGAGGTTGATATCGAAGTGGATGTGTCATTTGAAGAGCATCCCATCTGGATTTTTGATCGTAGTATGAAGGTTCTCTGTGAGCGGTCGGTTCCTCTAGTATGGGTGTTATGGTAGCACGGGCGAGTACAGGATGAGACCTGGGAAAGGGAGGATTATGTGCAATCGCAATGGATGGAGGTGTTTTGGGTTTCTTCTTCTCCACCTCATTAGGGAAATTCGGGGATGAATTTATTTAAGGGGGGAAGTTTATAAGAACATGGATCATCGTTTTAGGTATGTAATTTCTTTCCTGGAGTTTTTGAGATAATTTGGGGTTTTTCGAAATTTTTGAAGTACACATCATGTACATTCTAGGTACACACCGTGTTCTCCCTTGTCACGCCAAGTCTTCTACTGGCCATGTCCAGGCCACACACACAGTGTGTAGAGGTGATGTGGCGGCTTCTTAATGCGGAGTACTGAAAAAAAGAGTACACGCCGTGTACCCCAGAAGTAAACACCATGTATTTTATTTCTTTTTTATTAAATGCATCGGGGTTGCGCCTGAAAGACATAAAACACTCCTTCTTCAGGTTCTTCATCCGAGAGTGACTCATACGGCCGCGATTCTTCTCTGGTTTCCTGAGCCTCCATCTGATCTCTATTTCGGCTGCCGTCGATTGTGTTGGAACTACAGCAGTCTGTTCTTTCCTTTTCAAGAGCTTCTCTTTCCAATTTTTCCTCTTTTTCAAGATACTATGGGTTGAGAATTTTTTATGTTTTCTTAGATCCTCAACGTTCTTAAGAGAATCAATCATCGGGGTTCACGTAAATCGTTCTCCTAGCAGTGAGGTAGTTGGTTTGTGCTTTTCTTTAGGATTTCTGTGAATATTTTGTGCAAATTCAACCAATTCCCGTGAACGGGGTATTTCTTGTTTCTAGTTATTCTATTGTTGTTAGCTTTCCTTGCAGATATGCATGTGTATAGGTCATTGCTTGTGAATAGGGAAAATTGTATTGTGCTCTGGATGCTTTTCCATGCTTGTTTGCTTGTTCGGCATTTTCCAGATGACATGACTCATTGTAGGATAGTGGAACTGTTATACTGTTCTACTGTTGTGCCTTAGAATGATATCCAAGTAGTTCTTGAGGTTTACATGGGCCGATACGCGCACTATGGATGTTTGTTTTAAACAAGGCTGTGAAAACGTATTGTAGTGGACCATAGGGAGAATGGACATAAGGTTTTCTCCATAGTTTCATTAATTTATGATGAGAGACCACAGGGGGAATTGACATTAGTTGCTTCCTCAAAGAGTATGTAGATCCTCCACATGACCATAGTGGGAATTGACATTGAGTTCTTCCCCAAAGAGCCTTTAGCACAATACGATACTATTGGGGGAATTGACAGTGACTGCTTCCTCAGAAAGTCTATTCTGAGCTAAAGTAGATGGGTGAGACTGTGTGTGCCTCCCAAAGGGTTGATAGTACTTATAGGTTGAACCATAGGGGTTAGACTGTGATAAATACCCTGAGGTTACCTTTTTCTCTACTTTCTTGATTGGATGTTTCTTGTTTGTAGATTATATGCTAGAAACTATGGATTGCTACTCCCGTGTTTTATCATGTTTCTGCTTACTGTTTACTACTTATTTGTCCTTTACCTGCCATATATTCACTAACTGTTAGGCACTGATCGTTGGGTGGTTGCCTATTGGGACTTTTTCTCACACCCTGTTTGGGTTATGATTTTGGGCCCAAATAGATTATATTGTTGCAGGTGTAGATAAGGGCATGAGCCCTACTACACCAGGTACCTGACTTGTTGTGGAGTTGGAGAGCATGGGACCAAGAAATGGATTGTGATGTTGGGGAGTTTACCAGTTTTCTTTTTCACTTTTTTTTAGTATTGTATTCATCATTGTGACTTTTTTAACTACTTTCCTAGACATATGTATCATGCATCATTTTATATACATGTGTGTGTGCTCCAGTTTTTTATTGATAGTCTTCCACTATTATCGTTTACTCTTTTATGCATGGTTATGATTTCTAAAGTGATATTTTTGTTATTCTTCCGATGTTTACTCTACCAATGAGGGAATCGTTTCCCCACTATCACACCCAAGGCCCTCGTAGCTAGTCACCAGCCTCTGGCATTTGGGGAAATGGGCTTTCTTCCATGTGACCATCTGGGTACGGGGCGCCTCTTGGTTGCTTCTAGAACCGGGACGTTATGTAGTAATTGATGAGTGGAGCCCACTATAGATCCTCGATGCATCAATATGTCTCGTGAGATAACTAGAAGTGGAATTGGCTAGGGCACTTTCCCAATTTGTTTTATGGTTTTGGCCGAGGCCTTAATCATTTTTAGACGTATTGGTTGAGGAATTGATAAAATGATTCAGAATGTCTGGCATTATACATTCCTTCATTATGGAAATAATATTGATGGTTCATAGGGTCATTCGAGTAGTAGAATACCCATGAGTATGTTTTATTATTGTATTATTACTCAGCTCAAATTCTTTCCATAAAAGTATTCTTGTTTGTTATTGGTAAAGGATTGTGGTTTAAATTATTTACCATGCTTAATATTTATGTCATTTTCCGATGTATTACTTACCCTTACTGAGCATTTGAGCTCACCCCTTTCATATGTTTCATTTTCCTAGGATATGAAGATGTAGTTTATGAGTAACCTGCATGCATAATCTAGGAGTCTTGGATGTTTCTAATGAAATATATTGGTATGGTATTTCTCATCAAGCTGTAATGTTGAACTTATGTGTGATTTTTGTTTCCAATAATAATAAACTGATCGGACTTTCGAGACATGATTTCCTTGTTATCATTCCAATGTTATGTAATAATGCACTGAATCTGGGTAACTAAGGTCGGGGTGTTACACCTTATGTAATTATACCCCTCATTCACTTTCCCACGGTGGTAGTGTATTGATTAGTCAATAACATTAATAAATTATTACAAACACTCTGGGAGTGTATTAGACTATTTTTTTAGGAACATATTCAAAATTATTTTCTTATAAGTATATATAAAATATCATTCACTATTATGATAATTCTGAAATATTATCTGTGAACAAATTACTATGACCAACCATAAATCAGAAATATAGTAATTTTTTCATTAATTTCCAATTGCCATGGGTTATAATATATCACCATATCATTATATATGAGAAAACATCACATACCTTAATTGATGCAACACTCTATATAAAACAACCTCATCCAAATTAAAGGTATTATAAAAATTAGTGAACCCACAATTTTTTTTAACTCCTTCAAATTTCCCCCGCCTTAATCATTCATCAATAACATAACTAACATCCAGGTTAACTGATTATGTAGATTTTATAACCCTCGAAAGACTTTCAAAAACTATCATTATAATCAATATAACCTAATAAAACTATAAACCATAGTCACTATGGATTTTTTTGAATTTTGTTCAATAAAATTCATTTTTTGAGGTATTCACTAATTATCCCTAAGTGGGAATTATAAGATAAATCAATGGAAATTAATGTATCTAAAACTCACACATGGTGAATTTTTCATACAAATTCTTTTTCCTCAGGGTCTTAAGCACAATCATCAAATGTTCCTCAGGATCATCTGTTTAATTTGAATTTATAATAATATCATCTATAATTATTATCAAAAACTAATCAAGGTAATCTCTAAATATTCTATTCAAGAAATACAATAAGATAATAGGATAATTGGTTATCCAAAATGGAACAACAACAAATTAATTAATACAATAAAAAATATGGATGGTTTTCGATGGAATACCTACCTTATTGTCTATAAATTGAAGATATATTAATGATATATTATTATTTAAAACATATTGATATCCTTGTAATTCGTTAAAATTATAAGGACCTGACCTTTAAACATTACATTATGTTTAATTAAAAGAATAATTCACATTGAGTATCTTCTTAAGTATAGTGTTTTAGAGAATTAAGACATAACTATTACATGTCAAAAGATTACAAAATAGACAGTTCTACTCAGTTTACATTTTTTCATAAAATAATGACTATTAAAAATAGGGTCATGTCTAGTTCCATGATATAGACATAATGACTTTTCTTTGATCCCATCCTTCACCCTATTCATCTTTAAGTCCTATAGAAAAACATTTCAAAATAGGGGATGAGAATAAAAATATCAGTAAGGTTTATAAAACAATGAAAGAAAACATTAGTACATAAATACATACAGAAAATAAACTCTTTTACTAACCTCAGAAAATCACAATATTTATGAATAACGCATAGAAATCATCTATCATAAAGGTAACTTGTGGAATCTATAACATACATACATTTTAGCTATCACAACTACATAGGTAGTTACATTCGAATACCAATAACATTATATTCCCTAAATATTTTAGGAGAAGCATTCGTGTTTACCTCTTTCATGTTACCCAATGCATTGGAGAGCTATCTCAGGCTCACCCACCCTAGGTTTATCACGGAACCACCGGTATACATATATAATTCCCAAGATCCAAAACATGATCGTAACACATAACATAAACCTAAAGGAAAGATAACATTTCCACACTGCAATAAAAATATAAAATTTCAATATATTAATGTATCAAACCCATTATCAAAACCATTATCAATACCATAAAATACATAAAATGTATTTGTTATTTATATTCCATAATGAAACACTACAACTTGTTATGGAAACCAAATATCAAATAATACTCTTGGTGGAGGAAAATGGTCATTGTCAATGTTTAAAAAACATTCCTTTATTTCATTAGGTAAAATGATTCATAAAAAAATATTCCCTTTCAATGAAATTAATAATTATAGGGGTTTTTACAATTTATAAAATAAAGTCTTGTATACAACAAAATATTCCTCAATGAAAGGAGATTGAGAAAAAGTCCCTTACCTCGGGTTTGACTAGACTTGATCTTTCATTAATATTCCGAATAATAATCTAAAGTCAATTTATAATGACTTAAGGAACTTTTTCAAGTCTTTTATTACTTTTATATAAGTTATTACCATGTTATAAACATTATGTAATCATTTAAGTTAATAACGGTCGTTTTGTTGATATTTGGTACTTGAGTAAAAAATGAACACCTTATATTTACAAGTTGTCCATGTGGTCCATAGTCCGTTATATCTAGAATGATATTGATTATTTAGATATCATATATATCATATATATCATATATATCTAATATATGTATATATATTTATAATAGTTCATATCATTTAGAGGTAATAAAGGAAATGCACCGTCCATGGAGATGGTAAGACATACATACGTATGAACACTACATTCATTTCTATTTATTATTTTAAATTAATTAAAACATAATTATACAAAGTTATATAATATTGAAAATATAATTTCAACTATAATATCATTAACTCCATCATTTACGCATCCCAGATATGGCATTAACCAGTCATTTCACCTTGAGGGGGAGGTAGCCCAAACTTCCTCAAATGAAATTATGGCTTTTACATATAATGGAAACCATAAATGTATGCGATAAAAGAAAAAAACAGAATCATAATGAAAAATAAAAATAATATATATCGTATATAAATATAGTGTCATTTTAATGGTCCCCATGGTATGAGGTAGGATATAATCGAACAATCATCATCCCGTGCGGCGTTAGTTTTCCATCCACAAAAATAGTATATTCTTCACCCATTTGATGGAGCAGTATGTAAGTATAGTTTGAATCCTTCTCAAAACAACATCACATTATATTGAGGATACTGGGTTTGTTTTAAACTAAAGTAATGAAATGATTCTTGGGGTCGAAGAAGTAAAATAAAAGAAAAGAATTTAAGATAAGCCGTTACCTTTAATTTGGGTAAATTCCTTTGGTTTGAACCAAAATGACTTCTTGAAGTGCCTTCTTCCTAAGGTATGTCTTCTAGGTGGAAGATATGGATTTAGAGAGCTTAATTGGGCAGAGTTTGGAAGATCCAAAAGTCTTGAGATGTGTGATTAATTGGATAGAAATGGAATCCTTTTATAATGGGGGAGGGGCTCTTTAGGAAGGTTTGCAAATATTATTTTATTATAAACCTCTATTCTGTTTCAAAAGATACGAAACCAATTAAAGACAAGGATAAGAGGAATAATGGTTGAAATAAATTAATCCAACATGAATTGGACAGGTTTTGGAAGTTATTTTAATATTTATGATCTTATTTATTTAAATTATTTACTAATGAGGTAAATACTGCATCATTATTGTGTCATAAATAATTTAATTTAATTTATGTCCAAAAATTATAAAAAATAACATTATATATGAAATAATTTTCGAATTAAAATGAATATTTATAGTTGAAAATATAATTTATATAACCACTTTTAAAAATTAATTTAATAAAAGATATTTTTTTGTCTTTTTTGTATTTATTTTAAATTCATTAATCTAAAGTGTCATTATCACTCATTATTGGCTCCATGGGGTCCCAAAATCGACCCAAATATGACCATGGTCGGATATATATATCAAGAAATATAATTAGGACACATTTTATGGTAATTTTATATTATTATTATAATATTGTTTTACCCTTATTTAATAGATATAACATTTAACCATGGAAAACTAAATTTTTACTGAAGTAAATATTTAAAATGTCTAAAAATTAAAGTTACCAAATTACACAATTTAGACATACTGATTACAAATATTGAATTCATTTTTTCAAATTCAAAACACAGATGTTGAAGAAATTAATTTAAAATTAAATATCTTTGTTAAAACAAATAGAGTGTTTTTAAGAAATAACAACTATCAAAAGATTGACACTTGTTTTTGTCCAATTTCAATGTAAAATTTACACTAATGACCAAAATCGGATTAAATGGTAAAAATATATTCTATTTAATCTTTAAATACAATTAAAAATAATAATATAACAATATAAATAAATTATATTCGAAGGCACTTTTGAATTAAAATACAATATTTTTCACTATTCATTAAAAAATGAACATTATTAGAAAAATACAAAAATATCATCCAATGAAATTTTTTTCCCGATTATAAAGAAGAATATTATTTTGTAAAATTTAACATATAAAAGTGAAAAAACTATATTTAATGAGGGTTCTCCATTAAATGGTGGTAAATCGACCTTTTAAAGGAAATTATTTCTAAAATTAGAGTCATTCACATTTTAAGCCTCTAAAATTTATTGGATCGTTGTAAAAGCATTTTTTAAACATATATATTAATATGTTAGTTATTTCTATTAATTACCTCCAGTACAATGGCTAGGCGTCAAATTCCATTTGAAATAATAATATTAAATTATTAGTGTGCAATGCAAGATTTCAAAGAAACCCGTTGTTGCATATCTGGTTTGCTATCGAACATAACAACCACATTAAAGTAAAATTAATGTTTAATTAAAAAATTTTAATAAATATTAAATATGTCTTACTCTTTATTTACCTATGATATTACATCCTTCCCCCCTTTTGGGAATTCTGGCCTCGTAATTTTACTTATCAAAATAATAGTGGGTATTTATCCATCATAGCATTTTTAGATTCCCACATTGCCTCTTCAACCATATGGCTTTTTCAAATAACATTGACTTGGTGAATTACCTTATTCTAAAACACCTGCTCTCTTCTGTCAAGAATCTTGACTTGTTATTCCTCACAAGAGAGATTCTATTCCAACTGAATTACCTCTAGGCTCAAAACATGTTATTGATCTGTCATATAATTTTTCTATATCGAAACATGAAAAACATTATGTACCTTGGATAAGCATGGATGTAAAGCCACTCGGTACGCAACTGATCCATCATTCTCCAGGATTTCATAAGGTCCAGTTAACCTCAGAATCAATATTCCCTTCTTACCAAAACACTTCACACATTCCCATGGAGAAACATTGAGAAAGACATGATCACCAACCTCAAAAGAAAGATCCTTCCTTCAGTTATCTACATAACTTTTCTGTCTGCTCTGAGATGTTCTCATGTTCTTCTAAATCAACTAAGCTTTCTCTGCCATATATTCTACCAATTCTAGTCCCATAAGCTTCCTTTCACCTACTTCATTCCAATAAGCTGGAGTTCTAAAATTCTTTCCATATAATTCCTCAAATTGAGCCATCTGTATACTAGAATGAAAACTGTTATTTTTTGAAAATTCAACCAAAGAAAGATGTTGTTCCCAACTTCCTTTATAATCCATCGAGCAAGCACATAATATATCCTCCAATGGGTGAATTGTTCGTTCTTATTTCCCATCTTATTGAGGATGAAAATATGTACTAAAATTTAATTCAGTACCCAATGACTTCTAATGGCCTTTCAAAAAGTTAAATGTAAACCAGAGATCACGATCAGATACAATGCAGAGGGGAAATCCATGAAACCTGAATATATATTTAACATACAACCAGGAAAGTTGATCTAGAGGCAATATATCTCGAATAGAAAGTAAATGAGTAGATTTAGTTAATCGATCCACAAAAACCAAGATTGCATTATTACCTCAGGATGTATTTGGTAATCCCACAACAATGTCCATGGATATATTTTACCATTTCCACTCTGGCACTCGTAAAGGCTAATGTATCCCTTTCAGTAAATGCCGCTCTGCTTTATCCTACTGACAAGTCAATCATTTCACAGTAAAATCCTCAATATCTCTTTTCATTCCATCCCATAAGTAATAATCTGATAGTTCTCTGTAAATATTATTACAATTAGGATTAACTTAAAACAAGGAACTATGAGCATTACATAGCATCTCGTTATTCAACTATGAATCACAAGGCACAAATAATATCTTTCCAAATCTCAAAACACAATCATTATCAATGTTAAATACTTGAAACATACCCTTCTTAACCAAAACTACCTTTTTCTGTAACTCATGTTATCCTTCTTTACTTGCATAATTCTGTCTGATAGAGAAGATCTCACTGACACCTGATATAAAACAGAAGAATTTTCTGGACCAACAACATCTTTTCCAAATTTTATCAAATAAAAAACCAATGTATCTTGTTCCAAATGTAAATTGTTTAATGAAGCATTACGTTTTTGACTCTAAGCATCATCCTATATATTTTATTTTCTCGTATGGTAATGGACCTTGCCATCATAATCATTTATTAATTCCAACCATCTACTCTATCACATGTTCAATTATTTTTGAGTGAATATATACTTTAAACATTTGTGATCTGTATATATATAAAATTTTACTCCATACAAATTATTCCTCCAAACTGTTAAAGAAAAAACTATAGCTTATAAATCCAAATAATGTGTAGGGTAAATTAACTCATGTGGTTTCAACTGACGTGAAGTATAAGCAATTACCTGATCATTCTACATTTGGACACAACCATGTCCATTCAATGAAGCATCACTATATATAACAAAGTCACCATTTCTAGAAGGTAGCGTCAAAACTAGATCACTCACCAATCTTATTTTCAATTCTTGAAAACTATCATAACATTATTTTTTCCAGATGAACTTAACACCTTTCCGAGTTAACTTAGTCATTAGACTAGATAACCATGCAATATTTTCCACAAACCTTCGGTAATAACCTACCAAACCAAGAAATCTATGGATCTTGATTATACTAGTGGGTATTGGCCATTCTTCAAAAACTTTTGTTTTAGTAGGATTAATAGTCTTGCCATTTTTTGAAACTATGTGACCAAGGAATGAAATTTGTTTCAACCAAAACTCACACTTTCTTATTTTCCCAAATAGTTTCTTTTTTTATGGATTGAATGAAAACCCTAAAATTAAATTCATGTTCCTCTTTACTTTTTAAATAAACCAAAATATCATCAATAAACACACCACACATATCACCTGAGTAAACATAGCCATCAATACAAAAAACTATTAGGTTCAAATTCCGACCATCTCAGGTTAATGATTTGGAAGGTCGTTTTCCTCTATATGGATTCCCAAAAAAATATTCTATGTTTCCTCTACAAGAAACCATTCATAACACAGAAATTTCATAGGTGAAGCAGCATGGTAATCTGTAATGGATATATCAAATAAATATTACAATAATTTATTTTATGGATATTAATTTAACAAAACCCTAACTCATATATTTGTCTAAACTGATCTCTGATACCAAATTTATGGACTCATCCTTAAAACATTACATAATATTGAATTAAATGAATAATTCACATTGAGTATCCTTTCAGGTTTATAGTTTTAGAGATTTAGGTCTTAACTATTACATATCAAAAGATTACGAAGTAGACAATTCTACTCAATTTCCATTTTTTCATAAAATAATGACTCTTTAAAAAAGTGACATGTATAGTTCAATGATTTAGATAGCATGAAATTTCATTGATCCCATCCTTGACCCTATTCATCTTTATGTCATGTGAAATACGTTTCAAAACATTGGATGATCATAAAAAAGCTCAATAAGGGTTATAAATCAAAGAAAGAAAACATTAGTTCATAAATACATACAGAACATGAACTCTTTTATTTACCTCATGAAATAATAAGATTTATCAATAACATATAAAAATAATAAATGATAAAGGTAACTTGTGGAATCCATAACATACTTAAATTGTAGCTATCACAGCTACATAGGGAGTTACTTTGGAATAACAATCCGAGTATTTTAAATAAATATATTTGGAGAAACATCCACATTTACCTCCGTCATGTTACCCAATGCATTGGAGAGATATCTCGGGCTCACCCGCCGTAGGATTATCACAGAACCACCCATATACATAAATAATTCCCAATAACCATAACATGATCATAACACATAACATATGCATAACAGAAATATAACATTTCCACATTGCAATAACAATACAACATTTCAAGATATTAAAATATCAAAACCATTTTCAATACAAAAAAATACATAAAAATTATATGATATTTAATTTCCATAAAAAAACACAATGGCATGTTAAGGAATCCAATGATCAAATAATTCTTGCGGTGATGGAAAAAGGTCATTGTCACTGCATAAGTTTAAAAAATATTCCTTTTTGTAGTTCAGTAAAACCCTTCATAAAAAAATATTCCCATCGAGTGAAAAGAAATGTCAAAGGGGTTTATACACTATATAAAATAAAGTCATATATAAAATAAAATAAGACTCAATGATAGAAGATTGAGATGATGTCCCTTAGCTCTTGTCTGACTTGACATGATTTTTCTTTAATCTCCTTAATAATAAACTAAAGTTAATTTCTAATAGCTTAAAAACCTTTTTAAGTTTATTATTCATTTTCCAACACATATTACCAAGTTATAAACATTATTTAATCATTTAATTTAATAATGTTCGCTTTGTTGATATTTGGTACTTGAGTCAAAAATGAACACCTTATATTTACTAGTTGTCTATGTGGTTAATTATCCATTATATTGAGAGTGATATTAATTATTTTGATATCATATATATCATATATATCATATATATCCAGTATATATATTTATATATTTATAATAGTTCATATCATTTGGAGGTAAGAAATTAAATGCACCGTTCATGGAGATGGTAAGCCGTACGTACACATGAACGCTAATTTCATTTATATTTATCATTTTAATGGAATTAAAACATAATGATACATAGGTGTATTATTATTATATAATAATATCATATATAATATCATTAACTCCATCATTTATATGTCCCACATATGGAATTCACAAGTCATATCACTTTGAGGGGGTGGTAGTCCGCACTTCCTCAAAAGAAATTATTTTGTTTACCCATAATGGAAACCTTAAAGGTATGAAATAAAATAAAAAAAATGAAGCATAAAGGAAACATAAAAATAATATATATCATATATAAATATAGTTTCAAATTATTGTCTACCACGATAGGCATCACTAGATAACCGAACAATCATCTTCTCGTGAGGCGTTAGTTTTCCATCAATATAAACAATATGTTCTTCACCCATCAGATGGTGCATTATGTAAGATTAGTTTGAATCCTTCCCATAACAACATCCAAGTATATTTAGGATATAGGTTTCATTTTAAAATAATGGAATAAAATGATTTTAGGGGTTGTATAAGTAAAATATAAGAAAATAAGTTAAGAGAAACTATTACCTTTAATTTGGGTAACTTCATTTGGTTTGAACCAAATGGACTTCTTGAAGTGTCTTCTACCAAATGTAAGGATTCTAGGTGGAAAAACGGGATATAGGGAGATTAATTTCATATAGTATTGAAGAGACAAAATGATTTAGTGGTGTGGTTAATTGTTTAGAAATGGTCTCCTTTTATAAAGGGGGGGAGGGACTCTTTAGGAATGTTTGCAAATATTATTTTATTATAAACATATCTTCGGTTTCTAAAGATCATAATCTCATTAAATATGATGATAAAATGACCCATGGTCGAAATAAATTCATCCAATAAGAATTTAACAGGTTTTTATGTTATTTTAATATTTAAAATCTTATTTATTTAAATAATTTCTTAATGAGGTAAATACTGCATCGTTATTATGTCATAAATTATTATATTTATATGATGTTCAAAAATTATAAAAAAAATACTATGATGTATGAAATCATTTTATCATTCCAATTAATATTAATAGAAGAATAAATAACTTATATAACCCCTTTTGAAAATTAATTTATTAAAAGATATTTTTTTTGTCATTTTTGTCTTTACAAAATATTAATTAATCAAAATTGACATTGTCACTCATAAGTGGCTCCATGGGATCCCAAAATCGACTAAAAGATTCACATGGTCGGATATGTATCATTCAATAAAATTAAAACATATGTTAGTATAATTTTATCTTATTATAATAATATTTTTCCCCTTTATTTAAGAGATTTACCCTTTTACCATGGTAAATAAAATTTATACTGAAGTAAATATTTAAAATGTCTAAAAATAAAAGTTACCTATTTAAAAAATTTGGACCTTATGATTCCAAATATGTAATACATTTTTCCAAATTCAAAACACCAAAATGGAATAAATTAATTTAAAATTAATTCCCATTGTTAAAACAAATAGCTTTCTTAGAAATAATAACTATCAAAAGATTGGCACTTCTCTATGTCCAATTTCAATGAGAAATTAATTACAATTAATAACATTGGATTAAATGATATATATATATATATATTTTAATTTCTGTTAAAAAACAATTAAAAAATATACCCATATAAATAAATTAGATTAAAATGATATTTTTTAATTAATATACAGTATTTTCACTATTCATTAAAATGATCATTATTAGAAAAATATCAAAATTTTATCCAATGTAATTTTTGTTGTCCCTATTATAAATAAGAATTTTATTTTGTAAAATTGTCCAATTAAAAGTGAAAAAAACAATATTTATATAGGGTTCACCATTAAAAGTCTGTAAATCGACCTTTTAAAGAAAACTTAGCATAAAATTAGATTCATTTACAATTTAATCCTCTAAATTTTATAATATATTTGTAAAAACATTTTACAAAAATATATAATCATATTTTAGTTCTTTCTATTCATTCCCTCCAATAAAATGTCTACCAATTAAATAAAATTTAAAATAATAATATTATATTATTAGTGTGCAATGTAAGATTTCAAAGAAACTCATTGTTGTGTATCAGGTACGTTATAAAACATAAAAACCCCTATAAAGTAAAATTATTGTTTAATTCACTAATTTTAGTAAATATGAAATATTTATTATTCATTATTTGTCTAGGATTTTGCAAAAATAATAATCATTACAAGGTAGATAAAAAATGTCTTTGATAGAGATCTAATTATATTATTTTTACAAAATGAAAAGATTCATTGACCCATATTTCTTATTAAGATAAAGAATTATTACACCCCATGATTATGAACAAGCGAATATTAATCATTTAAAAATATTACACAAGAGTTTATTCCATAATAATTACGACTCAACAAGGAACATCCTACATGAATACTTTAAATTAGGTGTAGCTTCAAATATAATAATTATTAAATATTTATCATCATAATTCAGAGGAAGATGAGTAATGTATTTATGAAATATATTAATATAATTCTAAAAAATATTAATATCATAAATATTGAGTTTCTCCACTACCATTTTATATAAAAATCCCTCATCAATTGTTACTATGTCCTATATAGAGGAAGTAATTTCCAATTAATCTTCATAATAACATTCACAAAGAATGAAAATAATCAATTTTCTATGACTATAAAACATATATTTTAATAAAAATAAATTGATATGCGATAAATAGATAGCTATCCAACCCATGCCCAATATATTATCATAATAAACAAGGGGATAATTTTAACATTTTTATGAAGAACATTCCCACAAACATTCATCTATGGTAGTTATAAACATGAGATTTAACCATCATAATAATGTACTTTTTTACTAATAACTCTATATATAATCATATTGATGGTAATATAATACCCTTAAAATCCATTTGATATAATAGGGTGAGTATAGCTAGAATAATGTAAATCATTATCCTCTCTAGAGTGAAATATAAGTATACACTTCAACACATCATTATCATACCCCTTATTGGATGTCATGATCTAATGAGTTTTTCCATATTATTTCAACTCTATTTGTTGGTGAGTCTTATAATAAAAAAACACTATAGATTATGAAATTAATTAACTTATTGCATAAATCATTGAATCTAAATAATTGGAAGATTGGTTGTAGTATTTACTTGTGCTTTATCTCCATTCAATTAATGGACTATATTCTTCCATCACATCTACATTTCTTTTATTGATTATTGGAATGAAAATATGATTCCCTATATTTCAAACCATTTATTAAATTTAAAAACATTGTACGAGTATAAATATATAAAAATAACAATGAATAATCATATATTCATGAAATGTTTTTATTTAATTAAATAATTCATGATATCATATCATCAAACTGTTATGGAATAGGATCAACCTATTTCATTTATAGACATCATCTATTCAAATAATTCATAATTGTTTATTTGTAAAATGTGAAATGACCAAGGAATGTCTTCCATGAGTTTCAAAATAGTCACATAGAATGTTTTAATTTTCAAAAAACTAGTGTCATGGAAGGGATATTTTCTACCAACTATGTTTATGGTTACTGCCCCAAAATAAATGTATCGCAAAACCAGTAAAAATTATTTCATCCATATAGGGAATAATTTATCCAAAAATCACATAATCAATATCTTCTAAAATGTTAAGGATATTATTATATACATAAACTTGTCCACATTTTTTCAATCAAATGTATCCATTAAAAATATCTAAATAGTAGTAAATCCTTGATATAATATCAACTGAGGAAGAATAAAACTATCATAAAGTAATGTTGCATCATTTTAGATATAAATTGATTAAATTTAAATATAATACACTAATATGAAATATAATGGTTTATTTTTTTGGAGACTACATATATAGTCATCTTATTTTATGAATTTTCATCAAATTCGCCCACCAATATCTTCTCACATTGTACATTACTTCGGCATCCCTACATTAAACCTTTCTTCAAAACTAGGATAAAATAAACATAAGAAAGGGTGAATATATATCCATTGTAAGGGGAAACATTAGATATATCAATCAATGATCAGAAGTGAGAACATTATTAAAATATGGGTATGTGAACATGATCATATGATACACTAATCATACACCATAATTCATGGATCATTAGACACAAATCATTATGTAAGGATTTATCATAAAAAATACATATATAACAAGTGGGAGAAGTCATAAATTATGAATTACATTATATTACATCATATCATAATTATAAAATCCCTGAACACCCACTCTAAACCCTGATAATTTAAAAAACATTAAATTTCAATAATTGGTATTAATGAGTGTGTCAATATATTATCCATAAAAAACATACATAATCAAAAGGGTATATAGGATGACTTATATATCCAATGCAATTTATATTATATAGTTTTATACTATTATGAAAATATATTATAAAAACTAAACCCATGACTTCAAGATAATATTTTCCCCACTTTACCCATAATTTAATACCTCAAAACAAGTCAACATTATCATCCATATGAAAAACATTTAGAAATATTTTTTTACCTCATTCTCGATACCATGGGGATAAAAAACATACATACTGTGAGTCAAAATGATTAGTTAGCATTAATATAATAATTAACAATTTATTGTAATGAATGAGTATAACCTTATCATAATTGTATACTGACATAATCAATTTATATGATCAACACATTAGTATATTGATACCCATAAATATCAGGATCATAGGGAAATAATATAGGATAAAATGAAATATCAGTGTAATAACAATGAGAATCAATAATCCTACCCATTGTGTTTTTTTATTATGATGAATGGAAATACTAAAAACCAATTAATGCATAAAAATGTGTCAGTATCAATTTAATAGTATCTTAATATTAAATTTTCATCATTTGTCAAAAATAAATGGATCCTAGATAAATCCATTAGAGAAATGCTCCATTAACTCTCTCCATCTTGTCTGTAATGATAATGATCATTACACATTTCATTAGAGTGTTATCTGGGTGCACCCATGATATAATAAATATTTGGTTCACTTGACACTATCTTGGAATAACCAACATATATTTTATATGGGTATGACAAGAAAAATCCATTTGAACAAAACAAATAATATATATTGGTCTCACATGAAAATATCCATATTCCCCCGTCATATATGATACATTGGTATCACAATAATAAATTTTAACACACCCATAAAATATGTTATATTATACTCAAATAGAGATATCTATGTTCACCAGTCACATATGTTAGGTTGAGGACACCCATGATAATAAAAAATTTACATGCACCTTTCATAAGAACCCATTTATAATTATTCTCTTTTTGACTTATTATTAATAGTGAATGTTCTTTCTTTTAATCATTTTCCCATATAAATGAAATTTTATTAATATGAGCCTCATAATCATTCCAAAAAATAATAATGATGGTATCAATACCCAATATCCCTAGTGGAGTGTATGTAACATCAAGGGTTAATATCTTTGACAAATACAAATTCACTAATAGGGTAATTTAAAACATTCTTTCAGAAAAAAAGTGTTTTTATTTTGAAATTTAATATTAAATACTACGAATTCAATTATATAAACTGAATATTGATTTCATAGTAATAATCACTTTAAACATAAAATTTAGGATTAAAATTAATTTATATTCTTTATAGTAGGATAAACCATTCATTATAAAAATGATGAAAAATAATATTCTTTTCAAACGTTTTGTTATATGAGTCTGAATTTTTTTTTTGAAAAATCATTTTAAACTATTTAATAAAATATCATAGATCCGGTAAAATAGATTTAGAAAATCATTTATTTTTATAAAATTTCATTTTTTGTAAAAAGTATTAGAAAACATGGATATTGAAAATAATGACACCCATTGTAAATAATAATGCATGATCATTATCACATAAAAATGAATTTATATGTGTTTTTTTGTCAATATGAGAGGAAATGAAAATAAAAAAAACATTATCCACATTTATGACAAGTAATGATAAATGATATGTGGTTCACTAATAATAGAGCATAGGATATCCTCTAATGTATCCTTGAATATGAACAGCCTCAAAAAATGAATATTGTCACATAAATGATCTTCCACTTTGGTACTCTCCAATTGTAAGCCTTTTGAATGAATAACAAGATATTATAAATTTAATTCAATGAATATTAATAGCTTAAAAATATAACATAATAATGAGTTAGTAGATATGCCTCATTAATGAAGATATTCTTTGATGAAGAGTGGAATGGTTTTTTAGGTTTTATTATGTATTCAGGTCCAGTATCACTACATTTCATTAGTTAAAACAATTCATTAGGTTAATAAGAACATTTATTTAAGTAGGATATATAGTAATATAACCCATTTCTACTATAGATGATTGTGAACATGCCCCTCTCCCACTATCAGTCGATATTGTTGAGAATGATAAAATTTAATCATGGAGTTTTTTCTTAGATTATATTCACTAGCATGATATTCATGTAAAATATGTTTTCATCATAACTAATCATAATGGAGTAATTCTATAGGCACTTAATAATGATGTTTTCTCATGTAAAATATAAAAAAATCACAAATATTTCATCTACAATATTTACAATAAAATAAATAAACATAATAAATATTTTGAAATAAATAATGTGATACTAAAATTGGGTGTGTTTCTTTATTGTAATTTAAATTTTCAAATTCATTCTTACAAATTTAAATTAATTATTCATTCTTATATCATCATAAAAACATAAAATGGGAGGATTTGTTGAATCACTAGATGAAATTGAAATGAAAATGATTTTTTATCAAATTATGAAGATTGAGAAGGAAATTAGTTCATTGGGACATTTTGTAGGGATGAACATATAATACCTTGTAAAACGAGGTTCATAAATAGTGTCATAAAGGGTGATCATGATCAACCAATCATAGGATTATTTCACGACACATTGATTTATTCTGGGATTTAATTTTTTAAAAACTCCAAAAAATCATATAAAATAATGCAACATAAGAATATCTTTGGTCACATGTTCATAATAGAAATTGATAAGATATTAAAAAAGAAAGAATAATTTTCTATTTTATTAATTTATCACATTGGGATCCTCATTTTTTTAACTGAGTTACACAACAAACTCGAAGTAAAAAGTGGTTTATTTTTAGTGGAATTACCAAATAAAATATACTATGATTACAGATTATTCCAAGTGTTCAGGATTCTTATTGAACATGTAATTATAGTTCAAGCATTGATAAACATATCTTTGGGACCCTTTGTTGATCTGGTATAATTCCTGTGAATATTTTTTGACTACTATTGTTTTTCTTCGATTCCTATTGGTGATTTTCATTATTTAACCATTCTTAATGATCAACTAGCTATTGTCCTTGATATTACATGGTTTCATCAACAGGGTTTCCAAACACTAAATGTATTATAAATGATATGAAGTATCCCTATAAATGAGTATTGAGACTGCGATTTACTACATACACTAATGAGGGACATGATCATAATGAATCTCCCAACATGATTAGAGGGATCTCCCATTCACGTCATCAATAATCGACACTAGATTTTTAATCATTATTGGGTATAAATATTATTCTATAGAAGTTATATTCAGATGTCCAATAAATTATATTTTGTATCATTTTTGAGATATAATGTTTTATGGTATTTCACTATATGTTATTATTTTTGATGATATTGAGATAATATAGAACAAAAAAGTACAATATATATAAATATATATGACTTTTAGAAATAAATAATTGTAAATATATCCACATAAAAGTAATAATATTTCATAATATATTAGAAAACACATGATTCATATAATCAAAACACATACAAGTTATTTATTTTTCACCATTAATGATATACTCAGTCATCAACAAGACCATGTTTGTATTATTATTGTCACATTACAGATTGTGGGTTCTTTGCAGACAAAATATACTTATTCACCATCCTGAATCTCATGTTCTTTTAGAATATCATAGGTTTTTAACATTTTAGAAGTTTTCCTATTTCATCATATTATATACTTGATTTATTATAAATAATAATAAAATTTAAAATCACTTTTTTCCTCATAAATATTTTTCAATGAGTCGCATTACAAATTATAACTTTTTATATCATTTTACACATTTTTATTGAAAAATAAATTTTAAAAAATAAATTTATAATTATAAAAATTAATCATTCTATCAAAAATATATTTGGGGGTGATAATTTTCACACCGTCCAAGACATACACTTTGCTTATCTTATCTTATAATGGAGTAACATTATTTCTCTGAGCATACAAAGGGCACATCAATTCAATAATGATGTACTCCCTCCAATAATTAACCCACATCATTGATTTGTAGGATTTTAGTGGGTACCACTGTGTTATTTTATCTTTATATATAATCACCTTATTTGAACCATTGTATATATATATATATGTTAGATACCCATATGTTTCATCTACTAAATATTGATATAATGATCACTCTCGAGGATAAACACATTTTCCTACCCCCATCAATTGTGGTTCTGGATGTGACATGTCATGTTTGTGGTGATTGGTTTGACTTAGTTCATATTTATCGAGTATTTATTATATAGGATGATGGTAGTTTAATCAAAAATAATAGGTTATGCATGATAGGTTTGTATAATAACATCCAATTTATATTTCATGATTCTAATGAGAACATCATAATTATATTTTCAATGTATATTACTTTGATGCACAATGGAAATATGATCATTATTAACCATTAGTCCCCAATTTTATATCCGATGTATTTATTGTTACATGAGAACATTCAATAGTTATAGTTTTAAAGTATGGATATTTCATGTGTTTCATTTTAATATTTAATGATATGAAGTTCATGTAGAATCAATGAGTCACTAACTATAGGGTGTGTCATTCATATGTAATTGTGGGTATGGAAGCGCATCCCTCACATTTATCCACATATGCACACATTGTTCCAAACCAGTATTTTATAGGACTCCAATGTGGAAGATCGTATGTATTTTCCAATGTGGAAATTATATTTATAAATATTTTTTGAAACAAATTATATGAAAAAATATTATCCTCTTGTGGTCCTAGGGCCATAAATATTTAGTTACCTCCCAACATTATTTCCACACTTATAGACATATGTTGTGCAAATCATTGATCGGTTAAAATATATGATTATTAATTATATAGAAAAAGATTAATTTTTTTCATAAATTACTTCATTACTTCTTAAATATTTTTTATATTCTAGGTTTCATGGATTTTATATGTTCGTATTTTCCTTTAAATACTTTCACCTTACAATATAGTGATGTATTATTCAATTACATGAATGATACTAGTAATTAATTTTCACATTATTGAGTGTAACCATGTTCATTGGGTTTTGAGGAAGTCTTTTCTCCATATATAAATTTATATATGGGAGAGGTACCAGACACCATTAAATGTTTTATCTAATTCATAAAACTCGCAAGATAACAGTCATTAGAAAAACTGTTTGACCAAATCCAATAGCTGACACCATATATAATCCCATAAAGTTATCTAAAATACTTTTTATGATAACCTGCACATCATAGATTTAGTTCATAATAAATAGTTATAACTATTAAAAAATAATCACAAAAAAAAAGTAATTTTTCTCACTTCTAAAAGAATAATAAGAAACTAAAATAATTTCACATGATATAGAAAATTTACTACATCTAATAAAGAGTAATAAAAAATTTCTCATTCTTAGAGATAAAAGAAAATAATAAACACTCACACCCATAATATCAGTTTTTTGTTTCTAAATAATTATATCAAAAAACACCTTTTCCATGCATGCTTTGGTGATAAGTACATACCATTCCCAACACCATTTTATAGATGATTCTTCCAAATCAACGAGTTTTCACTAAATTTGGTGTTTTCAATTCATACGTATATTGAGTGGATAAAAAATTAATACCACATTTCATCTTCTGAATAAACCTCCATGGGTTATTCACCATGAAAAAGAAAATTCTATATGTTTTCACTCCTACTGTAAATAAACAATGAGATATCCATCATGTGAACTCTATCCAATCATCATAATCCCAAGGAAGAATACCTCAAATTATTAAATCTGCATCTATTCAATCTATATCCAATGCCCACTATCTATTGGAAATAATTTAAATTTAAAATTCATGTTCCCATAATTCAATAAAACGATTAAGGAAAATGAAACATATGATCTTCCGTAAAATATATGTTTGGTCCTATCCATCTGGAAATCATAGTTAAAGGACCTTATCAATATTTTAAAAACTAAAATATATCCAACAGTAAAATTTAGTCCTATTTTAGTTCTTTTTATCAATTCATTCATTTTATATTTACCTATATATAATTTAGTCATTTTCCTTCACATTATCTAATCATTCATGTCTAACTAAGCTCTAAATGGAAGTGAATGTTATTGGAATATTACTTTTGTTAGGAAATACATATTATTTTCAACCCATTAAGCTTTTTATGATTTATCACTTCTTATAGAAGATATCATATGACTTGATACCTCATGTCTATTTTAATCATTATTTATTGAACACTAAGTTGTGAAAATGATAAATGGAACTATGAATACAAAATATTATCATTCCACAATACAATTAATTTCAGTGTTTACACATTACACTCATCAACTAAATAATTTTTATCCCAGAATTTGTAGTAGAAATAAAATGTTCATTAATTGTAGATAATTTTAGAACTAGTTCTAGAAGAGAAAACCAATAGACCAATGTTCCACCAAAACTAAATTTAAAACATATATTATTTTACTACGAATCCTTCAACTACAAGGAAAAAAACTAAACTAATTATCATCATAAAAACATAATGTTTCATCCTATGTTCAATTAAAATATTGTATTACAAATTTCTAAACCTTCTAATGTTTTATTCCATGATATGATTGAAATTCTTTACAAATACCACTAACAAATAAAAATATGGTTAGGAAAAGTCGTTTTATATATAGAACATCATACAAATAAATCATACAAAACCTAATCTTAATAGAGAATATATATATATAAATATTTGTTTCATGAGTTTAAAATTTTCTATGTTTCTAAAGGGGTGGTTTTATGAATAATAATGAATGGCCATCAAAAACAAATTGATTAATTTCATTACATATTCCACCTACGATAATACCAATGGGCTGACATTCCTATAAATATCAATTCTCATCTACATGATATTCTATGAATTCAAAATTTAATTCATCTCAATTATACTTTAGGTACATGTATTTAGTTCCTCAATCTGTTATATCTATAAATAGACAATTAATGTATTTTCTATATATAATAACAGTATGATATATGGTGTATCTTCCCATTGATTTATTTTAATGATGGAGACTAGAATTACATAAACAAAAAAATCTATAAAACATGAATGTTTTTATATCCAATTAATATATATTAGAGCTTTATTCTATCTATAAAATATAGAATTAAATTTACAACCAATATCTATATTTTGATATACATAATAACCTTTTCTATATAATATATAAATTTATTCCTCTAAGCTCCCGTAACTAAATAAAGTTTTACATCTATGTTCTCCATGTTTTTTCCACTGGATACAACAACTCTATGAACTATCTAGATGATTTTGTTCATAACCATTAGTGATTAATGTTTTTAAAATCATATACATTTATTTTTCTAAAAACAATTCACCACCTTCCATTATTTTTTTTCTTACTTATATAATTTTCTATCTCAATTAAAATACCCATTAATTTTCCAAATCTCTCATTCTTTCTAATAGGTCATTTATATCCTCATTACTATTAGTATTTATGTAATTTTTTTTAATCTTCATTGAATTACATCCATTGTTCATTGTCGCTATGAGTAGATTACTAATGTATACTATGGTGTTTCCTTATGACCTTTTTAAGTTAGGTATTCATATAATAATCAAATCATATTAATAAGATTCTTTATATGAGTGGATATTCTTATAAAATCCATTGCATCATCTCTATGAACCTCTCTTTATAGTATTCATCTTTACGATAAATGTAACTTTGAAAGTTGTATGTCATATTATTTCCTTTACAAACATTATCCATCTAAAAATAGTTTGTTTATAGACCTATATCTAGTACCATGACTATTAAAGTTCCAACATAAAATGTTTTTTGAATTAACATTCATCATGTTCCCTCAATAGGATCAGTATTAACTTCAATAGTTGAAATATTCTCACATTCCTATTTATATTGCTTCATATAATTCCACTGAATTTTTAATTGATAAAAATATATATATCTTCACAATATGATTTGTTTGGTTTACTCATCCGATAGGTGACATGAAATTTCCCCATCACCAAACCAATAACAAAACAACCATTAGATGTTTACTCTAATTGTTCCATATTATTATAGTTTATATGAACATATCCAACACATGAAATGATTTTGATATGGGTGACATATTGTCACATACCTGGATTATTTTTCAAATGTATTTTATATCCCAAATATGAATCCACAATTTAATTAACTATGAATTATTTTTTATTCAAGCCCTATGACCAAATTCCCATAGCAATAACAAAGTGAAACACTCTACTCTGAGTCTTCACAATTAGTATCTAATTAATAATTTCATATATTCCATTATATATTGATGTAAATGGAATATAATTCTCATGATTAAAGAATATAGAATTATAGAATATATTAATGGTATTTCCATTATATTAACCTCCAATGTCTATCCAGATAAATGTCAACATGTTTTCACACTATTTCTTAGCTAAATAATTCTAATGAATAAATTACAAAAAAACATCATATTTATTCATCAGTAATTATATAAAAACCTTTTTTTATATAATCATGGATGAAGGTCACAATGTATATGTATCTTTTTTTGAGATAATATGGGATCGAACCAAAAATTATGAATGAACAAATTTTAACGTATGGAATCACAACTTTTTTCCATCTATGTTGAAAAAAATCATCATTGTGTTCCTACCATTAAAATTTAACATCAATAAATGAATATGTTATTGATTTTTTAGTATTAACATTACTAACTGTATATTAATTTTCCTCTCACTAAGGTGTCAAAATATAAAGTTCCACTTTTCATGATCATCTCATGACTTTGATCTAAAAGGTAGAACATCAATACACAATATTTTAAGATAGAATGTACTATTATTTGATATTGTAAAATAACCAATGAACCATTAATAATTTTCCAGAATCCGTTAGATATTTGTTTTTAAACATCAATCATCATGATTTACCATTAATATAATGTTATTCTGGATCCCTTAAAGGTATCTAACATCATTCAGTTTCATGATACCTCAAATTTTATTTATATTTTTTTACATGATATTTCTCAATGTTATATAATGCTTCACCATCCATTAATTATACACTAACAAATCTTATCTGGACATAATATATCACACCCCTCTCTCACCTCTTTAATAGAATGATTATCATGAGTAAATAACCCATGAATCATCTAAAATGATAATTCCTTGTATTATGGAGGACCCAATATCAATTTTACTAACAAAACATGTCTATATATTAATTGAATAATATGATTGATTACCATAATTATTCAACATACATTCCCATTTCCCATAAATATAATAAGTTGGTCTTGGACTAGAAAATTTTCATCAACTTATTCTCCTTAACTTATCTTCTAATGATTTATTCATAGGATTGTGTGTGCAATGAACTATTTCCCCAATTTGGTAGAATTTAGAATAGTTATTTTTGTAATTTAATCTTAATTCTTCCTCAACTATACCTTTATGATAAAATTTAAAATTTAATTAAACTTGAAATTTTCTATCATACTAGTTTTTTTCATCACTCCCACTATGGTATCCATTCATTTTGGATGTAAGGAAATTAGGAGAAAATAACAAACATTATCTCTATATGCAACCTTCACAGATTCGATATCCCTTGGATCATAGTGTTGTCCTTCATGTTATTAGGAGAATACTATATTTATAACATTATACGATTAAACAATATTCATAAAAACAAAACCATGAATTGATTAATTGGATTCTAATAAATTTTATATAATAAATTCATAAAAACTACCACAATTTTCTTCAATTTTATATTGAAAAAAAAATATTTCTAGAGACATATTAAATAACTATAAATCATTCATGTCCATCCACTCCCATGACTCACAATCCATTGGTTTAGGAAAATTTTCATACAAAAGATAATGAATATTTTCTTTTTCAATAGATTGTACAGTTGGGTTCTCTAAAAATGAAAATTACGTTCCATAAAAAATATCAATATGAAAATTTAATTCAGTTGGATACATTATTTTTATAATAATAAACAAATTTAAATCAAATAAAATTGAAACCAAATAGAGAATTCACTTAAATATTTTGACTGAAGAAACTCATATCCCTATGATATAACACAATGGTGTGAGGTATAATATGCCTCTATCTATTCTATCAAATGAATTAACATAGTTAGATGTTAGATTTTTTTTAAATAAGTTTTTTTTTTAAAATATTTTTTAAAAAACGCCCAGGTTAAAAATATTTTTAAAACTGCCCCTCAAAGGCGACAGGCGCGATGCCGCCTTTGCGTTTCGGGGAAAAGGCGGCATCGCGCCTGCCGCCTTTGGCCTTTACCCGAAAGGCGGCATCCGCGATGCCGCCTTTCCCCTAAAAAAATTTTAATTTTTTATTTTTATTTTTATTTTGTTTTGTTTTGTTTATATATATATATATATATATATAACAAAAAAATTCAGCAGAATTTCTCTACTACTAAATATCCAGCGGTACTGCCATTACAGCAGTCTGAATTCTGACAGAAACCCTCACCCAGACCTCCCTTTTATAAGATGCCTTGCCCTGGAAATCATTCTGCATTTTCGATGTGGGATTCAGGTTCTCCCTTTCCTGCGCAGTACATTCTGCATTTCCGATGTGGGATTCTGTTTCAAGTGCGTGACTTTGAAAGACAATAAAATATAAACTATAATACCAATATAAATGAAATTTTAAATATTGATTAAACATATAATTAATATTTGAAATCAAAAAGAATTTCCTTAAAAATGATGATGCAAAATAATTTATAAGGTTTCAAAACCGCTTACTTGAAATTTAAAAAAGTTTCAAGTACGTGAATTTGAAAGACTATAAAATATAAAATATAAAACGAATATAATTGAAACTTTAAAGATTGATTAAAGATATAAGAAATAGTCGAAAACAAAAATATTTTTATAGAAAAGATTGATAGAAAATAATTTATAACCTCTCAAAACCGCTTACTTGAAATTTAAAAATGTTTCAAGCACGTGAAACTGAGTGACTATAAAATATAAACTATAGAACAAATATAATTGAAACTTTAAACATTGATTAAACATATAAGAAATAGTTGAAAACAAAAGAAATTTCATAAAAAATGTTAATGGAAAATAATTTATAAGCTCTCAAAACCGCCTACTTGAAACTTAAAAACGCTTCAAATACGTAAATTTGAACGAGTATAATTATATAAGTAATAATCAATAAGTAATAAGTAATAATTATAATGAATAATAATAATTAATATTTATATTAATTATTAATAATTAATAATTAATAATTAGTAATTACTAATTAATTAGTAATAATTATTAATTATATTACCAATTAACTAAATAATTATTATATATATAATAATTAATAAGTAATAAGTAATAAGTATTAATTATTAATTATAATAAATAATATTAATAATTAATATTTATATTACCAATTACTAATTAATAATTAATAATTAATAATTACTAATTACTAATTACTAATTAATTATTTACAATTATTAATTATATTACTAATTATCTAAATGATTATTAATTATATTACTAATAATTATTAATTAATAATTATTTAATCATTATTAATTATTAATTAGTAATTATTAATTAATAATGATTTAATATTTAATTAATCATTATTAATTATATTACTAATAATTATTAATTACTTAATTAATAATTATTAATTAGTTAATTAATAATTAATAATTATTTAATTAATAATTATAAATTAGTTAATTAATCATTAATAATTATTAATTAATAATTAATTAATCATTATTAATTATATTACTAATAATTATTAATTAGTTAATTAATAATTAGTTAGTTAATTAATAATTAATTAATAATTATTATTAGTTAATTATTAATTAGTTAATTAATAATTATTAATTAATTATTAATTAGTTAATTAATATTTATATTACTAATTATTACTAATAATTATTAGTTAATTATTATTAGTTAATTATTAATTAGTTAATTAATAATAATTAACTAATAATTATTAGTAATTAATTAATCATTATTAGTAATTAATTAATCATTATTAGTAATTAATTAATAATTAACTAATAATTATTAGTAACTAATTAATCATTATTAGTAATTAATTAATAATTATTAGTAATTAATTAATAATTAATAATTAACTAATTAATAATTAACGAATTAATAGTTAACTAATTAATAATTAACGAATTAATAATTAACTAATTAATAATTATTTATTAATTATTACATATATAAAGAATAATAATAATTAATATTTATATTACCAATTAACTAATTAATTACTAATAATTATAATGAATAATAATAATTAATATTTATATTACTAATTAACTAATTAATAATTAATAGTTATATTACTAATTAACTAATTACAAATTAATTATTAATTAGTTCATTAGTAATATAAATATTAATTATTATTATTATTCATTATAATTATTAGTAATTAATTAATAAATAATTTGTAATTATTAGTAATTAATTATTATTATTATTCATTATAATTATTAGTAATTAAATAGTAATTATTAATTATTAATTATTAATTAGTAATTGGTAATATAAATATTAATTATTATTATTATTTATTATAATTAATAATTAATAATTATTACTTATTACTTATTAATTATTATATATATACTAATTATTTAGTTAATTGGTAATATAATTAATAATTATAATTAATTAGTTAGTAATTAGTAATTATTAATTATTAATTATTAATAAGTTATGTAAATATTAATTATTATTATTCATTATAATTATTACTTATTACTTATTAATTATTACTTATATAATTATACTCGTTCAAATTTACGTATTTGAAGCGTTTTTAAGTTTCAAGTAGGCGGTTTTGAGAGCTTATAAATTATTTTCCATTAACATTTTTTATGAAATTCCTCTTGTTTTCAACTATTTATTATATGTTTAATCAATGTTTAAAGTTTCAATTATATTTGTTCTATAGTTTATATTTTATAGTCACTCAAATTCACGTGCTTGAAACATTTTTAAATTTCAAGTAAGCGGTTTTGAGAGGTTATAAATTATTTTCAATCAACCTTTTTTATGAAATTCCTTTTGTTTTAAACTATTTCTTATATCTTTAATCAATCTTTAAAGTTTCAATTATATTCGTTTTATATTTTATATTTTATAGTCTTTCAAATTTACGTACTTGAAACTTTTTTAAATTTCAGGTAAGTGGTTTTGAAACCTTATAAATTATTTTGCATCATCATTTTTAAGGAAATTCTTTTTGTTTTCAACTATTACTTATATGTTTAATAAATATTTAAAATTTCATTTATATTGGTCTTATAGTTTATATTTTATTGCCTTTCAAAGTCATGCACTTGAAACATAATCCCACATCGAAAATGCAGAATGTACTGCGCAGGAAAGATAGAACCTGAATCCCACATCGAAAATGCAGAATGATTTCCAGGGCAAGCCATCTTATAAAAGGAAGGTCTGGGTGAGGGTTTCTGTCAGAATCCAGATTGCTGTAATGGCAGTACCGCTGGATATTTAGTAGTAGAGAAATTCTGCTGAAAATTTTTGTTATATATATATATATAAACAAAACAAAACAAAAAATAAAAATAAAAAATTTCAAAAAAAAAAATTAAATTTTTTTAGGGGAATGGCGGCATCCGCGATGCCGCCTTTCGGGTAAAGGCCAAAGGCGGCAGGCGCGATGCCGCCTTTGCCCCGAAACGCTAAGGCGGCAGGCGCGATGCCACCTTTGCCCCGAAACGCTAAGGCGGCATCGCGCCTGCCGCCTTTGAGGGGATGTTTTAAAAATATTTTTAACCTGGGCGTTTTTTAAAAAATATTTTTTTTTTAAACGTATTTAAAAAAAAATCCTTAGATGATATTCTCTATAAGATGATTTTGTATGATCACTTCAGACTACATTGTAATAAATAAATTATTTTTTTAGATAGATAATTTATATGATAACACAAACTCTAGAGTTTTATTTCTCTAAAACAAGGATAAATTATTCCATCATAATAAAAATACTAAAATAATTGTTTTCACATCATACAAACATAAATTAAAAAATAAAAAAAAATTAATTTTGTTCCGAAAAATAACTACATCTATAGGATAACATTGAAATGATTTTAAATTTTTTGAGATATAGTAGAATACAAAATTTTCCATAACTTGTTTTCCAAATATGGGGTTATAAATTAACCTAAGAACTAACACTTTTTATAGAGGTGTTGGTGAAAATTCCATTGCAGAACCCCCACCCTATCTATATTGGTCACTACTAGGTCAAATAGATTACATTGACCTCCATGTTTGCCAATCATTATCCATTGGAATTGAGAAACACATGATGACTCTTTATATCTCCTATATACTCTTCCAATGGTTGATAACCTTGAAAAATCACATACATTGATATTCCAATCCAAATGAATAAATAATGCGAGCTTTGTTAGATGATCATTTTCGATAATTAGATCCTCCTTGGATCAAACCATAGTACATTGAAGGCTCACAAATTTAGTCACATTTTTTTACCTAGTGTAGGCTGGAAGTTATATATAATGAAAAACCTTATCCCAATATTCTATGAAATAATAGAGAAAAATAATAATAAATCATATCAAAAATATATATTTTATTGTCTATGTATAGAAATATTCATCCATTGAACATGTATATTTCTCCACAACCCAAAAATCCATATTCCACCATTTCAATTTCTTCACATCATTAATTAAAGATGATAAATGGAAAATAAATATAATGATTTAATATCATGCACATTATATTGAGTTGTGTCAATGTTGTCATGGGTCCAGATTTAGAGGGGTAGGAATAATACTAATAAACTTATCCGACCAGTTGGATCGTGGGCCCGAGTACCACATGACTTCATTAACATATCTTACGTAAAAACTGGAATATAATTATTAGGTATTAATAATTCTGCCATCCATTTTTGAATTTTTTATTTAAAATATAGATAAATTTTATTATATTTTTTTTGAAGGAAGATCTTATATCCCACCTGATTCAAATACCTAATCACCAAAAGGGAGATGGATTTGACCATGACTATTTTCTCCTAGTAAAGATATATTTTTTTCTTGCCAAGGATGAGATTTATAATGAATTTTCACTAATTTTTCATGTGATTATTATGTTTTTGAGTATGATATATATGTGATATACAGTTATGAGACTTTTATATATGATCCACATTATGATGTGTACTTGATGTGTATGTTAAACATGATCATCTAGATAATCATAAACTTCCTTTAATAGGCAAAACACAATGATATGCTATCCCTTGATATGTCTATGTAACATCTTATATTGATTCTTCATCACTTGAAATTTCATTTTTATATTTTATAGTTGTGATTAATAGTAAATTTACTGTATTTGAGTCATGATTTTTTATATGTGGGAGGGAGTTAAAGACAATAGCCACATTTTATCATTCTTGGATATGGTATGAGTATGAAGAAATGAGATCCAATACCTTTCATAGAGGATGGTTTGGAGGGAGCTATAGTAGGGGCACCATACGAGATCCATATGAAAAATCATACACATCAACTGGCACAACAATGATGCAATATCTTTATACATGAATGTGGCAAGGAGGAACACCTGAGGAAACAAAAAGGAATTGATTGATGAATTTCCCATTGATCATAATGTTCCAAATATAGATATGTGTTATATATATTTCAAATTACCATTTGTATGTATATTGAAATTTTTTAACATAATTATTAATAAGTTGTATTATTATTCTCAAGTAATTAATTTAATAATAAAAAATATTTTAAAAACTAAAAATTACAATTTATATTATTAGTCATTAGTTGTATTATTTATAATTAATTATATATACTATGTTAGTAAATTACTTATGTAGTATATATTATATTTTAAAATATACTACTAATAATTATATTAATTACATAATATATCGTTTATATATATAATATAATATATTCTTAATAATTATTTTAGTGATATAGTTAACAAATCAAATTTTCTATTTATATTTGTTAGATATATTAAGGTTTCAAAGATTACAAATACATTGAAAGAAATATTAACAGAATAAACAATAATTATATATATAATTACATATTATTTTAATTACATTAGTAATTATATTAATAATAATTTATATTATAGTTAAAAATTAATATGTAAATTTTACATATATTATTAAAAATTATATTAAAAATTATCAATTCACATATTACAAACAAATGTTAATAGTTAATTTGATACCATTCCTAAATAATAAATAATATATACACTAATTAATTATTATATTATCGAATAATATATTATTAATACCTAGAGTAACAGTTAATAAAAATATAATAATTAGTATATGTGAATATACCATATTATAAATTAATTTATAAATGAAAAAATATAAAAAATTATAACAAATTTAATTGATGATTTTAATTATGAATCACTATTTTTAATTCCAGAAAAATAATAAACAAATAGTAGTATATATTTTAAATATATATTATTAAAAAATTACATTAATTAATTTTTTGTAGTAGTTTTTTATAATAATATTATTATCCATGAATTTATTATTACGTAATTATTAAATTCTAATTTTTTCATATTTTAAATTATTAATTAAAATTTTAACTAATAATTTAATGTATAAAAAAACAAATGAAATTTATGTTAAATTTGTTTTGAAAGTAAAAGTGATGAAAGAAACACATTTACACATACTATGTGGAGAATTTCAGAAAGTCTGAATAGGGGTAACTATTCCAAAACTAACATTATGAAGCATAAAATGCTTTTATTGTTCATATATGAAACAATATGTGTGAATTAGGTTGACACATCTTGTAACCTATTTGAAAAATATAAAAAATAGTATATTTTTAAAAAAAATTCATGAACTATAAACCATAAGAATGTCGATGTTTTCCATGATGATTTTGGGTACCAGTCTCTTTGAAAATAGGAATTGTGTTATCAAAAGGTTGGCCTGTATTTATCTATTAATTTGAGGTTCAAAATATTGGATATGTGAATGAAAACCATATTATCTGGGTGCATATATATTCCAACATTTTCTTTTTCAATTTTGAATGTTTTATATGATAAATTTCTAATTTAATTCAATTATGTACCATTCCATAGATATATAATATTTATATCTTAATAATAATAATATTGATGATAATGATGATACTGATATTTATGTGGGCTTACAAATCAACAATAATTTTAAACTAAATCCATGACTCTTTATTCTTTAAAAAACGAATAGATTATCTTATACATGACATATAAATGAAGTTGAATTGATATATATCTTAAAATAATATCATCTATGACACCACAAAATAAACAACTTAATGGAGAAGTTAGATATATGAAATATTCAGGATGAGACTAAAGAAATTTTAAGGAATAAATATTAAATGATTGAAATATTCATGTACCACTAAATCACAATGTTAGATATTAATATTCATGAATATGTATAATACAAATAATCAATTCAATGATTTTTTTTATTGTACAAAATTTGAAACATAAGTTCATTTAATTATTTCATAAAATGAATGTATTTCTCTGTTAAAATTTACACACCGTAGCAAAATAATTACCTAATGAAAATACGTAATTCGTCAATCTTCCACAGGGAATAAAATTATTAACTAAAAATAAACAAAAGAATCAAATAAAATAAATCCCATTATAATCAAAATATATATATTTATAGCATTAGAAATAATATATGATATATATATTATTCAAACAATTTCAAATACTAATAATGGATTAGGAAATACATAATTAAATTAAAACAATATATGTAATTACAATAATAATTGATCCATCAATAAATAGATTATTTGATATAATATTTCAAATAATTCAATAAAATCAATTTATGAAATATAAAATCAATTCGTAGTGTGCATTAAATTCCAACCAACCCATTACATAAAAATATCAGAACAAAAAAAATATTCATGACCCTAATAAACATAAATGGTAAAGACACTAGTTATTGAGTCATCTATCATACTCAATCTAAGAAGACACTCAATTTGATTATAATAATCATGAAATTATATCTTTAAAAAAGGTATACAATTTATGATATAAAAATTCTTCAAATAAGAATAACTCCTATTAATATTTAAATAATTTTACAGAAGAAATATTATAACAATATATCACTAATAACCTTCACATGTTTTCAAATATGTGACATGCTCTGCATATATATTATATGTGACTGTTAATGTTTATTAGACACTGTTATGATATAGTACCTCCAAACATGAAAAAATAATTTAAGAATAATATTTTTGTCTTCATCGATTCTAATAAAAAATTATTCAAGGTTTATCAATAAGAAAAATTGCCTAAAAAATAATGTAATATTGAATCTTGTGTCAATAATTCACATTAAAATATTTCACGGTTAAATATGGTTTTTGTTTTTAGATAATGAGGTTATAAATCATACATAAAGAACCAAAATATTATAGATTAACCACTCTTTCTTATTATCCATTTCTCATACAATAGAAAACATTTAAAAAGGATTGATATTAATTATTACAAAAAAACATCACGACATTCGACATCGCTTTTTTAATGTTTTCAACCATCCAATACCCTATAAAAACATTATATAAGGTTATATATTGATGAAAATCACTTTAATAAATTTATAAAAACATATAAATAAACCTATTATTCCATTTTATAACCCTAAAACTGTAAAATAATGTAATAATTTAACATTATAATTATTGACATCATATATTCATTTACATACTAATGAAATATTCTATACTACACAAAAAATTTTAAAAACTGTTATATATGAATACCTAATTGTAATATAATAATCATGAGTGTTTATTTATAAAATATGAATAACCATGATATGTATTTCCATAAAATAAAATATTTTTACCTAAAAATGAAATAATTATTCTTTTAAAATAATAGATCATTAGCTTACCATTTTAAATTAGATTATATCCAAGAAAGATCGTTATTAATTATTGAAAATTCATGTATGTTCATTGGGAAATCCTATTTATATAACCTATATAATTCCCATTAAATTTGGAATAATTAAATTATTTATCATCCAATATAGTTCAATGGAGAAAATAATCAATACAAAATTCATTAGGGAGATATACAAGGATATATAAATAATAATCAATTTTGAAGGACCATAATATGAATAACAAATATAGGTTCCTCCATTCATATAATAAAACTAAAAAATATATTTTTTTTATAAATACCATGAAATTCCGTTGAATTTTTTTTCTTAAATACATCAGATTTTTATGATTCTGTGAAAATTGATGGCGCTTGATTCCGAGGCCTGGTGTGCCCAGAATCAATTTCTGAAGTTTTGTTAAGTTACGCTCAATAAATCAATGAGCAGGATGTTAGAACTTTTGAACCAATGATTGAAATTGAAATTTTAGGCCACCATTGAACTCGTAGTGCTGATATTCACTTAAGAATACATTCGCCTCAATGGAAGATGGTCGAGAATGGGAGATAGATTTTTTGTTTTAAATAAAATTAAATAAAAATAAGTGTGCACATTATTTTTATTTTTTGGTGGTTAAAACATCAAAGAGGTGGTTAGTGTTGGGGGCCACCACCCCATAACCTCTCATGAAAGGTTATGGAGGTGGGGCCCACCCACACATAACCTCCCTTGGGAAGATATTTATCGGTGGGGACAAAATGGGCTTAAACCCCCTTTAACTCTCCATAAGTGGGGGAAACCCTTTAACTTACCTCATAAATGTTCCATACCAAAAAAATTAACTAATGGAATTAATTAAGTAATATTAAATCTTTTGAATTCTTTATGCCAACAATTTGAGAAGATATCATATTTTATTTTCTGGTTGGCAATTGTCTTTTGGAGGAGCCTAGGAACATGATAGAACTTTGAGGAACCTTTTCTCTCCAATGAAGAACACACCAACGAAGAACGAACTTAAACCGTGTCAAAAGAGAAGGAGCCGACCATGAAGTATGTCATCTTCAACTTCGTCAGCTCCGAACGCTTATAATCCAGCGATGGATATCCTCTCTTTTTTCCCGACATTGAAAAATTGATGCTCGCCTATCCCCGACATCGTCAACGAACAACAATACGAGGTTTGGTGATTTTGGATTGATTTTTTTCCATTCTTCATCGAGAAAATATTTTATTTTGAATAGATAAATGTTATCACCATAACGTGGATAGATCGTGCAACACAAACACGTCCCGACCCTCCTCCTTTTGTTATTCTCGTTTTTTGATGACAGAGGCAATGAAACGGTGGCTGACATCGAGCTGACATCAAATGAAACCCACCATGAAGAAATCTGGCCATGATGAAACCAGAGGCGCAAAGCTGCCGGGTCGGTGAAAGTGGCGCGGCCGCGCTGCACGGAGGAGCAAGGGGTTACGGCCTGGACATTCCATGGCAGAAGGGCGCGACGCGGTCACACTGTGCGAAGGACCAGAACCGCGGCCAGGGTGGGCCGTGACGGAGGGTTGTGGTGTCGCCGCACCGTGCGGTGGAGCAGAACTACAACTAGGGCGGGTTGTGGTAGAGGAATAGGAGTGACCAGCGGCGGGCCACCCGCCAGCGATGTGGAGCATCTAGCCACTCGGCCTGCTAGGAGGAGTGGGACCCAGTGGGACATGCGTGATCTGGACCGGTGCCAGGTGGCACCAGTTTGGGTTCCCACCCGAACGACACTACCGTTTGGGAGCAAGGGGGCGCGCGGTTTCCCTCTTAGATACGACATAGGCAGACCCATGAGCTGAAGTTCAATTGGGCCAGACCCAGTGTAGGCCGCTGATCTCGACCCAACGTGTCCCACCGGGCCGCCCTTAGGCCCGGAGGCCCTTTCGGGCCAGAACGCCCCATCGGGCCGGGCCACCCTCTCAGGTTGGAACGCTGCCTCTAGCCGAACCTCCTGTCAAGCCATGTCGGACCCACGGACCGAGTCAGTCCTGTGGACCGGGTTGGACCCACGGACTATGTCGGACCCCGATTCGGACGCGGGTCGGGCCGGGTCAATCCGACTAGGTCAGACTGGACCCGGACCCGTTATTGTCTATTTTCACCTTTTCACCCATAAGTTGGGCTGCAGGTGTTTGTTTGATGAAACGTCTATGGCGATATAAATATTATAGAAAGATGGTTCTTTTGGCATACCCCACATGAGGTTTGGACACCGTTGGAGTACGGTCGGGTTGGTTTGAACCTAAAATCTAATCGGGCCCCGGGATGGAAATGTCAATAACTCACAGACTGAGCATCCAATTGACAACCCGTCTATTGCGTTGAGACCCCTATGATGAGGAAGACCTTTGAAATACAACTACATAGGATTTCATGATAGTTGGAGAATCGACTTTTAGCTCGTGGAGAGAATTCTCTTGGATATGAGTGAGCGGAGTATGGAGACCATGTAGTTGGCTAAGACCCGACGACATCTGACCATTCGACTCGAAGTGTTTCGACTATCCTATTGGGAATCTCCCCTATGGGAAACTGCAGATCCACAGTGGAGAGTGCCTCTGTGCGACGCAGTAGACCCATGATAATTGATAGGCGGTGTACCTCATTAGGCTATGAGGGGGAGTGCCTCTGTCTGACAGGACATACCCACAGTGGGTAGCACCTCTGTGTGATGCAGCAGACCAATGGTGCTTGATAGGAGGAGTACCACAGCGGTCCATGATAGTGGGAAGCGCCTCTGTGTGATGTGGCAGGCCCACAATTATCTATATAGGAGGAGTACACCAGCAGTCGTGGTTTCAACAGTTTGACCAGTAGTGCTATATGTTACCACCCTAAAATAAAATCCTAGTTTGACCTGAGTCAATGACTTTTGTGTTTTTCCTCATGATTGAGATGGGTTACTAAATAACTCAGGTATATGCATGGGAATATACCAAAGTAATGGTTATCTGTTGATTTCATACTTTGTGGTTATACTTGTTGGATTTGGTGAGACCTTCTGGGTCTTGGGGTCCCAAATGAGTATCATTATACTCACCCCATAATGGGCTATTCCCGCACATTTTATTGGATGCAGACGATGAATAGCGCTGACTGAGGTAGAGAGTAGTAGGACTGGATGGTAAACGGAGGTGTACCACTTGGTGTGATGATTCTCGGAGCATACAGATAGACGTGGAGTGATGAGGAGGCCATATTTACATACCCTTCAGGTAGGAACCCCGTAGGATGACCCAATAGCTACTTAGTTTTCATCAGTTTTACTTGCATTTCAGTTGTATTGTACATTCCAGTTGGGCTTGTATTTCCGGCTCCCATTACTTTTCAGAACTCCTTTTGTAAATAGTTTTTCTTAGTGTTTGGATTCCAGCTTAATCTGTTGTGTGAGTTTCTAGTTTATAAAGTCAATGCCTTCCCTGTTTTAGGGATTTATGCCTTTGGTGCAAGTCGCCAGCCCATGGCCTATGGATGGCGGGCTTGGGTTAGTCACGACAAGGGCCCCAGGGGATGGTTCGTGACAAATTGGTATCCGAGAGCTCGGTTCTACCACAGAATATAGGACTCTAATCATTAATTTCTATGAACCTTTAGAGTTAAGGGTTCTATGTGTGGTTGTCAGTTCAACGAGTCTAGTGTTGGTTTTGGTGGCCAACGTATCCATGCACCAGGACCCTGACTACTGATTTTCAACTTAGTGCACTAAAACAATGATTGTGTGTGTGTCTTTAAATGTATTCTTAAGTCAACTCAACCTGGTCGGAACACTATGTATAATATTTTGACCGTGTCACATTTGTTTCTTTCAGGATCCCTCCCCGTAGAGCCCTGAGAATCGTATGCTCTGACAACCCACCGAGTGAGGAGGGCTTGGTGCAGGGCCCCTAACTAGTGTAGGCACTTGTGGTGCCACTTCCCGTTGGGCCATCGATTCCACCAGCCCTATCAACAGACGATGCACGCCACTTGATCACATTGCATGAGTTCCAACACAACAGGCCACCTAGGTTCCCAGGAGAGACGGACCCACATGCAGATGAGGATTGGCTAGAGGCTGTGGTGAGTGTCTTCAGGCTGATAGGGACACCAACAGACCTCATGGTGATCCTTGCCGAGAGTATCCTTCAGGCAGCAATGGGCAGATAGTGGAGCCTAATGCTCCAGGTGCATGACGAGGAGACACTGCTCTGGACAAACTTTGAGAGCCTATTCAAGGCGGAGTATGTTCCAGTGACCCTACGAGCAGTACAGATACAAGAGCTACTTCATCTGAAACAGGGCAGCATGGCAATAGCACAGTTCATAATGAGGTTCACCGACCTCTCACGATACTGCACTGATATGGTACGAGACCCATTCTTTAGCGCATAGACCTTCAAGAAGGGGATCAGGCGAGAGATCAGGGAATCGATGATCTCTTTCTGCATCCCGACGTAGGCAGTGGTGTTAGTGAGAGCCCTCCTAGAAAAGATTCTCATTGCTGGGAAGTCTCCTACAAAAAAACCAACCACTAGTCGACTTGTAGTGGATTCTTGTATATCTGGAAATAGACAGATGACGCAGATGTCTAAGAGGACCAGACCCATGGGTGGATGACCACAGGACTTAGGATCTATTGTATGGCGTAGGGACATATATTCCAATAGCATGCACTGATACTCATGCGGCGAGCATGGTCACATTGCTCGTGACTATCAAACTATTCGTTCAGATGATCAGTAGACATGTGAGGGACCTTCCAAGCAGAGTCAAGAATTCGATCTAGGTGGTCCGCTGGTAGGAGGCAGACATGGAAGAGGAGTTGGATATGATGTTGGTGGTGGATTAAGTTTCAAGGTGCTACCACCACCACCACCAGGAGATCCACCCCGATCGCAGGGAGCAGGTGGTCCAGGGAGAGCTCAGCTTCAAGAAGCTGAGGCTTACGATCACGACACTCCAGAGATGATTTGATGTACTATATATGTCTACTCCAACTTAGCTGCAGTTATTATAGACACAGGTTCTAATCACTCTTTCATTTACACTTCCCTCGCTCAGAGCTCGGAGATTCTGATGGAGCTGTTGGCTCAGTCCTTATGAAAATATACTCTTACAGGAGCAGACTCGAGGATTACGCACCGGTTCTGACAGTGTGATCTTACTCTATGAGGAGAGAGCTTTGGCTGGGATCTTCTTGTAGCGGCATCGAGGCCTTATGACATCATCTTGGGTCTGGACTGGTTATCTATTGTTCATGCCTAGATTGACTGTATTAGGTGAATAGTATGCTGTGTCAGCATGGATGGCACTAGGTTTACCTTCACTGACAAGAAGGGATCCTTTGCAGTAGAGAACATACATACTTGGAGAAGGTTGCAGCTGATCACCCACCAGTTGGCTTGCCTTACCCTCGGAGCAATCAATATAGAGAGTCTGACATATCCTATATTGGTGGCCCAGTACGAGGGTGTTTTCGCTGACAATGTCCCATTACTACCTCCTCATAGAAAGGTGGACTTCTATATTGACCTCTACCTAGGGATGACACTGGTATATACAACAGCATATCGGATGGCTCCATCTCAGCTTCGCGAGCTGCAATTACAGCTCGGGGACATGCTAGTAAAGGGAATAATCTGACCTAGTGTTTCTCCTTGGGCATCCTCAATTATGTTCTCCAAGAAGGCAGATGAGAGATTTAGGCTTCATGTCAACTAACATAACCTGAACCGGGTGACTATGAAGAACAAGTACCCACTCCCGAGGTATGAAGACCTATTTGATCAGATGAATACATTAAGATGGTTCCCTAAGATATACCTCATATCAAGCTATCACCATCTCAATGTTTGAGATGAGTTTGTGTAGATGATGGCTTTTAGGTGTTGGTACGGCCACTACGAGTTCTTGTTTATGCCCTTCGGTGTAACCAAAGCTTCATCATTATTCATAAGTCTGGTAAATAGGATCTTCAGGCCTTACCTCGATTGCTTTTTTAGGGTGTTCATCAATGACATTTTGATCTATTAAACTACTAATGGGGATCATACCTACCATTTCCATGTAGTACAGGACACACTCAGATAGCACCATCTTTATAGTAATGTCTCGAAGTACAAATTTTGGATTTGAGAGGATAACTTCTTGGGACAGGTCATCTTGGAGCCTGGAGTTGCAGTAGATCCAGTGAAGACTGATGCGTTAATTTATTAGGAGCCACCCAGGAGAGTGAAGGAGGTACAGAGATTCTTGGACTTGGCTGTATAATACAATAGATTCTTTCCAGACTTAACCAGAGTTGTAGCACCACTATTAGCCTTGATGAATAAGGGTAAACCCTTTGTGTGGTTGGAGAGATTCCATCAGAGCTTTCAGGAGTTGAGGCGGAGGCTGACTAGTTCCCCTATCTTGATGCTTATAGAGGAATGCGTAGGGTATTTAGTCCACTGCGATGTATTAAGGACTGGACATGGGTGTGTCCTAATATAGGAGCGAGCGATGATTTCATATGGTTCTCTGCAGCTGACAAAAAACGAGTAGAACTATGCTACCCATGACCTAGTGTTAGTAGTAGTGGTATTCTCCATAAATATGTGGAGGCACTATATGATGGGTGAGCATTTCACATTTTATTCTGATAACAAGAGTCTCAGGTATATCTTCTCCCTAATGGGAATGAACATGAGACAGTGGTGTTGTCATGAGTTCCTCCAGGATTATGACATTGAGATAATCTGTACTCCTCGGAAGCGGAAGACTATTTCGGATACTCTCAGTAGGAGATCTGGTATACAGCTACTAGAAGAGGCGACAGAGTAGTTGGCTACATTACATATTTCTTATGTGGTCCGAGAGAGATCATATTTTCTTCAGTCTCTTATAGTCACTCCTCCACTTCTTTAGTGAGTCAGGGAGGCACAATGTGGAGACGCTGACTGTGAGACACGACATGCTCAGATATCCATAAGGTAGGCACCTGATGTATTTTCAGAAGGTGGGGATCATGTCATCTTCTTCATAGGATGTACCTCGGTACCAGTTGCACTTCTGGAGGAAGTGTTTAGGGAGTTACATACTTTCCCTTTTAGAAGAATATCCAGGAGTGGCTAAGATTTACCAAAATATTCAACGATACCACTGGTGACTAGGTATGAAAAAGGTAGTAGTATAGTTTCTATCACGATTCCCCACTTGTCAGTAAGTGAAGGCAAATCACCAGGTACCAGCAGGCTTGGTTCAACCCTTAGAGGACCCAGACTAGAAGTGGGATGATATATCCATGAACATCATGATTGGTCTTCCACATATATCCAGGAGTCATGATTCGATATGGGTGATCATTGACCGACTCACTATGTTGCCCCCATTTCTACCGATCAGAGAGCAGGGCTCTTTATAGAGATTGGGATGCATTTATGTGGAAGATATTGTGTGTTTACATGGAGTACCTTATTCTGTTGTCTCCAACCATGACACGTGGTTTTCTTTCCGGCTATATAAGGGGTTACATGAGGCTTTTGGGACCAAAATTTTCTTGAGCAAGGCTTTCAATCCATAGACAGATGGTTAGACTGAGAGGAACATCCAGCCCCTCGAGGACATGCTTCATGCAGGTGTCCTCAACTTCTATCGCAGCCTGGAAGATCACTTACAACTGGTAGAGTTTTCCTACAACAACAACCATCACTCCACCATTGGTATGGAATCTTTTGAGGCCTTGTATGGTCGACTTTTCCGATTTCCACTGTACTAGACAGACCCATGGGAGTCAGAACTAGTTTGACCAGAGATGGTATGGGCTACCACCGAGAAGGTCAAGATCATCCAGGAGCGAATGGAGACTACATAGAGAAGATTGAAGTAGTATTCCCACTGGAGATAGAGACCTCTAATGTTGGAAGATGGTGACCACATCTTTCTAAGGGTATCACCTCGACGAGTTCTACACAGATTTGGATGACGTGGAAAGTTGTCTCCACGATTCATGGGTCCATTCAAGGTCATCAGCAGAGTATGTGAGGTGGCTTACACCTGTATCTTCCACCTCAGTTGCATCGGGTACACAACGTCTTTCACCCATCTCAACAGAGAAGATACATGAACGACCCTTCCCACATCATCAACCATGGAGAGTTGGACATCAATGATGGGGTGACGTTCCCAGAGGTTCCAGTGGAGATTTAGGATCAAAATGAGTGGGTCATTTGTGGATGGTCGATACCTCTAGTGCGCGTACACAGGCATCACAGGAACCTCCAAGAGATCACATGGGAGTAGGAGGCTTAGATGCGTGCTCGGTACCCCAATATTTTCTCTTAGTTCATGTTGTAGCTAATGGGGAAGTAATGACCTTAGGTGGGGAGAATATAAAGACCTAAAAATTACGTGGTTTTTTTATCATAAACACATGGTATTTTTACGAGTCCGAAAAAATTTATTGTGCTAGATTCTGAGGCCTGGTGTTCCCGGAATCAATTTCAGAAGTTCTGTTCGGGTACGTTTAGTAAATGTATGAGCGGGGATTTATAACTTTTGAACTGGTATTCGGAATTGAAATCTGAGGACACTATTTAACATGCAACGCCGGTATTCACTTAATGAAGAATTTCTCCTAGATAGAAGATGGTCGAGAATGGGAGAAATTTTTTGGGTATTTAATAAAATTTAATAAAAATAAGCGTGAACCTTATTTTTATTTTTTGTTGGTTAAAACCTCTATGAGGTGGTTAGAGGTGGGGGCCACCACACCATAACCTCCCATGAGATGTTATGGTGGTGGGGCCCACCAGCACATAACCTCCCTTGGGAGGATATATATCAGTGGAGACAATATGGTCCTAAAACCCCATGAACTCTTCATAATTGGGGAAAACCCTTGAACATCCCCCATAAATGTGCCAAAACACACAAATTAATTAATGGAATTAATTATTTAATTTTAAATATTTTGAATTAATTATGACAATAATTTAATAACATGTTATATTTTCTTATCTGGTGGAAAAGTTTCCTTTGGTGGAGCCTGAGAGGAGGAAAGAAATTGGAGGAACCTTTTCTCTCCAATAAAGAACTCACCAACGAAGAATGAACTTCAACCGTGTCAAAAGAGATGGAGATGACGGCGAAGAATTCAATCTTCGACTTCATCACCTTTGAACGTACATCCCATAGTGATGGATATCGTCTTATTTTTCTAAAATTGATGAATCGATTCCCACCTTTCCCCGACATCGTCATTGAATAACAACATGATGTAGGGGGATTTAAGATTGATTTGTTTCTATTCTTCGTCGAGAAAATCTTTGTTTATGAATTTCCAAATGTTATCACCATAACATGGAGAAATAGAGCCACACGAACACGGCCTGACCCTCCCCCTTTTATTGTTCTCATATTTTGACGATGGAGGTGGAGCAACGGTGGCTGGCATCGGACCAACCGAAAATGAAAATGGCCACTATGAAATCTGGCCATGAAGAAACTCAGGGCGCAAAGCCGTTGGGTCGGTGGAAGTGGCGCGTTCGTGCTGTGCAGAGGAGTAGGGGGTCATGGCGGAATGGTGTGGAACCATTGCACCGTGCGGTAGATGAGAACCACAACCAGGGGGGCCACGGTGGAGGGGTGTGGCGCCGTCGCGCCGCATGGTGAAGCAAAACCACGACCAAGGTGGGATGCGACAGAAGAACAGGAGCGGCCGACGGTGGGCAGCCACTGGTGATGCGGGGCGGATAGCCGCAAGGCCAGATGGGAGAAGTGGGATGCAGTGGGTCTCATGTGATGTGGACCAGCGCCACCCGAACGGCTCTGCCATTCAGGAGGCAGGGGCATGCAGTTTCCCCCTGTACGTGGCTTAGGCGGACCCATGAGCCACTAGGCTGATGGGCTGGACCCAGCGTGGGCCGGCGAGATAGACCCAGCATGGACCGACGGTCCGCTGGATCGTCAGGCAACCAGGCCTGACCCAGCGCGGGCTTCTGGGCCAGCCATGGGCTGGGCCGCCCTCTTTGTCCGGACTGCCCCCTCGGGTCGATCCACACCTCTGGCCGGGTCGGACCTGCAGACCGGGTCAGACCCTGGTCTGGACGTAGGTTTGGGCGGGTCAGTCTGACTGGGTCGGACCGTACCTAGACCCTATATGGCATGTTTTCACCTTTTCACCCATAACATGGGCTACAGGAGTCCAATCGATGAAACGATAGTGGAGACAGAGAGCATAGAGAGAGACGGTTTTTTTGGCATACCCACACGAGTTGTGGACATAGTTGGGGTAAGGTCAGTTGGTTTGAACCTAAAATTCAACCGGTCTCCCAGGACAGAAATACCAATAACTCACAGACCGGCCGTCCGATTGACGCACATTTTTTTGCGTTGAGACCCAAATGATGAGGCAGACCATTGAGATACTTCTACATGGGACATCGTGATAGTTAGAGTATTGACATGTAGCTCATGAAGTGGATCCTCCTGGAGAAGAGTGAGCAGATTAAGAAGACCAAGTTGCTAGCTGAGACCTGACTACTATTGACCATTTCGACTCGAAGTGATTCGACGAGCCCAATGGTAATAACCTCTGTGTGATGCGGAAAACCCACATTAGGGAGCACCTTTGTGTGACATGTCAGACTCACAATACTCTATAGGAGGATTACCTCCTTAGGCTACAAGGGGGAGTGCATCTGAGTGACGCAGCATACCCACAATGCGGAGCGCCTCTATGTTTGATGGATTAGACCCATGGTGCTCGACAGAAGGAGTACCATAGCAGTCCAAGATATTGGGAAGCACCTCTCTATGATGCAACATGAACAAAGTTCTGAATAGAGGAGTACACCTGTAACCGGGGATTCAACAATTTGACTAGGAGTGTTAATGTTACCACCCTAGAATAAAATACTAGATTGATCTAAGTCAATGAATTTTGTGTTATTCCTCAGGATTGAGATAGGTTACTAAATAAATTAGGTATATGTATGGGAAATATACCTAAATAATGGTTATCCATTGATTTAATAATTTATGGTTATCCTTGCTGGAATTTGTAAGACCTCGACGGTCTCGGGGTCCCTAATTAGTATTGTTAGACTCACCCCTACACATGATATTCCCACACCCCATTGTGTTGGTTGCAGAAAACAGACAGCGATGACTGAGGTAGAGAGTTGCAGGACTGGACAGTACCTGGAGGTGGACCACTCGGCGTGACAATGCTCGGAGCGAACGAACTGATGTGGAGTGCTGTGGAGGCCATCTGTACCAACCCTTTAGGTAAGAACCCCAGAGGACAACCCAGTAGCTACTTACTTTTCTTCAGTTTTACTTGACTTTCAGTTTTATTGTACTTTCCCGTTGGGCCTGCATTTCTGACTCCCATTACATTTTAGCACTCCTTTTATATATAGTTTTAATTAGTGTTTTTCTTCCAGCTTACTCTGTTGTCTGTGTTTCTAGTTTATAAAGGAAATTCATTCGCAGGTTTAAGGATTTACACATTTTTTCTAGTCTCTAGCCCCTGACCTATGGGAGGCAGCCATGGGGTAGTCACGACACGAGCCCCGGGGGACGGGTCGTGACATATTTCGCCTATATGAAATACATTTTCTGATATTTGAATATATATTTCCATTAAAAATAAAATTTCAAAAAACAATTCCTATAAAAAATGGATTATGGGTTTTATTTAAATAAAAAATGGATTATTATAAATTATTATAAATATTATATAATATTTTTGGTGGCAGAAAAATCTAATTATTTCATATATTTTGAAATAGAACATTACTTTTTCCATTTTTAAACAGTCTAAAAATATTCCATATAAAGTACCTTATATGGATCAATCTAAAAACCATAGAATGGATGTAAACATATAGATATAATGTAAATTATAAATCATTTTTTCAATTTAATAAAAAAATTCAATTGAATTGTTATATACATTGATGATAAAGACTTATAAAATAAATTTTTAATATATTTAAAATTTGGTTCCGAAGGTAAAGTGTCCCTTACTCCATGTAATATTAATCATGTAAATTCATTATATTTATGAAACATAACAATATTTTAAATTTTTTACATTATCAATAATCCTTTTAATGTTTATTTTTTCATTTATTATATTTATTACCAGGTTATATACATTTACATAATTAATTAAATTCATGTCATATGTTTGGATGATATTTGACTCCTATGACCAAAATGAAACTAGTATGTTGACAATGTTCCAAGAGGTTTTTTAAAATTCACGTAAAATATAATAATAAATAAATATTATCATTTTATATGTCAATTATATTAGTAACACCCACCATGAATTATTTCTATAAAAAATGAACTACATTACAATCATGGAGTTGACAAGTCATGCATACACAGGTGTAGCATTTTCCTCTTTTAAATGAAATTAATGACAATAATTTATTATTATTTCATCATCATAGACTCTTTATTATGTGATAAATAAAATAAGATCAATTTAAATACACATAAATACAGATTCCATGTGATGTGTTCATGAAAAAAATGAGGTCTCTTTTTAGAGTTGGTAATCACCATGTATGCATGAACAAAAATATAATTATAAATAGATGGAAGGATAAGAAAGAATATGGTGTATTATTATAAATTAATTAGAAAAATGAAATTCATATCATATGTTTTTGTTAAATCAATCTTTTTAATTATCCTTGAGGGGAAGTGATAGAGAATAAATTGCATTGATTTGTGATGCGTTAGTCATTCAATCACATGGATGGTGGTTTCCTTTAACATTTGATATAAGAGTAGATGGATATTGGGTATTCCATTATCATAATAAAATATCTGAATATTTGTGACACAAATGTTATTATTTTGGCCTTGTTGAATAAAATCTGAATAACGTTGATGTGGAAATAAAATTAAAATTTATGGTTTAGATCGTTACCATTTATTTGGAAAACCAATTTATTATACCTAAAAACATAAGAGGTTGGTTTTGGGATAAAATATAGTCTCTATGATTTGGGGTTAGATTTTATGATGGTATTAGGGAAGGTATTTATTAATCCAAAATTCAATTGAACTATGTATATGAGTGGATAATGTTTGTCCTTTTATAATTAGGTAGATGACAGACAATGATTTTTTAAAATTATTAAAATATATTAAGGAATAATCAATGAAGAACAACTCCAAATTCATCCGTTCTATAATATTGGAAGATATTGATTCTAAATAGGTCCATAAAATATAATTTAGGCTAGTTTGTGGTGACATTAAACTATATAAATTATGTTTGACCCTAGTTAGAATACTTTATCCAAACTCAAGGAAATATATTTGTAATGTATCTAGTGTTTATTATTCACAAAAATAATTTGAAATTAATAAATAATATTTGTTATATAAATTTCAAAAATATAATATAGTTTGTCAAATTAAAATCACTAATTGGGGAAATTTAATTTATGATTTAATCTTCTTGACCCTCCGTTCCATCATAGAGTCCAAATATTGAGTAAGGGGAATACCTGAAGCAAAGAAGGTGGAAGATTCAACAAAAAGTATGAAAGGCATTAAAGTGCGGATGTTTACCAGTGCGTTAGCCTTGGGCACACAAGTCACTTGCGCACTAGATATGTCGAGTGCAAGTCACTTGAACGCCCTATGTGAAATTTCTCTCAAACCTTAGATGGACTATTAATATCCCACATGGGACCCCCCAATTCTAGGATGATAAATCAAAAACTCTGATTCAAGCTCTAGTCTCCCACGTTTCCATATAAACTATTCCAAACACATATAAGGTGATTATTTACCTAGATGGAAGTTATAATGATAGAAAATATGGGCTAAGTGTTGAAACTCATAAATACTTGTGCACCTAAGTGTTTGAACCCTTGAGGGAAATGAATGAAATACCATGTCGCCTTTCCCACCAAAGGAAACTTGTGCGCCACCCTTCTGAGAGCATCTAGGGATAATACTAAAGGCTTGAGCCAAGTCTTGCCCAAGTATTAACCTATAGGTTCTTCATCACCCAAGTGAACTCATGTCGCAGAAGTATAATTGCGTGACCAGGACTTGCGTTCCAGACCTATACATATGCACCTCCTTCCAATTCACTTCCTTTCTTCAAATTCATCTCTCTTAAAGATTTAGATTTCAAAACCCTCTACAATGTAATTTGTGGAAATTTACTTTTTTGGCTTCCTTTTCTGAAAGGAATTCTGTGGAACATCTCTCAAACCCTCGTCAATAACATAGCAATATATCACTAAGTTTAGATATTTTCTTCATTTAATATCATCCTTTAAGATGATATGTTCTTTATTCAGGGAATCCTCCATAGGAGTAACCCCCATGTTCCCTATTCATGGGCCTCCTTTTCATGACTATTCCCCAGTAATAATTTCTCTTAACATGGGCCTCCTTTTTAGGAGTAAGATCCAGTCTTAATTTCTCTTTGATTTGGGCTTCATTTTCAGGAATAAAACCCAATAATAAGTCCCCTCTCATTTGGGAATCCTTCTCGGGAGTAAATACTAAATTAAGTATCCAAAAATCCATAAATATCACATTCCTGTATCGACCATGTTTCTGGGATTCTTCACTAAAGTAAGTCCTGATCCACATCTATTTTGGGCAGGCATACATACGTATTCCCCATATCATTTCTTCTGATTGCATATTTAGTGGCACAATTGTCAGGTTTTACTAATACCTCTTGTTTCTCACACTGATCATTACTCATGTGAACATAGAGAATAAACGTAATTATGACATCTCAATTTATGACATTAATCATGCATAAAACTTCATACTTCTTCACTCAAACTACGTGTGTTCTGATTCCTTTTAAGGATACGTATGTAGCCCATCTTTGTGTATGATCCCAAATAAAAAATAATCTTGTCTTCCTGAATTACATTAAACATCATGTGCCCCTATGAGTGACATTAAAACCAGTATAGTCATCATAATGACCGAGAGATTTCTACATAATGTATGGAAGGATACCATTAACAAAGAATCACTAATTCATACAAATTATTCTCTATTGAGGAAGAACCCCAAATACATATAAAGGATTCTTTAAATCTCCTACATATAAATAATTGATTTCAAGATCTAAAGCAAGAAAACACATTTTAATTCTTGGAAATTTAATAAGGATTCAGGAACATAACTCAAATCTGTAAGAGAGTCCTGAAGTAGACAATAATTCCCCCCAAAAAGGTGTGATGAGTCTGAACTCCCATCCTCTCAACCAATGAAAATTCTTAAGCCTCATCATTCCACGTATAATTAGCACCTACCTTTGGAATGTATGTCCAAATGGATATAAAATCATTTGATTTTTTCTATTAAATTAATAAACCCGTTTGAAATCTATTGGAAAGTTTGAAGCATAAACTAGCAAAGGTCATCCCCATTTCCAGAAGAAACAAAAATGGTAAAACCAACGTGAATTATTAACCAAGTTAAATGATGTTTTACTTATCTGTTTGTCCCATATTTAACTCAATGTGAAGGCAACAAAGAAATCAGTAACATATATGATCATCCAAAATATGTAGTATCCGAACTTATCTTGATTATTTATGTTATATCAAACATGATCTCATTTCCACGATATCTCTGCATTACATAAATGGCTTCTCTAATGTTCACATCGTTGAATTCCCTGACCACTGCTCCTGCTGTATCCTTGTCCTCTCTAAGGAAGACATCACTTACTAAGCATCTTCAACGCTAGGTATCAAATGCACTTTTTAAGGAATATCTCCAACATGGTACCATTATGACTCTTGAGGCTATTCTACAAGCCCTCAAATTCAACAATTCACCCTAGTTGCTCGGATAGAGACAACCATTGATTAAGATACAGGTGGTTCCAACCACCATATCCAACCATTTCGGGTCGTTATCCACAGAACGCAATGACTAGTACATCCCATATTATGGGGATATGATTGAGAAGGCCACACAATGCCTTAATTCAAGGATACAATAGTCCTTTTTGAGGTCTCCCATCAACAATCGCCACCAGACTCGTGCGACAGTGCACCCTCAGCATGATGAGGGTATCACCTTTAGGGGTTTGGCTCAGGTTCCTCAGACCCGAGCTCGTAAGATGAACACTCAAAGGAAAAATCAGGTCAACAGGGAGAAGGATCTTACTTCCTCCCCCTTTAGAGAAGTCCATCATGGAAACATCAGGGAAAATAAAAAGAGGGCATAAACACTCATCCATCCTGATGTTACTACCCAGGAGACTCTTCTGGTAGTAACACACCAATCCCTCCAGGAAATTATAGCGGTGTATTATAGGAAAGCATATACACCTATTTGTTATCCTTATGTTAGTCAGCAGGTTCGTCTGAATACAACCAATGAAACTCTCCAATCAAATGTGGTGGGGAAAACAACATGCAAATACACCTTCAACTCAACATACTAACCAACAGTCTCATTTGGTAGCACCCAGAGATGTCAATTGGAATGCTCCAAGGACAAGAAGGAGGTAGTCACAATTTTCTTCCCCCACATATGAGTACTATCAAAATTTAATAATAGGAAAAGGAGAACAAGATAAAGAATACACACCTAATCCAAGCATGGAATGGACGTATATTTCTGTTCTAGCAGCTGAAGTCACCAAGGACATTATGATAATTATGGAAGAGAAAAAGAAAATCCCTACCCATATTCTGGATGCCTGTCAGAATATTATAACAACATTAATAGCATCACAGGGAAATAAATACAAATATGTCCCTATCAGTGAAGTTACTCATTAACATGTCACTCTGGAATATATACTCACCTATGTCCTAGTCCAGGTGGGTTGGGGGCGTACTCCCACATATCATATGGATAATCAAGTCAGTCACATACACCCGATTTGAATGGAGATAATCATCCTAACTTGACTATTTCTAATGAGCAGGCACATAAACCAGCCCATAGTAACCACTTTCATGAAAAAGTGGTTCCCAAAGTGAGTAAAAAGAATCTAATAAAAAGACCCATCCACACAGTCAAGAAATCAAGATCCAATCTGTAATAAGTCCTTGCTCGTTGCTGGAGTACTTGATGCACTCAGAAAATTATATGTTACAACTCAAGACTCTACAATATCATTTTCAAATTCCATAAGTAATAACAACAATTATGAAGGTCTCTATCATAAATTTATTCATTAAGGCTTGATTCACGATAATTCGGTCGATCTCAATGTATCATCTTCAGATGAGAGCCACGATAACCCTCTGTGTGGCTAGAAGATCAAGGAGTAAGAGGTTTTATCATTTGCTATAACCCACCATGGTGGTCCTCCTCATGATGATGAATTTAGCTGCAAATGTCATCTTCGTAGTAGTAATTCACATTTCCATGAAAATTCTTCGAAGGAAAATGCAGTGACGAGAATGCCCTCTTATCTTGAGGAACATGCAAATGTGATGCCAGTCAGGTTTGATGATTTACCATTTGCAGGTGAAATATAATCTAAAGCAATAGATAGCCCGGGGTGTAGGTCATTCTCTAAACCACCCATGGGTAATTAATCTTCAAGTTTGATAAATTAATTCTCTTCCAATCTTGTGAATCTGATGAAGCAATAAATAATCACTAGCATTGGTCTAATCAGATTGATGAATCTTCATCATATGATAAGGGGAAATTGTTGAATATGAGAAAACAACAAGAGAAAGATGAAGCACCAGTCATGTTTTGGCCATTGGATGACTCTCAGTATGATATTCTAAAGATTTTGATGGATGATTGTATTCATGATATTCATATCAACATATGAAAAACTCTTTTTCATTTAAAAGATAGAATATTATCTTATGATGAATATGAAAATCATGTCAATATAATAGAAGGGTTACAACGCCAAATTGACTTGAATTATCTCTCAGTTTTCTGATATCCAAAGGCTGAAAAGCAGCAGAGATCCCTTCAGCATTCATGCCTTGGAATGTTAAAAAGGTTGTTCCAGTTAATTACCAATGACCCATATGGTATTCATATTAGGGGATGGGGTGTTCATAGAGCACTATATTTTATTATGATCTCTGGTCAACAAAGCCCACCAAAGGTGGTCACATGCAATGTTATTTCCCAGGGCTGCCCAAATCTAGCAGGTTTTGTGGATAATCAAAGGCTTGCCTAAGAACAGGACTCAACTAGTTCTTCTCAAAGTGAGGCATACAAAAAAAGTTATCGAATTACTCTTGAATCATGAAAATGAGAATATTCAACATGGATCTCATTTATAGCATGCACGATATCAGGTGATAGAAGTGTTAGAAATCATTCAACGACCATTTGAGCCTGGTGATTTGAGTGGATGTAGGTTGATACATCCGACCAACTTCTAGGCTAATGTCTGCATGATCAGGAGAGCTTTTAAGAAAGTCTCAGATGTAGTAGCCCAAGAGCCAGCTCAGCTTTCCATATAGGGGAATCTATTAATCCAACCCTCGGAATCCACAAATAGGATTTAAGGAGTTGATCAGGAACAACCCCATTCCACCGGACTGGGGAATTTTTCAAATCCTCAATCTCTTCCTTAGTGAATGATAGTCTTCTATAGATTATGGAAGAAGCCACATGATGAACGCCAAGCTAAATTTTCATGATATTCCCTCTAGATTAAGGTTCATAAAGAAGTTCTTGAGAGATCAACATAAAAGACAATGTCTCATCAATGACATGGAAGAATACAATATCGCAGAAATGTCGATAGAAGGGATACAATGCGTTATGCATCAAAATATTTCATCAATTCCATTGTCACTGATCCCCTAGAACATGAAGATCACCAAGATGAATCAGATGAGGAAATTCCTGTATGAGAAGCTATACACACAGAAATAAATGAAAAAGTTGTGCATACCATAATACAGAGGGCTGCCCAAGGACATGATATTCTTTCGGGTAATACCCATCCGTACTCCAGAAAATAAAAAGCCAATGAAAAGGGTAAAAGTCAGGTTACAACCCACCCTACCTCTAGAGATGGCCAATAACTCTCATTAGAGTAAAGGATTTCGCAACAAGAGTAATAAATGAAGTACTTAAAGAGATTGAATGCAGAACTACTTCAAGGTAGTCTTCCTCCATAGAGTGCTGGAGTCAGTCAGTCAAGGGAATTCGTTGTAGTTACTAGGATAGATAAAGAATATCATCATTTACAAGTACACCCTCACAGGTCCAATCCTATGGTTCAGGCATGACAACAACCGGTTGTGCTACGATTAGTTACAATACCAGTCACCACACCTATTCAAACTCTATTTATTGCACCTGCTCAGGTCCATGCTCAACTAGATGTTTCTCAAAAGTTAGTAACTACTATTGAGTCCTTAACAGCTTGGTTGGAATCCATGGAAGGAAAACATGCACAAGTTCATCCAGAAAATAATGTATACCCTGATTGGATTAATTTAATTCCCCCTCCATTGAATTTTTCGAATACCACATTCCAAATTTTTAATGGTTCAAGAGACCCAGAAAAACACATAACACATTTTTTTCTCATTGTGATCCCATGATGAGAACCTCTCGATAACAAGAAGCTGTTAAGCTGATATGTTTCGTTCTGTCATTAAAATGGCCTAATTTTTTCTGTTATACATGTTTGCAGTCTCGGTCCATTACTAGGTGGGAAGATCTATGTCAATGATTTCATCTTCAATTTAGCTCAACGTTGCCATAGACAAACGTTTTTGATCTTAACAATTTTATGAAATGGTAAAATGGAAGATTTTTTTATTTCATTTCATGCTGGAAGGGGTTAACTTATTCCTTAAGCTTAGCACTCATTAAAGAAGTGTTGTTTCCAATCTATGTGGAAAAATTGCGTGATGAATTATGCACACCATTTATCCCTGTGGAATACACTAGAAGGTTCCAAGAACATACTTTGATGACTAGGAAGATCGAATATTCTCTAACAAACACTAAGAATAAAACTTGTGTAATCCCATTAGCTCCAGGAAAGAGAATGGTTAGAGTAGAGACTGCTACAATTACACTTAAACAAGCACCTATATCTACTTCTAATTCAAAACTTTTATCTTATAGAAGGGATCCACCTCATGAGAATCATAAATAGAGGTCGTCTCGTCACGATGATCAAAGAGATAAAATACTGAAACAATTTGAGTAGTTAAAGAACAATGTTTATTCTTTCCAAAATGAACAATTTCCTAGTTACTTCACTTCTTCTCTAGAAAATAATTTGGTATAGTTTCCAAGGCCCAAAAGGCCAAAAAAGAAAAGAGATGAAGACCTTCCCAACTATTTCTCATTTCATCAGATGTTGGGGCATCCCATTCCAGAGTTCTTTGTCATTAAAGACCTCCTACAAAAGATGGTGGACTCTGGACAGGTAAAACTGAAAGTTTCTTCATCCCAGGTAGCATGCATTACTGCTACTAATCCGGAGGAAGGGGGTGAATGTCATGAAGTCAAAATAAAAAATGCGTAGAAATATGATGATTGGATAGTCAAAAAAACTATCAACTGAACTCATGCCATTTTACTAACACCATTGAAGAAACCAATTGTGTCTTCTTCTATGAATGCCACAAAAAAACCCCTTAATTAGAGTGAAAATACTCAAATAGGTGGCATAATTCTATGAAAAAAGAGAAGTCAAAAGAAGAGGTTCTCGTGTCAAAGCCTATGTAGTCTTTGACTCTGGCTGATTTCATGCCATCTACTTCAGCAGTACGGTAACTACCCCACCAACCGGTAGAGCCTAAACTGGCTAATCAGGTAGAGTCTTCATCAGATGAAGAGTTTATCTTTGGTTCTGTTATTATGATTCACATAACAGAACCATATGCCAGTCATAATTTCGATCTTGATGAGCCTGAGATCCCTGTATCAAACAGAGTAAGGTGTTATAGAGGTCTGGGATACATGGGAAGACGTGGATATTTCAGAAGCCACTATTCCAATTCTACCCCTGGTAGAATTGTATATGTAGTAGAAACACATGGATAAGCTATATAGAGGGCTCAACAGGAATAATAAAGTTCTTACATGAAAGGAATATTCAGTCCTGGAACAATTATTTGGGAGGATCAGTTGGTGGTTACACCTTCTTCCTCACAACAAGTGAATAGGCCTTGTCAGACTAATCTACCAAATCCAGAAGTATTCCCAACTCCTACCTCGATACAAGATGCATCTAAATGCGAAGCATCAACATCTAAGGTACCTACGAAACCACATGTCCCTGTTGTATGATGTCTTGAAACATTTGGCCCATGTTCTGACCAAGTTATCATTTATGGATTCCTTGAATCCATCAAAGGATCTTCGGGAGGTTCTTATTGAGGCTTTGTCAAGTCCTCAGGAATTTGAAACTGAAATTGCTACGGCTGATGTTTACCATATTGAGAATGATCCTAAAGAATGCCATGCAATGATATATTTTACTAATGAAGATGAAGATGATGTTGTGAATGGACATATTAGACCTTTGTATTAATCTAGAATGGTCAATGATATAGATATTCAATGATCTTTCATTGATAATGGTTCAGAAGTCAACCTCATCCCTATTCGAACACTTCATCGATTGGGACTCACCGAATCTAGTTTATCTCTTTCTACTATGATGATGCAAGGAAATGATAAAAATGAACACGAGCCTCTCTGTGAGATTACACCCAGAACTCAGTTTGGAGACCTTGTATCAAATTCAGATTTCATGGTTGCTCGTCATGAAAAGGCCTTCAACATTCTACTTGGAAGACCTTGGCAATATCAACATGCAGTTATCCCTTCATCATACCATCAATGTCTCAAATATCATTTCAATTTCCAAAATGGGACATTGTATAGTGATAAAGCCCCATTCAAAACATGTTAATATCAATAAATTGAGGCGGAATTCTATCACATGGAGGGAAAAGAGATATCCACAATAGATGAGGTTACCAAAATTAATGCTCCATATGGTTTGGAAAAGATTCCAATAAACCCATTCATACATGTGAGTACAGATTATGTGTTTCCTATCAGTCAAATTGACAAGATGGACCCGAATCCAAATAATCTTATAGAAACTTCTATAATATCAATTATGGAAACCAAGCCTGACAGCATGGGAGAAATTGGTGACTCGCAAAGTAATAATGAAAGATCAAATGGATATGTCTTCATTTTATCCACTAAAATCTAGAAATTATATACTTTTTCAACCAATCCAGAAGAAGTTATATCAATGTTAAAGATGAACGAGGATTTCGATTCTCACTCCATTATCTCCTATTTATTACCCAAGGAAGACCCTTCATCATCAACAAGGACAGAAATGGTAGCTTACTTTTGAAGATTTAAGAATTCTAATTTCTTTCCTGATCCTGTAAATTATACTTCATCATTTATAATTCATGTAGAAACAGAATAAATAACACATGTTGAAGAAGAATAGGAAGATATCAGTGATTCTCCTCCAGTATTTGAAGAAGGTATCTCAACTACTGTGGATAAACTCAAAGCAATAAATATGGGTATAAAAGAGGATCCACACACCACTTTAATTAGTGTGGCCATGACTCTTGAAGAGCATGAAATGTATATTTAATTTTTATAGAAAAATTGAGATATATTTGATTGGATTTATAAAAAAAATTCCATGGATTGATCTTGATGATTCTTCTCAACATTTGGGTTTTCCAAAACAACATCTAGGAGTCAAGAAAGCCGCAAGAAGTACACACCCAACTTATGCTTCCAAAATTGAAGCTGAAGTGGATAATTTCATCAAATCTAACATCTTTAGAAAAGTTCAATATCCCAAATGGCTGGATATCATTATCCCATTGAAAAATAAGAATGGATAAATTAGAGTTTTCATTGATTTCAGATATCTTAATCAGCATTGTCCCAAGGTTGATTTTCCAGTTCTGATCACATAACTCTTAATTGATGCAACAACTGGCTAGTAAACACTTTCCTTCATGGATAGATATTCTTGGTATAATGAAATCTGAATGGCTCCAAAAGATGATGAATATACAGCCTTCAGATCCCCTCAAGGAGTGGTTTGCTATCGGGTAATTCCCTTTGGCCTAATGAATGCAGGGTAAACATATCAATGTTCCATTCATCGTATCTTCGAACCCTTATTAGGAAAATTTTGTTGAATTATATGTGGATGATTTTGTGGTTAAATACGAACAATGTTATAATCATTTGGATGATTTGGAAATCATAGTCAACAAACATCGACAACATTATTTGAAGATGAACCCCTTGAAATGTTCTTTTTGGAAAACCTCAGGAAAATATCTCGGCTTTTTTGTATGCCATCGTGGTATCGAAGATGATCCAGAGAAGACAAAGTAAATACTTGGCATGTCACCTCCTCAAAATTTAAAGGAATTGAGAGGACTTCATGTACACTTAGCCTATATTTGTCATTTCATCCCCAATCTGGTTGGCTAAGGTTCACCCTTTACAAAATTAATATAGATGGGAGTTACTTACTAGTGGAATGATGAATTTCATGAAGCATTCAATATTATCATGAAATATCTCTTGAGACTACCGGTATTGATGCCACCTGATGAAGGAAGACCACTTATTCATTATGTGATAGATTTAGAGAAATAATTGGGTATTCTTTAACCAAAAGAATGAAGGTGGGAATGAAAACAGACTTTACTATCTCAGTCGGACTATGCTTGAGGCAGAAACCCAATATTCATGTATTGAAAATTCTTCCTAGCATTAATCTTTGCAGTTCAGAAATTGAGACACTACCTGCAACATCATGAAGTCCAATTGGTATCTCACAATAACCTGCTCAAATTTATCCTTAGTCATCCAATGATTACAATACGTCTCGTAAGGTGGGCAGTTATATTGCAGCAATTTGATATCCAGTATGTGTCTCAAAAGGAAATAAAGGGACAAGCTCTGGATGATTTCCTTTCCGAACACCCTTTAGTAGAAGATACATCTTTAGATACTGAACTTCTTGATTAGGAAGTATTCTCTATTCCAGATAATCCTCTAGCATGGTTAATGTACTTTGATTGTGCTTCCAGTTGTCCAACATAGAAGAAAATGGAAGATCTTAAATTAAACAATGTTGGGGTTGGAATTGTGCTTATATCCCCAGAAAAGGTTGTGCTACCCTATTCTTTATTATTGTAGGAAGGTGGTATAAACAATGAGGTAGAATATCAATCTCTCGTCACAGGATTGGATTTGGCGCTTCAGGCATAGGTGAATCACTTAAAGGATAAATGTTATTCATACTTGGTAAGAAAACTTGTCAATGGGGAGAATTCCATCACAAAAGAAGAGTTGATCCCTTTGTATGATTATGTCATAAGGTTAATGGCGAAATATCCCTTGGAACCGACATTTTTTTATGTCCCATGATCACAAAATGCTCAAGCTGATGCACTGTCTAATGTAGCCACATCTCTAGAAGATCCAAATTGGGATGAGACAATCATCAGTATTTCCCACCATCGTAGAGTTTCTCCTTATGTTTAAATCAGAACATAGGAAATCAATGAAATCATTCCCATTTATGGCAATATGGTCATACTATAGGATGGATGACACCTATCAGGGAATACCTTCAAAATGGAGCACTCCCACCTGAAAGAGCCTAGAAAGAACAAGTCTGGCGACGTGTGGTCAATTTCACTCATTATGATAGCCCAGATCACCTAGAGAAAATTTTCTAAAAGTGTTGCTTGGATGGAATTCTCATCAGATGTATTGATGGTCATGTGAAAATGGATGTCATGAATGAAGTACATTCATGAGTCTTTGGTGCCCACCAGTCTAGGCATAGACTCTCTGATCAAATTCGAAAGCATGGATACTTTTGGCCATCAATGATACAAGATTTTGTTGATTTCACTACGAAATGTCATTCTTCCCATGTATATGTCAATTTCATTCATCAACCCTCACAGTTGCATCATACAGATAAATTCTCATTGCCATTTTTCACATGGGGAATGGATGTATTAGGACCTTACCCTTCAGCTACATCCAAGAAGCTTAAGTATATTCTTTCTGCTACTGACTTCTTTTCCAAATGGGCAGAGGAAATACCTATCAACGAAGTTGGTTTTAAAAAGAATTTTTAGCTTCATCAAGTCTAACATCATTACCAGATTTAGTGTCCCTCATACCATATTGATGGATAATGGAACCATCTTCTGTTCATCCGAGGTAAGGAAGTTGTATCAAGAATACAACATCAAATCCAACCATTCATCTCGATATCATGCAACAGCCAATGGAAAAATAGAAGCCTTCAATAAGACTCTTTCAAACATACAGCAAAAGATTGTGGATAAATTTGAGAAATCATGGTAGGATAATCTTTTTCATGCTTTATGGGCTTATCAGACCACCACCCGCACTGCCACGCAGTGAACTCCATATTCAATGATATATGGACCAGAATCAGTCTTTCCCATTGTGGTTCAATTAACATCTCTCAGAGTATCCATTTGTGATTAGTCATCTATAGATGAAAAATATCAAAAGTGATTGGATGAATTGGAATGATTAGATGAAAAAAATTTGCACCCTGCACCACATGGAATTCTATCAGAATCGAATAGAACGGGCTTTTAACAAAAAAAGTTCATCTTCATTCATTCATTCAAGGAGAATTGGTATTGGTTCTCAGAACTCCAATGATACAAGGAACGAAACCTCCAAATCATGAGTCAAAGTGGGGAGGAACTTACTCAGTACATAAGGTCTAATCGAATAGAGCTTATTCTTTACTCTCAATGGATGGAGAACTCATCACGACTCCAACCAATTCCAGATTTCTAATGAAGTATTTTGTGTATGAAAATTACTTCACCATCGTCCTTGCTATATGAAGTTAAAATATACAGTCCTCATCCTAGATACATGATTCTAAAACTATGCAGAATTGGTCTATACATGACCTTAAACTATTTTTGTCTTTACTGTAAGACATTAAACTACACCGTCCCCTATAGTCCTTACTACAAGAATTTAAACTGCACAGCCCCTCCATTGTCCTACATGGCGTTAAACTATTTTTAGTCCCTTATATGTCCTACATTACATTAAACTATGCATCCTTAGGGTTGTTGTTACATCTTATTTCGCACACTGAGTATGACTCCCACGAGCTTAGAGTAAACATCAACCATAACACCCTCTCTGGGCCGCTAACAATGTGTATGTCTGAACATCATTTTTTTGGTCATTTTCCTCAAGAACAATTTTATTACCAATTCATTTTTCAATCGAACTTCGTGGACTTTGATCCTTGCCTACTTCATTGGGTACGTAGGCAACCTCCTGAGGTACAAGCTGAAAACCAATATCTTCACATCGGTTCACCTGCATATCATATGATGTTGATTCGTGAAGCCACCCCCAATACCAATATATTTACATTGGTTCACCATTTTTTTCACTACAAGACATTAAACTGTATAGAAATTTGTCTTAGATACATGAAGCCAAATTGTGCACCACCGGTCCATGCATATGTCACAAAACTATTCGTACTTTTTTCTTCTTTGATAATAAACTACCACATTATTTAACACCCTAAACTGAGAGGTAATCATTATTGACATTGGTATCCAACTATGTAATATTACATGGACTACGTCCATACATTGAAATGCCTGAATCTTTAATATTGGTTCAAACCATCATTTCACTAATGTCACCTTTCACCCTTCACTTGTTCGAAGTAAATCTGTACAGAGGGTATTTTAAGAACAACGTATGGATTTATTCCCATCCTTATGGGATACATAGTAACATTCGAGTTTCCCTCAAATACAACCCCAAGTCTTTGGGCCTTACCCTAAATTCCAGTTTCAGTCCCGTGGCTGAAAAGTCCCTCTATGAAAATATGAATGTGGTATGAAAAACCTGTTCTTCGTTCACATCAAATTTATATGTGTATTCCTCATTACGGTCTGATCTCTATGACCCTAATCTATGATCTCCTGCACTCTTGTTCCACATGATGTTAAACTGTATTTGAATAACTATGTATTGCTTGATTCCCATCTTTATGTGATATGTAGTGAAGTCTAGCATCTCAATTCAGGACCCAGTCACAACATGATTATGGTTACAATTGGTCTATGTATCTCCAAATGCATATGAAAATTCCCATTTTGATGTGTCATACTCGTAACCTTAAATACTTCTAGATCTCCATAACCCTTTTCATGAATTATTGTCGCAAAATGTCTGATACCCAGGAATTATTTTTGCTGAACTATGCAGCACGCACCCCTAGGTGGCCTTGCATAAGAAGTCCACATAACGGACCTGTCATCCAAAATAAAATACTATTTGACTATGAAGCCGATTCCCTTAAGTGGAACTGCATAATTCAACCCTCTAATGGGTTTGTCAAATAGTGGTAACTTCATTCAGGGGAGAAAACCCTCTTTTGTCCTTATGTGTCTTAACGACAATATGTAGGGATCTGAAAAAAGTAGTAATCCTTAACATATTTGTCCCATATTATTTTTCATTATCTAAAAGTAGTTTTGTATATGGTTTATATTTCACTTCCCTACATTTGGCTCAGATCATCATAGGAGTGACATTTATCAAATTATTTGACAATGTTGATTGGAAGTATCCTCTCCATGTTCAAGTACCTATCTCCATACAACATACTCTATGCTTTCTAAATTTTTAATTTCCATAAACATTCACTAGATTTTAACAATAAAAAAGTAAAATTCTTGAGAGTTCTTTTGCCTGACTATGCAGCACGTGCCCCTAGGTGGCTTTGAATAAGTAGTCTACATAACAGACCTGTCAGCAAAAGATGCTATTATTTGACTATGCAGCCAATGCCCTTAAGTGGACCTACATTATTCAACCCCCTAACAGGTTTGTTAAATAGTGGTAACTTCACTCTTATGAAATAATTACTCTAATGCCTTCTAGGCCTTTTTTCATATCATTCCTCAGATGCAAAAATTTCTTATGTAGTGGTTTACATGTTTTCCCCCATACATGAATATGGTATTATGTTTTCAAATAAATTATCAAGGAATTGAATCAACATAAATCCATTCAATCAAAGCTATTTCGACCTTAAACATTAGCCATTTTATATCCGACGTGCATGGATTTAAACTAACCACAAAAGAGAAGGTAAATATGAACAAAAGTCAAGTCCCAGCTCACTAAACATACATTTTGTACGATTTAGGTAATATTGAGAAATTAAAAGATGTAATGTTTGTATGGTTATTTTTATAATCCTAGAAAAAATAAAACTATTTTTACTAGGCCCATTGTCATAGGTAAAAATTTAAAGTAGGTAGAAAAAGATTGAATGCACAAATAATTGAAGATGAAAGTATTTTTCATTTGATGGACATGAGTTAGAATGACATCCATAGATAGGAGTCTCTTCTATTTTCCATGAATTACAAGAGGCTTTCAGCATAACAATTCACTTGATTTATGACATGCTGTGCTTAATCAGTAGCCACCTAGAATTCACTCATTGAACTGGATTCAATAAGAGACACAGTAATACCAGCTCTTCTTGGAACAATTGTAAAAGAATGTTATGAGTGCAATTTGAGAAAATTTTCTACTGATCAAACAATGACATTGTTTCAATCCAGGAGACATGGAAGATGGATACATGGATTTGAGAATGGATAATTGGATGTAAAGATCCATTTATAGAGATTACTTTTTTCAGGAATTGATATACTGTCATGATAGTCATATCTCCACCAACCAGCAGTGGAAAATATATAAGCCCATGGGTTTTCCATTTTCATGTCTACAAGGAAATGGCATGAAGGAAAAATTTGAAGGTTCACACCATTTTTTCTGCTCTTAATGCACAACATAACCGAAATAGATGGTAAATAGCTTGACTGCATCTCATGAATATAGTTATTTGCATCTGGAATGTTGACTCCTTGAAGTTGACCATGGCCATGCAGAGGCAGGTAAATGTTATGTGGGAAATTAAGACGATACTTTTTCAAGTACATGGACATGTATGAGAGAGTGATGTAGAAGATATCATAGTAATCATGGACAATTATGTTCATCATGTCATCAATCAGATTGCTGTCCAGCTCATCAGCCATTCCATTTCTTTTTTAGGATCCAATGAATCTGCACAAGCATTTGATAATTATGTTTTAAGTAAGTTGATTTTCATAAAATTTGTGAATAAAATAAAAAAATGGAAAAGGAATTAAGGTGCGCAAGTCTAAATGTTGGTTCACAAGTTTACATAGGTTGTGAGATTTTGGTCATGTAGGTGTCACAGATCAAGTCCAAATACCTTTGTAGAAGCACGACACAATTTAGAAGAAGCAATAAACCGCAGACAGTAGCACCTTTGTGATGAGAGATACTTCCGCACTGAGAGATCAGAAGCGTTTGAAACTGGGTACTTTTCGAGAAGAGGTGCCACATATTTATAGGAAAAGTGGTTTACCTACATACCAAATCCTACGCGGCTTGCACCTATGTGCTGATACTTGCGTGCTCAAAACCTGCGCACCCAAAAAGCCTTGTTTTTCTCATCCTCAGAGTCAAATCATCTTCCTTTTTCGGATCCAACACTGAGGGTGGAATTTTGTTTAAGCACTATTTCATCACAGAGTCCAAAGATATACTAAGGAGAATACGTAGAGAAAAGAAGAGGGAAGATTCATTGAAAATTTCAAAGGCATTATGGTTTTCAAGTTTAACTGTGTGTTAGATCTGGGTGTGCAAGTCACTTTCACGCCCTATGTGAAATTTCTACCAAACCATAGATGGAATATAAATACCCCATGTGGGACCCCCATTTTGAGGACGAAAAATCAGAAACTTGGATTCAAGCTCTGGTCTCCCAAGTCTCCAATTAAAGTATTCTGAACACTTCAAAGGTAATTATTTACCTAGAATGGAAGTTCTAAAGAGGATGAATATGGCTTAAGTGTTCAAAGTCATCAATATTTGTGTGCCTAAGTGTTGAAACCATTAAAGGAAATGAAGGAACTTGTTCACCACCAATCCCTCCCAAGGAAACATGTGCGCCACCCATCTGAGATAATCTAGGGATAATAATAAAAGCTTAAGCCAAGTCTCGCCCACGTATTACCCTAAATGTTCTTCATCGACCAAGTAAACCCATGTCGCGCAAGTATACTACCACGACTAGGACTTGTGCGATAGAACAATACTTCCTTGCATCCTTCCAATTCACTTCCTTTCCTCAAATTCATCTCTCCTATTCAAGATTTAGCCTTCAAAACCATAATCAATGTCATTTATGGCATGGATACTTTGTTGGCTTCCTTATCTGAAATTGAATTAAGTGGAACATCTCTCAAAACATTGTGATTTACATAGTTTTATATCAATATGGTTATAGAATATCATTATTTAACCTCATCCTTTAAGATGAGAAGATAATTTATATGGGCATCCTTCTTAGGAGTAAGCCCCATGTTCCATGTTCATGGGCCTAGTTTTCAGGAGTAAGCCCCAGTCATAATTTCTCTTAACCTGGGACTCCTTTTTAGGAGTAATCCCCAGTCTTAATTTATTTTCTATTTTGGATTCCTTTTCAAGAATAAAACCCAATCTTAAGTCTCCTCTAATTTGGGCATCCTTCTCAAGAGTAAATCCGAAATTAAGTATCATGATCCCCAAAAATCACATATAACTTTATGGACCTTGTGTCTGGGATTATTCCATGATGTATGTCCCAATCCTTATCTATTTTGGGAAGTAATTCATACCTAATCCCCATATCATTTCTTATGATTGAATCATTAGTGGAACAATAATTAGGTTTTACTAATACCTCTTGTTTCTCACACCGAGCATGACTCATGTGAGTATAGATCATAAAAGTAATTATGACATCTCTCTTTGGGCCATTAGTCTTGCATAAAAATTCATACTTATTCACTCGATCTACATGGGTTCTGATTCTTTTTAAGTATACATAGTGAGCCCATCTGCGGGTACGATCCCAACTATAAAATAATCATGTCTTCTTAAAAGACATTAAACATCAATTGCCCCACTGAGTGGGTTTATAACAAGTATGGTCATCATAATGACCATGGTAATTCTACATATTGTATGGAAGGATACCATTGACTAAGAATCACTAATTCATACATATGATTCTCTATTGATGAAGAACCTCAAATACTTATAAAATATCTCCTAATATCCTACACATCAATCATTGTTTTCAAGATCTATAGGAATAAAACTCATTTTCATGCTTGTTAAATTAATAAGGATTCACAGACATAACTAAAATCTATAGGAGAGTCCCAGAGTAGACAATAATTCCCCCCAAAATGGTGTGGTGAGTCTGACCTCCCATCCTCTCATCCAATGAAAATTATTAAGCCCCATCAGTCCACAACTAATGAGCACCTACATTTGGAATGTAGTTCTAAATAGATATAGTATCATTGGATGTTTTTGGATCTACGAATAAACTCTTTAGAAACCGATTGGAAAGTTTTAACTTTAAACAGACAATGTTCATCCTCATTTCTAGAAGAAACAAAATTGTAAAATGTGAGGAATAACATTTAATCAGATTTTTTTAAGTATAGAAATTTTATATAAAAAAATCAAGTTTAAATTTAATATCAAATAATATAATAGTATTAATTGTAATTAAAATATATTAAAAACATTAAAAATATAATCAAAAATATTATGTTATTGTATAAAAATGAAAATGTAAACTACAATATTCAATAAAAATATGTTTTCACTATTTATTAAAAAATAAAAGACATCATAAATTTTTAAAGAAATATATTATAATGTCGAATTAAAAAATGAACTCCATTTATTCAAAAAAAATTATATAATTTAAAATTTAATCTATTAAGTTAAACCATATAAAGAATAAAAATCTAATATAGTAATAAATAAATATTTTCCTTCTAATGGAATAAATAACTAACATTCATGTAATCAATATAATAAAATTAAATATAATTAAATAATGATAATATGTCGTGAAAATGACTTAAAATATCATTTCCTATATTGTTTCATCTTTCTACCTTTTATAAATAATTTACACTAATTTTTAATAAATCCTTCAATATGGCTTGATATATTTTCCATCTTATCATTATATAATTCCAATGATTCTTCTTAAATCATATTAGTTATTCAGAAACCCCTAACCTGGTGAATAAATCTCACATCTTAATGTTGAAATTTTTCATCTGTCTCAGTTCATGTTGGGTATTTGGTTATTTCCTTGGGAATAGAGTGTGATGAGTTTGAATATATGGAGTATTGTTTCATTACATTCTTCATTGAGTAGTCATCCTTTTATTTTACTTGATTTTTTGTGCAATTGGGTGTTTTGGGGTGGGGAGTCCACAGTGGATAGTTTACACATGATTAGTGAAACTGTGTGCCTCATCCTAGGTTAGCATGTGGAAGATCCTAGGTGAGATAGTAGCTAGAACATAGTCAGTTATAATATGTGTGTAGTCCATGTGGTCGATCTATTTCTCAGCTGTAGAGGTTTCTTGGTATCGACACGGCTTGGCTAAACATGCGGACTAACTGTGCTGCATGTCCAGGTTATTGAAATCTATTTTCTATGTCCCTAGTTTTATACCCTAAAACCAAACCTTCACCCATTCATACTCCTTGGATCTAGAATCCTATTAGTAGATATTTTTCACATTTTATCCACTCCAAGAGGGATCCTTGGTGTTTTCATAGTGATTCTCTACATGAATCAAATGGTTATGGTCTTTCTCCTTCTTTAGGGCATTCTCTCCTATTTCATCTTCTTTCTTAACCCTAGTGGACATGTTGGATGATTTTATTGGTTAGTATTGATTTATTTATTTAGATTTTTTTCTTCTTAGGATTCCATGGGGTTAGATCGTGCCTTCCTTGGCTCTGGTTTTGGTGCGAAAGATGATTCACACTAGATTTCAGATTTTCTTCATCGTTTTAGATATGTTCCCATTTCCACTCTCTTTTAAAGATAATATATTTTTTTAACTTTATTGATTTTTACACATAAATTAATAATTGAAATGTGATGTTTCATTTGTATAATTAATGTTTCATGTTAAATAAAATGTTTTCCTTAATCATTTTGTATGTGTGATATGTATTTTGGGTGTTTTTACAAAATCTGTATCATAAATTTCTTGACATACACTTTTATGTAATTTGTGACACATAAAGCCATGATTTAGTTTTAAAATTGATATTGTGTAATCAAAATGGTGATTGGTATTTCCAAAACTGTTTTGTTTTTATTTTTTGTATAGAAAATTGTTTGGGAAGAGTTTTTTATAAATGGTTTTATGTGTTGAAGTGGAATGAGGACTGTTTTAAATTTTTATTAAATGTTATCATTTAGAAAAATCTCATAGAGTGAGTCACTTTCATTATTAGTATACTATCATATTGGATTGACCTTGTGTGGGACCTCCCATATGTGATAATTGTTTTAAGGAAAGAGACCATCCATGGGGTGGCCAGGTGGTGTTGGTTTGTGTGATAGGGATGATGGAATATATGTGTTTGGATTTTTTATTGATTTGATGTGGAAAAACCATTTAAAAACACATCAAGGGAACCTGGAAAAATAATAAGGATTTATGGAAACTATTTATAATGTGGTAGTTCATGCACCAACTAGTTTCCCATTGTAAGTGTATATTTTGGTTTATTACAATGGGATTGGGCCCCTCAATTTTTCATGAGCTTGTATGTTCGGATGATTTGGTGTTTGATTCCACCATGTATGGCATTATACTAGGTATGTGGTCACATTTATTTGTATGTTCTAATTCTCATTTGAGTTCTTCAGTTTTCTTCTTTTATATTTTTACTAGTACCTTTAATACCATTTCTCTCATTCTGTTGAATAATATTTATTATTCATGTTTTTTATTTTATATATGGAATATATTGAATGAGTAATTCATTGAAAATAAAAATGGTTTCCAATATTAATTTTTTTGAAAGAACATGCACACTCAGTATTGTCCCTTCGTGAAAAATTGACTATTTTATAATTGTTCCCTTTCATCCCTTGAACCTTTATTTAAAGCATGTGGGAAATAGATTTTGATTGTGATTTGTTCACATTATAATTAATTTTTGTAGATACATATCTTTATAAATTTTATTTAAAATCATACAATCAATTTTTCATTATTTAAAGGTTGAGAATTGGGAATTAATTTATTCAGACAAGTATACTGTGTTTTAATAGCCATTCTAATAGTATTTTCTTGTTTATAGATTTTTCTACATGTTATGGATTTAGATCAATCACCTTGGGTGATGGTTTCTGGTTGATTGGAGTGTCACCCTTAAAGACACAAGGCGATATTTTGGGTTTTAGTTTTTTTTTGGTTTTTTGTGTATTTTTTCATTCCGTCATTTTAAATGAAAATTATGTATAGTTTGAAACTTGATTTGGGCTGGGTTTTATATTTTTTTTGATCCACTAATTTTTTAATTTATATATTGAAAGAAATCATTCCCATTGGTATTCTTTTGATTCTTAACTCCTGTTTATATCCCCATAGGATTGGGAATTCTTTTAGGGCCTTGTGAAGTATCAATATAGGTTAACATGTCAGGATGAATGGAGTTGGTTTGTCAAAAAATGGTAAAAAATAGGGAGATCATTTTAGTACCTTTAGTTTTACAGCACCCATCACTATTTTAGGATGTCATGGTATAAGGAGTAGTATTTTTGTGGTCGAGGTGTATGAACATAAAGAAAATCATAAACCCTCACTCATTTCGAACCTATTTTTACCATGGGAAATTAGAGTGTGTTGGAGTATTTTGGATCGTGTGGATTGTGAGATGTTGGAAAATTAAAAGGGAGATGTGAAAAACACCTTAATGATCTATATAAACCTATAAATCCCTATTGAATCATTGAATTACCCTAGAATGATCCTCGTGATAGTGGTGTGATTCTCATATAGCCTCCCACCATAGGTCATAGTCACCCATCTACACTAGTTTTCCATTTTTGAATTGATTGTTTTTCATAATTATATAAATTGACTTGAAAATTTCTATTTTGAAATTTCATATGGAGGTGTTTAATATGATAATGGTTTTTTTACCTGTGGGAAATTAATTTTCTTATCAAATTTTAATGTAGTGGAAGAAAGTTGTATTTTTTATGAAATAAAATATTTGGGGAAAATGAGAATGGTTTAATTGGATGTGTTTAACTGTCAAAAAATGTTTTAATTTGAATATATTAGAATTTGGAATTTAATTTGAATTGGATGACATATTTTATAAATAATGATGTGGAGTTAAAAAATGTATTTGATTGGGTGGTTGGTGAATCCTTGAGAAGATTTATTAAATTTTGATATGCATTCAATTTTTCGGGATTGACATGTAAATCTTGAAATGGGTTTTAAATTTAATTTTTGGTCTTTTTGTAGAAATTTTTTTTGCGAGTTTTGAATTGCATTTCAGGTTTTGTGGTTAGTAGTTTTAGAAAGAATATTTTTTATATTCAAAAAGTAAGGGTGAGTTAATACTTATTCCTTGAAATGTATTTTTTGAACTCTGGTGTTTTGTGGGTTCCACATGCACATATATTTATGAGAAAGTTGATGGGTTATTGGTATGGTATAAATAGAAGCATGGTTGAGGCCCATTGGATACCACTAGTGGTGTGTAATCCATTATGATTTATTCCTTTTTTAAAGAGTTTTTTTAAAGATAGATATGATATTTTTATAACTTTATGTGCTATTGTGTGTACCTCAATTTTTGGTATGGTGTTTCTTTTGTAATGCTTGAGATAGAGAATACATGTTGTTGTATTTGTTTTTATTGAGTTCCTTTTTTCTTTCTTCTTAGTGTCATACCACACTAGGATTTGAAGGATACCTAATGTGTGGCTTCATGTATCAAAACCTTAGTAAACAGTCATGTTTATCTATGTATAGAATATTTTCCTGAATATAGGAATTGGAATCCTCTCATATTTTAGGCCAGGAAGATCCTATTAAGGGTGAGTAGTGGATAGAGGGTATTAAGAGTGAACTCAATTTCCATGATTTTCATAAAACAATAATGGTGAATTTTTCTACCTTTATGGTTTAAGGTCCAACCAAAAAATGAAGGAAGTCCATGTATCAAAACAAGCCCTAAGAAGATCTTATGTGAAATTTGATTAATCGTTATTCATGGATAATATTTACATGAACTGATGAAGGTAATGAAGGAGATGGAGTTTTGTGGTCTTCATAAAGGTGTTGGATTAGTGTTTTAATTTTATCATCCTTTCCTAGAGATTGTTTTTTAGGATTTGGGGAATGTTTCATGTGATACTATGAAGGATTGAAAGTTTGTGCATGGGATCTATTCTAATCTAGAGTCAATGGTGGTATACCTTAACATTAACACTTTCTCGGATGTGGTGAAAAAATCCTTTTGCACTAAATATCCTATAATTGGAGGGATTTGGAAAGTTAATCATTCCCCAGTTCCTAGAAGGGGTTATAGTTATTCTAGTGAGATGAAGGGGAAGTGACCGAATGTTGATGGTGATGGTATGGAAAGGAAGAGGCATGCATAACTCTCATTAAACTCTTCAGGGTACAATGTCATGATCTATTACTAGTGTGGTAAGATTAATCAAAAGAATCCTTCATAATTGTGTCCTCCATGAACCTACCATATATAGGGATTCTTGGGTCACTTAATGAGGTTCTGTCAGGCTGTTTCCAAAACCTACATTGAAGATAAAACCAACCTTTTGAATGTCACAACTTCCCATTTGATGAAATAAGGAAATTTCCGGATTTAGTTCATGGTTTTTTCATTGTAATGTTCATTGGATGTAATATTCTTGTGTGGGGGAATTATTAACTGTTTCCTTATCTTCTAATTTTATGAATGGCTATTTTCAATACTTTTTGAATTTATATTAAAAATGAATTGTTTTTGGTGATATTTTTATATGTGTGTTCTGTTCAATGGTTTCAAAATCAAAACTACGATGTAGGATAATAATAAATAGTTAGATCTCTAGCCATATGTTCAGGAGTGATGTTGTAGCATAGTCAAAAAAACGAATAGTGTGAAAATGTCCCCAGACCAATCTATGTCCATTGAATATATTATGGAGTAATTTCAATCCTTAGGTGTAGCTATTCTATTTTAAATTGGTCACATTTAGTGAGAAGTGGAGTCGGAACCTCATTTCCACATTGTGATTAATTTAGTTTTAAGAGTTTTCCTTATTGATAAGGATTTATAATCATTCCATTATATTGAAATCCATGTGGTTCTGTCCCACCAAGTGAGGGTCACTTTTTTATGGACCTTGTATGGCATGTTTGTATTATTTGAGAGTTGTTTTTATTTATTCTCTTTCTAAGGTGTTATGTTGTATAGATGTGTTAGTTTTAGTTTTTATGGTCTATAAGACGAGACCCATCCCTTCACTCCACCTATAATGGGGGTTTCTCATCAATGAGGAATGTTCATGAGTTTTTTTGTTTTTATAGTAATTATGGTTGGGAGACCCCCCATGGTTCTCATTGGAGTTTCCTTAAGAATGGAAGTGATGTATGTAGGTTTCTTATGGTGGGAATTCCACTCAGGATTCCGTATGTTGGAAAAAAAATTTATCTTTAGTGTTGGGTTTTGCGTAGAGTGGGTTAGCTGATTGGGAATCTTATGTTATTATCTCATTATCATTGTTTTATCAATTTTATGATCAGTGGTATCATACAAAAATGTTGTAATATGAATTTTCCAATGTTTTTTTGATGTGATGTTATTGATGTATTATTCAGTTGAAGTGGAAGCTCGTCATTTGATTTTGAGGGATAGATTTAGTTCCAAATTATGAAGTTTTAGTGTTTTTTTCAAAGACTGGTTGGAGAAATGTAAAATTATATTTCATTTAGATCAATCAATATGGAGTGTTTAGAATTAATGGGGTGGGAGGCACTTAACAAGTGGACCTAGTTGGTCTCCTATGTTCATCGTGTTAGTCTTTTTTTTCTGGTCGTGTTTTTGTAATCTCTTCATTTTTTATTTTTGGGGATCCTCATTTCATTTTAAAGGAGTAGTGTTTTTTTGGATTAATCCCTAGGTTGCATTTCAGTGCATATAAATTGTTATGGTTAGGAGAATTTTCACACCCAGGTAATTAAATTTATCTTTTTTCTTGATTCTGGTTGGGTATTTAGTTATTTCCATATAAACATGCAGTGAATGGATTTAATTTTTGGAATATTTATTCCAATAATTGTTGGCCTATCTCTATTAATTTTTGTCACCATGAATTTTGGTGATACTAGTTGATTTTTGGTGAGAAGTCCTTGGCCATTAGTTTGTGGGAAGTTAGTCTAATTGAGCACCTCAGCCTAGGTGACCTTGTAGTAGAATCTAGTTGGGACAATAGAAATATCACAGTTGCTGCACAGTTACTCATACCATGAGGGTAGTCCATGTGGTTTATCATTTTCATGGATGTATAGGTATGACGATATCCATATGGTTTGAAAAATAGTGTTGACTAACCGTGGGGCCGGTCCAGGTTAATATAATTATTTTTATCTATCCCTATGTTTTATAACCTAAACACGTATTTTTCAACCATTTGTCCTCATCTAACCTAGTAACATTCCAGGGTGTATTTTGGTACCTTCAATCCCCTAAAATGGGGATTCATGGAGATTTCATGGTGATTCTCTTCCATAATCAAAAGGAAAGGGACTCTATCTCTTTATTCCTTACTTTTTCTACCTTTTCCAATTCTTACCTATCCCTTGTGGCCATGTTTTCTTAATTTTTTTGGATATGTTTGTTAAATTATTGGGAGTTTTTTCTTTTTAGGGATCTATGGGGCTGTATATAGCCTACCTTGGGTGTGGTTGAGGTGCGATTGAAGTTTCGTATCGGATTCCCGATGTTTATCATTGTTTGAGCTTGGATCCCTTTGCAAATATTATTTAAACATAAGATTTCATTGATTACATTATTTTATCACCTCTCTTAATTGTTATGTATTGACATTTCAAGCATAGAATGATTGTTTAATGTTATATAAAATGATTTTCTCAATCAATTTGTATGTGTGATATGGATTGGGTGGGTTTTTCCCACTATGTGCTTGTTCAATTTCCTCTTTGGTTATTTCAAAGTATTTTGGGACTCCAAAAGGTATGTATTTGATATATATTTTATATTTTGTAACTGAAATGGTTATTTATATTTCCAAAATGGATTTATAACTTCTTCAAGTATAGAAAATGGTTCTTGTAGAGTTTTATATATATATGTTTTAATGAGTGGAAGTGATATGAGTATTGTTTTTAATTTTTATTATATGGTTTCATTTGGAAAAACATCCTAGGGGTGGACAAATTAATTGTTTATTCCCTATTATAGAGGATTTTCCACTGTATGGGAACCCCCGTATGTGTGAATTATTGTAAGGAAAGGGATCACCCATGGGGTGGCCATGGTGGTTCATGTTTGTGTGAATAATATGGAGTCATGTGTGTATATGTATTGTTTCTTGAAATAATGTGGCTCAGCCCTTTATGAAAATTTCATGGGAACCAAGCATATAAAATATAATTATGAGAATGATTTTTAAAATGGTATTTCATGCACCAACCAGTGTCCTATTGTAGGTGGATATTTGTGATAATTATTATTGGATTGGGACCCTTAGTCTATCCTAAGTTAAGGTTTCTAGGTTTTTGGGTGTTTTTATTTTTCTGAGGGGTGGAATTCTATTTGTTATGGGGTTTCATATAATTGTATGTTCTGGTTCACCTCTATGTTCCTAGGTTTTCTTATGTTCCCCTGTTACTATTACCAATAGTACCACCTCCATTATTTTGTCGAATTGTATTCCTTATACTTTTGTTGGTGTTTATAAATAAAATGGTGAATGTGTGGTTGATTACAAAGAAAATGGATTCCATATAGAATGATTCGGAAGGAAAAATCACTCTCCCCATTGTTCCTAATTAGGAAAATTTTTATTTCCAACTTTCCCCATTCTCCCCTTGTACATTATTTTAATAAATAAGGAAAATGGATAGTCATAGTAATTAGTTTACTTTTAAATATAATGTTTAGTAAACTGATATTTATACATTTTATTTCAAAAAAATTAATCAATAATTCTTTATTTAAAGGATGTTTATTAGAAGTATAATTATTCGGGCCTACCTACAAAATAACAATACTCCTGGGAATAGTGTTTTTAGTGTGCTACAGCTTATTACGTCAGTTCAATCACCATTGGAGATGGACGGTTGTTTATTGGAGAGGGACACTTAGGGTGACATGGATATTTTTTTCCTTCCATGTTCATTTTTGGTTTTTTTCATTTTTTTACCTTTTACTCTAAATGTAAATAATGTATTTTTGGGAAATAATTTTGACATAGGGTTGTTTTATATTTATTCTATTTTATTGTTCATTTATATTATTAGAAAAATTGTCCCCAATGGTACTATATTGTTGCATGAAACCTATTTTCAGCCAAGGTGGATCACGAATGATGCTCAGGGCCTGTCACAAACTGGATTGGGTGATTGGTTTACGATCATCCTGGTTTAGTTTGTGACTATAAACTTATTCTATAACACCTTTTCTCTTTTTTGAATTATTTGATTAAGTTGTTACTATTTGAATGGGTTTTTCTATCTAATCTACTTCAGTGATAAAAACATGACACACACACACACACACACATATATATATATATATAATATTTTCAGTATAATAAACTATGAAATATTTCATGTTCGTATGTTAAACAATGAGTACAGGAAACATGGTATAAAACTGATCTATCATTATCTAGTATTTCATACAGTCTAATGAAGAATTCACATTGCATACCTTAATCACCAAACACATAACATTATTCAATGTTAAAACTTTTATAAAAACAATATTTCAAGCCTCTAATGCAATATATTTCCGCAAATTATCGACATTACATTTCAACCCACAATAATATTCCCCTATTATTTACTCTTTTATCCAAACCTTATAAAACACCTATTCTAACAAAATTTCTACTAACAACATTATTTTACCTACTTAATTACAATATGGTGGAGTTTGGCATTTATTTCAATATAATATCTTAACATGTTTCATTTTCCTACTAATTAAAAACAATTTTTATAAGAAAAATAAAATAAATGAAAACTATTCTCATAACGTTCAGGTTAATCAACTAAACAAGATCGAATCATGACTTTCATTGTCTGCATCATTCTCTTAAATTTTTAATTAAATCATGTATGAAACTAGGTACACAAAGATAATTTTTTTAAAAACAACATCTAAAGGCAGTTCCATATATTTATGTATTCTTGGGACCATTCCCATATATAAAATATTGAGGAACTGCATGAAACAGGACCGACTATTTTAGGTTAAATAAGAAGATTTTAATCTAATATAACAATATCACAAATAGGAAAAAAATGTGAAAATTTATCTATCAGAAAAACAATAATCCAAAAAATATTTTTACCTCAAGTTGTATATGTAAATACTACCAAGAAAACCATGGATATATTCTCCCATTTCAATATTGCTATTCGAAATGGATAAACCATCCCCATTAAGAATTTTCCATCACGCATTATCATGTTGAAAAGAAAATCATTTCATTATAATGTTGAAAAAGATAACATTTCATTCCATCCTAACAATATAATTCTTAAAATATCAATACATCTTAGTTGTTAAAGGATGAATAGAATGTGTGCAACAATATGCATCCCAAAATTTACACTTTTCTACTTTGTATCACAAGGCATGGATAACATTTTTTCCAAATTTTAAATAAACTTCTTCATATACATTAACCATTATAAATTTAAAATTCTTTACATTTTAACCATTTACTATAAAACTGGATCCCCCCTTTGAGCATGTTTAAATCATTCTGACATTGATGATAGTATTGAAAACCAAATAAATAAATCCAAGTTCCTGAATGAATAATTTAATGTCATTATATTATCATGTAAATAGCCAATGGGTTATGATTTAATTAGAAAATGACTAATGTAGATTTTTTTTCTATAATAACATTATAATTTAAAAGGAATTACTATGTTCTGATAGTGTACAGTATATATGACGGTGAGCTAAAAAAAGAAATAATGTAATTTTAATGTTTCTCAAATAAGCTTATCATTAAATTAGAAGAAATTAATAATGTTAAAAAATATTTAAAATATATAATATGACTACCCAATAATAATTTATAAATTAAATTTTAATATATAATCAATAAATTTATATGTAATGTTATTTTATTAAAAAAAATAATTATTTAAAAAATGTCACTTCTATCTTTTTTTGAGTGAATATTATAAATAATGTCTAGAACATCTAAAAATGGTAATTTTTAAAAATAATATAATTTTGGAAATTAGAAATTATAATTATCTTATTGTAAAATCATTATAATATTATGGAATGATTATATTTCAATTAAAATTCAAAAAATCATTTTTTTATTGAAATTTATAATTTTAATTTTAATTATAGAAAATATTTAAATAAATTTCGGATGAGATTTATAATAAAATTATTTTCTTTTGTGTTTTGGAAATGAAATTTATATTTTTATTTTGTATCGATTCATTATATATTTTAGAAGTGGAGTTTTATGATAAACCACTTTCATTGCATTTTTCCTATATAATTTTCTATTAAATAAAATTAATTATAAGTTCACAAATAAGGATATAATGTTTAAAATAAAAGGGTATATATTAATTAAACATCCACCTTCTATTTTGGATCTAATAAAAAAAATTAGTAATATTTTTTACCATGGTAAATGGTAAATTTTATAATCAAGGGATAACAATAATATTAAAATGTCTATAAAATGACCAAGTCCACATATCATAATTTTATTGGATTATTAAATTTCATCCATACTCTTCCAATAGTTAGTTATATAAATATTTATTCTATTTTTATGTTATTATGTGATTTATAATATATTATGTAAGGATATGGCTGAAATGTTATAATATTGTTTTTATAACAAAAATACTTATAACAAGATGGAAAACATACTATATGTCCATTCGTAAAGACTAAAATTATAATATAAATGATTCATATTCATATTTAAAATTTAATTTTTGTTATTGGTGAATAAATAAATACTTGGAATCCTTACATTATATTGATGTAGTATGTAATCAAATAATGGATAATCAAAATAATTATATTAATATTTTAAAATTTGTATAATTTTGAAAGAGTTAATGTGAACCAAGAATTTAATAGATTAATAGAAAATATTATTAATGTATAAAAATATTTGGTTCAAATTTATTTTTTTTCTTAATGTTATTATAGTAAATTGAATAAATAGTTGGAAAATTGACATTAATTATATTTTATAACAAAGAAAAATTTATTAATTGATATAAAATTCAGATAAGTCTTATATTCAACCATGTTTGTAAGATATGTCTTAAAGTATAAAATATTTTCCATTTAAGGGATTTTTTCTAATTTATTTCAACTACCCTCAAAAACTAAAAAACCATCTTGTCATGGAAACCATTTATGGAGCTAATGAAGTGTTAAAATAAAAAGGTAATGGTAACAAATATTCAAAATATATAAAAAAAAATATTATAATGATATAATTCAGAATAATAAACATATTTTCTGTGAATCTTATAAATATATATCATTTTTTTATATCATAATTAATTTTTAATAATTTAATAATTTAGGAAATTCATATATTACCCCGCCCATCTTTCATAAAGGGGTACAAAATATTATAATTTATTCACACATAAAACCGTTTTTAATTCTTCTTAATATATCAAAATACCATTGTAACATACATAAAAATTTAAATGAGGCCATATTTTTTGAATAATAACATCCATTGAGTTCTTAATGTGAAAATTAAATTATTTAGATCGAAGAAGATGTATCATTCTTTAGAAAGAATTTTTGTCTTATTTTGTGATCCATATCAATCATTTCATTATTAAAAAATTAGGAATAATGAATTATTCATATTAGATAGATTTTAATTTTGTTCTGTTAGTTTTATAACCCATATCCACCTAAAAAATCCAACCAATGGTAATTGAATTCATCATTCATGCAAACAATAGACAACTTCCACACAGATCAATGTAGTTTATTTCTGTTGAAACATATCATGGGTTTTTTAGTAATGTAATGAATATTTATTTATGATATTAATGAATTATTTATCATTATGTATAATTAATATTTCATCTATTTTTTTTAAATTCTAATACACTAAAAAATGATAATTTCATTAGTGTGTACGAGTATATTACAACAAAAATGAAGTGATGTGGTTCATCTTTCATCACCTCATCATATAGATGATAAATATTTTCATTAAAATAATTAATTTTGTATTTATTATATTATTATAATTATAAAAAGATAAAATAATATTTACCATATTTCCATAATTATCATTAGAAAATCAATCATTGCTTATGCATACATATGACTTACAATATTAATGATTATAAAGTAATTTATTATTCACAACCATTTTCCAATATTATTATAAAATTATTATTAATTTATATAAAAGAGAATTATTTCCTCATCATTATTTTGGTGATGGAAAAAAAATAACCTATTGATCATGGTCAACACACATATGGTGTTTTCAAATCATGGGACAAACATTCACAAAATACATGATGTAGACTTTACGTTTTAAATAATAAAAAAATTACAAAATAAATTGAATATGGATTAGGTAATTATCCTATAAAATGTTCTTATGAAATAATATAATCTTTTTTATTTTGGTGTAAAAGTTTTAATGTATATACATGGAATGCTTGGACTCAAGGTGTGTTATTTTGTGTCAATTTAAATTCCTTAAGGGTTATTTTATCATTATGTACCTAAATTAAATTATCTGGGGTATATATATACCATTGTATATTATATAATGAATTGTTAATGATATATATTAATTTATTTTTCATCTATAATTATATAATCTAATAGGATTTTATTTTAATGTTACGTAGTGTTAAAGGTTTTCTTAACTCAATTTCTTTTATTTGTCTTATATATCTTCTTCATTGACATTATTACGCCATTATTATGTATGAATTAGTTTTTATTCAATTTTATCATTAATATAAAAAAAATTATCAATTTATTTTTTTCCCTTAATCTCACTATTGATTAATTCACAATTTAATCATCTGATTTCTGTAACGGTTAGTAGTATCATATTTCAATCAATGGGAAATTCACTTATGATGTGAACCTATATACCATTATGTATTGTATATATTATCCTTATAAATTTCATATCAGTTATATAATTATTTATAGTAGATTTGAATATATATTTGAAATTATTATTTTATTTTATTATAATTGCAAACATACCAATGCGGGAAAGGATATATTTTACAATATCATTTTTTTCAGGATTGATTATGTTCAATGAATCATTAAACAAAAAAAATATGATATTAATTTATTTATCTACATAGCATTTCATCTAAGATGATTATGGATTTTCTTACATTTTTTCATTTTAATTTCCTTCATTATTAATTAAATAAATATCAAGGAAGTTTTTTTATGTGATACTAATCTTGTATATTTTTTTTAGAATGAGAGTCTTTCCTCTTCATATTCATGGTTTCCAAAAAAAAACAAAAATGTTTTCATGGAAAATAAATTATGTTATAAAACAAATTATAACCTATCTATATGACAAATGTAAAAAAAATTGAAAGGGGAATTTGATAACCTTTTTCAAAGATGGCACTTTTGAATCACATTACAAAATGTTTGAATAAAATGTATAATTTTAAAATTTAAAATATGATTGTATTATTTCACCATAATGATAGATAGTTTCATTAAATTAAATTTATATGTATCTATGGTTATTCTAAATGAAATTTATATTCATTATATTTGTGAATTTGGTGTTTTTATAAGTTTTTTTAAAGTGAAAATGTTATTTTTCATTCATAATTTTGTTAATGATAATTTATCTATAATTCTATTCATCAACATAAAAAATCTTTGATGTTTATTATACTCCACTAGGTATATTTTTTATTACATCATTATCATTATTTTTCTTGATGGATTAATATTTTTTCATCTATATTGTCATGGAAGATATTTTTTTCCATAGGTTAATCAAGTAATAAAAGAAATATCATATGATTCCATATTATTTAAAATAAAATGAAAGAAATATCAATATCATTTATGTTATGGTAGTTTGGAATTGTTTAGGAAGATTGGAATTTTCATTATAATTCATGTTCTAGTGGGTATTTGATAGCCCTCTAATACAATAGGTATGGAACATTACTATATATTTATTTAAAATATGGGGTGATGTTAAATGATTTATTTTACCCTAATCAGGGTATTATACTTCATTGTGTATTCTAATATTATCAATGATTGTAATTTTATGTATAAATATAAAGGATATTTGATTTGTAACCAAGATGGTATTTCCATTTAAAATGGTGATATGAAATTTTTCCAATTTACTAAAACATTTTTTTAATATTACTATTTTTTATAAATATTTCTTCTAATTTGGATTGGAATATCATGGATAATAATTATTATCTTTCAAACCTTGGATTTTTTTAATGATTTTTTCTTTGCTTCCTGATTAATGATCCATGTATTGATGTGTCTGAATTAATTTATGTTATTTTTTTGTACATTAATTATGTCAACACACCATTATGTTCATTTTATTCTCACTAATGAAATTAAATTGTTAATATTTAGTTTTTACATTATTGAGTAATTGAGCTTAAAATTATTAGGTAACACTTTAGTAAGGTTATAAATAGTCATGATAAATTATTTGTGTTTATAAAGGATTAATGTTAGTAGTGATATATGGTAGATAATTTAGTTATTTATGAAAAATTTATTTCTAAAACAATGTTCTTAATTGATTTTCCTAATTAAATTAAACCTCAATCCTAAATGGTCATTTGGTATGTAAGTGATCTTATATTTTATTTTTCCATTTTAATATTTGGTTGGATAAAATTTTCTCAAAGTTATGATTATCAGATATAGAAATGCAATTTTTATGTTTCTAACACTGGATTAGGGAGAGCAAGTCTATTGTTGTCACTGCTTGTATTAGAGAATTGTTAATCTATAATTGCATATTATGATGTTTTCATGTGAGATTAAATCAATAGTTTTTGATACCATAATGTGATTATGATAATGAGTATTATAATATATTTAATGTCTTATACACACATCATATCGAATAATCTAAGGAAATTTTATGTGATAATTTACTTTTTTAAGAAGTTTTATTGTGCTAAGGCATATATAACAACTACGTTAAATGTGATGTATTTTTTGGGGAATAGTTTTATTCATTATTTTATATATTTTTATTGGTTTTGGTGATCTTTATGGTTTATAATTTCCTTATTGTTAAATTATTATTAGTTATTAATGATTGAGAAAACCAGATATATCTAACCAAGGAATTAAAAACTTCTTTGGTGACCATGTGACTGTTAAAGATGTTCATTATTTTGGGGGACACTATGCATTTAATGTAAAATTAATATTATGGGATTTTATTGGAGTAATAATGTTTTTATTATATTTTGTAATAATATAAATATCACATTTTGTAAATTCATGATATGATTAACATATCATGGGGGTCATAATATTATGTGACATAAATTTTATCATAGAGAAACTTAAGAATGATTGATTGGGAAATATGACTCATTTACAATGGAATAATTTTTAATCACATGTTTCATATTTTTTAGTTTCATTCATGGTGAGGAATATATTTAATAAATTTAGGAATCATTATTTATCTAATGATTTTGTTTGAAATTTTTGTATTACTATTCAATTACAGAGGTTAATCTATTATTTCATCATAATAAGGTTCATTCATTATATAAATGATCTTCTCATGTGAATTTTTTTGTTAATGTATAAATAAAACCTCGATATATTCTAATCCTTTTAACGATAATTTGAAACATTATAAGAAGATTATTGATCTTCAGTCATGAATAAATTCTTACAGGATACATATAGCTTGGATCATAAGATGATATTGTAACCAATATTTATTAAGGTACATAATTTTACATGTAATAATATTATATATCATTATTATTATATAATATATAGTAAAAGTATTCCAAAACACTTAGAAAGGGTTCCTAAATCAAAAATGACATCTTATTAAATTAGTTTCAATGAATCAATGGTCATTTTCACATCCCTTTGGTATACAGTTCTGTAGATGTTAACATTCTATGTATAATTCTCTACTTTTAGAAGGATTTTATCTATAACTATGGACCATTATATTGAAATTACAATTTTTCTTAATGTTTATAACATCACTTCATACAAATAATCTCTTATTTGGAATTATAGTATGTGTGATTTTAGATGGCCTTCACACTTCCCATTCTCCCATTCCAAGAAAATCTTGTACTGACCAATTTTATGTAGTGTGTTTTTATCAAAGTTATTTTGAAAAATAGAACAATGGTTCATAAGACTGAGTTAAAATATAAATAATTACATTACATATAGTTGGGGGAGAATTTAATATCTCAATATTTTGAAAATAATTTTAATTTTTTATAGCATACAGATACACAAGACAAAACTTAAAGAGAAAATGAAATATTATAATTTTATTTTTACTTATATAACCTATCCATTAAATTTGTGGAACTAATTGTTCTCACTCCATTCAAATATATATATTTGGTATACTCATTATTAATTTAAAAATTTATTTTTTTTTAAATAAGAATAAATTTTTTAATAAGACATATTATTCATAAAATATATTATAAGGCAACATTATATTTAATTTTTTGAACCTTTTGAATTTGTACTCCATAAAAATAAAACAAAATTTTAAAATTATCATATAAAAATTATATTTTTGTATTAATTGTAGAATTATTATTAAGGATTTATTTTTCAAAAAATAAAAAAATTTATATTGAAAATTGTATTTTAGTTTCATATATTTAATATTTATAACTCTATTTTGGATTATTTTAACTACTTAATTTTTTAATTTATAATTAAAATAATCGAATATTTTTTTTTAAAAAAATAACTTTATTCTTTATTTTTTTATAAAACAAATTATATTAAAAAAATATATTTTCTGGAAAACTGTTTTTTATAGAATGTGGTAGATTTATATTATATTTTTTTTATTCAAATTCTCTTTCATAAATCTAAAAAATGGATTACATATTAATATTTTGGTGTTAAAATTTCATAAATTGTTCCCTTTTGAGGTTATGATTAGTAACTTTATTAAATTCTTATAACATGATAATGTTACAATCCGTTAATTAGTGGTATAAATAAAATGATATGGATAATAAATTGACCATAAAAATTGTATGTATTTTATTGGATGAATAATTTTCATCCATACTCATCAAATATTTGTTTTTATGGCTTTTTTCTAGTTTGATTTTCTTATATGGTTTAAAATATTCTATTTAAAGGAATTCTAAAAATGTCAAACTCATGCTTTTAATAACATTACTATTATTATAATCAAAAAAAGTGGACATTTTCTATAATAATTAATTATTTTGTATCATTCCATTTATCTTATTCAAGGTATTTTAATTTTTATTTTTTATGAATAATAAATTAACTCTAATCCTTCAACAATGTTGATGATGTAATTACTCCATTATCAAAAAATGATACTAAAATTAGTAGAAGTAATATTATTAAAAAGATTTAAATACATAAAATAATTTTATAGATTAATATAACATGATTATTATATATTAATACATTTTATATTATTTTTTATTATTTTTATTGATGTTATTAACGTCAAAGTAATGAATAGATCTATAATTAATTTTCATGATATTTGATTATAAAAAATATTTTTAATATGATATGAAATTACTAAATATCATAAATTTTGAAATTTTATAATTATATTTTATTATGATATCAATAATAGTAAATTTTTGTTCAATTTAATCATTAATTGTAATTATTCAAACCATAAAATATTAAAAAATCATGTTATTTTTGTAAGTGTGAAAAAGGTTAATGGTGGGTTGATACCATTACTATAAAACCATTAACACAAATTGACCAATAAATTTTTGTTTTGGAATTATTTTGAATCATACTCATCTTATGTAATAATATTATAAATATAGATCCATATATTGAAATATAATATCATTTTAAAAATATAAATATCTTAAGAATTTCCAAAATTTCAACTCTAATATTTTATAAAATGAAACCACATATTCACATTTCATGGCACCTAAAACCCCATATCAATATTCCAATATCTTAAAAAATACCTTTCTAAAGTCCTTATTCATTTTACTAATGCCTTATTTATAGAATAATAACAAAATTAAATGTTTTAAGGATTAATGAACAATATGTTTTCCAAAGATGATGTATCGTTCTTAACCGAGTGTTTTTATTTTTTTATTCCATAAACATTAAATAAAACATATCCATGATTATATAATATCAATAGTATAGTATATATAGTAGAAATTATTTTCTCAGTTTCATAACCTATATCGATATCTAAACTATATTAAATAGGAAAATAATACATCATTGATGTGCACGTTGGACTACTACCTCACAAACTAATGTATTTTCTTTGCACCTCCACCTATCAAATACAGTTTCAATGATGAAATTAATTATTAAGTGTGATATTAATAATATATTTATCATTATAGGGAGGTAATATATCGTATACTTCCTTAAATTACCATACACTAAATTGTAAAAATTTTACTCATGAATACATGTGGACTACCCCAACCACATTGTGATGTGAGACTTTTTTCATCACCACACCATAAGGATGATATAAATATGTGTCTCTGTGTGTGTGTGTGTGTGTGTATAGAGAAATAATATTGTATATATTATATTATGATCATTTTCTAATGATAAAATACTACTTAGCTACATATCATAATGGTCATTGATAAGTGGAAATTTCACTTATGCGTATGTTTGGTCTCACATCTCCATGATTGTAATATAATTTATTTTCTAAACCAATAATAGAATATTGGTTTTGAAGGTAAAATTGATGTAAAAAATAATATTATTTAATTATTTTTCTTATATGATGCAACAATGAACAATTTTACTGTGATCAACACACATATATTGTTTTCAAATTAGCGATCCAATAGTCTCAAAATAACCAAGATAGAATAAACAAAATACAAAATTAAATTAAATAATTTAAGTAAAAATATTATGGAAAAGTTATTTAACCTCAATAATTTTATTTTTAAATATATCATTTAATATTAGTTTTTATACTATATTTAATAGACATACATAGAATGTCTTGACTCGAGGTAAGATATTTTTTCTTACATTACATTCATTGAGGCATATAATCTTTTTATGCACTTAATTTATTTTACATGGTCTATATAATACAATTTAATATATTATATCTTTAATAATTAATATATAATGCTATTATATGTTTTATATTGTATTATTTCATTGTCGAGTATTTTATTTGAATGTTACCCCGTGGAAAATTATTTCATAGAAGAATTTCTTTTTATTAGCATGAAATTCCTATTAATTTACATTTTTATACTATAATTATATTTGAAATGGTATATAAATTGTTTTAATAAATATTATAATTTTACATTCAGGATATAAGATTTTCACACATAATCAATCTATTGATTAATTCTCAGTTTAATTTTATGAACATTTTATGAGTTGCTCATCTAAAATTATTTTTCTATAAGACATATATTTTTTATTTCAACCACTTTATTTTTAAGAGGACTAAATATTTTTCTTTTATAATGTTGAACCATGAGTCTCCTTATGTATATGATATTAAAATATTAATTTCAAATTATTATTTTATTTCATTACAATTGAAATGATACGAACGTGGATACAACAATATGATAAAAAAAAATATCTTTTTCAAGACTATTTATGATAAACCGTCATTTGAATGAATTAAAATGATATTATTGTGACACTTATCTAATGTTTAATATTTATTCCATGATTCATAATTTATGATCTTTTTATTTATGGGTATTAATTAACTGGTTTTATTGTCATGTACTTTTATTATTTCATCACACCATTTTTCTCAAATTAATCTCATTGATGACATTCAATTGTTAATCTTTATGTTTGTACTTTTGAGCATTTTATCCCATCCTTATTATTTTCCATTTTCCCCATATTTGGAAGAGTTGTAATAAATTTTTAGTGTCTATAAATATTTCCTATATGAAGAATTTCATGGGAGAATAATTGACAATTATGAATAAGTTGTTTATGAATCAATGTTGTTAGAAGTTTTAAAAATTATAATAATATCCAAACCTAAAAGAAAATTGAGGGTGTAAGTGATCATATATATATCTTTTCATTATTTTAATATATAGTTTGATGAAAGGTCTTCATTTAACAATATCAATGAAATAATTGAAATTTTTATATTTTATCAACATATCTGGTGTACAGTTTATAACATCATATATATTGAATAGATACAAACACTATCTTACTGCATGTATTTTGGAATCTTTCAAGGAATATTTTTCGAAAACCATTTATGATAAAAAGTGGATGGTGAGTATGAGTTCAATTATCAATTAGTGGAATAAAAAATTACTTGAAAGACCTATTTAGGATAACTTGATTGTTTATCCAGAATCATGTAATTTCTCCATTGATGATTTCGATTAGGAATGGACACTTTTTACTGAGTGATTACCTCTATAATTGGTATTGAAATTAAAACTTAATATTTTTAGGATAGGCATAATATGATATGGAAGCATAATAAGAATGAAAAATTTAATATAAATGAGTAATCACAGCTGGAATATGGGGGATCAAATTATTCACTACCATGGATCATAACCTTCAAGTCTACTTTCAATCAACCAGAAAATTTATTCAAATTTGGGGGTTCTAAAACATATAATTTCTACACATTATCAAATCAAGAAAATGGAAATTCATCTAGTTTCAGCCTTCCATTTATGTATGCAAGTAGAGGAAAATACACTGAATCTGTTTTTAGCATGAATGTGCGATAAAATTATTGGATTAAACAGGAATTCTGTTTGATCTAGAAAATTACACAAATATGTAGGTCAATGAAGTGCTACAATGGTTTTCCAATTCAGGTTATAGTGAACAGGTTCACAATATCTTTATGGTTTCATATATAGTTGTACTATTGTCCATATGAAGTGATATTAATGTCATAGTGTTTAAGAAAAACAAGCACTCTATATAGTTTAGGATGTCTGCTCTACATTGATAGGTTTATTTTACTTAGATGGTGAAAACATGTAAGATTAATGACATATTTTTGATCAAAATATCAATAGGATTCATGGTGGTTTAGTCGAATTAGGAAACCCAATGCACTCAAATAAATTAAATGGATACATCTGATACGCCCATGTCTCAATGAAAATGTGGATGGATCTGCTTCTCATACACTAGGACCATAAGGATGTGGCGGTGTTTTCTGCACACATCATGGTTTATTAAAATAACGATTTTATTTTTACACTGAAATTTTGGTAGCCTATGAATCTAAATTATGGGATATGAGTTATGAAGTTAGGTATGTTGTCCAATTTCATTAGAACATGATAGTCATTGAATAAAATTATAAAAATTCAATAAAAACCTTTGAAATAATAATACATTACATGCCTCAAAGAGTAATACCTCATTGAATTTATTTCATCAATAAGGTATCTCCACTCAATTTTTCAATCTAACATTCACATAGGTGTAAAATCAAACGGTGGATTCATTGTTAAAGAATATAGTCATGGAGATGAATATAATGTTGTCTTTTATGAACCAAAATTATTATTTTCCAATGGTGGAGGCATACATGGGTGGTGTAATGTAATCTTGTTTTTGTAATAATCTTGAATACTCATGAATCATCTTCCACTTTTTAATAAATTTATTATGACTCATTTTCATCAGATTTTGGAATTTTGTGGAAAATTATAACTCATAGAATTAGAAACATTTTTAACTATTCCATGATTGTAATGAATCAAATACTCACAACCACTATTCAGATACAAACATATTTTCATTTACTATTAAAATATATATGAGATAATGAATAAGTCAAACATTAGTGACAAGTATATATTTCATTCATTACATCATATAAATGAAACCTCCATATTTTTAAACAATTTTTTTATATTTCTAGATCATGATTAAGATAATTTATGTAATAATATTTCAATTGAAATGAAACAATAGAAATTACATGATCATTTGACATTAATGACTACCCAAAAAAATTAGGGGTGCATCATTATACATGAGTAATTCACAATTTCAACAGTGGTGGTCCACAACTAGTACATTCACTTACCTTCAACTTCATCTCGATGAAATAATCGTCACATAATTTTACCTATAAGAATTTAACTCTATTAGAAGTTAACATAGTTATTGCAATAAATAACAAAGAAATGGTTTCAATTATAAAATAACTGCATCCTGTAAATATAGGAAAACAAAAAATCACATTGAAATTTTTAGGTCTCTTACATTCTTAAACACCTATTGTTATTTTGGTTCCATAATTAAAAACACCATTCACAACCAAATTAATCTATTGTTACAAATATTTACATATAAAATTTTTTGTATATAATTTATTTTATATAGTTTTTTTAAACCATCCAGTATAATTCAATCACGATCCTCGTTAATTTTAAAACATTAAAATATATCATTAATAATAAAATTCACTAAAATATATAAATTTTCATCAGAAAAACTATTCATAAAATCCAATAATAAAAATAGTGAATTTTGTCATCATAAATGGAATAAATAAAAAAACTTATTTATAGTATCTTTTATCAATAATTTATTTCATAATATCATCATCGTTAACATTTAATTGACTTTATCATTAACAACAATCATACTTCAAAAAATTATATGATCATAGTTTCTAATTAGACAAATCATTAGTATATGAAAAATTGTACTTATTAATAATATTTATTTTATTCAAGGATCTATAATCAATTAAAAGACTCAGTGAGATATCATTAATTTTATCAAATCATATAGATGAAATCCATGGTGACGTGGTAAGGTAATTCAAACCATTTTCTAGTAAAACTTGAAATTGATTTTTCAGGTACAAAAAATATACTTTGTCAATTAAATAAAGACGTTTTAAAATTGGTTTAACATCATGAATTAGTTAAATAGTAAAATAAATTTGCGAATGTATAGAATACAAAGAAAATAATCCTAAAATACATATAAATATTCATTCACTATAGGGATATCATTTATATAAACTGACTCCCTATTCCAAATAATATGTTCATGATAAAATTCATTTTCATATTTCAACAATTCTAAATTTTCTTGATATGTTATAAAAGGATTGAAATAATTAATGGATAAAATGGAAACTGATTCTAAAAAACCAATTTTTAGCTCTAAACTCCACATTAGAATTATAAAGAATATGAAAAATATTAACAAGAATAAAAATAAAACACTACTTAGGGAATATGAAATGGTTTTTATGTAATTAATTTCCACATACTAAAACATGAATATTCTATTAATTTAAATTTTTTCAATACATCCACCATGTGTTTTAACCCAAATTTATTTATTCGTCTATTAAATTAAAATTTATGATTTATAATTAAATTTCTCATAAATGAAGGAATGTGTTGACCTCAAATGAAAAAGAACACTATCATAATCATAATTAACACGTAATGTACTCTATAACACCATCATTGGATGGTCTGACATCTATTAATATTGAATTAAATGACATATACACATATTTCTATATGTTGGATAGTTATGAATATTATCCATTACTATCTATTGACCAGTAACCATGTGATGAACCAACTTATTATAATTAAATCATCGTATAATCTACGTTTTTTTATTTTACATAGTATTTTATTTCCACTCACACGAAAAAATTCAAAAAATTCAATATCATAACCAAATCCTATATATTATAAGTAATTTTACATTTTTATTTTCAGTACAAATATCAAAACATGGGAACAATATTTTTTTAACTTCAAATATAATTGATTTATTTTTTCCCACTATCTTCCATATAGTCATTCTCCTCTACTTGTTTCCAAAGACAAAATAATCAACAATGAACTCCATTTCTTCATTTTCAGCACATTAGCCATAATTATCATAAATTATAATTATTTGGAAGAAAATACAATTTCTATATCATGGATAAATTATGATTTTAATTTTATTAATTTTTCTATCTAGATCCCTGAATAATTTTTATACTGTGAAAATATGGTGATGTTATCTACATACAAGACCCGTGAATGTTACTTATTCTACATAAATAATAATAATTGGTTATTTATCCTAAGTCAATCAACCATAGGAAAATATTATTCATCGAAAAACTCATTAAAATTTTATTCTTCTCTGGAATAAACCTATTATATTTCTCATATATTCAAAAACATTTACCACTATTAGTCGACATCACCATCATAATAATAAGTAATGGGATTTAACATTTTAGAATCTAAATTTCCCATGAATTAAAATATATTATCAAAGTAATTAACCCATCATGATGTTAATATTGTGTCATGTGATCTACTAAATTTTGAGGGTGTTGTTTTATGAAATTCTCCTATGTAGGCATGTTCCACTATGGTGAATTTTCTTACTCTTCTACAAGTTTACAACCAAGAATTATTCCATGTGTCAAATGTGATGTCCAAAAAGACAATATCTATTCCCATTTTAAAAATTATAGGTTTCTAATTTTTACGGATATTATCCTCTTGGTGACTTCCTACATCAGATTCCATTTTTTCTATATAGAAACTCATGCATTATAGTCATAATTAAGACAATGAAACATGGAAATATTACAATTCTATATATGGATAAAAATAATATATAATCTCTTAAGGGTATTTATATTAATTACCTTAACCACTTATATTTTCCAACCCAATCCAATAGTTCCAACTATTAGGAAACATCCTTAAAACCTTGCACAATAATTATACTTTCATTAAGAATTAAATTCTTTTACATTTTGTGGCTTTTTATGATTTATATTTTAATATAGTTATATCATAACCCTTGCATAAATAAACCATATATAAGAATGTGGACACTTATTTTGATTATGAACTTTTCCCACAAAATTAAATATTTATAAACATTCTCTTTTTATGATCTTAGATAGTCACCATGACACTCTTTGTGACATATTCATTCAAAATCATCTTCAAAATAATGCAAATATTTCGAAAAATTGGATAAGAGATAAAATTGAAGTAATGGATATATAAAAAGAATGAATGAAACATGATAGTCTTATTTCAAATCATGATATTATAAAATCATATTTTTTTATAACATAATAAACATTTAAATTAAATAATTTTTTATAGAATCTTTAAATTATCCTTATAGATGATATTTTCAGATAAACCACATTATAATAAATCATGAAGTTAAATTCATAATCATGATGATTTATTAGTAAAAAATAGATCTCATTATTAATATTTCCAAAAATACATTCCATTTTACTCAAAATAGAATAATCATTCCCTTCAAACAACGAAACACCATATTATCATTTTGAAATAAAATGATTCCAATGAAAAATATTTTGAAATAATATTAAATTAATATTAGTTATTTGTTACATCTTATGTATATAACCCTCAAAATAACACTTACACATTGATTAACCAATATAGTCAACTTCCAACTTAATTTTCCAAAGAATATAATCTTTTCCCAATTTATAAGAGTTCAATATCAATATCACCTAATAAAAAATAGTGACCATAGTCCGTAAAAAGGTTAAAACACTTATAATATATCAATTTTTTCATAAAGATCGTTAAAATATACTTCAAACTCATAAGAGGAACATTTTCTTATATTTAGAATTCAGTTTCGGTTAGAACTAATTTATTAAAACTCAAATTCCCAAAACAAATGGAAGAAATAATTATCATTGTGTATGGAACGAATATGTAAAAATTAATATATATAAAAAAATAATTTTTATTGTTGGTATAATTTGATGATTACATATGTTTTAAAATAGAGCATTCATTTCTTATTTTTTTAAAGAATGTCAAGATAATCAATTTTAAATACATAATCATAATTCTTTTTAATTTAAATTAATATAAAAGAGTAATAAAATTTTATTTATACTTTATTTATTTCATTTTAAATAAATTTATAAATTAATTATCGTATGTTTTTTCATGGATGAAATTAATTTATGAAATTAATTTTTAAAACATCTAAAATCATGTTTTTAAGGGGATATATCCCAAACATCATGTAGAACTCACCATATAAATTATTTTTATAAATGAACATAATATTGAAATTGTTATTTACTTTATTAAGAATTTTTTTGAGGGTTATAATTAATTTAAATTTAATTATTATTGTGTTCTATTCAATATGATAATCAATTAACTTCATGTCAACCGTTTTTATGATATTCATCAAATATATCTAAAATGACATTGGTAAGTATACTATTTTCAAAGAGTTAGTTATTCCATAATATCCAAAATTATAAAAATTTCATAATTAACATTTATATACATCAATTAAAATTTGAAAACCAACTGTGACGTATGGTTATGAAAAATTATCTATGTTTCAAACATAGAGATAAGGCGATGTATATAAACATGTAAAACATTTCAATATATATAAAAAAATATTTAAATTGTGTAACTAGAATATAATAGTTATAGAATTTGTTTTGTAGTAAATATCATATTATTTTTTAAATAAAATCTCATAAATTATCCCTATATTGCCTTTATAACATAATAATCACAACACTTTGTATAGGTGTTAATATACATGTAGAAATTAATGATGTTATAATTTTTCGATGGATGGAAAAAATTATATCATATATTATCATTGTAGAATTAAATATATTCTTTTAATATGTATATATATATATATATATTAAATATTTCATTAGAACCAGTCGTGAGTGGTGGTGATATAAAAATAATAACATTAGCTCACAAGGTTGTAGTCTATCGTACAATCAAATGATGGTTTTGTTTCCCACTTAATTGAGAATGACCACAACATATATTATTACATTAACAAAATAACATATTACACGATGTAATAAAATGAATATATTATTTTACAATGTTTTATGATGATTTGAATGAAGTATAATATGAAATAATATAAAACATTTCAATTAAGAACAGTACTTCTTATTTAGAAAACCTCTTAAAATTGTCCCTAAATCCTTCACACTACAGTTTGATGATAATAAAAGGAACTATTGGATATGGGGATAGATTTCAGGAATGTATTTGGTAATGTATTTTAGGAATCAAAAGGCTATTAAAGTGTGGATAGTAGAATATAATATGTCTATTTTTTTATATGTTATGGAGAAGACAAAAGAAGATTTTTTAAAAAAAAATACTATAACTTATTAATTCTCCATAAAGAAAAATTCTTCCATAAAACAACATTACAAAATAAAATATACATTTTGGTTAAAATATGGATATAAAATTGATTACATATAATTTTAAATTCCATTTTAACCATTCTAATTTAATATTAAACTCCAAAAAACTTTTCATGCTTAACTAATTATATAGTTTTTTATTATTTTTTGAAACTCGTTATGATGAAAAATTAAGTTAAAAATATTAAATATTATTAAAAATACGTATTGAATATGTTTAATCAATTATATAAAATTTAATTAATATAATTCGTAGAATTTAATTTCCTATTGAACCCCCAAATGTGAGGAAGTTATTTTTCAGAAACAAATATTTGATATATAAACATGTTTTATAGAAAATTATAGTATAAAATTTACACAAAAGAACACAATGATATTATTTATAATTGAAACAAAAAAATAAATTTAAAAAAATTATTTAATATAATTATAATGAATATAACACTACAATACAGATTTTTCAATATGTCATGATAATTATTTATGATATAATCACTTTTACTTTTACATTATCTGACTTTTTAATGATAGATATCCATTGAGAGGATTTTGTAATATATTTTTTATCAACACATATTTTTATAATGTTTCATATTAATCAATTGATAATGTGTTCCATATGCTTATTAAATGTTTTTATAAAATATGGGAGAAGAAGTTTGTGAGAAGTTCCCATACAAAATTTAAGGAAAATTCATTCATTTTAGCGATGCTACGTTATTATACAATGTTCATAACATCATGAAGAAAGTAATATCCATGAGTAAAATCCATAGAGTGATTTTGAGGATACCAATGTTATTAGAAACAAATATTTGTTCCAAGAGATTTCTTTAGGAATGGAAAATAAAAGAAAATTATGTTGATATTATTTTAGAAGAAAAACAATGATAGAGGAATAGAGTTTCTATTTTTTCAAACATTTTTAAAATTTAAAAAGTATAATGTGGGGAGATATAAATACACAAATAAAGTTTATATTCAAGAGGGTATAAAATTATAAATCTACATCACTAAAAAGACTTGGGAAGCTCAATATAGAAAGAGTTACTCCTATATAGAGTTTATCATACCATTATAGAAAATATGATAAAAAAGACAATTGTATTACAAAATGAAGAAAGTTATCCATACAGATGGAAGATGGATAACATTATGTATGAAAGAAAATTGAAAAATTCCCAATAAAATAGTTCTAAAGAGGGATAAATTATTCCACTAAAATTAGGTTTAATATTTTCAAACTGAGGGTGAAATATTATTGACTGAAGACAAAAAAATTTTAGATAGTGTTGTAAACCTTGAATGGCTTCAGTTTACCAGAAATATTTTATGAAAATACCTCTAGACATAATATTTGATGGATGTTAATGTTGTGATATGATAATATTTTATAATTAAATAAATGTAATGTTAATGAAATCCATCAGAATGACTCCATCCGATAAAGAACCATTAGAGGATCAAATAATTCATTTTTCATCATACAGAGATATGAAGAATTTATCAAATAGAGTTAAATAGTAAAAGATGTTTTTTAATATGGGATATAGATATATAGTAAATGGGATGAATTTAGGAATGTTTAATATTCATTATGAAGTTATCAGATAATCAAAATACAAAATTATATTTTTAAAATCATTACAAAACAATATAAATTCCATCATATTGAAGATTATTTTTTTGATATTTCAATATATAATTTTCTTTTTGAAATCATGATGTTTAGAGAAGTTCTATAATACTAATGTTATAGAATGTTCAATAGTTTTCAGATTCTGTAGAAAACATGCAGCTAAAGGACTATTTTATAATATTAGAGAAATATCCTTTTCTTTTCATATGAGTGGGCCAATATTAGAATATCAATTCGGTTGATAGGTAAAATATTTCTTATTTATTCACTTTCTACTCATTGGTTTTCCAATATAAAGGGGTTTCTTATCTCTATGAAATTAAATATTTCACCCTTATACAAATTTTAATTGATAAAGGTTCATATTCATACTGAGTTTTCAAATGAGGTGTCATTTAGGTTGAATAAGTACTACTTAATTAAGTTCCGATTAAATTTTATAGGTGTGATGTTTCTATTAATGTTATTAGGATATGTTTTTTTAAATTTTTATTAGACAGATGTAAAAAGTAAATGAACTAGATAGATAAACTAGAAATAGTTCTTATCAGAATGAATTTTTCAATTAGTTGTGAATAACATGAGTTTTTTATCAGATAAAGATCATATTAGTGGATTGGTTCTCTAGTTGGTTTCACTGGATTGGTTCTCTACACATATGTTTGGTGTGATATATATCCACTAAATGGAAGAGGAAAATTTTATAGAATATTTTTAGAAGATCTTTTATGAAACTATATTCAAATATTCTTATAATTTTAGTAAATAAATGAAAATAGGAAAAATTTATATCTAATTTAGTTTAGAATATTCTTTTAAAAGATAATATATATTTTAATGATTACTATTATGAGATAGAATGGGTCTAATGTGATTTTGAGCATGTTTTAAACACTACTCATTAAAATTAAATTTCCAAAAATTGATGGGAATCTCCAAAGAAAGGATTCATTTTCTCCCGTTGTGGTTGAAAAACATAACTCTAATGTGAAATTATTTTCATTCATATAATTTCGTGCTTATGATACTTTAAAATAAATCTCATAAGGAAAAAAACACTTACAAGTTAAAGGGAGTAATTTTAGAGAATTTAAATTTTAAAACATCACCACTGATACAACCTACCTTCTTAGTGTTTATCTGGATATATCAAAACATCAATTGGTATCCAATGGAATGTTACCCAATCTATATACTTATGATCACAAATATGAACTCTTAAAAATTTATAAAACATAAATTTAATAAATATTAGGGTTAGAAAAAATAGAATTATTTTCTATATTCTATCTCTTGTCTTGGAGATAGTTGATATTAAAAGGTTTTATATTCCACCATTGAAAATGAATCACAACTAACCTTTTCTGAAAAAATAAATATTTTTTATAACGTAAATGATTTAAATCTTATTCTGGTCCCAGTATTTTATGATGTTTTTAATGATTTTGTGTCTTGAGAATGCTAAAAAACATTGGGAAAATTAATGTATATTTAAGGGAAACTAGAATATAATGAAGGGAATGATAAGTATCATGAGAATCAGGATTAAATATATCAATATAGAATATGTTGAAACAATTGACAAATACTTAATCAATATAGGTGTTGTTGAATATAATATTAGAGTACATAGATATATCTTTTATGATTCTATTATTTTTATAGAACTCATTAAAATTGATCCTGATTTGATGGATCCTAAAATATATACATTATAAGATAAATAATATTTTTCTCTTGTGTAATTATAAAATTTTCTTATTTTGTATGAAATTAACAAAATTCCGCCATTGAATAGAATTATTAAAGAAGAGATTTATTTTGAGGCTATATAAAATAATAAAATTCATGAATAATAATATAATATATCTGAATTCAGTGAATTATAGTATAATAATGTTGATAATAATGATAATTAATGGATCAAATCTCTTATATTTAAAAATTATATTTATGGAAAATGAATGTTGAATGTAAGACTCTAAAATAAATGTTTTGATTGGGGAGGTATTTATAATTTGCATGAATTTTACATTGATAACTAGATAAAAACTTCTCTATGATTATGATGAAATTCCTTTATGGAATAATTGGATCAATATATAAATGAATGATAATTAATGAAAACCGTATATAAAAAATATATGCAGGAGAAAAAATATGTTAATTAAGAAAATTGATTTTGATTATTCTGATAAATTTTTCTTTTAAAATGAATCACTTGAAAACATAAGTAATTTATTAGATAATATCTAAAATAATAAAGATACTTTTAATAATGAATTTTATTAATGACAAGAATCATAAAGGGAATATCAGATAATATTAGAACCAGAATCATTTCTTAAAAAAATAAAAAAAATGAGATCAGGATGTCAAAGAAATATAGATGAATGAGAATATAATAAATAATTATTTCCATTAATGGTAATATGTTTATGTTTTGGATATAAAAATATTATGGTTAATGATTATGAATGTGAAAATATAATGAAAGATAATTTTATGAAATCTACTTCTAAAGAGGATGTGGTTTCTAAAAACCAAATCATATTACAAGAGGTTGGATGTTCCTAACAAAATATAAGTTGATTTTTTTAAAAAATTATTCTTATGTAATGTATAAAACAACTCATGATATTGGAAATACTCTTCCTAATAATCAAGTGATATATATATATACAATAGACATAAAAGTTATTATTATTGTTTTATCTATTAAGGTGTTAGAAAAAAATCATGAAACATGGGTTTATAATGGATATGAAATCTATTCCACCTAAATTTTTTTGAAAATAAACTATAAAAGAGTAATTTATCATTCTAATTAGATTTGAAAAGAATGTATGGTACTGAAACAATATAATTGAATAAAAAAAATATATTTTTTATAAAAATGTGATTCTGTTGATATTATAGGATCTATAGTGTATATAGGCAAAAACATTATAATTAAATAGAATAATAACACTCTTTGAAATTATGTATGAATTTATGTGGATAAATGGTTTAATAAATGATTCTTTCTAAAGCTGTCAGAGGAATGAGAAAAATCATTATAAGATATATAATAACAAAAAAGGAATATATTTGACTACATAGTTGAAATTTATGGAAGTTAATCCCAAATGAATTAATTTAATATGGAATATAAAACAAATAATCTTTTAGAAATTTTTTATTCTAATAAATAAAAATAATTTAAAAATAATAATGTTGACGAAAAATAATTTTTCATTGACAGTACTATAAATTTATGAAAAAAGAAGAAAACATGATTACTCAATAGTGATGTTCCTCACACATGACATGTGATTTTAAATTATTGATTAATGTTGGAAAATGAATATGGATCAGTTATATTTTTCAACGAAAATTCATTAAAATGATTGTAATAGCAATAACTAAGATAGAAACCAAGAAAAATTTATCAAAGGTTGTTTTATATGTTGACAGGATGAAATATAATTCACTCATTTTTATCCCACAATTTGATGATTTTATTGATGTTATAATTAGTAAATATTATTATATAATAAAAAATTTTATATATGGAAATGTTTTTAAAAGGATACCAAAACTAGTGGGATTATATTCATGATTAGAGATCTTTGTAACTCTAGTAACATAAATTCCATTTATTAAAATATATAGTGGTACAAATATGTTGGTAATTATCACCAAAAATTATTGAGTAATGTTTCTAACATAGATGATATAATAAACATAAAACCAATATGATAGACATAATATTATTTATCTAATAAATGTTAGAAATGGAATATGGATAGTGTAAAACATAATAAATTATAAATCCTCTGAACTTATCATTATAATAATATTCTCTATGATATTCATTGTTTGATGAGACATTAATTTCTAATAGGTGAATTGGAATTTATCACAAGGATTTATGGTTTTAATAAAATTTCTAGAATAGTTTTCTCAAAAATGAAATCAATGAATGTATAAATGTTTTGGTTTTTTAAAAATAAACTTGAACAATAGATGAGTTTATATATACAGAATACCAAAACCTATAATAGCAAAAATACACAATAAATTATTTCATTCATGAAATAAATAATAATGGAATCAAAAATAGTCATAATATTACCTGTACACCAAAAAAATGATTTCATAAAGCTGAAATATAAAATCATTGTTATAAATTGAATAAATCATGCCTACTGAATATAAATAATCTAAATTCTTATGGATAAAATGTATTATATTAGTTGATCATTTGATAAAAAAAATTTATCTATGACCAAAGCCTAATATTACTCCCTCTAAAATATGTTTTTATAAAATTACTATATAAATACACTTTATGATTTTTGGAGTCCATGCAATCTTAAATTTAAAAATCTAGATATTTAAAAACATGATTAATGAGATGAGGAAAAAATCATGGTATACTCATCCAACAATATAATTTTAATATGTAGGAATAAATTCAAACAAAAGATAGTAGATTTATATGATGTGAATGTTATTGAGAAGAGAATTTTAATAAAAATAATTATTGTGGATTTTAAGAAAAAATAATAATGAACAACCAATGATTGTGATTAAAAAAATGGATAGGTGTCTACCAACATAAAAATTTATTTTGGTTAACAATGGGTTAATGAAATTAATCATGTAAGATATAATCTAATTTTTATCACTAAAAACATATGTTGAAGATTATAACTCCATTAGAAATCATTATTATCATGTTTATAAAAAATAATGTTGAGAAAATAAAATTATACCTCACAAAACTCATCGGTTGAACCATAATCATTTTCGAAAGTATTGGATAATAATGATAGGAAAAATGTGATAAAATAATATTTAGAACATATTTCAAATAATTATACATGTGATCATCTTCCATTAACATCATTAAGGAATTTTATATGAGTTTTTTCAAAAATTAGATGAATAAACATGAATAACTTTGAAGGAAAAAATACACTAATTAATTGAAACATCTACTATATTTTGGTCGGAAAATAATCTAACGAATTTAGTCCTTTTTTGAGATTTTAAAGTATAAGAATTATCTTCTATGTTCCTCACACCATTGTTATAAATTTCAATAGCTATATGTTATGTCAACTTTCCTAAATGGAATAATTGATTAAGTTATTTATTTTTACTAGATCTATTACTTCCTAGTTGATAATGATAGAACCACGATGTGTATGATGAAGATATCCTTGCATCGGTTGATAGATTATCCATGTTAATAGTACTCTAAATATCCCATTTCCTAAAATTGATATTATCTTCTAAATGAAATATTTATAATAACATTTTTGTTAAGAAGATGCATCTTGGTAAACATTAATGCACTATTTATGGTGAAGACAATTTTTTATATATGATATGTAAAATTATTATGATTTATTTTTTGAAGAAGGTAAGAAGAGAATTGAAATTTATATTTAAAAATAATTTACATTTTTCTTGGATTAAATAATTAATAGATTGAATTTTGTATATTTGTATCGTAATAGAAGTATGAGAAGTATTTTTTTATCCTATGGAATATTCCATGAAAGATGATGTCAAATAATCATTTTTGGTTTCACTAATACGGTTTGGGATGGAGAATGGAAATTTAGAAAGTCAATATCATGATGAAATTTTCTATTGGGAGAATATTTTATGATATGTCCAATTAAAAAACATTTTTTAGTAATGTCGAGAATTATGAAAGTATAAAATTATTTTCTCGATATTATTTTATTTAAATGATATACTTTAATGATAATATGAAATATTTGAGGCTAAATGTTTTTAAATTATTTATAATTAGTTGTAATAATCAAATTTCAATTAATATTTGAAAAAATCATTTAAACCACTTAATATTGAATAAAATTGATAATAAGTATCATTTCATTAAAGAGTATATTTTTTGTGGAGATTTGTTTCTTCTATATAGTTCTGCAAACTATCAAATTGCATATGTTTTCAGTAGATTGTTTCAAATAGATGTATTTCAGTATCTAATGTTAAAATTTTATGTTAATCCTCTACTAAATATTTGTTTGTTTTTAATAAATTTCAGTATTTATTGTGATTTTATAGTCGTAATGGGAGATTATATATACATTTCTGATGGTTTCATAAGAAATGATCAGATTATTTTGGTGAATTTGATGTTGGAGTGATATCAAAATACAAGGGATAAATAATCAATTAAAAAATTACATTTTCATGAAATAATATATATTATCAAATAAATATGGAATTCTATATAGAAATTGTATCTAGAAGTTTATTATTAGGAAATTCTCTCTATGAAATAATGTGATTAGATGAAAGTTCTAAAAATTATTTCTATTAAAATTTGATGAGTTTGTAGTGAGGATTTAAAAAAAAAAGTGGGATATTGGAGATCCATTGGGATATTATAATAAAACTTTCTAATTTTTTTTAAAAAAATTGATTTGATTTTTTTAGAGAGGTGATGAAAATTTCTAATTTTTATGATATGATTTCCCAAAAAAGGATTAAGATATATTAATAAATTTTTCCCTTAATATTTTATGAATGATTCCTTAATTCAGATGATGCTAACCTATAATTTTATATTCCAAAATCCTGAGTAATGTCATGATCCATGAAATAAAATCCAAAGTGGTAGTTTTAATATTTCAATACTATTCGAAACAAATTATCAGTTTTTTTTCATATATTTATAGATGTCAATGATCAAAGAGAAACAACAATTAGTTTTGGTGTATGGTTGCAGATAGAAAATGAGACTTTTCTATTTTTTATACAAGCATGAACATAATTAATATTGTTAAAAAATGGATGTTGAAAAAATCAAGAATATTTATAATCTACTATCAATACTACATTTTGGATACATCTATGGATGGACCTGGGATCTAGTCGTCGTTTAGAGTTACCCTACACAGGGTGTATCCTAGCTTTACCCGAGTAGTGAAAAAACTGAAGTTAACTTAACAAAATCATGTATGTTACACATATAAGAGGAATACCAATTACCATAATAAAATATGAAGTAGTCAATTTATGGATAAAATTTTTCTAATGGAATTGGTGAGAATTATTCAAATACAATCGGGGAGAACTTATATGACAATGGATATAAAATAAATTTTGACATAATTCTATAGATGTTTAAAAAATGTATTCAAATATAAATACCTTGGTTGACGAGAAAGAGTTCATGTTGAGGTTTTCAGACATTAAATTTGAAAAATGTTCATGATCTATGATGATTCAAGTTTACAAATCATGTTGTGAATCATTGATGAATGTAATTAATTTTAGTCCATCTGATGAAGAACCAATATTCAATAAAAAGGTTGAATGTGAACCTGATAGTGATTTATTGAGTTCATCAGATAATGTTATATTTTCAAATAATATATAATATATAGTAATAATATAGGACATAGATAGAGAGAGTGATCTTAATTGTGGCATCTTATAAAAAATTATTTTCATTAAATTGATAATGCAGTATATGACTCTGTAATTCCGATATAATTTATGACACTATAGTAGTCTTTATATTTTTTAATTATTATGATATAATAGTTATTTTAGAAATTTCGTAGCATTTCTCTTGAGGATAATTCCAAGAATTTGAATAATATGGAGAAATTATAAGTCAACATGATTTTTCAAGGAGAGTATAGAAGCATATAAATAATATCTGATTAGAGTGAAAATTTAAAATTTAGATTTTTTTTAGTAGAAATGTAATTAATATTCCACTAATATCTTATCAATGGTTTACCTATATTAAATAGGTGTGAATTCTCTACGAATTAAAACTCCATAAAAATTTCCAAACCATATTGTTTTTTTACAGTTAGTATCCATTAATGATTTTATTCATGTTTATGAATTACAAGAAGAAAACGTTTTTCTTCATTTTTCGTGGAAATAAATTTCAATCTTATGTATTAGTAATATCATTATGATCAATTATATCTAATAGAGATATTTTTCAGAGTAATCAGAAATTTTTACCTGAATAGTTTAATAAGATTGTTTTTCCTTGTAGGGTTTGAGGAGTAAAGTTTTTTTGTTCATTTTATAGAGATAAAAATATTGTAATAGTATTTATATAATTTTCACAAGATGGAGTTCACCAAATTTTGGTAGGGAACTCCATATGGAAACGTTTTAGATTTAAAAAAATGGAAAAAATATTTTCATATTATTTGTTAAAGAACTATTTACTCCCCTAATATTAAAATATTATTCATATATTCCTTGAATCTTAAGGGAGAGTGTTTAAGACCAAGGGTTCCACCATATAATCTTAAAATCACATCATGCATTCAAGATAAATTACATAAGTATTAAATGATACTTTCTCTAGACATCCATTTACATTATAACATTTTTGTAACAGTGATCCCTCACCTCCAAATGTGGATACCTCAGTTGACATGTTAAATTATCACCCATTACATTCTAATGTAGTTGGACATGAACCATTGAGTGTTTTATATTCCTCAAAGTAAGACAAAAATAATTTTTTATTTGGTATCCACCACATATATATTGATGTTTTATAGAATGTACAATAAAATAACACAAAAAAGTTCTTTTTTCACTTCCCCAATAGAGTTTATTGGTCCAGAGTATTCATATAAAATAATAATCATAGAATCACTATCATAAATCAACATGACACCACATCACATATATCCAAGAACATAAGATTCCAAAATAGTTATAATAGAATTAGTGATGGGTTCCTTCAATTTAACCCACCACCCTTGGATGGCTCTACCTCCTCCCTATATGAATAGGGTTATCATTGTAATAGTGACCATTATAAAATCTAATACCCCCCACATGGGATGAGATCACCAAGATTCAAAAAAAGTGATTTCACAGGAACTTATATTCATAGTCTAGTGGAATACCTAGCATCTCTCACTTTGTTTCTTTCCTCACATAGAACCCATCACACTGCTTTGAACCCAATTCCAAAAAAAATTATTTCATTGCCATTATTTCGTGACCTGTATGAGAAATCTATGTCAAAAAAGGGATCCCTAAGTTCCTTGATCACCCTGACATATCCTATATTATACCATATGGTACTAGGCCAATTGATCATAAGGAGGGGTACTTGTATGATTACATTATAGTATATAAAAAACACATACATGATGCTGCATGTTAAATTCCCAACATTTATCCATTATTATCTATAGGGATGACCTTGTTTTTTATCACTAAACCACTCTTTTATTCTTTGACAATATTTATTTCCAACATCTCTTCCTCACCCCCACCAATTAAACTCATTTTTTTAATATATCAATGAATCATTATCCGATTCACTGAAACATTTGGACATCAAATGTGAAAAAATTCACTTCATGGGATCTTCCACCTTACTGGTGCTTCCATGATGCATATTTTGCTCCTCATTAAGTGTCCTATTGGGATATAAAGGATACAAGATATATTTACTGATATATATATATATATACATATATATGAATGGGGATATTAAGAAGATAGAGTGAATCCAAACATGTTATCCTTCCATTATCTAATATTAATTCATATCACCATGTTATGTACCTTCTCTTATAGAATATCCTTTTACAATATCATGAAACATGAAAGGATATAAATACACATTTATTATATTTCGTAGACTATCTATTCATCCCAATTAATATTCTTCATAAATATTGAACCTAAGAATTTCTCTTTTATGATATATCATTTTATCTTCCCATGCATGCCATATACTTATCCCTAAAAAGTTCTTAAATTAACACGCCTTCTTATATTGGATTTGATATTATCATAGATTAATATCAATATCATTTCTCTATTGTGGGCATCCTAGATGAATGAATTAATAATTTTTTCAATATCATGGATCATTCCATTAGGTTAATTATTGAATAAGATGGTTTTCATTTTCATCTATATAACAAAACTATAAACTAGTACTATTGTCCTCTTAAAATCGTGAAATTGATTATTAAATATTCCTTCGTGTCCAATGATATTATTGATAATTAAATTAAACATAAACTACTTAATTTGTTCATATATGATCGAACTCATAAGGAGCTCTATTAAGAATTTTTTCCCTTTTAATGCCTATATTATCATGTATGATACTATTGCATATATTTGAGTAGTTTTTTTTAATATAAAACTATTATTTTCTTTATTAATAAATTTTCCACCCCAACTGATGTACGACTCTATTATCATATTAAATATCATAATAGATATTTTCTTCCATTAATAATGAAAATATATCATTATAAAACCTAATATGAGATACAATACCTACCATATAACTTTTTTTATGGTAAGATCATCCCCTCAACCATCCTGAAATTGATGTTCCTAGTGACAACCTCATATTCTAGTTTCTAATTTCTAGGTTACACTTGGTATCCCAGTATTAATTAGCACATTGTCGTGAAGAATCTAAATCCCCTCCCCATTATTGAAATGGTAATCCATAAAGAGTCATATAATATAAATATAAAGTCAAAAAAAAGCAACTCCTTGATACCAAATTATATAATGATCCTCACAAGGATACCCAACATCATGTATTCATATGATACATCCATATACACTATGATGATATTGATTTATCTCATTTACAATTGATAATCTCATCCACAATCACATTTTAAAATTCCATAAATCACTTATATTCTCCAAAAAATGAATGAAGCAATGTTGTTCATATGTGAGGAGCCTCAAAATTAATCATCAACACCTATTAATTAGGCAGGAGAGTATCTTGAGAGAAAAAATTTTATGTAATACATGTCAATATTGGTTGTGTTCAATGCGGGTATTTAACATTAGAGATTTGATCATCTATTGAGTAACACATTTACCTATCATGAGATAGAAGATGTATAAAAAGAGTTTCCTCAAGATTTATTAACTTTTCATTAATAGTTCATTTATATTGAGTTATTGGATCCTCCATTGAAATGATTTAGTTTCCCACAATAAGTCCAAATCTTATAAATCTATTGTTACTTAATATACATTCCTCAAATTTAATTCATTTTTTATTGTATTGAACATGTTAATGAGGATATAAACAATAAAAAATTTTATGTATTAATAAGAAAGAATTGAAATTTTAAAATATCACAACTGATTTGAACCCCTTCTAATTGATTATCATGTTTCGTAGGAACATCAAATGTCTATATATATTCCTGAAAAGAAAATCATTTTCAATAGATATTTTTATGACATTTAATGAACACAATATTTTAAACCCGAATATTACCCAAAAAAAATCACAATTAATGAAAATCAATAAAAGAAAAAACAAGAGAATACATCAATATTATATTAGTATGACTATATCATGAACATATGTTTAAATACATGGGGATATTTTAAATATCCACTTTGACTAAAAATAATCCTAAATATGACCCATCCAAGTAAATTTTAATGACATTTTAAATCATATCCATTTTCTCCCATAAAATTGGTGTCCTTAATTTTTCCTCTATCTAAATCATAACATAATTTTCTCTTATTAGTTTATGAACGACAAAAAAACGAAAACATGTGATAGGTAATATTATTATTAATATAAATGTAATCTCATTTACTATTTTTAAAAATGCTGGAAGTTGTTTAATCATTAAAATTAAAAAAAATTATAAATTTATTATAAAATATATAGTGATAAATGAATAAATAAATAAATAACATTTTCTATATCCAAAAAAAATTATAAAAAAATATTTATATGTTATGATCTCAGTTAAGATTCCTAGATGATAATATTAAAAATTGTTATATGATTATATTATGAATAATATATTTTCTAAATGAATTAATATATCAATATTTTATTTAGAATAATTTATATAAAATAATTAAAATAACATATTAATTAGTAAATTATTTCAATAATAATATATTGATCGGATATTATAATTATTAATTATATATATAAATTATCACAACTAATTTTCATTTACTAAAATAAAATATTTATTCTGTTCTTATATAAGGGTCCGAGTTCAATATAATATTATTATTTCATGATGTATAAAATTTATATTTTCTAAAATCTAATAATGATGAGAAATTTTGATATTGAAATAAAATATAAAACATAAATATACATCAAAAATATATCAAGGGTTCCAATATCAAGATAGATAATTGAAAAAAATTAGGTGTCATGACCCGTCTCTTAGGGCCTGTGTCGTGACTAACCCAAGTCCGCTTTCTAGAGGCTAAGGGCTGGCGACTATCATCGAAGGTGTATTCCTTAAAACTAGGAAGTCATTGCCTTTATATCCTATAATCACACGCAACCAAGAAAACAAAAAAATATGAGCTGAAGTAAACATTACAATAAAATTGTTGTTGCAGTCGTCAAAAGGGGCTAGAATACAAGCCCAACGAGAAAGTACAGGAAAACTGAAAAGTACAAGTAAACTGGTACATCTCCTATAAACACACACAAAGTATCCTAACTAAAAGGTAGGTACATATATATAACGGTCTTCTCTGTAGTATTCCTCTTCTAATGTCCCCATCCAGGTTACATTAAGTCATGGTACCTTCACCTCATTCATCTTTGTCTTCCGTCTGCACCAAACACAATAAGGTGTGGGCATATCCCGTGCATGGGTGAGTATAATGATACATAGTATGGACCCCGAGACCCTCAATATCTCACAAAATAAATAAAGGATAAAACAAAAAGCTTGAAATCAACTCACAAACCTACTTAGGTATATTCCAATACAAATACCAAAGTTATCCGGTATGCCAATCTCCACCATGAGGAAACACAGTGTCCAACTCAAAAGCCAATGATCAACTATTCCACAAAGGAAGGAGTACCACGAAGGTATGTACCACACAAGTCTGCCACATAGAATAATAACACCAAGGTATTACCATGATGGAAAGTACCACACAGGTACGAACTCAGCTCACACCAAGAATATCATAGGTAATATAGTAATGATGATTAGGTGTATCTACTAAATAAAATTAGTCTGTTTAGAGGACTACCCTCCAAGGATCCCAAATTTCAAACCCACAAAGGATCTAGTATATAATTAGACCCAACACAGGATCCTAGTACATTATCGTTTCATCGTCAAACCCACACAGGATCATAGTACATGTCTGTACATTGTTAGACCCACTCAGGATCCTAGTAGATCATCGAAACATATTCAGACGCACACAGAATCCATGAACATCTTATGTACATCATCAAAACCACATTGGATCATAGTACATCGTCCGTATATCGTTAGACAAACACAGGATCCTATTACATGTTAGTACATCGTCTGACCCACACAGAATCCTAGTACATCGTCGGTAAATCTTCTGACCCACAGAGGATCCTAGTACTTTGTCGATACGTCATCACACCCACACAGGATCCTAGTACATCGTTAGTATGTCGTTATACCCACACAAGATCCTAGTACATCGTCAGTATATTGTCAGACCCACATAGGATCCTAGTACATCATCGTTACATCGTCAGACCAACAAAGGATCCTAGTAAATCTTCAGAACACCGTCATACCCACACATGAACCTAGTACATTTTCAGTATGTTGTCAGAACCACACAGGATCCTAGTACATCATCACATCTAGCTACAGGGTACCCACAGTAAGCTTGATCATCTCTGGGAGAGTCTTCTCCTCAAGGTACTAGTCTATACTCAAATTTCCATGAATTCCTATGAAGAATTATCACAATGGACTTATACATAATAGGTGTCTTGACACAATAGACAGTTCCCCAATCAGATGACCAATATGTAAGTTATTAGCCTTTTAGATCTGAGGGCACGGTTGGATTCATGTTAGATCCAACCTGACTGTACCCCATCATTATCCAAACATCATGTGTGGTATACCAAAAGGACTGTCTCGCCCCAAGGTTTCTAGTGATGTAGATGGTTCATCAAACGAACGCACAGTTCCAATGTTATAGCCAAAATTATGGGATGAGTCGAAAATTGTCTGGGTCCAGTCTTACCCAGCCAGAGTGAACCAGCTCGACCCGGTATGGGGTGACCCGGTTCGGGTCATCCTGGCCTGACCAGCTCGTTCAAGCCCAGCCCATGTTGTAGCCTGGCAGCATGTGGGGGGGAATCATAGACCCCTGCCTCAATCAGCGATAAACCTTTGGTCGTTCAGTTGATAGCTGCATGCGGGTCCCGCTTAGTTCAAAACAGCCTGCTGGATGGTCTGTCCCTTCTCCTCTCGATGGTGTGTCACGCACTACCCCTCCACGATCGGTCGAATGCATATGTCTTCCTCTTTTCATGGAGGCCTTGGCTGGCCACGACCATTAGCTCCGATAATGGTGCGCGGTCGCGCCGCATGTGTTTTTGTGGTCGGCCGAAGCACCAGATTCTATTCGGTCCCCATCGCTACTGCTTGGCCGTGATTCCCTACTATGGAGGCGCTGTCACCACTGCCGCCATGTCATGTAGTTGGCTAGGGTGCTAGCAGTCCTATTTTGTGCCACCTACATGAACCATGAGCTTCCCTTCTTCCGGGGGTGTGGGTGTGTGCCTTCCTTCTCCTACGCGGGGTGAAGAACACGTCAAAAACTAAAGATGTAAAGGGATCAGGAAATGTTTGTTTGGCCCGTACCCTTCGCCTTAAATCGATAGCAGGCATTTAAAGAATTATTCACGAAGAAAAACAAACATTGAAACCTACCTCTTTTTTCATTGGTGTTGGCACGAGGAAGAAGTCGAAGATGTAGACGTTCGTCGTTCCCTCCACACGTATCTGATGTCAGCTCGAACGTCGTCCTAGTTCTTCAATTCAGGATTGCATTCTTCATTGGAGGATGTTTTTCTCTATAATTCTCAAAAGATCATCCCTTTTTCAAACACTCTCCCAAAAATTCCTAGAGATGAAATTCCAATTTAAGTTAAAATACATTTAATTTAAGTTTAAACCATAATTAAATGACACTATTGATTAAATGGAGAGTTGGAATAATTAATTTATTCAATTAAATTGGAGGAGTAATTAATGGGGAGTTGAGAGGATTTCTCCTTTAAAGTGGGGTTTGGGTGGTCCCCACCACCATGGATTCGAATTCGGGGATTTATATTAGGTGGTCCCCACCACTTAACAACCACATGGGAGTTTCAAATAAAAATAATAATGTTAAACAATTTTTATTTTTTTATTTTTCCACAAAAAAGTGAAAAACTATGATTCACCCTCAACCTAATACGGTCGAGGTAAAGAACTTATTAAGAAAATATCATCATTATGATATCAACGGTGCCCTCAGTTTTCAATTCCAAGAATAGTTTTAATAGTTACAAAAACACAATCATTCGTTTACGAGACAAACATGAAAAAAACATCCAAAAAGTATTCTGAGCACACCAGGCCTCGGAATCATGCCCCGTAAATTTCTGTGGATTCTTAAAATTCTAATTTAATTAAAAAAATTTACAAGGAATTTATAGGTCATTACATTATCCCCACCTCAGGTCTTTGTGTCCCCGAAATCCACATCACAAACCAGGAAAATATGTGGGGCTACTAAGCATGAATCTGATCCTCCAGCTACCATGTGCTCTCCTGAATGTTTTCGTGCATCCATTGAATTCTCACCAGAGGTATCGACCATCCATGAAGGACCTGGTCCTGACTATCCCCAATCTCTTCTTGGACCACTATAAATGTCGACCCATTGTCGATGTCCAACTTACTGTGGTCAATGACTTGGGTTGGTTTTTTCATGTATCGCCTCAGCTAGGATACAAGGATGACATCATGAACTCAGTGCAACTAAGGGGGTAGAGGTAGGTGGTAAGCAACCTCTCCAACTATGTTGAGGACCTGAAAGGGTACAATAATCCCCCAAGATAACTTGATTCCCAGGAAAAATCTCCGCAAACCTCATTGAGGTGAGCCACATAGATAGACTTTTTCTCCATCCTAGAACTCCAGAGGTCTCTGTCTCCTGTCGGCATAAAACTTCTACTAGCTCCGTGCAGTATTCATCCGCTATTTGATGACCTACACCTTCTCTGTGGTAGCCCATACCATATCTACTTCCACTAGTGCAGACTCCCCTGAGCCAGTACATCTTAAAGGTGATATACAATGTTTCTCGTATAATGCCCCAAATGTACCATCCCAATGGTCGAGTGACAGTTTTTGTTTTATGCAAACTCCAACAACAGAAAGTGATCCTACCTACTGTTACCGATGTCGAGGACGAATGCATGAAGCATGTCCTCAAGGTTCTAGATGGTCCGCTCAGTCAGGCCATCCGTTTGAGGATTGAAGGTGGTGATCAAACAATGTGATGTCCTGAAAACCTCTGGTAACCCCTTCCATAACCTGGATGTGAAATGTGTATCTCGATCGGAGACAACCGTCGAGGGTACTCCATGTAACACCCTGAAATTTTATGAAAAATATTCTTTTTAATTTCATTAATATCTTGTGTTGTACGCTACACCAAAAGAAGCTTTCACAACACGCATCCTTTACTTTCCTTCCATTACACGTAATCACGACCTTCCTCGATAGCGTGTGTAGTACGCAAAAACGAGTTTCACTAAACAGCAATAGGCTATTAAAATATTACTAAAACTAGCCGTTATGAATAGTAATAACCACTTTTTGAAATTTTTTAAATTTTATTTTATCAAAATGGACTTCATTTTTGGATTCGTAATATCGAAATTAGCTTAGGGTGAAATTTTGGTTCTTTTCGGATAACTTTTATTTTCTAATGAATAGTGAAAATTACTAAATTTTAATTAAAAACAACTTTTTTAATAGAAATAATTAATAGTGATAAATTATTAATGTGAGTGGTTTTAAAGTATATTTAGAATATATTTTTACAATTCAATACAATTTTGGTCATTGGATGTAATTTCACATTTACACCAGACATAAACAAGTGTTAATCTTTTGATAGTTATTATCTCTTTAAAAAACGCTATTTGTTGGGATAGTGGAAATTAATTTTAAAATTAATTAATTCATCTTATATGTTGGGAATTTATTGAAATAGAAAAAAATTTTGAATTCGGAATATCAATTATAGCTTAGGATGAAATTTTGGCATTTTTCTGAAAGACTTCAATTTTTGATGAATAGTGAAACCACTAAGTGGTAGTTAAAAAAACTGAATTTTTCATAAAACGTAATTTTACCACTTCTGTGAGTGAAATTTCGAAAATACTAGAGACACGGTTAATATCAAGGACTAAAATGTGGTTCAATGAGATGAAAATAATTTTTGGTGAATAGTAACTTTTTACTTTTTTTTACAACGGTAAAAAGTAAATTGGGTAATTAAGAGTAGAAATGATATTATTATTACCCTAACACATGTCCTAATTCTATTGTACAAGTGTAATTAGTCCAAAAACAAGCATAGGAATAAAATATGACCATTTAGGCCCACATGGATTAGATTAGGACATTTATTATTAATTTATTTAAAGAAGGGTTAAAAGAGGTAAAATCAACATTTATTTACTAAAACATTTTTAATATGGGGTTATACATATGATAAATTAGACTATAAATATTAATTAGAAATCTAAAAAGATTTCCTACATAATGGTATTTTATTGGTAATTTTTAGACATTAAATAAGTTAATTTATTTATGACACAACGATAATGCAGTAATTATCTTATTAATGAAATATTGACATAATTGATGTTATAAATACCCAAATAAATATAATTTGAGACTTTTTATGAATTCCACTACTTTTCTAGGTTAATATTACATGTTAATATTGATTTAAGTAACTTTTTTCCAACTTATCATTCTGTTATGATTTTCACAAAAATCAATTACTAAATAGTGTCAAAATTGACATAAAATAGTTTCTAAAACAAATAATATATTATTAATTGTTATTTTATTTCTAAAAATATAAGGTTCGGCCAAATGACTTAGATACGGTTATATATATTAATAATAAACAACTTGGGGTTCGTTTGGCTTCTTATAGTAAGTTTATTAACCTTATAGTGTAAGAACACAAGAAGACATGGTAAAAGTACAATTATTTAACTTAATGTTAAATCTAAATGATAAGGTTAAAATAGGAACCTAAACTTTTTTAAATTATATTGGATGAGAGTATTTCGACCCATCCCCACCTTAGCTAGGAAATATATCAATTTGGAGATATTTAAAACCGAACTTGACTTTATAATAAAATAATATGTTTAGTTATTCCAAAGGTACCCCTCAACTCCCTTATAAAAGGGCACCACCTCCCTCTCCTCCTCACACCAATTTGAGCATTAAAGCACGGAAAAACCCTGACAAATTCTCTTCTCCACTTCCCTAGTATCATCCAAGAGGTCCTGGTCTTCTTCAAAGACCATCCTATGTTCTTTAAGTGGAAGTTAAGTGAAGGCGCGTCAAAAAGAGGTAATATCCATTACCGATCTTTTTCAATTTCATTCTTCTTCAACTTATTCTTCTTTAGTTGTTTCATGATAAAGTAATAACATCAGTATTTCTTATATACTGATATGTTATTATAAATATGAAACAACTCTAATTAACCTTCTATCCATCCTACGGAAAAAGGAAATCACCACGCGTGCGTACGTACAGAATACCGTCTCCAAGCCGTGGTGTAATCTATTTTCTGGCACCACCTTAATTGGATGGGTATAATGGTGTAATGAGTAACTATATATGATTATTATAAAGTGATATTGATACTGAAATAGTATACATACACTTAAACACAAGTTCACGATCATGAGAACGGCATCATCGCTCGTGCGTACGTACGGACTACCATCTCCACGACGCGATGAGATTCATTCTCCATGTTAACCATTTAAGAATTATTATAAAGTATATATAAGCAATAATAATGAAATATATGACATTATAAAGCTACTGGATTTATGTATATATTTATGTCATCTACTTACTTCCATTCAAGACAATAAGGAAAGGAAAACAACGTTCATGCGTACGTACGGACTACCGTCTCCATGAACGGTGTGTTTCATTTCATTTATCTATCTATTATATATATATATACTGAATATATATTGTATATAAATCATGTTTTATATTCTGTAAGTATGTAAATCATGATATAAGTAATAATAATGTCAAGAACAACAAGTCCAAACACCTACGATAAATGAAACGATTTAACCAAAACGCTTCTTTAACATGGAATTTACAAAAGAACGGGTAATATAAAGTCATAAGTGAACCATATATGATATCATAACAATTAATATGATTCTTTAATAAGTTAATGACATTATTTAAATCATTATACAGTAGGTTCGGACACTTACGAAGCAAATCAGACTTAAGGTAAAGGATAAATTTTCAATCTCATTTTTATCCGAGATTGCTTATACGTAAGTATTTACTGGGGTTACGTTTATCATCCATGACCATGTTTTCTAAAAATGTTTTTATAAAATGTTTACCATTCTTCCATGAATGTTTAATGTCATTTACCCTTTATTGACTTTTTACCACATTGTATTAATGGAATCATTCCTTTGGTTACCATATAAGGTACTTTTTTGGACTTTTCCGACAAAAGTACGAGGAGAATGTTATTTTTAACATATACGGCATGAAAGGATTTTTACGATTATCATAACACCTCATATTCAAGAAGCTTCCTCTACATGATTGCATTATTATTTTCAACAAAACCCTTATCTTTTAAAATTGCATGAAGTTTTGTGAAAAGAAAATGATTTTAAAGTAGAAAGGATATTTTCCTCAAGAATGGAGTTCAAGTGTATTATCAAAATTATTTTCCATCTAAGATAATATAGGGTTCTGTTTATATCCCTATTATTACATCGATTTGATTATGTTGTGATGGAAGTATTTTTATTAATTCCTTTATCTTATATGAATTGTTTTATGATGTCATGTTGTTTAAGAATCCCATTTTTATTACATGGGTTATGAAATGATGTATGATTTATGATTTTGTGGCACACATAAGAATGGAATCATTATGAGATGGGTGGGACCTATATCTACCTCCAATGCATTGGGTAAAGATTTTATATCTCATGAGATAGACATGGCTGGAATGGTAGGTTATACCGGTTGAGTGAAACAGGACTGAAACTAGGGTGACTAGGTTCAGAAAGGGACATTGTCCACTAAGATAGTCTTGGAAATGAGTCTTGACTAACAAGAAATGATTATATATGATTATTTGTGTATGACACAAAGTTTCATATTTTAATTTATGATTATTGGGATTTCATTTCACTACTATGATTTATCCCATGTTATGAAATTATTTTCCCTTTTACAGGGTAAGATTCCCAAAAGTTATGTTCTTATGAATATGATGTGATTGATTTTTCTTTTGTTTACCTTTACTGAGCATTTGAGCTCACCCTTTTATGTTTTCTTTTCCCCAGGATATAAAGAAAGGTTTTAGGTAAAAAATAGGGAAGATCTTTATGCTAGATATTGAATATCTTTCACCACGATTAGAAGAATACTTTCCGAGTTTCCAAAGACACTAAACTATTAGGATCCATGCGTGTGTGTTTTTGTTATGTACTAAGTATTCAGCAAATGTAATGTAATGTCAATGTACGTCAAGCTTCGGGTCTCTATAGTTGGTATCATAGGAATGGTTTAGTCAACATTTGGAGACTAGGACACGAAAACGTTAGTGAGATCCCTAGAGATATTTCTAAGGTATGTCTAGGGATGTCCCTAATGATAGGTATAAATATAGGATATAGTCCTAGCACTACGGTAACGATCTTATAATTTAACCTAAGATGTTAGATATTGAAGTTACTCCCCCTTTATTGTGATTTTTTCCTCTCACACTATTGTTTTTGGGTTTTAGAAAATGGCTGGAATGAAGATGATTCATGATAATGGAAGATATGATGGACAATTGAATGATATTCTTCATGAGAAACCAAATTAAATGGGATTTGGAAGTCCAAAAATCATTATTATGCCGAATCAGCAATCTCATAATATGATCAATAATGTAAAATTTGGTAAGTTTCCTGACTCGGCTAATAAGAGAAAGATGGAGTTTCATGATGATCATAGAGGAAAGAAAGTTCAATTTCCCCTATGTAAATCATGTGGGAAGATGAATCAAGGAGAATGTTTCAAAGGAACTTGAAGATGCTTTGGGTGTGGAAAAGAAGGTCACAAAGCAAGTAAGTGCAAAGGAAAAGGTTCAGTTAACAACATGGATGAGGATAATGGTATTGCTACCACATTAACAATGGTTAAATGTTTTAAATGTGGAATGTACAGGCATTATGCAAACCAATGCCATAAGGGAAAGTCTCATGAAGATAATCAGTATGGTCGTATGGGAAGTATTTATGTTGATGATGATGAAGAGACTACAAATGATATGTGAGATGAAATAATTGTTGAAGCTCGGTCAATGGTTTAAGAAGGTAGTGGAGTGATTACATGTTTATCAAGTGTAATGTTGTATAAGTAATCTACTGGTACTATGGAATAAAGAGACATCTATGGATTGTTACACTATTTTCATTCCTAAGTTTTTAAAGTGTTTGATTAATGGTACTAGTAACCATGAAATGTTATTCAGATATTTTTTGGAAAGTAGATGATATGCGCATAATGAAGGAATAATAAGATAATGTGGTGTTTGATTGTATTCATGAGCTCATGACTGATATAAGGAGAAGGTTATATCATGGTTTGAGTATATAGAATTTTTGGATTTTGGTATGTGGAAAGAGTTAACTTTTAAATGCATTCATGTTTTCACTAAGGTTCAATGGGTATTCAAGAGAATACATGATTAAGGCCATTGAATGATTGGAATGTGACAAACAAGACATATCTTATGATATATGGGGATTAACGACAGTATTAAATATCTGGTAATCGTTTTCCCAATATTATGCGATGTGGACTGCAGTATTATGGATAAGCCTAAAGATTAGAATGGATTATGTTGGACATAAGTTAGTATTGTTTAAGGATAAAAGATTTTCGATATTATTGATGGGATGTTATAGTAATGTAGTTTTAGAAAAAGGAAAACCTGCAGGATGGCGACAACCCATCGCTTCGGACAAGGCTGTGGGAATCGAACCCACAACCGAAGTGCGACTGGCCTTTATCGCCTACCACTGGCCTACAGGAAGTCCCTCTTTAGTAGAAACTAGTTTTATTATATTAAGCAGTATGATATATGAAGTATAAGTCCATTTTTGGAACCATATATGATTAATCTCACTATAGATTGAATTATGTATATAATTTTTTCTAACCTTTTGTTTGAGACAGATGGAATGACCCGTCATTCTATCACATGATCTGCTAACACTTCACGAATAACAAATTCAACTTCATTTATTTAAGATATGAAGTGGAAATTGTTCAAGGCACGAACAATGGTGATATTATACCAAAATAAAGTAAGTATTTATTCTAATTCAAATTTTCAACTTTAGGGAAATGATCTTGAAAACCAAAAATGTTGTCCTAGTGCCCTTATATCCGATGAATCAGATGGTACCCTAGATCGTCACAAATTTATGGCTTTGTGATTGCTGGCTTTTCCATAGCCATGTTCTCTACCACTCTCCATCAGAACATGATGGTTAGATTTCTCTTCCATATCCATATTTTCACCTATGTGGAAACCCAGTGATTAGTTTAATTGGGTAACCGTTACGTTTCATACATTTGTTTTTAAAGATATGTTTTGGTATTCCTTTTTATTATGTGGGTTTCTATTAAAGAAACTTTAGAATTGTAAACCATTTATAACCCCGACGAATTTCGAGGGAGAAATTCATTTTAAGGGGGGTAGAATGTAACACCCCGAAATTTTATGAAAATTATTCTTTTTAATTTCATTAATGTCTTGTGTTGTACGCTACACCAAAAGAAGCTTTCACAACATGCATCATTGACTTTCCTTCCATTACACGTAATCGCGACCTTCCTCGATAGCGTGTGTAGTACGCAATAACGAGTTTCACTAAACAGCAATAGGCTATTAAAATATTATTAAAACTAGCTGTTATGAATAGTAATAACAACTTTTTGAAATTTTGTAAATTTTATTTTATCAAAATGGACTTTATTTTTGGATTCGTAATATCGAAATTATCTTAGGGTGAAATTTTGGTACTTTTCGGATAACTTGTATTTTCTGATGAATAGTGAAAATTACTAAATTTTAATTAAAAACAACTTTTTTAATCAAAATAATTAATAGTGATAAATTATTAATTTGAGTGGTTTTAAAGTATATTTAGAATATATTTTTACAATTCAATACAATGTTTGTCATTTGATGTAATTTCACATTTACACCAGACATAAACAAGTGTTAATCTTTTGATAGTTATTATTTCTTAAAAACACGCTATTTGTTGTGATAGCGGAAATTAATTATAAAATCAATTAATGCAACTTATATGTTGGGAATTTTTTAAAATAGAAATCATTGTTGAATTCGGAATCTCAATTATAGCTTAGGATGAAATTTTGGCATTTTTCTGAAAAACTTCACTTTTTGATGAATAGTGAAACCACTAAGTGGTAGTCAAAAAAACTAAATTTTTCATAAAACATAATTTTACCGCTTCTGTGAATGGAATTTCGAAAATCCGAGAGACACGGTTAATATCAAGGACTAAAATGTGGTTCAATGAGATGAAAATAATTTTTGGTGAATAGTGACTTTTTACTTTTTTTTACCACGGTAAAAATTAAATAGGGTAATTAAGGGTAGAAATGATATTATTATTACCCTAAAACATGTCCTAATTCTATTGTAAAAGTGTAATTCGACCAAAAACAAGCATAGGAATAAAATATGACCATTTAGGCCCACTTGTATTAGATTGGGAAATTTATTATTAATTTATTTAAAGAAGGGTTAAAAGAGGTAAAATCAACGTTTATTTACTAAAACATTTTTAATATAAGGTTATACATAAGATAAATTCGACTATAAATCTTCATTAGAAAGCTAGATAGATTTCCTACGTAATGGTATTTTATTTGTAATTTTTAGACATTAAATATTTTAATTTATTTATGACACAACGATGATGCAGTAATTATCTTATTAATGAAATATTGACATAATTGATGTTATAAATACCCAAATAAATATAATTTGAGACTTTTTATGAATTACACTGATTTTATTGGTTAATTTGACATGTTATTATTGCTTTAATTAACTTTTTTCGAACTTATCATTCTGTTATAATTTTCACAAAAATCAATTACTAAATAGTGTCAAAATTGACATAAAATAGTTTTTAAAACAAATATTATATTATTAATTATTATATTATTACTAAAAATATAAGGTTCGACCAAAGGACATAGATAAGGTTATATATATTACTAATAAACAACTTGGGGTTCGTTTGCCTTCTTATAGTAAGTTTATTAACCTTATAGTGTAAGAACACAAGAAGACACGGTAAAAGTACAATTATTTAACTTAATGTTAAATCTAAATGATAAGGTTAAAATAGGAACCTAAACTTGTCTAAATTCTATTGGATGAGAGGATTTAGACCCATCCCCACCTTAGCTTCGAAATATATCAATTTGGAGCTATTTAAAACTAATCTTGACTTTATAATAAAATAACATTTTTAGTTATTCCAAAGGTACCCCTCTCCTCCCTTATAAAAGGACACATCCTCCCTCTCCTCCTCACACCAATTTGAGAATTCATGCTCGGCAAAACCCTGCCAAAATCTCTTCTCCACTTCCCTAGTATCATCCTAGAGGTCCTGGTCTTTTTCAAAGACCATCCTTAGTTCTTTATGTGGAAGTTAAGTGAAGGCGCGTCAAAAAAAGGTAATATCCATTACCGATCTTTTTCAATTTCTTTCTTCTTAAACATCTTTTTCTTTAGTTGTTTCATGATAAAGTAATAACATAAGTATTTATTATATACTGATATGTTATTATAAATATGAAACAACTCTAATTAACCTTTAATCCATCCTATGATAAAAGGAAATCACCGTGCGTGCGTACGTACGGAATACCGTCTCCACGCCGTGGTGTAATCTATTTTCTGCCACCACCTTAATTGGATGGGTATAATGGTGTAATGGGTAACTATATATGATTATTATAAAGTGATATTGATACTGAAATAGTATACATACACTTAAACACATGTTCACGATCATGAGAACGATATCATCGCTCGTGCGTACATACGGACTACCGTCTCCACGACGCGATGAGATTCATTTTCCATGTTAACCATTTAAGAATGATTATAATGTATATATAAGAAATAATAATGAAATATATGACATTATAAAGCTACTGGATTTATGTATATATGTATTTCATCTACTTATTTCCATTCAAGACAATAAGGAAACGAAAACAACGTTCATGCGTACGTACGGACTACAGTCTCCATGAACGGTGTGTTTCATTTCATTTATCTATCTATTATATATATATATATACTGAATATATATGATATATAAATCATGTATTATATTCTGGAAGTATGTAAATCATGATATAAGTAATAATAATGTCAAGAACAAAAAGTCCAAACACCTACGATAAATGAAACGATTTTACCCAAAACGCTTCTTTAACATGGAATTTACAAAAGAACGGGTAATATAAAGTCATAAGTGAACCATATATGATATCATAACAATGAATATGATTCTGTAATAAGTTAATGAAATTATTTAAATCATTATACAAGAGGTTCAGACACTTACGAAGAAAATCTGACTTAAGGTAAGGGATAAATTTTCAATCTCATTTTTATCCGAGATTTCTTATACGTAAGTATTTACTGGTGTTACGTTTATCATCCATGACCATGTTTTCTAAAAATGTTTTTATAAAATGTTTACCATTCTTCCATTAATTTTTAAAGTCATTTTTACCCTTTATTGACTTTTTACCACATTGTATGAATGAAATCATTCCTTTGGTTACCATATAAGGTACTTTTTTGACTTTTCCGACAAAAGTATGAGGATAATGTTATTTTTAACTTATACGGCATGAAAGGATTTTTATGGTTTTCATAACACCTCATTTTCAAGAAGCTTCCTCTACAATATTGCATGATTATTTTCAACAAAACCCTTATCTTTTAAAATTGCATGATGTTTTGTGAAAAGAAAATGATTTTAAAGTAGAATGGATATTTTCCTCAAGAATGGAGTTCAAGTGTTTTATCAAAATTATTTTCCATCTAAGATAATATAGGGTTCTGTTTGTATCCCTATTATTACATTGATTTGATTATGTTGTGATGGAAGTATTTTTATGAATTCCTTTATCTTATATGAATTGTTTTATGATGTCATGTTGTTTAAGAATCCCATTTTTATTACATGGGTTATGAAATGATGTATGATTTATGATTTTGTGGCACACATAAGAATGGTATCATTATGAGATGGGTGGGACCTATATCTCCCTCTAATGCATTGGGTAAAGATTTTATACCTCGTGAGATAGACATGGCTGGAATGGTAGGTTATACCAGTTCAGTGAAACAGGACTGAAACGAGAGTGATTCGGTTCAGAAAGGGACATTGTCCACTAAGATAGTCTTGGCAATGAGTCATGACTAACAAGAAATGATTCTCTATGATTATGTGTGTATGACACAAAGTTTCATGTTTTATGTTATGATTATTGGCATTTCATTTCACTACTATTATTTATCGCATGTTATGAAATTATTCTCTCTTTTGAAGGTTACGATTTCCAAAAGTTATGTTCTTATGAATATGATGTGATTGATTTTTCTTTTGTTTACCCTTACTGAGCATTGGAGCTCAACCTTTTATATTTATTTTCCCCAGGATATAAAGAAACGTTTTAGGTAAAAAAAGGGATGATCTTTATGGGAGATATTGAAGATCTTTCAACACGATTAGAAGATTACGTTTCGAGTTTCCAAAGATACTAAACAATTACGATCCTTGCGTGTGTGTTTTTGTTATGTACTAAGTATTCCTCAAATGTAATGTAATGTCAATGTACGTCAAGCTTTGGGTCTCTACAGTTGGTATTAGAGGAAAGGTTTAGTCAACCTTTGGAAACTAGGACGCGAAAACGTTAGTGAGATCCCTAGAGATATTTCTAAGGTATGTCTAGGGATGTCCCTAAGGATAGGTATACATATAGGATATAGTCCTATCACTACAGTAACGATCTTAGAATTTAACCTAGGATGTAAGATATTGATGTTACTCCCCCTTTATTGTGATTTTTTCCTCTCACACTATTCTTTTTGTGTTTTAGAAAATGGATGGAAACAAGATGATTCACGATAATGGAGGATATGGTGGACAATGGAATGATATTCATCATGAGAAACCAAATGAAATGGGATTTGGAAGTCCAAACATCATTATTATGCCGAATCAGCAATCTCATAATATGATCAATAAAGTAAAATTTGGTAAGTTTCCTAACTCGGCTAACAAGAGAAAGAAGGAGTTTCATGATGATCATAGAGGAAAGAAAGTTCAATTTCCCCTATGTAAATAATGTGGGAAGAGGCATCAAGGAGAATGTTTCAAAGAAACTGGAAGATGCTTTGGGTGTGGAAAAGAAGGACACAAAGAAAGTAAGTGCAAAGGTAAAGGTTCAGTTAACAACATGGATGAGGATAATGGTATTGCTACGACATCAACAATGGTTAAATGTTTTAAATGTGGAATGTACGGGCATTATGCAAACCAATGCACTAAGGGAAAGTCTCATGAAGATAATCAGTATGGTCGTATGGGAAGTATTTATGTTGATGATGATGAAGAGACTACAAATGATATGTGAGATGAAAGAATTTTTGAAGCTCGATTAATGGTTTAAGAAGGTAGTGGAATGATTACATGTTTATCAAGTGTAATGTTGTATATGTAATCTCGTGGTACTATGGAATAAAGAGACATCTAAGGATTGTTACACTATTTTCTTTCCTATGTTTTTAAAGTGTATGATTAATGGTACTAGTAACCATGAAATGTTATTCAGATATTTTTTGGAAAGTAGGTGATATGCACATAATGAAGGAATAATAAGATAATGAGGTGTTTGATTGTATTCATGAGCTCATGACTGATATAAGGAGAAGGTTATATCATGGTTTGAGTATATAGAATTTTTGGATTTTGGTATGTGGACAGAGTTAACTTTTAACTGTATTCATGTTTTCACTAAGGTTCAATGGGTATTCAAGAGAATACATGATTAAGGCCTTTGAATATTTGGAATGTGACCAACAAGACATATCTTATGATATATGGGGATTAACGACAGTATTAAATCTCTGGTAATCGTTTTCACTATATTATGAGAAGTAGACTGCAGTATTATGCATAAGCCTAAAGATTTGAATGGATTATGTTGGACATAAGTTAGTATTGTTTAATGATAGAAGATTTTCGATATTATTGATGGGATGTTATAGTAATGTAGTTTTAGAAAAAGGACAACCTGCAGGACGGGCGACAGCCCATCACTTCGGACAAGGCTGTAGTAATCGAACCCACAACCGAAGTGCGACTGGCCTTCATCGCCTACCACTGGCCTACAGGAAGTCCCTATTTAGTAGAAACTAGTTTTATTATATTAAGCAGTATGATATATGAAGTATAAGTCCATTTTAGGAACCATATATGATTAATCTCACTATAGATCGACTTATGTATATAATTTTTGCTAACCATTTGTTTGAGACAGATGGAATTACCCGTCATTATATCACATGATCTGCTAATAATTCATGAATAACAAATTCAACTTCATTTATTTAAGAGATGAAGTGGAAATTGTTCAAGGCACGAACAATAGTGAGATTGTACCAAAATAAAGTAAGTATTTATTCTAATTCAAATTTTCAACTTTAGGGAAATGATCTTGAAAACCAAAAATGTTGTCCTAGTGCCCTTATATCCGATGAATCAGATGGTACCCTAGATCTTCACAAATTTATGGCTTTGAGATTGATGGATTTTCCATAGCCATGTTCTCTACCACTCTCCATCAGAACATGATGGTTACATTTCTCTTCCATATCCATATTTTCACCTATGTGGAAACCCAGTGATTAGTTTAATTGGGTAACCGTTACATTTCATACTTTTTTTAAAGATTGGTTTTGGTATTCCTTTTTACGATGTGGGTTTCTATTAAAGAAACTTTCAAATAGTAAACCATTTATAACCCCGACGAATTTCGAGGGTGAAATTCATTTTAAGGGGGGTAGAATGTAACACTACAAAATTTTATGAAAAAAATTCTTTTTAATATCATAAATGTCTTGTGTTGTACACTACACCAAAAAAAGCTTTCACAACACGCATCCTTGACTTTCCTTCCATTACATGTAATTGCGACCTTCCTCGATAGCGTGTGTAGTACACAATAACGAGTTTCACTAAACATCAATAGGCTATTAAAATATTATTAAAACTAGCCGTTATGAATAGTAATAACTACTTTTTGAAATTTTGTAAATTTTATTGTATCAAAATGGACTTTATTTTTGGATTCTTAATATCGAAATTAGCTTATGGTGAAATTTTGGTACTTTTCGGATAACTTTTATTTTCTGATGAATAGTGAATATTACTAAATTTTAATTAAAAAAAACGTTTTTAAATCGAAATAATTAATAGTGATAAATTATTAATTTGAGTGTTTTTAAAGTATATTTAGAATATATTTTTACAATTCAATACAATGTTAGTCATTGGATGTAATTTCACATTTACACAAGAGATAAACATGTGTTAATCTTTTGATAGTTATTATCTCTTAAAAACACGTTATTTGTTGTGACAACAGAAATTAATTATAAAATTTATTAATGCAACTTATATGTTGGGAATTTTTTAATATAGAAATTATTTTTGAATTCGGAATATCAATTATAGCTTAGGATGAAATTTTGGCATTTTTCTGAAAAACTTAAATTTTTGACGAATAGTGAAACCACTAAGTGGTAGTTAAAAAAACTGAATTTTTCATAAAACATAATTTTACCTCTTTTGTGAGTGGAATTTTGAAAATACGAGAGACACAGTTAATATCAATGACTAAAATGTGGTTCAATGAGATGAAAATAATTTTTGGTGAATAGTAACTTTTTACTTTTTTACCACCGTAAAAAGTAAATAGGGTAATTAAGGGTAGAAATGATATTATTATTACCCTAACACATGTCCTAATTCTATTGGACAAGTGTAATTCGACCAAAAACAATCATAGTAATAAAATATGACCATTTAGGCCCACTTGGATTAGATTAGGACATTTATTATTAATTTATTTAAAGAAGGGTTAAAAGAGGTAAAATCAAAGTTTATTTACTAAAACGTTTTTAATATGAGGTTATACATTCGATAAATTAGAATATAAATATTCATTATAAAGATAAAAAGATTTCCTACATAATGGTAGTTTATTTGTAATTTTTAGACATTATATAATTTAATTTATTTATGACACAACGATGATGCAATAATTATCTTAATAATGAAATATTGACATAATTGATGTTATAAATACCCAAATAAATATAATTTGAGACTTGTTATGAATTACACTAATTTTATAGGTTAATTTGACATGTTATTACTGCTTTAATTAACCTTTTTCGAGCTTATAATTCTGTTATGATTTTCACAAAAATCAATTACTAAATAGTGTCAAAATTGACATAAAATAGTTTTTAAAACAAATATTATATTATTAATTGTTATTTTATTAGTAAAAATCTAAGGTTCAGAAAAATGACTTAGATAAGGTTATATATATTAATAATATACAACTTGGGGTTCTTTTGGCTTCTTATAGTAAGCTTATTAACCTTATAGTGTAAGAACACAAGAAGACACGGTAAAAGTACAATTATTTAACTTAATGTTAAATCTAAATGATAAGGTTAAAATAGGAACCTAAACTTGTCTAAATTCTATTAGATGATAGGATTTCTAACCATACCAACCTTAGCTTAGAAATATATCAATTAGGATCTATTTAAAACCGAACTTGACTTTACAAATAAAATATCATTTTTAGTTATTCCAAAGGTACCCCTCTCCTCCCTTATAAAAGGGCACCTCCTCCCTCTCCTCCTCACACCAATTTGAGCATTCACGCACGGCCAACCCCTGCAAAAATCTCTTCTCCACTTCCCTAGTATCATCCTAGAGGTCATGGTCTTCTTCAAAGACCATCCTTAGTTCATTAAGTGGAAGTTAAGTGAAGGCGCCTCAAAAAGAGGTAATATCCATTACCGATCTTTTTAAATTTCTTTCTTCTTCAACTTCATCTTCTTTAGTTGTTTCATGATAAAGTAATAGCATATGTATTTCTTATATACTGATATGTTATTATAAATATGAAACAACTCTAATTAACCTTCTATCCATCCTATGGAAAAAGGAAATCACCGCGCGTGCGTACGTACGGAATACCGTCTCCACGCCGTGGTGTAATCTATTTTCTTCCACCACCTTAATTGGATGTGTATAATGGTGTAATGAGTAACTATATATGATTATTATAAAGTGATATTGATACTGAAATAGTATACATACACTTCAACACAATTTCACGATCATGAGAACGATATCATCGCTCGTGCGTACGTACGGACTACCGTCTCCACGATGCGATGAGATTCATTCTCCATGTTAACCACTTAAGAATGATTATAAAGTATATATAAGCAATAATAATGAAATATATGAAATTATAAAGCTACTGGATTTATGTATATATGTATTTCATCTACTTACTTCCATTCAAGACAATAAGGAAAGGAAAACAACGTTCATGCGTACGTATGGACTACCGTCTCCATGAACGGTGTGTTTCATTTCATTTATCTATCTATTATATATATATATACTGAATATATATGATATATAAATCATGTTTTATATTCTGGAAGTAAGTAAATCATGATATATGTAATAATAATGCCAAGAACAACAAGTCCAAACACCTACGATAAATGAAACGATTTTACCCAAAACGCTTCTTTAACATGGAATTTACAAAAGAACGGGTAATATAAAGTCATAAGTGAACCATATATAATATCATAACAATGAATATGATTCTTTAATAAGTTAATGAAATTATTTAAATCATTATACAGGAGGTTCGGGCACTTATGAAGCAAGTCAGACTTAAGGTAAGAGATAAATTTTCAATATCATTTTTATCCGAGATTGCTTATACGTAAGTATTTACTAGGGTTACGTTTATCATCCATGACCATGTTTTCCAAAAATGTTTTTATAAAATGTTTACCATTCTTCCATGAATTTTTAATGTCATTTTTACCCTTTATTGACTTTTTACAACATTGTATGAATGGAATCATACCTTTGGTTACCATATAAGGTAATTTTTTTTACTTTTCCAAAAAAAGTACGAGGAGAATGTTATTTTTAACTTATATGGAATGAAATTATTTTTACGGTTTTCATAACACCTCATTTTCAAGATGCTTCCTCTACAATATTGCATGGTTATTTTCAACAATACCCTTATATTTTAAAATTGCATGAAGTTTTGTGAAAAGAAAATGATTTTAAAGTAGAATGGATATTTTCCTCATGAATGGAGTTCAAGTGTTTTATCAAAATTATTTTCCATCTATGATAATATAGAGTTCTATTTTTATCATTATTATTACATTGAATTGATTATGTTGTGATGGAAGTATTTTTATGAATTCTTTTATCTTATATGAATTGTTTTATGATGGCATGTTGTTTAAGAATCCCATTTTTATTACATGGGTTATGAAAGGATGTATGATTTATGATTTTTTGGCACACATAAGAATGGTATCATTATGAGATGGGTGGGACCTATATCTCCCTCCAATTCATTGGGTAACGATTTTATATCTCATGAGATAGACATGGCTGGAATGGTAGGTTATACCGGTTCAGTGAAACAGGACTGAAACGATGGTGACTCGGTTCAGAAAGGGACATTGTCTACTAAGATAGTCTTGGCAATGAGTCTTGACTAACAAGAAATGATTCTCTATAATTATTTGTGTATTCCACAAAGTTTCATGTTTTAAGTTATGATTATTGGGATTTCATTTCACTACTATGATTTGTCCCATGTTATGAAATTATGCTCTCTTTTGCAGGTTAAGATTTCCAAATGTTATGTTTTATGAATATGATGTGATTGATTTTTCTTTTTTTTACCATTACTGAGCATTTGAGCTCACCCTTTTATGTTTTCTTTTCCCTAGGATATAAATAAAGGTTTTAGGTAAAAAAAGGGATGATATTTATGGGAGACATTGAAGATCTTTCACCACGATTAGAAGATTACGTTCCGAGTTTCCAAAGACACTAAACTATTAAGATCATTGCGTGTGTGTTTTTATTATGTACTAAGTATTCTGAAAATGTAATGTAATGTCAATGTACGTCACGCTTCGGGTATCTACACTCCATGAAGGCTCAAAATCTCTTAAATATAGAGGCATCACAATCTCTCTTATCATCCCTGAACACAGATTAATAGGAAGTTGGCCGACATGGTGAGTCGGTCGATTATCACCCAGGTAGAATAATGAACCCAAGATGTATGTGTATGTACTATCACTAATTCCATGGATATCACGTCCCACTTATACTCTGGGACCTCTAGAGGTTGAACCAAGCCTGCTGGTACCTTATTCCCCTCCTTCACATACTGATATGTGAGGCACCGAGAGACAAAATCCGCTACTTTTTTCTTTATTCCTGGCCACCAGTTCTATTTTCAGAGATCCTGGTACATCGTCGCTACTCCTAGATGTACCGCTAGAGGGTATGTGTTTAACTCCCTCAACACATCCTCCCAAAGTGACACTGGTACCATGGTATGTTCCTTGAAAAGGATGACATGTTCCACACCTTCAGAAAATCTATAAGGAGCCTGTAATGTGAGTATCTGAGCACATCAAGCCCCACAGTCGATGTCCACATGATTCTCCTCCTCGACTCACTGATTAAGTGAGGGAGTGACTGTAATTGAAAGAAGAAAATCTCATCCATATCGATCCACAAAGGATATCTACAAAGCGGCTAGCTACTCTATCGCCTCACCTAGAAGATTTATATTAGATCTTCTACTGAGTGAATCTACTACAATGTTCCCCTTCCCCAGAGTATAGACTATCTTGAAGTCATAGTCATAGAGGAAGTCAAGGCAAAGTCGTTATCTCAGGTTCATGTCCTTCTGTGAGAAGATATACCTAAGGCTCGTGTGATCCGAGTAGACTGTAAAATGCTCACCCATCAATTAATGTTGCCACATCATCAAGGATAAGACCAATGATTCTATCTCTAGGTAATGGGTAGTGTATTTCTTCTCATGTTCTCTCAGCAGTCGAGACCCATATGCCATCACTGCTCTCTTCTGCATCAGGATTCATTCAAGTCCGGTCCATAATGCGTTGCATAGACTTCGTAACCTACGCCCTCCTCTAGAAGCCTCATCATGGGGGCACTAGTTAGCCTCTACCTCAACTGTTGAAAACTCCACTGACATTTCTCCGACCACGCAAAGGGTAGCCCATTATTCTTCACCACTGATTAAGGTGGTGCAACACGCGAGAAATATGGTACAAAAATTCAGTAATATCCATCAAAACCCAAGAAACATCATACCTCCGTCACACACATGGGTGGATCCCATGAATGTAATGCCTCTCTCATTGTTGGATCCACATCAACTCTCATCTCTAAGATGGTGTGTCCTAGAAAGTGCACCTCTTAGATCAAGAACTACCATTTTTAGAGCATACCATAACGAAGGGGATCTCGGAGTTTGTCAAGAACTACCTGTAAGTGATAGGCATGCTCCTACTCAGTAGTTGAGTAGATCAAAAAGTAATCAATGAAGACCACCACAAAGATATCAAGGTATAACTGGAAGATACTATTCTTGAGTCCCACGAACACTGCCGGAGCATTGTTCATGCAGAATGGGACAACCATGAACTCATGGCGGTCATAATGACATCTGAAATCCATATTCTGCACATCCTCAACTTTCACCCTGAGTTGGTGATAGCCTGACCTAAGGTATATATTCGAGAACCACCGTGCTCCCTTCATCTGATCAAAGAGGTCATCAATCCTCGAGAGTGGATACTTGATCTTCATGGTCCCCTGGTTTAGGAGCTGATAGTCACCACAAAGTCTCAAGCTCCCATATGCCTTCTTGGAGTACAAAATATGTCGATTCCAAGGAGAAACACTAGGCCGAATGAATCCCTTCCTCTCTAAGTACTTCAGTTGTACACACAACTCGCAAAGATCCCTGGGAGCCATCCGATATGCTGTTGTATATATCGATGTTGTCACGAGGTACTAGTCAATGTAAATGTCAACCTATCTATGAAGAGGTTAACCCATAACATCATCAGGGGAGACATTCGCATACTGGCCCACTATTATAGGGTAGATTGTTCTCTCCACATCAACTGCTCCGAGGGTAAGGCTAGCCAACTGATTAGTGATCGGGTGCACTCTCCTCCGTGTAAGTCAATCTTGTGCTGCAAAGGCTCCCTTTTCACTAGTGAAGTTAAACCTGGTATCATATGTTCGGACACACCGCACATTTATCCTAATATGGTCAATCTAAGCATGGACTGTAGATAACCTATCCATAACCAAGATGACGTCGTAAGGCCTCGACGCTGCTACTAGGAGATCTCAGCTGAAGCTCTCACCTCCTGGAGTAAGGTCACACTACCGGCACCAGTGTGTAATCATCGAATCCACTCCTGTAGGAGTCTCTAGATGTATGCATCGAGCCAATAACTCCAAAAAAAACTTCAATCTCTGAACATGGGTAGTGGAAATATAATAATGACTGGCACCTATGTCTATAGGTTCTGCGGCTAAGGTGGAGTAGACCTAGATCGTACCTTGTATCATCTTTGGAGAGCCATGGTCATAGGACTCAGTTTCCTATAGCTAAACTCACCCCTATCCAACTACTCCCTATGGTCGGGGAGTACCACTCGGTGGTGGTGCCAGTAACATCTCGAATCATCACCCACTGCCAGCAGCACGGCCAGCTCCTCTTCCTTGTCTGCCTGCTCCCTGTGTACCTCTTTGGTCGAACCTCTGTCTATGCCTAGGTGGTCCTTCGACCATATTATGATCATCTGTACGATGGGTCGGACAGTCACAAGCCATGTGACCCTGCCCAGCACATCTGAAACACTTCTTGTTCCTTGCATTTCTGGCTCTGTCTCTGGTACCCCTGACAACCGATCCAGAATCATGCGGTCATCCACCTGTATGCTTAGTCCGCATCGACCTATGTGACATCTGTCTAGCACCATCTAAATAAGACTCCACTACATGAATACCAATGGTGGGTCTAACTACTGGTGACTACTCAACATAAAAACTCTCCACTAAGAGGGCTCTCTATAACACCCCTGCCTGCGTCGAGATGCTGAGTGAGATCATTGAAGCCCTGACCTCTCGCATGAGTCCCTACACTAAGGCTCAGGACCTAAAGACTGTGAATAGTGCCATATTAGTAGGGTAGCACGAGAGGTCGGTTAGCCTCATGGAGTACTGATCCACAGTCATGCTTCTCTACTCCAGATGAATATGCTCCTGAATGAGCACTGTGCAAAGAGTGGTTGGGACAAACACTGCCCGAAATAGGCTCTCGAAGTCTTCCTAGAGAAGTGTCTCCTCATCGTGAACCTAGAGCATCAAGCTCCATCATCTACCTGATGCAACCTATTGAATACTGGCGACATGGATCACTTGAGATCCACCGTTTTACCAACCGGTCAAAAGACTCTCACTACGGACTCCAACCAATACTTAGCCTCTTATGGATCTGTCTCTCCCCTGAATCTCGGTGGACTCTAGCACTGGAACTCGTGCAGCACGCTCATGTGGTGTGATCTCTCTACTTCTAGGGCTGGTTTCATTGGTGGCCCAATAGGTAATGTTACCATTGGTGCCTCTACTAGAAGAGGGCCCTGCACTGAGGCCTCTTCGCTTAGTGAGCTATCAGAGCATACTATACCTAGTACCCTAGATGGCGGTCTACGTGGAGGCATCCTGAAAAGAAACTTTTGTTCCACAGTCAATAATTTATACATAGTGATCTGAATCAAAGATAACAAAAATAAAAATCTTGAAAAACACACATGCAATCACGGTTTTCCGACACTCAGACGGAAATCCGAAGTCAGAGTCCAGGTGTATGGATACGTCGGTCTCCACACCTACAATGGGTTCCCTAAACGGATAACATCACTCACTACACATAACAATATTGTCATTAAATGAAATATCAGAGTCCTATGTTTTATGGTATAACTGAATCCTATGATAAAATTTTTTTATGACCCGTCCCCTGGTGCTCGTTCCGTGACTACCGCAAACACGCCTTCCATAGGCCAAGGGCTGGAGACTAGAACGGACGGTGTATTCTATAAAACAAGGAAGGATTTTCATTTATATCTAGTAAACACATGCAACCAAGACCACAAAAAATATGAACTCTGGTAAACTGTATAGTAAAAGTGTGAGTACAGAAATAAAAAAGGGGCCAGAATATAAGCCCAACTGGAATGTATAGGAAAACTAAAAAGTACAACTAAACTAGAATAGCTCCTGTAAACACCCGCCATGGATCCTAGCTGAAGGGTAGGAACAACTCTCAAATGGTCATCTTTGCGGTACGCCTTTTCTACTATCCACCTCCGAGCTACCTCCAGTCCTGGTACCCTCATTATCAGTCTGAAATGTCGGTCATTTGTACCAATCAAAACAAGGTACAGACATAGCCCGTGAAGCGGTGAGTATAAAGATTCTCAATAAGGACCTTGAGACCCTCAAGGTTTGAGAAAATATACATAGGATAATCCAAAAAACATAAAATCAACTGACAACCCTACTTAAGTATATTCCCACACAATTAACTATGTTATCAAGTATGCCCATATCAATCATGAGGAAACATAGAGTCCAAGTCAAAAGCCCAATCTCAACTGTTTCACAAAGGAAGGAGTACCACAATGGTAAGTACCACATAGGTATTCCACACAGAATAATACCACAAATGTATTACCCAATAGGAATGTACCACACATGTATGAACTCATCTCACTTCAGGTATATCATTGGTAAAGTGGAAAATATGATATGATGTAACTACTAAATCATCTTACTCTATTAAGAGGATGACCCACCAAGGATCCCAAATTTCAAATGCATAGAAGATCCATGAACATCATCAAACCCACACAGGATCCTAGTACATCGTTGGTATATTGCCTAAACCACACAAGATCCTAGTACACGCCAGTACATCATCAGACCCACACCATATCCTAGTACATCATTAGTACATAATCAGACCCACACAGGATCCTAGTACATATTCAGTACGTCATCAGACCCACACATGATCCTAGTACATCATCGGTACATCGTCATACCCAAGCAGGATCCTAGTACACGTCAGTACATCTTTAGACCCACACAAGATCCTTATACATCGTCAGTTCATTGTCAGTACATCGTCTGACCTACACAGAATCCTAGTACATCGTCAGTATGTCATCAGACCCACATCGGATCCTATTACATTGTCAGTACGTCGTCAGACCCACACAGGATCCTAGTACATCGTCAATATGTCTTTAGAACCACACACGATCCTAGTACATCGTCAGTATGTCATCAAACCCACACAGGATCCTAGTATATCGTCGACACATCATCAGAACCACACAGGATCCTAATACATCGTTAGTACATCATCAGACCCATAGAGGATCCTAGTACATTGTAAGTACATTCTCAGACCCACACAAGATCCTAGTATATAATCAGTACATCTTCATACCCACACAAGATCCTAGTACATCGTCACAACCAGCTATAGGGTACCCACACTATGTTTTCTCATCTCTAGTATAGTCCTCTCCCCACGAAACTAGTCTATACTCAAACTAAAATGAAGTCCAACAAAGAAGTTTCCCAAATTACTACTAAGTAATATGGGTCTCAATGCAATAGAAAATCCATTAATCGTACACCCAGTCTATATGTTATTAGTCTTTTAATTTTGAGGACCATGTTGGATTCGTGCTTGATCCAACCTGAACATACTATAACATTATACAAACCAAATTTTGGGTATACCAAAAGGACCGTCTCACACAAAGGATTCCGGCTCCATTGACGGTTCTTCAAACGGACACCTGGTGCCAATGTTAATTCCATAAGATTGGGATGGGATGAAAAATCTCTGGGTCTAGTCCGACCTGGTTAGACTGAATTGGCACGGCCCGGCATGGGATGAACCTGTTTGGGTCACCCCGGCACGAACCACTGGGTATGTCCCGACCCTCTGGGTCCATACCAGCCCATGATCGGTGGCCCGAAATGGACCCATGCGGGGGGGGGGGGAATCACCCGCCCCACCCCAATCACCGAATGGCCTTCGACTGTTCTGTTTTCGGATGCATGCATGACCCGCGGGTTTCGCTTTGTTCAAAACGGCGACCAGATGGTCGGCCCCTTCTCCTCCCAGAAGTGCATCATGATCCACCCCACTGTGGTCAGCCGAATGTTGGTCGGATTCCTTTTTCCATCGTGGCCATGTGGGCCTCAGGCATTTGCTTCAACAATGGTGCGCGGTCGCGCTGCCCGTGTTTTTGAGGTCAGTTGAAGCACCGGTTGTAATTCATTCTCTATTGTGGATGCTTTGGTCTTGGTTCCCTACTGTGGTGGTGTCTTCACTGCCGAAACCCTATAGTGCGGCTGGCTAGTGCATCGGCCGCCCTCCGATGTGTGACCTGCTTGAACCGCAACCTTTACATCTTCCAGCAGCGCAGGTGCGCGCCACACTTCTCCCACAAGGTATAAAGAACACTTCAAAAAGGAAAGATGTGGAGGGATCAGGTCGTGTTTGTTTGGCCCATACCCTCTGCCTTAAATCGATTGCAGACATTTCATGAATTATTCAGGAATAAAAACAATGATTTAACCCTACCTCATTCGTTCATTGGTGTTGGCATGAGAAAGTAGTCGAAGATGTTGACATTCATCGTACCCACCAAACACCTCCGATGTCGGCTCGAACGTCATCCTCGTTCTTCAATTATTGAATGTGTTCTTAATTGGAGTATGTATTTCTCTATGATTATCGAAATATCCTCCCTTTTTCCAATACTCTCTCAATAATACCAAGAGATGAATTTCATGTAAAATTAAAATAGTATTAATTTAAGTTGACACTATAATTAAATGACACTATTGATTAAATGGATAGTTGGCATAATTAATTTACTCAACTAAATAGAAGGTGTAATTAATGGGATGTTGAGAGGTTTTATCCATTAAAGTTGTTTTCGGGTGGTCCCCACCACCATGGATTCGAATTGGGTGTTTTAGTTCGGATGGTCCCCACCTCTTAACATCCTCATGGGAGTTTCAAATAAAAATAAAAATGGTAAAAAAAATGTCCACAAAAAGTGAAAAACTATCTTTCACCCTTGACCTACTACAGTCAAGGTAATGGTATCCTTAAGAAAATAATGGTGCCGCATGTTCAATGGTGCCCTCAGTTTTGAATTCCGAGCAACGTTTTTAATGTTACCAAAACCCTCTCATACATTTTTTGAACGTACCCAAAAAAAGATTAGAAATTCATTTGAGACACACTGGGCTTCAGAATAATGCGCCATAAATTTTTGTGGACTCATAAAATTTGAATTTAATTAAATAAAATACAAGGAATTTCCGAGTCATTAAAATAGTATAAAACCCATGTGACCTTCCAATTTTTTAAAATTAAAAACATCATAGTTTTTAAGGGATGGGCCCAGAAAAGTTAGGATATTCTCACTTCATGAAAAAGATAATAAAAAATATAACTCAAAATCTACCAAAAATATTCAAAAAAACTACCATAAAATTTATTTTTCATTTCTACTTCCTCCTTTTGTCCCATTGGAAATGTTACTTTTATGTCTTCCAAGTGTTATATTGTTGACTTGTTACTAATCCTTATCCACATTATACATTTCATATTGAGGAACCAAATATCAATATCATGATTATAGGGAATATTATCATCAATAATGATGGATAAATACTGTATTATTTCAAGATATCCATGAAATCTCAAATAATCATTCTATAAAATTATAAAACAACGTTGACTTGTAAATCAAAAAATTATTCAATTTTCTTATAAAATCCTTGTGTCAAGCTCTGACACCCAAGATCGTCCAAAAAGAATTTATCTCACTGAATTGATAAAAATTTATTTATTAATTTCATCAAACATATATTTTTTAATATATGTGAAGGATAAGAAAAAATTTTATGATTGTAGAAACCCATACTCCATCCATGTCCAGAGTCTTCTCCCTTCTCAAGATGACCTTTCAAGAAAATGTTCTGATGATTTTCAAAAGTAGGGGATGAAAAATTGCGGGACCCCTTAGAGATCCCTACATCCTTCTAACCGTCAAATTATTTCACCATCTCAATATATTTAACTACATCATACTATTTTTGAAAAACTCAATGAAGAATGATTGAGGGTCATCCCTTGGAATCACAAATGAATTCCACATGGTCAAGATCGTAACCTTGGATTTATTTTTTTCATTACTCATATCAATGGCCCATGAGGATCCAGATCCCCAACATTGCTTTGATGTAGCACACACTATGGTCACCTCATAGGCATCCAGTAGACTCCTGGTGGAGTTTTAATCACTTTTACTAGTACATGAGGTAATTTATATCGCTGTATAATATATATAAATAAGACAACCCTATTCATCATGTGGATGTGTGATGAAAAATGAAATATATACATTCTTAATATGAGCTTCATTTTTTTTATTTATGTTATAAAAATTTTCCATCCATTTACATTTATCTAAACTAGTATTGGGATTTGTGTTCTAATGAGAATCAATAGCATCACTAATAATTTTATGAGATCCTCCCCCAATGTAACAACATGTGTATGATATTTAATACTCCATACTACATCCTGTAGAAGAACAACTATGTCATCCTTATGGTGAAACTCTTTTCTATAATTCAATGAGTCATTAAGATGTGGTTCTATGTTGAGTGTATTATTGTCACAAAACATGCTAATTTACCTTTCAAAATCGTATTAATTATTCCTTGACGCCATCCTAATTGGGAATATGACATTAATATACTATTTTCCTTCTCAATTTTTTTTGTTTGTCATTTTTTCATTCTAATTTTTTGATCAAAAAGAACATTAAGAATATTTTAACCACTAGATTATGTAATTAGATCAATAAACTCAACCTTTTATAAACTCATGATATACAATGCTACATAATGACCGTCCTAAAAAATGATGGCATAATATTTTTTTAAAATTCCATGTACAACCGGATCAGAAAGAGGAATCACTGATGCTCTTGTAGGATATTGCAAAACAAAGATCTGACCTCATATACTCATCAAAAGCCACTAGAGTATGGTATTAAATTGAAAATGATAATGTTTTTTGTTGAAAAAAAACAAAATCATCATATTGATAATAAAATACAGTAACAAATATATATATGGTTCATAAAATTATTACATTCATATGCATAAATATTATTTCATAAAAAATATAATAATTATATGTTATAATATATTCACAGAAATTATAAATAATTAATACATCATATTAATAAAATTTCAATAATATTATAAAATTAAAATATTAGTTTTTATGAAAATATTTTTTGATTCTTTTATAATATGAATTTTTATAATAATATAATACTCAGACACACAAATAAAAATTCTATATTAAAAATTGATTTACTATAAAATAATTGATAATATTTAGCGTTAAAATATATATGATTATAAAAATGCACTGATCAGTGAGTAATCACTGAGAGGTGTAGAGGGTGAATAAGTGGCCCATTTTATTTTCAAATTATATTCCTCTTTATTTAAACATTATAGTCATGTGAAAGCCTCGATCAACACTTATTTTATCCTTCAACCTCAATATGAAGTATTATATATAATAAAGGCCCAAAACACAAGAAATTACAAGGATTATTAAATATACATAAATATAAGTATGTTGGTTATTCCACCCTCCCCCACCCCCAAAGAAACTACAATATCAGAAGGTGATTAAAAATAGTAATTGGATATTCCCCCAAAATTAAATATTTATTTTACCAGCTACCACCATTCCATAATATGATGTTTGTTATACCCTAAACCCCAATATCTTCTCTATTGATTAGTTGTACCCACAAATCACAATATTCCAAAAACTAATTATACCCCCTATATATAGCCATTATATATATATATGGGATGATAAAAAATAAATGTATATTTTTTAAGATCCTTCTATAAAATACTGATAAATAAACTATATCATGAACAATTCAAAAACTATTACATCATTGTTGGACATTTTCAAACAATATATGTTATCATTATATAATTTACTTCTTTATCATTTTAAAATGCTATATAAATAATTATTTATTCTAATTGTTTACGAACCAACAAAACATAGATGTTTTCTAATAGAGTGTTCATATTCGTATATATTATTTCATGACAAATAAAACTTAAAAAATTTTCAATTCACTCAATTTTGTAGTCCTCAAATTGAAATCATTTGAGATATTATTATAGATATATTATGATATATAATTTCATTATCATTGTTATTGTGATCGAAATTTATGTACAATGATAATAGAAATTGTGTCCCAATTTCATATTCATTCACATATACATGTATGAATACATGTGTTTTTTTCTATGAGAAAAATTAAATATTCTTCATTAAAGTAATTGTACATGATATATATTCTTTTAATTGTGATCACTCCTTGTTTATCAAAGGAAATGTAATGCAGACTAAATATTGTTCTAAATTGTGAAAATAAGAGCACAACACCCCCAGTATGCTTCAACCTTATAGCCTTATTAAAATGAATTTAACCAAATTATGATATAAAGTACATGGATTATACTTTAATTGATGTAAAATATATACAAAGTATCACTGTGAACTTGTTAAAACCATGAAGTAATTATGGGACTATTTGATGTTTTTTTACAAAAAAAAATTTAGTTTGTTTACCAAATTTAAAATTTATAATGTGATATGAAATTATTCTTGGAAATAGTAGAGTGTTATAGGGATCTAATTATAATGATATAGTGGTTTATAAAATTCAATGTGTCTATGGAATCCCTGTGATTCCAAACAACTGGAATAATTATTTCCTTATAATGGGTACTCTCCTTTTTGTGGTGAGTTTCAATAAATAATTAAATTCTTTTCATCGACTGAAATCAAATAAATATTATCATTTAAATAAATAATTTTCAGTACTTGATAATCATGAAATTTATATTTCTATGAATTACAATTTAATCTTCATGTGACATTAACAATAATTATAACTTCTTGATAAATCATTTATTTTTATTCCACTGGTGAATCAATTCAACATTGGGGTTTCATACATAAAAAACTTCACACCCACATGCCCTTGTATTATTGTACCACCCATCATGGTGGTTGTGGGACAACCCCATTAACACTCTAGGGTTGTTATGAATTCCCAATTATAACAAATTATAACTAGAGGGTGGATATTTGGATCTTCACACATGTAGTTTACCCCTGGGGTCCCACCACCGTGGTTATTGGTATCCACGATTTTCCAAATGGATAAAAATATATTTTCTATCAATTCTATCACATATTCATTATAATATTATTTTAAATACTAATTGTATAATTATATCATGTTATGTGAATATATATTTATATTTTTTATGGACATTAATATTGTTCAAAAACATCGTTCATGGAAATTAATATTTTCATGGACTTCCAGTAATCAGCTTATTCATTATGATTCAATATATATACTATTATTGATAAAAGAATTTTATTTTAAGATCACATCATAATTTCTCACATTTTATACAGATTATAGTAATTATCTCTTTATTCCAAATTAATCTTTGTTAAGAATTTCTAACATAAGTTGATATTTTATTGAAAAAATTACAATTCATGTTCATTGGTCTCAACATTAACCATCTATGATTTTTTCCATACTATTAAAATTTTAGAATGTCAGTATTTCAGATATTTTCTATCTTATTCACCCCCATTGTAAAAATAAATAAAAAGGTGTATATAGGGATTATAAGATAATTATATCAAAACCAGTTCGAACATTTCAGACCTGTATCTACATAGATAATGGAGAAACATACTTTCTTACTAAATTAATATTTTATTTATTCACCTCTAGGTATATGTGGGATAACATGTTGTAGAAAAAATGGTGATGTTATGAAAACATCAAATATGTCTTTAATAAAAATTTATCTATAAATCTATCATTAATAACATTTAATATATTCATTTTATAGTATATCTAAGAATTTTTTTAAAAGAGATATTCTATACATATAATAAAAATATATCAGAATATACATGTGAAATAATAATACCCCCCAACTCAAATTTTTATCAACCATTAACTCCCCCTTAATCGATATGATTAATAAAATGAAGAATGTGTGTTCAAATATCTAAACCATTAGTTTTAAAATATTTCCATAATTTCTAGAATCATAAATTTTTTTTATATTTCCATATTCCTATCACGGTTTCTACCACTTATGTAATGAAATAGTTTCTTCCATTTCATTGAAGTTAGTAGGGTCTATGAACTATAATATCTTTTTATTGTCCAAAATTTATATCACCAAAAAATAATTTAATTCAATTTATTTTTTATGAATATAATATTTAATAATATGTAATAAGAATGAATCTATTGGTTTCATAAAAATAAAATTTAGGCTGATATATTCCTCTCTATCTAGACATCATCTACATTATATATTCCCAATGAGATGTGTCTTCAATTATTTATTTAGAATTTATTATGTAATTTTCATCATTAAATAATATATATTATGTGGATGTTTCTTCCATTACATTACCAAAATCAATGATTTATGCTTGAAATATCTATATCATGCACTCATATTGGTTTGGTAGAATTGTTATAAAATATATTTTTTAAGGCCATGATTTTCAAATATTTAACACTAAAAAAATTATGATAAATTTTATAGATGACATTATATCAATTTTATATTCTTATACTATCAAAAATTTATTTCCTTTAACCTCACAAATATTCTATATCTCTCGGTGTTTAGCCATCAATAGTTGGACATGGAAAATTGATAAGAAAATCTATCTTCATGTTTTTATTTTATATTTGTCTTTAATGATAAATAGATTGTGAATATATAATTATTCACTATAAAACGTATATTCACATTCAAATTGTTATAAATATAACATGAAAAGAATACAATTCATTATTCAGTATACGTACCTTATAGAACATATACACAATAAACATAACTCAAGAAATCGTATTTAATCAGTATAGATTGTTTAGATGATGTATTGGGAACATGATTTTATATCATATTACATGATATCATCTATTTAGAATTACTTCCATTTAATTAATTTTTATTTAATTGAATTAAAAAGTTATATTAAAATAAATATCATTTATGACCTAACACTCTAAAGCACCAGATGTTAAACCTAAACATCAATATTCATTAATGATAATAGTATATTCCGATGAATTTTTTTTTGTCTTAACAACAATTGTGGGTGTTTTTTCATGGGAGGAAACCTTATAGTTTATTTTTTATCATAGTCCATTATGTAATATGATTTCTCATTTATTCTATTTCTCATTACATGTTTAGACTTTCAATCAAGACATTCACTATTAGAGATAATAAATATGAATTGAGACTAATTATAAGAATAAGTAACATATCTCTATAAACCTTCTTTCTTAGTAGAATGAGATATTATACCTTTTATTGTAAATAGAATTAGTGAGTTCTTCATAATTTTTATATATCACACATAGAGAAGTAAGAAAAATTAGTTATGTCCAATAAAATTCATCTTTTGTGTCATAAATATTTTCAAGAAGACCATTCACCATCTTCTTGAATTAATATTTATTTAATATCTATAATTTGTATATTAAATATGTTCTCAATAATTCAAGTCAATATTTTACATTTTTCCATATTTTATAACAATTATTATATTTCCTTCTAATTATATGATAATAATATTATATGACATTATTACTATAGGTTGTTTGTCGAATTTTATGAAATTTTCTTTATTGTAAATTATTATTTTGTAAATTTAAATTTTAATCCTTTTCATTTAATTTTTAAATTTCATATTCTCCAAAAGTATATCATAGTTATTATGTTTTCACATAAATTCTAGTTTATCTATTATAAAACCTTCATCAACTTCAAATGAGTCTATAAATTTCATGATATTCATAATAAAAGGCATAATATTATTTTCATATAATTCATTTTCTTACATAAATATAGCTGAAGAAAATTCATCAATTTACCTTGTAACTCCCCGCCCCTACCTCATTGGCTTGAGGAGGCAGTGAGGGTTACTTGTCCTTAAGCGACGTTCCCAGGGCATCAAAGGCTGTCAATAAATGCTGAGGGCTTCAAGAACAAGTTGGGGAACAATTTACCCTTAAGACAAAACAAACCAAAAAACCCACTATCAATCACTATATGATGCATGTTAACCAAAACATTCAAGAATGTATTACCAAAGGACAAACAATTTGTTCCAAAATACATCCCAAAACCAATACAACTAGACATTTCCACACCACATCAGAGTACACTATGGAAACTAGACAACCAAACACAACAGTAGCCATGACACCACCACAGCTCCACACCAAGCTCCATGCTCCAATCTCCACAAAGGGATCACAATACTCTAGTAAAGGAGGGTGATGCCTTACCTTTTCCCATGTCACGATAAACAACATCTGCAAAGACACCAATTTTCCAAATTAGGGGTTGAGTAATAAAACTCGGTAGGTTTTCCCCAAATGACTTCTCTATACACGCCACTAGAATAAAACCTTTAGAAAATTTATATAATACAATTTTTATAAAACATTTTATCAAAAGAAGTTTATAACATATATAAACAAGTTTCCAAAACCATTCTTAACCAAAGGCCTTCCATGATAAATTGAAACAAATTTTCCAGGAAGATATTTTTTCCATAAAAATAACCAAACAAGATTTAGATCTATTTCACAAACATTCTTTTTAGAACACCCCAAAAATTCCAAAAACACAAGCAAAAAAACCATTCATGCTACCTGGATTAGGGGAGAATCCCTATCCCTTATCCATACCAACCATGATGGGGAGACTACTTCCCTTATACATCCGAACACACATGAATACTTGACGGGGGAGAGACCCAACCCTTATTCATACCAACACTGATGGGTGAGACTCCTAACCATTATCAGTCCCGAATGCTATATGAATGTTTGACGGGGGAGAGCTCTAACCCTTATCCATCCCAACACTGATGGGGGAGAATCCTAACCCCTATCCTTCCCGAATGCTATATGAATTTTTGACGGGGGAGATCCCAAACCCTTATCCATCCCAAGTAAGATGGTGGAGACTCCAAACCCTTATTCTTCCCAAATGAAATATGAACATATGCAACAATATTCCATCAAACCTTTGGCACCGAGCACAAGGTAATATTTCAACCAAGCCTTGTATATGCTACAAAAACACAAACCGCGTATTCCCATAAATCACAACTAAGCATATTACCTTCCAGGTTCAAAACATCATGCAATCAATTAGTTCCATTTCATGTCAATCCACTTCAATAAAGCGCCCATTTATTGAAAACCATTTTCCATGAAAAACAACATTTCAATAAAACAACCCTTTTATTGAAAACCATTTCCATCAGTCAATTTCAAAAATTAACCATAGAATCCCATTTTAAAATCTCCATTTTTAAATTCACAAGAATAACATTTCACCATGAAAGCCTCTTTCTCCCAAAAATCAACAAAACATCACCGAAGGGATTTCTAATCAACTTCTCACATAAAAACAAAATTAATTTCAAGCAAAAAAATTATTTTTAACCAAAACCATTAGCTCTAACCAAGTGTAGTGTAGAGAGAAGCCACCAACCTTCAGGGTTCTGGAGAAATTGACCCACAAATATCTGCACCTCAAATTCTGCGAACGCACCACCGAAACCACTCTATATCCATTTCCCTAACATTCACATGCCTTAAAAACATCATCCAAGGAAACCACAACCCTATATCTACACACAAAAAGTGTAGATCTACAAAACCAAGAAATAGTGAAGAAAGGATCTAGAGAAAAACAAAAAGAACCATGAGAGAAGACTTACCTAGATGAAATCACCTTCAAACTACCTTGAAAACCCTTCAATTTCCTTCCAAAACGTGTGGAAGATGACCCTCAACCCCTGAGAACACAAAATCCTGACTGATCCATGAGTGGGAGAAATTATGGAGTGAAATAGGTTAAGCTTGTGGGAGCCCAGAACTTATAAGCCTATTTTCAAGTGGCCACACGGTTAGTCCACACTGTTTAGAAAAGCGTAAGCTAACCATGCACATGTGACTGTCTCAAGATCAAGGTCCTACATGGTTTCCTCACATGGTTTTGAAAACCGTGCGCAGGCCTTGTGAATCCTATTGTCTCCCCCTGCATGGTTTCGTGGAGAATCCGCACAGTTTCTACTAACCGTGCTCAAACCGTGCACCCAAAAAAATCCTCCAAACTCATCAAAAACCATTACAAACTCTCCCAACCTCTTCCCAACTCATCCAATACACTTTAAACCCATAACAATGCATAAAAAATCCCACACATATCAAACCAGTGGTTCTACATACCGTCTCATTAAATTTATCTTTTTTGAAGTAAGTCTCTTCTTATGATTATTTAACATCCTTTTCTATATTTTCATATCATCACCATCTGAGTTTGTTTCAATAGCATTATACATTGGATAGTTACTTAAAAATGAACACTTCTATGAAAATTAAAATATTTGATGCATTTTTTTCGGTATTCATTCCACATTTACATTTTAATAATTATTTAAAATTTCTACATTACATAATAAAATCCCTCTTCAACTTCAATAAAATTATTGTTAGTTGATTCTGATCCGTTATCAACACTATAATTAACTCTTTTTATGGATTTGGAAGTAATATGATCTATTTCCTTCCTACCTGATAATTTTTTCCTCATTTCATATTCTATTATAATATTGTGATGATCATCTAGTGATAGATATTTTTTTTATTATAGGATACAATGGAAAAAATGTGTTGGGAATGTTTCTCGCTATTTTCTTTATATTGGTTGAGTCATCCAACTTCTCCACAAAATTTGATTATATTATTAAAAATATAATTTACTCTTGTAAAATATTAAAAAAACATTAATCGTCTTACATTTTTATATCCTTAAATATTATTCTATGGATTTCCAACGTTTCTTTATTGAATTAATGATTTCATTTATAACTACCTCTAATTTTAACAAATATATTTTTTTATATTTATAAAATCACTACTTAAGTGTATTAATTTTCTAAAAAAATCCATCATTATTGATATTTCATGATTTCAATACATATCCTTGTTCATCTTATCTGAAAAATTCATATGAAAATTTTCATCATAGTGTTGAAATTGTATTATTAATGATTCCATCTCATCTACCATATATTATTTAAGAAGATGATTAATCATTCTAACCCATACAGGATAGTTCTCACTATAGAAAATGGGAACACCCATTGTTATGACTCAATTCTTGTTTTACATCCTCAAAATTTTATTGGATATTTTAGTGCATATATCCCTCTGATTACACATGTATATCCTAAATTAGTGTATGATAATTGAGAGGGGAAGATAGTGAATTAGTGAATCCATTTATTTTTTTAAAATTAATCATTTTGAATAAACCTATAATGATAGTAAAATCCCTGATCAAACATTATTTTTCCACCCATCCTCACCATTATTGATGATTAAAATTAAAGGATTAAAACATAATGTTTCTAAGGTTCATCAAAATGACTTAATATTTTCCATGCTTATTATTTCCCTCAATAAGTATATTAAAATATATGAAATGGTAATTACAAACCATTATTGGATATTCCATCAATTTATAATCTATTTATAAACAAAGCTCCAATCTGTCGTTAGCAATTATTTATAATCCAAATTTCAACATATTCAATAATAAATATTGATACCACCACCAAATAAAAATCATCCCATAATTGGGTATTCCTCTGGCCAAGCTATATCCTAACTATTCATATGGAATGATTCACTTCATAATGATCCTTTTGATGATCCTCCTCTGTGATCTTTCTAGAAAACACATTCCAACGAACAATTAATGAACCTTTTATATGATGTTGGAATACATCATATAACATCGTATAATAGTATATAGTCATCTTCTTTGGTTTAGTCAATTTTATGGGAATGAATTATTTATTTTTATTAATGAATACTCAGACTCATTTAGATTTTTTCCTTTGGAGTACTCAAATTTTCCAATACCATTTTCTTCCAATATAATACTTACATAAAATCAGTTCACTCTATTGTGTAATTATAATAATGAGACACTAAAAAATAATATTTATCGAATTATTATGTAATAATATTTTCATCATTATTTTATCAAGATCTATACTAAATTATAGGGAACCTGGATTGGGTACCTAAATGGATTATGCATTCAGATATTTGTTAAATCATGAATGCACTATTTTTAATTTCATGTAATGAAATATCCATCTGTAAATTTATTTTTCATTCAGATTTTTCTCATACTTTTTATCTCTCATACTTTCTACAATGCATTATTATGTTCACGTGATATGGTTCTTGATGATGAAAATATGATCGCACCACTACCACTATAATTCATTACTAAAAAATTAATATAATGTAATCTAAAAATTTATGATCTAATATTTTTGTGTTCTTATTTATTACATATAAACTATATTTGTGATATCATAGTGACCATACTCAAACCATGAATGGTTTTTAGGTTATTTTAAATTTCTTCATGAAAGAAATCAAGTCTATTTAACAATACACAATTTTATAATTGATCTGAAATTATTCATCACATACATATTTTTCATTAAGGGTCTCTTCTTTAGTAAAATTATTTTTTGTGGATTAAATCCTTATTAGGAAACCAAGATAATTATCATAATAAGAGTTATAATTTCATCAACATAATGAGTCTTATTTTATAGGTGAGGTTCACTACCTTTTTTAATTTTGTTTCACTAACTAAAATCCTTTAAATATTGTTACATAAATCCATGATTTTAGATTCTTAAACTACTAAACCATTTTATTTTCTATTAATACTGGTTTCATTATCATGTGTTGCTAATAATGGTGGGGTGTTCATGTTTAATCAATTCTTTCATGATAGTATAAATATGTGAATTCTTACACCAAATGACCCTTATTGTAAATTACTAAAAACATCCTCTATGAATGAAATATTATATCATCATATATTATTTTATATTATCATAAACCTCAAATGATTTAAATACAATAATAAATCCTTTATATGCATGATATAGTAATGTCTCCTTTTCTTGGTTTTCTTTACAATTATTTATATTCGAAGATATATAGATTTCAAGTGAATCACAAGTAATCAAATAGCAGTTTTGGTGAATTTTGTAGGTTTAGTGGTGGTTGAATATGTATAAAACTCAGTTTAATGGATTAAATTAATCTCATACAATAGTAATAATTTGATTGGAATCTTTTTAATTGAGGAACAATAATAGGTTTGTCTCATGTCACACATCGAATTCTCTTATAGGTCAGAAATTTTAAATTAATAATTATATACCATGAATAATTCAAGATACTAATGTGGATACTCATGTACAAAACTCCATATTCAGTAACCTCATGATGACATTCCACCCAAAATGGTGTCTTTGAAACGCTCTCATGTTCCCTGCACCATCACTATGAATTCCAAATTGTCACACTCACAATCTACTTTTTTTCCAAGAATATCCACTCTTATAAGGATGGTATTTTGGACCCCACATGTCTAGATGAGGGTATCATTGATTTTCCTAAGGATTTACCAATTTGTTTGGATAACTCTGCTAACATATTATAAATTGAAAATTATTCCAAATACTATCATTTAATTAATTTACGAAAAATATATATTTATTTATGTTTTTAATGGCCTTCAATAATATTCAATAGCACTGGTTCATGAAAATAAATATTTCAATGATCATTAAAAAATAATCTCATTCAATGTGTTGTAAACAATCTATAAACATTGAAATAATTATTCAAGCTTTAAAATCACTTAATCAATCAACACATTTGATATAGATAATTTTAATTCACTATATTTTTAAACTACATCTTCTATTATAATATCCAAAACATGATGAAACATTATTGACAAAAAAATCAACATACTAGGATCAACAATTATACTCATGATAGGTGATCATAGAATTATATAAAATATATTAAAATAATTATGACTCTTAAAATAAAATATTTTCAAAGAAAACACATTAATGATACCATGTCATGAAAAAATTAGATATTTAAAAATTTCAAAACCATTATTAATATAAATAATAGATAGACAAATACAGGGTTCTAAAATTAAGGATTATTAATCCATATTTAATGTAACATCTACTATTACCCCATACAATAATCCACTTGATAGTTAAGTGGATTATATATTATTTTTAAAATTAGACTATATACCATTCTAGGACTAAATAATCAATGGTCCAAACCGCCATGGATGAAATAATCCCAAAGATAAATATTTATCTCCATTAACGTGTTGAATATAAATAAATAATTTGTTAATTTTATTATTACTAATAAGTTGAAACATCCATGAATTCATGTATTTTATAAAGTAATGTATTTAATTGATGCATTAAAATAAATTATTCTAAAAAATTAATAGTTACAAATTCATAATTAATAATGGTTTAAATGGATTACATTTTTATTAGAATATTATTTAATGAATAAATGACTATGTGAATATATGTAAATTGATATATTGAATTTTGTCAAATCGTTTCATTACGTGATGGACGTAAAAAAAATTATTATATAATGATATTACATCACTCTTGTGGTATACAAAGATTACATGCAAACTTTTGATTACATTATTCTTCTTATGTGTCATTTTTTCTCACCATGTTAATTAGTTATAACTTCTTCAAGTTATTCCAATATCCTTTGATGGATATCAGGATCAATATGACGTTGTAATCAATTAGTTGTGGGAAGATTTTTATTATGCCTTTGATGATAGATTATATGGGTAATTTATAAATGTTTAATATATTATTGAATATTAAAATATAGAAAATGTATATATTTATAAATTATTTATTTCCATTGATTAATTAATTTGAATATTTAAAAATAAGGGATTTATTTTGAATATTAATTAAATCAAAATAAAGGATTTATGATGATTAATTTAATCTAGGATTAAATATATTAAAATATATGATATATAAATTATATAAAATAATTACATAATAGAATTTGAATTATAAATTTTTTTGATTCCTGAAATTTTACAAAATTTAGATAAATTACATATAATAAAATTTATGATTGAATTAATTTCCATGTAGTTCCTTTCGATTATGCTTTTCATCAGATATAGTGTTCACCATTTGGGGCCCGTAATTCCCCCTCCAAAAGCATTTAATCTATTACCATCATACTAGGATCAATCTTGTATGAATGTGATGGTTCTATAATGGATTGATATTATGATGTAGAAGAGATGGCTCAAGTTCTTTGGCTTCACCTGTTTTAGGGATTCTGTGCTTTTGAAAATAAATTTCCGTTCTTCTTTCTGGATTCTCTCTCTTTTTTGTGGTGGTGGTTGACATTTCATATTTGGTTATGGTGAGGATGATGGTGTTCCACTAGTTGATTTGATGATTAATAAATTCATTGATGATATAAGAATGTTTTTTCGGTTAGTGTGTAGGCAATGTCAATGAATATGAAGTTTCCGACAATGTGTGGTGTCAACAGAGATCGTGATCAGGGGTGACATTTATTATGTTTGATCCAATACTATGTGATGGTGGTGGCATAATGTATTATCTAGTTTTTAGGTCTCAAGGTTATTTCTTCTCAATTATTTAAGATTATTTTTATCATAGTGGTGTTATAGTTCTTGGTTTGGGTTTTGAAATTTTACATTTGATTCTAGTTTTGTGTATTGGAGTGGTTATGATGGTTTTACATTGTTTTTTTGTATCTATGTTGTCTTTGTATTGGATTCTGAACTTTTTAGGAATTCTATGTGTGTTAGATTTGGAAATTTTTGGAATTAATTGGCATGTTCTGTAATTGGTGCTTCAATCCTAGACCTTGAGTTTCCTTTAATGAATTCTCTTTGTATAGTTACAACTAAACTAAAAATTGGGTTTTTTAGAAAATTATAATTGGATTTGGGGGAATTTTAATTATTTTCATTAATTATTTTTTTCTACATTATTCTTTAATATTAGTTTTTTGACTTATAATTTTATGAATTATATCATCGGTAATGTATCATTATGTAGATAGACATTATGGTGGACTACCTACTTACCTATAGGTTTATAACATGAGTAAGAAAGATCATGGAATATGATATTTATCACATCAAGCTTACTCATGTAGAGTTTTTATATCACATATATTTTTATTCTCTTAAATACAATTCTTATGGACCTTATTAAAAACTTTCTATTCAGATATGTATAATTTTGAAAAAACATAATTTTGGATGAGTTACACAAAATATGGGTTTGAAAATGTGGACACAATAATATAGTATAAAAATATTATGTTGATGAAGGAAATATGGGTTCAAAAAAATTATTAAAATCATCTATAAAAAAGAAATAAAATATTAGTTGACAAAAATTGCATATGATTTATTTGATATGAATATAAAATTGTTATGATGTATATTAAATTATTTATACAATAAATAAAAACCCAAAAATAAGAAGCTTTATATTTATTCCAATGTTTCATTTATAAATAACTAAATATTCTAATTATATAGTATCATGAAATAGATGGATTCTCCCATATTATATTGTGTAAGGAAATCAATAAAATTTTATGTATATATCATCAAATAGGTAGTTTCATTCCATTTACAATGGAGTTGGTGTCTTAGAAACAACTTTTTTATTATTTTCTTACATATCTCATTATTAATGAAGTTTATGTATAAAATTATTATCATTCCCCATCATGACATTTATATATGATATTATCCTAAGAATATATTTAATTATGAAAGGTTATATATGTTTTTAGCTGCATTGAGAACCGGTAGGTTCAATGAAAATATTTTTGAATATTTTGATATGATTGATAGATATTACTTGAATGGAAATATACAAATGTTGGATATTTGAGGAAGGAGGATCCTAAGTCATTTATACAACTTATCACAATGTTCTACTTTGGTAAATTCAAATATAAGAGGTTATGAAAATAGAACCATTAATATTAAATCCATACTGATAATGTGTCTTTTGATATTCCAAAATAGAAAAATGTTTATTGATACATAGACATTAAAATAATCATTAATGGATATCATGAGTTATGTTTTGATAAGTATTTATGGAAAATATTTTTAAATATTATTGAGTTGTGGTAGGATATGATTGGTACATCATTAGTGATATTTCATTAATTAATAATGAATGAAATGTTTTATCTCCGTTGTACCATGGGAGAAGTTGATATCTCAGGACCTATGATGGGTATAAATATTCCTATACTAATTCATAGATATGGTGTTCATTGGGTTTTTTATTTTAGTAAGTAAAATAACAAGTCACCAAAAATATTGGTCAAATACACTTGCATGAATAATTTTAAATTCAAGATATCTTGATAATTTGATTTTATTATGCATTGTATATTTGTATATGGTTGGTTGTCGATGTAACATTAAATTTATTCTCTATGGGATCATTAGAATGTTTTTGGATGAAAAACATGTAAAATATAAGGTTGTTCTAAATACCACAAATAAAGAGGCCTATATGGTCACACACTATGGGTAACCAGAATCTCGGTTATATTCATGTATTTCATTTTGTATTTTAGAACAAAAAATATTTATTCTGGTTTGGTTCATCTCCATAACTTAATTACAAGTCATATGATGTAATAAGTGAGTTAAAAAATAATTAATAATTAATAAATAATTATTTGCATGTTTTGGATAAAATTATATTTATTTAATTAATCTATGATTAATATAGTTACAAATAAATAATTAAATTTTCATTATTCATGGATCTATAAATAATGATGTGGTAAACCGAACTAGTATCGATGGTGAAAATAGTATAAATGATATTTTTATTTTATTGATGTGTTTCACTTGTTAAAATATTAATGATAATGATAATTTTATTATTTTTTTAACACTGGTACATTTATGAATTAAATGGTTTTAATTTTATTAGTGTGAATTTTCCCAACCAAAAAACCACTATAAAAATATATAATTATGTATCTTACCAATGTAATTTTTTTCTCAATAAAAAATGGAGTGCCATTCATATTACCTATGGTGAATTATCCCTTCCCTATCAAGGCTTAAATAGATCACCAGGAGTTATCTCTCTATTTAGAAAAATAGTAGTATGATCAACCACAATAAGATAAATGAACATGACTAGTCATGATAGCACCCAATGATTATAAGAAATCATTCAATGAGTGTGATTCATATATGGATAACTACATACTGGATTGTACACAAGATTGCTACTGTGAAACTACTATGAGAGAAAATCAGTATGATCATTTCGTTAATGAATGAATGAATACAAGTAGATGTAATTTTGTATAACTATAATAATTATTTATAAATAACATGTGTATATTTTTGAATTTGGTTTCAGTGTCTTAATATCGTCATATAATATAACATTTTCATTGGAGAGGAATTTTTATCATTGAATTTAATGATTATATGTTATTTAAGACTGAAGTAATAGTTGTTCATACATTCAATTGATGGTTCAATTACACTAAGAACCTATATGCAGTATTAGAGTTGTCACATGATAAATTTAAAATTATTTATTATTTTTTAATCGATTACATATGATTATTTTAATTACATAAAATTATTAGTTTTAATATCAAACAAAATAATTAATAATTTTCATTATTATTAATAACATAACTAATAACAAATTAATTATATAAAATGAATAAGTATTTAATTCAACAGATTTGTATGTGTGAAAATCTATTTCTAGAGAAAAACTAGATTATAATTCATATACATTAAATATGCATGTTTTTTAATTTCTCCTCCATTTTATCATTATTTATCTCTTTGGACTTTAAAAAATATGATATATGATCTAAATAGATTTATGGTATTCTTGATCATGATATTTTAGCACAAGGTATAAAGATATACATGGTATTTAACAATTGCGCATGACATATAGACCATATTATCTTAAATCTGATTATAATGTGAATCCATAGATTATTGTAAATCAGAAGCTATTGTGGGGACTATCATGCCAGGAAATCCAAGGGTACAAGCTATGTATTCCCATCACACACCATGTACCTAGAAATTGACCCTGATAAATAAAACAACTAGATTCAAGGTGTGTAATATATAAATGGTATGAATTCAATTATATTCATTATAAAATAATATATTCTATGTAGTCAACTTCTAACAGTATTCTAAAATTTTCATAGAAAGATTAATTAAATATATAATTAAATTTATTGATTAAGTGTTCTTTGTTTCATTAATTTGATAGTACAATTCAAGTAATATGGTTAATAATAATATATTAATTTCTCTTCCAAGTAATGAATTTTAATTAACATATAATGTTACCATCAAGTACGCATGTGTCATCACTTAATTTTTAATGAAATAAATTAGATTAAAATTATAGAGGATGGAAATTAAAGGGTTATTAGATGTAATTATTATAAATTGAGTTAAATAGATTAATTCATATCGTGTTATAATAATAAAATAATTAATCAAAATAATTGATGGAAGGACGAGCAGTTTATGCTCACTGCATTTTGTGTATTGATAATCGTGAGAATATAAAATTCCTTTGTATATGATAGGTTAATATTAATTATAATTATTAAATTAAAATAATTGAATTAATGTCAGCCCCTCCATTTCTTATGGTTGGTAATGTGTGCCCATAGTTTATTTATGTCAACCCGTATACATTATCTGTTGGATTTGGTTATCATTGGATAAACATTTTTTTGGAGGAAGATACCAGGATTGAGGAGATAGCATAGTTTATGGATATTAGGTAAAACCAATCTAGGTGTTGCATTGGTGAAAATTAGGATTGAATCAACATGATCCATGTTATGGTTCATGGTGGGTTTCCCCACTTTGTTGGGGGTTTATTTTATCATCATATATATATATTATCCACTAGATAATATCATATTCATAAAACAAAAAATTTATGTCTTTGAGTTTCATCGTTAATTATTTATTTCTGTGAATTATTTGCAACACAATTTAAATAAATTATCTTGAATGAATGAATGAATATTATATAATCAAAATATAGGTAATTGTTTTTTTAGAAATGGTTTATCACATAATTAAATTTCCTAAAATAATAAAAAGGAATGTGAAATGATAAAATTGTACTAGCACATAAAGATAAAAATACCTCATCTAATTTTTTATGTTCTTAAAGCCTTCAATTATTTAAGATAGAACTAACTTCATTGTTCAATAGTCTTGACCACACCAAGTTGGGTTATATATATTATTATATATCTTTTAAAAGGATTTATATGGTTGAATTTTCATATTTTACATAAAAGGGTTACATAAAAAGATGTAAATGGTTAATCTGAGAAGATTGTGTAGAAGAAATCATAAAAATATGATTTCATTATTGTGGAGTCCACTCAAAGGATCTATGAACTACACGTTAATTTAGAATAAAAGTTAAAACTATGTAAAACACTTCAAATATCTATTCACTCCCATGTATAGGTTCTAATATGGGGATCATGAATTGATACCAATGGAATATCTTAGCGACAACTAATTATGAAAGAAATATTTTGAGATATTATGATTGGGAATGTATTAGGAGATTAATGTATGTTAATTGCAATTAATTTTGTAATAATTTTTTTTCCAATTTTTAATCAAAATCATATCTAATTATCTAATAATAACATTTAAAAATGGAAATTTTAAATACATTGAAAATAAAACAGTGTAGAATACATTGTAAAATAACAATCTCCATAGAAAAAATTCAAGGAATGATAATCGTTCTTTCATATTATAAAATTTTAATAATTGAAATTGAATTAGATGGAAACCATACTACCTATGTTCCTTTCCAGATATATTATTGTGGAAGGCATTTTTCTCTATATTCATATTTTGGATGATGTTTTCGATTCCCAATTTTTCATGATATCCTCCCTGTCAATTGAAATTTTAATGAAGTATTAGGATATGAACTAATATATAACAATTTCACATATACAGGAATATATCAGGAGAAGGAAATATCAAAGGGATATGAGATCATTATTACATAGTTAGGGTTTATTCATAGAGAGTTGTATCTTTCTGGGGTTGATGCAGTTAAGATGATTGGCTACATCAAGTTCATATACATATGTGTTTTTATATATTTGATGAGTTGCGTGAATGTCCAATTCATTCCATAATATCAAAAAACTACTCTATATTTATTATAATATATATTATAATTAATAGATATATTGAAAATTTAAATATTCTTACACTTATTATCCAAGTTGATAAAAAATGATTTTTGAAAAATGAACAACCCTTTTATAGAATAAAAAGAGGATGAAAACGTAAACTGATCTATGGAATCAATTCAACCATAAGTCACTTGACCACTAACCATACATGTAGAATATGATTGGGAGGTATGGAAATGAATAATATGTAAAATGTTTTTCATTTTGCATGTAGTTCAAATGGAAGTTGGATTGAACCATTCCAAAAAATAAATCATTATCTTAAGGTGTAATATTCATTGAGTGCAGTCATTCCACATCAACAAGTTTTGTGTTAGATACCTCATATTGTGATAAAATGGGTTTCCAAATATAGGTAAAATTTATATTGTGGAAGATTAATAGAGATGATGTGGATCTAAGAACACATAACAGAGTGAGTCTAGCTACTCTAGACATTGGAAACTACCATCTTATACTACGAAAAATATTGATTTAGCTTTAAAATGAAAATTATCATGTGAAAATTCTTTCCAATAATATTATTTAAATTTCATTATTAGATATCTATATATTTTTTTAGATTCAGGAATAAATTTTTCACAATTATAATGATAAAATATGTTTTGGTATTGAATATTTGAATAGAAGTCTATGTATTAGATTATAAAAACTAAATATTAACAATTGATCTTGAAACAAATACACATGGATCAAATAAAACCAACTTATAGAACCAATGTTTTTGTCATGTAAATGAGAAGGGTTTGAAAATTATTTATCAGGATGGTTAATTAAACACTTATATGGAGAATAAAATTGAAGGATTTCATTCTTATTTACATGGGAAGATGTGAAAACCACCATCTAGAGTTCAAGGTGGAAGATCTACAAAAATTCTTTATTTGGTACACATTAATGTGTACGAACCATTTCATGGAGATAAAAGAGTTGGATTCCCAAACATTATCCCCGTTGCTAAAAACATTAATATGTATGTTTAAATAAATATAATGAGGTATATGTCCAAATCCTTTGATAATTTCAAGGATTCCATAAATGATGATATGTACCAGAATACAAAAAAAAATAATGAATCATCGAACAAATCTAGTCGGTTATTATATTATGAATGTTATTTTACAATGTTCTTTGTGAGTGTGGAATATTATCTTAACCCACTTCACCTTTTACACCATATTAGAATAGTATTTGTAAATTGAGGAACCTGACATTTTTGGACAAGATGTCGTTGATGAAGAGTCACACTATTATTACATTACCCTTCTAGTGTTATGAATTTATAATATATTATAAATAATAAAATAAGTATCAATTGAATTATAAAATGGTATTTCCTTCATGTTATAGATTATAATGATATTATATCTCTTATATACTCATCCATGGGGTGGAGATGAATTTTCTACATTCCCTAAAAGAAACAAAACAATACTATGAGGCATTAAGTGTATCTTTATTGGATATCACATGGAAAAAATCGGATAATATGTTTACAAACAATTAAACAAGAATTTAATTTTTGAAACATATATTGTTTTTAATTTTATAAAACGTATCATAAAGGATCCAAGGGTATGAAATATTTAATTCGATGAATTTGATGTTAAAATTAGATAAGAGTCAGTACAATAAAGAGTTTTATAGATACTCTTAGAAAAAATGTTCTTAAAAAAAGATATATATTGTTCTGAAAGTGTGTTATGTCATGTATAGATACATTGGTTTCTAGTTAATGATTATGGTTATTCAATATTGGATAACAATGATGATTCATACCCCTAAAAGAATGCAGTAGAGTTCATAGAAGATGAAATATAGAAAAAATACATGAATTATATGATAGATTATATGTATCAAAACCATTATTTTGTTTTGATCAATCCAAAAGTTAACCAAAATATGATTTTATGTAAACTAGTATTCATGAAAAATTTGGATACTATAGGTAATGTAAATACATATAAATGATGACATGGGATATAAGGGATTATAAAATATTATGGAATTAAATATAATGAAAAATAATCTATATTTTCAATGATTGAATCCATTGAATGTTTTTAAAAAAATAATCAAACCAAGACTATAAAATTTGATTAATGGATTTAATAATGGAATTCATTAATGGTAAAATTCAAGAGGATGTGTATATGATACAACCAATAGGGATTATGAAACTATGAATTTCCAAAATGGTAAAAATATTGATTATATCTATTTATAAATTAGTTTAATATTCTAGATCATGTAATATTTGATTTGATTAGAACATAAAGAAACTTGGTTTCATTAATATTTAATGTGATCTATGTGTTTAAAATATAATTTGTGTGAACACATTTTTTCAAGACTGTAAATATTGATGATATATAACGAATTGGAAATAATATACCATATATATTAGAAGACATGTCATTGATGAGAATGTGATTCTCTACAATGGACATAGGTGATGTATCCTATTATCTTTGGAACAAGATAATGTATGAAATATTCTTTGATGATAGATGTACTAAGTTGAAGTACATACACTCTCTAGGTACTGAGTGGATCGATATGGAATAATCGATGGGAGGATTGGTTCCAGTATTAGATTGTACAAATATTCCAAGAAAATGTTCCCTCAATCAAATGAGGAAGGAGATATGATGAGTAAGGTCACCTAATCATTAATGATAATATCAATAATGTATGACATGTTATTTATAAGGCCAAAATTTTTTTATTCTTTGAGAATGGTAGGACTATATAAAGTAATTCCAGACGAAAAACAATGGAATGCTGTTAAAACTATCATTATGTATTTGAGGAAAACTAATGATATGTTTCGAGTTAAGGGTATTAATGAGTATCAATACATATGTATATAAAAACATTACCTCTTTTAGATTTATCATAATGTCTAAAAGTCACTATATGGACATAAATATATATATATATATTACTTCAATGGATGAGATGTTATCTGGAAGATTTCAATGAATATTGTTTTAGATGATTATACCATAGAGTTTTAGTAAATTTTGAATTTTTATTTATATATTTAAGTAGTATGGATTCTCAAAAATGTCTAAGTACATGATTTGGTTCCAATCCATAGAGAACCTATCAAATTATCATATTATGAAATGGTAGTTATGGATATTTCCATGGGTTGACAATCCCACAAAATTACAAATAACGCACATCAAAAGATTCAAATGATAAGATAATATTCTCAACAAGATGATCATATTGTTATAATAGTTTAGATGTAGGAATACATGGATTACCCCTTTACTAAGGATTTATATCCTTATATTCATGAGTATCATATGAGTGCTAATGGATTTGTTGTTTTTGTCAACCAGATATAGTGTCAGTGGGACTTTGTTGGATTTAGTTCCATATAGACAACATGTTTAGCACTTTATTAAATTTTTCCATTATTATGTATTTTTAATATCACATTATTATTGTACATTTTCATGAAATTTTTATGTGATGATGTTCAATTAAGGAATTTCATAGTGAATGGTCATATTGGTTTTCTACTATGATAAGAACATAGATGCATAATGAAAATATTCTTGAATATTATTATATGGTCTGATGATATTTTATGATGGGACATATAAAAAATGGGATATTAGGTGTAGGAGGATTATAATACAATTAAACACCTTCCCATTGTGTTCTAACTTTGTAATATCCATGATTTGAGGTTTTATGAAAAAGAAATATCCCTTGGAAATCATCATTATGTGTGTCATTGGATGTTACTTTATAATGACATGTGTATTGATCTGTGAAATTTATTATTATAAATAGTGGATATCATGACTAAAATAAATAGATATATTGATGAAATTCATGAAAAAGTTTGTTTTCTTTGACATAGGATACACTAAGAATCTCACGGGTGATATTTAATTATAGATACTGTGATAATGGATTTATCCCTTATGTCAAAATAAATAAGTAATTATCTTTTGGGCCTTTCATTGATATAAAGCTATTAGCATAGATCCATTTCCATGGTACTTGGTGGAAGATACCATTTTAGGAATTTCAATGGATGATACACTAACCATATAGGTTTATGTGACCAACATGAAACCATCATGATTTGACAAATCATAAGACTAGGATTATGTTACCTAGTGAGAAATCACAGTTTATTGTCTTCATTGCGACATTTATATCATTCCATATCAGTAGTAAGGAATGTTGAAAGATATTATAAATATACATTAGGTGATCATTCTAAACTCAAATAACAACGAGACCACGAGGGTCACACACTATGAGTATCTAAAATCTATTTTAAATCCATGAATTGAATTTGATAAGTGATAATAAATAATATTCATTTTGGTTTGATTGACCACCAAAATTTAATAATAGGTAATTTCTAAAAACAGGTGGGTTAAATAATAAATAATAAATAATAAATAATAAATATTTGTATAAATTTTTATAAAATATAATATTTATTATATATATATCATTGAATAATTCAATGACAATTTTTTAATTAAATGTTCATTATTCAATAATTGATAAATGTTGATGAGGGAAATTTGACTAATAATAATGGTCTAAATGGTATATATGATATTTATTTTTATGTATTGGGGCATTCCACATGTCATAAAATTAATAATAATAATAATAATATTATTAATATTATTTTTATTATTATTATTATTATTATTATTTTTATTCATGAGTTCCTTTAATATTAATGCCATAAAAAGTGTTTGTTCTGGAATTTTCCAACCATAAACCTTCCATTAAAAATATATAAATATATATGTTTCATAAATATATTTTTGTGGGAACAATGGATTACGGAGAGGATTTCTAAATACCGATAGGGTATACTATCTTTGACCTATCTCAAGACATCGATAGATCACTAATAGTAATTTCATGTTTGAGATGAAACAATCATTGATCAACCACTATAAATGTATGTGATCATTTCAATGATTCAATGAAAATATTAATAGATTATGGTGAACAAGGAGAACACGACTATAGTTATTACACCATTGAATCTTATAGTGAAAATAGTTTTAATAAAAATTTGCTCATACAACTATCCAAAACATATTAATTTTAATTAGAGGTAATTATATATGTGTTTGTAAATTAAATATAAATTTCATGTGAAGAACCATCACATTTGTTTATATGTTTTACCTAGTTATGTAATCTATTATTTTCATTGGACAATATTTATGATCAAGTAATAAAATGACTACACATGATGTAAGACTAATACAAGATTTGGACATAACAATAATGGATTATTCCTCTATTCCTTGATCCTACAAGATCAGTGATAATGACCATGAAGCCACCACACATATGGGAGAACATTGGAATTACCCTATTGAGCAGGGTGGGGGTATACAAAACGGTATTTCAAAGGAATGAAGAACTGAAAGATCAATATATTTATTTATGAATTTGGAATTGAAAATAAGAGCGAGTAAACGTGTATAAATAATGGTGGACTGTTTATAGTAAGGGAGATGTTTTTTTTGTCTGCGTTTTCTATGATCCTTGGAAAGAGTCTCACAAAATATGCTTGATAATTATTATTTTTTATCATTTAACTATAATTTATTTAGAAATAATACATTCCATATTATTATTCCTACATAAAACTGTATTCTTTATAAACTATTTTTTATGTTTGAGGGATTTTTTCCTTAGTTTAGACGATCTATTCCTTCCTTTATGTACTCTTATTCGATAAGGTCAGAAACTATCCCATTTCATCCTTCAATGGGTGAAGGATTTGGTTATAGATGTCAGGTTCATATCCATGATCAATTAAATAGTATATAGTTTACAATATGAGTATTGTATATCTACGATAAGTTCTAGTTAATCATCCAGTTCTAGATGGAGTGCAATCAATTTTTATGGTAATAATAGTTACTCAAACAATGAAATGTCCTAATGGAATTATGAAGGATCCATAATGGCATGTTCAATCACCTGATCATAAGTCTACCACCAGAGGTTGACAGTTCCATTATTATTTTTGAATATATTTTTACAGTTTATAAATTAATACCACTGGGAGACATGATACAAATATGGAAACTATTCAGGGAATTCATTTTGAATGGTAATGGGGGAGTATGGAAGGGGAACTATACATATTGGGTGGTTTTTTTATTTCTAGAAAAAGTAACCCCTTCAGACATGAAGATGTTGTACTAATATACTAATGTTATTATTTAAAATAAGATAATGATGATAGAAATTTTTAGTTTTGGTATTTGGTTAGAAGAGTGGTGCCCATTTCCTATCCACATATAAAAGAAAAAAAGGATAGCTATGTGTAGGGAATGGACCCAACATCAAATAGTCTATATAAAAATTTATGGTAACTAGTGATGTTGTATGTATTATCCAAAAATAAATTAGTATAGAAAAGATTGGAACTTGAATATTTTGAAGGGAATACTTAGACATCTATATTTATCATGTTTCCTAATGCACTTCTATCCCTATTAAATACTTCTCTTAGTGTAGCGAGTGTGGAAAAAATCCATAACATGGCTATATTAGGTCTAGAATGAGATTTAAATGAGGGGTTTTTTTGGAAACTCAAATTATCATCATGGAAGGTAATATATCCTAAAAATATATACAACTATTCAATAGGAGACCATTAAATGTAATAAAAAAATGGATAGTAGGCCACCCTAGTTAGTGACTAAATGGGTTGAATCGACATTATGAATGCAACAATCGAATATGGCATGATAACATTCAACCATAAAATTTTTACAAGATAAAATGGATAACGGTTGGATGTAATAAGGTTACATGGTCATTAATGTGGTTGTTTTTCAACAATATTTTTGGATGGGTGGTAGAAGGGAATTATTTTAGGAATAATTGGGAAAAATGAATAATTGGGTGCTTCATGTTTCTGATGAAAAAATATTACTTCTATGGGTATGATCTATGTTTATTTAAAAATTATTTTTTGCTAATTTAATGGTTTGATGTATTTTTAGGTTTATATAGAGTTTCATCCCATGAAATGAAAATTTGTATATTGTATGGATGTGCATGATTTGCATACATGGTTTTTAGGAAATAGTTCAGCTACCCTTACACGAATATTAGAAGCTCATAAGTGTAGATGATTTTGAAAATCCATTTTTTGGGATGTGTTTGAAAAAAATTGTTTATTTTGAACCATTAATATTCTAAGGGAAATGTTTTGAGGTTTTTGGTGAGTTTTATATATAGTTCATTGTATATGAACAGTTTGGTAAACTATACAAAAAGTATGTGAAGCATATCATTATTTTGATAGTGAAACATTGCACAGTTGGAAAACAATTTTCAAAATTATATGGAATGTCAATATAATCTATTTTATTGATATTTATCTAGGTAATAACATCCTAGTAAATGATAGATTTGTTTTTACAATTATAGATATTATTGAATAACATAGTTAAATTAATTATAAATGTTGTATGTACTTCTTAAAGTCAAAAATGAAATATATTTTCAAAAATAATATCATATAGGTAAATATTTAAAATATTAATTTGGAAATTATAGAATCCTAATATGATAAATATTACACCATTTTTAAATTCATTAAATAAAAAAATATTTGAGGATGTATTTTTAGAATCTTCTAAATATGATAAGATTTTTGAGAATAATAAAAATATATGGTTTTAATGAAATACAATATCATTTATAATATCATCAAGACGTAAGAATGATTTAAAATATATTAAACATATGGATATAATAATGTATGATATTATAATAGAAATATTTTATCAAAAATAATTGAGAACATATAAATTATAATTTATTTCAAGATAAATATGAAAATCATTTTCAATGTGGACATATTGACTATGAAATGTTAGAAAAGTTAAATTTTCAGCCATATAGAAAATGATTGATTTCTAAAAAAATTTCAATAATATTTTCAAGATATATATAAATATTTTAATCCAAATTAATTTGAAATTCTTTTGTAATGTGTGGAGAGTCTAACTAACAAATTATATAAGTTTTCCTTACATGGATATGAGTAGATGAACATAATTAATGAACTGAAAAGAGTACCTTGATCCTAATAAATTTATATTTAGGATATTAATATATTTAGTATATATATATATATGAAATAATTACATATAATTCTTATGAAACCCTGATGTAGTGCTTGTGAAAGTTGAAGATAAATCCTTATATTTATTTCTATTAAAAATATAAAAATAATTAATTTAACAATAAATTTGAATAAATCCTTTTTTAATATAAATTTAATAACCTAATAATACTTCAGCTGAATGTATGACATTTGGTATCCACATGAATAACATTATGTCCCTTATAATATTGTATTTAAAATAATGTTAAATTGTTCAATCATTTGTTTATAAATATTACTACATTTTTAATATATGGGTTTTCAGATGAAATGTTAGAACATAAAGATTATTTGGAATTTTAATATGTGTATATTAATCATTGTAATTTATTTTTAATTTTTATGAAATAAAAATTTAATATAAAGGCTTGCACAATGATGGAGCATCAATTATTAAATTAATAGTAAAAGTAGAAAAAAATAGAAGAAAAATAATAAAATAAATAAAATACATTGTATAAAAGGTAATGTAAGAGTTCTATTGATAAATAAGAAGTATCATGTATATAAATAATTTTATGGTTTAAATTTTAATCAATTTTTTATGTTTTTAATATCATAGTAATGAATAGTTATAAATTTTACAATCATAATATCTCATGAATACAATATTTTAATAAATTAATTCAAAATTAAAAAAATGATCAATAATTCCAAAAAGGATATTATATGGTCTAAAATGTCATCATATGTGATTTACATGCATTTTGGGAGAATATTTCCCCAAAATAGCCTTCAAATATTTAAATATTCCATGAGATTTGTAAAGTTTCCTTCACCTCAGTTATAAAGGTAACAACTTAATTCACAACATTTCTTCACTAGGATCCCTCTAGATTGACCATAATATGAAAAATACTCTTACCATGATCCCAAGACACATTATTGATGTTACTGTATAACCAAAATACCAATTTCATATTCTTTAATGGATCCTACAAGGAGGTGATATTCAAGAGGCATCTTCCTTAATCCATATCTCTTAATTTAATATCATTTTTCTATAAAATTCTCACATATATCATCTATAATATAATACTAACTATATAATAATTTATATATTTCAATTCCATATTGATAATGAATATATTCTATCCATCCTTTCTCAAAAATCCACTTTTTAAATGATACATAACCATAGACCAAATTTTGCTGGTTAACCATTTTCATGGAGAATATGTTTTCGTTTTCTTACACCACATTAATCGATCATCATGGAACTATTTTTATGGTTAAATATTATTTTAATAAATTTTTAATAACATTTACCATGTTCTAGAACATATATATATATATATGATAAAAAATAAAATTAATATAATTCATGGTGGTTGAAAAAATAACCACAAATATAAACTACACAATTATCAAAAAAGAGTCATCAAATAATTCATCCTCATGTGATAAATAAATGGAATATATACGACCATTTAAACATTTTTCTTTTCCTTAATAAAATCTTATTATAGGTATAGAGTATTATATATATTTTTGTGAAAATCCTTAATTTACTAAAAATGATTCAATGAAACGAACGTTGTAGAAAAATTAAAAATTAAAAAATATTATTAATTAATTGGTGGAAATATGTTATAAAAATATCATATAAGGGGTCCTAAATATTGCTATAGTTATTTAATAAATTAATTACATTCATTAAACTGATATGATTAATTATTTCTTCAGTGATATTATATTTCAAAGGGGCTCTCCATAAAAAAACCATGTTTCATTTTACAATGGATAAAAGAATGATTTTTTACATATACGTCAAGAAAAACAAATTTGTATTTCATTATACATCCATTATTTAATGATTAATTTAAAATAATTTCCTTAATAATTTATAATAAAATGGTTACATTCTTATGTGTGTTGTTTTTAGAAATTAAAATTGCTCTTTACATGAAAATATTAATTTTTTATCCAATATTATTTAGTAAATGGGATTATAAAAGTTCTAATGGTTTTATTCATGATATGTTCCTTGAATATTATTTAAGATGGTTTTTAAATATATCAACCAATGTGACTATTATATATTATATATGGTTGCACATAAATTGTGATCCAATGTGTTGGTGAATGATTTTTTTCCCTAGAATTATATTAGAATTTGGTCACATGGTTTTACAAATTTCTAAGGGTTCTTTGTAATGGTTCTATAAAAGATATATTATGATGATGTCCCAAGGAACCATCATGAAAATTATATTATTTCTACTAATTTCTCATGGAGATCATTTTATTTTCCAATGGTAATATAATGATCCTATAGGAAAGATTATTCATTTTTAATGTTAAAACATAATGGTTTTTAAAAAATCTTTTTATAAGTTTTAAGTAAAATAATGGTAACATTCTTTTATGTTCCATATTAGGATTTTATAGTCATCTCACCGTTTAAAATATTTTTCATAGTATTTAAGGAAGTATTTAGACAAGTATGATATTAATTGGGACATTTTTATTATTTTTTCTTAGAGAGAGAACATGTTTTATTATATAGAAAATTATTTTTTTGAAAAATTAATAATATGTATATGTTTACACCTATAAGATATTCATTTATCATATATTATTTAGTCTGAATTATACTATATTCTTATATTATCCCTAGGATTTTAAATATATTAAATCATGTTCAAAATCAGAAGAATATTTAAAGTTTAAGTTTGGGTTCATACAGTTGGGATCATAGGACAGTTTTGATAATGTTAAGTGTTTGGAAAATATAAATATTATACCGAAAAATAATTTTTAATTTGTTTTTAGTTATAGAATTTAAATATTTCCATGTAAATTATTCAAGGATACATATTTTAATAATTGTTCTCCACAGAATTAAAAATACAAATGTATTGGGAAGCCATTGAGAGGACAATATACTTCTAATTGAACATCATCATAATGATGGATTCATAATAGAATGGATTATTTTAATAATTGTTCATTTGACATAATATATAAATTGGGTGGTTTATATGCTAGTCAGCATCTGGATTAAACAAAAAGGAATATGTTTGTACTTTTTTATTTTATGAGCCAATATTCTGTAGATTTTCGTGGATCCTAAGATATAGTAGTTGCAGACAGATTAATTAATGCCAATGAAACGATATTTGAAGTCATGGGATATTTGTACTTCTAAAAGGCATCCCTATCCCTTTATCATTTTGATGTTGAATCTTAACAATGGTTGTTTCTAGTTAATAATACCAGATACAAGTATTCTATTTATATTTAGGAATGAGATGGTTTTTAATGTCATTGTCTAGAAAAATATTTTCCACTAACTATTAAACTAAAAATGGTGAAATGGTTCATTGAACTAAAATATAATAATTATGATTTTATGGTAGCATATGAAGAAACATTTTCAAGACTACCCATGTACCTATCAAACTTTTTTCAAGTCATTGATAATAAAATTATTATATTTTACACTGGTTTGACTCTAATTTTATGAATATCACTGTCTTCATAAGAATTTTTATGTTAGTAGGATCATTTTCATTTTTTTAAAATGTTGAGATGGAGTTTTCTGCCTAGTATGTGCCTTATGATAATAATAAAATATGTTTTTCTGTTGGAAGGGGAAAAGTTTCAATGAAATTTGGTGTTATAGAATTAATTTTCTCATATTAAAATTAATGTTGGAAGAATCTCCCTAGAGAATGAATTATGATACCAGGAATGTTTTTGCAAGTTTGTCCTTCTTTATCCCCAGGGTCATGACTATAAATAATGGAATCATGAACAAAAAAATAAAGTAGAAACAGATAACTATACAATATTGAGGTGTTTTACTATCAAGGAGATGGGTTATTATGATTAAATATTTCTAATGTTTTTTTAATATGATAGAAACACCATGATAAAAAACAAAATGGGGTAGAAAATTCATTTTCTACTGTTATGGTTGTTGTGGGGTTGTTAAATGAATTGGTGGTAGGTAAGTCACTTGTGTATAAAAACTATTCCAATACCTTATTTAATTCTATATATTTACATTCATTAATTTTTAGGTAATTTTCTAAATATTGGTAATTCAACATCCTCAATCAATGATATATTTTTTTAAACACTAGGTCGAAGTATTAAAGAAACCAATATTTATAGGAGTCCTTCTATTATTATCCGTGAAATAGTCTATCCTATAAATAATCACAAACAACACATATTTGAATTTGATTTTATATTGGGTTTGGAATGGGTTCCTTATTTTAAATAAAATATTTATTTTCAGGATAAAAATTTTATTTCTTAATTATTCCTTACATTTAATAAACTATGATGACGTATTGAAATTTATTAGAAATAGATGTTAATGTTACATCAAAAATGTCATTAAAAAGAATGAAACTACTGAAATATTAAGTTTGAGAGTGGTTAAAGTATAACTTTATATTTTTTAATGAATTTGTTATTTTTATTTCAGGATGGGAGGTTTAGTTTTATGTTCACATTGTCCTGGATTATACAACTATTTGAAAACCACTTATAGAAGATTGAAAGTAAAGATTTTGGAAGTAAAAAAAGAAATTTCACGTGTTTCTCAATAGAGGATCCAAACATCTATGTAATTAAAATTGGTGTGAACCTGTTTTGTTTTTCTAAAAAACAATGGTTCCATGAGATGACACATTGATTATAAAAAATTAAATAACATCTCTATTATTAATAAGTATCCTTTTCCTGATAATGATGAATTGTTTGATCATCTTACAGTAGAATAGTTCATTTAAAATATAGATATCATGTCAAGTTAACATTAGTTAGAAGTTAAGTAGGTTGATATATTGCAGACTACATTACTAAATGCAAATGGGAATTAAAAGATTTTAGATATTCCAATTGGGTTATAAAATTCCCACATTATATTTATGGATCATTTTAATATAGTTTTCAATGAATTTTTGGATATGTTTTTGAAAGTTTTTAGTAATGAATATTGTTTTATTAAAAAATTAATGATGATTTTGGAATACACATAAGTATTTTTTAAAAAATTAATAAAAAATGAAGTTATATGGAAGATTTAAAAAAGGTTATTTATTATTAAATAATATTTTTTTATTTGATATCATTGACTATAAATATGAAATTAATGTTAATAATGTTAAAACCAAAAGTTATTGAATAATGTAATAGAATAAAAAAATCAAAATGTATCATAGTTTTATTTTGGTGGACAGTTACTACAAGTGGGATATTGAATGAATCTCTATGTTTTATAGCTTATAAAAAATGTTAACAAGAAAGGGTTAAAATTTATATCGGACAAATAATGTTATTTTTTTAGAAACATAAAAGGATATTTATGAATGCTGCAGTTTTGGATCTTCTTTCCATAAATTGATATTTTTTCATCTATAGTGACACTTAAATAAATGGAATTTTTTGTTTATTAATGAAGAATGATTAGGTAATTTATGATTATTCAAGTTAGTTGAAACCTTGTGGTTTAGATTATGATACAAATTATATTAAAATAGTTATATATCTTTTTTCATTGAACATTTAGAGGAATAATTTTGAAGATTAAAGTGTGACTTGTATACAAATAATAAACTATTTAACTATATATTGACTCAGAAGGAATTTGAAATGAGATGGTAAAGATGACTAAAATCGATAAATTATTATGGCTTCACAGTTCACTATTAACCTTTAAAGGTAAAAAACAGTGGCCAGTTCATTGAGAAGTTATAGTAATGCTACATTGACCATGATATATTTAGAACATTACCATTTGGTTAATGATTTGATTAATTTAGAATTAACAATAGACTATGTAGAATCTTGCTATGTCATATTTTAGGATTTTGTAAAGACTGTTTTTGGAAATAATTAAGAAAGCTCAAAAGGTGGATCATGCTTTGTGGAAAATGTATAATCAGCAAATAAGGGTAATTTTACATATTTTAAAATTGATGAGGAAGGATTTTTGATATTTGTAAAGAGATAACATGTTCCATGTGATTATTGGTTGAAGAAATAATTTTTATGTGAATCTCATAGATCTCTATTTTTTTAGTTCAACCAGCACTATGATGTAAAACGACCTTTGGTAATATTTCATGTGGGTTTTAATAAAAAGGGACATTTATTATTTTATATTTTAATGATTGAATTTTTTGTACGTTAAAGTAAAACTGAATGTTTCAAATATGATTCTTCATCATTTTAAAGTTCATGAGTATAAATTGGAACAGATATTAATCGATTTAATTGTGTGATAATCAAATACATCTATAAGTATAATTGAGATTTCATTTATTATTAATCAAATGAATACATCTTCTAGTTTACTTCTCATTCAAAATAATACATCGTTAGATCATATTAAATTTCGTTATGATAGGGTGATAGTCAGGTTACATGGATATCATATCTCCATTATATTTGACCATGATTCATGGATCACTTCGAATTTTTGGAAATTCATTCAAAATTCAATCGGCGCTAAAATAAATTTCAATAAAGGCTTTCATCCATATTATGATGGAAGGTCAAAAAAAATTATACTATAGAGAATTTTATGAAAATTTTTTTAATGTATTTCTATGGAATTTTTTGTTATCATATTTGTTTAGTTAGTTTTCTTATTATATTGGTTATCATATCATAATACAGACGGATCCTTTGATTAATTTTTAATAAAGTGGTGTTGGACTAAAAAAATTCCAGATGAAGTGGTTAAATGAAATTTAATGGTACAATAATTGTTATATGTAGGGGTTATAAGGTGAAAATGATTCAAAAACATTATATGGAAGCTCAGAGTAGGAAGAAAAGTTTTGTCGAAAATAGGAGGAATGACCTTTCCATAGAAGTAGGTTAATATGTTTTTCATAAAAAATATTCATGAAAAATGATCATATTTTTTTTGGTATATAGGGAAAGATAAGTCCTTAATTAATTGTTCCATATTAAATCCTATAGAATGTTGGACTACATTCCTCCTTTGTAGCATTGCCTTCGAGTTTATCCTAGGAATATAATGGTTTAATTGTTTCAATTTTACGATTAAATGTGTCAGATCCTCTTATTATTTTAATCCCTAGTATTGTCAAGTTTGAATAAAAAAAATCATATGTGGAAATTCCTTTTCAGTTTCATTATCATAGGGAGATAGTATTTTATAAAAAGGTAATTCACCATGTTATGGATTTTTGTAGAAACCATATGGGTGAAAAATCAATATGCTAAACCAAAAATCTAATGAGGGAATGATATCCCTATTTGTTTTATAATTGAATAAATTAAGGGGGCCCACGTTCCAAAAGGGAAGAGAATGTAACAACATGAGTACTAATAGATTATTTTTTCTATATTTATTATTATTGTTGTATAAAATTGTTAAATTCATTATAAATATGATAATTAATTATTAAAATCAAAATAAAAATAGATTTACTGTACTAAATATTATATTGTTATATTTAATGTATTAATTTTCAAACTATAAAATTTTAAATTGAAAAATTTATTTAATTTTTATTTATTAATCAATGAAAAAATATAATTGTATGAGTTGTTGAATATTTTCTGAAAATTTATGTTTTTTTCTGAATAACAAAAAATATATACATTTTTTAAATTAAATTATATTTTATGATTCCATTAAAACATAAATATTATATAAAATTGATAATAACTATGAAAGGTCTAATTTATGATATTATGATATAAATAATATTTAATAAAAATTCACAACATGTAAATTATATTTTATTACATTATAAATATTATATTCATTTTTTGTGATGATCTAGAGTCACTACATTGTTGGAAAAGTATATTTTTGTTTTTTATAGATAATTATTGGGAGATAATAAAAATTTAATGGAAATTTCTATTTAATATTATTTATTTGTAATTATTCTGATTACTAATTTTTAAATTTAGAGTTATTTAAAAATAATCTTCTCAAAATAATTTTGGAATTCTATTGAATGGAAAAAAATTAAAATTAAAAAATTAAGAACTGTTTTTGATGTTGATATGAGTAAATATAAATAATTAACACATATAAAGGATTATATTGAACCTTATTTATTTATTTTTATGATTGTAATTTATTTTAATTTTTATGTACCATATACTTGTCATTAATGCTTATGGAACCTTGAAGCACTTCTTATGCAAACAGATGAAAAAAATATAATAATTTTAATTAAAATTAAAAAAACCTATAAATGACCCAAATAATTCACTAATTTTAATTTGAAGAGTATTTTTAGACCATATTAATATTTTATATTATTTATAAACTTCTGGATCTATATGGCAGACATTAAATCCCTTATAATATTTAATTTAAAATATAGTCATTTTGTTCAAACACTGAATTTTATTTCTTATAAAATTTATAATATATTTTTTTCCAGAAGATATAGGAGTCTGTAAAATATATTTGGAATTGTAAAAAAATTTCTTAATCATGGGAATTTATTTTTAATTTTTAGGTAACAAATAATTACCTTAAATCCTTTCAGAATGATAATGCCCTAATAATAAAATTAATGAAAAAATTAAATAAATTATTTAAAAAATATTATAATAAATATTATTTTAGAAATTAAAGGAGATTACAAAATTCTTATAGACACCTATGATAAGTATTGAATATTATAAAATAATTCCACAAAATTTAATGATTTTTGTTGATGTTTCTAACTTCATAGTAATGATTATTATTGAAATTGATAGTAATGATACTTCAAGAATGTAATATTATATTAAATGATTTACAAAACATAAAAAGGTATTATAAAGACATAGATGATAGGATATGGTCCAAAGTAAAAAATATGGTCCTTATAGTTCACTTCAAAGTAATTTGTTTTGGAATAGCCCTCTTATGTATTAATATTTAAAAAAATTGAATGTTCCCTCAACCTACACACACAATTTTTATTTTAATTAATTTCACTAAAGGAATATAGCATAGAAAAAAAATCGCAGTGGCATAAAATAATATAGTATGAGGTAAACCCCCATAAATATGATCACTCTTATATAATAAAAATATCCATGCTGGGAAATTAAGTGATATGCCTGTCTTGTGAAGCATTTGATGCAAGGAAATATACAACTATGTTTCCCTCTCAATAGATATGAAGACCATAAATGAGATTTTATAAATAACTTATGAACATATAGATGGGTTATGTCATGTACCAAGGTTTTGTGTCAAATAATCTATGTGAGTCAATAATAGTTTTTGATTCATTTTCAAAAACAACTAGTTAAATATTGTTCTTCCTATAATGAGTGAGACCTTCCAACACTCACCTCAATAATATAAAGCCACTGCATCCATAACATTTATTTTAAAATGATGATACTTAAATATTTACCATGATCTTTTGAATTATGTTATCCTTGTCCTTATAAATATTATATAGGTTATGGTTTCCCCAAAAGACCAATTCCATGTATTATAATGTATCATACAATGAGAGGTTATCCAAGAGGAAACTTCACTAAACCACCACCCTTAATTTTTTTTTCTACCTTCTCCTCAACTAATTCATACAAAAAGAAATATTAAAACTAGGTTAATTTATATATTTTAGTTTTATATTTTTAATTTTATTTCTTATATAAATCCTTCTTCACAAATCCTCTTTTTCAATGAAATAATAAAATAACAAAAATTATATGTGTTAATAGTTTCTATGTATATTGAGTTTTTGTTTTTTATTCCCACAAAACTGTAGGTCATAAAACTATTATTTGGGTTAAATAATATTTTAAAAACTATATTATAACTTATTATAGGTTCTATAACTAATTTATATGCATTATGTTAAGAAATATAAACAAATTCCTGATTGTTGGAAAAGGAACTACCAAAATAAACGAAATAATTATCCTTGATTTTTTTTATCAAAAAATATACCTCATGTTAGAAATTTAATTGGTAAGAGGGAATATTTATGAGTATATAAGTTAATTAATAACATAATTCAACTTATATAGTTTTATTTCAATTTATTAAGAAAATCCCTAATTAACTAAATAAGAAACAGTGAAGCAGATGAACACGTAACAATGAAAATAATGAAATATTATTAATAATTAGTAAAAAAGAGTTATAAAAATCTCATATAAAATATTATAAATATATTTATATTTATATAATAAAATAATAACATTATTCAAAACATTATATATGTGGTTTGAATACATTTGAGTGAAGTAAAACCTGATGTAAGGGAATTCTTAATCCACATTTCATTATTTGTGTTAACATTTTAAAATATTAATTATGTTGTTATTTGATCATGTATGTAGTTAATTTTAATTATATGATGTTTAATTTCTAATTTTTTATTTATATTTAAATAATATACACACAATAAACTCATTTTATTAATTCTTTCTTCAATGATATGATATTTCAATAGGAAATTCCTTAAAAATATATTTTTTATGTTTCATTTTACATAGGTAAAAATAAATGTTTTTATCATATATGGAATGAATTAACTTTCAATATTGAAAGATTATTTAATTATTTATTTTCTAGTTATAACTTTTTAATATTATTTTCGATGAAAACAAATTCATTTTTATTTTTTATTTCTATTTTAAATGTGATTTTTACAAAAGAAGGAAATTTTGTTATACAAATGTGTATTCAAAATAGGTCTAAAAGAGTTATAAAGGGTTTTATTCATGATATGGTAATTTTAAATTATTTATTATTATTTGAACATTCATATAGTGTTGGAAGATCCCATTATATCTTATATGATAGGATATCCCAAATAGAGCTCCAATGCATTGGTAAATTGTTTTCTTCTCCAAAAAACATTTATTGTAAGTTGACCATATGGTAAATCTTGTTTTTATGTTTTTTTGTAATGTTTATTTATGTTTTATATGAGTATGAATTTTTAATAATCATGTATTACATTTATATTCATGATAATCAGTTTTCATGGAAAGAGGTCATGTTTGTAGGAATATGATTTTATGGGTTTTCGCTAGATTTGTAGTTTCATTTATTTTATCTCTCTTATTGAGATTATATGATCATCCAATTTTTTAAAATATTTTTTATAAGATTTAATGTTGAATAAGGAAAAATATGATGTCAAAGTGGAAATTTTTGATGATTTTTGATGAAGAGAAATGATTTTTTATTTTAAATATATTTTATATAAAAAAATGCATAATCTATATATGTGTCTAACAAACATATATGGGTTTTTTAATGTTTGAGTTATTATTAATTTTATAAAACTATAAACACATAGTATCTTTGTTATGGAAAAAAATGTGAATTCAATTTTAAAATCACTAGAATATGTAATTTTAAAGGATAAGTCCTTCTATAGGTAATGTACTACACACAGTTTATGAATGGTTTTAAAAATTGTGAGTCTATTCCTTTTGGTTTACTTAGATTTATTAAAATTTGAAATTTTAATTTTCCCCATTCTCAAATTAAAACCATCATCACATATTTAAGTATCACCCTTTCTCTGGAAATTCTTGGTTCCACTAAGGGATCTTCAACAAATTATACTAACCATTTTTTTGTATCCACCATGGTTTCATGTGATTTATTCCATGGAATGTACCTTTCAAACTTCTCTTGTAATTTATTAATTATATTCCATTGTACTTCTCTCATTCCATGAATCTTATTTATAACATAGTGAGATTTTTTAGTTAGTATTTTTCTAAATCAACTATTCTATACATGTATGTGTTTTAGAGGGGATGTATCCCATTGTGGTGTTATTTTAATATTATCCTTAAGAAATATATATTATTCTCCATTTAACTGAGATATGTGTTTCTTTTCTACTTATTTATATTTCCCGGGATTAAATGGTATATGATTCTAAAATTGTTTTTTATTTACATTAAATTCATACATATGACACATGAGTGTCCTATTTGGTTTTAACGTAATTTTATCCTTCGTAATACTATTAGATTCCATTCTAAAGTTTATGTTATAATACCAAATTTAATTCAAAAGGATGTATTTTGTCTTAAAATTTTATGTGACAACCAACTTTATTTTTATGGCTTGTTTGGTATTAATTGATTTTAAAACTATTTTTTTTTGTGTATTTTGATTTTTTATAACAGTTAGTTGGTTGTTATTTATTTTCAAATTATTTGATGACACTTTATTGTGAACTTTGATACTTATTTTCTAAATTCATTTATTTTTAATCAATTGTGTGTGGTTTATAAAAATTTTGATACAATAAAAATTGGTTGGTTTTTTTAAAAGAGATGTTTTTACCGATGTATTTTATAATATAAAAATAATTGGCAGTGGTTAATGTTTTTAATGTTAATTAATTTGCCTCAATATTATAGAGATAAAACTTTTTATATATATATTTAGGTTAGAATTCCATGAGAATTTTGAATAAATAAATTTATTTTAGAATATCATATATAATGGGTTATCATAAAAGTTGTGAAACCATCCTGATCCACTTTTGATTTATGTTTTCTCGGGTTCCCTTTTGATCCTTTATGGGGATGTTTGTTAGGGATATACATTCATATCATTCTTGTGTTATAATGAAAACAGGTCTATTTTTTGTGGGTTGGGATCTTGTTTTGTGTGTTATATAAAATATTTTATGTTTGATCTATGAGATTATTACTTGTTATTGCCTTCATGATTTTTCATTTTAAACCTTGTGTGATTTTTTAGGGGAATTATGTGGTTGTTTATATCCCCTATAATTAATTTTATTGTTAAATATATCTACTGGTCTAAGAGAAACCATAGAGTCTAATTTCCTATGAGACTGATTGTGATCATTGGAGGTGGGGTTTAAGATACCCCTAGCGGAGATTGATTGAGACTACATGGAGATGGTGAGAGACTAGGGATGACTAAGACAAAATTCCAATTTTGTATTAATGAGGTGTGTTTTTAGGTCCTATGATTATTCTAATTCATTCTATCACAAATTTGTTAGAGACCATTGGTTTGATCCATGATATTAGGATTCAATATTGTATATTTTTAGGAGATATACCTTAGTGTATTGATTTTATCCTCTGCTTCATAGATTATTTCCAGAAAAAAACATTCTTCATTATTATTTCACTTTTTTATGTTGTGACATAGTTGAATCAATTTATGCACTATATTCCTTCTTTTTATTTTTAAAATTATGATTTTTTAAAAATTATTATGTATTTTTTTAAGTATCGTAATATATACTATGTTTTAAATGTTCTTTCAATCTTAATAGATCAATATATTGAAATGGGTCTTTCATTTAAATTTACAATGTATTTTCAATGTGTTTGGTTTTATTTTTAATAGGAAAGTTTAAATATATATTTTTTAATAACTAGTGAGTGATATATTTTATAATGTGGCGTAAGATGACATTCATAGTTTTATAGAATGATTGGAATTTCAATATGTTATTGATAACTATGTCAATATTTTGAAACAACATTTGGGATTTTTAATGAGTATTTTAAAATAGGTGTTTATGAAATATTTTAAAGAATGTCTTTAAAATGGTGATTTTTTTAATTTTTAATGGTTGTGGACCATAAATTTCTATGTTATTATATTTTTCTAATAAATATACAAAGAAAATATATTTAATGATCTTTTGATGTGATTTTCTTTCCTATTGTAAAACTACATAAAAAATGTTCATTTTTTATTATATTTAAAAATATATTTATTTCATTGTAATATAGAAAGAGATATATGGATTTAGTTTGTGATGATAAAATATTATTTTTAGATATGTATACATTATTTATAGGTATATGATTCTTCCATTTTGATTTGATTAATTAGATCAATCGAGACTGATCTTTTATTAGATGGTGAATGTAGCTCCCATGGAGGCTTGTTTGGTTGGTTTTGGGCATTTTATAATGCATTACATTTCTTTTTCATCCATTTAGACAAAGTTATTTGATTATATATATTCTTTATTTTTTAAAATCTATCCATCTATTAATATTTCACTTGTTTATAAATATTTCACTTGTATATTTTATTTGATTATATATATTTCAGTTGTATATTATTTATATTTTTTACTCCTATGAGTGGATGGTTATTTTCTCCATTTATGCTCCTTTTACTAGATAGACCAAGACTCTTCGGGCAGGCGGTGATGGCTTGAGGTCCATTATTAGACCAATAATCTTTGGGCGGGGTAGTTGTGGTAGTTGGCCAAAGTGTATATGGGCATGTTGTTTCCCAATTAACGTCAGGATGAGGCCAAGGTGTCTTCGGGCATGACGGTAGCTTTCTAGCCCAGGTGTCTTCGGGTGTGGAAGTAGTTTTTCTAGCCTAGGTGTTTGCGGGCATGGTTACATGAGGTTGTTGTTTCCCATGTGACTTCGGGTGGGATAGAAGTTGTGGCCCAGGTGTTTGCGGGCAGGATGTGTGGTTGTGGCCAAGGTGTGTGCGGGAAGATGTGGTAGTGGGACTGTGGTGAGAATGGCAGGATTGGTTTGATGTGTAGAATATTTTCAATAACCAGTGGGAAAGCAGCGCATGGTACCCAAATTTCGATGTGCTATTACTATATGTTAATTGAATATAATTATTTAGGGATCGTGCCTCGGTGAGGTTTGGGTGGATAGATTTTCCTTCTTGGGTGTTTGGTTGTCTCTTTTTTCTATGGGGCATTAGAATTTCACCTCACTTGTGCCCGAGAGTCTTTGGTTTTCCCTACTGAATGTACTTTTATGATCACCATATGTATATAAAACTATTTTCAGGTTTCGAAGAGGACTTCAGGGATCGTGTGGGACCGTACTAGCACGGACCTTGGGGCGGTTTCTGTTGTTGTTTTCTTTTTTTCTTGGTACTTACCTTTGGATTTTTTTGGCTTGTATCTTTTACTTTTGAACATTCATATGGGAATGTTTTACTTTTGGATTTACCTTTACATTCAGCTGTGGTATTTTGGGTTTGGATTTCTTTTCTCTCGATCCTATAAAAATAAAAAAGGGTAATGCGTTCCAAATTGTGTGAGATTCTATAACCTTGGCACTGGTCGCCACTATGGGACCTATTGAAGGTGGGTTTCATTGGTCCTTATCTCTCCTTCAACATATATAATGAAGTTATTGGAAAGATACTGACCATTCCCATCTTATGGTGAAGTCAGGTCATGACATTAACTTAGGTAGATGACACTTCGAGAAACCCTGTTGGTTCAAACGAAATGGTGTTACCCAAATTAAAGGTAACAGTTTCTATTAAATTCTTTTATTTTATTTTACATATCCAACCCCTAAACTATTTTTATTTCTTTCTTGTATAAAATCACTTGTATCCTCAATATACTAGTATGTTTTTATGAGAATTATTCAAACTACACCTACACACACCTCCATCTAATGGGTAATGAACATACTATTTCTGTGGATGGAAAACTAACGCCTCACGAAATGATGATTGTTAAATTATCCCCTACAGCCTCTCAAGGTGGCCATTAAGATGGAAATGTAGATATTTATGATATATATTATGTTTATTTTTTTAATTCATCTGTATTTTTAATTTATTCAGTAACTTTATGTTTTATAGAATGGAAAAACGCAATAATTTCATTCGAGGAAGTGTGTACTAACGCCCCCTCAATGTGATATGACTCATTAATTAATTATGTGGGATGTATAAAGGATGTAATTAATGATATTATATAAGATATTATACTGGAATTATTATATAACCTTGTATCATTATGTTTTAATTCAATTAAAATTGAAAATATAAATGAAAGTAGCGTTCATGCGTACGTACGGATCACCGTCTCCATGAACGGTGCATTTTATTTCTTATCACCAAATGTAATATATTATTATAAATATAAATATATACTTGATATATATGATATATATGATATATAAATCATTAATATAATTCTATAGATAATTGACTTTTAACCACATGATCAACTTGTAATTATAAGAAGATCATTTTTGACTCAAGTACCATATATTGAAAAAACAACTAATATTAACATAAATGATTGCATAATGATTATAACATGGTATTATGTGATATAAAATGAATAATAAACTTGAAAAGGGTTCTTATTTAAGTATAAATTAAATTTAGTTTATTATTCAGTAGATTAAAGAACGAACTGGTCAAGTTGGACACGAGGTAAGGGACATCCTCTCAGTCTAATTTCATTGAGGGGTATTTTGTTTTACCCAATAAATTCTTTTATACACTTTATAAACACCTTTGATATTTCATTTCATTCAAAGGGAAAAATTTTCTACAAGGAGTTTTAATAAATTACAAAAAAATAATGTTTCTTTTAACATACACAGTGACAATGAAGTTTCCGCCACCACAAGTATTATTTGATCTTTTCATTTCATTGACAAGATATAATGTTTTTAAATGGAAAATAAATACCATATAATCTTTTATGTAATTTGGTATTAAAAATGGTTTTGATAATTTATTTTTTATGTCAATATATTTTAATGATATATTGTGATTGAAATGTGTAAATTTTATCTTTCCTTTATGTTTTTTATGTGTTATGAATATGTTATGGTTTTTGGAAATTTTTTACGTATACGGGTGGTTTCATGATAATCCTAGGGAGGGTGAGACCAAGATTTCTCTCCAATGCATTGGGTAATGTGATGGAGGTAAATGTAATTTTTTCACTTTATAGATTTAGAGAATATACGGTGATGGGTATTCAAAATGTGACTCCCTATGTAGTTATGATAGATACAATGTAATTATTATATGGATGCCACATGTTAACTTTATGATTTTTGTTTTCTATTTGTCACACATAAATCTTATGATTTCATGAGGAATGATAATGATATTATATTATTTATGTAATGATGAACTAATGTTTTATTTAATTGTTTTATTATCATTACAGATATTTTTATGCTCATCCCATGTTTTGAAATGTTTTTTACAGGACTTAATGATGATTAGGGTCAATGATGGGATCATTGAAAAGTCATGATGTCTAAAACATGGGACTAGATATGACTTTTTTATAGTATTTATATTATAAAAAAATATAAACTGAGTAGAAGTGTATACCTTGTAATTTTTGAGATGTAATATAATTGATATGGCCTAATTATCTGAAACTCTATACCCGAAATGATCCTCAATGTCAATTATTCATTTAATTCATGATTATTTAATGTTTAAGTTCAGGTACTTATTGTTGGTATCTGAGGTCAGTTTAGATAACATTGGGAGTTAGGATATTGTTAAATTTATATCCATAAATTAATTTATGTTAATATTGAAATGATATAGCATTTTCAGATTACTATGTTTCTACAACCAAGATATTTCCATGTTCAGAATGGTTTTCCATAGAGGAAACATGGAAACTTGGTTAGGATGTCATCATGAGGAATAAAACATTCCAAATCAGAAATCTCATATGGTTGGAATCAGAATTGAATAGTTTTTTTAAGTGATGGAATAGTTGACTCAGGCTATAAATAGTGGTGGTATATATGCACTTGATTATTCAGATCAACCATAAAGGAAAATTTCAGTAGTGGGGCATTTCATGAGGCTACATCCCCCATAATTCATTGGATCATCTGACCATGTGCTAGATGAATATAGGATTAAAGAGCTGGAAAATATTTTCAATGTCATGGGGTGTTCAGAACATTGAAAAGATAATGTCGATGCTTACTGTTTTAAAGGTGATGCTGATCTGAGGTGGTTGATGGGGAAAATATTAGTGATATTGAGAATATTTATTATCTTGATTGGGATGAATTCAATGGTATGTTTCATGATAATTATTTTTTTAATACAGTTCATCTTAGTATGGGAAAACTATTATTGTAATTAAGGCAGGAGGATGACTCATTGGATACTTATAAAGAAAAATTCACTCTACTAGAATGGCATGCTCCAAATTTCTTATGAGATCATGATGTTAAAATCAACAATTTTTACTTAGAATTAATGCCAAATTATCAAAGGGCTTTAGCATCTCATGAGTTCAAAAGTTATGAAAAAACTTTTTTGATGTGCGGTGAAGGTGTAAATAGATATTTCAATGATCAAGTGTTCTTTGACAAAAAACAAAATAAGAGGTCAAGGTGGCAGATGAAAGGGAAGAACTCTTAAAAAAATATGATGGTAAGAAACATAAGATTACATTTTTTGAAAATTGTGGAAAGGCCATGGTGGAGAATGACTTGAATTTTTTTAAGTGCTACTGATGTGGTAGAATGGGACATAAGTCTTATAATTGCACTGAAAAAGATCAGGTTAATGGTAATACAAAATATAATTTACAGTCAGTAAAATGTTTTAAGTGAAATGAAATGGGTCGTTATAAAAATGAGTGTCCAATGAAGAACTCAACTGGGGGAAAGAAGATAGACTACAAGAAAAAAGGGGTGGTGAAATACTTTTCAACTACTTCAGAAGATGTTGGGCCATCAAATGAATTGGTATCAGGTATAATTGTTATTTTTTCAGATTATGCCAATGTGTTGTTTGATTCAGTGTCTACACATTCTTTCATTTCTAAGAATTTTTCTAGTAAATTGGGAATTCCATATCTAGATATGAATCCTGAACATATGGTAAAAACAACTGGAGGAAATATTGAGACAAAAAAATTATAATAACCTTCATGTCCTTTGTGTTGAAAGAATCTACCAGAAACCTTATTGCTTACCTCTATAACAGTTAACTGTTATTTTGGGTATGGATTTGGATTTCTATTTATCATGAGAATATTGACTACAGAACTAAAGAGGATTCTTTTCAGAAATAATTTTAGTTTGTGTTCAAGAATTAACCCTTACTTTTGAAAACATATCTGGAAGCTGAGACATAAGTAAAAGATGGAAATGAATGTTACCTTGAACATATTGTTGAAAACAAAAACAAATATTCAGATTAATTATGTGCCAGTGGTAAATGAGTACCCTGATATTTTTCTTGATGAGCTTACTAGTATTATACCTGACTGAGAAGTTGAATTTACTATTGATTTAGTTCTTGATACTAAGCCAACTTTAAAACAACTTTATCGAATGGCTCAAATTTAACTTTTAGAGTTAAAAAAGAAATTGCATGAGTTATTAGATTAAGGATTCATTCAACCTAGCACATCACCATGGGGTGATCTTGTCTTGATTTTCAAAAAGAAATATGGTTCAATGAGGATTTTCATTTATTATAGTGCATTGAATAACATCACTATTATGAAAAATTATCATTTTCCTCATATCGATTATGTGTTTGATCATCTCCATGGATCTCAGTATTTTTCTATGATTTAATTGAGTCTGGGGTACCATCAGTTGAAAATAAAGGATGAATACATTCCAAAGACCACATTTTGTACTATATTTGGCCATTATGAATTTGTTGATATGCCTTTTGGGTTAACCAATTCACCTGTTGTATTCATGGATATTATGAATAGAATTTTTTGTGTGTTATTGTATAAGTTTTTGGTTTTGTTTATTGATGATATTTTGATTTATTATAAAATTAAATAAGAGAATGAAAGTCATTTATGTGTTTTCTTACAAACCATGTTTGAAATGAAAACATTCGGGAAATTCAGAAAGATTGAGTTCTTGTTACAAAAAATTCTATTCCATGGTCACATTGTTTCAAAAAATGGCATAACTATTGATCCTGCTAAAACGAAATTTGCTAAAGAATGGCCAAGACCAAAAAAAATTGAATTAGATCCATAGTTTTCTAGGATTATGAGGTTATTACCAGAGGTTTTTTGACAATGTTAAACTGTTATCTAGTCCAATGACTATGTTAACACTAAATGGTGATATGTTCATTTGGAAAAAATAATGTTATGATTGTTTTCAGGAATTGAAAAGAAGATTACTGAATGCTCCAGTTTTGGCACTGCCTTCTAGAAATAGTGACTTTTTTATTTACAGTGATGCTTTTTTGAAAGGGAATGAAGGTGTCCTTATGCAGAATGATCTGGTAATTTCTTGTTCTTCACATCAGTTGAATCCCCATGAGTTAAATTACACTTGACATGATTTGGAATTAGCTACGGTTATTTTTTCATTAAAAAAATTGGAGGCATCATTTGTATGGAGTAAAATGTGGAATATATACTGACCAAAAAAATTTAAATTATATATTCAATCAAAAAAAATTAACCTGAAAGAGAGGAGATGTATAGAATTAATCATGTATTATGATTGCAGGATCCTTTATCATCCAGGAAAATCAAATAAAGTGGTTGATTCATTGAGTCAAAAAAGTAATTCTTCATTAACTATGATATGTATAGAATGAGATCATTTGGTTTTTGTTTTGATGAACTTTTGAATAGAAGTTTTTGGTATAAGAAGATCATCTGTTTTGTTTCAGGTGTTAGTGAAATCATATCTATTATACAGAATTAAGAAAGCGCAAAAGGAAGACAGTGAGTTACAGAAATGCTGGAGTTGGTTCAGAAGGTTAAGTTACCAGATTTTAATGTTGATAATGATTGTGTTTTTAATTTTGGAAAGTGATTATGTGTTCCTTGTTATTCACAATTGAATAAAGAGTTATTATGTGAAGATTATCGTTCTCTGTTTTCAGTTTATCCTAGAAGAACAAAGATGTACAGAGTTCTTCGAGAGTATTACTATTGAGATGGAATGAAAAGAGATATTGCTGATTTTACTACGAAGTGTTTGACTTTTCAGTAGGTTAAATCACATCTACAGCTACCAAAAGGGATTCTTCAGTCTTTATTGGTTCTAGAGTGGAAATGGGAAAATATATCCATGGAATTAATTGTGGTATTACAAAAGACATCTCAAGGTAATACTTTAATCTGGGTTATTGTTGACCAATTGAATAAATCTGCTCATTTCCTTCTTATTTGAGATACTTTGTCTCTAGATAAACTTTCTTAGTCATATGTTAAATAGATAGTCAGGTTGCATGGTGTTCCCCTCTCCATTGTATCTGATTGTGATTCCAGGATTACTTCTAACATTTGGGATGGTCTTCAGTAGTCGTTGGGTAAAAAATTAAATATTAGTACATGTTTTCATCCTCAATAAGATGGGTATTCAGAATGAACAATTCATACCTTGGATGATATGTTATGTGCTTGTTCACTAGATTACTAGGGATGTTGGGACTAGTATATTTATTGGGTTTAATTTTCTTATAATAACATTTTTCATTCTAGTATGCAGATGGCTCCATTTGAGACATTATATTGAAAGTGCTATCGAATACTATCTTTTTGGGATGAAGTAGGTGAAAGGAAGCTGATGGGACCAGAATTGGTAAATTTTATTGTAGAAAAGGTTCAGTTGATTCAATAGAACATGAGAATAGCTCAAAGTAGGATGAAAAGTTATGCAGATAATCTGAGGAAGGATCTTTCTTTGTGGTTGGTGATCATGTCTTCCTCAATGTTTCTCCAAGGAAATGTATGATGTGTTTTGATAAGAAGGGAAAGTTGAGTCTGAGTTTTATTAGACCTTTTGAAATCCTAGAGAAATTTGGATCACTTTCCTACAGATTGGATTTACCTCAATGTTTTTCCTAGGTACACAATGTTTTTGATGATTCAATGTTGAGAATGTATATGCCACATCTATCTCATGTTTTAATTCCAGAGGTATTTTAGTTGGAATAGAATCTCTCTTATGAGGAACAACTAGTCCAGATTCATAACAATATAGAGAATGTGTTGTGGAATAAGGTAATACATCAGGTAGAAGTTTAGTGAAAAAACAATATGATTGAAAATTCAATGTGGGAATTTGAAAATGCTTTGTGGGATAAATACCCACACTTATCTGATATGTGAATAGAATTGCAGGGAAGTAATTCCAAAAAGGGGGGAAGGATGTGACATCCCAGCCAAATAATGAATATAACATTTTTATATTTATTAATTTTTCCAGTTAAATATTAATTTTACATTAAAGGGTATTCTTTGTCTGATGGAATACAAGATACACAACATCAAGGTTATATGGAATCTTATGTTGCACATAACATTGGGTCATACTAATAATTAATAACATAATATTATTTTAAATGGTAGTTAACACAGAGCCATTGTATTGGAGGGAATAGAAAAAACTAACTACAATATTAATATAAATTTTTGTTAAATTTTATTATATATATCCAAAAAATTTAGAGGTATAAAATAATAAAAATATGATTTCAAGCATAAATACTCTAATATTCATTAAATGGTTGATGTACTGCCTTTTGATGGTGAACCCACATTAAATCTAATATTATTCACTCTTATAAGTTCTATTTGACAAAATAAAAACCTTATTTATAATAAGGACATAAAAATGTACTTTGGGTAAATTGTTGGTTTTTCATAAAAGACATTATTTAATTAATAGTGAAAAATATTGTATTTTAATTCAATATTGCCTTTTAATCTAATTTATTTATAAGGATTGATTATCTTTTTAAATTGTTTGAAAGTGTAATTATGTTATGTATTTACCATTTAATCCAATTTTGGTCAGTGGAAGTAATTTCACATTGAAATTGGTCATAAATAAGTTTCAATCTTTTGATAGTTATTTGTTCTAAAAAACATGCTTTTTGTTTTGACAACAGGAATTAATTATATATAAATTTCAGCCACATATATGATTTGTATTTAGAAAATTTAATTCCTTATTTGGAATAAAGAGGTCCAAATTGTGTAAATAGGTATCTTTTATTTGTAGACATTATGAATATTTACGTCAGTAATAATTTGATTTTCCATGGTAATAGTGTAAATCTGGTAAATAAGTGTAACAAAATAATATTATAATAATATATAATTACCCTGAAATCGGACCAAATCCTATTGGTAGATACATTTCGGACTTTGGTCATCCTTGGGTCAATTTTGGGACCCCATGGAGCCACATGGGAGTGATAATGACACTTAATGTTAATAAATTTAAAGAAAAGACAAAAAGGACATAAAAAAATATCTTTTAGTAAACCAATTTTAACATAGGGTTATATAAGTTATATTTTTTACAATAAATATTATTTTAAGTGTAAAAATATTTCCTACATCATTGTCTTTTTTATAATTTTTAGAGATCAAATAAATAAAATTATTTAAGACACAATAGTGATGTAGGGTTTACCTCATTAATAAAATATTTAAATAAATAAGTTTATAAATATTAAGAAAATATCCAAAACATGTCAAATTCATTTATGATAATTTTATTAAGTAAACGAGTCATCTAATATTTGAATTTAATAAGTTTTCGACTTTTAGAAACAGAAAATCATTATATAATAAAATAATATTTTCACTCTTTCCTAAAGAGTCCCTCCTCCCACTTATAAAATGCCCTAAACTCAAAACCATTACCCAGACATCTCATGCCTCAGGTTTATCCATACACTAACCAAATAAGCTCTCAAGATCCCTAAATTTGACCTAGAATCCATAACATATGCAGAAGGCACTTAAAAAACCCTTTTGTTTCAAACCAAAGGGAGTTACCTAAATTAAAGGTAACCGTTTATCTTAAATGCATTTCATTTATTTTACTTATCCAGACCCTAAACTCTTATTATTCATTTATTTTATAACAAAACCAGTATCCTCAATATACTTTTATGTTTTTATGAAATTTATTAAAACTACACTTACAGACACCTCCATCTAATGGGTAAAGAATATATTGTTTCTGTGGATGGAAAACTAACACCTCAAGAAATGATGATTGTTCAATTATCTCCTAAAACCACTCAAGGTTGAAAATAACATGGCACTATATTTATATATGATATATTATATTTTTATGTTTTCTTTATGCTTCTATTTTTTCATTTATATCATACCATTATAGATTCTATAATGGGTAAACATGATAATTTTATTTGAGAAAATGCAGACTACCGCCCCCTCAAAGTGATATGACTCTTTAATGTCATTTGTGGGACATATAAAGGATGGATTTAATGATATTTTATATGATATAATACTTTAATTATAATATAATTATATATAATTATGTTTTAATTTCATTAAAATACTAAATATAAATGAATGTAGCATTCATGTGTACGTACAGATTATCATCTCCATAAACGGTTGATGTCATTTATTATCTCCAAATGTTATGTAATATTATAAATACATATATATAATAGATATATATGATATATAAGATCTATAAATCATGAATATCAATCTGGAGATAATTTTCTTTTGTCCGCATGAACAACTTGTAATTATAAGTAGTTCATTATTGACTCAAGTACCAAATATCGACAAAACAACCTTTTTTAACTAAAATGATAACATAATGTTTATAAAATTGTAATAAGTGATATAAAAGGAATATTAACCTTGATTTAATGATATATTGAATGTATAAATTAACTTTCTTTTTTTATTCAAGAGATTAACAACAAATTGGTCAAGTCGGACATGAGGTAAGGGACTTCGCCTCAATATCCTTTCATTGAGGCATATTTTTTTATACATCACTTCATTTATACAATGTATATATACCTTTGAAATTTCATTTAATTCAAATGGAATAATTTTCTATAAATATTTTTAGTAAACGACAAGAAAAAAATGTTTCTTCTTTAGGTACAAAGTGACAACGACCTTTCTGTCATCATGAGTATTATTTGATCTTTTTGATTCTGTAACAATTCGTAATGTTTTTAAAAGGGAAATAAATACCATATACACTTTTACCTATTTAGTTATTGAATTTTTTTTCTGATAATGGATATGTTATTTCAAGTATTTCAATGTTGTATTTTGAATGAAAAGTTGAAATTTTATCTTCCCTTTATTATTTTTTATGTGTTATGAATCTATTATGGTTCTGGGGAATTGTTAACATATATGGGTGCTTCTATGATAATCCTAGGGCAGGTGATCCCGAGATAGATCTCCAATGCATTGGGTAACATGATGTAGGTAAATGTGAATTTTTCTTCTAAGAGACATATGGATTATACTGTGATGGGTATTCCAAATGTTATTCCCTATGTAGTTGTGATAGCTACAATGTAAGTATGATATAGATTCCAAAAGTTACCTTTATGATTTATGTTTTCTATGTGTGATTCAAAAATATTATGATTACATGAGTTATGTTAAAGAACTTATGTTATGTATGTAATGATGAACTAATGTTTCTATTCTTTGTTTTATAACCGTTACTATGTTTTTATGCTCATCCGAATTTTTGAAATATTTTTAAAAGGACTTAAAGATGAATAGGATCAAGCATGGGATCAAAGAAAAATCATGATATCTAAAACACTAGACTAGAAATTACCTTTTTTAATAGTTTTTATTTTATAAATAAAATGGAAACTTAGTAGAAGTGTCTACCTTGTAATTGTTGAGATGTAATGCAATAGTTATGTCCTATTTATCTAAAACTCAAAACCTGGAAAGATCATGAATGTGAATTATTCATTTAATTCAACATAATATAATGTTTAATGCAAGGTACTTATATATATTATGTTATAATTGTAAGAATAATATCTTACTGATATTACTCAATGCATTATACAATTTTTGTAATCTAATAATTGAATCGATTCTTGTGTCCACATATGAGGATGGTGTGAAAATGGGGCTACACACTTCACCTCACGACCTCGATAGAAAAATCAACTAGTGGTGACAAACTCTATTTTAATTTCTCTAGGGTGACTACCAGATAATACCCCCACTTAGTAAAATAGATCACTCTCTGGGAATCAACTATTAATAAGTCTAAAAATTGTCTTCCCTAAATAGGGAAATCAATAAAAAATTCAACAAATTGGAAACTGAGAATATAAATAACGTTTATCTATAAATGGAATAAAATAAAACATCAATTATTATTTCCTCATGTGGAATATGTTTCAGTAAATATCATATAGTTCACTCAACTCATTCTCGAAAGATGATGTACATGATTAAGAGAGAAGCTATAGTATCTTCATTTTCTGTAGTATGGGATAATACCTAGATCATATATTTGGGTACATTTTTAATTAATATTTCCCTTAAAAATAAGATAATATTTTACTTAGGCATGAAAATAGAAGAATGGGAGAAACCCCATTCAATTTGGTTTGTGGAATTTTTACATTAACCACCCATTTAGATGAAATCTATATTTTCCAGTTTGGTGGGATACTATGAAATGAGGTGTCCCATTTGTTTATGTCTCATATACCATTTCACATAGAAGGGGAATGAACAATTGTTTTTGATTATTCCCTCAAAGTGACTCTTTTCCATGAATCATGAATAGAATCTGGGAAATGAGGGTGGAGGTCTTGTAAATGTTACCAAATACCCCCATATCAATCAACTTCTAAAATGAATGAAAAAATGAATTATGAATCACTGAAATTCATTGGTCTCATTCCTATGGATTATGAAAATAATATTGAAAATGTAGAGGAGAATGGATTGGAATGTTCAATGTTGAAATTGGTCCATACTCGAAAAAATAAAGGAGGTGTTTGTATCCAAATCCAAATACATTCTCTAAATATGGAGATTTTTTAACAAATCCATTTTTACCTCCTAAATAAAAATCTTCCAATGAAAATGGAAAAAGATAATATGCAAATGAACTACCTTTATAAGTGGTTAAACACCTCACAATTGAAGAATTATTCATAATGAAGGAGGAATAAATGAAATAATTGAGAATACACAATGCAAAATTTCTCTAAGACACCATTCCTTTGGAATATGCTCTACGAGCATAGTCTCCACCCAAACATCCAATCATTATAAAACAAAAACGTGTTTCATCATAGTGAATAATATAGATTAGGGAATTTCACACAGACCTATTCCCAATACATTTGTTTATCTAGGCCTGATAATGGATGAATATCAAGAATTATATCCATTCGACAGACAACTTGGATGAATATAGGAGAAACCTAAAAATATTCCCCAAGTCAAATATATGCCACTAATATTTTCTGACACAGTATATAATTCCAACCTTTTTACAACATTTATTTATTATCATGTGTATCCAATAATTCATAATGGTTTAATCAACAACATTAAATCATTGAAATATCTATTGGAAGCTATAGTAGATGTTCGTACACCGTATATCTGTAACGGAAACCATACCCAGAATGGGTGATCGATATCCTTCCCGTGAACAATTTATAGAGACCTACATTACCAATATTCATTAACATCAGATACATGGAATATAATCTATCACACATTTTAACCTGTTGTGGTACCATAAGGGGAACACCCCCCCCCCTCACACACAAAAAAATCAGTGAAACACGGATTCTTCATTCAAACTATGCCAGGGAAAACATTCTTTTAGTACATTAATTTTCTAGATCGATCAATCATGTGAAAGGAAAACCTTTGTCGAAAGATTATATATTTTTTAATTTCAATTCTAAAAAATGAAATAATATGTGACCTCTAAAATTAAAAATAATGGGATATTGATAAGGTCTTGGATTTCATTTAATTTTGGAATTGAATGACCTACTACCTAACCCTACAAAAACCCTAATAGTATTTGATATATCGTTTTCAAAAAAAACCTTCACAAATATTTTTTAATTCCAGTAATTTTAATGAGATATATATAACAATTTTATAAAAACTCATTAATTATTAAATGAATGGGTGATTCTCTAAAAGGAACTATGCTCAAGTCTCACACAACTTATTTGGTCCTGGTGAAAAGAGATGTAAATAAAAAAATCATCACCAATAACATGTAATAAATCCTCTATGGAAGATAAAACTCCAAAACCAACACCATATCACGTGAAAACACTAGGGAATCAACAGAAACTTCTACCACATCAGGATGAGAATATATGACTATACTGGAATTAAATAATTGTGAAAATGAATAATGATTATTTGATCTGAGATGAGATGGTTTGTGGTTTCTTTATAGTAGATATAGAATGTAAATTGAAGGAATTTACAGAGACCTAGAGGACTAATCAATTAGGATTTTCTGAATAGCCATATTATTCCCAATTTCACCAAAATATGCAGTGCTCCATTCATGAATGTTTCATATTCAATGATATCCTACAGAAAATGGTGGACTTTGGGAAGGTAATGTTTGGGAAAAGGCCATAAAAATTAACATATGTTTTTTTACTATTCATGATGAATGAGGTGAATGGAAAAATGTTTTTATAAATTAATAGATGAAATACTATGATTATATAACATGAAATAAAATAAAATAAATACATTGAATAATCTAAAAAATAGTTTTAGCAGGAAAATATACCCCCAAAAATTTTCGCAATGACAAAGTTGAATCCATCGGCATAATAATATCCCAAAACCATGTCCATCAAAAAGACACATATCTAGAATGGTAGATAAAATATTAATGAATAATAACCTATTAAAATGATAGTAGTGTCTATGTAACCCTCAAATTTTATTCCCCCAGGTTTTAAATAATGTGTTCTACCCAACAAAATGATACCGTTAGGTGTAGTTATCCAGACAAAACTGAAGAATTTATCTTTATTTCCACTAATTTCATTTATCAAATGGTTCCCTTATCTAATGATGAGTATTGATATTGACCCACATTCTCCTCAACCAACTAAGGAACCATAGGATGGTTCCATCAGGGATGAGGTTATAGGGGATGATATAGTCATTGTTGAAACAAAATTTATAGACACACCCCTACTTGGAATATCATTTTTATACAAACTAACAGAAGAGACCTCTAGTGAGTTTAAAATTAGTAGGGATACACTTGAATATGAAAAAATATTCCCTAAATCTATCACTCTACAAAATCAATCATAATATTTACCATTTTCCAGTCACACCCTACAAAAAGAAAAAGTTATTTAGAAAAATCACAAAAGTATATGAGAACCATTAACTCATGATTGATGTAATATTCTATCAACAACTAGAAGATCATCCCCAAAATATCGTGTGAGTGTGCATCCCCATTCTAGGAAGAATAAGCCTTTTAAGAAAGAAGTTTAAAATATTGATGATATTATCTTTGGTTCTCACCATTGTTTCCTTCATTAATGTCATTAGTTTATAAAATGTCCTTATAGAATAACTCAAAGTGGAATTATGAATCCCCCACGAGTTTGAATAATAGGTTTCTGCTGGTGATATCTATCATCCAGACACCAATCCTTCAAAATTTCACATTGTCATCTCTTTTACATATCAAGACAATGATTCCATTACACATGATACATAAAACCCATTTATGTATCTGGAAGGATAAACCATAGTGATTTTTATGGGATTCATTTGACAATGATTTAGGAATGAATCTGATTCCATCATAGACACTTCACCATCTGGGCTACAACAATAATAACCTAGCACCATCATCCCTAATTGTACATGACTATGTCAAAAGAGATCCTAATCATTGGGGAAAAATTAAACATAAGTCCTAGTTTAGTAACCTTTTTTCTGAGTAATGATTTAATGATGTTTAGAATGTTTCAACATTTACATTTTTCTATGAAGGCATTAGTTGAATCAATTCATTAAAATCCATTTTCCTTAAAATTTTTCCATAAAAAATTACATTAATGGAGAAATAAGGACAACACAAACCAATAACGCTACATTAGAAATGAATGTTTCACATTATATAGATGTAGTATTCTATAACCTGGAAGGGAAAAGGGATCCTGGTTGATGGTACTGGTTGATTCACCACCCTAAATAATCTAGATATGATCCTGGTCCACCGTTTCAAAAAATATAGAGATATGTACATGTTACCCACCAATCAGGTTGAGCTTATGAGTCCATATTAAGATGGTTATTTCACAAATTTCATTACATGCTCCATGATGTATAAGCCTAACAATGATGAAAATACAATGGAATTTCTATACAATAAAAAATGATTAGATGAAAATTCCATCATTCCATAATCTATTCTTCAAGAAATAACCACCTCATTAGCCAAGTCACAAAAGGTTTTCATGTTCTAGGGTAAAGAGAAGATACTCATTACCTACACCTCATATATCCCCAAAAATTTCAAAAATATCCCATATTCTTATCTATGTCAATGAAACATTCTTCATATTTGGAATATCAAAACATCACCCACATTCCTTTATCTGATGAATCCCCTTAAAAACATTTTCCCCCTATGAACAATGATTAAGAACATGAGAAATAGGATGAGTATGAGGACATTAAGGATGCCCCTCCACCATTTTAAAGGGGTTTCATTACCACCATTAATGAAATAAAAAGGATGAATATGTGTATATAAAAGAGAAAACTTCAATATTTGATCATTGTGTCCTTTTCTTCCAAATAAGAAGAGGTATATACCACCTTTATGAATCATCAACGGGATGTACATTCCTAGAGATAAATGGAAAAGATAGGGATTGGTCCAAAGAGAGCCACCATCACATGCACCTACATTATGACAAACCATGATATAAGTTCCTAGCCAAAATGGCACATATGAATAACACTATACAAATTTAATCTCTATATAACATTTCCATTTGTAAACCATTATTTAGGAGGTCCAATACCAAAAATTTCTAGCCTATATAGTCCCTATACAAAAATATAATGAAAACATTAGAGTCTATATGAATTTTTGAGAACCCAACTGGAACAATCAACAGGAAAATTTCACATTTTTTATCTCAGAGCTACAGATTTATGCAATGAAATGACATTATACCATCTCCATTATGGATGGATATTGGGATATAATAAAATCTAAATTTTCCAAAAATTTGAAAATTCCACCACATTCAAGGCCCCTTACAGAGTATTTTTTTATCATTCAATGACCTTTAACATGAATAATGTCAGTCAATTGTGTAATATTTCCAAGCCTTGTATCATCAAACCTATTAGATGGTTGTTTTTTAGAATATATTGTTGAGGATCTAGTGGTTAAATAATGAGAACACTCTAACAACCTGGATTATCTTGAAAGCATCTTCAAAAAAAATTAGCATAATCTAAAAATGAACCACTAGAAATGTTATTTAGGAATTTACTCATGGATATTTCAGGGATTAATTAATTCCATCACTACATTGAAATTGACTCTGAGAAGAAGTTATCCATCTCTATCATATTACATCCTCCAACCCTCAATGAGTTGAGATGAATTAATGAAAAAAATTCATATATTCAATGATTTATAGCCAATATGGTAGGAAAATGTTTAACACTCACCATTTTGATGAAAAGAGTGTCACATAACATTTAAATGTTAATTTTTTTGGTGAATTATAAAGTCTAAATTGATATCTATTGATCCCACTAGTGTCCATGCCTCTTTTTCAAGGAAGAGAAATCATTTTTATGTGATATCTCTAAAGTGATCATTGAGTTCCATCATTACAAAAAATATTGATGTCGAGATGGGAAACATAATTTATTATCTCATATGAACAATGATCAAGGTTGAGGCTCATTATTTAGTTAATGAGATGATTTTTCTTGAAATAATCTTTACAATTCAGAAATTGAGGCATTACTAGAATCATTGTGATGTCTGTTTGGACTCTAACAACAAACCTCTCAAAAACATAATGATCCATTAAATGTTTTCATTGAATCTATCATAACTGGAGGTCATCCTATAGTAGTTTCTTCATTCAATTTCTACTTTTTAAATCAAATAAAGTCCATGATTTGGAAGACTAACTTTTAGGTAATCCCTATATAGAAACAAAGTTGATAGATACACATATACCCAATAAATATATATTCTATATTCAAGAGGGACCATATGTATGGGAGATGTATTTTTATGGAATATCAATAAGATGAACATAGAAAAATATGGAAGACCCAATATAAAAAAATGTTAGGATAGGGGTTTCTTACATATCCATAGAAACGGATGTCCTACCTAACTCCCTTCTACTATCAAAAGGGTGAATGAATAATGAAGAATAATAGCATGATCTCATTGAAGGGATAGATATAAAACAACTATACTAGTAAATCACATGATGATAAACGTATATTCATAATTTGATATCATGAAGGTCAATAATGATTATGAAATAAAAAAATAAGATTTTATCCAATTACATGATTATGTATAGATATTCCTTCCCATTTTTCATTTGTTGAATGGATGAAATTGTACCATATATTTCTTCAAAAAACAAGTACGTAAATTACATTCTCAGTGAAAAATATTTTTTCTCTAAGTGGTATAGTTTCACACCGCACAAAGAAGTTGGATAATAAAATATTATCACCTTTTCTGGGGCCAACATTGTTATCGGATTTGGTGTCACTCATACAATAATGATGAACAATGACACCAATTTCTATTCTGCTGAGTTATAGAATCTACATGAGGTCAATAACATCAAATAAAATCATTAATTCATATATCATGAACTGTATAATGAATAGATAAAGAACTTAAATAAGTACCTATAGAATATACTCCAAAATATTGTCGATATGGATGCAAATTATTAACTAGATAATCATCTTCATTACTTGTTGTATTAATATACCAAAACATTCCCTACAACAAAAGTGACCCCATAATCATTAGAATGCATATAAAGGATGTAGTACCCATAAAGGAACAGTTTACCTCACTCTTCATCTCCATCTATGACAAAACATACCTAGATGAAGAATCCTAGGAATGGTCGGATGAATTGGAGTGACTAGATGAGAAAATGTTGCATACCTTGAATCATTTGGATATCCACCAAAAATTGATTTTATGATACTTAAGACAAAATTTTATTCTCTAATCATTCTTTAAGGAAGATATAATTTTAGTTTCCAAGACTCTCATATACCTGAAATGAATACCCTAAATAAGGAACCCAAATTGGAGGGTCCTTATACCGTACACAATGTCTACTCCAACAGATCATATTCATTTATCTTGATGGATGGACAGAACATGTAGCACCTACAAACACTAGGTTCCTAAATAAATATACTATGTAATCACATTACCCTAATCTAATTTGTAAAAAGGTTTAAATAAATAGTCATACTTTTTCATGTGACCTAAAAATGGGTGACTTGTCATCCATGTAAAAATATGACAAATTGTGTGACACTAAAATACTAACCACATGATATAAAAATAGATGGTTCCTTAAATACTAGGTGTTTATTAATTATAGTTGTCACATGATACATATTTATTCTTTTTCTTACTGCCCTAGTGCCAATCATATATTTCCCCCAAATCGTAAGATGGTTTTCACCAATATTTTTCCTCATGGCATATTTTCAAGTTGAGTTTTTGAATATTTTTTATACATTATATCATAAATCAGATAAAAAAATGAATCACTAACAATAATGCATGAAAATAAACTGCATGACACAAAAATATTCATTATATGGAAATAAACTACGTAGAACCTTTATCCCAATCCCTTGAAGTTATCCTAATTTGGGAAAGTACTTGCGGCATGATGTTCAATTTCATGGTAAACATCCATAAAAACAATATTAAACTAATGTTGGGATCTATGTCACAGACATTGGAAGCCTCATGTCAAAAATTTTACATGTTAATGTCTTCTCCATAATTGAAAAGGCCTCCAAATTTTGATTTATACCGGTCCATGATCAAGAATTACAAGTGGAATGATTACATTCATCATCGAATCTGTAGTGTTTCTTGGATCCCTTATCTTAGGTCCATCTACGATAATTACCCCACACATCATATGGGTCAATCCAATGAGATGAGCCTTCAAGTATAATGTTTGTGTTGATTCATGTTATCAAATTATATGTAATGCTTCCGGGATCACTAAATCTAGGTCCATCTAAAATAACGAAGGGGATCAATTCCCCCCTCTGTGTATGGGATACACTTGTGTAGAAATTTACCCATTATATAAGAACATATTTATTTATTACCATAAAGGCGGGATATATAGAAAAGCCTGAGTAATTTTTCCTAGGTTTAGCCCCATAGTCAACAAGTCATTACATCCTTTCCCTTGGGCATCATGACAGCGACCCCAAGGAAATTTTACTTGATATTATTTATGGTAAATGGTCCAACTAGACATTTTTTCATGTTTTTTTGTCAATAATTGTACAGATAATAACTATTAATATATTTTCACACCATAATAAGTGGTGTTTTACAACTACAAAATGAATAATTTCACAATGGAGAACTTGGAATTCCTCATGAGACCATGTATGAGTGGAATCAATGACAATATATCGAGTAAATGAAATTGGATTTCATATTTAGTCATTATTACATGACCTTAAAAACGTTATGCATGTGGACCTTACCGCAAGATGAGAAATTTCATGGAACATTTTTTATGTTGGAACATATAAATCTATGTAAAAATTCAATCCATAGTCAAGTAGATCATAGTATTCGGTGATGGTTTCCCAACACACATTATCTTGTGAACTACTTATGTCTTCATATATATAATCATAGGATATGTTGTAACACCTATATATCTAATCCTAGGTATAGGAATAACAATGAAAAATCCCCCCACTCTTCGTGCAGGTTAGTTTATCATGGGGAACTGTTACTAAAACAAAATACGACATGACACTCAATATAATGATATATGTAGTGATTTACAAATATTACATCCTGGTCCTACAAAGAAAAAATATAAACTCCATATTCATAAATTTTTATAACATTTTTTTGGTGGAATAAATATTCCCCCTTGTTTGTGAGACTGATCATATATCACATTGTCTTAAGAGTTTCGATAAAGAATTTATTACATGATAAAGGGATATAAATTTAAATCCTTATTACTATGATCCTTTTTGTAGTACCATAAATATCACACCAAAAGTACATACTACATTATATTTAACTTCAAATATGATGTTTGTTCATTAAAAACATGTGGCTTGGAAGCTTCCATAACATTATAAATAGTGACACCAAGGACATCAATATAGGTTCTACCTGAAATATTTCATTTTAAAATATGGAATCTCACATCCTTGCCCCATAAAAGTAATCTATACACTACCTCAAAAACATTGTGTGGATTTATTCTAATTCCAATGATATTTGTAGTTACACATAGGCCTCATGTACTGGTCACATCTATATGTTAATGACAAAAATCACCTCATCTCATGCATACAAACAATGATATATGCAAGTGATCTTATTGTGGGTTCCATTATTCAGGGTCCATAAAGGAAATAGATATATCCCCTACTATATATGAGTTCTATTTATTTTGGGAACTTTATTCCTCATGTCCAATCATGGTCTGAATACTTCTTATTTACTCATATATAATCCTTTCACTGAACCTACTATATTTTCTAGGGAATTTTAGATCTCCATAATATTTCTATGTCCAATGGTAATTGAGGATTAGTGTTATGGGTAGCCCATTGTTTTACCATGCATGATACCCCCCATTTAGAGTTTCAAAAATCATCCACAAAATTCTTGTCAAACAAAGGAAAATTTATCCTCTAGAGAGACCCCTTGTTTATCTGTAATCCCCAATGTTATTTTTTACCTCATAATTTCTATTGATCCTATAACCACATATAAAAATGGCTTAAATGTTAACTCCTCATATTTAAGGCACGTCAGAACATCTTGGACTGATTAACCTTTCAGTACACATTGTTTCTATAACATATGGTCACATCCATACGATCTAAAATTTCAAGACCCATTTCCATCCTAGTTATATGACATTAAACAACATGACATTGTATTCATGATATGATTTTAAAATTTATTCTTATCTTATGTAACAAGAATAAGAATCCCTGAGAAACCATATCCAGAAGCAACGTATCATAAAAACTATATTCCCCATATATGGTGATTCCCCAAATGCTCAAATAACATTTATAAAGATTCATACCATTTTTTTCATAGCAATTAACCTACTTCACTATCACGTGATGTTAAACTAAATTCGGTATTCCCTTATCACATGAAGATAAACTTCATAATTTCTAAGTGCTATATAGTGTATGATCCTATCATTAATGAGATGTGTAGTGAATCCCATAACCTATAACCTAGTTTGTTTTAATTCAAAAAAAAACACTATCCATTTTATGAGAAATATATTCATAGGATGGTCCAATATAGATTCTCACCCCAACACATGAGCCCATATTCAATGAAAATTCCCTCTATCTTCATAGTAAGACAGATCAATGTCTATGGGTTATTTCATGAAACATGAAATTTCATGATTCGTGAAGTGAAGAGATTCATAGTTATTTCCAAAAAAATATGAATTGGGACAAAACATTAAAACAATGAACAAAATATAATTCTATATTATAGGTTAAACTTATTAGAATAAATTTTAACATATTCTTGGGTGATTTTTTTGAAATTATCCATCCATACTTACAAAATTTTCTTATACAAAACAAACTATATGATTGGAAAATATAAAATTTTATGTAAGGTTTCTCTGTAAATTGTAAATGGATTCTTTTTATTAGGGGACAAATTTTTTTCATATTTATGGTACACCCAAGTTTTATTTGCATAAATTTACAAAAAAATCATATTGACTGAAGGAAAATCTATTCTTAGTAGATATGTATTCTATCTCATTTAATGAATTGATGATTGAAAACCATGTAAATCATTTTATTTGGAATCAACCAAATTGAATCTTATATCCCCCACTCATTCTTAATAATAATGTAATGTCCCTAGATTTTTTTCCATGAAAAGTGAAAATTATTAACAATTCGATCAAATCTAATAGGAATTAAATCGTAGATCTTAAGATTCCATTCCATAAGATTTTATTCTATTTGGTCCACGTCCTAGTCAAATGACATTAAACCAAATTATGATTCCCCCTCATTTACATAAGAAATATTCAGGTAGGGGTTCTTATCCCATTCATTACTAGATCCAATACAGATTCCATTATTATTCTAAAATATCTCCACTTGATAAACCACCATTGATGGGTGTTTAATATATAAATATTCACAAAATAATAGTCCATTAAAAAGGGATAGTCAATTTATTTAGTGAACCATTATTGGACTATAAATAATACAACCCTTTTAGATTTTCATTAATAACAAACACAATGTGTTATCAACTATAGGTAAATTTATATCCAATAGATATCTCTTCTATCTCCATAATACCAAACAAAATAGCACTGGAAAACATGTTTAAATATTCTATATGGTTAAATCTCACAAATATTTCCCCCATGATGCCTCAAATCCTAAAGTCATAGCTCAAAATTTATCATCATATGTCCCAAAAATGTGGTGAAATTCTTATCATTAAATCCCTACTAAGGTCATCCCGACAAAATTCATTGTCAATTTTTATTGACTTATAATAATAGTGTAATTTGTCTACAGTTAATGAATCAAAATTTCACACAAACATAGACGTAGTACTCAATTGGATGAACACCGAAAAATGGAACCCTTGATAAAAGTCAATTCATAGCTCACTAGGAATGAAATATTCATGGGTTTTAAAACATTTGAGCAAATGAAAATAAAAAGTCACAGAATTTGTGAGGTTGAAACATTAAAAGGGTTTCATTTGAGAATTTATAATCACAGCCACTATGAAATCTCCATAGTGTACATATTATAAAATTATGGTGAAAACAAAAAAAATTAAACACTATTTTGGGTTTCCAATATAACCATAAAAAAAGTCAAAGTTATGACCACTGAGTCCCCTGGCTCATAATAAATTAGACTATTACATTATATTTCATCCAAATAATACAACTCTAACATAACTATTAAAATTTAAAAGGAATGATGAATCAACGATACATGTGATTGATAATGTTAAAAAAATTCTTTTGAAAAAATTTGGTGAAACATCAACATACTATAATTTATCAATAAAATTACAAGAAAAAGAAATATATTGGGAATGATTCCAGTGAAACCTAACCAACACTATTCAGTAGATCTAATGTACCTGATGTGAGCAGTTAGTGTGCCACACCTCATTGGTTCAATAAAAAATCATAATTTAGGTAAATTAACACATTTAATAAAAGAAAAATCTTATCACTGGAATATTCTATTAGATGTATTGATGTCCAAAATTTTCAATTATTACATCACTATTATCCTGGGTATTAGGTCCTCATATTCTCATATCTCTAAAATATATGAAATTATATTAACATTAAATTGTGTCTCTAAACAAAATAAATGATGTCACTCGGTAGTAGTACCATCCAAATCCTTTTCATTATGATTGTAATGATTAAATTGGATATAATTTCATTTCAATTCATACAATTATTCTAGAGTAGTTAGAATGTGTAAAATAAGGTTATGAAAGTACTATTTATCAATCCTACCTATACCCAATCCATTATTATAGTGTGAATTTGTACCAAGACCATTTTCATGCATCCCAATGTTCAGTTTCATAACATGGATATTTATCTTTTTAAATTATTTATATGGTTATAAAATCATAGATTTCATTCTATATTGATAGGATCATTCAAAATAGAAACAATGATTAGGGAAATCCCTCCATATCTTCCTCCAATTATTCATTGTAACTATATTGACTAGTAGGGAATCGATTAGTGGGTTGTCCAATTATTTTTGTTCTATTACTATAATTAGATGGGTTTCCCATTGTGAAATTCAGATGTGTGGGGTCTAGACCACTCTTAACAAAAGTGTACTTGAGGATGAATCTCTCATAAAATTCGTGGAAAATTGGTACACAAGACTTTTTCCAATATAAAATGGTATAGAATGAATCTTGGGGAAATAAATAGAGGAATATATTTGATTATTCACCTTTCCTACTGGATTCCCAATTACCCCATTGGGATAGTAGTCCACACACATCTTGGAGCCACCCAATGATAATTTAGTGGATGCTTTCATGGGAGGTAAATAAATTTCCTTGATAGAAAATTCATGAATCATAATTTTCCACAATTGATGAAGGATGGCTGGGTCTGATTCCTTTTAAATCATGGTAATGGTAAAAGATTAAACATGTTACATGAATCAGAATTCTCATTTAATCCTATTAGGAGAAAAAGTTTCCAAATGGCTACACCATTTACCTGGTCCATCAAAATCTTATCTTGTAATGAGACAATTTAATAACATTCCTCTAAAGTCCCATTGCCATTATCTTCTACTAATAATGACAGTTCTGGAAAATTAATTAACGTAAATATATTTGGGTCTATTAATAACTCAATTTTTCTATTGATTCAAAGACATGTTGGGTGAATTTTAACAACATGGTAATGTGTAGGGTGAAAGGTAAATTGAGGGATTGTTTCAGTTTAATGATATTTATAACATCAAATGTTTTCATCATCCCATCGATGTAAAAAAAATGGTTCTAAAATATAGTGTGGGGTAAATTATATCCTATACATGTCCCAAATTATCTTAATTTGGTGTATGAATTGGTATATATTTGTAAAAGTGTCATACTCCCACCAGTTTGTCCGCCATCATCAGAGCTCCAACTCTAAAACTAGTGTAGGCATCATGACATGGGAAGATCCATCCTCTCAAGAACCTGGAAAAATATCCTTCAATTTAAAATTATACATTTATTACTCGCTTGATTCTATAACCCCATGTACTATATTAACCATCTTTGAGAGTAGCCTAGTATATACTTGTAATATAATTATAATGTTGAGTTGGGTGGTTAAGGATGCATCGTGCCTTTATCATGTGGCCATTATCTTACAGAATATGCATTATCCAATCACAAAATGGAGTATGTTAATGAGTCACAAGTTTAATCTATAGTTATTTATTTATCATGGAAAATGCATCTATTTCCAATGGAGGCACATGTTTAGCATCAAACTGATAGTTAGCTGCATAAAGAAATCCATTAAACATATTTTCAATGTTGGTATCTTATCCAAATTGGTTGATATCTCAAAAGACTTCCTCGACATCACAATGATATATATGAAAAGTATTGGTTCTATAAAACAAAATATTTACCAATTTAGGCATCATTTCTATTGTTAAATAAACCATGAATTGAGATATAATTACGATTTGATATAATAAAATGAACTCCTACAAAAGTGTCAATTCCATGCAATTTTCATGCACCCCTAATGAAAAATATCATTCATCTAAAAAACTCTATCTAGATCACATGTACCACATGGACCTCAACCATCAATTAGGATTAAGTCTTGAGAGTTATAAACAGAAGTGTAATATTGAATTTTAGATTGAGAGGATATATTATCATTATACTGTTTGGTTTTAATCTATGTGGAACCATTCATAATGGAGATAAAATCATTAAAGATTCTGAAATGAACATCCCTGAAGAAGAGATGTTTCCATGAATGAGGTCCAAGGTCACATCAAACCAAAAGGAGGAAAAATATAATCCGCTAAATTTATGGGATAATCATCTTGATTACTAATTACCTCCTGTAGTAATATTATAGACAACGATTGATTCAGAATTTCTATGGAAAAATGATTCTATAGAGAACTGTCTTGAGGAATAATGTGATGTTGAAGATAATTTACAATATTCTTAGTAACTTATGTTCTTATATTACTCATGGTCAAGAATTGGGAAGCATGTGTTTATGAGAAAGGATACATTTTATCCATTTTAAAAAATATCAGCAAAAGACATTTCATTTTAATGGGATCATTATGATGTATTAAACCCATAGGACGCTCGGTCTGTTAGGCACACATTCCCTAAGGCCCTTAGTTCTAGGGGCATTAAAGTAACCACATAGACGATCATGTTTCAATGTAGAAAACGGGGATCCAAAATTCATTATATTCAATTTTAAGAGCACCAGCCCTGATCAAAAACATTTTTTTGTTAAACATTTCTTCAAAAGGATAATGCAACATATTGAGCAACATACTACTGAGTGTTTATAGAAGGCTCTATTTCCACATGATTCTAAATAAAGGACCTATGATAAGGGTCAAAACTCTTATATGTTTGGGACATATTGTTGTTCTATATATATACCATAATGAGAATAATTCACAAAAAAATTTATTCATTAGAAAATCCTTATCTATATCCCGATGGGATCCCTTTCCAACGAGGAGAATGTTTTGTGTTATGAGATCTCAGCATGAAAAGTGAAAATAGGTCAATGATTTACATACCCCAAAAATAACCATACACATAAAATTATAATTATTTTGTGGGTACATATGGTGATTTCCTTCCCCCAAAAATGAAATCATTTGCGGGCCTATATTACCTTATCAAGCTTTAGTAAACTAAGTACCCATAATCAACCTTGAAGGATTGACCATACCAATTGGGAGTTACAACATATCCTTATAAAAGTAACATGGAGGATATAGGGAATAGTTGGGATGAAGATTAAAGGATCACTGGAATAAAGGTGAATCGTACATCAATTATGTGGAGGTAAGCATATTGAATATAATTAGGTTCGAAATGGAATTCACCCAGATACACGCCGACCTAAAACCCTCTAAAGAAATTATTTGATAAAACATATATTGATTGAACTTTATCAGTAAACCACACTAGAAGTAAAACGTCGCACAGAGGGATCCATACCCCATGTAAGAAACTTCTATGTTGGAGAAACTAATTCCCTCATAGAAAAATTCTATACTGATAGAACCCAGAGCTGGTTAGTAAAGTGTTATGCAGACAAAACCCAACCCCACATAGAATTTTGCAAGGTGGATGGGACCCCTAACCCACGTAAAATATTTATATGTGGATTGTTGAATCCTTTGGTGTTCTAGATCCCTAATTTCATGTATTTCCATAATAATAACATTTGGTCCTACATTAACCACAATACAAACCCATCTAATGGAAATAGGCCAGGGACTCTTCCTAATCCACCAGATGTTTAGGATCTATTATGTGGAAAAACCATTGTGTCTTCTATTTATTAACTTACCATGGTAAGTGGGATGATATTGGTAACCTATTTTAGAAGGGCTATCCGATTAATTCTCTCAAGCATACATTTATATGTTAACAATAGTCCCAAAATTTGAGGTACTCATGTAGACCACCTTGTTTTAAAGAATCACAGGAACCACTCACCATTTCCTTAAATGAGGGTTAGTGATGGATCATTCTATCTTATTATATCAAATTAAGAAGCATGGAATCCCTCATTGTGTATTCCCCAAGTCATTCTTGCGAGATATTTCACTCTTTCTCCTCTTTTCCAGCCATGTTGTAGTGATATGTCTATATATCTATCTTCATTATAAAAATAAGTGGAAAAGCTACTTCAATTACTGTTATCTCTTCCATTGGGACTAGGATATGAAATAAATAGGGGATATTGGTTTCAAATAACTATCTTTCCTTTTTCTTATGGGATCATACCTCCTACAAATGTAGACAAAACTGTTTGTTTGGATTGCTAGTTCTTATGTTCCCTCTTTCTTTTCAAACCATGTAAGACACATGTGGGCTTAAACATGTGAAGTTATCATTAAATATAGATGATTTCAAGAATATGGGCCTCTTTATAAATATATTCCCAAACCAAACCTCCTAATTATCAAAAGATGAGAATTTCATCAAGGTTCAAGAAACATGTGCCTATGACTTCATATAATCCCTAAAACCATGAAATTATCCTCCCAAAGGGTGTTATTATCTATGTGATGAACCATAAAAGGGAAATATTTCGAATGAATAAATAACCACGACCATATCCATTTGAATAAGACCCTATAATTTTGAACTATGTGGTTTTTTGATTTCATACTAACTGGGATATACAAGAAGACTACTTGTTGTACAAACATTACAATCCAAATTCAACCTAATATTCTCTAGGACACAACATTATTATCATCTTGTCTACCCTATGGTCCATATATGTTCTTGGTCCCTTTCATCATAGTCCTTATTAGTCAATATTACTAGTGAGATATTTCCCTCATCGTTGAGACCACATCTCATCTAGGTCCCTTGGGCTACTCTAGTGTAAGTCCCATACCAAATATTGACTAGTCACTTATCTCTTATGAATCATATTTGTATGAAAATAAACTATATAGTTTTTTCCTTATCACATGCACCAAATATTTAGGATGTGCACTATTAAGTGGCACTAAACTAGGTGGGTTAAGATTACATTCCCACAGATATATAGGAATAAAATATTATGGTTTAAATCATTAAATAAAACAAATGTTTTCTCTTTGGATAACAACAGACTTCTGACCAACCCATTTATGTGGCCTAATATTGGCATCATAATAGTGAATGAATAAGGATCTCTAGTCTATATGTTCTATTGACAAACGAAGTCATATACATAGAGATCCCACCATTGTTAAAGATCATTAGATACATATAGAATATTTTAAATTCATGCATGTTAATAATTTATTTTTAATTAATGGAAGAACCATGTCGTACTTTGGAATTAAGAAAGGATTCGTGAACATTTATTAAATCAAATCTATAGGAGAGACTAGTAATATGAAATAATTCCCCCAAAATGGGAGTGATGAGACTAACCTCCCATAATCTTGACCAATGTGAATTCTTATGTATCATTTTCATGTAACTCAATGCGTGAATTCTATTGGAAGGTAGGTCCCCAATTTATCAAAAATATGAGATCCATTGTTTTTTTATTCAATGAATAAACACCATTGGAAACTAGCCCCTAAAAATGGGATTTCAATATTAATGGTGGACACAATGTGAATGATTCTGTAATATTCAAACCCCCCACAATCAATCATTTGTGGCATTTCCCAAATATCATTATTTTATCATAAAAATTATATAATGCTTATTTTGTAAATTTTAATGTCTATTTACCTTTCATTCATTATAACTATAAAAAAGTGGAAACATAATTTATGTATATGTTCAAGATACCATCTCCATGAAATGATATGATTCATTTTTAAAAAAATATTTATTTGAATAATTATACATGTGTATATAACGAATACATATGATACTAATTTAATGATTAATATTATATAGATAAAAAATCCTTCACTATGCATATTGAATAGAAACATGTTAATCAAAACATACATGAAAATCTAATCAATTATCACATTGAATTATAATTTTAACAATTAATTGTTATCAAATGGGTGATAATATGTTACAATTAAGTCATATTATTCAGGGTATTTATTAATATAGTTCCATAATATATGCATAAAAAATTTATTTTATGTATAGGGGATTTTAATGTATAGTATATGTGACAGGAATAGAGGTAATGGATTCTCATCTCACAATTATTTCTATGATAAAAATGTTATATTCATCACTTGTTTCAATTATATGGTGTATATACTACATATTAAATATTTTTTTATTTTTTTTATTAAATTTTATGTGGATTTAAAAATCCAAGTAATGTTCTAAATTTCATGTTTTATTAATTCATAGATTCCCAAATCAGTTATGTTTATTTCTATTAATTTTATTTTTTAGACATATTCGTTGTAATTCACATGTTTATGTTTATGTGGTTTATAAAATACCTATTTTACATTTTATTTCATGAATATCTTTATTTTCATTATTTTTAATGTTTTATATAACTTTTTTCATTAATGGGGAATAAGATTCAAATATTAAAAAAGGGGAATGACATTTACGTTTCATTCTCATTTTAAATAGGAATATTTATAATTGAATTTAATATATAATAGATTATATGATACTTATATATTAAACAAATTTAATTTTATTGCCATCTAATTAATCTTGGAATTTTCATTTATTATTATAATTTCCCTCTATTTGGACGATAATATGATTTAAAAATTTTATTTGGAAAATAGATATTATATTATATTTGATTTGGAATCTATTTTTATTAATTTCATGGTTTTATAAATTATTATCTGGAAATTTTTTATTAATGTCTAATAATTTTAAATTTCCTTATTTTACATGATTGAAATTTTATAAAATGGTACATAAAATATTATTCATGTTATTTTTTGAATGATTTGGTGTTGAATTTTTACCAAAATTTTAATAGGATCCTTAGTTAAACATACAGGGATGGAAAATAATTCCACATATTCACGAACACTCAATTATATGAATATTCCTTCACAAATATTTATGATAATTTTAAATTATAATTACTTCCATAATATTTGGTAATTATTTTAAAAAAATAATTTATTTAGAAATTTAAAGTGTATTTTCCAAAATAAATATTCCAAAGTTCTTTTGAAGAAAACATTAATCTTTAATAAATTCTGTTGATTTTAATTGTGAATTATTAGTTATTTTTTTTAAAGATTTCAACTTAATTGTTTTGATATATGGTTTATGAATAAGATTGTGAGATATTTATGTAACACTTTTGTTAATCAAGGGTTATGATAAAATTATTTTAAATTTTATTTTCTTTCCATGGGTTATAATATTTTGATATGATGAATATTTTATGATATTTTGTACATTTATGAATTTATTTTAATAATGTGACTGGTGCAGAAAAAATTATAGAGTCATCCAATGAATTGAGTAATGATTAATTTCACCTGAGATAATTAGAGATATAATTATAATTGATCCTAATATAGTAAGGGACTCTTTACACTATGATAGTTTTTAAATAGAACCATAACTAAGGACACAATGGAATAAAGAAGGACCAGAATCCACTATGATTGCATTTTCAATGAGCCTTTATTAAGGAAATGCAACTATATGATTAATACCCTTCCAAAAAACATGCATAATGATTATGTTATGTTCTCATGGATGCTGATTGATTATCAATGATTCTACACTCAAATGACTTATATCTTCTTTTATGATAAATTTATATTCCATAGTTCATTCACTACTACAAAAACTAGGTTTATCTAGTGATAGTAATTTAATAGTGCTAGCTAAAAATTTTGTTAATGACACCCATTGTTAGTGATAAAAGGATGCATTGTTAAATGGGTTCTTTATCATTTCATTCTAGTAATGATAAAGGGGGTATTTAATAGTGCTAAAAATGCTGATAAATGGAGTCCTGATCAGGGATAGAAAAAACATTTTTGTAAAAGGGGTGTTTTATCATTGTTTTTTTAAAGAACTAATTAATTCCCCCCATTATCAGCACTTTTCAACAAGAACTGTTATAATTATACCTCAAAAAAATTATTAAATTAAAAATAATAAATATATAATTTTCTACTGATGTAAATATAACATGTATTTTTCATAATATTTTATAGAATTTGTAAATATGAATTTACACTTAATATATATAACATTTATTGAAAATGGATTATAAAATAACTAAAAAATTATTTTTAATTGAAAAAATCATTATTAGTACATAGTAATAGTCATTTAATGTCAATTTGATGATAAGAGAAATCAAAAAATTAGAAAAATATCTTAAATAATTGAAAACATATCTTGAAATTCAAACGACCATAAAATTTTATCCATGTGTCCATTTGGGATCTACCACATATCAAATCAAAGCCTATGATGATCTATACAACATTATTAATAAATTTTAACCTCTTTCACGTTTTTCTTGACCAAAAAGGCATAAAAGGCCTCCAAAACTGAGTTTTTATATAGGGTACCTCAGTTTTTTATCATTCAATGGATTTTTAGCCTTGTTTAAGGGGGAATTTTACCCTTTTCAATGGGGATTGAATTATTTCCCAGGGATTATATTCATATTAATATTATGGTTTTTAAATTCAATCATTTTTACCTATGTAATTTTATTTATAATTAAAAATAAGCATTTTTATTGTATTTATTTATAATAACTCACTCATATAGATATATATATCAACATATTTATGTAAAAAAAATTGTTCAAATATATCTAAATATATATATATTCTAAAAATATATTGAATAAAATATCTAACAATATTTACATAATAAAAATGTATTTAATAATTATATATACATATATGTGAGTATTAATAAACATATATATATTTATATTATATTCTAGAATATGTAAATGTATATAATATATAATTTTTAATATATTTAAATAAATAGATGTAAATGTATATATATATATATCACAAAAACACACAGTATATAAATGTCTTCAAAAATAATTATATAAATATATTTAAATATATATAAACATATAATCATAAATATCATTAATCCTACAACAAAACAACATGGTGTATTGGTAAAAGTGTACTATATTTGAATTATAGGTGCAGGGTTTGAATACATGTGGGTTCACATGATGTTGGAAATTTGAAAAAGTGATGATAAAAGGGGTGGGGTGTGAAAACTTATGATAAATTGGGTGTGGATAATTGTTAAAGGGTTTTCAATGTGCTGATATAGTGGATTGGGCTCATGGATGTGTGAAAAAACAAATTTATTTTACCCCTTTATGAGTGCTAAAAATATAGCTCCTAAATCCCCCTTTAAGAGTGCTTAAAATAGCATTCATAAAGGGCTCTTTTGACCATACCTTTTTACTGCTGTTAAATTTGTCCATTAACGGTGATTTTTTAGCACTGTTAAATTTTTTTATATTTTAACAATGCTCCAATTATCAACACATTATAAGCGCTCATAAAGGCCCATTCTAGCACTTTTGAAGGCCATTTTTGTAGTAGTGATTATGAAATATAATTGATTAAATTGGTATAAATTTTTTTCTATTGAAATTATATCACACAATTAATCTTATATTATGATTATTTAATGTCACTGATTTCAATCACTTATGTATACCCTTTTCGAGCATATGATATCCCCCTTTCATAAGTATCATTTCCTAGGGTTATCAAGAAAGGTATTAAATAGGTTGATTATTTGAAGTGTTATATGTTAATGATAACTTATGGAGATGTTGAATATATTTCATGAAAATCAAGGATTTTGTGCCGAGTATCAAAATACACTAAACCATTATGGTTTTCTTGAGGATTTTATGGTTATGTACCATATATTCATCTCATAGGATGCAATATATATATATATATATATGAAATGTGTGGTTTCTTATAGATGGAATTATAGAATGGTTTATTTAATATTATTGGATTATAGTTTTAATAATTCTGTTAAATATATTGTGATAAGAATATGTATATGAGAAAATTTGATCGTATGGTAAATAAAGTGTGTGGGTTTCCTATAAAATACATCCATGAATGGATACATGAATTTGGATGTGTCTATGGAATATATTAAAATAGGGTAAATAACTCTAAATGGTGTACATTGGGTATTAAATCAATAATCCCCAATGTGAGTTTAGTTGGCCTTATATTTTAGACCTAGTTAGACGCATTTGAAGGGTTTTCATTAGTTAATGAATTTTTTTATGACTAATAATGATGAATTTTAGGATTGAATATATAAAAGTCTATAATATTCCACACTATTGTTAGATCAATCAATTTTGTCTGGGGTTAAATTTTTTAGGATAATAATAAGTTTAATGGGATAAATACCTCTTTCGAGAATTAATGTAATGGGAGTTTAAGATGATTATGTTAATTTTGGGAGAAATTTATGTGAATATAACCCTTTGGTTTACTATGGGTTCTTTTAAAAGGATTATTTTAGTAATAAATATTTTATATTTTTTTGATAAAAGAATATAAATATTAACAAACTATATTTATAATATGATTTTTTATATATTGGTAATTGTGTATAATTTTTATAATTAAATTATAATAATTGTAATTTATTATATTTTAATTTCAGTATTATTTTTATGATTGAATATTGAGTTAATTTATTGAAACGTGTATGATTTTATTGTCCTTTTATAGTTATATATGATATTTTGGGAATGTTTTATTATATTTTAATAAAATAATGATTATATTGTTCATCATTTTATTATTTAACATTGTGATATACTTTATATTTTTTGGGATAAATATTAATAATAATCATTGAAAAAAAAGTGATCACGTTTTTCTTATATTTGTGTTCTAAATTTGGAATGGACAATTAGAGAGTAACCTTATGTTTAACTATTTTGAGAATAGTTAATGATGAACATTGTGTATTTTTTATTGCCATATATATTAATTTAATGTATTCCTCTATATTGGATAATATTTTCAAACCATTTCAGTATTTCAAATATTAAGAGTTGGGCTAAATGATTTTTCATTCCTTTATAGATTTTATGATTTCTTAAATTATAATTTTTTTACATAAACAATGAATAATTTATATTGAATATTCATTTCATGTAATATGAAATGTGATAGAAGTTGAAATGGTTTGAAGGATAAACAAATGACGAAATTGTTCTTATACAATGTAAAACAATCATGAATGATATACCATATTTTCTACTATGATGGTAAATGGTTTTCTCTACTTAATTAAGAGGAATATAATTATACCAAATTTTATATGGAATGAATCTCTCAACTTTGGAGGTATAGTTTTTGAAACCAATGAGTTATAAAATGATTCTTACATGTTTTTATAAATACTCTATTAAAAAATAATATATTTCCTAATAGTGACATAGAAATTAAATATAACGATAGAATCTGTAAATTATATTAATATTATATAATGATACGATAATTTTAGTAATACATGACTAAATTTTTTAGGGGGAAATATTTTTTTGGGGTAGAATATAATAGCCTGATATTTTTTAATTTATATCTCTATAAATAAATTTTAATAGTTTGATATATTTATTAACAAACAATAGTGAGTATAAAACGATCCATGATACATTTTAATAGTATTATTAAATTAATAGGTGTGACACACTTTGTAATATAAATATTAATTATGAACTAAAATTAAATGTAATGTTTAATGGATAAAAAATAATCCATTATTTTTTAAAAGATTAAATTTATTATTCAAAACCATATTTTCTCAAAGAAAAATTACTTCATATGGTGTGATAAATTATAATTACATTCATAAAAATTTAGAAATGGTATTTTATAAATATATAATAATTCATAAAATTTTAATACCTAACTTATTTTTGGTCCAAAATTTTTTATTTTTAAGAAAATACTGATTTTTTAGTGAATAGTGAAAAATATCAAATTTAGGAAAAATGTCAATTCATTTCCTTAATATAACAGATATAAATGTGCCATTTGATATTAAAATTATACAAGTATAATTAATCTATAAATAATATAATTAAAAAAAATTTACCTCATTATTCAAATTTTTTCATATAATTTCTTTATTGGGAATTGGAACACAATTTAACAAAAATTCATTGTGTTATTATTTTTTTTACATAAAATCATTCCATAAAATCCAATAAATTTAGTCATTAAAAATTTATTCCATATTTAGAAAGAATATATTCTTATATTATTAAATTTTTTCTTTTTTAATCATTATGAATCGTAACCATGGAAAATATTTTTCACTTTGTTAGGGTAAAATATGTACGAATTGATAAAATTATGATATTAGATTTTTAAAAATACAATAAAATATCATTAATCTATTGGTAGGTATGTTTTTGAACATCCTAATCAAATATTGTACATGATGTTAATTTTGTGACTTTTTCTTTTATAATGACTTGTATTTTATTTTGAGTAATAAAAAATAATAAAATCTGAGGCCATTGATTAGAAAAATTTATAATATATTTTCATACGGATAAAATTAATTTGGGAATGATTCATTATTTGAATAATTAAACTATTTTTATGATGTAAATTTATTTCTATTATTTAGTGTTTATATAATTACATGAAATGATTTGGAAACACCGATTGAGGTCTTGGACAAGTAGTATAAAAATCAAGAAAAATGAATTAAAAGAAGTTATTACTTACATAGTAATTGTTGGGTTGAAATATTTTTATGGGGAATTATAATGTATATGGGATGGAGAATGATTTTATATATGAAATAAATTTCTTTATACATGAATTTATACTCATACAAATTAAACTGTATAAAAATAGCATTAATGATATTTTATTGTGAAAATGGTTTATTAAATAATTTATAAATAATAAAAAAAATATAACAAGGGGTTTAAGATATGGTGAAAAATTTCATAAAATTTCTGATTACATATTTTTTTTCATTATATGTTAATTTTAATCAATTAATAACTGAAAAAGGTGTTCATATTGATAGTCACAAAAATGGTTTATGGTGTGTTTTATCAAATAATTAAGGGTGAGAAATAAAAAAATAACAACCCAATTTTAATGTACTAGTTGATTCAAATTTAAATTAATATTATATTCCAAATATATCAATTTATTCACTTTTACAAGAAAATAATATTATATAAATTTAATAGTTTTAGAAATTCCAAAACTACCCCTCCCCTTACTTATGAAATGACAACCCCTCTAATACTTGCCACATATCATGAGAATTTTTTGGAACAATACCATAAACAATACTTTTCTATATTCACTAAAAAAATCCTAATGAACATATTATTCTGATAATACAAACTTTATAGGTCTTAAGTTGTGAGGGAAAAAAGGATTCCTGATGAATATATAAATCATTTAGCTGAATATTTTAGTTTTATTTATTAATATAAATCCATGAAACCTATTTCTAAAAAAGTATTTTAATAACGTAATTATCTCCCTTATACTTATATATTTGTATGTTAATGTATTAACATTTATCCATCTTATTATTTTTCCAATGTTAAATAAAATATTTGTTCTTGTGTATGATCCACTGCCAATTTGTGAACATATGTAATTAATTTTTAATAATTACCTCTCCCATAAGGTTATAATGATGGATTTTAAGTATATATTTTTTATTATGAAATAATTGTTCTTATGTAACTATAATATATTATCTACTTTTATTCTTTACATCCGTTGTGAAATTATGACATCACTCATGTGTACCTATTGACTACAAGCTACATGAAGCAATGTTATTTTTTTTCCAATTTTAACATTAAATAGATGTAAATAACAATAGATTTAATTATAATATTTTATATTTATTATAAAATAATGATTATATAACGTTTAATTATTAATCTACCTCATTCATTAAAGAAATCAAATAGTTGAAAAATCACTCATGCATACATATAAACTACCATCTCTATGAAGTGATATAATTTATTTAACATCACATAATTATATGTATAATATAAAAAATTATATAATGAGTAAATATTATTCTTATTTCAAGAGAAAATTTATTTAGATGATAAGACCTTATTTATAGGGTTAGTATAATAACAATTTTTTCAAAAAATACCTAATTATAAAGAATGTAATACTTGAAGTAGTGATTTCAATAATGAGTTGTTAATAAATGGTTAATAAGAAGTTATAAGTAAATAAGATATTTTTTGATTTTATTTATATTTTTTTAATATGAATATAATAAATATATTTTTTTATACAGGATATTTGAACATATATAATGAAAAATAAGACATCAGGTAAGGGTCTCCCATTATTGTTTTATTTTGGTGAGACATATCAAATATTCACTACAAGATTCGATTATGAAATATATATACTTTCCCCAAATATATATAATGATAATTATTAGACAAAAAATAATTTAAATTAATATATTTATATCTCTTTCATGGTGTTCTGATACCGAGATTAAAAATGTTCTATGGGTTCTTCATGTCAATATTCTTTATTTAGAAGATATTGATGTTATACATATATTTATTTTGGTAAGATTTACATAATGCACATTTGAGATGATATATCATGAATATCTCTATTTAAATGATTTTTATTGTTTTATTTTATTATATTATTTTATGGGGTCTATGTTGGAAGAGTTACCAAAGTGGTAAGGGGTTTATATTTCAATCTCATTTTAATATGGATTATTTATACTTGAATATCCATTAATTTGAATTATAACATCTAAATAAGATAAAATAAATAAAACTTATTATAATTTTATTATTAATTTTATTTTTATATAATAATAATATTTCCCTCGATTTGGGAATGAAAGTATTCAAGATGATTTTTTAATAAAAATATATTGAATTTCCACTTGTGTGAAGAATTACTTTTCTTCAATATCCTTGTTTTGTAAAATGTTTTAGGTAATTTTTTTCTAGTATATAATGATATATTTAAAATTATTTTTACCCATTTTTTAATAATCACATACAGGTTTAAAATTATTGTTATTGTCGATTTCTAAATGAGGTACTTTTTACATTTTACTGAAAATATAAATAGAATATTATTTCAGTATAAATGAAATGTATCGAATTTTCTATCATCATGACCACTAAATTTTATGAAATATTATTTACATGTTTCCATGTTTATTTTGAGTGAGAATATTTTCCATTATATATTGGTTATTTTTAGAATTTATAAAAGTTATTTCCCAATTAGAAGGGTCTTTGACTCATGAAATATTCTAGATATCTTATAAAAAAAATTTCATCAATGATAACATAAATTGAAATTAATTATATTTTAATGGTGATATGAGCTAACGATATCATACATATTCATTATCCAGATGGGTTATGACTATGATGATAAGATGTTTCTGAAACCTATTTATTTTCCACCAGTTACGATAAAATATTTATGAATCATATTTCCTCTCTATGCGCTATGATATATTGATATGAGGAATGTTTTGTGATCATTTTCACACATAAGAATAGATTATGATAATTTTATAGGTAAAATATTATTATATTTCCCACCAAATCATTGTGATATTATGAATATATCATGAGATAGTTAGAACATTAATGCGGAGTAAAACTAGATTAGTAACGGAATATGTCCACTATGATGGGATTGGGAATAAACCTTGACTAAAGATATGATTAAATGGGTATTGAACCTAATTAACTATTACAGTTTTAGATATGATATTTTTATGTGAAATTCTTTTCAATTAATCAGTGTATCACACAATCTTATTTCATATTCATATATTATGTTGTCATATATCATGAATGCTTACTGTTTCTTCCATAATTTTATAACTAATGTTTTATATTATGAAAAAATGGGGGGATTAATGAATAATGAAGTTTGATTGATTGGATTTGACTTTTGAATATTATGATCTTATTTTCATACCCATACTCTTTACTTATGATAATTTATGATCATAAATTTATATTAATCATGTTTATCCTTATTGAGATTCTACAGTGAGACTTTATTATGTTTCGTTTCTCAGGTTATAAAGTTATAATTTATATAGGGTATGCATATGAAATTTTATATGTGAGAATGTCTCTATGGTAGACATGGAATATCATTCATTATATTATAATACTATGTATCTAGTCTACAATGACACTAAACCATTATGGTTATTTTTTGGATCATATTGTTCTGCGATGAATATTAATATAATAAGATAGATTGTCTATTTTATAAAATTATGGTTCACCATATAACCATAGAATAGGTTTTCAGTAGGTTCAAATTTAAGAGGAGGGTATAAAAAATGGAAATCAAATTCCACAATAGTAATTACGATTACATAGTTGTTCCCTTTGAAATAAAGATCAATCTATCGATGTTTTTGGGGAACATAAATAATATCCTTCAACCTTTCATGGTCCAAAATATGGTCAATTTATTGATTAAATCCTCACGTACTCAACATCAGTGGTGTGGAATTAATTTTATTATAGGATGTTCCTAGACTTACCACTAGAAGTACAAATATATTTGAATCTCTCGATGTATTGTTATTAGATTCACGATTCTTATGTCCTAGTAAATGTTATCTCATAAGAGGAATTAATTGTGGACCCATCAATTATAAAGAGTGTTCTTATTTGGGATACACCTATGATCCTGAGAAAGGTACAAGGATTCACTATGATAGAAGGTTATTATTAGATATTTTTCCATGATTCTCCAAAATAATGTCACTATTGACTTCCTCATCCATAAATTCACCTCGTTTTTCATTGAAGTACAAACAACAGTGTGATTTTATAGTTGTTCAATTCATATTGTTGATTTCCCCTAAATAAATACTTTTCTAGGATGGAATTATGTGTGTGGTGAAATTTTATTCATTTATAGCATGGCTTGGTTGTATTATAATTTAGAGGAAAATGGTTATTTTTTATGGGTCATGGAACCTGATACATAATTTGTACATTAATATGAATAGTGATTAAGAGATGGATGCAATAATTTTTTCATGAAAACATTGTATCACTTCCTTTGGGGAGAATAATTCATAATCTATTTTAATAATAATTTTATCATATATTTATATATATCATTCCTTAGAAGGATATCATGATATGTTAAAGGTGATGGATTGAGTTTTTGAAAGAAATTATGTTTTGGGAGAGTATATTATCTATGGAAACAGAATATGATTGAAGGTTCTCCCATTATGGAATCATGTTCATAGTTTTTGGGTTCCTTATCATAGAACTTGTCATCCTTGATTTTTCCATCATACATTTGGGATTCATGTCATATAATCGATCAATGTTTCTGACCCATTGTAAATTTCATCATTTTACTGATGAAAAATTTATATAAGTTAATTGATATATTTTACATGAAACAAATATATTTGTGTCATGTTCATAATGGGTTTTTTGAATTCAGGGAGAATATCATCCTTCTTATTAGATTGAATATTTGTATTTTTTCCAAAATTATGTTAGTTTGAGGGAGTTTCTTAAATCCACAATAGTGGTATATATTTGTGTGGAAAATTTGATAATGGGCCTTTTATTATCGTTTTGGAGAATATGGATGAAGATGAATATAACTAAATTGATATCTTTACACAGCACTAGTAAATATAAAATGAAATAGAATTAGGTATTTTTAGGAAATGACCAAACCTGTGTAGCTCAGACGATGAATTTGGATAACACATCAATTGATTTTGTGATGGGACACCAATTATCAATGTTAGAAATAATACATGTTTAGTGATCATTGAATGAATATATAATTCAATCCACTATGTACCATCCAATAGTGTATTTTAAAAGATAAATTTGATGAATATTTCAACTGAAAAAGTATTTTCTCATTGAGTCCGATTAAGTATTTCATTGGAAAATTATTTTTTATTCATTTACCAGTCTTAGAGAGGATTACAATAGTATTTTTTACTATGTTTTATATGAGCATGAAATTCAACCCCTAGATATATGGACATACATTGAAGACCATTTGTGTCCCACATTTCATGATTCAGGCTTGTGCGTTGGAATATGGTTAAACTGTGATTATCACGCTAGTAAAAACAATTTGGGTCATCTTTTTCAGGTCCATTATTTATAACAGACATGATGGATCTATGCTATTTTCTTTCTCACATTATTTATATAATAACCTACATGAAAAATAAAAGGATTTTTTTCAAAGGATATATAATAATAGGCATGGAATAGGATGTTATCCACGTTTTCAGATTGAAAATATAATAAAAAATGTGATAGACAGTATTTTTCAAATATTCTGTTATATATGGACTGTGAAAATGATATTTTCATTACATTTGGACATCTCTTATCATATAACCAATTTTATATACTATTTTAAATTTTTACATCATCATTCAGAATAATTTTGGTGTTATTCAATCTCACGAAAGTATAATTTTTTCTCTCATAAATAATCCCTAACTATTATTTCATAGATCATGTGGAATCCAATCTAATATTAAAATATTCAATCCTTCTTAGGATTTATTGAACACATTTTTTATTTTTTGATATACTTATCCCTGATGTTATCCTAACACATCAATCCCCTATTTTAGTTATTCAGTTTCACAAATGCTCAAACTGATGTTTTTTGGATTCATTGGACCTAAATCTCTCAATACATTGTACATAAACCATCATGTTTCATCGGCCTCAACATTTTGTGGTAAAATGTATATCTGAGTATCTTAAATTTATTATAACAGTTTTCATATAAATTAGTTATCCATTTATTAATGTGTAATGGTGTGTGGATTAAATTATATATTATTGTTTTAATTTAAATCATTAACATAAAAATTATATCTTAATGATATTGGATTTATACTATATTGAAAGAAATTCTCAGTGAATTATTTCACATATGTTAAAACTAAATCACATAATAAATATATGCCTTTAATATCTAAATGGTTCTTATTTAGATGATGTTTTTAATAAATTATTGTGTACAAATACACTTCCATGTATATGGATAAATTTTAATTAGTTCTATGGAATTATTACTCAATGAGTAATCATAAATTGTAATATATACGAACATTTAAATTTTTATATTGTTCAATATACAATGTACTATTTGTATTGAATATCCATATCAACACTATTCTTATGATGTGAGCATATTAGTATATTCAAAAATAAAGTATTAATTATTCAATCTTATTATTATAAGTTATATTCAATATAATGGTCGCATTATTTGTGAATACACAATATAAACTATCAATTAGTTCCTATATATGTCTTTGATATATTCTGACTGATATATGTTTTTATTTGAATTAATCTAGACAAATTATCCAATTTTATACAAATTATAAAATCTATTGATGTGATATCTATACCCTATCAAACATTAGGATACATTAGTTTCTAAATTAGGAGGTTTATCCAACATCATAGGTAGAGTTTTTATATGTTATATTTTCATGGAATTAGACATGATTCACTGGGTATTCATATTGAATTCATTTTTATCCCCATTAATATTTATTATTACTATATCAAATAATGTATACTATCATATTTAAAATTTGTATTATTAGTGTGTTGGATTCAAATAAAACATATTTTCATAGAATAAATAGTATGTAATATGATTTTGTCCTGACTAACTAAAAATTAATATTTTTTATTTCAAAAAAACTTTAAAGGGAAAATTGGGAAACCGCACAAGAACATACGAGACAACCTATCCAAGGGGATCCACCATTGCAGTCCTGAGTAAAAAACCCATATATCATATTTATGGTTGAGTGAGAATCGAAAGTTAAACCCAAAAATCATCCTCAAACATACCTAAGGAATAATCATGTTCCCTCTCATAAACATGAGTTGACTCAAACATGAGACCAGATTGGCAGTTGATGGAGCGAGTGCGCATCCTACCCAACCTACCTCTCACCTCATCTCTGCCAATGATCGTTGAGGAATCACCCAAGTGGAAGAGTTCCATTTAAATCACCGATATTTTTGGATTTCATTTTGGTTTATTGACGTTCCCAAGGATATCAAACATGTTATGGATGGCCATCATGGCATCTAATCTTGCTGCAATCCCCACACCACCAATCCGCCCTGTATGAACTCTACTATATGATTTTGTTTCAAATATAAATTAGTTTATTTCAAATAATTTGTTGTTTTTCATGAATAAAATGGGTTAAAAATTCATAAATAAATATTCAAATCCAAATGGAAAATGTTCACAAGATTTGGATTCTTTTCATTATTATCCAATTTCATGTTTCATCTAATTACATTTTGAGTATAATGATAATTGATGTAATTGAATAAATATATTTTCTTTTTTAAATTAACACCATAAAATTAGTTTTATAATTTTACATTAATATTTAAACATATCTTCCATTATTTTTTATAATTTATAGTTATAGTTTTCAACATATTTTTTTAACAAAAATGGAAAAAAATTACATTCAAAATATCACAGTTATAGTATAAATTTATTTTAGTTTCTATTTCATTGTGGTATAATCATTCCATTTCACATTCAATTTCATCTCTAATGTTATTGTCTTTTGAGAAATTATATTCTCTAGTAGTGAAAATCAAATAACCATTTTACTTTTGTAATATACCACTATTGTGTCCCGTTAATTATCATTGAAATAGTATATTATTTACACCACTTAGAAACTTTTATCACCACATTATTTTTTCACAATATATTTAATTTTTATTACTGTTTTTGATGATAATGAGTTGATGATGGAATACGTAACTTAAAAATTCAGGTATATGTGGAAGGTGTTGATATTTTTTTCTTATTTGATAAAATAAATGTTATAAACAACAACATGTTTTTAATTTCATGTCTAATATATTTTTAATATGAATAAGTTTAAAGGAATAGGGATCTAATATCATTTATTTTTTCACATTTTTAATTCATGTTATAACACGTGTATTTGACATATTGAAACTTGAATGAATTTATATCTATTGATTATGATGTATTCTAAGATGATTACTTTAGTAAAATTGATTAAATTATTTTTGATATTGGAGTAGATTCAAATGATAACAAAAAAAATGGTTAAGCTTCTATATAGTGATACTCAAAACCCAATATATCTATGCCATACAAAATATAACGTTTTATCGATGATTTTATTATTGATTAATATGAATGTGAATTATGTATAGAGTTATATAATTTTTATGGAGTTTCTAAACCAATTGAAAGGAATTCTTCTTAAATAAAATGATCTTCTAGATTCACATTATAAATATAATAGAATATTACGCCCGATGGGATTAGGGAATAAACAAATACATGGCTTCCTAAATTACACAGTGTTATATATAAATGAACATGATATTATATTAGGGTTTCCCAAATATAGGACATCGTTGTATAAGTTTAAATAAAAATCACAGGCTAATATAGTAGTTACAGAGACGCATTCCAAGGCATTATGGTACCTTCCTATAATTCCCATTTTGATACTATTGTTTTCAAAATTCACATGTTGTTAAAATGTTGTGATTTGATGTTGTTGAATGAATGTATGATGGAAAATTACAATATAAAATTAATTATCCATAATGGAATAAAATTTATCATTATCCTCAAACATTCAGAGATGATGTTTGAAATATCATAATTTTACAGTTAAATGATTGAATAAATCAAAATAAAATCATGATTACCACACATTGGTAATGTCCCATTTTATTAGTAATTTATAACATATCTCAGGAATTTTTTATGAAGTGAAATTTTTATTGTATTATTTAGGTATCTCTAGACTAAATGTTATTGTAAATGATATTGATGTTTTTTTATATCCATTAATAGATTATATGAATATTTTATTGCATAATGACATTAATGTGTATGATTTTTATAAAATAGATTATATTGAACTGAATAAAAGGATTATGTTCACTATAAATAATTTCATATCATATGGATGTTTTTCAATAAATACTAATTAGGGTAATAAATCTTTTCCAATTTATGAAAAACAATCTTAATATTATCCACTAAATCATGGGAGAAAAATAGTATACATGGGACATGGAAAGATTTTTTTAGGGATCACTGTTATAGAAGATTGAAAAAGACATTCAATTGGTCACATGAGTTTTATATTTCTTAAAACCATTTATCTACTAATTAATATTTTCTGAGGGATTAAAAAGTTTTTATGACAAGTTTAAATACACATAAAAATGATGAAAATATCTGGACGATTTGGAATTTTTTTTCAAGCTACCATATTAGAGATATCATAATGTAAAATAAATCATTTCTATGAATAATGTGTAGATGTATATATGTGACAACTTTATTGGAGCATTATTTTATATTAATTAAAATAATATGTATTGGTTTAATGCATGATTGGACCTACTCTCAATGGGAATATGTTTGGAGTAAGCTCCCACTTCTAATAGATGGTGAAAATTTCTACGCCCATATTGTCAAACATTTTCCAAGAGGGAGAACATTAGCTCTTTTTGTGAATTAATGATATTAACGACTTGTATGATTATTCTACCAATGTATTAAATATCATGTCTTTATAGGATTTGAAGTTGAAATGTATGAATTATCATGTTTTCCATCTAATTATGAAGCATATCCTACTAGTTTCATTTGATGAAATATTTCACATCAGTGTTTGAGTGAATATCATGAAGGTTTGTTATTATATCAAAAAATTTGTAATATGGTTATTGTTTTGAATTCTTTGAATAATTTAATGAATGAGGATGTTCCTACACTTTTTCAATTGTAAGTGTATTTTCCTAAAACTTTTTATATATCATGGTGTATTTAATGATTCATATAGTGTACAAAATAAAACAATAAGGAACTATATATCAATGTTTTATTTATCCTTTTGGATGGTATATGATGATATTTAATTGTTATGTTAAGAATCCTTATTAATAAATTCATTATTAAGAATTATATTTCTAATGAGGTTACATAGTTTTGTGAAATCTACTTGTCTATAGTGGTTCACATTTGTTTTCTATTATCTATCCATAAATTAATTAATTTTAGAGAAAGGGGACCTTTGTCATGAAATTAATATCAGTTATAAGTGAATACATAATAATTATATATTTATACATCTTCCATAGCACAGATAATTTTCAGATAGAAATAAAATTTCATATTAATCTGTCGAAACAATGTTATCCAAATAAAAAAGGAAATTGGATTTTGATTCAACATAACAAAACATTTTTCCCCTGGTTTAAAGACATCGTAATTGGTAGATATGATGAATGAGAATCATTGATGTGTTTAACGGGTGGTCTAATTATACATTTGTTAACATGTTCCGTGTAAGACATAATTGGTTATACATTTCATATTAAAGATCATCACAATAGATTTGTAAATTAGAATGGTAGTGTATTGGTGTTCATAAATGAAATTTATATTTCGAGTCCCAAATACCAAAACATAATCTTCATATCTTGTAAATATTATGGATTCATTGAATAAATATTACAGGATTATTATGTTACCTTTCATGTTCTAGTTTGTTACATTAAATGATTTCATATTAAAAATAGTGTCAGACATGTCTAATTTGAAATGAAACTACTTAATACAAATAGATTCAAATAGAAATCCAATCAATTTATAATAGGATCACATATCGTACAAAATTTATATGTTCTTGATAAATCTGATACACATTTTACTATTGTTTTATAAGGAAAAAATAGAAATTTTGTGATGATAAACATGAAGAATGTGATAATTTATGTTAGATCCCAACTTCAATGGAATGATTTACCAATAATACTGATGATCATGTCATATATATATTTTATTCCATATAGGTTGATCAATATGAAGAAATTTTGGAAAAGAATCCTTTAGTACTTTCCTAACATTACATGTAATATATGTATATATCTCATTAATAATTTTAAATTTCATTAATTATTATATTATTTATTTTTATTTTCATTATTAAAACATATAATATAACATTTATGTAAAACTTCTTATTTGTGTACGTTTTTTAGTTAATATACCATGATTACCAATATGTAACGTATATATTATTTTATTTTGTTGATTTTTAAAATATAATATTTTAAAAATTATATATATAACATTTCATGAGAATATATTAATAAATTAATTGTTTTTGCATAAAAATGATTTATTATGTTTGAGAAATTATCATATTTACACAAATTTTACGGATTTATTTTCATTAATTTATATTTCATTTCATTTCCTATTATGATTATTAGAATTTTAGTTATCTATATCTAATATGAAGAAGGTTTTGTTATGATTATCTTATTTAACATTTAGGTTTGAAAATTTTAAATTTCTTATCAATTTTTTAATGTAGTAGATGGATTATTATATCTTTTTATGAGTAGTTTGTTTAATTACGTTGTTGGATAATGAAAAATTAATAATTATATCCCCCACAAACTTCTATTTAAGATCATACCGATACCACTAGGGAGGAATGTCCACATGATCCAATTGATGAAACTCATTCTTTGTTTCAGGAGACATCCAATTCCACATGGATGATGATAGTTTTGATTGTTGGAAAACGCTAATGCACAATATTAATAAAATAATCATTTTCCCATAGCCCAGACAAGTGGAAACCCACAGAAAGTGATGATAATGATTTTTACAAAGGTCCACATTCTTAAAAATTCAAGACATTTATTGGATTCCAAGATAAAATAGAAAATTTGTATTAAGATTTTTTATGGAATAACTTTTGAAAATATGATAACATTAAACTAGTGGGAAACCTTTTTGAGAATTATTCTTTATTATTATTGTAATTATCAAGAAATGTTTATAGTAATATAGGAATACCCCTTATTATCATATGACATATAATATACTTAATACTGGAGGAGTTAGGAGGAAACTTTTATCATTATCTTCTAGAGGATGGATGGATATTAATTCAAACAACAAATCATATTTTATTTTTATGGATTGAAAACATAATTATCCTTGTGATATATAGCCTTGTATAGATAAATAAAATTTGAATATTTTTTTCTGAAATTAGACGAAGAGTTTCATTATTATAAGTAAAATTTAACATTATTTATGTTTTTATATTAATTATATTATCAATGATTTCATTATCCATATTTTATGGTAATAAAGGACATTTTATTAAAAGATATAATGTAGAAAAAAAACCCTTATATTTTATCATAGTGATGATATATGTTATTGGACGAAAAATGGTATCTAAATAATTTTAGAAATATAGGTTTTTTAAATCATGCTCTATAGAGGTTTAACCTCCCTAGTTAGACAGGAAAAATGAATGATAAATCTAATGTGTGATACATGAAAATATCTAATAGAATTGTCAAGGGTTATAGCTAATTTGAATTTAAAATGTTTTCATTATTTATTAATTTTTGTTTAAAAATTTATTTATATATGTTTATTGAATATTATTTTTTTGATTATTTCATACATGATTCTATTTAGGTTAAGATAACACAAGAGGTCATTATATATGAGGGTAGGAAGGAATCATATATAAAGGATTTGGAAAGACAAAAAACATTATGTATACGGATTCCCACTAGGGCTATCAGTATAAAAATTATTACCATGTTCTAAATCATCATAAATAGAGGATATTATAAAATAAAATAGAATCAATGGAAGAAAAATTTAAGGATATTTTGTAATTATGGGTGGAAGGATTAGTGCATCAGTGTAATTTATGTTTTTAGAGATATAAAGATAGTTTTAGACAATAGATCTTCCTCCTCCACCTCTGCTTTCTGATCATACTCAACCTACTCTAATAGATCCAACTCTTAGTTATCATACTCATATAACAACACATGAAGAACCCACTCATACGTATCATTCTCATACAACCCCTCATAGAAATTTTTATAATTTTTATAATTTATATGTTGATGATACTTAATATAACTTTATTTCATATGTGATGATATTTTATATCGGCGGTACCATTCATCATTAATAGATATATATGGAACATAATATGGTTAATGTACAAGATATTCTAATGATATCAGAAATAACAAAATTACATAGAGATGAGTTGAGTACATTTGGACAATGTATTGTAAACTTTCTAGTTTTTCTATATTGACGACTTTAATATGTTACCATAGAATTATTTTTCTTTGTTTTATTATATTTATGTTTGCTATTAATTTTATTAAACATTTAAATAATAATAATTTTATCAATTTATTTTACTAAAATAATTTAATATTAAATTAATAATTTATAAATAACAAAAATATACAAAATTCAGATACATTAGATAAACATTGCACTGGTCTTGATATTCAAACAACATATTCAATTTTTTCGTTGGTTATTTAGAAGAATACAAATTATTCTTGATTTTTTTGGAATCAAATGATTATTTCATATTAAAAAAACGATTTAATGGTTCTTTTAACATTATATCTATTTAGAATCAATATGATTCAATTATTTTCCATTTATTTTGAATAATTTTTTATTATTATTTCAATTTACTAAAATTTATACCTATGTTTTTTTGTGTATTTGGTATTTTTATAAAATTTATAAGGTCATGATATGACATAATTATATAGATTTATGGAGCTAAAGATTATATATCCTTTTAAAATGACAATAAATAATGTAGAAAGAATAATTTATGATGCTTAAATATTTCAAAATAATGAAATTATTCAGTATTGGATGTTTCCTTTTCATTAAGAGTATGAAACATGTGTCTTATAAGGGGTCACACATATCTTTACATATTATCAGCTATTATTAGGTTTTCATTTATGTTAATTTACATTCTGTGTTGGGTATTTTTCCAAGAAAGAAGGCACAATTGTTTTAATTCTCTAATTGTGGTGACGTGAGGAAAATTTTATTAATTTATTGGACTCATATGATTAAATATTATTATAATTTTTATAAATTTTAACCTTTAAATTTAATTTATTCATATTATTTTCAAACTATTAATAGAATTTAATTTTGGAGATAACCTGAAAGAAGTGCGGTGAGGACATATAATTAAATTGAAAGGTGAATTTTCAATTTCAATTATTTTTTGGGATAAATTACATAAAAATGATAGCTTGAATTCAAAATTCATTATAAAAAATATTTTCATAAAAAACAGAGAGTAATGGAATGTGGAAAATATGTTTCATGGTTATGTATAAAATAATTTTAATTGGGAATTCAATTAAGTTCTAGAAGGATTGATTTCTTTATAATTGTTTCCTTAATAAGTCAGTCATTTTATACAAAATAAAATTTTAATTCATTTATATTCATTTTCAAATTAATAATGATCATCAAGAATCTATTTTTTAGGATATTAGGCACTTAAAAATTTAATTGGTGAATTATTTATTTTGTTTGATTGGATTTTATTTCACTTATGTTATATATTGTAAGATTGAAAGTTCTAATTGTAACTAGGTTTTTCTAGTTTTTTACTATTTTTTCTTCTATTTTTATTCTTGTTTTATTCTATTTTCTATTTTTTATAAGAGGAATATTCAAAATAAAAGTCCCAAAAAAACGTTTATGCTCCTTGTCAGATAATTGGAAGGAGAAACCAATAGTTATGAGTTTTTTACGTCAGTTGTGAAATAACAGACAAACAAACACCAAGAGTAATGTATTCACAATTGAAATTTTTATTAATCAAAGATAAAATAATATTTTTTAAATTGAATGTAATAAAGTCATGTACAATCCTAGGTAACTATAAAAATATATATTGACGAGAAAATTCATTTTCTTTACTTGTTTCATCTACCCTTAGTGTTGTTTTCCTTCAATAATAACTATCATTTCACTGTTAATATAGAACAATTTGAATCCTTATATAGGAGATCAAGTAGGTGACATTTTCATTGTTTTCTATTTTGAGAGTTTGAATTAGTGTACCTATTGTAAGTGAAGGAAATAAAAGAGATAATTATAAACATCAAGGAGAAGTTGAGGACTTATCATAGGAATTAGAGTTCAAATATTAACTAAAAATAGAGTAACATGGAGTTTAATGAGGGAGAATAAGTTATCCCTATATTTTGAAATCAATGTGGTTTTGGTGTATTTGTAATGGAAGGAATGTTATCCTTGAGGATTATCACCCCTATCAAAATACTAACTAGGATTTTTGAGGTGTCGTGTTGTATAGAATTACCACCATAGTTATACTATGTGCATGTTGTATATTACATGTTGCAACAAATGATATACAAATATGATCAGTTGAATGTTATTTAATGAGGTGATATATATAATGAGGATGTGGATACCTTTCTATAGTAAATTGTGAAAATTTAGTATTGATAAGAAAATATCATTTGTGAGTGATTGATTTCTATTGTGTGTGTTCATTTGGAGAGTTTTAATCTCAATGATAGTTGGTGAGAGTATGATTAACAAAATAAAACATTGTACCCTCACCAATTAGAGTGTGTTTTTACTATTTTGGTTGGAATACCGTATTCATTGTAACAATGTAAAGTCCTATTTTTCTGACCCAAAATAAAATTTGGAATAATAATTTCATATTAATTAGTTGAGTTAAATTTAATATATAGGTCCTTAAGAGCCACATAATTTATATATTAAAAATATTTAATAATTTTAATCCCATAAGGTTGATTTTATAGAAATATTGGATTATCTACTAAATCAAGTTCTAGATGAGGAATCAAAGGCCACCATTGAATCCAGTATAAAGGTTTTATAGAATAACTGAATTATTTCTATTTTGATAAGAAATTTTGATGGATTAGTGATGCTAGAAATTTAAATTGATAAATATAATTATTAATTTATGTTTAATCTATTCGATATTTAATCTCTAGAAACAATATATATTATTTTCTCATAGGAAAACCCTCTAGGGTTAACAAAACTCCTTAGATTGAGTCATGGGTGTATTTATAATGGTTTGTATTCAATTAAAGAAACATTTGGAGTGTAAATAATGGAAAAACAATGAACACAATGAATTTAACAATTAAAAATCTCATAGAAATGTTCTTTGTTTCTGATAAATCATTTCTTCAAATAATGGACTTATTTCTAAGGGATTTATCTATATTTTCATGAATAGTATCAGATAATAAATAACTTTTTTATGTTAATAAATAGTTCATTTATTCTCATAGAACTATAGAATTTTCTTCATTTCCTTGAATTAGAAATTATATTTTTATTTTAATGTGAACTATCTATGTCCTTATGATTTTTCTTATTTTCCATGAATTATTTCTAAGACATAGAAACCCATTTTAGATTCATTCCATGTTTGATTTATGGATATCACAATTTATTTAATTTAGGATTTTTATCTCTTTCTGGAGTTAAGCAATTGTTCAATATTTTTGAAAACCATTTCCATTGCATAACTGATTAATGATCCTGAAGAATATAGTGTAAGGTTCTATATTAGAAGTTATGTAAAGTCGAATGGTATTTTCAAAAAGTAGAAAAACCCATAGAAGAATTTTCATATATTTTTTAATGATGGAATCCCATAAGGAAGATCAATTTGAATGAGAGGTGATGGACTTAATTTTCCCAATGATGGGATATCAGAATTTATCTACTAGTTGTGAAATTAAATAATGATATATTTACTACAGTCATTTCTAAAATTATTCATAGATTATTCCACATAGAATTAATGATACAGGGATATGTGTCAATAATATTAAATGTATAGAGAATTTGTTACTATGTTATATATAGTTTGAAAGAACACACATCATCTGTCTCATTCATGTGGATATAAAGATTTTGTGTGGTGTTATGTATCCAAGGACTTTGTTCCTTTCTTAAACAATAGGATTATTATATAAATATTTCTTTAAATTGAATATATTTAAAATTCATAAAGACATGTATTACCCCACATAATTTGTTTGATCAGACACACCTCATATTCCTTTGTAACTATACTTCTCGGGAATATAAGTACATCCCTTGTACGACCTAAACTATGCCATGGAATATGTCCTCTATAGATGATATATAGTGGTGTTTAGACATTCTATGTAAGATGTATAAACAAGGAAATATTGCGGATATTGGGTAACACAAAATTTTTATTGTTTTCATATGATATAAACCCTCTAGAAAATGTAAATATATGGGTAGAATATATTTCCCCCTTAATTTTTTTGGAATAATACAATATTTCAATCAATGAGAAAAAAACCTACTTAAGAGAAGAAATTATCCATGTCAGTATGATGGGGATGTAATATGCCACATTTAAAATTCAGATATAGTTTATTATTTCAATAAATTTTGGGGGATGATATCATTTTTCAATATATTATAATTTTTCATTTCAATAGAGATCATACACGAGATAGAGCATCTATTAATTTATGGTATTTCACCAATATATAATAGGAAGGGATCCCCAACTCTGCAAGACTAAAGGAGTCACAATGGATATTTGGGACTCCTAGATAGTTGATCCAGTATAAAATAGTTATTTTGGATATCTAAATTGATTTATATTTTACACTATGACATGAATAACTTTTAACAACATATAAGGGATTATATCAAATATTATATCATTTATAGTTATTATAATGATACTATCATTTGTTCTTGGAATATGTTGATTTTGGGTTTTCCTAATTAGTATATATATAATCAATATTAATTTTATTTTTTGTATAATAATGTCTAAAATATAGATCACTATCATTTTAGAGGAATCCTCAGTGGACCAGGAGTTTGTAGATCATAGTTGTGCTTGGTGATTGAGAAAACTGTGGAATGACAGTTTAACGTGGAGATATTTTACATTTTTATCTAGTTGGATTCCATATCATGTTACTAGGATTTAATTTATCCATTTTCATTTATGGTAATATTATATTGTTCTCGACTGAGGGTTTGATTTTTGTGCATATATTTATCATTTTACATGTTAATTATCATATAGTTCGATTTGTGTATAAAGATGTGTACATGTGTGTAGGTGTATTATTCTATGTAAAACCTTATATTTGATATTCCAATATGGTTCTAGTAATTGGCCCCTAGAATATTGGGGTGGGACTGGGGAGGCCCACTCTATTCATCACTATCCATGAAAACCCTAGTGGGTCGAGTTATTTCATGAATATTGACTAAAACCCAGAAGAATGCATATTATATGAGGATATGATAAATGGAAAATTGATATCATTGGGGGAGGAGGATAACATGTTGCGGGATGTCATTTTCTAGGTTGTAATGTGAATAAGTGGTAATGGGATTGTGTATGATTTCAAGGGATAATTGGAGCAGGGAAAAGTTATAAATTCCTTTTTTATAAGAATATGTTAGGGCATATAGTTTTTGTTGTAACATCTGTAAATAAATAAACAAATCATGTGTGTGTACCCATATACTAACAAATGACCACACTACTCGTTGGGGGCCTGACAAGGTTAGAGAAACCATGTTTTAAACATTTCATACAATGAAACATAAATGAAACCCTATTTACATGATTTCATCACAATTACTCCTAATCATTTGTAATGACCATGAGACCCACAAACAGTTTAAAAAATATTGATTTATGAGACCCCCACCCACAATTAGTAAATAATAATGAATACCATAGACACCCCATTATAACAATATCCCAACCATGTGACTATCTCAACCCATACTTTCTTAGGACAATATAGAGGAAAAAATAATAAAAATTAAAATAATATCTTACATGAATTACATAAAAAAGTTTTTTCTTAAAGGAAAACCACAATTCAAAAATAAATTACTCTAAGGTGAAACAGAATTACATAAATAGAATTAATTTACGTCAACAATGATCAAGACCAAAATTTTGATTCCTAGTTATCTAGGGAAATGGAAACCCCATTTGTCTAATAACTATTTATAATATGTTTAATTCTGAAATGATTGAAAAATTCTTTTACAATGAGATACCATTCCAAATATACCATAATAAATAAATCATAAACAATATTTCATATTCTCATTCAACAATCAAATGATATTATAAAATTTCATTGTTTATAACCAATTACAGAAAAACATAATTAAACACCATAATATTAAATCAACTATAAAGAACACCCATGAAGTACATGAACAGATCACTAAAATAATCATTCTCTAAAAACCCAATAAAAACAACTAAAAACATTATCCCATAAGAAAATGAAAAGACCATAGACTTCTTCCACATCCTCATATAGGTTAACATTGGTTAAGTCTCATTTAAACACCATCTCATTTGGATCATTATATGAGAACTCAATCGATTGACACCCATTTACCAATTAGAACAAACTAAACACATTTTTCTCTCATGCATAAATCACATGTTTCCCATTGTCCAGATCAATAATCTAGACCATATGACATGTTCATATATAATTTGATTTGGGAAAAAAATCATCAATGATAATCAAGAATACAGATCCTTTAAATATCCCTCGCTCATAATGATCAATGATGATACACCCCATGGATACACCAATCTTGGTCAACTCAAACCCAAAACCTTATTAACCAAACTATAAATAAGTCTAAAAAAATCAGTTAAATCATAATCACATAAAAATTTAAAATTATTGGGCATCAATTTGATACCTAAAGTATTTGGTATATAGTACAAATATGGGAATAAAATGGATTTTTGGAAATTTTATAGGTTATTTTACACCACAATCATATGGTTATTCAATTATTAAGATTAAAGTTCACTTAATCATTGTAATTAAATTTTTTCGCTTCCACAAAATATTTTAGTCAAAAACTGAGTTTAAATTTATTGAAATTATAAATAATTCATATTCAAAATATGTAATCCGTTTTTTTAAAATATAATCCTAGAAGTGGTAGAAATTAATATAAATTTAATCCCATAAATTGGACGACAATAGTGGTTTCAAGGTAAAAATATCCAAAAGTTTTTATGATTTTATAGTCAATTTCAAATTAAATATTATTCTAATAACTTAAAAAGGATTAATTTATTAAAATATTATATAAATACTCTTTAAAATAAATTTTAAAAAAAATATAACCTTATAAATAAATTAGATGAAACCCCAGTTTTGATCTAAAATTCAGTATTTTTTACTATTTATTAAAAAATTAAACTTCACAGAAAAAACAAATAATCACCGTAGGAAAATATATATGTTTAAAATACAAAATATGATATTTATCTCAAAAATATATAATATATTAAAGGTATAAAATTTTATTTAATAGCGGTTCCCCACTAAATGGCATTAAAATGCCTTAATAAATTAATAGTATTTAATGCCTAAAATTGGATTTGTTTTTATCATATTCCAATATAATATATTTTATGAATATAAAATATAATTTTTTGAATATAATATATATATATATCCCATTAATATCACTCACTTTGTCTAATCAACATAATTAATTGGGATACAATTGCTTTGGGAGCATGAAAATAATAATATTTTCTTTTATATTCAAGTTATTTTCGTATTCTTTTTTAATTAATTTTTAACTATTGATTTCATTTTAATTTATACTAAATCATAAATTTTTATATTTTATTTATTAATATGTATATTAACTAATTTAATGGCTATGTTAACTATTATTATATTAGATAATAGTCTTTTGATAATGTATTTTGGTTTGTTAAAACTTGATGTTGCATATAATGCAAGCTTCCAAAAAAATACACTCTTGCATGTAACTCATGATAAGTTATTGTCGAGTTAATTGAAATATATAAAACATATAAAATCTATTTAAAATAATAAAAAAATATAAATTCATGTGATGTTTTACTCTCTCATGCACATTGTAATGAATGTGATACAAGCTATTAAATAAAATATCTTTACCATTGAATTTTGGGGTGTTCCATTATCCCCAAAATAAATAAATTGCATCCTTACAATATTAAATCAATCATGGAAATATAATGATTGATATTTTTAAATCATGTATCCTGAAAAGAATTCTTAATGTAGGTTCTGGGCGCAGAAGAAGCATGGTTGGGTCGGTTCCCAACTTTAATTTTTACTATGATAAATGATTATTCTGGGTTCAATATGATGATGAACTCTTGTCTCCACATAATATAATAAATGATTTAGATAAATAATGAAGAGGCCTGAAACCTTTAGATAGTATATTTCTCTTCTCGTTTTTAATTATTTTATTTAATTTCATAATGAACAGAATATCTAGATCTCCAGTACTTTCTTTGTTGATGGTTTGGATCATCCGGAATGACCCTTATGGATTGTCTCAACGCACTTGAAAGGATCATAACCATAATGCATTAGTGTTGATCTACACATGGTCTGATAGCCTCTGATCGACACAATATGCTCTCTGAGTGCTAGCATGAAAAAGTGAGTTACTTCTATTGCTTATTCTTGATTGCTGGTTCTTATTCCTTTAAAAACATCTCTCGATATTGATAGGGGCAAGAAAAGGATTCGATAGGGGAATCCTTTAACTCATAAATTCTTAATTCAACGGGTGTGTAGTTAGGTACATGAGAACAATAGATTTAAATTTCTATTTATCGACATGGCACTTCGGTTAAATTATTTAATTTCAAAACATCAATTAAATACATTCATAATCTTAAATAATCCAATGATTTTAATTATAATACTGCATCACTATTTTTAGTGTTCCAACCTATGAAAAATTGAATAAAATTCCATGTCACAAAATAATATCAGAGTTATTATTATTTTAACTTTTCAAAAAAAGTTAAATAATTATTTACCTTCTTGAAAATAATAAGTTTACTATAGGACTGGCCATGGTCCTGTTGAACTCCACTTACATTTATTAAACAATATAATAAATAAATGAATAATTTACTCAATTAAAATAAATATTTTATTTACAAACTACTATATAACTATTTTTAAAATATTCAATAAAATAAATAAATATGTTTTAATCACAATCCTGTTAATGAAAATTTAGTTAATTTATGAAATAATTTAATCTTGAATAAAATTATTCCACTCTCTTGAGAATAATATTTATTCCATTAATTAAAATCATTTATTATTTAACTGATACCACCAGAAACACATAGTGTGTGACCCTTTAGGATTATTTCTTATTCTTATTAGGTAGCTTTTCCTAAAGTCAACGATTAATATCTAGCAACGGGTCATAGAACCCAATAAAAATAAATTAATGTCACAATAACGACATCCACATATGAATTCTCACTGTGTAATATAATTCCATTTTCTCAATATCTTATCAACCAAGTTTCATGATAGTGTCTTGAACCATTGTTCTTGATACATCATTCTTGAACTACCTAAAATAAATTTGTTATTACACCATGGAAATGGAATTTTACAGAATGTTTCTTTTTCAATCAATGGGTTGAGATACCAACATCCATAAATGGGAGGTTCAAATCCTAAATTGACGTATCCATCAATAGCATGCCACCTGTAATGCACAAAATTTACCCTACACACTGCCAACTTTCTACGTGACTGTTTTCATCGATAAATAAAAGTGTGTGAGTCATGACTCGTACTAATGATAATAATAATTACTAAGGATATTTACACATGCTCTCCAATAATAATACCCAATGACACCAAAACATGAAGAATTCCTACTAGTGGGTCTGTTATCAAAATCTCTAGTAATGGAGATTAGAAAGTATGAACATCATGATAGGAAGTCTAATATTCTTACAAGTACTCACACTTGATAGTCTATATTCTTTGTGACCCATCATAGTATGTCATCCAAACACATAAATATATTTAAAAAAATTATAGCATTTCAAGGTTCTCTTCATAGCGGGAAACATCCATGATCTTATAAATGCGAAAAATACTCTTAAACATTATTACATTATATTCATGGAGAATAATGAAAAATATGTAACAATATTTTTAATATTTATATACATTAAATATCCATGTAATCAAAGTACAAACAGTTGGTTCTAGTACACCAACTCTAACAAACATCCACTTGGAATAGAGTTAGCTTCCTACGACTATCAGTCCTCTAGAGCTCACATGATGATCATGTTTATGATGATTCAACACTTTAGTTAGGGGATCCTCTCCATTGTTTTTTGTGGAAATAATACTCACAATAAAATCACCTCTCAAAGTAAAACCCCTCAAGAGTTGATACTTCCGAAGTATGTGATTTGTCCATAGATGTGACCTTGGATATTTTGCAAGAGCTACCACTACAGTATTATCACAATAGAGTGTGATGGGAATTTTACTTATAAGTAACACATGTAGCTCTTGGATGAACCATCTTATCAAAACTGATTCTATATATTCCTTATACATTGTGATATACTCGTAATATACTATAGAATCTACGACCATGCTCTTTTTTGAGCTCTTTCATCTCACTACATCTCTATTCAATATGAAGATGTATCCATTTTGTGACATCATGTCATCCTGATCAGTCTGTAAACTTGCAAATGCACATCCTCTAAGGACTAGTTTCTCATATCCACCATAAACGCGGAACATATCTTTATCACACCTCAACTACTTTAGGATAGTCTTTACTTCAACTCAATGGCAGCCACCTAGGTAAGCTTGATATCTACCTACCGCACTCAATGCGTAGGAGATATCCTACCAAGAGCATTGCATGGCTTACATGACTCACATAATCTCTGATTTTTAAGGAGTAATTTCCACTATATATCATTCGCCATGTATTTTAGGACACATTTTCATTGAAAGATGAATGCCATGTGATGACGGAAACATTTCCATCTTGGATCATTAACTACTAAATCTCTTAAATATCATATCAATGTATGTACATTGACATAGCCTAGAAACCTCTCGGATCTATCACAATGGATCTTGTTCCAAAAAATATATGTTTCCTCACCCAAGTCCTTCATGGAGAAGCATTGATTCAATCATGTCTTAATAGAATGTATGATTGGTATCTCATTTCCAAAAAAGTAAAATGTCATCAATATATAATCTTAGGAAAATGACTTCACTCCTACTAAACTATTTGTAGACACAAGGCTCGCATTCATTTTTTGATAAAACAAAATTTAATTATGGATTCATAAAAAAAATACTTCCATGACCTGGATTCTTCCTTTAATCCATATACGGATTTCTATAACATTCATACCGTATTTGAATCCTATGGAGACATAAACTCTTCAGGTTATGTCATGAAGGCATATTCCTGAAGGTTCCTGTTATGGTAGGATATTTTGGCATCCATTTTCTAAATCTCTTTTTCATGTTATGTGGAAATTTCCAAAATAATTCTGATTGATATCATCACTGCAACTGGTGAAACAGATTCTTCATAGTCATTGCCTTGATGCTTCTTGAACCCTTTTGCAACCAGTGATTCCTTATAGGTACTGACTTGTCCTTAAATGACCAATTTATTCATGAATAACAATTTGCAACTAGTAGGATTTACATCAACTAGACTATACACCAAAATCTATACATTGTTTTGATGCATGGAATCAATTTCAAAATTCTGGGATTCTTTCCACATAGAAACATTTCTGCCACATACTACTTCCATGTTGGTTAGACGACCATTATTATCAGCTAATAATGGGTAACCATCCTCAATAACTAGAAAATTATACCATTCTTGGTCTCTAACGTAAGTTGTACTTCTACATAGTTCTTTTGTCTCTAGAATAGTTATTTCTTCTACAAGGATTTATGGAATCTATTCATAAACCAACTCTTGTGTACATTGAGCCTCGACTTTATCGAAGTCTATCTCGCTCCCACGATCACATTTTAGATATGTTCTCCCTCTCATGGAATACAGTTTGTATTTCCACTATAACCTTTCTGTCTACGGTTTTGTATGGATAATATACCCTTATTTCCTTTGGTAATCCTATGAAGGTACACTTTATGCCTTGGGGTGAATGTTTCTTTACTGAAGAGGCCTTAACAAATGAATTACTTCCCCACATATGTATATAATATAACGTGGCTTTATTTGAACTCCATAACTCATATGTTATACAATTAATTTTTTTAGTTGGAACATGGATTAATATGTGTTCCACTGTTTGTACTGCATATCTCTAAAAGGATACTAGATGACTCACATGACTCATCATTAATCTAACCATGTCCAAAAAGGTGTGGTTCCTCCGTTCTTTTACACCATTACAATGGGGAATTCAAGTAGGAGTGAGTTGGGATATGATCCCAAACTTCTGTAAGTAATTAATGGAAGTGTTAATTAAGATATTCTCTACATTGGTCTGAATTGAGTTTCATAATCTTCTTACCAATATGGTTCTCAACTTCATTCATGTATTCTTGGAACTAGTCAAATGAATCCTACATATAAATTATTAAGTATATATATCCATATCTACTAAATCATTATTAAAAGTTAAGAAGCATGATTACCCTTATCATTCTTCAATTGGAAGTGGTCCACACACATAAGTATTAACAATTTCACGAATCTCTTTATCCTTTTCTCCTATCCCACTAAATGGGGATTTGGTTATTTTTCCTTGTAATATTGAATGACATATTCTAAGTCATATTAGTTTTAAAGAATCTAAATATCAATCTAGATGTAATTGTTTCAAGATCTTATCATTTACATGACCTGGTTGGTGATGCTAAAGTTGGGTGTGGTATGAGTCATGGGAAGTATCTTTGTATAGATTTCCATTTCATTGTTTGTGTAATCTAACACATAAATAATATTGTACAAATGTTACGTACCAAAACAATTTCTATATTTATTAAAAAAGAAACATTCAATTTCAACCATGGATAAAAATCCATCTGTATCTAATCTGGACACATAAATAATGTGTTTAGTAACAGCCGACACATAATTGAAACCATTTAACACCATGGTCATCCTAGTTTGAAACGTGAGATGATAGTATCTGAAATCTATAATAGCGAGTCTGGCTTTATTGGATGCTAGTAGATTTGCCTCCCCTTGTTTAATATTCGTGAATCTACTTGGTTCCTATATTTTGATACATATGTGAACACCACACACTATATCAAATTGAATTTTATTTGAAATACATATATTAAATTTGAAAATAAATGCAGTGGAATCATATAATTTCTTATTAGGCCAGGTGCAGTTCTTCTTCCAGTGGCCCTTCTTGACAATGCACAAAAAATAGATTAAAGTTCACCTACCTCCCCTTTGATCTTCCTTTTCTTGGAAAGGTGTGAAGAAGAATTGAGATCAAAATCCTACTCATTTCTTTTCCTGTTATTCACTATAAGGATATAAGGCTTTCAACACTTCATATCCTTTTCCACATGGTGAATGAGGATAAGATGATCATATAGATATTTCACAATGTTGTTCATTTTGATATTAACAAAAACATATACAAAATTTATGATTGATTGATTCAAATATGATATTTGTACCCAGTTCATTGGTGATTTTAAATGATATATCTTCTAAGTGCTCAGTGTAGCAAATGATCCTAACTACATGAGTCCCTGTTGGGGAACATTCTCCAAGCTTACTCTGAAAGAGATCCGTGTAGATCTAAAACTCTTCTGGTATTGCTCTCTCATGGAAAAACCAAAAAGTGGCTCGATCATGATATAAGAATCCATGTTTTCATGAGACATCATGAGCTCACTTGACATTTTTTGATAACATCAAACATTTAACATCATTTCATCATTTATATGTTTCTCATAGACGATAAACTCTTCATCACTCACCTATTTGAGAGTCGGATCCAGTAATTCTAAATCCAACATGTAAGACTTATGTTCATGGTGTAAAATAACCAAAAGGTGTCTAAAACATTCCTGGAAGTTACATATAGGGATAATGTTTCCTTTATCTAGAATTGACCATAGGGATAGTGTTGTTAAAGAGATTTCATTTTTATTCTTCGATTAAAAGAGAATATCATTATTACTTTCTAGGTTACATTTTATGATAAATAGTAAATTAATTTTATTATGTCTCCAACTATTTTATAAAGCCCAAATGGCCCTCCCCATTGAACTCAGAATATCTAGTTACCAAGACATTATAATTTAATGGATCCATATTCCCCTTTGCATAACCCCAACAAGGGTTGTTAGTGATATTTCATGGTATTTTGGTAGGTAGGTCATTACCAACTGCAGGCTAGTAGCTCAATGATATGTTGAGTGGACTCCTGAGTCCAGAAATCCAAAATATGGATTTATTAAAATCATGCCTCCAATATTAAACCATGTCTAGTAAGGGATACTACTCTTGATGTTTTATGGTTAAGTCTAATAGAGACATTTCATAAGGACTTCCTGCATAAAAGTGAGTGACCGAACAAGGGTTTGTCAATCACATTGTATTATTGAGTTTTTTTCCCTTAATCATGTAATGTAATGCTTGGTCTGACTTAATATTTTATTTTCTAGATTGTTAACACTTATGTGTCATTTTATTTTAATCATTATCACATTATTTTTAATATTAAGTTGAACTTACATATGTGATTAACCATGTACTGATAATATTTAGGCATAATCCTTGTTTATTTTAGCTCCATCTTGAATTCTTCTTAAATTCATTAATTATGTGATCATGACACCACATACTTAATGAAAACCATGAAACTGGATAAAATAAAATAAATCAAAGAGAATGATCATGCGATTTCCTAATGGTTAGTTTATTACATTAATTAAATTAAAATATAATTTAACTGAGACCTCTAGAAACCCTTATTTTATAACCCTCTAGGATTCTGTCTCGTTGGCATTAGTTAGGCTTACCTGATGTCAAAGAGTACTGTCTAGAAATGGGTAATGACACCCATGATAAATAACATAAAGTCATAACAACAACATCCACATCAAAACACTCAACTTTTAATATAATCCATTTTTCTCAATATCTCATCATGTCAGTTTCATGATAGTTTAATATACCTTTGTGCTTGATACATCATTATTTGACTTCATCAAATAAACACATCATAACACCAACGTTATGGAATTTGATGCGACGATTCTATTTAAATAAAATGGATGAGATATCAACTTATATAAATGGAAGTGACATATCCCTCCTCAACTTATCCTTCAATAACATGCCACTTGTGATGCACCAAACATATCCAACATCTCTCCAACTATCTGCATTATGGTATTTGTCAATAAATCAAAGTATATGAGTCATGAAAATCATAAATGATAATATTAATTTCTAATTATCCTTACACTCACTCATAGATCGGAATATCTAATGACATAAAAACATATGGAATTCCTACTCGAGGATATGTTCTCATAATCTCCCATCATGGAGATTACAATGTATGAACATCCATAGAAGAATTCTCACCAACTTAAATGCACTCACCACTAGATATTTGTATACTATATGTCCCATAAATGTACGTAATCCAATCATATATATATATATTTAAGAATATTTTTATTTTGTTTAAATGTTCTCATAATAGTGGGGAACTTCCATGTCTTTATCAATAATATAAATAATCTATGAAATTATTAGATCATATCCATAAAAAACAATGAAAAATATGTAATAAGATTGTTAATATCTTATTAAATTAAATATAAATGTAATAAAAGTTCAAAAATTTGGTTCTTGGACACCATCTCTAACATTTAAAACAACCTCTTCACAAGAGAGAATGGAAAGTGCATAGTTCCCCTATACTAACATATATCTTTGTCTCTAAATTATAGAAAATTAGTGGAATTTAGAGATACGTACATTGTGGAAATATTTAAATATTTATAGGGATTTTTTAGGTCATCAATAAAAAATATATTGAATGATCAATTGAATGTATAGGGTCTCAATACTATGAATCTTAGATGATTTAGAAGACCGCCGATTCAACAAAATTTAAGGTATTAGAACACCATTTCTGTTTCCAACCCCTATTTTTCTAAGAGTCTAGAAATTCATTCACTCTCTATGAATATATATAAATATACCTATATATTTTACTCTTCTATAAGATCAATACTATCCTTTGGTCATTCTTTGAACTATTTCCACTTCATCACTTAGAATAAGATTCATCATATAGTGATGTAACATATACATCTATAAAACTACATCCAAAGTTCAACATATACCTTTTAATAAATGGTTAAACATTCAAATTGATTATGATACAACCCTTTTATAATGATGGATGATTATTTTAAAAATTTACTTATTATTAGTTCGAACAACATGAGGTGGCTCTCTAATCATCACATAAAAAAAATGTGAACAAAATCATCATTTTTCTCTTGAAACATAGTAGTAACATGATTTACCGTAAAACCTAATTAGAAATATGAATTATTAATTATTATTTATATAAGGAGAATGTTAGTAGAAATAGGATATAAATAAAAAAGTGTTTTGAACTCCTTCAATGACAGCATATACATCTTGTCTAAAAGTCATTAATCAGTACCAAGGTAGTCATCACATGTCCAAATAAATCATTTATTCATTATTATCTAAACATTAGGAATATTTTAATGGTTTTATTTCCCATATTAAAGGTTTTTACAAAAATATAAACTTTCTATTGAAAAAATATTCTATTTTCTATTCATTATACGATCTCAAATACTAAATGAAAAATTATTTCACTACAATACTTATATATTTCATAGTTATTCCATCACTTTAAAATATACACATTACATAATTAATGGAAAGGAATTTTAATCATTCCTCTTCTAGTTCATCTATAACATAAAATGATAATTATCCAATAGCATCACTTATTGTATATTACATTCATAGTTGTCCTAACTAAATGCAATTGTATCATCAGATAGTCTCTTTTTTATTTTTACCATTCCAATCTAAGCATGGTGGCCTTTATCTCAACCACTATAACAAACTACCATTACCTTAATGTACTTAAAAGGGTTATTATTTACATATTTATCACATTTGGTAAAATACTTCATTCCCTTCATCCCATTATCAATCATTTTCCCATCCATTCTCTTATTCTCTTTCTTCCCTTAAATTCAATAGGATGTTGGAAATTATTTTCTTACATGTTTATCACTAGATTGTAATCCCTCGTATTATTAAAAAACCTAGGAAAAATATCCCTTTGAAATAGTGGGTTAATATCATGAAATATTTTATCATTGTTACTCTTTTGATAACGTGTGTTGGTGAAGTTCACATTCCTTTAGCTGGGATCCATTTCGATACAGTGGAATATTCTAGATTAACTCAAAAAATAAAAATGTATAATTTGATATATGGTATAGTACATAACCTAAATTTATGAATCCTAAATCCTAGATTCATAAACATTGGATACTTTCGAATAATCTTTACATTAAAATACTTCATTTAAGTAGTTAATGAAAATGTGAACTATCCAATGTGTATCCCCTAGGAGTGTCAAACCAGGAATGCAGTAAGGTCTATTTCCATGTACTAGGTTACACCAACTTGAGAATTAAACAACATTTAAGAGTTGTTATTATTAGTTAAATATGATAAAGAACCACACCAAATTTTAGAATCCACACAATGATATATTTCTAGGAATTCCCACATAATCTCTTCAATAAAAAAAATGAGGATGTTATAATATAACTTTATTTAATGTATATGTATTGTTTCGAACCCTAATAAATATTTTCTAAGTCTATTATCCATGGTTTCTACTAAACGTCCTTTGATATCAATTGTTATTCCCTTACCACAAAATTGTAGAGTTGCTGCATTATATTATTACAATGGAATTATTACAAGGAATCAACCTCGGAAGGACCAATCAGTTTAGAAGTAGTGTAAATCTGTATTATATACATGATACCCATAATAAATTGGAAAATAGGAAATAAAAACATAATACTTTATAAAATTTAAGAAACTATTTCCTTGAATTCTTATTCATTAATTTTCTCAACATTACTTGGGTAATGAAAAAATAATAAGGGTGGGTTCAAATTCGTAGTAACGTTATGTACAGAGGAAGAAATAATGAATAAAAAGGAATAAATTAACATGAAATTGTGATTAATTAAAAATAAATTCCATTCAGTATCTATGTAAGGGAAAATAAAATTTTAATGGGGAGAAACTAAAACACATTCAATTTTTTCAATGCACTGAAAATCAGATGCAACCAAAGATATGTAAATGAAAAATCATATAGATGAATAATAATAGAAACTAAATGATAAAAATTATTTCCTAATGGATTTATTGTTTGAGGCAGAGGAAAACCTATACATTCATGATCATTAATAATATGGTTAAAAACGACGTATAGAAAATTGTTTAATTTGGACAACTAATTTTTCTAATGAAAACCTTTTAGTGAAACGATGATCTCTATAATGTTTGGGACTAACCCATTATTACATATCTAAAGAATAACTCATATAAAATAAGTGAAATAAATAATATTCCTTATCAAATATCTATTTTGAATAGTGAATAGATAATTATCAATATTTCTCCAAATAATCAAATAACTGACAATCTAGACACTATATGTAAAATGGAATACAATTTTGAAGAAAAACCTGTTTTATATGAATATGGATATTCATGAAAATATAATATTAAAAATGATAAAAATATTGTTATTTTTTCAGGTGATAATAAACAATCACAAAAGTAAGTGAGAATATAATAATAATTATTAAGATCATTATTGAGGGGAATAATATTTAAACATTCCAAAGTGTTCTACACAACTTTGAAACATTTAAATGATAATACACATGAAGAAATAATATTAAACTATTATCATGAGAGTAATTATATTCATGATATAACATTTATATAAGAAATATATACACTAAATAACGTTGAATTGTTGAAAAATAAAAAATAAGACTCAATAAAATTAAAATTGAGGTGAAATTCTCTTTACAACACCATTATATTTTTGTGTGGTATGTATCATCCTGTATTGTGGTTCAAAATATTTTTATATCTTATAAAAACACATAATAATTTTATTATATGATATATTTATTCCCTATAACATTTTATTAACCATCGGTTAACACTCATTCATTAATTTAACTATTTCATGTGTTTATTGCCTAGTTTTCTAAAGAATGATTTGAATTTTAATTTATTGTTCTTTTTACATAAATCATTATTTAATATTCTATAGAATTTAATATAATTTTTCATTATCATATATATTCAGTAAATATTCATTTATGATAATATATAACATTTGAAAATAAGAAATGGAATGCATCATCCATGGAGAAGGTAGGCCATATATTTGTGTGAATGCTATGTTCATTTATTTTTTGTATTAAAAAAAATAAAAGTAAATTATATATGTATATTATAATTAAATTATAATAAATATTAAATATATGATACATAGGTTTATTAAAACTAGGGATTATAAATTCTATGTTTCACATGAATGAGTCACATCGCTTTGAGGGGGAAATATTCCACACTTCCTCAAAACAAATTTTAGTATTTACGCAAGATGGAAATAATAAAAGTATGTTATAAATAGAAATTATAGATAATAAAGAAATTATAAATATTATATTTATCTTATTTAAGAATAGTGTTTGTAATAATTTCCACCATGGATGGTGGTAAAGGAAAAATGAACAATACTCATTTTGTGATGTTGTAGTTCACCATACACAGAAGAAGTATGTTCATAACCTATTAGATGGGAGTGGGTTTATTTTTAAGTAGAAAAATTAGAAAATAGTTATATTATATTGATAATTTTTTTTTCTAACATATAATAATAATTTTTTTGGGGTCAAATAAGGGAAATAAAACTAAGGAGCTTGGGGATGTTTGTTACCTCTTAATTAGGTATCTGGTTTTGGTTTTTATTGAAGGATTCCTTAGATTGATTCCTGGACAAGGGAAGGATTATAAGATAAGTAAATTTATTTTTATAATATATATGTGATAATCATGGTCGATATATAGTGTCAATAGAGGTTTTAGGATTTGGAAGTAGAGGATGCCCTTTTATAGGTGGGTAGGAGTGGCACTCATGAAATATTTTTACAAAGGAATCACACACACATTTTTCAGAATGAATGTCGATACAATAATGTAACGAATTATATAAAAGTGAGGATATTATATAAATAAGTAACTAAAATGGATTTTTGAAAATTTGATATGTTGTTTAAGGACTTAAGATTATGGATTTGTCCTTTATTAAGTTTCATATTAACTTAATCATTCTACGTAATTTTAATCACTTTCACTGATATTTTTTGGCCAAATTTTTTTACCTTATTATAAATTAACAATTTTGCATATTAAAAATATATAATCCATTTTTAAAAATTAATATAATATACCAGGATGAAATTCATTGAAATTTAATCCTATATGAGGGGTGACAACGTAACTTTTTATATTAAAAACGTCCATAAGTTTTCTATGTTTTTATTATAAATATCAAGTTGAACATTATTATAATGACATGAATTGGATTAATAAATAAAAATATCATCTAATTAATTAATAAAACCAACTGAAAATATATTTTATGCATATAAATAAACTATATGAAAACCAATTTTGAAATAAAATTTAGTATTTTTCAATATTCATTAAAAATGAAACATTACAGAAAATTAACCAAAAATAACTCTAAATAATTTTTATTTTTATATTAAAAATAAGAAGATTATTTGGTATTATATAATATATAAAATTTTCAATAAGTGGGTTTAAATTGGTTTCCCAAATAGATGGTTAAAAATGCCTTAATAAAAATATAGTATTTTATGCATTATATTGGGTGTGTTTTTATATTATTTCTATAAAATATAATGGATTTATATCAAAATTATTTTATTGAATATATACTATATATATCACATAAATATCAGTCACTAAATGTAATTAATGTATTTATTTTGATAAAATAGCATTATGAGCATGAAAATAACAACATATTCATTTATATTCAATCATGTTTCATATTTATTTCTAATTATTTTGTAACAAATGAATTCATATTATATTTTTTAAAACCATTTATTTACAAAAGTTAGTAAATACTATTTATATTCAATAATTTATCATCTATTTTATGTCATATTATATTAAATAATAGTGTTTAAATAATATATTTTTATAAAAACTATATTCTTTTTATTACATTAAAACATTATATATTTAATTAAAATCAAACATAATACAATATAAAATATCTGGATTTCTAGTGTCTTTGGGAACTAGGTACATTGCATAAAAATATTAATCATGAAAACAACATCTTTATTAAAAACTACCTTAAAATTCTCATGCATAAAACAGTATGGGATATCCTCTACAAAATATATAAGAAAGGGTTGATCTATAAAGCACAGTAAAGGAGTAAATAAATATGGAATAATATGAAGATAATAATACATGTTAGTCATTGAATATAAATGAGTAATAATTCAACTAGAATCATAAATTAGGATATAACATGATATTCATAACATAAAAATGTGTCAACAACTTAAAACAGTGCATCATAAGTCAAGGATAAACTACCAAGACATCTAAGTGATAAAAGTACCGTAAAGGAATCAGGTAAAAACAAATCCCAAATTGAATTGTCATGAAAATAAAAATTACCCAATTCAATTGGGGGGATATATAATTATGGGCTCACCTGTCACATTCATTTCATTCTCATGCTTTGGTTTTCCACATAGATCATAAATCATGGATTCATTCATCATAATAATTTATTCCATTATCAAAGATTATATAATATAAAAATATAATTTATATATAAAATGTTATATTTTCATAAAATTAGACACCCTTGACAGGTAATTGGTATGGTATTCACTACACAATTGTTTTGGAATCTAAATTTTCAATGCAATTTTGGCAACCTAATAGTGTGACATAAAAATTGATAAAAAGTGTTGTTTTTAGATAAATGGGAATATCATATTCTATAACATAACTGGATAGTAATAGGGTTATATAAATACATTTAACAATATATGGAAGTTTGAAATAAAAGTAATAACATAGTAAATAAAATTGAGGAATGTGGATGAATAGAATAACTCTTAAAAAATTTCATCATTGTAATTGGTGTACATGGGAGAGATTAATGAGATAGAAAGTGGTATCTCATCATTTGAACATAAAAGGATAGTATGTGGGTGTGCTAAAACATACCACAACATTTTAAATTGAATATTACAGGGTGTATCAATATAAGGAATCATGGATAAAAATGAAAAAGGAACCCTGACTTGAGTGTGTGATTACAAAATCTTGATGAATAGATTTTTTAGAGCTTAAGGAACTTTTTCAGGATTATAGAGATGTTTGAAAAGATTTAGGATGTTCTAAAAGTATTTTTATTAAAAATAAGTGAGATTTTTTGTGGGTTTATATTGGAAAAGAGAGTATAATTCTTTAATATTTAACAAACATAGTTTTTGGAATCTATATAATAAAATTATCAAAACCATAAAATAACCATGGGGTTTTCCCATGGGTGTTTCCATATAGTGATGTTTTTCATTATATTATAATTAAAAAATATGAATATATTAAAATATTATCTTTTCTTATGCGGAGGTAAGTCACATTACTAAATAAATGAATTTAAAATCATTTAATATATTATAAATTTTTGGGGATTCATAATGGAATTGTAAAAATTATAAAATTATATTAACAAAACATTATTGTAATGGGAGAACTTATATAGGGATGATAATACCGATTATAGTACTTATGACATCATTTCTGGGTAATTATGATGTTATAAAACACACCATATATTTATACCGTATTTAATTTTTACCCAAATATTTAACTATCTCATTAAAATTTGAAAAATTAATCGCTGCATAATTTTGACATTTTTATTCCGAAAATAATATTTATTTTATCAAAATTATTTTCTAAATACATGAATTTTCACTTTTGAAATAATAATATTTATTTATTTTAATATGATGGGTTTTTTTAACAATTACAGTTTTTGAACCCTTATGTAAATTTCACTTCATAAAAATAACATTAACATATATAATAAATAATATATAAATAATAAAATATTAAATATTTCCGAAATGATTTAATTCATAAAAATAAACCCCTTAATTATATTTGAATATTACATGAAAATACAATTTATATATAATTGAATCAAAACCAAAATCATTTAAAAGAAACTATTAAAATGAATATATATATATATTTTTATATAATATATTAACATTTTTAATGTCTTTATACATATCCATTTATTACAACAACAAACACCCTAAGTGTAAGGTGTGTGATAATGATATTATCTTGGGGTCATTTGGAAAATGTGGGTTAGTCCATGAGCTCGATGAACTTGACCTTCACTCGTAAACGTTTTTTCTCATGCTCAAGTCACACGAGCTCAACATGGACTTTGTATAGGGAAATACTAGAGATTATACCTCCCTTCGAATCACTAATAAATGGAAATTATAGGGAACTATTTTACTTTTTGTGTTCATCACTTCCTTTGACCTATTCAATTGGATTTGTTAAAGACCAGTATTTACACTATTCATGATATAACTACTCAATATCTATATTAATTGTGGTCGACATTCTTAACGGTATTTTAAATCCAAAACTATAAAACTAATTAATTGAATGTTTTTTATATAACCATTTTATAAAATAATACATTTTAATGAATCAAAATGGAAATTTCACTTATAACGGTTTTTGTCGTTACAACCTTCTCCCCTTAAGAAATTTATCCCTTGAAATTTTCATTTCCCACATATAAACATATAAGGGTAACTCTATTTCATCACCTTCACTAGTTACCACATTTATTCTTAGAACTTATTCTTTATCCACAACACTTGACCAGGTCCATTGACTTATTCCATGGAGCATTTTATTTACTATATTAGATCTTCAATGGATTCTTCTAATAAGAGAGGTAATTCTCTAATGGAACCACCTCTAGATTGAGTACATGTGAAGGTTCTGGTATGTTCTTTCTCAAAGGGGATACATGGAATACATTATGTTCTTGAGATAGGTTATTTTGGAGTGCTAGTTGGTAGGACACCACCCAAATGAAATCCAGGATCTCAAAGGTGGTCGATGTATCTTGGAATAAGATTTCCCTTCTTCCAAAATATCATCACATTATTCTATAGAGATATGCGGTTTAAAACTATGTATCCATGTTGTAACTCTAGATCTCGTCAATGATTGTCAGCATAGATTATCTATTCACTATAAGTAGCCTAGATGTGATGATTAATAGTCTTATCCTTCTCCACCAATTTAGATCCTAGTAGTGTTTGTTCCGCGTCTTCATCCAAGCATGATGGTGTTCTACACATATTCCCATAAAGGGATTCATAGGGATAAATTTGGATTCTTGAGTGGAAACGGTTTTTGTAATAGAACTCAAACAGAGGAAGATGTTGATCTCATACACCTTTAAAGTCTATTGAGTAAGCTCTAAACATGTACATATGTGTCTGGATAGTCGTCTCAGATTGGGCATCAGTGTGATGGTGATAGGTTGTGATAAAGTTTCACTCAGTATTCAATGCATGTTGGAGACTCTTCCAGAACATAGAGGTGAATCTTAGATCTCGGTCAGATAAAATTGACGGGGGTTCACCATGCAGCCACACAACTTCACTGATATATATCCATGTAAGATTATCCAATGATAAATCCTCTATAATAAAAATGAATTATGCAGTCTTTGTAAGTTGATTCAATGCAACTCAAATGCCATTTGTTCCTCAATATGTCTTAGGTATCCCGATGAAAAAGACCATGGTGATGTTTTTCCTTTTCCATTTAGGTTTGGGTAATGGTTTCATTATCCCCTTATATTTTTTTCCTTTCATCCTTCACATGGTGACATATAGGACATATTTTTGTATACTCTATGATATCTTTCTTCGTATATACCCAAAAATAGTGTTCTTGTAGATCATGATAGATATTTTTTCTTCTATCCTGGATAGATAAGGTTGAGATATGTACATCATCCAATAGCTCCATCTTTAACATAGGATTTGATGGTATACATAGTCTTGACCAAAATCATAAAAAAAACCTTCTTTATTAACATTGAATGCTGAGGATTTCTATTTTATTATAGTTTCCAATTTTTTATAAATCCCAACAACATATAATAATTAATACTTTATTCTCTATAGAAGATATGGTTGAGAAATCATTTTTAAAGGATTCATTATGTTCCTTCATTTATGATTCCATGTCTATACACTTCTAGTCTAAGAAGATCATATAGTTCTCAATTATCATCAATGAATGTTTTGTTATATCCTTTTGACATAGAGTGCCTTCCACATTATTTTCATTCCCTAGATTCAAGTGTATTGATTAGTATTAGTCTTTTATAAACTCCAACCATCTTTTTTGGTGCATATTCAACTCTATATGTGTGAATATATGCTGGAAGATTATGGGATTCTCAAATATTTCACACTTCCCCCCAAGGAGGTAATGTCACCAAATTATCAAAGTGAAGATCACTAAAACCCAGGGAAGATCATGTGTTGGATAGTTATTGTCATGAAATTTCATATTCCTTGAAAATATTCATTGAATTTTTCATTTTGAATTATCAAACATCCAATTCCATTCTTAAAAGAATCACTAAATATAAAAAAATATATCCACTTATGGGTAGTGTAGGAATGAGTACTGTTATAAGAATAATTTTAAACTCCTTGAAGCTTTCCTTACATTAACCATTATAATTAATCATGACTCTGTTATAAGGTATAATGGTTATTGGGTTATAAAATTGTGTTTAATTCTTCATAAATTGACAATAATACCCAGATAATCCATAGAAACAATGTATATATGTCATAGATATTGGCCTCATGTATCCTTTAATTGCCGCATTCATTGATGAGTCCACAGATATCCCATTTCCTATGATGATATGCCCCAAGAAATTCTTCATTCATCCAAAACTCACATTTTTTGTACTTGACATAATGCTTTTCCATTAGCAAGGTCTTTAGAATAGTACTTAAATTTTCATCATGCTCCTTATTACTCTCATATTATATTAGAATTTCTTCAATAATGACTTCCACAAATTGTTCAAGGTAATAACTAAAGAATATATTCATAGATTCCATTAATATTTGTATAGAATCAATTAGTATGAAAGGAATTAATATGAATTTATAATGCTCATACCTTGTACAAAAAAATCCTTATGTATATCATCCTCCTTCACCCTAGAATAGTAATATCGTGACAGTAGATCCACCATGAAAAATTATTATGCAACATATACTTGATTGATCAAGTCACCAATATATAGTAGAAGGAAATTTTTCATTATCAAGTTCTTGTTGATATCATAATATTAAATTAAAAGGTATATTAAACCATCATTTTTCTTAATAAAAAGGACTAGTGCACCCTATGGTAATGCACTTGGGCATATGAAACTATTAGCTAGATTATTCGTTAGTTGTTTCATTAGCTTGTCAAGTTCAACTTAACAAATTATATATATAGTCTTGGATAATTTTAATACCCTAGGAATAATTTTATTTGAAAATTTGACCTCTCGACTAGGAGGAAGACCAAGAAATTCTTATGGAAACACACCAACATATTCTTTCAAAATGGTATTTTTTCAATGATGATTCATTACATAGACTAAATAATTTGATCTAGATATTATTTATCATTGGGAAATAATATTTATTAATGATATGATGGTTATGAAGAATATTCATCCATGTCCTTTAATTTTTACTGAATCAATGGATGATTCACATCACAGATAGTGATTTCCTTCTCGTGGAAATTTATGTTGGCTAAAAATGGGAAATGTCAATCAATTCCATGAATTGAATCAAATTCCATGATTATATGAATGACATGGTTTTATGGGAATTTAAGCCCACAAACTATGAAATGGGAAGAATTATATAATTGGATGACATAATTTCCCCATTTTCTATTTTCAGTAATAATTCATCTTCAAATTATTGTGATGGTTGTTGAATAGATAAACAAAACATTGAGGAAATGATGGATTTTTTAGAACCATAAAAAAGTATGGTCTCTGTAATTGAATAAATAAATATATTACCTCTCACCACTTCATTTATGGGATTCAATTAAGAAGTTTTGATTGAGGAATCACTCCATTTCATCCATGGATTTGTTGGTTTCCTCTGAAAAACATTAGCATTGGTAAATTTTTTGATAATTGTTTTTGTTTCTTATAATTTTATCAATGAAAAACATGATGTGGGTTTAATGAAAAATACTTTTCTTCCATTGTAGTAATGGTTTTTCTTGTTGGAAATCACTAGCTAGGTTCCATTCCTTCCCCCACCTAAAGAAATTCTTCATCCTCTTCACAAAATATCCAAGATGATTCTTTTAACACATTTGGAAAGTGGGATGTTGAAATTAATTTTCACCATTAAATAAATCTATCAAAACATAAGAATTTTAATCCATAGGCCACTTCTTATCCCAATTATACCACTTATATTATCCAATATCCATTTCAACTTTTGAGGGTGAATCAGAAAAAAACCTCTTAGCTATAAATTTTATGGATCTCTGGGGATTTATGGAGGCTAGGTTTTAGCACACCAAAGAACTATTGAACAATGAAATTGGGGGTAAAAATAAATCCAGTGGCATATCATGAAATCCATGTGATGTTTTCCTAATATGCTCTGATGGATTCATCAACTTTTTGCTTAATGTTAAATAAATCCATTTCCATTTTAATTCGTAGGGTGAGATGATATAATTGTCAAACAAATCAGAAACCTTCAATCACATATCCTTGATCTCTTTCTTGGGATTTATATTTTTTATCATTGTACACCATTGATCAGCTCCAACCGCCATATGACAAGCATCCAGAATACAATTTTCTTGTTCGAAGCATAGAAGGATGGGGAATAACTTCTCAATGGAATTGATTCATTGTTTAGTGATTGAGGGATCTGATGATCTGTTGATTGTAGGTTTCCATTTTCTCATGAATATATCTATTTTGAATTATTCTTTATTGGGGAGGGGGAGGGGTTGGATTTTTATCTTGATCCATGTTTATTTTCAAAACATGAGTAAACTAAGAGAGTATCATGATAATTTTTTCTATTACCGCTCACATTAGATTGGTCATCTATTTATCGTAGTCATTACATTGATCTTTTCATCATTTGTTATCTAATTTAATCATATTAATACCCATTGGATAAAATCAAATTAAAATAAGGGGTAGGTATTTAAATCTATTAATCACATAAAGGGGAATCCAATGACATTAAAGGGATAACGTATAAAATACATTTAATTCATTAACTTGTAAATTTATAGGATTCAAACTATGTAATCTATATAACATTTCATAAAATATATTCTTATGTGATTATTTATGTTCCCTTAATATTGGTTTATACTTTTATTTTGAATTTACCAAATCATGTCACTCAAATGTTTCAAACCATGAGTGCCTCTAGGAACGTTGTATGCCCAAATTCCCATTAAATTCTAGCTCAATTAGGGTTTCCAGGTTTTACCCCTAGATAGATCTATTCCAGAGAAATATCCACATATTCATATCAAAACATAGATTTATTTTATTGACAAACCACTTATTATATAATCAATAAAATGTAGGTATGTGTTTATAATACTTATTCTTATCACTATGTATTTCACTACTATTTTCAAATTACAATCCCAAAAATAAATATACATTCATATGATTCAAATTTTAAAGAACCTATTCTTTTAATCACAGTCACACATGATTTAATTACATAAGTTTATACTTAATACAACCCAAAATATTGGGAAGTATATTGTGTTTTGGAATTAGGTACATTCCATTACAACTGTAAACATGAAAAAATCATCTTTATTGAAACTTTCTTTAACATGTTCGGGCTTAAAACTACATTGTGTATCCTGAGGAAAATACATAATAAAGGGGTGATCTATAATTCCCAGAAAATTTTTAAACATGGAATTACATGAATAGAATAATACATGTTAATCCAGGCATATAAATGAGGCATAAATGAAAAATAATCATAAAGCATGATATAACATGATATTTATAATAGGGAAATGTGGAAACTATATAAAACACTTCATCACTAGTCAAGGATAAACATCCAAGACATCATAGTAGACAATGTACCATAATGGAATCAGGAAAACCCCTATCCCAACAAGATATATCATAATACTAAACATTACCCAATTCATTGGAGCAGTAAATAATTCTAGGAAGAACAGTTAATTATCATTTCATTATCATGATTATGTGTTCATCATAGATCATAAAACATGGATTCATTCATCATAATTATTTATTCCATTATAAAAGAGTGTATTATTAATATTTGTATGTCCTAAATAAAAATATATATGTGAATTAAAGTTAATATTATTAATTGGTAATGGTTATGTTATTCACTGTCCAATTATTTTTGAATGGGAATTCACAATGAAATTTCGACACCCTAACTAGGTGACATAAAAATTAATAAAAAATGGTTATTAGAGGGAAAGGGGTATCTAATAATATATAAATAAAATTTACAGTAATAGGGTCATGTAAATAAATTTCCCAACAAAATTAATTTTGAAATATAAAGTGTAACATAATAAATAAACATGGAAAAAATGAGGATTCAAAAAACACTTATGAAATTTTTGCATGGTAACAGATGTAAATGTGGGGGATTAATGAGATATAAGGGGGTATTTCATCATTAAAATATAATAAAGGATATATGGGGGAATTTTAAAAACATACCCCATCATTTTTATTTGAAAATAAAAGGGTTTAACAATATAAAGAAACTTAGAAAAAAATGAGAAATGAAGGAACCCTTACTTGAGTGTGTGACTTCAAAAGCTAGGAGATGGGATTATTGAGATATTAGGGTTCCTTGGGAGGATTATAGTGAGATGAGTAACAAGTAAGTATGTTCTCCGAAGAACTTTTTTGAAGAGAAGTGTGATATTTAGTGGGTTTATATATGAAAACAGAGGGGAATTGTTTAATATTTCAAAATCCTAGGTTTTGAAAACTGTATAATTAAATATTCAAAACCACAAAACACACCATGGGGACTTCCCATGGATTTAAAAAAATAGGGATGTTTTTAATTATTTAATTATGCAATTTTACAAATATATTAAAATATCATCCTTTTTATGTGGAGGGGAGTCGCATTATTTTAAAATGAATTTGAAATCATAAAATATATTATACATTTTGTAGGATTCATAATGGATTTATAAATATAATGAAATTGTCTTAACATAACATTATTTTAATAAGAAAACATATATTGGTCTGGCAATACCCATTTTAGTATTTATTACATCATTTGTATGTCATTATGTTTTCATAAAAGACGTATTATATTCATACGGTATTTGTTTTTTACCCAGGCATTTCACTATTACAGAAAAATATGAAACATTCACCATTGGATCATTTAAATTTTCTGATTTCAAAAATATTATACATTTTATCCAAATAATTTACTAAATATTTACATTTTCATTATTAAAATATTATTTCATAATATTATAAAATGATGGTTATTTTTTCTTAATAACAGTTTTTTATCCCATATAAAAGGTAAATTTCACTTCATAAAATAATAACTACCATTTGTAATTTATTATAATTACTTAAAAAATAAGATTTATTTCATAATAATTTGATTAATAAAAATATTCCTATTCATTGAAATTGAATATTATATGAAAATACCATTACTGTTAAAATGATTCAAAACCAAAATCATTTAAAAGAAACAATTTAATAGAATGAATTTATATTATTATATAATATAATCACATTATTAATGTATAGATATATATCTCATTATTACACGATCTTAATCCCTATTATTATGGTGTGTGACAATGAAATTATTATGGGGCCATTTGGAAAACATGGTTTGGGTCATGATCTCGATGACCTTCAACTTATCTTGTAAATGATTTCTCTTGTGCTTTAGTCACTGGATCTCATCATAGGACTGTTTAATGGAATATTATATAGATGATAACTCCCTCAAAATCTATGATAAATGGACTTCATAGGGAATTATTCTTCTTGTTGAGTCCATCACATCCTTTTTTTGATTCAGTTGGATATTTTAAAGCCATGTATTTATACTAATCTTGTGCTCATTATTCTATGACATTATTATCAATGTTTAACATTCATAATGTATTTTTAAATCAAAAAACAACTAAAACCAATAATGTTAATATGTTTTATATAACTACTTTACAAAATAATAACATTAATAAAATCAAAATGGAATCTTCACTAATAACCATTCGGGTCATTACAATTTTAATTCCATAAAGCTCACCCTTGTGTGAAATGTATGTTTTCGAAAAAGCTAATTCTTCATGTAATGGAAGATTACTCACTATTGTGTGAATGGAAATATATAAAATATATTTAATCTATCTTTAATACTAAATTAACAATATATTATTGGTATATTATATTATCTCGCCTAGTTTGTGATGTGTGTGATACATGTTATCAAATATAATGTTCATAATTTAAATTTTCTGGATGTTACATTATGAAACAAAAATATATTAATGTATGAATAAATTTTATGAAAATTAAATATCTTTTATATCATTTTACTAACTATAAAAATTTAAATTAATATTTATAACTTATAAAAATACAAACACTTTATTAATAATTTATGAAATAATCATTTAGTTATATTAGGATATAATTATATCATATTAACACTTAGATGATTCATTAATTTTATTTATACTTACATTTGTGAGGTTATTTTTCTAATGGATATATTAATATTATTAATGGTTACATTATTATTACCATGATTTCATTATTTCTCATCAAAATTGAAACTTATCAGAAAAATAGCAAAAAAATATAACCAATGTAAATTTGGGTATTACACATATAAAACTAATGTTTATTTTGTCAAATATAATTTATAAAAGTTCTAAAAAGTTATTTAAAAAAAATTACATATTAAAATGCAGTAAAAATTGTGTTTAGAAATATATAGCCTTTTTTGTTTAAAATTATATTTACTTTTATCTTATGCCTATTAAAAATATTTTGGATAAATTTTAAAATATTTTAATTATGATATAGTATATAAATTTTATTAATAAATTTCACTAATGGTGTTTAAATTAATTTATTACTATAACATTTCATTATACTCATAAAAATATTTTTTATAAAAATTCATCTTTTATATTCAATGTTTTTCATTTATAATTAATTGGTATATAATTATTCAATTATATAATTAGGTTTAATCCATATTTTTTATAATTTACTTAATTTATTTCATTATATACATTCCAAAAATCATAAAGATAATGATAATAATTAAATAAAATATTTAATCATTTTTAAGCTTGTAAGAATATAAATTTTAAATGAGGAATAACATAAAATATCAGGTTGTAACATTCTCTCATAGTAAAATAAATTCTATACTGTCAAGTTGAAAAAATACTTTAAAATTAATGATGAAGGATTGAAAATATATTTTCCAGAATCCAACATTGGAAATAGGGGTAATAAAACAAATTCTTAATAATAGGGAAAGGGAAATGATATTTTAATCACAAAATTAATCTATCGAATAACATAACATTAGTGGGAAGTGAAAAAATGGGTGTTTAAGATAAATATAACCATTTCTATTTTATGTATAATGATAGGGAAAATTATTATTATAATGTTTACCATCAAAATATATAATTTTTTTATTTTTTTAAAGACATATTATTTCTCAGAAATAAAAGTAAACAGATGACATTTTTGTTAAAAAAAATTCCAAGAGGTGAGGAATTATTTTAATATTAAAATAAGCAAACTTTATTTAATTCCATTTCAAAATCATAATCTCATCCTTTGTATTTTCACCAATATATTTTCACTTCATCTCTCACAAATAAAAATGAACATAAAAGATGAATTTTTCAAACCCAAAAAATTTGAATCAACTTCTAAGAATCACAAAATAATGAGAAGTAAAATTATATACTCTTCATGCCTTTAGACTTTAACAAAAATCAGAATAGTTACTATAGGATAATATAATTCCCTAAAAAGAATAAAATTTTATATGATGAAAAAAAAAACTCTAGCCTCCAAAATTCAATAGTAATCCTAAAATTTGAACATAGTTCATTAGAAAAATAAACATCCTTACAATAAATATCTATACTATGATTGGAACCCAAAAAATAAGGATTTAATCAAATAGAATTCAAAATAATGTTAATAAGTCTTAATTCCTCATAGAAAAAATCAATATTCATAAATCACCTAATATCTAATATATTATACTCTATTCCATAAATAACATGAATCACCATATGTGAATAATAAAATCATATTTGACTATAAGAGAAAATTAATCCATTATTCCTCATAATATTATGTTTTCCTTAATCCTAATGGATTCCAAAAATAGTGAGAATCATAAAAAATAAGAGTAATCACTTAATAATAATAACATTTTCTAATCCAATTGTTATCTATTTGATAAGAAAACATCCTTAAAATCAAAATAACCTTTACCCGTTATATTTTTTAATAAAAGAAATTCATTCTAACCAGGACATTAAGTAAGATAGTGGTAGAAATTTCACCCGTTTCCACCATTGATTGTGTGTTTAAACCATGTGGCATTTCCATTGGTGATGTTTTATTACCTGATATATAGATTTTATTCTAAAACAATATTAATATAACTTCAATAATAAATATGAAGAACATCCTTGAAATAGGGTTAATAACTAAATAGAATTTTAACTATGTTTATCAATACAACAAAAATACATTGACACATCATTCATTAATTTCCACATAGGTTCTTCCTTGGACTAGAGTTTATCCTTTAGAAGAGTACATTGACTCATATAAATCCCAAGTTCGACACATTTTATTAAATGAATTAAAAATTTATTCTTAGGATGCAATTTATTTCCTTCCAAATTAATCTTTATTTTTCCTCTAAAATTATTTTATTACGTATTAATATTTTATCAGTTCAACTGATATGAACTCCTAGGGGTATCCATCCACATTTCATACATGATGGGAATAGAACATTCATTTATCCATGGAATCAACCACTAGATCTCTTATTAAGCATTTACTTTCTCTTATTTGGTGTGTTTGGTAGTTCTTTAAGGTATATGTGGTTGATAATATTTTAGTAAAATTGATTAGGAATTATCATGATATCATTCACTTCAATCAAATTCCCATTTGGTTACTAATCACCACACACGTTTCCATCATATTCAATTTTAAAATGACTCCATTGGGATCCTGCCATTGGAAAATATAGAAAACATAGTTTAAGTAACAATATTCCAATTTAGAAAAATATATATCCACACATGAGCATTCCCTCAGCTGGTTTGGATTCTCCAAATGTATCAATGAGACACATGATCAAATCCCAAAGGAGGCATATTATCATGATACTATAGCAGTATTGTAGTAGGTAATATTGAAGTACTATAGTGGGTACTATAGCAGGTTGTATTCGATACTATAGAATCTTGAAATATTCATCTGATTTGGCCTTCGGTCAATGAGTTTGGTCCTCATTCCCTTCAAGGCCTACGTGATACCCAAGCCTTTGGGATAGTAATGCTTTTTGGACACCTTGAGGACTTTGAGTGGCCTCAAATACATCATACCACTTAATGTCCTTTGGTCTACCTTAATTTCTTCAGGACAAATGTTGTGATGATGTAATAGACAGATTTTATTGGGAGAATTATCTTGAAGTTGATTATGAGAGGTCATATTCACCAAAGTAGATATAATGGATTTCGAAGGATGAGAGGGTATAGAAATTTCCATCGGTACCAAGCATGTGTATCTTTAGATAATACAAATAGCTGAATAGCCATGTGAAGGTGGAGTGTGGATGTCATGACGTAGATGATAGGGAGGCGTAGTTTTATGTCTTCATATTATGGGACGAATTCCACTATGTACATTGGGTCTTGTAATTTCATGAAATCTACGGGTCATGTATGGGTTCCCCTACAACCCTTAAAAGTGGGATGATCAAAAACATGATGGACTTCAGTTTATTATAGAGTAAAAATGCATAATCATCTATATATTATTAAAACACCTTATTTTTAACCTAGGTTATTTAATTTTTTATATTCAAATATTTAAAAAAATATTTGGTAAATAAAATATGAATTATCCTAGGAATGTGACTAATGATTATCAAACCAGGTGCGTAGTAAGGAATGTTGTCCTGTACCAGGTTACACCAAGTGAGCTTCATGAAACCATATTGATTTTTACAACCCTATATGAATCTTTTCTATAACCACATCCACCTATACATTCCATAAAAGTGCGTATTTTATGTAATACGCGCATAATATATTCAATTTAAAATTATAGAATTTTCTTCTATGCTTATCCATAATTTCTATCACAGGGTTATGTTCCCAAATCCGTGTTTTTAAAATATAGATTCTAATTTTTCTATGAAACTTCTATGATAGTAACTATAAAGGCACTAACCTTATTATCCAAGAGCCGATTCCATACATTAATACATTAGTATAGATATAATACTTTAATACCCAAGGACCAATCACTTTAGTAGTTTAGGAATCCATATTAAATTCATGAACTTTACATTACAATATTAAATTGAAAACAACATTGTACCTCTATTCGAAAAACCCTTGAACTCTTACTTTATCCCTACAATTCATTTATAATATACATATTTTCATCCATAAAAATAAAAACATAAGAAAGGGGTGATCTCAGAAGATCAGTAAGGGTATGTATTACTTCATAATATAAAATAAATAAAAATTCATGGTAAATGACTAAAAACACATGCCATTAAAACATAATAATTAACATAATATGGAATGAATAAAAATTGAATAAATAATACTCTAAAAATAATCACATTATAATGATTCTTAACCATGGATATTCTATTAGTAGAATATTCATAAAGATTATCAATTAATAATTTCTTAATATGGTAATACATGTGACAAACATAATAAACATATTATCAAGGCCATTATCACGAAACCTTGAAATAAATGGTTATAACCTTGACTGGAATCCATTTTTTTGTTCTCATGAGACCTACTAAATCATCAAGGGGATATAGTGGGCCCCACAAATCACTTACTAAGTCAAATTATTTCTTCATATGTATAAGAAAATGATATATTTATTTCAAGGGGTCCCACACCACATTTAAATATTTGAATCATAATCAAAGATTAAATTACCTAGATAAAATCATTGATAAATTCTTGAGGAAAATAATCATTAAACATTCATAAAGTGTTTTATTCCACATTGAAACATTTAAATCAAAATCCATTGTAAGGAATAACATTAAATGAAACATATAATATCATATTAATTAGAACACTCATGATTTGACATATCAAGGGGTATTATATACACAAAATTCATGAAATTAGTGGTGAACATGGGATAAATCCCACTGAAGTAAAAGTGTGATGAGAAAAGGCCATTTTTACATTGGAATGATGAATTCTTCTAGGAAATCATCCATACGTTCCAAAAAATCAGATTTTAAACAACCATATCCAAGAAAATAAATGTGAAGTACAATGAAATTATATTTGATTCATTAATGATGTCTAGATTTTGTGACCACATGTAAAAAAAAATTTATAAAAAATTTGAAATTGTTTAATTCGATGAATTTTAAGAGAAAATTTTAATGATTCCTTAAAATGGATAATTAATATATGTATAAATAAAACCAAAAATTAATTAGGATAGATTTTAATTATAAAATTACTATTTTTAAACATATTATGGTTATATATAAAAAATTACGTATTTCACTAAAAATTCATTGAGAAATCTCGAAGTTCCCTTTAATAAGGGATTCTTATTGGGAAGAACTGGGAAGAGAACCTTATAAAACATTAATTTCCCTATCAAAGAAAGAGGAAATTAAATTTATCCATAATTTTGGAATATATACACAAATATTTTAATAATTATATATAAAATTTTGAAGATCTAAATTGGGTTAAACATAGAAGAAGAATAACTCGAAAGTAAATTAGATGTTCTGGTAAAATCCATTACTGCATTTTAATCAATCGAATTAAGTGAAAAAAGTAATAAAAATATATTGAATAATTTAATACAATGAATTTAGAGAGATGTTATATTATAAATATCTAATGGAATTATATATACTACACATACAATAAAAAAGTGGTGAATAATGGAAATCTCATTGAAATAAAATTGAGATGAGAAACCTTTTAACTTATGTCTGAATGTGTTCTCCACCTGATCATAATGTCCTGGATAGTTTGATTAAATCCATTAATTAATTAATAAATTAATATTTATACATGTACTTTATTTAGTATAATGTTATTATTTTCAATTATGGAAATTTTGATGACTTATGTGATACAATTATATAATTTGGTAGGATTCGTGTCCATGGTTTTCATTATTGGTTCACTTCTATACATGTAAAGAAGATCATAAAAATGGATATCAATCTACATAATTAAATTTCATTGCTATAAATGAACATACATATTATTTAATGTTTATATAGTTCATTTTGTTTTTTGTTATGGGGATAAATCATTAGATAATATGTTATTGATAATCGTTTAGATTATTTTGGATGTTCTTAAATCATCATAAACTAGATTTGTTTAAATAATTAACATCATGTTTATATATAGATTATGGAATAATAAATTTGATTTATTATATACATTATAAATTTTTTACCTAAAAATGGTTTTATGACTATCTTTAAAGGTGTTAATGGAAAATGAAAATTCATCATCTCTGATGTCGATAAATTGAAATATCACGGGTGATCTTTTCATTTAATGAATAAAAGAGAGAGAGAGAGAAAGGAAATTGATGATGGATACTATATTTATATTATGTAATACATGTATATAAATTATTTTTTATAGTTATTATGTCTCATTGGATGGGTGAGGTGAGGTGAGAATATGAAAAAAAACTAAAAAAAGAGGATTTTTACATCTTGAATTTTACTCTATGACAACATCATTAAAGGAATTGGTTTTGTATTTTGATAAGAACAACGGCTCGTAGTCATGGGGAAGGGGATTGGGAGGTGTATTGGGTGGAAATTAGACAAGTATAAAATCATGGAATGTGTGAGGAGAAGGGGTGGGGAGGGTGGTATTTATAAAGGAGAGGGATGATTTTTTAATATTTAAATATTTTTTTAATTATTTTGAATCAATGCTATGAATATTTTGAGTATTATCACCAAATATATTAACATAAATATGTATTGTTTATGATTACAGGCTTACAATATACATACGTTACCAATGACTCAATAATTCTTGTATTTTTCATTTATCATAATTTATCATATTGTACTCTTTATAAAAATTTCAACTATTTTATAATTATCTAGAAAATTAACCCTAAACATTTTTCAAAGTGTATAATTCTAAAAATAAACACATTTTTATGAAAATATATTTTAATTATTATAATTTAATTTTTAATTAAATTCATCATTTACTTGATAATTAATGATTCTAAAATTATAAATGATTTTATAAAACTATAAATAATTAACTAAGCTATAATAAAATTATAAAAAAAATTATAAGAAAAATAATATTAATTTATTATTATATTTTACAAATTTAAATTTTCTTTTTAATTATTTTCTAAATTATAAAAATGTTATAAAATATTTATGACTTATAAAAATACCCACACTAGATAAATATTATTTAAAATATTCATTTTCTTATACTATGATATAATTATTTCATTCTAATACTTATAATATTCCTAAATAATACTTGTACATTCATATGTCAGGTTATTTTTCTAATGAACACATTATTGTTCTCAATATTCACATTATTATTCCAATAGTCGCATTACTATTTATCAAAAATTAATCTTATCAGAAAAATACCAAAAATATAACCAATGTACATATGGAAGATACACGTCAAAATCTAATTTTAATTTTCTCAAATATAATGTATAAAAGTTTCAAAATTTATATTTATAACATGTTCCCATTTAAAAGGTGGTAAAAACTTTATTTAGATAAAAATAGTCTTTTTTTGTTTAAAATTATATTTATTCTTACCATTCCCCTCATAAAATATATTTTATGAATGTAAAAATATTTTATTTAATATATGATATATAAATTTTTTTAATATATTTACTTATTTTGTTAAATTATATTTTATAATATAAAATTTCATTGTGGTATAAAAATTAGTTTTATAAAAATAGATCTTTTATATTCAATTTGTTATAATTTCTAAATAATTTTTAAATAATGAATTGACTTTATAAACATGTATAATAAATATTTTTCAAAATTTAATAAATTTCATTCATTTTCACCATTTCTAATGACTATGAGATAGAATAAATAATTGAATGATGATATCTAATAATTTTTTAATATCTTATGAAGTTAAATTTAAAAGGTTTCATAATGTTAAATCTCAGTGTGTTACATTCTACCCTCTTATAAATAATTTTGTCCTCTAAATTTGACGGTGTATATTGAAATCAAGGACTGGTACTAGAAAATTAATTAGTGTGAAAACCACATCATAAATAGGGTAAATAAAAATTTCTTATAACAAGAGGGAAAGTTAAATTATAATTTCATCACAAAATTAGGCTTTTGAATAGGTTAACATTAGTGTAATGTAAAAACATGGGTATGGAAGAGAAATATAACAATCAAATTTTCATGAAAAATGATAATGGATTAGTTCATTATAATGTGAACCATCACAAATCCATAAATTTGTGATCAGTTAAAAGACCAATTATTTCAAAAAAATAAAAGTAAATAGATAAAGTTATTTTTCAAAAATATTTTTTATGGAGTGGAGTTATTATTTTCATATTCAGACAAACATATATTATTACTTTTCATCTCGTAAGACTAATATCATTCAATGGTTATACCTTAATATATTTTCACTTAATAACTTACAGCTACAAATGAATGTTCAAGATCAAATTTTTAATAATTGAGAATTTTAATCAACTGGTAGAGATCATAGAATCTATAAATTTTTAATTATATATTCTTCTTGTCGTTATACTTTAAAAATTTTAAAACGGTTATGATAAGATGATATATTTCCATAGAAAGAATAACTTTTTATTTGTTGAAAACATCTTTAGACTCCAAAATTCAACATTAATACCCAAATTTCAACATACATCATTCATTAAATAACAATATTTCCAAAAACAATATTTTAGACTATGATTGAAACATAAACATATTAAATATTTTATCACATATCCTTCTGAATAACATCAATTATTCTTGCTATCTCATACCAAATTCAAATTTCCTAAATCACTTAATCTCTATGATAGTATAATCATTTCCATAAATATCCCAAATCACCTTATGTCCATATAAAATTATATTAAAATTAAAAATAAAATTTATCATTTATTCCTCATAATATAATGTTTACCGTAATCAAATAGTATTCTAAAAATAGTGAACATCATCTAAAATAAAATTAATCACATAATAACCAAATCATTTTCCAATCAATGTGATATATATTTTATAAAAAAATGTCACAAAAATCAATAGAACCTTTACACAATATATTGTTTAACTAATAAAATCATTTTAACCCTTACTTCATGTTGGCTGGTTCTAGACATTTCACCCTTGTCACTATTCGATTGGGGATTCAAACTATGTGGACTTTCTAGATGTAACGAGTTGTAACTTAGCTAATAGTTCTCTATTCCAAAAACAAAATTAATACAACATCAAAAATAAATTTTATGTACATCCTTGAAAAACATTCAATAACTAAATATAATTTTTATTATGGTTTTAAATAAAATACCAATACGTAGATACATAATCCATTTATTTTCAAATAGGTTTTTCCTTAGTCTATACTTTATCATATAAAATATAACATTGAATCGGTTAATTACTATGTTCCCCCCATTTGTGAAAATGATATTCCAATGGATTCTTAGGATGTGTTTTATTTTCTTATATCATACTCTTCATTTTTAATCATCAATTATTTGAAATATAGCCTTATTTTCCACACATAATGAAATCTTCACTTATGTTGAGAAAGGTTCCTAGGTTTATTGATGGTTGGGGTTTTTTATAACCACTATTCAATTAAATTCATTTTCTCATAATAGAGTACCGTAGTGGTACATCCTATGCTTGAACAAAAGGAGGCTACTTCTACACACTATGTTCATATTTTCACTATTTATAATATAACTAATAAAAAACTAACATAAATGATATATAATTTGGGTTGATACTGAAGATAAAAAAAATAATATACATGATAATGAAAATAAAAAACACCAATAAAATAATGAAGTAAAAAATATGCCTTCCAAAAAAATAATTTCTCTCAGTGTTCATAGTGGTATTATCATTGTTATTAAAAATATCTATCAATGTATTATTCAATGTGGGGATCAAAACATATTACTAAAAAAATTCTTGATCGAGTGTTATTACCCTAAAGTGATACCACTACATGTTAGATTTATATATTGAACATAAATATCCAATCCAATTGGAACCATTTGAATCGATTAGATATCGATGAGAAGGAAAATGAGTGAATGAGGAAGAATAACACAATAGTAGAGAATGTGAGGATAAAATGAACCACAATCATTTTAAACAACAAAAAATTATTTTAATAACATATTCTAAGACATGAAATCACAATAAACACAAATACCATGACTTCCCCCCTCAAGTAATTGTGATGGCTAGATCTCTAAAATCATAGAGATAAAATAAACATAATGAGAGTAACACAAAATTGAAATGAAATGGAAGAAGAAGAAAAAAAGAAGATAATAAAAAGAGAAATATATAAAATATAATGAAAATATAAAAAATTAATTTAGAATCCTTAATCCAAATCTCAACTGTGAAACAACTATCCTATGAAATGTGATAAAAGATGAGAATTTAGAGAAATAATAAAGAAAATGTATTAGATCCAATTCATTCCCCTAGAATTTCAAGTGTGTTATCCCCAATAATTGTTGAATTATCAAAGTACTTATTAATGATATGTCTTCCATTTTTTATCTCTCATATCTCTAAAAATTTCTTATTTATTTAACCATAGATGGAGGAGTTAACGTGGTTTTACTAAGGTAATTTATATCTTACCTGGAGGATCTTCATATTCCAAAACATCAACATCCAAATCCATTATAACCATATAAATGTCGTATTCATGCCTTTAATCATTCATTAAATATGTTTATAAATACCTTATCTATCCCCATGTATATTTTTAGATTCATTTTACCAAAAAAATTGAGATATATTCTCATCTTCAATCATTTCTAGAACTGTACAAAATTTAGGGGGCCTGGTTTGTGAGCCAGTTGTGATCTTTTAATTGATGAATACATCTTTGGGTCAAAAAGGATTAAATGAATTCCATGATGTATAAGAAGCCAAAAAATATATACATTTCATAATTTAATTCAATTTAGAATACTTTTTTCACTAAATATATACTAAAAATAGAACCATCAAATAGTAAAATTAGGTCATTATTTTAAATTAAGTTCGAAATACCACAAAGATATAACATTTTGACAATTTTTCATAAATTAATACTATGTTGGGTTAAATAAAATTAAAATACATTAGAAAATATATGATAATATTATCTCCATCATTTCACCTTACTCATATATTTCATGATGGAAATCGAGCTTTCGTTTCTCCTTCGTATCCACCATTGGAGCTCTTAGCATTCTCCACTTTTATCTTCTATGGTGAGTTTGGGAGTTGGTTATAGTATGTGTTATTAATATTATATCTGGAATACTAATTAGGCATGACCATGATATCTTTATCTTCTATCAATATCCCATATGGTTTCTTATTTCCCCCACGTGGTCCATCATGTTCAATGTTGACATGACTCATTTAGGTTCTATTCATTGACTAAAACCAGAAATAATAGTTTGAGTAATAATTGAAATAGTGATAATAATATATAATGATATGTAAAATATCATAAAACCTTAGTTTTAACCTAGTACTACTAAAAAATGTGTTTTATCTAGTGTTAGGACTTTAACAATGCTAACTAAAAACACTGTTAAATACCCCCTTTATAAGTGAAAAAAGCACTAGTAAAGGGGGGGCGTTAATAGAAATTAATAGTTCTAGAAAAGGGTGAATTTTATAAGTGTTTCCATAGAAGATCTTCTAAATTCCCACCCTTTAGAAGCACTTTTAAAAAAAGCACTGATAAATGGGATCTTTTATCAACCCATTTTTACAGGTGCTGATAAAAGAATACTTCAAAAAAATATAATTCATTAAAAATAATATATTAATATATAAATATATTTATACAGATATAAATATATTTAATATTTTTTAAAATATGTCTTATACAAAAAATAACTCATAAAATATATATATATATCAATATATTAACATAAAAATGTATATTCAAATATTTATAAAAAAATACATCGTTTAAAATGTATTTTAAACAATAACAAAAAAAATAATTTTAGATACATATAAATATATGTTTATTTCAATAAATATATTTATATGTATATTATATTCTACTATATGTAAATGAATATCATATAAAAAATATATAAAAAATATAAAAGTATATATATCACACACACACACACATATTGTATAAATTTATTTAAAAATAATTATTGTAATATATGTGAATATAAATGTAAAAATATATAAATAATCAATTATATCATTAAATATATTGAATAACAGCCTCGTGTAGTGATAAAGGAATTATATCTTTTAAAAATAGGTGTAGGCTTTTAATCCAGGTTCTTAGAAATGGGGCTGGAAATTTGAAAAGTTATTATATAGGGGGGATTGATAAAGATGGGTTGGAGTATTGTTAAAGGGGTCAAGCACTCATGCACATCCAAAAAAAATTTACCCCCTTCAATAGAGGTTAATTTATCAGTGTTAAAAAAATTATATTTTAATGTGTTTTAGCAGCTCTATTTAAGCTATGATAAAACATTTAGGCTTGTAATTATGCTCAAATTATCATTGATTTTTTAGCGCTAATAAAGGCCTATTCTAGCATTGCTAAAGTAATTTTTTCTAGATGTTTTGGTTATTAATATTTATTATATATTAAAATCCATTATAATTTTTTTTATATAAAATATGAATCATCCTAGTCATATCCCCAGGGAGTGTCAAACAAGGTTAATATTAAGTCTACTTGTCATTTACTAGGTTACCTTGAGTCATGATGAAGACTCCTTATTGGTTTTTTCAACCCTAGGTACATTTATACTAGAACCACATCCATTTATTGTATCCATACAAGGATGTATTCTTAGGAATACCCACATATTCTCTTACTTACCAAAATTTTAAGTTATTATTCTATTATAATCCTCAATATCTATCTTAGGGTAATATTACAAATATTTTTTTCTAAATCTACTTTCCATAATTTCAAATAATGAATCTCTAATACCAAATGTAAAGGCCCTGAGCATATTTACCTATAGGATATTCCTTACATTAATACATTTGAATATATAAAATAATTTAATCCCAAAGGAATGATTAGTTTAATAATTTTAGAATCTGAATTACATAAATGAAAATTACATTACAACATGAAAGGAAAAAAATAAATATATAAACTCCATGGGAAACACCCATAAACTCCTATTATATACCTTCATCTCATTGATAATATATATATTTACAAAATTAGTAGAAATGAAATATTATAAAGGGTAGATATGAGATTCTTAGTAAGGGTGAGTAATATAGTGGAATAAAATATAAACAATAAGGCTTGGTGAATTACCAAAAACAAATTAAATTATTAAAAAACATGATAATAATATGGAAATAATAAAATCTAAATCAATAAAGTCATTAAAAAATCACATGAGAATGATGATAACCATATATATTATACTAGTCGAATATTGACATGGATTATTAATAAAAATTATAATAGGGAGGTAAAACATAAGATAGATGACATTATCATACCTTATAGTCTTGAACCAAGATACATGAAAATAAATGGTTATGGCCGCATCCAAAATGCATTTCTTTTTTTGTCTCATGTGACTTAACAATGTATCGTGTGGCATTAGTGGGCCCCACACATCACATAATAAGTCTAATTCATTCCAAATACGTATAATAAAAAGATATATTAAATTCAATTTTTCCCATACCACATTGAGATATTGGAATCATAATCGTAGATGAATATACTCATATAAAATCACTGATAAATTGTTGAGAAAAATAATGTTTAAACATTTCAAAGTGTCTCATTATAGTTTGAATAATTTAAATATTAATCTCTATTAAGAAATAATATTAAAATAATTATATAATATCATAGGAATCATAAGACTCATAATTTAATATATGAATTTTAATTAAAAAACACAACATGAAATAAATAATAGTTTAATAAGGAAAAAGTCATAGAGAAGTAAAAGTGGGAAAAGAAAACCCATTTTTTACTTTGGAAAGAAGTGTTATTTTGGAAAATAATTTTATTTTTTATAATATAAGATTATAATAATTTATATACAATGAAATAAAATTGATATAAAATGATATTATATTTTTGGAATGAATGATTTCCAACAGAAGTGAAAACGTGTAAAAATGGTTTTTAAGAAATATTAGAAATGGGTCACTTCAGTGCAGTTTAAGGGACAAATTTAAGGGTTAATTAAAAAAAGGAATAATTTTTTTTTTAAAATAGGAATGAATAAGGGTATATATTAATGAGAAAACTATTGTTTTAAAAAAAATAATGGTTTCTTAATATAAATTACAGACTGTACTAAAAAATGGGTGAGAAATCAAGAAGTTCCATTTAATAGACTTTCTTATCGTGATTAATTAGGATGAGAACCTTATAAGACATGTATTTACCTATAATGTAATGATGAGATGGTATATAAAGATGTTTTCGTAATATATAAACTCATTTTATAATAATTATATAAAATATAATGAATAATTACATTCGGGTAAAGTGAGAGTAAGATTAACCCGAAGTGAATATGGATGTTCTAGAAAAATTCATTACAGCTGTGTAATCAGTAAATTCGTATAAAAAATTAATAACGATGAAATTAATAATTTAATACCATTTAGATAGATATATTCATGATATATCATATCAAATATTATTATACAATCACATATACATAAAATAAGTGGTGAATAAAGGGAATCTCATGGAAGTAAATTTGACATGAGAAGCCCCATACCATATGTCTGAATGTGTTCTACACACGATCTCAATGTCCTTGATAAACAAATTAATTAATTAATTAAATAATTAATTAATTAATAACCATTTATATGTGTATTCTATTTATTATAATTTTATTATGGTAAAATATTGCATTTTTAATTAGTTAGGAGATATAATTTTATCATTTGGGAGTGTTCTTTTCTTTGGTTTCCACTATTGGTTCTCTTATATACATGTAAGAAAGATCATGGGAAATGGAAATAAATATACATAATTGAAATTTTATGTTATTAATGATATTATATAATATTATATGTTTATAAAAATCATTTGGTTATTTTGGGTGATGATGAATCATTATATCAGACATTAGGAATAATCGTTTATTATATTTTTGGCATTTCTTCCATCATCACAAAATAATTTTTGTTTATTAATTAATATCTTGTATATGTAATAGTACTAGAATAGTACATAAACTTTATTACTTATATTTTAATATTTTTACTATAATTTTTTTTACTATCTTTTACGGTGTTAATGGAAAATCAAATGCATCGCCCATGATGTTGGAAAATTGACACATCATGGGTGATGTTTTAATTTATAGAATAGAATATAGAGAGAAAGAATTTTGATGATATGTATTAAATTAAAATGATAAAATATTATTATATAACTAATACTGTAGTTATAAATTCTCATTGGAAATTTGATGTGTGGGAAGGATAAGAGAATAAAATTAATTGAAAAGAAAAGAAAATAAAACAAAACTGATTTTTACCTCTTATATTCTCCTCCATGCGAAACTACATATTGGGATTGGTTTGTTCTTTTGATAATATAAATAGATCATGGACGTAGGTAAGTTAATTTTTAATTGTTTAAAACTTCTCATTCCTTGTATTGTGTGAGGAGAATAGGTTGTGAGAGGTGGAATTTATAGGTGAGAATAATGGTTATTTTTGAATATTTTATTCATTTGATTATTATTTGGGCTCAAGAATATGAATAGATTGAGAATTATCACCAAATCTATAAATATAATTAAGAATAGATATATATAATGAAATTAAATTAAATATACCTCACCTATGAATTAATAATTTGTGTTTTTATCATTTATCACAAATTATTGTATTTGACTATTCACCCAAAATTCATGGATTTTAGAAAAAATCTATAAAAATCACCCTAACCATTTATCAAAGTGTAGAGCTTAAAAATGAAATACATTTTTTGGAAATAGTTTTAAAAATATAAGAAATTTAATTTTATTATTTAAATAACCATTTACTCAAATAATACATATTTTAAAATTATCACTAATTTTATATCACTGTGAAAAATTAACCAAGGTATCACTATATTATCCGAAAATCATAACATAAAAAATATTAATTTATGAATAAATTTAAAGAAAATAATTTTTTTTAAATCAATTTATTGATTACTAAATTTAAATTAAATAATTATGACATAAAAAAATACAAATAATTTGTTAATAATTTTTAAAATATTCAATTAGTTATACTATTCTATAAATATTTACTATAAAGACTTATTTGATGCCTAAATTTATCCTATAGATTCATTTGTGAGGTTATTCTTCTAATGGACACATTACTATTATTAATGGTTAAATTATTATTATAATGGTCACATTACTATTAATAAAAAAGAGAACTTATTAGAAAAATAGCAAAAAATTATCCAAATTAAAATTGGATAATATGCATTAAAAAATAATTTATATTTTTTGTTACGTAATTTATAAAAGTTTCTAAATTTATATTTAAAATAGTTTCTTCATAAAAAGATCATAAAATTTCATTTTGAAAAATTTAACATTTTTATAGGTTAGAACAATATTTATTCTTACCTTATGCCTCTTAAAAATATTTTTCCAGAATGTAAAATAATTATATTTAATATATAATATATAAATTTCATTAATATCATTCAATAATGGTGTTTAATTTAATATATTAATATGAAAATTCATTATCGGCATTAAAATATTTTTTTTATAAAAATACATCCTTTATATTCATTTGGTTTAATTTCTAATTAATTAGAAACAAATGAATTAATTTTATAAACATATGTAATCAATATTTTTCATAATATAAAATGTTTCATTTTTTATCTCTATTCCCATCATCATAGAGGTAATTATAATAATTAAATAATAATATTTCATCATTTGTTAAGATCATAAGATGTTAAATTAGAAAATAGGAATAATGTAAAAACTTGGGGTGTTACACCAAGTTCCAAACACATAATACCAATCAATCAACCATTCCATTTAATTTAAAAATTGGTTTTAAAAAAATTTGGTCAATACTGTTTTCCAAAAAATGCAAGGGAAGATCCACCAAACTCAATACATGGGGTCGCGTATTCCCATATAAGATTTAATATTATTAAGAACACAAAAACAGTAATGGTGGTCCATTAAAAAACCTACACATCTTGGAATTGATTCAATTCACAAAAATGATAAATAGAGAAGTGAAATCAATAAATTTATCAAGAATTAACAACCTTTGAACAAAGAACAATAATGGAATGACATCAAAATGATATTGTACAACGAATATATATAGAAACATGAAGAGACATCACAATGGGTCAACGGATCTGATAACTTAATGTAATGGAACTACATAAATCAAATAAATAAATAAAAAGAAATCATTTCTCACCCATAGAGGTGATATCCAACGAAAATAGTGATCAATCACTATGAAATTCAATATTAATCGAATGAAGACATAAAAAACTACAAAAATATATGCCTAGGTTGATAGAAGGAAGATATGTGGTCGAATAAAATAAAAAACATCTAATATAACTCCCTAAAATACATATTTTCCACATTTAAATAGATTTTAATCATTTTAAAAATCGTATAATCCTCATTAATCCAATACACTAAAAAATCAATCTTATTTTAAGTAATAACAAGATATTTAAAATTACATGGCATGAAATCGGTACATGATATGTACTCACTTCAAAAGGTGTACTGGATTTATGTCATGCACCTTGAAATCATTACATATCATGAACTTTCATTGCACAGTGTAGATTTCAACTACATACTGAAAAAACTAAATAGTGTTACATTAAAACCCAAAAAACGTCAACTATCATTCAAACATGGGACGAACCCTACAAAGACATTAACATATTTATACACAGATGATAATAATTCCAAAAAACATACATCCCCAAACATTATTAAATTTATCTCGTTACAGTATAATTATCCACAACAGTCCCAACACAAACCCAAATCATTAGGGTGATAAAAAGGAGTGTGAATACCTAAATTTTGGAAATAGGATACTATAAACTCCTTAATATACTACTTTTTATCCCCAGGAAGTAATATAAAATAATGAATTTTTGTAATGATGTGAATCCATAGATACCGAAAAAATGACTCAGGCTCCAAAGTCTCATGAGAATATGATCTATTCATCCATAACAATCAGACCAACAGAATAAAATTCCCACACTAGACCATCTGTTCAATGTCATGATATAATAGGTCTTATAAAAAATGGAATCATCCTAATCAAACTCAATTTAGTCAAAAATTCTAATTTTAGAGGGATCGTGATGATATTTATTAGGATGCGAAATGTGGAAATTATTAGAAATTCATATTAATTGATCCAAAAATTCAAACCGCAAAGAATCCTTCCAAAGCTACTCAATGACCTCAAGCGGTCCCACATACTTCAAATACAACCTTCCCTTTTTTCTAAGATGAGGGTGACACAACTGGGGAAAGTATTTCCTGAAATCATGGTCACATATGGAAAACCACAGTGGATTATTCTATTTATTCAAATATTATTTTTTTAAACTCTAATATATAAGAAAATAATCACTTATATCATGAATCATCAATGATGTCTCCTAAAAAAGACTTTTACCCACCAAATAATTCTTTCCCACATCTTCTTAATAAATAGGTGAGCTACATGGCTGACCATTAAAAACATCAAAATAATACATTTTGACTAAATAATGTTAACTATTTATATAAGAAATATCAATTAGTACCATATGGATATACAATGATCCACCAAAATCCAAGACACAGTCATGGATAATATCCTCTATAATCTAAATAGTAAGCTACATATAACCATTTTCCTATGGATAATATTTTATTCCAATACTAAACTATGTTTCAATCACCTCTTGGAAACATATCTAGAACATAGAAGTAAATCTAGGAACCCTTTCTAAAAAATTGACATAACAAACCCATTGATACCTCACAATTCCCTACACATATAGATTACCCATATCCTCAACTTTTGCAGTGTCATTTATCAAAATAAAATCAGAAAACATTTTATACCGATTAATTATCACGAGATAGGATTTCTCCATTACGGATTCTATGTAAATACAATAAGAAACTTCATATATACCATTTCCAAAATAAAATAGGTACAATATATTGTTTAATAATACAATAAGGTTTCAAGTACAATGACATATTATGTTTGAAGGTGTATCAAAGGGACACAGAATCATAAAATTCATACTACATACCCGACCACTAGAATCATCCTATCATTAAATAATATATCTTCATACTTCCATGATGAATGAAAAATGATATAATATGAAAATAAAAAAAATTATATTCTCACATATAACCTGATGAAAAAACAATCCCCAAAATTGTAAATACTATTTAAAGAGAGATACCATCCAGAAATGGCCACACAACACTAAAAGTGTTTCAATAATTTCACTAAACTCATCATCCTACTATTTATTTTATAGAATATACTCACGAAGAGATGATGGTAAATGAAAACTATTAAGAACCCTTATTTAAGAATCCTATGGAGAATCTAGATACCACTGATTTGAAATCCACAAATGGTTCTACACATCCTTAAAATCCAAAACTACATGAAATGAATCCTTCCTGCTACAAGAATCTACATTGACATTCCCCTTTCCTAAGGTATAGATAATATCAATTTGAAATGATACATGGATTATATCCACCATATATATCAAAGATTCAATTATTTATGGGAAAATATATTTTTTGTAATGTCATATGGTCAGAAAATACTATAATCCTTTAATCAAAAAGATAATTTCACTAACATTTAATCACATGTTTAACAATGGAAAACCTTAATTCCTGAGTTTTTTAATTAAAAGAATGTGGTCAATGCTAAAGACAGACATAATCAAATACATGATAGTCCATCATGAATACACAATCCAAAGAAACATAATAATAATAATAATAATAATAAACCACATATCCTTTAACATGAAAATGTGTGATCTAAATAGAAGTTTATGTCATAATATCATTTATCTTATCGAATGAAGAATAACACATTGCAACCCATATGAATATTATTCATTTCTTGTAATAACAATAAATGGTGAAACCATTATTGATAAATACTTTAAAAACTGTATATGGTATTCAGTAAGTCCCTAGATGCTCCAAATATAAATGGAAATATGTGGATCTTCCCCTGAAAAGTTATACATTACATTCTTAGAAAAAACAGATAATATATTCTCAACGGTATTATTCCCTATGAATTTCACTTCTAGTATGAAAAAATTGAATTTTAAAATCTTTACATATAAATATTTACTCTTGATTTCCAAAACCATACTTAATTGGTGCTCGTGAACACACTCAAATCTCTATTAAACCAAAATATCTTATAAGAACAATATTTTTTTTGAGATTCTATTGGAATATTTGATTCATTGATTCCATAAAAACTATAGGAATATTAGTCATACCAAATGATATTACAAGATAATTATAATCGTCATACCTTCTCTTAAATGATTTATTTGGTATATCACACTACATATCATTAACATGATGAAAACCTAATAGAATATAAATCTTAAAAGCCAAATTCCCCCATTTATCTAATTAGAAAAATCATTCACATGAGAAAAATGGTACTAATTCTTCATTATTTACCATTTAATCATTCATCATTCCTCAAAAAAATTACAGTAACCATTGTCCTTTGTCACGACCCGTCCTCGGGGCCCGTGCCGTGACTACCCCAAGCCCGCCTTCCATAGGCCAGGGGCTGGCGACTAGCACCAAGGCGTAAAATCCCAGTAAACAGGGAAGGCATTGCCTTTGTAAGTAACAACCACACAGAGTCAGCAAGCGGAACGTAAAGTGCAGAAAAGTAAATGGGGCCGGAAATACAAGCCCAACTGTAAAGTACAACTGAAAAGTAAAGTACAGTAACTGTAGAAAAGACGGCGGCCTCGTGTCGTCCACTGGCAATCCCACCTGAAGGGTGGGTACAGATAGCCTCCAGGCTCCTCGGGTCCCACGTCCGCTCCGAGCACGTCCCGCCCAGTGGTCCACCTCCAGGTACCGTCCTGCTCCACGCCCCAACCGTGATCAGCGCTGTCCGTCGTCTGCAACCAACACAACAAGGTGCGGGCATAGCCCGTGCAGGGGTGAGTACAAGCTACTCAGTAAGGACCCCGAGACCCCCGAAGGTCTCCCGAAATCCACAAAGGATATAGCACAAAAGAAAGATGCAATCACGAAGTAACATCTGACTCGACTTAGGTATATGCCCATACATATACCTAAGTCCCCAATTCTAGCTCTGCTCACGAGCTCAAGAACAACTCAATCCACAAAGGAAAGCAAGACTCAAATCCATAAGGAGAGTAAACGGTAAATCCACAAAGGATAGTTCAACACAATCCACAAAGGAGAGTAACATACGATTCAGCTCAACCAGGTATACTTTTTCAGATGACGTCAAAGATGATCACTGATCCATCTAAGTCGTCGGACCCACGAAGGATCGATAGGTACTAACCCCCGCAAAAGACCCACACAGGATCGGGCTCACACAGAACCTGTAGGCAGTGGCTCACACAGAACCGATAGTAAGGACCCACACAGGATCGGGCTCACACAGAACCTGTAGGCAGAGGCTCACACAGAACCGGTAGCACTGATCCACGTAGGATCACTGAGTGCAGTAGTCGACGCAGTCCACTGAGGATCTCTGCACAGTCGTCGCCGCAGTCCACGAAGGATCTCTGCTCTGCCGTCGTCGCAGTCCACGGAGGATCTCTGCTCTGCCGTCGTCGCAGTCCACGGAGGATCTCTGCTCTGCCGTCGTCGCAGTCCACGGAGGATCTCTGCTCTGTCGTCGAAGTCACAGCCAGCGCTAGGGTTCCCGCACAAAGCGAGCTCGTTTAGGAGGGTCCGCTCCACGAGCCGAGAGGCTGATACATCAACTGACACGTAGTCCGAAGTTGATGTATCCAAAAGTTCCGTATCGACAACAGGATCTCAACGCGACAGACGGCGCGTCAAACGGACGCCCGGTCTGAGAGTTATTGGCATTTTCGTCCCAGGGGCCCGGTCGGTTTTTAGGGCAAAACCAACCCGACCGTACTCCGCCTGTATCCGATCCTCCGTGGACTGCGACGACGGCAGAGCAGAGATCCTCCGTGGACTGCGACGACGGCAGAGCAGAGATCCTTCGTGGACTGCGGCGACGACTGTGCAGAGATCCTCAGTGGACTGCGTCGACTACTGCACTCAGTGATCCTACGTGGATCAGTGCTACCGGTTCTGTGTGAGCCTCTGCCTACAGGTTCTGTGTGAGCCCGATCCTGTGTGGGTCCTTACTATCGGTTCTGTGTGAGCCACTGCCTACAGGTTCTGTGTGAGCCCGATCCTGTGTGGGTCTTTTGCGGGGGTTAGTACCTATCGATCCTTCGTGGGTCCGACGACTTAGATGGATCAGTGATCATCTTTGACGTCATCTGAAAAAGTATACCTGGTTGAGCTGAATCGTATGTTACTCTCCTTTGTGGATTGTGTTGAACTATCCTTTGTGGATTTACCGTTTACTCTCCTTATGGATTTGAGTCTTGCTTTCCTTTGTGGATTGAGTTGTTCTTGAGCTCGTGAGCAGAGCTAGAATTGGGGACTTAGGTATATGTATGGGCATATACCTAAGTCGAGTCAGATGTTACTTCGTGATTGCATCTTTCTTTTGTGCTATATCCTTTGTGGATTTCGGGAGACCTTCGGGGGTCTCGGGGTCCTTACTGAGTAGCTTGTACTCACCCCTGCACGGGCTATGCCCGCACCTTGTTGTGTTGGTTGCAGACGACGGACAGCGCTGATCACGGTTGGGGCGTGGAGCAGGACGGTACCTGGAGGTGGACCACTGGGCGGGACGTGCTCGGAGCGGACCTGGGACCCGAGGAGCCTGGAGGCTATCTGTACCCACCCTTCAGGTGGGATTGCCAGTGGACGACACGAGGCCGCCGTCTTTTCTACAGTTACTGTACTTTACTTTTCAGTTGTACTTTACAGTTGGGCTTGTATTTCCGGCCCCCTTTACTTTTCTGCACTTTACTTTCTGCTTGCTGACTCTGTGTGGTTGTTACTTACAAAGGCAATGCCTTCCCTGTTTACTGGGATTTTACGCCTTGGTGCTAGTCGCCAGCCCCTGGCCTATGGAAGGCGGGCTTGGGGTAGTCACGGCACGGGCCCCGAGGACGGGTTGTAACTACCCAATAATAATCTGTATGGTGAATAAATTGTTATCCATTAGTTCATTTAACATAATAATGACCACTTTAATCTCCGAAAGTACCATAACATAATAATGTATCGATATTGGTTGTGTTCTTATAAATATTTTAATTGTAATATGTGACTTTTGTTCTAGAATAAACATGGAGAAATAATCTAGAAAAACATCAAGAAAACCCAGATCAATTTCAGGAAGATAAATAATAGAAGAATATTTATTGGGGTCAACTATAATAGAACACAACAAACTCTTGAGCTCTATATGGGATGGTCTTGCACAACCATATATTAGATCCTCTTCTCCATGAAACACATGTCTGTTACAATCATACATAAGAAAAATTTGATAACAATGATAAAAGTCAACCACAATATGAAAAGATACAAACCAATCCATTTAAATGATAATTCAAAAATAAATCCATATCAAGAACCTGAATAATCATGGCTAGGTCTGCGTCATCTCTCAATATTTGAAATGAAAAAAATTGAAACCCATACTCTTTCCTCTTACCATGTGCGGTCATATACCTATAATAGATGATATGAGTTCTTATAAAAGGTCATTAATATAAAATAAAAATATAAATGAGTGGGAATAAAAAGTATCAAAATAGTATCATTTACTAAATATTAAAAAATTAGTACTTATCATTGTCATTGGACCCATGCCAACCTCTACCAGAATAACGTCTACTACATAAAAATTATTCCATTATAATTTATGTTTTTAGAGTCCCATAGTAATTGAAGCCTTTAACTGCTCCATAGTATCCTTTGGAGTAGATGATCCCTCACCATATACGGGAGTAGTCATTTCTTAAAAGAAGTAATGTAGTTGGCCATAAAATCAACAATTATTTCACATTATTTTAGGTGAAGGACCATAATTTCATGTGTGTATGACCATAACATGCTAATAGAAGATAGAGGCTCACCAGAAGCTGTAAATGGACATACTAAAGAGGCATATAGATTAGAACCACTTCCACAACTCTTGTGATTATCTTGCAACTTTATCATTTTCCCCAATGTGCAATTGGAGAATCCACTAAGGGTAAATACGGAGAATAATACCCATCCATTACTACCATATTCATTTTTTATATCATTAACTTGTCTAATAACTCAACATATGTCAAACGCATAACTATAAATACTTCTGATCAGACATCTAGTCAAAAACCCTATAGGTTCTTCTGAGATTTCATCTTGTCATTCAATCTAAAACAAATATGTAGTCCGTAAAAAATTAAATGACTTCCTCAGAAATATAGTTCTCTACATCAAAACCATCATTATGAAATAAGTTTTTATTTAATTATTTTAAAATCATGGTATACCATTAAATGAGATATATTCATCTCTTATGTACATAACCATATGGTTGGATATCTATTACCATGATTTCTATTAGGTGAACCATTATATCAATGAATTATAGTGAAAAAATTATAATTCGTATTATATAATGACAATTTAATTTTCTATAATTAAAAACCAAAACTTATTATAAAAAATAGAAAATATAGAAATTAAAGAAAACAAAATATTTTATATTGTCAGTATAACTTTATAAGGTAGGATTTATTTTAAAAAAAACCCTAATAATAATTTAATATAGGAAAAAATATGTTAATTAAGTCCTTTTAATATCAATTAACTCATTAACATGATTATATTTACATTTTATATAATATCCTCATGATCTATTTCATAAATAATGATATTTTGAATTAGGAATCACAATAGAAGGAATGATACTATGAAACTATAGAAATAAAATAATGCCATTCACCTTTTATTGCTGTAAAATATTTCTTTATACACATGTCAATAATGTCTAAACTAAACCTAATACTATTTATTCCTTCCTATATACATTTGTTAATGTGACAATTAAATTATTTTATTAATTTAATTATAGATTTTTGACATTATAAAAAAGTATTATATTTAAATAATTCATATCTTATAATTATAATATATTATTTTTCCAACCTCTATTTATACGATTTTCAAAATATTTTTCTAAAACAATGATATCATTTTATTTCTAAATTTTTTTATCATCTAATAATGTATATGATATTATACCATCTTATGAATTCACATAAAATGATGTCATTAATCATAATTATTTATGTTTTCTGTGTATAAATTTATAGTGTTTTAAAAACTATACCTTAAAGAGATGTTTATATATAACTAAGCGTGATAATTATTCACCAATTGGATACCCACACTATCACGTAATGTTATATCCATAAAAATTTTGACAAGATGAAATTTATTTTCTCATCAAAAAATACATAGATCATGATGTGAACTCTAAATTTCTATTAGTATCATATAAGGTAACACATGAATACCACCTCAATTTTAGATTTTCAATTAATGGAATAAAATAGAAATATATATGATTACTATGTTTTTATGGTTATTATTTATATAGATACAATGTAATATACTTATGATATAAATATAACTATAATATAATGTTATAAGATTTCATCTTAATTGGACACCAAAAATGATTACTACTTTGTACAATAAAATAAAAATGGTGTTTGGATGTTTTCCTTATTCTTTGTCAACATGATAAATTTTCAATCTCTAATGAGATTATAGAGGGAATTTTTGATTCCTATATAAAATTTTTTAATCTATGTTCCATTATAATTGAATAATAGTATAATTACATATATATAATTTTCTATATTATAGAATTTATGTAAATTAAAGTACAAATATCAATTAAAATAATTCAAATTAATTCTATAAATTTCTACCACACAAATGATGTTTTTCATGTTATTAAATGTATATTTAAAACAATTAACTACTCTTTGGAAAATAATGTATTATTTTAGATTTCATACCCCTTTAAAATTATTTTTTAATAATTTTATATTTTATAAGTAATCAAATTATCTATTAATAATATATATATTATGATGGAAAATAGTTAAGTCTACATGGTGTCATTCCATTGATTTCTTGATTTCAATTTTTAGTTATTTGATAAACAAAGTTATGTTTTATATTTTATATATCTAGTATATATTTACATAGATAAACATTGTTAATATAAAATTAGAAAATCACATATCACATCATAAAGTATAATTATTTCTTAAATAATGTAATCTCTATCATCATATGATATGTTACACATTAGATGATCAATATATAATACGATTTTCCTAATCAGTATCTATATTCAGTTCTTCCCTAATTTTCCTCCAATATTTATAACATAAGTATATTCCATTGAATATAAATTTTCCTTCGAATAGGAATAAAAAGATTATCTTCAATAAAAATAACATATTCATGGATAATTGATCGTAGAAGGTTCATTTTACATCACAATTTCATCCATGATGATCTCTTTTACACAATCCTTATAGCTTTTTATTATATGATTTGAATATATTTTTTTATTCATATTGGTTCTATTTAATTTCATAGTGTCCATTTTTTAAAAGAATAACTAAATACATGTATGGTAATAAATCTAGTAATCATTTTGTATTCAATAGTAATCATAGTTTATCTTACCATTAATAAATTTTCTTAATTTCGGAAATTGACCATTCATTACAGTTTTATATTAAAACCAGTATTCATGATTTATATTTATTGAATTGTAGTAATTAAAGATATTATCAGAACAAATTTTACATTGTTCTTCGCACTCTCATGTAGAACAAAAACACACATTTTTACATTATTTTAATTGATGCATTATTAATATGTCAATCATTATAATTTCCAAGATAATGTTAGAAAATAAATATATATATGAACATTAGTTTTTCATTAATTTAATTTCATTTATTTTTTAAAAAAATTTAAAATTAATATAAAAATGTTATTTAAATTTAAAACAACATTATTATATTGAAAAAATATTCGATTATTTTTCATTTTATGAATTTATTTTATAATATATTTTATGACAATTTTTTTGTGAGCGGTGATGTTGGAAATAATATTTCAATAACATACAATGTCACTCAAATACACATTTGTTAATTATAAATTCTAAAATGATAGAATGAGAGATATATATATTGTAAATAAAAAATATATTCATATAAAAGTAAAATAATATCTAAACTATTAATATTTCTTATCAAATTTTAGTAATGAGAAAAAAAAAGATTTAGGTTGAATTTGATGGAAAACATTAAAAATATTATAGTTTGTGTCATAATAAGATATTATAAAAACAAATCTAAAAATCAAGGCCATCGTAATATAATAATTGGAAAATAATATATATAAAACATAAAACTATAAATATCCATTTAATGTTTAACAATATAATATATAAATATGATTCCATAAGACACAGTAAATACATACATATATTCCATCAAATAAAATTTATATTTTTATGATTGAAAAAATAATTATATATAAATGGATTTAAAATATAAATTGAAAAAATACATATTAACATTATTATAATATAGAATACCGTATAATAATTTTTAATTATATTATTTCTTAATGGTGATGGATTTATTCATCATTCATGAATAAATTCTCAATGTTTAATACCGAATGAAATGTTTTTTAAAATCATAATTGTAATGATCAATCAAATTTATTGATTTTTTTTTAAAATTAATTTATTTGTATGCTGAAAACATGAAAAAAATTATATATCATAAATCAATAAATTTTTTTATTGATTTAAAACCCATTGTTTTTTTAACTCAATTCTCTTAAAATATTGTGTAGACATATTAGTATGGGTCAACTACCTAATATTATTTAGGAACAATGATGTGAAGCAATATTGTTTGATTAAATTTAAAAATAATAAAGAAACACATTAATGGAACATTTAATAAAGACTTCATAATCATTTATCAATGGAAATAATATAAAATTTGATAATGTGATATTTTGTTAGAAAAATATTTCACACTATTAAATTATTTTATTTAGTGGTGTTTAAATTATTAATGGCATAGTTATATTCCACATAAATAACATCAATTATGATAAAAATATTAAAATACACAATTATAATTAAAATATTTTTATAATATTAATTATATTTAAAACATAATTATTAAAAATTGTATTTTAATATGAATAGCTGAATTTAAAATATGTTTTTAATTTCATAAACGTGATGTTGGGATTATTATTCTCAAAAAATGTAATTGTATCTTCCATAGGTTTAGACTCATAATTCATATTAGTGGGACTACATTATTATAGTTTAGTAGAACCTGAGAACTCAGAAACCAACAACATGTGGTAATAGAGTGGATAATCAATTATAGATAATGGAAGTGTCGATGCAAAAGAATACATAAATATGAGTAACTATAATGTTACATAAGAGTAAATCCAAGGAAATTAAATCCTATATGTAACAACCCAATGTTTCATTAATGGAAAATCCCTCTTGATCTTATTAAATGTCTCCTTATATAAAATGTTTTTATAAAATGTCATCTTCATTGGTTTTATGTTACGAATTTTTATCATTGCTAATATAGTCGTTGAACAGTGATCACATGATTAGTATAAATATCAGACTTTAACAAATCCAATTTACACAGACAAAGGAAGTAATGGCCTCATCCAGTAGAATTACCCCACAAGAAGCCCATTTATCAGAGCTTGGAAAATTGTTGGCGTCATTTATTTCTCCCTTGACCAAGCCCATGCTGATCTTCATCATGTCAAGCTCGAACGTGACCGTCTAAGGGAAAAGTGGAATTAGATTGAAATTACCACTCGAGCGATGTTATCCGAGCCACCCCAAGAGTCTCTCACCATCACACACCTTACCCATAGGTCTTATGTGGCTATTTTAAGAGGTTATGTAACAAATAAGTAGTACTATATTCATGTACATTATTTTTGTATATAATAATGAATATAATTTCTAGTCATTTTTAATACATTGTAAATAGTTTTTAAAGTACAAATGGTGTTTTTAGTTATTATTTAATTATCAAATCTATTTTATTAAATTAAGGTATTTTTTAATTAAATAATATATTAATAAAATATTATTATTATTATTAAAAAAATTATTAAATATAAATGATCTTATAATTTTATGAATTCAATTAAAATTTTTATTATGGTTTGAAAGCCATTTCTGTCTAAAACCATGAATATTCGATAAATGTTGGTTTTTATTTTAAAAGTGAAAATTAACTTATTTAGAAAATTATTTAGATAAAATAAATATTATTTATGGAATCAGGATGTTGAAATTATCCAACGGTGAATTTTTCATAATTTTCTGAGACAGTCAATTGTTTCGTTAAAAATCTCATACTGTTTAAATATATAATGTGTTTTATGATATCATAATTACCAAATAGTGTTTTAATAAAATAATATAATCTTTATATTCGTCCAATATATGTTTTAACATTAAAATAATGTGACATTGGGTTTGTTTGACTTACTTTTCAAAGCATTAATGGACCCCTCAATACATATTCAACACTTTTCCTTTTGAAATTAATTTTCATGGGAGTGTGACTCACCTCCACATAAGAAACCTGATTATTTTAAGAATTTCGGACTTTGGCCTTATAAAATATTGTCTCCCTCTTCCCTTTTCCAAAAAACATGGGAAAAAACCATGGGATGATTTGTGGTTTGGATTAATTTAATATAAGGGGTCTCAAACCTAAATAATAAAGAATTCCCTCACCATTCCTATATAAACCCACCCAAGTTCCCACTTCATCCTCACTAAAATCCCTTGGCGTTCATCCATATTATGCCCTACTCTATCTAGAATCCTCCAAAGGTGCCCAAAGCTCCCAAGAAGCCTCACACAAGCCTCTATCTAGCCTTTGGAAGCACACTTCCAAGTAAGGGTTTTTTCTTTCTTTCTCATTTTTGTCCAATTATCCTTAAGTTGTTTTTCCCTTTTAATTTTAATTATAAATGTTGGGGTATGGTTTCTAACCTCCCTCATTCTGTCCTATTTATGTTTGAATGATGGGAGACCCTTTCTCTCTCATTAAATTCCTCCCATGTACACCTGTTACTATGCCTAAATTCTGAAAGGAACTTCTCTCTCCTCTTTTACATTGAAGAAATAATTTTGTATCATGAATCTAAATTCCATTAAAATTTTTGGGACATGTATCTATATGACCTAATTACTGTACATTATATTTAAATATGATGTGGAACCCCTTTCTCACTAATCAACCATTATAATGAATTCTTATGTCACGCTGTTACGCTGCCGAAATCGCACTGATTTTCTAAACCAATTTGATTGTGTAATGAATACCATGCCCATTTCTCCATCAACAATATTCACCTTTATGAACATTTATTTATTGATTGTATAGTTTCATGTATTAATTCCACATTCCTTTATCATGAAATAAATGATTATGTTTTATGAATCCATGTTTTATGATCCATGTGGCAGACTTATGCATGAAATGAAATGTTTAAGAAGGGTGTGCCCTTATTGCACTCTAATGCACTGGGTAAAGTATAATATCATGATACATCATGTACAATGAGAGATGAATTATTCTAATTCAAGTGAAACGTGGGTTTACTTGTGATTTAGGTGCAATGAGGATTTACTCATGCTCTATGTGCAATGATCATTGACTCATGCTAATTCCATGTTTAATGTTTTTGCCACATTTCCATGTTATGATTATCATGCCTTATCATGCCTTTATGTTCATGTTTATTTTATTCTCTATTGATATGCCTATTGTTGAACATGTATTGTACTCCTCATGTTATTCCATATGTACTTCTGTACTGGGCTTTATAGATCACCCTTTTCTTATGCATGTCCTCTGGTTATCCCATGCAATGCTAAGTGCGAGGAAATGTAGACGTCATGTAAAGGATGTTTTCAATAAAGATGTTTTATTACATGTTTCATGTTTTTATGTAATGATCTTATACCCCAAAGACACTAAACCTTTCGATCTTCTTTTTGTATCAAGTGATGGTTTATGTAATAAATCATGTTTATGTTTGTAATAAAAGCGGGGTTGTCATGGTTGGTATCAGAGGAAAGTTTAGTTATTTTTTGGATTAAGAAACCCTAGTAAATCCTTAGATACAAGACTAAGTAGAATAAAAACATCCCTGTGTTTTGGTGAGTATTGAGTAAGTGGGTTATCAAGAAAATACATCCCAGTCAGGATACGAGCTGGTAGAGGCTGCTCTGGCATAGATGTATTCAGGGGTAAACCCCGAAAACACCACTTTGAGCTAGACTCAAATGGTAACTGGTGCACGACAACGGGCCTTACTGCACTCTTGGTTACGACAGTCATGGGGGAAATGTTTTGATAAATTCAAAAGCTTTGTATGAACCCTTATTAAGGGAAATTTAAAAGGTTCCCCTATGAATATATGTTAGAAAGTAGATAATGAAAATCCTATATTGAAGCCTATAGACTCTTGAGTAAGGAAATAAAATCATAATTATTAGTCATCAACTTTTTTATTTGGATTTCCCTGTATGTGTTACCCCTAACATTCCTTTTATTCCAGCCAATGGCCGGTAATAGGAGGACTCAGGCTAACAACCATTGTGACGATCAGTGTAATGACTATACTAATTAGATGCCAAATCCAATGGGAGTGGGAATTGTGAACTTTGTCACACTTCTCTCTTAGCTAACATAAGTTTTGAATACAAACAAGGGTCAAGAGGAACGATAAACCACCCCACCCCCTGAAGAATGAACAAGTTATTATTGATAACTTTATGAGACAAAGGCCTCCTACTTTTAGTGAATCATCTGATCCCACGATCGCTGAACAATGGATAAACTCTAGTGATAAGACATTCTCCATCCTCTAATGTTCTGAACAGGAGAAGGTTCTCCTAGCGGCTTATCGTATGGAAGGTGATGCTGATAAATGGTGGACGTTGATAAAAAATATAAATCCTGAGGATGGGATCGAGGCATTGGAATGGAAGGATTTCCGGAAGATGTTTTTCGATTAATATTTTCCGCGCACCCTCCGGCTTAAGATAGAAAGGGACTTCCTTTCACTCAAGAAAAAAGATGAAGAATCTGTTGGAGCGTATGAGGGAAACTTCACAAGTATTTCATGATACACTTCCGTCTTTGTCGTTACCCCTGAATACAAGGTTGACCGCTTCTTTGGTGGGCTAAAGCCCAGCTTGCGGAAAGCATTGGCGATCCTTAACTTTGACAGCTATTAGAAAATTGTCTGATGTTCCCTCAATATCGAAATGGAGATCGAGGAATCACAAGGGTATCATGGGGACAAGAAGCATAAGGTGGACTTCAATACTGATGGTTCGATGGATAAATACAACAGTACTAAGAAGATCCAGAACCCCACTTTCCAAATGTGTGGAATGAAGCACCCTAGAAATTTCCTAAAGGGGACGAGAAAATGCTTCAGGTGTGAAAGAGAAGGGCACTTAGCTGTTAACTATTGGAAAGAAAGACCCACGGCTGTGACAGAGGAGAGGAACGCTCCTTTTGAACCTCAATGCATTGATAAATGCTAAAAATGCAATGAACTGAGTCATTTTTCAAATCAGTTCCCTAATCCTAAGGTTTTCGGAGACAACCAACAACCTCTAAGGAAGCAAGGAAGAGATTTTTCCATCACTTCTGCCGAAGTGAAACCCGAAAATGAAGTGGTGACAGGTACGCTTGTTATTCATAGTAGAATAGCGAACATACTTTTTGATTTAGGTTCTACGCATTCTTTTATATCTCGAATGTTTAGTAGAACAATCCCAGCACCATAAAAAATTATGGAAGTAAAGATGTCGATGAGTACAGAAAATGGGGAAATCATTGCATCCCATGAATATAAGTCCTCCCCTGTTATAGTATGTGAATTGAATTTCCCGGCGAACCTCGTCATACTCTCTCTAGTGGAATTTGATGCAAATCTTGGCATGGATTTTCTTTCCTCATATAGAGCCAACATAAATTTTCGGGAGAGGGAAATTACACTCCATATAGAGAATTGACCCCCGATTCTTTACTAGTGTCAGGAAGGAGATGAATCTCCTTTAGCTCCATCATCTCAATAATGGATATTACTGCCTCATGAGCATGTGTATATGGCCCAGATGATTGTGTCTAATGAATAAACCATCCTAAAAGAAATGCCTATTGTGAGGGAATTCGCTGAAGTGTTTCCTGAGGAACTGTCTGGTCTTCCTCCAATAAGAGTTGTTGACTTCTCAATTGAACTTATACCTGGGGGGCTACCAATATCCAAGACTCCTTATAGAATGGTTGTTATATAGCTAATGAGCTAAAGAAACAACTACAAGAGAATCTGGATAAATGATTTATACGCCCAAGTGCTTTACCATGTGGTGCACCAGTCCTCTTAGTCAAGAAGAATGATGGGTCAATGTGACTTTGCATCGATTATCGTGAACATAACAAAACCACGATAAAGAACATGTACCCTCTCCCAAGAATTTATGACTTTTTCGATCAGCTGCGTGGAGCACAATACTTATCCATGGTGGACTTGCAGTCGAGATATTATCAAATAAGGGTGAAGAAGGAAGATATCCCCAAGACTGCTTTTCGCACAAGATACGGTCACTATGAATTCATAGCAATGCCTTTAGGACTCACCAATGCTCCAGAAATCTTTATGGACTTGATGAATAGATTCTTTAGAGATTACCTAGACAAATTTGTGGTAGTCTTTATAGATGATATTATAATATACTCCAAAACCATGGAGGATCATGAGGAGTATTTAAGAACTGTACTAAAGACATTGCGCATGGAGAATCTCTATGCAATGTATAGAAACTGTGAGTTCTGGTTGAATGAGGTCTCATTCATGGGCCATATCATCACAAGCAATGGGATATCTGTGGATCCCTCCAAAACAGATGAAATTGAGGGATGGCCGAGGCCAACATCATTAACAGATATCTGTAGCTTCCTGGGGTTAGCTGGATATTATCGACGATTTGTGAGAAATTTCTCCCGATTGTCCAACCCTCTTACCAAGAAAACTCAAAAGGGGGTAAAGTTTTCTTGGAGTGATGAATGTGAATAAATCTTCAAGGAGTGGAATATGAGGCTTATCACTGTGCCCGTGCTCAATTGACAAACAAGTGGGGAACTTTTTGTTGTTTTCAGTGATGATTTAAAGAAGGGCTTAGGCTGTGTGCTGATGAAGAAGGATAAAGTTATATCCTATGCCTCAATGCAGTTGAAAATACATGAGTGAAACTATCCAACGCAGGAACTAGAGTTGGCGTTGGTGATCTTTACCTTGAAAATCTGGCAGCATTATCTCAATGGAGAGAAATGTGAGATATATACTGACCACAAGAGTCTTAAATATATATTCACACAGAAAGAGCATAATATGCACCGGAGAGGATGGATAGAGCTCATCAAGGATTATGACAGTTCAATACATTATCACCCTGGTAATGCGAACAAGGTTACAGATTCCCTATGTAGAAAGGACACAACAATTCTATCAATGATGAGAATTGAGAAGGATCCAATCTTCTTAGACTTGATGAATATGGACGTGGGAATCATAAAGAAGGGAACATCATCAATCCTTTCACAACTTATTGCTCAAAAATTTCTTTTGGAAAGGTTAATGGATGCTAAAAAGGATGGTGTGGGAATTCCGGAAAAAGTGGAAGCTATCAAAAAAGGTAAATTCTCAGAGTTTAATGTTAATGAAGAAGGAATTGTGCGGTTTGGGAACAGCTTATGTGTTCCATCATGTCCAGAGCTGAAGAAGGCACTTTTGGAAGATGCACATAGTTAAAATTTCTTTATTCACCCAAAGAGCACAAGGATGTATCGAGGTCTCTGAGAAAACATTTGGTGGGATAATATGAAGAAGGAGATCGCTGAATATACATCAAAGTTCTTGGTGTGTCAGCAAATGAAGTCAGAGAGGCATAAGTCTAATGGGATGATAAATCCATTTCTCATACCATAATGGAAATGGTATAACATCACCATGAGCTTTGTCACCATACTTTCAAGGACATCCAAAGGAAATAATGCAATCTGGGATTTTGTGGATCGTCTTACAAAGACTGCACACTTCATTGCTATTAGGGAGGATTTCTCATTGGATCAACAGGCACAGATATATATTAGTGAAGTGGTAAGATTTCATGGAGTACCACTATATATTGTGTCTAACCAAGATCTAATATTCACCTCTATGTTTTGGAAGAGTCTTTAACAAGCACTGAATACTGAACTGAACTTTAGTATGGCCTATCATCCTCAAACTGATGGCCAATCCGAGCAGACTATCCAAACACTTTAGGATATGTTGAGAGCGTTCTCAATGGAAATTAATGGAGGATGAGATCAAAATCTTTCTCTGGTTGAGTTCTCTTATAATAACAGTATCCACTCGAGCATCCAACTGGCACCATATGAAGCCCTTTATGGGAAATGGTGAAGAACACCGACATGTTGGGATGCGGTCAATGAACGTAAGCACTTTGGACTAGAAATTGTCGAAGAAATGGTGGAGAAGGTCAAAACCATTCAACAACATGTCAAGGCAGCCCAGTGTCGAAAAAATATTTATGATGATAATCGTCGATGAGACCTTGAGTTTAAAGTTGGAGACATGAAGTTTCTACGCATATCTCCTTGGAAAAAGGACATGAGGTTTGGAAAGAAAGGGAAGTTAATTCCAAGGTTCATCGGCCCCTTTGAGATTCTTGATCGTGTTGGGGTTGTGGCCTATCAACTAGCACTGCCACCTACCATGGCCAAAGGGCATGATGTATTTAATGTATCCCTCATAAGGAAGTACATACCGGACCCTTCACATGTACACTCTTCTGAGGTGGTACAATTGGAAGATGATCTTTCTTATGAGAATAAATCAATGAAGATCTTAGATCGTAGAGAAAAAGTTCTACAAAATAAGACAATTTCCCTCGTCAAGGTGTTCTAGAGAAACCAATAGTTTGAAAAAGCGACTTGGGAATCAGAGGAAATGATGATGCTTAGTTACCCACATCTGTTTTAGTGTGGGAAAAGAAAAATTTTGAGGGTGAAATTTCTTAAGGGGGGAATATTGTAATGACCCAGAGTTTAATTAATAGAAAATTCGTCTTGATCTCATTAAACGTGTCTTTATATAAAATATATTTATAAAATGTCAACTTCATTGTTTTTATGTTATGAATTTTGACCATTGCAAATATATTCGTTGAATAGTGATCACATGATTAGTATAAATATAGGAATTTACCAAATCCAATTTACTAAGACAAATGAAGTGATATCCTCATCCAGTAGAATTTCCCTATACAAAGCCCATTTGTCAGAGCTCGGAAAATAGGTGGCGTCTTTGGGCTTCGCCCTTGACCAAGCCGAAACTGAGCTTCATCATGTCAAGCTCGAATGTGACCGTCTACGGGAAACGTGGAAGTTGATTGAAATTACCAGTCGAGCGATGTTATCTGAGCCACCCCAAGAGTCGGTCACCATCGCACACCTTACCCATAGGTCATATGCAGCTGTTTTAAGGGGTTATGTGACAAATAATTAGTACTATGTTCACGTACATTATTTTTTTACATTATAATGAATATAATTTCTAGTCATTTTTGATACATTGTAAATAGTTTTTAAAGTACAAATTGTGTTTTTAGTTATTATTTAATTAAGAAATGTATTTAATTAAATTACGGGATGTTTTAATTAAATAATATTTAAATAAAATAATAATAATATAATTATATTAGTTTTTATTAAATATAAATGATCTTATAATTTTATGAATGCAATTTAAATTTTTATTATGGTTTGAAATCCATTTATGTCAAAACCCGTAATTTTCGATACATATCGGTTTTTATTTTAAAAGATACTATTAACATATTTAGAAAATTATTTAGATAAAATAAATGTTATTTCTAGAATATGGATGTCAAAATTATCCAATGGTGATTTTTTCATAATTTTTTGAGACAGTCATATTTTTGGGTAAAAATTAAATACTATTTAAATATATAATGTGTTTTATGACATCATAATGACCCAATAGTGATGTAATAATATACTATAATCTTTAATATATGCCAATATATGTTTTAACATTAAAATAATGTGATTTTGGGTTTGTTTGACTTACTCTTCCAAGCATTAATGGACCTCTCAAGACATATTCAACACTTTGCCTTTTTAAATTAATTTCCATGGGAGTGTGACTCACCTACACATAAGAAACCTTATTATTTTATGAATTTATAACATTATCCTTATAAAATATTGTTTTCCTCTTCCCTTTTCCAAAAACCATGGGAAAACCATGGTATGGTTTGTGTTTTGAATTAATTTAATATAAGGGATCCCAACCCTAAATAATAAAGAATTCCCTATCCTTTCCTATATAAACCCACCCATGATCCCACTTCCTCCTCACTCAAAGCCCCTGGAGTTCCAACAACCTCTGCCCTACTCTCTGTAGAATCCTCTCAAGGTACCCCAATCTCCCAAGAAGCCTCTCACAAGCCTCTCTCTAGCCTTTGGAAGCACACTTCCAAGTAAGTGTTTTTTTCTTCCTTTCTCTTTTTTGTCCAATTTTCATTAAGTTGTTTTTGCCTTTCAATTTCAATTATAAATGTTGGGGTATGGGTTTGAACCTCCCTCATACATCCCTTTTTATGTTTGAATTGTGGGAGACCCTTTATCTCTCATTAAATGCCTCCCATGTACACCCGTAACTATGCCGAAATTCCGAAAGGAACTTCTCTCTCTTCTTTTACATTGAACCAATAATTTGTATCATGAATCTATATTCCATTACAATTTTTTGGAACATGTGAATACCATTCCCATTTCTCCATCAACGGTATTCACCTCTATGCACATTTATTTATTGATTTTATAGTTTCATGTATGAATTCCACATTCCTTTTTCATGAAATAAATTATTATGTTTTATGAATACATGTTTTATGATCCATGTGGCACACTTATGCATGAAATGAAATGTTTAAGAAGGGTGCACCCTTATTGAAATCCAATGAATTGGGTAAACTTATAGTATCATGATACGTCATGTACAATGAGAGTTGACTTATTCTAATTCATGTGCAACGTGGGTTTACTCGTGATTTATGTGCAATGAGGATTTACTCATGCTCTATGTGCAATGAGAATTGGCTAATGCTAAATCCATATTTAGTGTTTTTTCCACATTTCCATGTTATAATTATCATGCATTATCATTCCTTTATGTTCATGTTTCTTTTATTCTCTATTGATATTCCTATTGTCTAACATGTATTGTACTCCTCATGTTATTCCATGTGTACTCCCTTACTGGGCTTTATAGATCACCCTTTTCTTATGCATGTCCTCAGGTTATCCCATGCAATGCTAAGTACAAGGGAATTTAGTGGTCATGTAATGAAATTTTTCAATAAAGATGTTGTATTTAATGTTTCATGTTTTTATGTAATGATCCTAAGCCCCAAAGACACTAAACCTCTCGATCTACTTGTAGTATCAAGTGATGTTTTATGTAATAAATCATGTTTAAGTTTGTAATAAAAGAAGGGTTGTCATAATATATTTTATTCATTATAGGTATATGCATGATTAAAATATATTCATTACACTATTAAATAGGCAATGGAAGATGAGGTTATTTGTGAGTTGGTGGATTCGATTAATCAAAGGGTCCTCTGTTATTTTTAGAAGTCATTTCTTCCAAATAAACTGGGTGGTCACTACAATAAATATAGTGACAGGATTACCATTCATATAGTATTTTTATTATTAACTTATTAATATGTGATTAATAAACAAACACCCTTTCTCCCATGGTGTTTTAATAATTCTAAACCATATACGACAATTTTTTGTTCCATGTTAATGTGATTTATTATTCTCTAAAACATGTTTGTGTGATTTATGATATCCATTCTTGTTATATTGAGTTACAATGAGGCACTAGAGGGTATTTTCCTCATCTAAACATCGACATTGGGTGTTGAAAAATTTAGATAATTCATTCCATATTCTACAATAAATGTTTCAAACCAGTTTGTGTTTAGAAGAATAAGATTAATCAAAAATGGATGTAAATTACAGATTTTTTTTTCATTGTATCATTTTTCATTTGGATACTAATACTTTTGATTGAATGTAATTATCCGATGAAATGGAAATTATTTATATGTTTAATGATCCCATCATCATATTTTGGATGATAAATATTTAAGTTGACATATACATAATTTATTATGAGAATCTATTTAATGGTATAGATCTAGAATCAATGGAAAAAAATTTATATTAAAGGCTTGTTATGTGGAACACATATTTTTTATAACTATGATGAACTAGGAAATGTCTTTAAACATTAAATACGTAAATAATGATTCCAATATGATTTAATTGACCATGAATAATAATAGGAAAACTACCCTAATTCTCATGGATTATATCATGATAATAATTTTTTAAAGTGATGTAGAATGGAAGGACTTTGGTTTATCATTACAAGAATTTGAATATGATATAAAGATAACATCTATCAATTGGAGTATATTTTGAATTCATATGTGTATTGATAAATTTTTAAATATTTCAAAATACTAGGACATGATAGTTAATGTGGTATGTAAATATATTGTAAATAATTTTTTAGTATTCTAGGATTTGTAATATTTGATTATAAATAATGTGATACCAAAGAATGATTTATAAGGTGTTAGTAAAATTTTATTCATTATAGATTTTAATATACATTCAACTATAACATATGGAGGAATTTTAAATAACGTTTTGTTTAAGATACAAATTATATAAGGGAAATAATGAGACGTAAACCATCATAATAGGATTTTAGAGAAATGGGAACATTATGAATGATTATAGAGATAAAATTGTAAATTTATTAATGTTTAAATCAATAATATATTCTAACAAACATCATCAAAGTGGTACATCATATTTAAACTATGTTTCACCCATATAGAGCAGTTATAGATAATGGATTTTTGGTTGATTTTACATAATGTTCAAGTGGGGGTGAATTTAAAATTATATCACCAGAATATTTTCAAGCTTCATATTTTGAATGATTTAACCCTAAAGATAATTATAAAATGATAGGTGAATATCAAATCATAGTGTATATATTTTTTTAGTTGAAATTTTCAGGGAAAATACAATTGTTGAAAAAAAATTATTATCATTTCGTGAGTTGTGTGACTAAGTTTTTTGTATATGGTTTCTAAATGAAGCATAGTAGATTAGATTCAGTTACATTTTGGTCTCCAATGGCATGAAATGTGGAACATTGTAACATAAAAAAAATTTCATAGTGAGACAATTGTATAAAATAATTCCATGAAACACAATAAAATTCATGTATATTATTTTCTTTAAATAAGGAAATAGTTTCCATAGTTTACTCAACACACAACAAAGAACATTAATAAAAAAATGACATATTTTAATAAAATATAAATATTTATGTAAAATTTTAATAATAAACCCTTTATTTAATAATAATTAATATGAGTAACGTATGTATGTATTATAAATTTATTGAAACAGATTTTTTCTTCTTATATAAAGGAAATTCAACTAGTTTAACTAAAATGACTAGTAAGAAGATATCATTTTTGGGAAAAAAATTCATAAAAATTTACTTTTGTGTGATAAAACATTCTATTTCAAAATATTTATGATTATTGATAGATTATATTAGATATTGATAATATATTAATGAAATGTTTATGAAAATAAAAAATAATAATTATATTATAAGTTAATATTTTAAAATTCATCTAATAATAAAATTTTTATTCAATGATATATTATGATTTGACTCACAAATATTATTAATAAAATTACCAAATCTAAATTACGGAAGCATATATCCATTTTTATTTTCCAATATAATAATTTATAATGAATGAATTTTTGATATATTATTTTTGAAAAAGTGTTCTTTTAGTTGAAAAATACCACTTTCAAAAAACATTAAATTTGAATGACATAACTGTTATATAAGAATGAATATATTGCTTAAAAAAATTTATGTAATTACATATGAATTTATGAATAAAAATATTACATTTAAAATAGTCTTTTAACATTGAAAACCTTTGGGAAACATTTTAATAATTGCTTAAAATGATACTTAATATATATATTTTTAGTATTTTTCATTAAAATCAAGAGTTTTTAAGAAATATTCATTTTTTGAGTAACTTGAAAGATTGATACCCAATATTTTTTCACTAATAATTAAATTTAATTCACTATAAAATATTTTAATTTTTATATTATCTTATATATAATTATAAATCCTAAAATTATTACATTTCATGAAACATTTTTTTACTTGTTCTAGTGTCTTCATATTAAAATTAGTTCTTCACATATATACTATTTTAAAAAAATGATTTTAAAATTTTAATTTTTATGTATAAAATTAGGATAAATGGTAAATATTTGTCTTTTTCGTTTAAATTAATTATTAATGTAAGAAATTAATTACCAAGGTAAAAGTGAAAGAGATTAATTAAATTTTAAATAGTGTAAATATCCTAAAATATTAATAAACATGATTATAAATTTATGGTTGAGCTTTTTATAGTCCAATACATGTTCAACCAATAATATTGTTGAATATGATGCATTTTCCATTTAAAATTATCACGACATTATTAAAAATGTTAATGTGTCCCCCAAAGGGACCCTTTCATAACCTATAAAAGGGATACAACTAAACTACTTAAAAAAATATAATTATAATTTTTACTTAAAACTCTATAATTTTTCTATCGTTATAATCCTATCCTATGAACATAAACCCCTTGTCATACATTTTTATCCTAAACCTATCAAATTCCTGGAGTCTCCATGAAAAATCCATGTCTCATACATGAGTAATATCAAATAATTCATTTTATTCTCTCTTATACAGTTTAAAATTAATTCCATCCATAATTATATATTCCTATTATTATCATTTACGTAGAAAATTGAAATTATATTATGTTTTTAGAATTATTTATTTATATAACCCATTCATTTAGAAAAAATATTATGTTCGTGTGTTTTTTATATAACTGTCTCCACGACATAACAACATTTGTTTTACATCGTCACGATTGATGGCTGAATATAAAGATCCAATTAGAGGATAAATATCATTTTTTATTACATAAAAATGGTATTTTTATGATAAATTTGATATGATTTTATATATATGATCAACATATGATCATCATTATTTTAATCATTTGAAATATGTGTACTAAGAGGATAATTATATACTAAATTATATAATATTTTAATAACCATTGTGTATTTTATTAATTCAAATGTTTATGATATATCACAGGAAAAAACTCTAATTATGATCAATATGAATATGGTATAATGAAATTACAACAAAACAACCTCATAATCTTACATTAAATAATGGTGTGTTTTTTATTGGGTCGGTTGATCCCACTAACTGGACAATAAAACGAATTTATATCATTAATGACTATTGTCAAATAATTTCAATTATAATATTATATAATTTTGAAATAACAATTATTTTTTATTTATTTCGATTTTATATTAGTATATAATTCATTCATCAACAAAACAATGTTAGATCATCAGTAATTACATAAAAACACATTTAAGCGGTTAAATCGTCAATGATAAACTTTAAAAAACTCATGAATGAATTTCAAAAATTATAAATAAAAACACCAATTTTAAATATAAATATGTAATTAAAATTAAGTTAATAATTATTACAAATGTTGTTATTATGAAACTAGTAAAACAACCAAAACTCAAACACATGACATAGAAAATAAAAATAATTAATGTTATAAATGCCTAATTTTAAAGAGTATCGGTAAAAATGGATTTGAGTATGGTTCAAAGTTATGTTATAATGATATATTTTATTTTTATGAATCATTTTAATGTATGTTGTTGTAATTCATGAATAGCATGTAATGGTTTTCATCTTAATTCCCATTCATTGAGAAAAGTATTGTATTTATAAAAAAATTCATTTATATTGTGAATATATTTCCTATATGATATAAAATATCCTTATTTATATTTTATTCATTTTTTTATGGTCAATTACATTCAATCTCATTGAAGGTGTTTTTATTAATGTGGTATTCAAATATAATGGATTTTCAGGGTCCCAAATTTGATTCATTAAGACCTTATCCAATTTGTACACAATGATTAAATTAATTGGTGATTTCACAACCCATGGATACTTTTCCATCATTCAAAATTTAGATAATGGGTTTTTTTGATTTTATTAATTTTATCATAATCAGGTGGAACTTAATTTTCATAATTCTCCAAAATTGATGTTTTTTATAGAAGATTTGTTTAATTTTTTTATGATCATTCCTTGATTATATTTTAAATAAATTAGATATATTATACCAATTGGTTGTATCATGTGGTATAATATCATTGATTTTTAGGAATATATATTTCTAATACATACTGAATTTATAAAATATTTATCTATTCCTGGGTTATATTCTTTTGAATCAAAAAAAATTCATTATATTAGTAGAAACCCCAACCCCAACAGATCATATTCTATTAATACTTCAATAAATTGTTATTAAATACAAGTAATCACATCTTGTAGGACCAAATAATTTCATAGTTTTAGAAAACAGGATACATATTTGTAACCCTTGTTATTTTATAAATTATGTGTAGAAGATAATGATGTATTTTACCATACATCCTTGAGATCATTCAAAAATTACATATTCTGATCCTAGGAAAAAAAGAACAAATAAAAGGGATATCATATATTATATGTATGGGTTACATATAGTCAAACCTATATTTAATAAATAATGTATGAAATGAAAAATAAAAGATCAATAATTATTTTTAATCAATATCTTTTCAATCAGGATTATAAAAAACGTAAAAAAATTAATGTAATTAATTAGAAAAATAATTATTCAACAAGTTGTGCACAAAATAAATCCCTATATAATATCATAGTAAATATTACATGGATAATCAATAATTGAATTCTTACTGAATTAAATTATTATTAGTGGACACCATGATCTAAAAATTCAAGTTAAATTTATGTTCAAGAACATTCAAAATATATTTTAATCATTATGTGAAATCCCAAATTTATTTTTCCATCCTTTTTCATCTCATGATACTACTAGCGCATCGATGTGATATATATAAAAGGGTGATACCTCTGTCTTTAATGTCCAGTGCATTATTTATTTAGAAAAACTATTGTTTTAATTCATGAAAAAAAATTATATCAACAAAAAACATTATTTAGTAAAAAATATGGATTTAACATTATTTCCCTAGTAAAACAAATTACTATCACTGTAATCACAGTCAGTAAAAATGTAATAGGACATAGAAAATACTCATATCCTTGGTAATAGAAATATGGATAAAATTTTATCATGAATGATTATGTAATAAATAGAAAAATGGGATGTATATAAGTAATTAAAATAATTTGGGTTCAAAATATTTCTCAAGGAATTGAAATTGAGAAAAAGTCATTTACCTCATGCTTCCTTTTGGTTGTACAGGCTCATCATCTATGAAGGAGTACATTTATAACTTCTCTTAAGATACCTATGGTGGATTTTTATAGTGGAACAGAATGTTAATATGAATAATATAGATGTTGATAAAATAAATTTTCATGATTTTCTCAATCTATAAGGTTCAATATGGTGTAACAATGTGAGATAAGAGGTTTATTTTTATAAATAATTTGAGGGGAACATTTTCAAACTTTCAGAATATAATATCAATAAAATAAAATTATCAATTCTAAATGGATCTAAAATGATTTGTTTTTAAGATAATATGAGGATGCATTTAAATCCTCTCATATAATATTTGTAGACATGTTTATTTGACATTATTAAACTTATAATTTATATTTTACCCATATTTAATATCTTTAACTTTTACCAAAAATATATATATTTTTACACTTTGATTATCAATATTGCAACTTTAAAATTCCAAAAAAAACTATAAAAAAAACACGGATGTTAGTTTAAATATTATATAAATAAATATTTTTATTCAATATTTTTATAATTTTTTATCATATAATTATATATTATTTATTTTAAAATATCATTAATGTCAATTTTGACCCTAGTCATTGCATGACTTTTACAAAAAAAGCTTATAAAAGTATAAATTATAACCAACTCTTTTAAGAAATCCTTTATATTTCATGGTCTTCTATAAAATTCCTGGATGGAATTAATATATAAAATTGTATTTAATTTTATATTTTTATGATCATTTACATGATATTTCCCTTAATAAAATATCTATTACATCATTTTTGTGAATGAATTAATGAAAAAAATTGTTCCCTACAGATTAAAAATAAATTACCATAATTAAGATACATAATTAATCTTGAAAATATTTTATGTAGTTGAAAATATATACTAAAGTATTATTTTTTAAAAAAATTATACTTGTTGAAAAACTTAGTGGGTCAAATTTGACATTTCTTAAAATTAAATATTATGAGAGGATTAAATTAAAAAAGTGTCTCCAAGAGGTCATAAATTCAATGAAAGTATAATTTTATATGAATATAACTTCTAAATTAAAATAATAACAAGTATTAATATAATTTTATAAACCATAAAATAATTATTTTATCCCTTACATACACGATTAACCCTTTACTATTTTAATAAAAATTACTAATTTTACAATTCATATTGCCCAATAATAAAATCAAAATATTTAATAAATTTTGAAATTATTGTTTAATAATATGGAATCAATTTTTAATTATAATATTAATATAATTAAAACAAATAAATATACAATTATTCAAATGGACATGATGGGAAGGTGAGTTTTTTAAGTGAAAATGATCAAAAATTGTAATGTTATTATATAACAATTAAATATTAAAATGATTTAAATGAACTAAATTGTATTAATAAATTTAAAAATCATATAGTTTTATTTATGAGATATTAAGAAATAAATTATTTGTATATATTATTAAGATGAAATGTTAGTTATTAATTAAAATGCTTTATTTTTCACTATTAAACAACAAATGATTCCTATTAAAAAATAGAAAAAAATTAACTGAATGAAACAATGATTATAATATTTAATAAATAAATATTATGTTTCCATCTATACATTCTAAAAGGATTAAAATTTAGTTACATCTCAAGTGTTCCATTAAAAGGAGATAAAACTTCATTTAAAATTATATTTGTATTCCTATTTAAAGTTGTATTTATTTTTATCTTATGTCTATTTAATCTATTGGATTATTATAAAACAAATTGATTGAATATATAATATATAAATTTTATAATTTGGTTAATATTATTCATTTCCTTCAAATTTAAGGGATTTTCTATTATATTATTTATTTTTTCATTTAAGATGGGTGTTTTGTGAAATGTAAGATATCGAAGAAAACGAATTTAGTTTTAGAACATACATACCTTAAATTCTAGGGCTGATATATTATTCCCTCCTTTGAAAAAATTAATTCTGAAAATTTTCTTGAATATTATCTTTTTGAAAGAGTCTGCTGGTTCTCCTTCATACTTTTCTCAAGTTCCCACACTGCTTCTTCCATTATTTGGTTTATCTAATGAATCTTTACCAGTCGAGTCATATCATTCCTCAAAAATTCCTCTCATGTCAAGAAAATCGATAGTCTCCTGAAATTAATATATATTTGGAACCAAATATGATTATTCAGAGCTGAGTGCATTTTTTGGGTCAGGCATGTACTTGCTTTATACTGATATGTGGAACACATCATGAAAATTGGAGATACATGGTGTAATTTAAATTTATAATGCCAAAACTCTAATTCAATCAAGAATTTCAAATGGTATAATATACATGGGGATCAGTTTTCATTTCTTACCAATCCTTTTAAAACCATTCTAAGGAGAAACATTTAGGAAAATAGTATCAACCACTAGAACATCCCAATAACTTCTCTAGTTTTCAGTATAACTTTATTGCCTAATTTGATATTCTTTAATATGATCCTAAATAGTATTTACCTTTTTATATATCGCTTCAATAATTTCCATTCCTATAAATTTACATTCATAAACTACATGTCAAAACATTAGAGTAGGAAATCAGTTTCCATGTAATGATTTATATAGTTCCGTTTCAATACTTAAATGGAAACTATTATTATAGGAAAATATTAAAAAATGGGAAATATTGATCACACATTCCGTAAAATTCAAGTAAGAATGATCAAAATGTGTCTAATAAAATCTGAATTTTCATTCTAGACTATTCATATGTTTGAGTATGGTAGGTGGTTCTCAAATGAAGCTTAATATTTAGATCCACCAGAAGAAACATTATTATTATTGATGTAAAATGATGATCTCAATCATAAATAATCGAATTAGGTGCATCATAAAGACTTAAAAAATCATTAGTATAGAGTCTTTCAATGTGTTTAAGAGGTAAATATTATATTATATCAATAAAATGTGATGATTTGGTACAGTAATCACAAATAACCCATATCACATCATTCTTTATATGAGTATTTTGTCGTCCTAGGACAGTGTCCATTATCACGTCACCCCATTTCAACACAATAATAGTAAGTTTTTGAATGAATCCTCTAGTAGGTTATCTATTATCAATCACATGATTACAAAAAATTAATCTTGAAATATAATCATCAATTTCATGATATATACAATCAAACACATAAACTTCCTTCATATCCTTATAAATCATTGTACTACAATTTTGTATCGAGAAAATTGAGTTTTGAGCATAATTCAATTGTTCCATTATTTTACATCATGTATTTATGGAACAAATATCCTCTCTCCACCTTTTAAAAAATCCTCAAAAACAATGCATTCTAATTTTCAATCTTTCATACATTTAATTTTATTATGAATGTTCTCATAATTAGGTTAAAATATTTATATCTTTTCCATCTCTTTTGGTTCTATAATCATTTAAAATTGGGATGGTGTCACCCTATTCATATAAATTCCCATATCCAAGATTACTAAAAGCATTAATATAGGATATCTCTCAATCATCATGTGGGTCATAAATACCTTATATTTCTTACATTATTATATTTAACTTATTATATTTTAATGGGTTGTAATGTATCATTAAGTCATAATCCTTGAGTAACTCAATCCATTATCTTTTCAGATATCGATATCTCTCTATGAGAAGATTTATTTCAAACTCTTTGGATTCGTATATATCTAACATCTATCAATTTTGAAATTGTGTCTCTATATCTCCAAAGAAAATATTTTTGATGATAACTCAGTACAATGATTTGGATAATTATGTTCATGTGTCTTCAACTTCATTGATGAATATGAAAGAACATTATAATTTTTCATATGGAAAAACCCAATCCTTTCTTCGATGTGTTACAGTATATCCGAAATCCAATATTTTATGATGGTTTATTCAAAATTGGTGAATCGATATACAACTTTATCAATTCATCAAAAAATTATTCGCGTTATATTTTCCATACAAATTCAACCCCTTAATATGTGATATTCATTAACAGGTTTTCCATTTGATAAAATTTATGAATATATTTTTTAGAGTATTATACCAAACCAACGAAACTATGTACCAAAATTATATTATATGGTATATTCCATTAATGTATTGCATTGTATTTTCTAAATCAACTAAGGTTATATCTTTATAGGAAATATGTAAAAGAAAAGAAATTTACCAAATCATAACTTCACAATTATTAAATGTATCATATAACTCTTTTCATATATGTGTCTCAAGAATGACCCACAAGTGATTTTCATGGTCCTTAGAGCATTTAGAGTATACCAAGATATATTTAACAAATTCCTCAAAAAAAATTACCAATATATTCCAAGAATACTCTATTCATTAGATTCGTGAAAATAAATTTTGAATTAGTGAGTCCAAATGGTATTAATGTAATATCATAACGTACATACATAATTCTAAAAAATTTCATCATAATACCTTTTTTATTTAATCATAATTGAAGATACCTAAGATGGAGATCAATATTTAAAAAACTACAGAGATCCATGGAGTTTATAAAATAAGTCATTAATGTGATGAAATAGATAGATTATAATTATTGTAAAAGCTTAATTTTTTTATAATCAATACATAGACTTATATATCCATCATTATTCTTAATAGATAGAATCTAGTCTCCCCATGGATCAACACAAGGGAGCATAAATCATGTATTACTCAAATAATTTTATTATTTCTTTAGATATATTAATTATACAGTGGCCACTCTATATGGTGTTTTTATATTTTCCTTACCTTGGTGATTATATCAATGTAAACCTCATCTTTATGATCTTGGGGATATCCCGGTAAATACTTAGGAAATACGTCAATATGTTAATATACAAATGGTATATAATCAATTTTAACATTACATTATTCATTCATAGATGTTATTTTCTCTTCCACCACTTGATTTTCATTTACTATAGCTACTGGGGATTGATATAGACAAGATAATAATGATGATGTTTCTTCTCAAAATATATATAATTCAATATCCTCCATAGAAATGTTAATTTCCTTTTTCTTGGAATAAATTTTCACACTATATTTTGAATTCCAATCCACGCCATGGATTATATAAAAGTAAACAATATGTATAAGTATTTATTCTTAAAATATTGAATTTTTATGATTCATAATGGGGATATAAATACACATTTTTTTGAATGATACTTCCCATAAGAGTTTTGACCGATAACTAAATCCAATGGAATATTTCTAAATACTCCTGGAAAACTAGGTAGATATAATAATTTTTCATGATACATAATCAAATATAACATTTTCTAAATTTGAAAATAGGATTAATATACCAACAAACACATCATTGTTTGTTAATAACTGAACTTTATTAATTACATAAGCTGGGACTTCTCCCATTGGCCTCTTTTGTGGTAGATTTCATTTACTTTTGGGACATTGGTTTGAAACATTGTGTATTTCATTGAAGTGGAATCATTGGTTGTTGTTTTTTGTTTCTTCGTGAATTTATGAGATAGATTCCCATTCATTCCACACTTTTAACACAATAATGAGTCCTTTAGAAATTTCTTCAGAAGTTTCTTCCATCAATGTTACATGATTTAAAACACATCATTCCCTTTTTGGTTTAGTATTTTAACATTCCCATTTTTCTCTATCGACCTATTCTTTACATTATTTCACATAATGATATGGGATCTATAAAATTCATTTTATGTTTTGATGTCACATAAAAATAATTCATTATTTGATGAAAATGTTTCAGAATCTAATTCTCTTTGAACGCGTGGATTAATACCGTTAATTAAATGATCAATATTTCTCTCTAAATTATGTATATATTTCGTTTTATATCTGGTCTATAATGTAAAAGTAGCATCATATTTCAAAAAATATTCTTAATCCTTTTTAATTAATATATGTAATTTTGTATCTATCTCAACTTTTTTATGTTTAAAATATATATAAATTAATATTAATTTAAAATCTCTCCAATGGATATGTTATTTATCTTCTTTATCCTTAGAATTATGGATTAATGAAAACCATTGATCATTATTTCATCTATGAAAATACACTTCCATCATAACCGTTTCTCTTCCATTACATTCCAATGTTTGATATATCTTATACAGGGACATAATTCATTTCTCAGCTACCATGTGGTTAGTTTTCTCACAAAATGACAGGGAAACTATCAAATGAAGCGGTCCAAAATTGGATAATCACACTATCAAAGAACTGATTGCTCCATTAAATAGGGTTAATTTCCATGAACATGTTAAGGAGCTATAAAATAACCATGATATACTATGCTCCATCACTAACTATATAGTATTTATAATTGGATAAATCCTTACATTTTATGTGAGTATTTATTCCCTTACTACTGTTATATGCTATCCCAAAATATTGGATCACACTAATTTATTCCAAAATCATAATGAGTTTTGAGCCCCTAAAAAAATCACTAATAGTATAATATTTTTTTAATATTATAGAGAATAATCATAGTTTTAAATTTAGAAATATTTATTTTAAAATATAATTCCCAATGTTTATACTAAACTTCCTCTGATACCAACATTATCAACCCCAACTCCAGTAATATAGATATTGTGGTTACTTTCTCAAATTTTTATTTAAAACAAGGAATTAAATCAAGAAGAAAAAATAATTTATTAGTTTTATGGGAATATATATATACAAGGTAACCCCTATTACTTTGGTAATTATACAGATAAAAAAAGTGAAATGAAATATTCATACTCGAGCTCATTCAAAAATTTCATCTTCAGATCCTACAGAAAAGAGAATAAATAAAATATTGATATCAGATGCTTTGGATGTGTTAAATGCAGTTAAAGGTATATTTAATAAATAATGTAGGGAATGATAAATATCCAAACAAACAATAAAATTATTCATATAAGATTCCTATCATTATAGGAAAATTCATAAATAATATTTCAGTGAAAATATTTCAAATCAAATTTCATTTTTTACTAACATGTCCACAATTTTAATATATGGATAATTTAATTTTTAAAATTAAAAAGGATAAAAATGGATGAATTATTAATGAGAGAAGTTTTGTTATTAGCCTCCATGATTTCAAATATAATGGTATATTTATTTTCAAGACCATTCACATGATTTTTTAGACATTATGTGCAAACCCCATATAATTTTACCAACATTCTCATCTCATGAGACTACTGATACATCGAGGGTTCTCTAAAACTCTACCCCAAATATGTCTTGCATGGTCAATTCTTGCATCATACATCCAAATTGTCATTTTGATTCATAACAAATATTCCTTCTCACAAAATATCTATATTGATTAAAACATATATATTTTGCATTATTTCAACAGTTAAACAAACGAAATTAAATGTAATATCTGAAATTCAAGATGACATAAGTTTTAACAAATAATCATATACATTATATAAGAAATACGGATATGACATGATTACAAAGTATAATATCAAAAATAAATTATAATGGAACATATATAATCCATTGAGAATAAATTAAGACCATAATATTCCTCAATAAACTGAAATTTAGATGATGTCCCTTACCTATAACCTAATTTTGGTTGTACGTGCTTGAACATCCTATTCATCAAAGAAGATCGTCCATATCTTCTATTAAGGGACAAATGGTAGGCCTTTTTTAAGGGCTTTAAACTCATGAATGAATATAAGGATTTTTAAAAGATAAATGGGTTGGTACTGTTCAATATATAAGGTTCAATGTTGTGTTATGAAGTGAGGTAGGAGATATAATTATATAATTGAGTTGAGGGATAATTTTAGAAACTCTCAACATATTAAAATAATATAAATTACTTTTCAAATAAAACTGGCTCAAAAAGGAGTTAGTTCAAAGATAATATTTTAATTGGTTGAAATACTCTCATACAACAATTTTTTGATATTTATACCTATCATTATTACCATTATAATTTTATTTTAACCCTTATTTAATCCCTTTAACATGTACTATGAAATCAAGGATTCATTCTCTTTGATGATCAATTTTGTAATAATAAATTTCTAAAAAAACTATAAATCAATCATTGATAAAATTTCAAACCTTATCTAAAGAAGTCGGATGAATTGTATGGTTTTCATAAATTTTATATCATTTAATCAAATATTATTTATTTGAAAATATCATTAATTCAAATTTTGAAATTATTAATTAAATAAATATTACAAAATGTAAAGACCCGTAAATTTCAAGGAAATTTTTTTTTCTTAATTTTCTTTGGAATTTTACAAGAGCGCAGTTTCTTGACGGCACCTGATTCCGAGGCCCGGTGTGCCCGGAATCATTTTCCGAAGTTTGGCTCGGGTACGTTCAGTGAACGGACGAGAGGGTTTTTCTATCATTTGAACTTGTGCCCGGAATCGAATTCTGAGGGCACCGATGAAATCGCAGCGCCAGAATTCGCTTAGAAATGCCTCTTCCGGAGTTGCGTTTTCTCGGGTGTGGTTTTTAATTTTCGGGCTTAAGTTAAGAAATAAAATAATTTTGCGACAACTTTATTTTATTTCACTTAAGGCACATAGAAGTCACTTAAAGGCGGCTGGAACTGAGTTGAACTGGATAGGATGCTATCCAGACATATCCTACCCCCTTGGTAGGATATTTGTGAGGTGGGGCCCACACGAGCCCCGCCGTTTCTTTCCGCTAAGAAACGCACCCGTGAAAACCCATCTTAATGAAAGTCAACTGACGCGTTTTCTAAATTCTTAACAGACCATTTAATTGGGCGGTTTATTTCGTGAATTAAATGGGATGTTTCTTTCGTGAATTAAATGGGCTGTTTCTTTCGTGAATTAAATGGTCTGTTTCTTTCGTTGAATTAATTAAACGAATTAATTCAATCATTTCTTAACCTGTTTTTGTGTGTTGGCATATTAATAAAATAAGACGAACCCAAAATATTTTGAGAAGATTTGAGAGGATCGTTGTTTCTTTTTCTCCCTCGCGAAGAACGCGAAGAACGCGAAGAACGCTGAACCCAGAAATCGACGACGTGACGATGCAACGCCTCAACACCGGATTCTGCGACGACGCAACGCCTCCCCGCGACGACACGACGATCCCTCTCTTCCGCGACGAGCTTTTCCGCAAAGAACGCATGCACGCGACGATCGACGAGGTAGGGATTTATTTTGGGAATTACCCCTTTTCTTTTTATATTCCCGTAATTGTTTCTTTTAAAAGTAAAGAATTGGCTTGTGAAATGTTTTAAAATTTATTAAATTTTTTTTTCCGTTCAAATGAGGAACCCGTTAATGAAACAATTTTATTTCAATAAAAATTGTTTCGGATATGCTTTCATGTGTTGAACTTAAATTTCTCCCATTTGTTTATCTCTAACGCGGAGGGTGCGGGACAAACGAACACGGCCCGACGACCTTCCACCGTTCTTCATTTTGTGCGGAATTGACGGGCGACGACGGAACGTGCCACAACAAATGTTGGATGATTCCGCAGTGAAGGACGAGTCCCGGGAGGAGCAGCGGCACAGGCGGGAACAAAATCGGACCACCGGAGCGATCTCGGTGGCCCGCGGAACTCGTCGGCGGCGCGGGTCGCCGGCGCGGCGGCGCCGGCACCCTCGGACCCGCGGCCACGCGGGTCTGGTGCCCTCGGACGCGGCTATAGCCGCGTCCCGACTCATCGTGGCCCCACGCGGGGGGCCGCGGCACCACCAGGCCGCGGGTGCGGTGCCCCGCGGCGCCTTGGCCGTTCGGCCGAACCGGGCCTGGCCGGTCCGACCGTCCAGGCCGCGCCCTGGCCGCACCGGATCGGGTCAGTTTGAACCGGTTCGGGTCGACCCGGTTTGACCGACTCCCGGGGGGGTCGGGCCGGGACGGCCCGGGCCCGGATCCCCGTCTTCAGACGGTTTTCGTTCAAACGCTCGTTACTTGAGCTACGGGCCTCCAAACGACGCGCCGTCAACGGCAACGCTATCCTTGGATCGAGACGGTCGTTTCGGTATACTATACTCAAGGTGCACCTTCCTTTTCGAGAGCCTACGTAGTTAAAACCCCGTAGTTAAGCGTGCTTGGCCTAGAGCAGTGATCAGGATGGGTGACCTCCTGGGAAGTTTCCCAAGGTGGGTGTGAGACAGAAAGGCCAGTAACTAACAGACCGGGCGTCCGATTGACGCGCCATCTATTTCGTTGAATTCCTCTATGTGAGATAGATCTTTTGGCATACTCCGCCCGAGATTTGGACGCAGGTGGAGTACAGTTGGGTTGGTTTTTCCTTAAAAACAAACTGGGCCCCTAGGATGAAAAGGCCAATAACTCTCAGACCGGGCGTCCGATCGACGCGCCGTCTGTTGCGTTGAGTTCTTGTTGACGATGCAGATCTTTTGGATACATCAACTCTGGACTTCGTGACAGTTGATGTATCAGCCTCTCGGTTCGTGTAGCGGACCCTCCCGAACGAGCTTGCTATGTGCGGGAACCCTAGGCTGGATGAGACTGCTACTTCGATAGCGACGACCGTGCAAATATTCTCAGTGGACTGCAGCGACGACTGCGCAGAGATCCTCCGTGGACTCCGACGACGACCGTGCAGAGATCCTCAGTGGACTACGGCGACGACTGTGCAGAGATCCACAGCGGACTGCGATGACTACTGCATTCAGGGATTCTAAGTGGATCAGTGCTACAGGTCCTGCGTGGACCCGGTCCTTTGTGGGCCCAATCCTGTACGGATCCGATCCTGTGTGGGTCAACACTCATCGGTTCTGTGTGAGCCAACTCCTACAGGTCCTGCGTGGGCCCGATCCTGTGTGGGTCCGATCCAGTGTGGGTCACTGCAGAGATTAGTTACCTATCGATCCTTCGTGGGTCCGACGATTTATATGGATCAGAGATCATCTTTTCGTCATCCGAAGAAGTATACCTGTATGAGCTGAATCTTGTGTTTCTCTTCTTTGTGGATTGTGTTGAGCTATCCTGTGTGGATCTACTGTTTACTCTCTTTTGTGGATTGTGTTGTTCTATCCTGCATGGGTATGCGTTTTGCTTTCCTGTGGGGATTGGGTTGTGCTAGGGCTCGGACGTTGGAGCCGATCGGGGAATTGATGACTTAGGTATATGTATGGGCATATATCTAAGCCGTGTTAGATGTTACTTCGTGATTGTATCTCTCCTTCGTGGATTATCCTTTGTGGATTTCGGGAGATCTTCGGGGGGTCTCGGGGTCCCTACTGAGTAGCTTATACTCACCCCTGCACGGGCTATGCCCGCACTTCGTGGTGTTGGTTGCAGACGACGGAAATCGCTGATTGTGGAGGAGGCGTGTGGAGCAGGACAATACCTAGAGGTGGACCACTGGGCGGGACGTACTCGGAGCGGTTAGATGGACCCGAGGAGCGGTGGAGGCTATCTGTACCCACCCTTCATGTGGGACTTCCAGAGGACGGCTCGATGCTACAGTTTTTCCTTTCAGTCACTGTTTTTCCTTTCAGTTGTACTTTACAGTTGGGCATGTATTTCTGGCCCCTTTTACTTTCAGCACAGCATGTACAGTTTTTACTTAGTGTATACTTTTCCGCTTTCTTACTCTGTGGTGCTTGTTTACTTTTCAAAGGAAATGCCTTCCCTTTTTGTTGGGATTTACGCCTTGGTGCTAGTCGCCAGCCCCTGGCCTATGGAAGGTGGGCTTGGGGTAGTCACGGCACGGGCCCCGAGGACGGGTCGTGACACAAAAAAACAATAGAAAAAGATATATAAAAAAATGACCCTTAATACATACATAATATGTCCATGTAAACTATAAAATTCCTATATGTAATTATTTATCTCATGGTATATTTATTTTATAATTATCTATATTTTTTATTTTATATTTTTATTAATTAAATAATTATTTCATCACTGTTGTGATAGAATTTATGATTATTATTAATTTTCCAACAAAAATTAACATGATGAAGATAAAAATTATATCATTCAAAAAATTATTTATGGTTTAAAATATATTATGATGACCATATATTAAAAATATTATACTTATTAAAAAAATTATTGAAATAAATTTGGATTTCCTTAAAATAAAATAATATAAGTTGGTTAAAGTAATTAAATTATCCTTAATAGTTTATAAATTCAATACAATTATTATTTTTTCAACACTAAAAATACAATAAAATTATATCAATTGATGGGTTATTTTTCTAATATTTATTGTAATTATTTTTACCCTTGATTTCAGGGTTTACCCTTTACTGTGGTAATATAAATTAATATTATTTCTATTTATAATGTCCAAAAATAAAAGGGACCTATTTACTATAATAGGTCCTTCCAATTCAAAATATTGAGTCTATTTTTCCAAATTATATTCATATAATTTGAAAAATAAAATTTAAAATGATTTTCGTAGATGTGATAATAATGTGGGTTTGTAAAGTGAAAATGTTCAAATGCTTTTTAATGATGTAGAATTTTAGTGGAAATTTTTTTCATAAATTCTTGGAAATTATATGAGTCCACGGTTTTTTACGGTGCTTGATTCCGAGTCCCGGTGTGCCTGAAATCTATTTCTGAAGATTTTTTAAGCTTAAATTAATCCGTGTAAGAAGTTTTCATGAAAAAATGGAATAACTCTTAAACAGTTACTCGGATCAGAAATCTGAGGACATTGTTGCACATAGGATGGTGGTTTTACCCAAGGTGTGACTTATGTTTAGTCGGCATGGGCCTCCTGTGAAAAATCTCAAAAATAGCAAAACAGTAAATAAAATAATTAAATAGATTATTTTATTTTTCAAATTCTTATAACTCACAATCTTCATATTAAATTAAAAATCTGAGACCACCACTAAACTCGTGAGGGAAATATTTTTTTACGAAGATACTATCTTTGGCTGGTGTCTGCTAGTAGAAAAAGTTAGTTTTTGGCCACAAATAAAATAATTAAGTTAGAATTATTTTATGATAAAATTCATAAGGTCCAAACAATAACATGGATTGAAAATCGGAGTGTACTGTTGGGATCTTTGGGGGCATGTTTCACCTAGGCAGAGCCTAACCTCAACTGCAGTGGGTCGAGGGTGTATGATAATAATTTTCTGAACATTTTTTCTGGTATGTTCAGTATATGTGCGAACGACATTTTATATATTTTGAAACATTGCTCGGAATTAAAATATGAGGGCACCATTAAACTTGCATTGCTGATATTATCTTATGAATACATTCACCTTGACATTAGATGGTCGGTAATAAAATATATTATTTGGATTTTTATAAAAAATTAATAAAATTAAGTGTAGCCACACTTTATTTTATTCCAGCCACCATGTGAGTGTGGGTAGTTGGAACCTCCACATGGGACTTAGTGGTGGGACTGCCACACCCTAACCTCTCAAGAGAGGTTACGGTGGTGGGGCCCACCCAAACCCAATGTCTCATGTGATGTTAAATGTGGTGGGGACCACACGAGGCCACCCGACCTCTATTAATGGGAGGAGACCATAACGTCTCAACTCCCCATATTAATGGTGCGACCACAACCCCTTTTAATGGAGAAAACCTCCTCTTTGAATTTGTGGCTTCTCCCTTAATTAATTGCGCCAAATCATGTGAATTAATTAATGAGAGTATCTTTACATCCTCTAAATTAATTGTGACACCCCTCGTGAAATTAATTTGGTGTAGTTGGGTTAATTAATTCTACCATTTGAATTACGTGACAACATGATTTTAGAAAACCCCTCCATATCCAATATAATGGAAGCTTGGGGGAATGTTTTTGGATGGATTCTTCAAGCGGAGAAACACTGGACAAGAGACTCTATGCCCAACCATTGGAGAATTACTCCTCCAATGAAGAACTGTTGCCCATAAAGAACGAGGAACGACAAACTCCATCTTCAACCTTCATCAACTGGGGCAAGAAAGGGAAGCATTGCCGCCCATGAAGAATGCTGACAACATCATCTCGACTCATATTCTTTGACCTCTACTTCCTCCGACGTCAACGAAATAATGCCCGCTTCCTGCGACTTCATCATCGACAAATGACAAGCGAGGTAGAGTAATTTTTGGGTTATTTTAATTATGTGAATAAACCCTCATTCTTCGTCAGTGAAGTTGTGGTATGAGAATCTCCATTTCTTGTCACCGTAACGTGGAGTGTTCGGGCCACAAGAACATCGTCCGAACCTCCCCTTGTTTGTTCTGGTTTGGTGATGACGAAGCCGTTACACGTGACGATGGCGAAGAAGGCGGCAAACCAAGGCCACACTACATGCGGCCTCCGTGAACTACACCACCCCCGCAGCGCCCCGGTGTTCTACCAGCACCCCCGCACCCCTGCCTGCGTGTTCCCTGTGTCTCTCACACTTGTCGGAAGGCACCTGGTACCCCGCACCCCTGCCGGAACGCTCCTGGTTCCCTGCTCCCTTTCCGGCATGCTCTCGGTGCCCCGTTTTCCTACCAATGTGCTCCCAGCTTCTCACGCCACTTCTAGCATGCTCTTGGAATCCCGCGCCCCTTCAGGTGCACTCCCAACGCCCCTTTCCCCTTCCGGAACGATCTCGGAGCCCCGCGCCCCTGCTGGCGTGCTGTCTGGCATACTACGCCCCTGTCGGCATGCTTCTCATTGCCCCATTCCCCTGGTGGTGCACTCACTGGTGCCCTGCACCCCCCTGCAGGCGTGCTGGCCACCTACCCGGCTCCTACCGTGACCTTCTCAGTACACTCGAAGCCTGCCGAAGCTCATCCGGCAGGCCTGCCCCCTATGCGGCCTGCCAGCTAGCCTCCTAGCCACCGGCCTCCCAGGCCGACCCGTAGTGTCCCCCGCGATATCTCTGGCCAATCCGGCATGTCTCCCGGGCCGAGTTACAGAGCTGCCCACATGGAGACTAATGTGCTGAACCGCCCTCGTTGTCCGCTGGGCCAGGCCCAGAAGATCGGGTCGAAACATAACGGTCTGACCCACCCAACGGGACAAGTTAGACCCAGAAATTCTGACATGGTCGACCCAGATCGGTTTGACCCATACTGGGTTGGGCCGAGTCGGCCCGACCGGGGCAGACTGGACCCGAGCCCACTAAAGAACCACTGATTACTTTGGCCATATCTTTGGGACCAGACATCCGTTTGATGAACCGTCAGTGGTGCTGGTATTCATGGTGCAGAGATGTCCCTTTGAGTATACCCCATAGGAGTTCAGGTTATAGTTGAGTCACGGTATGTTTGGTTCGTACACTAATCCTACCGGGCCCCCGAGACTAAAATGCTAATAACAATCAGACCGAGCGTCTGATTGATGCGTTGTATTTTGCTTTGAGACCCTGATGATCTGGTGGACCTTTGACATACTTTTTCATGGGACATCGTGACACTTGGAGTATCATCTTGTAGCTCATGGAGCAGACCCTCTAGGAGATGAGCGAGTAGAGTACGGAGACCTAGTTGTTGGAGGAGACCTGACGACTGTATGACTGATTCGATTCGGAGTGACTCGGCTAGCCTAGTGGGGAGCGCTATAGTATGAGGTGGCAGACCCATGGTAGTGGAACTCCATTGTGTGAGGCAGAAGACCCATGGTACTAGACAGGAAGAGTACCTCTGTAGGCTAATAAGGGGATCACTACTATGTGAAGCAGCAAACCCTAGGTGGGAAGCATCTCTATGTGACGTAGCTGTCCCATGATACTCGATAGGAGGAGTACCTCAACAGTATAAGGTTAGTGAGTACCACCTCCGAGTCGAGACATGGACACTGTACTCGACAGTGGAGGAGTTTTCTTACAGCTGTGGTTTCGTTAATAAAAATCCTGGTTTGAGTTGAGTCAATTACCATAGTGTTTTCCACATTATTGAGATGGGTTACTTGATAACATAAGTATATTAATGGTAATATACCTAAGTAAAGGTTATCTATTGATTTCATAATTATGGTTTATCCTTGTTGGATTTTGTGAGACCTTGAGGGTCTCGTGGTCCCTACTGAGTATCATTATACTCAACCTTGCATGGGATATGCCGCACCTCGTTGTGTTGGATGCTGACGACGGACAGCGCTAACCGAGGCGGAGTGTGCGAGGACTGGAAGGTACTAGGAGGTGGACCTCATGATGAGTCGGTACCCAAAGGAGACGGACGAATGTGGAGCATTGAGGAGGCTATGTGTACCAATCCTTCAGGTAGGATCCATGGTGGATGATCCAGGAGCTGTTAGACACCTTCCAGATGTTTTTCTTTTTAGTTGTACATGTTTTTTTCCTTATACATTACTATTTGGATTGTATTTCCACCCCCCATACTTTTAGCATAATTTTCATTCATTTTTTACTTAGTTTTTGCTTCTTCTTATACTCTGGTTGTGTGTGTTTATGATTTATAAAGGCAACACCATCCTGATTTTATGTAATTACACTTTTGGTGCTATTTTCCAGCCCGGGCCTATGGAAGGCGGGCTTGGGGTAGTCACGATGTGGGCCCTGGGGGACGGGTCATGAAAAATTGGTATCAGAGGAGTCTGTTCTACCGCAGAACATAAGACTCTGATATTTTCTTTCTGTGAGGCAATAGTGTTAAGGGTACTGAGTTTGGTTTTCAGTTCAGGGAGTCCAGTGTTAGTGCGGCGGCCGGCATGTCCAAACACTAGGGCCCTGACTAGTGATCCCCAACTTAATTACACGAAAACACGGATTGCGTGTGTGTTTTAAAATGTTTTCTTTAAATCATCTCAATCCATGTCAGCTCACCAGGTATAATCTTTTGAACGTGTTGCATCTTTTCAAGATGCCTCCTCACAAACAGCTAATTGTAGTTTAGAGATAGTACCTGATGACAGCCCACAGAGCGATGAGGATCCGGTGAAGTACCCTATTAATATGATGGCACCTTCGTGTGGTGTACTAGCAGCACCACCACCTGTTGGGATACAGATGCCACCATCGTCATTGGTGGATGGTGCACGCCGATTGAATGCATTGCACGAGTCCCAGTAGTTGAGGCCTCTGAGGTTTCAAGGTGGGACAGTTTCCCATGCAGTAGAGGACTAGATGGAGGCGATTGCCACAATTTTACGCCAATTTGACACAGTAGTTGAGTAGATTTTAATATCAGCTACTAGTCTTTTTTATCAGTGAGTGACCATGAGTATGGTCTTCTTAGTGATCAAGATTCATTACATGGACCATTTCATGAGAGGGTACCTTCGGGCACTATGCCAACTATATCACTTCCCATTGGTCAGAAGACTCTATCGGCGGTATCGGTAGGGGAAACTTGTAGGCTTAATGCCTTACATGTATATCAGCATCATATACCCCTCATGTTCTGAGGCGAGCCTGACTCACAAATGGAAGAAGACTAGCTTGAAGAGGTGGTTGATAGTTCCATACTGATTCTATAATTTTGGCAGGACGACAGGTGTCCAGCTGAGTGATCATCGAGGTGTAAAAATCATTCCTAATACATGATGAATATGATATGGTCAGTGTTCAGGGCTCAGACTTCCAAGCAAGGCGTGTTTAAGGACATCCAAGCCTGCATTGTTTTTCTATGCACTTCTACTAATTTCAGGTAGATAGAGAGAACCTTGGTGGATATAATGTTCATCGGACGAGAAGATACATCCAATGAATGATAGTAGTGGTAAAGCTGTAAATATGCACTAGTCTAAGAAACATGGGCCTATAAACTTTTTTAGAAAGAGGATTTAATAGGGATAAATGTATCTGTAGGGAAGAAGATGTGGAAGCAGAGCTAGGAGAGCACCATTAGGTGGCATACATTTTGATGTGTTATAACCACCCACCTTTGTAGTCCCTGGCAGGCTTAGGGAGCTGTAGGTAAGAGGAAGAGAATAGCTACATGCAGTCAAGTAGTGTGACCCTAGGGCTCTTGGAATGATTTGAGGTACATAATGTGTCTACTACTGGCTATCGTATCAATAGACCAAGGTAAAAACCATTCCTAACATCCAAAAATCTTGTCCCAAACCTAGAGTTTCTAGTTAAAACGTTGAATTGACCCTCACCTCTGGATATACCTTTAAGAGGAGACTCGATAATCACACTTACACGGACAGTGTGATCTGACCATAAAGGTGAGAGTTTCGGTTGGAACCTCTTGGTGGAAGCGTTGAGGCCTTACAACGTTAGTTTGGGTATAGACTTGACATCCAAAGTTCATACTCAGGTTGACTGTATTGGGAAAAGAGGTTGTGGTTTATCTACAATGTTTGAATGAGGTTTTCCTTATTCAAAGAAAATGGAATCCCAGGCAGCACAGGTTAAACTCATGCATAGGGGGGGGGGTGCAGTCGATCACTCTTGAGTCAGCCAACCTTACCCTCATGGAATCATCAGTTTTATGTTTTTGGTTCCTACAAGTCTATGAATTTGAGAATGTATATACTCTTGGGAAGGGTAATGTTGTTGTGGATGCTCTCACCAGTAGATCATGCATTCAGATATTAGAAGAGGCGATAGAGTATCAAGCTGACTTATATATATCCTTTGTGGATAGGGATGAAGCATCCTATCTAAAGTCTCTTACAGTCACCCCTCAACATATTTAGTGAGTCAGGGAGGCGCATAGTGGAGACGCTGACAGTGAGACATGATGTGCTCAGATATCCACAGGGTAGGCACCTGAAGGATTTTCTGAAGGTGGGGAGAATGTCATCCTTTTCAGATGATGTACCCTGGTACCAGTTTCACTTCAATAGGAAGTGTTGGTGGAGTTCCACACTTCCCCTCTAGAGGTACATGAAGGAGTGCCGAAGATGTACTAGGATCTTCGACGATAGCACTGGTGGCCATGTGTCAAGAAGGCGGTAGAAGCTTTTGTCTCATGGTGCCTCACTTCTCAGCAAGTGATGGCAGAGCTCCATGTACCAGAAGGCTTGGTTCATCCTTTAGAAGACCCAGAGTGGATTTGGGATGGGATATCCATGGACTTCGTGATGGGTCTTCCACGTTCTTCTAGGGGAGATGACTCTATTTGGGTGATCGTCGACCGACTCACCTAGTCGCACCACTTCCTACCGACCATAGATGGTACGACCTACCACCTAGAAGGTACAGATAATCCAAGAGCATATTAAGACTGAACAGAGAAGACATAAGTCATATGCTGTCAGGATATGGAGATATTTGGAGTTCGAGGATGGAAACCACGTCTTCCTATAGGTCTCACCTCGACATGGTCTACGGTGATTTTCCCGAGTAAAGTTATCACAAAGATTAATCAGAACATTTTAGGTCCTCAACAAAGTTGTAGTGGTGGCTTACCTCTTAGCTCTACCACCTCAGTTGCACAGGGTGGATGATGTATTCCACGTTCCTCAGCTGTGGAGATATGTGCACAACCCTTCACACATCATCGACTATGGAGAGCTGGACATCGATGACAGGTGACATTCACGGAGGTTGTAGTAGATATTGAGGATCTACAGGAGCAGTTCCTATGAGAATGGTCAATTCATGTGGTTCTCGTACGTTGGAAATATGGGATACTCCAAGAGAGCAAAAGGGAGAGGGATGCTCAGATGTGTGCTCAGTACCACCTTTTGTTCCATTCGTTTGAGTTGTAGCTTAGGGGGCGTAAATCCCTGAGGTGGGGAGAATATAATGAAATGGAATTTTCATATAATATTTTTTCATAAATTCATGTAAATTGTACGAGTCCGCAGTTTTTGACGGAACTTGATTCCGATGCCCGGTGTGCCCGAAATAACTTTCTGAAGTTTTGATAAGCTTAAATTAATGCGCAGAAGCAATTTTCCAGAAAACAATTTATTAACATGTAAACAGTTACACAGATCAGAAATCTGAGTCCACCTTTGCACTCATGATGGCAGGTTTAACTGAGGTGTGACTTATGTTTAGTTGTCATAGGCATCCTGTGAAAAATCTCAAAAATGGCATAACCGTAAATGAAATAATTAAATAAATTATTCTATTTTTCCAATTCTTATAACTCACAAATGGTTGCTCAGATAAAAAATCTAAGGCCACCGCTGAACTCATGGGGGAATGCTTTGTTTATGTACATAATAACTTTGGCCAGTGTGGGTCTGCAGAAAATGTTATTTTTTGGTCGCAAATAAAATAATTAAGTGACAATTATTTTATGGTAAAATTCATAACTTCTATACGGTAACTCAGATTGAATTCCTGAATGTACTGTTGGTTTCATTGGGGTATCTTTCACCTAGGATGAGTCTAACCTAGACCGTAGTTTGTCGAGGAAGTTTGATAATAATTTTTTGAACTTTTTTTTGGGTACATTCAGTAAACGTGTGAACGAAATTTTATCACTTTTGAACTGTTGCTCGGAATTTGAAACTGAGGGAACCATAAAACTCACAGGGCTGATATTCATTTAAGAAGTCTATCACCATGATAGTGGATGGTTGGGGATAAAAGTTAGTTTTTGGATTTTTATTAAAAAATAATAAAATAAAGTGTAGCCAGACTTTATTTTATTCGAGCCGCCATGTGAGTGTGGGTAGTAGGAACCTCCACATGGGAGTTGGCGGTGGGACCACTACACCCTATACATTCAGGAGATAATATGGTGGTGGGGCCCACCCGAACCCAATCTCCCATGTGTGGTTAAATGTGGTGGGGAGAACATGAGGCCTCCCGACCCCGATTAATTGGGAGGAGACCATAAACTCTCAACTAACAATATTAATGGTGCCACCACCACCCCTTTTAATGGAAACAACCTCATCTTTGAATTTGTCGAAATTCCTTTAATTAATTGTGAAACCCCTTGTGCAATTAATTTGGTATATCTGGGTTAATTAATTCTAAAATTTGAATTGCGTACCAACAAGATTTTTGAAAAACCCTCCATCTCCTATATAATCGAAGCTTGAGGGATGGTTTGGAAAGGATTTTTCAAGCGGTGAATTGCTGAAAAAGAGACGTGATGCCCAAACCTTGGAGAATTACTCCTCCAATGATGAACCGTCTCCCACGTAGAACGAAGAACGACGAATTCCATATTCATCCTTCTCCAACTAGGTAAAGAAAGGGAAGAACAACCACCCATGAAGAATGCCGACGACGTCATCTCGAGTCATCTTCTTTGAGCTCTACTTCCTCCAACGTCAATGGAACGACGCCTACTTCATGTTACTTCGTCAACGACGAACAACATGCGGGGTAGTGGAATTTTTGTGTTATTTTAATTATGATAAAAAACCCTCGTTCTTTTTCAATCAAATTGTGGTATGAGGATCGTTGTTTTCTGTCACCATAACGATGTGGGTTCAGGCCGCACAAACTCGTTCCGACCCTCCCCTTGTTTTATCTTGTTTCGTGATGATGAAGTGGTCCACATGGCGATGGAAACGAAGGCGGTGAACCGAGGTCGCGCTACCTACGGCCTCCATGAACTGAGTCGCACCCACGGTGCCCCGGTGCGCTACCCGTACCCCCGCACCCCTTCCGGCGTGCTCCCGATGCCCTGCGCCACTGCCAGCATGCACCCGGCACCCAGCGCCCATTCCGACGCGCTCCCGGCGCCCCGCGCCCCTTCCGGCGCGCTTCCCAGTGCCCCGTGCCCCTGCAAGAGGGCTCCTAGTGCCCTGATACCTTGCCGGTGTGGTGCACGGTGACCCGCGCCACTGCCGCAGTGCTGCTCGGCGCCCCTCGCCCCTGCCGGGGTGCTCGCCGATGCCCCACGCCCCCCTACTGCCACGCTGGCTGAATACCCGGCTCCTACCGTGACCTGCCCGGTGCGCCCTGAGCATGCTGGAGCCCAGTTGGTCAGCCCCCGCCCTGCGCGGCCTTCCTGCAGGCCTCCCAGCCAATGACCCTTAGTCCGAGCCGTGGTGCTCCCTGTGATGTCGCTAGTGGAACCAGCCAGTCTCCCATGCCGAGTTACTGAGCCGCCTACGTGGCGACTAACGGGCCGAACCGCCCTCGCGGTCCATTGGGCCAGGCCCAGTGGACTGGTTCGAAACATAGCGGGCTGGCCCACCCCATGGGATGAGTCAGACCCAGAAAGTCTAACCAGTTCGACCCAGACTGGGTTGGGTCGAGTCGGTGGGACCGGGTTAGGCTGGACCTGGGCCCACTAATGATCCATTACTTAATTTGGCCATATCATTGGCACTGGAAGTATGTTTGACGAACCATCGACAACTCCAATATTCGTGGAGCATAGCCTTCCCTTTGAGTATACCCAACTGGAGTTTGTGGTATATTTGAGTCACGGTCAGGTTGGTTGGTACACAAATCCAATCGGTCCCCTAAGACTATAATGCTAATTATAAAAAAACCGTGCTTTTGATTGACTCGTCGTATATTACTTTGAGAACCTTATGACTTGGCAAACCTTTGAGATACTTCTTCATGGGACTTCATAACACTTGGAGTATTGGCTTGTAGCTTGTGGAGCGGACCCACCTGGAGACGAGCAAATAGATTACAGAGACCTAGTAGCTGGCTGAGACCTAACGACTGCTTGACCGATTTGATTCAGAGTGACTCGACTAGCCCAGTGGGGAGCACAAATTTGTGAGGCGGAAGACCCATAGCAGAGGAGCACCACTGTGTGAGGTATCAGACCCACGGTACGCGATAGAAGGATTTACTCTATAATATATTAGGGGGAGCACTACTGTTTGAGGCGAATGACCCAAGGTTGGAACCATCTCTCTGTGACGTAGCTCTACCATGGTACTCGATAAGAGGAGTACCTCAGCAGTCTAAGGTTAGTGAGTAACACCTCGGAGTCGCAACAGGTCCATTGTACTTGACAGAGGAGGATTTCTCCAGTAGTTGTAGATTCATTAATTAAAATCATGGTTTGAGATGATTCAATGAACTTTTTTTTTCTTCATGTCTAAGATGGGTCACTTGATAACTTACGTATATGTATTGGCATACACCTATGTAAGGTTTACCCTTTGATTTCATAATTTGGGGTTTATCCTTTTTGGATTTTGTGAGACCTTGATGGTCTTGGGGTCCCTACTGAGTATCGTTATACTCACCCCTACATGATATATTCCCACACCTCATTGTGTTGGATTCAAACGAAGGACATCGCTGACCGAGGAGGAATGTATGAGGACTGGATAGTACCCAGTGGTAGACCTCACAACGAGTCTGTACCCGGAGGAGACGGACAGATGTGGAGAACTGAGGAGGCTATTTATACCCCCCATTCATGTGGATCCGTGGTGGATGATCGAGGAGCTTCTAGACACCTTCCAACTATTTGACTTTTTAGTTGTACATATTTGCCTTTTCCTTGTACTTTACTATTGGGCTTGTATTTCCAGCCCCTTTACTTTTAGAATACATTTCATACAGTTTTTACTTAGTGGTTTCTTCATCTTATTCTCTGGTTGTGTGTGTTTATAATTTATAAAGGAAACGCCTTCCCAGTTTTAGGGAATTACGCCTTTGGTGCTAGTCACCACCCCCTGGCCTATGGAAGGCGGTCTTGGGGTAGTCACGATGCGGGCCTCGGGGGACGGGTTGTGACATGTTTGAATTGGTTTATTATCTAAATAAAATATGAAAAATATTCCAATGACAAAAATTCGAATAATAGATACATAATTGACATAATTTTACATTGAAACTAATTTAAAATATAATTTAGCAATATAAGTTATAAAGATGAAAAGATTGTTATTAATTAAAACGCCGTAATTTTCACTAATCAACAAAAAATGAAACATCTTAGAAAATACCAAAATTTAAACCAATGTAAATTATGTTATTAATATTTGATAATTTAGTTTAATTTTTCAAATATAAATTATAAAAGTTTCAATGTTAATTTTAGAAAAATTAAGGCACTAAAAGGAGACAAAACACCCTTTATAAAAATATATTGTTTTTTCATACAATTTGATATATTCTAATATAATGCATATAAAATATATTGGATGAATATAAACACATTTGATTGAATTTATAATATTTGAATTTAGAAATTTGGTTAATACTATTCATTCCATGTAATTTAAGAACTATTTCATTAAAAATTTTTATTGTTTGTTTAAGATGGGTGTTGTGTAAAATTTAAGCTAATGAAGAAATTGAATTTATTTACGAAGACACATACAATAAAATATTGGGGTGTCATAACAATGAGGGATTATGATCATGTTATTCTATTTGGGAATTTTTTTTTTCTCTTAATCAATTTCTTATATGGTGAGATCATAATATTTAAATTACACGGATTAGATAATGATCACCTAAAAGGTATGAGATTCAATTTAAATCGCGAAATAATTTACAATCAGTATGTTTCTATATCAATATAGATGATTTTGGGAAATTTTTATTATGTAATATTTATTAAATTTCCCATATAGTGAATTCATTGGATATATATATGTGATGTCTATGAATAAACGTTTTATACACCCATGATGTTTTATCAGGTCTAATGAGACAATGTATGATGGATTTGGTGTGTGTTAATTCCCATAATATCATAGAGTCTTTACATAGGCCTTGAAAGTAGGATATATTGACTGCTATCTTGATGAGAAGAAATATATATTGGAGTAAGGTCTTGAAATAATGTTTTAATTTCCATCATTTTTCATTCCATCGGTATGAAATAAAAATTACAGATATCCATGTTTTCATTTATTATAATATATATTTCATGATTTTAGATTAAAATTTATTATTTATTAATGTTTGTACCTATTTATTTAGTGATTATTCCATGATTTTATCTGGTATATAATTTCATTAATGATAAATTGAGATCACACTTAAATAATTTTGTTTCCCCTTATAATAGAGTAATGTATTACCAGTGACTTTTTTTGAACGGTAACTGTTGTTGATGAAATTTAATGATTCATTAAAGTTATATCAGGAATTAATTAGTCTCATATATAAAGGTAATGTTCTCTACTCAATGATGCTCCTCCATGGATTGTAATCCATGGAGCTAAATTTTATTAAATAAAAAGTATAGGTACAGAAAATGGAAGAAATGTTCAAGAAGTGACAACACCAAAGAAAAAGGAGTGCCGAATGTTCAGCATACATAATAATTCTCACCTCTTCCTAGGTTGGCCCCGACCATTATTTCCACCAAGAGGTGCTGAGTAAAGCCCTCTTTTCTGTTGAATTGGATGCAAATGGGATGCCTCATATCCTATCTCTTCCACTTGTTTCAAATCCATAAACTACCCTTGGACCTCTTGAACATCTAGTTCATCCTGGACCGCCACCTCCTCCTGAAACAAGACAACTTTCTTATCAGTACCCTGTTTTGGTATAGTAGTCTTCATCTTTAGCTACTATGTGCGTGGAATTTTATCCTGCAATGCCTCTTGTATGGGTACATCTTCACTAGACACATTATCAAAACCTCTATCATGGTTCAATGTCTGTACTAGAACCTTTATAATAGTAGAATACAACAAATATCCATATTTTCGATTACTACATCCTGCACTCTCATGACCCTCATGATTGATCAAGGAAAATTTTGCTGTGTTAATTGAGTATAACATAGAAATAAAATTTAAACCACATTTTTCTGGTCCTGGTGACAATTTTATTGAGATTAGTAGTGGAACATCCTTGGAATCCCCATAAAACTTATGTATTAGAGAGGCTGAATCAGCATAAACCTCATCTTGTAAAACAGTATGTACATTAATCTGGATGGCATTCAGCAATTCAGAATGGGGAGGAATAGTTGCACCATCCTGAGCAGTAGGGTCAAAGGGCGCAATCTGGGAGCCCATATTTGGAAAATATAGAACAACACACTCAAGAGACCCTGTAGTGGTCCTAATGATCACAAGAGAAGGCCCAAAATCCTTACCCACTGGCACCCCTTTAGTTCGATCAGGGGGAGCCCACGACTTTCTGGACATCACCAATTCAAATCCATCAGCATATGTTTTCTACTATATATAAAGAACTTGTGATTTGTATTTTTCTGATTTCCATTATTTTTATAATTCCCTAATCTTAAAAAGATCCTTTAGCTGGATGAGATGAAATAATTGTTTATATTTGGTAATTAAGGTTGATTATATCATGTATTTTATAATTTTTACCAACAAAAGTATGTAAAATATTTGTAAATATGAACCAGATCTGGGATTTTGGGTTGAAGACCTCACATTCATTATCAAAGGGATGTTTTTTATAACTATAGTGAATAGAATGTTTTTTGAGGATATTTTACGTGTTGGAATGATAATGAACATAATAAAAAATAATATGTAGATTAACATTTCATATAGTATATGATTAAATGTTATTACATCAATGCATAATTTACAAGGTGATTAGGATGAGAGTAAATTAGTGAAAATCTTTAGTATTTTTATATATATAGGGTCAAAACATACTATTTTAGGAAATACATAATTTTGTGTTTTCATGGAAATTATATAAAAAATTTCATACTATTAAGAAAATGTGGCAATGATACAGATGCATATATGAGAAATCACCGATAAAACGTTATATTGAGAATTGAATCTCTATACACACTACTGCATGGTGAATGGGCCAAATACTAAACACTTGGATATACACTCTTAATGGATATTAATTGGATAACCACATTTTATATGGGTATTATTTTGAAGGATTTAAGAATTATCTAAACTAACTATGTATGAGAAACCAATATAAAATTGATTATGGGTAACTAATGATTGAATAGAAAGTAATTGGTTTATCTGAATGTGTCATATATTAAAAATAAATCAATTATAAAGGAATACATGTTCAGACCATATTTTCGTAATATTATTTTGGATATTATCATATGAATTTTTTTATTATTATTAAATCAAAACATGATAATTTATAGGAAGATGAGAATGTGATTTATCTATATAAGACTATTTCATATAATATAATTTGGGGGAATTTTTACATCACTAATAAATACTGTGTAAAATTATTATGATGTAATGGTTAGTTTACTAATATTTTCTATGGTAGTGGGGTTGATATTTTAATATAAATTAAATCATGAAGTTCATATAATCTATAATTGGTTTGTGACATTCAAATATGATGTTATGGTATATTATAAATGAAATTTGTATTATCTAAAACATAATATAAACATTATTCTTATGTATCACATTAAAGGACTATATACATACATTCAGTGGTGTTAACAAATATGAAAATTTTATTTTTTATATGGATATATTTTTGGGGATAACAATTAGATAACATAATATTGTGTTATAGAGAATTATTCGGTATAACACATTCTTGATATTTATGTCATAAAGAGTTGATATATTTTGAAAAAAGTGTGTTAGATAATATTTTATACATTAAGATTGGTATTTGAATAAAGATATTTTTAATGAATTTCATTGAAATTTTGAGGTTTAAGTGGTATATTGACTAGTGTGTGGCCTTATAATCTAGTCATTAAGATCCTTTGAGGGGTTAAGATTGAGTAATTTTTTGGAGGAGAAAAATTTCTTTACATTGGTATATTTAATTCTATATTCATTTTTTAAAGAATATTACTGAGTGATTTTTATTGGTGCATGTAAATACATGGTTATATAGATATAGGAATGATTTATTTACTGAGGAAGGATAATTTGGATTGTGAGGGAATAAATGTAAATGATTATTTAATTTAAAATATTTTATGAAACATCATGGTATTATAAAATATATCTTTTAAGGATTAGGTTATCAATTATAAGGGAAACCTAATCAATGAAACCTAGGGTAAAACATGAATTATATAAGATGGTAAGAGAGTTATATAGGTCGAATAAGTTGGGTATTAGGATGTATAATCATTCATCATAGTTAAATAAAGTGTGAAAATATTAAGATAAATTATCATATTTTTTTAGAATAATTCATCAATAATGATAATAATTAATTCCTCCTCTTTTGAATCTATGAATTAATAATCCCTAAATGAACAATGTTAATTATTTAATCCACATAGAATGTGGAAACCATCATAATAAATAACCTTACAATACATGGTCGGGACTAAGAAATCTAGTAATTAAGGAAAACCCATAGTCACAAAATGTTTTGAACAATGTGAATGCAGTCAATATATTAAACACACTAAATAAGAGAAATATAGAGTCTCATGAATGATATTAGGATAATGGTTATCCAACTCAAACATTTATGGGAAGGTGAAAAGATATTAAAATCTATATCATCAATTTCAAGAGTGTTAGGAACTATTGGGCTTAATGAATCGATAAAACTGTCAATAACGGAGATAGTCACCAATAACACATCAATAACAGAAAAATTGTGAAATTAATACTAATAAAATAGTTATTATGTTAACAATATAGAATTTTTAAAATCAGGTGTCATGTCTATTTTCACAAACTATTGGATATTTAGTTTTATAAAGAAAACCCAATGGTATTATTATTAAATGAATCATTTTTTTGGGTTTGTGGGACATTATTCACAATAGATATAGATAATAGTTTAATTATATATCAGACACAGAATGGTTTACCACTCTTTATAAATATATTATTAAAATTTATATTTAATATATAACTCATTTCACATCCTAAATAAACCTACAATCCTTAAGTGGTGAAAGAGTAATTCTGAGAATATTATAGATGTTACTATGAATATATTTTTCCAAATTTAGAGGGTGATGTTTATTTATGGGGAGGGGATAATGTAAATCCAAAAAATTATAATATTTTATAACTTTTAAATAATTAAATTGGTTCAATATTTTACACCACATACTACACCGAGCATAATTCAGACCACGATATGTCCTGATAAAATGTAAGTATATAGTTATAACAATTAAATAAAAGTCATTGAATTGAGTGAATAAGTAGGAGTAACTAATTTATTAATTATATATATATATATAATAAAGGATAAATTTAATATGATTGAAATTAAATTTATTTACATAAATGTTCTCGTAAGATAAATTATTTTTTGGAAAATAATTTTTATACATTTTCTTCGGAAAATTTGTATTTCCATTTCATGAAATATATGATTAATGATAAATTATTTTTAATATTTTTAATTTTTTAACACATTTTTTAATAAAATTATATGAAATATGAACAATAAAGGTTAATATATGAATATATAATGTACTAATAAAAAAATTATTCAAAGATATTTTAAGATTTTATTCAAAAAATGAATTTCTAAATTAATGAATTTGAATATTATAAAAAATAAATTTATATTTTTAATTCCTTATACAAAAATTGAATTACTATGAAATTTTTACATTTTTTTAAAAAAATATAGTTTTTAGTTAAAACATTCTATTTTATGGAAGATTTTATTTTTTATGTCTTAACCATTATATAAGAATGAAATATAAATTTATAAAATATTTATGTAATCAAATGTGAATATAAAGAATAACATTATTTATTTTAAAATGATATTTGAGCTTATAAAACCTATGGAAATAATTTTTATAACTATTTTAAATGTCACATTATTATACAATCTATTTTCACTATTTTTCATTAAATTAATGTATTTTCAATAAAGATATTGTTATCTATTTCCCTCAAACATTCAAACATAAAATATTCTGTAATAAATAAATGTACACCATTAATATCTAAATTTATTTTAATTTCTTATTACATATAAATTTAAATCACAATAATTTTCAAACCAATTTTTCTTTGATTTAGTGTATTTATTTTAAAATTAACATCTCACACAATTATATAATTTTATTTGTAAAATTATTATCTAAATTTGAAATTATATGTGTCCATTTATATTATAATTTAAACCATTTTAATTGTTATTAAAATTTAGTACCGTGTTATAAATTAATTAAGAAGCTAAAATTAATTGTGGTGATATAATTTTAGTATTGTATAAAATTCAAAAAACATTTCAAAAACATCCCTATAATAGAATGGTTTAGCAATATATTTAACAATAGAATTGTACCCTAATATTGTTTCATTTTTTATCTATTGAAAAGTTCATAGTTTCATGGAACAATTTAAAATGAGATTGTTTGTAAAAAACACACCATTATTTCACTTATAAAACATGAATTTTATTACCACTAAAAAACAAAACTATATTTATAATTTCTAATTTAAACAAAAAACTCATTCCATATCTAGAGAGTACTACCGACTACATAGTTCTCTTCTTAATTATCATTATTCATATTTTTTGTTGACACCTTAATATAGTGTTATTATTAACATTTATATATATTAATTTAAATATATTATGGCTATTATCATTATTTATTCATATTACCTATCCATTAAGTAAAATATTGGTGTTCGTGTGTTGTGAGAACTACAAAATCTACAAAATAACGTGTTTTCCTTCATTTACTTACATGGTTATATCATAGGATGGTTTTTGAATGGATAAATATTATGTTTATGATATCATTAATGTTATTTTTGGGTAAATTATATACTCTATTAATGATACAGTGAAAAAAATTCATCACTAATTAAATCATATAAAATAGTCATACTAAGAGCATAATATTTTATGAAAATTATGTAATGTATTAATAACAATTATTTATTCCTATAATACCAAAAAATTATTATATATCACACTCATTAACACTGAATACAAATGGTATTCTTATTTATAGAAAACCACCTAATTAATATTAATTAAATCCGGGTATGTTTAGTGTTGGGATGGGTTAACCACATAATTGGAAAATACTGTGAATATATTTATTAATTAAAATGCTAGAAAAAATAAATTTAAAATATAAAAAAAATTGTTTCAGGGTTTTTTGGTTTAATTTTATGTTATTTCATTATTTTTTTATTTATTAATTAAACATCTTTTTATTTCCAAGAATCAGATAAATCTATCTGATATCGATTTCTTCTACATTAATAAAGATTAAAAAACTCATTAAAGGAATTAGAATAATTATTAAATTTTATAAATCATCCATAAAATTATGTTAAAATATTTATATGTTTTAAAATATGAATTAATAAATAAAAAATACATTGTTTTCCTTAAAATAATAAAAATGATAAAAAAATATAAAAATGTGATGCTGAAAATAAGAAGAAGTCATTTAAGGAATTAATTATTATAAAAATAATGAATGAAAACTGTTATGGGTAAGATCCTTACATAAATTATTAATTTATATATATATATATATTTGTGGGACTATGATACGTGATGTTAATTTATGTTTATGGAAGTCAATATATTGAAGTAATGGGTTTTGTCACAATTTCAATTTATTTAGAAAAGTTTTTTATATTTGAACATAGTTTATTTTATGTGTTGTATATATTTAGAATTTTAGATAACATATAATTATTTATCTTTTGGCATGTTATTTTTTTTCTATTAAAAATCCTTCACTTTTATGGGGCTTTTATTAATGTATTATTCATGACACAAGGATTTACAGGGTCTAAAATTATGTTCTATGAGACATAATATATTTTCTACACCAACATTTCATTAAAGGCTTTATTCACTACCCAATTATAAATTTTTAAACTACACGTCATGTTTTATGGAAGTATATATAAAATTTATGTTATTTTATTCAATTAGATATTAATTCAGTTTTTTAAATAATGAGTTTTTAAGGTAACATAATTTTTATTCATTTATTATAATATTTTGTTGAAATTATTTAATACCGGTTTGATACATTATAAAATTGGATTTTATTATGTCTTATTCTCTCATTTTTTATTGATATACATTCCTATTTCATAAACCCATTGGAAAATATTTCTCACTTCTTGGAATGTGTTCTTTTTATACCATCAACATTCATTATCAAGATATATTATGTTCATATTATTCAAATATTGATTTACTTGTATTATCAATGTTCTATACAGTGTAAATTATGTTTTACATAACATAGATTGGATGATGTTCAAAAATAATTTATTATATTATATTAGTGTCAGAATTTTTTTGAAACAATTTTTTATTCTATTTCAATATGTCTTATTATTGACATGTTTTATTAAGTATTGTTAATTCATTTTCACTTATGAGAAATACATTACACATAAAAACTATATGGTATTCTCCTATAATTATATATTTCATAGATGCATCTATGGTCTCTTGAAATGAAATTGTTTTCATTTGTATATACGCATCATCTAATATTTAAAGAATGTCATGGCACGAGTGCTTGTAAATAGGATGTGTTGAATATCGTTCTGATGATAAATAATGTTTCTTGCAACAAATAATTGTTAGCATGTTTTGATGTCCTCCAATATCAATTACATTAGTTTGAGATTAAAATTATTTATATCATTGTTTTTATTAATTTCATTGATATATTATTCTTTTACGTTCCTATTTATTATAGATTCTTGTTTTTTAATATTTATGAAATATTTATTTGATGATTTTTTTAGTAATATGATTTATTTAGAGAGCATTTGACCTCCCCTATTCTTATGTTTCCATTTCCCTGAGGTTATGGATAAATGTAGTACATGTGGCATTTATATAAAAATAACACATGCAAAAAAAATTAAGAGTCATTAAATAAAATTTATGAATTAATTAGTTATATATACATATATTGAGAAATCAATTTATTATATACAATGAACTTCTTATTTATCATTTTTTTTATTCATAATTTTATAAATATCTATTACTAAAAAGATAATTATAATATAAGAGATAAAATTATATTTTTTTATAAATCATGGATATTTATAAGAAATAATAATTATAATTAATGAAAATATGTACTATATGTGTCTATGAAAATTGGATCTTGGTGTGAAGGTCCACGGTGTCACATTCCAAATCATTGATGTTTTGGAATGATCATCCTAGTCACATTGGAGGGAAGGTGTTATATATTTTGGATAAAAAGAGAATATTTTAACATGATGATGTGGAATAAAAAACAAATGGTCAGAGTATACATTGGATTAAATATAAGTTTTAAATGAATAGGGATGGAAGAAAACATGTGAAGCATAATATATAGATTGTACATATAGAGTTATAGAGTCTAACTCAGATTCTATTTTATATATTGTCTCTATTCACTTTTAACTCCATCAACATTGTAACATGAAAGGTTTGGTTGTTATTTCATTTACATTATTCCAATATTTTATGAAGCTTCAATTGATTAAAATAAATTTTTTAATGAGAGGATCTCTTAAATATTATGTTCATAATGTATGATAATGCTGTAAAATATACAAGTAGTGTATTTTTCATTCTACTAGAATAAATTTTTTAAGTGATGGTATAATTATCTCTATAAGGAAACAAAAATTTGAAATTTTTATATAAATAAAGGCATATATTAGAATGATAAAATTTGGGTGGAAGATATAACTGAGAAAAACATATCAGTGGACCATGAGTAAGATGATATAAATAAGAGTCTTGTAAATATTGTATGATCTTGAAGCACTTCTATTTTGAATGATCTTGACAACCTAAATGGTTATATTATGGATTGAAATTAAATTCTATGGGTTTAACTAAGTCAAGAATTACAAGAAATCTTAAATACTATAAAAGCTCATTGATGTGTTCGAAAAGAATTGTTTTTGGAAGCAGAACATCATTTAAAGGTACATAAGAATATTTGAGTTTCAATAATAATAAATTGTTTTGGAATCAATTTCTAATATCAATTTCATATTGGAGTGGGAGTACCTAAAACCCCGAAAATAAGTTGAAATTATTATTGAATAAAAATAATAGTAGTTAGTGATGATGGAAGAGGTAGAATACATACAATATTTTGAAATAATAAATAATTAATAACATTCATTAGGAAAGAACGTACTATAGAACAAATAATTTTGCACTTCATAGACGTAAGAATATGGTACTAAATATTATAATGAAATTACAATTTTAGAGGAAATAATTTCTCAATCTTTTATACAGAAACAAATATAGACAACTCAAGTAATTTATATAGATGAATGTATATTTAACATCATAAATAGAACCATGTAGTCCATCATAGATTGTCAAACTATCTAATTTGTGCCTCCACATATTAAAGAGGGTTCCAGATATTACTTAGTTTCTAAATCAAATAATTGGTAGACAAAAACCACCACATCATGTCATCTATCCAGATAATAGCAAACAATAATAAATAATGAATAAATAACCAGAGTAAAAAAAGATGAATCTTAATAAGTGGAATACATATATAAAAATATCCCAATTTTGTAATCTTATCACGAGTATAAGATACAGGTGAATTAAAGACAATTATATAAAAACATTTTTGTATTATTTAATTTTCTATCCCAGTCCACTTCATTTCTATGCTCAACCACTTAACAATCCATCATAGGGACATTTCCCTTAATCAGATCTCTAGTCATGGAATCTAATAGTTCATCGAAATTAATGATTAGGGTGTGAGTTCACTACTTAGTCAAACCCCATTAATTTTCCCTGACCATTTGTACACAATTTATATATCATTTTATATTAAGAAATAAGAAATTTCATAATAAACATACATGTGTCGAGACATCATGCACTAACTGATATTCCAAAATCCCTAATCCCACATATATATCCCCATTTATGATTAAAATCTGTAGAATACATGTACCTATATTTTTGTCTCATATATCTACCCAGACATCTAGTGGTTATTGCATGATTGGTTCCAATTCTGTCAAGTATACCCTCATTCCAAATATACCTTTCAACACCCATGAATGATGTCTATAAAAATCCATGAATGGTATCATATAGTATGAAACTATTCTTTCCCCTATATTTGGGTAACCACATCCTCATTTGTGGATGTTAAGACTACTTCATGATTGGTTATTGGCCACTCAACCGCCTTAATCTAACCCTCAAGGATCCACCGATGTATCTCAATATTTTCCAATAAGCGACTCTGATTTCCCATACAGTCGCACCCACCAACACATTCACATAGGTTAGGACCACATATTGTAGGGTGAAATCATATACCTAACCATAAGGATCCAAACATGTTTCTTAGTACCTTCTATATAGTCAAAAATATTTCCATTATACAAGGATAACTACACCTTCCTTTCAGGATGAAAGAACTATGTCAGTTTCTCTAACCATATACACTCATTCATAAGGATCTACATGAGTACGTTGGTACCTACAACACAATTCCATAGGCTATCAAACACATAGACTGTACATGTCATAGTGAGGAATGATAAGCCACACCGTGATCAACATCATGATAATCACACATAAATAAGTACAACCACAGATAATCACACCCCCACATGCATCTTAGAACATTCATGGGTTATTCCATCATATGATACAATCCTATATATACAAGGCCCATAAAGTTAATTTTCCTCCAGCCTCTATTTCATCAATATCATAAATGGAACACCCACATTACGTAGTTCAAAAAATGGATTGGAAATAACAAAAGTCTAGAAAACCTCCTCATAGGCCTTATTATCATAGTTGTTGACACGTCACCAGATGATGTTTATTAATGGAACCTAAAACCAAAACATTTAATATTATTTTAAAAAGAAAAAAAAAACATTTCATGTGATTATACATTCAATCTTATTAATACTTTCTGAGTTATCATTCAAGGAATGTTCATGCACTGACAATACTCTCTAAAAGAATAAATATCTTTTCATAATTTCTTATAAATTATCCATTTATAATAATCTCTGGATAATGTATCATTAATTACCCTTCATAATTATATTTTCATAATTTTCATTTTTTTCAATTATCTCTCGATAATATCTCATAAATTATTATTTTTATTATCATTTCATAATTTATTATAAATTAACCTATTATATTTTTATATTGATAATTTTATATTAAAAATCCCTACTATTAATTGATGAAACATTATCTTAATAAATCCTTACGATTCTATTTTATAAATTAAAAATGATTCTATATTAATAATATAATAAATCAAACCATGTTATTCGGGTGAAGTTTTCTTTTTTTTTAATCATTTTTTTTATAATCAAAAGAAATTATCAATTTAAAAAAAATTATTTCTTAGATAATTTCATGCAATTTCCTTTTAATAATTAATATTATTATCCTATGATAATAGATTATACAAGGACCATTCTAATAAATTACCCAATTTTAATAATCTTTTAATAATTATTTATAAATTGTCACTTGAAAATTAAATATAGATTTCTTTATATAATACCACTCAATAATTATGTTTTCATAGTTCATTACAATTATCATCTTATAATTTTTAATAATTTATACTTTAGTAATTTTTTTAAATTTTATCCATGATAATTTGTGTCATTACACATTGATAATTTATATAATTATATTTTGATAACATTGTAGAAAATATCCTTAGATAATTTTATGTGATTTCCCTAGATAATTGGATGTTAATAATCTTTTATAAAATAAAAAGTATCTTTCAATAATTTCATAAATATTATATCTATATAATTTTTTTTCTATCAACGTATTTACCTAAATAATTTTATCCCATAATTGATAAGTGAAAAAAATAAGTAAATTAAATAATTAAATAATAAAAAACATATTCAAAGGTGCTACATAAATGTAGTTATGAAGGTAGGAATCATATGTGGAACTAGAGAATGATTTCCAGAATGGATCGATGAAGTTTCACCAAACTGATGCTGTGGAGTTTTGTGATCACCCAAACTCTATGAAATTGACCAATATATATGTCGAAAACATTCATATATTTATGAAACCCAAATATTATATCAATTAATATATATAATTTAAAATAAAGATGTTAATATCTCTTTCACCTGTAAATTGATTACAAAGTGTTTTAAATATTCACATTAATGAAATATAATTATTAACCAGTGAAAATTGGTTAAAATCCAAGATTTGGGATTTTCCTTGAATTAAAAGTGCTAGAGTGATGTTGATGAAAAAGGTTGTATAAAAATGAAATAAGTAATTAAAAATATAAATAATATATAATAAATAAGTTACTATTTCCTATGGTGTTATGAAATGTCCAATGCCCACAAATGTTATATCATTATTACATCAAAAACATCATCCTAGAACTAATATTTTCTCATATTTATCATAATACACACTATTTGGGGTATAGTCAATTATTTTCATAAATATATTAATGAAAATATTAAATAAGTGTTCCCCACATGAGATGTTACCAAACAACTAATGTGAACAAATAGTATGCCCTTCATAGGCTAAACCCCTCATCTCTGACCTAATAATGGTCTCAGATTTCTCATGTGTTGCATAATTGGGTAGATATTCAAATATTTTAGTGACAATATCACATGAGTAATAGAATATTTGTAAGTTTTTTATTCTATCATTGTTAAGGAACTATGTGAATAAGGATGTCACACTAATTATGTTCAAATGTTTGAAAATTTTCAATAAAATATTCTACGGTGCTAACTCAGCCTCTAATATTACCCAAAGACTTTAAATAATCTATTAAATGATATTTATTGAAACTTTACTATTTCAATTTTAAAAAATAATATAATTTTTTAAATGATGGTTTTTATTTCCTTTATAAAATCATGATATTAAAAATCCTTTCTTATATCCAATTATCATCCTTGAGAAATATCCTTACTAGTCTTGCATAAAAAATAGAAACCAGTGATATGAATTATCATACTCATGCACTCATGTCTCCTCCAATGTCAGTAGATACTAGCAATGAATCTGGACTAGCAGTATCTTTTTCTTTTAGAGTACCTTCTCACTATATTTTGTAATCATCACTCGATAATTATCGATAGATGCATCAGGTTCCCACCCAACACCCTCACATTCTATAACATGAACATGTTCGGGCATCTACATTCGAAGATGAAAAAAGTTTAACACACCAAACATGTCTCAATAATACTGAGTAATTTACTACTCGTTAGCCATTTCCCCCGCCCATTTGGTCATCTCAAAGGGTCCATGAAAATATGGTGCAATAATTACATACTTATTTAGACTTTAGTGCCTTAAGTGAGGAGTCACACTGAAGAAATCCTAATCCCCCATAGTAAACTCCATGTGTCCCTTTCTATGGTTTCCATTAGATATCTATCGATTAAGTGTGGTGATCAACATTTTTTTAATTATATGACATCTATTATAAGACTCTTAAACTATACCCAGCCCATAATTTCTACCACACATGTCTCATGTCAACACGAAGTGATCAACGTGGTCTCATGTAATTATATATAATAGGTTCCATTTACATCTATTCCATTTATCTATTTTTGAATATGATCTCAATCAAGGCTATGTGATCATCTCATGATCCACCAATGTCTAAAATGCATTTAAAAGAATATTTCAAAAATACATATAGTTAACTCAAGTTATCAATCCATCATATGATTGTATGATGGTTCCATTCTTAGTATAGTCCCTAGGGATTCATTCATGACCTTCCAAAACAGTGAGTAAATCATTAATTTCAATAAGAATAATTTCTTAAGGACACATCAGTTTTCATATGACATCTTGGACATAAATATTAATAACCTCTTCAAATGAGTGATTATCTATGATCATTGATAATTAAGAATAATTATTTAATAGATTAAAAATCACCCAAACTACATGAAAACTCTTTAGGGTCATAGGTTACCCAGTCACAAGGTCATTTATGATTTCCTTTCACATCCACATGGGTATCAAGAGTGGATGCAACAAATGAATAGGATGATGGTGTTCAACTATCACCCTTTCATAGGTAAGTTGTAATTAGAAAAAATCAAAAATATTTATCTTTATCATTGTGAAGAAAACATTCCTCCCGAAGTCATGATACCTATTTTTTTCATGAGGTTGAAATGCACAATGAGAGGTAAGGTAATACCTCATCTTCAAATCTACAATGGAAATATGGATTGTTACTCTCATTATGGTAACATTGATCCAAATTCAATGCCTAATGCATCACAGTACACTGCATAACATTTCCCTAAATTAGGTAGTATCATAACTAGAGCTATCATGAACTTTATAATTATAACAATGAACACCTCTTCACATAGTTTTGACCACTAGAATTATAGATCCCTCTTAATTGGTTCCATAATGGGTGTTGATCATTGGGAGAATTCCTTGATAAACTATTTAGTAATATAATACTACATCATGAATGATCCAAATTGAAGAAAACAAATCTGAAATATTAAGTACAAGAAGAAATAAAAATTTCATGGGTCAACATATATATATATCTCGTAAACTAGATACCCAAGGAACTAGACCTTTGAATTCGAGAAGTCATGCTTTGACAGCCTGGAATAAATCCTATGTGATCAAAATGTACCAAACACTATATCAAGGTTCCAATAATATTTTTCTAGTATTAGGAAATTAAATATGATTTCACTGAATAATACTAAGATAAACTAGTCTGAGTAATGATGTAAGGTCTTGTTCGTGATTCCCAAGAATGCTTCCAACAAGTTTGTTATTCTGAACAACATTACCAAGTACTCACACAATCCATACATTCATAGAAAAAAATGGATTTTACACCTCTCTAAATTTAATCTATTCATAGATAGATTGATGATAAATCCTATAGAAGAAACAATCTCCATAAATATTATAAAAAAAGATAATTATCATGGAAAATTAATATCATTTCTTTATTTTCACTTGGTTTATATTCCATTAATCATTCATAATATATTACAAAAATATAAATTCTTGGTGAACGACATAGGTGAATCCCATAGTTAATTACTCAAACATATGAATTTCATCCCCTCATATTCATCCATCAAAACCATGAAATCCCCAATCAAAATTGGTTCCATACAATATAGGAATATCGAAAACGGTTGTGTGCTTGGTATGATTTCAATCTCATCATTCCTTGTCAATGCATCAAATTCTCTACAAATTCATTTATTCAAGAAATTATTTAAAACCAATATTCATACTCCTATGTTCGGCCAATTATTTTTTAGGATGAATAATACAATTGTAAATAATCATGTAATATTAAATCATAATTAAGAAATATTTTTCCTGGGATGGGAACTATGGAAATATCATTTGAATGAATTGGAAAATCTTATTAAACCAATGATATTGTGTGAGAGTATGATCAATGAAATTGTCCAATAGGTATAGTGGTATTATTGGAACCATGTCCCTTTCATAATTATTATGGCATACTTTCCAAATAATCCCATAAGACTATATCAAGGGTGATTATTTTTTAACATAAAGGTTCACATATCAGAAAATAATTTATCAAAATGATAACCCCGAATCAGTCTATGGGATCACACAAGGTTCTCCTCGGAGTCTCCCCTTAACCACATGTATACACCTCTTAAAGCTACACTCAATCATCATCTAATAATGTTATTCATTGTAATAATATATATTATATAAAATAACATTCTCAGTAGATTTAATTAAATCTAATAAATATATAAAAAACAATATGTCACATATATATATCACATAATGATAAACTAACCAGAACAGATCTTTGAAATCATGGAATTTAATCAATGGACTATTATTCATCACAATAATAAGTATATATATGGAATATGATCCTACATTCCCTGTCATGATGTATGGATGAACCAACAATTCAAAAAATTACATATTAATACCATGTTTATCACTAAATGTGATTTTAATCAATAGTAATAAAAAACATAAATTACCCACATTATTGAAGCTCAATGGTCCAATGTACTATTTTTTCCAAAAACTATCATAGTTACCCAATCTGAGTCCCAAACATCTTATCTACTATATATCATATCCTATAACATGATTTATATTAGAAAAATTTAGTTAAATCTCTCATAAAATTTCCATTCATCCTACCACAACCACTAGGTTTCCATCGGAGGATCAGATGAACCTATGCATGCCACCTAGTATGCAACATGATTATGACTTATAGAAAGGGTCCAAATCCACATTTTATGTGAATATACCCTTAGTATCATTTCATAAAGTATTATAATAATGAACAATAATAAAATATATGTATAATTAATCAGAGTAAAATTTGGAAACTGAATAGTGGAAATAGATATAAAGAGATCCCCAAAATCCATCATCCTATTAAGAGTTTAAGAAATAGATAAAATCAAGAAAATTAAACAAACTAATATATGTGTGGTAATATGGTGTCTATGTATATTAGCGCTGACTCCATGATCAACCACTCAACCATCCACTATAGGGCCCATACCCTTCACTAGATATCTGGTTATGAAATCTATCTATGCACTGAACTTCTCGGCAAGGCTAAGTGAACAATAATCAATAGGACACCTCCCATAAGTACTTACCATAATTGAAAAACAAATAATAAAGGGTATATCATTAAATAATTAAATGATCAATAAATATACATGTATCGAGTCCTCATAAACTTACAAAGATGAAAAAATCCATAGAACAACATTCTTCGGCTAGTTATTGGTAAGAATATTCAGAACACACATACCACATACACAGTCTCATAGATCACCCCACCATTTTGGTGGATGTAAAAAGAACGAAACATGTTCAATCAGGTCTACCCTCAGTCTAAATATCCTTTTATTCACCCAAGACCGAAGTATGCTGGAATCCATGACTAGTATCTTCCCCCAATCCATTATGAATAACCATTTACATGGTAATCCATATCCACAATTATGGATGGTAGGACTATAATAGGATGGGTGACCAACCATAGGACTACATATCTCCCACCGTTAAGGATACACCATTGTATCTTAGTATATGTCAACTATGCACTATGATTTCCCCTCTACAGGGGCTAGAACACCCTACTTTGAGGACATTTGTACCATATATGTTTGGGAAATATCCAACACCCAACCTCAATTCTCCACAAAACCATCTCAGTACTAGAAGAGAATCATAATTTTTACCCTGATATATGGGTATCCATGAACACAATTATTTGTGTTGGTATTGTGTTAGGTTGGTTAACCTCATAATCTCAAACCAAGGTCTCCACATCTATATTTTGAAACAATCATCACACTTCCACAGGCTTTGAAACACCAAAACAATACATTTAATAGAAATAAATCTTAATCAAAACATAGTTCAATGTTAGTATAATAACACATACATAAGTATTCAAATAAAACTTACACACCCACATACATCTTATAAAAAACATGAGTTAGTACACCATAACTTCACATAATGATAACATCTAAAATATATAAGGCCCACAAGGGTAAGAAACCTCCAGCCTCAATGTATTCAACATCAATTGTGGAATAAACTACTCTATGTGGTACGAAAGATGGAGTAGAATCCACAATTGTCATGAACACCTCCCCAATAGTGTTATTATCATAGTTTGGGACAGTTCAACAATTGAGGATCGTCGGTGGTTCCTAAAACCCAAACCAGCTATTTTATTTTGAAAATATATAAGATATTTCATGAAATAATACTCTCACCCCTATTGGGTAATTTATAAATTATCATTCTAGTATATATTTGGCACTCACAAAATTCTCTAATAGAAAAATTATATATTGATAATTTTTTATAAATTATCCTTTTAAAATAATCTCTTAAAATCTATAAAAATTATATTTTATAATTTATCATAAATTATCCTATTTTTAATAATAATAGGATAGTGCATCCTAAATTATCATTTATAATTATCTTTTCATAATTTATCATAAATTAACCTTTTATAATTATAAAAATTTAATTTATTTTTGAAAAAATCCTTATAAAAATTGATGCAAAGAATCTCTTAACAATTCCTAGAAATTATCAATGATAAACACATTATGATTATCTTATGATAATTTTATACATTTTCCCATGATAAATTGGTATAATATTTTTCTTATTATAATCATATTTCAATAATTTTGTGAAATTATAATTTTATAAATTATATAAATATTTTTGATAATTTCATAAAGTTATCTTTTGTTAATTCATGATATTATACATTTATAATAAATTATCCTTTAATAAATTCAATAAATTTTCTATTATTAATTATTTTATAACAACATTTTATGATTTATTCCTTTTATATTTCTATATAATTATCTTCAAGTTGTCTTCCTAAAAATTTATCTTTTAATAACTTTTTGAAAAAATGTTCCCTAGATATTTTGATGCGATTCACCAAGATAATTATTTCCGATTAAAAATTTATAAAAAATAATCATTTGATAATTTCATAAAAATTATCATTATATAATTGTGGTTTTATCCAATTATTTAAAATAATATTTTCCCAATTGATATGTGGGGAAATAATAAATAATTTTACAATAACAAACCATCTTGAATGGTGATACAAACAATGTGTTTGAGATGGGAGGCCCCATGCATGGAAATAGAGAAGATGCTCATATTTTAATGTAGTTGTTGCACAAAATCCATGCTAAAGAGTTTTGGGATCGTCTGAACTCAATGGAAATGATGGATATCAATGTTGAAACTATTAGGTTGTTTAAATAAAGAAAAATCACACCAATTAATACCTAAAATTTTATATACAATTTTTAATAACCATTTCACTATAAAATTGATTGGCGAGTTCTTTAATTCAAAACATTAATCCGTTGTAATTTTAAAATATTAAAAATGGATTCAAATCCATGTTCTATTATTTTCGTGTTTCAAAAAAGGTGGAGTTGTGTTGCTGAAAAATATGGAATTAAAAAAAATATAATATTTCAAATAATATAAAATTATAAAATAAATTACCCTCAAATGCATTATTAAGAAATATATGACGCACAAAAATTTTATATCATGCCTTCAGTAAACCCATAATCACCCACCTAACAATGTAATTAGATTTCTCATATAGTGCACCATCTGGGAGATATTGAATTTTCTCTAAAACATATAAATAAAAATATTAAATAAGTTATCATCAGATGAGATATTTCTAGAATCCTGACACATGGAAATGATATGTTCTGCCTAGGGTAAATCTTCTATCATAGACCAAACAATGGTCTCAGATATCTCATATGATTCACCATTTTTTAGGTATTGAATTAATTACAAAAAAGTATCCCATGTGTAATATAATATATTTAATATTTTATTCCGTCTATTTTAAGGATCAACGGGACTCAGAATCTCTCACTTACCCAGTTCTAAACTCAAAAATTTCCCATTAAATATAATAAGTTTTTACCTTTTATTTAATCCATTTAAAAATATTTTTAAAAATCTATTAAAATGTTATTATTGAAAAATAAAATTTTCATATAAAATAAATCACAACAGTATTATCAATGAGGGTTCGTATTTTCATTAAAAATTCAATATATTGCAAAATAAATATTTAAAAAATTATATTTTATGATATATATAATTTATATATATTGAGATAATGAAATTTACGTTGAGAAATCAGAATGATTCTGGGAATTTGGATGAAGTAGGGTGCACAAAATGAAAATATGATTATCTAAGCTGAATAATATACCCATGAAAAAGAACAACATGTTTAATTCCTTTATTTCTTAATAAAGTTCTTCCATGTAAAATTATGATCCTTGATACTTAAAAAAGGGTTTTTAAAATTGGGGATTCATTATATAACTTTTATATATTTATTATATTATCTATGAATTTCAAGATAAGAAATAGATTATAGGCATGAAGGACCACTATTCGGGATGGAGCTATTTGAAGGATCTCAGAAAAGTTAAATAGATTTTCCGGTTGAGTGTTTGAAGGGACTCAAATAATTTAACATTGAGGATTTCTATTTTGGAGTGAATTAAATTCAATATGTAATTTCATAGAATTTTCTAATTTATTCTAGTATTTACCTTAATGTAAAAACATTTAGAACTATATTATGATATGTACAATGAATAAAAGATGAGGATAAGTATATAGAAAACGATTCTTATATATTAGAAGATAGAAATTGGAGGTATTCCATTATTTCTATAAGGACTGACATTTCTCAAGTAGATTCATTATTTAGTATGTTTATATGAAATCTAGAAAATTACCACCATGATATAGTAAAGTGGAAATTTTAGTATCATAATTGAAAAATAATTACTTATATTTTAGAATGTATGGTCTTTTCAAGGGTATTATGATTCATACATTTGTGTTGATTCAGATATATAGATAATTCATATGGGGTATGTGTTTAACTATGGAGGGGCTATAATAAAAAAGATGTTAAAACAGTATAAGGTAGTTACACTATTTACAATTGAAATAGATTACATTGTGAAAATAGAAGTACGTAAAGAGATTATCATGTTAAAGGGTTTAAAAACGGAAACCAGAATAATATAATGGAACATAATGTAATTATTTGATAGTTTATATATGATCCATCTTGTATATAATATAATTTTTCACCAATGATTAAAACACATTTAGATAGATTATCAATTCAATGAAAAAATTCTTGAAGACACATCATTCGGTCTATTATAGAAAGGTATAAGAACGAATCCAAATAATATAAATATAATTGTAATTGTTCATGAAATTTTATTATATATGATTTCCTTAATAGGACTTCTGGGTCCATGAATATTATAATGGTAATATTTATAATTTTACATTGGGAGGGTGGAACAGGTGAAATTTTTAAGTGATCGACATGAATTTTTTAAGCAATGGGAAAAAAATTAAAATAATAGTGACTCTTCAATTCAATAGTATTATAGTTTTGGAATAATAGTATATCTATTGTAGATATATTGATTCTATAAGTATTTTATTATAACATTATTATGATATTTTATAAGATCTACGATGTTTAGAACTAGAGGGAGGTTGTAGTAGTGAGAACGAGCTATGGCGAATGATGGAAATGTAGGTGAATCCTATGAATATTATGGGAGTAACACTGATGTTATATAATAATTGATTCCAAATTATCATTGAAATTGGGTAAAAGTATAATATTTATGTTTTCCCACTACTCTTGTATATGTTTTGAGCAGGGTCAAACCCATAGGGATGGTAATTTGTCCAACACTTTTCCAAATATCTCATTGGTGTCAATAGCGAGTGAACTATTATTTTAATATTTAACCATTAATACTTTTTTATGTTTTTTTATAAGGAAGTAATGTAACACAATTGTTTTTATTTTGGTTCTAAACAATGATTAAAAATGGATTAATTTGAAATAGTATGAAATAGAAATATAGAACGCTTATAGACAAATAATCAGAATAAAATTCCCTACAAAAAAACTCAATTCTACTTGTTTTAAATATTTAATTTTCCTGAAAATTATCACAGGATAATACACTATAAAGGAGTGACTTAATTCTCTATCCAGAAGATAAGTCGCTCAGGTAAAAGGTTCAACTATAGTATTTGGAAATTAAATGTACAATAAAATATACTTGTCGTTAGTTATGATGTGTTCATTTTGACTTCAAAGTTTTAGAATAAAATTTCAACGGTAATTCTCATTGAAAAATCATGTAATAAACAAATTAATTCTTGTGGCATGATGCATTTGAATGGATTCAGAATTGATCTCACTTATTAATTTTGAATGCATTAAACGATATGTGAAAATGATGATAAAAGATAACTAGTATAACTATAAATTCCCCAAACTAAAATATTTATCTAACTATCATATTAATTTATGAAATTGATTTTTTATTATTATAATATATTAAATTGAGAAGAAATAGTTGATAAATGGAACTCCACTGTAAACTATGGCGTTGCACTACTTTAGGAAGAGGTTCTCTAGGATTCAATTGGGAAGTTGTACTCTTAGGATCTCAATGATCTTCTATGCTCTTGTCCTGAGAGATGAATCGTGACTTATGTGTCAATCCCACCTCCCATGTTACCACTTATTTTTCATTTAATCTTTATGTCATAGCCATCAGTTTCACCAATTTCATCCACTGATATAATCTTGTATTTCGCAGCGCATCCTCACATGTGTGTTTTTTTGTGAATGACACGTCATTTGAGAAAAACTCATGTAACTAAATCTGAAAAAGTTAATTGAAGATCCTGGACATGTTTGGGGAACCTCAATGTTCCTACATATATAAATCGCAGTATCATTAACAAAGTTAAAAGGAAAATTTAAAATTAAAATTTAATAAAATAATGAATTTTATTAATGATGTTAAATTATTATATAATTATAATTATTTGTTTTCATAATAAATAGTTACATTATTTAATGTTGTTTTATATTTTAATTTATATTTATTTTATTAAATATTAAATTATTTATATAATAATTAATTAATTTTAAATTTTAAATTGTAACTATTTATTTATTAATGTTATTAATTATTTATTTAGATTATTATTTTAGTTTATAAATATTTTAAGTTAATTAGTATATTTTATAATTTTTTAATTATTATGATAAATTATTTATTTATTAAATTTTAATTTATTATTATTATTATTATTTATGTTTAGTTATATTGATTATTATAAGTAATTTTTTGTAAAATTCATCTCCCCCATTCTCGACACAGTGCCAAGGGGGTTCAGTTTCCTTCCCCTCCAAGTAGTCTATAGAAGACGTGGACTATTCCGTTGGGACAACCATCGAAGCAGTGTGACCATGACAACCCTCCTCCCTAAGGACCGGTAGTGACATCAGACAGCTCGAACAGTGTATTCCACACCATCAGCTTGGCCTGTCAGTGAATCCAGACTATGGCTACTACTTCTTCAGCCTACAAAAACTCCTTATACCAGATCGAGAGGCATAAAAACAAAAAATACGGCAGCTCATAGTTCACAGTTCCTCTCTGATTTGGTCGGGCTCTCCAATGTAGTGACACAAAATAAGAGGTGAACATGTTCTTGACCTTGCGATTGGATCTGGATGTTCATGTCTATGTTTTAGGGTTTCAAATCTTTGTTTTATTTTTTATTTGGAAATAACTGTCTAAATCAGATTTGGTTTGATGAGTCTTCAAGATTTGATTCTAAAAATATGTGGAAAACTGAGTCAAAATAAGGCCACCTAAAATTCCCCCACACATAAACACTGTTTATCTTTAGACAATTTCATGATTTATTATCATTGTAAAAAAAAGTGTATTTATATTACTCAGATCAAACTATAACATGTATAACACTAAAAAATAAGAGATTAAAAATTATTAATAGGAGTTTGAAAAGATAATTTAAAATCAAGTCTTCCCTGATTTCAATCATATAATTTTAATCAAAATAGAAATGAATCTTCCACCAATAAAGGTATCTTGCCTCAAATATGAACCTACCAAACAACTTATTTCAATTCCAATATATAAACTAAAACCAAGAGTGATATCAGTTTAGATATATGTGGAATTATAAACATAACAAAATAAACTTTTTACTTTTAATCATTCAAAGGTTCAAAAAATAAATAAATAACTTTGTGGGAAACACCTTATTGATACCACAAAAATGAATCCCATATAAACCAATTGTCCTCATCTTCATCTCGTGGTCATCATTCCTCTAACCTTAATGAACTCTTTTTTGACCCTGGACACTTTATTCAATTTTTTCCAAGAAATGTAACATTTTTCTAGGAATTATGAATATGCACGTATTCAATGTGTACAGATGGATTTTAGTATACAGAAATGCACCCATTATATATGGTCTTATAGAATCATTGTGGGATCCCAAATTCCCAAAATACTCTAGTATCAAAATATTTATATAAAAACCATGTTCAATGCCTCTTTAAGGTGAATAATTTTAAATAATTAAAAATAAATGTAGATCACTATGATCAAATTCAATTTTACATTTCACAGAGCTGTGTTCTCAACTCCACAAAAATTATAGCCATATCACTCTCAAACATAGATCCTAAACCAAATTTTCTTAAAACCACTATGCATGTTCACTCAGTAATAATTCTCCATCATTATTTTCAGATTCAAATCAAATCATAACTACCGAATGAGAATTATCCTTAGGAAAGACCCATTTGAGTACAATAAATAGAGAAGACTGAAATTGTGAAATAAATATCGAATTTTTTTCCAATTTTGTAACAAAAAATTATATGTTTCAGTAGGAATTGATGGGATTTCAATTAAATACATTTTAAAAAAACATATATTGACACCCTAACCCCACACTTAAAACCCAAATTTGTCCTCAACGAAGAATTCCAAAGTGGAGAAGTATAATTTATCAGATATAGTTTGTAATAGATTTTCAATTATGTAGATAAATGACATGTATATGGTGACATTGTAATTCAATATAATATTTTTTTCCACAAACATATATTAATTCTATAGGTTAACATGGTTTTTCAAGATGTAAGTGAAAAAGTTTCATGAAGATAAAACAATTACGTGTTAGACAAGTGGCTACATAGTGAATAGGGTGTAGTGGTTTAATAAAAATTATTTCAAATAAATGTACAATACAGAATAAAAGGTCATGTAAAACACCCCAACAAAAATAAGAAGATTCAATAACTTTTCTGACTGCATTTCCCCCCCCCCCCCCACCCCACCCCACAGACACACACATATGTTCATGAAGTGGAATTATTTTAATAACAATGAAATCCAGTTTTCAGTAATGAGGCATGTGAATAATTATTATTTTATCACGCCAGCAAAAGCGGTAAAAATTTTCCAACAACAGGGAGTCTGCAAATTTTTTTAAACAATTTCAATTAAACATATATATAGAATTATTTTTAGAAAGAAGACATGAAGAAAACTTGTATCAAGTAATACAACAAATGCATCCGAATTTTTAGTACAAATAGAATCATTTCTAATAGAATACATATAGAGGAAAAAATTTATAATGTAAATATGAGAATAAAATTAAAAAAGAAGTAAAAAATTTATGAACATCCCAGACTAAAATCTTTTCCGGAAATGATTATGGGAATTCCACTCCTCAACAAAACCAATCAACAACATCCTAAAAATCAGAGGAAGTAGATCAAGTACATATATCCTACAAAACACGGAGCAGGAATGGGAACAAGAAATTTTTTTATACAATGTAGAAATGAATCAATGAAAATGAAAAATAAAGTACCATGGGTTGACTCAAATTCAGTTCTAAATTTACTGTCTTTATCAATACATTATTTGGATCCATTTTTCAAGTATAGTGATGGAGACCAATCCCGTTGGCTTTCCTTCAAAATAAATTTTGACTCTATACCCATTAACCAACATGGGTTTTCTCTCTTCACCGATTATTTCAACATATCCATTATTTAATACTCTAACAATACTTGAAGGTCTAGACAACATGGACTTATTTTTTCCAGGATAGATTTTATGTCTTAAATTAATGAGAATAACTTTCTTACTAAGTTTATATTTATTGGATTGAATGATAGAATCATTAAATATGTTAGTAATTTCTTTTTAAATTACTTAATTATTATAACTCTCACTCTTTCTCTCATCTAACTCCCTCATCTCAAGAAATATTCTCTCACGAGCACTCTTAAATTATAAATTTAAGGCCTTAATTTCAGAATATGACTTATATTTCAACTCCACTGGAAACTGAAAACTTTTTACAAACTAAATACTATATGAATACATACCTATTAGGGTCATGAAATCAGTTCCATATTCCCATAATGGTTTATCCAAAATAATAAACTAGTCCTTTATAGAGCTTGAGACAGTATTTTCAAGATTAATTTTCAGTTTCTTATTATAAATTTCCATAGGTCCACATGACAATGGATGATATGGAGTACCATTTTTAGGAACACAACCATAATATTCCACAAAAGACTTAAATTTTTAGTTTTTGATGTGAGTTCCATTATCAGTAATGATGGATTTGGGAGCTCCAAATGTTCAAAAAATATTTTTTTGACAAAAATTATAACACTATTGGCTTGATAGTTTGGAAATGTCACTGCCTCAATAGATATAGACACAGAATCTATAGCCAAAAAAATGTTATAATTCCCATGACATGGTGGAAATGAACCAATGAAATCTAAACCCCAAACATAATAAATCTTTTCTTCTAAAATTACTTTTTGGGTTAAATCATTCTTCCTACCAACATTTCCAAATATATGGAACCTATCACATCCAACTAGATAACTTGTATCATCATAAAAAAGTGCAGGCCAATAAAAACCAGATTGGAGGAACTTTTGACCTATCCTTTCACCACCCCGGGGAACTATCCAATGGGAGGAGTGAAAACTATCTAGAATTGGGAACTTTTAATCATCAAGAACACACCGCCAAAGAATCCCATCCGAAGACCTCTTAAATATAAAAGGGTCATCCCAAAGGTAATACATAAGTTCATAAATGAATTTTTTTTTCATTGGATGTCTGATAGATTTTTGGGAGAGTCTCCTAATTCCATGAAATTTGAATTCATACCATGATGACTTCTTGATTGACATAGTGAGTAGTTCATCATCATGAAGGAAAGCATTTTTCTCCCATGGATCTTTAGAATGGTTATGAGGAAGCCTAGATTGATGACTAGAAACTAAATTTTCAGCTCCCTACATATCACTAATCAGTAAATAATATCGTTGTAGAAATAAAATCAATATAATCAGCCTGTGTATGGTTTATTTTGTAGACAACAAGTACTTCAATTTAGAATGATCATTAATGATGATGACTTTTTAACCTAAAAGGTATAGTTTTAACTTCTCTATAGAAAACAGAATAGCTAAAATTTATTTTCAGTGGTGGTATAGTTTCTGTGTTCCTCATATAGAAATCTACTAGCATAGTATACCACATGAAACTTCATAAATCTCCTCTGTCTGAGGACATCACCTACAACCATATCACTTTCATCACACATTATATCTAAAGAGAATTTCCGACCAGGTGTAGTGATAATGGGTGATGTACTGAGCTTTTCATTAATCTAATTGACCGATTTCAAATATTTTTCATCAAAATTATAGGAATAATCCTTGAATACAATATAATAAAAGGGATTATTGATTTTTAAAAAATCTTTTTTCAACCCTTGGTAGAAACCATAATGCCCTAAATAAATCTAATAACTTCTAAATGTTCAGGATGTGGTAGTTTTTTAATGAATTCAATTTTAACAATATCAACCTCCAAACCTCTCTTGGAAACCATATGACTGAAAATTAATCCTTATATAACCATGAATTGATGCTTTTCCAAATAAATAAAAAGGTTGGTTTCAATGAATCTCTCAAAAACTAACTCAAGATTTTAAAAAAAGTTTCCAAATTACTACCCATAATGGAGAAATAACCCATGAACACATATGCGATTCGTTCATAAATATCCGAAGAGATATCCATCATGAAACATTGAAATGTGGATGGGGATTCACATAACCCAAAATCCATCCACCTATATGAAAATTTCCCAAAGGGGAATGTGAAGGTAGTCTTCTCATGATCCTCTAGAGCAATAGGAACCGGGTTGTAACCAAAATACCCATCTAGTAAACCGAAAAATTCATTTCCAAAAATCCTCTCAATAATTTTTTCAAAGAAGTTCATTAAGAAATGGTCCTTCTTAATGGATTTATTAAGCTTCTTATATTCAATACAAAATCTCAATTTTGTGGCATTCCTAACTTGTATTTATTCATTAATTTAATTTTTAAAAATAGTAAGACAATCTTTCCTAGGGACACCCTGGAAAATTTTGACCCAAGTGATATTAGGGATGGGAAATATTATACTAGTGTCAAGAAGTTTAATTACTTCATCTTTAACAAACTCTTTTGTGTTCCAATTTATCCTTCATTGGCACTCTCTCCTAGGCTTATGGTTTGACTCTAACGAAATTTTATGCATATAGAATGAGGGAATAATACACTTAATATCAGTAATTTCCAAGACTATAGAATATTTGATCTTTTTGAGAACATTCATCAATATGTGTTTATAATTTTCATTAATCTCATCAAAAATAACAATAGGAAAGTTGTAATTATCACCCATGAATGAATATTTTAGATGTTCAGGTAGTAATTTATATCCCAGAATGGGTGGTTTTTCACTAGAAGGAAGACTCTTAGGCCCAGGTAGTCCAAAATCTTCAACATCTCTCTTATAAAGAGTATGAATAGATAAATGATATCTAATTTCTAGCATAAATTAAAATTTTATAGTGCTGCTTTCCAAAGTGAATAGCTCATTGTCCAGATTTTACAGATTATAATTTAATAGATTTATTAAATGATAATCATCAATTTGTCTCATAATATCTCCCTCAACATCATCAAAATGTTCATTAGGGATGGTGTTAACAGAAAAATCGAAAAAATCACTAAAAAATATCTTATATTTAGACATTGTGGACTCTCCTACAACAGAATCCGAATAGTTGTCTAGATCCAGAAACTTTTCTAGATTCTCTATTTGAGCATAATTTTGGACTTGTGAGGCATGAAAATTAGTATTTTCAGTTTCCAAATTAATTTCTCCAACATAGACTTTATTTTCATGAAGATTTATGATTTTCATATGGAATTTCATCTTCTATGGATTCTACCATTGAACAGTTTTCCAAGAATGTTGATCCTTTCAAATTTTTAAGCACATTAATCTCATATAATTTTTCTAAACTTTTAATAATAAGTTAAACCTTATACACATAAATTGTAGAACTACAAGTGGACAAGAAGGGCCTAACCAAGATGAATAGAACCTCTTAATCAAACTCCATGTCAAGTAGTAAAAATATTTCCGTAAAAAAGACTATCCCAACCCAAAATAGAAATTCATCTACCATCCTCATAGGATGAGTGAAAGATCGTCCAGCCAACTAATGTAAGACTGTGGTGGGATGAATATAACCCAATATCAACTATTATAATAGTGAGTATGGGAGATTATTAATACTAGAACCTAATTAAAATAGGTAGTTAAAATGATAAAAAAATTCTTAAGGTATATGGGATCACAGAGCTACCTGGGTCTTTTAGTTTATGTGGGATTTTCTTTTGGATCATAGAACTACACACTTCAAAGATGTTGTGGGTAGTAAATTCTTCAAGAGGTTTTTTTAACAATTATATAAAGAGATTTTAAGTTATAAGGAATTATAATTATGTCTTGGATGAATGTAATGTTTAATTCAAGCTGGGATATGAGACCATTTAACTAATGATGTTCCTATTTGGTGTTACATTGAGGTTTATGTTTCTCAAGGAATGGGAATGGTGGAGAAATGTTTCTTAGGGAAGAAGTAATATCCCTCGCCTCTTTATCAACTTTAACATTTCCTTTATTCTATTAATTTTTAAATTTGTTTTTTGCATGAATTTCTTGTGAGAAAATTAGATTTCATTCATTTATAAGAGTTTTCTCTTCATTTCAAAATTGGGTAAAATGTAGATTTTTATTTTTAGTTTTATAAATTTTTTCCCTTTGGGAATTTTTAATGTGTTTTTCAGAAATAGTTTGAGTATTAATCCCAAATCTAGTGACTACAGCCTTGATGTTATCCATAGGATTAAGTTTACTTATACTAGGCAACCTACCTTTGTCCCTAGAATTCAAATCTATAGATAATTGCCCAAGCTGTGTTTCTATATTCATTATTCAAGCACAATTCTTAATTTTATCAATTTTTTATTTTTTCATGTTTATTCAGTTGAATCCTGAATATTTATTCTTTATATTTCATTTTATTCAAATTTATATCAATCATAGAAGACAATTGGTTATCATTATTAACTTGAGAGTTTAAAGATTCACCCCTTTGTTGTTTATGAATTTTTTTTCAAGGTTTGTTATGATAATTAAGGGAATTGGTTTGTTTTAACATTACTTGATCTTACAAGGATAGATTTGGGTGGTTATGATAGACTTGTTTATAATTTTTTGAAATTGGATCTTCTTTAGGAGGCATCATAGGTCCATTATTAACAAAGATAAAATTTTATTGTTGTGTTGGCATGACAAAATTAGGAAATAAATTTTTAGTATGCCCAAAAATTACACAATAGGAACACATTTACCTTAATAATTGATTATTATTTTAACAAACCACAAGATTAATAGTTTGTTTTGGATTCTAGTTCATTAAATATTGAATTTGTTTTTGTATTTCAGAAAGTTGTTCTTGAGTGTCATTCATTGAACTAAACATAACAATAACATTTCTATTGACTTTTTTTTATTCTAGAATAATTATGTTGTGTATTTAAATAATTATTATTAAATATTTGTCTTAGTTATTCAAAATTATTATCATTATAGTTACCCCCAGCTGTTTGGTCCACTAAATTTTGACCAGGGGAGGAGAACCCATCCTTGATGGTATCAATGAAAAAGTAGGATGGAAGTTGATGAAGAGGACACTCCATAAGAAGGTCCATGAATCTATCTAACACGTTATGAAATGCTTCTCCATCTTCCATAAAACAACTATATATTTTTGTTATTCATTCTCAATTCAAAATTTGGGGATAGAATTTATTTATGAATGAGTTGTACACCTGATCCCAGTTTTCATAAATTTTTTCATTTATGCTCAAAAACAGTTCCTAACATTCCATTTTAGAAAAAAGGAAATAATCTCAATCTCATATTATTTTCAATAAGTCCTATAAAAGGTAACTACTTCATATTATTATATAAGTCTCTAATGAATTAAATAAATTCCTCATTAATGAGCCCATTAAATGCAGGAAGCTATGAACTATGGGATTTTTTCAGCTCATAGTTTCATGATCTAATTGAAAGTAGGATTGAAGAAAGATTACATGAAAAATTAGGTAGTTAGAACTCCCACATCATAGGCCTCTAATTCTCTATGATTTTTGTATTTTTTTTGAATTCATTCAGGCAAGAAACCCAATTATCTAGATTCTCCATTCCATATTTATTTTTAATCTTAAGAGTAGTGATATTTTTATCTAATTCCTCGTTAAGGTGCTCTAATCGATTAAATTAGACCTAGTGTTCATGAAACATATGATAAAAATTGGAATTCAAAAAAAATAATAGAAAATATTATCCCAATATTCTTAAAATAGTAGCAATTCAGCAGAAAATGAAGAAAACTTTTATAATAGTTTTTAATTTTTCATTTTTTGGTGAATTTTTTTTTGTGATTTTTATAATAATTTATAAAATTAATGGATTGTGCCCTACCCATAAATGGTTGAGAATAATTATTCCTAACTATCATTTAAATTGAGTAAAAGTTTAAAATTTTTGTTTTCTTACCTATCTTGTATATATTGTGAGCATAGTCGAACCCATAGGGAAGTTAATTTGTCCAACACTTTTCCAAATATATCACTTGTGTCAATAGTGAGTGAACTATTTATTAACTATTTTAACATTATTATTTTGTTTATGTTTTTATAAGGCAGTAAAGTAACACAACATTTTTTTGTTCTAAACTAAATAAGGATTAGATTGAAAATAGTATGAAATAGTAATATAGAACGCTAATAGAAAAAAATCAGAATTAAATACTTGGGAAAAACTCTATTCTACTGGTTCTAAATATTTCTTCTTCAATAATATGACCGTAAGAAAAACCACTATAATGGAGTGTCTTAATTCCATCCCCATAAGATTATTTTCTCAAGTTGAACAATCATGGAACTCACCACTCTAAGAAAGGTTCAACTATAGTGTTTTCATTCTAAAAGAAAGTAGAACATACTTGCCATTATTTATGAAGTTTTCATTTTGAATTAAATGCTTAAGAACATTTATCCACAATCATTCTCACCAAATTATCTTGGAATTAAAAATTGAATGTTTGTTGCACGATGCTGCGGAATTAATTCCGAATTGACCTCACCGATCAATTCAAAATGCATTAATAGTTATGTGAAAAGGATGATAAAAGATAACAAGTAGATCTAGAAATTCCCAGAACACAAGGATTTATATAACTTTCTTATAATTTGATGAAATTGATAAAATTTGATTACAAAATATAGAATTGAGAAGAAACAGAGGAGGGAGGGAAATCCCCTATGAATTAGTGTGTTGCACTACTTCATGATGTGGTTCTCTAGGAAGTCTCCATAATGAGGTACTACATGGTTATCCAAGATCTTCTCTACCCATTCCCATTAGATAAATCGTGAGTTGTGTGTCAATTCTTCCCACCATGTTACTACTTCTCATCTTTTTAATCATGCTTCCATGCTCTTCTTTTTCACCAATTTCTTTCACCGACATAATCTTGTATTTCGCTGCGCATCCCACACGTGCGTTTTTTGATGAAAGACACGTCGTTTGAGCAAAACTCACGTAACTATCTCTACACAAGTTAGTTGAAGAACATGTATGTGTTTTGGTCACCTCAATATACCTACAAGTATAAAACAAAGGATCGTCAATTATGTTAAAAATATTAGTTAAAATAAATAATTACTTAAATAATAAATTAGATTACAGATGTTAAATTAGTGTCTATTTATAATGATATGTTTACATAATAAATAGTTACATTATTTAATGTTGTTTTATGTTATAATTTAAATTTTTTTAAATAAATTTATTTTATTTATATTATAATTAAACAATTTAGAAATTAAAATTATTAGTATTAATTTATTACTGTTAATAATTATTTATTTAGATTATTATTTTAGATTATAAATAATTTAATTAATTAGTATATATTATAGGTTATTTAATTATAATGATAAAATATGTATATATTAAAATTTATGTTATTATTATTTTTTGTGGTTATTTATGTTTAGTTATATTCATTATTATAATAAATATTATTATTATTAGTAAAAGAAATTATTCTTCATCACCCCTATATCTAAACAGTGCCTGGAGGATTCAGTTTCCTTCCCCTTCAAGTCATCCATGGAGGAAGCGGATTGTTCCAGTGTGGGGACCATCAAGATGGCGTGACCTTGACAACCCTCCTCCCTGAAGACTAGCAGTGGCATTAGATGGCTTAGAGTGTGGGTTCAACGGCTTCAGCTCAGTGTGAAGGTTAATCCTGACAGTGCTTACAACTCCTTTAGCCTAAAAAAACTACATGCACCAGATCCAGTGATAGAAATCCCTCAAAGAAGGTAGCTCACATTTCGCGGTTCCTCTTCGGATAGGTCGAGCACTCCAATGTAGTGACTCAAAATAGGAGTGGAATGGGTTCTTGACCTTACAAGTGGATCTGGATTATCAATTCTATGTTTTAGAGTTTCAAATATGTCTTGTCTTTTTTATTTGGAATGAATTGTGTCGATCTATGTTGGTTCACTGAGTATTCGAACATCAATTTTAGGTTAATGTGTAGTGTTTGTAAGATGTTTAAATGAATAATCTTTCGAGGAGTCATTGATGGAAGAAGCAGTGTCAGTGTGTGGGAAATGGTGGCAGTAGAACTGAGGTGCATTGGGTTGTTGTCGCACCATGAAAAAACTATATCAGGGATGATACAGTGCCACAGTACTAAAGGAAAAGGACTGACAGTGTGCGATCTAATGGCAACTATGGTGTATTAAAGGGGAAAAACTGTGCCATAGTGAACAAAAAGTAACAGTGGCACCATTTGTCGGGCCTTAGCCTGCAAATAATAATTTTGTTAAAAAAAGATTAAAAACATAAATACAAACAAAAAAAATAATTAATTTAAAATAATAATTAAATAACACAATTCAAAATGAAACTCATAATCTTAAATTAATTTATTAAGCTATCTAATAATCTCAAAATACAATACATAACTTAAAAATGATGATGATTAAGGACACTAAACTAATTAAAAATATAAAAGATTATAAAAATAAAGTAAAACTATATTAATTATTTTAAAAGTAAAAAATTATATAAATATTTATATAAAAATGATTAATTTATAAATTTAATTATAAAAATAAAAAAAGTGAAAATATTTATAAAAAAACGTAAAAATAAATTATTAAATCATTTAAAAATAATTAAAATGATGTTGAAAATCGAGTCAAAATATGGACACATCCAATTCCCCCACACTTAAACATTGTTTCTCCTAAAAAACCCTCATGCTATATTCTAATTGAAAAATTAAAATGTATTTATATTACATAGATCAAACAGTAAATTGTCTAACACTTTAAAAAAGAGGACAAAAACCAATGATTAGGAATTTGAAAAGATAACTTGAAATCAAGGCTTTCCTAATTTCAAACTCTGAACGGTAATCAAAAGAGATATTATTCATCGATTATGATGATGTCCTACCTCAAATATGAACCTACCTAATGACTTATTTCAATTCCAATATAATACCTAAATACAAGTGTGATAACAGGTTAGATAAATGTGGAATTATAAACATAACATAATAGAAATTGTACTTTCACACATTCCCATATTCAAAAAATAAATGAAAATATTTTTGTGAATTACCTTATTGATATAACCAAAATAAATCCCTTATAATCCAAGTTTCCCCTTCTTCATCTGGTGTTCATCATTCGTCTCACATTAATGAGCACTTTTGTGACCCTAGACACTTTATTCAATTTTTTCCTAGCCATGTAACATGTGATAAGCACTGTGCAATTACACATTTTCAAAGTGTATAGATGCATTTTAGTAATCAAAAACGCACCCAGTCCATAGGGTCGTAGAGACTCTCCGTGGGATCCCAATTGCCCAAAATACTATAGTTTCACAATATTTATATAAAATCCATTTACATTGGCTCATTATTGTTATTATTTATTAACAATAAAAGGAAATGGATTCCCCAATGATAAAATTCAATCTTATAGTTCCTAGGGCTATGATCTGAACTCATTAAAAATGTTACCCATATCACTCTCAAACATAGTTCTTAAACCAAATTTTTATAAAACCACAAAGAATGTTCACTCAGCAATAATTATCCCACATTAATTTTAGATTCAAAGCATATCTTAACTAATCATCATGTAATTTCCTTAGGCAATGCCCATTTGAGTACATTAGAGAGTGAATCCTAATATTTAGAAATAAATTATGAAAAAATTACCCATTTTTAACAAAAAAAAATAAGATATATTGGGAATAGATAGTCTTTTAAACTATCGTAGATTATCTTAACATATGTTGACCCCCTCCCACACACTAAAAACACAACTTAGTAAAAAAAAATAATTTTTATGTGGATAATAGCAAATTAACATTTAAATTTCAAATCAAATTTTTAATTAAGTAGATAGATGACATATATATGGTCTCATTGTAATTCCAATGAATAAAATTTTCCATAATAATATTTTAATGCAATAGGGTGACTTGATTTTTCCTGAAGGTGGTCGAAAAAAGTTTGTGTAAGGACAAACAATTTCATGTGAAAAAAATGGGTGTATAATGAATAGGGTGTAGTGGTTTAACTAAAAAATATTTCAAATATATGTTCAATAGAGACAAAACATGTAGGATAAACACCCCATAAAAACAAAAAAATTAAATAAATTTCAAGGCAATATGTACCCCCACAATATTGATGTTCAAGAAGTGGAATTATTTAAATAATAATTAAATTATGTTTTTAGAACTAAGGCACACTAATAATTTTTAATTTTTACACTCTAGCACAACAAGAAAATTTTCATAGTAATAGGGAGTGTGAATAATTTTTTAAACAACAGAAATGAAAAAAATATAGCATAATTTTCAACAAGAATACATATAGTAGACTTGTATCCTGTAATAAAACACATGTAACAGAATTTTTAGTACAAATGGAATCTTTTTTCAATAGAATACATATAGAGAATAATTTTTCTAATGTAAGAAAGAGTAGAAAATTATCACTTAAGTAAAAACATAAATAACTTATCTATCTAAAATCTTATCCAGAAATGATAATGAGAATTCCACTCCTCATGGAAACCAATCTATAGAATTTAAAAAATCATAGAGTTAGCGAACAAGTAAACATATCCAGAAAAACACTAAACAAGAATAGTTGTATGAATTTTTTTACTCAAAGTAAAAAATGAAATAAAGTAAACGAAAAAACAAGAACTATCGGTTGCTTCCCATTCATCCCTAAATTTAATGACTTCATTCAGACATTATTCAATAATAGTTTTCATGCACAGTGAAGGAGGCCACACCCTTTGGAATTCCATCAAAATAATGACCGACCCTTGTGCCATTACCATACATGGGTTTGTTTTATTCACCTACTATATCAACAACTCCATTAATTAACATAATAACAATAGTGAAAGGTCCAAACCACAAGGACCCATTTTTTCCCAGAATGATTTTAAGTATATAATTAAAGAGAATAAATTTATATCTAGGTTTAAATTCATTGGTTTGAATAATAAAATCATGAATTATTTTATTCCTCTATTTAAAAATTCAAGGATTATCATATCTCTCACTACTTATATCATCTAACTCACTCAGATCAACCAATCTTCTCTCACAAACACTCCTAAAATCGAAATTTAATGCCTTAACTGCCCAATATGAATTTTGTTCAAACTCCAAAGGAAAGTGACAAAATTCTATAAAAAACATCTTATATAGAAAAATACCTATTGTGGTATTGAATGAAGTTCTATATGCCTATAAAGCATATTCCAATTTAAGAGACCAGAACTTTCTAGAGCATGTGACAGTTTTTTCAAGAATTTTTTTTAGTTCCCTATTAGAAATTCCCACTTTTCCACTAGACTGTGGACGATAATAAGTCCCAGTATTATGAACAAAATCATAATTTTACATTAAATACATAAAATTTTAGTATATAATTTGACTTCCATTATCAATAATGTAGACTTTGAGAATTCCAAATCTTGAAATTATATTCTTTTTGAAAAACTGTATATTAGTGTTGTCTTAATTTTTGGGAAATGCCACTACCTCAACCAACTTAAAAACATACTCTACAGACACAAGAAGTTATTAATTCCTTTGAGATGATGTAAATGGACCCATAATATCTAAAACCAATAAATCAAAGATCTATACATCAAAAATACCTTTTTGGTGTAAATCCTACTTCCTACCGACACTGCCTAGTATTTGCAACCTATCACAACCATCCACATAGATCCTAGAATCCTTAAAAAGTTTGGTCCAATAAAAACCATATTGGAGGTCCTTTTTATCTATACTTTCACCACCATAGTGACCCTTCCAAGGTGAGGAGTGAAAACTCTCTAAAATAGGAATCATCTCTTCCACAGGTACACACATCCTATAAATCCCATCACCACACATCCTTAATAGAAAATTTTCATCACAAAGGTAATACTTATTTTCATAGGTGATTTTTTTTTCATTTTTTGTTAGAATGATTTTGGGAAATACTCCTTCTACCCAAAAATTGGAAAAAGTTTCATACGACACAAACTACCTGAATGACACAGTGAGCAGTTTTTCATCAGGAAATAATGTTTTAATCTCTCTAGGAACTTTAAAAATGGATATGTGATATCCTAGATAGATAATCAACAACAAAATTTTCACCTCCCTTCTTAGTTCGTCATCTGTCTTATCATTATATTTAACCCCAGCATCTTGGTCTTCTATGTTCTTACTAGAGGAGTAAATCCATTTATAGAAGGTATCTATGAGATGGTGGGATGAGAGTTGATGATGGGTACACTTCATAAGAAGGTCCCAAAAACAATCCCAAGCTTCATGAAAAGATTCTCCATCCTCCTGATAAAAAATAGTGTTTTTTGTTCTCAATTATCATTTTAATATTTGGGAATATAATTTAATTATTAATGAGATTTACACATGATCCATGTTTTTCAAAATGTTCTCATATAGGCTCAAAACCCAATTCCTAGAATTCCATTTTAGGCTGAAGGAAAATACTCTCATTCTTAGATCATTTTTAGTAAGACCTAAAATAGTTAACTATCACATAGTATAATATATTTTTTTACTGATGTAAAGAGATTCATCATTAGATATCTCATTAAATATAAGAAGTAGTGAAAAGTGAGAATGTTTCAAATAATTGTTTTGGGATCTTAGTAAAAGTGAAACTGAATAAGGATTAATTAACACTTTATGGAGTTGGAACTCCCTCATCCTAAACCGCTCATTCTCTATGATTTAGTGATTGTTTTGGAAGTCATTAAAAACAAGAACCCTATTATCTAGATTTTCTATTTCAGATTCATTATTCTTCATTCAGAGTATTGAGGTGTTTAACTAATTCCATGTTCGGGGGATATAATATATAATCATTGACAAAATATTCATATAATATCTGATAAAAATTGTAAGTCATCCCAAATAATAGAAAATAGTATCTCAGTAGTAAAAAACACTATCAATTCAACATAAAATGTAGCGGGTTTCTTTTATAGTTTTCAATTTTCACATTTATTTTATGTGAAATTGTTTTCGTTGATTCTTCAAGATTTTAGGAATGTAATGGCTCGTGACCTCCTTGGATGCAACACAGAAAATAGATTCTTGATTATTGTTTAAATTTTGTATAGTTTCAAAATTTCTGTTTTCATAGTACTCATGTATATGTGGTGAGCAGGGTTGAAGCCATAGAGAAGGTAAAATTTATATCAATTTTCTAAACATATAAATGGTTTCAATAGTGAGTGAACTATTTTATTACTATATAACATGTAATATTTGTTTATATTTTTATAAGTTAGTAATGTAAAACCAATATTTTTTTTATAATCTATGATGAAACATGGATTAGTTTAAAAATATTAAGCCATAGAAATATAGAGGGATGATTGATGAACAATCAGAATGAAATTCTCAAGGAAAAACCATATTCTAATAGTTTTAAATATTTTAATTTCACAAAAATGATCTCAAGTGAATGAACTATAATTTAATGACTTAATTACCTTTCTAGAAGATAAGTCTCTTAGGTTGAACAATAATGGTGTTATCCACTCACATAAAGGTTCAACTATAGTATTTTGATTTGAAAAGTAAAAATGAACAGAAATGTTATTAGTTCTACAGATTGAATTTTGAAATAAATATTATAGAAAATGTATCCATGGTCATTCTCACCAAATGATCATGTAATTATAAATTTAGTGCTTTTTGAAATATGCAACTGAATGAATTCCAAATTGATCTCGCCGATCAATACTGAACGCATTATAAGATATGTGGAAATTATTATAAAAGATAACCAGGAGAACTAGAAATTATCCAAAATCAAATATTTTTCTAACATTATTATTCGTTGATGAAATTGAAAAAATTTTATTACATTACATAGAATTGATATGAAACATAGGATAGAGGGAACTCCCCTACGAACTATGGTGATGCACTTCATTATAGAGAGGTTTTAAAGGAATTTTCTTGGAAGATGTACTCCAAGGTTCTATAGGATCTACTATGCTCTTGGACTGATAAATGAATTGTGAGTTGTGTTTCAATCACCCCTAATGTGTTTTTATTTACCATCCTATTAATCATGCTGCTATGCTCTGTTTTTTTCACCAATTCCTTCCTCCGACATAATCTTGTATTTCATAGCACATCTGCACATATGCGTTTTTTGGGGAATGACCCGTCATTTGATAAAAACAAATTTAACTAACTCTACAAAAGTTATTTGAAGAACCTGGATGTTCTTTGGCCACCTCAATGTACTTGCATGAATTAATTATAGGATTTTTAAATTAGATAAAAATTAAAATTAAAATAAATAATAAATTAAATATTAAATTAAATATTAAATTTCATTAGAGATGTTAAATTATTATCTAACTATAATTATTTGTTTACATAATAAGTAGTTGAATTATTTAACTTTGTTTTATGTTATAATTTTTATTTATTTTAATTAAAATTAAAATAATTATATAATAATTAATTAATTTTAAATTTTAAATTATAACTATTAATTTATTAATGTTATTAATTAATTACATAGATTATTATTTTAGTTTATAAATATTTTTAGTTATTTAATATATTTTATTATTTAATTATTTATTATGATAATTTATTTATTTATTAAATATTATTTCCTTATTATTATTGTTGTTGTCATTTAATATTAGTTATATTAATTATTATCATTTAAAAATATCTTCTCCCTCCCTCCCCATATCCACATAGCACTAGGGGAGTTTGGCTTCCTTCCCCATTATGTATTCCATGGAGGAGGTGGATTGTTCTAGTGTGAGGAACATCATGGAAGCATGAACTCATCTAGAGTCCTCTATGAATAACAATGGTAGCATCAGATGTCTCGAACAGAGCATTCCACAGCATCAGCCCGGCCTGTTGGGGAATCCCAATAGTGGAGAAGGCTCCTTCATCTCGCGGAAACTCCTTTTACCAGATCCAGTGACAAAAACCCTCAAATTCTATGGCTCACAGTTTGTGGTTACTCTCTGTAGTGGTCAGGCTCTCCAAATAAGAGACAAAAAATAGGAGGAGAATAGGTGCTTAACCATGCGAGTGAATCCTGATTTTCATATATAAAGTTTAGGGTTTCAAATCTGTTTTTTTGTTTAAATTGGGCATGATTTGTGTCGATCTGTGTAGGTTTGGTGATTATTTGATCTTCAATTCTAGGTGAATGCATTGTGTCGATAACATAACGAAATGATGAATCAGTTGGTGAGTCATGGATGGAAGAAGTAGAGTCAGTGTGTGGGAAATGATGCAAGGAGAACTATGGGGCATGGGGTTGTTGTGGCACTATGACACAATATTGGCATAGATGATATGATTCCATAATTGAGTAGGAAATGATCTCATAGCATGTGATACAATGGTTACTATGGCATGGTAAAGTAGAAAAAACGGTGGCACATTTAAGGAGAAGCAAAGAAGGAATCTTTTCTTGAGACCTAGAATGAAAAAATCAAATTTACTAAAAACAAATTGAAAACATAAATAATGTCTAAACAAAATAATTAATTTAAAATAATAATTAATTAATTTTTTTTGAAATGAAACTCATAAACATAAATTAATTAATAATCTTACTAATAATTTTAAAATATAAAACATAACTTAAAAACATATTTTTTAATAAAATAACATGTTTTTATTAATTAATAGTTAATTTATAAATTGTTAGATTAAAAAATATGTTATTTAATTTTTTTAAAAATAATATTTATTTAATTAATAAAAATGTCCTGTTTTTTAAAATGAAAACGATTATGTCCACTAATCTAAATAAAAATTTATTAGACTATATAAATAAAGTACAAGTAAATTAATTATTTTAAAGGAAAAAATTTGTATATTTATTTTTTAAAAAATATTATTTAATAAATTTATTTTCCAAAATACAAAAGTGTAAATATTTAGCAAAAATTGTAAAAATAATTAATTAAATCATTATAAAATAATTAAAAATATGTGGAAACTAGAGACAAAATAAGACTAAGTCAATAATAATCAGAAGGTAATATGAGGATATATAAGATTCAAAATAGGGAGAAGTGATTGTAAAATATATTACCTACACAATTCAACATGGTTCAAAAGTTTATGTGGTGCATGAGATAGTGGAGATGATCAAGTATGATTTCTTGGATCCGTTTATGATAGTTCGAGTGAAGTGATTAATTTTAAAATGAGTAACATTTAGGTAAGGTAAGAATATCCTGAAGGACATAATATTAAATTTTTGATTCATTAGTGGGAAACATCAATGTTAAAAAATTGCATTCACTACTAATCTCTGATAAAACATTTAATCATTGAATCATGCGGTGGATTTAACCATGTTGAGGTACATATATGGTTATTGGAATTCAGTGGTACTAGATTAAATGTTTATTCCTCTTTATAATTTTTTTTGAAAGTGCACATATTTTTGAATCACCTAATTAATCTCTACTTATACTATTATTAATAAAGAATTCATTTGATTCAATATTTTTTAGATTTCATAAATAACGAGAGTAAATGCATATGAATAAGTGATGTGGATGGCCTATATCGATAATGTTATTCTAACTACTTATATGATGAAATTTTAGTATCCTAACAATTTAAAATAATACTATGTTTGATATGGAATTCAACATGCAACAATGAGTTTAAACATAGTATAAAATGTTATTATCTAAATATGAAAATTACAACCCAACTGTTGAATTGTTTTGTATGAATAGTGTTAATATAATTATGAATTATATATTAATTCACAAAGAAATAAAATTTTATTAACTAATTATTATGAAACTAGAACTCAAATAATTATATAATGTCATATTATGCTTCAAAAATATGTTTTCTTAAAAAGGGTTTATTTCATTTTATGAGTGAATAGTATAATCTAAAATAATATTATTTTTTATTTAAAAATATGAAAATTATATTAGGATGATTTGTTTTTTACTTATGTGAATATATTTACTTTATAATGAATAGTGAATAATAGATATTTTTATTGAAAATTGTACATTCTTTTCAAGTAATTACAATAACACGTTATATATTCGATTGGTATTAAAATTTATTTTGTTACAGTAGGATAAACATAATCTAATATTTTGTTTTGTAATTAAAATTATAAACTAATTTGGTATAAGAAATATTTTGGCATAAAATTTAGCTTTTGGGAAATCATTTTTCATCATGCTTTTCTGTTTTAATTTAAAATTACAATTATCTACATATTTGAATTTATTTTAATAAAAATGAATCAATATTTTGAAATATCATAATTATTATTAGATTATAATTTTAATATTTTTTTAAACATTATAATTAACCCCAGTATATTTTTGATAGCATAATAAAGGTAAAATGGGATAATTAGGGTTAAAGAAAATATTATAAGGAACGAAATTCAGTCAAACTGTAACATAAAATTAATTGTAAGATTGTGTTCAGTCTGTAATCAACCAAAATTATAAAATATGACCATTTACACATTAATATTTTATTTTCTCCGTGATAATATTTTAGTTAAAGGATAATGTCAAACATGTCACTCATTTTTTAAATAAGTTTATCTTTTGGTGAAAGAGAAAAATACAAATGATATTTTGTGCTAATTTATTATTTAGATGATAATTTTCTTATTTTTTTAATAATATATTCTATTTTTATTTATGAAATAATTATCTTAAAATAATTTTCAAAACCAACATAGTTCTTCTTCAAGAGGTATATAAATCCACTTATTTATTTTAAAACCCCTAAATTTATTTTTTTAAAATATTGTTTCCCATGAATTTACCAGATCAATATATCATATTTGGGATTTTTTAATTTTGTATATCATAAATCCATTTCCATCTTCATATATGTAATATCATACTAAATGAATACTTTCAAAATGAATTTAACGTTATATTATATTAAATAATAATTAGTTAAATTGTTAAAAAAACCAAAATCCAATAATTAAGATGAAAAATAGTGGAACATGAAATAATTGGTCAATTTATGTGCTAATTTTTATCTTTTATGTAAAATTGTACTCTCTTTATATTGGAAAATCAATTTCAACTAACATTTGTAAAAATTTTCACCTAAGGGGTTAAAATAACAGATAAAGTTTAAAATTATATCAAAACCATTATAAATTTTATTAGATAATTGTATTAAAGTCATATATTCATTAAAATATATACATTTAAATTTGTATCCATGTCACATGTGATATATTCATATTATATTATCATATTTCTTGAATTTATAAAAAATCTCATCCCAACCAATATTAAAGGACAACTCTACACTCTACTGAAGAGAAACTTTTGCTTGATCTAGATCAACCCAAATACAAACAATTTTCTTCAAAACATGATTATAAATTAATTATGGCCACATTTATTCATAAAATTCAATTCCAATATTCCATATAATGAGATTTTAAAGAGGGCTACAGAAGAAGAGGTTATCACCCTACCCAACCTCTTTCAATTTTATTCTTTATCTACCTCAATAAAATGTTAAAAAACAACATTGGAAAAATAAAATATTTTTATCACATATACAAATATTATATTATTTTAAATTAAAAAACTCTATCCATCTCTTATTGCATCAAATGGGAAATGAAACTATTATTCATGTGTATGTTGGAATACTCCCTTTTGAATTGATGTAATTAATTTTCGATCACCGCCTCTCACGGATAGTTATATTGAAATATTTAATCTATCTCTATATATATATATATGATATTAATGGAATAATTATATTTTCTAAATGTGATATTTCAACTATTTTTATATTTTTCCATGAAAAAATTAAGACATCATCCATGTTTACCTGTGGCGTACCACATCCACAAAGCAATGTGATTCATTTTTCATCACCTCAAAACATAAACAAGGTATATATGTTTACATAAATGAAAAAAAATAAAAATATGATATTATTATAATTCATGAATCATAAAATAATATTAACCATCTCTTTGTAATGATTTTTAAAAAAAGAATTTTTACTCATGAGTAGATAAGACCTACCATCTCCATAATTGTATTTTAATTTTTTTCACAGCCATCATTGATGGTTTGAATAAAAATAATAACATATAATAAAAAGTAATGATTATTTATTTATTATTATTATATTATTATGTAAAAATTACCTATTTGTCAATGGTAAACATACTATTGTTGTTTTATAACTATGAAACAATAGTCCTACAAACATATGAAATGGACATAACTGATTTTGGAAATAAATAATCCATTGAATTAAATCAAATAAGTGGATTAATGATAAAATAATAAACCTATAAATTTTTTTCATTCAATAAATAATAGATTCATTTTTATTATATTGGATCTAATGGACATAATATGAATGTATTGACTCGAGGTAAAGGATCTCATCTGAATTTCCATTCATTAAGGAATATTTTAATGTTATGATCATAATTACATTAATATTTTTCATATACATTCCATTATACGTTTTTTTCGGGGTTCAGTCTCGAAACTCCCAACGGTTCTACATCTGATGGTGCATGCACCTGCTTTCCAAAGGCAGACATTCGTCGGGTGGTTTGGCCAGTGAATCTTAAAAACTCATATTGGTCGAGAGGATGGTAAGTCGAGATCATCGCACCCTTTTGGGGGGAATAATTGCATGTTCTTGGACTCTCATATAGATTTAAGACGTATTCATATGTTCGTGAATCATTGGTTTATACCCAAGCATAGTATCCACAGATTTCTCCTGGTTGGAAATGGTCAGCTGAATGCAGGGGTTTAGAATCATTTATCCCGAGGTTTACCATCCCTCATTGGATTAATGATCCTGAGGAACTGGAACACATTTAGGCGACACTAGGAGTGCCCCGGTGAACCAATGTGAGGATAGTCGGATCGACCGGTTGTTGGGCTTGAAGCTCTTGGAGGCTTCCTACATACCCTGCCTAGGAGACAGGGATCAAAGTCCACGTAGTTCGGATTAGTGTGGGGCTTACGCTCTAAGGCAGCCCAAGATGTTGATTGGGGCTTACACTCAACGGAGGCCCAAGATGTTGGTAAACCGATGTGAAAGGCGGTTTGAATGACCCGGTATTGGGCTTGAACCTTGGAGGGGCTTCCTATGCACCCTGCCTAGGAAACAGGGATCAAATTCCACGTAGTTCAGATAGTGCGGGGCTTATGCTCTAAGGAAGCCCAAGATGTGGATTGGGGCGTACACTCTGGGGGGGGCAAGATGTTGGTAAATAGATGTGAAAGAGGGTCAGAATGACCTGTTATTGGGATTGAACCTCGGAGAGGCTTCCTACGTACCCCACCGAGGATAGAGGGATCAAATTCGACGTAGTTCGGATTAGTGTGGGGCTTAAGCTCTGAGGAAACCCAGGATGTGGATTGGGGCATACACTCTAAGGAGGCCCCGGTTAATGGATTAGGGCTTACACTCTGAGGATGCCCAAAAGAGGATTTCATGGTCGATGCTTACTCTAAGCTCATGTGATTCATTTTCAGTGTAAGAAACAAGAGCAGCAGGGACTGGAGGATGAAGTCGTGAAAGGTGCGTCTGTGAGAAGTGGAGTGGGGCCTACGCATGAGGGTGGTCCATAGTGTGGATTGGGGATTACACTCTGAGGATGACCATGGTAATGTATTGGGGCTTACACTCTAAGGAGTCCCATAATGTGGATTGGGGATTACACTATGAGGAGGCCCATGGTAATGGATTGTGGCTTACACTCTATGAAGGCCCATGGTAATGGATTGGGGCTTACACTCTGAGGAGGCCCATGATGTCAAAGTGCAGAGGGAGAGGGAAAGGGGGTGCTTCTGTGCCCATATCGTCTCACGCAGTGCATTAGGGCTCCCTACTGATGGGTATTTTACTATCCCCAGGAAGCCTTTAACAATTGGAGAGGCATAAAGGGGATTCCCGAGCTCAGACTCCACATTACCGTGGGAATGTGAACCCAGTAATGCTTCGGCTATCAGCTCAAGGGTCAAGGAAACCCCTTCACCTCTATTTACCATGGTTATGTGAACTGAAATAGCGTTATGGTTTTCATGAGGGTTACACCGCACGGTTCTGGTGGCTTTGGTGGAGGCCTCGGCTCGGGGCCGATGAATAGACTAATGAGGGAGTCATGGAGGATCGGAAGGATTTTATCTGGCTTGGGGAACTGGAACTCCGTAGGTTTTGGGAGGCCACCCATGGGTAAGGATGGTGGCACCCCTCACGTAGGGAAGTGCTACGCGGCTGGGGAGGCCGTCCGCGAACTGGGGTGCTCTGTAGACAGAGAGGCCATCTGCGAACCAGGGGGGTTCGTGGATCGATTGGAATTCTGCAAACCAGGGTGGTTCGCGGCTTTGGGTTTGGTCCGAGAACCAGGGTTCTTCGCGAATGGTTCCACACGAGCAGCGGCGGACAAGGGCGATGCCAGTCAGGGGTTTGTTGGTTGAGTCTTCGCCTACATAGGAGGGTGCTACGCGGTGCGACGGATCGGAAAAGGGGCATAAACTCCTTGGTCCACATGGAGTGGATCTGCGAGGAGGGTCTTTGGTTTGCGATTTCACCTTATATGATATTTTAAGTTCACGGTTCACCAAATTATTATGCATTTTCAGTTCCTTATCAATTCATTCCCAGGTTTATACCTGGTGTAGTTCGCGAACTTGGAACTTCGTTGTTTTGCAAAATCCTAATCCTTCCTTCGAAATTCTTCCACCCGAGTCTAACTGATATCCTCTGAATCCTCTTCCTCTGAATCCAAATCCGAAATCCATTTTCCTCCCCCCCTCGGTCTCCATTTAGAGAGTGGGGAATAGATGTGTATGTGGTCATGTGACACCTTTTGTGGAGGCCCATGATTGAAAACCCAGTTTATGGCTGACTTGGTCAATATTTAATTCACGGTCGACATTGAGAGCTTCCCCCCCCCCCCCCCGTCCCCGCGAACTAAACTCAGGCGGTGCTTCACGGCCACGGAGGGTTCTGCCTCTATTTCGCGAACGGAAGTGTTTACGACTTGAACTGGTCGACGCGGTCCACGGGTGGGGTGATCTGGAATGGTGGACCAGGTTGGAACCTGTCCTGCTTCACAACCGCAGAGGATCTCTGACTCAATTTCATGAACAATGATGGTTCGCGGCAGGGGTGTTTCGCGGGGCCTTGCCACGTCGTGTTTTCATGGGACTGGTGCGCAGAACAATCCTTCTTGTTTCCCTTCATTGAATTTTCTCAATTTCTTCCCCAATTATTTTGTGTGATTTGGGTTGAATCTCTTTTTAGAATTTCTCAAGACCCTACAAATTCTCCCCATCAGAATGGGGTCTGATTGGAACAAAGAGGAGGACATTCCGATGCAAAGAGGTCCTAAAATTGAGATGGTTTCCGGATGGGATGTGAACCTAGTAGGGGACCATGCCTATAAATACGGGGGGCCCTTCATATTCCTTTTACTGAATTCATTGAAAATCCAGAACACCCTCACCTCTGTGCGCTCGTTCTATTACAAAGATCTTCATCCTCGAACCGTCTGCCACTTCTACGAACCATTCCACCTTCGCGATCTCCTTCACCCATGAACAATTTCCCCAACTACGAACAATTACCCATAATTATTTAAAATATAAGTTATGATGGGTTGCGGAGGAACGAGCTTCTTGGTTTTGGTGCTCCGCGGTTTTGATGATCCGCGGACTAAAATCTCTTGAACTTTAAATGTTTCTATGTCTTCTGAACTCAATCACATAAATTCGGGATTTAAATTCTGTGGAGAAACTTGGTTCTCAGTTTCCTGGCCAATGCTCCGCGGGGCAGGGTTTCACGGACTGCTTTCTCGAAGGGCCGGTTCGTGGGATGCTTTCATTGGGAACCATCTTTCGAGGAATCATTTGGGACATTTCTTATGAAGGCTCCTCAACTAGTCCTCATTCATATATATGGTATTTTTTCCAGATTTCTATTCCGGACTAACCGATTGTTGGCTCTCTCCATGCTGGGAGAAGAGATGGTTCCCCCTCATTCTGCACCGAGTCCTGCTGCTGAGCCGCTGCCAATTGGTTCAGGGATACATTTATCTATGATTCGCAGAGCGTAGAACATCCATGAGGACCCTAGTCGGCCCATCATTCTTGAAAAAGGATCCTTGAAATACTTTCTCCCTCCTGAGCTCCTGGATTATCCACTATCAAATCGACTTACACTTCATAGATTTTGCCTTCAAGACAATGTCCCTATTCCCCCCACTTTCATAGGTCTTCCTTCTCCTTTCATGGAGGCATCATCCATGTTTATTCAGGTGAACCTTACCAAATCCGAGGAGATGGTTTCTGACTCTGACCAGAAAGACGCTTTCATTTTGAGGGGCTCTGTTTGGACCCAAAGTGATCATCACGCCCGAAACTTTTCTCAGGAATCCGTCTTCAAGAGTTACCCTTATATTATCAACCTTTCTCGAGTAGGTCCCGATGCGGGGTGTATTCATAGGTGGGATCTTCGATCTGGCAGGCTCTTCTCAAATGAATGGGCTTGGGCTTTCTGGGACCATCATCCCTGCTGGGAGTTTCCTGAATCACTGGAAGCAGTCCATTTATACTCCATAGTGTGGGCCTCCCAATTTTCTATTTACCCACCTTCCTTGGTCCTGCCAGACCTACTCAGATGCTGGTGTCCATGCACAAATTCATTCCACCTTGCCCATGGTGAAGTTGGTATTAATCATTGGGATATACATCGATTGGGAGGACTCCCGATTATCGGTGAAATGTATAATGAATTTCGGCCTTCTCCTAACGCTTGGGATGACGTCGTACAAGTGTATTTATTGGTGAGGGATATGGCGGATATGGCGGAGAAGTCACTAGGTCAGGTGTTGTGTGCCTGCTCTCTTATTCCCTATAGTACCTGGATAGGGTTATTTATGAACACCACTGGTCATGTGTTGAAGATCAAGCACCCCAGGGCTAATCCTTATCAATAGTCAGGATCCTCCCCATGTTCCTACTGGGCAGTTCTGGAGGCGGGTGACTACATTTCATGGGGTTATGAGGCATGCCCCAGTGTGCCGCATGTGCTCCGGCTGGCAGTTTTGTTTTCTATGTTCCTGAGAGAGTGGATATTACCTTCTCAGGATATTAATCCCAGTGTCAGGGCTTGCACCCTGATGATTGAAGTTGAGCTGTCAGAGGGCCGCCTGGTGAATTTGGTTATGCCCACATTGGCTCGCATTTATGAACTTCTGGGTCACATGGAGAAGGGCGGTTCACCCTTCCGTCTGAGTGAGCCATTTATATTTTTGTATGACTGGGAAGGAGATCATTTTCGCTTCTATGAGTATCGTCACAACACATTCATCCCTCTTCCTACCTTTCGACCTACCCTACTTGATATAGCTGGAGTTAGCTTGAAACCCCTCCTCTTTGGTGAAGTCCTCGAGCTTCTGAGTGACATCTCACAGTTTGATTTCACTCCCTACCCCACCCCTTCTAGCATCTTGGTCAACAAACACTAAGCGATCCTGGAGGACTGTTCTTACATAATCTCTCTGCAGGACAGATTTCTGTCTGCATGAATTGACGAGGTTTCTCTCTGTGAGATGTATGTACTGTATCATTTTTCTTGCCAGTTTGGGTGCATGCAGGTCCATGTTTCCCTTCCCCCTCCTCAGGCTTGAGTACTACACCTAGCCATAATTCATCAATGGTGGCTAATTCTAATGCGGGTGGGATCACACACAAGAATTCCCCGGCCTGTCGTGGGGGCGGTTGCCGGCCACTCCCTAGAGTATGCAAAAACGTGGGCAAAACACTATTCTGATGGGATCCTAGGGAATTCCATTCGATATGTTCCCAAATTAGGAGGTACTGAAGCTGTCCCATCTACCGCACCTTCCCCATCATCTCTAAAGGTTGATCAAATGATTGCTCATTGATCAAAGCGTCTTAAGGGTTTTTCCTCTCCCAGTCCTGCGGTGGTCGAAGATCCAGCGTGTTCATCCTTATTGGAAGTGGATGAGGAAAACCCTGTGGTTTCGGGTCCCAGTGAGACAATTCCGGATGTTTCACCAGTTGATACTAGGATTAGAAAATTGATCCCCAAGCTTGAACCTGGGTTATGGGCCTCGAGCTATCCATCTTTGGAAACGACTTATAGCGATCACATCCCTACGCCAGTTGCAATGCCAGATTTCGTCCACGTGCTATCCAGAAAGGATACAAAAGATCTTCATGTCATGGCAGACCAACAGGCGGTGCACAGGTGGTCCTGGCCTTGAATTTGAGAGATCGTTGTCGAAACCCCTCTTTCTGAGATGGAAACTAAGACTGAATCACTTCGGCATCTCTTCCTGGGTTAGGGGTCGGGCGGCTTTGAATTTCGGCAGTTCCATTCTCTTGCTTTCCAAGTTGTCATGGATCGTGAGGAAGCTGCTACTAGTGAATGCAAACTTTCTCACTTCGCTGATGCTCATTTCGGGACCCGTGCCCTAGAGGAAGCCATGATTCAGCTCCATCAGCTGATGGCATAGGAGGTGACCTCTCGAGATCAAGTGGTTTCCCGATCTTCAGAGTAGCATGAATGTGAAGAACGGGAAGCGATGCTGAGGAATCAGTTGTCGTCTGTGACCAGTCATCTTGATGTCACCAGAAAAGGGATCAACGTTCTCCAAACCACAGTAGAGCATACTTGTCTGGTGGCTGAGGTCGAAGCTAGGTAGAAGGACGTGTTGGAACAGTCTGGCAATGGCCTCCACTGCACGGTCACTAATCTGGTGGAGAGAGAAATCCAAGCTCCTTTGTAACTGTTAGAGCCATTCCTGAATACTTTGTTCTATCTCTTCAGTTGCTGTGAGGAAGAGGCCCCATCTTGGGGAAGCCCTCCCCTTTTTTCAACGAAATACAATCTGCATCGATTACTTTCCCCCTCTTTTTTGAATTTGGTTATTACTGGATCAATTATTTCTTGAGTAACAACATACTGAATCAGAACTGACCATATTTCAGGAAAATGATATCAAGCCCTAAATTTTTTCCAGGGCCATGGGATCCAGTGAGCATAGTCCGACTATTGATAGGGTTTTATATAAAAACAATACACACCTTTTTTCTTTTCTTTTAATGCACTGATTTTTCTTGGGCCCATTTGGCGTGAACCTAGTTGGTATGGCCCGACATTTTCTTAGGTCTCCCTTTTCAAGTTTTCGGCCTAACATGCATTGTGCCTCTTTTTGTGAGTGGTTTACAGTCCCACCGACAAGACTATCATTATTGATATTTTAGGTCGAACAAATTTGACCAGATATGATGGGGCAAGGGCCCCAATGTGGTTTGGTTGATTAAAATATGTCTTAATACTCTTCGGATGCACATGGGGGAATTTTTAAATTTGAAAGACATGCATGGCATGTCCCAAGGCATGGGAGATGCATCGGCGTACAATGCTAGGAAGAACATCACCTAAGGAGATCATTCAATTGGTATATGGTCCAGGGGCGAACAATGTGCAGAGCCGCTGAGGGCATGGTATGAATAGTCATGAAAAGGTGTATTTAAGTCAATGACTATCCATTTTTGATGGCCACGGGGCTTCATGGAAGTACGGCTCATGGAAACCATGTGGGTGGCTTGGAAATTTATGAAAACCACCAGGGGTGGCTCAGAAGGGGATTGTGACATCTAAATGGGTTTTGAGAACATTAGTACTAATCATAAGCATGGTCAGGAGACCACTTTCCCACGCATTTAGTTAGCGTAAGAGATTGTTGAGTCTTGGCACAGTTTAAAGTCTTGCAGCTGGGACATCATTTAAAATGGAATGACTTCTCCTGGTTATCAGTAATCTTGTCAAACACATTCTACCATATTCATCCAGGGTTGTGAAAGAGGATGGTAAGATGTAGCTCAGAGGGTTTCCGAATCCCTGGATATACATGGGGGCTCAGGGGCCAAGAGGTGTATGGATAGAAGCATTGCCTAAAGAAATCTTGCCTTTGGTTCATGGGCTAGTGGCTATCAATATGCAGATCCTCTGAGGGCATGGCATGCATAGTCATGCAATGGTTTCCTTAGGACAATTATTTTATTCCCCCCATAGCCAAGAAACTTCAAGGAAGTTGAGATTTGGGACCACCAGTGGTGGCTTATGAGAGTTCGGCTTTTTCATAGTGTAGCGTATGGTTTATGATAGGAGGTTGCCTAGATATGGGGGAAACAACTAGAATAAACTTCCTGAGAATTTGTGAAGTAATCACTTCGCACGCGAGTGTGATACGGTGACTTTTTTCGGTTTGACCTATGTACTGAAGGACAAAGAAAAGCCTATGTTCCTAACTAAACCCATGGTGGGTATGACCGTGAAGATTAGCATCATTTGGTAAGGACGAAGAGAATTATCAAAGGATGATGTGAAGTTTCACATCATGCAGTGAGAAAGAGGTGCATTTTTCATTCCTTTTCCAATGCTGTGTAGTTTAATGTCATGCAGTAAGGACGATTGATCGTGATGTTTAACGTCATGCGGTAAGGATGTAGTTAAAACGACTGCTCTTGATTAGGATTTAACTGGGCCCAAGTATCCTGCCATGACCAACATGTGGAGGGGGCTGATGGTGTAAATCATGGTTCTGGGGCTTCATGGATCAGGAGAGATGATATGGGGGCTCGGAGGCTGGAAGGCGTACGAACCTAGGAAGAGTGTCGCCAGAGGAAATATTTCCTTTGGTGGATGAGCCAGATCATACCATTATGCAGAGCCATATAGGGCACGGTATGCATATTTGTACAAAGGTGTCCCCCAGGTCGATGAATTTCCACTTCTAATGACCATGAATTGTTATGAAGATCCGCAATTATCTGGGCCAGGAAGTCTGTCATCAGGGAAGGATGTCTGAACATGTTGGGCCTACTTGGCCCTGGATGCCGTTAAATATTATACATTAACCTGCGTTGATTTACATTGTGCATGGGGGTGTACCTTTACTCCATGTATTTTAACGCAGTGTGGTAAGGATGAGGTACTCGATGTTTAGCAGTCATAGAGCTCGGACCATTCAGTGACTATTGTTGCGGTCACTCGAAGGATAACTGGGTCAACATGTTCTGATTTACTCGGAACAAGGTGGGGGATGAAAGTTGTAAACTGCTACTTTGAGTTTTCCCGGATCAGGAGGTGTGGTGTCGGGGCTCTGAGGCCGGTAAACGTACGAAGCTAGGAAGAGTACTACCCGAGGAAATCTTGCCATTGATGGACAAGCCAGGGTTTATCATTATGCAGAACCGTTGAGGGAATGGTATATATAGTCGTACAAAGGTGTCCCCAGGTTGATAAAATTCCACAACTGATGGCCATCATTGATTATGAGATTCCGCGATTTCTCAAAGTGTAGAGATCGGCATGTGGGGATAATGGTGTCTGGGAATACAAGAAACATCTTCACTGCAATATTCCGTTGATTCAAAGTAGCCTAGTCCTAGCTTGATGTTCGTTGATGCAGGTCGCTATGTGAACCACCGAAGGACACATATTCAAGCTAGATAAGGATACCCTGGTAACTCTTTGATGTGAAAATGGGAATGAACTTGTAAACCACTGCTCCATAATTTTTTTGGATCGGGGGATGTGATACGGGGGTTCTGGGTATATGCTCTGTTGGAGTAGACCTTGTACACAACATATGGTCCCTCAAACTTAGGTTCGAGCATTAGAGGCTTCTTACTGGGTATAATTGGGGTCCGGAGGACCATAACTAACACTCATTCCATGAATGTCCGAAGGAGAACCTTTTTGTTGAAGGCTCACGTGATCTGGTTCTGGTATACTTCCAGATGGTGCAAGGTGTGAAATCTCTTCTCGTCTAGCTGTTACAATTCACCTAGCCACTTTTCTAACTACTCATAATTAGATAATTGATCACAGATGGAAACACAGAGTGAGGGAAAATGGGGTTCAATGGGCAGGACCGTCTCGGTGCCATATACCAATGAGTACGTGGTAGCCCGAGTAGCGGTGCCGATTATGGTTCGATAAGACCACAACGAATGAAGGAGTTTATATGGACATGACTTCTTGTCTTTGACCAACATTTTCCGGAGAATGTTGTACATGGTCCTGTTGAAATCCTCTATCGGTCCGTTGGCTGTTTCATGGTAGCGGGATGAGTGGTTCTCTTTGATACCATACTCGTGTTATAGTTTCTCCAATTCAGTAGAGTAGAAGTTGGTGTCATTGTCCATTAGTATGGTATGAGGTACACCAAATATGGTGATGATATTGGTCATCACAAAGCTGACAATATTTATTGCCCCAACTTCTTTGAGGGGTATGGCTTCTCCCCTTTTGGAAAAGAATTCAGTTGTCATGAGGATATACTTCATCTTTTTGGTTGTGGCGGGATAATTTGGTCCCACAACGTCCATTCCCCCGATAGAAAATGACCAAGAGTACTAGGCATGATGAAGTATCTCCAGGGGTTGGTGTATGAAGTTGGCATGAATCTATCATGAGTGGATTTTTGCAGTAAAATGTTGGCAATCTCGTGCAACTGTGGGCCAATAGTACCCAAGCCTCCGAACCTGATGGGAATGCTTGGTCCCTGGTTGATGTGCTCCACACGGTCTAGCATTCACTTCATTCATGATGGTGGTGGTTTCCACTCTGTCAATGCATCTGAGGAGAACTCTGTCGCGGCCTCATTTGTAGTGGACCTCTTGCTGAGATGCGCGGCCATATAGGAAAAAGTTGATTGCCCTTCTCCATATTTTCTCTCGTTCATCCCTGTCTGATAGAAGTTATCCACATTGAAGTTAGTTTTCATTGGGGGGCCATCCTGCCGGTGATAGGAGCATATGGATTGGGGACAGGACTGACTTCATGGATTTCATTCGTCTTGGTCTGAACAAATGGAAATATCATTCGACGGTGAGCAATACTGATAACTGTATTCTCTCGGCCTGGGTTTGCTAGGGTTGTGGCCATGTTGTCTAATGCATCATCCTGAGCATTCTGAGATGGGGGAATATAGGTCAATGTTGGTTCTATGGATAATTCCACCATTAACCCCTGGACATGGTAAAATAGGGGGATCACCTACAACTTTTTAATAGCATAGTCACCATTGACTTGCTTGATGAAAAGTTTCGAGTCACCTTTTACGATAAGGTGTTGTACTTGTGCTTGGAGTGAGAGTTACAAGACTACAATGAGAGATTGATATTCCACTTCATTATTTGTACATCCCTCTAACAGGAGGAAGGAATATGGCATGACTGCCTTTTCTAGGGGCACGAGGATTATCCCCAAACCCAATTTGTTGAATTTGGGATCCTCCATCCTCTTCTTGGTTGGGATTCAGGATGCACTATCGAAGTACATTTCCTATGCTGGGGCCTCCTCTTGAACTGAGAAGATGTCTTCATCAGGTTTCTCGACGTCTGGTGCAGTGGTTCCTGTAGAAGGGTTCTCTTAAAGAAATTTTTCTAATTCCTAACCCTTGATGGCTTTATGAGGCACAAACTAGATGTAAAACTGATTCCGGATGAATGCCCATCTTGATAGGCATCAGATTAGAATCAGGCTGCTGAGGATGTACTTGAGCGGGTTACTCCATGAGATCAAATGGATTTCATGATGCTTGAGATAATGTCCCAACTTTTGAAATGTGAAGACCAAGGCCAAACAGTTCTTTTCAATATTTTAGTATCGAGTCTCAGCATCAATCATTTTTTGGCTGAAGTAATATAGACTGTTTTCACTGCCCAAGTCATTCTTTTGTATGAGGAAGGCTCCCAGTGGTCACTCTAAGGATGTCACGTACAATATGAGAGGTCTTCCTTCAACCGGGGGAATGATCACTGGTGGGCTTAAAAGTTACTTCTTTAAGTTGTCGAATGCCTCTTGGAAGTCATCCATCCATTAGTACGTGACCCCCTTCTTCATTAACCTATTGAAGGGAAAACATTTTCCTACCAGGTTGGCTATGAACTACTTGATATAGGCAAGGTGTCCTTGGAATCCCCTCAACTTAGTGAGGTTGTGGGGTGGTGGCAGGACAAGGATATCCTTTGTCTTCTCAGGGTCAACTTCGATGCCACAATGGCATACGACGAAGCCAAGGAATTTCCCTGAGGTAAACCTAAAGGTGCATTTCAAGGGGTTCATCTTCAAGCTATGCTGTCGGAGCTTTTTGAAGACGGTCTCAAGGTCCAACAGGTGATCCGAGTGCTGTCTGGACATGACCACTAGGTCATCCTTGTAACATTCAACTAATTTCCCCAGTAACGGTTTAATGATCTGATGCATGGAACACTGATATGTGGCGCCAACATTCTTGATACTAACGGGAATTACCCTATAACAAAATAACCCTTGAGGGGCCTTGAAGGTAGTGTCTTATTCGTCTTCTCAGGCCATCATGATTGGGTTATAGACGTAATAGCCTCCCATGAAGGACAAAGCCTCATACCCGGCCGTTGCATCGATTATCAACTCGGTGATTGGAACCGGGAAGTCATCCTTCGGTCAATGCCGATTGAGATCTTTGAAATCAATATAGAAATGTATTTTTCCATTATTTTTCATGACGGGGATGATATTGGCCAACCATATGGGGTATTGGGCCTCCCGAATGAAGCCTTCATTAATGAGCTTACCGACTTCAGCCCTTATTTTGGCAGCATGTGAGGGAAGTGTCTTTCTGGCAGCCTATTTATAGCCTCGATGGACTTCTGGAGACCCTGGTGATGCATCTCTACTTCAAGATCGATTCCTGGCATTTCTGTATAATTCCAGGCAAAAACTTCTTGATGTTGCATCAGGAAGGAGGTATATATCTTGTTCTCCTTAGGGGACATGGTTGCACTGATGAGAGTAGGCCTTGGATCTTCATCGGTACCAAGGTTTATTTCCCTGAGCTCATCCAGCGTGGTAGAGATACCCTCCTCAAATGCGAGTGGTGCATCCCAGAGATCTTCCCCCTCTTCATCTCCCAAGTACCCATTTTCGTGATCCGACAGAGAGAGAGTTTCCGGTCTAAGCCTTCAAGGGTTTGAGGGAGACGCATTGTGGGAATCCCCGCTTGAGTATTCGTCCCTAAATTGAGGGTTGGCAGACGTTCTCGCATTTTCGTGCTCAACCATCGTGGCTGAAGTCATGAGGACATCCGAGTACGTGTCTGTACATGAACTCCTACTCTCAACATGGTTGATGGCTAGGACATAATCTCTTCCAAGATTCCTGATGGGGTCATCAGCAACCATTCCCAAGCCAGTTGGAGCGGGGATCCATTCGACACCATCGTCCAAAGTCTTCATTTTCTTTTGAACATAGAACCCGGCGTCAATGTAATGTGACTTGGAGAGCTCTAAAGGGGCCTTTTCGGCATCCAATGTTCCACTTTGTCCGTTGACACAATACTTGATACACTGGTGGTAGGATGAACGAACAACCATGTTCTTATGAAGCCACAACCTTCCAAGTATGGAATTGAATGGTATGCTCTTCCAAACCACCAAGAATTCCGTTTAGGCTACCAATCCACAAAAATGGGTCTTTATCTTGATTTCTCCCATTGGTTTCTGCTCACTCTTGTTTTAACCCAACATAGTTGTGGCCGAGAGCATTTGGTCGTCCTCATTGTAGCCCAACATACACAGTGTCTGTAGGGGAAGGAGGTTAACTCCCGACCCATTGTCTATAAATACATTCTGGATCTCAATACCATTCATTGTGACAGATACATATAGCAGTATGATGTGTCCTTGCATGACGACATCTTAATCCTGATCGGTGAAGGAAATCACTGCATTGCATTCAGTAGTGTCAGTCTCCGTCTGGTAAATTTCGGCGGCGGCTACCTCGGCTTGAAACACATGGGGGCAGATCAAAGCTCTTTTAAGAGCCTCCCTGATGTCTGTTGATAGACTTAGGGCATAAAGGATTGATATCATGTCTGGTATCAATGCCATCTACTTAAGGATATCGTATTTCTGCTCCAGCAGCCGACGCTTCTCCATTGACAGGAGAGTCTTGGCATGTGTTTTAGGGGATGGGTCATTTGATGAGGAGGGACTGTCTGTGGGGTCGGATATCGATGGTGCTTCCACGTTTTGAGTACATGGCCCGACCGGTCTGTTTGTACGCACTAGGTGGCTGGACACTTGCTCCTCCTTTACTGGGTATCGCAGAACAATGGGGCCAGAGAGGCCACTTGTGGACATGGAGGGGCATTCATTCTCCTGCTAAGTCTGTTTAAAGTCTCTCCCATATGTTTCCGCAATATTAACGGTTTGGTTAGGGGTCGAATCGTAGTGTTGGTTTCGGATGAGGCTGTGCCTCCCCTGGTATCCCCTACCTCTGTGGTTCCTCCTCCCGGTTCCTCGTGCAGGGAACTTGGGTTCGTAACCATACACTTCATTAGGGAATGATCCCATAATATGGAAGACTTTAATAGAACCAGAGATTGGCTCTTCATCCTCTGACAGGTCAACCTGGTCGGTTGTCCCTGTTGGTTCCGTTTGGGGGGTTGGTGCCCTTGGGTCCAAATTCGAGGGAATATAATCTACCATGGTCAGGACTAACATTGGCTTTGTCTTGGATTACTCCACTTGAGATTGCTTCCTCCTTTCTCGATTATTCCTGGATGACCAACTCGTGGAGGTTTGTGAGGTCAATACTGTCGGCTCTGCAGCTTCAGGGGTTGTTGGTGGCAACACCAGCTACTGTAGTTGAGCTCAGAGTATTCCATGGGCTCAGTTTATAGTCTTCAAAGTCATCCTGTTTTCAAATTTCTCCCCTTTCTTGCTGGTGAGTTTCTTCCACCCCTCCTCTTTTTTGGAGTCGGTGGTAGAGAAACATGCCACATGTGTTGGGGGTGGTCCCAGCTCAACCTGTCCATAGTCTACCATCCTCTGCAAGAGGTCTTTTAAGAAGATGCATTCTCGGATACTGTGACCCAACATCCGATGGTAGGGGAAGTAATCTGGCCTATCATCGTGGTTTACCTTTTCCGGATTCCTCGGCTCCAGATGGTGGAGCAATTTGCAGTTCATGGATGAAATGAATTAGCCGCTGACTTGATCATCTTGGAATGAGCATACTTTTTTTCATCGTTCCTCATACTGATTCAACTTCGGTCCTTGCTGATAATCCCGATAGGCAGAGGTGGCCACTGATATGTAGGAGGCCCTTGATGATTTGGTGGAGGCCTAAGCAGTGGATCGGGCACAGTGGATGACTTTATTGTGACAGTGGACACTTTAGCTCTAGGGACTCTTATCGAAGGATCCAGTGAGGCTATTCGATATTCGAATTAGTCCACTATTGGGAGTCCTCAATTCTATGGCCAATGGCCGAGAGACGGCGGAATCCAGTGGTGCACTCCACTGGTATGAGAGGTGTTCACAACTCATCTTGAAGATTATCATTTCATATGGCTAGCATCTCATCTTAAGTAACTATTCTATTCAAGGAATAGGTCAGTCCTTTCCATATGGCAATGAAATATAAGACCCTCTCATTCTCTCTCTGCTTGTAGATCATGAGATTGCTGACTGTTGTCTTAGGAAAAATTGAGATGAAGCAGAATAGGAACTGCTGTCGAAGGTCTTCCCATCTTTTGATTTACTGGGCTGGCAGACTCGTATACCAAATGTAGGCAGATCCTTGCAGGGTCCGTACGAAGCATCTGAGTTTCACTACTTCCCGTTGTTCCGGAGTCCCCATCACTAGGTTTCAATAGGATGTGTAGTGCATTAAATGTTGTTCCGGATCACCTGACCCATTGATGTTAGGGAATACAGGGCTCCCAAAATTAGGTGGAGGTGGTGTTTTGGTCACCCAATAAGGGTAGGGTTTCCACTATGGCTATATCGGAGCGTGTCTCCCTTCCATTGCTTCCAATCGAGCTGTTAGTGCCTCGATGGTGTTGGGGAGACCCTGGTTTACATCCTGTTGGGCCCAGTCCTGGGCAGGTGTAGCCTAAGGAATTGCCTGAGGATCTGGATTGGCCGGTACCATGGGTGAGTGTACCGTTTATGTTACCATCAGTGGGTTTAGGTGTACTCACTCTGGTTTCTTCTTGAGTCGAGGGAAGTCTTGGTATTAATCCAAATCTATGCTTAGGTAGTTGGACGGGCCGGGCGCCTCGTTGGACGGTATCCCTGACCATGAATCATTTTGTGGGGAAAACCTTAGCCTTTGAGGTTCACTTCCTGGGAGTGCATGATGCAGTTACTCCTGGGACACACATTCAATAAGGCGGTTCCTCTGGAGTAGCTCATTGTTAACCTGCCACAATTATTTCATCTCCTCTTCCTGTTGAGCGAATCTCTCTATGAGCATGATTGGATCATTTTTTTCGAGACAAGGAGGCGGGTTAAGGGTAACCAGTCCATTATTCTTATCCTAGTTGGAAGCTCTCTGGGTAGGCGGAGGAGGGTCAGCTGGAAGGATGACCATATTTAGGGCGGCCCTCTGGTTCAAGGTTTTAAACCTGGTGGTTCGTTGTGACTCACAGCCTTACCGGAACAATCGTCTTCTGATCCATCTAGATGTGCATTTTCCTCGGTGTCACCAATGAGGATAGCCTCTACGGAATTGATGAATTCATATCACGGGGTGGAGGGGATGTCATCCTCCATATGGGAAGATGATCTCCCGCATCTTCTGCTGGCCTTCCCTTTTGTGTCTTGATATTTCCTTAGGACTACATGACAAAGGGTGACGCATATAGTTCTTTGATGCGACCTTATAGTGCGCCTTACTCTCGGAGGGGATGATGATTCAAATGAAGGGATAGGACGGGAACCTCCTCTTCTGATTGTCCTCCCTAAATGAGAGAGTACTGATTCTCGTGTGGGAGGTTGTTGTTGAGGGGGTAATAATGCCCCCAGCCCTGAGGGATGGGGTTGGCTTCGTCCCTTGAACATTGAGTCTCTTCCAGGTTTTATTGGTCTTACGGGGGAATTTGTTGTTAAAAATGCACCCAGCCCGGCAAGCTGGGGTTGAACCTAGATTTCGGTAGTGGCTACTACTATCGCGAACTTCCTGATCTCATGTAACCCCATTCGGGGGTGAAATGGGTTTGGTGTCGAGTTCGTCTGTGAATCAATCCCTTCTAGGGAGGCAATCCAATATCGCTGATTGGCCTCTCATAGGTGAGAGGCATGTTGTATGCTCTCAGTGGCCTGATTCAGAGGTTCTTGAATGGTTGTTCCCATCGGGCATGATGCTTTTGGGACTTACTCATGTCCTCACTCTATTGGGTGTGTTGCCTAACCTGAACAGGGAGACCACTTGATTGCCGTCTTGACGTGATGACTTTTGAAGACACCATACCGAATGGGTTCTTCTGGTCAGAGAGCGGAGTGAAATGCAGAGCTCCATGTTCTCCCCATCCCCTGATATGGACTCTTGTCAGTGCGTCACCGATGAGGTGGCAAAGATGGTGCAGCGCACAGAGGGAGGCTATCTCCATGTTTCTTTTATGCCTCTCGGGTCGCTGTTGCCATACTAAAGGAAGAGCTTCCAGGTTGATGTGACGCAAGAGGTCCCCTATTTTCTTGACGTGGTTTACATACCCATCGTAGGGTAGGAAGATTGATTTTAGTCATCGAAGGGTTGTCCAAATATTATAGTGGATGTCGTGCACACATTCCTCCGACAACTCTCTGGGTATGTTGAACTGAGAGGTGGTAGTATGCCAAAACATAACTAGTATATCATCTTCTGGATAGTCATTTCCTCAGGTGTAGCATATCGACATACTCCTCTGATAGTGACGCATCTACCTGATCAACCGAACTGAGATGCTTGCTGCCAATGTGGTTAGAGGCAGTGGGACTGGTAGGTGATAAATAATTATGTGGGCTATTCTGAGGTGGTTCAGAGGATGAACAAGGCCATGGACCATATCCTGATCGAAGAAGTATGACATTGAAGACTATCTAGGAATGTCACAATATTGATCTCATCCTTCTGAGTGCCTCGGCATACGAGGGCTTTTCAGTTCTTTATTTGGAAGGGGGTGGACCTTCCTGTCAATATGATATGTCATCGTGGGGAGGACCTCCTCAATGGCGGCCGTAATGGAAAGGACTACCATTAATAATTAATGTTTTACTGAATAGAGGACTTTTGCATTTCACACCCTGGGGAGGACCTCCATGGTGTGTCGTAGCAAGGGGAGGACCTTCTGGCTGCGTAGCGTCACTACGGGGAGGACCTTCGCAACAACTTCCATCATGGTGAGGATGACCATAATGGATTGAAATTCGATGTGCATCAGAGGGAGGGCCTTCATGACACACTGTGACAAGGGGAGGACCGTCTTGTTGCTTGGGCCAATGTGGGGAGGACCTTCGTAATGGCAGTAGTGGTGGCGAGGGCTACCATCACGGCTGTGGAAATGTTGAGGACTACAATTACTGTTGTCGCATGGAGAATAACTACGATATACATCCTGTGGAGGGCCTCCATAATGTACTGCAATGAGGGGAGGAACTTATCATTACGCGATGTCTTTACGTGGAGGACCTCCATTATCAGGGTGGAGAGGAATGCTACCGTGATCTTATTCCCGGATACGCAGAGTGTCATTGAAACATAACCCCTGGGGAGGACCTTCAGGGCATTAGACGACAAGGGGAGGGCCTTCTTGTCATGATGAGACGTCACTGCAAGTAGGGCCTCCGTAGTTATGACTATGATAGTGAGGACTACTAAAATAATCCATGTCCCCACTCCATGGACAGTGTTTGCAACATATACCCTGGGAAGGAACTTTAGGGTGGACCACAGCATGTGGAGATCCTTCTTGCCGCTCGATCTTCTCATCACGTGGAGGGTTTTGGTGACTCACATCAATAGAGGAGATCTTCTGATCATTCTTTTTATGCCCATAGGGGAGGCCCCCACAGGTACTCTAGGGAGGACCTTCAGAGTTGGTGGTAGTGACATTATGGGGAGGACCTTCGCAACTTCTACTTCCAATCCCAAAATATGGTAATGTATGGGCAGGCTTATGAGCATTTGATGTATTCCTAGTGGCGTCGGGAACCCCAAATTCCAATAGAGCGAAGTCATGAACTCCCTATTTATTTTCCAGCTACCTTCGGCGCGTTCGGGGCGCATTCTTGTGGGTAATAGGGACCATGTGCTATTGATAACGGCCTTCACCTTTGTGTCCCTGTATAATTGGGTCCTGTGATGCTGCCAAGATACGCCGACGAACATATTGACTTTTAGCAGAGATATATGCCTACTCTAGAGCATCCACCAAGATGGACAAGTGTTCCCCAGTTGGAACGAGTGAAGCTGATCGATCAGGTTGCCCTTGCATCACGGAATATGGTCGGCGGCACTCTTGGGAAGAATCAAGGTTGCAGATCTACTCCGAGGTGGATATCTTGTCTCTTAGATGAGTCCTGTCAATTGGAGAGATGTGATCACGAGCTCGAGTCCTTGCTGTTTCCACTGATGCAATTACATTCTAGAAAGTCTGCAAGATATGATCTGGGATTAACACCTACTCTTACATCATTTCCATGATATTTAGAGAGACATCATTGGCTGGAACGGGTATGAAGGCCCATTCCGGTATCAGATTAAGAATATCCTACTTCGGCCCTCTAGTGGTCAGTGGGTACTGACAATTCTACTGCGTCGGGGCAGCTGAACGAATCTTCCCTTATACCGGGATACGCCGGTTTATATATCCCTTTTACGACACATCGGGGTGGTGGAATTTAATTGCATCCGCAGGGAGATGGCCCTACATATATTGGTTTCCCACCGTATCGAGTCGGAGGAATTTTTTGGCGGGGATACTTGCCTGCCTATGAATCATCGCCACATCTAGGTGGGATGCTTTGTTGATCGCCACCATATCAGGATGGCGGGGTTTGGAAGAAACTACTAGAAGCTGGTCCTGCTTGTGCCAGGTCGCCACCACGTCAGGTTGGTGGGCTTCACGACCCTTGGCAGGGAGAGGTGCCTGCCTGGTAAGTGCTATCCTGTGTAAGGGATGGGCTTGATGAAGCTTGGCGGGGATGCGCGCCGGCTAGTATGATACCGCCATGACTGGATGGAAGGCTCGGAAGGAGCGAACATGTGTAAGTGCCTGTTTGTGGTATGTCTCCATTGCTGGGCAGCGGAACTCCTCCTTAGCGACCAGGGTGCTAACTGGTCCCTGATTGTATGTCTGCCGACCTCGTCGGGCAGTCCGAGGGGCCAGAGCTAAGGGAGCATGGGCCTGAATCCTCGGGGAGACATCCTCCTTGGCACGAGGATGTTGAATCGTGGTGTGACCATGATGATGTCTGTCAGCGGGGGCCATGGAGCGGAACCCTCGTTCTGTGGGGATGAAGTCATCAACGTCGACCTCATCTCACTCTCTATGATAAGGGAGGAACACATTGTCCCGTTCAGGGGATAGACTCTAAAAACAGTTTTAGTCAGAAACATGGGCTATCTGGATCTTCTTCCGTGGTCGCTGCATGGAAGGAGACCGATGAGTCTTGACAGATTAGAGGGCGTGCATGGCCGCCTCCACCATTGGGAGAGTACCATTCTCGTGGTACTCTCGAATCAGAGCGTCTGAGACCCAGCGATGAAGACGCTGGGTGGGTGACGAGGTCCTCCGTAGGTGAGGAAGTCCCATCATTACGTAGTTGGAAGCACACGCTTGTGTGTTCCATCATGATCCCATTGGATCAAAGGGAGTTTTGTGTGGTACCTATGAAATAATTTAACAAATACAAACAACAATCCCATCAAAGCAACCTCTCATGACCTCATGCATAATTAATGACCTTGCTTTTCCCTCATTGTGAGTAAATGGTGGAACATGGTGGGATTAGGTTAAATATGTCATGATTGGTTTATGATTCACGTCGGGTACATCATTTTTGTTTAGTGGTTTTGGTCTCGAAACACCCATCATGTCTACATCCAACGATGTGTGGACCTGCTTTCCAAAGGCAGGCATTCCCCAGGTGGTTTGTCCAACGAATCATAAGAACTCACATTGGCCGAGATGATGGGATGTCGGGCTCATCGCACCCTTTTGGGGGGAATTATTTCTTGTACCGGGACTCACTTATAGATTTAAGACGTATTCATATGTTCTTGAATCATTGGTTTATACCCAAGAATTGTATCCTCAGATTTCTCTTGTTTGGCAATGGTCACCTAAACGCAGGGGTTCAGAATCATTTATGCTAGAGGTTTACTGTAACTAATTGGATTAATGACCCCAATGAATCAGAACTCATTGAGGCGGCACTAGGAGTGGTGTGGGGAACTGATGTTAGGATAGTCGGATCAACAGGTTGTTGGTCTTGAACCTCTTGGAGGCTTCGTAAATTCCCTTCCTAGGAGACAGGGATCAAAGTCCACGTAGTTCGGATTGGTGCGGGTCTGACGCTCTAAGGTAGCCTAAGATGTGGATTGGGGATTACACTCTACGTAGGCCCAAGATGTTATTAAACCAACATGAAATGGGGTCAGAGTGACCCGTTATTGTTCTTGAACATTGGAGAGGCTTCTTACGTACCCCTCCTAGGAGACAGGGATCAACGTCCACGTAGTTCAGATTAGTACGGGGCTAAAGCTCATAGGCAGTCCAAGATGGGGATTGGGGCTTAGACTATGAGGAGGCCCATGGTAATGGATTGGGTCTTACACTCTGAGGAGACCCATAAGAGGATGTCATGGTCGATTCTTACACTAATCCCACATGATTCATGCTCGGTGTGAGAAATAAGAGCAGTAGGGACCGAAGGATCATGTCATGAATAGTGCGTCTGTGAGAAGTAGAGTTGGTCCTACGCATGAGGGCGGCCCATATTGTGGATTGGGGATTACACTCTGAGGAGGCCCACGGTAATGGATTGTTGATTACACTATGAGGAGGCCCATTTTTGGATTGGGTCTTACAATCTGAGGAGGACCATGGCATCAAAGAGTAGCGAGAGAGAGAAAGGGGGTGCTCCTATGGCCATGTCCTCTATTGCAGTGCCTGAGGGCTCCCTTCTGAAAGGTATTTTACTATCCTTGAGAAGCCCTTAACAAGTGGAGAGGCCGAAAGGGGATTCTCGAGCTCAGACCCCACATTACCATGGGAATGTGAACCTATGAATGCTTCGAGAATCTACTCAAGGGTCAGGGAAACCCCTTTACCTCTATTTACTATGGGTATGTGAACTCAAATGGTGCGATGGTGTGCTTGAGGGTTACAACACAGGGGTCCAGTGGCTCTGATAGAGGCCTCGGCCCGGGGCTGATGAATAGGCCAATGAGGGAGTCACGAAGGATCGGGCCGGATGGGAAGGATTTTATCTAGCATGGAAAACTGGAACTCCGTAGGTTTTGGGTGGCCACCCAAGTGTATGGGAGGTGGTTCCCATCATGTAGAGAAGTTCTACGTGGCTGGGGAGGCTGTCTGCAAACATGGGTGGTCCGCGGATAGAGAGGCCATCCGCGATCCAGGGGGGTTCACAGATCGATTGGCATTCTGCGAACCATGGTGCTTCATGGCTTCGGGTTCGATCCGCGAACCAGGGTTGTTCGCAGAGGGTTCCATGCGAGCAGCGGTGGCCAAGGGAGACGTCGAACGGGGGTTTTTCGGTTGATCCTTCTCCCAAGTAGGAGGGTGCTATGCGGTGCGATGGATTGGAAAAGGGTAATAAACTCCCTGGTCAATGGGGAGTGCATCCGCGGAGGGGCTATGGTTAGAGATTTCACTTTTTATTTTATTTTATATTCACAGTTCACCAAATTATTATGTGTTTCCCGTTCCTTATATGTTCATTCCTAGGGTTATACCATCTTTGGTTCATGAACATGGAACTTCGCTTTTTTTTCGAAATCCTATGCCTTCATTCGAAATCCTTCGACCCGAGTCTGACCGATCTCCTCTGAATCCTCTTCCTCAGAATCCGAAATCTAAAATCCCTTTTCCTTCCTCCTTGTTCTCCTTTTATAGAGTGGGAAAAGAGATGTATCTATGGTCACGCGGTACCTTTTGCGGAGGCCCATGACCAAAAAACCGGTTTACTGCTGACTTGGTAAATCCGTAATTCACGGTGGGAATTGAGTGCTTCTCCCCCCCCCCACAAACCGAACTCAGGGGGTGCTTCGCGAACGCGAAGGGTTCCACCTCCATTTCATGAATGACAGCAGATGCGTCTTGAACCGGTCAATGCGGTCCGCGGCTGGGGTGGTCTGGAATGGCGGACCGGGTTGGCGCTTGTCCTGCTTCCCAACGTTGGAGGATCTCCACCTCCATTTCACTAACGATGATGGTTCACGGAGGGCGTGCTTCGTGGGGCCTGGCCACTTCGCCTTTTCATGGGACCGGTCCGCGGACCGGTCCAGCTTGGTTCCCTTCATTGAATTTTCTCCATTCTTTTCACCAATTATTTTAGGGGATTTGGGTAGAATCTCCTTTGCAGATTTTTCATGACCATAAAATGTTATTTTATGAATAATTAATAAATCATGGTATTAAAAGTTATAATCCATATTATTTCATCCAAGGGTATTTTACATGAGAAAAATAAATGGTATGGTGTTTATTAAATCAATTTTATTTCATTTTGGTAATATCACTTCTTCAAGGATTATATTATATTATGGTTATGCACAAAAAAAGTATTTTTAGGATTTATTGTTTATTTAGGCTTTTTTATGTAATTTAAATTTTTACACATTATCCTTCCAATAATATATTCTCAATTTAAAGATATGATCTTTTTATTGGTTATTCATCCCAAATTCTCTTTCCTATAGAAAGACATTTATATTAGGCATCTGACATATTTTATGATGTGTATATACTTCCTGGTTTTATTTTTATATCATAAATCTAATTATATACTTGATATTTAATGTTTAATTTATTTTTATAGATTCATGTTGATTACTATTCAGAAGATACTAATGTTTTAATGGGTTTATTATTAAATCCCATTTTATGCATGCCATTTAATGATTGAATTTCCATTGATAAAACTATATGATCCTTCTATAAAAATAATATCTCATTAATCTTATCCTATATATATATATATTATGTTTATCTGCCATTTTATATATTTTACACTGAAATGGTTAGAATTTTTTTTTTAAATGATGATAAAATTAATGCTATTTTTGTTATAAAACCTTTTTCTTTAAAATCCATCTATTCTAAAATGGACTCGGTAATTTTATTGAATATAAATAAAATATTTTTTAAATTCATGGTTTTATATTTTTTATGTTTTTAGAAATATTCCAAAATATTATGATTTTAATTTTCTTAATGCGGTATTTATAAAAGATGTTGTGAAAAAAAAATTAAAAATTTGTGACATCAAGGTAATTTCCAACTATCAAGAATACAAAATTATTTGAATATTATTTTATTAGTTTCAATCACTCATTTGAAATAATATTTTTCCATTATATTATGATGATGTTTATTTTGTAAAGTCATTTTCAATGTGTAATGTCTATTTCCCTAATGAATGTATTTTTTGATATTTTAATTTTATTTGTATTCATAAAAACCACAAAATATGATCATACATATTCTACATTTTGGAGACTTTGAAATTTTACCATCATTATTACTTAATTGGATTAATTATGGTTTTTTCAAATATATGACCATTGAATACATTTCTGTTACATTTTTAAATGATTATATATAAGAATGATTTTTTTTGTTATGATGAAAAACGAATGAGTTCATGTGTTCTTATTATGTTAAGGTTCGTGGATATTATTTATGATGTTACGTGACTGTAATACATCTCATTATAATGGTTAATCCTATTATATCACTCCAATTCACTATGTGATATGGTTGAGTAAACTATTTATAAGTTTTTTCTAAGAGATTTTTGAGAATTACATTATATATTATTAAATTTGAAAAAGTGGTTTTATGAGTGATATAAAAATTTTGTTCCAATTTACCATCTTGTTTTGTTTATTATTACACCATGTTATAATAAATCCATCCTTTAAGGATATTTTTCAAATGTCTCATTATTTTTTATTATAAAAATAGAGTAGTATGATAAATAATCATTCCATGTCAATGAATTATTATCCATGTTTGGTGGGTACGATTTCTCTTTTATTATTCTCATGTAATTTCATTATTCCATCACACACTTATTCACATATTATTACCATTGATGACAATATATTTATATTTCTAGTGATTACCACTAGTGAGTGTCTGAACTAAATAGTCTTATGTTTATATTTTTTATAGGTTGTAAAAGATGATATTTAAATAATTTTGTATAGAAAGGTATCATGTTTTATGAATTTTTTTGGAGATAATGAAGAATATATTTGAAAAAATATAATATGGTTATAGTTTGAAAAATACTAATCAGAAGAACTGTGTATTGTTATGTAATATTTTTTCTTCATTATTTGAAATGATAATCCTAATTGTTATTTTGGTATATATATGATTAGATGTTTCCATTTCATGGTGTTAATCATGTGTACTTGATATTTTCTCATGTTTATCACTATCATATCCAAATATCTAAAGATTATATATTTATCACTGGATATTAGATTTCAGGTTTAAGGTTGTTATATTAATTATAGAAGGATGTGTTTTTTAATTCATATGATTTTAATTTTTTGAAAGATATAAATCATAGATATTTTTGATGACCATGTTGTATGGCGTAATTCATGAAAATTTAAATGTAGTAAAAGATAATGGTAAGAAATAATATTTGTTTATGTTAATATTATTACATCTCAATGATTGAATAAATACCTTATTTATTATTTTTTGGGGAGGTTTTATAATTTCACATGAGTGGAAGGCGACAATGGGTTATAGTAAAAATCAGGTGGGATATTGGAATGAAATGTGGGATGTTTCATAAGAGGGAGATTAAGTATTGGTTCAATGAAATCCATTTCCCACACAATAATATTGAATAAAAAAATTATATTTTAGAATATATGTCTCAAACAATATAATCACATGATTCATTAGTATTCCTATAATGGTGGATTAAATTTTAAAAAAATAGTGTCATATTCTTTACAATATGTTCTACATTTATTATAGTTATTTTGTGTTGGGAATGTGTTAAAATGATTCATTTATATCCTAATAGGTAAAATATGATCAAGACAAAAAGTGGTAAACAGTTTAAGAGAATATTTTTAATTTGGAAAAATATTTTGAACATTAATTAAAACACATATCTGAGTATCAGTATATATTACAGATGTATATGAGAACCCCTAATCCTTATAGAACACATGTGATGCTTAGAATAAACCATTAACTATGATGGGTTGATACCTAGCTGTATTAATGATTAATTACCCTATTCCTTTTCGGTGTGTATATCAAGATTATAATTACATTTATATAATTTTTTTGAAATGAATTATTTTATTTATTTTTCATTAATTTTTTCTAGAATGGATATATGATTATTAATGAATATTTTCATATATTTTTAAAAATTGAAATTGTGAAGACAATTCAGATTATGAAATATTTTTTTCATTTTCATTTTTTTCATCGGATCTGGTCTACATTGATTTAATAGGTACACGTTGGACCACTAGATAGTTTGTAAATAAATAATATATTATTTTGTAAATTTCCTTAATTAATTTCATGCTATTTTCATCATGTTTTATAGATATTGGTTTATGGAAACATAAAAACCACTATCTTGGAGGTATAATGAATTTGAATGGATGGTTATTTTTTATATTTAACACAAAAAAATTAATGAGATCATGGAAGATATCTTTATATATAATTTTGGATGAGTCGTGTGTGTTTCATCGATGTAACAAGATTTAGTGCTGGGCATGGGATGGATTTTCATTCTAAATAATATATGAATATTTTAGGATGTGTTCATCATTAGGTACATGAAATAATGGGAGAATGGATCTCACACTCAGGAGTAGTCCTTGTGTTTATTATACATTGATAGCATATAGTATGTAGTACTGTATTATCCCCCTATAATATAATTTGATGTTAAAAAGTCGACATACATCAATTTCATTATAAATAAGATTACTAAAGAGTAATTTTGTAATATTTTGGTTTATATTATTTTATAAAAAAATTAAAAAAATTATTAATTTTAAAATTCTTAATTCAATTAATTTTGATTTACCAGGAATGGAGTTCTCGCATGCATGGTCCACTAAAAATATTAACATTTCATTTTGGGGAAATTGGGTGACAACCATACATGGATCAATAAAAATTTCCCCAAATAATGCATGAAATCCCCATATATTTATTCATAAAATATGATCACTCCCGCAGGTAAAATGATTTTACATTCTCCTGATAGTCATCCTTAATTCATCTACCACCTTTAAAAAAAATCTAAACTACTAATTTTTTCATTACCCTACACCTAACTCCCACAATGCCTTTTATGGACTCCCCCAACCCACTAAAAGAAATAGTTTCTATAACTCTTTCTAGGTAATCTATCCCCCAATCCTATAAATTTTACATTTGGGTCATGAATTTATTTAATTGGGAACCCCTCATTGTATGGAATTGAATTACGTATTTACTCCTAAGCCATGCCTCAAGTTGGCATGGGGACGGTTACGAGCATTGATGTATAAACACACATGATGAGTGGAATATTCCTCAATAAAACCAATGAAAGTAATAAGAGACAACCATTCAACACTAAACATGAATATATATAGATAATTAATTAGTGAAAATGTATTAAATATAGATCAAATACATAAATCTCCTCATTGAAATACCATAATAGTCATATAGTAATGATGTTATAATCCTTCCATCCACTAATCTAGTGTTGTCCATCTCAATCACCTAATCACTTATAAAATCCAATAAAATATATTTATATATATATATATGGTGCACATGACATATATAATTGAAATAATCACACACAATGTCTCTAGTGAAAATGTGTTAGGAGCATACTAATTCTCTAATGAAAAAACAATATAACAAATATAATCCTATGTGGTTTACTGATATTCTCTAGGACTCACTAGTGTCACTAACAAAATAATTAATACAAGGATGCAAAATATATATCATGATAATAATATGTCACAGATCTCTATATCCACTTCCCCATAGGGTTTACACTCTCACCCAATGTGAAATGTGCCATGCTTATATCCCATCCATGTACACAAATCACTGTCCAACCCATATTTCTCATATATTAACCCTAACCGTAAAATCATATCATAACTTCAACCACATATCACCTCCTCTGATCAAAATGGTTAATTTCATATTCATTTTGTATGTTTTCATGAAAAACTACATGAAACTAATATTCTCAACGTACCAGACATGACCCCCACAGCATGTAATCAAATCAACCAACAATATCGATAGATGATAATTATAATGTTATATTTTGGAAGAGTGGGTATTTATACATCTATTTATTCACCCTCATTGATATTAGATAAAAAATCCACACTAGAATATGTAGGTTTGGGTATGGATATTCCACTTTGGAGGGATGCATAAATAAATAACAAGTAGAATATAATAATAATAAATAACAAAAACCTAGAATATAGGTCCCTCAATAAATATCTCCATCAAACCATTATTACTATTAATCACAGAAAAATGAGGTACCAATAATGGGATCTAGTTTTCCTTAATGAATCTAGAGAAAATTCTACAAAAATATTCATATTTCCCTTACCCCATTTTATTAATTTATTACTTATGTAATATCATTCCAAATGTGACAATAATGTTTCCTCATATTCCACATTAATATTACAATTCCAAATTATTCAATTTTCTACCAAACCATTACTAAAACCATCTATGGAAATAACATAAAATTTAATAAGGCCATATTACTATAGAAAAAAAATACATAAATCTACAGTAAACAATTCTAACAAGACTCACATAGGAGTCCCATGAATATATACCTCATTGATTCAACAAGATACACTCTACATGGTTTACAGGACATACATATCAAGGCCAAAAATATAGACACATCATAGAAGATAATAAATGAATGTGAAGTATTTATCATACAAAACATTATTTAAAATTACCAAAATTATTCTCATAACCATTATAATGTTAATCATAATAAATCCATCACATAATATATTTGATTTATAGAGGTAATTTCATGGTAATCCTAAAAGTTCATGTTCTAATCATGGATAAAAAATGAAATATCAATGAAAATAACTATCGAATGTGAATCTACTAAACCTGTTTCATTTTTATTAGCCATGTTAAATATCTTCCTTATATAAATTCATAACATCCACCAAAATAAAAATAGAATCAAAAAAATTCTACATAAATAATATTATTTAGTTATCATAAATCCTATAAAATGATAGGAAGCTTCAAGATAATGTGTAATCACTATGAAATGATGACGGAGAAAAATCACACGAATCCTAATTGGAAATAAATTCAAAAAACATCATTTATAATCCAATATAATTCCATATATAATTTTTTATCAATGAAAAAAAAATTCACTTGAATTAATATCTAAAAATTAATATGCAATGAAAGGGAGATTTTGGGATAAAGGGGGTACCTTGAATCAAAGACACATGATATCAAAAATATGAGGGGTTAGAAACATCAAAATATTTATCCAAGGTTCCCTAATTTGGTCTAGGCTTACTGAATGCTTGATATAATGGAAAACAAATTGAATTATGGAATGGAATGGCTAGTTTTTATATTGGAATATCCTATAATACTCCACATATTGAGGTGACCATAATGTAAAAATGTTTAATAAAACAACATTTTGATAAGATAGGGGACTTATGAAGGTCATATATAATAACATATATTATATTTCCCCATAAGATAACTTTGGTTAAAAGTGAAGGTTTGGACATGTATAAAGTGTGTAAATAGTTATTGGGAGTGATATATATATCTTATCAAATGATATTTAATTATCGATAGATATTTAACGACTAAAAACCCATATGAATGGGATGAGTGAAAATCCAATCGGTTCCACAAGAATGAAGGTAATTGGATTTTTTTCCTCAAGATCCATTCAATAGATTCTAAGAATTATATCACTATATTGGCAGAAAAATAGCATAATATAATTAATTAACTGTTATAAAATCATCTTTTTGCCAAGTTCATTTATAATAACATCGTATTCTACATGGGATGAGTATTTAAGGTAAATGATTTCTTCTATAAAGCACAAAAATAAAATTTTAAATACCAGATATCCATAACATAGATAATAAAATTATTCGAAACATCTTTATACATTTTCAAAAAAAAATTGATAGCATATGGTATAGTAATTTTTAAAATGAATAAACATTCATAAGATAATAGAAAACACTTTTCAATCAATTTCAATAGTAATTCCAGAAAATAAAACTAGTTCACTCCAAAAATAAATAACCCAATATCAAAATTTATTGAAATAAAATAAACAATAATGTCTTCCTTAATATAAAAAGTTATCTCACACATTTATACATACATCCAATAAAATAAGGATATATATTTTCGAAATAACATTAATCACATATTAAAAAAATCCATTTTCCATATAATAGTTGTCTATATGATAAAATATGTCTTCCCATATTTACCTTAGAATCTAAAATAAATTATTCACTAAAGGTTAAAAATAATTTAAAACTTATTTCCTAAAAATATCAATTCACACTTCACCCATAACTAATGAATAACATTTACATTAACCTATTATAGAATCTCCTAAAATGTCCTTAATCACTTTAAGTTATCATTAAATAAATTCCCAATGGTGTGTCAATGAATATTAAATTATGATCATCATTAATATTTTAGACCTATTATTGTCTCCACATACCTTAAGATAACCTCAAATAAAACTATCATAATCTCCAATTTTTTTTAAATCTTCCTTCTGACATATATTATCATAGGCCCATACATCGACTCCCTGGTTCACCATTGAAGGCACAAACAATTAATTTTATTCATTGATACCAATTATTGTTTCTCAATTCTTATTTCCATAACATAAAACCTCAAAAGGAATATATTTGACCACATGAATTCTCATCATCCTTTCAGATTTATAGAATTAAGAACACCTCTTAACATATTGGATTCATAATGAACTTCTTAATAATGAAGAACATGATCTAACACTACACCTAGATTTTAATATTCTACATTAGTTCATCATCATCATCATCTATATGTAATCCATATATAAATAAACCATTCAACCTATTCATTATTTATTAGATAAAATGAATCATACGAATGGTGTGTTCAAATGATTAATAAGGGAAGACATGATAATTTAAAATTGAATTTAATTAGGGAAAATAAAATATCCCAAGGGTGGGATGACATAATTAACGTTCATGATTATAGAATAAGAATATTCATATGCATCAATAACTAGATCATCAAACCTAAAACAACTATATAATGAATTACAAAATTAAGGGTAATAAAAATCCACAGTCATGGTCCATTTTATATGAATCATGATCATTTTTTTTAAAAAACCAATAGAAATAATAGATAAAAAATATTAGCATCATGTAACCTTATCTTAAAATTACTTATTACAAATTCATGAACCTATATGTTTGACATCAATATCTAAGGTTATCAATGAATTTGAAGGCTATAACAGACCCAACCATCCGTGGTTTATCATAGAACCACATGTTCATTTTTTATAACCAGATTTCCCATATTTTATATTAAAATATACACCTTCAATTATTTATTGTGTAACTATCCATTACTATATACTTTTTTCATGAACTATATCTTGAATAATGTACATACAACATTAAATTCATCAAAAACACATTAAAAACACGTTATTATTTTTAGAACATTGTTAAACCATGAAAAATAATTGTAATCCATAACAATGTCATTAAATCATGGGTAACCTAAGTAACAAAAATTGTTTCCATAAAAATTTCTATGGAACATCATTAAACGATGAAAAATAAACATGTTCTATAACAATGTATTTAAAACATGTTAAAACCATAGAAAATTAATGTGTTCTATAATAATTTATTTTACTCAACTGTAATCCATTTAAAGAAATAACCAAGATTGTATCATTACAAAATATTCATATTAGACAAAAAATTGCAACATTGGTTGTTAATGTTGATGAAATTAAATGCCATTATAATATTATTAAATACAATTTTTAAGAATATAATGATTTCAAATTTCAAATCACTATAGAAACAAAAAATTCACAAAATATAAAAAATCATTTTCATTTAAAAAAATCATGAAAACATATAATTGATATTTTAATTCAAATAATGGTTATCATGAGTAGAAACATAGTTGATAACAAAAATTATAAAATTAATCATTCCTTTCATTAGAAGTTCATAAATAGAAGTGAAAATCGACATTTATAGAAAAGATTATGTAATTTAAAATAAAAATTTATAAAATAAGGAAAATTTCCATGTAAAATATAATTTTTAATAAATTTAATTTTAGAGGGAAAATTTATGTAAACTATTTAGAAAATATGGATATGGAGGTTAAAGATAACTGATTTAAAAGAAAATACAATATCAATATAACTTATAAATGTATTTCTTGATGATTAATGAATAATTAATGGATTAAATTTAAATATAAAACGTAAACAAATTCATAAAAACAATATAATATAATATGTGTAGTTTATGAAAATAATATTATATTATTTACCCAAAATGAAACTTCAATAAAAACGACCTCGAAAAAATAGAGATTGTAAAATATACCACGTTCAACTGGGGTAACTTATTAATCATAGTACCAATGAAATAATATCATCAAATGATATTTAAATATCATGAAAAAATACAATTTGATTATGTAACATGTTAGAGGGTAATATATACACCTAAAAAATGAATACAAGTTCTAATCATAAATTTATGTATAAATGAAAGATAATTTGAGATGAATAAAATTTATAAAAATAATACAATTGAGTATGAGAATTAATAAATGAATCAATTGTTAGATTCACATTATAGTCCATCTAAAAAATAATAATAATAATAATAATATACTAAAAACGAATTACATATATAATCATATATTATCAAATACAATAAAAAGTAATATTACATAAAGAGAGATGGCTGAAGCGGGGGCCCTGTCGGGCAGCAGCATACAAGGTGAAAACCCTAATTTATGGTGGATGAAGGATGGCCGAACCATTGCCGAAGTGGTTGAAGGTGAAAATTCGAGTTCTTCTCTGAATAAGGAGGAGATTATCACGCCAAAGGTTTTCAAGCATCGAGTTTTATCTACTATTTCCTTCTCGAAAGATGAGGTAAGATCTCTTGCCTATGGTCTTCATTTTTCCTTGGTCGGGGAATTTTCAAAGCATCATCCCTCGCTTCGGTTCTTGCACAAGACGTTAGAAAGGATTGGTTTTGTTGATTTTAGCATTGGCTTCTTAAACTATTGAAATGTGTTGTTTAAATTTTCTTTGGACTCTGATTTTTACTGTTTCTGGAAGCGTGGCTCGTGGTCTTTAGGGAGGGCAACTATGAAAGTTCATAAATGGTCTCCAGATTCTGTTTCGGGCTTTGAGTCCCCCATTTCTACCATCTTGTTAGCTTTTCCTGATTTACTGATTCACTTATTTAAAAAGAGGGCCCTATTTTCAATTTCCATGATATTCGGAACTCCAATTAAATTATGTTATTCCACTTTGAATCTCACTCGGCCTTCAGTTTCTAGAGTTTGCACTGAAATTGACCTATCCATAGATCTTCCGTCTTGTTTCTGGATCCAAAATGGTGAGAGCAGCTTTTTCCAGGATGTGGTTTTTTAGAACCTACCACCATTTTTTAAAAAATGATTCAATGTAGGTCACTCTTATAAAGTCTGTTGGAAAGTTGTAACTCAAATACATTCTAAGCCAACATGGGTTGAAAAACAAAAACCATGTTTGCAAAATAATCAAATCGTTTCTGTCAAGAATGCTTCTCAGGATGTAATGGTTGATTCTGTTGATTCTTTAACCACTAACATGGTGTCTAGAGATAGCATGAAGGATAATCACATTGATTTGAAACAAGTTGAGGCTTTTTTCACGGAGGTCTCAGTGGATACAGCCCTGACTCCTGATCCTAATCAGGCTACTTTATAGGAAAGTGTTAAGGTAGTCATTGAAAAACGGTGTGATAATTTCCCTACCTCAAGTAATAATGAAGGACTTGTCTCGAATCAAGATAAAACACAAGATCTACAAAATAATGAAGATGAAGGAGATATTTATCCCTCTAGTTATAATGATAAACCCGGACAGATTGAAGAAACATTTATAAATGCAATGGAAAAAATAGGTAAGAAACCCCTGGTTGACGAGGATGGGTTCATCACCCCACAATCAAGAAAATCTAAAAGACGTAAGGATTACTCGAACATAGAATGCACAATTATGACTAGATCAGTGAATGCTTCCATGTCTAAACCTGTTGAAGTCCCTCAGGAAAAACCTTTTGTTGATTCTTCCAAACCTTAACCTGTAGAGGAAACTCACCATGTTTCTGCTTCTAGATCTCTATTGTACTACTTTTCACAGGATTTTGATGAACAAGATACATAAGTGTGGACTCAGTATATGGATAGGCTACAGGAAATTTCCCACCAAGAATTTCAAGAAAATAAGATTTCAGCTACCGAATACCTTAGTATAAAAATATCCATCGACGAGGAAAAATCAAAGATGAGTATCAAATCATCCTAATTCTGGAATATTATACTCCTTTCGGTTTCAGTTCTCTTGATGTGCTATTTTATTTTCGGGTGAAGCTATTGTTTCGCTATTTTGATTGCTGGAGTGGTTTGTCTCATGCTTTTATGATTTTCACTATCCTTCAAGTTTTGAAAGCTTTTGAATCTTATTTTCTGCTATGAGACATTCTGATTACATCAGTTTTTCTTTTCTCTGGCTTGTTTTTGGTTGATGCCACTATCTCCTCTGGTGAAGCACACTCCTGGTTGTTACTACAATCCTGGTTGTGCATGCTTACCCGGGCTGGTTATGCATTTGAGATGTTGTATATTGCTTTTTTTGGGACTGTCCCCTCATCTGCTCTGTCTGATTAAGGCTGATTTGGATCTGCCTCATTAATTCTATTTTTAGTTTGTTCTATTTCTATGGTCATCTTCTTCAATATCTGGATTTGAAGGTTTTATTTGGCTAGAATGTTCAACAACCAGGAGTTTGGGGCTTCGCTGCTTAGTTGAGATGCTTAGATTCTACTTCCCTATATGATTGAGGTGGAATGGAGAAGGATGAATGGTGAACAAGCTCAAATATCTATAGTTCATCTTTTTTGATTCGGCACCTATTTTAAATTTTTTTCTATCCCCATGTATCTGGTTCCTTTCAATGTTGGTGTAGCTTCAATACACCTCGAGACTGCTTTGTAACTCTTCAATTTTTGAATAAATTCTTCAGGGATATGGGTTGGGAAACCTTCTCATGTCTCACTTTTAAAAAAATATGACATAAAGAAATTATGTAACATCCCAAGTAAATAATGAATTATAATTTTATCATATTTATTAAATTTTTTTAATTAAATATTAATTTTAATTTAAAGTGGTTTCTATGTTCGATAGCGTACCCAATACACAAGAACAGCTTTCATTGAAATTTTACGTTGCACACTAATAATATAATATTATATTTTTCATTGGTAGTTAACTAATAGACATTGTATTGACATGAATTAATACAAATAACTACAATATGATTATACATGTTTGTTAACTGTATTTACATTTATCCAATAAAATGTTAGAGGGTTGAAATGTGAATGAATATAATTATAAGCCCAATTTACATTAAAAGGCCGATCTACCGTCTTTTAATGGATAACCCTCTTTAAATCTAGTTTCGGTCATTTTAAAATATTATAATTGACTAAATTAAATTCTCATTTAGAATGGGGACATCAATATTTACTTTGTGTAAATTTATTGAATTTTTCTGATAAAGAGCATTTTGTAATGAATAGTAAAACATACTATATTTTAATTGAAAACTAAATTTTAATTTAATTTATTTATATGGATATATTATATTTTAAATTGGTTTTAAATAGTAATTAGAATATCTTTTTACCATTAAATATAATGTTGGTCATTTGAAATAATTTAATTTTGAAATTGGACATAAAAAAAATTTCAATCTTTTGATAGTTATTATTTCATAAAAACACGCTATTTGTTTTAATAGAGGGAATTCATTTTCTATTAATTTAATCCACTTCTTAATTTTGAATTTGGAAAGATGGATTCCATATTTTGAATCATTAGATAAAAATTTTGTAAATAGCTAACTTTTCTTTTTAGACATTTTAAATATTTACTTCAGAAAACATTTTATTTACCATGGTTACATGGTAAATCTGGTAAAAATGGTAAAAAATATTATTATAATAATATAAAGTTACCCTAAAATGTGTCCTAGTCATAATTATTGATATATATTCGACCATTGGGTTTATTTTGGGACCCCATAGCGCCACTAATGAATGATAATGACACTTTATTTTAATAATGTAAAGACAAAAATGAAAAAAACAAATATCTCATTGTAAATTAATTTTTTCTATGATGTAATATAAGTTATATTTTCGACTATAAAGATTCATTGGAAATATAAAAAGATTTTCTACATCTTGGTATTTTTTTATAATTTTTAGACATCAAATAAATTAAATTATTTATGACACAATAATGATTCAATATTTACCACATTAATAAAAGAATTAAATAAAGAAGATTATAAATATTAAAAAATTATCCAGAACCAGTCCAAATATTATTGGATGATTTTATTTTGACAATGAGTCATATTATCTTTGACTATAATTTTAATTGGACCTTTAGAAATAGAATATCAGTATATAATAAAATAATATTTTCACACTTTCTTAAAGAGCCCCTCCTCCCCCTTTTAAAACGAGACCATTTCTAACCAAATCCTCACACTTCACAAGCATTTTGGCTCATCTAAAATCTACCAATTAAGATCCCTACATCTTTCTCCACCTCCAATAAGCCTTACCTTAGGCAGAAGGAACTTCAAGGAGTCCTTTTCGTTCAATGCTAAGGAAGTTACCCAAATCAAAGGTAATGGTTCCTCTTAACTTATTTTATTTTATTTTACTTATCCAACCCCTAAACTCTTTTTATTCCTTTATTTTATAACAAAAATATTATACTAAAAATAATAATATGTTTTTATGAAAATGATTTGAACTACACTTACACACACCTCCATCTAATGGGTATTATTTTTGTGGATGGAAAACTAACGCCTCACAAAATGATGATTGTTCGAATAACTCGTACCGCCTCTCAAGGTGTCCATTAAGATGGAAATATAATTATATATTATATATATTATATTTATATTATCATTACTCTTAATTATTTTACATTTATATCCTACCTTTATGGTTTCCATAATGGGTAAATGCGATAATTTCATTTGAGGAAGTGCGGACTACCGCCCCCTCAATGTGATATGACTCATTAATGCCATATGTGGGATGTATAAAAGATAGATTTAATGATAATATATATGGTTTTATACTCAAATTCTAATATACCTACCTATAATTATGTTTTAATTTCATTAAAATATGAAATATAAATGAATGTAGCGTTCATGCGTACGTAGGACTAACCTTCTCCATGAACGGTGCATTTTTTTATTATCTCTAAAATGTTATATAATGTTATAAATGAATATATATACTAGATATATATAATTTATATGACATATAAATCATTAATATTATTCTGTAGATAATGTAATGCTGACCGCATGGACAACGTGTTATCATAAGGTGTTCATTTTTTACTCAAGTACCAAATATCGACCAAACGACCATTGTTAAAATAAATAATTAAATAATGTTTATATAATGGTAGTAAGTGATATAAATAGAATAATAAACTTGAAAAATGTTCTTAATCAAGTATAAATAAACTTTAGGTTATTATTTACGGAGAATAAAGAACAAGCGAGTCAAGTCGGACACGAGGTAAGGGATTTTCTTATCTCACTTTTAATTCCATGAGATTACCATTGTTCGCCATGTATTCATTGAATGTGGTGTATTGTGTACTTCCATTTGATATATATATTATTATTATTATCATTATATTCATGTTATTTCGTGATTTATTTTGACGTTATTATCTTTTGGTCATACAACCCAGTTGATTACAACGTAGTAAAGGGTTTCATATTACTTTTTGTTGCAGTGAGATTCATGCTATATTTGCAACTATTTCCATTAGTGCGGTGATTTTAAATTCCATGATTGTAATATTTGTGTAATATAATTTAATTTATGAGTATTGACATCTTCATTTTAGGATAATTCTTTAATGTGACATATGTTTTGTTAGTTACCAAATCGGTAAGGAAACCTTTCACCCTCCTCTTTTTAAAAGACTTATTTTTTGTTATGTTTGTTAATTTACATATTATTTTGTTGGGATATGTTCATATATATCCTTATTGATTTAAACCTTATGTAAAAGTGATGATATACCCTTTTTATCTCATCAACTCATTTTCTGAATTTTAATGTGACGTCGTTAGGCTGTCGAATATTTACAAGTGAATTTCTTAACCCAATTTCAATTCTCTGGGTTCAATTTGTACTTTATGAATAAGACGTCCTATGAATATGTGTGAATGACCTATGATTTTTTACACTTAATATCCACTTATATTGGGTGTATTTATATTTTTCACACATAATTATAAGATAAATTTATCCTTAATTTAAGGATACCATCTTTATAAGGGATTTCCTCTCCATTTAAATTTCCACTAAAACTTCATTGTTGTTATGCACTAATTCACTCTTATATGGTTTATATAAGGTCCTTTGGAATATTATATCAAGAATACATTTATTCTCATGATATTATAATTTTCTTAATAAATGATCTTTTTCAACTATTTGTATTCAAGCGTCTCACTTTTTGTTAAAAAACTCTTTAACAAAAATATAATTTTAAATGTTTTAATGATTTATTCTTCTAAATATATCTCATTAATGTCCATGATTTAAAAATTGTTTTAGGATTTATTTATACTAACATTGATGTTTTCAAATTATAATTCATTTAAAATCTTCAAAGTGGTATGGGACGGTTTTATTCAAAAATTAATTTTTTAAATGGTTTTGAAAATGATTTCATAAAGCATTGTTTATTTCAATATCTTGATTAGATATATTGGAATGTGGAAATGTTATTTTTCCATCATAATTTTCTTATGTGTTATGATTATGTTTTTTTTGTTGGTCATTGTTTACATATACAGGTGGTTTCTTGATAAACCTAACATGGGTGAGCACGAGATAGATTTCCAATGCATTGGGTAACGTGATGGAGGAAAAGGTGATGTTCCTCCTAAGAGATTTAGGGAATATATTGTGATGGGTATTCGAAGTGTAACTCCCTACGTATCTGTGATAGCTAATATGTATGTTTGATTTGGATTCCATAATTAACCTTTTTGATTTTTGATTTGTGTTTTTTATTCATAAATTTTATGATTTCGTAAGGTATGTTATGATTGAAAAGTATGGATTCATTGATTTCTATTTATTGATGGGATAATGTTTTCAATCCTTACTTTATAACTCTTATTGAGGGTTTAATGCTCATCCCATGTTTTTGAAATGTTTTCCAATGGATTTAAAGATGAATCAGGTCAAGGATGGGATTAAGGAAAAGTCATGCTGGCAAAAACATGGAACTAGACATGTTTCTTTTTAAGATTTTTTATTTTATGAAGAAATGGAAACTATGTAGAAATGTCTAATTAGTAATATTTTGAGATGTAATGGTTATTTCTTAATTCTCTAAAACTATAAACCTGAAATATCCTCAATGTGAATTATTCTTTTTATTCAATATTATGTAATGTTTTATGTCTGGGTCCTAAAGTTTGTATCATAAGTCGGTTTAGACAACTTTAAAGATTATGAGTTTTTGTTAAACACATGTCTAGTCCCTAAATCTTTTATTTCAGTTAAATTCATGTTTTATAACATTTTTCAGATCAAGGAATGTTAGCTATGTATTGAAGGATGAGGATCTCAAACAATATTCCACTCTCTTCCCGATGACATGCTTTCAATAATTATTGCAAAGTCATGTTCAGATAATTTTGAAACCTTCTATAGTATACAACTCACATGCAAGACGTTTTTTGAGATATCAAACACCTCCACTATAATTCATTATCATCGTGGATCATGGGTTATATTGAGAAAAATCATATTTTCACAATATTCTCATATTTTCAAGAAAGTAAAATATTATCAAGGTATTTTCAAATATTTTTTCTTTATCAAAATATTTTGAAGCATATTATGATTTTAAAAAAGGTTCTGAAGAAGAAGAACCATGAACAACCTATTTATATTTGTTTTTACAATATAGTCTTTGAGCACATACTTATTGTATTTTAAAGGATAATTAATTGAATGTATCAACTCAAATTCGGTCAGACTGTTTTATAGAAAAAATGTTTTATCAATGGTTTTGAAATTATATTTCATATATGATTATTTTACAAAAGTGTTTTTATGTGAACACCCATATGACCCATGTTATACAAGGTGTATTTGGATTGAGTAAGAAAATGATTTTGAAGGATCTATAAATCATTATTGCAATGCATGGATCTTCTACCTACATGAACCGGATGATGATTACACCAAATGGACACCATGATCAAGGTATGATGTGATTCATTTTGGGGATCATTTTATTTTAACAAATGGTGGTGAAATAAGACTTCAAGAATTAATATGTTGAGTTCATAAAGAATTTGGATAAAAATGAGAGGTATAAGGAAACCATTGATGTTAAAACATGTTAGGGTTATTTTTTAGTTTTATAAAAAGGTCAACCCGTTGGATGGGTGAGAACCCATCGCATATGGAAAGGCTACATGAATCAAACCCACAACTGATGGGAGAGAAGTGAACAACGCCTACCACTAGATTACATGATTTCCTTGGTTAGTATGACTTATTGTTTTAGTAAAATGATATTATAGAATAAGAATAAGTTTATTTTGGCAATTTATGTATTATCAAATGGATATACATGGTTTATAAATATTATTTAGTGATTATGTGATAAAGGATGTTGTGGATGAAATTATCTCTTTTGAGGAAACACTATATGCTTAAGGGAGATAGAATACTATGGGATTTCAATTGTGGAATAATGGTTGAAATTTTAGTTTGGATGAATCGATGTCTTTATTGTGGACATATGATGATTTTATTTATTTATGTAAATGATTAACCTATAAGGGAGAATATGTTATTAGGTGAATTAATTTTTAAAATGAGACTTTATGAGTAACTAGTGTTATTTGGATATAAATGTTAAAAAGTATCTCGGAAGAGTATGTAATTTAATCCTTATAAGATTTGGGTTACAATCATAGTTTGGCTTACTTTTGAAGAATTTTGTGGATAATTTTTTTATTTAATGTTCTTTGTTGAAATTTGGGTTCTGTTTGACAAATTTTGGAGATTAAGAGTATATTTTCTTCTTTTAAAAGATTGTCCTTTTTGGTATTATCTAATTTCTCACCAACCATTTTTTTAGTTGATTTCTAAAGATAGGGGAATATATAGTTTATATTTTTTGGATTATGTGATACACTAAAAGTTGATTATAGTGCTTTTAACGTGACCATGTCAGTTTGAATACTCATCATTTGGAGAAAAGATGCATTTGTGGTATAAATATAGTAAAGGAAGAAAGTCTACATGACAAGTAAGTATGTTTACTTATGTTTTTATTTAATCCCATAAATAGGTTGATCAATGAAAAGTAACATAAACCCAAAAAGTTCTGTTTTAAATTTTCCTACTAGGGAATAAAAGACTATTTAACCCCTCACATGTTTGTGATTTTCTGGTGGTTAACATTCTCCTAATCATGTTTTCTATCTCTCTCCATCAGAATGTGATGTTTTGTTTTCTATTCAATATCCATGTTTTCATGGAATCCTAGTATATGTTATCTCAGGTGATCTTTGTACTTCTCTTCCTTTATTTTAAAGTGGTAGTTTTACTGACTCTTTTCTGATGTGGGACTTTTAATGAAGTTTCCATGCCTGGTTTTAAAATTGTGAGGATACTATTTATAAAAGGGGTGAAGGATTTAACATCACAGGTAAATAAATAATAACAAATATTTTATATTTATTAAAATTTGTGAATTAAATATTAATTTTACTTTAAATAGGTTGCTATATTCGATAGTGTACTCGATATGCAACAACAGGTTTCTTTGAAATCATACATTGCACACTAATAATATAATATTATTATTTTAAATGGTAGTTAAATCGTAGGCATTGTATCTAGAGGAATGAAAAAAAATAACTAGAATATTTTTATACATGTTTGTTAAATGTATTTACATTTATCCAATAAAAAGTTAGAGGCTTAAAATCTGAATGAATCTAATTTTAAGCATAATTTACATTAAAAGGACGATTTACCGCCTTATAATGGAGAACCCTCTTTAAATCTTCTTTTGGTAACTTTAATAAATTCTAATTTCCCTAATAAAATTCTTTTTTATAATGGGGACATCAAAATTTACATTGTTTAAATTTTCGAAATTTTTCCGATAAAGTTCATTTTTTAATGAATAGTGAAAATACTCTATTTTAATTCAAAAGTGCCTTTTAATATAATTTATTTACATGGTTATATTATCTTTTTAATTGGTTTTAAAGTTTAATTGGAATATATTTTTACCATTTAATTTAATGTTGGTCACTGGATGTAATTTCATTTTGAAATTGGACACAAACTAGTGTTAATATTTTGATAGTTATTATTTCATACAAACACGCTATTTGTTTTAAATGTGGGAATTAATTTTAATTAAATTTATTCCCCTTATTTTTTTTAATTTGAAAAAATGTATTCCATATTTCTAATAAGTAGGTCCAAATAGAGTAAATAGTTAACATTTAATTTTAGACATTTTAAATATTTACTTTAGTAAAAATTTTATTTATCATGGTTAAAGGGTACATATTGTAAATAAGGGTAAACTAATATTATTATAATAATATTAAATTACCCTAAAATGGGTCATAATTTTATTGGTTAATACATATACAACCATGGACATCTTTGGGTCGATTTTGTGACCCCATGGATGTCACGAACCAACCCGGGTCGACCCTGAACTGATCACCCAAGCATGTCTGTGACATGGCCCAAAGGGCGTTCCCAATCCCTGTGGGCTGGAAAGAAATGTCTAGAATCAATGTATAAATGAAGGAATGATTTAAGACTTATAGATAAAACCAATACTAGATAAATAAATTGAACAAAAAGAGCATGAAACAAAACGACAACTAAAACCCAAATAAAAAAGAACCGATCCAGATACAAAGTATCACTAAAAAGAAAAAAATTGGAAACAAGACCCCGTTACAACGATCTCCATGTGACCCATTGGTCACCTCCAACGAAAAGCCCAAAAATGCTTTCACATGAGAATCCACATTGAAAATGCCTGAACAACATCTGAAGTTGCAACCGAAATTTTAAAGGATAGGTGTGAGCATAAAAATGCTCAGTTGGGAAGCCAAAAGAAAACCACTAAATCCAAGTGATTACATACCCAAAGATGTCCAATGATACAAGTTTGGAAATAAAATTATAAAAATAAAGTTTTCCTATTTAATCAAATAACACATGATTCTGACAATGAGTACCAACTCACACTATATATTATTTCTAAAACTATTTTTCATTTTATAAAAAAAACCAAACAAGTGATATCGGGGTTGTAAAAAAGGGAGACAGGTAAACAATCAATTCTTAAATTAAATCAGTGTAGAAAAAAATAAACATGTAAAACGTACTAAAAATAAACCAGTGTAACATAAAATAAGCGATCAATACAAGATGCATCCATCAGAAATCCTGAACATCCCTAGACCACCCCAGGACACACTTAGTTCAGAACCACTTGCCAACGTATGGTAAAGCCCCATTCACTATAACCCACTAATCACCCTTGCGACAAAATCACTGGAAAATCTCACCTGGCCTTTCAATCTATGAGGGGGTACTAACCCATCTAATCAAGTCTAGTGAGAAACAACCACTGGATAATCTATAAGACTCCCAGGAACCCAAGGTGGTTATAATAATATTGTGTAGGTAGGAAGGCCCCCGCACGTGTGACTCATCTCACTGCACCTTCCATCCTCAAACATGGATGCTTCCTATACATTCACCCATAAAAGGTTACACTAAATAGGAGAACCTCATATACATGTTCAATTATTCACATTAAACAACGTGCCAAACGGTCCATCACATTATGTTCATATCGAAACCATTTTCAAAGACAAATCCGTTTACGTTTCCCATCCAGGAACACACATTTCTTCAAAATATCTTGAAAACAATGCACTTACATTTACAAAGAAAACAGGTCTATCAAGTTCTAAACACACATTCAAACACATCACTATTAACAAACCTTATTTTTCCCTATTCCGACCCACAAAAAAACATTTTTCAAATAGAATTACCAATCCATATTTAACGCATTATAAACAATTATTTCTAAAACAAATAAAGTAACCCATTACAAAACCACATTTGAAATACTCTTGAAACAACTCCATGGGGTCAACATTATTTGAAAACTAAAATCCATTTAGAAAACTAAACTTTCAAAAAAACACCAATTACCTTAAAACCATAACTAGCCACCTACAATTTTTATAGAACATAAAACAACCCATAAAAACATTAAAAACTTTCCAACAAATTTTAACACATTAATTATTATAAACCATCATCAAATCATACACACAAAAATCCTTTTTTGAAGTCAAATGCACACCAAGAAAACATTTTAAATACTTTCCCCAAAAATCCCCACTTACCCACTTATTTTAATTGAACGCCATATAAAATATTGAATTAATTAAACATTTAAAAATGTTTTTTAACATGATAAAAAATTCATAACACAACCAAGCCAAGTTTATTAATAAAAAATGTTGTTGCGACATAATAACATTGATACATTTCATAAGGGACAATTTAATTATTAAATATACATAATCAATTCAAACAATCATTTTAGGTATCATAAAACTATTAAATTTACACTAAAACTCATTTAAAACCTATTTTTAACAAATAAAATAAATTCAAAATTACTAAAATAATTTAATTAAGGGTTTTATAGAGCCCCCAGGGTGCAGCTCAATTGGTAGATGCTCTTTTGGGTCTCGATGAGGTTTCGAGTTCGAGTCTATTTGATTTCATCCCTGTATTACTTATTGCATGATTTTCTTTGTACTGTAACCCCTTCCCTGAATAAACAGAGGCTTCAGCATCCAATTTTGAAATTAAGGGTGTCATGGAGCTGCGAAACGTTTTTATAAATTTATTTCAAATTGCATGCATCGAAGGAAATACTTTAAGAAAGAAAAACATGGAAACACCTACTGAAACTATGTACGATTGGAATGATACTTCAATTGGAGGAAGAACGATTCCCTACAGACAAACGACACACCCTAAATCCAAAGGAAACCCGAGATACCTATTAACCCTAACATTTAGGGTTCTACCAACAAAAACCCCCACATAAAAACCCTATAAATGTAGTAATGAGAGAAGAATATAGGTAGAGGACTTACCGGAAGGATCTTCCAGAAGCATTTGCAGATGCTGGAAAGAGTGCCAGAGGGGAGGAGGGCATGTGTGAGGGAAGAGGGATGAACGGGTGTTTGGGAGATAGATAAAATATGAAAATAACTAATGGGGAGAATGTGAGGGGATGTGGGGAGAGAGGGGGTGAGTGTGAGGGGGGTAAGGGAAAAGAGGGGTTTCATGGGAGATAAAAAAGAAATGGAATTAATGGGAGAGTGTAAGAGTGGTGCGTGATGGATAGAGAAAAGTGGGGGGTGTGATTGGTGAGAGGTATAAAAAAGGGATTAAATTAGAGGGAGGTGGGGTTGATGGAGAGAGGGATAAAAAATATAATAATAAAAAAATTAAACTGTAGAGAAGGGGAAAACGTGAGGAATAATTAGTGGGAGTGGAGAGTGGAGATAGGTAGTGTGTGATTGGTAAAATAAAGACGTGGGAGTGATTGGAGCGAGGGAATAAAAAAACAATGAATTAATGGTGGAAAGAGGTGTGAGTGGAGAGAGTGAGTGCATAAGATAAAAAAATAATAATGGGTAAGCGTGAGAGAAGGTGAGTGGTTTGTGTGTCGGGGTCAATGGTGAGTGTGATAGAGAAAAAAATCCATGATTAAAACCCTAAAAATTATAACCATAAGAATTAAAAAAAGGATGTTAATAATAATAATAATTATAAAAATAATGATAATAATTAAAACAATTTTTAAATAATAATAATAAAAAATCTAATGACAATATTTATAATCATTTTAAAAATTATAAAATTATAACAACGCCATAATTTTTTTATTGATAATAATAATAATAAAAATAAAATGATCATAATGATAATGATCTTATTTATTTTATATTAGTTAATAAAAAAATTAAGAGAGACTAAATAATAATTTTATTTATAACCATTTTAATGGTAATAAGATCAATAATGATTTTTATTAAAAAAAATTATTTACACATAAATTTTATTATTATTTTATCTTAAACATTTAATTTATTTTATTATGAAAATGTTTTAATATTTTAAGTAATGGGTAACCAAAGGGGCATTCTGGCTGACCGCACGGTTACCGCCAACTGTGAGGTGCCCGAGCACCGTTCCGAAACCCAAAAAAAAACATCAATTGTCAAAAAAAAATTAACTATGCGCTCAACCCACACCTTGAAAAGAATAATCCAAACCAATGTAATATTAGAATGAAAAAAATTAAAATATTGTGGGTGGAAAATTAACCCCAAAACAAAACTCTCTACCCCTATAAAGTCAACATACTGAAAGACAACTAATATTTAGGTCAATGCATGACCAAAAATGTTGGTTAAAAAAAGCCTCGAGATGACTATTCACCCTACAAGTTACACCTGAACAACAGTAAGAGAAACCATAGAACAAAAAAAGGGAGAACATGAGAGGGTTCTCCCCACCACAAGAATTTTCCAAACGTAAGAATTTGAACTTAAACACACCACCCCCGGGGGGGAAATGCGGGAACACCCAACCGAACCTACCGACTTCTCCACATGAGTTGAACAAGACCGCTAAGACTGAAATGGAAAACCACTACAAGGCCACAAGACATACTGGGGCACCAGAATAAGTAATTCCCTATAACACCCCCACTGGAACTATGAATTACCAACACCAATCTAAAACTATCTAACAACTCGCATCTCCAAACAATCACTAATAAAACAAGGACCAACCCACACAAGGGACAAAAACACTTTTCTTTTAAAATAAAACGATTCTAGAAGTCACATTCAGAAGAATGAAATTACAATGATAACGAAAGGATATGTTTATCGCACTATCAATACATAAAAATGAACTTTCAATAGCTGGGAAACAAGAACAAGGGAACCCTGGATTTCTCTATTCCATGATGAAAGATAATTAATAAAGTAAATGTCTCACATGAATTTGACACATTGACTGTGTGTGAGCTTCACCTCGAGACCAGAGGCTAGGGATCTGATGACTGTAGATTCTTATTCAACACATTCAAACACTAGAATCCACTTATCAAAACTCCTTAATCGAACGAAACAAACCACAATACATCCCCCAATGACCTGAATGACCACAACCATGACTAGACTTAGCTAGGATGCGGCCCGATGACTTGGAATGCCTGAACCAGCCATAATAATGTCACATCTGTAGGAATCCTCATTATCAAGGTTCCAGGATCAATGAAGATAACCTCTTAGGGAAGGAATCTCATACACACACTCCTCTCTATAGTGGTAACCTAAAAAAACCAAGAATCACCAACTACTCACAAAATTCTAATGACGATAAGACAACCAACCTCCACTAGTCGCAAAATTAACCCTTAAAACACCCGAAATGACACATACCTTAACAACCTAGAGAGTTCCCAAACAACCAAATAAACACTCCACTTCCCTCAAGTCATTTACCCACCTCTACTTGATCTCCAACACCTCAAAGGGAGATGACACTTAATAGAACCAAAACCTGGACATGACTCATCAACAAAAGTAGGGACCTTTCTAGGCGGCATACTCTGAACAATATAAGTTACACAAAACCCAAACATTCCTAAAGACAAAACACAATAAGAAAGAACACCCCAAGCCAAGAAAACTGGACCAGAAGCCGGTGAAATATAATCTCAAAAAAAACCCTCTTCCAAAATCACCATTTTCATTTAAATTTCAGAACTGTCTTATCCCACCATTATTTTTCAAATTCCAAAACCACTATTCACATGCCAAATATCCACTCATGGAAATCCAAATTTCCAAAACCGTTTTAAATATTAAAGCGCACCGAAGGCATCATATGGACCATCACATGTGTGTCCATTCATTTCCATCCACATCATCCATAAACAAGTTCCCCGACACACTTTCCATACACACCCACACACATGTAATCTTCCATAAAGAGTACCAAGGGAATCATCTGTTCCTCATCGGAACAAAAACATTTACTAAAATGATTCCAATTTTATAACTCCTGGTCACAATTTAAATTAATTTTAGAGAAAACATTTTCATTTAAAAAAATACACTTCCATTTCCAAAAGCACGCTTTCCCCAACCAGAACCAAACAGAGTACAACTTACTAAGAACCACCAGAATGAGGAACTAGAAGTTACACCAAACCCAGCGACATGGTAGGGAGCCACACCCCATGTAAGTGTCAACAACTAAGAGAAACTTAAACTATTCACTCACACTCCACATGGGTCAGTACTCCATGTGTGGTCACGAAACGACACCATCTTGCCTCCATTGTCGTCCCTCAATCAAAAAACAATGACATACGACTCAAATCTCGGGACACACATTGATACTCAAGGTTCAGAATGAGCAGGGGTTCATGATTCCCTTCCCTCACCTACCACTCGTGTCTCGAATTTCCTAATCTCCATCTACCGGACACCCCAAATAACAAGAACCCCCTCTGATAGAATTTTTTCTTGAACCAACCCGGGTTGAACATGAATCGGTCAACCGAGCTGGACTAAGATTTTTCCTGAAGGGCATTCATGATCCGCACAGGTTGGAAACTAGTGTCGGGCATCAATGTATACATGAGGGAATGATTTAATCCCATGAAATAAAACCAGGACTAGATAAATAAATATAACAAACAGAGCATGTAACAAAATGATAAATAAACTCAAATAAACAATGAACCGATACAGATAAAAAGTATCACTAAAAAGAACAAAATTGGAAACAAAAACCCACTACAACAATCCCCATGTGACCCCTTTGTCTCCTCCAATAAAAAACCCAAAAATGCTCCCACATGGGAAGTCTCTAAGAAAAACTAGGAACAACATCGAAACCTGAAACTGGAATGGTAAAGGATAGGCGTGAGCACAAAAATGCTCAGTAGGGATGCCAAAAGAAAACCACTAAATTTAAGTGTTTCCTCACCCAAAGTTGTCCGATGATACAAGTTTGGAAATACAATTATAAAAATAAGGTTTTCCCGTTTATACTAATAACACCTCTTTCCCACAATTAGGACAAACTCGTGCCATATATTATTTCAAAATCAGTTTATCATTTTATAAATAAAACCAAACTAGTGATATCCGGGTTGTGAAAAAGGGAGACATGAAAATAATACAAGCTGAAAATAATACAGTGTAAATGAAAAATAAACAATCAATACAAACTAAAAATAAACCAGTGTGTTAGAAATTAAACAAGTTGTACAAGATGTAAGCATGGGAGATCCTGAACACCCCTACACAACCCCTAGACACACTCAGTTCGGAACCACCTTCCGGCGTACAGTGATGCCCCATAGTTGATAACCCATGGATTTCCCTTAAAACAAAATCATTGGAAAATACCACATGGCCACTCTATTCACTAGGGGGAACCAACCCGCCTAATCAGGGCTGGTGAGAAACTATCACTTGATAATCTATAAGATGGTGAGGAACCCATGGTGGTTATAATACTACTGTGTAGGTTAGAAGGCTCCCGCACGTGTGAATCATCTCACCACACTTTCCTTCCTTAAACAAATACACTTCTTATAAATTAACCCATAAAGGGTTACACTAGACAAGAGAGCCTCATATATGTGTTCAATAATTCACATTAAACAAAGTGCCAATAGGGCCATCATATCATGTTCATATCAAAACCATTTTAGAAAAAATCGTTTAAGATTTCCAACCGGGCACACACATTTATTCAAAATGACTTGAGAACACCACTCTTACATTTACAAAGATAAATGGACTCTCTTGTTCTAAACACACATTCAAACACTTCTCAATTATCAAACATGATTTTACCCTTTTTCAATCAACAACAAAACATGTTTCAAACCGAATTACCAAACTTTAATGATCACATTTTAAACCATGATTTCTAAATCACTTAAAGAAACACATTACCAAATGAAATTTAAAATACTCTTGAAACCACTCCAAGGGGGAAATTTTATTTGAAAACAATACTATATTTAGAAAAATAAACTTCCAAGAAAACACTAATTAACATAAAACCCTAACTGGCCACCTATATTATTTATAGAACATAAAACAATCCATAAAAACATTAAATCCTTTCTAACACATTTTAACACGTTTAGTATGCTATACCAACATCAAACCATACACACCCAAAATCCTATTTTGAAATCAAATGCACATGAAGAAAACATTTTAATGATTTTACTTATAAATCACCCCTTACCCACATTATTTTAAAGGAACTCCAAATAAAACATAGAATTCATTAAACCATTACAAAAGTTTTTTAACACAATAACTAACTCATAATACAACCAAGACATGTTCATTAATAAACAATTTCTTTTCAATATAATAACGTTGATACATTTCATAAGGGACCATTTCCTTCTTAAATAAACATAAGCAATTCAAACATGCTTTTTAGTTATCATAATAATATGCAATTGACACTAAAACTCATTTAAACACAATTTTTAACTAATCAAATAAATTCAAAATATATATAATTATTTAATTATGGGTGTCATAGAGTTGCGAAACATTTTTATAAATTTATTTAAAATTGAAAGAATCAATGGAAGGACTTTAAGAAAGACAAACATGGAAACACATACCAAAATTGTGTGCGATTGGAATGAGACTTCAATGAGAGGAAGAATGACGCATCGCGGACAAAACTCACACCTAAATCCAATGGAAACCTGAGATACATATTAACCATAAAATTTAGGGGTCATCTAACAATGAAAACCCCAAATGAAAACCCTAGAAATTGAGTGTCGAGAGAAGAATATGGGAATAGGACTTAATGGAAGAACCACAAGAACCACGAGATTCAACCAGAAATAGTGTCAGAGGGGAAGAGGCCGTGTGTGAATGGGGGTAAGAGAAAAGAGGGGTGTGTGAGGGCATGGGGAAGAAGGGTTTCAAGGGAGATAGATAAAAAATTAAATGAATTAATGGGGAGAGTGTGAGGGGATATGAGGAGATATGTTGTGAGTGTGAGGTGTAAGGGAAAAGAGGGGTTTCATGGGAGATAAAAAAAGACAAGGAATTAATGGGAGAGGGTAAGAGTGATACGTGACAGGTAGAGAAAATAGGGTGGGTTTGATGTGAGAAAGTTATAAAAATGGGGTTAAATTGGATAGAGGTTTGGGGGTATGTAGATAGGGATAAAAATGATAATAATAAATGAATTAAACGGGAGATAAGGGGGGAAGCATGGGGAATAATTAGTAGGAGGGGTGAGTGGAGAGAGGTAGTGTGTGATTGGTAAAATAAAGAGGGGGAGTGATTAGAGTTAGGGAATAAAAAAAAGAATTATAGTTTAAAATAGGTGTGAGTGGAGAGAGGGAGTGCATAAGATATTAAAATTAATGGGCAGGCATTAGAGAAGGGGAGTGGTTTGTGCATGGGGGTTAATGGGGAGTGTGATGGATAAATAAAGTCCTGATTAAAACCCTAAAAAATTTATAACCATAAAAAATACCAAAAAAGATGTTAACAATAATAATAATTATAATATTAATGATAATTATTATAACAATTTAAATAACAATAATAATAAGAAAATTTTAATGACAATATTTATAATAATTTTAAAAATTATATAATCATGCCATCAAAATAAATTTTTTTAATGATAATAATAATAATAACAATAAAAATCATCATAATGATAATCATGATCTTATTTATTTTATTTTAGATAATAAAATAATTAATAGCAACCAAATAATTATTATATTTATAACCATTTTATTGATAATTAGATCATTAATGGTTTTAATTAAAAGAACATTTTTATCTACATAATTTTTTTTTATTATTATATATTAAACCTTTAATTTATTTAATTATGATAATATTTTAGTATTTTATGTAATAGGTAACCACTAGGGCATCCAGGCCGACCACACGGTTACAGCCAATAGTGTGGTGCCCGTGCACCGATCCGAAAACCACCAAAATCATCAAATGTCAAAAACATTTACCCTACACTCAACCATCCCCATGAAAATAATAACCAAAACCTAGTAATATTAAAATTAAAAAAGTTAAATGATTTTGGTGTGATAGTGGAGCCACTTATGAATGATAATGACACTTTATTTTAATAAACATAATGTAATCAAAAAAATAACACAAACAAATATCTCTTCGTAAATTAATTTTTACATCATGTTATATATGTTATCATTTAGACTATAAATATTCATTATAAATCTATAAATATTTACTAAATCATGGTATTTTTTTATAATTTTTAGACATCAAATAAATTACATAACTTATGACACAATAATGATGCAGTATTTACCTCATTAAAAAAATATTTAAGTACATAAGATTTTTAATATTAAAAAAATATCCCAAACACATCCGAATCCTGTTGGATGATTTTATTTCTAACATTATTCAACTTATCTTCAACTCTAATTATTTTTGGACCATTATAGACCGAATAACATTATATAATAAAATAATATTTCCACACTTTCCTTAAGATCCCCTCCCCCCTTATAAAAGGAGACCATTTCTATACAATTCCTCACAAATATAAAGCATTTTGGCTCTGCCAAAATCTGAAACATTATGCTTCCTACATCCCTATCCTCCTCCTAGAAGAATTACCTTAGGCATAACGCACTTCAATTAGTACTTTTGGATGAAACCAAAGGAAGTTAGTCAAAATAAAGGTAATGGTTCCTCTTAACTTTTTTTCTTTTATTTTACTTTTCCAGCCCATAAATTATTTTGTTCCCTTTATTTTAAAACAAAACCAGTATCCTCAATTTACTAGTATATTGTTATGAGATGTATTTTAACTACACATTCACACAAATCTATCTAATGGGAGAAGAACATACTATTTTTGTGGATGGAAAACTAACGCCCCACAAATCAATGATTGTCCGATTATCTCCTACAGCCTCTCATGGTGTCCATTAAGATGGAAATATATTAATATATTAATATATTATGTTTATATTTTCATTATTCTTCTGTAATTTACATTTATATACTACCTTTATGGTTTCCATAATTTGTAAACGCAATAATTTCATTTGAGGAAATGCGGATTACAGCCCCCTCAAAGTGATATGACTCATTAATTCAATATGTGGGATGTATAACAAATAGATTTATTGATATTATATATGATATTATACTGTATTTATAATATACCTATTTATCATTATGTTATAATTCCATTAAAATTCTAAATTTAAATGAAAGTAGCGTTCATGTGTATGTACGACACACCATCTCCATGAATGGTGCATTTCATTTATTATCTCCAAAATGGTATGTAATGTTATAAATACATATATATACTGGATATATATGACTTATATGACATCTAAATCATTAATATCATTATGGAGATAATGGACTATTGACTACATGGACAACTTGTAATTATAAGGTGTTCATTTTTTACTAAATAGAAAAATATTAACCAAACGACCATTATTATATTAAATGACTGAATAATTTTTATAACATGGTAATAAGTGATATAAAAAGGTTAATAAACCTGAAAAATTTTCTTAATCAAGTAGAAATTAACTTTAGTTTATTATTCATGAAGAACAAGGAACAAACGAGTCAAGTCGGACACGAGGTATGAGATTTTCTTATATCACTTTTGATTCAGTGAGATTTCCATTATTTTCCAATTATTAATTTCATGTGGTGTATTTTGTACATAAATTTGATATATATATATATTATCATGATTAAAATTATTTTAATTTTATTTTGTGATTCATTTGGTGGTTATTAACTTTTTTTCAATAGACATTGTTGGTTACAACGTGGTAAAGTGTTTTATCCCACTTTTTATTCCCGTGAGATTCATTATATATTTGACACTATTTTAATTTGTGTGGTTTATGTACTTCCAATTATTGTAATATTTTTGTAATATAATTTAATTTATGAGTATTTACATCTTCATTTTATGATCCTTCTTTAATGTGGAGTATGTTTTTTTAGTCACCATATAGGTAAGAGAACCTTTCACCCTCCTCTTTTTAAAAGAATTATTTTCATTATGTCTTTTTATTTACATATTATTATGTTGTGACATATTATTATATCTCACTATTGATTTAAATATTATTTTCAAGTGTAGGGGATCCATTTATATCTCATCAACTCATTTTCATAATTTTAAAGTGACGTCGTTAGGTTGTTGAATTTTTGCAAGGGAACTTTTTAACCATATTTCAATTCTTTGGGTTGAACTTGTACTTCTTGAATATGTCATCCTATTAATATGTGTGAATGACCTCTGATTGTTTAATACATAATATCCACTTATATTGGGTGTATTTATATTTTTCACACCTAATTATTTGATTGATAAATCATTAATTTTACGGATACCATCTTTATAAGGGATTTCATCTTAATTAACATTTCTACTAAGAATTAATTATTGTTATGCACCAATTCACTCTTATGTGGTGTATATACTGTCCATTTGAATATTATATCACGAATCCATTTATTCTAATGATATTTTTAATTTCTGATTAAATGTTATTCTTCAATTATTTGTATTCAAGTGTCTCTCTTTTTGTTAAAAATACTATCTAACGAAAAGATAATTTTAAATGTTTTAAAGATTTATTCATCTAAATATTTCTCATTAATATACATGTTTTAAAAATAGGTTATTGTATTTATTTATATGTACATAAATTTTTTCAAATGATAATTCTTTTAAAAACTTTAATGTGGTATGTGACACTTTGATTCAAATGTCTCTTTTTAAATGGATTTGAAAATGATTTGATAATACATTTTTTATTTAAATATCTGGATAGGATATATTGGTATTTGGAAATGTTATTTTTCTTTTATATTTTTGTTATGTGTTATGATTATGTTTTGGTTATTGGGTATTGTTTACATTTATGGGTGGTTCCGTGACAAACCTAGGGCGGGTGAGACCGAGATAGCTCTCCAATGCGTTTGGTAAAATGATGGAGGTAAACATGACGTTTCTCCTATGATATTTAGGGAATATACTATGATGGGTATTCCATGTGTAACTACCTACGTAACTGTGATAGCTACAATGTATGTATGATCTGGATTCCATACGCAACCTTTATTATTTATGATTTTTGTGTGTTATTCATAAATCTTATGATTTCTTAAGGTATGTTATGATTAAAAAGTATGGTTTCATTGATTTGTATTTATTGATGTGATAATGTTTTCCTTCATTATTTTATAACTCTTACTGAGCAGTTTATGCTCATCCCACATTTTTGAAATGTTTTCCACATGACTTAAATATGAATAGGGTCATGGATGAGATCGTGCAAAAGTCATGTTGTCTAAAACGTGGAAGTAGACATGTTTCTTTTTAAGACATTTTAATTTATGAAAAAATGGAAACTAAGTAGAAATGTCTACTTTTTAATCTTTATAGATGTTAATTTTATGTCCTAATTCTCTAAAACTATAAACCTAAAAAGATCCTCAATGTAAATTTTTAGTTTAATTCAATATTATATAATGTTTTATGGTCGGGTCTTTACAAATTAAATTGAGTTATGAAATTAATTACAAATAGGAAACATTCACGTGAACTTCCATTGGATGAAATTATTCATGTTGGTAATTAAAATATATTTCAATTGGATGAATTCAGGATATCACAGGTAAAAAGATCAATATAAACCCCACAAAATATAAATAATTAATCAATATAAAATATGTCACTTATCAATAAAAGTGAGATGAGGAAAACACTTACCATGAGTCTAAACATTATTTATACTTCCTTCAACTCTTGTATTGTAATATTACATCAATTAATTTATTTATTAGGAAAAAATTTACATGATTAATACCATAAAATAAAATAATAGATTTTATTTCTTTTCAATAAGATATTTAAATATTGAATCATTAATGTGCACATCGGTTGTTTTGTGGATGTTTAATTTGTTGTATCAAAACAGCTGTAGTGTGTTGACTATGGTCAAAGAAGTAATTATTTAAATATATATATAATGAAAAGCATGAAATAATTTCCCAATATATTTTTTAATTTTAACTTTAAAACCAATCACCAAAAATGGTGATGAAAAATGAACAATGTTATTCTCATAGTGATGGATGGTGATACATATGGATGAGTAACATTTCAATTTTTCAGTGATCATTATGAAAAGAAGGTATATATTATCTTATCAATAAAAATGATAATAATATCAAAAATACCCAATTATTTATTTTAATAAAATAATATATATCCATCTTGTGTTCTGGTGATGAAAAAAAAGTGCATTGCTTCATTGTGGTGGTAGTCCACACGTACGCGAATGACATAATCCATTTTAACTATAAGAAATAAAATGATATATTTTCATTTCAAAATTTTATAAAAATTCTTCAATATATTTATAATGTCATGTATATCACATATATTCATTAAAATTATACTTATTACATTCCATGTATTGCGCTAGTGACAAATGAATCATATCATTCTATAAGGTGATAATCATCTTTATACACGAGCGATGATATCCTACCTCCCATGAATGGAATGTAAATAATTTTATATATGATCCCATTAATCTAGAAGTATAAATATATTACAAAACGAATATATATATTTTAAAAAAATCATTAAAATATGTTTTTATTGGTGATGAGGGGACATATATATTTTATTATATTATTATATTTGCTGAATATTATATTGGAGGTGGGAGAAGAAATAAAAAAATGAATAGTTATTAATAATACCTCTTCTCAGACCACCGATTTGAGATTAAAACCTAGAATTTATTTTTGATGTAATAATGATCCTATGACGAGGTATTTAATTATGTTATGTGATTTTAGGAGGTATTTTTCTAACAAAAATGGTTTGAATGTCTGATTAATTGTGGACAAAGTGACCTTTTATACGTAAGGTGAGTGGAATAGTTGTAATTTTCTTAATAAAACAGATGTAACAATTTTTTTCACATTTTAAAAGGATAAAAATATAAAATTTTATATCTATATAAATATTAGGGTAGAAATATTTCCAAAAAAAATTTTATACAAATATTTAGGTCATTTTTAACCATACCTTTTTAGTTTTCCCCATTAAACTAATTTTTACCTTAACCACAACTATTTTTTTTACTATATTCACTATTCATTAGAGTTAGAAATTATTTTTAAGTTATCAAATAGTATTAAATATTACAATTTGTAACATGGAATTCATTTTAACAAATTAAATTCATATAAGTGACAAATTTTAATTTAAAATTAATCTCGTCTAGATGATAATGAAAAATGTTTCCAAGGAATATTGTTTTCAATGAAAATAATATATTATAGTAACTCATTGAATATTTATGATTATTGTATGAATAAAAAAATATTATTTGACAAATTATCTATAAATTTCATTTAATCCATTCCTCAATAAGGGTATCTCTAAAAAAAATAAAATAAACATTATGAACATAAAAACATTTTTTAGAAAAATATTTTTCTTAAACCCAAATAGAATATTATACTAAAACCCACTAGGATGTTGATTCAAGAGATATTCAGGAGAATAAATTTTGGTAAATAATAATAATGTAAAAAATAATAATTTTCACAATTTAACGAGACATATAATTATCATAATTTATAGAAAATAAATGAAAATTTAAATAAACAAAATTTTAACTATTAATTAAAAAATTGTTTTTTATAAAAAAACACAAAAATTCCAATTTTTTTATGATGATTTATAAAATCAATTGAATTGTATGAAAAAATATTTATAGGAGATCCAAATATTACCTATAATTGTTTTTCCATGAAAACAAATAATAATCATATTTTAAGAAAAAATAATTTTCAAGAATAAAATTACTTTACTAAAAATTGATCGACTATTGATTAAAAATATATCAATAATTACTATTAAGTAGGAAATTTATACATATAAATTTCATAAAGTTGTTAAAATTTTCGATATAATCCAAAATATTTTCAAAATTCATAACAGTTATATGTATCATGATACGTTTAAGCTTAGTGTTTTGTGTTGAATATGCTCTTAATAATTTTTTTATATACAAAAATGTTGGGGTGTTTCATGAAACATAAGTGTATGATTCTCCAAAATCAAACACCTTATATTTCATTGTAGATTATATAATAATCATAACTATAATGAATTATGGCCCCTCTAGTGCTGACATATCCATAGAATGTATTTTATATCTGTTGGATCCTCTCCCTTTTTCATGATGCTCCCCACAATCATGATTTGGTATGGGACATTGATTATAAGGTATATCCTATGGATAAAACCAATTAAATTTACCTCCCACTTGTAGAATTAAATCCATCAATCCGAGCTACTAAAGAAATTATGGATGGATCTGTAACTATTTTGAATGAAAATAAACCTTCCTACCATACCTTACTAAATGATTGATCATAAAAGTTACTATAATTACCAATGAACATGAACTGTGAAACTAAATAAAAAACTAAAGATCTCTCAATTAATGAATGTGAACATTAGACACTAGAGAAACACATAGAATCCCTTGGGTGAAAACTCCCTTTAGGTATGACAATCAATGATCACAATATCTTTTCCCTTCCATTTGATGGTTTCTCATTGGAGGGCCCTACTACTCAAAACTAGGGGAACACAATCCTACCCATAAACCATTCCTATTCTCTTGACATTTTCAACACCTCAGAATTCATAATTAACTAAAATTGGTTACATTTATAATAAATTGTTGTAAAAATTTCTTATTACATTTATCATGATGGGAATTAACCTCTAGGTTTACATTAGTGAAAAAATTTACAAGAAAAAAATGGTAATTTCTATCTATGGAATAGCCATGCTTCTATAAATTAGATAATTAAGACTCTTATAATTATTTATATCCACCGTTGATGAAAATAACATGATGTAGAACTACTTTTGGCAATATATCCTTGAAAATTCTGTGTCTTTTGATTATCCTACATACATCTTCCCCCAATGAAAACAATCTCACCACAATCTTCCAACTTCTTAGGGAAACTAATATTTTTCCTAGATCAAATCAGCAAAAACCTGATCAATATATCATCTATCCAAGAATCTATCTCTAAATTAATTTTTTACACATACATCAACAATACTAAACTTTTATGGGAATAAAATATATTTTACCAACGCCCCACCTCTATCGAATGATCGACCATAAGATGAATAATTGGTCATTATTTTGATCCAATTAATCCAAAACCACAAATCAGTGGTGAAAAACTCACATCAATACAGAAAAAAAGATACCCCTATGTGTGGTAGTAAAAAAAGTAGTTAGATTCCAAAAATCTAATTAAATTAATTTCCAATTATCACTACATATAAAATTGATCTCAAGGAATCATGATTCATTTACCAATCCTAGGTCACAAACCTCTATGGATTTTTTCTTTTTATTAATTTTTGGATTGCTCGTTTAATTATCATTAGATTATAGGATTCCCTGAAATTTTCTTTTTCTGATGGTACCTCCAACTTCATTTTGCAATTAAATTGGTATGTATTATTTCTCTAACCACCCATGCAGTCATCCTCAATGCCTAGATTCAATCACAAACCTAAATCCAAACCTATGTCTAATAAAATAGTACAAAACTACAAAAATGATGAATCCCTCCTGGTCTAATAGTGAAAATGAGATTTATCAATGAATCACATTTCTATATGGCCATAGATTGGCCTCTATAATTAAGGGTTAAAAAACTGATCAGGTGAATTATACTTAATAAGAAAGATAAAAGTATATAGACACCACAAATAAAATATCCTCATGAAAGATATTAATATCTGATTTCCCACTTTTCAGGGAATATAAATACAGAAGAAAAGCCTATATGAAAAAAAGTAAATAATTATTATGGGAGAGACATCACAATAACTCTATCCTGAAATCATGTACAATCTATCTAGAAAACAATTCTCTCCTATAAACAAATAATAATAATTCACATATGTATGTTTTGATAAAATCAAGTATACTATTTAGGATTATACCAAAAATATCTCAGGAAATGTTAAATTTGAATATTAATTACCCAATGATGAAACAACGCATCCAATAAGCACTTAACATGTGAACATGTAACATCCCGACCCTCCTAATTGGCTTGAGACTGTTTATGGACATTAGATAGCCTTAAGTGACATACCCATGTTATAAAAGGCTAGGTGTAAATGAAATGAGACTCATTAACAATTGGTGGATAATTTTTATTTTAAAATAAAACAACCCAACCAAACATACCATAACTAAATATAATATAAATGACTGATGATAACAATATGAAACAACTCATGGTAAAACCATTGAAAAAAATGATATATAGTAGCACGGTAGAAGAAAGCTAAAAAAATTACACACCTGAAGACCAATCTAACAATCCCCAATGATAGATGACCTAAATCCAAAACACCAACATGATCCCGCATCCAATTACACAATAGAAACCAAGTATCACAATGAACTACTTATTAATATTTATACTTTTCCTTTTTCTAGGTCCCAAAAAATATATCCAAAATCAAAAATGTTCCCAAGCATGGGTGTGTAATAAAACTCAGTGAGCTTTCTCTAATTGAATTATCTACTAAAACTACTATGTTAGAACATGTTGTCAAATTTATATCAAACAAATTATATAATACAATTGTAATATGTTTATATCAAATCCATTCATTTGAGAACTAAAATAGTTTCTCCTACTAAAACCGTTTTTAAGGAAAATAAATAAAAAATTAAATTAAAACATTTCACATTTCTTTTTTTGGGATACTCATTCCATGATTCACCAAATACCCATAAATTCATGCTTCTCTAACACTTCCATTCTCATGAGTGTTTTCTCATCCATCCCTAATGTAAGAACCCAAATTTTTGTAACGGGTCAAAATCCTGACCATGTTTGAATTTTTGACTTGTTTCGGAGAAAATTGGAAAAATTTGGGAAGTTTGGGAAATTTCTAGATTACACGCTATATAATCCAAAGTACAAGACATGTATGGTTTGGAATATACTAGTTGGATTCTCGCTAAGTACATTTGATATAATGTTTTTGTAAGAATTTCCTACTACATGGCATGTAGTGTTTCATGACATGTTGTGTATATTTCCTCCCACATATGGGCTGAGTCCTACCCGTGTGCCGAACATTGTGGTGTATCCAAGACATGTGGGTACCATTTAAGTTAGAGTACAGAAAACACTACTACATGACATATAGTACTTTATACATACCCGGTATGTTTACTTTTTTTTCTTAATTGAAAGAACATCGCGTCTTATTTGGGAAAACAACTTATTCTTCCCCAACATCATAACATGTATATTATAAAATTCTAAAGAATGTTTCCGACCATGGAATCTACATCTACATCCATTCTTCAATCTAGTAGTGTTTGTGGGATCTCAAGGGGAAGGATAAACTAGGACATCATTTTTCATTCCAGTTTCTTTGCATCACACACTGCAAATTCCATCCGATCAGAGTTGTTTGGATTTGACAAAAAACATATATCTTCAAAGATCAGATTCAAATTAGAGCTCTATATTAGACGTAACGATGTCTACAAGTCTCAAGTAGGTCTTATATACTTTCATTCATGTTTTTTCAAACTTTTTGGTAATGCATCCTTTGGTGCCTATTTGGGTATTTTTAGCGAGACCCTATTTTATATTATATTGCATATTAAATTGCTTATTATACTTATGGTATTCTTTTAAGAATTCCCTTTTTGCTATTTTTCTTGACTAGGGATAGGTGAGGGGTTGTTGCTGAATTGGGCTATTTTTTTCTGTTATGAAAAAATGCGTTAAAATGATTTTTTATTAAACTACTGAGTTCAATTTGTTATGTAAGGATATAAACTATTAGAGGATTCTAAGACCTTGGTTATGGTGTGGGACAATATATAGCTAGTGAAAATCAATTGTTTAGTTGTTTTTCATGTTTAAATTATTTATGTTCATTAAATATATGTGATTTGTGATATTTCATATGCTTGAACCTTTGGGTTGTGCTGGGCATGGCCTGGGTAATGTTGAGTGATGTTGATCACTGGTGGGGCTTTACCTAGGATATATTGGGTGGTTCTGACTATAGGCATGGGTGTCATGGACATTAGCTTGGGGTAGTGTGACGGTCAGGTTGGCCATTGCCCAGGTTACATGGATAGCCAGATAATAGGACTTGAGTTACATGGTCGCAGGGGCAAGAGGAGTCAGAGATGTTGTGGCATGGGTACTATTTTGGCGATTACCACTCACCCAGATCATTGAGTACCATGCACACAGATAGAATCTGTAATGAGGTGGTTTTCACCACCCATCTGGTTAGATTCACCCAATAGGTTCTATTTTGGTACTATTGGTTTTGGGGTGATTTTCATTAGATTCCACATGGAAGTTGAAGAGCCTTTCAGAAATAGCATTGAGACTATAAGGTTGGTGGATAAGGATTAACGTTATTGAGGTTCTGGGCTTGGATACTTTATTTATTGCAAGATATCACTATCCCTACAGGTACTTTATTTGAGGGAAGAAATCGATGTCCCCCTAGTTACTTATTTGAGGACATGCATCACTATTCGTCAAAGATTCTTTTATTTGGGGGTGCATTCATGACGTCGGTACTTGAGAAACAAGGTGTTAGGAGAAACATGGTTCTAGGTTACATGATATAGATTCCGGCATTGGCCAAAGTAGGTGATACTCCATGGTGGCTGTTGAGCACCAGTAGAGTTTTTGTTTATTTTTTCATTGTACTGCTAACATTTTTCATTATAAATGTGTGCCTTCTTAAAAAATTATATTAGGTATGCACCGATGGGTGGTATCATAATGAGATTTGTCTCACACCCTATACAAGTCCTTTGGGATGCATGTGAACTTTATGGAATTATGTGCAAGAAAGAGATCATCCTCAGGAGATGAACCATATTAGCTGCTGCATGGAGACAGTATGGACCATAAAGACATGTCTTACTGGAGTTTACTTCTTTTCGTTATTTATTGTATCAGCATGATTACCATGTTTATTGTAGTAACTGTTTGTTATATATTGGTGCCATTTATATATATATTTACTTGTATGACCTGCTATCGATGCCTATTTGTTGTTTGGTCATTATTGAAATTGATTTTTGACATGTCAACAACAGGAAAATGTAAACTAATCAACATTCTAACAACATAGTAACACCTGACCCTTTTAGGACTGTTCGAGTGGCTGATTGGGTTGGGGACGTTACAATTTTTTATCAGAGGGGTTCTTGATAGAGATTTAGTAGTATAGTTTTTCTAGATACTAATGAGATTAAGACTTCTCTTTTACTTATAATGGTTTTACTATTTGGAATATGGTATACAGGAGATAGGCTGTTACTGGAATTGGGTTTTTAGACTGTGCATTGATGCCTATAACCCCATTTATGAGGGATGGACCAAGTCTCCATGGGTGGAAACATTTGTTCACTTTTTTCTCAGATGACAGTTTATATGATTTCCACCTTAGTGGATCACTTGGTGTGTGATTTTATTTCTTGTGATATGTAACCCTTGACCTAGTGCAGTTAGGGATAATTGGACGATGTTCCGGTATAGAAAGGAATGATTGTTTGTCTTTTGATAGGCACATTTTTAGGTTATTTCAATTTCATAACTTCATGTATGCTTTGTGATGTGATAATTCCATTTGAATAATATCAAATTCCATGCTTTTAATTTTATTTTGAAATGTGATTGGTGAAATTCATGATATATTTTCTAGTTTATTATAGTGTGATATTAAATGGTTCTATGTATTCATAGAATTTCATGTGGTAGGGTATTTGGGTATGGATCTGGAAGGAGCCAGAAGGCACTATGTTTGAGGTGATTTTGGTCACCAGGATTGGTCAAATATGTCATTGGTTTGAGGCAATATTGGTTGTCAGGACGGGCATGGCCGAAGGAACTTTTGATACTTGGCTACTTTGAGGGCATGTAAGGAGGCCATGAGGCTGAGATACTATTGGAATTGATGCGGTGGGGGATAGTAAGGGTTGTAGTTATTCACTTCCATTTACTACATTCCTTATCTGTGTTATATATATATTGTTATATATGAGGTTTCGAACCCTGAGTGGAGGGCAGATCATGAGCCATGGGTATAATCTTAGATGAAAGATCAGATTCGGGATACAGTACAGATGGGGCAGCAGTCGGGTTTGGAAATGTTCAGGTCATGGCTCGATGAGAAGCTCCTATTCAGTCTAGTATGTGTCTTACAGGGGATCAATAGAGGTTCACAGGGTACAAATCCATATATTCCATATCTAACGCAGGAGTTCCAGTCACAAAAACCACCTATTTTTCAGGGTGAGTGTGGTCCATAGAGGAATGAGAACTGGATAGAGAGCATTCAGATGATCTTCTAACATCTCAAGACACCTCCTGGTTGGACATTCAAGATAGAGATATACATGTTGTGAGGACCAGCAAAGCATTTTTCATATGTGAAGGTTCAGGATTGCGGACATGAAGGACTAACATGGAAGGATATAGAGGACATGTTCTTCGAGCACTATTCTCTGAGACACTAAGGGAACAGTGATCTCAATTATTTTGTAGCCTTCTTAGAGAGACATGTCCTTCATTGACTACACGACTACATTCAATGCATTGTCTCACTTTGTACATCGTACGGTAAGCAATGACATGGTAAGGGTGATTTGCTTCTTGGATGGCTTACAACACGCCATTTAGATCCATGTAAATATCTCCAGGATGGGTTCTTTCTCAGATCTGGATGATCAGGAACTCATAACGGAGGGATACAAGACTGATATACCCTAGGATGGCCATGCGATTGCTTTAGGTGATGGTTCAGATAGCAGGAAGCTATGGCGATATGAGTTCTAGTGGGGCAGTCAAGATAAGGACTCAGTTGGACCACCTCATAGTAGTTATTCAGTGGAATGTTTTCAGTGTGTACAACCATAAAATGTTCAGACTCAGTGGGATAGGACTCCAAAAAATTGTCATGCGTGTGGATAGGTCGGGAATCTGGAGAGGTTCTGTAGGAATCCTTCTCAAATAGCCCCCAGGAAGGGACCAAAATAGAAGATGGTATCAGGAGTTGGTTCATGTTCGGTACCAGGTGATGATAACTAAATATTAGCTACATACAGAGGACATAATAGAGACTGCAGGCCCCAGATGAGGTGTCATTGTCCAATGACTAGAGAAACACCGCAATTTGGTCAGGCATCAGGTAGTCATACTTCTAGTCAGCTGCATGCCATGGAGCTTTCTAGGGCAGAGGAGGCTGGTGAGCTGATGACAGTTAGAGGAACACTGAGTGTGTGGACAATATCTATTTTATTGTTACAAATTTTGGCATGGCCTGTTTGGACATGTCATCTTTGAGTGTATAACGTTCGCATAATTTATGTCTACTGACCAGATTATAGACAGTGGTATTGGTTCCATATCAGGTGCATGATATATTTGTATATAAGTATGAGAAGTGTAGCATCAGGGGCATCGAGTATGCATGTTACTTGTGGTGTCGTGGGAATTATGGCACTGAGGATGCAGGTTACATGAAGTTCTAGGAACCATGTTCGTTTTGAGAATCCATAGGATGCCAAACCTCGTAAAGGAGGGCCCCGATGTGGTGTGGGATACGTTTGAGGTGTCATAAATGACACATGAGAACCAATGAGGTGCATAGGTGATGATTCATCTTGAGGGAACCATGAGTCTATAAACAGGTTAGTGAACCATGCTTTGATGAATTTTGTAGGTTTAAGACCAATTGTTGAAATTATTAAGTTACTGAGGACCATGAGTAATATATATAAAAACTTTGAGACCGAGGTAGTCCAAGATACATTGATTTGGGTGGAATGTTCAGTGCCATCTCCGGGATTTGTTGATAGATTGGGGATGATATATGTTAAGGTGGGGAGGTTGTAAGAAGATGGAGTTTTGGAAAGGGTCAAAATCTCAGCCTTGTTTGAATTTTTTACTTGATTCAGAGAAAACTAGGAAAATCTGGGATGTTCTAGAAATTTTCAAATTACACACGGTGTACTCCAAAGTACACTCTATTTAAGGGCTAGGTATGTACCGGCCACATGCTCTCCTAGTACATGTCATGTGATTACAGTGTACGTATTTCCTACAATATGGCATGTAGTGTTTCTTGACATGTCATGTACATTTCCTTCCAAGTACTGGTTTAGTCCTACTGATGTGTCGACCCGTGTGGTGCATCCAAGTGGTGTGTCTACCTCTATATAAGTTGGAGTACATACTAGGAAACTACACAGTGTGTATTCCTTTATACATGCCATGTATTTTTATTTTTATTCTCTTAAATGAAAGTCCATCACATCTTATTTAAAAAAAACATGTTCTTATTTCCCAACATTGGAACATGTCCATTTCAAAATTCTAAAAACGTTTCCTACCCTATAATCATCATACATCATCTGTTCTTTAATCTATCGGTGTATCGATGATCGCATTGGGAAGACTTAACCCACACACCCTTTTTCGTTCAACTTTCATTACCTACCACACCACAAATTACATCTTAGAAATATTTTCGGGATTTGATGGAAACATAGATCTATAAAGATCATCTTTGAATTATATCTCGATATCGGAGGTTTCAATGTCTATGAGTTTCAGGTAGGTGGTGCATTCCTTTTTTCTTGTTTTTGTGGACATTTGGGTGATGCAGCCTTTGGTGTGTATTTGGGTATTTTGCGAGAGACCTTGTTTTTTCTTCTATTGAATATTAAATTTCTTATTAGACCTATGGGATGCCTTTGGGTATGCCCTTTTACCAGTTTTCCATGAGTGGTGCCTGGAGAGGGGTCGTTTCACAATTGGGGCATTTTGGTCAGGTATTCCAAAAGGGGTTAAATGATTTATTTTCAATAAACTGCTGATTTCAATTTTTTAAGTGAACATATGAACTGTTAGAGGCTTCCAAGACACTGTTGATGGTAAGGTATGACACAAATATAGTGCAATTCAAATGTTTAGTTGTTATTTTCTGTTTAAAGTATTTATTTTGATTAAATTTATGTGATGTGTGATATTTCATTTGCGAGAATCTTCAGGTTGAATTGGGTATGACCTGGGTATTTTTGAGAGATGCTGACCACAGGTGGGGCTTATACTGGTATACATTGGGTGGTTTTGACCAAGATATATGGTACCATGGATGTCAGTTTGGGGTAGTGTGACTATCAGGTTGGGCATGACCCATGTTACTTTAATGGAGAGGCCACCATACATGAGCAACATGGTCGTAGAGGCACGAGGATACAGTGATGTTGTGGCTTGGGTACTATTCTGGTGATTACCACACAAATAAAACTCTGAGTGGTGTGAACATAGAGAGAGTATATGAAGAAGTGATTTCTACCACTCATGTGGGTAGAGGCCCCCAGTAGTTTTAGTTCAGGTACTATTGGTTTGCGAGTGCTTATTGTAGAATGTCACGTAGAAGTTGAGAAGTATTTTGGAAATAGCGATGATACTATCAGGTTGGGGGATAAGGCACACCATGATTGATGCCATGGGAATGGACATTTTATTTAATCATAGATATCATTGTCCCTTTGATTACTTCATTTGAGGGCAGACATCACTGTCTCTCCGGTTACTTATTTTTGGACATGCATCAATGTTCCTCTGAGTTACTTTTTTTGGGCCTTCCTTCGAGATGTTGGTACATGAGATATGAGGTGTCATAAGGCACATGGTGTTGGGTTACAAGATAGAGATTATAGCATTGGCCGAAGCATGTGGTACTTCATGGTGGTCACTGTGCACCAGTGAAATTTGTGTTAATTTGTGCATCGTATGTTTTCTTTTTCCCTTATAAATTCATTCCTTCTTAAACACTTATAATAGGTATGCACCATTAGGTGATATCCTATTGAGATTTATCTCACACATTTCATGTACCCTTCAAGATGAAATTATATTTTATGGATTTACATACAATAAAAAGATATTCCTGAGGAGATGAATTAGATAAGCTGTTACATGGAGACTGTATGGACCTTGAGTTCATTCCATTCTAGAGTTTAATTATTTACATTCCTTCTTGTATTAACATGCTTAACTTGTTTATTGAATCAATTATTGGATATCTAATGGTTCCATTTATATATACATATTTATATTGTCATGTATGGACTACTATGGATGCATGGTTGTTGTTTTTTAGTAGTTTCAATTGATTACTGGAATGCTATTCTATTTACTTCCCACAGTTGTTATTTCTATTTTTCTTCTATTTTTTATCTGATATTTATTTTTCTTTCATTATGAGAGTCTCGTTCGAGTCTTATAACTCATTTAATTTCACTTCATGTTATATATATTTACTTGAACTAGTACCATTTTTATCCTCATAGAGGGTATAGAATCCCCACTATAAATATTCAGACCATCACTGCTAGTCGGTATCCATTTGCATTTAGAGAGGTGCACCTAATATAGTAACACCTTACCTGATTATCAATATTCGAGTGGCTGATCAGGTCTAGGATGTTATGCACTAAGTCATATAAATGTGAGAAATCACATTATTCCCCAATGAAACATGCCCTTTAATCAGAGTTAAATCCCTTAGTTCAATGATGGTGCATGCCCCTTATTTAGGTTCACGTAAAAAGCATGAACTCACACAAACCTTCTATGCCAAATCCATTTCAAACCAACCAATTAAAAAAATTATTAAAAATATTCCAATATAGAAAATATTTAAAACAAAACAATTAAATAAATTTAAATATAAAGGTGGTGCCTTCAGAGACAGATGCCCATTACGAGGCACCTTAGGGTGTTCAGGGGCAGATGACTCTTTGCCAGCCTGTGGTGGAGCTCCCCAGTCCTTCTAAGGTGTCGGCGGTGGATCCTATTGGATCGGGGAGGGTTAGGTCTACAAGTCCAGTTTTGAAGGAGGCTTTAATGGTTTTGGAACCTCAGGTAAAGGAGGTGTTTGAGGGTCTTAGGAGGGATTTGGGAGGATTCTCGGCTTCTACCAGCATGGAGAAAGAAGGCCAGGGCCTTGCGGATGGGACCTTGGCGAGGTCCTTCTTGCCATCAGGGAAGGATCAGAACCCCTAGCCTCAATATATGGTCATGGGCTTCGTTCAACCTGCTTTCCAGGAGTAACCAGGGGATGGGGAATTTTGTGTCGGGGGGGGAAGGAAGGGGTCAGTGGGGAAGATCTTGCTCTGGGTAGCACTTCTAGTCAATAGGCTCAGACCAACCTTCGTGATGCATGGGGTTCGGGCTCTTTTCGGCCAAAGGTTTCTTCTACAGCCCGAAACCCAGTCGACTTCAATAACAGGTTTGCAATGCTAGCTGGGGAGGAATCCAAAGTTGATTCACCTATCCTGGTTGAGGAAAGTAATGAAAATAGGATGAGCTCCGATGGTTTACTGTTGGAATGTCAGATCTTGGGGAAGGTTTATCTAGAGTGTGAGGATGGTGAAGGGGAAACTGAAAATGATGATATCTATAGAAGTTTTTTAGAAGCAGAACCCGACTGTAGAAGGATCCGGAGCAGGAGAAAGAGGAGGGGTAGGAAAGATTTCTCATCCTTACCTCCTCCCATGGACACCCGGTCAGCAAAGAGGCTAATTTCTGAGAAGCAGGACAAGGATTGCAGGTGTCACATAAAGCCACCTGGACAACATGATTTATCCTCGGATTTGATCTTAAGTTCGACTGATGTGGCGACAGAGCATGTGTTATTTCTCAACGCCTTGGAATAGGATGCATCCAAGATGATGGGTAGAAGTCTTGAAGTTTAACTGAATGAAGAACAATATAGTTGGATTGACAAACATGACACGATCCTGGTTGGAGGTTTCAATAAGGGTTTGATCAAACTCGAGGAGTATATTCAGGTCTGGAATAAGCTGGCTTCTTCCTTGGAAGACCTGATAAAGGGGGATCCCCTTTTGAAGGTATCCAATTTATCCTGGAAGGTATTTAGAGACACCGAATCTGGTAGTATTCAGCTGGTTTTTAATGAATCTATTTTACATGTTTCCTAACTAATGTGTTGTTAAGTGTCCAATCCTGTTGTGTGTGGGTATGTTGGAGGGTCAGATCGGCTCAGACGGGCTAGAGCATGCTGCTTCCTTCTTCGCAGGCCATTTGGGATGTAGCTGATACAGAGGGACGGCTTGCCATCGGGAGGGACCGTGCTTGCACGGGATCGCCGAGTGGTCCTTCCTTGGAGTTAGCAGTTGCTGCTTATGCTTGGATGAGGTTGGTTATGTTTATGTTTGTTGTTTTTTGGTGCTTGTTGGAACTTATGGTTTCTCACTTTTACCTCAAAAGTGTTGCTCTTTTAAAAAAAATAACTTTCAAGTCAGGTAAAATAAACATTATAAAGGAAATTAAAGGAGGAGTATTTCACAACCACTTTCCACAGTTCAATAATTATACAATTTTTTTTAACCAGTACTAAATAGTGTTTCTACCATGCATTGTACAAGAATTACAGAATAATTTTATGTCTTAATAATCATTTTTTAAACAATTCTTAATGTTACAAGAAGAGGATTCAAGAGTGAATCCTCTTAACCCAGAAATTATATAGAAAATGATGCATGACATGTCAATGACCACAAAACTGAATTGAATATCAAAAAACTAGTCTTATATCTCTTACCTTATAATGAAAAATCAAAAAATAACAAATATTGGCCTGAAAAAATACATTTACCTATAGTATGTCTGATCTGAGAAAATTAGATAGGGGAGAAATCTTATCTAAGAAAAATGATGAAAAAGTAAAAATAACAATGTCTTACCATAGGTATCAGTATTCAACACACCAGGAAAATCATTTGCATTTATTCCAATTCAAATGGGGAGGACTATTCATATTTTGGGATGAAGGAATCTTGAGTTATGATCATTTTGAAAAATAACATGGGTTAAAAAATAATCCCAACCTAGACCCACTTTCTTTTATCACATTTTCAAACTTTGAATAGTTAGTCGCATAGTTATGAAGACTTGTGCACTAACCCTGTTCCATCTTCTACCTCAAAGAGGACATGCACAATTTCCATATATGGTAAGTCAAACTATGTTACAAATATGAAAATCCCATTGTCCAACTTTCATTGATTATCCATGGTGGTTGTGCAGTTTGGAAAAACCATGTGCCTACCCTTTTACCTTCCCCTTAGCCACTATCTCATTGTGCATGGTTTCCAATAAGAGTTTCACAGTTTACCCAAACCATTCAAAAACCTTGAATAAATATATAAAATCCAAAAAAACATTCCAATAAGATCCCAAACCCTCCATAATTTCACCCAAATACATTATGTACATAAAATACCATAATTAAGTGTTACATACATAAAACCAGAGCATCTACATTCTCTCCACCATTGTACTTTTTTCCCCTAAAAGTAGAAAACCATTGGTGTCTTGAGAGAGTTTAGGCCATTTCTCAATGTTGTCATATTATCATTCCAAAGTCTCTTCCTAAATCTGAGCATGTTTCCAAAAACCCATCACTAAATAGATTTTTTCCCATGTAAGCCTTTCTCTTCCCTATCCAATATTTTCACTAGCATGTGCACCAATGATGAATCTGGATATAGCTCAACATGACACCACTGATTAAAATGATCTAAATCAGTATGATACTTTTTTATCTAAGATAAATGAAATACATTTTCCCCCACATTGAACAGTGTTGGAAAATACATCAGATATCCCACCTCATGAACACATCCAGTTATTTAAAAAGAACATTTGTAATGGGGAGATATCTCTTACTTCTTCCAAAAATTACAATATTCAAGCCTCAAAGATGTCATGATGAACAAATGTTCAATTAGTTCGAACAAAAACATCCATAGATGTTGATCTGAAAATGATTTATATTGAATCTAAGCCATCTTCTTATTTTCCCTGATCAACAAAATATTCGTCATTGTTTCCTTAATAGGGTTCGTCCCAACTACTGATGAATCACATATTTCACCCACAAATTTGGTTAAAAACAAGGATTCCCATATAATTCTTTAAAAGGATGAATTTTTATTAATTCCTAACAACTATTTTTTTATGAGAACTACATCAATGGTCAGTGTTCTTCCCATGAGCCATCAAAATCTATTAAACAATCCTCCAACATGTCTTCCAAATCTTTTATATTCCTTTATGATTTACCATTCATCTATGGGTTATATGTTATAATCATACCCAACTGAGTACCAAAATATTTTTGTTTAGATTTCTAGAAACAAGGAAAAACCTATGGATCTCTGTATGACACTATATAACATGGTACACTTAGACTCTTTACAACTTCTTGGACATATATTTTTGACATGTTCTCTACCATATGATATTAAAAATAGAGATTAAATGGGATGGATTTTTGAGTGGATCCATTATCACCCATACATTATCATGTTTCAAAACTATTCTTTGGAGACCTATTACATAATATATTGTTATATACTCCCATTTCAAAAGAAAAAAGGAAATATATGAAACATGCCTTCTGGTCACAGATGATTTTCCTTAATCTACTGTAATTTTAGTAATCTAGAAACATACTTAGCCACCAACCATTCCATAATGACCCACTAAAACTGTTCATTCAAAACATTATAAATATTTTATTTTACATGATGAATATCCCTTCTATAATGTTTCTAATCATGAATAGGTTGTTCGGGGTAATCCATAGGTACATCCATATGATTTTGAAACCACAAAAGTGAATTCACATACACCCTCAAATGCTCAATGATCTCCCCTCTATTGAGTTTTTTCCTCATCACAAAACATTCTAAATCCGATGTATATTCCTCCATAACTATCTCAACCAAAAAAGGGATAAATGAAACTAGAATTAAAATAGAAATATCACATCATTCATCACATTCCAAGTATATTTAGTCTAAGAACGACATCAATAACCCATGATCTGAATCCTCTTCTTCGAACTAAACATATGAATTTATACATAATACATTTACAGTTATATTTCCATTACTCAGTGTATATATAATTTCAAATTCAGATATTTTGAGATATTGAATCCGTATTATTTCTCCTAAATTCAAATATATATATGTGTGAAAATATTCTTCAAGAATTTATGATCCTTAGACCCTGTATTTTATTCACTAAATTGGTACTGATGAGATGTATTCATAATAGTGTGATCTCCCTACATTAGAACACATCCCAACCCAGATACTAACGAATCACAAGACACCACATACCCTTGTCCTGATTATGTAAAAAAAGTATTGTTATTGATGTAAACCAAACATCATGCTCTTTAAAATACTTAATACATTAATCAATTCATAATAATAGAACACTCATAATTATTAAATCTATCATTAGTGAATCTATACATAAGAAATAATTAACAAATCATCACTAAAACCCATTTTATACTAGGAAACTTTGTATCCTAATGAAATTCCTTAGTGGTTTCAAAGAGATAAAGGCTTCTATATTTTTTTAGATCAATAGAAACACCATTTTTATTGATTTCATGGGTAAGGAAATATACCTATTGTATAAAAAAACATGATGATAGTATGAAATAAAAATTATGATCCTAATAGATAAATGACTCTATTTCCATGTGTTTAAAATTCTCATCCCTAGTCCTTGAATAACCCAATATGTCATCCTTAAACAACACCAAAAAAATCCAGATACCATTGAAATAATTTATCATCAAATCCATTGTGATTTTTTTTACATTCATAAAATTGAAAGGAATTACCACATATTCATAACGACCTTATCTGTTAATGAAATTAGTATTTGGAATATCCACCTTCTAAACATGCAATTGGTGATATCATGACTAAAATTCAATCACATTAGACCACCAATCACCCCTCAATTGATCATGTAAATCTTCTTTGTGTGGAAGTGTATATTGATTCATTTTTATCTCCCAATTTAACTAATTATATTACCAAAATATCCAAGGAGTTCCATAATCCTTTTGGAAAATGAAGACTGTTGTTTACCATATAGATGTGATAGGATGAATGAACGCATTGCATTCTAGATCGTACTACTATAATTTCAGTTCCCTTAATTCTGTTGGTTCCATCTGATAAGATGGAAGTGAAATTGGACTGGTCCCGGAATGAAGATCAATCATAAACTCTACTTATCTCATTGGTGAATTCACTATAAATTTTTAAAAAATACATTGAGAAAGTGATCGAAAACAATTGGAAAAAAACTATTCTCAATCACTTCCATCAATTCCAAAGCAACACTACCATCTGGTATGAGATCGTTCCAACTAATGGTTCCAAAAAAATAATTTCACATTGATGTATATTCCAATATCCTAAATAGAGATGGTCAATAACATCATTAGGCAAAAAACAAACTCATCAAGTATAAATGTCGTTATGAGCCTTGAATGTTGTCAACCAATCCATATCTAGGATTATATAATATAAATACTTATCAATAATAGATAATTCCAATTTAACTCAACTCCTTCAATAGTTATAGATCATTATTTACACAGAAAGGTTATACATTCTATTTAAAAAGTTTAGTTTGATGTTTCAATACAAAAGTCATCATCTCAACACTCAAACAAAACAAATAATCATAAAGATAATAAATTAATGAATGACATTAACTCATATTAAACAATGATTTCATAATATTAGAATTTTGAATAATAGTACCTCTCACCATAAATGGTCCATATTGATCATCCAAAATAACCTCTTCAAATCCTTATATCTTTATTATCACAACAATTTTTTCTTTTTTGCCATTTAGAAATTAAACTTATTGAGGAGTCAGGATAATCAAGGAATAACCATGGGTAAATCTGTTATATTGAGTATAGGTGTTTTGTTTATCTCATCCAATAAAATCATTCAATGTCAGTTACTAATGATAAGTTCCCCAATGACATGACTACAAAGAACTGTGATAATTGTACTGAAAAAGCCCCATCTAATTACAATTATGGAATGAACTAGGTGGTGTCATGTACTCTCTCTTCATGTGGTCAAATAAACCACATTCGAAACCTCCATCATTTCCCTTGGGTCTCATAGGAATATTTAGTCATCCAATTATCCAATTCTTAGTCATCCTTATATCGTGGAAATATGTGTCCCTATTCCACTGGATTCTAGAAATAATGTTCCCACCATTTACTATTTTTATCAACATGCTCCCTCCCCTTGTGGTTCCTTATATGAATCTTTATTCCACCATATCCCTATTAAATATCTCTATATAATCTGTTATACCGATCAAGAAAATATTCACATGACACACATCCTCATCCCCAGTTCAATCACACATGCCTTAAATGATATACTAGCAATAACGTACGGTGATAAACAGACTAAATACAAATATTTATCCACATTATATATTACTGTGATGTTATCATGCTTCAAGCAGATGAAATACATTGATCTTATAATCCTAAATTTATAAGGATATAATTTTTGGATGAACAATTCTTTAAAATACTCCGTACTAATTTCATGGTATAATTTAGATTTAAACAATAAATCCCACCAATGGCATGCTGGATTATATATCATATACATCTTTATCTTTAATTTGAGCTCTATTTGTGTTCCATGGAAATAAATAAATCAATTTATCATGTTCACATAAACCTCTTCCTTTTCTGGTTCCAAATCACCATAAATTATTGGTGGATTCTACATATAGAACTGGATGGTGTGATCCACATTCCTAGGTTATCCTGTTATTTCCCACGATCCACAACTATAGAGGCATGGAATATACTTTGAAACAGTTTTTTGGTTCACATGTGGTTCATGTGATACAACATTAAGAAACTTGTTATGGATTGTTTCTACAATGAATATCAGGTGAAATTTTATATAACCAAAACAAACTCAATAATTCTCACTCTCTAGAAACATATGTCTTGAAAATTTCAAATTATACCACCTCACAACTATCGTACGAATGACTACTAAATTAAATTATTTCCACAATAATTTTTTTTTAAAACTCCACCATGCTATTGAAAATAATACCATTTTCAAAATTATCATTTAATTCCTTTTCAAAATATCTCATATGAATACAAATTTAACAATTTTATAAAAGTAACAACATTACACCAAATCATAAATAATCACAAAAAATGAAATATTCTCACATATAGGGAATTCATTTATTAAATGCATGTCCTTCTCATCTTACTGTATAAAATCATGAGAATGGGATTCCATATCATATAACTATGTTACAAACTCTTATGTAACCAAATCCCTGGTAACATGATGTTTAGTATAAAAATATTAGATATATATTTTTATTCTTTTCATATTATGTTTTGAAAATAATATTACTTTCTACAAACCCTGCATAAAGAATAGAATAGAATGAATTTGTACTCTGAGGCTAAGATAAGGAAATCATGTCAATGGTCAACCAAGAATAATAAAACTTAAAATTCAATGAATAAAAAAGCTAATAATATGTGTACATATGAACCCTCCTCATAGGACTAAGAAGGAATAAAGACATTACTTGGACATAAGGGATATCTCCAAGATGCCAAAGGCTGGAAATATATGCCAGGGGATTAATTAACCATTCGGGGATTTCTCAATGTAAAAATAAAACATCCCAACCAAACATACCATAATCAAATCAACAGAACCTTTTTCATGATAAAAAATTGAAATAACTCAAATTAAAACGATTGATATAAGAACCATTCAATAATAGAGAACCGTGGTTAAATAAAACTAACATAAAATTACACAACATATTACCAAACCAACAACACTCAACAACAACCCACATGAATCCAAAATATCCCACATGTTCCTTGCTCAAATTTTAAAAAAACATCCCATGTGTCATGTTTCACCAAAAATGTAGTGTGATACTTTACCATTTCAAGTGTACTAATATAAAACATCTACAAAATAACAAATGTTCCAAAGTAGTGGTTAGTAATTATACTTAGTAATATTTCACTAAATGACCTCCCTACCCATACATCTAGGATAGAACATTTTAGAAAATCAGTATAACATAATTTATATAATACAATTGAAAACAGTTTATATCAAAACCAAGTAATTTCGCACCAAAACATTTTTCCATACTAAAATAGTTTCAATGGAAAAGAATCCAAAATATAAATTAAACCATTTAAGACAACATTTTTGGCATACCGATTTCGTGATTCACCCCACACCCCCTTATCCATTATTCTCTGATAGTTCTATACTCATGATAGGTATCTCTTAAATTCACTATGTCTTCACATTGTTTCCAATCTCCTTGTGTCATAATGACACACTCCCTATATCATGGGTCACATCACTTTGTTACCCAATGGTACATTCCCCTTATTCAATTTCATGTCAATTTAATCAACTCCCACAACCCATGTTTTCCAAAAACATATCAAAAAAACCAGCTTAATCCATTTATATTAATCAATTTGTTAAGTAAAAACCATTCAAATTAAACCATTTCAATATGCTTCTATAAAAAAATAATTTTAATAAAAATATATTAATTAAACCATTTACTAAAATCACAGATTATCAACATCATAAATCAACATTTTAGAATCATGAAAACAAGTTTCTTTACACAACCACATTCCATAATTCCAATGATTCACTGAAAATTCACAAACAGTCAATAAAGAGGGATTTTATATCTATTTTTTTTGACAATTTCCCATTAAATTTAAGTTAAAATAATAATTTTGAAATAAAATCATCTTTCTATTTGAATAGGATTCAAGAGTAAAGCCACATACCTAGGGAATTTTTTTGAAAATAAATAATAGCATCAAAATGACCACAAAAGAGGGTTAAATCTCCAATACCTACCATAGATATCTTCCCCTAACATAAAATAAGACAAAACTAACCATTATTGGAATAAAGAACCATATATATTTATGCAGTGGAGTAGATATTATTAAACAAGAGAGTGGATAATGTTAATCTAAAAAAAACCATGAAAAACTACTATAAATGATGTCTTAACTTGATAATCTCACTTTAACATGCTACGAAATTCTTAATAATTGATCCTGACTCAATCGGGGGAGACACTAAATCCTTTTAGAGGAATAAATCTAGAGATATGGCCGCTTTTGATAAAATTTTAGGGGAAAAAACATAATCTCAAATAGGGTCAACTTTCTTAGGATCTTGTTTTTAAACCAAGCATGGTTAGTCACATTGTTGGGAAAAATAATGTGTTAATCATGAACTAGCCTCTGCCTTAAAGAGGACCTCACAAGACTGACCCTCATAGTTATAAAAAATTCAATGAAAACCATGAAAATCCAATTATAAAACTTCGTATGGCTTCTTCTAGTTGTCCACACGATTTAAAAAAAATGTTCGTCTACTAGTGCGTCATCCCCTTAGACAATGATTCACTATGAATGGTTTCCTGTAGATGTTTCACTATCTCCCCAATCCGTGAACCTATAGAGAAGATGAAAATATATTCCAATAGGATTCTAAACCATCCCAGAAATTACAGAAACTATTTATATACATAAAATACATAAATTAATGATTTTTTACTTGAAACTCTGTGCGATAAAAAAAAAATATGCCTCTTGTTAACAAATAAGGCTCACTATGTAATGACCCGAAATTTTGAATAAATCTTGTTTCCTAATTATATGTGTTATATTATTTATTTTTATACAAAACAAAAATGTTTCATTTGATAACATGATTATAATTAAAATGAGATCGTTGGGTTTAGACGGTTTTACGACCATTGGTCAATATGACCGCTGGAAACTAAACGTTTTGATTATTGTCTCTAAATACAAGTAATCTTGGTTAATTATTATAGAAAGAAGATTTGATGGCCTCACCTAGTAGTCTTGGACCGATCGATGCCCATCTAACAGAACTTAGGAATGAGGTAGCACCACTTGGCTTTGCTCTGGACCAAACCCAAGCTGAACTTCATCGTGTGAAGCTAGAATGGAATCGCCTCTGCGAGAAGTTCAAACTGATAGAAATTACTACTCGTGCGATGTTAGCCGAGCCTCCCTCGGATTCTCTCACCTTAGCACACCTTACACTTAGGTCCTATGCTGGTGTGATAAGGGGCTATGTAAGGAGACCGTAACTGCCTTGTGTAATCCTTTGTTTTAAATAAAAATCGGGATTTATTCTTTTGATGAAGTTTATGAATTTTTAAATGACCGAATAAATATAGTATGCATATTTTTGATAAATTTTAGAAAAAGGATATTTTAAAAATGTTTATGTAAACCTTAAATATTTAATAATGTGTAATTATTTTCAAAAAAATGGTCTTCTACAATTATGTTCAGTACGAAATTTATAGTCTAATAAAATCAAATTGATTTTTTGATGAATAGTAATTTATTAATACTAATTTTATGATTAGGATTAGTAATGTGTCAAAATGGATCAGTAATCTCAATTAAAGAATGTAGTAATATAATCTAGGCACCTTGATTAAGTAATGTGATTCAATAATATGGTTAAATAACGGTTTCATAAATTATTATTCAAGTATTAGTTTTTTTCGGGTGAATAGTGTTTTTTAATTAAAAATTTAATTAAAAATATTTAAAAAATTATTTTTATAAAATGGTTTTCATTTTTGAACTCAGAGTGTCGATATTATGTTATGGTAATTTTTGGGGATTTTTATGAAAAAATGAATTTTCGGTGAATAGTGTATTTTTTTAAAAATTAAATTAAAAATATTTAAAAAATTATTTTTATAAAATATAGTTCATTTTTGAAATTAGAGCATTGATATTTGGTTATGGTGAAATTTTGGGATTTTTCTGAGAAAGTTGAATTTTCAGTGAATAGTAAAAATACAGTTTTAGGGTTTCGATATGTTTAATGATCTCATAACTGTGTCATGATGAGGGCATGAGATATTTTAAGGGATGGCCGCCCAAAGGTGATGAATTATTTTATTGGGGGCCCCATGTGTCCTAACTCCATTGGATGTACCATGGGAGGGCCCATGCTTTTGAGAAAACCACTTTTTGATGTGTCCCTTGGCCTTTAATGCCTTGTCCCCTCACATTCCCAATAAATATCAAGAAATCCTCTGATTCTTTAGTCTCCCTACTCTCCCCAAAGATGTTATGGTCTCATTACCTACCAAGGAGTCCTCCCGAGGTGACCCCAATCCCTCAAGGTCCCAACCTTTGAGTTTTAAGAGTTACGTTTTAAGGTAAGGGATCCGACCTCTCTCTTTCATTTGAAGTAATCTCTTTTATGTCATTTCTTTTATGATCCATGTTCTTATGTTTGAGGATGTTATTTTATACTCCTCTTACTTCCCTTTTCATGTTCATATAATTAGAGATCCCCTCTTACTCTCATTATTTCGTTTTATGAAGTTTTAAGTGGCGCCGTTAGGCTGCCGAAATTTTTTGTAACAGAATTTTTCCCCCTTCTCATTTTTCAAGATCTATTTTCATGTAATGTATTTCAAGTTCCTTTTTATTATGTTGGGGTATGATCTCTAAATTTATAATACTGATATTTTATGATCATATAATTAGAGACCCCATTTGATCTCTTCAATTCAGTATTTTGAAGTTTTAAGTGGCGCCGTTAGGCTGCCGAATTTTTAAGTGGTTCTTCACCCTTCTCGTTTTGAAGATCTACATTCATGTAAATAATTTCTAGTTCGTTTTTGTTATGATGGGGTATGATATCTATATATATCATACTACACTCTTATGTTAATATTATGGGAGACCCCATTTTATCTCTTCAATTCAGTATTTTGAAGTTTTATGTGGCACTGTTAGGCTGCCGAATGTTTTAGGGGATTCTTTCACCCTTCTCATTCTTTTCAAAGTTCAAGTTTCATGTCAAGTCTTTCAAGTTCCTTTTTAATTATGTTGGGAAATTATCTCTATATCTATCATAATTAACTCTTATTTTCACATGATGAGAGACCCTATTTGATCTTTTCAAATCATTTTTGTTGAAGTTTAAGTAACATCGTTAGGCTGTCGAACTTTCATAAGAGAAATCTAATTTTTGTCTTCCTTCCATGTTTTTCATTTCAAATGGTATGTACTTGAAATTTCATTACCATAACCATTTATCCTTCTTATTCTGTCCATATACTGTTTTATGGGTCATTTATGAATGTTTGACGCATTTTCCCTCTCTTTTTAATGTCTTCTAAAACCTTGTAACATAGCCATTATGCTGCAGAATTTCCGTCTCAAAATGTATCTCTCTTTTTCTAAAGGTCTTTTATATTTTTAAGTGAATAATCAAATCTCTTTCTTCTAAAGGGGTATTCACATATATACCAAAATCTTCTATTTTAAATTCTGGTATTTACATACATGAGACCCACCTTCCTTTTCTGTGGGTTTTAAAGTGACGTAAAGATCATGTCTTTAAAGAAGTTATTAAAATGTTGTGATTATGAAATGAAACCCATTTATTTTATACTATATGTGTTATTTATTAAATTTTTTATGATTATATATGTGGTCACATGATAATAAATCCAAATTTAAGGGTCCTCCCTGATAGCGCTTCAATGTATTGGGTAATGATGTAACCACTAGAGATTACAATTTTCACGATACCTTGGTGAATAACCTTGGTAATTTTCAAATGACACCTTGGGGATGGACCTTGGTGATATTTTCATGATTGTCTATGTTAAATTATGTACCCACATCTTAAAGTTATGAAAAATGTTATTTTTATTTTGATATGCCACATGATTTTTTTATCATTCCTTAATGTTCTTGTTCATGACATAGTTGATGTATCTCAAGTTCATATGTTAAATGTTTCCCTTGTTTCCCTTACTGGGCCTTCTGCTCACCCTTTCATTTGATGTATGTCCCCAGGTTATGAGATGCAGTAATGAACCTAGGATGAACATGATGAGAAGCCTTTCAAGTGTTTAAGAAGAATGTTTTATGTTTTCATGTTTTAAGTTCCTGGTTTCGAAGACACTAAACCTTAAAGATTCTCAGTTTTGTATAATGTAATGAATGTTTATGTGATAAAAAGGCGTGATTCTATAATTGGTATCAAAGGATGCTTTAGTTATTTGTGTGAATTAGGATATGAAAACTTTAGGAAGAAGCCTATAGAAAAGTTTTTATATAGGAAGTCTTCCTGGTATTTTGGTGAGTATTGAGTAATGGGTTGCCAAGGAAATACATCCCTGTCTGGATAAAAGCAGGTAGAGGTAGGTCTGGCACAGATGTACATAGGGGTAAAACCCAAAAACACCACGTTGATCTAGACAAAAATGGGAACTGGTACACGACAATGGGTCTTGCTACACTCCTGGTTACGACACTCCCGAGGGATATGCTTTGGTAAATTCATAACCTTAGTATGAACCATTGTTAAAGGAACAAAGATAAAATAAAATAAATATTCACATAAGAATATATGATCATGGATAACCTAGATAAGAAACTAGGTGACACAAGTTAGGGTATACATTTATTCTATAAGTTATCCTTATATGCTTTAAGTTCCTTTTCATGATTATTAGCTAAGTATTTAAGCCCCTAATTATACTTTCTATTCTTAGTTAATGGTGGGAAATGGAAGAACATGTCCCAAAAACTAATGTGATAGAAAATGCGACGATTTCCGTATTAATATGAAAGAGATTATTAGGGGATGAAAAGATGATTATCATTTTGGAAGACGTTCACTATTTTGGGGACCCTATATGATCGAGGTAAATATATTACTATGGTATTTTCATTGAGGGGTAAGGTTGACTTATATTTTCAAGAATCGATGAATTTAAGGTGGACTTATAGTAAATTAGGTTACTTATGGGAATGATTAACCTATCATGGGTAAAATATGTTTAGGTTAGCTACTTTTGTTATAAGATGTTAGGAGTGGTTGATGTTGTTTGGAGATGAAAAATGAAGTTTATTTTGGAGGACTATGTTATCAAATCCTTCTTGTATTTGGGTTTCAATCTTAGTTTAGTTTATTTTGAGGAATCTTAAGGACCGTTATTTATGGAATGGTCTATGATGAACTTTGGGTAGTACCATGGTACTTTGAAGATTTAAAAGTAGTTTCCATTCATATGGGATTCTTTAATTTTTTTTGAAGAGTTGTTTTACCTTTCCCTTTCTGGTTTTGGGATAATGTTTAAAGATAGAAGAAATAGATATTTAATCTTTTGTGGATTATGAAGACAATTCTTGTGTTTTGATGAGACCAAGTAGTTTTGAATGCTCATAGCTTGGTGAAAAGATTAGTTTTGGGTAGAAACTTATTAAAGGATGAAACTCTACATGAAGATAGGTAAATTTTCTTATGTATTTGTTTCATGTTGTAAATGAATTCCTCAAAATTATGAAAAGGAACGTAAAACAAAAACGTTGTTGGTTTACGTTTCCTACTAGGTAATCAAAGACCGTTTACACACATCATAAGTTTGGGATTTTCTTATGGTTAACTTTCTCCTAACCATGTTCTCTATCACTCTCCCCCAGAACTTGACCCTTTGTTTTTCATCCATGTCCATGTTTTCCTACATGGAATCCTAGTGTGGGTTAACTCGGGTGACCTTTGTACATCCCTTTCATTAGTTTAAAGTAATAATTTTACTGACTCCTTTTCCGATGTGGGACATTCAATGAAATTTCAAAACCCAATTTTAAAAATTGTGAGGACGTAATTTCTTAAGGGGGGAAGAATATAATGACCTGAAATTTTGAATAAATCTTGTTTCCTAATTTTATGTGTTATTTTATTTATTTTCATACCTATCAAAAATGTTTCAATTGATATCATGATTATTATTAAAATGAGATCGTTGGGTTTAGACGGTTATATGACCTTTGGTCAATATGAACGCTGGAAACTAAACGTTTTGATTATTGTCTCTAAATACAAGTAATCTTGGTTAATTATTATAGAAAGAAGATTCTATGGCCTCACCCAGTAGTCTTGAACCGATCGAAGCCCATCTAACAGAAATTGGGAAAGAGGAAGCACCACTGGGCTTTGCTCTGGACCAAACCCAAGCCGAACATCATCATGTGAAGCTACAACAGAATCGCCTCTTTGAGAAGTTCAAATAGATAGAAATTAATACTCGTGCGATGTTAGCCGAGCCTCCCTCAGATTATCTCACCTTAGAACACCTTACACTTAGGTCCTATGCTGGTGTGATAAGGGGCTATGTAAGGAGACCGTAACTACCTTATGTAATCCTTTGTTTTAAATAAAAATTGGGATTTCTTCTTATGATGAAGTTTATTAATTTTTAAATGACCAGATAAATATAGTATGCATATTTTTGATAAATTTTAGAAAATGGATATTTTAAAAATGTTTATGTAAACCTTAAATAATTAAAAATGTGTAATGATTTTCAAAAAATGGTCTTCTACAATTATGTTCAGTACGAAATTTAGAGTCTAGTAAGATTAACATCATTTTTGATGAATAGTGATTTTATGATTAGGATTAGTAATGTGTCCAAATGGATTAGTAATCTCACTTAAAGAAAGTATTAATATAATCTAGGCACCTTGATTAAGTAATGGGATTCAATAAAATGGTTAAATAACGGTTTCATAAATTATTATTCATGTATTAGTTTTTCCGGGTGAATAGTGTTTTTAATTTAAAATGTAATTAAAAATATTTCGAAAAATATTTTTATAAAATGGATTTCATTTTTGAACTCAGAGCGTCGATATTATGTTATGGTAATTTTTGGGGTTTTTTCTGAAAAAATGAATTTTCGGTGAATAGTGTAATGATTTAAAAATTAAAATAAAAATATTAAATTTTTTTTTTATAAAATGGAGTTCATTTTTGAAATCAGAGCATTGATATTTGGTTAAGGTGAAATTTTGGGATTTTTCTGAGAAAGTTGAATTTTCAGTGAATAGTAAAAATACAGTTTTAGGGTTTCAGTATGTTTAATGATCTCATAACTGTGTCATGATGAGGTCATGAGATATTTTAAGGGATGGCCGGAAAAAGGTGATGAATTATTTTATTGGGGGGCCCATGTGGCCTAACTCCATGGGATGTTCCATGGGAGAGCCCATGCTTTTGAGAAAACCACTTTTGAGGTGTCCCTTTGCCATTAATCCCTTGTCCCCTTACTTTCCCTATAAATACCAAGTAATCCTCTAATACTTTCGATTCCCCACTCTCCCCCAACGAATTTCGGGTCTCATTACCATCCAAGGAATCCTCCCAAGGTTCCCCAAGCCCTCAAGGTCCCATCCTTTGAGTTTTAAGAGTTGCGTTTTAAGGTAAGGGATCCGACCTCTCTCTTTCATTTCAAGTAATCTCTTTTATGTCATTCCTTTTATGCTCCATGTTCTTATGTTGGAGGATGTTATTTTATACTCCTATTACTTCCCTTTTCATGTTAATATAATGATAGACCCCCTCTATCTCTCATTATTTCGTTTTATTAAGTTGTAAGTGGCGCCGTTAGGCTGCCGAATTTTTTTGTAACAGATTCTTTCCCCCTTGTCATCTTTCAAGATCTATTTTCATGTAAAGTATTTCAAGTTACTTTTAATTATGTTGGGGTATTATATCTAAATTTATCATACTTATCTTTTATGATCATATGATTAGATACCCATTTTGATCTATTCAATTCAGTATTTTGAAGTTTTAAGTGGCGCCGTTAGGCTGCCGAATTTTTAAGTGGTTCTTCACCCTTCTCGTTTTGAAGTTCTACTTTCATGTCAATTCATTCAAGTTTTTTTTGTTTTGTTGGGGTATGATCTATATATCTATCATACTGTACTCTTATGTTCATTTCATGAGAGACCCCATTTGATCTCTTCAATTTAGTAATTTTATGTTTTAAGTGGCGTCGTTAGGCTGCCGAATGTTTTAGGGGATTCTTTCACCCTTCTCATTCTTTTCAAAGTTCTACTTTCATGTCAAGTATTTCAAATTTCTTTTTAATTATTTTGGGGAATTATCTCTATATCTATCATACTGAACTCTTACTTTCACATTATGAAAGACCCTATTTGATCTTTTCAAATAATTTTTGTTGACGTTTAAGTAACGCCTTTAGGCTGCCAAACTTTCATAAGAGAAATCTAATTTTTGTTCTTCCTTCCATGATTTTAATTTCAAATGGTATGTCCTTGTAATTTCATTACCATGATCATGTATCCTTATTATTCTGTCCATATACTATTTTATGTGACATTTATGAATGTTTTACCCATTTTCCCTCTCTTTTTAATGTCTTCTAAAACCTCGTAACATAGCCGTTATGCTGCAGAATTTCCGTCTCAAAATGTCTCTCTCTTTTTCTAAATTTCTCTTATATTTTTAAGTGAATACTCAAAGATCTTTCTTCTAAAGTTGTATTCACATATATACCAAAATTTTCTATTTTAAATTCAGGTATTTACATACATGTGACCCACCATCCTTTTCTGTGGGTTTTAAAGTGACGTAAAGATCATGTCTTTAAAGCAATTTTTAAAACGTTGGGATTATGAAATGAAACCCATTTATTTTATGCTAAATGGGTTATTTATGAAATGTTTTATGATGATATATGTGGATCAGATGATAATAAATGAAAATTTAAGGGTGCGCCCTGATAGCACTTCAATGCATTTGGTAATGATGTAACCACTAGAGATTACAATTTTCACGATACCTTTGGTGAATAGCCTTGGTAAATTTCATATGACACCTTGGGGATGGACCTTGGTGATATGTTCATGATTGTCTATGTTAAATGACGTAGCCACATATTAAAGTTATGAAAAATTTTATTTTTATTATGATATGACACATGATTTTTTTTATGATGCCTTAGAGTTCTTGTTCATGACATAGTTGATGTATCTCAAGTTCACATGTTAAATGTTTCCCTTGTTTCCCTTACTGGGCCTTCTTCTCACCCTTTAATTTGATGTATGTCCCCAGGTTATGAGATGTAGTAATGAACCTAGGATGAACAGGAGGAGAAGCCTTTCAAGGGTTTAAGAAGAATGTTTTATGTTTTCATGTTTTAAGTTCCTAGATTCCAAGACACTAAACCATAAAGATCCTCAGTTTTGTATAATGTAATGAAAGTTTATGTGATAAAAAGGCGTGATTCTATACACTAACTAAATCATACATATATGAATAATAAATTAAAACCAATATAATCATAATTCATGGATACTCACATCCATATCATCCTATTATTTATACTTCATCCAAATATTAAATGACATATTCTTCTATAACTTCCTTTTCCACATATCATGTCCCCAAACATATATATCCTAATATATCCCTATCTATCAGTAGTACTACATAATATAATTTTAATAACACAAAAAATGGACATTATCAGTTGTAGAGAATTGCAGACTATCGGAGCAGGATTAATATCCTTAGGAATTTATCAGTTCTTTCAGAATAATTGAAAAGGGAAAAATGTGTTATTTTATTTAGCACAGATAAATGATCATACTATTGTGTATTGTAACAATACACTGTTGCACCAGTGTAGTGTGATGTAACAACACACCGCAACACCAAAAACACCACTGTATACAATCGAAATCATGTACCAATTCTAAATTCAATTAAAATGATATTTTAAAAAAATAAAAACAAATATATTATATAAATTTTAGGCATTGGTTTATACAATTAAATAAGTAAACAATATTACATACATTCCAAAACATCCATATTCCTTTTTTCAACTGACCCTTCCCCCATATTATTCTGTTTCATAAAAAACCACCCCTATTGGAGAAAAAAAATTCACCAAAAGTATATAACAATTCTTATGTTAATAGTAATATAAAGTAATAAATTAATGGAATGTGTTAATTTTAAACAAAAGTTTGAGTCATAGTGGGAACACAATTTATGAAATTGAGTTGGGGTTTATTAATTTCACATCACTCCATTTATTTTTCATCTTCATGAATTATCACTATGATAACTTTTCAAATTTGTATAAGATAATATTTATAAGGAAATAAATTATTAATAGCATGTTTAATGATAAGAAAACAATTTCGGATCATTTTATCGAGTTTTTCTATGTGATTAGCATTTAAAAATAAAATGACACATATAAATGTAAAATATGCACATGGAGACGTATTGGTCATTCCATGCATCATATTTAGGTACGAATTGTTTCTACAAATCTCTAATGTCATATGAAAAATGTTCCAAAATTATCAAAACAATATTAATGTGTTTTCACATTTTTGAGTATTTCACATGTCTTTTTTTACTGAAATGACATTTTAAATTGGAATCCCACACATGGAATCATAAAAGTCACATCATGGGTCATTTTTAAATGATAATGATTCCAAAACGTCACAAATGAATTATGAGTCATTTTCCTAAATTATCAATACAATGTAAGTGTGTTATCACTATTTTCAGTGAGTGATTTTTTTTACTGAAATATCGATTTTAAATTAATAACAGACACACTTTGTGTAGACCAAGAACATAAAGTATCCAATTTAGGTCAATAAAATTCCTTTACATCAAAAATCACATATATATTATTCTTTTAATATATCAAAACAATCCAAATTCTTTTTCTTGGTTTTGAGAAGGTCAGTTAACTTTTTTTACTAAAATTGAGGTCATTTTTATGTTAAAAGACACACGTGTAGTTATACCAGTCACATGATGCATCATATTGTGTTAGTTCTATTTCCTACTCATATCAAATGACTTATTAATTATCACATTAATTTATCAAAAAAATATTAATTTTCTTACTCTGTTTCAAGAATGCCATTTTTATTTTTTACTAAAATAAAATTTTAAACTAAAAATACACACATTGAATCTTATAGGTCGCTTCATGTATCATTATAACTTTATAAAAATTCCTAGATTTCAAAAATTATTTATGAATAATTTTCCAAAAATATTATGGGAAATCAAGTGTGTTTACATTGTTTTCGGTTAGTGACACTTATTTTAAATAAATTGTCTATTTTATACTGATAGCAGACACTTTGACTCATACTAGGAACATATTGTATCGTATTGAGGTTAAGATGATTCATACATGGAAAAATGAAATTATTTTCTATCAAATATATCAAAAAAATCCAATAGTGTTTTCTCGGTTTTGAGTATGTCACTTGTCCTTTTTACTAACATTAATTTCAATTTTAAATAAAAAGAACATTTTGTAGTCATTCTGGTGATATGATGCATTTTAATTAGGTCATGTTAATTTATAAAGGTCTCAAATAACATGGATATCATTTTCTCAATGTATAAAAACAATCCAATGGTATTCCACTATTTTTAGTACTCCAATTTTCATTTTTACAAAAATGTAAATTTAAATTGGAAAAAAGCACATCGAATCATATAGATCACACCGCGTATTAGTTTGATGTGATATTAAACTGTAAAAATATCAAATTATTTATGAATTATTATCCTACATTATCAAAACAATATGAGTGTATTTTCATTGTTTTCAGTGACTAAAACTATTTAAAGTAAACTGATGATTTTAAACTAATAACTAGAACTTTTATTCATATCAATAACGTCGTGTGTTATCATGATGTTATTATAAAACCAAAATATAACAAATGACTTATGGATTAAGAATCTTAAATTATCAAAATAATAAGAAAGTTTCGTCTTTGTTTTGAGTAGCCTAGTAATAATTTTTACTAAAGTTGATGTCGATTTCAAATAAAAAGACATACCTGGAGTCATATCAGCGACACTGTAAATTATATTTAGTTGATGATGATTTGTAAATGTATAAAATTTCATACTGATTGTTTTATTAATGTATCAAAATAATAAGATAACTTTTTCTTAGTTATGAGTATGTCAAATCCTTTTTATTAATAATTGTCATTTATAATCAGAAACACATACCTTGACTTATAAATGTCACATCATGTATATTTTTTATGCGAGCCCGACTAAAACACATCAAAAATGATGTATAATTTTTTTCCAAAATTATCATGAAAATAAGGGTGTGTTTTATATGTTTTCATTGAGTGATACTTTTTAAACAGAAATGTCAATTTTGAACTGGTAAATAACACTTTTTGGGATTTTAGTTACACTATGTATTAGATTGAAGGGAGGATTATTCCCAATTTTAAAAATTGTCTTATGGATCATTTTAAAAAATTATCAGAGCGGTAATACTATGTTTTCTTGATTTTGAGTAGGTCGGTTTTGATTTTTACTGAAATTAAAGTCAATATTAAATAAAAAACAGAACTTAAAGACATATCGATCAAACCATGAATAAGATAAAAGATTGTATTATTTCATTAAATATCATGTTAATTATTGATTTATTTAATAATGTATAAAATTTATCCTAATTTTTTATTATTTTTGTTTACATTACATTTCTGTTTTTACTAAAACATTATTTTAAACTGGAAACATACACCTTATATCATACGTGTCACATCGTGTATCAGATTGACCTTAGAACAATTTATATACATCAAAAATGATTTATAAATTATTGTACTAAATTATCATGTCAATTAGATCATGTTTTGTTAGTTTTCCGTGAGTTATAATTTTTGAACTAAAATTATGATTTTAAACCTATTATGGACATCGTGGGTCATACCGAGGATATCATTTACTTGATTGAGTAATGGATAAATCCTAGACCTCAAAAATGAATTATGGATCCTTTTCCAAATGAATCAAAACAATAATAATGTATATTATTTATTTTGATCACGTTACAAGTATTTGTTTATAAAATTGATGTCAATTATAAATAATAGGATGCACTTGGAGTCATACTGGTCACATGGTACGTCAGATAGAGATGTGGACAGTTAAACAAAAGTTAAATGACATAAATATCATTTTAATAAAGTATAAAAAAATTTAAATAAACCTATTTATTTGTTTTTGTGCAATTCAATTTTTTTACTAAATTTTTATTTTAGACTGGAAACACATTCACTGACTCATACCACTCACATCCTGTGTTGGATTGATGTGGGAAAAATTCATTTACTTAAAAATTTATTTATGAAGTTTTTTTCCACAATTATAAATATAATAAGATAAAATTTTCTGGGTTTTTGATTATTAAAACATTTTAACCTAAAATTTCAATTTTGTACTAATAACAAACATTGTGAGTCATACCAGGCACATCATGTATATTATTGAGGTGTGAATAATTATCACGTCCCAAATGAATTATAGATCATTTCAATTATGTATAAAAACAATATAAATATGTTTTTGTGGTATTGAATATGTTAATTTTATTTATTTAGTAAAATTAATGATAATTTAAAATAAAAATATGCACTTTGAGTCATCCCAGTCACACAATGTGTCAGATTTAGGTTATGTTGGTTCATACACATCCCAATGTTTCAAAAAATACTAACTATAAATTTCAACATGAATTCTATTGTATTTATTTTTCTAACTACCAAAACTGCATATTGAACTGACATTTTTAACTCAAAACCAATTTCATATAAGAAAATTGAATCCATTGGTAGTGTTATAGTTTGACAAATAAATGAAACACAAATATATGTGACATTGGAAAGAGGAAAATTTTATCTTTTTTGGGGCCTATTATAGATATTTGAATGAATAGTATGGAATCTATAAATACTAAAAAAAACTCTATAAGTCATTGATAACAATGATAATGAAATTAACATAAAAATATTATATAAAATGGTGAGAAAATATATTAAATAAGTAGTATATATTCACATTTTCATGATTTTTGTACGTATTCTTTTTGAATTTTCATGTTCTCATTATATCAATTGAGGGATTGATGATTAATCTAGAATAATCAAATGATTCTTAAAAAAAGTGACCCGAACACAAAAAAATAATCCACCAGTATAAGAAAATAATTATTATCTAAGTAATACTGAAAGGAATTAAAGTAAATATAAATATTAAACAATACATTAATTCTATGTACATGGATTTTACTAGGAAAACTATAATATTGTATATTTAATAGAGAAGTGGAGGGAACATGAATGAAAGTGATAAACTCTAACACCGTAGGGGGAAATTTTTTAATGAAGAAGAAGTATATGGAATTATGGGTGCATGATTTTTTGAAATATGAACTGAAATCATAAAAAATAAAGGAACAAAGAAAATATGAACTCCTATAAGATATATAAAAACTAAATAGGTATTAGATAAAAATGATATGGAAATGAAATTACCAATAGTAGATAAAATAATGAAAAAAATGTTTAAATAGATAGTCTGAATTCACTTTTATATGATGGTTATACTCTTTCTTGACCGATGTCATTTTTTCAATACCTTATTTGTGGACATGAAGTTCAATCTCTTATGAGTATGAGAAGCTTGGAACAAACCACCTCAACTCGAAAAAATTAACCCCCTTGTATAATAAAATAATTATTATATTATTAATGTAAAAATAATTACATGAAACATAAATATGAAAAAATTCATTAACTCTATGGAAACTTATTTTACAATGAAAAACTTTTGATTACCTATGTGATTGAGTAGTTTAGGGAACTTGAAAGAAGGTAATAAATATCAACACTGCTTGAGTGGATGTGTGTTGATGGAGAAGAAGTATATTGATGTTTCAGTGTATAAATTAATGAGATTGGGATATAAATACTCTAAAATAAATGAATTCTCTATGGAATAAGGAATGTTAAATCACTGATTTATTATAATTTTTTTTGTAAAATTGAGAAATTATATCATAAAATTAACTTTACATATTTCCAAAGGGATTAATTAATTATTGTTTTTTCTTCCATTTGATTGGTATCTACAACATGTTTAGAATAAATTTACTATATGATTAGTTAAGCATTTAAATTTATTATGTTAATATAGTTGAGAACATATAATATTACGGGAAGAAACATAATATATTAAAAAAAACTTTTAACCTCCAATTGTACTATATTTCCTTTTTTATGCTGTTAGGGATTTTTATCCTCTATCAAGGATCTAAATACCCTCTTTCTCGTCCCATATAATGTAAAATAAATCGTATATATTTTGAAAAACTTGAACTGATTGTGATCTCTCAATAAAAAGGCCATCCTTCATTAAATTATCATCTGAACTGATTTTTGTTTTAGTCTCCATCAAGAAAAATGTCCATTTCTTGTTTTCTATATCTAATTCATAAAGTAATTTAACTTATTGTGATTACAATATGAATGGTTTGAATCTTTAACCTTCCACACTTAAATTCACATTCCCAAATCCCATTTCATTAACTTTCATTTCACTCATATTTTCAAACCATTTGCAATGGATAATAATCAATTGAAATATTTTATAATCTCACTCGTATATCTATTATGCAATGACTAAATATGATATTGTTACATAAATTGGATTTATATCCCTTGACCCAGATTTTTTCCTCAATTCCTCCAAAAATATAACAATTCATTTTATATCATAATAAAATAATCATGTTGTTTTTGAAAAATTTATAACCATTTGTTGCAAAAACGTTGTCAGATATAACATTTTCATTTGGTATTCTGGTTTTCCAATGAAGTCATTCGACAATTGAATTCATATATTCATATAACATCCTAAAAATTGATATTTTAACCATCCTATAAAATATGGATTAATATTCTTATATATCCATACTTCATCCCCCGATAGACACAAATCTATAATAGTTTCTTAGTGGGATTCAATGTATGGTCAACAGCATCACTGCTATGTAAAATTTTAATGTGCACTTTCACCCCACTCTATCATGGTAATTGCAACAATATCCCTTTTAAAAATCACTTTTCCCAAGAGGAATCAATTATGAAGATACATTGGGAGACAGATGCTACCTAATTCAATACCTTCTTCAATAATACTTCATTATGCAATAAAACCTTTTGGTAAACATCGATTCTTAACATACCCTTTTGAATTCTACATATATCACTCAATGGGGTACATCCATATATAATGGATATGACCACAAATTTGAACCTATAAAACCAATTAAACCATCAGCTATACTGTTACATTAAATAATGACTATTTGAATAAAATATCTATTTCACATTATAAATATTAATTTATAATTATAGAATAACATTTTTTGAAAATTATATTTAATTATTTATAATTGTAAATATATACATTTATAAATATATTAAATTTAAATTTATTAATATATAAATATTTATTTACAAATATAATTTTAAAATTATTAATTAATATAATTTTTTTTGCAGGAATGTTAAATATCAGTTAAACCGAATTTTTAAAATGAGTACGCTTTACCAATATATAAATAATGGATACATACTTTTAATAAAATATAAATTATTAAAACATATGGATTTATATTTAATGAAAAGTGAATAAAAATTTAAAATATTAAAACATAATAAATAAAAATTTATAACTAAATCATTGATATTTATAATATTTAGAAAATAAAAAAAATAAAAAAATTAAAAAATTAAAAATTAAATGTTTCCTAACTATAATACAATTTATTATAGTTGATAAAAATTTACCAATTAAATAAATGATACATTAAATGTATCATGATATAATGAAATTCTAAAATTAAATCAGAAATCTAAATAAATTTCATATAGATCTCATTAATTATGTAGATATTTGTTTGTATTGTATAGAAAAATTCATTAATTATATATATAATTATGAAAAATAAATATAACAAACATTTGGTATATTATAAAATTAAAAAACAAGATTAACTCAATTATTTACAATAATTGATGTAATTAGTTAGTATTTTCATTCTTATTTATTTTTAATTGAATTTTTTTTTGTAAATATATACCTATTTAATGTATATAATATATATTTAATATTATAGAAGTAATATTTATATAAATTCACACGCAAAAACACAGAAAAACACACAGATATATATATATATATATATATATATTCTATTCTATTTATTAATATTATCAATAATTTTTTATTCAATAATTTTTTTTATTTTTTATTAGTTTTTAATTTTTAATTTCTTTTTGATCAATTTTCTATTTACATATTTCTATATAATTTATATATAAATTATTTATTAGTATATAAAATTGATATATATTATAATCAATTTAATCATATTTATGATTGAATATTTAATAATAAAAATTTCAATTGTTTGTTAATACACTCACTTTTATGTATTTAACTATATTATTTTATTCGGGATAATTATCAGTATGAAAAATAAAGAACTGATAAAGGGTTCCCTTTATCTGTTCTAATAATGAAGCATTGATAAAGGGTAACATTTGGCAGCGCTATTGAAGATCCCTGATAAAGGTTAAAATTTTTCAGTGCTAAAATAGTGTAGATAAAGAGTAATGTTTATCAGCACTAAAAAAGAATTGATAAAAGGTCCCCTTTAACAATGATTTTATATTGCACTAGTAAAGGCCACAAATATTAATGGCTTGTTCGGTAGTAGTGGAATCTCATATTGTATCCCTAACCACATATCTCATCAAATAGACCTAACCCTTCATCTCATGACATTGAAGTATTGTATCATGGATATGAAGGAAATTAACCTCATAAACTCTTCATTACACATGTGACCCAAACTACATGTCATATCTACCATAGCTGATATCCTTAGAAGCTACTACTGAATGCATAAAGTGGAAGAGTTGGAGGAAAACAATTCATTACATCATAATCCATGAAGTTGGAAAAACACTCTCTATATGAAATATAAATGTTGGTAAGGTTATCTGAATATTGATGGGTGTGTTAGTAAATCACGAAATCATATAATCATAATGTCATAGAAATAATTGGACTAATAGTCACTCAAAACAATACCATCATCCCATAATTATTATAAATCACAGAAAAACCACTTTCACTATTACAATTCAATCAACCTAAAATCAAATTTCAAACAATGACAAAAATATTATCTATAAATGTCTTCTATTCCATTAATTAATTAAATATTTAATATGAGTTCAAACCTACCTATTAAATTAAATACCTTTTCATGAACATATTATTATTCCAACCCATTCAATTTTTCATTGAGACACTACCAATGTGTAGCAACCCGACCTCTGATTGGCCGAAGCCGATGACTTATATCAATTACAATGGCATGATTATAGGGAATCATATCATGAAGGACTAATAGTTTAGTAGTATTGGTAAACCAGATACATATAAGAGTCTTGTATTATAAAAGTATAAACAATATAGAACATAATTTTATTTCTTCTTTATAAATTAATAACATTCAGTATTACTCTCATTACCCTAGTAAATCCATGCATATTATTAATATTTATATTCATGGAGAATGAAACTTGATAGGGGTGAGATCCAATGCTTAGTAATGGAAAAATATATTAGAATAAATAATTAATCAATTTGAATAAATTAACATGGAATGGTATATAACTAATAACACATGTCACTCAAATAACTAGATAAGGAAATATTATTATGGAAAGGTATGAAACCAAAAAAAATTCCATTTAATCAATGAATTAAAAATGAAATCAATCTATTGATCTGTCGACACAAAATCTCATGGATGAATAATAAATAAAATGAAAATGATGGTATATTTTGATTATTAAACTACATGTTTCCTTTGTACATCGTACATTAACCATTAATACAATCCACAATAGTGTTTAAAATACATTGGGTAAAAACCCATATATGATGCCTAGCCAAATGACATGTCCCATGAGACTATAGATGCATCAAAAGACTATCTATAACAATCCCTACCTTTTTCATACACTTCCAAAATATTCCTCATATAGAATAATAAAAATGAATAATATACCTTATCAAATTTACATATTAATTAAATAATACAATATTATCAATATTTCGCAAAACAGTCATTTAACTGTCGATGTATACACCATATGTAAAATGGTAATTTTTTTTTGTAAATAGTAATATCCATGATAGATGATATGTATAATTAGGCAAAATTCAATAATCATAGAAGATTTAATATTTCAATGGGATTTCAAAATGAAATCATATATGTGAATATAAATAGTATTATTTACCAAATCAATAAAAAAAACATCCAATGGAAGTATAAGGATGGTATCAATAAAACATACCCCAGGTGGAATAAAAATAAGGTTGTTTTCATTGATGAATGGAAAAAATATAAAAATATCTTTTTAAAAAATCATGAGGAAAATATCCATTTCATTTGATAAAATAATTTGAAAATGATTTCATTTAAAATCAACATTAAAAATATTTTCTTTAAAAGTAAACCATTTAATCATTAAAATGAATAATTAAAGGAATGATGGTAGGTAAATCCATAGATTCTGTACACGATAAATATTTTTTTTTTCCTTTTTCAAGGTAAAACATTAATAAAAATTCATTGTTCAAAAATAAATATAAATGATTGCATTGAAAAAATTGGTAAAAGAAAAAAGGGTAAAAATTTATTTACCAAATTATTTTTAAAAAAATTATATTGAAACATGGTTTTTAATAGAAAATAGGTTCCCTGGTTAATATAGGAATAAAGTTTCGTTTTCTAAAAAAATAATTTATCATAAATTTTGAATAACAATTATTGGAAAATCGGTACTAATACATGAAAAATGTTATGTCTATGAAAAATTATTGTTCTAAAAAATGGGCTTTGTTGCATTATGTGCACTAATTTTTAAAATATTTTATTCTATATATAGAAATTGGGTGTAGAAAATTTGATTCTATATTGTGAATTATGAAGAAAAAATTTCGTATATACAACCATTTTATTTTTTTCAATATTTATAGTATCCATAGTAAATTCTTATCAAGCTGGTAGTGTTAAAATCGGTAAATTATATTCAATACACTAGGATAAGTTTTTGAAATTTATCTAACACTTTTATATTACCTATTGGATGAATGGAGTTAGTACATGTCTATACATGTCTAAAATATATATGTAGATGGTGCCTGTTATATATTATTATATACTTTTTATTAATTTAAGAAAGATTAATTTCATATTGACACTCTCATGTATTTAATAGCACTAGATTTTTTATTATGAGGATTAAAAAAGGATAATTTCATCTCTTAATTATAATTTTGATGATGAGTTTTTTAATCATGTTAATTTCTATCGCAATTTTTATGATTGTATAATTTCCTTAAATCACAAAGTCACAATGGAAGAGTATATATCAAATTCATATTATTTGTATATAAATGAATGAAAAAAAAATTAAATAATTTTTTTGTTGAATTATTTAGTCCAATAATTTTATTATTGATTATAACATATTATTTATGTGTGAATGATTAATATTATATTTCAATATTTTTCATGATTTTCATAATATAAAAATAAATAAATAATGTAAAAAACAAAAATAATGATATTTTTATGAAATTTAATATAATATTTATTTATTTGAAAATAATAAAATTCATAAAACTGAAACATTATAATGATAATTATTCTAAAACATAATTCACTTTAAAAATTTTAGTTATTTTGTTGCTTAAAAATAATATTATATCCTTTTCATATCAGAAATGTCATTAGTATGGTTTAGATAAAAAAATTGACCAGGAGGTTAAAACAAAAGATAATGTTTAAATTGAGACCTCAATAAATATAAATTAAATAGTATTATTCTATATAGATAGTAGAATTTATTTATATGAATACTTTTCTATTTTAATATATTTTTATATAGAATTATTTATTTATATTTTAATCATCTATGTAATTTGATGTGTGCTCTTACCATCCCTTATAAAAGGACAACCATTCATTGTTTTCATTACAACACTGTAAGACACATATGTCATAAATACACAACCAATTTCCCTCCCCATTATGCATATTCTATTTTCAAACGAATTTTTCTTCAAAAACCCACCCAAGGATCCTTAAGAGGAGTTTGAATGGAGTTCTTCCACATAATAGGTAATTAGATTAACAAATCATATTATTTTTATTTATTATTTTACCTACTCCCAATCTATGGTATATTCCATGAAATAATAACTTCATCTTTATATATACTGATATTTAATTATCATTATAAAACCACCATTAACTGCCACCTTTTTCCATAATTTGTGATGTGAATGTATCACTTATGCATACATGTAGAATACCACATCAGTGTAGCGAAATTATTAATTTTTCAACACTATATTTCATGGATGGTTATAATTATAGAGTAAATATTTGAACATTAAATTCATTAAATAATGATTATTTCTAATCATGATATCATATTTACCTTCATATCTTCAAATTAATTGTAAATTAATTGTGTCACTCATATGTACGTGTAGATTGCCACCTCCACAATGAGAACTAATTATATTTTTTAAATACAATAAAAATTTAATGTAAAAATTTTATATATAGTAGTTTTTTAGATATCTTATTGATTCTAAAATAGTGGATTATTAATTTCCCCCTTTTCAGTCCATCCATTGAAAAGTGGAGAAAATTTTCATGATTATGAATGGATTACCATCTACAAAAATTGTTTAAATTGTTTATCTATTCCCATTTTATTTCAATATATAAATATTATTTGTATGATTTAAATTACTTTTGTGTTGAATACATGATCCATGTATTATTATCAAAATTATTGAACCATTATTATCATAAATAATGAAATAGTTAATGCTCAAAAACATTTCTTGTAATAATAATTTATTAATAAATAGGTGTAAATATGATATAAGAGGGAAATTTAGAAAATTTTATGTATTTTTATTAATTGTATATATAAGTTTAATAAATTTAAAATTATTATAATGGATGAAAAATTTCATCTGATGCAATTCGACCCTGAGTTATTGGATTCACATTATATTATTATTATTTACCAGGATTGTATATGATTTATATTTTTGTAATAAAATCATAAGATATATCTATCAAAAAACTCATGAATATTTTATCCAAGTTTTATTTTTATAGATTATACAACTTTTTTCATTTATATATCTTTAATCACTCAAGATATTGAAATAATGTTTTAATGAAAAATGGCATTATTTCACTCTTTGGTTGAAAACATTTTTTTATGTCTATGTTTTGTAAAAATGTTATCTAGATTTTTAAAACTATTTTCCAATATTTAATCAATGTCTTATTTAACAAAATTTATATTTTTTCAAAATGGTTTGAAATTAATCATCATATTTTTTTCAAATGATATAAATTTGAATGAAAATTAGAATAGAATATATTTATAACATAAATTTAATGAAAAAAATTTCCAAAATTCATTAAAACATAATTCATTGTATATTTTATGAAATGCATGGAAGTTTCTTTTTAATGAAAATTTTTCCATAATATTTGTTAAATTAAATGATTTCATTATGGTATATAAAATTGAAATGCATGTTCTCCTAATGATAAATTCGAGTGATCCTAAAAAATTCTTTATAATAAAATCATTTGATGTTATTTTTTATATAATAAAAATATAATATGAATCCACCATAATTATCCATTTTATAGAATTCATATAGTTCTGATCCAAAAATTTATAAAAATCCCTTTTTCCATGGGTAATGTTATGCTGAATTTTTTTATAACATTGTGAATTACTTATGAATGGATTTATGATTATGTGATTTTTGGGTTGGTAATTGTATATCCCTTTAATTACATGGTGTATTTATTAATGTTTTATAATCTCACAGGTAAATCCCAAGGTTATCTGTATTCTGAAATAAGTTGAAATATAGGTGGTTTTTCCAATCTTGAAACAAAATTGTATAAAGGAGGTTACCCAGGTCATAAAAAATGTTACACTGGTGGTCTCACATTCCTAACATTTTTTGACTTTTATGTTGGTTATCCTTAATGTATTATTAATTTTATTATGAATACGACACACATTATTCCACTCTCTGATGAAATGATATTATGGCAAGGTTATATTTTAATAGATTGTGATATTTTATTTCATTATACATCATGTTATATAATATACCAATATATATTATTTTATTCAATATTATGATATGTGATATGATGGATTAGAATTTTAATTGTTAAGAACATGTTTTAATAAACTTAATCTCTTACTATACATAATTGATCATTAATATCTCCCTTGTTTACCATTACTTAGAAGCTAAGTTCACCCTTTATTATGTTTCCATTCCCATAGTTATGATGAATGGTATTCGGTATGATAGTTTTATTAGGGATCATTTTAATGAATAACTTAGAGGGAGTTATTTTATATCTATTATGAACCCATTATTTATGTGTTTATGTTTCCAATGATACTAAACCTATACTGTTTGGCAGGGATTGTAATGTTATGTGATGAATATTAATATCATACAATGTAATATATATGTATGGAATATATGGGTCTCTATAGTCAGTAATAGAGAAAATAAAAGTATCATGTAATTTTATCTATCACATGTGAACATTGAGTGATATGTGACTCTATGATCAAGTGCGTCATGTGGAAGGGGAAACCATTGGGGAGGGTGATAAGAGACCCACCTTGGTGGTGTTTATACTCATAAATTTTTCAAAAAGTTATTAATTGTATAACATTAGTTATAGAAAGATACAACTATATTATATATCATATCATGGTTTAGTGAATTTTGGATACAATGATGTGAATAATTTAGTGATAAATCTTAATACAATATTATTTTTAGGAGAACATCATAAGATATGGTAACAATTTTTTTTTCATTTTCCCATTAAAATCCATGTAAATATAATAAATGTGGATGGGTTTTTTGAAAAAAATTATCTATGGTAAATGACCCTAAAAATATATGAATAAATATACCCATTCCATCATTTTAGTGTATGGTTAGTGTTCACTTACATTTCACTTATTCTAACACTCATAGGGGGTATTCTAGGGTTAATTAACAATTTCATTACTATCCATTAGGAATTATATGAATTGATTATGATCATGGAAGCATTTTGTTATGTTTAAGGTGTAATAGTTTTAAATTATATTTCCATGGTATATACATATGAAGAATGATTTCTAATGATTACATGATTCCACACCATGAATAATTTTCCTAACATTGTACTTTTGGTTTTAGAAAGTTAATTGAACTCGAAATAAGCATGATAATGATTATTGTGATAGACAATGAAATTATTTTGCTCCCAATAAACCAAATGTTATGGGATGTAGGATTTAATATCTCACATTAATTAGAATTCATCTTTTCACAATCCATGAATAATTTTGTTCTTCCAAATGATAAAAGAATGGAAAAATATTTTGTTCAGTATTTAATGAGAAATAATCCACCATTATTTAGTCGATCTGATTATCCAATAGTATTATAGAATGTAATTGGTTATGTTGAATAGGAATTTCCCACTCAATATTTTTTTGGATCCTGAAAATGCCAAATTTTAGTCATTTATTTGTTAGGATATTCATATCAATTCTAGAATATCTACATGAACATTATGAAACATTATGAAATTAAATCTATAGAGTGAGATTCTTTTGAATGGTTAATTTTCATTAGTATGTTTCATCTTATTCATTTTATGAAATTTGAGAAGGAATTCATTTACCTAAGGAAAAAGGATAATAAATAATTTTTTGTATATAAGTAAAATTTCATGTGACTTGTGAGGTATTCATATTGTAATAACAATAAACAAGAAATTAAGTGAGATTGATTATTAAGTGGATTATAAAAATGCCTTCATACGGTGTTTAAAACAAGTGAATTTATTAGTTATGAATAAGATAATCGATATATTAAAAAGTTTGAAATGGTTATTTAATTATACCATACATCTATTGGATTTGATAGAAAATGATTTCAGGAATGAAAAAGACAATATAATAATAAAAACCATGGGGGAGATATTGGGATTTCCATTGATCCCTATGGGTGGATGGATACATAGAGTTAATATTCTTAAAGAGGTTAGTATATTATTTTACTTTGAATAGAATGATCATCATAAAATTAAATTCTAATGTGATGTGAATAAGTTAAGTATTGATGGGGGGAATACCACATACATCACCAACCACACTCATGAGTTTTAAATTCAAGGTGTATGGGAATTATGTTAACTAGTTCTCGAACCATAGTTTTAATGATTATGAGAGTAATTAGAAACCTCTTAAGAATATATAGAAAGGGGAAAGGCACGTGATCAGTAGTACTGATGAAGCGTCTGACAACAAAATGGAGAAATGTAAACTTCACACTCACTCTATTAATATTACTGTTATATTTTATTATGTATGAAGAAACTAATTCTTATTTGGAAATTTTTATGAAGGTATAATATTTCCACCTGAAGGATTAGATGTTAAATTTGTAGCTAATACCCCTAACATTATGGTTCCCTTATATCAAGTCTATGATTCATCACTAGTTGAATATTTCATGATTTTTCATTGTGAATATATCTTTATTCTACTACTACTTTAATTCAATATTATCTTAGGTCTGGGTTCTATTTCTTTAAATTATGGCCACATTAATTTCCATGGACAATATGTCACTATAGATATTTTTAACCATACAATGAACATCTAAAATTTTAATATTAAAAACTATATTTTAATGGAAATCACATATATCTAATGAGTGGTGATTCTAATTTCAAATAGTTGTTTAACTGAAATGGTTATATAGAAATGCGACATCAATGACATGATTATTGGGAAGGAATTTTTTTATGTCTTTGAAAATTATATTCCAAGTATTCTTCCAAATAATGATCATTAGTTTTCATTATAACTCATTCTTAATGAAATAATATTTCAAAGAATCCATATATAATGGATCCAATTGACTATTATTAATAGATGAGAAATTCCTTGGTGAATCAGGACATGATATTAATTAAGACATGTGTTCCACAGGATTGTTAACTATTACTATTTTTCAATAATAGTAGTGGATTAATTAAGTTCTACATGAATTGTTGGTAACATAAGAATATTACTATAAAGATAATGTATCATTTAACCAATATAAATGACTTTTCCGATCAAATGAGAAATAAATTATACATTCCCATGATTTAGCATCATTATGGATATCTATAATTGATGTTTAATAATGAATATATACCTAATAAAACATTAAATATATGTTTTGGAAATAGTGATTTTATACTGTTTACATTTATCCCTTTTAAGTTCCCACTATATTCATTGATTTATAGAATAATGTGATTGGAGGTTTCCATGATTTTTTATGGAGTTATTTAAAGAAGATATTCATATATAATCAATAATAATCAAATATCATGTTTATCACATTAGAATTTTATAGGAGGCCAAATGGATGTGTAAGATGTATGAATATTTTAAAAATATTGGATTTTGTCCTCAAAAATATCATTATTGTGTAATATAATATCATGTGAGGGTATATAGGTTGATCCATGGAACAAAGAAGTTACATATCATTGTCCCAAGCCTGCAATAATGAATGAGATCCAGATTTTTCATTGATTTTCAGGATATTTTCAATGTTTGGGGATAATTTTTCAAGATTGGTTAATCAAATCACCAAGTAGACTAAGAAGGGATTAATTTTGCATTGGAAAGATAAATAAAACCAAAATTTCAAGGAACTAAAGTGAAAAATCGTTAATAAACATATGATTATAGTACTATGTAACAGAGATTAGTATGTGATATATAGTGGTACATATAAGAGGGAGATGGAATGATTCTTTTTACAGAATGCAAAGGTTTTAGATTAGGCCTCATTACAATTGAAGGTTATGGATAAAAATTTCATAACATAGGATTTGGATTTTACTATAGTGATATTATAATTAACAATACAAAGGTATTATCTAAATAACGAAATTTATGATATGTATATTGATCATAAATGTTTAATATATATATTAAATCAAAATGAGTTTAATATTTACTAGAGAAGATTAAATTTTATAATTTATTATAATGACTTGTTGATACATTACAAAACTAGAAATTTGAATAATCTGAGTGTTTCCTTGAGTATAAAGTATCACACATGCTAATATATAATGAAAATTATAAAGTATACACTATTTCTAGATTTGTAACAATATATTAAGAAATCATTGATGAAGGGGAGAAATTGTGTTTTTGTTAAATGTGTGTTCAGCTATATTTCCATTAGAGGAAGGAAGAGGCACATAAGAAAGAAGTTTAAATAAAAAGGAAACGATTCTTGGTTACTGTGTTCCACCTTGATTATAATAGAATGATATTTTTCATGAATTCTGAATTTTTTCAATCCATACAAGATTTGAAGAAGTATATTCTTTAAAATACTCATAGTTCATCATTTACTATTCGTCTTAGAATTATAATGATTTATAGAGATTTAAATAGTATTTTATGTAATAAAACATGAAGAGAGATATTGTAGAGTTAGTATCAGGGTTCTTTATATATCAAAAATTTAAGTATAAAAGAGAGAATTATAATTGGATGTTTTGTCCATTAACCATAGAAAAAATGACGTAGGAAAATATCAATAGGTATTTTTTCATTGGCCTCCCCAAAACATGTATAGTCTATCACAATATTTGTATTATAATTGATCACAATAAGAATTCAAAAAACTCAATTATCATTATAGATTTTTTATCTCTTGATCAACATTCCTAAGTAAACATTAATTAACTGGTATGGATTCATGTAGTTCCATATTATATTATATCTAATATGGATCCAAATATTACGATGATGTTCTAGAAATGTATTCATTAGTATCAAGACATAATGAGGAGTTTTAGAACTTCCTGTTCTCCTGACATAGATTTCCAGTCTGAGATAAACATTTGAACAATAGATGATATGATGATATATTATTATATATATCTTAATGGAAATTGGATTAACTCCTTCATTTAGTGTATCATTCTTACAATAATAACTTTTTCTCGATCTTACAGATGTATCCTATTTAATCCCATATAAATATTTTTTTGGAAGCCTAATATTCCATGATGAACAAGCATTGGATAAATCATAAAGAAAAAGTTGGTGAAGAATTATTTTTTAAATTTTAAATGTAATAATATTATGACATTTGGATTGATAGGAAATAAAATACCTAGGTGTATTTTTCATTATATATTATTGAATTAATATGGGTGATAAGTTATCTCTAGGTGGTTCCAACAAACCCCTCTAATGATTAATATGTGTTCCATGTATTTATACTGAGAAAGAACATACCATATCCATGACATTCACCAAACATAGAGGTTATACCACTATAGTACAACATTTACAATGAATAACAACATATATACATCCTTGATCATAGATATAATGTTTTATAGAACAAGACCACTGACCTAGTTTATGTTCTCTAAAGGAGTTATAAATTCTAAGAAGCCACATGGGAACCCAATAATTTAAAAAAAAATATCACAATTTTTTGTTACTGTGATTTGTTTTAAAGTGAGAAATTTATTAAATGATGGGTATAAATTAACTCATTCATATTTTATATCATATTTATTTTTTAATAAATATAATTTCAAAAATAACATGTAATACAAGCAACATCAAGTTTAAATAAACCATGATATACTATTGAAATATTATTATATAATGTGATAGTTATCATCTACACATTGGAATGAAGTGTATAAATATTCCCAAATAAAATAGAAAATAATTATGGATTATACATTTATAAAATTAATTCATTTGTTACCATGGGGAAAATATCATTTTAACGTAAAAGGTATGTTTTTATAAAAAAATATTTTTACTCATGTAATGTGTTTTTATATTAATAAATTTTGTTACCCCATCATATTGTTTTATTTAAATTAAATTTATATATTACATATTCAATAAAATATTTTGACATTTATAAAATATTTTTTTATCACATATTGATAAGCACATGTATATAGTTTTATTTTTAAAATATATTTTCTTAAGGAACTAGTTTTGTTACATTTTCATAGTTTTTCTAGAATTATTTTCTTCCCATTATAGAAATTGAATCCATATAAATTGATTATATATTTGTAACCAAGGAAAAAAGATCTTCTAAAAAGGTCCTCTGTTTTTATGAAATTAGTAACCACAATAATTTCTTGTCACCACTATAAGTGTAAAAGAGGTCAAACATGGATAACTCTTTTCAATAGGGATTTACACAGTTTATAAACAATTTGTGTATTCTATTGGATGAGTTTAGTTGGACATTGTCCATCCGCGTCTCTAATATATGGTAATGAGGGTCAATTATTTTTTGATTATGAACATTAAAATAATTATATAATGAATAAATAAAAAATGACACTATCCTAAATTTCATACCTATAAACATTTATTATATGGATAAAAATGAGGGTATATTAAAAAATATAATATTAAATTCGAATTATTTTTTACCATAGTAATTTATTTCTAATATTTACTATTGAATAAATAAATTAAATTCATATCAATGATAACAATTTTTTTTTTCTAATTAAATGAATATTGAAATAAATGATATTATAAATAGTATATGTAATTTATTTGTTAAAAATTAATATGTTTCAAGAATTTTATAATTGAAAAAAATAAAATAGGGGTATGTGAAATGTTTTCATTAAATTTAATTATTTGTCTTTATAAGTTTAATTAAAAATTAAATGAATAGTTTCAAAATTGAAATTAATGATTTTTAATGAAATAATATATTCTTTTAAATTATTTAAAATAATAAAAATATTGAATGCAGATAATTATGATTATAATTGTTCCAAAATATCATTTGTTATCTATTTTATGCCAACTATTACATTATTCATAAATTATATCCCTATAATTTTTCAAAAATAATTATTCTGGTTAAGATTAAAATTAGATATCCATGTGTTTTAAGAAAAAAATAAAAATTAAAATGATATGAAATGGTGTTTAATTTTTTTATTATAATGGTTTCCCATGAGGATATTTTTCGTGGAATATATTTATATTTGGAATTTTTTATCCTAATAGTCACTTAATTATATTTTATTTTTTTAATGGTTATCGCATCCTATAATCCCCTTATCATAACGCACCCCTTCGCTCTTTTTTACACCATTATGAGAAATATAATATGAAACAATATTGAGAAAATAGCTCCCCAAAATCCTTATCCATGTTATATAGGACATGTGAGTCCAAATTGAGCAATGTTTGGGTCATTAAGTGGAGATATATTGGAGTTCATTTAAATAAGAGGTTATCACTTTAACCACTAAGACTCATTCAACATCAACATATATCTCTTATAAATATGTTTTAATTATCATAAAATAAAAATAACCATACTCTAATTACACATAAATATTATTTTGAATTTGAAACAATCATTAAACTCTTATTATTCCATCAAATGGGATGTGAAATTATTTCTAATGACTATGTATGGACTAGCATCTCCACGTGGCGATAAAATTCATTTTTTCATCATAATATATAACATATGGTTATTATATTGGGTTTAGTCTATATAAATTATAATTAAGAAATAATTATTCATCATAAAATTTAATTACATATCTACCTTCTTACATTACATTATTTTTGGAAACGGGAACGTCACATGTTCCTTCATCTGAATTACCACCTCTATAAAAAGTAATTATTTGTTTTTGAATTCCAATTTAATTTTTTGGTAATAGGTATATAATTTTTTTATATATATGATATAATAATAGTTTATAGAAATTTTATTATTTTTATTTTTATTTAATTCCATCCATTGAAAAGATGAAACTGTTCTCTTGAATACTTACAACATACAGTCTCTATTAAAGCAACGATTCATTTTTCAAAATATACCATTCATAGATTACTAAAAATATAAATATAATTATAAAATCTGATATTTTTTATCAAATTTAATTTTTTATATAACCACATTCAATGTATGATTTTATTAAATGATGAACAAAAATTATCATATAAAATAAAATAGATAACACATGAAATTATTATTCTAAATAAGAATTATTAATAAATGGGTGTAACATTGTCATAAGTGAATAATATATGATATTATAAGTATGTGAATGAAACTAGTATATAATTATATTAAATTTTAATTTATTATACAGGTGGATAATGAAATTTTAGATAACATAGAACTCAATGTATGATATTTATGTTACAATGTCATTATTTATTAGGATTACATATGATAAGGTTTTGTAATGAAAAAAATTATTATATATCTATAAAGAATCTCATGAATGTTTTTCTCATATAGTAATTTCTATAGATTACATGTTCTTATTTAATTTTAATCTATTTTAATAATAAGATGACCAAAATGATGTTGTTAAAGAAAATTACTTTATATATATTTTCATTTGAAAATATATTTCATTTAATTTGTATGTTTTAAAAAATATTTTTATCCAATGGTTTTATTATTATCCAGTGATTTTTCATCTATTCTATACAAATATTTTAATTTTTAAATCGTGGTTTAATGATAATCATCTTTCAATTTTTTTAATGATGTACATTTAACTTTTTACCAAAAATGTGAGAGTAATCACTGTTTGAACATTAATTTCATGATGAAATGTTACCAATTTCATGATCAATCATCTATTTTGTGATGAAATTAAAATTTTACATGATTATTTTGAATAAAAATTATTTCATTAATATTTTTGAAATTCTTAGATTTTCATATTTGATTTTAAAATAGAAGGTTATTTTTCTAAAGATATATTCCAATAATTTTTAATGAAATTTATCATTTATGATACCATCTTTTGATGTTAATTATGATTTATTTGGAAGAAAATCCAATGATAATGTATTTATAAACACTATTGATGGATTATAGTTATGGTGAAATATCGATGTAACCTATATTATTTTTCATGGGTAAAGTTATGATGAATGTTTTTGAAATTATTTGGAATAAATATTAATGGATTTAGGATTAGAACATGGGTAGGCCCAAAATTATATATTCCACCAACAAATAGGGTAAAAATAAATGTTATATGAGGTCAATGGGTATACTGGAGTGTATCAAAATCCTAAAATAAAAGGGTACATGGGATGTTTTCCTATGCCTAGAAAAAGGGGGTATATAGAATGTAACCCCATGCCTCAAATATGTACATGGGAGTTATGACTGATAATATCATGTTATTAATGTACTGGTAGGTAGCCTTGACTTAATATTTATATAATTATGATTAGGAAATGTATTATTCCACACTTTTATGATGTGAAATTTTTCCTCTGTTATATTTTCATAGATCATGTTCTTTGATTCATTTTTTATTCATGTCTTATAAATAAAAAACATTATTTCAGCACTCATGATTGAGATATATGAAATTTTGGGTATGTTTTGAAGTTTCATTATCTTATTTTCATAAATTACAACATCTTTTATATTATCTGATCATTGATATCTCCTTTGTTTATTATTAATCTGAATGATAGCTCAACCACTTTTATGTTCTCTTTCCCCAGGTTATGAAGGATGGTATTATGTATTTAATGTCTAAGAAGTGTTCTTGTTAAGTAGAAACTGGTGGGAGATGATGTAGATATCTTATGAAACAATTATTTTTGTGTCGATTTTTACAAGGATACAAATCCATTAAACTTCTTTCATGGGTCATAATGTTATGTAATACATATTTATCTATTAAGATGCATTATCATTGTCTGAATAATATAAGACTATAAAATTACCTTATATTTAATTTTAAATTAGTTATATATGATTACCTATCCATGATGTTTCTTATGTTCACCATTATTGTTCATTTTTGCAACTTATGTACCCTAACTTTGTATTTTCATGCTAGTTTATGGAGTTATTCATTCATTAAATATAAATAATGAAAATTGTGAGACCCAAGGGTATTCAAAATATGGAAAAAATTCAATGACATCTTTGTCAACAATAAATAATGGGTAGATCAAAGAGTTTTTATTCCAAGTGATCATTCCATACATGTGACTTCAGTGTTGATGAATGTATAATTCTCTATTGTTTTCCAAATTTTTGGCCTTGAAGAAAAAAATTAATTGTTACGTTCAATTAAATTCAATTGTTATCTATTAAATGTTTTGTTAATTATCAATTAATAGTTTCATATATGTCTAGAGATTCATGACTAACCACGTTTCACGTGATTGGGAAAAACTGGTTAACATAGTGGAAGTGATGTGAATTTTTTTCCAGGATTGATATATTATAATGAATATGGATGTTTTTCACAAAATTTTAAGAGTTCTTAAAAACCCTATAATTTCATTAAATGGTTTATTTATCCTATAAATGACCAGCTTCTCATCCTATGATCCATTGGAGGATGTATTTGTCTCTATTATTTAAAAAGTTACACATGATCATATTTCTTATAAAATTATTAAATTCACATAAATAAATGTTTTTGAAAAAAAAAATTTGATGACTAATTGATGATATGATATATTATTTGAGGGGTTTCCTAAATGGTTGTTAGTTTCAAAAAATTTAGAAGATTTATAAAATTATATAGTTTCATGACATTTGGATGAATCATAAAAAATACGTATCACCAAAAACCGGGGTTTTCAAAAATGTAACATTCATAGCATATCTCAAAAATGAAAAATTTCGTGTATTGTATGGAAGAATCTTAAAAGTGCCTCTATTATGGAAAAAATCCTATTTATGGTCTAATATATGGATTAAATATTCATGTAAATAAATTAGGTAAGACGTCACCCAATGAATTGGGAACAGTGTAAATGTAAGTCATCAGAAAGAGGTTGTGTACCATCAATAATATTCATTAAATAAAAGTGATTCAAGAATATAGTAACCATGGAAAAAATATATAATCCAAAAGAAATGATGAATCTTAGTGTATTCTTGAATGACAAAAAAAATTAGCTAGTGTATATTCCTTGGATTATCCATTAGTGGTGATTGATGAAATACTAATGTATTGTGTATAAATTTTATCATTTAGTTTACTGGTGAGTGAATGGTTTTATTTGAAATGTTTAAAAGGATACAAATAGTATGGGAAGAAGATACATATTTTTGAAAGAAATGGTTATCACCATGATTCACCCCTCACCTCACAGGGTGTTCTGGGGTATAATAAATTGCATCGTAACAGATAGGTTATATGTGTTAAAATAATCAATGTTTCAGGTTTAGATGGAGAATGAAATAAAAAATAGGGATGTTACAATTTATTATATAAGTATCCTATATATTTTAATTAATTGAATGATGTATCATATTAAATATCTTTGGAGGGATGATCACTATGATAGTGTTAAAGGGACTCAATTTAGTGATGTGATAGTACTATATATAACTAAAACAAATAAGACAATAATTGAAACAAAATAATAAAGAACTATCTAATCGAATATATTATAATTTTATGTGTTTCACGAAAACCAAATCCATGTTAGAGAAACTATAAAACATATATTAAGGAGATGTAAATATGAAGGATTAAAAATTCAATTTGTTGTATAATAAATTCAATGATAGAAAAATTCATCCAGATTAAAATACATATAGTTTCTATAATAAAATTTCTATATTTTTTAAATAATTTGAGGATATAGTGGTGAAATTTATCGTATTTAAATTTATAATAAAATCTAAAAATGATTAATCCTCAACACAATATTAAAGTATTATCTTATTGGGAATGGGATTTTTCTATATATTCTCTTGATGATATGCTAAGAAGTTTTGTGGATTTTAATATTAGAGTCAATCCAAATGAGGTACAAATTCGTGTATTATATTAACTAGAATTCAAAAACGTGGGAAACATGAAATTACCAAGGTAGTGATGATTTATATGATGTGGATGATTAAAATATTTCTCTTCTTTCCAAAAAATAATTAATAGAGGAAATTTGATATATAAATTAAATCATCCATCATCATGTTTTTAGTGTGTAATGGTAGGGAACATTAATACATGATGTTAATGAAATCATGTTGAAAACTCATAGGAGGTTCCTACAAAAAATGTGACTTCCATGTTATAAATATTTTTGTGTGGAAATTTTTCATTTGAAAAGGAAAATTTTCAGATAAGTATTTTTTTGAAAATATATAATATGAGATAAAATATTTTGTTAAAGATTCCATGATTCAATTTTTTAAAGTATGGAACCTATTAAATAGAGATAAAATCAGTCATATAGTGTTATAAATATCAGTCTTGAAAATGAGTGTTCAACTGACGAGCTTATCATTCAATAGAAGTGAAAATTAATAATTTGATAATTTTTGAAATAGTTATCAGAGTATGGTGATCATATTCACACATGGATTGAACGACTTTAAGGATAGGTATAAGGACATTTTAAACTCTTAAAAATTATGAAGTGGCTATGGAGTTGAAACTATAGATTGAAGGTATGGAAAATGTTATCAAGGAACTTATATTGAGATTAAATGAAATGGATAATATATTTAAGTTTATTGAAGAAGTTGTTGTTACCTTAACAAGTAAACTAGAAACAAAATTAGAATTTTGGGGACTACAGAAGAAATTTTATTTTTGATATTCTTATAAGAATATATTTTATAAAGATTCAAACATCGTTCAGAAGGATTATATTAAGATTTTTTATAAATGAACACAATTTTTGGGAATATGTGGAGTATTCTATGATATATAAATGATAATAGTTGGAATCAATTTGAGACAATATAAATGGAAGCCAGATGTTTATAATATCCCAAAACAATCAGATGTTCTAACACTGATAGCTTTGAACTACATAGAGTTGAGAGTTGAAAATGTTATTCCATTATCTAGAAATTATTTCATACTAAATACCTATAAAAAATTAGGGTAAATTTTCAGGATTACATGGAATAATATATATTGTCTCTCTAAATTACAATTATTTGGATTTTAGGGATATACCATGCATTAATATAAAAAATAAAGGAGATGTATGAATATAGAATGGCATGGAAATTAGAAAAGGAAAATGAGACCATGTCATTAATTATATAGAATAATTTGTTTCCATGTATAATTTTTTTAGTGTTCTAGCATGGGATATAAATGCATTCATTATAGGAAAAAGTATTAGGGATTCCATAACCATAGAACACATTGATAATTGAATACATGTCAACCAAGTGAAATCACAAATGAAAATACTTACTCTCTTATGGAAGAATTGGATTAGAATTATTCAACCAAGAATAGTGAAAAGGTATTCGAGATGGATTCTTATGAATCAACTACATTATTAATCATGTCAAACTAAAATATTAATATTAAACTAAAACCAAGAATTGATCACACAAAATGATGAAAATAATGGTAGAATAAGTATTCTATACTATGGAAGATAATCCCACAAGAAAGAAAATATGAACTTTTTGAATAAATTAATGGAACATATTGACAAAAAACATGGATTCAGTGATGATGGGGCCATAAATACCAATTGAAGTAGGAATACCAAATTATAAAATGATGAGTAAAATAAAATTGAAGTGTTATATGTTGATGGTTTGTGACATTATCACTTGAGATTGAGTAAAATATGTCACTCATTAATGGGGGTTTCTTTAATAAAAAAGGATATTTCTAAAAATGAAATTAATTATAATATTTAATAAAATTATACATAATAAATGATCATTTATAAAAGGTAATTAATAAATGAAATTCATATATAATAAAAATCAATGTTGAAAATAATTTTTGGCACTAGGGCTTGGGCTACAATAATTAGAAGATCATATAAAAAATATTATTGATAAATGATATTGTAGAAATTCTCAATCTGAATCATGATTTAGAAAAGATATGTGATTCATGCATTTGAGAAAAAATAGTCTAAAATTATCATTAGTATAGAAACAATAGGGTATTGAATCTAATCGATAATAGAAGCACATATGTGTGTGGTCAATCAAATATGGGAGGAACATATAGAGGAAAAGGATTGATTATTTTTATTGATGATTATAGTATAATGAAATATATTTTTTATATAGTGTTAATAAGAAGTGTTTGGTTAAATAAATATTTACGTTCAAATTTTTGTGAATGTGACCCGCTAAACAATCATGATACTATGATCAAAGAATTGAATAGAATACAATAATATTGAATTTGAATATTACCTTAGAAAAAATTACAAAAATAATGTGGTGTCTATAGTGAGAAATATTCAATAAAATGGATCTATTAAATGTTAAAATCAACTGGATAATAATATATACAAAACTATTCTGATTGAGGGTAGTGATTATCATCATAATAGGAGAGAGGCTACATAACATGAAGTGTACACTAAAAATAAAAAAGGTATGTGTCTTAAATAATAAAGGACACCCTTTGAAATATTTCATGGATGTAGGCCCTAACTAAATTATTTTTATGTCTTAAAATTGAATGTTTAATCCCAAATAAAGAAAGAAATTATGGAATTTATGATGATTCTGCACATAAATGAATATTACATGTTTACTGAAAAAATATTAAACCCCTGAAATTCTATAATAATCAATAAAAATGGATTTTAATTGATATTTTTTCATGATCATTAAGGTTAAAATTTTGAATAAGTCAATGATATCATATGTTGATATGTTTGAAGATGATGAAGATACCAGAAGAATGAATAAATCAAATATATAATTTTTGGTAGGTTTTCCTTAATTTATAATTTCTCAAAATGATGATGATTCGTATGTAGAATCAAAAGTGAAAACCATTACAGATGAATCTCAACTAGAACATCATATGAAATGTAAAATAATAGATGTTAATCAATCAATCATAGTTGTGTATTTTGAAATACCAATATATATTTGGATAATGATGAATTTAGAGAATTATACTCACCTATAAATAGTTGAAGTAAACTACTTTGAAGAAGTATAAATGATTAAATATTAATTGAGGCCATGAATTAATAGATCAATTATATTCAAATAAATTGACAAGGGAATTTTTTATGAGGAAATAGAACCATAATATTATTGGAAAAAAGTGTAAATTCATGAAAATTTTTGATGTGAATGTAAATTTAATAAAATAACATGGCTCTCCGAGTATGTAAAAGATATGAAAAAAATATGGGTGTTGATTTTATTAAATATTTTCTCTAATAACTTAATTAAGGTCTATTACAAACTTATTATTTACAGAAATTAAAAAGTGATAAAAATATAATTAGATTTTATTAAAAATGTAATTCATATGTTCTATTTTTGAGGAAACTTTTATCATTGAATAACGATGGGGATTTTATATTATATATTATGAAACACATGTTTTTAGATTGAAGATGTATCTACATAGTATAATGATATAAAAACAAGCATGTTATAATTGATAGGATGCTTATCTTAAGAAGTTAAATTTTGATATGGGTATTGTTGACCATAAATTATATGTAAATACATATTAGGGGGAAAATTTATTGTCCTTGTCTATGTGTATGATATCAAATTTGGGGGAAGTAGATATAGATCAAGAGAATAATTTTCTAATCCTGGTAAAACAGAATTTTATCTATACGTGATTATTGAAATTGGATACTTTTGGATCCTAATGGCTATTCAGAAGAAGGATCAACACTTCTTTTTTCTCATGAAATATATCTAAGAGGTCCGATGAAGATGTTTATCATGCATGATTCCTTACCAATGTACACATTAATTGTGTTTCCAAAATAACATGGGAAACAAATGGATGAGAATTTTTTGGATCCCACCTTGATCAAATGTATAATTAGAGTGATGTTTGTTTTTTACTGTGACATGAAAAAATATCATCTTTTCCATAAGTTTACCATCTCAATTCCTTGGTAATATGATGGATGATTATTTAATAAAAGTTAATAAATTGTAAGGAACATTCATAGAACTATAAATATCAGCCTATACATTGAATAAATAAAATTTTGTCCTTGGTGATGGGGTGAAACAACCAATGGATATCTTATAGGATAATAAGAGCACAATCAGGATATTTATAAATACTCTTCAGAACTCCCATTCAAATAGTATAACGATTACATAACATTTCCTTAATTATAATGTTGAAAAAGAGATGACGAATAGAAGTATAATGGTGCTTATGGTCAAGTGACTAACTTCAAGAATAAGTCAGTGGCCACTTGAATGTTTGTGAAACATCATTCTAAAATAATTATCTAGCAATCCTACACTGCATGAGGAGGTTCTTTCATGACATCTATCCACAATTATATTAACTATATTATTCTATTTTTGAATGTTGTGTATTTTAAAAAGGGTGGTAAAATCAATATGTTGTTATAGAAAGAGATAAATTCATTTAAATTGGGATTATTTTAAAAGTGAGATAAGGGTGAAATTAATAGCTAGTACTTATAGAGGTATCTCAAATAATTAAATTTCATCCTATTATTCCTATTTTCTACCTCAAAAAGTGCACACATTGACATAAAATTATGGTAGAGTTTTTTCACCACTATTAGGTTTTTAGATTTTTTTCATTATTGTATTTTAATATAGATTCCCAATAAACTCCTAGGGGGACTATTTTTATAATATGGGGGATCAAAATTGGAAATGGATTATATTTTTTTTCTTTCATCCATAGTAGGAAGACCAATGACTTTTCACATGAGATGATTTTTATCTGTAGGAATTTCCATTAATGAAGGAGGAGTAGTTATCAAGCATATTCAATATTTTGGATTTCAAAATATGGTGGAAAGGTAATGTTTCATTAATGTAATGTTTTAATAATAACTAATATATTTATGTCTCAATGGAACAGTTTCATTGAATTTTTTATTTTCATAATGGATCATGTTTCAGAATATCATGAAATATAGGATGATGTTTTCCAAATAATGATAATTTATTTCTGAGGATGATATATTTTAATGAAATACATGGATTTTTATGATAATACTATTGTTTCGTGAAATATATTAGGGTTCATGTAATTGTGAATATGACCTATAAATAAGTGGCTTCTCATCATATGATCCATTATGATTTTTTTAGATTATGGCTTGTTAATATAATTTTCCAATAATTTTACGTGAACAAAATTATTTCATAATTTTGTAAAATAATGGAAACACATGATTCACTAAAATAATTGATGAGAAATAATTGATTGTATGGAAATTTAGAAATGGGGATTTATGATTGTTTAGAGTTTCCAAATATTCATATTCATAAAATAAATATTAGAGTTTCAAAATATATAATAATTTTTAAAAAATAAGGGTATATTAAATAGAGGTGTTTTAAGAAGCAAGATTTAAAATGTACATGATCAAGAGATAAATTTATTTAAAGGATTATAGAATCATAATTATAACTCAATTATGAAAAAAATCAACTTCTTGTTCTTAGATATGGAAAATAACATCATTTTGAAATGCATAAGAAAACATCACCCAATCTAGTGAGAGGTGTGGAGTTGATAGATGTTATTTAAGGGAGGTATTATGTGATATCAAAAATTATTTTCAAGGATATGTTCATGAAATAGAGTGGACATGAATAAAAAAATTAAATACACAAAACCTATTGATTCTTTGTATATTCATGTATCATCTGAATCCATGTTAAAAATACAGTCATCAATGGTGGTCACTGGCTGATGAATATTAATCCTAATTCATATATATCATCCACACAAACTTCATGAAATTATGGTAGCATCGATCGTTCAATTTTGGGTGCTATCATAGATATTTGATGATGCCTTCGATGATATGATGATCACTATATCACTAAACATGCGATCCACAAGAGGGATCTTGTTCCAAACTCCTTGATCGAGATACTCTATCTCTCGAATGAAGGAGAGAGAAAAATATATAGAGAGAGGGAGAAATGTTGTGAATATTTATTAGTGTCAACCACTGTTCTTCTAAGGTGTTAAGAAATTATCTTGTACTACCACCCCAGCCACAGAAAAATTAATAATCATTAAAAAATATATTATGAAAACTATACTGATTCATAAATATTATAATCAATTTATTATAATATAATAAATATATTATATGATAATAACAGATCCATTAACAAGACTCATCATTCCCACAAATATTTAATTATCCTTTAATGGTTTATACTAATATTAATTGAATTAATATTTTCATGTATTTGCATTAAATATTATAATTTCATTTAATAAATAATACATATTACAATTATTTGTCACTTGAATAATATTATTTTTTATATTACATTGGTGATTTTATAACCTTGGGAAAAACTCGGACCCCAGTGGTGAGGCCCACCATGACAAATATATTTATTCAACTAAATATGGATGATTATTGAAAATTCTATTATATATGACCCTCAAGACCCTTATCATGATTATAGTGAATAAAAGATATTATCCAAGAGAAAGATATAGAAAACCATCATAGACCCTAAAGAGATAAGGATAGTCATAGCAACGACAAACAACCTAACAACTCACACACTATCTAACATAATCTCTTTTGCATTAGTATATCATAAAGCAGGACGTACACCCATTTCATCACCCTTTTAATTATTTATTGTTTTTTTATCTAACGTGACATGTTTACCCTCAACATCCATGGATATGGTCTTATAATGTTACTAACAACCCGATCAACATGGACAGATATATAAAACATCCCTAATGTGTTTGAGTCAAATAATTTATTGACCATTCAAATAATATCATACCAACAATGTCTCACCCAATAAAAGATAACTGACTACAATTTCATTATTATGGTATTTTCCATACGTGAAAGTATGAAATCAAAAGAAACCCATTGGTATTGATCCCATGTCAAGAGACCAATGCATATGTATGTAGATAGGAACCACCAATAACTCATGAAACATGTGTTTCTCTATTGATGGGTATGTCCCCATTATCTCACTACATGAGATCGCCATGTATGAAACTCATGTGAATAAGTCTCAATGCTTATGAGACCCCCAGTACCTGGCAGTAAAACATCTATGGTGTCTCGTTAGTAAGATGTATCTAGACAAGAAGACATTTATTTAAGATTAATGTTAATGTATCTAAAGATTCTCATTATAGTCTGAGATCTTTTATAACCAATTTTTATAAAAATTAATCTATGGTCATTTCCATTTCAATAGTGGATGCATCAATATCAACACTATAATGTTATGTTTAAATTATTTATATCTAACTATATACATGATATAGTAATCGAAAGAACCGAATAGTTGGGTCATGGGATCCCAATATTAAAAAACTCCATCTTCAACTAGATCTAACATGATAACCATACATGTAATATCTCACATGAAAAAGATCATGTTTCTACTGATTCACTGCTTTATTTTCTAGGAATTCCATATTTCTACTGTGTGGCAATTCTGATATTTTCAACCACATCAGTTTCATTCAAACAAATAATGAGTTGGTATCCCTATATATATAACCCTTTTATACACATTTATAAAATTAAACCATGGATAGAAATAATATCATATTTTTCATTGTAATGTTTCATTACTTTCTATGCATTATTCAAACAATTTGAAATATTAATTATGTTTAACTACTTCTATACTACCATAAAAGCTATAACATACTCGATATTTGTATGTATGGATACCACTAGCTTATATGATCTTGTACCACTCAAAACCATATCCAAAATGATATACTATATCACATGTATTAATGGAAGAATTGTTTTTCCCTTCAAAACTAATATCATTTCTTCTTCACTTACCAGGAAATTAACTTTTCTACATTTCGATGTACAAATTAATATTTCTGTATTCTTATCTTATAGTGCTCATAAATAACAATGGAATATTCCTATGATAAATAATATCTTTTCAATATCAATTTCTGTATATATATCATGTAATACATGATTGATAAATCACGTAAGCACATGGGTTTAAACCCACCACATTAATCACGTAACATATACCAATCATGTCAACATGGAAATATTATACTATACGACAATGGAAAAACAATACTATCTTGAATTGTTTCAAATTGTATTTTCCTATACAATTTCACAATATGATGGAATTACGTGGTCTAAGAAACCATTTAGTCCTCCTCAATATATCATATTCGCAGGAATATGGTTTTTTTAATTTATGTAAATAACTAGATAATTACATTCATCTGGGCCTTAGTTAATTATAATACCACTATTTGTTTTCCAAATGTTTCCAAACCAATTTCACTTTGAAAACTATGGATCTCCCACTAACCTATAGTAGAAACATTGAAAACATTCATTAAAAAAATATTATATGATCTTGTTTTTTACATCAATCTAAGAATAGATTTCAGTATCTTAAAACCATTATATAATTTTGTGATATGATCATCCCCTTCTAGTTGTGTTGTATAGTCACCTTCCAAGATTGGTGGTCATGACATCTAAAGATCAATAATGATCACAGTAATTATCTCTCTATTGTAAACATCGAATGAATTTATTCATAATGACATTATTTTATTAATGATCCTTATTGGTACTACCCTTGTACAATAAATTCATAAATGTATAGGAATACCTACCATAGTTTTCCAAATATAATTCCCTTTCCACATTGATATACAGAATCTATTATTGAACATTAATAGATATTTCCAATTTTATCTAATTTTTATATACCTCTTACTTGTAGGAATTATTATTCACAATGAATAATGGATCATCGACCATGTTGAATATAAAACCATCTTAATGGTTACAAATTTCTTTTGTTGTATGTGTCTATGGAATATTAATGTTCAACATAAACTTGTGGAACAATTTCCTATGCTAATATCATGTGCATCCAAATCATTAATTAAAGTAAAGTCAATATGGCTCCCACTATCTCAAATACATATTTTCACTATTATATAGATGTGTAGTATATAAAATTATATTTCTATAATATGATATGGATTTAGGTAATATTCTAAGAATCCATTAGAATATTTTTAATTGATGCACGATGTTTTCAACATAATACATATTTTTTATGTTCTATAAAACTATTTATATTCAATAAAAATTCCTTATGACATAATGGATTTCCATCTTTATAATGTAGTTGTGATATCCCTTAGTCATTACAGTGGTCATGTCGTTATGGGATATATCCATTTTTTGTGATGAATATCATGAAATATAAAGTTTGATTTTGTAGGCTACAATATTGGTACAACTTACATTATAACATAGATGTATAAAATGTACATTTAAAATTTTCTCTATGGTATATTTTGTTGATCTATGTTATCATTTAACACTACATCAAATATCCTCCTCATTAACATCATTTCTAAGATGTAGATAAGGTAATGTCGATTTTGGAATGACTCCATGCTACATTATATTGATATATGATTACATTGTCAATATATTCCTCGAAACTCTATCTCGAACCAACTCATAAATTTTGACCATCCATATACATAAGAATACCATTCAATAATTACTAAAAGGAATATCATAAATTATATATAGCTCTGTCTTACCATTGGAATATTTTACACTCATTAGATGAAATAATTCTGAATGGTTTGTTGGATAAATTTATTTCTAATGGATTTTTCCCAAACTAAAGATGCCAATAATACCAAAGGTTCTTATAATTATCAAGAATATATACAAAAACAAGTTATATTATTCATGTCCACATTTATTTATTCCTTAAAGAGACTATATTTTCAAAACTATAGAAATAAGTCTTGCGTTTATATTAATAAGGTATATCATTTGATTCACGTATTACAGAACAATTGGTTGACTATTCGACACAAAAACTGAATTCATTTGGAAAGAAGAAATTATGTCTCATTATGTCTAAAGGAAATATTAGATAAATATTTTATTAATAATTAGTAATAGAAATACATGAAACATTTTCTATGAAATATTGAATTCATTTAATTCTCACAGTTGACCTAGAAATCACCATTTCTCATCTACTTGGAGAATACAATTGACTTCTAGTATTTTTTCTATACATGTATATTGTATTTAAATACACATATGTGACTTAAATTTATTACGTAATTACCAAGTATTAGAATTAAATAATTACATATATATTGATGAATATTCTGAAAAATTAAGCGGAATATTCCTAGTTTAATTAAATTGATAGTGATTAAACATCCATAGATTTATTTGATAATAAGAAATGAAAATAACCTCGTGTTAATAAAAATTTCATTAAAGGACATTGTTAATGTGTTTTTTTCCTTACTTTTCATTTTCATTTTCAACTAGTCATTCAATTACTCACCATAATAATAAAATAATAATATGTATTTTATGCTCTTATTTATTTGGTGATCTTTACCTGAATAGATAATATAGCATTTAATCAATTCTTTTCTTTTTTAATGAATAATAAAAAATGTAATAAATTACTGTATGAATGGGAAGAAATTAAACATAGATAATGTAATAATCACATTTATATAATTCTTAAATTTCTTCTTTCTAAACTTGTAGGAGATGGGACTACATGTTTTATCACCGATGTCCTGAGGAAGTGACCATAAGTAGTATCAAATGGTGATGAATTAATAATAACAATACTATCATATGAACATTATATTAGCCACATGTTAGAAATTTTTTACACCATCACATACTAAAGAGAAATTATAGGTATAGGGACATTCACACATGAATCTTCAATATCTTATTAGTGTGTTTAAAAGAATGTACTACATATGGGAATTCATTCAAGTATGGAAATTTAATTTTTCAATTATTTATAACAATATATCTTGAGGTATAATTTCCCATTTTCTATAAAAATAAATTTTAGAAATTTGGTACTTTTTTTCATGATTTCTGATTTAGACATTATTGATTAATGAATGAAATAATTACATGTCACTGATAATTTTTTTGAATTATAGGAACCCACATTACTATAATCGAAATACTATATCGCTTGCATATTTTAGTGGTGAAGAACCTTAAACAAACCATTATAGTCTAGAGTCTATGTATTATCCACAATATAGAGGGTTTATGGTAGGCTTTTGACTAGCCAACCGCATTAACATGGAGTTCCTTGATTAGTTGACTGAGGTCCCATCTTATAAAATCATAAATTGTTTTACTCAACGCTTTCCTATAAAATGATTACTATATATCTATGGATAATCCTTACTACCACCTTAGTTAATTCATCCCATCACTCTCATTATATCTTCTTGGTTGTAAGCGGCTCCCTAAACTAAGGCATGATAAGAACATCAAACACCCTATTATGTTCAATATTGAATGATGCAAGGCAGTTATGACTTAAAATTTTTTGAGGGTATTTTTTTTACTTGATGAATGAAATAATTTTATATTTGATAAGTGAGTAATATGAGATCATACTAATAATAGAATGTGTAATAAATATTAAAATATTCATCACATTTGATGTTATTTTTATATGTATATGCATGTTTGTTATTCTATGTTATTAGGTTCCAAATACACATTTACAAAAAAAATTCCATGAAAAACTAATACGATGATGTGATTAGGACATGATACTAATGGTTGATCCATTGAATAAATAATGAATCAAACTATAACCTATGGGAAATTCCTTGATTCACATCACTTGTGATATAAATGGAAGGGTTTTCCAATCCAATGCCTATAACTCTAGTCTAGTGCATCACCATATCTCATTGAGAAGTGTGTCTCTACTAATCTAATCGTTATAATAGAGTATTCTCTCAATGATGAGGGTGTCTTGGGAGTATAAAATAAATATGATAAATGGACACAAAACCACTTTTATATTTAATGACGTAGATGAATCATAGATCCCCATTTATTTAAACTACATATTACATATAACTATTGAAAAAAATTAAATAATTCAATAAAATATGAACAACAGATACATTAGTTAGTCAAAATCTTATTAATAGTTAATTAAACATTAAATTTGAATATTAACGTAAATGTTGAAATAAATATATTCTTGAATTAAACTATACATGAGTGACTCTTATTGAATTAAAATTTACATTTAATTTAATACAATAAAATTTTTCTTTTGATTTTGAAAAAATATTTAATTTTATACCAAAATAAATAAATAATTTAATATAATTTAGCAACAAAATTAAATCAAATATCTCAAAATACTAAATTTTAACCAAAATTTATGATTTCCATAATTTAATTTAAAACAGAAATTAAATTAATTATCTAAATTATATTATAAATATTATTTGGAACCCAAAATTCCTGATATGGCTAGTGCGGGGTGGACAGAAATGGTACAGGTCCATTTCGGGCCATGAATCCCTCATGTATAGATCCACTGGGCCGAACGAGCCTTCCAAGACTTGTTTCTGGTCAGGTAGATGCACCCCGATATGTTTCTGGGAAAACAGAGTCCAGGCTTCAGGTTACCACTCTAATACATGGATCTCACGTAAGATGGAGGGGATGCTGGTGGGGATGTGCATGGATAGGTCTAGACGGTCTGAGAAATCTCGCACCAGTGTATGGTGGCCTTGATCTCTTAAAGGCCGAAAGGTGAAGGGAAATGTGGAGGTGGACATGTATGAATCATACATGATTCTATGGATTTGTATTTTAATGGGGGAAAATCTGTACAGGTTTTCACCATTCAGAAAAAATTAGACGAGAACTATTGGTGTAGTGGGGAGATCCGTTGTGGGAGGAGGGTGGTTAGAAGTTCCCTAGATAGACTGAGGAGGAAAAAGTGGTGAGTGGTGTTGAGCTACATATGGAGTGTGTTCACATTGGAGGTATGTAAACCTAGGATATTCATCTCACTGATGGTCTTGATGGAGGGAACATTCCTATTGGTTCTCCACATTGAGAGGTAGGTGGGGATAGAACCAAACTAGGGGGGTCCTAGGCGGCTCATTTAGGAGGGGACTAGGATGGTCCACCTAGGTTCATCATCTTCCAAATGAATATTGGATACCTCAATTTTATTTAATTAAATTTATGTCCCATCAAAAACTATTTCACTTTTCCATTGGGATCCACCCACTAGGTATACATTATTGTTTGATGCAAAGAATTCATGATCCTAATATAAATAACATTTAACCCGCATGTTTTATTTTCAATCAGAATTATAATTCAGAATGCCATATTTTGTAGGATTCTAAATCTATTTACAACATTCAGACTAGAACGATGACCCATATTAAAATAAATGGATTTTTTTCATTTCCTAAAAACATCATGCACCCCTTTGATAACAATTCAAATTATCATTCACATTTCGGAATCCCAAAAAAATTTATTTTAAAAATTTTAACCTATGAATGAAATGAAGAAACTTTCAGTAAGGTATCATTTCCTGGTATCCACCATAGGATCTCGCAGTTGTATTTTCATTAACAAAAAATAAATAAATAGTTAGATCTGATGAGACATTCAACATCATCTTATTTTAGGCGATCATTTCTCAATGAATCTGAATCAAAAATCCCCCTTGTCATTCACATGCACATCAAGAAACTGAGGGACTGTTGATTGTCAAATTCTCAGGGCCAACGTGGATATCTGATGACAAATTCGATGCTACAATGATGATCGCATCACCATTCATGGGATGTTTTATAGGGAGATCGATTTGAAATACAATACCAAAATACTCCATCTCTAAAATACATGAGAGATTTGAATAGAGTGAGAGTCAGTTAATTGTGATTGGTGTGAGCCTCTCTTATTATATTTATAGGGTGTTAGAAAATTCACTGTTACCGCCTCCTCGTACCTCAAAAAATTGACGGTCTCTAAACCACATATTATGACTACTGTGCTGAGTCATAAATATTATTATCACATTCTTATAATATAATAAATATATTACATGATAATAAATTATCCATTAACTATACTCATCGTTACCTTAAATATAAATCGACCCTTTATTAATTTAAACTAATATTCAAATAATTATTTTTATCATGTAATTATTTGAAAAAATGTAAATATATTTAAAAAATAATTTCATTGAAAATTATTCTAAACATGAAAAATATGAATTTATTTAGAGATTTCGTTATAGTATCACCTTGGACAAAATCCAACCCCCAAGGGTGGGGCCCAACATTCCCAATATAAATATTCAATTAAATATGGGAGATTCTTGTATACCCTATTGTATGTGGCCCTCTAGGCCTTTATCTCAATAGTAGTGAATACTATTCATAGACCAGGGAAAAAACATAGAAAACAATCATGTCCCCTAATTAGTTATGTATTACATAGAAAAAATCGACCTATGAACAAGCATTGTGTAACATAGTCTCTTTTTATTTAATATATCATAAATCAGGACGCACAACTATGTCATTTCCCATTTTATTCTTCAATATTTTTTGTTCTAATAGGATGGATATACCCTCGAGTTCCATGTGCATGGTATAATGAAATTACTACCCTTATGATCAATGTGTCCAATAATATAACAATTCCTTAATGTGTAAAATAAATATCCTTTTTTGCCAATTCAACCAACTCCATACCACCAATTATGAACCCAAGAGAAGCTACCTCCACATGATTTCATTAACATTAATTTTAACATGATTCAATGTATGTTATCAAAAGACACACATTGGTAATGATATCATGTCAATAGATCCATAGAAATGTATGTAGATGGTAACAAAAAACGAAACATGACACATGTGGTGTTCTTGTTGGCAGGTTTATCCCCATAATCTCACTACTAGAGATCACCATGTGCGAATATCATTATAAGTAGTATCAATACTTATGAGTGCTCAACACCAGATAGTCAAACATCTATTTCATCATGTCAATAAGATGTATCTAGACCATATAACCTCTATTTATGATTAATGAGAATGTATCTCAAGGTTCTTATTATAACATGCAATCTTCCATAAACATTCAATAGGACAAATAATCTAAGGACATTACCATTTAAATAATGGATGTAGAAAATTCAACATTGTAATGGTTTTTTACATCATGTATAACTAATTGTGTACATGATATGATAATAAAAAGTACTAAATAATTTGGTCTATGGAACCTACAATTACAACAAAAAATACTAGCGTAATCTCCTGGGACTAGACATTAGTGGCGAACAATGTAAAATTAATTTTTTTTATTCAATTATAGCATATGGGTGTTTGGTAAATCCATGATTCAATCATATACGCTTAATAAGATCTCAACAATTGGGGGATCAATATTATTAATCAAATAATTTGACACCCAAATTCAACTCTCCCCTATCACAGTTTTATCCGGTATAAAAACATGCTTATTTTGTAACCCATTTATTTTTAGGTACATTATTTTTATCTATTTTTTATCATTTTATAAATCTTACGTATTTTTTATCTAAAATATTTAATCTACATTTTTCACCATATGAATGATTTTTTGTGAAGATATTATTATGATTTTTTAAAATATTACTTTTATTCCATTTCATAAATGTTTTCTTCTAAACTATTTAATTTAAAATTAATTAGTAATATGAAATCACCTATATTACAAATGTACCACCATATTTTTTTTGGAAAATATATCTAGTTTTTCTGACGAATCTAATCCTTTTGAGATTTTTCAAACCATAAAACACTAAGATTAGATTACATTACATGAAATTGTAATTTTGTCTTGATTTGTAAAAAAATACCATTTTTATCATGTGTTATAGAAAACATTGAGATTTTAATTTTTTGACACCTAATTGAGTTTCTCTTCAACTACAAGCAAGATTGAGTATAAAGGGAACTTGACATATTTTTAAAATATTATTATTTTATATGATAGTTATAACCCAGCCATTGGAATAGATGTTATGGATAAAATTATGTAAATTATGAAGATATATGATTGAAACTTGTATATACAATGAATTAAATGGTTATAAGTTAATTACAAAATTAAATAATAAACTTTTTAAAATAAAGGAAATCATTTTATGAGAAAACTCTTTTATACAGATAAATTTGTTTTACCTCCACAAATTAAATAAACATAACTATGTTAATGATTTTATTGAAATTTATATATTATATATTCAATATAATATTTAACATTCATTTTATTTATTTTCTCAAGATATGAGATGAGAATAAGTACTATTTTACAATTTCAACATTATTCTTCAAAAAATATGTTTAGTCACCTTTACATTACTGATATTAAAATTAATTGTAAAAATATTAAATAATTTATATTACAATAGAAAATTAATGTTTTAACATTTTTATTGTATGATTAGATTAGGATTATTTTTTTATTTTTTTTGAAAGGTATCATTTTTGACAAATACTAAAAAATAGTCACATTTAATTGAAAACTGCCTTTTCATTTAATTTATTTATAAAGTAAAATTATAAATGTTTTCTAATTTTAAACTAGTTAAATTGTATATCCATTAATAGAATTTATTTAATTATAAGAAATTTCATATTTACATTGAATATAATAACTTTGTAATCTTTTGATAAATTCTCCTTAAAAACCCACTTTCTCATCATGCCAATAAGAATAATTTGTAGTTATTTTTATCATATCCAGTGAATTATATATATAAAAATTGATTATTTTTTTTTATAATAATAATTTTTATTATCTAACAATTATATCATAATTTTCATCCAAAAGTTATAGTTAATGATGTAAAAATTAATTATTACTCTTAAGGTTAAGATGGGTTTATCATTACGTTAAACAAAAAAATAACTGTATGAATCTACAATTGGCTTATCTAAAAACCATTTTATGAAAATATTTTGATCATTAATCCATTAATGTTTTATATTATCCAATTTATGTCCCTTATGAGATATAAATAACATGAGAGCACTCTATTATTTTCAAAAAATACATAGTTTGACCTCTCCCCCACATATAAAAGGCCACCCCATATCCTCTCATCTCAACACCATAAAAACATTTTGTTTCAACCAAACACTATTAAATAACTTAATACCTTCCTGATCCCCATACAACCAGCCTTAATGTGGGATCAAATCCATCCTTGGAAATATATTATTGTAAACCTGAGGAGGATACATGAATAAGAAATAACGTTCATGAACAAGCATTTTTTTTCTTCCTCTACCTCCTTAAATTTTTTAATATTATTTTGATATAATAACATATGTATGTTTCCAATACCGATTCATTTATATATTAATTTATTGACATACATAAATCTATAATTCCATCAAAAGGGTTACAAAATCATTGTTTGTGTGTTCGGTGGACTACCACCTCGCAAACCAATATCATTTGGTTTTCCATTAACACATATCGTAGTTATACAAAATGAATTATTTATTTCATTACAAGATATATATGGTATTTATATACTTATATAATAACTATACCACACATAAATTCATTAATTTAATCAAGTGTAAATACAATAACATTTTTCCTGTGTACAACGGACCAAGGCCTTACAAGTCCATGTGATTCGTTTAGGCTTTACATGGCTTGAATAATGGATTTAATTAGCATGTGTGATAAATATGACAAAAAAATTATTAAAAAATTGAAATATATCACTTACATATATTTCATTCATTTTCTATAGAAAATGATACTAGTTTCCATCCTTATGTTCGGCCTACTCTCTATGTGAATGGTGTATTTCATTTTAAATATTCAAAATTTTATGGATTACTCTAAAGCCATAAATACTATTAATATTTGATATTTATATCTTGTTTAAAATTATATTTACTAATTCATGATTTTTTAATTGGAATAAATAAAATTAAAAACATATATGATAATCATAGTTGTTATTTCCTTAAATTTGACTTTAACATGGAATTATTGATTAATGGTTAAAAATGTTATAATAAAACCATATATGATATGAAATATAGGAATATTTTTATTAAATATATTTAAATTAAACATATTTTTATAATACTGGATGTTTGAACATGTTTTAAAAAATCTATGACTTATAGTAATGGATTTCTCATTTCGATCTTAACTTCTATATGACACATTCCATTTTCACAAAATGTTTTATTTATATTGTTTATATAAATAAAATCAATATATTTTATGATTCTTGTACTTAAAATTATTGAAATTTAAATATCCATTTGAATACCTCTCTTGCATGGGTTTTACTATTCAAAATGTAACAAAATGGTAAAGGATGTTTGTCCCAATTTCCCTTCATTGGGACATAAGTTATGTTATGTAATTATCTTCTTATATGAGGTGTATATACTACTACCTTGAAATGTTATATAATTATTACTATTTTATCTATGATATTATTGTTTATTTAATTTTTATAAATCATGGGGATTTTCATTCAATTTAACTAAAGTGCTAAGAGTTTTATTTTACAATTACATATTTTTTAGGATTTTTTATGATTATAGTTGTATTGATTAAATATTATGATATCTCTTTATCAAGAAAATCCTAATATTTCTGATCCTATGGTAATTTCATGAGAAAACATCTTTAAAAATTTATTTACCTCTCTTTATGTATTATACTGTTCAAAATAATTTTCTTAGGTAAACAATGATTTCAAAAATGTTTCACTACTCTCTAATGGTTATTTTGAAATTCATTTTTAACAGTGTTTTATTATTTACAATGTATTATAAAAGAAATATTCTTGTCATATTCCATGAAATTACCATTTATATTCCACTAAAAATATAAAAGGAATTATTGCGTACAACATAAATGTAATTTCATTTGGTCATGACCATTATTTTCTTTTGTTCTATCGTTATATGTTTTCAATTTTTTTCAATGATAATAATATTAAAATTGTTTTAATTTTTTTTAAAATTTGAAATGATATTTTCTCTAGGAAAAAATTTAAATGAAATTTAATGATTCCATTATAATATTCCCTCCAACAAATTTTTTTTTTTATTTTTTAAGAATATAATGTATGGTTTTGTGGTAACCACCAAAAAACATGATTCAAACCACACCAAATATCAAAATTTAAATTGAAGAGGGTAATAAAACAAAATCCAAATTTTAAAATTCAAAAAGACCCACACATTCAATCATGTCACCATAGAATTAACTTAGGTCATGAAAACTATAGAATTGAGTTTCCATGAGCTCCACTCCCAAATATTCATGATCACAAACATTTCCTACACTTTTCCAGAATGTGAACACAATAGACTCATTATTCCAGAGATTCAATCAACCATCAGAGAATGTGCCTTCATCCTCATAGTCATCATATTAGAAAATATACGGAACATACAACTAGTTCAATTGTGAGAACATCAAGCCAGATTCCATGATAAACAATATTAAATCAACATCATTACACCCAACAAACACCATCATTTCCTAAATAAGGAATGAAATTTAAAACTAATTTATGTTAAAAAAATTTATTTTTAAAGAATAAATAATTTACTTTAGGAAATGTTCTATGTAATAATTATGAATTGTTGTTCATCCATGCTAAAATATCATGATGTTACCTATTATTTAATGGTGATAAAAACTAGGTTACCGATTATATTCTTTCATTAAATTGATTATTATTAGATAATGTTTATGAAAATTATTTCTCTTCAATGGGTTGTACCATGGTAGAATTATTATGAACCTCAACTATTTTTTTTTTGTGTTTTATGCTATGTTGAAATGATGAATTTATTATTAAACATTTCTCATTTCAATAGGTTAAGATATGATGAAATTATTATGAAACCCATTTCATTTGATGATTTATGATATAATTTATTTTTTATGATCATTTGACTCACATATGAATGATTTTCATTACGTGATTGTGGTTACATTATAACTAGGGACAATGGATAATTTATAACCATGGTTTTTTGGTACATTATTATGAATTATTAGAGGGAACTATATCTCCCAGTCATTCATTGTGTAAAGATATATGTCTAATGAGATAGAAAGGATTGTAATGCGGAGTATACTTGGTTCAGTAATGGAATTTTACCACAATATTGGTGTTGGGAGTGAACCATGATTAACACGATTTTTTAGGGAGGGAACCCATTCAACTATGAGATATTTTCTCCCACTAGAGATTGTGGTGTGTCCCTTTAAAGTAGGTTTTTTTCATGAAATGGATGGTATGTGGATGGATATCCTAAACTAGAAGTAGGCCCTCCAGGACTTACTATTGTCCTCTATGTACTAACAATGTCGCCCCATGGGCCACAACTTGGTCAATCAGCCCCATTCCTATAGAAAACCACTTCTATAGTCTTTCCCCAGAGTGATCCTAATAAATTATCCCCTATGTTGAGGATGTGGGGGAAGATTAAGTAACCTATATGATGACTATAGCCCAGGTGACTCCATGTAGGGCACCCACCAGGCCCAAATAGTGCTAGAAATGACCAGTACATCCGGATAAAGAATAGGTGGAATTTTACTTGGATATAATAAAAGCAATATCAACCAAATTATAAAAACCTTTGGATGAAATTATTGGTTAATTCCTAGAAATGGAAATCATCTTCCAAGACTCCAGAGGACCCTTCCACCACCTTTGTATCCCTATAGGTCCCCGATGCCCCAATGAAAGGCGACTGGAGAATCATCTTTTCAAAATTATTATTGATACCCCTCCCACATAATTTGTAATATGGGTTTATTATGTCAATCATCAACACCACTAATTTTTATTATGATCCAACTGATATATATGAGATGTAGTGAAATGGTTTTTCACACACTATCTTCAACCATTGATGATTTTTTCCCCACAGCATCAACAACTAGCATTTAGGTTTTCTCTATACTCTTGATCCTCAAAACAGAGGGCCTCTATATTTCTATTTCAACTAGTATTGAGATCCTCCAAATTATCAAACCTAAAAACATAGATCCCCACCCCATAACAAAGATATTTCTTTTACCAAAACACTATCCTTGGGAATAATGGTAATGTACTAGACCCAATGTCGATTCATCGAGAAGCTCATAGTCATAATTGACATTGTCAATCTTTTATAATTTGAGGAAATAATAAATCAATTATTTCACCTCCACCATGGTTTCTAGAGTAAAGGGAAGGATCTTTACAGGTGATATTCACGATCTCATATTGTGAAATACATAGGATCCCCATAGCCCTCTATAGGAAAATGAAGGTCAAGGATGTTATGGATATTATCCAGGATCTCAAAGTGCATGTGTTCCCATCATCTCCAATATCCCTCTAAAAAACTACCCAATATAATGGATGTATGTTCTATTCATGGATAAATCATTAATATTGTGAGCTACATGAACAAACACTTATGGTAATTTCTCCCCTTGTTCATGATGTAGTAGTGAACACTCTATTCGATAGGAAGGTTATGCTATGGTTGGTACCACCCCCAATAGATGTTACATCTTGTAGTGAACATGTGAATAAACCATTGGTTCCACTATCTAACAACCATCTTCTGAACCAATCCACATCACTGCCAACGTAAATCACTCATCTAGCAATGATTGGATCTCAGGCAGACCATGAATAATGATATCCCTTTGATAAAAAGGGGCAATGGGAGGCCCCAGCCATCAATTAGTTTCAATGGTATTTTTCCACCAGTGACTCCCTTTATTAACATACCAGAGTACCTCACTAAGGTGCATGTCATGTGTTTCTACCCAACTATCTGATAAACACACCAATTCCCCTGTTATCACCAAGTATATTACCTATAAAGTGAGGGGAACCTCGAGGACATTGATATGTAGTGGCTAATGGTAGAGTTAGATGCACTCCCAATATCTCATAACTCTACGTCACTCGACTGCTACTAGAACATCCATCAACATTGAATCCACATCCTTATTGTTCTATAAAAAATAATGATGTAAGCATCTCCGCATGTTTATATTAGTGGTTGGGGACAAGACGATGCTCTCCACATTAACCATATCCTTTGACATCATGAATTAACAATTAGTGAATAAAGTTTTAATCTAAGTATTGTTACTGTAAACACATTTGTTCAAGAGTTAAATTAGAATAAGGAAATAAAATATATGTATTTACATACAAATCATACCCTAGGTGAAGCAATGAACTTGGTAGACCCTCATAAAACTATCCACACCAAGCAAAAAATGCAATAACACATCCTCAGAGATCGCTATGAGTAATTTGATTCCAATATGAAGATATAAAATTGTATGGATAAGGTATTACCCTATGATCGTTTAGAGGATGCACCAAAAAATAGCGGATGAACCCATAATTTTAGCCTTCCACTATCAGGTAATTTGGATTAAAACGATTATCGATGAGATCAATGTTTATGGTTGCTTGGATTACGATAGTACTTGATAGGATTCCATTTATACTCCACCATGCAATCATAAAATCCTTCATGAAGAGTTTCCCACAGTTTATCCCAATAATCCCATTCATGACAACATATCATAATAAGATGAATATGGAATACCACTGACAAATGACATGTTGAACCTTCCCGAGTAGCATGATCAGACACCGATGAATCTAGGATGTGCCACCCCTCATGTTTTTGATATCACCCATGGAGTTTATTAATATGTTAATGCATTCAGGTACCATAATACTCATCGTAATAGAAATGTTAACCATGATGATTATATATCCACTCTCACTTCCCTCATTAAGGCCTTTGAGACATGGAAAGTGAATATCCCACCCGTTAGAAAGTTGTACTCGACATGGGAAGACAACATGAGAGCACCACATGATTTTGGGAACCATTTAATTTTTTTGTTCAAAGGGATGGGTGACCCAATATAAAATTTGGTATACATCCTCTCACGTGAAGACACATTCATGGATTATTGATGTTGAAGGAAGATGCCATGATCTGCTTTTTTATTCAGAATCTAGAAGGGCTTGCATTATTCTGTTATAACCAACATTCCATGGGGTCCATCACTAGCTAGGATGAACTTGATATTAAATTTTAATAATAGTTTAGCTACACCATGTGAAAGATAGGTAGCAATGAACACTTCGAGATCATGAAAATTCATGATTAGAAGGTCCCATATTTTGTCACCATGTTGAAAGACCTCACGTATTCACTCGACATACCACTAAAAAAGGAGAAGATTCTAACCATGAGAAATGGTAACTTCATTATTTATATGGTCCCTACAATAATTTTTTATAACATCTGTTGTGGGATCTAGGATATTTTTAAGGATCAGTTTCTTGAGGAAGAATTGCAGCAGGCTAAACAAGAACTAATGTTTCTTTTTGTAGCTATCGTGGGAAGTTACTCCAAGGGGGATACTACCTGCTCCAGTTAGGTAGTAGCTAATGAGACTTTAGGTTCATTTACCCACTACTTAAAGATCCTTTCTATGTTTATTACCCTTACCAAGCATAGACTTACCTAGTGAAAAATCTATAGACACCTCTTCATAATCCACAACACCTTCAATGAGTGAATGTGGATCCAGAACCACATCAGGGAAAGGAGTATGGTTTCTCTTCCACAATAGACGGAACCAAACCTTCTCATTTTTGGATAAACTATTCCATGGATATTTTATATGTTCCATTGATAGGGGATTTTTTAATATTCTATAATTAAAGATTTCATTGGAATTTAGGTGCACTAACCACCATAAAAATTTTTCTCACCAAAGGAACATTGAACATACATTTATGAAATTCTACGTATTTTTGTATTTTTCTCCAATATCAAGTGGATAACGGGTTAGTAATGTTAGGAATACTCCTTGTGTAGGTGTAATATGTCTCCTTAACCAATCCCTACATTGACCATGAGGGTTCTGGTTAATAGAAATAGGATTACCATCAATGGACTCAAAATTATGTAGACTTTTTAGATTTCAGAGTAGTCACTCACAACTCTGTTGTCCTCCATGCCTACATAGGTTGTCCTGAAACTACTAAATTCATTGCTACCTCTTCGGCTTCTACATATGCATCCAGATTATAGCCTCATTAATCTCAAATTAGTCAAAAATGATGGGGCACAGGAAATCAGAGTACCCCACCTTTGTTGATGTCTTATTTCACCCCATAATAAATCTTGTATATAGAGTTGAGAACAGACCCATGGTTATTCCTAATATTCGAATACCTATCATATTATGTGAGGTATTCATCATATATAAATGTCAAAAATTTGGTAGACCACTTGTCACTTATTTATGATGGGGGATATCTGTTAGATCCCCAGAATATCTACATATGATGAAATCAATGAGTTTTTTGAGAATGTGAAAAATTCCACAATGATCAGTGAAGTCCCTTGAACTAATTTATGAATGACAATATGACAATGAAGTATGTATTTAATATATATAATAAGGAGAAATCCTTAAAACCTTCTTAGTCATACAAGTCCTAAAAGTCGATCATGTTGATGAATCAAGAAGATTACTCGTGACTGCTTCATAATCATCCATGTACAACTACAGAAAGGGTAAAACCAACCAAAAAAATTTAGATAGTGTTTCTGGGTGATTTAACTAGTCCATAAGAAGATATTGATATTACTATCAAATGACTTGTAGCACATACAACGTCTTCTATTATACATCTTACCAAGGACCACCCCTATAGATAAGAGTATTCCACTGGAATGGAAGTATGAAATGCGAAAACACATATCTAGAATACCATAAAGTATCTCGATCCTTGAATCCATCCTCTTTCCAAAACAATTCTTTGAGGTTCTTGCTGAATAATTAATCATTCCTATCCAGTTAAATGTAGAGTTTTCTTTTGCAGAGTCCTACTATGTTGTGGGGGATGGCCAGTAGGTATTCCAAACTATCATCTAATTTTCTAAATAGGATGATGGATAACTCATGAATGGGTACATTAACTTGATTCACATAATATCCCAGATCAATGGTGTTGAAATCCTCAAATATTTAGTTGACTTTGTTTTTGAAATTAATTTCATCCCAACCAGATGTTCCACGAGCTGAGGGTGACTAAAACAGACCTGACTCCTTCAGAAAAAAAAATCAAGGATATGAAAAAGACTAAGTAGATTTCAATTAGAAACATTTTTTAGAATACCCAGTTTTATTTCTCTACATGAAAAACATAATTCATGTGCATCCCACAAGACACATCCTAGAACATGCTACATGGATGGTCCAAGATTCATCACCATGTGGTGGTCACATCCTTGTGTCCCCAAAGCCTAAATCACTCCCTTAGATGATGAGTTGGAGTATATTAAGGTGATGTGTCCCCATTAAATTGATTTAAATTCAACTATCTATATTTTGTATATTATAATTTAGGGGGAAGGAATTTTCATAAAAATGAGGTTGAGATAAAACCCACTATAGCGAGCCCATGGGATATTTTGGATTATTTCTTCATTCTCCCGTTTCATCTGTTGGAGGCTAATATTCTAGATCCATGGGAGTGTGATTTTGTCTCCACGAATAAGTAGCATCGCATTTAATAATGTCAGGAATTTCCATAGATTACCTCATACTCTTATAGAGGATATTATAATGTAATAGTAGATCCCCCACACTAATGAGGTACTAAGATATTCATTCAAGGGCTACAATCTTGCGTCATGAACACCTATTTCATAGAGAAGTTATGAACTACAAGATGACTTTCCATCATTTAATTAACATAAAACAATGTACTCACGGTAAAAATATTGATGACATTGCCTCAAGATGAGATGTCACTATGGGTTCAGCAGAGCAGGAACCCCATTGTTGGGATTTTGTGTCTTCCCAAGTAGGCACCAATGACCCCTTGAGCCTATCATCCTAGAAGAGTCAAATCTTCCGAGTGATTGTCATTCATTATATAATGAAGAGTATTTGGATGATTTTAATAATTCATTTTAATATTGTCCATTCACCACCATCGATGAGATGATTCATGTGAACCATGATAATGGGGAATATTTGAGGAAATTGTTGATCAACATAACTATTCCTCTAAATGAGTAGCATTAGTATATGGAATTCTCGAAGTAGTATCACAATGTATTTTCTTGGATCTATGAATTGATGATTGAACTATACCCTCATGTCATTGTTAACTGTGTATGACTCTTAGGGGGTCACCACAGATTCATGAAGCCAATAATAATGATGTAAACCTCTTTGGGTTCAACGATCATGTCTGGGGTTGAGAATCATATGGAAGAAAACATCACCAGGTACGTATTGTGCCCCATGTGGCATGAAGAAATCATGTTATTCTAGAATTAGAATGGAAATATCAATGTCTATATAAAATTATGTGATTTCAAACATCATTTTTTCAATGTTTGATTTGAACTTCCACTGATAGATTTAGTGATCAATGTAGTATCCATGTTATAGGATCTCTCTTTTATTGATGGAAGCTCCAAGAACAAATATACTAGGATGGACCTCGAAGATGATGAGTCTACCTTTATCAATGTACCATAAGGGACTTTATGTAATTATTTGATTCTATTCAACCTACTGAATGAAGGATCCACTTATCTTCAGAACATTCACCACATTTTCAAAACATTTATATCGACGTTGGGGGAATTATATGTGGATGAGTAGGTGGTAAAATCCCATAGGAGTAATATTTATATAAGAAACCTTGAAAAATATTTCAGATACCTCTAATACTAGCATCAGATGATAGACCCATGGATGATTCCAATCATGGTATCCTCTTGTATGATATTAATATTACACTTATAATATAATGGAATTAATATTGTCTGAGTGATGATCTAATCCACCATCTAGATTCCTCCGCCATGTAACCTCCAGGTGTTGTTTTACCTTTGATCACACATAGTCTATATAAAATGACTAATTATGAATCTATAAGACAAGTGTAAAAAAATTTACTGAATCTTGTAGAAAAGAACTTTATACTAGGAGGATGAGGATTGTAATAACAACATTTATGAAACCATGTATAATCTTTTATAACCTCCACTTCTAATTCCATCCATCTTCAATAATCCTTTGGGCCACTATGTGACCTCCCTGGAATAATCCCCTACTGCCATTCTCTCCTAGAAGAACTGTGAATGTAAAGTGAATTTTTTATACTATATCAGTTGTATTTTCGTTTACACCAATAATAGAAAACCCTCATTGAGAAGATATACCTCATGTTTATTTCGATGTAGAAGTTGTGGCTCTATTTATAGCATTATGACATAAAACTGGTTTCCCAAGCGATCCTTATAAAGTATGTCCCTAATCACCCCATGTTCATTGAATGGTGGGAACTGTATGTAGTGATCCTTAAATAGTTTGTTATCAGGTTTGTTATGTATAAATAATTTTTTGGTTGAGAAATGGAAATATTCATGGCAGACCATCCACCCCCAATGAATTTCCCATAGATTTTTACATTATAAAAGAGGATATATTTTTTTGGATCTAATTATAGACTCTTTGTATTTGAATGTTTATGGTGCCTCCAAGATCCCAACTGATAGAAGTATCAATGATCCCAATTTCAATATATTACTTCATGGGATCATCTTCATGTTTCCTGTGTAAGATATTATTCAGTACTTTTTACTAATTTTAGAGGGTTTCCCCAACTATGAGTCTAAATATCTAGAACTCAATACTGATCATGTGATAGCCCTTGAGATTTATTTACCCCTCTTTCATGTGATCAGAGACTCCAAGTTTTCCCTCAAAAAAATTAACTGTGATTACATCATTAGATAGCCATTATTTATTCTCCATATGGAGTACACATTCCAGCTAACTTCGAAATTACCATATCAGTGAGAAGTGACTCATATGTATTGGTCATATAATTGAAAAGTTGGCGCCTTGGCCATATAAGCCACCTCTCTCATAGATCATGACCAGGGTGAATTGTTAATTCATGTGGAACAATAGAGATTCATTTCTTCCGTTGTTTAAGATGATAAAAATATATAGTAGGTTATCTAGAGATCTAAGAGTGATTCTACATTTGGACCCCTAGTCCCCACATAACATATTAATCCTCCAATTTAATAGGTCATTCATCGAGAATCTCTAGTATGGAACCCTTCCTCCAGATTACTCTGAGCATGAGTATGTCTGCCAACATATAGTGTTGTTCACCGTCTATAGTGGTACAAACATTGAATCAACTATCTATAGATGTAGTTCTGATGTAATTATCCTATTTTTCTTCCATATAGATGATATTCCCTATTTTATGTATGAAGATCAAGTTGTATCCTCCAATTCCATTATGAAGGGTTGAAACTCTCCCATCATATTTGATGTTTGTATACTTCTATCCCACCAGGGTCAACATATTCAGTTGGTAAGTCAGGAGGATTAATTCATATATGATCCATGTCATTATTTTTACATTTACCATCATAGACCCTCCATAACACAGAGGATTCATGGACATTTGTATTATGGGACTCAAGGTTGTAGGACCATATCATCTAGGGACATCTCACTAGTTCAGGTTTATTCTGACCACAATGGACATCTTCACCAAGATGGTCGAAAGAATTCATCTGAACGAATCATGAGAAAATCCATGCTATCATTTTTGAGCCCCCGTATCATCCACCAGTTCACTGTTCCTCAATAAATTCTGAATAAAATGGAAACAACATTCAGAATTCTAAGAAAAAGAGATTGTATAACACATAAAATATCAGGTCAAACCATACATACCACTATCACTAATGGAAAAAATGGACAGATCACAGAATTAAATAAGACCATAATAATATTATATAGAAGATGGTGGGTTTTAAAATGAAATGATTCGTAGGAAATATTCTAAATCCCTTTTGAGACTATTGGATGAAGACTCAAAATTCCACAAATGTGCAACTAAATTTCAAGACTCATCCCTCAAGGCCCATGACATGACTACCCCAATCCCACCTCTCATCAACCAGGGGATGGAGACTAGAGTCGAGTAGGCATATCCCAAAAAAATGGGAGTCATTTTTTGAAGTACACGTACACATGCACACATCTACAAGAAATTGTTTTCTTAAGTTGAAAACACTTTGTAATCAATCACAAGGTATGACAGTAGAAAACTGAAAGTAAAGATGGTTACAATACATGACCAACTAAAACTGAAAAGTAAAATTACAAGTCTCTGGAACTCCCCCAATAAAAACCCTTCCTGAATGGTAGGTATAAAAATATCTATATAATGCCAAAAAAGTGCAACATGTCTGTTGGGTCAATCAATGAACCTCCTGGACCCAGTCCACCAGAGACTCCATAAACGTGTCTATCGTCTACACAAGACATGACATGTTCAGGTGAATCCCGTTCAAGGGTGAGTAAAACATTAATCAGTATGGACCCCAAACCACAAGGGTACACCACAAATAAAGCCACAAAGAAGACTACAAATGTGTTACAGGATGTGTTCCCTCTATGATGTACATTAAAGAGAGTAACTATAGTAATATCATATATGTATACATAAATATATGAAAAGTATTCCTGTTAGTCATTAACACTGAAAACCTTGTACTACTGAGGAACTCATCCCTGATATGTCACATAGGCTACATGGGTGACATAGAACCACTCATCACATAGACTTGCGGGGCCACATAGACCCGCCCATCAATTAGTCCCAAATGGTCACCTAGACCTTCTCATCACGTAGGAATGATGGTTCACCTAGACTAGCTCATTACTTAAGCTGACATGGTCACCTAGGCCAACTCATCCTAGTCCTCTCGTCACAGCCAACCATATGATTTTCAATCATAGCGTGCCTGATTCTGGGTGAATCTAATCCCCAAGACATTGGTTGAATCTAAACAACAAATGAAACCCACATAGAGTATATTAAATTTTTTTTCTTATCACAAGAGTCCCAACTCTGAAAACAGATCATTAATCAGACATATGCTTTAGAAGTTATGAGCCTTTTAGTGAAAAGGGGGCAGTGTTTTCCAACCCTTCCCATGTGATTTGGCTAGTATACTCCACCAGGGATGAAACCAAAATCATGTCCCATCCATGTACGATGTCGCATGATGCCCCTCTGGTCCAGTTGAACCGTGGCCTCCAGCCGTGTGACACAACTCACCTACCACTTCCACCGCGGCCCACCATAGGCCGCCTATTGGTGGCCCCTGCATTCCACCCATGGAACATCCTTGGGATTCATCCACTTGTGTTCTATGAATCTCGCATGCACCCTCCACCATGTGGCGTTTCCTCTATCATTGGCACGAATTCAATTTTTTTGTGGGCCTCCAAAATCGTTCTAGTGGTTTGGTTTCTAATCTGGGTGAACTGTCATGATCACTACGTCATCACCTCCAATTCAATGTACTCTAAGACATCTCACCATCTATCTGGGGTTTTTTCTACATTCATAACCCACGAAAAGAATATGATGCAACCACAAGGGTCTGTCAGCCAATAATTCCAGGAGAGAGAAAGAGAGGGATCATAAAGAACAACAAAAACAATGAACGTATTCCTTGATCATATGAAATTCATTAGTCACAAAAAAAAGGGGACTGTAGAGACCCAAATTTTGACATACATAAACATTACATTACTTTTTTGGAATACATAATACATAACAAGAACCAACACTCAAGGACCATAAAATTTTAGTGTCTTTGGAAACTCAGAACATAATCTTCTAATCGTGTTGAAAGATCTTCAACATATCCCATAAAGATCTTACCCTTTTGTTTTCTTACCTAAAACCATTATTTAAATCATGTGGAAAAGAAAAAATATAAAGGGTGAGCTCAAATGCTCAGTAAGGGTATGCATGGAGAAAATATAACAAATCATATACATTTGATATAAAAAAACATGAGCATAATGTTTAAACATCAAAATCCTAAGCAATGACATAAAACCTGGCAGTACGTAAGGGATAGATCATAAAGATTCATTAAACCTTATAAAATATCATTGGAATAAAACATGTAATTTTGGAAACCATTAAGAACATGATATGATTTCCATAGTAGCCAAGGCATTGCTGCCAAGACCATCTTAGTGGACAAAGTCCCTTTCTAAATCGAGTTCACTCCTCATTCCAATCCTGTATCACTGAACCGGATTAACTTTCCATTCCAGCCATGTCTATCTCATGTGATATAAATATTTACCCAATGCATTGGAGTGTGATATAGGTCCCACCCATCTCATAATTAAATCATTCTTACTTGAGCCACAACATAAACATAAATCATTCATCATAACCCAAAGAACAAAAATGGGTTTCATAAAAATCATCCCATCATAACATAATCCATATAAAACAAATGGATATCATTTCATCATAAGAAATGTGAAACCCTATAAATCATAGAGATATTATACTTGAACCATACACATGTGAAATAATTTCATCTTAGATAGAAAATGGATTTGGTAAAACACATGAAAAGAATTTTTGAGGAAAATATACTTTCTTCTTAAAAATAATTTAATTTTCACAAAATTCCATGCAATTTCAAAATAAAAGGATTTTAATAAAAATAACCATGAAATCTTGTAGATTAAACATCATGAAAATAAGGTGTTAGGAAATCGTAAAAATCTGTTCATTCTGTATAAGTTAAAAAAATATTCTCTTCGTACTTTTTTCAGAAAAGGAAAAATGTTCCTCGTATGGTACACAAAAGAAATATTTCTTTCATAACATGTGGTAAATGTCAAAAATGGGTAAAAATAAATTTAAACATATATAAAAAAAAATTTAGAAAACATGGACATGATGATTACAATAACCCCAATAAATACTTACGAATAAACAATCTTAGATAAGAACGAGATTGTAATAATTATCCCTTACCTTAGGTGTGATATGCTTCGTACATATCCGAGCCTCTTGTATAATGATTTAAAAAATATAATTGAATTATTAAAGGGTTATATTTATTGTTATTATATATTATATGGTTCACATATGAATTTGTATTACCCGTTCTTTCGTAAATTCCATGTTAAAGCATCATTTTGGGTAAAATCGTTTTATTTATCGTACGTGTTTGGACTTGTTGTTCTTGATATTATTATTACATATATCATGATTTAATTACTTCAAGAATTTAAAAAATTATTTATATATCATATATATTCATTATAAATATATACATAATAGATTGATAAATGAAATTAAATACATCGTTCATGGAGACGGTAGGTCGTACATACGCATGAACGTTGTTTTCCTTTCCTTTTTGACATGAATGGAAGTAAGTAGATGAAATATAAATATAAATATATATATATATATATATATATATATATATATGTATACATAAATCCAGTAGCCTCATTATGTAATATATTTCATTATTATTTATTATATATACTTTATAATCATTCTTGAATGGTTGTAATGGATAATGAATCTCATCGCTTCATGGAGATGTCAATCTGTACGTATGCACAAGCGATGATATCATTGCAATAATTATTGAATTGAATTGTAGTGGATGATATAGTATCTCATAATCAGTATGATGTTATAATAACTATGTATAGTTATTCTTTAAACCATTATACCCATCCAAGTAAGGTGGTGGGAAAACAGATTACACCACGGCCTGGAGACGGTATTCCGTACGTACGCATGCGCGTTGATTTTATTTTTTGTAGGATGGATAGAAGATGAAAAATGGTTGTTTCATATTTATAGTAACAAATAATTATATTAGTGATACTGATGTTATTACTTTATAATGAAACAACTAAAGAAGAAGATGATGAAGAAGAAATAAACATGAATGAATCGGTAGAAGAGGTTACCTCTTCTTCGATGAACCTCTTTTATGCTTCTTCTTAGGGCACTAGAGATGGTCTTTTAAGAAAACCAGAACCTCTATGGTATAACTATAGAGGTTGATAAGAGGAATTGGCTGGGTTTTTGCGATCTTTAAGGCTCAAAAGGGTGTGAAGAGAAGAGGGAGGAGGTTCCCTTTTTTAAGGGAGGAGAGGGGCACCTTAGAAAAAACATAAAATATTATTTTATAATAATGTAATATTCCGTTTATAATAGCTCCAAATTGATATATATCGAAGATAAAGTGGGTATGGGAAGCAATCCTTTCAACCAATAGGTTTTAGACAACTTTAGGTTACTATTTTAACCTTATAATTTAGTTTTAACTCTTTGTTAAATAATTTAACTTTTTCCATGTCTTCTTTTTCATACACTATATGGTTAATAAAAATACTATAAACAAGCCAAAAGAACCCCAAGGGGTCCAATATTAATATATATAACTTTATCTATGTCATTTGGACAACCCATATATTTTTAGGAACAGAATAACAATTAATAATATAATATTTTTCAAAAAAACTATTTTATGTCAATTTTTACGCTATTTTGTAATTGATTTTTATGTAAATAATAAAATCATGATTTTTTCTAAAAACGTTAATTAATTTAATACCTGAATTTCATATTAACCGAAAATATTATTGGAATTATTTAAAATTCCCATATTACATTTATTTGGGTATTTATAACATCAATTATTATAATATTTCATTAATAACGTACTTACTACATCATCATTCCTTGATAAATAAATTAAATTATTTAATGTCTAATAATTATAAATAAAATACCATTATGTACGAAATATTCTTAGCATTCTAATGAATATTTATATTTTAATTTATCTTATGTATAACCCTATATTATAAATGTTTATTTTAATAATCATTGATTTAACTATTTTAACTATTCTTTTAGTAAAATAATAATATGTGTCCTAATCTAATCCAAGTGGACCTAAAGGTTAATATTTTCTTTCTAAGGTTGTTTTTGGTCGAATTACACTTATCCAATAGAATTAGGACATGTGTTAGGGTAATAATAATATCATTTTTACCCCTAATTAATGTATTTACTTTTAACCGTGGTAAATAAAAGTAAAAAGTTACTATTCAACAAAAATAATTTTTATCTTATTGAACCACATTTTACTCATTGATATTATCTGTGTCTCTTGTATTTTTCAAATTACACTCATAGAAGCTGTAAAATTATATTTTATGTACATTTTCAAATTCGCCTAGGAGGTGGGTAAAAGACGGTGAAAAGTTCAATAAATTTTGTATACATCTAAAATTATTATAAAATCACTCAAATGAATTAAATTTAACTTATATAGGTATTATGAATCAATTTTGGCCTAAAATAATTTTAAATAAAATAAATAATTATTTAAATAAGAATTTGGTTTTTAAATAGTAACCTACCTTTTTCACTATTCATCAAAAAATTACGGTTTTTAGAAAAAAACCAAAAAATCACCCTGGGATAATTTCGATATTCCGAATTGAAAAATGAAGTCCATTTTGAATGATAAAATTTATAAATTTTCAAAAAGTGGGTATTACAATTCATAACGACTAGTTCATAATAATATTATAATAATATCTTGTTTAGTGAAACTCGTTATTGTCTACTACACACACTGTTTCGGTGCGGATGTGCGTCGGGTTACGCTGTTCTGCCAGGACGCGTTCGCGCGTGCACCCGTCAACCCGAGGGGATGGGCGCGCGGCTTGTGGTCCCGCAGTCCCGCTTTCCAAAGGCGGGCGGCATCCGTCCCTTATTCAGGGGCGTCTGCTCCTTGATCGAAACCGGGATGATGGGATGTCGGCTCCTCCTTCCTTGGACGTCTCCTCGGAACTCGTCGCCTAATCCGGGTCTCCCTCATAGATTTAAGAATGTTCGTGAATCTCGTTCCCGGCGCCATATCTTCATGGACACCGGTTAATTACGCTGCTTCCGCCCGGACGCTCCAAGGAGTCTGGTCGGGGCAGCAACCTGCAGTGAGGAGACCGGGTGGCTCTGGGTGCTGGGGGCGTGTCGTAACACTGCGGCTCTGCATGTCTGCTTTCGGTCCCTAATAGGGCTTCTCGAAGGCACGATGACCTGAGGCATCCCGTACTGGGTGCGGGGAACTGTGTCACCTAAGGTTTTCCTCGGCTTCCCATGTTTAACACGGGGTATGCCGCGAGTTTAACGTCCATCGGGGACGGCATCGGACCGATCAACACGAAAAGTGGATCAGATGACAGAACCCCTTGCGGGGAACCTCCGATGCTGGGGCCAGCGCATGGGTGGCTTCCCAAGTGATGTGGTGTGGAGAGAAGTGGCATGACCCCACCGGGATGTGGCGGCCCGGGTAAGGATCAGGATGGATGATGGAGTGAAGAGCTTGGACCCCGTAGAGGCTTCCTACGTACCGCGCGTTAGCACGGATCAAAGTCAACGTAGTTCGGGTATACAGTTTAACGTCATGCTGGACGTCGGCAAGCCGACTCACGAAGGGGTCGAGGCCGCCGGGCGGAGGATTGAACCGAACCACCTCGCACAGAGGGGGATGGAACGGCCGGGTGGATCACAGTTTCACGTCATGCTGGACGATAAAAGGAGAAATGGAAAAAAGGGCTGTGGGGAGGCACAGTGGAGATACACATGGGCAGTCTCCCACAGGGGCGGATTCATAGGTGAATCGACGCAAGCGTGAACCCTGGAGGGGTCCACTGATGGACGAACCGACGTGAATACGACCGGGATGACCAGGTGGTGGGCTTGAACCCCAGGGAGGTTTCCTACGTACCCTATTTAGAAGACAGGGATCAAAGTCCACGTAGTTCATTCTGTCAGGACTTACGCACTTGAGGCAGCCCGGATGAGGCAAAACTCAGTTGGAAGGGACTTGGACCGAAAGTAGGAAACACCTCGATCCCAGTCACACCCTCTACTGGCTTCGGCAGTGGGGGAGCGCAATGGAGATACACATGTGCAGCCCCCCACAAGAAACTAGGGGTTTGTAATACCCTACCCCCGTAGGGAAAAGCCGCTCCCATTAAATCGTCCCTAAAGAGGGGCAATCCCGACATCCCTGCAGAGACGAGCGGGTGGGGGCCACATCCAAACCGGGGGGGACCCTGCGTGCGAGGAACGAGATCGGGTGATGCGGACGGTTTAACGTCTTGCCGGACGAAGTACAGTTTAATGTCGTGTGTTGAGGACGAAGCGGACGGTTTAACGTCTTGCCGGACGAAGTACAGTTTAACGTCGTGTGCTGAGGACGAAGCGGACGGTTTAACGTCTTGCCGGACTAAGTACAGTTTAACGTCGTGTGCTGAGGACGAAGGTGCTTGGCAGTTTAACGTCTTGCAGCACGGACGATAGGGGATAGGCAGTTTAGCGCCGTGCAGCTTGGACGTAGTACGGTTTAACGTCATGTTGGACGGATGCAGTTTAGCGTCATGCGAGACGAATGTGCAGTTTAACGTCATGCTGGACAAATGTGCAGTTTAACGTCATGATGGACGTTGGTTGCCGCCGATGGGTCCGTGTCACTTCGCGCAAGCCTGGAGGGCCGCACGGAAAGACAACGCACGTTGCGGGCACCCAGGACGAAGATCATCGGGCGCCACGCAGGCGGGTACCCTCAGGGGGTCAAAGGGGGCGACCCCGGCGGTTTGCGCGCAAAAGAGGAGCTTTGCGCGCAATACCTCGGGTCGGCGCGCAATTGTGCGGGCTGGCGCGCAATTGGGCCAGCGCTTTGCGCGCAGATGATTGAGATTGCGTGCACCGGGCTTCGGACAGCTCGCGGGGGCAACGGCTCATTCTCTAACGAACGGCCACTTTGAAAATGGGGGGTGCGCGCAATCGGGCTGGATTGCGCGCACCCGGGGGCAATTGCGCGCAAGAGGCTTCTTTTGCGCGCAAAGGCCTTCGGGTTAAGGATTATTCAAAGGAATGGTGCCAAGGGGATTGTGCGCGATGGCGAACCCCAAGGCTCTATTGCGCGAAAGAAAGGAGGTTACCTGAAGATCGGCATTGCGCGCGGAAGGGGTTGGATTGCGCGAACGAGCGAGGCTTCGGATTCTGGCAACCTTCAAAACGTCGGGGGTCGCCTTATATTTATAGGCAACCCCGGTGCGGAATCCGGTCGTCGGGCGCGGAATTCTCTTCGCGGGCACGGAATCGGGACCCGGCGCGCAAGGGAGCCGCGCAGGCCACGGGCGCGCAAAATAGCATGCCGGCCCAGCGCATTGCGCGCATCCCGGGAGGATTGCGCGCCGCGCCTCAACTTTGCGCGCGGGCCTCTGAAATTTCGCGCAAGTCCTCCGGGCCCTCCGGAACGTGCCTCTGACTCCAAATATCACTTCGCTTTCCGCATCCGGAGCTTCGTTTGGGAACAACGGACTTTTCCGGCGTCTACACACACTATCAAGGAAGGTCTTGATTGTGTGTATTACCTTCCAAGTCAGGGCGGCGTGCAGAGAAAGCTATGGTTGGTGTTGTGTATAACACAATCAAAATTTATTTCTTTTATACATTAAATAAAATCTGTACTTAATGTTGCGTCGAATAATTTCCACTAAACGAACTTGAAATTGTGTGTAACACGAACCAAGAATAGTGTTGCGTATATTGCAAGCTAATACGGTGTTGTGTATAGTACAAGATAATTTTAGTGTAGTGTAACATTGAATACATCAATGAAATTAAAAATAATATATCTCATAACATCTTGGGGTGTTACATTCTACCCCCCTTCAAATGAATTTCGCCCTCGAAATTCGTCCGTGTTATAAATCGTTTACTACTTGAAAGATTCATTCATAAAAACCGACATTGTAAAATGAATATTAAAACTTAATTTTAAAAATTTATGTATGAAATGTATCGGTTACCCAGATTAACTCATCAATAGGTTTCCACATAAGAGAACATTAGTGGAAATATCGATATGGGAGAAAAATCTTACCATCATGTTCTGATAGAGAGTTGTAGAGGAAATGGCTATGAGAAAGCCAACAATCATAAAGCCATAAATTTTTTATAATCTATGGTACCATTTAATTCCTCAGATATGAGGACACTAGGATAACATTTTTTTTCAATATCATTTCCCTAATGTTGATAAATTGTTGAATTAAAAGAAATGCATACTTGATTTTTGTACAATCTCACCATTGTTCATGCCTGGAACAATTTCCACTTCATCTCTTAAAGAAATGAAGTTGAATTTGTCATTTGTGAAGCATTATCAAATCATGTGATAGAATGGTGGTTCATTCTATCTATCTCAAATAAAAGGATAGAAAATGTAATTTAATATTCCTAAGTCCATCTATGGTGAGATTAATCATATATAGTTCCTAAAATAGACGAATACTTCGTATATCATACCACATAATAAATTAGAACTAATTTACACTAACAAGGGACTTCTTGTAGGACAGTGGTCTGTGATATATGCCTATCACACTTCAGTTGTGGGTTCGATTCCCACAACCTTGTCCGATGTGACTGGTTGTCGCCCGTCCTACAGGTTTACCTTTTTTTGAAACTACATTATTATAACATTTAATCAATACTATCAAAAAAGTTCTATCCTTAAATAATACTAACTTATGTCCAACATAATCCATTCAAATCATTAGGATTATCCAAAATACTATTGTCCAATCACATATTATATTGAAAAATATTACCTGAGAGGTCATATAACATGCATGTGAATACCATCATTTATCCCCATATATAATAAGATATGTCTTGTTGGTCAAATTCCAAACATTCAAAGGCCTTAATCTTGTATTCTCTTGAAAAATGAATACCCATTGAACCATAGTGAAAACATGAATGCAGTTAAATGTTAACTCTTTCCACATACCAAAATCCCAAAAATTCTATATACTCAAACCATGATATCACTTAGTCCTTATACCAATCATGAGCTCATTAATACTATTAAACATATTATTTTATCATTATCCATTCATTTTGTGCATATCATCTACATTCTAAATATATTTCTATCACTTTTAATGGTTACATGTACCATATAATTATCGAAAACCACAATAAACTATTACATATATATTCCATCATTACACAATACTATATATGAGATTCCACAACATTATTTTGGAATCCATTTACATAAACACATTATCATTACTCCACGTCATTGTCATACTCAACATTTCTAATAGTGATCGCATGTGACTTGCCTTTGTTCTTTTCCTAAAGAGGTTACTCAGGTTTATCATCATTAACCATTGGATTTGGGGTTTGATTAGCATAATGACCCATTTCCTTGCACTTGAGGCATTGAAGAGTTGGTGGAGCGTTCTCTGTAGTCTTTTCTCTATTCAAGTCATTAGAAACCTTTTTCCCATTACTTCGGCACTCAGCTGCCTGATGACCTTCTTTTCAACACATGAATCATTTTCTAGTACCTTTTAGACAATCTCCACCTAGCTTTTTTCCACACTTTGAGCATAAAAAACATTCACCTTATTTTCACCATTGTTTTGATATTTTTCCTTGAACTCCATCGTTCATTTCTTATCAATACCATGTGATGGATATATAGCACCGACTTCCAGTTCTATCATGATAACAAAACTCCCAATTTATTCATAGATACTGAAATCTCTTATCGCTAATGCACTTCGAAGAGTTTGTTTTATGCCACTTAAGAATCGATCAACTTTAATTTCAGGTTGTATGATAAATCCAGATGCATACCTTGCAAACCTTGTAAAATTCACATCGTATATTCCAAAAGATTTATCTTCCTTTTGCTTAAGATCATGGATGTCCTTCTCCATATTTGTTCAAAGAATGATAGGGAAGTACTTATTGAAAACATTTTCTTGAACTTGATCCATTCCATTGATTTAATTTCAACTTTGGGACCTATTTTCTTAATTACAGTCCACCACTGTTCTACTTCACCTTATAAACGGTAAATAGCTCAAATTCCATTTTGATGTTCTAAAAAGCTAAGTATGGAAAAAATCATTTCAATGATACTGATCCATTTTTCACCAAAATGTGGATCATAAGACCCATTGAAAGAAGGTGGACATTGCCCCACGAAGGACTCAATAGAATATTGTTCCCTTCTCTACTCATTTGGAAGTCCAGAATGATTCATAACTTTTGTAAGTATAGAAATAATATTTTTCACTCCATCTCTCATAATGTTGGTTTGTTCAGGAGGAAAATCATGGCACCGTCCATTACATTGACCAACATGGTTCTTTCGGGTTCCAGGCATCGTCTAAAACCCAAAAATAATAGTGTGAGGAAAAAATCATGATTAGGAAAACAACATAATAAAGGGGGAGTACCTTCAATATATAGAATATTATGTTTAATTCTATGATCATTACCATAATTCTAGGACTATTACCTATACGTATACTTATCCTTAAGGACATCCCAAGACATACTTTAAAAATATCTCCTAGGATCTCACTAATGTTTTCGCATCCTAGTTTCCAAATGTTAACTAAACCTTTCCTCTAAAACCAACTGTAGAGACCCAAATATTGACATAAATGGACATTAAATTACTTTTGAAGAATACTTAATGCAAAACAAGAACCAAAACTCAAGAACCATAATAGTTTTGTGTCTTTGGAATCTCGTAACATAATCTTCTAATCGTGGTGAAAGAGCATCAACATCTCCCATAAAAATCTTCCCCTTTAGTTTTCTTACCTAAAACCATTCATTAAATACTAGGTAAAAGAAAAAATATAAAGGGTGATCTCAAATGATCAGTAAGGGTATGCATAGAGAAAATAGAACAAATCATATACATTTGAACTAAAAAAAACATGAACATAATGTTTAAACATTAAAATCCTGAGCAATGACATAAAACAAGGTAGTACGTAAGGAATAGATCATAAAGAGACATTAACCATGATAAAATAGCATGGGGATAAAACATGTAATTGTGGAAACCATTAATAACATGTTATTATTTCCATAGTAGAAAATCCATTGCTTCCATGACCATCTTTGTGGACAAAGCCCCTTTCTGAATCGAGTTCACTCCTCGATCCAGTCATGTATCACTGAACCATATTAACTTTCCGTTCAAGCCATGTATATCTCATGAGATATAAATCATTACCCAATGCATTGGAGGGAGATATAGGTCCCAACAATCTCATAATGAAATCATTCTTACTTGTTCCACAATATAAACATAAATCATTTATCATAACCCAATGAATAAAAATGGGTTTCATAAACATCATCCCATCATAACATAATCCATATAAAACAAATGGATATCATTTCATCATAAGAAAATTGAATCCATGTAAATCATATAGACATTATTCATGAATCATACACATATGAAATAATGACATCTAATATGGAAAATGGTTTTTATAAATCACTTGAAAATTATTCTTGAGGAAACTATCATTCTTCTTAAAAATAATTTTCTTTTCACAAAATTCCAACCTATTTTAAATGAAAAGGATTATAATTAAAATAAAAATGAAATATTGTATAGTAAACTTCATGAAAATAAGGTGTTATGAAATCGTAAAAATTCGTTCATTCCGTATAAGTTAAAAAAACATTCTCTTCGTACTTTTGTCGAAAAAGTCAAAAAGTTCCTCGTATGGTAAAAAATAATATTCCTTTAATAACATGTGGAAAAAGTAAAAAATGGGTAAAAAGGACAATAAAAATACGTAAAAAACCTTTTAGAAAACATGGACATGGATGATAATAATAACCCCAGTAAAGACTTACGAATAAACAATCCCGGATAAGAAAGAGATTAGAATAATTATCCCTTACCTTAGGTCTGATATGCCTCGTACATATCTGAACCACCAGTATAATGATTTAAATAATGTAATTGAAATATTAAAGAGTTATATTTATTGTTATGATATCATATATGGTTCAATTATGACATTTTATTACCCGTTCTTTTGTAAATTCCATGTTAAAGCAGGATTTTGGATAAAATCGTTTTATATATCGCAAGTGTTTGGAATTGTTGTTCTTGATATTTTTATTACTTATATCATGATTTAATTACTTGCAAAATTTAATTAGAGATTTATAAATCATATATATTCAGTATATTTATATACATAATAGATAGATAAATGAAATGAATTACACTTTTCATGGAGACGGTAGGTTGTACGTATGCATGAACACTGTTTTCCTTTCCTTATTGACTTGAATGGAAGTAAGTAGATAAAATATATATATATATATATATGTATACATAAATTCAGTAACTTAATTATGTCAAATATTTCATTATTATTCATTATATGTACTTTATAATCATTCTTTAATTGCTATCTTGGAGATTGAATCTCATCGCGTCATGGAGACGGTAAACAGTACGTATGCACCAGCAATGACATCATTCCCATAATTATTTAATTGAATTGGACTGGATGATAAAATATCTCATAATCTTTATGATTTTATAATAACTATATATAGTTATTCTTTACACCATTATAACCATCATTGTATGGTGGTGGCAGAACATATTACACCACGGCGTGGAGACGGTATTCCGTACGTACGCACGTGTGCTGATTTCATTTTCCGTAGGATAGATAGAATATGAAATATGTTTATTTAATATTTATAATAAAATATAATTATATTAGTGATACCGATGTTATTACATTATAATCGAACAACTAAATAAGAATAAGTTGAAGAAGAAAGAAACTTGAAAGAATCAGTAGAAGAGATTACCTCTTCTTCGACGCAACACTCTTAAGTATCTTTGTAGGGCACTAGAGTTGATATTTTGAGAATACCAGAACCTATATGATATAACTAGAGTGGTTTAGAAGGGTAATTGGCTGGGTTTGGCCGAGATTAAAGGCTCAAAAGGGAGTGAAGAGAAGACGGAGGAGGTTCCCTTTTATAAGGGAGGGGAGGGGCACCATGGAAAAAACATATAATATTATTTTATAATAAATCCTTATTCTATTAATAATATCTCCAAATTAATTTATTTAGAATCTAAAGTGGGTATGGGTAGTAATCCTCTCATCCAATAGGTTTTAGACAAGTTTACGTTACTATTTTAACCTTATAATTTAGATTTTACTCTAAGATAAATAATTTAACTTTTACCATGTCTTCTTGTTTTCTTACACTATATGGTTAATAAACATACAATAACAATCCAAATGAACACAAAGTGGTCCATTATTAATATATATAATTTTTCCTATTTAGTGTTTCCGATCCTTATATTTTTATGAATAGTATAAAAATTAATAATATAATATTTGTTTTAAAATCTATTTATTGTTAATTTTGATAGTATTTGGTAATTGATTTTTTTGAAAATTATAACAGCTTGATTAGTTCGAAAAAATTTACTTAAATTAATTCTAACATGTCATATTAACCTTAAAAATAATTTTAATTTATTAAAAGTCTCAAAATACATTTATTTGGGTATTTATAACATCAATTATGTTAATATTTCATTAATAAGGTAATTACTGCATCATCATTGTGTCAGAAATAAATTAAATTATTTAAAGTATAAGAATTTTAAATAAATTAACATTATATAGGAGATATCTTTATCTTTCTAATGAATATTTATAGTCGAATTTATCTTATGTAGAACCCTATATTAATTTTTTTTTATTTATTAAACATTGATTTTAACTATTTTTACTATTCTTTAAATAAAATAATAATATGTGTCCTAATATAATCCATGTGGACCTAAATGGTAATATTTTATTCCTAAGAATGATATAGGTCAAATTGAACTTATCCAATAGAATTTGGAAATGTTTTAGTGTACTAATAATATCATTTTTACCCATAATTACCGTATTTACTTTTAACAGTGGTAAATAAAAGTAAAAAAATTACTATTCGAAATAAATTATTTTTGTCTTATTAAACCACATTATACTTCTTGATATTAATCGTGTCTCTCGGATTTTCAAAATTACACTCAACGAAGCAGTAAAATTATGTTTTATGCAAATTTTAAAATTCTCCTAGGAGGTGGGTAAAAGACGGTGAAAAGTTCAATAATTTTTTTTATATATCTATAATTATTATAAAATGAATCAAATTAATTACATTGAACGTATATAGGTATTATGTATCAATTTTGACCTAAAATAAATTTAAATAAAATAAATAATTATTTAAATAAAAAGTCGGTTTTTAAATAGTAACCCAGTGTTTTCACTATTCATCGAAAATTGCATGTTTTCAGAAAAATACCAAAAATTCACCCTAGGATAAATTTGATATTCAAAATCCAAAAATGAAGTCCATTTTGAAAGTTAAAATTTATAAAATTTTCAAAAGTGGGTATTACTATTCCAAATTTCTAGTTCTTAATATTATTATAATAATATCTCATTTAGTGAAACTCATTATTATGTACTACACATGCTATCGAGGAAGGTCTTGATTGTGTGTAATTCAAGCCAAGTCAGGGCTGCGTGTATTGAAATCTCCATTTGTTGTCGTGTATAACATAATAAAAACATATTTCATTTATACATTATACAAAATCTATACTTATTGTTGCGTAGAATAATTTCCACTAAACGAAATTGAAATTGTGTGTAACATGAGACAAGTATTGTGTTGCGTATAATACAAGCTAATACATTGTTGCGTATAGTACAAGATAATCTTGGTGTAGTGTAACATAGAAGAAATAAATGAAATTAAAATTAATTTATCTCATAACATCTCGTGGTGTTACATGGACACATTAGAAAAATCACATATACAAAGTCCCCATTCTTTAATACCCTCATGAAAATTCTCATCACTCACGAACCACTATTCTACAGGTCAACATGTCAGTGAGTTGATCTACATTCGCCATTTAGAAAAGTATATTTGGGGCAATGTAAATCACACATGAAGAAGAAAAACCCTACCTCAAGTATTGAATCAATCATTGGCGAGGAACAGAGTTTTACTATCATCATTCATGGATCCCTGATCCTCGATCATTGATTTTATTTTTGTGATCCATTATCTATTAGCATTCGTCGATGCCTGTACTTCACCGTTGAGAGGCCTTGACAACACCATTTATTTTCCAAATCTTCTAGGAAAATTTTTCTTGATTTCAAATCTGATACCATATCATTTTCAAGATATTAAATGAAGAAATTCATTTTAGAATCACCATTTTGCTGTGTTGCAGTGTTGACACACTATCTCATTTATGAAAACAAAATGCTACTTTTTCGTGGCCTCATAGTATCGCTGCATTGTCGCTAAAGGTTATTAGAAATTAAATAAACTATTTTTGTAGTTTATTTTGTTTTATTTTCAAACATCCATACCTTAACCTTTACCCTCAACCCGCACAATTCGAGGATAACACCCACCTAAGAAAATCAAACCCAGATGAGCTGAATAGTAATATAATATTTCTAATCTGAATTATCATATTGTTTTCAGTGATTTGAAAATAAAATATTTTTATTTAATCTATTTATTTACAGTCATGTCCCTACAAATACTTCCTATAGTTGACCCACACCAACTGATTTTAGTCTCTCCCTATGAAAGACACTATATTGAAAACTCAACGGTGGTGTCAAATTTTCTATCGAAGGAAGTGTTGATGAGTTATCAGGATTTGGAAAATAAAATAATTTTATTTACAGTTATTCTATTTTTTTGTTTTCTCATTGGAGGCCCACGGTGAATACTGTTATGTCACGCCTAGGGTAAAATAGCAATCTTAAATGCAATGGAACCCTCATTTTTCTGATTTGGGATCCCGTTTATATGTTGTTCTACATTTTCAGGAAAATTGTTCAAGTGTTATATTTAATAACAAATAATTTTTCAACATACTATTCCTTACCCACTGGGCCTTTTAATCACACACAGTCTTAGTGACTGGTCTATGAATTTTCCATTATAATTTTTAAAAATAAAAAATAATTTTTTGTTATTACATTCTCTCTAACTTACGGATTCACGTCACCGAAATCCAAACCAAGTGTTTCATAAATAGATGAGGGTATGAGCACGAACACGAGCCTCCTGCTCCCGTATTTTCTTTTAGAGATTCCTGTGAATCCACTAAACGCACAATAGAGTAATTGATCATTGATTAGGGTTCCTATAATAGTGATCCTTATTCTCCACTGAAAACTCCTCAAAATTCCTCCCATAGTCAACACCCAACTCTCCCTAGTCAATTATGTGTGATAGGTCATGTAAATATCTCCTCATCCGGGATACCTGAAAGACATTGTGAACCCGCTCTAACTGTGGAGGTAGAGTGAATTGGTATGCCACATCACCCAGTTAGTACAGTATCTGAAATGGTCTGATGAACCACATAGATAAGTTGCTTCCCCATCGAAATCTATGTATCCCACATCAAGAAGATACCGAAAGAAACGCAGGGTCACCCTCCTCAAATAAAAGGGTCTCTATCACATATCAACATAGCACTTCTGATGGATTTGTTCATTCATCATCCACTCCAGGATGATCTTCATCTTCTATCTAGTAGCAAACACAAACTCCGTGCCCTTGACCGCCGACTCTATGGGGTTAGTACAGTAATGTGGTCTCTTGGAGGGTTACCTATACAAGGCATAAAATAGTTCCATACCGATGGTGGAGTGGAAGTTGTTTTTGAATGTAAACATTAATATAGATAGTTATCCATCCAAACTATATCCAAAATCAAGTAAGCAATCATTTACCATGTACTCTAGGACATAAATATACTGCTCCTTCTGGCCATCTATTTGTGGGTGGAATGATGTGCTCAATCATAGATGATTATCTAATGACTACTGCAATCCCTTCAACAACCAAGATATGAATCACACATCACAATCAAATAATATCGTCAATGTGTATATCTGGAGTGGAAATATCTACTACACTTAAAGGCATCCCAATCTTTTAATTGGACTCTATTCCCCAAAAGCTATGAGGTGACCGACATGGTGAGTCGGTCAATGTTCACCCAGATTGTACTGTGTCCTTTGGAAATACATGATAAAACCTTCATGATGTCCATCTATTTCTATTATCCCTGCCATCATTTCACCCAATGGAGGAAAATATGAAACCCCATGAAAGAATAGTGGATCGAAAAGGTGTGTTGACAAACAAAAAAATTGATTAAAAAAGCACTCAACTTATATATAAATATGTAAGCATAGCTTCAACCTATTCTGTGAACCCATGTATCTTCCATAAAAAATATATGCATATCATGATTCATATCATCACTCTATGTGTCCACTACTACTATAGTATAGAAAGTGAAGGGAATTAATTTCTCCCCACCTTCCAAATATCCATTAGGGGAAATTCCTGAGGAAAACTAACAACCTAAAGTATCCCAATCAGTATCATTAAGTTATGTCTCCCTAACTCACATTAAGAGTGTAGAGGTAACAACCACTGATTAGAGGCCAGATGCATTATCAATATCCACAAAGGATAACTGTAACCAGGCTACGTGATCTATTTACTCATTCTGTAACTATAAACTGTATCACTATCTTAGAGAATACACTACCACAATTTTTTTACTAGGATTATATACTATTTGGACAACATAGTTCTTGTGGAAATCCATCCATAATATCTCTATCATGTTCAAATCCTTCTTAAAAAATATATACTTTAGAGTCATGTGGTTATATTAGACAATAAATCATTTTTTCACAATGTTTTGTCACCACATCATCAATGAGATGACTATCTATATCATCTATAGGTCGTGGGTCACACGGTTCTACTCATGTGGTTTGAACTACTGAGAACTATCTTTCTCCCTTCAGCTAATCGAAGAGATCATATATCCTCGTCAGTGGATAATAATTCTCTGTGTTCACCTAATTCAGACGCCAGAAGCCTAGACATATCCTGAAGCTCACTTCTTCCATCATGGCAAACAATAATTTTCCTACCCATGGGTAAACACTCGGTCTCAGGAAGTCCTTCATTTTCATTTCCTCCAACTATACTCTCAATTCAGGAATCTATACGTGATCCATCTGATATTCTAGTGTAAATTTCAGTGTTGTACTAATGAATAGGTCAATAAAAAAGTCTACATCCTTGCGAGGAGGTATCTGTAGAACATATCCCGAAAATATTTCCTCATTCTCATCCACCACTACATCAAACTGAGGACTCGTCTCATCCACTACACTAAGGGTCAGGCTAGATAACTAAAGAGTGATTAATTTCACCCTCCAATGCATGAGTCTATCTCATGCATCATGGGATAATTGTTTCACCGACCATGGGAAGACAAATGCTTTCGTTGGAGACATACCACACATTTTTCCTAAAATATTAATTTTCAGAATGGACTATCCCTATCCAATCTATAAAGAGAATGAAGTCATATAGACATTAAGCTACCATCATGTGGTTCAATGTGAAACACTCGTCCCAAGGGTCTGATCAAACTGTCGACATAAGTTTGATTATCATGTATCCTCTTATAGGCATCTCTAGACGTCAATGTCAGGTCAATGGTTTAATTAGAAACTATATGCCTCAAAAAAGATTAATGATATGGAATAATTATTATTACCTATGTCTGTTATTATAAAAACTAATAATAGACTCTGACCATACCTCGAATCATTCCTAGAGCCCTTGGGTCATATTCCTTAACCACATGCAACTGCCCCTTCCCCTATCCTCCATCTATATGAGCAAGGTGTGGACCACATGGGGGTGGGGTGGTAACATGTTTAAATGTATACCACCTCCTACTACTCTCCCAGCTCCTCAGCTACGTCTTGTACCCTTTATATTCATCTCTACCTGTCATTTTCTCTTTCCCAATTTCCCATCCACCATTTTACTACTTGCACGATAGGCTGTAAAATATCTAGAGAGACTTTTTCTATCATCATTTGAAAATAATTCCATCTTTATAAGCTGACTAGACTCACCCTATAAGTCCTAATCTATATATCCCCTATCATGGGACCTCCTATCGGAATGTCTCACATTCCAAAGTCATTGAGACTGACATTGGATTCCTGCTACCGAGGTATATACTCTTTCATTCCCACTGCTGACATCCACTAGAAGTATCTACTTAGCCAAAGGAAATTCAACTATAAAGGTTATCTTTAGAACCCTAGAATTACTAGGAATTAATGGAGGAATAACACTATAATGGATGTCCCAGAGCACACCATTCTCTATGGTATGAGCCCTGGAACACTAGCCATCTCATATTCATCGAATACCTAGAAATGTTGGTAAGACTCAATGAATACCCAACTACTGACATGTCATCCTATTGATGCTATGTAATCCCTTTACCATGAATTTCTCTTAGATTTTATTTAGAGAGCCACTTCTCTAAGAATGTTTCTCAAGATCTTTCAATGGAAGAGTAACCTCATCGTAATATCAAGTAATCAAAACCCATCCATCGCCCTACATATCCACATAGATTACCCACCACCATAACCTCCATCTAATCTAATGGTTTCTTGAATGTATAGAAAAATAGGTCACCACATCAATCCAATCCTTAGTTACCTATGAGTAGGGATTTCTCTAAAAACTAATGGGTATCCATCACTAAAACTTGGGAAGTTCACTTAGTATGTGCATTTAATCCGCTGGTACCATGAGTACCATGTGCTACACCACAGGTGGTAGTGTATCTAGCACACCACCCGAAGGTGTTTTCTCAAGTATGAACACTTTTACACATATACTCACCCCGTAGATTGTCCTCATGATCACAAGGGGAAATATTGGATGAATATCATTGTGGAATCTTCTTGAAACAATACATGATATACCATGATCAGTAGAATATAGCTAGTGAGATGACTCAAGAAGGACCTGATAGAACAATCCCATTACTATACAATACAAGCACCATCATTTTTTCCATCAACCAATGTTTACATGTATCTGTTGGGCGGAGAAAAAGGGAGTGATGGCAAGAGGGGGGTGAATTACCTTTTAAAAAATGATTAACAATTTAAAATCAAGGTGAAATCAAAGTATGTGCAGCGAAAAATAAAAGAGGCAATCACACAAGAAATTGTTAACGGAGTTCGGCCAAAACCCGGCCTACGTCTCCGCTCCCAACTCAACCGTTGAGAGATTCCTACCGCTTGTTTTTCAATGGTTTTAGCAAGAAACCCACTAGGCTTTGAGGTAGCACTAGAACCTATTACAGCTTGCTTTTGGTGGTTAAGCAAGAACCCACTTGCTTTTAATGGTTGAGCAAGAACCCACTAGCCTTCTTACAGGTGAAGGCTAGCTCACCTATGACACAAGCCTTTTAAAAGGAAAGGCTTGAAGAAACCTCTTCACACCTTAGTGGTTATGTGAAACCCAAAAGAAAGAGGGATGAAAAAAGGTGTTGGGGTTTGTAGGCACAAACACAAATTTAAAGCTCAAAATAAATAAACAAGAAAAACCGTAATGGGAGAAGCCTTGGGCGCCTTTGATTGATTGGAGATGTTGAAGGCCGCTTCCAAGATTCTTTGATGGATCTCCTTGGATGTGGAAGTTGTTGGAGAAAAGAGGGTTCCTTTGAGGAAGTCCGCCGGAGGTACGCCAAAGATGGAAAATGTGTACGGTGGCTTTGTATATGATCCGGGTAGTGTCCGGGGCTTCCTTGGACTTTATTTATAGGAAAGGAACCCTTTTGGAGTCTTCGGAGCCGTTGGAGAGGCTTAAAGGGCCGTTGGGAACCAAATGGGAGTTGACTGGTCAAAGCCAACGGCTAGTTTGACTGGGCTACCGGCCGGCCGGTGCAGGGCCACCGGCTGGCCGGTGCCTTGGATGTTGAGAAGGCCTTCTGCCCAGGCACCACCGGCTGACCGGTGACAGAGCCACTGGCTGGTCGGTGGGCAGACAGTAGCTACCACTGTTTGACTGGATGCCACCGGCTGGCCGGTGGTCAAGCCACTGGCTGACCGGTGGTGCTTGGCAGTGGGCAATGCCTCTGCCAGGTCCACCGGCTGGCCGGTGCTATCACACCGGTGGGCCGGTGGACTGAATTTCAGTCCACTTCTTGATTCTTTCTTGGGCCATTTTCTTGGCAACCTTGTGCCAATCATTCAAAAACACTTCAAAAAATATTAGACAAATAAGAAAGTGATTGTGATCATGAAAATTAAACCACGAGGGGATACGAGAGGTACAACAATCTCCCCCTATTTTGATGATCACAATCACTGAAACAATCAAAGTAAAAAATGAAATGAAAAACATGCTTTAAAGAATTTTTTCCCCAATAAATCAAGAATTTCTCCCCCTTTGTGATTATCAAAATAGCACGGGGCATAAAACATGATTGAGGGAAAATTGAAAATCAATATTTTTAAATCAATTGGAATTTTTGAAAATTGAATTGAAAAATTTGAATAACAGTTTGAATTGAAAGTTTTGAATCAAAAACCAATTGAAATTTGAAATTTGAAACCAAATGAAATTTTTGAAATTGAGAGTTTTGAATCAAAAATGAATTTAAATTGAAAAATGAATCGAAAGAGATTTTTGAATTTAAGAAAATTTCTCCCCCTAAATAAAACAAAAGATCATCGGGGAAACGAAACTATTTTTGGCCCGGAGAGACTTGCCAAAAGGGATTTTTCAATCCAAATTTGTTTCATGGCGGGTCTTCTCCTATAAAACTCGTCCGAATAAAAAATAGATTTGGGTTGACCGTACCGGGCATTTTTGCAATCACACTCATAAATGAGGTGCCCGGGTTTCTTACAATAATTACAAAATTTAAAACTAGAGCTCCCCCTTACAAAAACAGTTGGAGAATGGGAGGAGGAAGCTATATTGGTGTAGCCAAGTCCATTGGTGGTTCTAGATACTCGTTGAGAACCTAAGATTTTGGACAAATTGTGTTCACCTTGGGTGAACTTGGCTAGGGATTCCCTTAGGTCTTTGATGGTTGATTCCAAAGAATCAACATTGGGGAAATTTTGGATTTTTAGGGAGAGTTCCTCCTTCTCTTTGAGAAGTTGGTCTTTTTCGGAGGAAAGCTTTTTGAAATTTTTTTTAAAGCAACGAATTTTGAAGAAAGTTCATGAAAACCATTTTAAAGTTGGTCTCTAACATGTTGGAGTTCTTTATAAGACAAATGATTAAAAGAATTTGAAGAACTAGAGGATGATGAGGAAGAATAGGAGGAAGATACCTCATGTTTTTCCATTAGGCAATTATTACCATTGTCGCTCGAGGAGAAAGAAGAGAAGGAGGAGCTATCACTCCAAGTTTTCTTTAAAGCCTTCTTCTTCTTCTTCTTGGCCCTTTTCTTGTGAGGTGGGAAAACGGGCTTGATCTTTTCGTCGGGTTCTTGCTTTTGATCGGATTCTTGCTTTGGAGCCTCGCTAGTACCTTCATAGGTTAGTTCTAAAAATTTCCAAAGATCGTAAGAAGTAGAGCAAGTAGAAATACAATTAAATACATTTCGGTCTAGCCCACAATGTAGAGCATTCATGGCTTTGCCATCAAGCTCGAAATTCTTAATATCTATGGTGGTCCACTTAGACTCATCAGAAGAAGTGAGGGTAAATCCATGCATAACAATTCTAAAAATAGGATAGCCAATACTTTTAAGAAATGTGGTCATGCGGGTTTTCCAAAAACTATAATCGGTTCCATCAAAGAATGGAGCACGATCCAAAGAAAAGCCTTCGGGGGCATAAGAGGTTGAAGTGGTAGAAGCCATCAAAAAGGATCATTAATTTGAAACCGGTTAGGGAATTATTCAAATACTTCCTCTGATACCAATTGTTGGGCGGAGAAAAAGGGAGTGATGGCAAGAGGGGGGATGAATTGCCTTTTAAAAAATGATTAATAATTTAAAATCAAGGTGAAATCAAAGTATGTGCAGCGGAAAATAAAAGAGGCAATCACACAAGAAATTGTTAACGGAGTTCGGCCAAAACCCGGCCTACGTCTCCGCTCCCAACTCAACCGTTGAGAGATTCCTACCGCTTGCTTTTCAATGGTTTTAGCAAGAAACCCACTAGGATTTGAGGTAGCACTAGAACCTATTACAGCTTGCTTTTGGTGGTTAAGCAAGAACCCACTTGCTTTTAATGGTTGAGCAAGAACCCACTAGCCTTCTTACAGGTGAAGGCTAGCTCACCTATGACACAAGCCTTTTAAAAGGAAAGGCTTGAAGAAACCTCTTCACACCTTAGTGGTGATGTGAAACCCAAAAGAAAGAGGGATGAGAAAAGGTGTTGGGGTTTGTAGGCACAAACCCAAATTTAAAGCTCAAAATAAATAAACAAGAAAAACCGTAATGGGAGAAGCCTTGGGTGCCTTTGATTGATTGGAGATGTTGAAGGCCGCTTCCAAGCTTCTCTGATGGAGCTCCTTGGATGTGGAAGTTGTTGGAGCAAAGAGGGTTCCTTTGAGGATGTCCGTCGGAGGTACGCCAAAGATGGAAAATGTGTACGGTGGCTTTGTATATGATCCGGGTAGTGTCTGGGGCTTCCTTGGCCTTTATTTATAGGCAAGGAACCCTTTTGGAGTCTTCGGAGCCGTTGGAGAGGCTTAAAGAGCCGTTGGGAGCCAAATGGGAGTTGACTGGTCAAAGCCAACGACTAGTTTGACTGGGCTACCGGCAGGCCGGTGCAGGGCCACCGGCTAGCCGGTGCCTTGGATGTTGAGAAGGCCTTCTGCCCAGGAAGCACCGGCTGACCGGTGACAGAGCCACCGGCTGGTCGGTGGGCAGACAGTAGCTACCACTATTTGACTGGATGCCACCGGCTGGCCGGTGGTCAAGCCACGAGCTGACCGGTGGAGCCTGGCAGTGGGCAATGCCTCTGCCAGGTCCACCGGCTGGCCGGTGCTATCACACCGGTTGGCCGGTGGACTGAATTTCAGTCCACTTCTTGATTCTTTCTTGGGACATTTTCTTGGCAACCTTGTGCCTATCATTAAAAAACACTTCAAACAATATTAGAAAAATAAGAAAGTGATTGTGATCATGATAATTAAACCACGAGGGGATACGAGAGGTACAACAGTATCTAGTAGAAAATCATAATTATTTGTCCGGGTGAATGGATATGTCAGCCGCTGCAACAACACTGGATTCCCTATCCTAAAAGTAGAACTAGAAATACATAATTCTATTATCCCAAACCTAACTCATATAATATAGGTTCGTAAGTTAAAACCAACCTCTATTGATACACATAATCATTTCCTATCCCGTGAAGTCCATGTTGTGTATACACCTAGACCACCTCATATAGGCCTAGGGATGGGGACTAGTACTGATTAGGCTTATCAGTAACAAATGGGAGGAATTTTCCTATGTACATTTACACATGAATACAACTCAAATACATAGATTTTGGAAGTATAAAACTCTATGAAAACAAAAAAAGGAATAATAGTATAAAAATTAAGGTAAATGGATCCAGAGTATAAGCCCAACTGAAACTGAAAAAGTAAAAGCAGAATTCACTGGAACTCCTCCACTGAAAAATATTATGTGAAGGGTAAGTATAGAAACAGGTGTTTGAAGATATAGAATAACATCTCATCTATTAGGTCACTCTATGAACTACCTATCCCATATCCACTAAGTACCACATCAAAGCATCAATTGACAACACAAGACATGACACATGTAGGCAATTCCCGTGCCGGGGATAGTAAAACAATACTCAGTAGGGACCCCAAACCACAAGGATATACCACAAAGAAATGAATAATGAATATTAAAAATGAGGTACATGAAATGTAGCCTCTTGGATGTATAGTATAGAGAATAACTTCAGTAAGTTCACATAGGTATAAACAAAAAATGGAAATAAATACTATCAGTCGTAAACACTGAACACCTTATACAGCTGAGGCACTTATCCCTGATGAGTCACTTAGGCCCGATATGTCACCTAGATCCACTCACCACTAAGTCTTACTGGGTCACCTAGACCTTCTTGTCACATTGGCCTACTGGTTTGACTGGGCCCGCTTGTCACTTAGGGTTGATGAGTCTCCTAGAGAAGATCATCATTGTCATCTCGTCACAACCAAAAATAGGATTCCCACTAGCAGCATGCTTGATTATGAGATAATCTATTTCTCAATCCATGAGTTGAATCTCATCATACAAAAAAACCCACATGGATTATATCAAAAGGGAATCCTCATTGTGATGGTCCCAAACCCATAAAAAGAAAGTTTATCAGATGTATGGTTTAGATGTTATGATCTTTTAGTGAATGAGGCTTGTGGGGTCTGAGACCTGTCTGACCTGGTAAGACTGACTCGACCTTACCCACCCCCACCTGTTCAACCTATCCCGCTAGAGCGAGCTAGTTGCTCCTCCCAAGATGCAACAAGTTCCATGTCCCACCAACAGTCGATGTCGTAATTCATCTCTGTGGTCCAGCTAGACCGTGGCCCCCAGTCGCTTGATGAAAATCTCCATCAACATCTGTCACGACTACCTACCAATTACCCCTTATCTCTAGCTACGACCCTATTGAGATCTTCTTCTACTACCGCAGTGCAACTCTAGTGTTTTCTTCCTCCCACATGGGGTCTCCGCCACATGCCTTCACCACCAGTGGTCCCCAAGACTCGCTCCGGTGGTCCATTTTATAATCAAGAAAAATTATCGTGATCCTTTGGTCTTCACCATCACTACTGTGTACTCTATTACATTTCATTATTTGCCTAGGGGTCCAAGCATATTCCGAACCACGTGAAAAGAATCTGACTCAACTACAGGGGTCCGTTGACAAAGAATGCAGTGATGGAGAGAGAGGGATCACAAAAATCTCCCAAAACAATAAACCTCATCCTTATTCATTTGGTATTCTTTTTTTATTAGAAAAGGGAGATATTCAAACAGTCACTAAGAAACAATCCCATTTCATTAATCCTATAATTAAAAATGTCATCCCACCTGAACCACAGATCTGTTGATCATATTTTTAGTGATTCAATCTTTTTTCTTCATGTTGAAAATAATAATGGGGGATTAATGAAATCTAAAAAACCAACCTCGATCACTGTATCATTTTTTGGTGAAGAATAGAGTTGTTCTAGAATAATTCACCAATCCCAAATCCACTTTCATTGATCCACGATTCATGATCTATGAGCCCTCAGCGTTGGTCACCGCTTGTTTTTTTTTCCTCTTAAAAGATTTTTCAGCACCTTTTCATTTACTAAGATTCGAGGGAATTCCTCAAAGATTATCAATCTGATATCGTATCCCTTTTAGGTTGTCAAATTATGAAACATGTTTCATAATCTCTATTTTTCTATGATGTAGTGTCAATAAATTGTTTGATTTATGAAAGGAAACTACTTATTTTTCGAAGAATCACAGTGTTGTTTCATCTCGAAGAAACATTAGAATTAATAAAATAAATTCTTTTCGATGTTTTTTATCTTTTAAAATTTCCATAAATTAATTTTTAACCTCGACCCACACTGGTCATGTTTATGTCCTTAATAATGAAAGAATACTCTAATGATCTCAATGGTAATCTCGAATTTCAAATATGAGTTACCATTTATGAAATATAGGATTTGGAAATAAAACAATATTTATTTAATTAATTTTTTTATGGTCACATCCCCAAAATTAATTTACATATTTGACATGCCCCAACCAATATTAGGCTTTCCATAAGGTTAACACCCCATTATGAACTCGACAATGGTCTCATATTTTCAATCGGAGTCCCCTTCCATGAGTTATAAGGATATAAAAACTAAAATAATTATATTTAATAATTTTATTAATGATTATGACATTTTTTATTTTTCTCACTAGTGGCCTATGCTGACTAATGTTAACACATTCCTAGGGTAAACCTTTTATCCTAAACAAAAAATGGTGCCCTCATATTTCTAATCTAAGCACACATTTAATAGTTTTTTTAAATTAAAAAAAACCACTCACACTTGCTTTTTAAAAGACATGCATTTTTTAACATACCATTCCAGGTACACCAGGCCTCAGAATCGCACGTCGTCTCACAAGCTAGTCTTGGAATATTTATAGACATTTTCTAAAAATAGTATTATTTAAATCTGTGACATTACAATAAATTCCATATTATATGGAATAGAGGCATTTCCACCAATTAAGGATAAGTTTCCACTGCTCAAAATCTATTTATATGACTAGAATACACCATAAAAAATTTCATAATTCTATATAGTTGATCTAAAATCCCTTTATTTGAATGGACTCTAGGCCTTACATGATCTAGAGAATCACCAGAATAAGATATAAATAGAATTTAAAAATAAGGTCAAACTCTATTCTTTCATCTTAAGATACATGTTACAAGATCATAGAACTCCAATGACACTTTCAAAGAAACTTTCAATGTTAGATCCCATGTGGGAACAACCATTCACCATTCATTATGTATACTCTAAGGAATAATACTCTATTATCACCATAGATAGAGATCATATCACTCTTCCCACCAATTCCTTGTTTATGAAGCCATACATCACTAGATGAGAAGATTACATTCCATGATGATGACATTAAACAATGAATGTGGGCCAAACTCTTTAACCATCAACTATGAGTTCATGTATTAGCATCACAAAAATAAAATGTCTGTTTGTCACCTTAAGAGTATTTGTTTTAGTTATGGGCCTCCTTAGACACAATTCAGGTTGGTTTTTTCATTATTTTAAACTACATATATAAATTATAAAATCCCCTATTATATGAGTTTTATGTCATAAAAAAGAAAAGCTAAACACCCTCAAAACAAGTCTTTAAACTAATTTTTTATCCCATCATAAACTATGATATCAAGGAATGAGATATGTGAATTACCTCATGCCCATAAATGGGATAACCTACAATAACCCTGTGATTCTTTAATTCCATATCCATATAGGATCACCCTTAATAGATTTAGTCTATTATAACATTGTGTTCTAAAACTAAGTGTGGATTTATTACCATCCTTATGAGATACATAGAGATGCCAAAAAATCTCATCTTTAGGACAATAAAAAAATACATTAAACCATCACCCCTTGTCCTCAATTACAGTTCATGAATTATGAAAAAAAATTATGTGGTTCATATTTAGTTGTGTATGGGGTACGTGAGCCTTTTTATCCACATACATAACATATTTCACATCTTCTAATCCATGAAATTACCCTTAGAGAAATTTTCTCCCATGGTTCAAGAGGCATTTGAAATAGTTTTTCGTGGTCCGTACATTATTGCCTTAAAAAATGTGTTTCACCATATAGAACTATGTATAGATTGATTCCCATCATTATGGAATCTGTAGAAACATAAAAATTATCATATTCATTCCCATCCATAAATTAATCAACTAACCAAGCCTCCTTGTCCCAATTACAGTTTGAATTCTAAGAACATAGACTAATAGACACCCTATGGTACATGAAATAAAACAATATACTATTTGAGATTCTTGGGATTGAATCACACATTCATATATGACGAATTGTATAACTCTAATGCATTTTTATGTATAACCTAGAGGGCTAAATCTCACATATATATTCATAAATAATTTTCCACACTTCCAATATTTCTCAATTTTTATTTCCATTATCCTTCAGATCCAAACAGCCCCTCTATTGGTGATGGTTCCTTCCCAAATTGGATCACCTCCAATCATGGAGAAACACTTTTATGGAAATTTGGGATAAAATAAAGTATCCTATATTAAAAACATCATCACTAGTGTATCATGTATTTATTCACACCATTATTGGATAGTGTAGTTTTGGTTTATCTATTTTTGAATATTGTCAATAGTCGATCCCTACCCATAAATACACTCCTTATTAAAATGTTGAATGCCTTAAATTACCTCATTTTAACCTCCCTATATCTTAGTGTAATCCCAACATACTTGGTGTTACCCCTCCATGTATCTTTACACGTTATGTATGTAGTTGAGCACCTTTGGTACATTATCAACGTGGTTTATCCTCACCCCTAATGTGTCCTAAAATAGGTTATATAGATCACCTTACCACTCCTTGTTTCACACATCTAGCATGAATCATGTGGACCTAGGAGTTTTTTTTGGGTTTATTCCAATATGGCCGAGCAGTAAAATATTTATAGTCCAAACTCTATGACCATAGACAATGAGTTCAAGTCCGATAATAATGACTTTGATTAATATTAATTTATTCCATGGGAGTGTGCTATGTGACGCCCATATCCATGGTCCTCATTCATGTTGGGATTTACATTTCGCACAATTCACATACTTCGATGAAAAAATTCAAGCAAAAACCATACGTTATGACCTTAAACAAGGATTGAGAGTCTAAGGGTCAAGAAATTATACTATTTGTAATTATTTCAAAGAATATGTGGTGTGGAATTTGGCCCTCCATTTACCACATTAAAATATTGATTCTAACTTCACCGGGATATATGTATAAATATTTGATGCACCCTATGATTTGACAATATGACTATAAACTAATATAGTATATTGTAAACATCACAACATTGAAACATGTGTGATTCGTATAAGGAAAGTGTTTTGTTGTGTTCGGATCCCATGGACTCATTCATATCAATTATTACTTTTTACATGCCACACATGACCATAGTGAAAAAGTTACCCCACCTTGTATAAGGATTATAACATTAAAAAAATATGTCATTTTCTACATGATACATACAAGGTACACATTCCTCCCTTGTCTCCATTCATTTCTTGTTTAACTTCTTCGTTCTATAAGAGTACTGTTGGAAATACCACTTTATTGTAAATACATCACAACATTATACTAATTTCCCATTATCCAAACTGTACGAATTCAATCTATGTGCATCACTCCATAACAATGTGTAGCTTGATTCATATTGTATTGGGACATGTCGTGATTCCTAGGTTTTCAATATTTGGGACCATCCGCCGTTTCATCATAGAAAAATTCAATACTTGCAGTCCAATCACTCCAAATGTTCCATTTGCATCATTCTAGGTATAATCCTAAATTGGGTTCCTTGAACCATCAGCTAGGTAAGATTCCCATATTGTATAGTACGAGTGAAGTATTTCCTAATCACATGATCTTAAATGACAAACTATTACCATAAATGTTTAGGATGCATCTAAATTAAGGATGATCCTACCATGTATTAAACTGGTAAGAACACTATGATAAATATGGGTTGATCTAATACTAAATTACCCATAAAATGATGATAAACATAATACCTACTCATCATGAATTCGAGATGCCTCATATCCATGTATAGAAAGATTCCAAACAATTGTTTGAGATGGTATCCAATTATATATAATAGTCTTCTACTTCACCATATTTCAATTCTATATATCATGAATGTAATCTATGTGAGAATCCTTCAAGTAATATGTGGTGTTCAAATAGATCACATCGGGCCTCATTCACATCAGGTTTGAAAGTTCACCATGCCACACAAATCCATCTGAATCATCCCATGGTCCAAACTCTATGATCATAAGCTATAATCAATTCCCAAAGACAATTTTGAGGATTTTAAACTATTTTTGGTTTTTCGTTGGGTTGTTTTATGTGACATCAGGTGTCCTCTTAGTCTCCATTAATCTTGTTGGAAAAATTATAAAAAATGTCTTATTTGTAGCGATCACACACCATTCCCATGGTCTGAGAATCAAAAACAGAAATTGTATCCATGGATTATGCGGCATGGACCTAGAAATTATGTGACCCACCCCAAATTATATTTCACTATGTAGGGTCTCCCATTATGTTACCAACCCTCACCCTCTACCCTTGAGACTAGGTGGGTTTCATTCACAACAATTCAATTTTTCCTCATTTGAATGATGAAAATTTGAAACTCTAGCACATGAAATGAACATGGTATAATATATTGACCTTAAATTAGGAATAAATGATGTGCATCTCAATGCATTATCACTTCCTAAAAAATCCCAATCTCATGATTCTATTTTCTATAGTGTCTCATCCACACCGGACTTCATTAAAATGTGATTCAATAGTATTTATTACAAAAAAATACATACAATGAATCCCACAAAATTACTTGAGATATCGATCCACCAGTGTTTTTCATCTACCATATTGTTCATTAGATCCTAAAATGAAAATGAGAAGATAATTCCACTAGAATATGAGTTTGATTTTTTATAAACTGATATGCACAAAAATAATTTTCTTCATGCCAGGGTGGTGTAATTTTAATAGTGTGGTAATCCATTAAAAAATTCCATTTCGTCATTTGTATAATTTGTGTTCTCCCCATTTGGATCCTCATCCCCTCCTACATCTGAAAGGACCCCACTATGATCATTGGATAATTTCCCAAAATACTTTTGATTACATTTTGAGATATGATCAATTTCATGAACATGATTAGTGTCTTAACCTCATTTTTTTCTAACCATACCATACTAACGGTTCAAATTCTATGTGTCAAACATGGTCAATAGTTATCCACCTTCAAGATTTCACCCCACTAGTGATCCATGTTTTTTGAATTTTGATATACAATCTCTATTCCCATATTTTCTGGTATAATTCAATTCCCTTGGAGTTACCCCATTCATGCATTACAACTTTATGAAAATGAAAGATAGTTTTTTTGAGGGACCCCGTTTTCCATCCATAACAACTCTGTGGATAAAAACTATTACTGTTATGTCAACAATAGAAGGCCCCATGTGTTCGATGATTTTTATGACACTCTCATATGTAAAAGAAATCACTTGGTCATTAATTTATTATCACATAGAGAAAAAATCATGTGAGCATAGAAATTTGTTTTTGGTTTTTTTGAAATTATAATTTTAAATTATTAATAACGAAAATAAACATGTTAATGCATTAAAAATTCAATGAATCGAACATCTAAAATGGTCACCTATATATTGGGGACTCTCCTAATAAAATATTTCCTCTATATCTCCACCATAGTTAATAAGTTTTTAAGTTCATAAAACATTTTCTTAGTTGCCTCAAGGACCTACTTCTATTTAAAAAGGGCTTCTTCGACCTCATTGACATCCCCAAGTACATATTCTTCCAGGATCCACTATATGTTCTATGTTTCCATGTACTTATCCTCCACATTCATGGCCATAGAATCCTTCTCATCGACCACTTCCTTTTGATCCCTAAGACTGTTAATGATTTTGGCCTTAGTAGCAGTGATAACAACATGATATTATGACACACTATCTATATGGGAAATATCTTCCTCAAATCCCTGAAGAAACTTTGATCCTATATGATTGTGCCTCTTATAGGAAATGTCAAGCTCTATCTATTACACATGGTCCAGCTCAAAGAAGAAGTTATGGTCTATCATGTAAGGGATGCCGGAGTCCACCCCCCGTGGACTCTAAGATGACCAGTAAATAATGGAGGGACTTATCATGGTTTAGATATAAAAAATTTGGGCACAAGTGATGATTTAGTTCATGTTAATCCAATCCTTGTATCAGGCATTCTGATTATCCATGTCAACATCTGAACTATAATCCATTATTTCTATAGGTAGCATAGGCTCGTAATAGGATACGATCTCCATTATATCATCATCTTTATATACCAGGTGAAGGATTTCATGGGTGAGTATATGTATATCCACAGAAGAAGAAAATCCACATATGCCACATCACAAGATGTAGAGGCCTCCACTACACCTTTTGGCATTGACTAGGTGGACATGATTTCCATAGTCACCTCATATATCACTGTTGGTAGCAAGACCTCAGGTTTTCCCCTGATGCCTCCATCTCATTTAATTATATTGTATTAAAATACAATACGTCTTCCATAACCTGTCCATCATCCATTAAAATTCCTTCCACTTCCATCATGACTTCAAATCCAACCACCACTGGTAGCTACTCCATTAAAGGATCTTCCACCACAATCTCTTCAACTATCATTATTGTGATAACTACCCCCCCCCCCCTCGAGGCCATAGTGTCTATAACCCCTTAAATTGAAACCTATTTTGTTTATTCTATCATCATGGCATACTTATCCATTTATTATATTATAGTAGCATCCTCCATCCCCACACCTACCTAAGGGTGGAGAAATACATGTGTTGTTCCAGTGGTTGTATTCCAATACCTATTTGAACTTCAATTCAAAAGTGCATCATTCAAGAATTTGAATAAAGATAAATATAACCAAGTGCATAGATGAATATTATACTTATGTTAATATTACACTCTAGGGATAATCTCTTTACAGCCCATAGGTAGTCCCCTAGATATGGGTACCTCCACACCTCATTCCCGTGTTTCAAGAATGGATGGTTGATTAATAAAATCCACAACATCAAGAAGGTACCCTTAGATTAAACTACATGGGTTGATGTCACATTTCCTTCCTTTTCCCGATTGCCACATACCTACACCACCTTCGTACATGATTCAAATACAATTGGAGAAAATGATTATATAGTGGATAAGAGGGATCTTCATATTCAATACAAAATATATATAGGCATTTTATAGGTTGAATGCAATTATTCATCGCATAGAAGATCCTCATTATGTGTATTTTCATAATGAATCATCTAACTCTTTAGGTAGAGGATCACACAGAACCATCTCAACCTATAGTCAATTATAGGGGAGGTTTCATGTTTGTTAGCTACCTTAATCAATCTATCAATCGGTGTGATTGGATTAGGACCACCATCTATTCCACATAATTCATTGCCTCACCTTGAATCTTGAATATTATAGACTTGTAATTTCCAATCATGTTGAGACACATCCCATCCCTATTTATATTCATCCAAATATTGTTAGTATTAGAAAAATTAATGAGTTTATATATGTTGTCCTAGGATTTGGGGATGAATACCCCACTAGAAATGTCCATGTGGTATAACCACTGCATAGAATATTGATCGCATGTTTATGGGGACACCCTAGTTGGAACCCCTTCTTCTAGTGCCCACCATTCTATGAGCATCGATCACAATGGTGCTTCACTCCCTATGAATCTCACCTGTTTGAGCCGATGAATTACCCCCTCCACTGCTGCCACCTTACCCACAAGGCTATCTCTCCCACCGTGGTGTGTGCTAACCACCACTCGACCGTAGATTCATGGTTTAATGGATTCCAATTATTTGGAAAAAGTGTCATTTCACCTCAGTATACCACCAAGGTATTTTCTCTCATAACTCTGTGAATACTCGTGGTTGATCACATATGAGGAATTGGGTGGTGGAAAACCATTTTCATCTTCCCTCCTCATGTATAAAAATGAACCAAACATTACTCCTCACCTAAGGGTGACACTCATGATTCACATTTGGGAATAAATTTACTGTTATCCTTTATATATACCTCAATTGTCATGGAAACTATAGTGGGTTTTATGGCTCATAGATTTTGTCAAATTCAAACCTCACAACTATTCCCCCAACTCTATAAGACATGAGGTATGATCTCTATCCCATGATCCCTATTACGTCATTGGTCACCAACCCCATTTGAAGGGGGTATGGATGAAATATGTAGTTCACTCCTAGCATGATCATTTCCCGCACTTCCACCAAACCCAATATGTGTGGTATAGACATAGGATATTCAAGATCACCAATCAAAAGATTTTTGTGTGAAGAGAAATGGATTTATGGTTCTCAAAAACACAAATATGTAAAAACAACTGGATACATTGGAAATGGAAATCAACACACACATATGTTGGCATCTTCCCTTAGTTTATGTGGTGATGTACCTTGTAAAACATCACTAGTGCCTAGACAATAGGTTTGAAACGCTGTCACCCCACTTGAACCTCCAATATGATGATGGTTATTAGAATCATCCCCATGTATACATCCATTATACAAATAATTTAACCATATATAAGTGCATAATTTTATTTCGTAATCTTGAATATAAGTTGAGGATGAGGTTTGATGTTATATCATAATACCTTTCACTTGATTACCACTATGATCTACCAGTATGATCCCTCATTGCTATATTGGTCTACCTTAATACATGTGTGTGGTATCATTGGAAGATTATTTATTTAATATTATACATTTTAAACCTCCTCCTATAGATAATCATTCCAGATATTCCCAAAACCATTGAAGTAATGTAACATCCTTCGTCAATGGTTCCTATTTATCAATGACCTACACCAAATCCAACAACACTATCTACAATGAAGAAAATTTATTTTGGTCCACCATAATGATCTATATATGGAGGAATTCATCATACAACACCTCTATAACTGGGATCCTAGGATATTATCGTGGTCTCAAAGAGTGATTATAACATACCCTTTACAAAAATTATACATGTGTGTCCATGGTTTCTACCTTCTCAGCATCATAGACATGATGTATTGTGGGTAGTATATATGGAACTATGAATCCCATGTTATGTCATAAATCCTTATATTATTGGGTAATTTTTCAAACATTTATATTTGAAAATATGATAAGTCATCTCATACACAAGAATATGTGATATTTTATCCACAATGTAATTCTTAGTTTTCATTCCACCCCTTAAGAGGATCCTTCAATCCTTCCATGATGATCGTATGGTACTACAGAGTGGATGTCTCATCCACTAGATTCTCTTAACCAACCATGATTATGTTTTTTGATAGAAATTACACTTTGATCATTGAATGGTCCTTCCATATGTGACTGGAAGAAGCCATGTGGCATTAGTATTCTCCCAAATATTCTACTAAATAGGATGTACTTCTCATCTTTTCTCACCGTCGGAATTGAGATCTCATCTCTAAATCTGATGCCATAAAGAGGAAGCATCTGGAAAATATGATATTACCTATGAACATATTTCATTTGATCATTTTGTGATTCTTGGTCTGAGGAAATTATAATTATCTCCTCGATCATGAGGTTTCCTTCCATATATTCCATACAATAAGTGTAATCTTAAACTCCATGGGAAGGGTTTTGATTCCATGTTTAGTTGATCTTTCAATTATATTTGACACTTTTCATTTATAAAGACCACTCACAGAGCTCAATCATAGAGATCTGGCTCATAGAGGTTAATTAACAAAAAATCATTTGGTGGTTTATGTATTTCTAGGAATCATTCGTGGGGAACATGTCCAAAATTCTCATTCTCTAAGATGCTTTCATGGATAATGGTGTGACAATATGTATATATTAGTAAAAAGTGAGATTTTTTTTTATTTTCATGAATGTATAGTTCATTTGTGGTCCCCACCACTATTCATAGGCATATAGTCATATGAGGCTTCTCTATGAACTTATCATAAGAAAACATCGTGAATGATCTGTGTGAATAATATTTGCGAGTCATATTCACTAAATGGATTTGATTAATCAATAATTCCTATGAATCTGACTCCCTATTTCCTAGTTGGATATCATTCTAGGGGGGAATGTTTTGGCACCGATAAACATTTCATTTTAATAGTCAAGAAATACATCAATGTTTTAGATTTAATTCAGGATCAAATGGCAACATCACCCATAATGGATTCAGTTTCACGAAGCCCCAATCCATTGAAAATCTATGGAGCTATTGAATCTCCCAACTTGATAAGGATACATATTAAGCACACAAAAGAATGATGATAAATATAATTTCAATTACAATAGGATTTTTCATCACCTCAGGAACCTATGATGTGGTGATGATAGTCTTCATGAATGTCACTCTAAAAATCAATGAACAACAATCATTCTCCAAGAATAAAAAACTTGTCATGAGTGCCTAAAATCATTTTGAAATCCAATTTCCTATTAATAACCCATCCAAATATATATCTTAGCATGGTTACCATACCATTCATCTTTTAAAAAAGATATTGAATCATGAACCCACTGATCATCATGAGAAAAAGATAAATGGATCACCCATGGTATCAAGGATTCGGAAAACCCATACCCTTTTTTTCTTAAGAGACTCCACCATTGGTGGACATACCCGTAGAGAAGGACAACTCCATTTAAAATGGAAGAAGTCCACATGGGGAACTTGAGGCTTCATAACTAATTTAGACATTGTGAAGGACACCCTTTTCATGTAATTAGCTCCATTAGAAGTAGGGTCACCATATTTTATGAAGTATCCTTGTTCATGAATCCCTTGACCACCATGATGTACCAGGGATTCATGAAGTGTCACCTTCCAAGGACCTGTGTTTCATGAAATCCCACTCTTGGTCCTCTCCATGGTTCCTCCTTTTATCTGAACCTATATCATAATGGTTGAGTAAACAGTGCCTAAGAACACATCCAGGACTAGACCATCTAGACCTATAGTCCCTATGTGAGATAGGTCACACATTTCAGTGTCACCCCACCTCACTCTACAAGTGTATTGATACTCACAGGCACATTATTATTATCAACATTTTTATCATAACCCATATTTATTATTTTTATAGGGACTATAACAATTAAAACATGACTGAAAACTCCTCGCGTCATTTACCCTATATGTTCAAAATAGATTCACTACTGAGAGGAATGTGATCAACTATCACATAACACCTTGGGGTAAAGAGTGAGTCCCACAAAATCCATGCTACATGACATAAATCCATATATTTACTTGTCCTGGTCATATGAAATTAAATTGCATGACCATGTTCTCATCACATATCATTAAAATTTAGTCTTACCCTATGTGATAGGCACAGGATACATAGTGTATGAGTGGATTGAGATGGCCAAAAATTATTTCTTTTATTTATGAGTATCAATGAATGATATCCTCTGACCATCATCAATATGTAATCCCCAAACCATCCTACAAAGTGAAATCCTTTTGTGATGTAAATAATCAATGACAATGCCCCACACCACCCCTCGTTGACACTCATATTGGTATATGAGTGTCCTTTAAAAATGATGTTAAGTGGAATGGATCAATCTAGTTATATAACCTTAAACTACCTCATCATACTTTGAGGGTTGTTTAATGTATTATAAATTGGGTATGTAGGAAACCTCCTTGATGTTAAATCTCAACCAATGGTAAACATATTTTCTCCCTCCTAAGGTTTCACCTCCCAGGTCATCTATCTTGGGGAGTTTTGATAAATTTGTAAAATATCCATGTTCTCCATTCTAGGGATGATCCTCTATGATTCACCTCCATGGAGTGTTCTGGCCAACCAAATCTCTATCAATAAGTTGTTAAACCTATTCGTTCAACCCAACTCCATGAGTTGTTGTGGTACATTTCTAGACTTTATAGGAGTTAAATATTCAATTATAGGTATATAACTCCCAGATAGGTTTCAAGGGATGTTCTAATCCTTCCTTCGATCTGTTCCTCTAGAAGACATCGGGATCCAATTCTAAAATTTTCAAGTGCAATATCTATCTTTCCTAGGGAATTACCTTCTAGATCATCCCCAAGGGAGAACTAGATCCATTAATAGATGATTAAATAAGGGTTTTTCTTATCTACTCAAAAAAAAGCCATCCAAAGGATTTTATGATCATTTTTTCAGGAATATCATAAGGAATGCTAGGGTCCACCCATCTTGGTCCACATCCATAGAGAATCCTGATCCATTGGTAAATATTATTGGAATTACATCCATAAATTATTTGAACTAACCTCCAAAATCCACCTAATGTGCTATCATGATACCTTAATACTTTATTTGAATCAGTGTTTCTTCCAATCCATTCATCACTGATTCGTTCGAAGGTGCATTTAGATCAATCGTCAGGGTGCATCTCCTCAGATGATCTGATCCATCCATTGATTTACACATCCTTGGGGATTCCTGATTCATTGGTTAACCATTAGGTGTCATATACATCCATTACAGGGGATCACCACCAATATCAATGTGTATAATCATCCACACAACCTAGATTCACTTCTTGGGATGTTTTGATCCATTTTCACCGATCTGTTCCAAGGGGTTTTTCGATAAAAATTCTTGGAATGTCTTAAGGGATGGATTGATCCATACATACATAGTCTACCTCCATTGAGAACTCCCATAAAATTTTAAACCTTATAGGTGTGAAATATTCATTTCTAGAGACACACCCCCTTGATCATCCTCAATTAGAAATATAATTAACAAATATATCCTCACATGAAAATAAACATCTTCTCATTCTATCTCTACAAGACATTAATATCTTGTCTTGATCAGTCTCAACTAGACATCCAAATATATCTCCACATGACATAGATCCTGTGAAATAACCGAAAATTATACTCCCCGAAAAAAATGGTGCATGAGGTAAAAAGACATGGAAGAGTTACACCCTTGGCATTAATTACCTCATTGTCGATAGTGATACCTTTGGTTTTGTGACTTATGATTAATCACATCTGATAAACTCCAAGGGAAAAAATTTAGATAACCAATGTACTCAACATCAAGACATGCCATGAAATACTGAACATGACTACTCTCATGATCGACGGTAGTATCCTACCCTAGATAAAATAAGAATATCCAGACATAAATATTTTAATTATCTAGCATCCAGTGAGAGATTACACCAAGAATGAGTCCCATGACCACGATTTTACTCTAAGAGGGATTAAATAAGTATAAGAATTTATACATGTTGAAATAAAAGTTATTAGGAATAGAAATACCATCTTACTATTTTGATCAAAGAGAATACATCACCATTGGAGGTGATGAAGGATTCCCACCTTGGGAATATAAGAATATTGGGAAACATTGACATGTGTCACGTTTGGACCATGATGAAAGCATTAGAAAAAAAATAATTGATGATAATATTGGTGTCCCAATTATTTAATATAATATTTAATTATTTAAATATTTAAAATATAGTCCTATGAAAATTGATATTCAAAGGGTAATTCTCATGAAGAAAAGAACAAGGGTTATATGATTAATGGTTATATTTATGACGATAAAGAGATAAAGATGACATATTAAAGGAATGATATATTATGGAATGAGATGTTGAATCATTGTTAATGTTTTGAGAAGTAATCAGTGTAAATTAAATATCTATGTATTGGAATTCAATGATATGTTATATGAATAATGAAATATATAACTATTGTTCATAATCAATTTTTCATTAAGGATTTGAAATAATATAGTGAATGATGTTGATGGACTGGAAAAGTAATTAAATTTCTAGGTGATATTTTGATATTGGGGTAGTACCCCATAATATGTTATGGATATTGAGAAAATGGGGTTTAGTTTGGATAATGTGATGATTGATATGAATGTAGTAAATTTCATAGTATTGATGACTTTATATGTAATAAAAATTTTTCATAAAAAATATGTAATCATTAATGGAGTTTAGAACATTTTTAGATCAACAAAATATATTAAATAATCATTTTTTTCAAGTAATGAAGAATAATCCTTTTTTTCATTGAGATTCTATGTTAATTATGATGATAACCATGTTTAAATAGAATACAAGAAGATGATGTTCACATTTTTGGTATAAGAAAATAAAGAGTTACATTTATATACATAGTGGATTATTACTATTTTTATTTTCTAAAATTTAGTGATCGTATTTATAAATTTGAATTTTTTTAATGGTTATAAGATTAATCATTTATGTAATAGTTTATGAAGAACATTTTATAAGGATTTATTGATTAGTGAATTACATCTCTATATGAAGATTTATGCATATTGGATAGATCTTTATAACCATTCCTTGTGATGAAAACTATAGATATTTAGAATTAATTTTAATTCAATTTATTGATCATTTGATTCATTAGAGATTTAGGAAAAACAAAGTAACCATAATTTATAATACAAGAATGGAAGTCTTAATAAATAATGGAAGTAAAAATGGGTGATATTGTTGTTATGAAATGAAATTAAATAATGTAAGTGTATCTTCATGTGAAATTTCACTACATTTGGATGAGGATATTTAAATAAAATGAGGTCCTAATATAATCATTTTAATTATATCAGTTTCATTTTCACACCTATTGGGTTTATGGTGCTTTGGTCATTAACATTTTCAAGATAAAAAAATCTCCCAGGATAAATTTCCCTTATTAATATCTATAATTATGTATGATTTTCATCCATGTTGAAATCTTCACCTCCCAACTATATTCTCCCATGTGAAAACCTAGTTATGAGTTAATAAGGGTAACTGTAATGTCTCCAACATTCCCTTTAAATATATGTTATATTATTTATTAAAATAATGTGGGTGTGTATGAAGAAAAATTCATATGATGGTTCTTTTATGATTGAGGGAAATTTTTGAGGGTGAAATTCATTTTAATGGGAAAATAATGTAACACCCATGGATTGAGAAATATATATTTTTTCCAATGAATTTAATATTTTCAATATTTTTTATAACACGTAATAATGAGTTTTTCTACACAAAGAAAAAAATATGTTTGGAATTTGATAAAAAATAATATTGATTGTAAGTTTTTTTACATGAAACATTTATTTTGCAAGTATGATACATAATACCAAATTTATCTTTTTTTACTCATAACATAGGGTTTAAAATAAATGTGATATATTATTAAAAAAATATTCATTAAATTGATAGTTATCTTCTAGAAATAGTAATGTCGTATATTAAGTAAGATTAAATAAATTATTAAAATATATGGATCCAATGTTTACATATAGTAAATTATTTCATGGAAAAGTAATCAAAAATTATATATAAGAACATCTTAAAATAAAAACAATTATTTTATGGAAACAATATTTTCATACTCATAAACGTGTTTTAATCAATAAATTACACAAATCGCTTTTGGTGAATTATTTTAATGATATATATATATATTATTTATTCAATACAATATTTAACATTAATAATATATTTTGTCTATAAATTGATATGAATAAATCCATTTTTATAGTTAAAACATTTGTTTTCTAAAAAATAGTGGGGTCCACATAGGTGGCCTTATTTTAAAATTTATTTCAAAAAAAATTTAAGTAATTTATTTTTAGAAAATAAAATTCATATTTTAAATAAAAATAATAAAATTACGTTATGAAAATTTTTTGGTACTTTTTCTAAAAAAGCTTCATTTTTTGATAAATACTAAATAATACTAAATTTTAATTGAAAATTTGTTTTCTTTTTAATTAATTTTGTAATAAAAAATATATTTTAAATTTTATTAATGTCAAATTAGTTCACTTATTTACACATTATTCAAATTTATTCCAAAGTGATAAATTTCATATTGATGATTTATAAAAAAAATTTAAATTATGGATATTTTTTCTTTAAAAACATGCTTTCTTATCACATATGTTGGATTAACTTTAAAATAATGGTTTCCACTTCTATGAATAGACTTTTTTAAAACAGGTTCCTTTATTGTAATCAAAATAATTTATCATATTTAATATTGTAAAAATTATTTTTTAGCAAAATTTATGAGTTTAGAAATAATTAATTATCGTGGTTAAGGAAAAATTGTGTTTATCGAGGGGTTAATAAATCGATAATAGTAAAATTTACCTAGGAATGTTTATAAAATTTACTTTATATACATATTTATTCCCTAAAACCTATATGGTTCATGAATGATCCATGTTGGAACCATTTTAAATATTAAAATAAAGGGGGAGTTCAATTCATTTAAAAAAATACAATATGTGTCCTCCCCCCCACTCATAAAATGCCACCCTCTATCCTCTCTTTTTCAAAAATAAAAAACATTTTTGTTCTCACAATCCCAGAAATGTATGATTATCAACATCCACCACTAATCATAGAGGCCTTATTTTTTTATGAAATCCATCCTAGGTTGGATTTTAGTCAAACATATGAATGTTAACCGAAGAGGATGTAATGCCTATAAACTATAGTTATTTAATTATTTATTCTGACACCCCAATAAATTCTTTTAATATAATTATAATATAATATAATTAGAATAATACACAAACTAAAATGATTTTATGTTAATTTAATTCTGTGAAAAAATATATAATTTCCTTATACAGATTTCTAAATCACCATTCATGTCTACAAGAGACTATACATCACGAACCTATGTTGTTCATTTTTATATTACAACCATTCATTAATGGACTTATTTATGTATTAATTGTTTAAATATTATATTTATAATATTTTTATTCTTATTTAATTTTTAAAAAATACCTATCTTCATGTCTTCCATTTTTTAGAATATGATACCATCACTCATGTGTAAGGCAGACTACTTCCTCACAATGAGATGTGAGGCTTTCACAGTTGACATGGAATGCATAAATGATGCATTTATTGATAATATGTAACATATATGACTTGTAAATTAATTTTTATATTTAATATATCATATAAATTTATTATTATCAATCATATTAGAAAATGGAAATAACTTTCATTAGTACATATGGTCTACCATCTCCAGGAATGGTGTATTTTATTTTATATAAAATAAAATTTGTAAATGACCCTAAATAAAAAATATTGAATATATATGAAGTTTATATCGCGGTTAATATTTTTTCTAAGAAGAACCCAAATTTTTTTTAAGAGTTATAAAAATAAAAAGTCAAAACATTCAAGAAAAAAAAGCACTTATTTCCCTCAATTTTACTTTAACATGGAATTGTTAATAATTGTGTAATAAATTGATTTAAATGAAATATGTGGTATGATATATTTTAATATGATTCTATACTATATTTTTAAGATAATTATATTTTTTTCAATATTATTTAAAATTATTAATGGAATTCAAGACATATGGTTTGTCATTTACTTCATGAAAAGCACATATGGACTATCTATGGACACTAAGAGAGGGGTAAATCAGTGTACCCTACTTATAAAGGAAATAAATTTCAGTTAAATTAACTAATATTACTCTAAAAAATCATCCCCAGTTGTGAGTAATGAACCTTTTGTGTTATGTCAAAAATTTGAAACACATTTAATGAATATAATAAAAGAGATAACATCACACAAATATTTTTACGAGGATCATTAGAAAGACCTACTCTTTTTCATGATCAACTTGTGTTTTTTCACAAATCCTATTATCATTATAATTTTCAATAATTAAAAACTCATAATATTATCATAAACGGTTCATGTAGAAAGTAACCAATATTATATATTTATTGGTGTTAATTATACGATTTCCCATTGTATATGAAATAATTTATTATAGTGTCCCCATTAGTTAATGAAAAGACTTTAAACATACACTTTGAAAAAGATTTTTCTACTATAATGGATTATTCTGCATTACGTAAATACATTTTTCTTGATCTATATGTATTTTATAGCTATAAATCATGATTATATTCATATGATCTTTATAATATTAAATATGTGGAATATAAATGTTCCACTCTAACTTGCATAATTTCGTAATAATAAACTGATGAATCTTTTCATACACTAAAAGTAGTCTTCTTCCACACATTATCAAGTGATTAGGTAGATACTCTTTCCATCAATGATGTTCATTTCCACAATGTTATGTGTTCCTGAGGTGCATACTACCTCTTCCTGAATTTTATATTCATGATGTATCTTGCACAAAATTAGATCAATATATATTTTTGAATTCTCAATCTCATTTTGCTCTGATGTATTCTCTTTTGATAATATAATCACCTTCATTGTCAAATTAATCAAAATTTATTAATGGTTTACATGGAATATAAAATATTGTATTTAACTATTTTTCACATTTTTCAACTTCTCATGTGATTATTCATTTGTGCATGTATCATATTATATAAGACAGATACAATCATTTTCATCTTACCTTCATCAATGTATCATGGTTATCACATGATCTATGAAAATTTATGCAATCTATTCACATTGAATTAATTATCTATGTATGGATCATAAAATAACCAAAAGAGTTCATAGAAAGGACTTTAAAGTGAGACACATAGTAGATGTGGGTGAAACTCATGTGTTCTCCCATGATCAAATATTCTTTAAATGTATGTATTTCCATAATAATACCCTTATATCTCACTAAATCATTCCCATGATTATAAAAAAAGTCAAACTAATTGATATTAATCAATCACACTAACCACACACAAGCTACTTTCATGAAAATTGTATTTTTTTGGGGTCTTCACATCTCATTTTCATATAAAAGAGGTTGTTCATGAGTTCCTTAGGTTGGTAAGACTATGTGTATCTTAATTTTTGTATCAATCACTTGGAATGTACTATTTCATTTGGGATTAATATATGTAACATAGGTTGTGTACATGACTCTTTTTAAACACCATCATAGGATGGGGAGTCTGTTTGTGGATTCCTTTGTCTGACAAGGGGTGTTTGTTTCTATCTCCTCAAGAACATCATAGTATCTAGTGTCTAACAGGTTCTCCTAAAACACTTCACAATATCTATTTGACTCATTTGTTCTATCTTCTTGAGAATATTATTTCTAAAAAGTCACCTATGAATGAAAATATCAATAAAACTCTACCCTATTATGTGATTAAAATAGGCAAATACTATGTTTTATCCCGAGTGATATATCTCTTTTTATTTAAATGTTACATTAATAACCATCTTTAAACTGAGCAAAAATATTTATAGAGGAGATTTCCTACATTTTTCCTATCTTGTTGAGTATCTATTCAACTGATCCTGATGATCTTGTGATCTTTGTTATTGCCCAATGTTTTCATATTCAATGTATTGTGATGAGGAGATCATGTGTTCCACGTGATTTATTCTTCAACTTCTCATGATCACATAATTTTTCATGTGATTCCACTATGTACATCATAAAAATAATATTCAAATGATTCCAATGATGAATCTAGAAAAATATAAGAGATATTGCAGGTGAAGAATCTTCTTGAAATATCTTATAATTTTTGTGGTGTAACAACGAGTGTATTTTATCCTTATGACTAATCTTAAATATTATTTTTTTTATTAACACCGTTATATCCAATGATAATGATGATTATATGGGATAGGTGTTTTGATTCATGTGATTGAGTTTTCCATCATTTTTTTATCATGAAATGGATTCAAGTGGCATCCTCACGACTATCCTTCCCATGAAGGACAGATTTAAATCACTTAATTGAGATCATTATATTTTTCTTCAGTATTCACTACGAACATTTATGAGGAATAGTTTTCTTGAGATCACCTAGATAGAAAATTTATTGAGAGGAATAAGGTGAAGTATTAGGGATGAATGAGATAGTCATATTTGAAAAGGTTCTATGCATGATTAGGTGGATGAAAGAGATTGTTTGAATCAGATGGACTTATCAATATCTTTGTTCTTAAATAATGGTTGAGATGTACACAGATTTATACATCCCATATTAAAACATCCATCAGTCTCAACTTAGGTATAACATAATCTATATATCTAATGCTTGCTCAAGAATGATATGAGGTTTGAAAAGTATTCCATATACACACACCACCATAACTCCCTCTGCCCTGTGGGGTTCTAGCTCACACAATACATGGATTTATCTGTTTTCTCATCAGGCATTATATATGAGCTCATGTTAAAATGATGGGAACTCTCCCTCAATCCACCCACTAGTTGAACCATGATATATCCCACTAGGTATGGATTGACTTTGGTACCACATAACATGGTTTTTGAACTTTATCCTTGGATGGTTAATAGGTTGAACATAATTTTTAATATGATTCAATTATAAAAATACATATATGATTTCTATGTAACAGGGAATTTCAAAGCTATCATCAATAAATACAAACCAACTCAAAACCTCTTATATTATTCCAATATTCATCATGTAATATATATAGTTTTATTTTTTCACATCCTTCTATTTAAATAATCATTCATTTGTATTTACTTCATTTGAAATGAAATTCATATTGTATGGACTTCTTTCACATTCAAATAATATATATAAAAATTGTTTCCTCAACACATTTCATGATCATTTAAATGCATCATAATAAATAAATAGAGTAATAAAGTGAATTTTATGAGAATGACATCCGATGATATTATACAGATATATGAATATTAACTAGTAATCATCCCCAATAAACAATTATGAATATATTTCAAACTCTATCCATGTTTAATGAATAGCAATGGATTGAATAGACTTATATTTATCTTTAATTAATTCTTTACATTTTTAAAAAAATACAACCATACACTTCAATCATAACCAAGAGATTTATGATATTTCTTTTTGATTTGATTTCAACACCATTTCCATAAAGATAATTTCCATTTTCATACTTATTGAAGATTAATTCAAAGGATTAATTATGTGATTTTATTCTTCATTTCATGAAATTTGGAAATACATATCATTCTTAGGAAAGACCGATGGTACCACATGACTCATTTGTCAAAGATCATTTTGTTGTCCTAATCTATCACTATGTGGGAAAACTGGATTAGAAAACATGAGATATATAACCATTGTTGTTCATCATGTTCATATACAATAATAATTAGGATATCATGATCATAATAAATTTATTTCCCATATAAGAGTAAATATAAAATAGATTTATCATGTAATATATTTTTATATAAACTAATATAAAAACACCATAAATTTTCATTACATGAATATTTTACACCCCCTTTTAATGAGAATACTAAAAACTAATCACCCAATATTAGATATATTGTTTATAATCAATATAATAGAATGGTTTCTAATCAAGTTTACCAATGTCATTATATTCGATAAGGATAAAATGAGTTTATAGACTTCCATGAAACAATAATTTGTGAAATACCATTTTTTTCTCCCAATAAAGGGTTTCTCTCCTAGCCATTTTACGTAGTTGAATATTTTTTCAGATAATAATCAAGATATTAATGGTGATATTTCACCATTGTGAATAAATTCAAGTATCTAGCAGATCATGGATAATCAATCCAAATTGTTGTATTTAACTTTTTTCACTCACATATCATGTTGAGAATGATATTCACATTCAATTACCTTTACAAAAATCAATAATACTAAATAAGAATAATGTAATATTTTGGAAAACATTTGAGATTCATAATAGGTTCCACATTGATCAAAATTTTCACTCAGCCTAATGTCTTGTCTGATTATAGATATGAATTTTTAGGTATTCTTTATTATTATATATCATATACATGTGATATTTTTATCTTTCATTGATAGAATGTACACATTAATTCCATTCACCATAATATTGTGTGGATTTTTCATCCTAATTTCTTCTAGTAGTAAAATAACATCTTCTGGTGCTTTATTCTTTTCTCTTCAACAACTCTCATTGATCAAGTAAGAAATTTATACAATTTTTTCATTATGTCTATCCTTCATGAACATTACAATAAATTTTTTTTGTGACACATGAGTTTTAATATTTTTAAAACATCTATTAAAATCTATATCTTAATGTGTAACAACATGTTTTCCCTTTTCCATTTTCTCTATCTTAGTCTTTATCCTCAACATTAATCATTTTTATAACAACTTTTAATTTTACCATGGAAGATAAGTAAGAACTACTTCTAATGATATTATGTCTTGGATCCTCCGAATGGATTCTTGAATTATTTTGAGTTACCATTCTTTTTAGGCATATAAATATATTCTCTAGTAATGTATTTAATCAATGAAATATTTTTGTTTCTATCATTGTCTGATTCTCTTATAATTATTATCATTGTTATCTTAAATTCCATGGAATAACGGTAATGGTTCATTGTATAATCTATATTTCTACCACATAATAATTTCATTTGTTGATATGATATTATTTGAATCCATATTATCATTTATTTTTAGATTATCTTGTTACACAAATTTATTGACTTCCTTTTTCTTCTTACTCCACGAGGAAGTATTTTCATAATTTGTTCTTCTATTTTGCATATATAGTGGTATTTTCATCTCATAATCATATTAAAATTAAATTTTTGGAATATATTATAACTCTTAAAAATTGTGACAACATATATTTCAATAATCACATATTTCTTCAAGATAATCGACACTATTTTTGTAGACATATTTTTCTTCATCTGTGTATTATGAATTATTATTGATGGTTTATTCATTTATTCACATCTAATATCCCTAAATATATTCCTTATGAAATTTATATATGATCATATATTATGACAAAAATTAAGGCCATGACTCCCAAATCTCTAACAAAACCTACAATAAAAAACAAATATAAGGACACGACCTTAAAAAATTACATAATATTGAATTAAATGAATAATTCACATTGGGGATCATTTCATGTTTAGAGTTTTAGAGAATTAGGACATAAGTATTACATCTCAAAAGATTACAAGGTATGAAATTCTACATAGTTTTCATTTATTTTCATAAAATAAAAACTCTTGAAAAAAAGAGTCATGTCTAGTTCCATGTTTTAGACAGCATGATTTTTCCTTGATCCTATCCTTGACCCTATTCATCTTTATGTCTTATGAAAACATTTCAAAACATGGGATGATCATAAAAATATTAGTAAGGGTTATAAAACAAATAATGAATTTTTTTTCATAAATACATAAAAAACATGAACTCTTTTTCTTACCTCATGAAATCATATTATTTCTGAATGACATAAATCATAAGGTAATTTGTGGAATACATATCATACTTACATTGTAGTTATCACAAATACATAGAAAGTTACAATGGAATACCCATCACAATATATTCCCTAAATAAATTAGGAGAATCATTCATGTTTACCTCCGTCACAATACCCAATGCATTAGAAAGATATCTCTGGCTCACTTACCCAAGGTTTATCACGAAACCACCCGTATACGTAAATAATTCCCAAGAACCATTACATGATCATAACACATAACATAATCATAAAATAAAAGATAACACTTCCACATTGAAATAAAAAATAACATTTCAAGATATTGAAATAATAATTCCATTCTCAATATAATTTTCAATACCAAAATACCTAAAAGAGTATATAGTATTTATTCTACCTTTTAAAAACATTCTAACTTGTTAGGGAAGCCAAAGATCACATAATAATCGTGGCGACGGAAAGTTCGTTGTCACCAATTACATAAAAATAAATTTATTTATGTAATTTAGTAAAACTCTACATATAAAAAGATTCCCTTTGAAAGAAATGAAAAGTCAGAGGTGTTTATACACCTTATAATAGTTAATCCTGAATTAAAACAAAATATGCCTCAATGAAAAGAGATTGAGACGAAGTACCTTACCTCGTGTCCAACATGACTCTATCATTCTATAATATCATAAATAATAAACTAAAGTTAATTTCTACTTGATTAAGAACATTTTTAAGGTTAATTATTCATTTTATATTCCTTATTACCATGTTATAAACATTATACATTCATTTAAGTTAATAACTTTCATTTTTTCGACATTTGGTACATGATTCAAAAATGGACTTCTTATAATTACATGTTGTTCATGTGGACAAATGTTAAGAAATGAAATTCACCGTTCATGGAGACGGTAAGTCATACGTAAGCATGAACAATACATTCATTTATCTTTCATAGTTTAATGGAATTAAAACATAATGATACATAGGTATATTATAATTTCACTATAATATCATTTATAATTTAATTAACTCCATCTTCTATACATCCTAAATAAGGAATTAACGGATCACATCACTTTGAGGGGGTGGTAGTATGCACTTCCACAAATGAGATTATCGTATTTACCAAATAGGGAAACCATAAAGGTTTGATATAATTGGGAAGTACAGAAGAATAAAAAATCATAAAAATAATATATATAATATATAAATATAGTTCCATCATAATGGTCACCATGAGAGGTGGTAAGATGTAATTGACCAATCATCACTTCGTGATGCGTTATTTTTCCATCCATAGAAACATTATGTTCTTCACCCATTAGATGGTGGTGTGTGTAAGTGTAATTCTAATAATTCTCATAAAAACAACGTAGTATATTTATGATACTGGTGTTTTAAGAAAAATAACATTATAAAATGAGTTTAGGGATTGGAGAAGAAAAATAAAAGGAAACAATTTAAGAGAAACCGTTACATTTAATTTGGTTAACTCCCTTTGGTTTTATCCAATGGATTTCTTGAAGTGCCTTCTCCTTAAGGTAAGGCTTCTTAGGGGAGGAGAGGGATGTAGGGAGCTTAACTTTTTAGACTTTGTATGAGTCAAAAGGTTTGAGAGGTGTGAGTAATTGGTTAGAAGTGGTCTCCTTTTATAAGGGAGAGGAGGGGCTCTTTATGAAAGTGTGAAAACATTATTATATTATAAACATATATTGGGTTAAAAAAGGTCCAAAAATCATTATAGTCAAATATAAGATGCCTCATGGTCGAAATAAGATCATCTAAAAGGAATTGGATAGGTTTCAGATAATATATTAATCATTATAATCATATTTATTTAAATTATTTATTAATGAGGTAAACACTGCATCATTATTGTCTCATAAATAATTTAATGTATTTCATGTCTAAAAATTTTGAAAAAAAATTATATCATTTAGGAAATATTTTTATCTTTAAAATGAATATTTTTAGTTGATAAAATGACTTATATAACACCATATAAAAATTAAATACTAAACCATTTTTGTTAATGTCAATTTTGGCATTACATTAATTTAATTAATCTAATGTGCCATTATCTTTTATAAGTCGCTCCATTGGGTCCCAAAATCGACCAAATGATTACCATGGTTGGCCACTACTCATCAAATAAGGTTAGGAAAATTTTTAAGGTAATTTAAAATTATTATAATATTCTTTTAACCTTGAATTACCATATTTACCTTTAACTGCGGTAAATAAAAGACAAAAGATACTATTCACCAAAAATTATTTTCATCTTAATGAACCATATTTTACTTTTTGATAACAACAATGTGTGTCGGATTTTTGAAATTCAATTCACAGAAGTGGTAAAATTTTATTTAGATGAAAAAGTCAGTTTTTTTAACTACCACTAAGTGGTTTCACTATTCATCAAAAATTGATGTTTTTCAGAAAAATACCAAAAATTCTTCCTAATCTATATTTGATAACCCAAATTCAAAAATGATGTCTATTTTTACAAATTCAAAAAATATAAGTGGAATTAATTAATTTTAACATTAATTTCCATTATCAAAACAGATAGCGTGTTTTTAAGAAACAATAACTATCAAAAGATAGATAATTGTTTATGTCCAAATTTCAAAGTGAAATAAATTCCAATGACCAAAATTTGATTAAATGATAAAAATATAATTTAATTTAACATTAAAACCAATTAAAAATATAATCTAACCATATAAATAAATTATATTAAAAGGCACTTTTGAATTAAAATACAATATTTTTCACTATTCATAAAAAATGAACTTTATTAGAAAAATACCAAAAATTTTCACAAAGTAAATATTGATGTCCCCATTATAAAAAATGATTTTATTTGTTTTTATATAATGTATTAATGTGACCGAAACTATATTGAAAAAGGGTTCTCCATTAAAAGGCGATAAATTAGCCTTTTAAGGTAAATTATGCTTATAATTAGATTCATCAACATTTTAAGCCTCTAACTTTTATCGAATAAATGTAAATACATTTTACAAAAATGTATAATCATATTGTTGTTAATTTCATTCATTCCCTCCAATACAAAGTCTAGGAGCTAATAACTTTTTAAAATAATAACATTATATTATTAGTGTGCAACATAAGATTCCAAAGAAACCCATTGTTGCGTATCGGGTATGCTATTAAACATAGAAACCCCATTAAAGTAAAATTAATATTTAATTCAAAAATATTTATAAATGTGAAAATCTCTTATTCTTCATTTTTCTCGGATCTTTCATCCTTCCCCCCTTTTGGAAGATGCGTCCTCGCAATTTTTATTCAATTATCAAAATAAGTGGGGGTATTTGTCCCTCAGTGAATTTTTAGATTCCCACATTGCCTCTTCAACGATATGGTTTTTCCACAAAACATTTACATGGTAAATTACCTTATTCCACAACCCTCGTTCTCTACGGTCAATAATATGGACTGGTTGTTCTTCATAAGAGAGATTCTCTTCCAACTAAACTACCTCTAGGATCAAAACATGAGACGGAGCCGGCATATACTTTCTTAAAATCAAAACATGAAAAACATTGTGTACCTGGGATAAACATGGATGTAAAGCCACTCTATACGCAATGGATCCATCTTTTTCCAGAATTTCATAAGGTCCAATGAGCCTCATACTCATCTTTCCCTTCTTACCAAAATGCATCACACATTTCCATGGAGAAAATTTGAGAAAGACATGATAACCTACCTCAAAAGAAAGATCCTTCCTCCAGTTATCTGCATAACTTTTCTGTCTACTCTGAGTTATTCTCATGTACTTATGAATTAACCAAAATTTCTCCTTCATCTCTTCTACCAATTCTAGTCCCATCAGCTTCATTTCACCTACTTCATCCCAAAATACTGGATTTCGACAATGCTTTCCATATAATGCATCAAATGGAGCCATCTGTATACTAGAATAGAAGAAGTTATTATAAGAAAATTCAAACAATAAAATATGTTGGTCCCAACATCCCTGATAATACATCACGAAAGCACATAAGATACCATCCAATGTTTGAATTGTTCGTTCTGATTTCCCATCTGATTGAGAAAGAAAAGTTGTACTAAAAATTAATTTAGTACCCAACAATTTCTGAAGAACTTTAAAAAAGTTATAAGTAAATATGGGATCACGATTAGATAAAATGGGTAGGGGAAATTCATTTAACCTGATCATCTCTTTATCATACAACCGAGCAAGTTGATCTAGATACAAAGTGTCTCGAATTGGAAATAAATGAGCTTATTTAGTTAATCGATCAACTATAACCCAGATTGTATTATTACCTCGAGATGTTTTTGGTAATCCAACAACGAAGTCCATAGATATATTTTCCAATTTCCACTCTGGCACTGATAGTGGTTGAAGCATCCATTTCAGTATGTACCGCTCTGCTTTAACCTACTGGAAAGTCACACACTTCACTGTAAAATAAAAAATATATCTTTTCATCCCATCACACCAGTAATACTCACAATGATCTCTGTACATCTATGTACTATCATGATGAACTGAAAACGGGGTACTATGAGTTTCACATAACAACTCATTCATCAACTATGAATCACTAGGTACATATAATATCTTTAAAAATCTCAAAACACATCCTTATTAATGTTAAAATCAGCCAAACTACCCTTCTAAACTAGCACTAACTTTTTCTGGAACTCACTGTCTTCTTTCGGCGCTTGTTTTATTCTGTTTGATAGAGATGATCTCACTGACTCCTGAAACAAAACAGTTCAATTCTCTGCACCAACAACTTCTCTATAAAATATCATCAAATCAAAAACCAAAGGATCTTGTTCCAAACGTAACATGGCTAATGATTCATTAATTTTTCGACTCAAAGCATCATCCACATTATTTTCATTTCCCGGATGTTAATGGATCGTTCAATCATAATTCATGATTAATTCCAGCCATCTCCTCTGTCTCATGTTCAATTATTTCTGAGTGAATATATACATTAAATGTTTGTGGTCAGTATATATTTCACATTTTACTCCATACAAATGACTCCTCCAAATTTTTAAAGCAAAACAATAGTAGCTAATTCCAAATCATGTGTAGGTTAATTTAACTCATGTGGTTTTAATTGACGTGAAGCATAAGCAATTACATGATCATTCTGAATAAGGACACATCCATGTCCTTTCAACAAAGAATCACTGTAGATAACAGACATACAATTTATTGATGGTAGTGCCAAAACTGGAGAATTCAATAATATTCATTTCAATTCCTGAAAACAATCATCACATTCTTTTGTACAGACTAACATAACACCTTTTAGAGTTAACTTAGTCATTGGACTAGATAACCATGCAAACGTTTCCACAATCCTCTGATAATAACCACCCAAACCAACAAAAATATGGATATCAATTATATTTCTAGGTCTGGGCCATTCTTCAACAACTTTGTTTTTATCATGATTAATATTTATGCCATTTTTTGAAATAATGTGGCCAAGGAAAGCAATTTTTTTCTATGAAAACTCACACTTTCTGAATTTCCCAAATAGTTTCATTCATTTTAATGTTTTCAAGACAACTCTTAAATGATTTTCATGTTCCTCCTTACTGTTGGAATAAACCAAAATATCACCAATGAACACAACCACAAACTTATCCAAGAACTCACGAAAAATTTTATTCATAAGATCAACGAATACATCCGGTTCATTGGTTAACCAAAAATGCATTACTAGAAATTATAATGGCCATATCTATTATGAAACTTTGTCTTCGAAACATATGTTTCTTTTACTTTCAACTGATGGTACCCCAACCTCATGTTAATCATTGAAAAATACTGACCTCCTTGGAGCTGATCTAAAAAATCATCGATATGAGGAAAATGATACATATTCATAACAGTGATTTTATTCAATGCTCTATAATCAATGCAAAGTCTCAATGAACCATCTTTATTTTTAACAAACAAGAGAGGATCACCCCATGGTGATGTACTAGGTCGAATGAATCCTTTATCTAATAACTCCTTAAATGGATTCTTTAACTCTAAATGATCAATTTTATCCATTCGATAGGGGGTTTTGAAATTGGCTTAGCATCAGGAACTAAGTCAACAGTAAATTCAACATCCCTATCCGGTATAAAACCAGGAAACTCATCAGGAAAAACATCAAGGAACTCATTAACAACTAGCACATCATCATTCTGAACAATCCCTTTGTTTTCAACAATATGTGCAAGGTAACATTTTTTCCATCTATTACTAGTTTCCTAGCTTTCTGATATGTTATCAAAATTAAGGGTTCATTATTGTACACAAAATGAATATCTTTATAAAAAGAAACCTCTTTACCTCTAAAGTGAATCTTAACTTGATAAACAGAAATCCAATCTATGCCCAAATAAACATCAGACACTACTAGAGGCAAAACAATAAGGTTTGCTGGTAGATTCTTTCCACACACTAGGACATGAAGGTTCTTATAGTTTCTTTTGGTCTCAACATTTCCTCCAGGTGTTTTTACCATATGTTCAGTATTCACATCATGAGATGAAATTCCCAATTTACTAGAAATCTTCTCAGAAATGAACGAGTGTGTAGACACTGAATCAAACAACACATTGTCATAATATGAAGAAACAAAAAGTGAACCTGATACAACTTTATTTGATGGCCCAAAATCTACTGAAGTAGTTGCAAAAGATTTCACCACCCATTTCAGCGTGTAGTCTCGATGCTTTTCTTCAGTTGAGTTCTTTGTTGGACACTCATTTTCATAATGACCCATTTCATTGCACTTAAAAAAAATTCTCATTGTAAATTAGATTTTTTTTCTTACCATTACCATGATTTTTTTCAGTGCAATTAAGATCCTAATGTCCCATTTTACCACATCGGTAGCACTTACCCGAATTCAAAAGTCATTCCCCTACATACTTTTTACCACAATTCTCACAAAGTGTAATCTTATGTTTCTTCCCATCAGACCTTTTTGAAGAGTTCTTCCCTTTCGCCTTCCACCTCAACCTCTTATTCTGATGTTTGTCAAAGAATACATGATCATCAAGAAACACCATTTCCACATTCTCTGCACAACGAACACATTTTTCATAACCTTTGAACTCACGATAAGCTAAATCCCTTCTATAATTTGGTTTTAATCCTGAGTAAAAATAGTTGATTTTACTATCATGATCACATACGAAATTTGGGGCATACTTTGCCAGTCGGGTGAATTTTTCTTCATAAAAATCCACTGAGTCATCCTCCTCCATGAATTTCAAGAATTGTTTTTCCATCCTAAGATGAACCACCTTAGTAAAATATTTCTCAAGAATCATTCCTTTGAATTCATCCCAATAGAGAGCATCAATCTCCTCACTATCCCTGATATTTTTCACCATCGACGACCACTAATCAGCTTCACCTTCAACACGGTAAACAACAAGACTATCCTTTTGATGTTCAAAACAACCTATGACATCAAAAATCTTTTATAGTGTTTAATACACCCTTCAGCTAGCACAGGGTTCGATGATCCTATAAATGATGGGGGATGTTGCCTCATTAAATGCCCCACTACTGACATGTTCTTTTGTGGTTGATCTAGCTGATATTATACATGGATACTGCCTCCATTTATACCATGATTCAACTGTTCCATCACTACAACAAACTGTTTTGTTCTGATTCTGACCATCTCAGGTTGCTAATTTGGAAGGTTGTCATCCTCCTGATGTCGTCCCAACATAGCTTCCCTATTTCCTCTGCAGAAAATCATTCTGAAAAAATAAATATCTAAGGCGAAGTAACATGGTAATCTGTAAATTTTATATGATTTCAATATTAACATAAATTATACTATAGATATTAATTCAACACTACCCTAACTCCTACAGTTATCTAAATGAACCCGTGATACCAATTATATGGTCCTGACCTTTAAACATTACATAATATTGAATTAAATGAATAATTCACATTGAGGATCATTTCAGGTTTATAGTCTTAGAGAATTAGGATATAACTATTACATCTCAAAAGATTACAAGGTAGAAACTTCTACACAGTTTCCATTTAATCATAAAATAAAAACTCTTGAAAAAAAGATTCATATCTAGTTCCATGTTTTAGACAGCATGACTTTTCCTTGATCCCATCCTTTACCCTATTCATCTTCATGCCCTGTTAAAACATTTCAAAACTTGAGATGAGCATAAAATGCTCATTAAGGGTTATAAAATAATGAATGAAAACATTTGATCATGAATACATACAAAAAATGAAATCATTTAATACCTCATGAAATCATATGATTTATGAAAGAAACATAGAAATCATAAATCATAAGGTAACTTGTGACATCCATATCATATTTACATTGTATCTATCACAACTACATAGGGAGATACTATGGAATACCCAACACAAAAATCTCTAAATCTATTAGGAGAAACATCCACGTTTATCTCCATCACGTTACCCAATGCATTGGAGAGCTATCTCGGGCTCACCAGCCCTATGTTTATCACAGAACCACTCGTATACATAAATATTTCCCATGAACCATAACAGGATCATAAGACCTAACATATGCATAAAAGAAAAGATAACATTTCCTCATTGCAGTAAAAAATATAATTTCAAGATATTGAAATAATAAATCCATAATCAAAATCATTTTCTATACCAAAAAACCTAAAAGAGTATATGGTATTTATTTTTCCTTTTAAAATTTTTTTGGCTTGTTATGAAAGCCAAAAATCAAATAATACTCGTGGCCGAGGAAAGGACATTGTCACCGCTTACATAAAAAAACATTTATTTTTTTCAATTAGTAAAACGCTATGTATAAAAAAATTACCTTTTAACGAAATGTATTGTCGATGGTGTTTATACATCATATAAAATAAAATTGTGTATTAAAATAAAATATGACTCAGTGAAAGGAGATTGAGACGAAGTCCCTTACCTCGTGTTCGACAACTCGATCATTCTTTAATCTCCTGAATAATATAGTAAAGTTAATTTCTAGTTTCTTAAGAACCTGTTACAACTTTATTATTCCTTTTATATCACTTATTACCCTGTTATAAACATTATGCAATCATTTATGTTAATAACATTCGTTTTTTCGATATTTAGTACATTAGTCAAAAATGGACTTCTTATAATTACATGTTGTTCATGTTGTCAATGATTCATTATATACAGAATGATATTCATTTTTTGGATATCATATATATCATATATATCCATTATATACTTGTTTTTATAATAGTACATCCCATTTAGAGGTAAGAAATGAAATGCACCGTTCATGGAGACTGTAAACCGTATGTATGCATGAACGCTACTTTCATTTCAATTTCTTATTTTAATGGAATTAAAAAACAATGATAAATAGGTATATTAAAATTTTAGTGTAATATAATTTATAATATCATTAACTCCATCTTTTATACATCCCACATAAGTCATTAACGAATCACATCGCTTTGAGGGGAAGGTAGTCCGCACTTCCATAAATGAGATTCTCGTATTTACCCACTATGGAAACCATTAAAGTGTGATATAACTTGGAAGAACAGAATATAAAAAAATATGAACATAATATATAACATATATAAATACATTTCCATCATAATTGCCACCATGGAAGGCAGTAAGATATAATTGAACAATCATATCTTCCTGATGTGTCATTTTTCAATCCATAGAAACATTATGTTCTTCATCCATTTTATGGAGGTGAGTGTAAGGTTAGTTTGAATCCTTCTCATAACAACATCCTAATATATTTAGTATAATGGTGTTTTTTACAAAATAAATGAATAAAATGATTTTAAGGGTTGGAGAAGTAAAATAAAATAAATCAATTTAAGAGAAATTGTTACCTTTAATTTGGGTAACTCCCTGTGGTTTTATCCAAAGGATTTATTGATGTGACTTCTGCCAAAGGTAAGGCATTTAGGGGGAAGAGAGGGATGTTGGGAGATTAATAGAGTACATTTTGGACAATTCAAAAGACTTTAGAGGTTTGAGTAATTGGTGAGAAGTGGTATCCTTTTATATGGCAGAGGAGGGGCTCTTTAGGAATGTGTGAAAACATTATTTTATTATAAACATATATTTGGTTTCAAAAGGTCCCAAAATCATTGTAGTCGAATATAAAATGGTTCATGGTCGAAATAAAATCATCTAATAGAAATAGGACTGGGTTTGGATAATATTTTAATCATTATAATCGTATTTATTTAAATGATTTATTAATGTGTTAAACACTGCATCATTATTATATCATAAATAATTTACAATATTTGATTTCTAAATATTAAGATAAAAATACTATTAATTAGAAAATAATTTTAGCTTTACAATTAATATTTATAGTAAAAAAAATGACTTATATATCACCATATAAAAATTAATTACTAAAAGATTTTTGTTAATGTCAATTTTGTCTTTAAATTAAATTAATTAATCTAAAGTGTCATTATCATTAAACGTGTTATGGTAATTTTTTGTTATTATAATGTTATTTTTACCTTGAATTACAATATTTACCTTTAACCGCGGTAAATAAATGTAAAAAGTTACTATTCACCGAAAATTATTTTCAACATAATGAACCACATTTTAATTCATTATAACAACCATGCATGTAGGATTTTTAAAATTAAATTCATAGAAGTGGTAAAATTTCATTTAGATGAAAAAGTCAATTTTTAACTACCACTAAGTGGTTTCACTATTCATCAAAAATTGAAGTTTTTCAGAAAAATACAAAAAATTCTTCCTAATATATATTTGATATCCCAAATTAAAAAATGGTGTATATTTTTACAAATTAAAAAAAAAGAAGTGGAATTAATTAATTTTAAAATTAATTTCAGTTATCAAAATAATAGCATGTTTTTGAGAAACAATAACTATCAAAAGATTGATACCTGTTTATGTCCAATTTCAATGTGAAATTAATTACAATGACCAACATTGGATTAAATGGTAAAAATATATTTTAATTTCACTTTAAAACAAATTAAAAATATAATATGACCATATAAATAAATTATATTAAAAGGCACGTTTGAATTAAAAATCAATATTTTTCACTATTCATAAAAAATGAACTTTATCATAAAAATACAAATAAATTACAAAAATTAAATTTTAATGTCCCCATTCTAAAGTAGGATTTTAATTGGTTATATAGAATGTATTAAAGTGGCCAAAACAAGATTTAAAAAGGGTTCACCATTAAAAGGCGATAACTTGGCCTTTTAATGTAAAATAAGCATAAAATTAGATTCATTCACATTTTAAGCCTCTAACTTTTATTGGATAAAATTAAATACATTAAACAAACATGTATAATAATATTCTAGTTAGTTTCACTCATTCCCACCAATACAATGGCTAGGAGTCAACTACCATTTAAAATAATAATATTATATTAATAGTGTGCAACGTAAGATTCCAAATAAATCTGTTGTTGCATATCGGTTATGCTATCGAACATAGAAAACCTTTTAAAGTAAAATTATTATTTAATTCACAAATATAAATAGATATAAAAATCTATTATTCATCATTTATCTGGGATGTTACAACAAATCTTATTCATTTTCTTTTTGTACCAGTTTTGTGTGATTTAATTGTGTGTTATTTCTATGTTTTTATTCCTTTAAATAGATCATAATTTATATATTTTTTTCATGATAAATGTAATATCCACCCTTATAATAATTATGGTTTTAAAATTAATCTTATCAGCCCATATCTTCTTATAATTTAGCATGGAAACTACAACAGAATATGAGACTACATTAATATAAAAACATTAACTAGGTTATGAGATTCTTTCATCCCTGGCCATGAATATATTTATATAAGATATCTATAGAGTTATTATTTCCACTAATACTATTTTATTGAGATACTTGAGTCTTAGGAATATTTTCTTTTTAAACCCCCCAGTTGAGGTTTGAGTCTGTTTATATGTTTGGGTGGAAGATTTATTATTCTAACCAACATGAGAACTTCCAGAATGTATCGCCTTCATATTTTTAAATTAAATCACTTTTTCTTGATTTGTTTTTGAATTATGACTCCTAATTTTAAAATTATTTCATCTTTCCTTTCAAATAACTCTTCAAATTAATAATCAGATAATTATGGTGTTTACTAAATTTAATCATAGTGTATTCATGGTCATTGATTTGGTAACATCCCAAGTATTTATTGAATAATACCTTTTCATATCTATGAATATTATTGAATTTAATAATAATTTTATTTTAAATGGGACATAATGTATGATTTCATACAATACACACATCAATTGTTTTCTCCTAAATCATAAGTTGCACACAACACTGAGTTATACCGAAAAATAATATGACAATAATATTATAATTTTAAATGGTAGTTAAAGCCTAGATATTGAATTGGAGGGAATGAAAATAATTAACTATATTATGATATTACATACTAGTTAATTGGTTTTAAATTTATCTAATGAATTTTATAGGCTTAAAATAAGAATGCATACAATTTGAAGCAAAATATAAACTAATATTTTTAAAAAGTCATTTTACCACCTTTTGATGGATAACCCTTTTTAAAAACACTTTTTGTCACTTTTATATGTTCTATTTGATAAAATAAACATTATATTTAGATGTATTACATCAATATTTACTTCGTTTGAAGTTTTGGTATTTTTATGATAAAATCCATATTTTATGAATAGTAAAAAAGAACAGCATTTTAATTCAAAACTAGATTTTCATCTAATTTATTTGTATACTTTTATTGTCATTTGAATTTGTTTTCAAAATTAACTAGATTATTTTTTATAATTTTATACAAATATTTTATTTGGAAGTAATTTCTCATATAAATTGAACATAAATACTTATTAATATTTTAATAGTTTATATTTCATAAAAACTTATTTCCTGGTTCTGACAATTGGAATTAAATTTTAATTCACAGGATGGCCTAAAGGAATTTTTTTTTTATTTTTGATAACCCCCATTTCAAGGGATAAGTGGGAACCATTAACACATTTTATAATACTTTTGGATGAGATATATATTAACATGAGAATCCTTGGGTATAACTTAAGGTTTCCATTGAGACACTTCGTTGTGATAATGACCTTTTATAATATTTAATTTAAAGAAAAGGGAAATATAACATAAACATGTATCTTCTACAGAAACAATTGTTTTGTGTATATAAATTATATATTCAACTATAAATATTAATTATAAAGATAAAAATATTTCCTACATAATGGTATTTCATTTATAATTTTTACATATTAATGAAATGGATATATTTATTACAAAGCGATGATACAGTGATTACTTTACTAATGAAATATTCAAATAAATGATCATATAAATCTTAAAATAAATATAATTTAAAGTTGTTAATGACTTAAATGAAGTTTTTGGATGAAATTAACATGTCATGGTTGCATTAATTTCTTTTTTTAATGAATTTATTTTTTATGACTCTAAAAAATATGAATTTTTAAATGGTGTCAAAATTGACATAAATAAGGTTTTAAAACAAATAATACTTTATTAAATGATATAACAGTCCTAAAAATATAAAAATTGAAAAAAAATAACTTATATGATGTTAAGAATGTCACTAATGATCCACAGGTGGTTCTTTTCAAATTTTATTGTCACTATAGTAACCATATATTATGAAAATACGAGAAGAAATGTTTAGAGTTAATGTTTTTAAAAAATTGTTAAAGCTAAAATATAAGGTTATTATTGTTACCTAAAAATTTATAAAACATATTGTTTGAGATAATATCAAAACATAATCATATTGTCCTATAATTTTATCACTTGTGAATAGTTATAATTTGAAAATAAATTAATAATAAAATAATATTTCAAGACATTCCTAAATTGGCCATCCTCTCTCTTATAAATGGCCAACAACACTACCCACATACTCACACCTCTCAATACAATTTCCATGTTCTAAATATACTCAAATAATCTCTAAACATCCCTCCCATACTACTAAAATCCATACCTTGAGCAGAAGGTAGTTCAAGAAATTCTTTTTGTAAAAATCGAAAAGGGTTACCCGATTTAGAGGCAACATCTTCTTTCTAGCCAATATAATTTATTTTCGTCATCCAACCAGAAAACCAATAATTATTACAATATATTATAACAAAACTAGTATAATAAATATACTAGGGTTATTATATTCTATTTTCTTTATGTACACTTATTCACACCTCCATCTAATGGATATAGAACACATTGTTTCTATGTACGGTGAACTAGTACCTTATGAAATGACGATTGTTCAATTTTCACCTACCACTTTTTATGGTGGAAATTATGATGGAACCATATTCATATATGATATATTTTATAATTATATGGTCTTTATTCTTCTATAATTTTTATTTAAAACATACCTTTATGCATTCAATACTGTTTAATTATGATAATTTCATTTGTGGAAGGCGGGACTACCGCACCTCAATGTGATATGACTCTTTATTTCCAAAAATGGAACATATAAAGGATGTAATTAATTAACATATGTAACATATAAAACATTTTTTTATAATTTAATTATAATATACCAGTTTATCTTTTATTTTTTTATTCCTTTAATATGGAAAAAAATGAATGTAGCGTTCTTACGTACGTAAAATCTACGATCTCCATGAACGATGAATTTGAATTATTGTCTCAAAATGTTATCGAATATTCTATATATATATATGATATATATGATATTTAAATCATTAATAAAATTCTGCAGATAATGGAATTTTTACCACATGGAAAATTTGAATCAAAAGAAGTTCATTTTTTACTAACATACCAATCATCGATTAAATGAATGATATAAAATAAAATAATTAAATAATTTCTATATCATGGTAATACATGATATTAAATGAATAATAAAATTTAAAAATATTCTAATGAAATTTGAAACTATCCTATGTTTATTATTCAAGAAATTAATGAACGAACGAGACAAATCAGACTAAATGTAAGAGAAATTGTCTCCATATCCTTTAACTAATACATTTCTTGATAATATTCACCTTTAATATTTTATATGGTGTATGTGAAGCAACTATGAAATTTAATATACATATTTTATCTATAGTAATTTTATTTATTAAATCATGGAGGTTAATTTAAAAATTTTCATAGTGGCATGGGACACCTTTATCATTTAAGGATGTAATTATCAAATAAATTTCATCCTTGTATTAAATAACATATTTATTCATATGGGTATAAATGGAATATACTATAAATTTTATGCCAATATTGAATATCAATCAAATCTTTCAAAAGAAATATTTTTATATGAAGCATTTTAATTTCATCACAAAATGACAAATGTAATGTTTTTTAATATATATAGAGAAAATTAATCCTCTACCACCATAACTGTTATATGATATTTGGTTTACTTTATAAGCCATAATTTATTTTAAAATGAAAATAAATACATTATTACATTATTGGGTTAAATGGTATTGAAAATGGGTTCTAAAAAGAAAATGGTATTTTTATACGAATTGTTTTTCATATTGGATTAGAAAATGACTTCAAAAAAAGTGTTTCTGATGAATGTGTTTTATTCATGAAATGGCACATTAGAATTATATGAAACAGGTTTCCCTAGTATATCATATAAAATGGTTAATCCCCATTATAGCTTAAGGGTGAGCTAGATATAGCTTATTAAATGGGTTAAGCACCATTATTAATCATGAGTGATCCCGAAAAAAATTATACAATGGGTTTATCAAAATTATAGCTCATGGTTAAGCATGATATAGCTTATACGAAGGGTGATCCCCTTTACATATCAATAATTTGGAATTCAACAATATCGTAAATCCAATTGAATGATATTCAAAAGGGTTTTATTTATTTGATGTTATGAGTCCCCTAAAAGAGTTTAAATTTATTGAAATTGATTTTTTTGTTTTTCATTGAGTAAAATTTATGAGTGTTATTTATGTGAACATGTTTTGTTTAACCTGCACAAATAAAAATAAATGGGTTATCAGGTTTTAACTAGAATAAGGGATTCTCGTTATTTTTAGGTCCCTTTCTGAGATTTTTGTGTTCATCACATGTTTTTAAATGTTATCACATGATTTAAGGGAGAATAGTGTCAAAGATTGAATTAAGGGGAATTTATGATGATTAAACATGGAAAGAAACGATTCTTCTTTTTAAAATTTTATATGGTATAGAAGAAACAAATACTGCAGGAAGTGTCCAATTATTATTTTATGTTTTTATGTAATAGTTATTTCCTAACTATATAATTATCTAAACCTGAAAAAAAATCCTTAATGTGAATTCACGCCTCAACTCAATATTATGTAATGTTTAATGTTGTGGCCTTATATTTGGTATTAGATGTAAGTTTTGATAAATTTGAGGTTAGGATGGTGTAAATTGATTTACTTTAGATGATTTTATTTTATGGTTATGTTAAAATGATATATAATTTTATGATTATCACATTACATCACTTAAACTATGTATTTTTAGATTGGTATTCCATAGAGGAAAGAGGAAACATATAATAGGATAACATCGAGAGGAGACCATCATTTCAAATCAACAACATGAAGTGGTTATAATTGGAAATGAATAGTCTGTTGCAGTTATGTTGTAGTTGACTTAGGATATAAATTTTATTTCATTCCATGCATAAGATCTTCCCAATCAACCACAGAAGAATATGTCAGTAGTGGATCATTTTATGTGGAAACATCCCCTATCATTCAATGGATCATATGACATAGTGGTAGCTGAAGGATGGATCAATATCATGGATAATATATTTTAAGTCATTGGATGTATAGATAATAAAATGTTACCTCTTGTGATCTATCATTTTGAGGGTTAATCTAATCGATAGTGGCCATTATTTAAGAATACTAGAGAGAAAAATGATCTTTATGAAATGGAATGGGAAATATTTAAATGTAATTTTTTTACAAATATTTCCCTATGGTTGCATGGATAATGATGTAGAAACAATTTATAGAATTAAAGAAACATGATGATGATCCAGTTTCCGCATATGATGAAAACCTCACCAGATTGGCCAAGTTTGTTCTAGATTTTATTTGAGACATTGACAGTAAAATTAATAAATTTCACCAAGGATAGAAACTAGGTTTACAAAGATCTTTTGCCTCTTGAGAATTTAAAATTTTAGAAAAATTTGTTTGTTGTTCTATTAATGTTTAAATGGAGTTTTCCAAAACATATGTTCTACGAAATGATAAGAGTAATAAATGGTCATGTTGCAAGGAAATAGAGTGTAAAAAATCTTTGAATTCAGGAGGAAATCCGAAATCTTGTTCCCAATGTGGTAAAATATATTTTGTGGGATGTATGTTAGGATCCTAATAGTATTACCAGTGTGGTATATTTGGTAACAAGGTTCTTTAATGCAATGAAAATGGTCCTGGACATTCCAATAATGAGATAACAAATAGCCATTCTACAGTGAGATTCTTTAGTTTCAATGATTTGGTATATTTTAAAAATAAGAGGATGATATTAATTTCATAGGGTGGAAATCACTATGATCAGAAACAAAATGGATGGCTAAAATATTTTTATAATGCTACAGATAATGTTGAGACATATAGTGATGTGATGGGAGCTCCTTAGGGCCCGATATTTTGGATGGATAACCACAATTTCAATGTTATAGACAAACCATCTTAGGTTTACTGTGATGTGATAATAAGTTATTAAGGAGCCTTCTGGGAGATGTTTTGTAAGGTTATGTTTACATATGGATTTTTTAATATGGAAGTATACATTAAAATTTTATCCGCAGTATTACGATATTTATACAGTTTATGGTTTGTGTGATATTATATTCTTAAGGTTATTCTATGGGATGTACATCATATTCTGGGAATATTATGAGGATTAAATTGTTCTTATAAAATATAAATACATCAAGTAATTATGTATCATTGTGATATTATTCTAGGAATTAAATTAATTCCCCAAATCTATGAGAAGGATCTTAAAACAAAAACATTATTCCTTTAAATTTCAAAATGCTCTTTTGACCCATCACATAATTATGGTTTTAATGGATAATCTTCCAATGATTATGTTCTCTATCTCTATCAATTAGTGTTTAAGAGTTAGTTTTATCATCCATGTCCATGTTTTCATATACATAACCATGGAATATGTTATCACAATTTGTCTTTCTTCTTATATTACATTCTATTAAAGTGATATCTTTATTGACTCTCTTTCCGCTGTGGGAATTAAAATGATGTTTCCAAACCAAATTTTAAAATTTCGAGGATGAAATTTCCAAAAAGGGGGAATGATGTAACATACCAATTATTTATAGACTAACACATTTTCATATCTATTAATAATATTGAATTTAATATTAACTTTAGTTTAAATGGGACGCTATGTATGATAGAATACCAGAAATAAAATAAAGGGTTACTTTAAAATCTTACGTTGCACACAAAACTAGGTTATACCGAAAAATAATACGACAATGATATTTTTATTATAAACTACATTTAATGTGTAACCTAGTTATTAGAAGTAATGAAAATAATTTACTATATAACGATTTTTCATATTTGTTAAATGTTTCTACAATTATAAAATTAATTTTAGAGCCTTAAAATGAGAATGAATCCAATTTTATGTTTAAAATATTCTAATATTTTAAAAAAAATTTCGCGCCATTTGATGGAAAACCCTTTTTAAAAATTTGTTTTTTCATATTTATATGTTATATCTGTTAAAATAAACCTCTTATTTAGAATAATGATATAAAATTTACTTCGGTTGAAATTTTGGTATTTTTTCATAAAATCCATATTATCATGAATAGTGAAAAATAGTACCTTTTAATTCAAAACTGCCTTACATCAAATTTATTTATATAGTAATATTTTCCATTTAATTGGTTTTAATGTGTAATTGGATAATGTTTTTATAATTTAATAAAATTATGGTCCTTGTAAGTTGTTTCACATTTAAATTGGTCATAAACGCATGTTAATATTTTGATTGTTTTTACTTTTTCAAAACACAATTTCTAGTTTTTACAACAGAGATTAATTTTAAATTAACTTCTACCAATTTATTATTTTGAATATGGAAATTCATATTCTATATTTGGAATCATATGGTCCAAAAAATATAAATAGGTACTTTTTTTTTTGAAAATTGTGAATAGAATCTTCATTAATAATTTTTATTTACCATTATTAAAATGTAAATTAGGAAAATAAGGGTAAAATAATATTATAATAATATAAAACTACCATAACACATGTCGTAATCCTATTGGATGAGATATAACCAACCATGAACATCATTGTGTCAAATTTAGGACCCCTTGTAGCCACATGGGTGTGATAATTGCCTTTTAAAATATTTAATATAATGAAAAATGAAATAAAACATAAACATGTATATCCTAACTAAAAAAATATAATTTTTATTATATAAATGGTATCTTAAACTGAAAATATTTATTTGAAACAGAATAATTTTTAATACATCATGGTATTTTATTTATAATTTTTATATATTAAATAAATAAATAAAACTATGTTAGAATGATAGTTCATTGATTACCTTATTAATGAAATATTCAAATAAATGATATTATAAATATTAAAATAAATGTAATTTGAAAATTTTGATTCTATACATGAATTTTTATTACATTGACTAATGAGGGATGAGTTAATTCATTTGGTTCTAATGAATCAAGTTGTTATGAATTTTAAAAAATTAATTTCTAAATAGTATCAAAATTGACAGATATGAATTAAAAAATACTATTTAATTAAATGATATAATAGTCCTAAAAATATATTTTATGGAAAACTAATTTTTATAATGTTAAAAATGACCTTATTGATCTTCTTTTGGTTCTCTTGGAATTTTATAGTAACTATAGTAACCATATATTCTCAAAATTCAAGAATACTTGGTAAGACATAATCTTTTTAACAAGGGGTTAATGCTAAATAAGGTTAATTTTGTGACCAAAAAATGTCTAATGCCTATTTTTTGAAATATTTGCGACCAATAATAATCCTATATTATATATTTATCACATTATAACTATTATAATTTGAAAATAAATTTATAATAAAATAATATTTCAAGACATTTTTAAAATTACTATCCTCTGACTTATAAAAAGGCCACAACCTCTACCCACATACTCACACCTCTCACACCACTTGGATCTTTAAAATGAATCTCAAATAAGATCCAAAAATACCTCCCTTACACTAAAAATCTTTTCCTTGTTAATAAGGAAATTCAATGAATACTTTTGGGTAATATCAAAAGGAGTTACCTGATATAATGGAAATGTCTTCTCCCAAGATCATTTCATTTATTTTCCCCATCAAAACCCAAAAAAAACATTTATTAAATTATTTGAAAGCAAAACAAGTATAATAAATATAATAGGATGTTTTTTTCTAATTTTTTAAACTATAATTACACACACATCCATCTAATTGATATATAACATACTGTTTCTAAGTACTACAAACTACTTCTTCACAAAATGTTGATTGTTCAAATATCTCATACCACCTATCATGGGGGAAATTATGATGAATATATATTTATATAAGATATATATTATATTTATATTGTAACTATGTTTTTTGTAATTTTAATTTACAACATACAATATGCTTTTAAAAATGCGTAAATACAATAAATTCATTTGGGGACGTGAGGACTACCAACCCTTCAAAGTGATATAACTCATTAATTCAATAAATGGAATGTATAAATGGTGTTGTTAATTGAATTTTTTAAAAAATAAAACATATATATAATAATTAAATTATAATATTCCTATGAATATTTTATGATTCATATTTTCATTAATATGAAAAAGAAATGAAAGTAGCGTCCATGCATACGTACAACCTAACGTCTCTATGAACGGTGCATTGAATTTCATATCTCAAAATTTTGCAGACTTTTAAAAAATATATAATCTGGATATATATGATATATAAATCAGTACTGATAATATGGAGATAATGTAATTATAAAAACATGGATTATTTCCATCAAACCATGATCATTTTTTACTCGAATACCGAACATCTACAAAATGTCTAATATGAACATAGATAATTACCTAATTTATATAACATAGTAATAAGTGATATAAAATTAATAATTAAAATTAAAAAGGATTCATTGTGATTAGAAATTTACCTTGCTATATTATTCATGAAATTAATGAGAGAACAAGACAAGTGAGATTCATGGAAAGGGACTTCGTCTCAATCTCATTTCATTAAGGAATTTCATGATAATATAAACCTTTATTCTATTATAAGTTTTATGAAAATACACTATAAAATTTCATATTAATATTTTATGTATAATAATTTTATATATTAAATCATCGATATTAATATTTAAATGGTCTCTGTGGTATGGGACACCTTGAACACTTATAGATTTAATTAGAAAATATTTTTCATCCAAATATTAAATTACATATCTATTAATATTGCTATAAAAATAATAAAAATTAAATTTTATGAAAATATATATTTTCATTCATTGTTTTAAAAATAAATATTTTTATACAAATCATTTTACATTCATTACAAAACAACAAAAATAATTTTTTTTAACGTATACGGTGACAACAAATTCTCCGCCATCGTAACTATAATTCTATATTTGGCATCCTATATAAGTTTTAAGGTATTTTAAAATGAAAATAAATTCATTAGTCTATAATATGGGGGTCTTGTTATTGAAAATGGGTTATTAATGATAAAGGTATTTCTATATAGAAGTGTTTTCGAAATGGGATTAGAATAAGCTTTCAAAAATGGGGATTGTGATGAACTTGTTTTATTCATGAAATGGTACATAAGAATTACAAGAAATTGGTCAGCCCGATATAGATTAAATAAATTGTTGATCCCCATTATATCTCATGGGTGTGCCTGATATATCTTATAAGATGGTTTGAGCCCCATTATAGCTGACAGTTGATCCCAACACAGGTTATATGAAGGGTTGAGTCCCATAATATCTCACTAGTGACCCCAATATAGCTTATACGAATGTTGACCCCCATTATGGATAACTAATTTGGAATTCATCGATATTTTTATTCTAATTGGATGATGTTTTAAATTGTTTTATATATTATGAACTATGTCACCTAAATTAGTTTCAATTTATTGCTATTGGTTATAGGTTTTTTCATTGAGAAAAATGTATCAGTGTTATTCATGTGAAAATGTTTTGCTTCATCTACTCAAAGAACATTGAATGGGTTATCAAGATTTAACAATTGTAATTAGTATTGTTTATTTTTCCCCTTACTGGCCATCGAATTTTTTTTTTAATTTTTTCATAGGATATAAGGGATAATATAGTCAAGGTCGGAATCACGAAAATATTTTCATGATTAAACATGAAAAGAAAGCATGTTTTCTTTTAATAGTTTTTATCTTATCAAAGAAATAGACACTATCGGCAGTGTCCAATTTGAATTTCTATGGTTTTGTTATGTAATGGTTATGGCCTAATTTTCTAAATCTCTAAAACTGAAAATACCCTCAATCTGAATTCATTAATTAACTCAATATTATGGAATGATTACGGATGGGGCCTTATAGATTCATTTAGATATAACATCCAATTAGGATTAGTTGACATTGATGTTATATTAATTTGATTCATCAAGAAAATGGATCCTATAAATATACTCTTCAATAAAAAAATTTAATATACTAATAAGTCAATATCATTAAAATTACATGTTCTGTCATCAAGGTGAGAATATCTTACATTCATGGAAACATTGTACACTATTTAAATCTAATGTGTTACTTCACCAAAAATATGATTACTCATTTTTCACTTATATATATTCCATTATAAATATTCTTCAATTATGGAAATATTTTATTTATATAGAGTCATATATTATTCATTTCATTAAATAAGGTTTATGATAACATTTCACCTTTTAAAATTATTTTAAAAATTCCCCTATTGTTTATTGATTTATTCTGAAATTTCATCTCTTTCATAAAAAATATATTTGAATTAGATGTACATATATAAAATCAATTCTCCAAGAACATTATTCATATATCATTCAGATTGAGAGTATAAACAATCAACAATTTTGATTAATTATTCTTCCTCATCCACTCCATATATTTAACTAATTGCATTATAATTATCATTTTAAACTCAATTGAAATATATAATTGACCAATGTCTTCCTTAATTGAGATCTTTATCTATCAATTTTCCTCCCAAATATTTCAATTTTTTATTATCTTGGTAGAATCCATTATTTTCTCTTCAACAAGAGTGGAGATTAAATTTCCCACCGAAGGGGATTTAGAATCAACGTAAAATTTTCAATATATATAATCCCTTTTAATAGAACTGTTGATAAAAATATTTTCAAATTAATGTTATTCTTACATTCATATAACACATGAATAAAATATATGTATGGTTCATGGAAATTGAGAGGGATGTGGAAATGAATAATTGTACATTTTTTTAAAAAAAGATTTACATTGATTTAAATTATCCCATATTACTGTAGATACTCTTCACCAATTAGGTGGATTGGATTATTTGTCTACTCTTATAAATTATAATTGTTTTAAATGTATAAAAATTAGACAACAAAATAGGTTGACTATTTCATGGTTCATAAAAATAACTTATCCTTTCTATGATAAACATGTTGTTGTTTCATGGATTATCTTCTCAAAATAATCTATACTGATTAAAAATTCGTTGAAATAGAGTACAATGTTTTGTAAAGATGTTAACAGTCTTCCTGAGATAATGGTGTTCTTTATAGAGGATAGCCATGTATAAAAGTGAATTTTTTAAACTATCCCCACTAGTTAATCATAAGATACTCAAAAAACATTCTGAACAATATTTATCCACTATAATAGATAATTTTTTTGATAAATTATATTATCATTTCTCTAAACTATAGGTCATAGAAAACTCATGAATAAAAAATATAATATATATGTTACCATATAGTATTTAATTTGTGGAAGAAACATGTTCCAATCATAATAACATCATTTAGTAATAATGAAGTAAATAAACGTTAAATGAAATAAATTTTTTATTCTTCATCACTTATTCATGTGATTATATAGATTCTTTTTTTCCATCAATAATGTTTTTAACATCATATTTTTTTGTAAAAGAAGTGACAAAACTTCTACAACGATATTATAAGAAGGAAGGATCATTCCCATTGTCAGCTCAATATATATTCCTAAATTATCAAACACTATCAACTTATATGAAATCTATTATAATTATATTACTATATAATTTCTCAAATTAAACAAACTTAATATATGTTTTCCAATTCATTTGAATCCTTAATATTTAATTATGTTTTTTATATCCCAATTTATCTTGTTTTTATTAACATTTTTATGTAATGTAATTCATGAGATGCATGTAATCATTTTCTTCCCCATTTCTTCAATGTATCATGTGAATCATATAATCTATCCATATTTATGTGACATATTATATATATTCTCATGATCGTATTATGGATCACCATATTAGCAGAAGGGTTATTTTCAATACCCCTCATGAGAGACACATATTTTTCATGATTTTATCTCAATTACCTTCTCATGATCATTGGTTCTCTGTGTGTATAATATCATGTGATGAGATATTGGGATATCACTACCTCCTTTACATAATAATACATTGTTGATAATAATTTATCATCTTCAATCACACTTACCACACAAAAAACAAAATTCATTATAGGGGTATTGTTTGTGTGGTCTCCTCAACACATTCAAATAATTTAGATATTTTATGTACTTTCCTTAAAATGATAGAATTGTCTTTATGATGTTTTAATTTTTAAATCATTTAACATGACTGTGGTATTGAGGTATTTTTCCACAATACATAGGTTTTGTCCGTGAATCACTTTAAACAACATTGAGAGACTGGTTTTTTATACAAATGACTTCATGTAACAAGAGGTGTCTCTTGCTATCTCCTCAAATACTTTTTAATATATAGTGTCTATATGGTTCACACCAAATGCTTTTTAAGATAAATTTTTATCATGCAATCCTTCTTTTTGAGTTATTATGTTTTCTATTTAGTCGCATTTAGATGAGTGGATCATGTGAACATCTCTCCTTCACGTGAATAAATCCCACTATTGATATTTATTTTTGTTTTAACTATCTCTTTGTCTCTGTCTCTCATTATTTCAATGTTGTGGGAACAATATTCATTAGACTAATCTATTTTATTTATAGAGGATAGTTACTTTACTTTTCATTTCATTTAATGTACTTTTTCAACCACTCTCAAGGATTTGATTATCCTCTTTAATTGTTGAGTCTTTCACCTTCAACATATAGTGCAGATGAGATCACACGAGTTGTGGGAAAGATTCTTCAACCATTCTGGCCCACATTGTTTATCATGTGATGCCTTTATATACATCCTCCAAATAATATAGAAATAATTCAAATGATTGTATCTATAAAAGGTTTGATCTCTCTTGGTAATATGTCTTCATGAAATTTCAAGAAACTCTCTGGTTTCAACAATGAAGATAATATTTCTTGGAATTATTTCAACTTAAAATAATTTTTAATTTTTTACATCTATAACGAATGTTTTTATCATTAAATATTAATATTAACAATAATTAGAGTTACAAGGATAAATACAAAATATTTTCATCCAATTCCATTAGATGAATCCATAACAATTATATAGGAATCATCACCATTCATCCTTCCTGAATATATCTCATATCCTTTAAATTATTATATATTAATTATATATTATTTCATTATAAAGTTAATATTTTATCCTTATTATATATTTTTAACAAGTACAACCATACTCATCAATCATCCAAATGGTTTTTTCATATCTCACTCTTTACTTCTATGAGTCACATGAAAAGTTCAAAATATATTTCAATTATGTGGTGTATATCATTCAAATTAAATTACATATTATTAATATAATTAATACAATTGGTATTTACATAAAAAAATTTGGATTACACTTTCATGGGGTATATGGTTGAAATGTTGGAAAATGGTAAAGGATTTTTTCTAATTTTCCATCTTTGAGGAAGAAGTTATGTTGTGCATATATATTTTTTCTAGGAGTTGTATATACTAACATCTTGACATATGTATCTTGAATACCCTTATTCTAGAGATTTTTTTTGTTTCATTGAACGTTATTATTTCATGGGTGTTGCGATTCAAAGATACCATTTTCATAATATAATTATTTTAAAGTATCAACATTATAATTATTGGTAATTATTATACTTCCAAAGATGAAATATTATGATATATCTCTTAATAAAATAAATAATTTTCATCCCTTATTGTTATTTCATGATAATATATTTTTATCCTTCATTTTCATTTATCTATTTACTCATGATTTCTGAAATAATGTTTCTAATAATAATTATATTTCTAGGAAAAAATCAATTTTTCTTCACACACAATGTTATTAAAAATGTTTTAAAATATTTTATAGTAATATCCTATTTTTTACGTAAATTTATTTTTTAAAATTTTAAAACGTGTTTTAAGAAATTAATCAACATGTGGATTTCTAATCGATTCTCATTTGGATTCTACAAAAAATGTGAAATTTATATTTCTGTATGACATGAACAAAATTTCTTGATGTTAGACTTTATTATCATTGGATCATCCTTTATTATAATTTAATATTTTTTTCAATGAAAATTATTTTCAAAATGGATTAAAAAGTTCTTTTATTGTGTTAAAGAAATTTTCCTTAAAAATATTTTATATTATTTTTATAGGTTCAGTTATATGTCTTCTAATCTTCAAATAAAATTATTTTCTGAATATTTTATTGGTCATACATTTATTTTCAAAAAAACAATAATTAATCAAGAAAAGTCTCATTTAATCATCAACATTATTTTCCATCTATGATTAAATATTTATTTGTTATCTATGATTTACATGGGATACAACCCAATTATACAATTCTTTTCTTGATATGAATGGTTTTTATAAAAAATGTTTGTGAACCCCTTCATCTCTTTCCATGGTTATAACATGGTATAATTCTAATGAAACCTAATTATTTTTTAATTGGAAATCCTCTGATTAAATTTTTGAATGATTATGATATATGTCAATTTAACAGGTTACGATTTGGTGAAATGTTTATATAAATCCCAAGTCATTTCATGCTCTATAATACTATTTTTTTTATGATTTAATGGAATACATATGTACTATTTTCATTATATAATGGTGAAATGTTATAAATAAGGAAAATGGTTACATTACATACATGAATAGTGGTAACATTTTAAAAAAATATCAGTTTGAAATGTATCACCAACCAAATTATTAGTTAAGGAAATATATATTATGTGATATATAGGATTGGAATATGGATCAAACATGGTTAAGTGGGGGATTTGTCCAATATGATAGACCTGAGAGTGAAACATTATTGAAAAGTTGGTTTTCAATGTACGATCGCTCATCAATGAGGAAAGACCTTCCTGTAGGGATACTAGTGTGTCCCGCCCAAGGGTTTCACCCACTTATAATGACTGTACACTAGTGGTTTGCCTAATAATGATGTATGTACATGGTGAAGGACCCCAGGACACCCTGAGTGGGGAGGGGTGGATCAGGGTGACAACATTTTCTTTTAATGTGATTGATCTTGTTCCCATGTTGGTAGGAACTTGTTGAACCTGTATGATGAAAATGATCAGATAAAAAACATTCACATGCACAGAGAAGACACATCACTTTTTACTTGGTTCACCACTAAGGGCTATGTTTAAGGATCATAATCCGACAAGTTGTCGGTCATACCTAATTCCACTAATCTTCACTAACTATGGATTACAAAGGTTTGGGCATAGTCACTCTATCCCAGGCTCACTGCCTTTACATAGGTTTGGGGATAGCTCACTGCTTCCCTCGGGTCACTCCTGTTGACTCCCCCTGGCTCACTGCCCTTAGCTGATGTCCCACTCAGTTTATAGATGTGAAGGTCTCTTCATAATTCCTCAATGAAAGCATCCTCTGTTATATATAGATGCTCTATTGAAGTCCCAAAATCACTCGTTAACTGATCTTCAACATTTGTGCATCTCCAAGACAATCATCAAGCCTCAACAAACACCTGGCGCGCAACACCAAGAAGGCGCACAACTTTTAAGGACGGCACAAAAGTTATAACTGGAGTGAAGGTCCTCCTCCAACACTTGCGTGACTCGACCTCCTTCGAAATAAAACTTTCACGACTCAACTTCTTTTGAACCCAAATATATTTTGAAACCTAATGGAAACCCATCGCAAAACTTCAATTTGGCGCACAAGTATCCCCAAATCACATGCGCGACTACTGAACGGGCAGAAAACAACTGTTGCACTACTCCACCTTGTGCGACCCACCAACACATGTGCGACTTCAACACCTGCATGATGGGAGCTCTAAATTTCTTCAAGTCCAAAGTTCATGTGGAATGAGGAGGGGTGGTACCCTATTTATAGGCATCCGGATACCCTGCACAGTGGCGTGCATGTCTTCCCTTGGTGCGCAAGTCTCGGCGTGCAACCCTTCTATCCTCCTATGACACTTATGGGACTAACTTCCAATCTTGGACCCCCTATTTACTTTTCTATATTTTGTTGATCAAAACACAATGGTCAAACGTCACACAACATTCAAATCATCTACGGTACTAGCGCACAAGTCTTTTCATAGTGCGCATGTCATTGCACGACCGAGCCAATACTTGTACGACCATCATTCCTTTGCCATATTTTCATGTTCTCATTCTGAAAAACCTCAGGCACGCATGTTTCTATGCCTCCATGGCCTCGGCATGCAAGTCTCTTTTCCAAAAAAAACATTTCTCTATATTTCAAATTTTGAGGCCCATAAAATTGGAAAACACTGGGAAACTGTTCCATCTTTAATACTGTTGTATGGTTGAACTGTATGATCACCTTGCTGGTACACGTTCTGAACATCCACTGAGGATTGACAACAAACACAAACTATACTCCAAATCATGCATAGAAGACCATGGTTACAACAATATCCCCCTTTGGGTTTGTTGGAAATCAGAAAATAAATTCAATAGATATCCATCCATGCGCAATCCAAAAACGCAAGAATAAACTCATCCAACACTCTATGTCTACGTGAGAAATGCTCGGTGTAGAAACACGAGAGGACGCTTGACTTGGGTTCCCATGTGTTGGAATTCTCAATGACTCCCGATAAGCATTACATGACCAATGAATACCAATGTTTTCCTTCTCATTATTCTCATCACAGAAGCATTACTTTCCTGAATTTATTCATTTCTCCCCCATTGAAAATAAATCCAAAGCCCAGTAATTTGTTCAACGTTCAGATCAAACCATACTCCCCTTGGATAGTATCACCCCCATAAACCTGCATCATAGCCATAAACAGATAAAAAAAGTTGTCACATACGGGGAAAGGGGTATTGTGTAACCTCCTTATGCACTGGGAGGTGGCTGAACACCGAGGTTCAACCGATGCTTCTCAAACACAGTCGCAGACAGTGGCTTGGTCAGGATATCATCCAATTACTCATCATTTATCACATTATCCATTCTAATCACCCCTTGCTCAACTTTTTCTTTGATAAAGTGATACCGGATTTCAATATGTTTCGTACGAGAACGATGAACAAAATTCTTCGTAAGATCAATTGCGCTCTTGTTATCACTGTAAATTACCATTGGTTTCTTTACCTCATCACCAATATATGTTAATTGTTGCTTCATCCATAGCAGTTGAGTGCATTCCGTTGTGGCAGAGATATACTCAGCTTCAGTAGTACTAAGATAAGTACTTTCTTGTTTCCAGCTCATCCAGCCAACACATTTCTTCCCAATATAGAAAGCTCCACCACTAGTGGATTTTCCGTCTACTATATCACCAGCCCAGTCAGCATCAGAAAATGCTGATAATTCACTATCCCTGCCTGTAGAAAAAAATAACCCGAAGTTATGTGTACCTTGAATATACCTCATGATTATTTTTACTACTGCCATATGGTCATCCTTTTGATTACTCTGAAAGCGGGATGCAAGGCATGTGGCAAAGACAATATCTGGCCGTGTCTCTATCAGGTATAGTAGGCTAACAATGATCCTCCTGTACATGGTGGGATCAACAATGTCCCCATCCTCATGCTTTCCATGTTTAGTTCTAACTGCAATCAGAGTTGACTTTGGAATTGAGTCTTTCATGTTAAACTTCTTCAGTAGCTCTCTTGTATATTTTTCCTGAGAAACGAAAGTGTATTCCTTCTTTTGAATCACCTGCATCCCAATGAAATATTTGAGCTCCCCAATCACAGACATTTCAAATTCTGATTTCATGTGGCTGGAAAATTCGTCAGCTGATTTCTGCCTACTGCCACCAAATATGATATCATCAACGCAGACTAGAACCATGAATTGATATTTTGGAGAATTATTCACATAGAGATTGTGATCAACTCCTCCTAGTTTGAATTCAAGCTTCTTGAGATATGAATTCATACACGAGTACCCCGCCCGTGGTGCCTACTTCAAACCATATAGAGATTTATTCAGTTTGCAGACCTTTATTTCATCAGTACCCAAAACAATGCCCACTGGTTGTTCAATGTGGAATTCTTCTTCGAGTACACCATTCATGAATGATGTCTTGACATACATTTGATATAAATTATATCCTCTTTAGATTTCCATTTCATGGAAAATCCAGATTGACTCCAGTCTATCCACTGGAGAAAAGGTTTCTTTAACATCAATTCCTTCAATTTGGGAGTATCTACTACATACCAGTCGTTCCTAGTTTCTGATGACACTTCCATGCTCATCAAACTTATTTTTGAAGATCCATTTGGTAATAATCACATTGTGACCTTTGGGTCTCTGGACAAGATCCCATGTCTGATTCTTTTCAATCTGATCTAATTCCAAATTCATGGATTTCACCCATGATTCCTCATTTACAGCTTCTTAGAATGAGATTGGCTCTACAACTGATAGAAATGAAGATTGTGTGTTATTCCTCATCCCTCTCTTTTGAGTGGGTGTACTCATGTCCCCAATTATGTTGGATGGATCAATATCAGCTCATCGATTTCTCTTTCAAGGTTCAGTAGCATTCTCTTCAGCCACAGTTTCTTCTTTGGATTCTTCTTCTGAGTCAACATCATGATGTGACTTCTGAGTGTTTTGAACAACTTCCTCTATTTATGTATTTGTATTTTCTTCATGTTCGTGTTCTTCATGACTTTCTATCACATCTGCATATGAATTCCTTGAAAAATTTGTGATTTTCTCTTCAATTATCATAACATCACTGCTTTCCAAAATCCTTCCTAAATGTTTGTTGAAACATTTGTAGGATTTGTTATTCATTGAGTAACCAAGGAAAATTCCATTATCTGCATTGTCGCCATATTTCACTTGATTTCCTTCTTTGTTCCTGATGAAACATTTACTTCCAAATAAACGAAAGTACTTTAAATAAGACTTCTGTCCATACCACAATTCATATGGTTTCTTCATCTCACCCATATAAAGACTTGTTCGATTTTGAATGTACACTACAGCTTGAACAACCTCTTTCCAGTAATGTCGTGGAATACGACTCTCAATCATCATAGTTCATGCCCTATTGTTAACCCATCGATTCCTTCATTCAAAAACTCCATTTTTTTGTGGAGTTCTCATAGCAGCTACCTTATGATGTATCCCATGCTTCTCCAGATAATTTTCAAATTCAATGGACGTGTATTCTCCTCCATTGTTAGATCGCAACACTTTAATTTTTCATCCAGTATCATTCTCGGTGATTCGCCGATATGTTTTCATGCAGTCAAGGACTTTTCTTTTCCTGTGAATGACCATCACACATGACCTTCTAATGTAATCATCTATGAAAAAGACAAAGTACCTTTCTCCACGAGTTCTGGAAACATTTATTGGCCAACATACATCTGTATGAATCAGATCAAGAAGGTGAGATGCCCTTTTATTCTATGGCTGATATGAACTACAGACCAGCTTCCCATGAATACAAGCATCATAATATTTTTCATGCTCACGCTTCAGGTTGGAAATGTCCATGACAATTCTCAATTTTAATATTTTCTCCATGTCTTGTTGATTGATGTGCCCTAGTCTCCGATGTCCAAAACTTTTTCTTCATCAAAAGTCATGTAACATACATTTTCATCACTATCAACTTGATACAAGTTTCCTTATGTTTTGAATCCCTTCATAAGTGAATTGCATGTATTTCCCTTGATAGTGCAACCATTTTGATTAAAAGTAACTATAAGTCCTGAGTCACAGAGTTGACTCACACTGAAGAGATTATGATGTAGGCCATCTAGGTAAATTGTAATGCCCCGACCCCAATTACTCAGAGTCGGTGCATTATTACATAACATTGGCATGATCACAAGAAAAATCAAGTCTCGAAAGACCGATTAGTTTAGTATCCTTGGAAACACTAGATATATTCATAAAGTTTTAAATTACATCATAAAATGAAAACTACAACAATATAGTCTCTATAGTATACACTCTTATCCCCTCACACTATCCATGCAGGTCACTCATAAATTACTTCTTCACATCCTTGGAAAAATAAAACATAGAAAAGGGGTGATCTCAAATGCCCAATAAGGATAAAAATATAGGAAAAAACTTTCATAAATAATAATAAACATTTAAGGAAATGTATAACTAAAACAAAATCCTTTTAAACATGAACATAAACATAGTATATAAAAAATATAATGAAATAATGCCATTTACTTATTCACATGAATATTGTACTAATCAAATAATCACATTCCATATCAATAACCACTTTCATAATGATAGAATTCATAATTCCAGACTATCATAACTACATTGCCAAGGCCTTTTGCCAAGACTAAAAATAAGATTTTTCCAAGGCCTTATGAAAAGACACTAGTTTGTCTCATGAGACCTGCCGATGCATCGAGGAGCTATAGCGGGCTCCACCCGTCACATAATAAGTCAAATGCATTCCTCATATGAACATGTTTAAACATAACATAAACATTCGTATTAAAACTAGCATACGAAATGTAAATACATTCTCCATAAACCATGAATGGTATAAAAATAACACATCCATAGTCAAAAAAATCAAAAAACATTCAATACAATATGGAAGTTTTGTATCATAATAAATCAACTTCAAATAAGCTTAAAATCCATCAAAGGATGTTGACATAGATGAAATCAAAACTATTTGAAGGAAATATCCCTTGTTGAAATCATTTAAAATTAACATAATTATAAAATAAAATATTTACTTTAAAAATTTTCTTATAATATTGTAAGGGAAGCTTTGATGATTTTCTAACGGCGGAAAATAGCCGCACCCACCATATAAGTTAAAAAACATTCTTACCTTAATTCTGTTGAAAAGGTTAAAAAGGACCTTGTTTGGAAAACGACGAAAAGATTTCTTTATAAACCACTTATAAAAGTTAACAAGGGTATAAATTGCTTTAACCCATATTCTATTAAATAGTAAAAATGTTTTCAAATACATTTTTAAGAAACATGGATGTGGATGATAAAGAAGTCTCAGTAGATTATTACGTATAAACAACCTCGGATAATGAAGAGATTGAGAAGTAAACCCTTACCTTGTAATTTTTCATTGTTGGGTGTAGGTTATCCTCATGTATAATGGTGAAATAATTTTTATTAAACTATAAAATAATTATATACATTAATATGATATCATGTATGATCTTTTAACATTTCTTTGTTAATAATATCTTAGAATGATCATCGTTTCGGGTGTTAAATTACTCGTTTTCTTTTATATGTATTGTTACGTTAGCTATGTTTGTCATGAATAGGTTGTATCTTAATCATATCCATAATGATATCAAGTCATTAGATACTATTATTAATCATCAAATGAGAAATAGACTTGAATGGATACGATGGAGAATAAATCTCATCGCGTTCGTGGAGACGGTAGTCTGTACGTACGCACGAGAGACAATATCATTTTTTTGATATTAAAATAATATATAAATGGATGGTATATCATATATACAGAATCATTATCATGTTATATTTATTACTTACAATAATTAAACATCATTATTATTCACATCCAAATAATAATTTATTTAATAACAATTACACCACGACGTGGAGACGGTAAGCCATACGTACGCACGTATGGTGACATGTTATTCAAAGGATGGATAGAATACTGAATATGGTTGTAACATATTTATAATAATATTAATGTATATATTAGATACTAGATTAATTATTTTAGAATGGTAATAACAAAGAAATAAGAAGTTGAAGATGAAATGAATTTGATAATGGTTGGTGAAAACATTACCTCTTTTTCGGGTTCTTCCTTTTGATTTGATCAAAAGGGATCCTTAGGCTAGTTTTATGATCAAACTAATGCCTCTAGGTTGTATTGAGGTAAGTTGAGAGAGTAATTTGGTAGGTTTTGTCTGAACAAAAAGGCTTTGATGATGTGAATTAATGAGAAGGGGGGGTGCCCTTTTATAAGAGGGGTGAGGGGAACCTTTGGAAAAGCTAGAAATATTATTTTATAATAAATTCATATTCGGTTTCTAATGGCTCCAAAGTGGATTATTTAAATTTTAAGGTATGGATGGGTCGAAAACCACGCAACCAATAGAATTTCGACCTGTTTGGGTCATTATATTAAACTTATATTTTAGTTTTAACTCTTAGTTAATTAGTTTGACACTTACCATGTCACTTTGTATTTTTATATTATATAGTATATATACTTTTTATATACCTACAAGCGAACCCCATGTGGTCCAATAATAATACACCTATCCTAATATAAGTCTCTTGGCAGAACATTAGATTTTTATGAATTTAATATCAATTAATAATATAATATTTTTGTTAAAAACTCTTTTATGTCAATTTTGACATTATTCAATAATGGATTTTTTTAAAAATCATAACATAATTATTACCACGAAAAAAGTTAATTATATCGATCCTAACATGTCATAGTATTCTAGAAAATTAGTGTAATTTATAAAAAGTCTCAAATTACATTTATTTGGGTATTTATAATATCAATAATTCCAATTTTTCATTAATTTAGTAATTACTCCAACACCATTGTGTCATAAATAAATTAAATTATATAATGTCTAAAAATTATAAATAAAACATATTTATGTATGAAATATTTTTATCCATCTAATGAATATTTATAGTCTAAAATACAACATATATAACCCTATGTAAAAGTTGTTTTTCTAAAAGATATATGATTCTGTCATTTTTGTATTCATTTTAACTTAATTAAAAGAAAGTGTCCCTCTCACTTACAAGTGGCTCCATGGGGTCCCAAAATCAACCCAATGATGACCATGGTCGGACAAGTATCAACCAATAAGGATAAGACACATTTTAGTGTAATTTTTTATTATGATAATATTATTTCCTAACCGTTATTTACCGGATTTACCCTTTAACCATGGTAAATAAAATATTTACCGAGATAATTATTCAAAATGTCTAAAAATAAACATTACCTATGTACACAATTTGAACATCCTGATTCCAAATATGGAATCCATTTTTTCAAATTCAAAATACAGAAGTCGAAGAAATTAATTTAAAATTAATTTCCGTTGTTAAAACAAAAAACGTGTTTTTAAGAGATAATAATTATCAAAAGATTGACACTTTTTTATGTCCGTTTTATTGTAAAATTATGTAAAATGATGAAAATTATTTTAAATGGTAAAAATATATTCTAAATATAATTTAAAACCACTCATATTCATAATTTATCAATATAAATTATTTCAATTAAAAAAATTTGTTTTTAATTAAAATGTTGTAATTTTCACTATTCATCAAAATATAAATGTTATCTGAAAAGTTCCAAAATTTCACCCTGGGATAAATTCGATATTCCGAATCCAAAAGTGAAGTTCACTTTGAGAGATAAAATTTATAAAATTTCAAAAAGTATGTATTACTATTCATAACTGTTAGTTTGATTGGTCGTGGTGTGTTAGAACTCGATGTTGCGTACAACACACGCTATCACATTATTCAAAGAGAAGTGTACCGTAGATGCTTGGGGTGTTACATTCTCCTCTCCTTCAAATAATTTCATCTTCAAAATTTCTATAATACTACTGCATGAAAAGTCATGGGTGGTTCGTCATCATACATTTCTCGGGATCCCACGTTTCCTCTTCCATTTTATGGTTTTTCCACAAAACTTCTACCAGACGCGTCGTCCGGTTTCTCAGTACTCGTTCTCTCATATCAAGAATCCTGATGGGCTCTTCGTAATAAGACAGATTGGGTTCCAGTTCTAATTCATCATAGGTGAGTTCATGCGTTGGGTCAGGCATGTATTTCCTCAATAGAGCTACGTGGAACACATCATGAACTTTGGAGAGACATGGCGGCATTGCCAATCGGTAAGCTACAACCCCAATTCGTTCTAGAATTTCGAAATGTCCGATGTACCTGGGACTCAATTTACCTTTCTTACCAAAACGTATGACTCCCTCCCATGGAGATACCTTCAGGAAAACATGATCACCGACTTGAAATTCCAAATCCTTCCTTTGATTATCGACATAGATCTTCTTCTTACTTTGATCTGCTTTGATGTGATTTAGGATTACCTTCACCTTCTCCATCATTTCCTCCACCAGTTTTGGACCTATAAGTTTTCTTTCACCATCTTTTTCCCAATAGGTTGGTGTGCGGCATCTCTTTCTGTATAAAACTTCATATGGTGCCATCTGAATACTCGAATGGAAGCTATTGTTATAGGGAAATTATACCAGAGGTAAATATTGATCCCACTTTCCCTGAAAGTCAAGTGAGCAGGATATCAACATGTCTTCTAAAGTTTGAATAGTTTGTTCTGATTGTCTATTTGTTTGAGGGTGGTAGGAAGTGCTCAAATGAAGTTCAGTATCCAAGGCTTTCTGAAGACTTTTCCATAATCTCTATGTAAAACGAGGATCACGATCAGAAACAATCGATATGGGTACTCCATGAAGTCTCACAAATTCATCAGTATATAGTCTTTCTAGACGTTACAGTGGTAGATCTTCACTTATAGCAAGAAAATGTGCAGACTTGGTAAGACGATCAACAATAAACTATATTCCATCGTTCCTTCTAGGATTCTTTGGTAGTCCCATGACAAAGTCCATCATGATATTATCCCATTTCCACTCAGGTATGGGAAGAGGTTGCAATACTCCACCAGGTTATTGCCTTCCAGCTTTCACTTATTGACAAACCATACATCATGACACAAAATCGGCAATCTCCGTCTTCATGTTGTCCAACAAAAAATTTTCCTTCAAATAATTATACATTTTGGTGATCCCATGGTGTATAGAGAAATTGGAACTATGAGAATCATCCAAGAAATTCCCTTTTTTGATTAGGTATATCGGGAAAACAATGTATCATCCCAAATTTTAAAATTCCATCTTCATACAAAAAGTCTCTCAGTCTCCCAACATTCACAACTTTAATCTTCTTTTGAAATTCTTCATCATCGGTCTGAGAAATCTTAATCCTTTGTAGTAAAGATGGTTTGGTAACCATTTTAAGAAGCATTGATGTTTCACCTTCCTTGGTTATTCTCATGTCCATCTTCACTAGATCCATGAAAATTGGATCCCTTTCAATTCTCATATTGTTCAAAACTCCATGATCTTTTCAGCTCAAAGCATCTTCCACCATATTTTCCTTCCCTGAGTGGTAGTGTATCGTACAATAATAATCCTCGAGTAATTCAAGCCACCTTCTTTTCTTCATGTTCAGTCCTTTTTGTGAGAAAATATACTTCAAACTCTTGTGATCGGTATAAATCTCACATTTCCACCTTAGAGGTAGTGCCTACATATCTTCAAAGAAAAGATCACATCTGCTAACTCACTATCATTAGTAGGATAGTTTTGTTCATGAATTTTCAACTATCGTGATGCATTGGCAATAACCCTATCATTCTGCATAAGGACACAACCAAGACCTTTATTCAATGCATCACAATAAATAATGAACCCATCATTCCCCAATGGTAGAGTCAATATAGGAGCATTGACTAATATTCTCTTTAGTTATTCAAAAAATTCTTCACAGTCTTCTGTCCAAAAAAATTTAACCCCTTTATGTGTGAGATTCGTTAATGGGTTAGCCAACCAGGAAAAATTTTTGGATGAAACGTCAATAATAACCTGCCAAACCAATAAAACTGCGTACCTTAGTTATACTCATAGGTGATGGACATTCCTGGATTGCCTTGGTCTTAGAAGGATCAATAGTGATTCCATTTGTAGAGACAATATGGCCAAGAAAAGAAATCTCCTGAACCAAGAATTCACACTTGCTAAACATCCCATATAATTCATGTCTTCTCAGAGTCTTCAGGATAAGGCGCAAGTGATTTTCATTATCTTCATAGCTATTGTAGAATACAAAGATATAATCAATAAATACCACCACAAATTCATCGAGATATTTCTTGAAAACTCTATTCATCAGATCAATGAATATAGAGGGTTCATTAGTCAATCCAAAAGGCATTACTGTAAAATCGTAATGACCTTACCTGGTTCTAAATGCTGTATTCAGAATATCTTCCTTCTTCCACTAGTGCAGAAAACGTTTTTTACGTCGGTTATTTTTTATTATTTACGTCGGTTTTTAGGCGACGTTAATACGGACGACGTTATAAATAACGTTTTTTACGTCAGTTATTTAAAACCGACGTAATATCCCTAACATCACGGTGGTTATCACGTCGGTTCATATAATAACCGACGTGATAAATATGCGCGGGGGGCTTTATCACGTCGGTTATTACCTAAACCGACGTGATAAAACGCCTGGGATATCGTTTATCACGTCGGTTATGTCATAACCGACGTGATAAACCCTTCCCCTGGCCTATTATAACGTCGGTTATTTAGGAAACCGACGTGATAAAAAGGCCTGGGAAACATTTTAGCACGTCGGTTATTCAATAACCGACGTGGTAAATCGATTCCCAGGCCTTTTATCACGTCGGTTATATTAAGAACCGACGTGATAAAATCCCCGGGAACGGTTTATCACGTCGGTTCTAGAAAAAACCGACGTGAAAGAAATTATTTTTTTTTAAATAATTGCACTGCTCTCACCAAAAAGCAACCAGAAACCAAACAAAAATAGCCATGCCAGCCCTCCCCCAAGCCCCAACTGAACCCCACCCTCATCTATACCCACCTAACAACCTGGCCAGCCCTCCCCCACCACAACCCTTGGACACCCCTCCCATATCCCTTGGACAACCTCCACCCCTTGGACACCCCCCCCACCCTCATTTACACCCCCAAGACCCCTAGTACAGCCTCAAACACCCATTGGACACCCCCCCACACCTTGACAGCCCTCCCAGACCCCTTGGACACCCCCCCTCATTTACACCCAACCTGCCCCTTGGACACCCCCCACCCCTTCGACAGCCCCCCCACCCTCATTTACACCCCCCGAACACTAGGACAGCCCCAAACACCCCTTGGACACCCCTCCCATATCGCTTGGACACCCCCCCCCCCACCCCTTGGACACCCCCCACCCCTTGGACAGCCCCCACCCCTTGGACACCCCCCCCCCGACCCCTTGGAAACCCCCCTACCCCTTGGAAACCCCCCATCCCCTTGGACAGCCCCAAACACCCCTTGGACACCCCTCCTATATCCCTTGGACACCCCCCACCACTTGGTCACCCCCCACCCCTTGGACAGCCCCCCCCCCCACCCTCATTTACACCCAACCGACTCCTTGGACAGCCCCAAACACACCTTGGACACCCCTCCCATATCCCTTGGACACCCCCCGCCCCTTGGACACCCCCCACCCTCATTTACACCCCCCCGACCCCTAGGACAGCCCCAAACACACCTTGGACACCCCTCCCATATCCCTTGGACACCCCCCAAACACCCACCCACCCCCTTGGAACCTCTCCCCCCATACCAAAATCCAGACCAGAAAAACCATCAACAGTAGACCAAAACAAGAAGTAGAGAAAAATTAAACATTCACTTATATAACATTCAAAACTTACAATGTAAACTTCAAAAAAAACTAAATCCAACCTAAACGACTACGAAATACACAATTACATTGACAATATTCAAAATTACATTTTACATTACAAACAACTAAAAGTCAATCAAACCTGTAAAATAATTTGACCACTCCACTTGTAAATGTTTGATATCTTCAGCAGTAAAGGGTTGAGGGTCATCAAAAAGATACAAAGGAAAAGGATAGTAGTCAACGTGTATAATGAATAAATCAAATTGAAATATTATTAGAAAAAGGAAATCTTACCAGGTCAAAACTCAGAACTGTCCCAGTTGTTATTATTTCATACATAAATCTTAACATGTAATATCCGCATTCGATGATGCCTTGTTGCTCATGACATTTCTGTTTGAATGAGTGTAAATTCAATATATTATTTTTATGTAATAAATCAAAATGTACAAATTATAAATGGATATTTACCTTCGCATGTACATATTTGATCTTGTAATTCCTTTTCTTTGCGCTTTTTCGAAAGTGGACCCATGCCCTGTTAGAAAATAATACGAATGGGGTAAATTTAAAATTCATTATAATATATAAAACTATTGTGAAATTGAAACTTACGTTTCCAATATATTCTTAAAACATTCTCGCACATCATCATGGAGAGAGCATATCCAATAAAGTGTTTTCTCCCTAGGGCAAAAAACCCCTAACATCCAATGATCCCTGAGAAAAGGAAATTTAACGTTAGTGTTTTTTTATGTTAAAAGATAATTAACTCTTTGAGAGGGATGTGTTTCATACCTCTCACAAAAAGGCATCATCCAACACTGTGTGATTACATTCTTTTCAAATCTATCAGCAATATAAAGCATTCTTTGTTCCTCATCCAATGCACATGCTTCAGGGGAAATCAATTGTGGGTCCACGAATCCATATACATCTGTCAGCTCATTCCTCTCACAAATTTTATACATATACCTAATACAAAGCAGACATAAGTATACATTTTTAATAAATATAACGCAAGGAAAAGGAGTTAAGACTTACATGATAAAAATTTGCACCACGTTGATGCCCAACTTATCTCCAGTGACAAACTCCATGATATCAGTTTTCATAATCCCCACACATAGTTCACGTCCACAGACATGAGCTTCCATTGTAAAGTCATAATGATCCGCCAACAAATTTGAATATCTTGACAATTTTTCAAGACTGCTAGTATCTGCATCTGATGTCATAGCTATCTGTCTTTGTTGTTGTCTATACAGTATTTCTTTACCTTTGAAGTATTCCTGTAAAAATAAATTGAAAAATATATTAGTTTTCAAATGATAAAACATTAATAAAAATATAAAATAAAAGATATAACATCCATACCTCTATGGTAATGAGTCGAAGAAGTCTGGATGGCCAAAGTAAAAAATGGCCGATACTATGTCCAACTGTCGTCACCTCATCTGTAGGTAATGGTATCCGAGCTGATCTATCTATAATATCCTGTACAGTGACCCTCTGATTCTCTACCTCTAACTGTTGATGATGAACTGTATCTCCTATACAATATACCATCCCATATGCAACTATATGATGTTGAGGATCATCAACATACAACTCACAATAAGTAGGTAGCTGCGGCGGAGGAGGAGGATCAAAAATGGGGTCCGCAGGCTGAGGTGGGGGAGTGGGAGCTACTGGGAGAGGTGGAGTGGGAGCTGCACCCTGAAATTGTCTTTGCAAGTCTGCAAACATTAACTGCACCGATGCTCTAATATTGTCCTCCATTGTCGCATTAATATTATGGACTTCAGCCTCCAACGATTCTATTTTTTTTTATAAACTCCTTCAACGTTAGAAGTTGAGGAACGTGGCAACACTTTTCTTACCGATACACCTGCCGGATATCCTCTTACACGGCCAGGATGTTCGGGCTTTCCCAATGCCACAGATAAAATATCTTCCCTCCCAGATGGTGTAAATGTCCCCTGTGAACTCTGCTCCTCAAGAGAGTCCTGTAATAAGTAATTGAACTTTTCTATAATGATTGGAAATATATGACAAAAATAGTAAACATAAATAAATAAAATAGATATCTTACAATCCTCTCAACTACGAGTCTTGATTCTTCCTCTCTGTCTGAACCACCGGCCGGCCGCTGGCTCAACACCGGCCGGCCGCTGGTGATCCAGACAGAGAGGCTCGGTCTCTGTCTGGACCACCGGCCGGCCGCTGGCTCAGCACCGGCCGGCCGGTGGACCAGACAGAGAGCCTTCCTCTCTGTCTGAACCACCGGCCGGCCGCTGGCTCAACACCGGCCGGCCGCTGGTGATCCAGACAGAGAGGAAGGCTCTGTCTGGTCCCCCGGCCGGCCGGTGGTGAGCCAGCGGCCGGCCGGTGGTTCAGACAGAGAGGACCGGTTGCCGGTGCGCCCAGGACTTCTCTTCTTTACGGTTTTTATTGTTTTATCGTTTTGGTTTGATACATATTTTAATAAGTAAAAAATTTACAGTATCTAACATTATATGAAAAAACTAAATGTAAACAAGAAATAAACTTGTGTTACCTGTAATTTTAGGAATGTACAGTTGGATTGTTTTCCCAAATTCCTTCGTCGTGATCGTTCCTTATGGCACAAACCATGTCTTTAACATACTCATCATTATGTTCTGTTAATCTTTCCATGGATGTAGGGATCTCACATAAATCAGCATCTTCATCAAATTCATCCTCACCAACATATTGGTTTTTCCCTTGTAAAACAACAGCCCACTGCATATCTGATTGATCTACTACATAGAAAATTTGTTTGGCATGTGTTGCCATTATAAAAGAATCAGCTATGTCTTCCAATCTATTCAGATTAACAAGTGTCATTCCAAATTCATCGTGTCTGACACTGTTGTTACCGATAAACCATTTACAGTTAAAAATGGGAACTTTAATTTTAAAGTAATCAGCCTCCCATATGTCTTCAATCACTCCATAATATGCACTTGATGCCGAAATTGGGTTTCTGTCCTTAGCACTCGAAAAATGCATTGCTTCTGCAAACACCAATACACCACTATTCTGAACTGCACTTCTGTTGTCCTGAGCTTTCGTATGAAATGTATAGCCATTAATGTCATAAGCGGACCATGTTATCACATTTAAAGATGGACCACCCACTATCCCTTTTAATGTCTCTGATACATCTGATCTACCAAGAAAGGTCTTTTTAAACCATGGCAAAAAAGTTTTGTTGTGCTCATTCAAAATCCACATTTCTTTCTTCTTTGGATGACATTGTTTCCACTCATTAATATGCAATGTGATATACGGTTGAACATCAGCTATGTTATTCAAGATGTATGATTCTAACTTCTTCATATGTTCAGCTGACAGTGATTTGACTTTCAAGCCACGAATCCCCTTTCCCTCATTATTAACCCGTTCATGGCGAGATGGAGGCAAACCTATATGTTGCGCCGTAGCCAAGTAACTCGTACAAAACTCTGCTACCTCCTCAGAAATATACTTTTCAATAATGGAGGCTTCAGGTCGATATGGATTTTTAACATATCCCTTTAATATTTTCATATACCTTTCAAAAGGATACATCCAACGAAGATATACAGGTCCACAAAGCCTTATTTCTCGAACCAGATGAATCAGTAAATGCACCATCATATCAAAAAAAGTTGGAGGAAAATACATTTCCAAATGACAAAGTATAATAATTGCATCCTTTTCCAAAATGTTCAAAGCATTCACATCAATCGCCTTGTTGCAAATTGAATTGAAAAAATAACACAACCTCATTATAGTCTTTCTAACACGGATGGGCAATATTCCACGCAGTGCAACTGGTAGAATTTGTTGCATCATGACATGACAATCATGTGATTTCATACCTATCAACTTCAAGTCTTTCAATGAGACAAAATTTTTTACATTTGAAGAATAACCTTGAGTCACTTTGATATCATGAAGACACTGACAGAAGCTACTTTTCTCCCTCTTCGATAATGTATGACAAGCCAGGGGAAGAAATGTTCATCTTCCTTTAGGAGTGGGAGCTAACTCCAAACGTATTCCCATTGACAGTAGGTCTAACCTTGCATTCAACCCATCTTTTGTCTTTCCTTTAATATCTAGCAATGTTCCGATCAAAGAATCACAGATATTCTTCTCCATGTGCATGACATCAATATTATGTTTGACTTCATGATACCTCCAATATGGTAGCTCAAAAAATATTGACCTTTTCTTCCAAATATGTCTATCATTACCAGATTTCTGTGTCTTTCCCAATGTCACATCAAGGGTTTTCACCCTCTCAAAATACAATTCTAGGGATAAAGGTTGAGGAGCAGTATCAAATTCTTGTGAGCCATTGAATGCCTTTTTTAGTCTTCTATAAGGGTGATCCATAGGCAAAAACTTTCGATGACCCATGTACACTGTTTTCCTCCCATGATGCAATTGACAATATGACGTCTGTTGTTCGCAAATTGGACATGCTTTATGCCCTTTAACACTGTATCCAGACAAATTTCCATATGCTGGGAAGTCATTTATAGTGAATAGAAGCACTGCATGCAGTTGAAAATATTCCATTTTATAAGAATCATACACCCTAATACCATCAGCCCATAAAAGTTTCAAATCATCAATCAGCGGTGACAAGTATACATCAATATCATTGCCGGGTTGCTTTGGACCAGAGATCATGATACTCAACATGACATATTTGCGCTTCATACAAACTTCAGGAGAGAGGTTGTAAATTACCAATAAAACAGGCCATGAACTATGTATGCTACTGAGGGTTCGGTATGGATTCATTCCATCTGTGCACAAGCCTAGTCTCAGATTTCTAATTTCATTTCCAAATGTAGGGTACTGGGCATCAATTTTCTTCCATTGTGGACAATCAGCTGGATGACGTATTTTTCCATCACATACCCGCTCATCAGCATGCCATCTTAACCTTTTTGCATCATGTGAATTAGCAAATAAACGTTTGAAATGAGGAATTATAGAAAGATACCAAAATACCTTTGAAGGGAGCTTTGTAATCTCTACATCAGCTTGTGATTTTTCTTTCACCTTATACCGTGATGTCCCACATTTGGGACACTCTTTCAGAAATTCATATTCCTTCCTATATATAATGCAGTCATTCGGACATGCATGTATTTTCCTGTATCCCAATCCCATCGGGCATAATATTTTTTTGGCCTTATAATGTGAATCTGGAAGATCGTTATCTTTTGGAAGAATGTCTTTCATCAATTGTAGCAGCTCTGTAAAACTTCTGTCACTCCATCCATGTTTCTCCTTCAGGTTAATCAATCTTAACACCGCCGACAAAACCGTAAAATCTGTACAACCAGGATATAATGGTTTTTCGGCATCACCATATAGACGTGCAACTCTCGGTTCTATCTCAATTTGTTCTGCTACAATATCGCGAATCATTTCTTCAATTCCATCGGAGTTACCATCTTGCGATTCATTATCATCAGTGACATTCTGTCCAGTTTCGCCATGCCAAATCCAAGGGTTGTAACTCGGATTGAAACCATGACAAATCAGATGATCTTTTATCTCTCTACTTTTCAACTTCTTCATATTCAGACAATTCAGGCATGGACAGAAAAAAATGTCACTACTTGGAACATTTCGTTTAGCAAATTCCAAAAAGGCATCAACACCTTCCTCATATTCATTGCTCATTCGATGTGCCGTAATCCAACTTCGACTCATTATTACCTATAACAAATAGAAAAAATATATATATTTTTTAGATAAGACAAATATATGTTTATATGAAAAAAATCATAATTTGAATATAACAATTTTGAAATATAAAACAAATCGATGTGTAAACCCCCCTGGACACCCCCCGACCCCTCTGGACAGCCCCCCACCCCTCCTGGACACAACCCCCCACCCCCGACCTGCTTGGACACCCCCCTGGACACCCCCCAACCCTCTGGACAGCCCCCCCACCCCTCCTAAACACCACCACCCACCCCCTACCCCCTTGGACACCCCCCTGGACACCCTCCAACACCCACCCACGCCCTTGGACAACCCCCCACACCCACCCACCCCCTTGTAAACCCCCCTGGACACCCCCGACCCCTCTGGACAGCCCCCCGCCCCTCCTGGACACCACCCCCTACCCCCTTGGACACCCCCCTGGACATCCCCCAACCCTCTGGACAGCCCCCCCACCCACCCGGACAACCCCAAATACCCTCTGGAGAGGCCGCCACCCACGTGGACAGCCCCCCACACCCATCCACCCCCTTGGACACCCCCCTGGACACCCCACCGACCCCTCTGGACAGGCCACCACCCCCTTGGACAGCCCCCCACACCCACCCATCCCCTTGGACACCACCCTGGACACCCCCTGACCCCTCTGGACAGCCCCCGACCCCTCTAGAAAGCACCCCCACCCCTCCTGGACACAACCCCCACCCCCGACCTGCTTGGACACCCCCCTGGACACCCCCCAACCCTCTGGACAGCCCCCCCCACCCCTCCTGGACACCACCCCCCACCCCCTACCCCCTTGGACACCCCCCTGGACACCCCCCAACACCCACCCACACCCTTGGACAGCCCCCCACACCCACCCACCCCCTTGTAAACCCCCCTGGACACCCCCGACCCCTCTGGACAACCCCCCGCCCCTCCTGGACACCACCCCCCACCCCCTACCCCCTTGGACACCCCCCTGGACATCCCCCAACCCTCTGGACAGCCCCCCCACCCACCCGGACAACCCCAAATACCCTCTGGAGAGGCCGCCACCCACGTGGACAGCCCCCCACACCCATCCACCCCCTTGGACACCCCCCTGGACACCCCACCGACCCCTCTGGACAGGCCGCCACCCCCCTTGGACAGCCCCCCACACCCACCCATCCCCTTGGACACCACCCTGGACACCCCCCGACCCCTCTGGACAGCCCCCGACCCCTCTAGAAAGCACCCCCACCCCTCCTGGACACAACCCCCCACCCCCGACCTGCTTGGACACCCCCCTGGACACCCCCCAACCCTCTGGACAGCCCCCCACCCCTCCTGGACACCACCCCCCCACCCCCTACCCCCTTGGACACCCCCCTGGACACCCCCCAACACCCACCCACACCCTTGGACAGCCCCCCACACCCACCCACCCCCTTGTAAACCCCCCTGGACACCCCCGACCCCAAATCCATGCACCTATGCCATGGTTGTGTGTGAATAAAGTAGTAACAACTGTAAAAGGGAAACCCATCCAAATGGACACGCCCCAACCCTCTCGGAGATTTATAGAAAACGATGAAAAGTTAGTGAAATCATAAAATTACTCAATATTGCAAGTTGAACAAATAGATCTAGGGATGATAAATAAGATTATGGTGCCAAAACGAGTTAAAAGGGTTCGCAATCGAAGAATCATAGCTAGTTTCAACAAAAAAATCACAACACATATATATTTACTATCCGCGAAAAAAAACGAACGAGTGGGAGGATTACCTGAGTGCTGCGAGTTTAGATGATTGATTCGAGGAGATTAAATATGAGAAACAATGATCGCAAAACGAATCTAAACCAACGAAATGGACGAGCCGATTCGGGTTTACGCGCGAGAGAGACGAGTCGCGACTGTCGAAGGTAAACTCGCGAATGACAATCCACGGGTCTGGGTAAATTTTTAAATGAGTTATCACGTCGGTTATTCAATAACCGATGTGATAATTGTTTTAAAAACATTTATAACGTCGGTTATTTCAATAACCGACGTAAAAACCTTCCTCCGATTCATTTTTTACGTCGGTTATTATATAACCGACGTAACAAATGGCTCAAAATCCGCGTTTTTTTACGTCGGTTATGTAATAACCGACGTCAAAAACATCTGCGGATTCTTTTTTGACGTCGGTTATTTTATAACCGACGTAAAAAAGCCTTCAAAAACCGCGTTTGTTACGTCGGTTATTCAATAATCGACGTCAAAGGGCCTTCGAAAACCGCGTTTGTTACGTCGGTTATAAAAATAACCGACGTAAAAAACGAAGCCGCGCGATTAATAACGTCGGTTATAAAAATAAACGACGTTAAATGTGTACCGAACACAGGTTTTTACGTCGGTTATTTCTTAACCGACGTAAAAAACCTCGTTTTACATATTATGACGTCGGTTTTATATAACCGACGTAAAAAATGGTGACGTAAAAAACGTTTTCTGCACTAGTGTTCACACACAACCGATGATATCTGGATCGAAGTTCAATCTTTGAAAAGTATTTAGATCCATGCAGTTGGTCAAATAAATCATCAATGCGAGGTAGGGGATACTTGTTCTTTATTATCATAGCATTGATCTCCCTGTTGTCAATACATAACCTCATAGACCCATCATTCTTTTTAACAAAAATAATACGGGATCCCCATGGAGAAACACTAGGGTGAATAAATCCCATATTTCTCAATTCCTCTAGTTGTTTATTTAGTTCGACTAATTCCACACAGGAAATTCTACAAGGGGTCTTCGATATAGTCCTTGATCCAAGAATTAAATCAATGGAAAATTCAACTTCTCATTCTGTAGGATGTCCAGGTAAATCTTCCTAAAAGACATCTACATATTCTCTCCAAATAGGTACATCCTCTATTTGAACATTCCATTCCTCACCCACATTCATTTAGTTCTCTTCCTCCCCAATAATTGAATTTAGTTGAGCTATTGGGGGTGGATCTAGATAAGAATTAGGTGGTGATGATTCTGATCTAAAGATAAGGTGTTCCTTATCATCATCATCATAAATCATAACCTCATTCATCTTATAATAAATCTTCGCATCATAGTTAGAAATCCAATCCATACCAAGGATTATATCAAACTCAATCATAGGTATGACGATGAGATCAGCTGATAAAGAACATTTATGTGCTCTAATGGGGACTGATTCACAAAACATTGTTGCAATGATACTTCCTTTTGGAGTTTTAACTGACAACTCCCTAGTTAAATCAAATTGGAAATATCTAATTTTCATATAAAACTGGGAAGATATCAAACAATGCGATGATCCAGAATCAAATAACGCGCATTTGCTAAAATTGGGGAAACCATTAAATTACCTGCCACCACGTCTTTCAGAGCTTCTACCTCAGTAGTAGTGATAGCATAATCTTGGCCTTGATCCCTTGGATTTTTCTGAGGTATGTTCCCCTGAATCTTAGGACATTCATTTTCATAATGTCCCATCTCACTGCAATTGAATCACTGAACATCAGTAGCTTCCTTATTCCCTTTGCAATCACGAGCTTGGTGGCCTTTTTCACTACACTAGTAACAGACACTCATTCCCTTCTAGCATGTACCAGGGTGTTTCATCCCACATTTACCAAAAGATGGATATTAAACCATTTCCTTATTCCCCTTATTTCCATTCCCATATCGATCAGCAGATCTATTCTTCTCTTTCTTTGCTTTAAAGTCATAATACTTAGAGAATTCCTTTTTGTCTTGATAGCACAAGAGACAATGTCTTCGTATGATGAGAAGGATTGTGAGACTAATTCTCGACGGAGAAATGATTTTAACTCATCAAAGAAATGATCAATCTTACTTCTTGGGTTACGTATATAATCTCCATCATACCTTGCTATCCTTGTAAATTTAGCCTCATAATTTGTGACATTCTCATCCTCCTTTTGTCTCCGACTCAGAAATTTCCTTTCCATATCTCCTCGATGGTCGTGAGGAAAGTATTTTTCTAAAAATAGATCTTTGAACTCCCTCCATTCCAAATTTGATACTTAATCATCTTCCTTCTTGTTTAGAATAAATGACCACCATTGATCATCATCTCCAGTGAGGCGGTAAACTGCCATGATAACTTTTTCCATTTCACTACTCCCCAAAGCCTGGAATATATTCTCTAGGGAATTTATCCATTGCTCAGATACTAAGGGATTTGAAATCCCATTAAATGTTGGTGGTTGTTGCCTCATGAATCGATCTAACACTTATCCTCCACGCTGCTGATCAGGGTGCTCCATACAGGTAAGGTTATTATTCGTAACCTGAGTGAGTTGTCCCAGTATGGTGATTAGATAATCGGCACCAGTTGCATCACCATCTCCACTATAATTATCTTGAGCAGGAGGGAAATCCCTACATGGAGTGAGTGCATTGATACGGTTTCCATTTCTTCCACTAGGCTCCATTTCTAAACAATGGAATAAACTAGATCAGTTTATGAATCAAAATACATAATTCCATACTTATAAAACACTTAACATAAAATAAACTATTTATGGATATAATAGATAATCATGAAAATGTTTTTCTTTGAGAAAGTATATACACATAAACCCTTCATAATGATTTGAAATGAAAATGAGAGTTATCCTAAGCATATCTCCCGGGAGTGTCAAAACCAAGAGTACAACAAGGCCCGTTGTCGTGCACCAGTTCCCATTTGCGTCTAGATCAAAGGGGTGTTTTTGGGGTTTACCCCTAGGTACATCTACTCCAGAGCCGCCTCCACCTGATCATATCCATACATGGATGTATTTCTCGGAAAACTCACAAAATATCTACAATACCAAAATTCTATGAAGTTCTTCCATACTAATCCTCAAATTCCATCTTAAATCTATATGCTCTAATCAGAGTTTATCTAAATATAACTTCCAAGGATTGTACTAAACTTCCTCTGATACCAACTATAATTCCCCAACCCCAGTTACCCATAGTTGGTGCATTATTACATAACATTGTCATGATTACAAGAAAGATCAAGTCTCGAAAGACCGATTAGTTTAGTAGCCTTGGAAACAGTAGATATATTGATAATGTTTTTCATTACAACATAAAATGAAAACTACAACAATATAGTCTCCATAGTCCACACTCTTATCCCCTCATAATATCCCTACAGGTCATTCATAAATTACATCATCACATCCTGGGAAAAATAAAACATAGAAAAGCGGTGAGCTCAAATTCTCAGTAAAGATAACAATATAGCAGACACTTTCATAAATAAGAATAAACATTTAAGAAAATGTATAACTAAAACCAAAGCCTTTTAAACTTGAACGTCAACATATTATGGAAAAAATAAAATGAAATAATTACATTTACTCATTCACATGAATATTCTACTAATTGAATGGTCACATGCCATATTAATAACCATTTTCATAATGATGGAATGCATAATGCCAGACTATCATAACCACATAGCCAAGGCCTCGTTCCAAGACTACAAATATGATTCTGCCAAGGACTTATGCCAAGACACTAGTTTGTCTCATGATACCTACCGATGCATCGAGCAGCTGTAGCGGGCTCCACCCGTCACATAATAAGTCCAATGCATTCCACATATGAACAGGTCTAAATATAACATAAATATTCATATTAAAACTATCATATGAAATGTCAATTCAATCTCCATAAACCATGAATGGTATAAAAATAACACATCCATAGTAAAAAAAATCACAAAACCTTCAATTAAATATGGATGTTTTGTATCATAATAAATCAACTTCAAATAATCTTAAAATCCATCAAAGGATGTTGACATAGATGAAATCAAAAATATTTGAGAAAAATATCCCTTTTTTGAAATCATTTAAAAGACACATAAATATAAAATAAATCATTTAAATTGAAATATTTCTTATAAGCTTGTAAGGGAAGCTTCGATGATTTTATAATGGCGGAAAATAGCCGCACCCGCCGTATTAGTTAAAAAAACATTCTTACATTAATTCTGTCAAAATGGTTAAAAAGTACCTTGTTTGGAAAACGATGGAAAGATTCCTTTATAAAACACTTATAAAAGTCAAAAAGGGTATAAATGACTTTAAACCATATTCTAGTAAATAGTAATTTTTTTTTGAAATACATTTTTAAGAAACATGGATGTGGATGATAATGAAGTCCGAGTAGATTATTACGTATAAACAACCTCGGATAATGAAGAGATTGCGAAGTAAACCCTTACCTTGTACTTTTAATTTGTTGGGGGTAGGTTAACCTCCTGTATAATGGTAAAATAAATGTTATTAAATTATAAATGAATCATATACATTAATATGATATCATATATTATCTTTTAACGTTGCTTTGTTAATAATATCTTAGAATTATCATCGTTTCGGGTGTTAACTTACTCGTTTTCTTTTATATGATTTGTTAGGTAAGTTGTGTTTGTCATGGATAGGTTTTATATTAATAATATCCAGAATTATATCAAGTCCTTAGATACTATTATTAATCATTAAATGATAATTAGACTTGAATGGATAAGATGGAGAATGAATCTCATCATGTTCGTTGAGACGGTAGTCCTTACGTACGCACGAGCGATAATATAATTTTTTTGATATTAAAATAATATATAATTGGATGGTATATCATATATACAGAATCATTATCATTTTATAATTATTACTTACATGAATTACACAACATTATTATACCCATCTAAACAATAATTTATTGAATAACAATTACACCACGACGTCGAGACGGTAAGTCGTACGTACGCACATATGGTGACATGTTATTGAAAGGATGGATAGAATACTGAATATGTTTGTACCATATTTATAAAAATATTACGGTATATAGGAGATACTGGATTCATTATTTTATAATTGGAATAACAAATAGAGAAGAAGTTGAAGAAGAAATGAATTTGAAAAAGGGTGGTGAAAACATTACCTCTTCTTCGGGATCTTCTTTTTGATTTGATCAAAAGGGATCCTTAGGTTGGATTTCTGATCAAACTAAGGACTCTAGGATGTATTGAGAAAAGTTGAGATAGTATTTGTGTAGGGGTTGGTTGATCCAAAAGGCTTTGATGGAGTTAAATAATGAGAAGGGTGAGTGACCTTTTATAAGATGGGTGAGGGGCACCTTTGAGGTGGGGATGGGTTGAAAACCACTCAATAAATATAATTTAGACAGGTTTGGGTCATTATATTAACCTTATCTTTTAGTTTTAACTCTTAGTTAAGTAGTTTGACACTTACCATGTGACTATGTATTTTTTATATTTTATAGTTAATAAACATACAATATACCTCTAAGAGACCCCCAAGTGGTCCAATAATGATACTTCTATAATGATATAAGTCTCTTGGAAGAACCTAATATTTTAATGAATTTAATATCAATTAATAATATAATATTTGTTTTAAAAAATATTTTATGTCAATTTTTACAGTATTCAATAATTGAATTTTGTAAAAATCATAAAAAAATGATTACTTCGAAAAAATTTAATTAAATCGATATTAACATGTCATATTATTATATAAAATTAGTTTAATTTATAAAATGTCTCAAATTTCATTTATTTGGGTACTTATAATATCAATTATTCTAATTTTTTATTAATTTAGTAATTACTACATCACCATTGTGTCATAATTAAATTAAATTATATAATGCCTAAAAATTATAAATATAATATAAATATGTAGGAAATATTTTTATCTTTCTAATTAATATTTATAGATTAATATCCTACATATATATCCCTATGTAAAAATTTCTTTTATAAAATATATATGCATGCGTCATTTTTGTATTCATTTTAACTTAATTAAAATAAAGTGTCCCTATCACTTACAAGTGGATCCATGGTGTCCCAAAATAGACCCAAAGATGCCCATTGTCAGAAATGTATCAACCAATAAGTTTAGGAAACGTTTTAGGGTAATTTGTTTTATTAATATAATATTATTATTTAACCCTTATTTACCGGATTTACCCTTTAACCATGGTAAATAAAATATTTACCGAAATAATTATTCAAAATGTCTAAATAAAAAAGTTACCTATTTACACAATTTGAACATCCGGATTCCAAATATGGAATCCATGTTTCCAAATTCTAAACACAGAAGTGGCCGAAATTAATTTGAAATTAATTCCTGTTTTTAAAACAAAAAACATATTTTTAAGAGATAATAACTATCAAAAGATTGACACTTGTTTATGTCCGGTTTAATTGTAAAATTATTTACAATGACCAAAATTGTATTAAATGGTAAAAATATATTCTAAATATACTTTAAACCCATTCAAATTCATAATTTATAAATATAAATTATTTCGATTAAAAAAAGTTGTATTTAATTAAAATTTAGTAATTTTCACTATGCATCAAAATATAAATGTTATCCGAAAAGTTCCAAAACATCACCCTGGGATAAATTAGAAATTCCGAATCCAAAAATGAATTCCCTTTTGGGAGATAAAATTTATAAAATTTAAAAAAGTAGGTATTAGTATTCATAATGACTAGTTTGATTGGTTGTGGTGTGTTAGAACTCAATGTTGCGTAAAACACACTCTATAGCATTATTCAAAGAGAAGCGTATCGTAGAAGCATGGGGAATTACTAAAGGACTTCAGTATTATTTAGTTCTCCATTTTCTAAATTGGTACTTCCACTCCATTTTATTTTCAGAGCCCCATCATTACCAAATAGTATTGTACCATCAACCGTCCTTTTGATATCCGCTACCAGACCGGCATTACCTGTCAAATTAGATGAACATATGCTATCCAGAATCTAGGTATTTTTGTTATTTGTATATTTGAGGGCCACCTCTGAATGGTTGGATTTCTCAATCATCTTTTTTTCCTTCCATGAGACATTGGATTGAGTATATAGTACTGATGGCCTTTCAATTATCTCTTCTGCATACCCAGGTTCTTCATAGTCAAAATATTCTTTGAGAGGAGAGAACATGTTTGAAAGAGAAACCATGTCTTGCTGACAAGACTTGACTTGTCTTGAAGTTCGGTATGATGTGTCCATGTCCCTTCTCTGCCTGCAATTTGCAGCCTTATTACCAAAGTTAAAACAATGATAAAAATATCCATAGAAATTTTTTCTTCTATAAGTACATGGATATGAATTTGTTCTCCTTTGTTGAACTTATATATCTTCTTCATTTAGACAGCTTCCTGCCTCTTAGAAATAAGACATGGTATGGCCCAGATAGCCATAGAACTAACACTTCCTGAGAGGAAATGTCTTCTCACTTGAATTTCTCCTCATACCTTCTTTCTTGGGAGAATAGTTAGACTGTCTATCATTTCTGAATGTTTGAGAATAATTTTCAGTTATCCATTTAGTTTGGATTGAGGGTTCCTTTTTCGGAACATTAGGTAACGTATCAACATGTTCAAATTTTATATTTTCTTTCTTTTGGATCTTTTCACTTCCAGTAGTTGATGTCTCAGCCTCACAGCCAATTCCACTCTTTCCCATGCAATCGGGTCTTTGATCACTCAAGATTTTTCAAACCCATCTGAACCACACTTGGCTCTTTCTAGTAATTCTACACATGAGAATCTTTGAAAATGTATTTTCATCATTTATTTTTTCGGAATTTATTCAGTCTCAAGTTTACTCCTTAGAGTAAAAACTTCCTCGTCAAGACCCTCAATAGTCTTGAATTTTTCATCAAGTCTAGTGGTGAGGTCATTGATGACCTTTTCCTACTCTTAAATTCTCAGCTTCATATCCACTAAATCATCATTGATTTCAATTATTTTAGATTTTACCTTCACAAATTCTTCCAGTCGTTCAATTTCAACTTCAAGTGGATCAACGTATTCAGTTGATTCTTCAACAATTGATTTCCACTTATTGCAACTCTTATATTTAATCTTATGCTTACTAAAGGCATCCTTAACTTGCATCTCTAGATCTAAAAATGTTCTCATTTGTTCTTCTCCACCAGTATCTTCTAACATTTCAACAGTGGTCATCATGGAAGCATGGTTCCCAGTTTTGAATTCTCGTTCTTCTTCTTCACTGAATTCATTATCATCTTCTTCCTCTACATAGACAAAACTCTTCCTTTGCATTTTCTTTCCAGATTTCAAGTATCCTTTTTGAAGAACCTTCTCTGATGCTTCTCGAATCATTCATCTTCACTATCTTAATCATTGATCTTTCTTATGAACTTAGAGGCAATGAGCCCAAATTTTCCACAACGAAAACATTTGAGAGGTCACTTCACATTGAATTTCCCTTTCCCCTTATGGAATTTCTTTGCAATGAGAGAAATAATTTCCTTTTCTTCATTATCTTCACCACTAGTATCTTTTGAGATTTTCAGTTTATCCATGGACATGAATGCTATTTCCTTTCTCACACAAGTCGTAGAATCTTCTGGTTTGACTCTCATTTCATATGCTACCAAGCTGCAAAGTAGATCATCCTGTGAAAGTTTGGAAGGATCTCTTTCCTCAAGGGCTAAAACCTTTTCATTGTACAGAGGTGGGAGTCTTCTTAATATAATTTTTACAATATCAATGTTTTTGATTTCATCACCAAACCCCGAATTTCTACAACCACTTCAGTAATTAGATTGAAGAAATAGTCTAAATTCTCATGTGGATGCAACTTCAGATCATTAAACTGATTGTGCATCAATTGTAGTTTTACCTCCTTCACTTTTCTATCTCTTTCATACATATTCTTGATTTTATCCCACATGGATTTTTATGAGGTCAAATTCATCACCTTTAGGAAGATCTGATCAGAAAGTGATGCAATGAGTGCATTAAGTGCTTTAGCATCTGCATCAAGAATTTTCTTGTCTGTTTCAGTCATAGCTAGGCCTGTTGGATCAGTGACTTGTCTTCCTTGCATAGTTGAAAATAGAACTTCCATTACAAGAGATCATAGATGAAATCTCATGATGTTATTCCAGATCTAGAAATTAATTCCATCAAAGTGAGGGACTCCCCTGACATTGACTGCATTATCCATGATGATAAAGGACATATTCAACACCAGCAACCTTTACGCTCTAATACCACTTGAAGGACCCAGGGACACCCTAAGAGGGGAGGGGTGAATCCGGGTGACAACTTTTTCTTTTAATGTGATGGATCTTGTTCCCACGATTGTAGGAACTTGTTTAACCCGAATGCTGAAACTGATCAGAAAGAAAACATTCACATGCACAAAGAAGACACAACAATTTTTACATGATCAACACTAAGGGCTACGTCCAAGTAGAATTTGCCGACATGTTTTTGGTTGTACCTAATTCCACTAATCTTCACTAACTGTGGATTACAATGGTTCGGGCATAGTCACACTGTCCCAGGATCACTGACTTTACAAAGGTTCAGGGATAGCTCACTGCTTCCCTCGAGTCACTCCCGTTGACTCCCCCTGGCTCATTGCCCTTAGGTGAAGTCCCACTCAGTTTATAGATGTGAAGGTCTCTTCATAATTGCTCAATAAAATCATCCTCTGTTATATGTAGATTCTCTGTTGAAGTCCCACTATCACTCGTTAACTGATCTTCAACTTTCCTGCAGCTCTAATACAATCATCAAGCCTCAACAAACACCAGGCGCGCTACACCAAGATGGTTCGCAGTTTTTAAGGACGACACACAAGTTATAACTGGCACGCATGTCCTCTTCCAACACTTGTGAGACTCAACCATATTTGATATAAAACTTGCACGACTCAACTTCTTTTCAACCCAAATAGATTTTGAATCCTAATGGAAACATGTCAATCAACTTCAATTTTGGCATGCAAGTATCCCCTAATCACTTTCGCGACTACTGAACGAGAAGCAAACAACTGCCGCATTGCTCCACCTTCCGCAACCCACCAACACTTGCGCGACTTCAACACCTGCACGATGGGATCTATGAATTTATTCATGTCCAATGTTTGTGTGGAATGAGGAGGGGTGGTCCTCTATTTATAGGAATCTTGATACCCTGTGCGACGACGCACATGTCTTCCCTTGGCGCGCAAGTCTCGGCGTGCAACCCTTATGGAATCCTCGACACTTGGGCGAACAACTTCCAATCTTCGGCACCCCTATTTACTTTTCCATATTTTTTGGGCCAAAACACGATGTTCTGTAGAGACCCGAAGCCTGACGTACATGGACATTACATTACTTCTGCAGAATACTTAGTACATAACAAAAACAAACACATAAAGACCGTAATAGTTTGGTGTCTTTGGAAACTCGAAATATAATCTTCTAATCGTGGTGAAAGATCTTCAACATCTCCCTTAAAGATCTCCTTTTTTATACCTAATTTTTTTCTTTATGTCCATGAAAATAACATAAAAGGGTGAGCTCAAATTCTCAGTAAGGGTAAACAAAAGAAATATCAATCACGTCATATTCATAAGAATATATCTTTTGGAAGTCTTAACCTACAAAAGAGATCATAATTTCATAACATTGGTTAAATCATAGTAGTGAAATGTAATCCCAATAATCATAACGTAAAACATGAAACATTGTGGCATACACACATAATCATATAGAATCATTTCTTGTTAGTCAAGACTCATTGCTGAGACTATCTTAGTGGACAAAGTCCCTTTCTGAACCGAGTTCATTCCTCATTTCAGTCCTGTTTCACTGAACCGGTATAACCTACCGTTCCAGCCATGTCTATCTCATGAGATATAAAATCTTTACCCAATTAATTGGAGGGAGATATAGGTCCCACCCATCTCATAATGATACCATTCTTATGTGTGCCACAAAATCATAAACCATACATCATAGCATAATCCATTTAATAAAAATGTTATTCTTAAACAACATGACATCATAAAACAATTCATATAAGATAAAGGAATTCATAAAAATAATTCCACCCCAACATAATCAAATCAATGTAATAATAGGGATAAAAATATAACACTTTATTATCTTAGATGGAAAATAATTTTGATAAAACACTTGAACTCCATTCTTGAGGAAAATATCCTTTCTACTTCAAAAATATTTTTCCGTTCTTAACATGTCATACAATTTTAAACTAAATGAATTTCATTAAAAATATACTTGAAAAATTGTAAAGGAAGATTCTTGGAAATAATATTTTAAAAATCCATTCATGCCGTATAAGTTAAAAAAACATTCTTCCCGTACTTTTTCCGGAAAGTCAAAAAGTACCTCGTAAGAAAAACGACAAAATATTCCTTTCATATCTTATACTAAAATCTCATAAAAGGGAAAAATTGTATTTAAACAATTTTAGGTGGATGGAAAAAATATTACATATTTAGGAAACATGTATGTGGATAATAAAATACACCCCAGTAAATACCAATGCATAAACAATCTCGGATAAAATGAGATTGTGATATTTTCCCTTACCTTATGTTCAATATGCTTTGTACGTATCAGAACCTCCTATATAATGATTTAAATAATTTCATTTACTTATTACAGAATAATTATCATTGTTATGATATCATATATGGTTCACTAATGACTTTATATTACCCGTTCTTTTGTAAATTCCATGTTAAAGAAGCGTTTTGGGTAAAATCGTTTCATTTATCGTAGGTGTTTGGATTTGTTGTTATTGACATTATTATTACTTATATCATGATTTGCTTACTTCCAGAATATAAAATATGATTTATATATCTTATATTTTCAGCATATATATATATATAATAGATAGATAAATGAAATGAAACACACCGTTCATGGAGACGGTAGTCCATACGTACGCATGAACGCTGTTTTCTTTTCCTTATTGTCTTGAATGGAAGTAAGTAGATGGAATACATATATATATATACATAAATCCAGTAGATTTAACATGTCATATATTTCATTATTATTCATTATAAATACTTTATAATCATTCATGAATGGTTAATGTGGAGAATGAATCTCATCGCGTCGTGGAGACGGTAGTTCGTACGTACGCACGAGCGATGATATCGTTCGCATGATCGTGAACATGTGTTGAAGTGTATGTATACTATTTCAGTATCAATATAAATTTATAATAATCATATATAGTTACTCATTACACCATTATACCCATCCAATTATGGTGGTGGCGGAAAATAGATTACACCACGGCGTGGAGACGGTATTCCGTACGTACGCACGCGCGGTGATTTCCTTTTTCCGTAGGATGGATAGAAGGTTAATTAGAGTTGTTTAATATTTATAATAACATATCAGTATATAAGAAATACTGATTTTATTACTTTATCATGAAACACCTAACGAATAATAAGTTGAAGATGAAAGAAATTGAAATAGATCGGTAATGGATATTACCTCTTTTTTACGCGCCTTTTCTTAACCTCCACTTAATGAACTAAGGATGGACTTTGAAGAAGACCAGGACTTCTAGGATGATACTATGGAAGTGGAGAAGTGATTTTGGAAGGGGTTGGACAATCTTGAAGGCTCAAAGTGGTGTGAGGAAGTGGGGGAGGAGGTGCCCTTTTATAAGGGAGGAGAGGGGCACCTTAGGAAAATCTCAAAATATTATTTTATATTAAGGTCAAATTAGTTTTATAATGGTTCCAAATGGTCTTATTTCCAAAGGGTCGAAATAATCTCATCCAATAGTATTTAGACAAGTTTAGGTTATTATTTTATCCTTATCAATTAGATTTAACTCTAAGTTAAATAATTTAACTTTTACCACGTCTTTATGTTTTCTTACACTATATGGTTAATAAACCTACCATATCAAGCCATAAGAACCCCAAGTTGTTTATTATTAATATATCTATCCTTATCTAAGTCATTTGTCCGAACCGTATATTTTTTGAAATTAAATAACAAATAATAATATAATATTTGTTTTAAAAACTAATTTATGTCAATTTTGACACTATTTGGTACATGATTTTTATGAAATTCATAACAGAATGATAAGTTAGAACCAAGTTACTGATATCAACAATAACATGTAATATTAACATATAAAATTAATGTAAGTCATAAAAAGTCTGAAATTACATTTATTTTGACATTTATAACATCAATTATGTCAATATTACATTAATAAGACAATTACTACATCATCTTTGTGTCATAATAAATGATAATTATTTAATACCTAAAAATTAAAAATAAATTCCTATGATGTATATAATTGTATTATATTTCTGGAGACTATTCATGTTCAAAGATTCATGAAGTTTATCAGTAATGTAAAATTATTATACTTATAAGATTTAAGAAAGTGACATGTTGTCACATTGTTTGGTTTTAATAATAATTAAATTGTTTTCATGGAAAAAAGTCCATAAAATGAATCTAATATGAACCTTAGGTTATATGGGTCTACTTTTATCCATCCAATAGGATTTTTCCAAGTGTTAGGGTAATATTATAATCTTATATTTACCCTTAATTACCCGATTTACCTTTAACTATACTAAATAAAATTTACCGTATTTACTATTCATAATGCCCAAAAATAAAAAGTAGCTTATTAACATAATTTGGACCCATTTATTCCAAATATGGAATCCATTTTTCCAAATTCAATACACAAAAGATGCAGAAATTAAATTAAAATTAATCCTGTTGTCGAAAGAAAACTGGTTTTTCTTTAAAACATTGAAAAAGATTGAATTGATTTTACCTACGAATTCAAGGTAAAATCAATGCTAATGACATACATTGTATTAAATGGTAAAAATATATTCTATTTATACTTTAAAACCATTCATTATTATAATTTAACTACATAAGATATTATGATGAAAAAAGTTGTTTTTAATTAAAATATAGCGTGTTTTTACTATTCATTAAAATATAAAAGTTATCGGAAAAATATCAAAACATTATCTAATGTAAATTTTTATATCCTAATTCAAAAGAAGAATTTTATTTTGTCAAATTTATCATATAAACATGTCAAAAACTAGATTTAATGTGGGTGCGCCATTAAAAGGCGACAAAACTGCATTTTTTGAAAAATACTTATTTTACCCAAAAATTTATTTTGTTCTTATACCATGTTCTAGAAAATGTGTAAGATGAATAATAATGTTATAAAATTCAATATTTAGTTAATACTATTCATAAAGTCTAGTTCATGAAAATATTATAACAATATATCGTTGTTTATTAAAACCCGGTATTGCGTACAACACATGCTATCGAGGAAGGTCGTGATTGCATGTAATGCAAGCCAAGTTAGGGTTGCGTGTTGTGAAAGAATCCTTCGTTGTTTCATATAACAGAATACCACCATATTTCATTTATACATTGAATATATATATATATACTCAATGTTGCGTAGAATAACTATTATCAAAATTTTGTGTAACGCGGTCCAAGAATAGTGTTGCGTATACTGCAAGCTAATACAGTATTGCGTATAGAGCAATGTAATCTTGGTGTAGAATACAACAAAATACATTAATTAAATTAAAAGAATATTTTTCATAAAATCTCATGGTGTTACATTCTACCCCCCTTAAAATGAATTTCGCCCTCGAAATTCGTCGGGGTTATAAATGGTTTACTACTACAAAGTTTGTTTAACAGAAACCCACATCGTAAAAAGGAATACCAAAACATGGATTTAAAAACTAAAGTATGAAATGTAACGGTTGCACAAATTAACTCATCACTGGGTTTCCACGTAGGATAACATAGGTTAAAATATGGATATGGAATAAAAATATAACCATCAAGTTCTGATGGAGATTGGTAGAGAACATGGCTATGAAAAAGCCAACAATCGCAAAGCCATAAATTTGTGATGATCTAGGGTACCATCTGATTCATCAGATATAAGATCACTAGGACAACATTTTTTTTCAATATCATTTCCCTAAAGTTGAAAATTTTTAATTAGAAGAAATACTTACTTGATTTTGGTACAATCTCACTATTGTTCGTGCTTTGAACAATTTCCACATCATCTCTTAAAGAAATGAAGTTGAATTTGTTATTCATGAAGTGTTAACAGATCATGTGATAGAATGATGGGTCATTCCATCTGTTTCAAACAAATGTTTAGCAATAGTTATCAATTATACATAAGTCCGTGTTTGGTGAGGTTAATCATATACGATTCCAAAAATGAACTTATACTTCATATATCATACCTCTTAATAAAATAAAACTAGTTTCTACTAACCATGGACTTTCTGTAGTCCAGTGGTATGCGATAAAGGCCTGTCGTACTTTAGTTGTGGGTTCGATTCCCACAGCCTTGGCCGACGTGATGGGTTGTCGCACATCCTGTAGGTTTTCCTTTTTCTAAAACTACATTATTATAACATCCCATCAACAATATCAAAAAAAGTTTTATCCTTAATCAATAATAACTTATGTCCAATATAATCCATTCCAATCTTTAGGTTTATCTAAAATATTTCGGTCCAATCTCATAGTATAGAGAAAATGATCACGTGAATTCCATCATTTATCCCTCATATATCTTGTTTGTCACATTCCAGTCATGTGAATGCCATAATCATGTAATCTCTTGCAAAATGAATACCCATTGAATCTTAGTAAAAACACGAGTGCTGTCAAAAGATAACTCTTTCCACATACCAAAATCCTCAAAATTCTATATACTTAGTCTTTATATTAATCATGATCTCATGAATACAATAAAACATATCATTATCTTCTTGTCCCTTCATTATGCGCATATCATCTACTTTCCAAAAATATTTCAATCACTTTTTTTCCTGGTTAACAGTATCATATAATTATTGAAAACCAATACATAGATATTCCAAAATTCCACAATACCATAAATGAGATTCCATGATACTATTTTGAAATCCCATTACATAAACACTTAATCATTCCACCACATCGTTGTCATATTCAACATCGCCAATAGTGATCGCATGTGACTTCCCTTGGTCCATTTCCTTAAGTGGTTGATCATGTCGATCATCACTAACATTTGGATTAGGGCATTTATTAGCATAATTCCCCATTTCCTTGCACATGAAGCATTGAAGTGTTGGTGGTGCGTTCTCTGCAGTGTTTTCTTTATTCACATCATTATAAACCCTTTTTCTATTACATTGACACTCAGATGCTCGATGACCTTCTTTTCCACACTTAAAACATTTTCTAGTCCCTTTAAGACAATCTCCACCATGCTTCATTCCACAATTTATGCATAAGGAAACATTCATCCTCTTTTCACCATTATTCTGAGATTTCTCCTTGAACTCCATCTTTCGTTTCTTGTCAAAACCATGTGATGGACATGTAACACAAACATCCATTTCTACCTTGATAGTACGATGCACAATTTCTTTATAGCTACTGAAGTCTCTTATAGCTAATGCGCTTCGAAGACTTGCTTTTAAGCCACTGAAGAATTGATTAACTTTACTTTCATGTTGGATGATACATCCAGATGCATACCTTGCAAGCCTTGTAAAATTCTCTTCGTATATACCAACAGATTCATCATCCATTTTCATTAGTTCAAGAAACTCCTTCTCCATATTTGTTCGAAGGATATGAGTGAAGCACTTATTGAAAAATAAGTTCTTAAACTCGTCCCACTCGATGGACTCAATTTCATCTATTTTCCTCGTATTCTTGATAAGATTCCACCATTGATCCAATTCACCTTGCAAACGATATACTGCTAAGATGACTTTATCATGTTCAAAACATTGAAGAACTGAAAATATCTTTTCAGTGGTACTGATCCATTGTTCAGCAACAAGTGGATCGAAAGACCCACTGAAAGAAGGTGGACGTTTCCACATGAAGGACTCTATAGAATATTGTTCCCTTCTCTGCTCATTTGGAAGTCTAGAATGATTCATAGCTTGTGTAAGTATAGCAATAATATTTTTCACTCCATCTCCCATAACATTTGTTTGTTCAGGATGACAATCATTGCATTGTCCATTATAGTGATCAACACGGTTCCTTCGAGTTCCAGCCATCATCTAAAACCCAAAAATAATAGTGTGAGAGGAAAAAATCATGCTAGGTAAAACAAAATAGTAATGGGGGAGTACCCTTAATATCTAACATCTTAGGTTAAATTCTAGGATCGTTACTGTAGTTATAGGACTATATTCTATACATATACTTATCCTTAGGGAAATACCTAGACATACCTTAGAAATATATCTAGGGATCTCACTAACGTTTTCGCATCCTAGTTTCCAAAGGTTGACTAAACCTTTCCTCTGATACCAACTGTAGAGACCCGAAGCCTGACGTACATGGACATTACATTACTTTTTTGGAATACTTAGTACATAAAAAAAACACACACACAAGGTCCGTAATAGTTTAGTGTCTTTGGAAACATGGAATATAATCTTCTAATCGTGGTGAAAGATCTTCAACATCACCCATAAAGATCTCCTTTTTTTAACCAAATTCATTTCTTTATGTCCTAGAAAAAAACATAAAAGGTTGAGCTCAAATGCTCAGTATGGGTAAACAAAAGAAATATCAATCACGTCATATTCGTAAAAACATATCTTTTGGAAATCTTAACCTGCAAAAGATATCATAATTTCATAACATGGGATAAATCTTAGTAGTGAAATGTAAGCCCAATAATCATAACTTAAGACATGAAACATTGTGGCATAAACACATAATCATAGAGAATCATTTCTTGTTAGTCAATACTCATTTCCAAGAGTATCATAGTGGACAAAGTCCCTTTCTGAACCGAGATCATTCCTCATTTCAGTCCTGTTTCACTGAACCGGTATAACCTACCGTTCAAGCCATGTCTATCTCATGAGATATAAAATCTTTACCCAATGCATTGGAGGGAGATATAAGTCCCACCCATCTCAGAATGATACCATTCTTATGTGTGCCACAAAATCATAATCCATACATCATAGCATAATCCATGTAATAAAAATGGGATTCTTAAACAACATGACATCATAAAATAATTCATATAAGATAAAGGAATACATAGAAATAATTCCATCCCAACATAATCAAATCAATGTAATAATAGGGATAATAGTATAACCCTTTATTATCTTAGATGGAAAATAATTTTGATAAAACACTTGAACTCCATTCTTGAGGAAAATATCCTTTCAACATCAAAAACATTTTTCCTTTCTTAACATGACATACAATTTTAATCCAAAAGAAGTTGATTAAAAATAAACATGAAAAATTGTAAAGGAAGATTCATGGAAAATAATATTTTAAAAATCCATTCATGCCATATAAGTTAAAAAAACATTCTTCTCGTACTTTTGTAGGATAGTCAAAAAGTACCTCATATGAAAAACGACCAAATATTCCTTTCATATCTTTTACTAAAATCTCACCAAAAGAAAAAATTGGATTTAAACAATTGTAGGAGGATGGAAACAATATTACATATTTAGGAAAAATGGATGTGGATGATAAAATACAACCTAGTAGATACCAATGCATAAACAATCTCGGATAAAATGAGATTGTGATATTTTCCCTTACCTTATGTCTGATATGCTTTGTACGTATCCGAACCACATGTATAATGATTTAAATAATGTCATTAACTTATTACAGAATCATATTCAATGTTATGATATCATATATGGTTCACTGATGACTTTATATTACCCGTTCTTTTGTAAATTCCATGTTAAAGAAGCATTTTGGGTAAAATCGTTTCATTTATCGTAGGTGTTGGGACTTGTTGTTCTTGAAATTCTTATTACTTATATCATGATTTACTTATTTCAAGAATATAAAACATGATTTATATATCATATATATTCTTGTATATATATATAATAGATATATAAATGAAATGAAACACACCGTTCATGGAGAAGGTAGTCCGTACGTATTCATGAACGCTGTTTTCCTTTCCTTATTGTCTTGAATGGAAGTAAGTAGATGACATAAATATATACATCTATAAATAAATCCAGTAGATTTAACATGTCATATATTTAATTATTATTCATTATCTATACTTTATAATCATTCTAAAATGGTTAATGTGGAGAATGAATCTCATCGCGTCGTGGAGACGGTAGTCCGTACGTACGCACGAGCGATGATATCGTTCTCATGATCGTGAACTTGTGTTTTAGTGTATGTATACTATTTAAGTATCAATATAAATTTATAATAATCATATATAGTTACTCATTACAGCATTATACCCATCCAATTATGGTGGTGGCGGAAAATAGATTACACCACGACGTGGAGACGGTATTCCGGACGTACGCACGCACGGTGATTTCCTTTTTCTGTAGGATGGATAAAAGGTTAATTAGAGTTGTTTAATATTTATAATAACATATCAGTATATAAGAAATAATGATGTTATTACTTTATCATGAAACAACTAATGAAGAATAAGTTGAGAAGAATGAAATTGAAAAAGATCGGTAATGGATATTACCTCTTTTTGACGCGCCTTTTCATAACCTCCACTTAATGAACTAAGGATGGTCTTTGATGAGAACCAGGACCTCTAGGATGATACTAGAGAAGTGGAGAAGATATTTTGTTAGGGTTTGGCCGAGCCTGAAGGCTCAAAGTGGTGTGAGGAAGAGGGGGAGGAGGTGCCCTTTTATAAGGGAGGAGAGGGGCACCTTAGGAAAATCTCAAAATATTATTTTATATTAAGGTCAAATTAGGTTTATAATGGTTTCAAAGGGTCTTATTTAGACGTTAAAGTTGGTATGGGTCGAAATCCTCTCGTCCAATAGGATTTAGACAGGTTTAGGTTATTATTTAAACCTTATCAATTAGATTTAACTCTAAGTTCAATAATATAACTTTTACCGTGTCTTTTTGTTTTCTTACACTATATGGTTAATAAACTTACCATAACAAGCCAAAAGAACCCCAAGTTGTTTATAATTAATATATCTATCCTTATCTAAGTCATTTTGCCCAACCATATATTTTTAGGAATTAAATAACAATTAATAATATAATATTTGTTATAAAAACTAATTTATGTCAATTTTGACACTATTTGGAACATGATTTTTATGAAATTCATAACAGAATGATAATTTCAAACCAAGTTACTTATATCAACAATAACATGTCATATTAACCTGGAAAATTAATTAAACTCATAACAAGTCTCAAATTACATTTATTTGGGCATTTATAACATCAATTATGTCAATATTTCATTCATAAGACAATTACTACATCATCTTTGTGTCATAATAAATGATAATTATTTAATCCCTAAAAATTCTAAATAAATTACTATGATGTAGATAATTGTATTATATTTCTGGAGATTATTCATGTTCGAAGATTCATGAAGTTCATCACTAAATTAAAATTATTATACTTATAATATTTAAGAAAGTGACATGTTGTCACATTCTTTGGTTTAAATAATAATTAAATTATTTTCATGGACAAAAGTCCATAAAATGAATATAATACGACCCTTAGGTTATATGGGTATACTTTTAGACATCACAGAGTATTTTTCAAAGTTTTAGGGTAATTTTATAATCTTATATTTACCCTTAATTACCCGATTTACCTTTAACTATAATAAATAAAATTTTCCGTAGTTACTATTCACAATGCCCAAAAATAAAATGTAGCTTATTAACATAATTTGGACCCACTGATTCCAAATATGGAATCCATTTTTCCAAATTCAATACAGAAAAGATGCAGAAATTAAATTAAAATTAGTCCTGTTGTCGAAATAAAATGGGTTTTTCTTTAATACATTGCAAAAGATTGAATTGATTTAACCTATGAATTTAAGGTAAAATCAATGCTAATGACATAAATTAAATGGTAAAAATATAATATATTTATACTTTAAAACCATTATATATTATAATTTAACCACATAATATATTACGATGAAAAAAGTTGTTTTTAATTTAAATATAGCGTGTTTTTACTATTCATTAAAATATGAAAGTTATCGGAAAAATATCAAAACGTTATCTAATGTAATTTTTTATATCCTGATTCAAAAGAATAATTTTATTTTTTCAAATTGAACATATAAACATGTCAAAAACTATATTTATAGTGGTTGCACCATCAAAAGGAGGCAAAACTGCATTTTTTTAAAAATACTTATTTTACCCGAAAAATTTATTTTGTTCTTATACCATGTTCTAGAAAATGTTTAAGATGAATTATAATGTTATAAAATTAAAAATTTAGTTAATACTATTCATAACGACTAGTTCATGACAATATTATAACAATATATCGTTGTTTATTAAAACCCGGTATTGTGTACAACACACGCTATCGAGGAAGGTCACGATTGCTTGTAATGCAAGCCAAGTCAGGGTTGCGTGTTGTGAAAGAATCCTTAGTTGTTTTGTATAACAGAATCCAACCATTTTTCATTTATACATTGAATATATATATGTATACTCAATGTTGCGTATAATAACTATTATCAAAATTGTGTGTAACACGATCCAAGAATAGTGTTGCGTATACTGCAAGCTAATATGGTGTTGCGTATAGAGCAAGTTAATCTTGGTGTAGAATAAAACACAAGACTTTAATGAAATTAAAAGAATATTTTTCAAAAAATATTGGGGTGTTACATGTTCCAACAGTACGCAAATTTCCAATCCTCTAAGGTATCGTCGCACAAGTCTTTTCATAGCGCACAAGTGACTTGTGAGACCAAACCAATACTTGCGTGACCCTCTTTGCTTTTCCATATTTTCATGTTCCCATTCAGAAAAACCTCAGGCGCGCAAGTTTCCAAGCCACAAAGGCCTCAACGCACAAGTATCTTTTCCAAAAACACATTTCTCTATATTTCAAATTTTGAGGCCCAAAAAATTGGCAAACACAGGGAAACTGTGCCATCTTCAATACTGTTGTCCGCTTAAACTGTATGATCACCTTGCTGGTACACGTTCTGAACATCCACAGAGGATTGACCACAAACACAAACCATACTCCAAATCATGAATAGAAGGCCATGGTTCCAACACATGGTTGTTTATACCAACCCTAACATTTTATGAATGATATGGTGGGTATCTGTGACATATGATTTTATATGATTGTGAATATTACGTAAAACTAATCATTATTCCAATTTTATGTTGTAATGGATCGTGTTCATTGATTTCCTTATGATTTTTGAATTATGAAATTCCAATCATTATTTCCTGACGTATCTTTATGATCATTGATAGGTTGTTTATTAATTCCATAAGTAGTATTCATGGCCATACACCTTTATAATTATCATATTCATTCTTATCATCATATATTGATATCTCTTATTTTTAACCCTACTGATAATCACATCATACACTTTATTATGATTCCGATCTGATGGTTATGAAGAATGATTTTTATGTCGAAGTAATAATGGGGAAGTTCTTTATGGGATAAATTTATAATCATTATAGAATTAAGATTATTGCATTAAAACAATCCAAATGCACAAAACATTTATAGTTCTATGTTTGTTTATGAAATATTTTGAATATTCATCTAAAAATATTTCATATCAATGCATGAGAATTATGATTTTATATAAAATATTACATTATTAATAATGGTAACACAAGTAATTGCAATGTAACATCTTAATATGTTTGAAATCAATTAGTGATTTATACTTTGATTATATAAATTTACATAAAAAATACCAATCAATATTATTTATTTAATTTCCTATAATAAATTTAGATATTATATATAACACTAAATTATAAATTTTTATAATAACTATTCAATTATATAATCCATTGTGTTTCTTCTGAAATAGTTAATTGTAAAATATCATTGTAATTTACATGTTATTAATGAAATGAATTATTATCGAATGAATTATTTATGACACCCGACTCCATAAACTATTTTATAATTATTTTTTTATAAAATAATTGAGTAATTATTTATTTTATTTTTATATATTTAAATTAATTTAGGATCAATATATATATATTTCACTAATATGTTAATATATTTTTACAATCACATTACATTGTTTCCTAAAATCTAAATAATATTCAATATAATGATTATAATTGTAACTTACATAATTATTCCTTTTTAAAATTAATCATTCACTCTCCATGTAGAGATAATGAACCCTAAATCCCAAAGCCAGTGTCTACATTATTACATTGGCTCCGATACAATAGGTCAAATATCATGGTACCAAATATTTTATTAGTCATGATTAGATAAATACTTACACAATTCCCATATTACATCATAAAAAACTAAAAAAATTATTTATTTGAGAATCAAATTATAATATATATCATATCATACCATATAAATCATATTACACATCATGGATTCTTTTTTAAGGAGAAAAAATAACTATAAACTCAAATTCTTAGTAAGGGTTATGTAAAATAGAATCTATCATGAGTAAATATATTTAAATGGTTTGAAAAGATAAATAAATTAGGAACCATATAACTTAAATAATTTTGCAATCATGATTAGATAAGGGATACATAAATTCAAATTCTAAATAACTGAAAACACATTTCATTTAACAAATAATTTGACTATCAAAAAATAGTTGAGGAATAATTAATATTTCATGGTAAACAACTAAAAATGTATTCAATAAAATCAACAAACTGAGAGATAAATGAATACAGAGATGAAATTATTGTGAAAATATCATGAATAATAATAACTAATTTATCAATGATGGAAATGATTTATAATTTGATTACATGGTCTCACACATCATGAAAACCTCTTCTACTACTACCTTACTCATGATGTTTTAAAACATATGTGTATTTATAAACATGAAACCCATTTAACTAATTATTGAAAACTAATTCATCTCATTAGACAACACAAAAATTGAGTGTCTATAAATAAATGAGAACCACATGTATCATCATGTAAAAAAATTACTAACAGATCTAATAATAGAATTAATTCATAAAAAACCATCCTTACAATTAATTACCCTTATTAAGGAAGCTATACATTTTATGAATATTATTACAGTAAATCAAATAAAATTTAAAGTAAAAAATTATCATTAAAAATGAAATAATGTTTATTAAATATGAATATATATTATAACTAATATATATAATTACGAGAAATTAATTATCTAGTTATCACAAAAAATGAATATTAAAATAGAATGCTAACGACTACAAAACTGAATTAAGAATGTGAGTTTAAATAATTTAAATGGTAAAAATGATCATCAACCATCAAGAATAAGAATAATTATGGTAATAATAAAATATTTTCCTTTTTGAGTATATTTTAAAAAAATGGTTTTTTGTTAATGATGAATAGAAATTCCCAAAAAATAAAATTACAAACCTTAATGAGAAAAATATCATTTTCATTTTATAAACCGTTTATTAAAAATGTTATAAAAAATATTTTTTGAAAATATTCTTTTTTAAAATTAATTTTGAATCATATAAATTAATATTTATAGAATTGGTTGTTCATTATGTTAGTAAATTCCATACATGTTGTACACATAAAAACAATGATTCTTTTCAAATATTCAGTAAAATAACAATATGCATTGTTTTGAGAAAAAATGATGATTCCCTATAAATAAATATGTAAAACATAAAAATGTTTTATAATTTCATTAATAAATTATATTATAAAAGGATATATTCATTTTAAATAAAATTTTAGAAAAAATGGTTTTGTAAGAAAACATATTTCTAACCGTAAAGAAAAATCATATTAGACATTCATGAAAAAATGTAACAATAATTTTATATACCAAAGACTAGAAAAATATTGTTATTAAATAATATAATAAAGAGTTAATAGAAGAGGAGAAAATAAAATGATATTATTTTTTAATTCTCTAATATTTTCCATTGATGGAAACTCATGTAAAAAACATGATTAAATGATTTTTTTTAAATAAACCCTTATAATGATCATAATGTTGAAGTATGAATTAATCAATGATTTAAATGTTTATGTAAAATATAAATCTAAATAATTTTGAGTGGTAAAACAATATATGATAAAAATATTTATTATAAACATAATCATATAACATAAACTACCATGGAGAAGTAAAATAACCCAATGAAAAAATTGTATTATGGAATTCATTACGATATAATAAATTTCTTATCAAATCACCAGAACTGAAATAATTAAAATGTAATATCCAAATAAAATGGGTTATGATGTGTTCATGATATTATATGTTAATGGGTATTTATGTAATAAATAAATCATATAAATTAGTAACATGACAATAGAATATGCATCAATGAAGGGATGTTGAGAGGAAGTCCCCTACCAAATGCTTCCTTTTAGTTCAACATGATTTAAACTAAAGAATAGTTATTTGAATCATGTTATTAATTTATAATACTAACATATTACTATATACTATTCAGATATTTTAATTTTATAAAATATTAACACCCCTTCAATAAAAATCATTCATCGTATTTATTGTTTATGTGTTAATTTCCTCATTTTATCTTTCATTCTATTCCATGAAGGTTATGATTCTTGTGAATTTCACATAGTTATATCATGAATAGAATAATAATAAAAATATCATATTTATATTTAAATTATTATTTAAACACCAATCATTAATTATAGTGTTGATAAATATTGTATGACACAATAATGGAGATAGTAGGTCATACACATGCATTGGAAATGTTTCCATTTTTCAATGATAATTATAGAAAGATGAAAATTAATATTTAAACATTAGAAAATGATCTATAAATATGAAATACTATATTATTTCCATATATATATGTATACTTATACCGATAAACCATTTGATCTAGCGATGAAGTTAATGTCACATCACTTTGTGAAGGCTATTGTCCCAACGTACATGAACGTTGTTACATATTTATGTGTGACGAAAGGTAATAAAAAATGATATATTATATTTTGATAATGAAAAATGTGACATGAATTTAATTATTATATCCTTCATATCACTTTTATTAATCAAATTTTTACATATTAGCTTTTATTTATATTGTTTATGAAAAACAAACCACATCGCTTTATGAGGCGATAGTCCACCACACACATAAGAAACATTATTGTATCCCCTACAAAAAGGAAAATAAATATGTATATATCATATAATGATTATAAATGAATAATTATGTTACAAATATAATATAAATATATATTATCAATTATCATACCATATTTTGTGAGGTGTTGATGGAAAATGTGTCACATAGGTTTGGGAGGTGGTAATATGCCGTACAAAAGAGAGATGTTATTAATTTCCATTTGATGGTAGAGGAGATGAATATAGGTCAAAATGATAACAAAATAAAATTTCAGTATATGTTAAATAATTTTCTACTATTATAAGATAAAATAAATAATATGTTACGTATACAGATGAATAAATTTTAAAATTACCTCATAAATTTTTTTAACTCTTCTCAAAAAACCTTTTTATGATTATACCAAAATTATTCCTAGAATAAAATTATTAAATAAATGATTATTTGATGAATTTAGGGATGTTTTTATTTTATTTGATAAGGTCATGTCCAATTTAAATGGGTTTTATGGTGTGAAAAAAAATAAAGAGGGTATCCTTTTATAATTGAGGTGAGAGTCACACATGTAATATTTTAAATTAAAAACTATACACACATTTTTTACTTCTATAATTGTCCAAAATGTTTTATTCCATATCCATATGAAATAAACTTTTTATTAATATCCATAAAAGATATTTTATATACGTTATTAATTCATTTTATCCCTTATCCTTTTAGTTTTACATTCTATAAAACACATTTATTACCTCAACATCAGTAGATAATTTTTACTATTTTTTCTTTTGAAAATGAAAAACATATTCTTAAACATAATAAATAACATAAATAATTTTAAAAAAATATGGAATATATTTTTATAACTTCTTTTAATTGATGATAATATATTTAATTCAAAATTTATCACACAGACACAACTTGAATGAGTTTTTTATAAAGAAAATTTTCAACTAATTACAATATTTTAACACCAAAAAAAAATATGAAAAAATTTTATTGAAAAATAATTATTAAATCGATTTATAATTGAACAAAATATTATTTTAAAACAATATGAATATATATTTTTTGTTTTTTAATTTCTTAAATAAAAATAAAATTCTTTATAAATATCAATATTTTTAAATATTCATTGAACAATTAATCGGCTCATATAATTCTAAATATTTCACCAAATGATTATTTCTCCATGTAAATTTATAAAATAAATTTTATTTTTTAATTTAAATATTTTAAATTTGGTAAAAATTAATTTGAAATAATTGGTTATAATAATGACTAAATCATTATTTAGAAAATATCATTCATTAGTTTTTTTATTTTGAATGATTTTTATTTTATTTATAATAAATAGATAACCATATTTTTCATAATTTAGTTAGTACTATTAAACACCCCCATATTTATAGACTATGTTATGAAATTATATTAAATTATAGTTCATTTGGACTCAATGTTTTGTGTTCTATTATGTATCAATGAGATAAAATTTAAGAAATACATTTCATGGTTAGTGCATGCTTCGTGTTCCACATCACATATACTATTTAATATAATGTTAATATTTAATAATTATGGGTTGTTAAATTTACACCCATAAATAATGTTCTTCATCAAAATTAAATCTTGATCTCTTCAATCCGTGGATTGAAATTTTAAAATACCATTGTTGAAAACACCATATCATAAAATGTGTTAATAAAACATAATCTTAATTGGAGATATGGGGATGTACATAGTCTATGTGAAATAACATATATATAGGTTTATAGGTGGGATAACAATGGAATAAAGTGAATAAATTGATATAAAATATAAGATTAAATAGTTATATTTTTATATAGTTCCTTGAATATTACAATGTTAATGATAAATGAAATGTTAAGGACCTCAAAACAATATATATATAATGATTTAAAAGCCCATTTGATTCATCATATATAAATGTAATACGATAGTTTTTTTAAGAACCATTTCTAAATATTGAAGAATTTTTTTACTGTATTTGAATATATTGAAATATACTTAATAGAGACATGATTATTTCACGTGGACAATTTAATACATTGGTAGTTAATTGATCAATTTCTAATTCATCTAGTACTCTAATAAATAATTATAAAAAACGAGTTTTAAGCCTAACATAGAGAAATATATTTTTAATATATTATATTATCTATAAATGAATGAAAATACATTCCATAAATCACTTACTACTTTTTAATATTAATTTGGTCAAAAAAGGTTATCCAATATAATACATTATTCTATAATACCCAATAGTAACACTACTAATTAATCATTAAAATTTATTCATGAAATCAATTAACTAAATATTGACATATTAAATAGAGGATATTATTGTCTATTGGCAGGTTTTAAACTGTTATATCCCTTAATTTGTGATTTCATGCCTCATGAACTTCAAAAGATGCAAACAAGATGAAATTTTTCTAAAACTGTACTTTTATATTTCTTATAATGATCATAAAATATCATAACCCACAGTTATGAAAACAACAAAGATAATATAAACCATAATTGTTTCCAATGCTTTGAATATTTGGTCTAAAAAATAAACATCCATTCATCCTAAAGTAATTAATTAATATATTAAACCAATAAGTGGTATTACCCTAATTTTATTCCAAACCAATATCAGGTATCTTGTTAGATTCCCATCACATATAACAAAAAATGGTTTGTTTATGAATTAAATTTTTATATCCACCTTAAATACACTAACCATGATGGAATCCATATCTTTTATTCAAATAATGTAATATATTCACCCAATATTCAACAAAATATATAGATGTTTCCAATTTAATATAACAAAATTCAAATGATTATTAACACTTCTAATATTTAAATCTTGAACCCCAATGAAAAAATATAACATCTTTTTTATTTAAACATATATATTTCCTTATTCTATTTTTTATACCATATAATAGAGAATTTACATTGATAACACCAATTTCCCCCACATTTATGAAAGTGAAAAATATATGGATCCCTATGATGAGAATTATTTCCATCCATCATACTCTTCATTTTTCATAGAATTTATTTTATTCATTCAATTATATTTGAAACATAATGAATTTTTCTATTCAATTAACACACATTCATGGAAGAATCATTCCTTATTTCACAGATGATGGAAATTGAGCCTTGTTTCCTTTTTAGTATCCCCCACTAGAGTCCTTAGATTACTCAATCCTTCTCTTCGTTGGTTTATTAGAGTGTTGGATAAGGTATAATTTGTAAATAATATTTTTTACAAATGAATAGGAATAATCTTGATAATATTAACTCCTATATTAATCTAATTTTGTTTCTCAGATTCAAGAAATTTTCCTTCATGTTTATTTCTAACAATATTCTTTCAGGTTCAATCCATTTAATAAAACAAAAAAGTACATTTTAATACTAAATAATCATTGTGGGAAAACCATAAAATAATTTAGTAGATGTTTAAATTAGGACATGTTATTTTCAATATAAGAAACCATTTGTTTGATTGAGTTCATTTATTGTCTTTATATTTTCAAATCCATCAAAATTTTGTGTAAACAAATGTTAATTATACGAAGCATACCTCTTAGGAGTTTCGAACTATGTACTCATTAAGGCTTTTTTTATGAACCAGTTGACGATCATGTCAAGCCCAATGAACCCTTTATCAGAGTTATTAACACTACATACATTTAATATATAACCATGTCTACATGTATTATCCATAAATGAATCTATTCCAGTGATAAAACACATAATATCTACCTATAAATATGGTATTTTTATTTTTTATACTCAAATTATATATTATAGTTATAATCCCAAATTTATCTTTTCAATGTCTAGTTCCAATGGTTGTTACTAAACATCCTATGATACAAAATCGTTGGACCTCATACCCAAAACATTGATCCAGTGTCTTCTTAATTACACTGATATAGAAAAATGGTTAAAATCCAAAAGGACTAAACATCATATCAGTTATGGTAATCTAGATTAATACATGGTTCCTATATTATTTTTGGAAACTAAAATAACAAAATAATATATTTTAGAAGAAAACTATTCCCCCTAAAATATTCATTCATTTCAGTCAATGTAAATTCCATATATTGCTATAAAAAGAAAACAATATATGCATGATTAAATTCCCAGGATGGTCTAAGTATAAATGAATCTATCATGAATTGATAAGAATAAATGAAATGTAATGTTGAATAAAATAACACAAATTCAATTTAGATAATTTAATATCATGATTAGATAAGGAATAATAAATATAGAGTGTTAAATAAAAAATATATCATGGAAATCATTTAAAATATATTTCATTTTGGTCAAATTTAATATCATTGATTGTTTTTTGTATTTGCAACACTGGGTTTAAACGATAAAATATATTCTATTAGAATATTATATAAAAATGAACATTATTTTTTTATGGTATATTTGAGTATAATACAAGAAAAAATTAAATAATTTAATATATATATTTTAAACACATTCATTTGATATTTATTGATACAAAAAATTTGTATCTTTTAAATGAAAAATTCATGTTTTCTAAATAAGTATATTTTTCTAATAAAAGACGGGTTAGTCATTATTAATTCATATATAATAAGAATTATATTACAAGTTTTATGTTTTTTTTAATTAATTAAATTCATTTTTGGAATCATAATTCCAAATTTATATTTCATTTAATTTACGGGTTTTATCTGAAATGTTTTATTTTTCCACAAATATTGAAAAATAATGTATTTAAATTAAAAATTGCATATTTGATCAAATTTTCTATAAAATAAATAAAAAAAATTAAATTAAAATTATATTTAGTTAATATAAATGTATACTAATCCACTTAAGGTCATTTGAATCATTTTCAAAGTCATTTTGGTTATAAAATAAATATAAACGTTTCACAATTTACCCTGTGAATTCACATTTTATTATCTTATCCACATTATAAATTTTAAATTAAATGTTCCATTTATTATAATGGAATTATGAAAGATGTATTATGTATTTTTACTCATAATAATTTATATTATCTAGTAATAAATAAATAATATTTTACAAAAATTAATTGTGAATATAATAAGAATTTAATACATGGTTAAGGTAAAAATGGTTTTTCTATGGTTAAACTAAAAACAAAACGTTTATTGCATATATCAACATTAAAATTTATAATTCTCATGAATAAATAATTTTTTACCATTTTATCTTGCAAAAAAACTCAGTACACCAAATTATTTAAAAGCATTACATGTTTTCCACTCACGTCACATAGAAATTCCCAACCACTCTCATATATTATTCAGAACATCAATCCCTTAATCATCAGCAATGACCTCCCAAATCACATCATAGATTCCATCCATTCATTTTATAATTAAATTTATATTTTCGGAAATCCATTATAGGAATACTATAGGAATAATCATAAAGAGATGGTACAAGAAGTGTTAAAAATATTATCTTTTCATTTTTTATTTCATATTACATCTCATTCAAATTTTAATCAGTTAGGATTATATAAAAACAAAAAAAAATATTATAACAATAGTTTTAATTATTTTTAATTCATGAAATTAATTCATATCAACATGCCTCATATGGAAAACAATAATGTTTGTCGTGTGTACGGTGGACTACTTCCTCACCAACTGATATGACATGATTTAGAGAAACAACTCCCACAGTTGTATATGATGATAGAGTTATGTATATTTATTATATTAGTAATATAATTATTCATTTTTATTCAATATATTTTATTTAAATTTTTTACATTAAATCTAAAGTTGATACAATAATATCACTCATGTGTACAAAAAATACTTCCTGGAAAAGCGATATTATTAATTATAAAATAATCCTGTTCATAGAGGGTAATAATGTTAATGTTTATGAATATATGTAGTATAAATGATATAGTTTTATGTTGGTGTCATGTTTATCATTCATAAATGATAATATATACGTTCCTTTCTTTTTTTATGGTTTCACTCATTGAATGATGATAATGACATTCATACAGGTGTTTTTTATCAACTTAATGAAGTAATGTGTCTCATTATTCACAACACACCAAATGGATAATATATATACATAAGTGATTTGATGATATAATATTATATTTATGATATTATAATAATTATATATGGATAAAATATAATTTATGTCTTTTCAATAATGATCATTGAAAAATGGAATTGTTACTCATGCGTTTGTACAACCTACCATCCACATGATCGCAACATACATCATTTCTATAAAACACCATTAGGTATTGGTCATGTAATTTTAATTTTTTTATAAATATGATAATTATATAAATAATATTATTCAATAGATATTAAACTAATTATCTCTAAGACTATAACTTACCTTCTGAGGGCATTTTTGAAACATAATTCAAAATCATCAAATCACTTGATGTAAATGTAATTGATTTTGTAATTTTATATGAAATAGTTATATGTGAATGTAATGAAATATTAAATATAAAAATATTTTCATATCTATTTAAATAATAAACATATTTTTTTAAAATTCATGATGATTAATAACATGCGTAATGAGTCAGAATAATGGCAGGGGACTTCATCTCAATTTCCTTTCATTGAGGAGTATTATATTTCTGTGAACATATTTTATTTAATATTTTATAAGTAAATAATCATTTAAATGTTATATAATAAATCCTTCATAAATAATTTTGTTTTATTTTTTTATTTGAATTATTTAATCCATTTGGATTAATTATTAAATTTCCATGTGGTAAATACTTTCATTACACTATTTGTTTTCATTGGATTATCTTAATTTTTCATTGTCTTTGATATTAATAGAATACATATAAGGAAATTTTATTTTCTTTGGTTCTATATCCCCTTGTTCAATATGGATTTTCATTTAATACACACAACATATTCTTAAATTAATTCTCACTTCATCCATATGATCATTGTAAGGGACCTCATCTCAATTCTCCTTCATCATGAAATATTATAATGTTATGATAATAATTTTATTTATATGGTTTATATAACTCCATTTTACATGTGAAATCATGAGTAAATAATAATTTATATTCTTTTATGTTTAAATTTTAATTATATCACCCAAGGGGATTTAAGTTAAAAATTACCAAGTGGTAAATGTTATTGGAAAATATGAGTTTCTTTTATGATTATAATCTTTATCATAAAACAGTTACATTATTGTTAACATTTTTCATTTTATATGTAATCTATTACAAATATATTCATTATTTTATAACGGATATGATTATTTTCTAAACCACATAACATTTAAATATCTGGTGATAACATTGAATGTAAATTGATTAAAACAAATATAGATAATTCTATATCTGTTAATCAATATGAATATATTATCATCTAGAATATTAATTCAAGAATTAAATAGATTATTTCATATATTTATAACTATTTTTAACTATAGGAATGAGTGTTTCCTATTTATAGATAGCGTCTCCATGCATTGACTTGTCACATGGGAAAACTCATTTGGCCGAATCATATATGTATCTACAATGTACCTTTAAACTACCTTATGAAAGAACATGACTGTATTAGTATAATGAAGGATGAGATCATATCATCTAATAATTAAGAATTTAATTCATTTCTAAATAGTTATTTTCTTCATCAGTGTGATTTCAACTATTATATAATCATTGATTCATTTAACGCCCAGTTATTTACTAAAAGGCTTGTGTATTTAGTTATTTAATTTTCCATATTAATAATGAATTTTCTATTATAATATTCATGTTACTGATAAAATATCAAGTGTGATTATTTATTTACCATTCAATATTTTTTATTATTTATTGATTCATTTAATATTTTTATTTACATGACACTAACTACTCGCTTGAGTTTTCCATTAATTGTTTTTCATTTTCTTGTGTATGAAGAATAACTCAATAATTGACTTTTAAATTTTGAGTTAATTTTTTATATGTATTAGGAATTAATTTCAATTTCCCAATTTAAAATATATAAAAGATATAAATATGTGGTTATCTGATACAACTAAAATGAATTTTTCTTCATTATTTAACACGTTCTATCAATTACAATGTAATAAAATATGCACCAGATCAGAGTTACTTTATTCAGGGTCATTATATTTGGTATCAGAGGATATTGAGTAGATACCATGGCAACAAGATTAATTAAAAAATTTAGGGAACACAACCCTATGATAGAATTTTAGGATAAGTATATGAGAACATCCTATAGTTTTTAGTGGTAATATATTATGTGGTTTTTACTAGGAATACATCGCTTCCAGGATACTACAAGGGAATGTGGTACTAGAAAATACGTACCATGGGATTACAAATATGAAAATGTTTAATTGGGATTGACCTGATTGTAACCTGTTGAGTAACAATGAGCCTTATTACATACTAGGTTTGATATGCTTTTTTTATTTGATTTGAAGAATTTCTATATTCATTAATATCTATTATAAATTATTTTAAAAAAACAATATACATAATGAATCAAATTTTATAATTCTAGTATATAGCCTCCATAAATTTTAATTTATGTGAAGGGTTACATAATACTTAGGATTATACATTATGATTAAATATTCATAATTTTATGAGCTAATCTATAATATTTCATTATTTATAAATGGATTATAGTCAAAAAGGGCATCAATACTTATAGACACTATAGATATTTCCCTTTTGTGGTGGCCAATAAAACTCATATTTTAACTGAGTAAATTATGGAATGGTTCTAGAATAACAATCTTATTATGAGGAATAACTATTACTAGATTGAGAAACATATTCCACATTGTTATTAACCGTTAGTAGATATCATTTTGTGATATAACCCCTTGTTTTCGGTTAATAAAAATACAGAAAGGCCCAATATAGAGAGATTAGTCCATGAGAGAGTTTCCTTTTAATCCTGAAGGTAATGGTCCCCATGTTGTTCCCTTAACACATGGTAAGGAAAAGTCCTTTTCCATTCTATGTGGTGGCTCCACCTAGTTCTTATCCCCATTCTCTAATCATTAATTTAATTTTTCATTCCCATAAATTCATTAATTCCCTACTGATCCATGTATATTCGAAGAGTATATTATCTACAAATTTAGTATTACAAATTCAATGACGTCTCACCCCATTTTAATTTTATTATGATTGATAAGTATAAGAAGTTCCTCCCGTCAAGGGATTATTTTGACATAACTAACTATGGATTTTGGGGTTTGAATGATCAAGAAATTATGGCCCTTATTTACAGAATGAATATAATATTTCAATTAAAATATAAGAACGACATGGTTAAGGAATGGATTAGTGCCCCAATATCCTAAAAACCCCTCAGTTCTACTTATTTATGTGGACTTATGACATCAACATGAAACAGATACCTCATCCATGGTAATATGGGTATTTTACCCTAATCTCCAACTATCATATCAAAATCCATTGACATTTTGTATTAGAGTAAATATTGAGGATATATTTATCTTCTTCGATGGTAGGAATGAAATTTGTTTTAACATTGTACTTAAATTAATCTATGTTGGGGTTGATGTGTCACGAAGTCTAGTAATTGTTTTTTCTAGATTATAGTCAAAAAAATATTTCCACTATAAGAAAAAATTTGGTTTCGAGTCATGGAAGTATTATGGGTAATATGTTAATAAATTTGGTCATTAAATGACTATTTGTAGGCACAATATTATGAAAATAATTCATCTATTGGATATATATTCATTAAGTAGTGGTAATGGCTTGGTTCTTAATTGTGTTGATGGTTTAAAAATCGGTTGGATGATCGTATGGATTAAATACAGGAGAAACTCATTAATATTATAAAACATGAAGGAACCCTGATGTTGTGGGACATATTTAAACACTTTAGGTATGATATGAATAACCCCAGTCCTGTTGTGTTGGTTCCATCATATTTTGTGGTTATTAGGGAACTAAATGCTATTGGTTGTTTTTCTCCTATTTCATGATACTAATTTTTGATATCTTATGTAGGGTATGTGCTCAATTGAAGTAGATATAACCATAAATTTGTGGATCCTTTGATAAGATATGTAGGATATATGGGTAGTATGATCTGGATAGAACCTTTGAAAATATATGTGGATAGGGATGATGTTAAAAAGGGATCCAACAAAAGATAGTTTGTGTCCTACATTAAATTACGAAACACAATGAAGGAATGGGATGAGATGTTTGGTAATAGATTTCGAAATCTTAGGTTATGTGCCTTGGGGGTTGTTATGTCCATTTCTAGGATGATAGTACAATTGAAGAGATTTTTTGTTGTTTCCACAACCCAACTTAGATGTAGGGGAATATTGGGCTCTAGGATCATGGGAGGTACATTGTAAGAAAGAGCAAGAGATCGAAGGGGTCTATGGACAATTGATACCATCCTCTACCAATGGGGACATGGATATATCCGTACATTCAGTCCATGATGATGTAATGCAATTCTTTTTAGAATAATACGGTGATGGGGAGTGGCATGAACTAGGTCAGTGATAATGCAATTTCCAAATGTGGTGGATCAAAGGAACTAAACACTATCCATGTGGGAGACATAATGGGTTATTGGTTTTGAGGAGAATCTTTTATAATAGAGGATGAAAAAATAGTTCCACAGTGGCTACTTATAAATGAATCTTCAAATGTAGTTGTCTCAATGATACTTATTAATGGCATAAAGTGGAAGTAGGAGAGGAGGCTGCAGAAAAGTGGGATATTCTTATACATATAGGAGATGAAATGATAAAGGAGTCATTTTTATTCATGTTATTAATGGGGATTGATAAAATATGGAAGGTATAATAATTAATATTGAAAAAATAAGTATATAATAAATTGGTTAAACAATAAATACATAATCATGACAGGAGGATTTGCTAAATGATGAAATAATTTGAGGAATTCTTCCACTCACGGTATGAGATTGATTATATCATTGAAAATGTAATCAAATATAAACTATATAAAAAGGTAACTGATATCTTATGGATACTATATAAGCAAATTTATTCAAATAGGTTCAAGTATTTTTTTCAATAATTTTGTATTCTTTTTTTCTATTCGATGTTTCTTGGGTAAAAATTTTTTGGTTTCTCACTTTTTAGGAAAACATTTTCTTTATAATAAAATATTTAATTTCTAGTCGATATAATCCACTATAATTTAGTGTGACTACTAATTTAATGGATACTGAGAAATGGATTATGTCACATGATAATATAATTATGGAATTAAGATGCATTGAAAAGGAAAATTATACACTTTTAGTGTATTTTCATAATGAGTATAAATATTATTGGAGTTTTTTAAACAATAATAATATATAGGAAGAAGAAATATTACTCATGGAATAGAATGGATTTACAGATACAATAATTTATTCCACTCATTTGAAACACAATGAAATGAAAGAAATGTTTCATAGCATATTTGAAATTGAATAAAAAAGTTTTTTGTAGGAAAAATGATCTTATACTATGTTTTTTAGGTATTATACTAATTACATAAACAACATGTATATCAATATTGATTATTTTATTTAAGTCATTAACCCATGTTTATGAAGGGTGATGGTCTAAAATTCATTCACATTATATGATGTAATATTTATTTTTTCCATTAATTTGATGAATGATTTATCAAGATCATGAATTTTCAATAGAAGTCATGATAAGAAGATGTAATTTGAACACCATGATAAAGGGAATGTCTAAATGAATAATATGAGAATTCATCAATTATCATGTTGTGAAAGTAGTGGAATGGAACACCTTGTAAAGTACATTAATGGATGAGGAGTAAATTTATGGGTGTATAAAGGGTTTTATAGAAAAATGAATAAAAGGGAAGATAGAAAGCCCTAATATTTATTGTTTCATCAATATAAATATGAGAAAATACACAAAACAATTCCCCATGTTTCAGGGGATTCATCCTCGTAAAAGCCTAATGTGAGAGGTGCATGATTATTATATTAATATACGTAAGGTTAAAGTACAACATGATTTGGTTTTTGGTACATTAATCTTATATTCAACTTTATCTCATGATTTATTTTATTATGTATATTCTAAATATTTTTCATATACAATTTTTTCCATAAAAATAGTCCTTTACCTTTTAAAATAACATGGGACATGTCTATATAAACGCATAGAAGAAGTCTCCCAATAAATAGAATATGTCTGTTATCCCAATACTTTAAAACCAAACATGATTTCATTTTAGAAAATATTATACTAATTTTTTACATCGACATAATACTTGAAATGGACTGGAGTTCAAAATATGATGTAAAAACATATTTCAAGAAGAATAAAATTTTGATTTGTTGGGACAGTTTAGAATTACTAGTCTCTAGAGCAGAGGTTTCACTATTTGATTCATATCCAGATCCACCCCTTATAGCTTTACTAAAGTAGTTTCATATAGAAAAAAAGTAAATGAAATCCAAAAATAGTGTAGGTAATTTTCAAATTTAGAACACACCTATTTTTTACAAATACATTGATTTTTCTCAAGGTAGTCACTTGGACATCCCATAGATTGTGACATATATGTTTCCATTGATTTATCCATTTATAAATACCAATATTATGGAATCCCTATAAAATATCTTTATAGAATTAGTGGAGTTGAAAAAAAAACTAGAGTAGTTGGGTGGTAATTGATTTCCTTTCAATATTGTTTCACTTGGAAAACATAGGTTATATTTGTTAACAAGAATAATGTATCCATTATCACATGCATTGATTATAAGTAAATAAATTACATTACAATAAAGAACACATATTGTCTTCCTCCTATTGATGAGTGATCTAATGAAAATTATGGCTGCCAATATTTTTCAAATAATGATATTTGATATGGGTATCACAAATAGAGATTAAAGAAGGAATGAATTCTGAGCTTAGTTTCTTGAATAATGTATGGACATTTTGAGTTTAAAAAAATTCCAATTGTATTCACTACTACATCATATTTTTTATTTTTTTGACGAAATGTTCAATCAATTAATATCATGATGATTTTATTTTGGTATGCATTGATGATATCTTGGTGTATAATAAGTGCTACGATCAATATTAGAATCACCTAATAATTTTTCATGGGAAACCTATAAGAAATTATTTATAAGGATAATATATTAAGAATGATTTATTCCATGAATATGTTTCTTTTTAGGGAAATATTGTATCTATAGATGGAATCTCAGTAGATCTTGATATAGTAAATGATGTCAGAAAATAGAATCCCCAATGAACAAAAATGAGGCGGATGCTCTCACTTGGTTTGAATGTTAGTATTGATCATTCATTTACTATTATTCCTGATTGGATAAAATTTTAACCAAGATGAAATTTAGAAGGGATATTTTTTAGGGAAAAGAAACGATAATAATGTTTTTATATAGTAAATATGAGACTTTTTGATGCTCCAATTTTTACTCTATCATATGAAAGTAACGATTTTTTAATATGTAGTTATATATTTGAGTAGGGAGTTGGATGTTTAGAAATTCAATATAATAAATAAATTTAAAATAAATATAAGTAACTAATGACTCATGAATATAACTATTGAACACTTTATCATGTGTCAGATGATATAATAATTTAATTGTAGATACATATATATTATCTCTTGGGTAAATGATATGAGATTTATAATGATAATAAACCCTAAGAGGAAACTTTAAGGAGAATGCTATAAATACGAGAGAATGGTGATGAATCTATTTACTATAGGATTATGATTCAACAATACACTACCACCCATGTAAATAAAATTAGGCAGTGGATTCACTGTGTAGGAATGATCATGAACTTCTAACACAAATGGGGTTTGATTGGGATCATATGTTCATAGGTCTAGAAAATATGAAAATTATAAATATTATGGAATGAGTGACATCACTGAGTCTACAAATTATATAGAAATAATATTAATTTGAAATGATAAAAAATTATCATTCTAATGATGTGAAGATTCAGAAGAAAATTAAAGTTGTGATTGATGGAAAACATACAACATTTTTTACAAAGGAGGTACATTCAAATTTAGAATTGTATTATATTTTACCTCTATTAATAATATAAAAATTTAATTATTGAATAATGATAATATATTGAATATATCTATTCACCTTCCTAACAGAAGATTGTATAAGGATTCCAGGGAACATATTTAGTATGATAACATGAAGAATGAAATTTGTGATTATGTGAACATTTTTTTATTTGTTAACTAGAAAACATTGTGGGATATCATCATAGAAGAGTAATCAATACTATTATTTTTTTCCTATTGGGTAATGGGATTGAATTACTATGAACAATTTCATAGGACAACCAAATATTCCTAGAATGAAAGATACTCTATTAGTAATAACTTATATCCTAACCAGATCTGATTTTTTTTCAATATAATAGAATATTTTCCCCTGTATGATCTTTAAAATATGTATATTAATGACATTGCAGGACTTCATGAAGCACCCCTATAAATTTTGTCTGACAGAGATCCTAAAATTACATCGAAATTCTGAAAGTGGCTTCAGAAGAATCCCGATACTGAGCTTCATTTGAGCACTACATACCATCCTCAAACTAATTGATAATATGAAAGGACTATTAAAACAATTAAAGTCATGTAATGGTTTTTCATACTTAATAATAATTGTATGACTAAATTCATATTTAACTTTGGTAGATTTTTTCTATAAAATTAGTTTCCATTCACATATTCATATAGTGTCATATAAAGCATTATACTGAAATAAATGTTCTACTCCAAACTGATGGGATAAAGGTCAGAAAAGAAAACTAATAGAACAAATAATTTTTGAAGATAAAACAAATAATTTAATATCTATTTAAACTCACAATAATGTAGCTAATATTATGTAATAAAGTTATCTAGATAGTCATATGAAATATTTTGAATTCCAAGTCAGGGATCAGGTTTTCATATATGTATCTCAATGGAATGGTTTTATAAGGTGCAGTATGAAATGTAAACTATGCCTCATGAACATAATAACATTTTAAATCCTTGAGTTTATTGGAGGAATTGCTTATATTTTAGAAATGCCACTATGTATCTCAAAAGTACATGGTCCATTTCTTATATCATTGTTAAGGAAGTACATTCCAAATCCAATGCATGTGATCACATTAAATGAAATATAAATGGAACCTATATCACTCATGCTATGAATTAAATATCCATTTTTGTGATACTAGAAAAGATAATTTTAAGAGATGAATGAATCAACTGGTAATTGTACATTAAAGAAAAAAATAATAATGGATGAATCAATGTGGGAATTAGAGGATATATGAAGAATAAGAACCCCAATCTCTTAATAATTAATCCCCATGAATTTTTGAGGATGAAATATTTGAATAAGGGAAGAATATAAGTCCTCATGTCATTAAAATAAATCACTTTTAGAATAAAAATAATTTTTTTGATAGCTTTCGATGCATTGAACATCGTGTTTAAACAAAAAATCATACAATATTTAAATATTATTTAAACATGACCATGATAACATAGATATTATATTAGAGAGTATGAATATAAATAAATAAATGAAGAAAAAATTATAGTTTATAAATGTTAATTTTTTATCAATAGATTAGAAATAAAAATAAAAATCATTTTGCCGAAAAAATGTTTTGAAAATATCTACAAATTTATAATAGACAGTCTAGTCAATATTCAAACATATAATATAAAATAAAATAGATTTTTTTTTAAATTTTTTGATAAAATTAACTTTATTTTGAATTAAATTTTACTACCAAAATTATTTTATGGTGAGTTTTGGAGAATTTTTTTAATTGTTTCAATTTTTGAAAAATAGAGAAAAATATTTATATTTAATTTTAAAGTACCCTTTTTTAAATTATATAAACTGAAATTTTATATTAATTTTTATAATTTAAATTATTTTCTATTATATATATATATTATAATAATTTATATTATTGAAATAATCATTATATTTAATATTGATATAAAAACATTGTAATCTTTTGAACATTCTCTCTTAGAAACACCACTTTATCATCATGCATGTGGGAATAAATTTAAATTAAATTAATCAACTTCTACGTATGGAATTTTAAAAATTAGATTAATTACATGGAACCATAATAATTTAAATTATCTATTTTTTTACAGTAAATTTGGATCTAAAATATTTGTGAATGAAATAAGAATCAATTACTGCGGTTAAGGTAAAAATGAGTTTATTGGGGGAATTAAACAAAATATTTAAGTGATTAAATGTAAAATTTCTATTTTGAAAAATAATTTTTATGGATATATTTAAAAAATATGATGTCTAAAACTCAGTAATGTTTTATTTTGTCCATTATTGTATTTTAAAAATGTGGTTACACCTTTTCCTTTCAAAAAATAGTTGTGTCACACAACATACTTGTAAAGAACCACCTCTCCCATCTTCATTCTGAATTTTAACCCATTGGTACTTCCAAACCATTTTAAATTATTTCCTAAATTCCATCCCAAAATCATTAAATACTTGGTTTGGTCATATTGAATTTATCATAGTATTTTATGTGTAATCATAAAGAGGTGTTCCAATAAGAGTTAAATTTCATAACTTTGTGTTTTATTTTTATTTATTTTTACACATTCATAAATTATTTTTATTTATGATCATATAATAACAATAGTATCAAAAATATACATATATTTAATTATTTAATTATAATTACCTATTTCCATATCCCCTTCCCTCAAATGAGAAACGATAACGTCACTCGTGTGAATGGATGACTACCACCCCATGAACAGATGCAACACGTTTTTCATCAAAACCTTTAAAGGTTGGGTATTTAGATTTATATGGAGTATATATATGTGATATTTATTAAATAAATATTTCCATTTATTCATTAAATCATATATACCATTTTACATTTCATTTTATAGTGGATTAGATAATGTCGTTTTTGCATACGATGGACTAACTCCTTAAAATGTGATATGATTTAGTTTTCAAAAATTCATTACATAGAGGGTAATAAAGATATTGTTAATGAATAAATCATCAAAAATTATATATCTATACTATTAATGCAATATATATCATTCTTAAAATATTACTTATATCATTTAATTTCATTCATTTTCACACACAGAAAGATTGTAACTTTGTTCATGTACATTTGGATTATCAGCTTCATGAATTGATCTAAAACTCATTTTGTTACTAAGAAAATAAATTTTCTAGAACCAAATAAAATACCATTGTTCCATTATTCCTGATCCCGAACATACATAACCCAAAGAGAATTCCCAGTCTCCAAGGCTGGAGACTCACACAAGGAATCATAAATGATAAAAGAGGGAACAATTCATTAACAAAATAATAAAAGTTAAAAGATAAAAATATGTATGATGAAAAATTTTAAAAAATTATTATACTAGGAATAAAAAAGGTAAAATAAAACACAATTCATTAAATAACCAAAGTAATCAACATAATGAAAAAACTAACGTATCTCCAATGAAATATCACTATATTCCTAAAGGATAAAGAACATCTACAACCCACAATTGGCATGTTCCCTTTTCTCAATCCTAGTATAATAAAATATAAAAATGGTCAAAGATAAAGTTTGGGTGATGTCATTAAATACCATTTTAGTCTTAATGATTTTCCATAATCCATGAAAAAATAATAAATAATATATTTTGAGAGTTTAAATTATTCTAGGTATAGAATTTCAAATTTTATATTTTAAAAAAACGTGATCCAAAATATATGGAAGGTATATCTATTAAAATACATTATAAATGATTAAATTTATATTTTATATATAATATTTTATATTAATACCTTAACATGAAGAAAATAGTTCAAAAATTCAAAGGTAATATACAAAAAAGAAAAAAATAAAACAGAAAAGAATGAACTATATAAAAATTTATCATGGTTACTCTAGTTATCAGGTAATATAATTCATACATGTCTCATAGTGAATATGTATCTAGTTATGTTTGAATACACATATTCACCCCAAATTGGGGAAACCATCATGGGTAGTCTACACCCTAAAAAAGGAAACCCATTATCTGTTGTCTAGCTAAAGTTATTTTGGTACCATTTTCCATTATTAATTCATTATAGGTAGGTATGGTACTAGAGTTATTTTCTAAGTTACATATAACTATCTATGTTTAAATGTCCTTCAATAGAATATCAAATTGAAAATTAATCATTTTATAATTGATTAAATAATCAATTTCACAATGTCAATTTCTATCATGACATAATATTTTCAATTGAAAAATTCCAATTTTAATCATTTCATGTTTTTTTTTCAATTTAATACATTTTCACAATATCAACATAAAACCATTTCATCAAAATGATTTATAAATATATAAATAATTAAATATAAATCCTTAAATAATTTCAATTCCACTGAAATTGGGGTTTCTATCAATTTCAATACAACATTAATATGAAAAATCATGTTATCAAAAATACATTTTTTTAAATAAATTAAAAACATGGTTTAATTTAATCTATAAATTGATGGATTATTTATTAGGGTAAATGAAAATGAAATCAAATATCTTTAATAAAAGTTCATTAATTGATTCTCGTAAATGTATTTACAGTGTAGATTGATGGTGAAGGAGATCAAGAAATCAAACATAGAATTAGGTTCAAATCAAATTGAGCAGCGATACATATAATACATGATTATCTATAATAATATATGGATTACGGATTTAGAGTTCAAAATAAATAATTAGAGTGGAGATCAATCTATTTTATGATATTAAATGCAACTAAACATGCTTATATATTCCAATTGAAGTGAATTAATGAGCCAAAACTTCATCTTGAATGCCTCCTAAGATAATGAAATTCTACTTATGTGGGGTGGGGCTCGACTAGTGGTTAAACAATGGGGTTTTTGAATTTAAAATAAAATTTTAGAATAATTTAATATCATTAACATGGTTTCTTGGATATGGCTATGAAGATAGGCATGTTTTTTGACCTAGTTTTGTGCCCCTAATGGATTTACAATCCAAGGAGCACCATTTATCCTATCAAGACACAAAATATTTCAAACTATATACCAACGATCTAAACACTCACAATAAATGTTTTCATAGTTTTTACAAGAGAGGATTAAGGTTTGGGAAAACCATGTTCCAACTATGAATATCCATGAAAAAACCCAAAAAAATATCTAAATTTCACATACTTTAACCTGATAAAATACCAAACCAATGAATGATCAAAAGAATGGTTGATAGGTACCTAAAAATTAATAATGTGATGTTACAACCACAAAAAAAATAAGGAATTCATATCCATAGAAATCCTATCAGGATGTTTTGATATCGAAGAGATGATGGAAATACTCTCTCAATATTGCATAATGAACCCACATATCATGACAATCAGAAGCATACTTATATAAAAAACAGAGTAGGGGTATTGAAATACAACTGAGTACCTCTTCCTCTAAATCATCAATCCTCACATGTTTCTCACTCATGGATAAATATGAATCGACATCAAGATCATCCCCAATAAATGTTCTAGATCATCCAAAATGATATTTCATAATCAATGACAATGAGATATATTATGAATCAATGAAAACTATAGTGGATGTTTTATATGGAATTCCATTTTCCCCAACGGATCAAAAAACATAATTGGGATCAAAATTTGAGGATCAATATTCACTTCATTTTAATCAACTGGTGACCCAACTGAGGTTAAACTCTCAAGAACACTTAGTCACCAAAATAGAACTCCAATTGTTCATGATGACGATCATCATAAGAATTTTACCAATTATATTCCATAATTATTCTGCAAAAAATGAGTTAAATATTCATAGTTTTCTATAAGACCAATGATGGTACAACCAAGAAAGTATAAAAAATCTCCGACCAACAGAGTGGAAATTTACTCGGGCTGCTACATAAATCCCCAAAAGTATCCATTCTATTCGATAACTAGTTAATTTTTTTGTAAGAACGCTCAACAATCCACAAATGATCATCATAATATAATGAAAAAACAAGGAAGAAAGAGTGATGTGTATCCTAAAGAATCTATATATCCCTTCATTCAAGCCATCTATCTACAGATGATATGTCATACTAAAATAAACCTGGGGTCCTATTTCCTCTTAGAAGCCTTGAAAAATTTTAGATGTAAAATTTGGATCTCTATCATAGAATATTTTCGAAGAAACTCTATAAAAATTAAAAAAATATTGAAAATAGATATTTTCCAACTCTTGAATTTTTTTGAATTACAATATTGTTTAAAAGGAGATGATTTTTTCAAGGGATAGATCACACCCCATACCACATTCTTCTTCTAAGGGGTATATAGAAACTGAACTAAGAAGTCTCATTTAATCTCATTTCACATATATTTTTGAAATATAAGAGAATGATGAATATAAAAAGGTGTATGGTGCTCTACACTTACCAATTTAAAGGTATAAAAATGTGAGACAATTTATATGATGACGTTCCTCATAAATGGACACTAGAACCATCACAACATGTCATATAAAATATTTTTATTTCATGGGTACATAGCCCATTGGGAATTGTGGAATTATCCCATATCAACTTTCCTCACTCAAAACAACGTGACATTAAAGTCTCAGAATCATAGATCACTCTTTTAGGATAAAGAACCTCAACAACGGTACACCAATCATAAATATATTTTACATTATATTGAATTCTTCATCAAGCTTATGCTCTTGAATATTCAACTGAAGTAGTGTGGATGTCAACTAAATACTACCACGATATTATCATCCATATATTCTTGTACACATAAATGTAACTATGAAAATAAGGTCATCCACTTCCACTCATCTAAAGATTAATTCATGGAATGGGTTACATGTTTCTGGTATAAACCATTAGTAAAGACATTCTCTTTCCCATGGGACTTATTCATGTATAAATTGAATGATTTCATGTACTCTAGCCAAATACACTAGTGTACATTCAAAAATATTTTCTATATGATATAAATCACAATTTTATTGTTATAATACACAAAATCCAATTCTTTAAAAAAGAATTTCCACCAACTCTTATGGGTCTGCAACACAACTACGAGTTCAAGGTCATGAGTCTGATAATTCTTCTAGTGTGGCTTATGCTGCTGAGGTCCACAAGTACTGAAATGATCACACTACATAAGAACACAAGATAAACCCAATCCTGATGCATAAAAAACCTATATATCCATGACCAACATCTAAAATAGTCAACTATTTTCTAGATGTCGATAAAATAATCAATTCAAAACAATAACTATGACTTTTATCATTGAATAAAACAACACTCCCATCTGACTGAGGGTGGTCATCATAGATGAAAACTTTGGGAATTACTTTTTATACTGGTGATAAAACCCTTCTATACCAATGATTAATCAAATATGGACAACATTATACAATTTATCTGATTTAATAATAGATTTCAGTTTCATATGATAAAATAAGATATAATATTTCTAAGTCCATCTGTACCAAGAAAATAGATTCCTGAATCTATAAATCACATATTTAATTCTTTTTATATATTCATTTATTTATAAATAGTTCCTCAAATTCTCTCAGATGTCTCGTATGATCCTCTGCAGGCTGAGAGTAAACCAGGATTTCATCCACATATACCCCCCAAATATATCAATAGAGACATAGATAATCATTTTTATCAAATACATAACAACTATCGAATAATTGGATATACAAAATAGCGTGAAATAATAATCATAAAATAAATAAATTCTCATTAAGGTAGTTTTCATAATGCAAGATTGATTTTTTTTCAACTAGTGATAACCAGATCATTGATCAATATTTAGAATCTTTTTCCTCATTAAACTAGTAAAAAATATCATAAAATCATGGAAATAAATACATGATCTTTATCTTTAATCTATTTAGTTTCCAGTAATCAACACATGGATTTTTATTTACATCATATTTCATATAAAATATAACATGAACTGCCCATGGTGACAAATTCATACATATGAAGACATAATCTAAAATATAATCCAAATGGGTATTAAACAATATAATTTCAACTATGTCCATACTATTAGTCTATTGGATGTTTTTGGGTATGATGATATAATAAATATAAAAGTATACCTCCTATACTAGTCAAAAACCATAGAAATTAGAAGGAAGATATCATGAATATCAATGAAAACAAGATAAAGATCGTCACCCAATAATTCCAACTTCAAATCAAAACAAAACAATAATATTAAATTACCCAACTATATATAACATGGTTTAATCTACTCAACCATGTGTTTCATTATCCATGAATGATATGACCCACCCATTTGAGCATAATATATGAGACCAGATGAAGATATTTGCCAATTCAGGCCATATTATATAGGAACTAATCCAGCCGTATAATATAATTTGTTGGCTTCTTATCCAAGATCATAAAATCACATAAAATATCAATTTATATTAAGGATAATACATAATAATGGACAATGGAGACCCTCCTCTCTCTTCATACTAATTGGTGGTGTAATATCTAAATCATAATTCAAAATATCCATAGGAATATTTATCAAGATCGCAATACGAGTTGATATAAATGATCAAGGGGAACATATATAAATTCATAAAATTTGTAACACCTCATGATTTCATAGTATGTTTTCTCTTTAAAGTAATTCAATAACTTTTGTTACATGCATCACCGAGTTCGAGCGCACCACGCCTTACCAAACTATTCATTCAAGAGTGGATAGAAATAGTATTAATAGAATTTTGAATTTTATGAACCATATAATTTTAGAATCCATATTTTTTTTTTCATAGACATAATATAATAAAAAATTAATTTTTTTCAGATAAAAGATGTATTTTTCAAAAAATGCTATTTTACCACATTTTAATACATAACCCGTTTCAAATCAAATATATAAAACTTGTATATATTAATTTTAATGAAATTAAATTATTCTTTATATGTGTGACATAAAAATTTACTTGGGATAAATTTTTGTTACTTTTCTGATAACTTGTATATTTTGATAAATAGTGAATAATATAAAATTTTAATTGAAATAAACTATTCTAATCGAAATAATTTATTGTGTTAAATTGTGAATTTGAGTGGGGTTAAAGTATAAATATATTATATTTTTATTATTTAATATAATTTAGGTCAATTGATGTAAATTCATATTTAATGTATACATAATCACATGTCAATCTTTTGATAGTTTTTACTTCTTAGAAACCCGCATTATGGTTTTGACAACTAGAATTATTTTTAAATTAATTAACTCAACTCATATGTTTTTAATTTGTTAAAATAGAAATAATTTTTGGATTTATAATATAAAATTATATGACGGTGATTTTCTGACGTTTTTATGAAAACAATCAATTTTTTATGAATAGTGAAAAACATAGCGTTATTGTTTAAAACAAAACATTATTTATATAATTATTATTTTTATTTAAATTTATTTTAAAATAAAAATAGATAAATAATACCAATATTATTTCAATTTAATTCATTAGAGTCATTTTATAATAAGAATAAATGTATAAAATATTATTAAATTTTTTAACGTCTTCTACATACTTTCAAGGAAAATTTTCAAATTTGCATGAAACGTAATTTTACTAATTCCTTGAATTGAATATAAAATATAATAGAGAAAAAATTGACATCAATAAGTAAAAAGTTGTTCAATATGATGAAAATAAATTTTGGTGAATATTAACTTTTGAATTTTATTTAACACGGTTATGAGTAAATAGGGAAAGTAAAGGTTAAAAAGATATTATAGTTACTCTAACAGTTTTCCTAATTCTAATAGATAAGTGTATTTAGACCAAAATGAACCTTAGGAATAAAATATTATTCTATTTTTCCACATGGATTAGATTATGACATTTATTATTATTTTGTTTAAAGAAGAGTTAGAAGTGTTATATTCAATGTTTAATAACTAAACTATTTTTAACATAAGGTTATACATAAGATAAAATCATCTATAAATATTCATTATAAATGTAAAAGTATTTTATATATAATTTTATTTTATTTATAATTTTTAGACATTATATAATTAAATTTATGTATGACACAATGATGATGTAGTAATTACCATATAAATGAAAGATTAAAATAATTGATATTATAAATATCCAAATAAATGTAAATTCACATTTTTGATGAATTACATGAATTTAATAGGTTAATATGAAATTTTAGGGTTCATTTACTGTATTTTTTTCTATGTAATCATAATGTTTTTACATTCATAGAAACCAAATACTTAATAGCGTTAAAATTAACATAAATGAGTGTTTAAAACAAATACTATAATATTAAATGATATAATATTCATAAAAATCTAAGGTTTGGTAAAGGACTTATATAATGATTTATATGTACTTAATGAACTATATTATGTTATGTTGAAATTATATAGTATGTTTATTAACCATGTAATATAAAAATACAATAAAACATTGTAAAAGATAAAGTATTTAACTACGAGTAAAATCTAAAAGATAAGGTTAATATGGTGATCTAAACTTATCTAAAACCATGATTTTGAGAGTATTTCAACCTACACCCAAATTATCATGTAAATAAATTTATATGGAGCTATTATAAACCTATAATTATTGTATAATAAAATAATATTTCAGGCTTTTCCTAAAGTGGTCGTCACCTCTCTTATAAAAGGGTACTTCCACTTCTCTCAATATCTCCCCACCAAAACCTTTTGGCTCAGCCAATCCATTCTCGAATATCCTAAAAAATACCCATAATTAACCCTAGAGTCATAAAATTTATCATAATCCAACCTAAATAGTCATTTTGATCAAATACAAAGGAAGAACCCGAAAAAGAGGTAATTACTTAATCACATCATTCAATGTTCTTTTCATCTTCCACTTCTTCTTTCATTGATTTTTCCATACTAAAATAATAAATCCAGTAACATATATATATACATAGATATTAGTATAAATATGGTTCAACCATATTCCTTATTATATCTATCCTATGAATGAAAAAGTCACCATACGTGCGTACGTACAACTTACCATCTCCACGTAGTGGTGTAGTTGGTTATTCAACACTTAATTATTTGGATCTGTATAATAAGGAGTGAAATGGATTTAAATAATAAATATAACATGATAATAATTATATATATAATATATCATCCAATTACATACTATTTCCCCTCTATATAATGACATCATCACTCGTGCTTATGTACGACTTACCTTCTCCACAACGTGATGAGATTCATTTCCACATTCACAATTCAATGATAATTATAAAAATATTTACTATTTATAAAATTTTTAATATATGGAATAATTATTCTACTTAATATATATATGTGTTTATTTCCATATATCTCATTCACTTACTTCTATTCAATACGATATGAAAACATAAACAACGTTTATGCGTACATATGGTCTACTGTCTCCATAAACGATGTCTTGCATTTCATATATCTATCTATTTTACATTTTTATGTTCTAGATATATATGATATATAAATAATGTTTTATATTTTTGAAGCATTTAAATCCTGATATAAGTGATATGATCAAGACTGATAAGTTCAAACATGTACAATAGAGAACGTGATTATTACCAAATATAATATTTTTACATACAAAATATTATTAAATGGGTATTATAAAGCCATAAATTAATAAATTATGATATCATAATTATTAATGTTGTTGTTTTATAATTTAATAACATACTATGGTCATTGTACATGAGGATAAACATGCCCTCGACCAAATAAATTACAAGGTAATGGTTAATTCCTCAATATCATCATTATCCGAGATTGTTTATGTGTAATTATTTACTGGGGAATTTTTATCATCCATGTACATGTTTCATAAAAATGTTTTCAAAATAAATATTTTAAGATTTTTTGGAAGAAACACTTTATCAAGATCATCATTTTTAATGTTTTAATGATTTATTTTTCTATATATTTTTAATTATTTTCCTTGTTTAAAAAATGATTTTAAGGATTTATTTACATGGGCATGATTGTTTTAAAATTGTAATTATTTTCAATAGTTTCAATGTGATATGGGTTACTTTGATTAAAAAATCGCTTTTAAATGAATTTCTTTTTAAATGATTGAATTATAAATGATTTCACAGAAATTGGATATTCCTATCAGAGTTTTATTGATTATTTTCAACTATTTCAACATACTTTATTGGATATTTTTTATTGAAGGTAATTTACTATAATACAATCTTACATATTTTATTGAATTAGTTATGATATGTTTGACTGTTGATGTGATATTTTTATACCATTCATGGTTTATAGTTAAAGATTTAACATTTTGTATGCTAGTGTTAATATGAATGTTTATGTTATGTTTCACCATTTTCATATAAGGAGTTCATTGGACATAATAAGTGATGGGCGGAGCATGCTATAGATCATCAATGTATCAAAACATCTCATGATGCACACATGCTTCATGGCAGAAGGCCTTGTAAAAATATTTATATATAAACTTGGCACTAGTTCTTGACTATGTTTTTATGATATCTGTCATTATAAATTCTCTCATATAGAAATGATTTATTACAATTGATTATTAGACATGTAGAATATCCATGTTCATTTTTTATAGGGTGATTTTTTATTTATTATTTCCATATTATGTCCAAGTTAATGTTTAAAAGGATGATTTTTTTATTATACATCTTTCCTATAAATTGTACACCTTCCGCTAAAATATTTACACTTAATGAGAATCTATGATCAACCATTTATAATGTTTTATTTTCCTAGGATTCAAAGAAGTGTATTATAATTAATACACATGGTTATGATAAGGAAATAATATAGTTATAAATGAATTATTTATTCTATGTTGTATGTTATAAAGTGTAATGTAATATTCATGTATGGAATCTATTTTCTGAGACTGCTAAAATGATCGGTCCATCAGAAATTGATTCCTTGTAATCATGACAGTGTATTAAAATAATACGCCGGATCCATGTAACTAGTTTCAGGAGTTAAAAAATCTCTGAATATTTTTCTATGGTTATGGTACGTCTCAATGTTTTTTTCCAATATCATCTTCCACTAAAAACTATTTCATAACCTGAAGAAACATTGTTTTGGATGCTTGTGAATGGAACACCTTTGATCCCAAATTATATGATTGCACCATATTATATATAGCTGATGATAAGACCATTCCACTGTGTGAATAATAAATGAAATTGTTTAATAGCTTTAGGTATCCAGAATAATAAAAATAAGTAATGGATTTTGGAATCGTAGAATGAACTGGTCATGAATTCCAAAGCATTCCACACTGGAAGATTGTAAAAGGGTCTCTCCCATGAACTAAAACAGATCATGATGATTCCTTCTATCCATATCCTCCATGATAATAATCACACATCATTTTAACTTTCATTAAACTCATAGAAAATCCCCATGGATTAAAGGTAACTCTCATCATCCGTGACATACCAACCAAGTTGACCTGAACCATCAATTATCGTTCCATCATGTTTGAATAAGAGGTGGGAATCAATATGAAATAATGGGAATGAATATAAAGTAAAAGACCAATCTAAACCCATTGTGTATTCACCTTATCATTAAAAAAATAATTAGTGAAATATTCACAAGCTCGAAAAATGTGTTTTCATACTCTGTTAAGGTCTTGTGAGCCTGTTTGAGTTTCAAAAACTACACATCCTTATCATGAACAATCAAAAAATTAAATATATAATCATGAAAAAAATATAAATTCATTCCTATATAAACCCTAATTTTTATTTCTAATCAAAATGTAGTCCCACTGTATACTTCTAGGAACCTCTTGCATGAAGGTAGAGCATTTCACCTTTATCGAATTAGGTGTTTATAATAAATAAAATAGATGACATAAAATTATCAACAAGTCCAAAGCCTCATAGGATCATTTGATATAGGGAAGAATGATGTATTATGAATAATAAACTCATGAGCACAATTTTGAGATTCATCTCTTTGAGGTTCCACAACTGTTGAATTAATGTGAATTGGTGTAGGTGCCTATCCCAAATCATGGAAAACACAAAAAATAATCTCAACGAGATTATAATCCATAAGAGGATCCAATCTCTATGGTTCACTAAAATAATTCTCCTATGAATTATTCTCATAAATTATTAGATGCTTGATACTATACATCTTCAATAAGAAATATTGAAGATATCATAGGATTACAAATATCATCTGCTCAAATAATAACTATGTGAAAATTAATCCCATCAGACTGGAAATAATGGTTTTTATTTCATCATATCAAAATAATAATCTAGTAAAATACTATAATTAGATAAACATATTGTTCAATATTTATTTCCTAAAAAACTCACAACAACTTAAGGATATTTTTGGTGAGAGGTATCTAGGTACTCATTCACAACTACATCCTAATTCCCATTTTGATATTCCATCCTTCACACTGAAATCACAAAAAAAGTAAACTCTCTCTAATACCCATTTATAATGAACTAAACAAAAACCCATGGTACCGTTATACCTAATCTTGTATTTATATATCCCAAAGGAAGTTCCTAGTCCTAATGGTATGGGGATTATCACATGTCAACAAATCTAATTAAAGAAGGAACAAATTTTCCACAAAAATTACAGAACATAAAATATTTAAAATTAGTGTGGTAAAAAATTGATAAAATTAAAATAACATAATCATTTAATGTAATATAAAACTAAAAAAATAACAACACCAAATTGCTCAATAGAAATATAATACAAAATCATCAGAAAGGAAACGTCAATCCAAGACCAATGGATCTAGATTATCCACCACATCCAAGTAGTGATTTCCCATTGATCAGAACTAGCATAAGAAAATCTAAAAATGATAAACTTTTAATGTAGGGTGTGAGATATTTATCATATATGGGTCAAAAAAAGTTTCCCGTAATAAATTTTAAACATATAAACAAGACTCTAAATTTTATTAGATAAATCATAGCCTAAAATTTCAATTTTCATAATTAAAACAAAACATTATTTCATTAAAATATATAGAAGATAAATTAAACAATATTCAATTATGGTTAAATTTTTATTTTCTATAAATATTTTATATAAATCTATTTTATTTAATTAAATAGATCTATAATTTAAAGTGCTTGTATAATCAAGTCTATAATCTCTATAAAATAAGTCACCTAATACAAAATCCCCATGAAAATTTAGTTTATTAGGTAATATCATCCTCAAATATTTCATAGTTATCATATCTATAGTAAGGTGTCAACTCAATAATACACCCCAAATTAGGGATACCATCATAGGTAGTGTACACCTCAATAGAAGAACCTGTTATATTCAGTCTTTAAAATGATTTTTAGGATCATTTTTCACCATCGATCCTTTTCTTTTGAGGTAGGCTCATATAATGTTTTTCCCAATTACCACTAAATATTCAAGCTAAAATTTTCTTCAACAATAAATAAAATTTATAATTAACCATTTTAATATTGTTTAAAAATATAATTTCTCAATATTAATGTTCACTATGTGTTTCCCATTTAAAAAACAAAACATTAATTTTTATCATTATATGGAAGTTAAAAGCATATTTCAATTTCGATTTTCACAAGATCAATATCAAATAATACTAACAAAACTATTTATAAATCAAACATATTTTTTGGTAAATCCACTAAAAATATCAATTCAATTGAAATTTAGGTTTTTATAAATTTTCAGACCGTATTCAAAAAAATAATCAAATAATAAAAAATAAATTAAATTAATTCAAGTAAAACAAAATTAAATTAAACTAAATTAATTCAATTAAAACAAAAATATATTAATCATGTTATTAAATGATTCAATTGTTAGAAAATGAATCATGGAACCACCTAAATTCAATCAATGTTCATGATTCGATTCTTGTAGTGGGATTTATAGTGTGGATAGTAGGAAAATGAGTTCTAAAAATAAAACCTAGAATCGAGAATCAAATAAAAAGAGTTTAGATTGATCGAATATGTTATTATCTATAAAAATCAAGGTATAAAATAATGAAATAATTTATGATAAATCAAGATAGGATATCCATATACAAAAGGAAATTAGGCATGATAAACTATTCTTTTGTTAACAAATATATTGGGTTTGAGTAGCGAAACTACATTTTTAATGATTTTTAATCTATATAACTTAGAGTTTGGTCATGTTTAGGATTAACAAGGGTTATAATTTGGGGTTCTCCAATTGTAAGATAAAATTTTAGAATAATATAATCCTATGTGTATGTTTTTCTAGAGAGCGATTTGTGGTTAGTCAAATATTTGGACAAATGTGCAAACTACCAATATCTAGGGTGACATGGTTTTCGATGGAGTGGTTCATGTTTTACAATAAAACATGTTCCAACCATGAAAATCCCAAAAGACCACAAATATTATCAAATTTTATCCCAAAAAAACAAATTACTTTCACCAAAAAATACATTAACAAAATAAGTTTCTAGCGGTACCAGAAAAGATGACACATATTGTTAAATAAATGATATATTTATGGATATTTAAAGAAAAAATATGGTATCAAGGAAATTATTTTCAATCTAAAAAATTTTAAATTTTACTTACCTCTTTTCTGTAATTATTATTAAAAAATGGAAATTTTTCTAATCAATACATATGTCCAACTATCTCCCTGATCCAAACATACTGCATTATCAAAACAATCATTCATGATTGGTATCATAAATACAATTCATGTATAAATATGATAATAATTTTTTTGATTATTATTATGTAGATGTTAAAAAAAAGACATTTAATTCTAATAGTCACCTTCTTAACTGACTTTCGACACATCGGTAAAATATCAAAGAACACTAGATGTAAATATAATTGATTACGAAATTGTATTTAACATGTTAACATGTGAAAGAAAAAGAATAATATAATTCAAAAAGATTCCTGATAAAAAAATAATTAAGATTTGATTATTATTTAGGAATACAATTGACATACATGAAATTACAGACTCAAGGTAAGGGACTTTGACTTAATTTCCCTTCATTTATTATTGTTTAAGTATCTCAAAAATTAATGTTTTACTCTAAATTCCCTTAATAAATGTGTAACAATTAAATCATAATACTTGTAAAATAATATAATCAATGGAAACATTAATTATACAAAAAATTAGGTATATTAATGATACATCATGTTATAGTGTCTCTTTATAAACCACACAAATGATGAAACTATTGAATATGGAATAGGATGATCAGAAAAAAATGTTATACTATAAATCCTATAATATTAGGTAATGAATTATATTATACTCATTTTTCCCTCTTGAATAATATATTAAAATTAATTATACATCTATTAATGTACCAAACATACATATGTAATACAATATATGATTTACTTACATTCTTTTATAATTTCTTTATTAATAATTCAAAGTTAATGTAACATTTCAGGGAATATCTGCATTATTTTATATATATTTTTTAATTTTAATTTTTAGTCCTCTGACATTGATATCCATTCCACTGTCTCTATAAAAATAATAATGGAAAATGTATCATATTTATACATAAATTATACTTTTGTGATTGATCTTGAAGGTTGTTTTTCAAAAATGGTGTATGTTAGGATTACAGATATTGTATTTAATATATACACATTAATAATGTTTCCATTTTCAATAATATTTATATAAAATAGATAACAAATATATTATAAAACCATCATTTTAATAATATAAATAATACCATATTATTTTAGTATATATTCTTATATATATCCTCTATGTGTTGTGATGATGAAAAGAGTGTCACATTGATTCATGAAGTCGGTAGACCACGCATTAACATATGACATTATCATCATTTCACGAGTGAAAGGTTAATAAATAAAATTATATATTCTCTCTTACTAATGATAAATATTACATTAATATCATAATTTCACCATGTATTTCTCATAAATTCATTAATGTTATCATTATTATCTTTTATGAAATGCATTAGTGAAAATGAATTTCATCGCTTTGTGAGGCGGTTTGTACACCATAGAAAAGAACAACATTATCATATCCCATATAGAAATAAATGTTAAAAAATATTAAATATGATATAATTTCACTAGATGTGTAGAAATGTTATAAATTTTATATATATTTCATATCCATCATCATACCTGACTATTAATGGTGGTAATGGAAAACGAATGACTTTGGTTCGCAAGGTAGGAGCCAATCATACAAAAGAACGATGATTATGTAACCCATTTAATGGATATATGAAAAGGTGTACGTAATTTACATAATAAAAAACACCAAATTATATGATATATAATAAAGTTATTATATCATCATGGATTAATAATACTTGGTGGAGGTTGGGCAATAAATTGTATAAAAACACTCTTTAAAGAATGTAACATCATTTTCAGGTAACCTCCAATAATTTTCAAAAAATTTCATAATATATATGATTTCATCCTATATAAATACATAAAAGTTGTTATTAGGGATGTTTGGATGTTATTTTTTAAAGAGATTTCCGAAAAAATATGGTCTTTATTTTTGTAGAAGAGAGGAGAGGGGTGGCCTTTTATAATTGGGGTGTGTGGAAAATTTGTAAATATTGAAATGAAAGTGGTGTAATCAAATTATTCACATGATAAAAGGATAAAAATTTATTATTTTAAATAAATAAACATTTTAGTTTAACCTCGAGCAAACTGATTTTTTAAATTATAAGAGATAATTCATTTTTACTATTTCACTATTTAGTTTGGAAAAAAATAAAGATTCATAATTTTATAGTATATATTAATATAATGAAAAATATGGAATCCCTGTTTTTAAATTAAATTCTCATATGTGGGTGAATTTAATTTAAAATTAATCCCGGAGATGTGATGAAAAAGAACGTTATCAAATAATAAATGAGAAAAATCTTACATAATGTTAATATCCCATTTAAATATTCAATTTATTTAGAATACCTAATTTAGATTAATATATATTTAATAAAAAATGCTTAAATTAATTTTTTTTAATATAATATAATATTATAAATAATATAAATAAAAACTAATTTATAATTAGTAATCATAATTATACACTCTCCATAAAAATATTTATCTTCCTGGAAAATTATGAAAAATTAACATGTACATAAATTTACACTTAGTGTCTCATGTTGTGAATGCTAAACTAAATATTGTGAGTCACCTAAGGTAAAATTTGTGTTTCACATAATGAAAAAATAAAAACTGTTGAATTTATTTGATTTTTTTAGAAAAATAAATTTATGTTATAAAAAACTAATAAGTATTGAATAGCTGTGAAATATATTTCATATTATTATATTAAATAATTTTACCCTGTATTGTATATACTATGAAGTTTTCACCATTGGTAAAATTATTTTGAAACCCGGTGGCAATCATTGCACTCTTAATAACATTTATTTTTAATATAATTTATTTTATTCAAAATGAATAATAAGGTCACTAATTTATCCAAATTCATATTCATAGTGTTTTCCCTTGACATTGTAGTGATAAATCTTTAACGAAGAAAATTTATATTATATTGGAATTATTATCATAGTATATAAATTACAAGAAAAATATATTATGAAAATATTATTCGTGAATACATTCACAAATAAGACTCATAGCCATTCATGCATGATAATTCTATTTATACTTTCAAGAGCACTCATGTGAGGAATATGTTATTGATAATTTTTTTTAAAATAAATGTTGGTTTGATGACAGTATTTACATGTTTTATAACTATGAATATATAGTTTTTTTAAATGGGGTTGTGGTATTTGATGTGTAAAGGTTATATCAACAGATTTTTCCATTTACTTGTTGAGATTGTATATTTTTTTATTTGACCCTACGTGTCCAATTTCATTTTTTTGTTGTTAATATCATTCCACATATTAGTCAATTGTTTATGATTTTTTTCAAAAATACTACATTATAATGAATATATCATGTCAACTACAAGTATTATTACAATGTTATATGGAAATGTAATTAATTTCTTAATAGAATTTTTGAGCATGTAATGACTAGATCATCTAGTTGAGTAGTTATCTTGGTGAATTTTTTGTTGAATGTTGATGAGGTTTCTATGTTGGTGTATTTTGTGAGGTTTCTCACTGAACCCCAAATTGATCTTTTATTATAGAAATAGTGATTTCAGTGAAACATATATAATCTTATGTTACTATCAATAAGAAATTTGTTGTGTATAATAAATTCTTTAAAATTATACAATATATTCCTCAAAAAAATTTAATGTTCTTGTGTTCTCGTACCAAAAGGGGTTTGAATTTTAATTTATATGATAATCCAATTTTCTACTAGTTTAAGAGGCAAAAATTTCCTGAAAAGTAGAAATATTTTACTTGGATTAAAAGAATTGGTTCGTAGATGCCTTAATATTTTAATTAAAATTATTTCAGCAAACAAATACCCTTACAAATACCTATTCAATTTCTATTACTAGATCACCAACAGATGATTTGTTAAATTTTCCATCACTATAATATATTTTTAGATCATCATAGTGACATCTACTACACTAATGTTTTATGTTGATGTTGTTCTAACACAATCAATTTGTCTCATATTGATTACCCTAAATCATAGTGACTCTGAGTCGCATTACATGTTACTAAAGCCTAATTTAAGAGAATAATAAAATTAATTAAATACCCTTCTATAATGATTTATATAGTATAAATTTTATATATTTATTTTAAATTCCTCATAAATTCTATATCGGATGGTCCTTAAACCTGTTTTCATATATGATTATTGGGAGCATGTACCACTAGGGTAGTCCCCAATGAGAAATGTATGTGTGATGATAAATATAAATCCAAGTAAATTTCATATTCAACTAGTTATTACATGAAATTAATTGATGTTATTAAATTCACATTTATTATAAAAGATTTTAAATGAATAAATCCCTTCATATAGGGTTTAAATTTTAGGGAAATAGATACTCTCAATGTTGGTCTTGTGGGTGGATTTCAATGGTGTGTTTGTTTTTGATTTTATTATTGTTATAAAAACCTTCCCATTATTTGTTTTTAAATTAATACAAATTTTTTTTAGGGATTATACATATGGTTACACATCCCTTCTTGCATCATTTTCATTAAATTTTTTATTGCATTATAAAATTAAACTCATGGTGATTCTCCAATACCTACAATATTTACACTATCATTTTATTTTGTATACATCAAATAAATTAACATAATTAATTTATAATTTAAAACCATTGATTATTTGTGTTCCTAAATAATATAAAAACTAATTAAAATAAGTAGTCACAATTATAATATAGAGATATAATTTATAACAAATTATTATTATCTCATATTTATACATGATTCCCATTCACTTTGTGTTTTTCATCTGTTTTTTGCCTAATTATTTTCATGATACTCCATCCCTATAATATAACATGTGATGTAATATTCACTGGATTATAATTTATGAATATGTATACAAACAATTTACCATAAATATTTTATTGACGCATATCACATAATAACATCTCAATACCTCTAAATTGCTTACCATGTTTTTCAATTTAATAATAAGTCCTCCATGATTTATGGTATAGGAATCCTGGGTTAATTCATATAGTATGTCTTCATTACTCATTTAATTTTTAATAAAATAAAAATTCATAAAAAATTAATTATTAAACTTAATAACAATAATAATATTACAAAGTTAAATGTACCTAAAATGTTCCCTCAACATGATGGACAATGAATTCATAACATTAATATTGGTAGATCGTGTGTGTATACAATAATGTATGATGCGGGATTACATTATCATCATCTACCATGAAATTACTATATGTAAAAATTAAATAAAATCATCTATGAGACTTTATAATGAGAATTAAAAAAAATAATCTAATGGATATCTATTCTAAATATACTATAAAATGTATTATAAAGAGTCAATTAATAATTCAATATTAAATTCTAGTAAAATACATAACTTAGATTATAATTTTAGTATAGATCTAGATCTGCCCCCCATAAGATGTCATACCCACCCATTGAAGGGCATGAATGGTTTTACCAATCCCTATTGGCTGTCACATGTTATTGGGAATCCAGGATTCACTGCCTGGGAATGGTTTCACTATAATAAATCATTGATTAAATTTACTTAATAACTAATAAAAATTGTAATAACCCATTTTTACATCCCAAAATATTCCTAATAAGATATCCCACAGAAAAATTAATCTATCTAAATAATTAAAATTCATTAAAAAATTTGTCAAAAAATACCTCATCTATCCCTATGTCTCCCACTCCAAAAAAATGTAACTACCTCCATTACCCACAAGGTCTCCTACACATTTCTGTACACTCAAACCTTAGAAAAGTGTAATAAGGACTATAAATCCAATATTTTGAATGAATAAAAGATAAAAAAATTCATTACAATACATAAATAGGTTATCCCTAAAACCATAGGTCACATTATATCCAAATTAAAAAATAGACACTTTGAGAGCCATCCTGTAATAAACAAAAATAATAATTAATATATGAATATGTGAGCATAAAAATGGATACAATACCACCACCTACCATGAAAATAAATTAAATATAACCAATTATCTATTATCATTGTATTTTGAAATTAAATTAGGCTACAATTAGCTTTTTTAAAATTTAAAAAAAGTCTTAAAATTATCTCATAAGATATTTTTTTTTAAAAATTAACACTTCATATAATTTAAATTGTGAGATAACCCGATGGTATTAATATAATATGAATGACATATTATTGATTTTTAAAAAGGTTATAATTAATCAATAATTAAAGAGAGATAAATTTGTTGAATTTCATGTTATTATAATGTCATATATGAGAATAAATGGAAATATTTTCTATTAGTTTTGACATGATAAAGGAATGTAGCGAAATAAAAAAATGGAACCATGTATGAAAGAAAAAATTAAATAATGAATTAGAGGAAACCCTAATTAATTATGGTTATGTAATCTCATGATCCTCATAATCTCAGGGATCAAACCATTCATAACAATATCTGTTCAAGAGTCAATGACTATTTGTAAATAATAAAAATCATCATCATGTAGTTTAGTTAGTGTTGTAGTGTAATCCTAATAGGGATGGAAGTACTGATCCCTTCTACATCATAGTATAATATGTTCCCCAATCATCCAAAATACATACCTAGGGTTCCCATATGTCATTATCTTTTGAAAATTCCATGTTATAAATGAATATATTCCACATGAACCAATTTATAAAACAAAATAAATAAGACATATTGAGATTAAAAATGATAAATTTATATTATTTCATTTAAAATTTTCAATTAATTGATTTTATTAACTATGAAAATCTTTTAAAAAATTAAATATCTAAATAGAACATTCTAACCGCATATATAAAATTTATTTTTAAATGAACATAATGAATTGTTTGTAATCAAAATTTATATATACTCCAAATTCATATCAATTCCACTACATATTATTATTTAAAAATAAACCCACTTATATTATTCTCTATATTCACGAATTTTAATTCCTCTATGTTAATATTTACACTTAAATATATATTTTCATACCCATTTATATACATATAATTGTTAGATAACTGGAAAAGAATATGCAGAACATCACTAATTTTTTATTGAAAAAATTTTTCAATGAATTTATAATATTTTCACTATATATATATAATATCATTCAAATGTTCATATTCAATAAAAATTTTATAAATATTTGAAGTAGTATAAATATATATGAATTGAAAACTATAACATTAATTTGTTTAAAATTATATTACAATTGAAACAATTTTTATTAAAAAAAATAGATTAATTTAAATCCCCTTAATAACTCATATAAAATATTTTAATTACTAATGAGGTATTAAAATAATAATATTAATTTTATTAACCACAATAAATATAATTTTGTTCAATATTTTCCAAATATATAAGGATCCAAAGGGGAATTCAAAGGATGATATATCTGGAAATATTATTTCTTCAATACAAATTTTATAAATACCCTCAATAATATAACTATATATCATGGATGAGAATTCCAAATAAAATAGTAAAATGGCCCAAAATTATAGTGGATAGTATGAGGAAAACCTACATGAAAAATGTTTAGATAGTGGATGTCGATATTTAATGAAATAGATGGTTCCTTAATCGAATCCACATGCCCTAGTAATGGATCCCCAATGTTTTTTGTTAAAAAATACCATCTCGACAAACTAGGGTTCAATATATGCACAAGGTTCCTATAAGGGAGAATTATGAGGGGTAGAACATGATGAATAAGCTCAAGTTGAAGAAATACTCACCTATTACGATGACAAAACATATCAGAATGGATAATGCTGAAGAAAATGGATAGGAGAAAGGGGTCACGTGCATGAGGAATTCCTAGATATAGAGGGGGAGTGTTCCAAATAAAATTTTAAGGGGAGGGTATTTTCGAAACAAATATATTATGGGAAATTTTTAAATTTTTTTTAATTTCCGATATTTAGATGGATTCACAATATTTGGCCATGTGCTTAGTCAAACAGTCTGAAAACCCTGTAATCGATTGTGGTCATCAAGAACACCAGCATAGTTGTGACACATGATTTCATAAACCATTCCTTTTCCATGAATGACCCCACATTTTGGAATAGTATATCCATGCACTAGATTTTAGTATAGTTCGACCAACTATGTGATGAAACCGTGTGACACAATAAAAGTTTAAAAAAATAAAAATGATTCTTAATTTAAATGATTCAACTCTCTAAAAAATAATAAATAAAATAATAAATAAATTAATCATCAAAATATAGTGTTTATATTAAAAATATTCCCACAATTACCATTGATACCCCTATAAATTCACTATATTCTAAATTTAAGAAACACTAAAAATGATTTTATAAAGTGAACAACCTCATAAAATAACTCCATCCCACTTAAACTGCATACTAGGAAAATTCATCTATGAATGTCCAAAAACAATTTAGTCAAACATGAAGACTTTGATCAATAAAGATACATTATCAGGGAACCACAATATATCTCCCGATAAATCATGAGTATTTATGGGAAAGCAGTGTCTTCCGCATGGTCGGCGCACAGTTTTTCTAACCGTGTAGCCAAACTGTGCGAGAAGGGTGGACGAGGTGGTAGCTAACTCATGATTCGTGCATGGATTGTCAAACAGTGAGGACTAACCGTGTGGTCACTTAAAGTTAGATCCATAAATTGTGGATCTAACTTGTTTTGCCTCTAATTTACTCATTAACACTCCTAGGCGGCCCTAGCTTGAGATTTTTCCTCTCCTAAGGTCAATGAGGGTTCTCCCATCGTTCTAGAGGTGATCCGAAGTCTTCTCTTGGCCAATTATAGCTGGATTCTTGAGGTAGGTGATCATTCTCCTTCGTTCGTGAATGGTTTCTTAGATCTACTTAGATCTAATTCTTGTATTCTCTCGGTTTCATTGATCTATGCCCGTTATGGGAAGATCTATGTTTGTGTATTCCAAATGTGACGAGATTTGGTCTTAGTTGTGTTAGGAGAAGAGATCTAAGGAGGATTCATGGAGTTTTGACCCAGTGTTCTTGAGATTTATTGTTCTATTTCTAGTTTTCACCTTTTTGTCAAGGAAGGTGGCTTCACACTCGATTCCACTTTCATTGAACATGAAGGCTTAGTTAAATTTTTTTTAATTGCTTGGTTTTGATTGTGAAGTTGTGGTGCAAGGCATGTTATAAATCCTATTTAGTGATTATTTATGGGTTTGATGGAATTGTGGAAAATTTTAGGATATGGTTGTGTAAAGTTTATTGGTTTCTGGACTTTAAAATAGTGATTTTAAAATATGGATTTTCTGGATTTGGAAAAAGGGTTTTGCTTCTTGAAAGAAATAGTTTTCAATAAAAGTTATGATGCTTTATTGAATGGTTTAACACACTTGGTTTGGACATCGATTGCATGGTTTGTGGTGTGTTTTCATATGCATTGGAATGGATAAGGGAGAGAAGTACCTCCATCAAAAGGTTGGGATGGATAAGGGCGATAAGTACCCCCATCAAAAGGGACGAATAAGGTCATGAAGTAACCCTATCAAGGTAGTACACTAAGTGATGACTTAATGGATGGATAACTCACCACTCTTGAGTATAGGGTGGTCTAGGTTGCATGAATGGTTTTGTGTGTGGGTATGTGAACTTGAATGAATGTGCCAAAATGGAAATGGTATCACAAGTGGAAACATTTCATGGTTGCTTTTCTTGATAAAGATGGGTTTTGTTGGAAAATGTTTTTGACATGGAACATGTAATATTGTTAAATATTTTGGGTTTTTTATATAAATTGTTTTATATAATTATGCTATCATGTTTTATCTTAGAGTCATGGGTTGGGAAGTCATCGGGGAAAACCAACTGAGTTTCATTACTCATCCCGTTCTTTGGAACGATGGTGATTTTGCATATGTCATATACTAGGATGTTGGAAAAGTTAATGGGTCACATGTTTATATCACTACATCATGACTCTTGGGCTGGTTCGTGATGTTGGAGCTTGGAGCTTGTGGTGGGTGGAGTTGGTCGGTCTCTAGAAGTCTTGTAGTTGTATTTCTGCTGTTTACTCGGATTTGGTTTTGTATTCTATGGTTGCACTTGGTTGGGTTATTATAAAAATAATGGTTCAGTTGTTTCCATTTTAAATCATGCATCATATAGTGGATTCTTGTAGATTTTATCTAGTTTTCATTCTTTTTTGGTTGTTTTCATTTAAAGGTTAAATCTTACCCCATGTTTTTTGAAACCCTTCGGCATTTATTACCAGAATTTGGCACCATGGGGATGTCACTTAAGGCCTAGTAATGACTCGTTTAGATCTCAAGCCAGTGAGGATAATCGGGTCATTAAAAATGGTATCAGCTTGTTCGGTCCTTGCCTAACAAGTGGTCATAAATGTTCTCAGTCATGGAGATGATATTTATTTTCATCAATTCCTTTTGGTGGAATCTCATACAGGAGTAGGATTGTCTGAACATGAAATCTATAGCATAAAAGGACGTAGCTAACCCATTTATGCTAAACTTCTAGTTTCCAGGGCGTTGGGTACATAAGTGTTTTTGTTACATTTCTAGAATGTTGGAAATCTCATTTTTGTGGGTTTATCCAATGAGAAGAGAATGATAATATTTGTAGAGGAATGAATCCCCACTAGGATTTCATATCTCATTATGATGAATGAGTAATAATCTTTTGAAATGTAACAAATTCTGATGAATGCGGGAATTTTTTACAACCAAAAGACGTTGAAAATAGGGTATTTGGTGTATCTTGAATATTAATAGATTTTCAAAAAGTAGGTTGAATGTTTTCAAAAATGATTGAACATGAAAAAAGGATGTTTTGAAGAAAATGTGATCATTGTTTACATGATAGAATTTGAAATGCTAAGACTTCATTTACTAGGAAGTGAGACTAATGGTGTTCGTTGTTTGTATAGAAAATGGCACCCGTTAGGCATCGTCGAAACCAAACGGAAGAGGCTGCGGTAAATGTGATTGCATCTGAACCACGTGTGAACCAAGAGATGCTTCAGAGTATTGGTCAAGCATTCCATGATGTGGACACAGGGAATCAGAGGGATGAGTCAGGGCATGTAGACCATTCCATACAGTTCCACAAGCAGAATCCACCCATATATTGGGGCAATTCTGAACTAGAAAGGGTGGAGGTGCGGCTGAGAAGATTGAATCATATCTTCGATATTATTGGCACACCAGTTGAGTAGAAAGTAAATCTGTCGACATATATGCTTGAGGATCCTGCACGTCAGTGGTAGGATTTAGCGGTGCATGCTAAATTGGAGGAAGGCCTTACATGGGAGGATATTGAAGCATTGTTTAACCAAAAATTCTATCATCACCAGTTCAAGATCTAGAAAACGGTGGACTTCTATAGCTTGTATCATGAGAGACTCTCTATCACAGAGTATGTGGCTAAAGTCATGAATTTAGTGCGCTTTGTACATGTCATTGATGCAAGTGCGTCACTAAAGGCCCACATCTTATGGTTGTTACAAGATATCCACTCGAAGATAGTTGTGCTCTGTATTACGGATTATACGGAAATGGTAAACAAAGCAAATATAGCTGAAATAGGCTTATGGAAAGTTATGGGAGGAGGATGTATGACGATCCCCACGAGAAAGGGTGGGAACTCTGATACTGGGAATAAGTGGAAGAGGGACACCTACTTCCAAAGTGGGAGTGTGAATCAAAATCAGACGACGGGATCAGTCAACATTCCTCCGTGACCCCAGAGCAAAGAAGGTTACTTTCAATGTGGTTCGAAAAATCACATAAAAAGAGAATGTACCACACCACTGAGAGCAAGCCACAATTTCAATAAGATGGGGCATCTACAGCGCTATTGTATGAATGCTCCAAGGATGGGTGGGCGTGACACTTCGCAAGAGTCACAAGCATTGTATGCTTCGACAGGGTGATGATAGAAAAATCAATCTCACTAGAAGGACAGAGCTAGTTATGGTGATTTCAGAAATTCCACGACTACTCATGCCGGGCAATCTCAGAAAGGCAAGAAGGAGATTAGTGCAGCAAAGAAGCAATTATATGGAGCTGAGCAGATGATTGTTGATGATCAGGTTGGACCATCAACAGTAAGAGGTATGATTCTTTTGAATTCTACCCTCATGGAAGAGTTGTTCGATACGGGTGCATCACATTCATTTCTTGCTTATTCATTGCTGATTCTCTTAACATAAAACTATAAATAATTCCTTCAGTATTGAAACTGCAAACTCCTCTTGGTGAAATAGAATGTCAAGATTTCGGGTGTAGAGCATGTGCGACAACTGTTGATAGAGCTGAGTTGAAATGGGACTTCACTATGTTGGATATCGATGTCAATGATGTAATCCTGTGTATGGATTGGTTGAAAAGGGTTATGGATCACATTTACTGTTATCGGATTGGTTTCATAACTGAAGACGACATGAAGCATCTCTTTAGAGGAGAAATGAGAGTAAAGAAAGGCGTAAAGAACTTTTTAGCACCAATGGTGAGAACTATCTCACCCCTATTGACAGCGTTGACATTGGCATCAATGAATGATATTGAGGAAAATAGATTTCCATTTGTGGTGGATCAATTTCATAATGTATTTCCTGAAAACATCTCAGGGTTATAAAATTTTAGAGAAGTTGAGTTTATGATTGATCTCTTTTCGGGGACCAGTCCAATCTCACATCCATATTATAGGATGGCACCAATAGAGTTAACAGAATTAAAAGTGCAATTACAGGATCTAGGAAGCATGGGATTCATTCACCCAAGCGTATCTCCCGGGGCAGCACCAGTTTTTTTCGTTATGATGGAAGATCTAACTCTTCGACTATGTGTTGATTATCGTAAGCTTAACCAAGTAACAATAAAGAATAGATATCCACTTCCACATATTGATGACCAGTTTGATCAATTGAGGGGAGCTCAGTGGTTCTATAAAATTGACATACAGTCATGATATCAATAGTTGAATGTTACGAAGTATTATATTTTGAAGAAATCCTTCAGAAGCGGATATGGACACTATGAATATGTAGTCATGACTTTCGGTCTAACGAATACACCAGTAGTCTTCATGGATTTGATGAATCTGATATTTCAGCAATATCTAGATTCTTTTGTTGTGGTGTTTGTGGATGAAAAATTGGTGTATTCAAGAACAAGGGATGATCATGAACAACACTTGAAGGTAGTGTTGTAAATCTTGAAAGACCATCAGTTGTATGGCAAAATATCGAAGTGCGATTTTTGGATACAAGAGGTACACTTTCTGGGCCATATTGTTTCTGAGAAAAGAGTTTCAGTGGATCCTGAAATGATAGAATATGTCCTTTCTTGGAAACCACCGAAGAATTTCTTTGAAATACGTAGTTATATTGGTATAGATAGTTACTACTGACGCTTTTTGCATGATTTATCATGACTAGCGTCACCAATGACAGCTTTGACAATGAAAAAGGCTCCATTCCAATGTACCGAAGAATGTCAGATGTCTTTCCAAGAAATGAAGGTTTCTCTTACATCGACACCTATCTTGATCTTACCAGAATCAGGACAGGGCTATGTGGTGTTTTGTGATGATCCGGGAACAGGTTTCGGTTCTGTTCTCATGAAAGGAGACCATGTTTTTGTTTATGGTTCAAGGAAGTTGAGAGTACATGAGAAGAATTAACCAACACATGATTTGGTTTTATCTACAGTTGTCCATGCTTTGAAAACATGGTGACATTATCTATTTGGTGATAATTTTTTTGTGTTTAAGGATCACAAAATCATAAACCTCATTTTCTCATAGAGCTATTTGAATCCGAGGTAGAGGAGATGGATGGAGTATCTTCAAATGTTCTACTTTGACATAATGTATACACCTGTTAAGGGAAATTCGGTCGCTGATGCATTAAGCAGGAATTCTTATGCTCAGTTGGCAAAGGAAGCTTCAGACGAATGGAAGTTGAAGTCAGTCTTAGCTAACATGCATGTGGAATGTGAAAACTGAGGTGATGTTGTGGTTTTCATTTTAGCTATGATTTTTTCTGATCTGGTATAGGTGGTCAAATAAGCACAATAATTTGATACCGAATGTCTGGTAATGAGTTTGAAACTCAATGGTGGGGAGACCATTGATGTCTGGAAACTGGATGTGGGCTCAGTTTTGTGTTTTAGACACCAGATGGTTGTACCTATAGTTTTTTATGAAGAAATTCTTAATTCTTACCACCATTCAATATGGGTTGTACATCCGGGTACACATAAGATGTATAAGGATCTAAATGCATAGTTTTGGTGGAGTTACATGAAAAGAAAGGTGGCTGAGTTCGTCTCGCGATGCTTAACTTATCAGCAGGTTAAAGCAGAGAATCAAATCATGATTCGAGGTTCACATCTCGGATCCAGTGTCTATAGTCTCACACAGCGATTCAAGGTTCACATATCGTTTCTGGAAATCATTGAAACAAGACCTGGGGACTCAGTTGAAGATAAGTACGGCGTATCATCCTCAGACAGATGTGCAATCTGACTGGACGATACAAATGTTGGAATACATGTTGCGAGATTGTGTAAAAGACTTTTGTGGATAATAGGAGGATAATATACCCTTAGTGGAGTTCTCATACAATAACATCTATCCAGCCTTGATACGTATGGATCTATTTGAAGTGTTGTATGGGTGTCCTTGTCGTTCTCCACTATACTAGGTGGAAACTGGTGAAACATCAATAGTCAGGATGAGCCTTGTCCACGAGACAATGGAGAAGATTCAAATGATTAGAAAGAGGATGGATTTGGATCAAATCCTTCAGAAATATTATGCAGATCACCATCGCAGACTATTGGCATTCGTTGTGGGTGATCATGTCTTCTTGAGGATCTCTCCAATACATGGACATTGTCATTTTGGAAAGCAGGGAAAATTATCCCCTCGATATATAGGCCCTTTTGAGATACATGAATGGGTTGCAGAGGTGTTATATCGGTTGGAATTATCACCACGATTTAGTTCGGTGCACAATGTGTTCCATGTATCTCAGTTAATATAGTATCAATCCGATCATGACCATGTGATCAAATGAGATCACATTGACCTAGATCCAGATGCTTCATTGGTACATACCCTGGTATGGATTGTGGATAGGCAGGATAAATCCTTGCATGGGAAAAGCATCAGTCTAGTTTCGGTTTTGTGGAAACATGGACAGATTCAGGAAGAGACTTGGGAATGTGATAAAGAAATGAAAGAGAAGTGGCCAAATCTCTTTTAGACAAGCCTTGGTTTTCTACTTTCTGAGGACGGAAAGTACAATGGTGGGGAGAATGTAGTACCCCTGGTTTCTAGTATGTAACCCTTTCTTGATGCTTTTCAGGGTTATAAAAATAAAGGTGAAAATGGTAGAGTCGGGAGAACTTGGATTGTGTTTTGGGGAAAAAAGGGAAGTCGCACAGGAGGCGCACAGTTTGTCTAAACCGTACGGCCAAACCATGTGGAGTTGGTAGAGGAGGCAGTGGCTTCCGCACGGTTAGCGCACAGTTTGTCTAACCCTGTGGTCAAATTGTGCGATAAGGGTGGTCGAAGTAGTAGCTAACGCACGGTTAGCACAAGTTTTGTCAAACCGTGTGGACTTACTATGTGGTCACCTAACGTTAGATGCTTAAATTGTGGATCTAACTCATTTTTCCTCTAATTGCCTCATTATTTCTCCTAAGAGGCCCTAACTCGGGATTTTGGTTCTCCTATGGTCATAGAGGGTTCTCCCATCGTTCCCAAGGTGATCCAAAGGATTCTCTTAGAGAATTGAAGCCTTATTCCTGAGGTATGTGATAGTTCTCCTTCATTCTTGAATGGTTTCTTAGATCTACTTAGAACTACATCTCATCCTCTCTTAGTTTCTTGGATCTACGCCTATTATTGGTAGATGTAATTGTGTGGATGCCAAATGTGATGAGATTTGGTCTTGGTTGTGTTAAAATAAAGGATCTAAGGAGGATTCTTGGAGTTTTCACCTGGTGTTCTTGAGCGATCTTCGTCGATTGCTTGGTTTCCACTTTTTGATGAAGAAGGTGGCTTCACTCTGGATTCCTCATTCTTATAAATTGAAGGTTTAGTTGATTTTTTTTAATTTCATGGTTTTTATTGTGAAATTGTGGTTCAAGGCATGTTATAAATCTTATTTGGAGATGATTTATGGGTTTTATGGAATTGTGGATAATTGAAGGAAATGGTTATGCAAAGTTTATTGGTTTCATTACTTTAATTTAGTGATTTTAAAATATGGATCTACTGGATTTGGGAAAATGGATTTGATGATTGAAAGAAATGGTTATAAATAAAAGGTTTGATGCTGTATTTAAATGTCTTGAAAACACTTGGTTTGGGCATAGATTGCATGGGTTGTGCTGTGTTTTCATATGCATCAGGATGGATAAGGGTGAGAAGTACCCCCATCAAAAGGTTGGGATGGATAAAGCTGAGAAGTACCCCTATCAAAAGGGATGAATATGTTAGTGAAGTACCCCCATAATGGTAGTCCACTAAGTGGTGGCTAAGTGGAAGGATAAATCACCACTTGCGAGTATAGGGAGATCCAGGTTGAATGAATGGTTGGGTGTGTGGGTATGTGAACTGGAATGAATTTACCAAAATGGAAATGGGATCATAAGTGGAAACTTTTTTTGGTTTCTTTTCTTGAGAAAGATGGATTTTTTAGGAAAATGGTTTTGATAGGGAACGTGTTATATTGTGAAATGTTTTGGATTTTTTTTATATAATTTTTTTAATATAAATGTGCTAACATGTTTTATCGTAGATGAATGGTTTGGGAAGTCATCGGGGAAAACCTTATGAGTTTCATTAATCACCCCCTCCTTTGGCACGATTGTGCTTTTAAAGAAGTCATATACCTGGATGTTGTAAAAGGTAAAGTGTCGCACGTTTATAGCACTACTTCGTGACTCTTGGGCTGGTTCATGATGATGGATCTTGGAGCTTTTGGAGCATGGTGTTGGGTGGTCATTTAGAAGTCTTGTAGTTTTCATTCAGTTGTTTACTCTGATTTGGTTTTGTATTCCGTTGTTGCACATGGTTGGGTTATTATGAAAATAATGTTTGAGTTGTTTCGGTATTAAATCATGCATCACTTAGTGGTTTTTTGGAGATGATAATCTAGTTTTTATTGTTTTTTAGTTTCTTTAATTTAAAGGGTAACTCAACCCCCATGTCTTTTGAAACCCTTCAACATTTATTGCCTGCCTTTGGCACCTTGGGGATGTCTCTTAAGGCCTAGTAATGACTCGTTGAGCTCTCAAGACAATGAGGATAAGCGGGTCATTACATTATTCTTTCTCAAATAACATTTCTCCAACTCCGACGTCAAAAATAATAGAAGTGTAATAGTGAACCCCAAATATTAATTTCAATTTTTGTAGATGTAAATAATTTTCAAACCTAAACCATCATTACAATAAACTCAACAAGTGCGGGGAAAATTATACTCACATAAAACGAACATAGTGGGTTTCCCATATACAATTAATATATTACATTTTCAATGTTTATATGTTCTTATAGACCACCCCTATTAATATTTAATAATAATTTTAGTCAAAAAATTATTTTTTTAAGTTAAATTTTTAACATTATGCATAGAATAGGGATTGAGTATGGGTAATGACCGTTTACCACTACACATTGGAGGTTTTTGTGTGTTTCATGAAGGAAACTATATATTATATGGGTTTCGTAGGGGTATGATTCTATGTATATACACTCTATAAGAGTAGTTCTCAATGTTGAAAAAAGGAAACATCATCTATATTACAGGTTTTCAAGGTTATGTAATCCAATGCATATACATAATCATATTTTTAAATGTTTTGTTTATTTTTGCATTAGACTGTGCATTTTGGTAGTTAGTCACTGACTAAGGGAAACTTCAATTCTCTATATTATATATAACGTTTTGAAAGAGATGTGTATTTGAATATTCTACCCTCTGTAAGGGTAACTTTTAAATTATAATTGTTGTATAATGGTACTCCATAACTATGTAAGGTTAGTATGCTTTTCAAAAGTTTCTTAAGGACAAACTAATTAAAAATTCTGGACACCGAGGATATTCATAATGGTAAAACCATGTTTCTCATTACAGAAACCTTTTCGTGAAATTGAATTTTAAAAAAACTACGTTTTCAAATTCTTCTTCCCTAACATGGTCCCATAACATATTTTCATTATTTTAAATCTCAAAATTTATTGGAAATAATTATGTTGGATAATTTTGGAGTAATATTTATTAATGGGATTTATTTAATCAATCTATATTCAAGATCAAATAAATGTAGAGTCGAATGGTCAATTAAATTTAAGGTTTTTAGCATTATAAATATCAATGTTATTTTGTTTTTATAAAATAGGAAAACACTTTTGGTGTATGTTTGTAGTTTCTCACTTAAATCTGGATAACTGATGGATACATCATAAAAGATATTAAATTTCCCCTTTGTAGAACTTGTGTTATTCTTTAGTTTTCATGGTCTAGTATAACGAAACTAGTAATACACTTTTTTTTGGTTACATAGGTTAATGTGTAAATTTATATGCACTATTTTATGTGAGATTTTAAATTAATTTCATCATGATATTTAAGAAATTATGGAATCTGAATTCAAAAATTAAATAATTTCTAATTTTTTATGAGTTATAGTGAAAAATTATATATATTTTTTCAGGATTATTATATAGGTAAAAACACAATTATCATATGTAACATTTTTTTAGTCTATGGATGAGAGGTTCAGAATATGCCATATCTAATTGTAATAATATTTAATTATCCAAGTGATATAACGAATTTATTCCATATAATGTTTAATTTCATTTTAGAAATTTTCTGTAAATGTTTTATAAATCCTGAGAGGGTAGTTTAAACTATTTGAAATGGGGATAGGGTAAACGAATCTTTATATTTAAAATAATTGAATATTTTCTTGTCAAAAACAATGATAATAAGGACTGAGATGTGATTTTATTTTTTTAATGGTTTCCACACAAGATTTCAAAACACACATGGTATAGCATCTTTTATTTTGAAATAAAACCCCTAATGTTGTAATTTCTATAGTTTTGGGGCTCTCATATACACTTTTTCTGTGTTTTTAGTCATGTTTTGGCATTGTTTGTGTTCTCCATTAATGGTCAATTCTTGTGTGTGTTGTAATGTAACATATATTTCATTATTGTTCCATGAGAAATTGTATTGTAGATTATTTTCATGTTTTATGTGGATTCACATAATGCTACTAATTTTATTATATTTCTCTTGATACTGTGATATGTCAATGTTTCAAGCTATTCCTTGTTCTATATTATCTTTCCTTGTAGTTTTTGTTATTTTTACACAATATCAGTGACCATCATATTAATAATACCCATTATATAGGGAGATGGAAATATGTGTAATTATGATAACTATAGAGCATAAAAACCATATAGCTCAACCATTACATTATGAAACTTATTGATACATAGAAAATATCCATTTATCAATGAACATTTTGGAATCTACGTATCATGACACAATTAGATATACATTTTGGATACGTAATCATATGATCTCTTAGATAAAACTTCTGAAAAATTAGTGACATTCCAAAATTTTTTAGGCTAATACCGAGAATTTATTAAATTATTGATCATAATTATGGAGTAGATCAGAATAAACTATTTTTGATGGTTGAAATAGATTATTTAACAACCAAAGATTCAATACGTTATTTTTTCTAGTTATTATTAATTCCTAATTTAATATTATATTTGAATAAACTAGTTATATATGATCACATTCACTAAGGATGAATTAGTGGTGTTATACTATGTTTATTACTCATAGCCTACATGAGAATCTTAGTCTATGTGAACACTTTATGTATAAGGATCTTATTAAGAGATAAGGGTCTAAGGCCAATGATTATGTTGAGAAGAATGGACCTAGTAGTGGAATAAGAAGAAAAATCTTTGTCCCTATCATTATTTATTGGTTTATCTATTATATTTATTTATCTGGTATGGATTTCAACATTGAGAGGTCATTTTTTACTTTTAAGAAATGTAATCGATATATTAGTTTCTATGTTATTGATATGATTTTTATTATTTTCTATTAGTTTTTCTTTGACATGATACTATGGGTATATTATTGATTAGACAATCTTATAAACAAGTTGGTAACTAAAAACTACATTCATATGGGAAGGCATATATGAGGTTATATGGATGTTTGGTTTGGATGTTGTGGTTTAGATTGAGTCCTTACAATATGGTATGAAATGAAAATTTTAAACATTGATGTTTTTAATATACTGAGACATGGTAGATAGGTGATAATTATATGGGTGTTACATAAGTATTTTTCCAGTTCTTGGGAAACACATGTGTAATATATATCCAAGTTACCATTTATGGTATATTTGTTATTGTATTTATGATATTTAATGTGATCTGATGCATAATTATTTTCAATATCGGGCCATATTCCATAGATATACATTATGTTTTTATCTATATTAGTTTTGTAATTCAATTCTATGATTACACTATTTTTCGGTATAGTTCATCTATTTTTCATTATTCTATGAAATTTTTCTATATCAATATTGGAATCAATTCATTAATATTAAAATACTGATATGTTTTTTATAATATATATTATAGGGACTAATGTGTAAGGATGTGACCTCAGTTAGATTCAGGTTGTCTATAACCTTTGTTATGGGTAAACACGGAGTATAACAATTTTGTGATCCTGTATACTTATTATAATTTAATTTATTTTTTAAATTGGACTTTCATGTTATAGAAGTATCTACCATATAGATTCTATATAGGACAAAAAATATTTATAAGGTTGAAATAGTGTATGCTTTTATAACTGATCTAGTATTCTTTAAGGAATGATTTCATCCTCATGGAGATTTCGTTAACATGCATATTCAGGGAGGGGGTCACATGTTCTATGACAGACTATGATAAATATTTTTTGCTCTAGCATAATCCATCATACCATAGAAATGGTATCCATCACGGTGATGAGTTCTACATTTTGAATTTTGGAATTATCTTTAGCATATTGTAGACCCATGAATATTAGGGGTTGAATCTTGTAACCTTTCTATTTCAGGGAATAATTGTATATCAGTTGGATGTTATGATCCTTGCTAGAATACAAGAGGTTGTCACGCGGATGATGTTGGGAGAAATATTGACTGAAGAGTTCATTATAGGAATGACGTCGCTATATTATGTACAATTTTTCATAGAGATCCATCAGGTAGACATGGTAGTGTATTCTTACATGAAATTATTAACAAAACATATTTTCTTTGTTTCATACTTCTATGGAGATGAGGGACATAAATAATGGAAATTTCAGATTGGGATGTCACTGGAGATGGAATTACATTATTGAAATAAAATATAAGGACATATTATTAGGTTCTCTACATGGAACAAATGATACAGAAGCTCATGTAAAGTGTTCAAGTATCTTGTTTCCATTCAACCATCATTATACTGACCGGGGTAATTTATATTTCTAAAATGAATTCCACCAATAATAGAATTGATAAGAGTACTATGGACATGTAGTATAGAAGTGGCATGATTGAATAATAGGTTATAGAGTAATTAGTCCCCTTAGGATGAGTTTCAATGTACATGAAATGTGTAATGGTTGGAAAATATCATTAAAAAATTACATAACCAAATAGAACAAGTCTTAAATATAAATGGATTATGAATTTCCATCAATTTTTATCTTGGGATTTAATAACTATGATCAAAATAGGTGGGGGATTTAAATGAACCTCAACTCTTGGATCTATATGTGGTTCATAGAAATTGAATTGGGTGGAATGTCAGACGAGTCATATGTAATAGGTATTGTCTTCTGAGATGTGTCATTCTATTTCTATACAGTGTATTAGAATAGAACTGGAATCTATGTGGGACCATATACACTTCAAGTTATGTTTTTGATAAAATAAATTTTTGTGAAAATGATTTTTATCATTGGAAAATCCATTTCATTCATCTATACATATGTTGTTTCTTTAAATGACTTAATTTAAATGATATGCTATGAGTTTTTTTCATTATTACATAGTTTTAATGAAGTTGGACCATATTTATTGATTACCTAGGTGTCACATGGTCATATAAAGTTATATAAATTGGTGGGAAGTTACGATTCAAGATATTCTTAACATCTATGTGATTCTCTACATGAACTTTTTCCTAGATTAGGATCTCATATTGATCAACATCAGAAATTATTATCTTTCACTTCATTTAAGGGAGATAATATATCGATGAATGGAGAGTTAGAAAATGGAATTTGTATTGTTGGAAAATATATTATTCTACAAGGAATGATCATGAATCAAATGGTAAAATTTTCTCTTTGTGTAATATTTTATTCAACCTTATCAATTGTTACAATACTCACGAATCACTATTAGGAAAAATATTGAAAATATTTCATAGTAATCCCTTATGATTATGGAGTTTACTAATAGATATATCTTATGATTCATTTTAATCCCCTTTAAATATCTATAATTATATGGCTCCAGATAATCCAAAGGAGCTAAAGGTGTTGGTTAATGACTTAGAGAAATGTATTTATCATTATATGTAGATAAATATGGGGAACAAATATGTTGTTCTCTATAAAGAAATATTGTGGCCTCTGACTCTCCATTAATTACCAGAATATGACCTATGTATTGGTTGAAGAAATAAAATCTTTTAATAGGATCAGTGATCTTTTTGGGAAAATATTGGGAGCTTGATGGCTATCCAATATCGATCATTAATTTGGTTACCACTAGCTATTAGATAGATGGGATGACAATATGAAAATGTAATTTCAATGAAGGATTAGGATGTATGAAAATTTAGTAATTTCATTTGGTTTGACCAAGGAACCTATAATGTTCATGGACCCTAAGAACAAGACCATGAATCCAGACATATACCCATTCTTTATAGTGTTCATTATTCAAATCATCATCTACCCACCGACATCAATTCATCATGCTAGATATCATGAAATAGTCTTGTGTAATGAGGGTGTCCTGCCGATAACTTTGATATTGGTAACCCTGAAGTATTATCTTCTATAGATATTAGGTCTCGCATATAATCTTATTTATATGGATTGATTCTTGTTTTGGTAGGGTTAATGTTCTCCATTTTTGGAGAATTCTTATGGGATATAATATCACTATTTTTCATATAATTTATTTTTTTAGAATATTTCTAAGGAATTATTATTTCTATATTTTATGAATGGTAACATGATTTTATTGCTAATATTTTTATTATGATCCCATCCTGTTTCTATTAATCAAGTTATACCTTTTTTTATTATCTTACCCCGGATGTTTGGTTCTTAGTACACATTGAAGGTGACCATCAATGTATTATTTCAACATAGAGGGTTGTATATATCATTAGTTGAAATGAAAATGGTGGAGCATAATATCCTTTGTTATCACTGTTATTCGATTCACCTTATGGATATCGAGTAACAAATAACTAATAGATATAACTTTTGGACAGTATGTAACAAACCATGACCCGATGAACCTTATGGGTTTTTCTTAACATGATCACCTTGATGAATATTATTTATATTGAATGACGTGATGATAACCATAGGGCTAGTTTACTCTATTTCTGAAATTCCAAATAATTATTTACGCATGGAGATAAGGGAGGCTCAGTCAGGGATTACAACCACTTGGTTAGTGAAGAACTACCTTGTATGTGATTGAGTATGTTTATGATTTCATTAAAATTTATTATTATTATTCTGGGATACATATTTCATGCTCATGAAAATTGTATGCATATTCATTGGTGGTCTTCTATTGGATTTATTACACACTCCCTATAACACCACTAGTAAATAAAGAGTATGACATTTTCACATTTATCCATATTTGTGAATAAAATATTAATATGACTTTAAAGGGGACGTTATGCTTGACGGTGTACCCAACACGCAACAACAGGTTTCTTGGGAATCTTACATTGCACTCTAATAATAAAATAATATAATTTGAAATATTAGTTAACGCCTAGCCGTTGTAATGGAGGGAATGAACAGAACTAACTAAAAAATGATTATATATGTTTTTCAAATATTTTTACTTTTTACAATAAATGTTAGAGAATTAAAAATGCAAATGAATCCAATTTTAAGCGTAAACATTCTAATATTCTTGAAAAGGTCGATTAACCACCTTTTGATGGCGAACCCCTTTTAAATCAACTTTTTAAAATTTTTATGTGTTATATTTGACAAAATAAAATTCTTTTTTAGAATCAGGACATCAAAATTTACTTTGTGTAAATTTTTGGTATTTTTCCGAAAAAGTTCAATTTTTAATGAATAGTAAAAAATGTTGTATTTTAATTCAAAAACTCTTTTGAATATAATTTATTTAAATGATTAGATTATATTTTAAATTGGTTTTAAAGTGAAATTAGATTATATTATTACCATTTAATCCAATAGTGGTCGTTGGCGTTAATTTCACTTTGAAATCAGACTTAAACTAGTGTCAATCTTTTGATACATTTTTTTTCATAAAAACCAGGCTATTTGTTTTGACAGCGAGAATTAATTATTAAATTAATTAATGAAACTTATATGTTTTGAATTTTTTAAAATAGAAATCATTTGTGAAATCGAAATTTCAAATATAGCTTATGGTGAATTTTTGGTAATTCTCTGAAAAACTTCAATTTTTGATGAATAGTGAAACCACTAAGTGGTACTTATAAAAAATGATTTTCCGTTTAAATGAAAATTTTCCATCTTTGTGTTTTGAATTTTAAAAATCCGACATACATGGTTTTCATTAAGAAGTAAAATGTGGTTCAATGGGATTAGAATTATTTTTTGGTGAATAGTAACTTATTAAGTTTTTAATCGCGATTAGAGGTAATTGGTGAAGTTTATGGTAAGAATAATGTTTTAATAAAATGAAATTACCTAGAAAAATGTACTAACCTAATTGGATGTGTCATGGCCGACCAAGAAAATCCATGGGTCAACTTGGGGACCCCATGGAGACACTTTTTTTTGAAAATGACATAAATACCTTGTTATTTAATGTTCAAGTAAAAACGACACAAACATGAGATGTTTTACTAAAACAATTTTTACATGGGGTTATACAAGTCCAATTTTTGACTATAAATAGTAATTGGAAAGATAAAAATACTTCCTACATCATAGTATTTGTTTTTTAATTTTTATACATTAAATAAATTAAATTATTTATGACATCATGATGATGCAGCGATGACCTCATTATTTAACAATTTAAATAAAATGGAAAGATAATGTAAAATATAAGACCTAAACATGACCAAATACTATTGGATGGGTGGATTTCAAAACCGTATCACCTTATCCTCGAAACAAATCAATGTGGGGCCATTAAAATCCGAAATGCATTCTAAAATAAAGTAACATTTCTTTACATTCCAAGAGTGCCCCTCCTCTCCTCTTATAAAGGCCCCCACCTCTACCTCCTTACCCACACTTCCAAAGCCTTTGGCTCGGCCAAACCCTACCCATTTTGTCTCTCCACATCCATATCTAACTTCTTTGAAGCCTCAATTTGTGAAGAATACTTCCCAAGGAAGCCTTTGAGCTCAAACCAAAGGGAGTTACCCGATTTTAAGGTAATGTTTTCACTTGTGTCCTTTTGTTTTATTTTTCTTCTCAAACCCCCTAAAATATTTTTATTCATTTCTTTTGTAACACCTCCAGTATTTTCAATATACTAGTATGTTGTTATAAGAATTATTCTAGCTACACTTACACACACCTTCGTCTAATGGTTAATGAACATACTGTTTCTTTGGTTGGCGATTTTCTGCCTCACGAAAGGATGATTGTTCAATATTCTTTTAACACCTTTAAAGGTGTCCATTATGTTGTCACTGTATTTTATATATGGTATTTATTATTACTATATTCTTCTGTATTTTATATTTTAACCATACCTTTATTCATTACATGTTGTGTAAATTCTATAATTTCATATGAGGAAGTGTGGACAACCACCCCCTCAAGTGATGTGACTCGTACAAGCAATACATGGAATGTATAGAGAATAAAATTAATGAACATATGTGACATATATAACATATATATTATACTGGAATTATAATATATATATATATATCATTTATTTTTTATTCCATTAATATGTCAAAGAAAAAATGAAAGCAGTGTTCATGCATACGTACGGCCTACCGTCTCCATGAACGGTGCTTTTCGTTTTTTATCTCCAAATGATATGGAATAGTATAAAATGAATATGTACTGGATATATATGATATTTTAATAATTAATATTATTCATAAAATTATTTAATTATAACTACACGGACAATCATTTTTCAAACAAGTTCATTTTTGACTCATGTACTAAACATTGAAAAAAACGTCTGATATGAACTCATATTATTAACCAATTATTATAACATTAAAATATGTGATATTAACTGAATAATAATATTTATAGGAGGTCCTTAAGAAATTATAAATTTACCAAAGTTTTTTATTCATGAAATATAAATAAACAAACAAGACAAGTTGGACTTGAGGTAAGGGATCATACTCCTCTCTTTCATTTTAAGTACACTCTTTTATGTCATTCATTTTAAAGCACATATTTCATGTTATTGGGATGTTAATTTATATTAATCTTACTGTAATTTTAATGTTCATATGATGAGAGACCCTATTCTATCTCATCAATACATTTTGGAAGTTTTGAGTGGCGCCGTTAGGCTGCCGAATTTTCGTAAGAGATCCAACCTCTCTCTTTCTTTTTAAGTACACTCTTTTATGTCATTCATTTTAAAGATCATCATTCATGTTATTGGGATGTTATTTTATATTACTCTTACTGTAATTTTTATGTTAATATGATGAGAGAACCTATTCTTTCTCATCAATCCATTTCGGAAGTTTTGAGTGGCACCGTTAGGCTGCGGAATTTTCGTAAGAGATCTAACCTCTCTCTTACTTTTTAAGTACTCTCCTTTATGTCACTTCTTTGAAGCTCCTCTTTGTTATGTTGGGGGATGTTATTTTATATTCCTATTTCTGTAAAAATTATGTAAATATGATGAGAGACCCTATATTCTCTCAACAATCCATTTTTTATGTTTTAAGTGGCGCCGTTAGGCTGCCGAGTTTTCGTAAGGGATTTTTCATCTCACTTTTCTTCCCGTGAGATTTATGCTACATTACCCACAATTTCCATTTAGTGGTGTATGTACTGCCTATTATTTTACTCATTGTGTAATATAATTTCATTTATGATTATTTATATCAATTTAGTATTGTCCTTCTTTCACGGGGTGCATGTCTCGAAAGATACCCATGTCGGTAAGGGAACCTTTCACCCTCCACTTTTTAAAAGACTTCTTCGGTTATGTATTTTAATTCACATAATATTGTGTTGGGATATGTTATTTTATATCCTTATTGATTTAAATTTTATTTCCATGTGATGAGATACCCTTTTTATCTCTCATCAACTCATTTTTTGAATTTTGTAGTGACGCCGTTAGGCTGTCAAATTTTTTCAAGGGAACTTCTTAACCCAAATTTGATTCATTGGGATAAACATGTACTCCTTGAATATGTCATTCTATGAATATGTGTGAATAACTTATGATTTTTTTACACTTAATATCCACCTATATATCGTGTATTCTTTTGTCACACATAATTATGTAATTGATTTATCCTTAATCCAAGGATACCGTCTTTGTATGGGATTTCGTCTCAATCTCCTATCATTGATGTATATTTTGTTTTATACACAACTTTCATTTATACGGTGTATAAAACCCTTTGTATTTTACTTTTATTCAAAAGGAATCTTTTTATATGAATTGTTTACTAAACGACAAAAGGGAATGTTTTTGTCATACGTATGCGGCGACAACGACTTCTCTACCATCGTGACCATTATTTGAGTTTCGGCTTCCTCTACAAGCCATACCTTCTTTTTAAAAGAAAAATAAATACCATTTTTTACTTTTCTTTTATTTTGGTATTGAAAATGGTTTTCATAATGTTTTTATATCAATGTGTTGTATTGATATCTTGTGATTGAATGGTGGAAATGTTATGTTTCCTTTATGCATGTTTTATGTGATATGATTATGTTGTGGTTCTTTAGAATTATTATGAAGATGGGTGGTTCCGTGATAAACTAAGGGCGGGTGAGCCCGATATAGCTCTCCAATGCATTGGGTAACGTGATGGAATGAAACGTTAAGGTTTCTCCAAAGAGATTTAGGGAATATACTGTGGTGGGTATTCCAAACGTAACCAAGAGGGTTACTCCCTACGTAAGAATGTTATGAATTCCTCAAGTTACCTTTATATCTTATGATTTCTATGATTTATTCATGATTTGATGAGCTATGTTATTGTTCTTATGTTTTATGAGTAAATTATGATTTCAATGATTCTTATTTGTACATATACTCATGTTTCCTTTCCATATATTTTTATATCCCTTACTAAGCTTTTTATGATCATCCCACGTTTTTGAAATGTTTTTCACAATTCAAGGGAAAGGTACATGATATGATGATAGTGTCAAGGAAGTGTCAACAAAGAATCCATGTTTTATTTTAAATATGTTTCCGTTGATTGGAAAAAATGAATACTATATTTTATGTGACCACTTTGTTTAAATGTGGAATGTAATGAAAGCTTATTATCTAATTCTCTAAAACTCTAAAACTGAAAAGATCCTCAATGTGTAATCTTTTATTAACTCATGATTAAGTAAGGTTTAAGGCTGGGGCCTTATAGTTGGTATTAAAGGTCGGTTTAGATAACTTTAGAGGTTAGGGTATTCTCTAAGAATAAGTGACAGTACCATAGTGGATAGGATTTCAGAAAGAGTCCTAGTTTTAGATAAAGTGAATGAGTAAGTATATCTCAGTGTTTACCTTCCTCATTAGTTAATGATGGTTTTATTGATATTCTCACACTGACATTTCTATTTTTGTTGAATGGATGGATCTAGAAAGCATCAAAGAGACAACAGGTTTGAAGGAAACATTGGTGGTTCTCTGATTAGGATACTAGATAAAATAGGGGATTCAATGAGGAAACTCGTGGTTGTTCTAAACCAACTATCAAGGAGTCATGATCAACCACTTGAACCTTGGTATGATCTGTAATGCATCATGTACGAGATGACCAATCGATATGGAAGTTCAGGTAATAATTATAATGGTAACCATTATAGTTTATATGATCCTTACTTTTGAGGTAATAATGGGTTATTATATGTTATGATGGAAAATGAAAGGCATGAGATAAACTTGAGTTTAACATATGTTATGATTATTTTTGAAGATTTTACCTCATTTTGGGTAATGTTTTAAGAATTATATGGTTTTGGAAAAAGGAAAACACGCAGACCATGTGACAACCTATCACGTTGGACAAAGCTATGGGAATCGAACCCACATCCAAAGTGCGATTGGTATTGATCACCTACCACTGGACTACGTGAAGTCCCTGGTTAGTTTGACTGATTCATTTTAGTTAGATGATTTTATTAATTAAGAGTAAGTTAATTTTTGGTTATCTATGTAAATTTATTAACATATCATGGAGGATATGTGATTAGGTTAATTACTTTTGAACACGAGACATTAAGAGCAATTGATGTTGTTTGGAGATAAATGTTACGATTTAACTTGGAAGACTATGTGACTAAATCCTTCAAATATTTGGGTTTCAATATTAGTTTGGTTTACTTTGAAGAATTTTATGGACAAATTGTTTATCGAATGGTCCTCGTTGAACTTTGGGTATTGTTGGAAAATTTTTGGAGATTAAGAATAGATTTTCTTTTTATAAAGGGTTATCCTTTTCTAGATTATCTAATCTTGCACTAACCTTTTTGGTTTTGGTTTTGGTTAAAGTCTAAAGACATGATAATTATATAGTTCTATTTTGTGGATTAGGTGATTCTCTAGAAGTTGATTATAGTACTCTTAATGTGAACAAGTCTTCCTAAATACTCATCTTTTGGGGAAAATATGAGTTTGTGTAAGGAATCCAATAAAATTTTAAAGTCAACATGATAAGTGGTTATGTTTTCTTATGAATAAATTCCTCTATAAAATGTAACTTAAAACAAAAATTTTGTCTATTAACTTTTCCTACGGGGGAATCGAATACCTTTTAACCCATCACAAGTTTGTGATTTTCTTGTGGTTAACATTTCTTAAACATGTTTTCTATCACTCTCCATCAGAACATGACCCTATGTTTTCTCCTCCATGTCCATGTTTTCCTACATGGAATCCTAGTATGGGTTAACTTGGGTGACCTATGTACTTGTCTTCCTTTATTTTAATGTGATTGTTTTACCGACTCTTGTTCCGATGTGGGACTTTCAAGGATGTTTCCATGCTCAATTTTAAAATTGCAAGGACGCAATCCCAAAAGGGGGGAAGGATGTAACACCCCAGGTAAATAAAGAGTATGACATTTTCACATTTATCCATATTTGTGAATAAAATATTAATAGGACTTTAAAGGGGACGCTATGCTCGATGGCGTACCAACACGCAACAACGAGTTTCTTGGGAATCTTTTGTTGAACTCTAATAATAAAATAATATTATTTTAAATAGTAGTTAAGGCCTAGCCGTTGTAATGGAGGGAATGAATAGAAATAACTACAAAATTATTATATATTTTTGTCAAATATTTTTACTTTTTACAATAAATGATAGAGGATTAAAAATGCGAATGAATCCAATTTTAAGCGAAAACATTCTAATATTCTTGAAATGGTCGATTAACCGCCTTTTTATGAAGAACCTCGTTTAAATCCACTTTTTGAAAATTTTATGTTTTATATTTGACAAAATAAAATTTTTCTTTAGAATTGGGACATCAAAATTTATGTTGTGTAAATTTTTGCTATTTTTCTGAAAAAGTTCAACTTTTAATGAATAGTGAAAATGTTGTATTTTAATTCAAAACCACTTTTTAATCTAATTTATTTATATGATTAGATTATCATTTGAATTGGTTTTAAAGTTAAATTAGAATATATTTTTACCATTAAATCCAATAGTGGTTATTGGGATTAATTTCACATTGAAATCAGACTTAAACTAGTGTCAATCTTTTGATACATTTTGTATCATAAAAACACGCTATTTGTTTTGACAGCGGGAATTAATTATTAAATTAATTAATGAAAGTTATATGTTTTGAATTTTTTAAAATAGACATCATTTTTGAATTTGTAATATCAAATATATCTTCGGGTGAATGTTTGGTAATTTTCTGAAAAACTTCAATTTTTGATGAATAGTGAAACCACTAAGTGGTACTTATAAAAACTGATTTTCCGTTAAAATGAAATTTTTCCATCTTTGTGTTTTGAATTTCAAAAATCTTACATACATGGTTTTCATTATGAAGTAAAATGTGGTTCAATGGGATTAGAATAATTTTTTGGTGAATAGTAACTTATTAAGTTTTTAATCGCGATTAGAGATAATTAGTGAAGTTTAAGATAAGAATAATGTTTTAATAAAAATAAATGACCTAGAAACATGTCCTACCCACATTGGATGTGTCATTGCTAACCAAGAAAAATCCATGGGTCAACTTGGGGACCCCATGGAGCCACTTTGGTGGAAAATGACATAAATACCTTTTAATTTAATATTAAAGAAAAAATGACACAAACATGAGATGTTTTACTAAAACAATTTTTACATGAGGTTATACAAGTCAAGGTTTTGACTATAAATATTATTTGTAAATATAAAAATATTTCCTACATCATAGTATTTTTTTTATAATTTTTATACATTAAATAAATTAAATTATTTATGACATCATGATGATACAACGATGACCTCATTATTTAACGATTTAAATAAAATGGAAATATAATGTAATATCTAAGACCTAGACATGTCCAAAACCTATTTTATGGGTGTATATCTAACCCTTATCACCATATACTTAAAACCAATCAATGTGGGACCATTAAAATCCGAAAATCATTGAAAAATAAAGTAACATTTCTTTACATTCCAAGAGTGCCCCTCCTCTTCTCTTATAAAAGTCCCCAACCTCTACCACCTTACCCGCACTTCAAAATCCTTTGTATTGGGTAACCACTTCCCATTTTTTCTCTCCACATCCCTTTATAACTCCTTGAAGCCTCACTTATGGCAGAAGTCTTCCCATGGAATCCTTTGAGCTCAATCCAAAGGGAGTTACCCGATATTAAGGTAATGTCTTCACTTGTGTCCTTTTATTTTATTTTGCTTTTCCAACCCCCTAAACTCTTTTTATTCATTTCTTTTGTAACAATTACAGTATATTAATTATACTATTATGTTTTTATAATAAGTATTCAAGATAAACTTACACACACCTTCTTCTAATGGTTAAAGAACACACTGTTTCTGTGTTTGGCGATTTTCTGCCTCATGAAACGATGATTGTTCAATATTCTTTTAACACCTTTAAAGGTGGCCATTATGATGTCACTGTATTTTATATATGTTATTTATGTTTAATATATGCTTATGTATTTTATATTTAAACCATACCATTATTCTTTTCATGTTGTGTAAATCCGATAATTTCATATGAGGAAGTGTGGACTACCGCCCCCTCAAGTGATGTGACTCGTACATGCAATACATGGAATGTATAAAGAATGAAATTAATTAACATATGTGACCTATATATCTTATATATTATAATGTAATTATAATATATATATATATATATATATATCATTTATTTTTAATTCCGTTAATATGACAAAGAAAAAAATGAAAGTAGCGTTCATGCGTACGTACGGCCTACCGTCTCTATGAACGGTGCGTTTCGTTTTTTATCTCTAAATGATATGGAATAGTATAAAATGAATATTTACTGGATATATATGATATTTTAATCATTAATACTATTATGGAAATTATTTACTTATAACTACATGGACAATCATTTTTCAAACAAGTTCATTTTTGACTCATGTACCAAACATCGACAAAAACGTCTGATATGAACTCATATTATTAACCAATTATTATAAAATTAAAATATGTTATATGAACTGAATAATAATATTTATCGGAGGTCCTTAAGAAATTATAAATTGACAAAAGTTTATTATTCCGGAATATAAAGAAACGAACAAGACAAGTTGGACTTGAGGTAAGGGATCCTACTCCTCTCTTTCTTTTTAAGTACACTCTTTTATGTCATTCCTTTTAAATATCATCTTTATTGTTATTGGGATGTTATTTTATATTAATATTACTGTAATTTTTATGTTCATATGATGAGAGACCCTATTATTTATCATTAATCCAATTTGGATTTTTTGAGTGACGCCGTTAGGCTGCCGAATTTTCGTAAGAGATCCAACCTCTCTCTTTCTTTTTAAGTACACTCTTTTATGTCATTCCTTTTAAATATCATATTTCATGTTATTTGGATGCTATTTTATATTAATCTTACTGTAATTTTTATGTTAATATTATGAGAGACCCTATTCTCTCTCATCAATCCATTTTGGATGTTTTGAGTGGCGCCGTTAGGCTGCAAAATTTTCGTAAGAGATCTAGCCTCTCTCTTTCTTTTTAAGTACTCTCCTTTATGTCACTTCTTTTAAGCTCATATTTGTTATGTTGGGGGATGTTATTTTAGATTCATCATTCTCTAAACATTATGTTAATATGATGAGAGACCCTATTTTCTCTCATCAATCCATTTTGAATGTTTTAAGTGGCGCTGTTAGGCTGCCGAGTTTTTGTAAGGGATTTTTCATCTCACTTTTATTACCGTGAGATTTATGCTACATTTGCCACAATTTCCTTTTATTGGTGTATGTACGGCCTATTATTTTACTCATTGTGTAATATACGTTCATTTATGAGTATTTACATCAATTTTGTATTGTCCTTCTTTCATGGGGTGCATGTCTCGAAAGATACCCATGTCGGTATGGGAACCTTTCACCCTCCTCTTTTTAAAAGAATTCTTTTGTTATGTCTTTTAATTCCCATACTATTATGTTGGGATATGTTCTTCTATATCCTTATTGATTTAAATTTTATGTCCATGTGATGAGATACCCTTTTTATCTCTCATCAACTCATTTTCTGAATTTTGTATTGACGCCGTTAGGCTGTCAAATTTTTGCAAGGGAACTTTTTAACCCAAATTTTATTCTTTGTGATAAACATGTACTCATTGAATATGTCGTTATATGAATATGTGTGAATAAACTCTGATTGTTTTACACTTAATATCGACCTATATTTTGTGTATTCATTTGTCACACATAATTATGTAATTGATTTATCCTTAATCCAAGGATACCGTCTTTGTATGGGACTTCATCTCAATCTCCTTTCATTGAGGCATATTTTGTTTTATACACAACTTTATTTTATATGGTGTATACACCCCTTTGACTTTTATGTTTATTCAAAAGGAATCTTTTTTATATGAAGTGTTTAATAAACTACAAAAGGGAATTTTTATGTCATACTTATGCGGAGACAATATCTTCTCCGCCGACATGACCATTATTTGAGTTTCGGCTTCCTCTACAAGCCATAACTTCTTTTTAAAAGAAAAATAAATACCATGTTTTAATTTTCTTTTCTTTTGGTATTGAAAATGGTTTTCATAATGTTTTTATATCAATGTGTTTTATTGATATCTAGTGATTTAAATGTGTAAATGTTATGTTTCCTTTATGCATGTTTTATGTGATACGATTATGTTGTGGTTCTTGGGAATTATTATGAAGACGGGTGGTTCCGTGATAAACTAAGGGCGGGTGAGCCCGATATAGCTCTCCAATGCATTGGGTAACATGATGGAGTGAACCGTTAAGGTTTCTCTGAAGAGATTTAGAGAATATACTGTGGTGGGTATTCCAAACGTAACCAAAAGGGTTACTCCCTACATAAGAATGTTATGAATGCCTCAAGTTACCGTTATGTCATATGATTTCTATGATTTATTCATGATTTGATGAGGTATGTTAATGTTATTATGTTTTATGAGTAAAGTATGATTTCATTGATTCTTATGTGTATATATATTAATGTTTCCTTTCCATATATTTTTATATCCCTTACTGAGATTTTTATGCTCATCCCATGATTTTGAAATGATTTTCACAGTTCATTTGAAAGGTACATGATATGATGATAGTGTCAAGGAAGTGTCAAGAAAGAATCCATGTTTTATTTTAAATATGTTTCCGTTAATGGGAAAAAATGAATACTATATTTTATGTAACCACTTTGTTTAAATGTGGAATGTAATGCAAGTTTATGATCTAATTATCTAAAACTCTAAACTTGAAAAGATCCTCAATGTGTAATCTTGTATTAACTCAAAATTAAGTAAGGTTTTAGGCCGGGGCCTTATACTCCCGGCATCAGAATCTCGATGAACATAATGAATTCATGCATAGGGATTCGAGTAATGGAAGGGTCCCCATCTCTGAAGGTTGAGAAGTGAAGCAAAAAGCTAGTATAGAAATATAATATAACCCATAGTAACACACAATTTTATTTATATATTTATCTACTGCTATTATTACTATCTTTTAGTTTCCACTTTGGGAGAATATTTAGTACTTGTATGACATGTTTTCCATATATTAGTTTTATATGATAAATATGATTAATTTTACTTATTACTTATTATATGAAAAAAATAATTAGGGAATCCTCTCCAATTGATATACATACAAACTCTGTTATAGTCAATATACTCATACATATGTGGAGGAATTCATTAGGTAATATTTCTCTCCAAATTAGATTCAATTGTTTGGTCAAGGAGTTAATAAAATTAAAATGAATACATCACCATAACCATCATCATGTATGATCTAGGAGAAGAATATTACAACCAATAGATCCAAAACACAAACCAAAAGAATCTCAGAACAATTGAATAATTTAATATGGGTCAAAGGATTCAATCTTGAGAAAATACTACAATAGGAATTAACTTTATCAAGTATACCAAATAGTGGGTCTTTAAGGCCTGAAAACACTCGATACTTTTCAAGGAGGCACATTTAAACAATTAAAAAATAAATCCCAAAATAATAATAAAATAATAATGATAAAATTAATCCAAAAAACTCTTAAAAAACTAAAAATAAAAAACATTAATACCTTTAGCATTTCTGAAAAACAATTTTTTCCCAAAAACTATAAATCTCACAACCATTACAAAATCAAATATGAATTTAAAATATTAAAACCAAAATTAAACAAAATATTCAAGAAATAATTCATGATTAGAAATAGGAATAGGATCTAAAATTAATTGAAATGAAAAAAATAAATTCATGATTTTCACATTAAAAATAATTTAGCAACACCAAATAATAGTTTCAAATAAATTAAATATTTTCAAAATACTATTTTGATCATACATTGCAATTTTGAAATATTTTATTCCTTATTAAGACGTTTGAAAACTCCATTACTTCATTTATTGAACATAAATTTCTAATTTTAAAATAATGTACAAACATTAAAAGTTCTTTATAAAGTAAAATCATGATCCTTTATACAAAAGACACTTTCATTTCATCAAAAATATATACCATGTTAATTATATCTAGAAAAAACACTATTAAATTCCAAATTCAATTTAGAAACCTAACTGAAATAAAACATTTTCATATTAGCATAAATCACATACCATTTTGAATCCCAAAGAAATAGAAAAAATTATGAGGTTCATTTTAATGTAATATAGATGGACCACGTAGTTTGATGGACCGTTGGACAATTATTCAACAACTATAGAATGTTTCATAAAACTATTTTCAAGGGATTAACATTGTTATTTATGTAATCTTAGTTATCATTTCCATTTGTTTCACATTTTTTTACCTAATATATTGAAAATATTACATTGAAATCCCTAAATCACACAATGTGATCATAATAATTTCAATTCAAAATTTAATTCAAACAAAAATAATCAAAATAAGGATCAAAATTGAAATTTTGAATCTATACATTCCTTGGAAACTCTGGTTTCTTCATGAGTAGTTGGGGTCAATTTCCAACCCATGTCCTACCTCTTGATTTCTGACATCCATGTCTCTCATCTACTGAAAATCCTAACTAACAAGGGATCAAAATGAACATAGTTCAACTAATTACCAACTATTATGATACAATTTTTTAATAAACCTACACGAGTGCTCTCATGACAAGGCCTCAAGAGAATTCCCAATCCAAATTTACTGGTATAAGTAATTGGGGATATGTGAATCATTACTTGGAAATGATTTCACCAAAATAAAGAAATGCTATAAATTAAACCATAACTAATTGAAAACCTGTATAACCAGTACATACATCACAAATATATACCACTTGTGATATTTAGGTAAAATAATTAAACAAATCATAAAATATTAATCTGGTAATCAAAATAATGAATGAAATACCTCTACTAACCCCTATATCTCCCTCCACTAGAATGAAAATAATTTCCACCTCATAAGACCTCATAGTCTCATGGAGATATTTAAACCATACCCTTATAAAAATCAATTAAAATTTCAATCAATCTAATGCGGGGAAGAAAACTAAAATAAAATAACTCTCCTACCTAAACAAACATTCTCTAATAACTTGTGTTTACTCTCTATCAATTTCAAAATAATAATACATGGGGAGAAATCAAAAAATAAACTTGAAACTATCATAATATATATTGGTGTGAGAATAGAAAATTATAATCTTAATTTTTTCACCATTAAAATTTCAAAAAATTTATCTATTGTGACATTATTAGGATAGTTTTGGAAAAGTCTAGTTTAATATAAGGTCATCACTATTTTGGAGACACACATAAAAATTTCCTTATACCAATAGTTTCTAAAATTATAATGATTGTATTTAAATTATAAAATATAGATAGAAGTAAATGTTATCAAATATCAGTGACAAATTAGTTAAATTAGGTAATAATTGAAATGTTAATCCAACAACATATGAGATCTAATATTATTGAATTACGTGCTAGTAAAATATCATATTGCAGAGTAAAGAAAACAAGATTTTTACAATTTTAAACATGATAATGGAACTAAATAAAATATCATTTCAAAAGAACCAATGTTGTGTGAGTAAATAAAATATGTCACAATGGTTAACACTAAGAAACTCTAGTTTTAGAATCCGAGGATCATTATACACTAAGTGATAAAATTGTACATTACTATTCTCATGCACAAGCCAATGACCATAAATAAAAAATCCATATCATCCCATTATTGTATAGTTAGAGTTGTAGAATAATACTAATTGGTATTTATGTCTAGATCCCCACTATATATATTTTTTGAACTTTTCCTATTCGTCCCAACTATGTAGTATTTTTTCTAATGGTGCATTATCATTTCAAAGAAACAATATATGAAATACATATTTTCCACACATAACAATTATCATATCAAACCAAATTAAAACAATTGATACAATTTTGGTGAAAGTATAATTTTTTCTCCAATCCACTAGTAGATTAGTGTCAATTTTTAATGATAATAATTATAAAAAAATTCATTCAAATTTGAACATCCTAAGCAGGACAATAAATTTTTGTTTAAATCCACATAAAAACATTTTTTTAATCAATGTGTGAAACCATTTTTAAAGTCACAGAGTTTCTTATTTTTATTCCATTATTCTAATATAAAATTATATATAATTATATACATTTAAAAATTGATATTATTACAATTTATTTTTTATACTTCCATATATATAAATTGTTTTCCCTACATATGAAAAAAAATGTCACATAGTTAAAAAGGAATATATAAAACTATAAATTTGTTTCATTGAGACTACTCTTCAAAAACATTGGAAATACATTTATACATATACTGATACAATCATTTTATTACACATTTTCAATAATCATTATATGATTATATATTATAGAATTTATTTATAAATATCTTAAATCAAATGGAATAACAATTTTTTTATAATAATAAATAAATCATGAACTAAATAGGAATAATTTATGTAAATTAAAATGTATCAAATTAATAAAACCTATAATATTTATATATAAATTATTAGACATAAAAAAATTATTCTCATTTTATGAGTAATCCAATTAAATCATTCTATATGAATTAGAATTCATTTTTCAATGGCAGATGAAACCAAAGCGTAAAACCAATGAAAATATAAGGTAAAACAATATTTGTCCAATATAAATTGTATAAATACCACTAATAAAAATATTATATATATATATATTGATAATTTAAAATCTGAGGAATCAAACTATAAAAAATTAAAGGGGAATACATAGGAATAACCTACATGGAACATTTTCATATTGTGGAAACCAAACAAGATTTTAAAGAGGATTGTTGTAGATGTATAAAAAATACCATAGGAATGAAATCCACTTCATTGATTTCATAATATATCCAAACTAATACCCTGAGGTACATATTATATAGATGGAATCAAGGGATAAAAAGATAGAGACAAAAAGAATAAGAATATAGAGAGTAGGGAATACTGACTTATTACGATCAGACATAAAAAATGAAGGAAAACAGTGATGAAAATGGTTTGGATAATGAGGTTCATGTGAGACATTGATTCGTAGAAATGTATGGGGTGTATCCTGAGAAATATTGTGGTGGAGGAAAAATGGGAAAAAATTATGATAATTTATGCAATTTTGAAACCTTAAATTCCAATGATGAGTCATACGATTTTCCTACACACATGTCCAAACTGTGAGATGAATGTGTGACCAAATCTGGTCTTCTAGTTCAACAAAAAGGGTAACGTATATGATTTTAAAAACCATGAACCCTCAATTATAAAATCCTCTAATAATCAGGAAGACCCACCCTCATGGTTATCACATTGCTTGACCAATTGTTTGGGAAAACCATGAGACGCACTGAAATATTAATTTTTAAATAATTTCTCAAAATTTAAAAATCATAACCTCTATATAAAATGATAACTACAAATTTAATTTATAATATCCTTAAATAAAAGATACATTATGACTATTCAATGACATCAGACCCTTTCTGTCCCTATAAAACCATTGATCACATTATGGATGACAAATAAAACTAACATAGATGTGCTAAATAACCAAACAATAGACTAACTTCAAACCACTAAACCTATGATGATAGCCTATTAATTTTGAATGGAATCAAATATACAATTCAAAACCATTGATATTGAACTATTAAGGCTAATTAATAAATAACAATAATGGATCTCACCTCCATTTAAGGATTTCACTATAATAGTATGTGGATAGGGTAAGAAAACTCTTAGAGAATTAATAAAAATAACATCATAAGTGTCTATGTTAGAGTATTCAATCAGAACACACATCCCAAAGCTCATCGAAAACCCCCACAAATAAACAATAATTCTGCATTTTGTCCGTCATAAGACCAAAATATTAAATACCTATTTATAAATAGGTAAAATGAATAAACAATATTGAATGGAATACAAAAAAAGCTATACCTAACCATTAATAATTAATAAAACAACCTAAAAAGCACCCTGATGATATCAAAAAATTAGGGCCCAAAATATTGTAATCACTAAAATTATATAATATAATGAAGGGAAATATGATGGAATCAAGAGAATGCCTCCTTAAATGAATTGAGATCCATATTTCTGTAAAAATTAATATATCTGTCATATAGGGACTCAATGAAAAACCGTAATTATGGTGATCTCAATCCTTGTAAAATCGAAACCATCTAGAGCATAAAATCATTTTGTGTGGGGTATATCATATTATCTAAAGATCAACATCAAGGTTTTATGTAACACTCCAAAATTATAAAGTGTTAAATTAAAAAATGATATGACTCGTGTTAATATGGTGATCCTTTCCTTTATGGATCCAACATGGCCATAAATCCTCTTATAAATGAGATTTTCATGGAGTAGATGTCACGATGGGTGACCATGTGAAATGATTCCAATGGTGTTTGTAATTGGTGGCAGAGGACAATGTAAAGGACTTCAGTTTCAGTGTGGGGACTTTTAGTAGCTAGATGACCCATTTGGGCACTAGGTGGGCCCAAGGGTTGGGGCCACATGTCAAAGGGGAAACTAGGGGTACCTAGCAGGCTAAGACATGATGGAGATGTAAAGGCAGGGTGTTTGTGTTATCAGTGGGGCCCATTTGTTAGATATTGTTCCAAAAGAGGAACTCATCCTTAGGTGTGGTTCAGAAATAGGGTTGAGATGTAGGGACCACAATGAGGATGTTGTATTATAATGGGGGGGGGGTGGATGTAACACCCTCTTACACTAAAGGGTAAAATGACTAATGATATGGCTCATGTCAATAAGATGAATATTTAATTTTAGGAGCCATCAAAATTAGAACTCCATAATTATGCTTGTTTGGGTTGGAGTAGTGATTAGGTGGGGTGAACTTCTAGGATGTTTCCCAGGGTGGTGGTGAGTGAGGATAAATCAAATTTAAATTTATATGTGATCTCTTTTAGGGACTTTAGTTAGTTATAGGACCTGTTCGGGAAAGTGGGTGGGCCTCGACATGAGGACCATGTGTCTGCAATGAAATAGGTGGTACCAGTTGGGCCATGACCTAACAGACAAGTTACGGTGGGGTGTTTGTGCTGTCAATGTGGCCCAGTTGTTATAGTTTACCATCACCAGTTAATTAAGATAATAACTCCCCATAAATGTTATAAAGAGTTATTAGAAAATTCTTATCCCCACAGGCAGATCTATTACAATACCCAAAAGCTTCTCGAACCCCCAGACCAATTGAAGGGAGAGAAAAAGATACAAACTCAATATATGATTACATTAGAAACTCAATAAATTATGAATCGATAGTAGGCGATATCCAATTCTCGAAAATGATTGATAATTTTCATGGGTGCATATTCAAACAACATGGTATAGAATCCCAAAAAAAATATACTCATAAGGGTAATGAAAATGTAATCCCCTATTCAAAACATTCCAAAATAAAAAATATTGAAATAATTATATATTATAAAACTAATTTTAACCATTAAAATATAATCCAAATAGAATTTAAAATTTATTACCCAAATTTAAAAATTCATAAATTAACATAAATATCATTTATAAATATTTACTCTTGAACTCTACCCAAAATCACAATCGAAATTATTTTAATGACATCTCCTGACCCTTGTCGGTGCTTGAGCCGCAACTACCCCAAGCCCGCCTTCATAGTCTAGGGGTGGTGACAAGCACTTAAGGCATAAAAACATTGGGAGGAACTTTCCTAATAACTTATATATACACACATTAACACACAACCAAATCAATGTAAAATTAAAGAGGGGAAGGGAAAAAAGATAAAAAACCGATTTATTTATACCAAAAACAAGCATCAAACTCTAAACAGTCTCATTACAGGTGATTCAATTAAAAATGAAAGGAAAAGGGGGAAAATACATGCCTAACATTAAAAGAGAAACTTTTGAGAGAGCTGATAAGGATTTTGGATCTGTCGTTGTGTTGTTTGCGCTCGGATCTGCTCGGATTTTCAATCTCCCTGCAATCTGCTGAAAATTCCATTTCAATTAGCCATTTGAAGGAGAGTAAGATATCTTGATTAACAATCTAGGAAATGAGACAAACCAAGATCATTTCCATTAAAACATATTTAAACAAATTCTACAAAACACCAACAAACAGTCACAAAATCTGAACATTTTGTGCCCTCTTACTTTAGGTTCCTCTTAGGTAAAAAAACATTTTAAGATACCAATAGTGGGCTTGTATTTCAAATCCAAATCCCCATTAAAGTAGCATCTAAATAATATAAATTTTTCAATTATTTTATTTATTGTTTAACTCTATGTGTCATTTCTATAAAATCCCGACGCCAAAATAATTTATAACCCACAAAGCGTAAACACCACATTCTAGAGTCAACTATGGCCTCTAATTTATGATCCCTGATTTTGTTTGAGATATATCCCATTTTCAAGACATGAATAGTATAAAATATCATTAATATTTTTATAAAATTTACTTTGGGAAATCTAAGACTTGTAATTGTATGTTGTATCAATGCATGGATCTGTAAATACATGTATAAATGATACAAAGTTCCACAATGAAAAAACTAGGTTGTTACATCATTCCCTCCTTCAATCATTTCATCCCCGAAAAGCACAAATAGAAGAAAAACATGGGATAATGAGCTTAAAATTGGTTACCCCTCTACCATGATGTATCCTACACATTTCCATGCTACAACAACCTATGATCCAAGGGGATGGTTAATCCTTGTATGTTCAATTCATATGAATGATGTTCATAAGATCATTAATGTATATCCTGATCTAAGAAATGTTGATTGTTTTTCACCCAATATAGTTATGGGGGTAGGGAAATGTGGTATGAAACCTATCCATCCCTCTACATGACCTTAAATTACATGAAGAACCTTTGGTATAACATTCCTTTATGGCATTAAACCAATACAAAATCACTCAACATATCCTACAACACCTGGATAGTGCACTCGGTCATCCCTTTGGACTTGGGGTGATAGGTTGTACACATTCTCATCTGGTTCCTAAAAATACCTTGTAGTCCTCTCCATAATTGTAATGAAAAAATAATTTTATGATTGTAGAAAATCATTGAGGGAACCCCGTGAAGGTAGACAATCTCCAGCATGTACAACTACTCCAAACTATCTTTAGAACTATACTCCCTGATTCTAGGGAAGTATGATGAATTAAGGATCTAGTATAATTTAACCCAGATGGTCTCATGGAGCTTTTCTATTCACATATTTCCCATGAAAATTTCCATGAATATGTTATCCCATTTCCACTTTGAGATTTCAAGAGGCTGCAACAACCCAGCAGAACATGATGCATGGACATCACTTAATAATAGGGGAGGAATCATGAAATGAACTCAACAATGATTTAAATCATTCCTGAGAAACTAAAATGATTCTGAAGATCCTTGTACATCTTCCCTACACCGAGATTTATAACAAACAAAGAAGGATGGAACGTAGGTATCTCCTCCTCGTGCATCGCTACTGAAAACACGTATTGTCCCTATATCATGATCTTGTGATTCCATCCATAATATTCATCTGGTGTGTTTCTTGTTGATAATAGATCATGACTGATCTCACATTATGTGTCTAACAATTGTAACTCTATCACAATTTTGATAAATAATGGAGTCAACACAATCAGATGAAGAAAAACGGCACCCTCTTACTTGACTACGGTTTGCTGTAGGGAAACAAACATTTTTCAAAACTTCCTATAATATGAGATCCTAGGAAATCCTACTAAAGACACTTTCTAAAACGATTCAATTTTTTGGAGTATATATTATCTCAATCTTTGTAGTCCTATAGGAAGTTCAACCTATATTATCGCGTCAGGATTAAGTGTTTCTAGGCGAAGATGAACCTTAAACAACAATGGTATGAGAAAACCACAAAGCATTAACCTATAAAGTAGTGTACCCACATCCTCTGTGAAAATACTACTACTAATAGAACCAAATTGTGGGTCTTGTAGTTTATTTAATGGGGTCTCTATGACCTTGAACTATACTTGGTAACTGTTGTATGATGGTTGACGTTGATTATGAAATGGTACCAACAAATAGGGAGGGTGATTCAACTCATAAAACTGCAAGAATCTAGACATAGAAAATATGTGGAAAACCCATGTGTGTTCATCTCCCTTGGAAGAAGAGTCACCCCAAATCAGACACTCCTCCTAACCCACTTGAGAAATTCAAATTGAAAGGACTTCAAGTAGAAAAACTCCATCCTCAATGCTAGGACCTGCTCTAAAACTCCATTGAACAAGCTTCCTCTAACTGCACTAGTATAAGGGACTCATCCAATACTCTTAATTCATTCAATGATATACCCACCAATACCAACATAGGGTTACACTAACACATGTAGTCACCCTGGTAACACTTCGGGAATGAAGCATGGAGAAAGGATTTCCTTAAATAGTGTCTAAAAATTTCTACAACAGGAAGTAGAAGAGTTTGAAAGCGTACCTATTTTTATCTCACACAGTGAAGAATCATAGACATCCAAAAAATATAGTTTCCCTCATCCCTGACCGCCATCTCCCTAAGCCCGACAGGGGCCACCTAGTGGTGGTGGAAGGATCTCATAGCATCATCCACCAACCAGAATTCTTTCTATTCTTCTACCAATGTCGCCTCCCTGGGGATCTCCCAGTCCTCACCTTGTAAATCTCAGGTCAAAGTTCTGTCTCTTATGTGGAGTTATATCTACCATCTACATGGACATATCAACACCTATCACCAGGTAATATCATTACCTATGACCTAACCAATCACAATCATAACATCATACCTCCATTGCCTGCCCTAGTTATCTACGTTGTACCAAATCATGTGACCGAGTATAATCACAGGGAGGCCTCCCGCATCAAGCCCTAGACAACTGATCTATGTTAGAAGTGAAATATGTGTCCCCTCATCCTCTCCCACTACCAAAAATATATAATTAGCACCCTGATGAGAGAAATATATATCCACCAGTGCCCAGTCTAGAAACTCAGCATAGGTGGGGATACACACGGGTACTATGATAGAAGAAATTTCTATACGGAGTACCTCATTAATCTTCTAGTCTTGGAAGAAGCCATCAGAGATCATGACCAGAGAGTAGGGTGTAATGTATGTGAACCCAGAACTGATCTATTCCATCATCTTCCCTCCCAACATAATTTCTAGAATCTTCTGAATCTAAACAATGTGTATGAAAGTTGAATAATACTCCTTATAGAACATCTTATGGATGAAATACCATAAGGTTACCGACTCATCATGCATGTGAGTAACATGAATCCACCAAATACTAGCTGCTCTATGGAAAATACTATAATCTTAATCCCTCATTTTATATTTTATGGTCTGAACAAGCCTGAAGAGGTGGACCATCAAATCTAGACAATCCTATACTGCCTGAAGATCTGGAAACCCATGGACTCTTATTAGTCTTTAGAACTCGAACTCATGGAGTGAGATCACCCTGTGAACATCCCCAACATACTCCGTTGGGACTACTAATTCTAAACTGGTGGGGTTGTTTCTACTTTCCCACATAAAGGATGTTCATCATATGATGGACCTTGAACAAAGGACTCATCACTCACATGGTCATCATGGTAAACCAAAGTTGGTATCCTAGTAGGATATAATCACATAAGAATCCTGAATATTATCTTGGAGTACCATAGTCTGATGAGAATATAATATATCAACAACAATGGGGATCTCACTCATGAATGATGGCCAAAGATTCAATCCTAAATGATTCATGTACCATTGATCCCTATAAAAAATATATCATCACACCATGTTGACAAGTAGGAAATTGTGGTACTGGAGAATGACTATTTCAGCAGCAACACTATCAGTAGACTCCATGTCATATGAGTCTGACTAAAGACACATTTAAAATATTTCCCTAAACCCAACCATGAATTTTTTTAGAAAAATATTTGAACAATGTCCAAATGGTTTAAAAACCACTAATAATTATTTTTCACGACCTGAACCTTATTGGTGCTCGATCCGCAACTAACTGAAGCGACCCTCCATAGGCCGTGGGGTGGAGAAAATTACCAAAGTCACAAAAAACTCAAGGATTCGATTCCCTACGAACCTGTACTCACACATGTAGCCAACTCCATGAAAGAGTGTAGAGGGAAAAAAATTTAAGATACAAAACTACTTCATACAAACCAAAAACAAGCATCGACCACTAACAATACAAGTTTAGGTGATGTAATGTAAATTTAAGTAAAAAGGGAAAAAATAATTGTCCATACAGAAATGTTTAATAATTTAGAGGGCCCCAGTTATTGATGTCAAGCTACGACCACTGTACACTGTCTAAACACCCTGTATCCCAATGCTCTTATGAAGTAACAATTAACTTATCCATCATCTCCATAAGAAACAATACATGATGTAAAATTCTATGTACAGTGAGTATAAAAATACTCAGTAGGATTCCCTGAAAAGGATAAGGGGGATAGAAAGAGATTCAATGAAGAGAAAATCAGTAGATAGAACAATGTTCATTAAAACAATACACAACATCCCAATATGATAGTGAAAGTAAACACATACAAGAACAAGGAGATATAAATAGTGAAAATATAGATATCTCTTTGAGTCTTCACTAGTTATAGTAGAAGAGTATAATAATCCATCCGTGAGAAGATAGACATGGATATCATTTGTCATAACCCATGTTTCATCAACTCAGTTGGTAGGAGAGTTAAAACAACCCAAGGAGCCGGTACTGAAACATGATATATATATATATATATATATATATATTTGCAATCAATAAAGCCCAAATGAATGAGTAAGGGGATATCCATATCCAAGACTAGTACATGAATATTGTCTACGATATTTGTTGAGGAATCCACCAATGACACCCAACATCCAAAAATATTCTATAAACATTCATGTCAATATGTCTCAATCACTGCACATTGATATTATCTACATTGTGGAGAACTGACTCCCCCACAGGGTTTTAGTAAATGTCACAAGAACACGTCTCATAGGAGAAAGCATCCCTCTTTCTTTGTGTGTCTAATTTTATGTGCATCCTTGTCTATTTGTTGATATGTATAGTTGATAGGTCATGTCTCAGGTTGAGTACCAATTCCATCCTCATCTAGTGGGATCCACATTAGTGTCCTCAAGGACCCATACCCTGCTCTACTAGAGGGTACCACTCAGAATAAGATTATGACCCATGCCCATCCCTGCAGGAGGGTACCACTATATTGTCCACGAGGATCCATTCCCATCACGACTGGATGGAGCCTTTACAGATAGGATGATGAATCATGCCAATCCCAACTGGAGGGTGCGACTCTAGTGTCAGAGAGGTCCAATGCACATCCTATTTGGGGGTGAAACTTAAAAATCATCTAGGAACTACGCCTGCTATATAAGATGGGTGGTACCACATAGAAAGCATTGATAAAAAGACATGCACATCTTATTTGGAGGGTATGCTTAGAAAGAACATTAGGGAACACCACTGCCTAGTGTAGTTGGAGGGTAAGACAAAAATGTATCAGGTGATTCTTTATGATCGTTACCATCATCAGACATCTCCTTAATAAGAATTAGGAAAAAAATTATACATCGTATCTCAAAATAAAAAAAGGGAACTATCATGTTCCATGTGGAAAAAAACACGAGATGGGATAATAATGGTCAATAATATACGTCCATAAAATAGTGATATGAGAGACATAAGATTCATAATGTGGTACATAAAATCTGTAGGGCCAATAAGATGTGTGACACTCCCTCATTGGATGGACATGTGCACAAACATAATCAAGTATTAAACCATGCACCAGTACCCCTATGTGTGATAGTGTACTCCCAGAGCACGTGAAACATATTTCTTAATGGCCGATGAGTGCACATCACTCATCATTGGTACGAAAGTAAAATAGCATTATTTTATGGTAATTCCTACTCAAATGGTCTCACATAAAAAAATAGGTCACACTGTTGTGATCCTTGTGGAAAAGCACACATGGTTAACAATTTATTTACCTAAATCAGAAACCCGATGAAGAAGCTGGATCTCTCAGAATCATATAAGAACAATGCTTCAGGAGGATCAGGCCTTGATCAGAAAAAAAGTCAAATAGATTGCATCATTTTGATCGTCATGAGAAATTAGATGGTTTCAAATAGTTATTTGTCAAAAATGGACACCCGGTGAAAAAGTATCAATTTCACTACAAACACAAAAACTAGGCCTAGTGGGGACCACGCCTCAATTTAAGTTCAAGCATCTGAAATTATTCTTCAAAAGAGAAATACAATTTTAGGGCCATGATTCCACTGAAAGTGTGTCGATTAAACTACTTCTGCATGAGTTTGACCTGATAAAAAAATACCCAATAATAATAATTATATAATATTAATAATTATATTTATAAATTTCTGAAAACCAAGCCAATAGCATGAAATATAAAATTCCAAAACTGGACTTAAAAGGACCATCTCAAATATAGGATCATGTGGACATAGATGAAATGTTAAAAGGACTCCTAATAGAGAAGATATAAGGGTTTAATGTTTCCCTGACCAGAAGGTATGCCTGTCCCGACCCGTTCTGTCTGGTCCGACTCACTCTGGCTGGCCTGACCCACCACCTCAGCCTGACCTGCCTCCACAGCCAAGCCTTCCAACATAGCAAGGCCCCACCACCACACCTCGTAGGTCCCCTATGCTTGTGCTGCACCGTTGTCTGCATGGTCGCACCACCTTTCTTGATCCTACAGCTGTCGCCGCCTTCCATGGTATGACCACCACAATAAGTCACTTTTATAGACCACCCAAACCACTCCATCAATTTAAAAAGGAAAAAAAATCCATATCCAAGATCTCTGGGCCCCGATTGATATAAACTCATGCTCTACTTGAAGATTCATTGATGATTTGATGAATTGAAATGTTGGTTTCAATTTCTCTCACTACCATGCCTCCTCGGACATCAAAAATCTAAACCATTGTAAATCTAGATTCCTTGGATCACAACCATCCCAAATCTATTCTCTGATTTATGTTTAGTTTTTTTCAATTTGGGAAAAAATTAAACGATGAAGAAAGTTGAATAATTATTGTTTTGAGAATGAATAGGTATATAGATGTGTTAGTTTGGAAATTAAAAATCAAAAACAATGCTACAAAAACAATAATAAATCATTTTGGACAGTCCATAATTTCATTTGGGAATGCATAATGTAAAATAATAATTCCACCTATATTTTTAATCCATTGTTTCATTAATCAAGCTCTTATCTGTTGGATCTGTAATCTCGACATGATCGACCAAGGATCTGATTTCATGTTACCATCTGATAGAGAGGAAGACCTATAGAGGGTCATGGGAGGAAATTAGTTGAACCTAGATATTAACCATAAACACCTATTTCTAGGAGTTTAACAGAACACCTTCCAAAGGTTGCAGAATCTGAACATCTCGTGCAGTCTCACTTTAGGTCACGATTATGTAAAATAGTATATTATGAACCCATCAATAGTTTCATATTTCCAATCTGAGTCCCCATTAAAAATATATTCAATGTAGTGTCCAAATAAAATTATTTTATTTAATTATTTTATTTATAGTTTCCCCATTTTTTTCGAAGAATTCATACGCTAACAAAAGTTATACCCCATATATGTTAAACTCCACATTCTAGAATCAACCATGGCGTTTGATTTTTGATCTTAGCTTCCATTTAATAGATATCATATTTTCATCACATGAATAATTTAAAATATACTTAATATTATTATTAAAAAAAATTGGGTACTCCAAGCCTCAGAATCACACACTATCTTAGTAGATAGATTTGGAAATATTTGTAGAAACATTAAAATTTTTTATAAGGAAAAAATCATGTATCTAAATTGAAAACCAATGATACCATTATTTACTTATTAAAAATAATTTTAAGACCAATCAATTGAGTTTGAAAACATCAAAAATTTATCAAAAACCCATTTCAATCCTTAATTTTCAATTTTGATATCGTTTTTCCCATTAAAATAATATAACAACATTAAATACTAATTAATAGAACATCAAGTTCCCATTATCTTATCATTTAAAAATGATTATATAAAATTAATTAAATCACATCATGAGTATATAAAAATACCATTTTTTCATTCTAAATAAACAAAATGTTAATTATTTAAAAACTCACTTATACAATTTGAAACAACATTTCCTTAAAGAACATAATTTAAATAAAAATAAGTCTTTCTTGAACCCTATATTTTTTAAAATTACAAATATAAAAGAATAGAAAATAAAATTCTAAATCAGATAACGATTATATGTTTTTAGAACACATAATTTATGGGCCATGGTCCAATTATGAATCAACTATAGAGAGAGTGTTTCTAGGAACAATTAATAAAAGATTAAAATTTTCATTACTCTAAGAAAGGTACACTTTCCTTCCTTTAACCTCCATTTTCAACTTCAATCTTTAAAAAAACCTAATGAAATATATTAAATCCATATATATAATTATAAATACAATATAAAATTAAAAATCTCAAAATGAATCAAAATAAAGATAAAATTAATAATTAAAATCCAAAAATGACCTATTAACTGATGTTTCATGTTAAGTAGTTTCTAATAAGAACTAACCCATGACCTACCCACTATTCTCTTTCAATACTATATCCCATCTACTGGTCATCACACATACCAAGTCTTCTTTATGAATATTGGTTCACCTAAGAACCAAGTTCTATGAAGCCATTTAGCATGAATGAACATGATTTTACCTATGTATGATTACATAACTAGCCTGCAACATGACTTGATATGGATTCATGGAACCCTTAAGAAGGCAAATCTATATGAGAATTTATGAACTACCTCTTAGTAATTATTTCCAATGAATACGAAAATCATAATCAGGAAATATAAATAGCTAGTAATCAAAATTAAAACATTTATTCAATGATCTTACATTCAAAATAAAATATGAAAAATATACCAAATAATATAAAAGTGGTAAAAAATTAATTGAACATATTCCCCCCATGACCCTCATAACCCTCCCCTATAAGAAATTGTAGCTTCCTCTAATGACATCTTGTAATCAGTATTATACTAAAAAATTATTTTCGTAGATTGTAGTAAATGTAATTATACAAGAAATTTTAGTAATTACAGAATGATAAGAGGACTAACATACTAGAATGTACAATTTCATTTGACCAATGGTATGTCTCCACCCATACCAGAATAACAAATACTATATGATTGATCAATAATTGGACATAAAAATTGTTTAATATATATATTAATGACACTAAAAATTACTATTTGATAACCAAACTCTATTCCACAGATTAAACATTAATTTATTATCCATTATCAACCATATTTAAAAATAAATTAAATTAGCATAATTTGTTTTCTATATTAAACCACATAATAAACCCCCCTTAAAAAATTAGTTTCTAAAGTAGTTACAAGTTTATTTTGTATACCTAAGAATTAGTGAGTTAGATGTCATAAATAGAATGTTAATTTCATTGTAGTAATAACAAACAATTTAACTATGAATAATAAATATTTGGAGAGAAAATAATATTATAAGGCCCCAACCTTAAACATTAAAAAATCGTGAGTTATATTAATAATTCACATTGTGGATCATTTCGAGTTTAGTGTTTTAGGGAATTATGACATAACTATTACATTACATATCACAAATTTCAATGTAGACACTTATACTCTATCCTATTTTTTCACAATAATTAAACACCATAAATAAAAAAATATTTATTATTTCTTGATAAAAATCTTCTTGAATTCTTCCATTCTATTACCCTTACTTATTCCCTTATAAAAACATTTCAAAATAATGGGATGAGAATAAAAAGATTAGTAAGAGACATAAAATGAATGAAAACATTTCTTTTAGTTAAAACAAGGTAGATCATTTTTTAGAGAACTAATATTACATTTTGACATTAATAACACTCATAATGTTTTCCCAAATAAAAATATTAAACTAATAGAATGATGTCAAAACACAATTAGATGGCTTAGAGCATAATATAAATAAAACTCTATGAATCCCATTATAATAGAATACCCATATAGCCACCTTCGAAATTTACAATCTTTAATGGGGATCACCATTTGAATATGCTATATTAGAAACACATGTGAGATATAATGGGGATCATCCCTTAATATAAGCAATAAGGTTCACACCTGTGAGTTATAACAGGGATTAACCATTTGTATAAGTTGTTTCAATATTACCTGTGATATATAATGGGACATAGCCCTTCGTATAAACTATTTCAGACTCACCTGTGAGCTATAATTGGTCTTAAACCTTCATATACGATGTTCCAGGCTCACCAATGTCATATAATCGTCAAGTACCATTTTTAAAAACCTGGAGATCAGAAAACCCTTTTCAAAAACTCATCTAACACCACATGAAAAACTTTTAAATATAAAAATATCATTTTCATTTAAGATCCCATTTTCAATACCGATATACCCAAATAAAGAAATAATGGATTTTTTTTGAAATACATTATGGCTTATAGTGGATGTAAAATATCAAATAGTGTTTATGATAGTATAGAAGTCTTTATCTCCGTATATGTTAATACAAATAACATTATTTTTGTCATTTTGTAAATAAAGTAAAATTAATTGTATAAAAATACTCATTTTGAATGAATTTATAAAAATTAACGATAGTCATAATATTTCATTTATAATCCTTTTATATCCATATAAATAAATATGTAAATTAATATCATGAAGGAAAATATTTTATAAATAATTTTGAAATGTTCAATGTGTCCCATACCAAATTGAAAATTTTAATATTAATCTCCAAGAATTAATAAATAACATTATTAAAGATAAAACATGGATATGAAATGTCATATTTTCTGTATATACATCTTATAATATAATATAGGTTTATAATATCATGAAATTACTCAATTAAAGGATATTGAGATGATATCCCATACCATGAGTATGAGATATCTCATTCGATGATTATATTCATGAAGAATAAACATATATTAATTTACAATTTATTAATAACCTTATCATGTTTATTATTACTGTCTACATATATTTTTACCCCTCTATAACAATCGTATAATTGTTCCGGTTCGTATCGATAGTTTTGTCGATGTTCGGTACTTGAGTAAAATATGAACTTGTTATAATTACAAATGGTCATGGTGGTCAAAAGCCCGCTATCTCCATATTATTATTCATGATTTATGTATCATATATATCTATTATATATTTATTTATATCTAGTATATATTTATTTATAATAGTCCATAACAATTGGATAGAAGAAATTAAATGCACCGTTCATAGAGATGGTAATCTGTACGTATGCATGAACGCTACTTTCATCTTATTCTTATTTAATGGAATACAAAATAAATGATACAAATGTATATTATAATTACTTTATAATATTATATTTTATATATATTTCATATTTTTACTGAATCCATCCATTATATGTTCCATGTATGGCATGAATGATTCATATCACTTTGAGAGGGCAGTAGCACACACCTCCTGAAAGAAAACTATCGTAATTACACATTATAGAAAGCATAAAGGTATACATTAAATGAAAAATACATAAGGATAGAGACAATATCAATATAATATATATCATATATAAATATAGTATCATCATAATGGAAATCACGAGAGGTTGTAGGGGAAAATTAAACCATCATCTTTTCTTGAGGTAGTAGCTCGTCGTACATTGAAACAGTTTGTTCGTGCCCATTAGATAGATGTGTGTGTAAGTGCAGTTCAAATAATTTTTATAAAAAAAATACTAGTATATTAAGGATACATTATTTAATAATAAAATAATAATAATATCATAGGGATTGGATGAGAAAAAAAATGAAAAGAACTTGAGAGAAGATGTTCCCTCTAAATCGGGTAACTTCTTTTGATTTGAGCCAAAAGTATTTCTTGAATTGGATTATAACCAATTTAATATTTTTAGGATGAAGGGAGTGATTTTGGAGTTTTATTTTGTTATAATTTTTAGGATACATTTGGATTGAGATCTATTAGTTATGTGGGTAGAGGTGGTAGCCTTTTATAATAGGGAGGAGGCTCACTTTAGGAAGGTCTTGAAATATTATTTTATTATAAATTTAATTTCGAATTCAAATGGTTACAAACACATTTATTTCAAAAATATAAATATTTTAGGTATGAAACATCTCAAACAATACGATTTTGAAATGTTTTGGTCACAAAAATGTTTTTTTCTGTTATCTTTAACCCTTAGTTAAAAACATTAACTCGTACCATGTCTTATTGCAATTTCAAAATATATAGAAACTATATTTACTATAAAATTTAAAGAGAACCATAAAGGGGTAATTAATGAAATTTTAAATATTAAAAATGTTAGATGGCAGAATATTATAATTTTATGACTATTATATCATTTAATAAAATAGTTTTTTTTTAAACAAACGCATTTATGTCAATTTTGACACTATAATGTAATTTTTATTATATTAATAAAAACATAATTATTTTGAACCAAAGGAATTAAATCAAATATTATATGTCAATTTAATCCAAAAAAATAGTTTATGTAATTAAAATAATCATATTCCATTTATTTTAATATTTATAATATCATTAATTTGAATTAATTATTAATGAAGAAATCACTACATCATCATTGTGTCATAATTAATAATATCTTTTTAATTTTTAAAAATTATAAATAAAATAACATGGTGTACAAAATGTTATTATATTTCTAATGAATATTTTTAGTCAAACATATATGTTATATAACCCCAAATTAAAATTATTTTAGTAAAAGACTAATGTTTATGTTATTTGTCTATTTACATTAAATTATATTGTATATAATGTCAATTTACATCCATGTGGCTCCATGTGGTCCCCAAATTGACCCATGTATGACCATGGTCGGTCATATCTCATATAACATGATTAGGACATGTTTAACAGTAGTTTAATATTATTATAATATTAATTTTACCCTTATTTACTAGATTTACCCTTTAACCATGGAAAATAATAATAATACTAATGAAACCATTCATAATATCCAAAAATAAAATATAACTATTTACCCAATTTCAATCTTTTGATTAAAAATATGGAATATATTTTTACAAATTCAATACATAGATGTTTCAGTAATTAATTTATGATTAATACCCATTGTCAAAACCAAAAAGTGGATTTTAATGTAGTAAATACGACCATAAGATTGCCATGTGTTTATGTACAATTTCATTGAAAAATTATATATAAGTAGAAAAATTGGATTAAATGATAATAATATATTCCATTTATAATTTAAAATATTTAATAATATGATTTAACTAAAAAAATTATCTCGATGGATTTTTTACAATTAATATTTATCATATTTTTACGACTCATCAATACATAATAATTATTAGAAAAATATCAAAAATTGATCCAAATTGAATTTGTATGACCTTCGTCTAAATATAATGTTTAATTTATCGAATATGGCATATAAAATTGAGAAAAACTAATTTTAAAATGTTTTTTCCATCAAAAGGATGTAAAACTGCATATTTTGAACATACTTATTTTATCTGAAAAATTGAATTTGTTCATATATCATATCTATAAACCCAAAAAGATGAATTTAAAACATTAAATAGAATTTAAAAAAAAATATTTATTATGAAATAAAAATTCATAAATATTGATACTATTTAATGAAAAAATATTCTCTATTAAATATGATTCCAAAAAAACACATCAGTTATATTCAATTGGTTTCTATTTCCATTTCTAATAAATTTGGTAACCAATGAATAATTATTGAAACATGTGTAAAGAATATTTAAAAATTAATTTTATACTATTTATTCCCTCCATTCCAATTGATAGTTGTTAACTACCATTTACAATAATAATAATATTATTGTATTATTTTTCAGTTAACTCATTGTTATGTGTATTTTACGATTTCCGAGAAACCCATTTTTGTGGGTCGGGTATGTTATCATAAAAACAGTAACATTTAACATATAGTTAAAAACCTTTTTCTAAATATTAATATAAATTAAAAGCAATTATTCTATAAATACCTTGGTTATTACATCATTCCGCACTTTTGGAAATTGCATCCTGGAAATTTTATATTTGGACATAGAAACTTCATTGAAAACCTCAAATCCAAAAAAAGAGTCAATAAAAATATCACATTAAAAGAAATATTGAGAAGTAAAAAAGGTCACCTGAGATAACACATAATAGGATTCCATATAGGAAATCATTTATGCGGGTGAAAAAAAGAACCATAATGTACTGATATTGATTCTTAGAAAAAATGCTTAGGAGAAAGTTAACGATCAGAAAACCATAAACATGTGGTGTGTTAAATGGTCTTTGATTCCCTAGTAGGAAAAGTAAAACGAAAACATTTTTTTAAGTTTCCTTTCATAAATTTGAGGATTTTATTTATGAGATTGAATAAGAACATAATAAAATATAACTAATTTTCATGTATAGATTTATCCTTTAATAAATTTCCACCACAACATCATCTTATCTCTAAATGATGATTACTCAAGATGACATGGTCAGACATGAAGTGATAGAATCAACATATAAAGAATCTCATAATCCGATAGAATAAACAAGATACTTCCCTTGTATTTAGAAATTACCCAATACCAAAATGGTTAGTACATGAATGATTATTCCCAAAAAAATCATCAATTATAAAAAGAAATACTACTCTTAATGTCTAAAATTCTGAAAACAATACCCAATGTTCAAAAAATCCCATTTAATACACAATTTTCCTTAATATTCTTCAAAATAATCCAAAATAATATTGAATCCCAAAATTCATAAGGATTTGATAACATGGTCTTCCACTATAAATATTAACATTTATCTCCAAATAACATCGATTACTCTTAAATTCTTGTACTAAAAAGCAATTCATCAAATCACATATTCACTATGTTAGGATAATCATTTCCATAAATTATAAAAATCTCTATATATACTAAAAAAATCATAGATTCCTCCTAAATAATATTTCAACCATTAATCCAAAAATCAAATCCCAATGTATAATATGTTCCTTAGGCATATAGTGTTCCCAAATGAATGAACATCTTCCAAAATAACATCTATTCCTTAATCACCAAGTAATTTTCCTATACTAAGGATACCAATAGGATAAAATATAAGTTCCCAAAATCTACTTATTCTATGTACATCAGAACATTTAACCAAAAATATTTTTTTATACTAACCAGGGACTTCACATAGTTTAGTGGTTGGAGATAAATCCCAGTGGCAATTTGGGCGTGGGATCGATTCATGTAGATTTGTCCTACGTGACAGGTTGTACCACAGTATGTGTGTTGTCCTTTTTCAAAATCTCTATAATTCTAATAAAATGTGATTAAATCTGAAAAAATAACCATCACATGTTTTATCCTCAAATGTTATTTCATACTTCACATTTGTCATCCCAAAAACTAATAAACCATAATTTAAACAAAGGTTAAAATCTCAAAAAATACCATCAATAACCATGAAATACATAATGTCTCAAAGGGTTTTCAACGTCATTGATCTTATAATATAACATAATATTATAAACCCATGATCATATCCCTAACCCTTAATAAAACATCCCAATCTCTAATTTTGTCTAAACTGTTCCTCTGATACCAACTATAAGGCCCCAAACATAAACATTACAGAATCTTGAGTTATGTCATGAATTAAAATTTATGATCTTTTCATGGTTAGATTTTTAGATAATTAGGCCATAAATATCACATTAAATCTCAGAAATTACAATGTTGAAATAACTACACTATGCAATTTTTTCACAATAATATCAATACTTAAATAAAAACAAGATTTTTTTTCATGATAAAAACCATCTGGAATCCTTCCTTTCTCTTATCCTTCTATGTATCATGTGAAAAACATATCCAAAACATGGGATGAGAATAAATTAATCAGTAAGTGACACAAAAATAAATAAAACCAATAGTATAGTTATATCATGGTAACTCATTTTAGGTTTTTTATTGAACTAAAAAACGATTTTCACATTAATAACACTCATACTTTTTTCTGAAATAAAAACATTAAAGTAATAGAAATCAAAAAACCCATTTACTTGACTTATAAAATAATAATCATAAAACCATTTCCATCCCATTCAATTGAAATAACCATATGGTTGAATTCCAAGTTGATGATCTTTAATTGGGATCATCCTTCATGTAAGCTATATTGGGCTCACTCGTGAGCTATAATGGGGAACATCCATTAATATCACCTATAATGGGCTCACCCATGAGTTATAATTGGACTCAACAATCATATAAGTTGTTTCAAGATCACTCGTTATCTATAATGGGGCACAACCCTTCGTATAAGTTGTATGAGTCTAACCTGTGTCATATAATGGACATGTACCATTTCATAAACACATTCATTAGAAACCCATTTTTAAAAACATATATAAATCCATATGAAAAATATTTTTGTATTAAAATATCATTTGCATTTAAGAGCCCATTTTCAATACCAATATACCCAAATAAGGGAATAACGTATTTTTTTAAAATACATTAATGCATATAGATGAAACCACATATAAAATAAAGGTTACTATAGAGGAGAAGTCATTATCTTCGTATATGTTAAAATAAATAACATTCCTTTTATTTTTTTGTAAATAATGTAATATTCCTTGTATAAAAATATAACTATTTAAAACATTGAATGAATTTGTAGATAGAAATACATTGTTATTTATAATCCTTTTATATCCATAATAATAGATGTGTTAATTAATATCATAAAAAATGTTTTGATAATAAAATCAATAAATGCCACGGGTGTCCCATACCAAATTTAACGTGTAAATATTTATCTCCATAAACTAATAAATTAAATTACTAAATAACAAATATGGATATGAAATTTCATTTTGTCTATACATATTATAATAGAATAGAGGTGGATATTATCATGAAATTCTTCAATAAATGTAGATTGAGACATAGTCCCTTACCTAGAGTCCAACTCATCTTGTTCGTTCTTTATATTAATGAATAATTATTTAGGTCAATTTCTACATACCAGATAAACTTTTTCAAATTTACTATTACATTTATATAAATTTTTTCCTCTCTATTACAATAATATAATTATTCAAGTTCATATAGGTCGGTTTATCAATGATCAGTAATTGAGTGAAAGATGAACATGTTATAATTACAAATGGTCCATGTAGTCAAAATTTCATTATCTCCAGAATATTATTCACAATTTTAGTATCATAAATATACATAATATATAGTTGAAGATAGAAAATGAATTGTAGCGTTCATGGAGACGATAAGCCATACATATGCATGAACGCAACTTTCATTTCAGTTTCAAATTTAAAGGAATAAAATCTAAATGATACATAGGATTATTTTAATTCTAGTATAAGAAAATATTTTATATATTTTACATAAGTTAATTAATTCCATCCATTATACATTCCATGTATGGAAAGAATGAGTCATATCACTTTTAGTGGGTGGTAGTCCAGCACTTTCTCAAATGAAATTATCATATTTACTCATTATGGAAAGCATAATTGTATGTTTTAAATAAAAAAAAATAAGCATAGGGGAAATTTTAATATAATATATATCATAAATAAATAAATTTCTATCATAATGGAAACATGGAGAGGTTGTAGGGGAATATCGAACAATCATTATTTCGTGAGGTAGTAGTTCGTCGTACACAAAAATAGTATGTTCATATCCATTAGAAGGAGGTGTGTGTAAGTGTAGTTAAAAGAATTCTGAAAAAAAACATCTGAGTATATTTAGGATACTATTTTTTAATGTAATAAAATAATAATAAGATCATATGTAGTGGACAAATAAAATAAAATAAAATATCTTAAAAGAATATGTTTCCAATAAATCGGGTAACTTCTTTAGATTTCATCCAAAAGTATTTCTTGATTTTTCAGGTTCAGAAGGTATGGATTGTAGGAGGAAGTGAGAGTTTTTGGGAGATAATTTGGGAATAATTTGTATGATCTAATAAGCGTGAGCGGTGTGAGTTATGTGGGTAGAGGTAGTTACCTTTTATCAGAGGGAGGTGGGGCACTTTAGAATGGTCTTGAAATATTATTTTATTATAAATTTATTTTCAGTTCAAAATGGTCCCATACTAATTTATTATAAAGGTAAGATGAATTTGGGTCACAAGCCTCTAAACCAATAGGTTTTATACACGTTTAGATCAAAAAATTAACCTTATATTACATCTTTAACCCTTAGTCCTCATCATTATATATAATTTTTTATTAAGAATCACTTCTGAGGGAAAAGTGGGAAACCGTAAAGTACAAAAACATCAAGAAATCTCATATGAAATGGATGAATCTCCAAATTGCAGTTTATGTCTTTTAGATCCCTTTCCTCTGAGAAGGCTCCATTGAGGAGCGGTGGTCCAACCATCTAGTCTAACTTAGAGGATGTCTTCAAAATAGACTGTCATCGTATCCCAAGATTGAATGAGCTCCTCCAATGAAATCTTCTTTCTATTAGATCCACAAGCCATGATACCACGTTGTTTGTTGATCTAAGACTCTTGATCAGAAGTTAGATTAAAATTTATTCTCTTCTCAACCAATCTCTCAAAGTATTCTTACGAAGAATAAAACTCCATATACATCTCTAAAAAATCTTCATTACCATTGATTATATTTTCCCACTCCTTACATTCTGTCAGTTCTATTCTATCCTAGAGTCTAGTAGTATTCGCAGGTTCATTTCTTCAGTAACAAGATGCTTATCGAAATATTTTTCTTTACTCAGAGGAAGATTTCTGGTGCTTTTGGACAGCTTCATCAGTGGCTTTCTCTTTCTTGAGGAGCAAGTCACCAGAGGTTTTAGAAGATCTGAGTAGTCTTTATTACAACATAGCCTCCGGGTGCGCTTAATAAAACCATCAGGGTCAATAATAGGGATTTTACCTTTCCTTGAGGATGATATAAGGTAGTCCTCCTCCATATTTTCTTCCTTGGACATGGAAGGGGTGTCTGAGGAGGACTAAAAATTCTCTAGTGATGTCTCCATTTCATGGATCTCCCCATAAGCTTGGAACTCAATTTCTCAAAATAAAGAAAACCGATTTTGGGGGTCAGAGGCCATTTCTTCATACTTTACATTCTCTAAATAGGATTTTTTGACCTTCAGGACCTGCATCGATTTTTCAAAACCTCATTGCTGCACGAAACTATGGCTCATATACTGAAATTGAGAGATTGGATCCTTCAATACTGGAACTAGTGGATCCTTACCTATTAGAAAAGCATCACAAACCTCCCCAATCACAAAAAATCATTGGATATACTATAGGAGACTGGTTGCATGTCCTGTTCAGCATAACAAAGAGCCACAACATCTAAAGACCCTAGAGGGCCATGAGCACCCAGGTTGTGTTTTAATCTTAGAAATATGTCTGAGACTTTTGGTTCAGGTAGAGTGGACCTCTAAGGCTTCTGGAAAGCCTGAGACCCATCACACGGAATCACTGAATCATGGGAGATCTGTTCGGACCCATTCAAATTCTGCCTTTCAATTGGCCCAAAATTATAGGAATGAATAAGGCAATCTCGATCAGAGGATACCCTCCAGCTAGCGGGATTCCACCATCGCCCAGAGCCATCCCCCTGCTGGGTCCTTTACTAACCCTCCAAAATGAATTAGCTAGATGCCCCAAGTAGGAACACTTCGAGCAAAAAGACGTCCAAGATTCAACCACTACATGTAGTTTCCATCATAATTCCTCCCCAACGGAGATCCAGACCCATTCAATGGGGGGTTTTGAAATTTCAACTTCAACACAAATTCGGGGGGCGACAAGATGAAAAACAGAACTGGTTCTCGTGTCCGAGTAGAGATACTGACCGACTAAATTACCCGAAATTCTAATTATAGAGGGGTTCTGAAAAGGGAGAGGGAGCTCGAGAATACTTACACACAAATATTTTGATGGAGAATCCTGCTTCAAATGGAGGTCGACAGACCATTTAACCAAGTCGAATTGCAGGCCGTTGTCGAATGAGGATCTCCTGACCAGGCAGAGATTAGATCTTCCTAGGATGAAAGTCGAATTATAATGTGGCGCTTATCAAGAAGACCAATAGTTGCCCGTTCGCAGAGATCCCATGATTCAAAGATAAAATGATCGAAGGAGTCCACCGATGGTTGTCGAGAGATTAACCGAGAAACCATAGTTTGATTACAAAGAGACAAAGCTTCTGTAAACTCTGAAATCAATAGCACGAGCTAAGGGAAATCATCTTGGAGGTCCGGGACATTAGGAAAAAGTACCACACCAGGGAACAACAATAAGAAATCGTGGTTAGAGAATGGGGTGAAAGGAACTGTGTGCTAAAATATTGAAGGACAAACCCTCCCCGTTGACGGGTGAGGGGTTCCGGTGGCGGCATCATTTCCTAGGGCATGGGTGAGGCACATGAGTTGAAGAGACGTCATATCATTAACCCTTATCTAAAAACAATATCTCTAAATATTTCTTCATGCATTTTCATAATATAAGGTAAATATATTTACAATATATATTTAATTGAAAAATATTTGGATCATTAATTAAATTTGTAACATTAGATATGTCAGTTGGAATAATGTTATATTTTTAGGACAATTATATCATTTAATAAAATAGTATTTTTTAACCCAGTTATGTAAATTTTGACACTATAAAGTAATCGATTTTTGTTAAAATCATAAAACATGATTAATTAGAAACAAAGTCATTAACTCATATATAACATGTCAATATTATCCATAAAATTATGGGATGGAATCAAAAAATCATATTACATTTTTTTAGTATTTATAATATCATTTACTATAACTGCTTATTAATGAAGCAATCACTGCATCATGATTGTGTCATAAATAAACATATTTATTTAATTTATAAAAATAATAAATAAAATAAAATAATGAAGGAAATATTTTTAGATTTATAATGACTATTTATAGTATATAATATCTATTATATAATACTGTATTAAAATTGTTTTAGTAAAATATTCATGTTTATGTTATATTTTTCTTAACATTAAATTAATTCTTATAAAATTATATTTTCACATCCATGTTGCTCCATGGGCTCCCAAAATCGACCCAAGGGTGTCCATAGTCGGACAAATATCATCCAATATTTTTATTACATGTTTTAGAGTAGTTTAATATTATTATAATATTATGTTTTAACCATTATTAACAGATTTACCATTTGGCCATTGTAAATAAAAATAATTACTGAAATCATTATACATAATTTACAAAAATAAAAGGTACCTATTTAAATAATTCAGTTCTTCGGATTCAAAATATGGTATCCAATTTTCCAAAATAAAAACATATAAGGTGTAGTAATTATTTTAAAATTAATTCATGTTGTCAAAATGAAACAACGGGTTTTTATGAAGTAAAAACTACCAAAAAATTGACACATTTTTAGTCTTATTTCAATATAAAATTTCATTAAATGAACTATATTGAATTAAATGATAAAAATATATTCCATTTATAAATTAAAACCATTATATAATATGGTTTTTCCATATAAATTTCCTCAATGGAATGAAAGTGTTGTCAATTAAAATTTAGCTTATTTTTCCTATTCAACAAAACATAAAAGTTATCTGAAAAATATCAAAAATTCATTTTAAATAATTTTTGATGTCTCGATTAAAAATAAGAAGTTTAAATTTTCAAATAGAACATATAAAATTTAAAAAAATTAAAATAAAAATTGGTTCACCAACAAAAGGCGTTAAGACATCATTTTCAGAAAAATATAACATTTTTTTAAAAAATTAAATATGATCTAATATCATATCTAAAAAATTAGAAAATATGAATTTAAATTATTAAAATGAATATAAAAAATATATATATTTTAAAATAAATAACCATGTAGAGTGATATGATTTTATAAACTCAATTATTCAATTTTAAATAGGATTCCAAAATACACATCCATTAAATTCATTTGGTTTTTACTTCCATTTATCATAAATTTGGAAACCAATGAATCATTATTTCATTAAGTTTAAACCGTATTTCAAAATTAAATTGATATTATTCATTACCACCATTACAATGGTTATTTGTTAACTACTATTTAAAATAATAATTATAATATTGTACTAATTTTCAGTTTAACTCAATGTTGTGTGAAACTTAAGATTTCTGAGAAACCCATTGTTGTGTGTCGAGTATGCTTTTAGAAAAAGTGACCCCTTTAATGTAAAATTATCATCTTATTCATAAATATTAATTCAAATTAAAATTTATTATTCTATAAATACCTAGATTGTTAAATGTATGGAACTGAATGCGAGTGAGACATTATATAGGAGAGTATATAAATTATGCTTTTTAATATTTTCATAATGAAAAAGGAAACAATGTAAAAGAAACTATTCACGAATCCACTGAAGAGGGAGTAATTGAAATTAATAATAACAATAAAAAATAAATAACAATGGATATGGTAACCCATGAGCTTTATAGTCTTAGGGTTCAAACCCTAAATAACCATTCGCATGCACATTCATCTAATTAGTGGTAGATAATTCATATCTGCATCATGTATTTTAGAATGTTTTTTAATAATAATTATTGGGGTATTTCCAGGTCCGTAATTCATCTTACAATTTTAATTATCATACTCATTTAACATATGTTATTAGGGTTCCCATGTTCTACTCTCATTTTATGGAAACAATGTCATCAAATCACAGATGTCATAGTAAACTATTTTCACAATAAAATCAGGGAAAAAATTATAGAATAACTAATACACATGTATACATTTACATCCAAATAAATTTTAACATTATGATTCTTAATTGAGATGCCCTTTTAAAAATATATGAAACATAATATATATTGTTCAATGGGCCCACATAATTTATTTTCAAGTAAACTTAATGACATGTTTTAAACTCTATTTGAGAAAATATCAATTTCATAATGTTTTCCCTTGTTATTCCCATATAAAAATATAGAAGAAAATTTATTTATCTAATATCAAAAATTAACAAGATTCTATGTTTTGTTTTACTATTATATATGTATATACATTCTTTCATATTTATATATACATATCATTCAGATCCCTTGAAATGGAATATACATTATGTTAAATTTATTTTACTAAACAAATTCAATAAACACAATAGAAATTCACGGATATATGAATATTTTAATGATAATTGACAGAATCATACATCTTGGTGTAAATATGTGAATTAATATGTCTATATATTGTTATTAAAAACATTTTAAATGAAATAACACAAATTATTTCAAAAATAAATATCCTTTAGAAAAAATTATAATAGAGAATTTAACATAAAATAAAAGTAATTAGATTATAATATAATATTTAAAAATATCTCATGATGTATTAATATAATAAATTCCCTTTTATAAACCATCAAATTTTTTTCTAAGAAAAATAAGATTGTATTTTCTAAAGGATGAAGGAACAATAGTGGGAGACCGAGGAAATTTTATGTTGAAAAATTATATCAATATATAAATTTATATATGGAAATAATAATATTATTAGATATCATGAAAGATAATTTAATATCCACGAAGTCAAATAACTAATAATTAATGTGTCTATAATGGGGAAAACCCTACTAGAATAAGAATACATGGTATAAATCCTTTATCAAATGAGTGATGAGATTAAAGGTTTCAATCTCCACGACATATGATTGAATTTGAACAAAACAACATAAAAAATAATCCAAATATATACAGAACACTATTTCTCAATAATTCAACACCAGGGGGAGTAATAGACTAGAAAAACAATAAGAATAATCCTAATATGATGAATTAATAACATTTAATTATTAGATAAAAAAACTTATGGATAAAGGTAGTTAATCGTAATTGTGAGTTGGGGGTCACTTACAAGAGGGATACGTGGATTGGGAGGAGGGATGGGTTGAGTGAAAGATTTAGGAGAAGGATAAATGGGAAAAAATAACATAATATAATTTTGGATGTTTTGAAACCATTAATTCTTAGGGAGAGTCACACAGTTTTTCAACATACTTGGTCGAGCCCTATGCCAACCTTGTGACCAACACTATTAATATAGAACATATTAACAATTATAATTTATGTATTGATAAACCCTGATCCAATCATGTTAAATCCCTTTTTAAATAAATAATACGCACCTGGATATTTTTTTATAGATTGGACTACCATGCTTCCAATCCATGTGACACACACAATGGTTATAATTTGTGATCATTTCAAAATTCAAATTCACAAAAATCTGAATAAAAAATAAAATAAAAAACTAATCAGTAAATGATGGTTCGGTTGTGACACGTAATGCTACAATAATTTATTCCTAAATTAGAGTCTTTATTTTGGTCACAACATTGTGTCACAATTCTAAATCAATAAGCATGTGTATTTGAGTGCTGAGGATAATGTTAATAAGGAAAATATAATTTAGAGTTTATATAGGTTTGGAAAATTTATTTCATACTACCATTAAATTTATTCCTCTTTTTTCTCCTAAATAATAGTCTTAATACCATTATTCTATGATTATTAATTATTATTTCGTCCACATGTATCTGAACATAAACCATTTCATCAATTTCCAAAATGATAGTATATTCTCCCTTGGAATTTATACCTTTTGTATATGGGGAAGACATTGTCTATAAAACAATTTAATCATTTAATTTAAATTTTATAAATTTTTTTAAGAGATAATATTACTTGGGATAAAAATATTTATTTGAAAATAATTCACCTATTCATTATAACATACTATATTGAATAATTCTTTATCGGATTTTGACCCCCAATTGAGTATCAAAATGACCTCTATATAGTCCCCTATTATATACTATATTTTTTACCAATTGGGGCCTCCTTGATATTGTTGTGACATCCCAATGAATGTATCAACATTAATTTATTTTACATATGACTATACAGTGGGTTTTGTTGATAAAAATATTCAACACATTCAATTTGAAGGATCAGAGGCAGAAAATACTTTTTCTAAATATTATTAAATTATAAAAGGGTAATAGTTGTATATATTCTTCCTTAAATACACATGAATAATCCTAATTCATTTATATTAACTAGTATCCCATTATAAAACAATATTCATTTAAACATCATAACTTGTAATTTTATATAATTTTACACCCATATTTATTATATGATGAAAAATTATGAAACATTTTCATAATTTCAATTACCTTCCATTCTACCAAATAAAATTATAAAATTCTCCAAATTAGTTTCCGCATAATTTTTAAAGGATATTAAATAATATATTTCCATTGAATATTTCATATATTTCATAATTATATTACTAATTTAGGAAAATATATTTGGACATATAAACCTAGATATCTGTTAATTGATCATTGAAATTTCATTTGGTTTTCTAGTCGACTCTTTAAAAATATGAACTCAAAATAACCAAATAATATATCATTTATATGTATTTTTTGTTTTTTAGTTACCCATTAATATATTCAAATTACAAACAATTTCATTATGGGTTAAAACATATAGACCAAACAATAGATTTTTATGTTAAATGTGGTTTCATTACTCACACACTATAATGGAAATTGATATAACATATCTTCTAGAAATTTCACAATTATGATTTTTCCTAGTGTGATATTATTTTTATAGACCAAATGAGAATTCATTGTAAAATTATTAAATATAAAATAAAATAAATTCCTTAGTTTTATATCACTCAATAATAAAACCTTATATACATGTTTTTAATTTTACATAATAATTATAAACATTCAGACACCCATTAATGGGATACATCCATTTATAATGTACATGAAGACATAGTTGGATGCCTCTATCTAAATAAACTATCAAGTAAACCATTATAGAAAAAATTAAGATGGAATTAATATTTATAGTTTTCTTATTATTACACAAACATCCCTTTCTAAATCTTGAAACTCTATTAGTTGAATATCATTATAGCCTAAAGCTTTGAAATGGAAATAAAGTCCAGTTAATGTTTTATATACATTTATATGTTGAATACAATAATAATCTAAATTACTTAAATCACATATCAAGACATGATAGTTTTGTGACATTGTGAACATTAACATTAAATAAACCCTCTAAATGATATTCTTGATATATTATTTAATGATCTTCTTGATACATTATATCATTCAAGATATTGAAAAACTAATATCCCACAATTTTGTAATTTTTTTATGAAAATGGATGAAGAAAGGTCCACATTTAACCTTCCACTACAACAAACTCTTCCCATTATACCATTGTCAATCAAGTCTAACGTAGACTTATTTTCATCCTCTATCATCATAGTTGTGTATAATTACATAAAAATTGAAATATCATATAGATTTTTTCTACATTCATTTTATTAAAAAAATTGATATAAGACCAATAATTGTACATTAATTAAAAAAGTAAGGAAATATTCTCCTACTATATATGATATTTAATTTGATGAAAAAAATATAAATAATATTGAAATAAATCTTTAATTTATCAAACAGATGATGACATATTAGTATATGTTGTGTTGTACAATAATCAAAATTGTGATAAAATTTTATTGTTAAGGGTATTTTAATGTCATTAATGTAAAATTTTGTGACATCATAGAATCACTATCTTTAAGGAATTTAACAACAAAGATGAGTATTTAACTAATTATAAAATGAGACAACTCAGAATTAAATTTATTGATATAAAAAAATGTTATATAATATGGAATATTATATAAAAAAATATACAACATTTATTTCAATGTCTAATATTAATTTATAAATAGTTATAATAAATAATACCAAAATAATATATTCACTTAAGATATTCAATCAGTGGATAAAAATAAAAATCAATATCATTACTTGGTTTTATTGGTCTAGATATTCATAGAGACAACATAATTTATTTAGTATTCATAAATAACACAAATGAAAAGTCATAATTAACCTACATTACTATCCATGTGTTCTTAGGGATTATTTGTACACCAAAATCATTACTTAAATATTTAGATAGTTCCAAAGGAAGGTATTAACTCATTTCCATATTCAGGATATTGATTATCAGTTTTTATATACTAATGCGAGTCTACATGGTGATGAAAATTTCAGATATTTAATTATTGAATCAACTCGTAATGTCAATTGAATTGAGGTCTCTTAACTTATATTTGGGTTATTAATCGATAGATTTAGTATAAAATTCAATAAAATCTTTTAATGATTTCATTTATTTTCTTATATAAAGAAACAATAAACATATGTAATTTTTGGTCCTTTATATTAAAAAAATTCACTTTTCTTTAGACAACATAGTCTTATTTTGAAGAGCATACCCATTGAATATTGAATAAATTTTAAATCATATGTCCATAACGATGTATCATTGTCTCCTATTATCATTTATTTCAATAGAGAATTAATTTCCAAAAATCTAGTTCCACTCAATCCATTTTCATTATTGAAATTATATAGTTTAAATATAGATGGAAATTTAATACATTTAGGACAAACAATATAAAACAAAAACTATACCAAGGTCTTTAGTTTATCAAAAATCATTCGACTATCATGATGTTCATGTTAAACTATCATTATAATATCTTTTATATGATTACCATCAATGTTAATACATGTAATCATATCATGGATATAATATTCTTCATGATTCAATATTTTTTTTCATATTATATGATATAAAAACATTAAAATTATATTGGTTAATAGAAACATTGAGTAATTGTATGGGTTTTGTACGAAATTTATAACATTTTCGTATTCTTTGATAGATAGATTGTTATTCAAAATACTCTATTTTGATTCAACATGAAAAAAATATAAAATTGGGAAAATAATTTTAGAAGGTATTATGTTAATTATTATACAAACATTATGATATTTTTACCCCTGCCTCATAGGATTTTTTATTCAATTTTAATTAATATATTTTGAATTCATATCCATCTATTTTGATTATTTATTGTAATAACCCAAACATTTGAATAATATATTTTTTATAAAAAATTTATGTTATACAATTTCAGAATCATTAAAAATATATATAATTATAAATTAAATGTGTCCATTTTGTTGACAATTATATTACTGTTAGTTAATATAACCTTTACAATATATAGTATTTTTTACGTTATAATTATTGTTGATAAATAGAAATTATAATGTATAATTAACACAAAAAATGGGTCTATGGACTCAACCAGTATACTTGGGCCATACGAAGCCCACTATTCAAACCTTGGGAAGGAGGTAGAGTCACTGGGATTCACTCTATACCATGACCAAGCTGATATTAAACATGTTAATCTCTAACGGAATCACCTTTGAGAGATGTTAATGTTAGTTAGATTACGACACTAGAAATGTTATCTAATCCACACCATGATTCCACCACCATCGCACACCATACCATTAAGTCGTATGATGGTGTTTTAAGGGGTTATGTTTTAAGTCTCTAGTTACATTAAATATAATCCAATTGTTTTAATAACATTTTAATTTCATTACTTCATTTTAAAGAAATTGTTTTCGTAATATTTATGATGGAATTTTAAAAAATGATTTTTTCAGGTAAAAATATAATTTTATTACTATATTAAATTATTTGTTTATTTATATTTCTTATTATAATGAAACAGTGTTAAAAACATACCCTTTTATTTACAAATAATACAATAATTTTTTAGGTGTCGAAATTTTTACGATGCATGTCACTGTGCATTTTTTATTCTCTATAACTTTTAATAGTAATGTATTTTTATATTAAAAATTTAAATTTTACATATGTAACATTTTATTAAGATAAAAAAATTAATGTTTTAATTCAGAATGTTGATATTATGTTATGGTGAATTTATGATATTTTGATAAAATTGATTGTTTTCTGGTGAATACTAAAAATACATTTTTGAGTTTTCAGTATGTTTAATGACATCATTAGTGATTTATTATTGATATAATAATGTTTTTAGAATCTCCAGGAATACAATATGATATTAGGTGTCCCATTTGGATAATACCATGGTCAAATACCATAAGAAAGCCCTTGTTTTTGAAAAAACCACTAATGAGGTGTCCTTTGAAATTAATAAACAAATCCATCTACTTTACATTAAATACCCACCAATACATTCATTTCTTGTTATTCCAAATTCATCCACCAAGAAAATATACTAGTTATAACTTCCATGGAGTCCTCCCAAGGCGTTCTAAAGGCCATAATGTCCCAATCATAGTGTTTTATATGTTACTCTTCTTGGTAAGGTAATTCTCAACTGCTCTATTCCATTAAGGTTATATTTTATGTCGTATGTCATTCAAGTTTCCAAACCATATTCTAATTTAAATTTTATTAAATCACTCTAATATATTAGGAGTATTTTATTATTTGGGTTCCCATGTACCATTTTTTTAATGTTTTCTAAAACCATGTGGCATACCCGTTATGCTGTAGAATTTTCATCTCAAAATATCTATATTTTTTTCAAGAATTTCACTTATTTATCTTATGTGAATACACAAACCTATTACAAATATAGGGGTATTCATCAATACATAAAAATAATATATATTTTATTCTTTAATTTATATACTAAAAATCCTCATTACATTTTTGTGGCTTATAAATGACATAATGATCATGTTTTTAAGAACATTTTAAAATGCCATGATTTTGATAAGAAACCAACTTATTTTATTCACATAGGAATAATTTTGAAAATATTTATTATGATAAATTACAATCAAATTAAAATAAATACATATTAAGGGTGATCCTTGATAACACTCTAATGTTTTGGGTATAGAAATAAATCTCTAGAGATGACAGGTTTTATGATACATACGTAAATTACACTGGTAATTTTTATGATACCTTGGGGATGTACATTGGTGATATAGAAATGAATGTATAAATTTATAGTCATAGAAACATAGTCATTTTATGAATTCTGTTTTTATTATTATATGCCTCTTTGTTACTCTTTTATGATATTCCTCATGTTCTTATTGATATCATTCAAGTTCACATGTAAAAAGTTTCACTTGTTTTCCTTACTGGGCCTTCTTGTGACCCTTTCCTTTGACGTATGCCCCCATGTTATGAGATTTAGTAATTTTACATAGGATGAACCTATGATGAAGCCTTAAAATTGGACTATAATAATTATTTATGTTTTATTATTTTATGTACCTTATTTCCATGACAATAATAATTAATGATAAAATGATAGTGAAATGTAATAAAAGGTTTTGTAATAATAGGGAAAGATTCTATAGTTGGTATTAAAGGATAGTTAAGTTATTTATGGAAATTATCATTTGAATACACAAGGAATATACCTATAGAAAATTTTAAAGATAAGAAAACCTCCTGGTATTTTTGTGAAATATTAAGTAAGTGGTTTATGAAAAAATAAAACCCTATCTAGATATGAAAAAGTGTATGTGGATCTGGTATAGATTTATCCATGGGTTAAACCTGAAATAAACACATTGAGATAGACTTAATTAGAAATTTTCCACGACAATGGGCCTTGATGCAATCCTAAATTCACCCTACTGAGGGATATGTTTGGTTAATAAAAAGATTTTTATGATTTATTTTGATGGATTTATAAAAATTTTGAATTGTTTTTAATGAATAACAAGTTAAATCATGATTTTTTAATAAATTTAAATCTATTAGAGTAATTATATTATTAAATTAAATAATTTTCTCACTAAGGTATTCTTCTTTTTTAAAATCAATGGATGTAAGAGTAACTATGCTGAAAATGACCATAATGGAAAATGTGTTGATGATAATCCAATAGAATTCAGAATGGAAACATTCATGAGAGTGATTTATCAACTAAATAATGTTATGGGTAATAAATTAAAACATGATCGGAGAACGATTCAACCACAATGGGAACAAATTTATGTAGATTCCATTATGCACAAATTACCACCAACATTAAACTGATAGACCGACCCATTTATTAATGACTTGTGTGTATTCTCTATCGAAAAGAACTTTTCTGTACTCCATTGTTCGGAACAAGAGAATTTCAACCTGGTTGTTTACTGTTTATATGGAGAACATGATTTAGCGTGGGAAATGGTTAAAAACAAGAGATAATGAGGGGAAATTGAATATTTGGAGTGAGAAGAGATCAGGGGAATCTACTTCAATATGAATTTCCCTCGTTCAATGAGAAAAATAATGGAGAAGGAATTTATCACGATAAAGAAGAAGGAGAATAAATCTATGGGATGAGATGAGATGAAATTCACAAGTAATTCATGTTACACATCTACCTTTTTCATGTACATTAATGGGACGGTTGATAGATTCTATGGTGGACTAAGACCTCATCTATAGATGAATTTCACCGATTAAGACTATAAACACTATGAGTTAATCATATGATGTGGTTCGATGGTTGAACATGAGATTGGTGATAAGTCGGGGGTCTCATAAATAAAATGAGAAGATAATATAAATGGAGCCAATCATGGAGTGGAGTGTTGATCAGGGAAAAAGACTACAGTAAATGAAACTCCACACATGAAATAAATGTGCAATGAAGCATTTACGGAACAAACTACTTAAGAGAGAGAAGTGTTAAAAGTGTGAAAGATATGGTCATATATCTTGCAATTTTCATATTGAGGTGAAGCCTCAACATCTAATTAGTAATGATAACGGGAAGATGGTGAAAACCCTACCTAATGTCCAATGGTTCATGTGTTCACAACAATTTCACATTTAAAATCACTGTCCAAGTTTTAGGGAATTTAAGGGGATTCACCATCCGTCTCTAGAAAAGACCAAGGTATAATGGTAGTGCATTTCCAATCATGACAATAATAGTTTAATTTCAAAAATTTTGGTGTTAGGTAATCTTGTTGTTCCCAAAATTTTAGAAAATAAATCATTTGATATTGGATCTACACATTACTTTATTTCATCCATGTTTTAAAAAAATATAGAACCAATCCCTGATCTTCTAAAAGTAGAACAATTAGTCAAGAATCATTGTAGGATTATCCATGAATCAATAGTGTTAGAAAAATATTGTATTTTCTTTAGCGAGTACAATCTTATAAAAAATATAGTATTCCTTCCCATGATAGAATTCCATATTGCACTAAGTATACACTATAAATAAAAGTGTAATGCTAAGTTAAAAGTAAAAAATAAAGGAAATATCATTAGTCTTGAATGTGAAACCTAATGTTTTATACCAAGGAGATATTTCTCGACCAAATAATATTCTAAAATTACATCATATAGCCTTCTTTATGATGTTGATCGGTGAAGATGAACAAGTAAATGAGAGTATAACGTTTGAAAATTTCACCATTTTCAAGGAATACATTGATGTATTTCTTAAGGAATTACCAAAAAGAACCCTAGAATGATATGGTGTGTTTATCAATGAGATCATACCAAGATCTCAGCCAATATCAATGACACTGTATAAGAGGGAAACTATGGATATGGAATAATTAAAGAAGAAACTCTTAGATACTGTAGATAAGGGTTTTACCCCACTAAGTGGGTATTAATGGGGAGAACCTATTCTCTTTGTGAATATGAATGACAGATCAACGGGGTTATGCACTGATTGTAGAGAACTAAATTATATCACATTAAAGAACAAATACCCTCCTCTATGAATTGATGACTTATTTGAACAGCTTCATGGGGATCAATTCTTCTCCATGAATAATCTTCAATTTGGATATTATCAATTATGGGTGAATAATGAATATATTCCAATAAATTCCTTCCAATATAGATATGGGAATTAATAATTTGTTGTTATGCACTTCAGTTGTCTAATGCTCTTGTTATTTTTATGGAATTGATGAATTGTGACTTTATAACAACCATTATATCTTTTTTAGAGTTATTATTGATTATATTATGGTATATTACAAATTTCATGAGGAGTATGAGTAATCTCAGGGTTATTTTAAAAATATTATAGAAGGGGAATATTTTATTAAAGTTCAATAAATAATAATTTTGGTTACAATAAGTTTATCTCTTCGAGCATATTATAACCAACGAAGGAATTACAGTTGACCATACAATGGAAATGGTTGTAGAGGAGTGGACATAGACTACAACAATAGCTAAGATTCTTAGATTCCATGTAATATCAGGATATTATAAATGGTTTTGAAAAAAAATCATGTCTTTCTAATCCAAAAATGATGTTAACTCAAAAAGGGGTTATGTTCCTCTTGAAAAAGGAGTTTGAGGACATTTTGAAAGAGCTAATAAAGAGATTGGTTACTTCAATAATGCTTAATATCACCTCAATTGGATAAGGACTCATGATTTTTAGTGATCCATATCTAAATGGTCTTGGGAGAATCCAAATGAAAATGAAAAGGTGATTTTATATGAATCTCGTTAGTTGAAGACCGATGAGAAGAATTATCATATGAATGATCTATACCAAGAAGTAGTTATTTTTTCTCTGAATATATGGAGGAACTATCATTATGGGGTTAAGTGTGATATATAAACAGGCCATTAATGTTTAAAATATATTTTCATACAAATGGAACTGAACATGTGACAAAGGATATGGTTGGAACTTCTTAAAGACTGTGATTGATCACATCTTTTTTATCCCTGAAGTTCAAACAAAGTTGTTGATGCATTATGTAGGAAACCCAATGTTGTTCTATCAACAATGAGGATTCCAATAGATCCCATTATCAAAGACCAATATAAAATGGACATGGAAATTGCATGTAAATATGAATCAACAACACTACCCCCAAATGATTTCTCAATCATCGTTACTATAGAAGATCAAGAACTCTAAGAAAGAAGATCCATTGTTACAGAAGAAAGTTGAGGCTATGAAGATTGGGAAGTTTCCAGAGTTCAATATTGATCAAGAAGGTTTATAGAAGTTTTATAAATGATTATGTGTTCTATATATTCTAGAAATAAGGAAGGATTTTATGGATGAAGCTCAAAACTCAAAATTATCTAGACATCATTGAATCAAAAAAAACTACATAGGGACCTTTGTGACCATTGTTGGAGGGATTAAATTAAACGGGAGATTCCTGAGTACAATACATGGTTCATAGTATGTTATATTTTGAAGTTAGAGTGACAAATTCATAAAGTATTTTACAAAAATAATTATAAAATAAATGAAGTGGGAAAATATAACTATGGACTTTGTCACTGGTCTCCCAATAACATCTAAAGGAAACAATGTGATATGATATATAGTGGACCGTCTAACCAATACTGCCCATTTTATCTTTATTTAGTAATATTTATCTATTGGAAAAGACACTTCGGTTTTACCATTGCACGCTGCTACCATGCTCTGACCTTGATTTCCATTACTCCTCTCCAGGATGGATCTTGAGCGATGGAATCACATAGGTTTTGGGATTGAGGTTCAGTGGCTAGGTCTACTCGGTGTCTTCTCTATTTCACCCATCATTTATTTTATTTTCTCTCGGTCTGGGTTTCATCTCTATTTCTTTTGGGTTCTTCCCCATTATCCTTTTTCCCGTGTTTTCTCTTGGTTTTCATATCTGTTTTTTATCATTCTCTTTCATTTCATTTTTTCTGTATGTTGTGTTCTTCTGCTTTTTTGGGAGTCGATTCTGGGTCTGTTGGGCAGCTATATTCGTTAGGGTATTAAAGTAGAGTTTCGTTGATGACTCTTCTCTCCCGCCCAACGTTGGCTCGAGATTTCCTCCAATCTATCTGAGGTGGTTTTGTGTGGTGGTCTTCCCGGTCTTTGGGTGGTGGGTTCGAGCGGCAGCTGGTATCTCATGGTGGATTCATCTTCATGAGCTCCAGGAGGGTGACAGTGTTGGCTTCGTCAGTTCTTCTCGTTGATCAGAGGATTCCTTTAGTCCTTATTCTCAAAGGTCATCGATGGTTGTGTGTTGTGGTCTTCAGGAGAATCACTGGTTCTCCGTGGATTGTTTCCCTCCATGGGTGATTCTCGATGGTGATAGAGGGTTCTAGTGGTTGTTTTTGGACGGAACATGTGGGTTTTAGTGCATGGTGCAGATGATGATGGTGTTTCAGGGTTTGCTGCCTGAGACTCTCTGCATGTTTATTATAATGGACTTCTTCAATGGTGTGGCATAAAATATCTTCTCGACGGCTGTAACAATGTTTCATTTCTTCGGTTATCCTCTCTGGAGGTGTGGATGGCGGCATCAATTGGCCTGTCGATGGTGGTTGTGCGACATGTATGGTTTTCATGGCTCGAGTGTGATGATGCTGGTTTCTTGGCATGATGATCTTCGACGTTCTCTAGTAGACTGGTGTTTTGATTGGTTTAGGCCAGTGACAGGGGAACCGGTTTTATGTCAATTACTTTGAAAGTGATTATACGGAACTCGGATACATCATTTATGGTGATGATGATGTCAATGGGGATTCTGTAGGTCTAGCCAGCATTGTGGGGATGGGAGAGGCGGAAAGACATTGTGTTTGAGGCAATAGGTGTTCAACTCAAGGAAGGCACGTGACTCGAGATTCACGTTTGGTGATGATGGTTTTTTTCTTTAAAGTATTTATTTGAAATTTCAATTTGTGGATGGGCGCAACTTTTGAACTTTGAAATGTGAACTTTTGAAATGTATGTTTTCTCGCTAACCCTGAATGCGGCTTTTAAAAATGGAAAACAAATGTTTTGGAAGGAAGTAAGATTTATCTATTGGTCAACTTTCTAGGATTTATGTGACGTTAGTGGTAGGGATTCATTGTGTTTCCCCTTTATATCATATTTGAACATGATCAAAGGTTCTCATTAAAACTATGGATATCACTTCAACATGATTTGGGTACCAAATTGAATTTCAGTACAACCTATCATCCCCAAAAAATGGCCAATATGAATGGACTATTTATACACTTGAGGACATGTTAATAATATGATAAATGGAATTCAAAGGTGGTTGGTATCAACATCTCCCCTTAGTTGAGTTCTCAAACAATAATATCTTCCATTTGAGAATAAAATGGTACCCTATGAAGCTCTATATGGGAAGAGAAGTATAACTCCTACTTGTTGGGATGAAGTTGGTGAGTGAAATTTTCTTTGGGTATAATATTCTGCAAGAGATGACGTAATAGGTTCATTTCATCAAACAACAAATTAATGAATTCTTATAGTATGTAAATGATCTATGTCAAAAACCATCGAAGGGGCATAGATTTTGATGTTGGTGACAAATCCTTTTTTTGAATTTCTCCACGGATAAGAGTCATGCAGTTTGTAATTAATAAGAAGCTTAGTCCATGTAACATTGGCCACTATGAAATCTTTGATCACATAGGAGAAGTGGCCTGTAGGCTTTCAATTACTCCAAATATAGCTCATGATTAGGATGTTTTCAATGTATCCCTTTTGACGATGTACATTGTTGATCCATCACATGTACTAAATCTAGAGTTGGTACAACTGGAACATGACATCTCTTATGAGGACCAACAAGTGGAGTTCTTGGATTATAGAGACAAGGCACTATGAAACAATACTACCAAACTCATTAAAGTATTGCGGAGGAATTTTTTTTGGAAAATCCACATGGGATCCAGAAGAGACTATGAGGTAGTAGTACCCACACCATTCCTCTTCGGATTATATAAGATGAAATTTCAGGAATGAAAATTAATAATGGGGGATGAATGTAACATCCTAGACATTTGAATAATATATTTTTTCCTGAAAATGTATGCTTTACTATGTCAAAATCAATAAAATATATAAGTATAAATGAAATATGACCATTGTGTTTTGACCATTATTTTACCATTGGTCAATATGAACTATGGAATCAAAAATAATTTAATACATTATAATTATAGTTTATGAATAAAAATTATAATGGATAATTTATGCAGAAAGATGAGATAGTTTCCCCATCCAGTAGAATCAAGGCATAAGAAACCCATTTTTGGTGCTTGTAAAGAAGTATAGTCATTGGGATTCACTTTGGACCAACCCCAATACATTCTTAAACACATTATGCTTAAATAGAATTGTGTACAAGATAAGTTTGAGTTAGTTGTGGAAAACCACTAAAGAGATATTATTCGAGCCACACCAAGAGTCCATCACCATTGCATACCTTACCCTTAGGTCATATGTGGGTGTTTCAAGGGTTTATGTTTCAATTACCCAATTACTGAAAATGTAATCTCATTGTTTTAATGAAATTGTTATTTCACCATTTCTATTTTATGAATAGTTTTTCTTAAAAATTATGCTGGAATTTGATAAATTATTTTTTTAGGTACAAGTTGTACTTTTATTACTATATTAAAAAATTATTTATTGATATTTTTAATTATAATGATATATTTTTATAAAAAACACATTTTTTATTTATAACAAATAAAATAATTTAATTTTTTAATTTTTTAAAAAATTTCATTATTAATGTCATTATGCATTTTCTGTCCTCTATTGTTTTTAATAGTAAAAAGATTTTATATTTAAAAGTTAAATTTCTAATATATATATATTTATTTAGGTAAAATAAATGTAAATTTTTTATTCTGAATTTGTATATTATGTTATGGTAAATTTTTGAAATTTTTTATAAAATATGATATTTTTTCAGTGAATAGTAAAAATACAGTATTGTGGTTACAGTATGTTTAATGACATAATTAGTGATTTATTAATGATTTAATAAATCTAGTAGACTCTTGAGGAATTAAATAAGATACTAGGTGTCTAATTTTTCCAATACCTAGGGAAAATACCTTGGATAAGTCCCTGGTTTTTCAAATACCACAAATGTGGTGTCCTTTGAAATTAATAAAAAACACTCTCTATTTTACTATAAATAACCAGAAATTACATTGCTTCTCTTCCGTAAAAATTCATTATCCATGATTTTATGCTACATTCCAAACTGTTGAGTCCTCCCAAGGTATACTCAATCCATCATGGTCCCAATCATAGTGTTTTAGAATTTACTCTTAAAGGTAAGGGAATTCCCAACTTATCATTTCCATTCTAGTTATCTATTATGTGGTATGTCTTTAAAATTTCCATAACAGGTTATTATTTAAATATTATTATATACCTATAATATATTATGAGTAATTTATGAATTGATAACCCATGTCCCCTTAATTTTAATTATTTTTAAAACCATGTTTTATAATCGTTATTCTGTAAAACATTCATCTCAAAATCTCTCACTTTTACTCAAGAAATTATTTTAGTTTATTTTATGTGATACCCAATACTATTTCATCTCCAGGGGTATTCATCAAGACACAAAATTATATATTTTATTCTATAATTTACATATAAAAAACCATCATTACCATTATGTGGGTTATAAATGATATAATGATGATGATTTTAATAAATTTCACTATTTTGACATGAAACCCATTGATTTATTCTCATGGGATAATTTATGAAATGTTTGACAATGATATGTGTGATTTTAATGAAATAAAATACATATTAATTGTGATCCATTATTTTACTCCAATGAATTTGTTAAGGAAATTTATCTCTATAGGTGACAGTATTTATGATACACTAGTGAATAACCAAGGTAATTATTTTGACACCATGGGGACAGAACTTAGTGATATGATTATGAATGTCAAAATTAAAAACTTTACCCACATTTTCAAGTTAATACAAAAGGTATTATTGTTATTATATACATTTTTATCATTAATTTATGATATGTCTCTTGCTCTTATTGATATCTCTCAAGTTAACATGTAAATTGTTTCACTTATTTTCCTTACTGAGCATTCTTATCACCATTTATTATGATGTATGTCCCTAGGTTATGAGATATAATAATTGTACATAATATGATCAAATGATTAAGCGCTAATATTGTATTAGAATCTTGTTTTATGTTTTCTTGTATATGTACCATTTTTACAAGACACTAATCTTTAAAGATCATCTGTTTGTGAAATTTAATGAAAATTTATTTAATAAAAGGGAGTAATTTTATAAAGATATTAAAATTTTCTATTTTTTTGTAAATGGTGTGAGATTATAATTTGAATGTGAAGTTAATTATATATATACACACACACACACAGTATTGTTTTTTGTTTAAAATTATTATTGTATTAACAACTTTTTATAACATATAAAGATGATGAATTATATGATTGTAATATATAATAAATCTTATTTTCATATTCAATGAATTTAGGTATTATAAATAAATGTATATTATTAAATATATTCTTCATGTGGGATAATTCAATCCTAGTTAAAATCTATGTTTACAAGATTCCTATGGATTCTAGAATTTTATAATTATTAGATTATATATATTAATATTTCACAGGAAAATAATACTTCAAACAAATTTATATATTTTTAAAAATAATTTATATTTATAGATAAATGTTTTCAGATTGATTATGGTTATTAGAATTTTGAATATCTGATTTATTAATTGGAATATTTTATATAGTCATGGAATTTAATCATCAAAAAATAGATGGATACCCAATTGAAAATTGTGTTACATAGAACAAATTCCCTAAAAAAATACTAAAACCACGATGAACCCACCATTATTGATTAATAAGGGATCATTCACGTTAAACTAGTCAAAAAGAGAAGTTGTGGAGATAATCTTTTGAAACCATAATTATAAAATTCCAGAAGGGAACCCAAAAATATCCCATGGAATTTTTAAGGATTCACTACCCACAATTCTACCCTCAGAAACGTATTAAATCAAATATACCATTATATAAAACCAAATATGTGTTGTGGAATAATGTTTTGGGAACTGATAGTGGATGAATTACTAAAATCATGGAACCCAACACAAGATATAACATCTAAATTTAACCTTGAAATTCAAAGTATATAAAATGGAAAAAATTAGAACAAAAACAAATAGAATCCATTGATGCAAAAGGATAATACATGAAACTATATTACATGGGAAGGGATTCACAACAATTAGGGTTCTATAATATGGTCAGAAAAGGATCCCTAAATCAATAAGGAATGTATTATTTATCATTGATTGAATTAATAAAATTTCTTTATAATATTGGATGAAAAATAAAAATAATGAAAAATACTATGCCACATTGATTATAATTAAGTAATTAATTCCAAACACACCCTTAGATGATGGTTAATTTGTACATAAAGTTATAATGAGGGAAATAAATTCAGATTCTACAAGATTTTGAATAGATATAGGTGGATTTTTTAGTTTTTGTTTTCTAAAAAGAAATGAATTTATTTTATAATCACTAGTAAAAAGTACTTATCAAACTCTCCATTATCCATGCTATAAAGATTTATTTTTAATCAATGATATTTTAGTGCTTTAACAGTACTCACTATAGACATGATAATAATTATAATATATTAGTCATAATATAATCATTGATAAATTATGCATATATCAGTTCTAAAATTAGAATTGATAAATACCAATGAAAAAAATAAAAAATATAAATTAAAAATTGACAATAAATTTAAAAAAATTTAATTTATAATAAATAAATAAATATGAAAAATGAATAAAATTTAATACTTCAAAATGAAAAAAATAATTTAGGAATTAATAGTTATTTTTTAATTTTATAAATTAATGAACTATTAAAAATTGATAAATATTAATACCCCAAAATAGTCTAGGACACCCCATTCATAGATGTTATTAAAAAAATAAATGAAAAGTGTCTAGAATTAGGGTTTGTTACATTATCTGTAGGGTTAAAACACGTACATATCAGTATCAGCAAAAATTAAAGAAAAATACGACATATAAAAGAAAACATCGATCTCGTCTCAATAATCATCATCTTTACCAAATCAAGGACAATGTTGTGAGATCCCTTATAGGAATGAAAAACCATCCACGTGATTTTCTCCATAACATTAATACAATCAATCCATTGAGGCAAAAAATTCAATGTAACATCTCTAGTATGTTCCCTTAGTGCATCAGTATCCATTTAGGAATTCGATTCAGTTCAAAACTGATTCCAATTATACTAGACATCAAGAATATCAACATAAATCAGATCCCATAGCTTAACCACATAAACTGTTGCATAACCAATGTAATGATAGAAACATCATTTCACAAAGTCATGTTATGTCTGAATGAATCTCCATCCACATTTAACATAATAAATGGAAATTATAGAGGGATCCACCCAAAAAATTTGAAACTAATATGTCTTCTCATCCTGCCCAACACACCCAAGAGTCTAAGAGTGAAAATATCATACATACAATTATTCATTGTTCCATTTGTTATATTGGATGCCAAAAAAATTACCCTTTACATATCCAACATAATAGCATGAATCGAGGGTTTCATGTTATCAAATAGTTATGATGTCCTTGCTTCCCATGTGAAAGAGACAATTGATGAAATAAAATAAATATGTATAAATAATAAATCATTATTGTGACTGCTATTATCTACGAGTTTGGAGCACATCAGCACAACTGCACTTCTCTTGTCCACCTATAACCCAAATAGTTCATGGATATAATCCATGAAAGGATAGTTAATAAAAACATGATGGATGAACATGGTCACTTAAATTATTAGGTGGAATGTATGAGCCATGTAAATTCCCACCTTGTGTAATTTATCTTGGGTGGGAAAAATCTTTTTCAAGATATTCCAATGATTTAGTTCTCTAGTTGGTAGTATGAGTGGAATCCTGAATGATGGATACCATGTTGGGACATTAATACTTTGATAATTATTCAACTTATAATATTCCCTAGATCTGAACATTCCACTATTATTCTTGATCCATACAAGAATGCCTATATCCACACAAAAATTTAACATAATTTCATATATGAAATGGTTGTTAAAATCTATGCCCCACCAATTCATATTAATAAGAAGATCATTAATGTAAATATTACACATATTGGGTGGTGCCATCATTCTCTCCTCAATTGGAATGTAAATCCAATGTATTTTCTAACAGTTATGGTTGGATTGTTTAGAAACAATCCACTTTGAGTCAACCAATAAAAAATTGAAATATTTATTAACATAAGAACATGTGTATCAGGCCATATAATGGGAATATACATTCATCAAATTTGAATTGAATCTACTCGACATAAAATCAATAGTGGGTCATTAAATGTAATGAGAATATAATAAAATTGTGAAAGGAGGACATCCTTAAATATCCTTAGATCCTTAATTCCAATACCTCCACTGTCATTGAATTTTGTATAGTCCATTGAAACAATATTAATGAACTCACTATCATAAACTCACCTATTTCAAATGAAATTTCTGATTATGCCTTAATGTTTCTAGATAATACTAATATGTAATTTGTAGATAGTGAATGTATACACAATAATTAAAGTGGTCATTGAATTGAAAAATAATTACCTTACCTCATAAGACATGGATTTCCATTTACACATACTAAACTAGTTTAGAATACCAAAAAAGTATCCTAATGATGATATTTTCTAAAATTACCCAAAATAATGTAATTAAAAGACAAATCAATGGAAGGAATCCCCCCATAAAACAATGAATTCTAGAAATTTTGTTCATCTCGGCCACAAAAATCACAATACCGAACATAATTGATTAGTTTATAAAAATTATTGATTTCCCCACAACCTATTAATAAAGATAAAATTAACCATGATAGATTTTAATGATTTCATGGATGAAAATCAAGGAAGAAGAATATTATCAGCATATAATTGATGTTAAGGATTGGACATACCTTTTAAAATCCTGATTCATTTAAATAAACCAACATCTATCATGTCATACGTGCGTCCACTTATGTAATCATTATCTAGGGAAAAAAGAAAACCTTACCAAGGGTCACCTTTCCTAACTACCTGGATGAATATGATGAATCCTCTTGGTAAACCATTAATAACAATGGAACGATTCATGGAGAATAGATTTGTATTGAACATCCTAATGAAGACCATAGAGATACGATAATGATTCAGAAAAGTAAAAATAAAATACCATTTTTAATGTATCAAAAGATTTGGATATATCAATATATAATTAAAAATTCACCTAATTAGTATTCCTCTTCATAAGATTCACATTATTAGATGTTTTAAAATGACAATTATGAATATTCATACCAAGGAATAAACCATAATTATTCATAGTTCTAATATCCTTACCCAATTTTCCAAACATTACGGAAGGATTTTTTGACCATTTTTTGGATTTGTATTTTCAATAGAAAAAGGACACAAGTACTTGATGTCTTCCATGACCCTTCCAAAGATGGGGCTTGAGCCAAAAATACCCCATGACCACCTTCATAGGCCATGTCATGGAGAAAAGAAAAAATAGGAAATAAATCAAATTGAGGCCTTTGCCTAAAACATATACACAAAGATGCATCCAACTGAATGAAAAACTGTAGAGGAAAAATAGGAAAAATGAAAACTACTATAAATTAAAATTAAAATGCATGAAACTATAGATGGTACTTGCGTGAAGTAGTTTCAATTGTAGTGTAAATGGAAAAACAAATCTCCAAACTAGAAACCTTTCCCAACATGAAGGAAATTGAAAGGCAGTAACAGCCGAGAGATCCTCGCTCCTGAATCACAACTCCGACCATTATATGCAGTCCACATAAGATGTATCCCAGAGCTCTAATGATACCCATATCAACCTATATGATTTGCAAAAAATACTATATATTTTTCTATAAAATCATATACAGATGTTATTATTTTTATACCTTGTATGAATCCTTGAAAATATTAAGGGGGAGGAGTAAGTGATACTCTAAAAAGGACAATAGTACTGAGAAAAATGTAATGTAAAAGTGAACAAAATTTGTACAACTCAACCCAGCCATAGAGAGTGGATGTTTACCCCTCAAGAAAACTTGAGCTTGATATAATGAGGATATTAACTACTCATCGTACCTTCACTACATATTGCTCGAGTTTAGACTCATCCAACCATATGAAGTTATACATGGAAAGGAAGCAACATTCCATGCATGTCTTCACAAACCAAGGCCCAGTTAGTGGGTACTATAAGACTATATATATATATATATATATATTTGATAAATCAATGAATCCAAAATCATAGAGTATGGGGATCTCTATATCATTTCTCATAATAAGAAAATGAGTACCCAACAATTCTAGGTGAGGCCATCTGCGATGCCCAAAATATCATATGTCTACCCAGAAAGAAGAAGTAAAAGGTGATGAAATCACCACAACATGATAATATACACATTGTGTGGAAGTAAATTACCTACCCATGTTTGTATTGAACCACAAGAATTCAGATCAGTGGGGAAAGTGTCCCTCTTACTTATCAGTCCAAGGGTAAGTTACACCATGCCTTACCACTAGGCTGTATAGTTGAGGGGTATCTCATGAAATCTTCAAGGAATTCCACAACCCAATGCTACTGGAGGGAACCAATTGGGATGTTCATAGTGGATATCCACTTCACTGACACTACTAGAGGGTAACCCCAATAAGTATTTATAGGGACGCTTCTACCCAGCCCAGTTAGAGCGTCATGACTGGAAGGTCATCAGGGACTACACTGCCTGGCCTAGTTGGAGGGTTAACCCAGATCATTGAGGAACTCCATTACGTAGACCCTACTGATGGGTAACTCAGAATCCTTAGGGAGTAAACTACTCAATACCACTAGAGGGTCAGCCGTAAATCACTATTGACTACATTACCCATCCCAGCTAGAGGGCTAGCTCAAAACTACTTTGGTAAGCCTGTCTGATCATTGTTGTCATCGGGTGTTGTTTATTTTCATTCTATCATGGAACATTAAATTCGTATCTCTAAATCCTCTTATGAGGTCACCATCAGGTTCTACGTAGAATAATACTCATTTTAGGAATCTCAAAATCCAAAATTGGAGTTCAAAAAAATGATAAGTGGGGGATTAAAGATCACATGGAAGTGACTGAGAAGAACACGATGTGTAAGTGGACCATATGGTGTGTTTTCCATATAGAATATGTGGCTGTGTCTTCTGGTCGATACACGAGTCCTATCTGTGTAGGTGTAAACTCCAGGTAGGTTGAATACATGGAATGTCCCACCTATCTGGGGTTGGGCTGCGCCTGGTGGCCATGTCCATGTTCTCGGACCCCATGTCCTTGTACTCAGGTACACATTGTTTTGGTCCAAACAGGAAGATTCCCATGTGGACAACCTGAATAGTCAGAACATGGCCTATATTAGGCCATGCATTTTTTCACATGCCTTTTTTACATGGGAAAGTGTATACATGTCTTGTTATGGGGATTACATGCTGTGTCCTCCATAACTACCCTAAAACCCTAGATCTTTTATTGAGGGAGGCCAAATGTCGTGTGTTATTCATGGTACATGGTCTGTTGTCATGTTTTTTAAAAAACAATAATATTTTAACATTATGTGGTCACTTCTTCAAAATACGTACCAACTGTGGCCAATGACACCTAAACATTCCCCAAAAACTCCAAATATTTTTTAATATCATGGGATATCATCATCGTATGTTGTGAATCAACCTTTTCAGAAATGAGGGTTTGGACGGAATATCCTCACACAACCACAACTCTGATGCTCATCAAATTTTCATGACTCTAATAAATTCATCATCCTTGTATAGTTTAATTACTATATCTATTACATTCTAGTGATTCTAACATCATTTATTGAATTCTTCTCTAATCAAGAGTTCTGGATCATGCTAGTGATGACTGACAATTGTCATGATGGGAAGCGCATGGTTATGCTGAAAAAAACTGGAATATTAGAGGGTGAAAAGCACCATAATAAGTGTCTTGTATTTTTTTGCACGTATTAAAGGAAAACCGATCAATAAAAGACATACATATTAGATGAATTATTAATACACAATGTGTTTTTAGTAATTGGAATCATTCAATGGCAGAACATATTGAAGAATCCATTTTCAACTATATCAAACAATTATCCCAGGGTGTAAAAACACTAATCAAGAGTCCTACCTCTGCATGGATCAATTAGTGCCAAAGAAAGCACAGGATGATGAGTTCAGGAGGAGTATCTATGTTATTTTTTCTTCAATACCCCCTAAATAAGAGGTTCTTAATTTTTTATTTTGCGTTCTTTATTCACCAATGGAGAAGAGATGAAGGGGGAAACTTTTTATAGTGATCAGTGTTATGAAAACCCTATAAAATTTTTATAGTGATATGGTTAAAGATTATAACTTAATTAAAAATTATTTTAATTATTTTAATAAATTAATTATTTTACCACTTAAATTATCCTTCAATGAGTGATGGGTTGGGACGTCCCACTCTAAATGAATTTATGCTGCGCTTAATGAAAACACCTTGCTCCGGACCCAACCATTATCTAGAATATTCAATCCGACAAACTATTTAAGAGTAAAACATGTTTATTTGATTAAATTCATAGACTAAATATAATAAATATTTACTATTTTTATAATGTTATTTCTAGGAACATCGGGCCTCGAAAATTCATCATGTATCAGTGACTAGCTCTGGAATAATATTTAGAAATATTTAAAAGTCTTAAAATAAAAAACCCATTATCTACATAATTTTTTCAATAATGTTTTTCATCCACAAAAAAAACTTTTGATAAAACAACATGGTATATTGGGCCCACATATGGATCTCCTACTCCCAGGTACTCTGCAGCATGTTTCTATGAAACCATATAACTTGACCAGAGGGATTGGTTACCCTCACAAGGTCCAGTACAGTTAGTCCTTGACCCTTATTAAGTGATCTTTAATGGTGGATACATCCTTATTATCTAGATCACCACAATAAATGATGGGTGTGCGTCATTCATGTACCTACTCAACAACAACACATGGAAAATGTCGTGCACCCACTCTAGTTGTGGGGATAAGGTGGGGTGATAGGAAACCTCACTAACCCTCTACATTATCTCGAATGACCAGATGAAACTTGATGATATCTTTTCTCCCAAGCCAAACCTATGCATTCAACATCATGTGGAGTTTTTTAGGAGACATGGTATCCCTATTCTATCTCCAAATGCCTATGTTTGTGATCTGCGTAGGACTTTTGTATTCTCTGAGCTATCTTCATCCATTCCCAAATGACATGGACTTTCTCCATGATCGCATGCACCATTCTGGTATCATAAAGAAGGAATACATAATATCCATCAATCATAATGGTTACCTATTGTCTCTCTCATACAAGGAATGAAAATGTGTCCTTATGATGGTGGGGTGGTAGCTGTTGTAGTATGGGAACATCCCCAAGGTCATGTGATACTCCATGTTCAGACAAAATCCAACAAGAAGGCCCTCATCATATCCTCTAGAACATAGATAGTATAGTCATTCATTGCATCTGTCTTGGGGTGAAAGGATATACTCATATATAGTTAGGTCTAGAATGCCTCATGTAGGCCTCTCCACAAACATGATGTAAACCACACATTATGATCTGAGATAAGCATCGAGGGTACCATGTGAAGCTGTACAATCTCTCTTAAATATAGATTCTACGATATCTCCTCTGAAATCATATCCCAAATGGAAAATAAGTTCACATTCCTCATCGGTTAGTATAATATCGTACTGATAGCATCATGTCCCTTTACTGTGCATGGAAATCCTATGATGAAATCCATATATTTGACATCCCATTTCCAATCTAAAATATAAAAAGGCTATAACAAACCCTCTGGAAACTGATCCTATACATTCACATGTTGACTGGTAAGGTATCGTGAGACAAACATGGCTCTGATTTATCTAATTTCAGAACACCAAAACTCACACTAATGGTTCCCATAAAACTTCCCCATATTGTGATATACAGGTACAAGATATGTTTGGAACTCTCACATCTCCTCTTGTCACAACACATATGAATCCACTATTTTCCCCGAGAATAAGATCTTGTGATTTCCTCATTCATAATATCCATCTAGTGTGTTTCAAGTGGTTATTTGATAATGAAAAATTATTTTTTTAATGTCCCTCTACTGAGACTCTTTCACATGCTCCATGTGTGAAGGATTAAAAACCACCAATAGTAAGAATATTATACCTTCATTCCCAAATAGGTTTATCTATATTGAAGGAAACTACTCGAAGGATTCCCACACTAGGGGAGAATGGTAATTATTATAATGGGAATCAAATAATTTTTTACCATCCATATAGTATAGAATTTGTTGAATTCATAGTCCGATAGTATCACAAATCTGTGTCGTTGCCTCTTGTTTTTGTTTGTCTGATTGAAAACGTACCAGAGACTCTAGTGGTCTGAGTAAACCACAATTCACTATCCTAGAAGGTAGTTCCTCAAAATCCTCAAGGAGAAGAGTACTACTATGTAATCTAAATCATGAGTCACATAATTCTTATTATAGGGTATCAACTACCATGACCCATAAGCGATGACCGACTGTCATTTCAGTAACATGAAAATAAGCCCATCTCTTGAGGAATCACATTACACCAAAACCTCACCTTCTCCCTCCATTAGTCTCAAAACTGAGCACTTTTCATCAACTATCTATACTCCTCAACAACCTTCTAGAACTGCTCAGACCATGGAAATGTTTATCCCTTCTATGTCAGAGAGATCAAAGGGGTTACGATGTGAGAGAATTATTAAAAAAATAACTTTTAATATCCATCCAATCCAAGAAAGCTCTACACCTATGAAATGCTATTGGGTATCTTTAAAGAAAAAAATTACTAAATATTTTATGAATCTATGGATAGACCTTATTCTGAAATGAAATTTCCTAACAAGTGATTGTCCCATATCAAGAAATCTAATTTTGAGAGATTACCGTAACGATGGTTCTCCTGATGTAAATTATGTACCAAAACCAATTTCTCTCTATGATCCTCCTCTATCCTACAGTAAATAATTTTGAAATAGAGGAAGATAACGAGCACTTATTTCTTATGAGGCAAGATGACTTGGTTGATGAAAGCCATGAAAATAGAAGGGAACTTTTTAAAATAGAAAAACATCACTTGGAACTCATAGTGTTCATAGAGACCAATAAAAAAAAATATTATAATATCATCATAAAAATCCCATAGATAGTGGTAGCAGGACCCTAGGTTGATCTTGGAGAACCATCTCTCACCTAGAAACTAATCAAAGTGGTTTTCAATCATTTGAAAGGGGTACATGTTCTTTATCCTATCCTAGTTCAGAAGATGATAATCCATGTAATGGTGTAAGATCCCATCATCAATATTCAAAAAACAGAAGAGCCACTTAGGGGGACACACTGGGTTTAATGAAACCTTTATCACTAATGTCCTCTTGCTATAACTCTAGCTCTCATAGCTTAGTGGGTCCCAATTGATATTCCATTGATGATATCATGGAATTCACTAGTTTCAAGTTAATGAAAAACTCCAACTTCCACCTCAGATTTATTCTTGAAACATAGTCATGGAAGGCATCCATATAATATTATATAACATAGGGGATCTAGATTCTTGATGATTATGATACACTAAGGATCACAATTTTTAGTTGATGGTTAATATCCCACAACAACTTTCCCACTACACTCGTTCATTCTCTATGAGGTCTCTCTCATTTACAAAAGTGATCACCATCCCATTAGTGTGTAGACATATGACTAGTCTATAATGACCATAAATATGGTCTCAAACCATGGAATTCCAATCCATTACTAAGATAACGTTTTAGGGTTATATTTTGATGATTAGTAGGTCCCATGTGAGCATCTCTCTTCCAGTCGATATCTCGCATTGACGGTAGATGGAAGGTATAGAGGAAGTGTTCCCAATAGGAACCTCCAGTCAAAGATATTGTACTACTCTATTTACATTAATCTCCATGTCCTTCACCAAGATTCACGATATAAAATAATGGATAGCACTTGTCTAAAATAATATTAAGGAAATAAAGAGTTAATAAAAATCATACCTTGAGTCATCTAGTGTGTTGCAGCTGCCTGTGGCCTTAGAAACTAGCTCCCAAGGCTTGATGTGGGATCTCTAGTGGTGGTGGTGGAAAATATAATACCATCATCACCCACAAGCATGTACTCTTGCTCATATTCAATATCTGTCTCCCTAGTGACCACATTGTCCCTCCCTCGGTGATCCCTAATTGCAACGTTGTATCTAATATGGTAGTTTGTCTGCTGCATATCGATGATACTTAGATCCCCTAGTCAAGAAGTCAAGTTCCATGTGATATATATCATCAAAAGAAAATCACCAACCCTCTCTAGGATTACCCTGTGCTCTACGCTAACCCTAGACGACCAGACCAAGTCCCTGGGTCTTCTCACAAAAGGTTCTCTTTTTCCAAGATCTCTGGAATATTAATGATACTATATATGGTTTTAATCTATGATTCATAGTTCCACCTCTAACTATCTAACATACCAATATCAAGAAGATATCTATAACATGTTACTGCACCATCATCCATGAATAGGTGGAGATTCCCAAGGGCACCATGATATACTAAATCATTATTTGAAGTCTCTTCTCAATCATCCATGCTCAGATGTAGCCATATTAGATCATCTCGAGGGGGTAAAATGTAGGGTCTATGATCCTCACCACATACTCTGCCACTATCATCACTCCCTACTGATTCTCCAAAATCTCCTATATCAGATTAGAGTATAAGTAAGAGGGGTATTACTTCTCATGAAAAGGATGATGGAATTCATCCCATGAGAGTGTCAAATCATCATGAATCAGGGTAACTATGATCGACCACTGCCTAGATTTTCAGTTGAAAAGACTGGATACCAAACCCACCATTAGATATTACTGTGTATGTAGTAACCTCAAGTCATGGACCACTGAATCAATCCAACCCTCTACTGCTTGAGGAACTAAAATGCCATGTTACCTCAATAGTCTCTAGCACTGGAACATGTGGGGTGCTTAACCTGTGCCCAATGTCATCCTGATATAATGGGACTATCTTTTTCTCAATGGGTGGGGGTACACTACCAACCCATCAAGAATAATGTGATATAATATTGACTATAAATAGAGGCATCACCACTCATGGGTCATTGTCACGAACAAGAGCTGGTATCCCGGATGGCTATCATCCTAGAGGCATCTTGAAAATTATAAAGATGTTTAATGATCAGATGACAATATATATAAATATAAATGTAAGGAAAAAAGGGATCTGACATAAGAATTATAGTAAGACACTCAATCCAATATAATTCATCTACTATTCCCCCCACATTATTTTAGGGTTCCGAGTCAATAAGTGGATAATAAGAGGCCTAGTGGATGTCTACGTCAGTTTCCTAGACCACCAGTAGGCTTCCTGGCCTTTGAGATAATCTCAAGACACTTTGAAATGGTTTCAATAAACCCAACCATGAACTTTTTATGGAAATACCTAAACAATGTACCAAGACTTGAACCTCCAATGATACCATTATATCACGAACTGACCCAAGATGGGGAGTGAGGCACAATTACCACATGAATTCCCCCATAAGATAGGGGGTGGAAAAAATAACTGAATTCACAACATAAATCGGGGTGGAATTTTCCTAAAACGTATACATATACATTAAACCATCTCGTGGAAAATGTGTTGAGGAAAAGTTTAAAACATTCCAAAAACTATTATGTAAAATGAAAATGTGTGAACCTCTACATGTTACAAGATTATGGTATAGTCAAATATAAATTAAAGGGAAAAAATAGATGCCCAAACCAGAATCATGTCCCACCCTGAAAGAATCATTATGAGAGTAACAGCTGAGAGATCCCCGCTTATAAATCCAAACTCTAACCAGAGTAAGCTATCCACACAGCCCTTATCTCTAAACTCCACTAATATCACAATATACCTATCCATTTTCTACAAAAGACATAAAACATGTTGGAAAAATCCCATTTAGAGGTGAGTATATATATTATCAGTTGGCTGGAATGATAAGGTGAAGGCTGATCAGAAAGAGATCCAATAAAAGGGAAATTCACAGTGAGAAAATTTATTGTAAAATGGAATCGAAGGATTACATATAAACCAAAATATATATAAGGAAATTAGACACATCCAAAAGGAAGGATCTGAAAATGGTGTAAAGATAAAATACTTATCAAGTCTTCTCTACCTATAGCTAGAGAGTACACACTTCTAAAAACTAGAAGCTACACATGAAAACCATGTGCCATACCACGCATGTCATCGCCTCTCCTGGAAGGAGAGTAACCATGAAACAATGAGAGGGTACTGAAATTGGATATATATATATATATATATATATATATATATATTCTCAACTGATGAATTCCAAATGAGAAAGTAAGAGGATCACCATATCAAATCTCAACCCAATAAAGTGAGCAACGAACAGTTCCAGGTGAACCCATATGGGATGTCCATCATCTCATTCATCTTCCCAGGTGGAGAAAAGTAAACAGGGAACCTATAACTGCACCTAGAAACTCTCTAATTTCAGAAAAAATAACTCACCCATATAATTTTAGATCACTTTACAGGAAGGGGTATTAGTGAGGAATATTTCCAACATTCCACACAACATTTGGTATTCTATGGTAGTCACCAAGTAATTCCACTAACCAATCCTACTTGGGGTTACCACATTGGTTATTCACTATGAAATGCCACTGCCCAGACACATCTTGAGGTCATGCTTGACGAGTAGTTTGGGGGACACCGTTGTACAACATAGATGGAGGATCAGGCATGGTTAATCATCAGGGACTATACTATCTAGAACAACTGGAGGGTCATCCCAGATTCTAGAGGAACTCCACTACCCAGGTCCTACTAGGGGTAACTCAGAATCATCGTGGACTACAATTCCTTGTATTTAACATCCCCGTACTTCTCTAACACGTACACCTTAAAAAAATCCTTTTGTTTTTTCCATTATATTGATAGAGTAATGTTTGATCCTAGTTTCAGAGGATTCCTATACTGGTGAAGTTAGAGATTTATTTGATTATCTAACTAAAATAAATTTTTTCATGTGGGATCCAGTGCATTACACATCGTGTAATAGGCTGAAACATCATGTTACTGTTTTACATACATGTCATGAACTACTTCCCACTATGATGGGTGAACATCGTGAGTCTCCATTACACATCATGAAGGATTTTGTGAGTTATTTTTAATTTGGGGCACCCTAATTTAAGTCGAGGTGACATGTTGTTTAGATGTTATGAATATTAAAGGGTTCACAACATGTATTGGGATTAGAGGTCATGTAATTCCCCATATAAATATTTTTAATACAAGAAGTGAAGCTATTTCATTGTTTTCCAAATAATCTAGACTTATCTTCCTCATCCTATGTATTTTCCCAAGTGATATCAAATCTATACATCACTTCCAATCCCATTCATTTGTCTTTGGATCAAAATTCTGATTATATTGTGATCTCCATGTAGGTGTTCTTCCTCATTTTATATCATTATCTCTTTATCCTATCTTTAATTTTCAATTGATCAGAATAGAATTGATTGATATATGATTTCTGATGTATAATTATTCTTTTAGGCTGGGTTTCAAGATCTACCCCACCACTAGTCTTGTTGAAGGCTGTCGTTGAAAATATTGAGTTTCAGGAAACGGTAGCTCGTTCCATCCAAATTATCCAAATTGATTATTTTTAAATTGAATGATTTATTTTAATTATTGAATTAAATTAAATTTCTCACATTTTATTTCAATTAAATTGATATAACCTAATCATAGTGAGTTGTAGTGTTTGGTATATTTTTGGCATAAACATATAGAAACCCCCAATTGCATTGAATCAGGGTTTCTTTATGGAAATTGGATAATATATATTATTAAATTTAAATATGTATTTCATGGATGTGTTTTCAATTAAATTTTTTAATTTAATTGTGGAAATTAATTGTGAAAATGATGAAATTGGTTTTTAATGGATTTTAAACATATCAAAATGTATTAAAAATGATTTGATTTAATCCTAATGGATTTATCTTGTGGAATGTGAATGTTATTTTATTAAAACACATCTTGGATTTTAATGTAATTAAAATGGAATTTTCAAAATGGAATAATGGTATTTATTTTCATTCTATGGAGTCTTGAAATAATTTTCTCATCCTGTAAGATAACATGAAAGCCTTAGTTAGTTGGTGAGTTATTGTGAAACACTTTACGCTATAACAATGTTATAAAACATATATGTGGAAGGTCACATCCTAGAGGGAAGGGTGAAGAGTCACCCTTATCCAGTGTTAGTGGGACGTGAGTATACTAATATTACTTTCATCACATAGAATGATTAAAATATGATAGCTGGTAAATACAATTATACCTACATGGATGATGAACATGTTTCTCACTTTTTTTATACATGAGATATAAATGAATGAAAATGTTGTAAAACTAATTTACATGAACTTAATAGATTTAAATACAATAGTTTTGGTAAGTATTTTATTTAAGCCATTATTTTAGAAATATTTTATCTCTTCTAAAGTAAAGCCTCTTCTATAAAAAAGTTTCCGTCATTTTGAAAATGAATTTCATGTTTTGTTTAAATAAACCTTTAACATTACAAAGCAATTTATTTTGAAATCTGAATTATTATTTTTCTCTAATATGTATTTGGAATCTTTTATGGAATCATTGGTCATATCCTACTAGGATTATTATAACAATCTTAATTTTTCCATAGGGTGTTTGTAGATTTTCTTCTATCAGGTTTGAGCAAAGGGAAGGGATATCATGGATGTGTATCTAGCTATTTAGATTTGGACATGGTTAGTTGATTCTTTGGAACATTTTCTTTATTTTTCCCATTTTGTACTTGGGTTGTAGTACATTTAGAATTTTAGGACTTGTTGTATTCTTGTACATTACTACAAGTGGAGTTTATTTTTTAGGCATATTGTATTATATATTTTACATATGCTATGTTTTGTGGAAAATTCATTCCTATTTGTATGATGTATGATGAATAGTGCTAGTTTCCAATTAGTGGGGATTGTGAATCCCCTTCAGTCCATGTTAGTGCCAACTCATTTATTGGGTTACCAGGGTAACCGGGATGGTTCATGAAAATCTAGAATTAATGGGTGGTTGAGCCTTTTCCTTGAAGACAATATGAATTTGTGGAACCTGTATTTATATAGGAGGTTGTTTCTATTGAGTGCATAGAAATATCTCCTATAAATTAACCTTATGTCTTCTAGATTGGTTATGTAAAGACATCTTGTGGAGAAGTTCTAGTCTTTTCCCTACTGTGACTTGGATGAATAAAAATTAAAATCTTTTTTGTTCGTTCAATTGGGAATAATTTCCACTCATACTCAATTTGAGTTTTTTTCTATTGTCTTATTTTGTTTTCAAAAGTTATGTAGCATCATGAATCTGAGTAGATGTTTGAATTGGATCTTAGAATAGGATAATTAAAATCATATACAAGTGAATTCTATTGTTGATATTAGTATCGTTGAGGTGATCATATGCACTATCTAAGCTATTGGATAGGCACCACCAGCATTTCCTGTTTAGGATCAATTTGTAGATCCTCGATGGTACATTATTAGAAAAAATTATAATGAGTTACTCTAATATAAGACACTAGTATTAAATGTCTCCTCTGACCCTAATAATGTTTAAGAATGTTTGGGAAATATTGAATGTCTGTTTGAGTTCGTGGAGACACCAGACATGATCATGGTGAAGTGTTCCACCTTTGTTTTCGAAGGACTAAGCAAGAGATAGTGGGACATGATTATGATTATAGAGGATAATGAGGTATTCGAGTGTAATGTCTATATGATTCCTTTAACCAATATTTTCTATCAAAATTCAATGGTTTTGGATATGGTTGTGGAGTTTTTAAAACTCAAGAAGGTTGACAGAACGAAGATTAAATATTTATATCAAATTATTGAGCTAGTGCAGTCTGCACCAAAGATTTTATATAATTAAAGGATGGAGTCTCAAAGATTCATGATAGGAAATAAAACATATATCTGTTTTTAGGTTTTTTTGATGAATCTTCCCACTTATGATGATGTATAGGATAGAAAGATGATGTATTAGATGGACCTGGAAAGAATGTCAAGGATAATGATATTTTATTCTCCTAGTGGCCCTATGAGTTCATTTAATGGAAATAGGAATAATGATGAATCTCATTGTGGTTCTCGATATTAGGGTCATTTTAAACCTCCAACAGTGCCAAGATAAAACTCATTAATATCCTAATTGTGTGGTCAAACAGGGAATTCAAGGAGTTTTAGCAAGGTGGAGCCCAAAATTTCTGGCTCCTACATACATTTAGGGACTTGTAGATTTTTACCCACCACATTTACACTCCTCATAGTTTAAAGAGATAATAAAAACCAACAAAAACTGTGCGGAAATCAAATTCTTCAAGTAAAAATTGTTCCAGCTATTGGAATCTGGAAATAATCTTCTTCACGTAGTATATGAGTCCTTGGAGGATGCAAAAATGGGTACAATGACCGTTAGAGGTACCATCAATATATCATAATCATTAGTGAATGATCTATTTGATATTGGTAGATATCATTATTTTGATTCCCCATCATCATTAATGTACTTAATCGTCCTATAGAGCTTTTATATTGTGCTATGGATATTACTACACACCGTGGTATAAATAGTGGTTATGTTCTCTATAGTCATTCATGTGTATTTTCTATATCAGATGTTGATCTAGCATGGTGTTATCTATTCCTCGAATTTAATTCTCTAGAAATAATATTCTATATGGATTGGATCAAATCCAATAAAGCCTGAATTCATTGTTATCTTCGACAAGTCTACTTTGATACACTTATTATTGCATCTCTTGTCTTTCAATAATATTGGGACATGATGTATAGAAGATACAAAACAACTTATACAGAATTGGGAAAAGTTATATCCATTTTTTCGTTTAGGTTGTAGTTATAATCCTTGAGTAGTGACCTCAATCCAGCCATCGTTGATTTTAATGACATATTTTCTTTTGGGTTCCTTGTTTTTATACTAGTAATATAGTTATTTTTTTGAAGCCATTCCAGGTAGTCAACTAGTTTCAATTCATTCATACTGAAAGGCACCAGATAAGATGAACGAGTTGAAGTCTTAGAAGGATGTTCTTTTAGAGAAATCATTTATACACCCTATTATGTCAGCTTGGGTGGTGTTAGTTCTTATTTCCAAGGGTGATTCTTTTCTACTCCTATGTGATGACTAAAAAAATATAAATTGAGTTATAGTATAGAACAAGGATCTATTTCAACACATTAATGATATATATGACCCATTTAAAGGGAAAAATTCGTTTTCAATAATTGAACATCAACTTTGATACCATCATTTGAGGAGTAAAGAATATGACAATAATAAAAGTGACATTCAGAGGAGGTATGACCATTATGATTACCTTGATATGTTTATTGGTATGAAAAATGACCATTTACTTTTAATTTCATTGATGATCAGGCAGTAAAAAAATATTTTGATAAATTTTTTGAAGTATTTGTGATGCCATTTTCATTTTCACTAAATTTAAGGAGGATCATGTGTGTCATCTAAGAATAATTCTTAGTCTACTGAGAAATCACATACATTATTCCTAGATTTCAATGTCTGATTTCCATATTAAATAATTAATATTATTAAGAAGCATGGAATCTGAAGAGGGTATATCAGTTGATCATAAAATACTTAGGTCTTTTATGGCATGGTTGAGGCCAAAAAATTTCAATGTGACTCCGATATTCAAGGGAATATGAGGATATTACACCACGTTTGTAAAGGACTCCTTGAGGTTGTCTTCTCCGATGACTACTCTAACTAGGATGAGGGTGAATTTTCGATGGAATGATAAATTTAAGAGTTATTTTGTTTGATTGAAATTTATTTTTAATACTTCAATGGTGTTGACTCACCTAGATGTCGGGACGGGCTATGTAGTCTTCTGTGATGCATTATGTTTAGGGTTGGGATGTGTACATATATAGGGTGCCCATGTTGTTTCTTATGAATATCATAATCTTAGAACACATTTGAAGAATTATCCTACCCATGAACATGAACTAGATACATTTATGCACACTTTTAAGAGTTGGTGGAATTAAATTTATGGTGAATGATTTACTGTGGTTTTATACCACAAAATATTGAGTTATATATTCACTCAAAATCATCTAAATCTTCGCCAAAGGAGTTGTGTGGAGTACCTGAAAAACATCGAATTAGGCATAGCCTAAATCCTAGGGAATGCTAATTCCATTTTTTATTTATTGAGTAGGAAGAATCCATTCCAGGCCACGATAGAATCTTTGAAAGAGTGAAATTTTATGGAACTCTTTTCACAATTTCATATTACTGTCCCGGAGAAAGGGCCTGAAGTTTTGTTATCAAATATTTAGTTGAAATTATTTCTTCTCAATAAGGCTCTTCAAAATAAGGATCATAATGATGAATTCCATAGAAATATAGACTTTATATACAGTGGGGAGATAGTTTCCTAGTGGTTGTTCTCTATTTAGGGTGTTCTATGTCATTGAAATTGCTTTATTTTGCAATTAGCAACAAAGAAGGTTGTGAAGGAGGATTTTCATAATTACCATTGGAATGTGTATACAAGAACCAATATGGTGTTTTATGATTTGAATCGGTAGTTATGGTAGACCACTATGAGGTAAGACACTTTTGAGTTTGTTTCCCATTGATTTATATCCCATCTGGTGAATGATGAGAAACAAAAAACCTCTTTTTCATCTTCTGCCACTTCTAGTCCCTAAATTAATATCGGATATGATCTCTATGTACATTGTGGAAGGATTTTCTCATACCTTCTGAATGAAGAATGAAATAGGGGTTTTTATTGATATTTTATCCATGTCAGATCACATTATAACCATTTGAGATACAACCAATGTTTGGGAATTGGGGAATCTCTATATACATGAGTTTTTTTTTTCACGGAGTTCCATCTACTATAGTTTCTGATATGGATACTTGGTTGAATTATTTCATTTGGAGTTCCCTTTAAGAGGAACTAGGGTCTCACATTATTTTGCACATATCCTAGAATCCCTAATCGGATGTCAAGACAGAAAAATATATAAATATTCTTGAGGATATGCTTCCCACTTGTGTTCTTGACTTCGGTGGGGCATGGGATGATCACTTGGGGATGGTTGAATTTTCATATAAAAAATATACCAATTCATGAATAGAATTCCACCTTTTTTGGCCTTGTTTGGACAAACTTATAAATCATTGATGTGTTCGTCAGATATTGGTGAATGTTTCGTGGTTGGAACAAGATTGGTGCAAGGGACACAAAAATATACATCTAATTCATCAGCGGATGTTTCCCGCACATAGTTGATATAATTCTTATTCTAATCATCTCTATAGATCATTAGAGTTATTAGTAGGAAACCATGTGTTCTTGAATGTTTCAACCCAGTTGGGCCATCTACATCTTGGGAGGTAATGGATGATTGGTCCTCATTTTGTTGGACCTTTCGAGTTTGTGGAGAAGGTGGGGATGGTTCAATATTTATTATAACGTCCACCAATGATAATGCTGATAAATAATGTATTCCATGTATCATAGATGAAAAAGTATCTTTATAATCCATCTAATATAATGAGCTAGAGTGATGTTGAGATTGGACATGATTTATCTTTCACTGAAAAACATGTTTATGAGGCCACAACACTTTGTGGGAAGATGATACATTTGGATTGTGTGCTATAGAAGAGTGGTTTTGATATCCATAATACATTGGAATGTGAGGAACTAATAATATATTACTGTCCACATACATGTTTCATGGAATATTCTTCATATTCATTCTAGGGTAAGAATGTTTTTGTGGTGGGGAGGCTGTAACATCTCTTTACCGCTCTAATAGGTACACCTTAAACATTTCCTCGGTTTTACATTTTCATTGATGGAGTAAGGGTTTAATTTTGTTTTAAAGGATACCATAATGGATATGTAATATTATTTATTATATTCTCATCCTTATATTGATCTTTTAATGTAGGCTACCAGAACATTACGCGTTTTTTAACAGGCTTACGATTCGTGTAATGGTTCTGTATACAAGATGTGAATAGCTTCAAACATTAATGGGTATGCATCGTGAGTCTTCATTTACTGTCTTAAAGTATTTATTGAGATGTTTTTAATTCATTGAATCGTAATTTATGTCAAGGATGTGCATTTTTTGTGTGTAACAAAAATAAATGGGTTCCTGACATGTATTTGGAGTACACATCATGTAATACCTCAATTAGGTTGTTTTTAATATATGTAGTGCATCTACTTATATATTTTTCCTCCAATCTAGGATCAACATCCTAGACCTACATCTTTACACATGATATCACGATCCTATCAAGTCCTTCTGAACCTATTCATTTTTCTTTGGATCATCACTAGCCTTGGGGTGTGATTTTATTTTAAGTATATTTCCTCATTCTACTGGTTGATCACATTTTTTTCTCATGGATTTTCAATGGGACATCTTGGATGTGAACGAACTATGCACAATGGTGTGGGATATTATTTCTATGTTGGGTTTCAAGATCTACTCCAGCATTATTCTTGTATATGGGTTCCATTGTGAGTGTTCAGTTTTGGGAAGATGTAATATGTTCCGTCCCAATTAAAAAAATTATTATTCCTAAATTTCCTGGTTTATTTAAATTATTTTTTTAAATTAAATTACCCAAATTTGTATTCAATTAAGTTTATAAAACCAGATTCTATTATATTGGGATATTTTTTATGGTTTTTGAAACATAAATTTGGAAAACACTTAATTCCATTGAATTGCGGTGTGTTTAAGATAACTGGATGATTTTATTTATTTAATTTAAAATATGGATTTGATTGAAATTTTTTCAATTAAATTGTTGATTTTAATTGTGGAAATGAATTATAAAAATGATAGAATTGGTTTTGAATAGATTTCAAACTATTGAAACTATATTTAAAATGAATTGATAGAAACATAGTTGTTTTATCTTGGGGAAAGGGAATGTTTTTTTAATAAACCCATATTAGTTTTAAATGGAATTAAATTGTAATTATTTAGGTGTATGAATGAGATTTTTTATATTTTCCCCAGTATTAAAAAATATTCCTATCACGTAAGAAAACATGCAATACTTATCAAGTTTGGGTGTTTTTTTGATACACTCACACAATTAAAACATTCTAAAACATACCTGTGGAGGGTCACACCCTAATGGGAGTTTGAAAATTTACCTTTGGATAGTGTAAGGGGGACATGAGTATACTCATTAAGCTATAATCACTTAGAGTGTGTGTAATCCTATTTCTAGTTAATATTATCATATTTAATTGGAAGATAACCATGTTGGTAACATGTTTATTTATATATGATATATAAATGTTTTCTAATTATATAACCCTACATTACATTTTGTTACTGTATTTTCATAAACTATTTTATTTAAATATTTTATGTAACTATTTTATTTAAGTATCTAATTTAATAATATTACAACTCTGTTAATGTAATTCATGTTCTTCAAAATTATTTTTACATCTTTTTTAGAATGTCTAATTATTTATGTTTATATATGACATTAAATTTAAATACATTTTTACTTAGAAAAATGAAATATTTTCTTTGGATAATCAATTTTTTCATCTATTATAGAAAAATTGGTGGTATCCTACTAGGATTAGGCTCACACCCTAGTTTTTACCATTAAGAGTTTATCGATTTTCATGTTATAGGATCAATAAAAGGGAAGTGATATCTTTAAGTTGGAACCAACTGTTGAGATTTGGACATGGTTGTTGTGTCGTTAGGGAACATGGTATTGTTTCCCCGGTGGTACCTAGGTTAGAGTAATTTTCTATTTTTATACCTTTTTGTATTCTATAACATTACTCCATGTTTAGTTTCTTTTGTTAATAATATTGTCTTTTCTCTTTTACATCCCCTATGATTACTGGAAAATTTATTCCCACTTGTATGATATATGAATCCAGATGGTAGTCACCAAATTGTATGGATTGGGAATGCCCTTTGGGCCATGTTCGGGCCTGCTCAATTATCGGGTGACAGGGTACTTATGATGGTTTGTGACATAGTCCCACTAGAGGGTCAACCTAGATTGATTTGGTGCTACTCTACCCATCCTAATTAGAAGGTCATCCCGAATCTTCTCTCGTAAGCCTGTCTGATTGTTGCCATAATCCGGTGTCCTCTCTGTGTGTTCGAACATGGAACATTCACATCATATCTTGAAATCTGATTTTGAGGGAACCAACACATTATATAATGAAAAACACTCTGGATAGGTATCTCAAATTCAAAAAATCTGAGTCCAAATGAAGTATATACAGGGTTTTAATGATCACTCTGAAGAGACCAAGAAGAACATGGTATGTAACGGGCCCATATGTTGTGTGGTCCTTTTCCCATTCATGATCATATATTTTGGTCTATAAATAGGTCCCATCATTGTATGGTTAAATTCAGTTTAGGTGTACTAAATAGTGTGTCCCACTTATCTTGGGATAAGGTCATGTCTGCTGGTTGTGTCTGTGTTTTTGGACCCTGGGTTTGTGTACTCTGGTAAACGACATGTTGGTCCATATGGGATGATGCCCATGTTGCCAACCTATGTAGTTGGAACATAGCATGTTCCATGCTTCATGTTTATTAACATTGATTAATTAAATTTTATAGGGGAACATGATGTGCTAAGGGAAGTACATGTCATGTTGTCATTAAAAACACTGAAACCCATGTGCCACCGTTGAGGGAGGGTACACTCCATGTGTTCTTCGTGGGTCACGGTGTGTAGTCAGGATTTTTCAAAAACTGTATGTTTTCATTTATTATTGGCTTCCACTTCCATATCAACCCCAATTGTAGACATAGGCTCCTAAATTCTCTATGAAAACTCTAAATATTTATGATGATCATAGGATTACATCATCATTTATCTTGAATCTACATCATTAGGAAACAAGGGTTTGACAGATCTTCCAAACATTGATACAATTTTGATCCTCATTATATTATGATGAAAAATATTATCATTCATGATTTTGGCATGTAGTTCCTTGATCTATGCCTTGATAATGATTTTGATACCATTTGAACAATTCATCTCAAATCCGAGCACCTGATTATCACTCGGTTGCCCGAAAAGAGTCTAACCAGGAACTACAGGGTTAAGTTCTTTAATAAACCCAACACTAGAGGAATAAAATCACCATATGAAATGTCTTGGATTGTTTTAAAATCATTCTTTTCCAAAAGATCAAAAACGGGCATCCAGATTAGATAAATGATTAATAGAAAGTTTATGTTTAACAATTTGGATCCTGAAGTATGGGAATATATTGAAGAATCACATTTCATTATGATCAAACATTTAATTAAACTTATAAAAACACTAAATATGAGTCATACCTATACATGGATCGATTTTTTGTGAAGAACATTCTTGAAAATAGGTTATGTAGGAGCCTCTACATTCACTATAATTTTATCCGTGATGAATAATAGGTTTTTCATTCTTTATCACTCATTATACATTCATCAATGGAGAGGATAAAATGGGAGGAACTGTAGGAAAATCTCAAGGTTATGAAAACCCTATAAAATTGATACCATGATATGATTAAGGATTATCATTTAATTAAACATGAATTTAATTAAATAGATAAATTTATTATTTAACCTCTTAAATGAACTACCCCAAATAGAGGTTTTAGGACATCCCATACACAAAATTTTATGTTATGTTTAGGGAAAAATTAGCATTGACCCAACCATCATCTCATATTTTTTATCTGACCACCCCTTTAATAGTTATCAATATATCTTTATTTATCCATGATTATGAAATATAAAAGATATTTAATATTTTTAGAAGGTTAATTTTGAGATCATTGGGCCTCAGAATCACATGTCATCTCAGTGCCTAACTCTGAAAAAATATTTAGATATATTTCAATGTCATTCAAGAAAAAAGTCGAGTATCTAAAATTTCAAAAATAATATCTTTTTTATATATGATCTATGTAATTAAAATTCTGACTATAAGGTATAAGAGAAATAATGAATAATTATTTAATAGAATAAATCACATCATTATGAATAATATCCCAATAAAACCTAAATAATTCATTATATAACCTCTCATTATTTGTAACAATATCAATGATAAGATAAAAAACAATAGTATAAACTACCTCCTTATAAGGGGCTAAAGTAAGATCACTATTTTTATTATCTCTAACAGATTTAGGAATAGCATTAGTAATTATTTCAGTGATGTTAGAACCATAATCAGTATAATGATTACAAAATTATTCAATATCCTTAAAAAAGAAATTTCATTCTCAGTTTTGAAGTGAAAATAACTTATTCAAATTACTTTAACCACTCAGTTGATTCCCTTTTACTTGTGAATTCTCTAAAAAAATTGGTGTATTTTTCCCCACATTTTAACCTTCTAATATTTAATATATTTCTTCTCAAACATTCTTAGACAATAATAATATCATTCAACTTGGATAGGGAATTCAGATCATTACATGAAATAGTTTTCTAGTGTTTATTAGAAATTTCACTACTTGAAAGCCTATTTCCTCTAGAATTGATGTTATCATAGAGTATTGAAAAGGATTTATTATTTAATTCCTTCATCTTACTTTTGATCACAACAAATTTACATGACAAAACATGCATCATACATCCATTATATTTTTTTCCTAGGCCTCTTGAATCATTTATCTATAACCAGGGATGGTAAGAGAAACATTATTGAATTTATACTATTGGGAGAGTAGCCTTATTATATATATGGAAACATCCGTAATCATAGTATTTTTTTAAAAAGTGTGTTCTAGAGAGAGTAAAACAACAAACACTCACTGAATCACATCCATCATTATCCTACATAAATCACCTATCATGTTTATTAGCCTTTCTACCATCGAGGGTATACCTATTCCAAGTGAAATCACCCCCAGAAATTGGAAATTAAATATAATTACATTGATCAATACACATAGATAAATAATGGAAGGATAATCTATGTATGTTGGTTTCAGTACTCTCTTTAGTTCTCAAGACAGTGTTACAATATCTAATAAGAATCTTCCTTTACCTCATAGTCTCATACATTAAGCACAAGTGATACAATACCTCCCTAATTTTGAAATTAGAAAATGTTTCCTAAACAATATAGATAGGGAAAATAATTCCTTGATAATCAAGAGACACGGTAATGCATAGGGACCCTCAATCACAAGAGAGAAATTGAGTGTTGTCATGTTTTTAAACCCATAAATATTTCATTTCAATACTGTGAGAGTACTGAATATCCAACCTATATCCATGAGTTGATGAGTAAAGAGATTTCAAATTATCATAAATAATATTAGGCTCAAGAATTCCATTTATATTATGATTGTGTGTTAGAACAAGATGCCTAAGGGCCATGAATATTGAGAGGTTCCCTAAACCATGAATTTTTTATACAAAATCATCATTTATTAAGAGTCTGTCTTCTTGTTTGTGTCCCTTAATTGTTTTTTATCTATTCATTTTCCTTCCCTATACCTTTACCCAATTTTTCATTGGTTGGAAACATCTTCCTATTTCATAACCTTTTCATTTTTCAGGTATTCTATCTGATCTAAAGATCATGCATCTTCTGCATTCAGATCCCCATGAAATGGAAGTACGCTAATTTATTGAATAGTCAAGCAAGAAAACCCCTCCATTGATGTAGGAGGTATCCCAATAGGATTAAATTTAAGGTTAATCCACCTTGATGTATTTATTCATTTTAACAATTAAATCCTTAGAAGGCCTGCCAGCTTTCCATATAGGCACTAGTTCATAGTCCATAACCAGGGGATCCCAAGCTCCTTACCAGAGGGGGTAACATTATCCAATGAAGACTAAATCAACATATGGGAGTATTTGTTATCATTTTTAGAAGCATCCTCCAAATCATATATCTCATTTTGATCCTAAAGCACAATCTCTGTAATGTCATTATCAATGTGAGAATAAATTCATTGGAAATTAATATTTCCTTGCATATTATAAACCAATTCATTAATATACAATTAAATTTATATGGATAACAATGTATCATTTAAAGGTGTTTATTTTATAAGAGTATCCTCAGACCCATGTTGGATTGAGGAGAAAGGGGAAGGATATTCCACCACCACAGTGATATCATCCAATGATTTTTTCAATTGAGAAATTTTTTGAGGAGAAGAGTAAGAGGAGTGGGATCCATAATAGATTTGGATGCACCGCTTTTTCAAGAAAAATATCCTTGTTCTTGTCCTTTTATATGAATTCCTTCCAATAATTAACATTTGGAGCCTCTTTAACCTTTATTTGAATAACAATACAATTTTCCACAACATTCCCAGTAATCTTGCATAAATAAAAAAACGATGGGATGCGTTAAAATTAACTTTTAGAATCAATTTTGTTATCATTGGACACTAAGGATATTTTATCAGGTATCTTAGTTTCTTTGTTAACATAAAAAAGACTTGGAGAAAAATAACCAAGTTCACCTTCAAGAGTGAATTGATCCATTATATGTGTTGTACAAATACATGATGTCAAATCATTATGAATTATTGGATTCTATTAAGCCAAGTTCATTTTGTGAACGTGAATCCAACCCTATACTTTTTATTTCTTCTTAGTCATCATATTGAAAGTCATATACCAATTAAAGATGCAAAGAATACAATGTTTGATTTACAGGTTTCCCGTATTTCAATCTTTTGTAGATCCTCTACACATCAGAAGACAACATCGATATACACTCTTCAATTGGGATGAGTTTCCAATAATTATTAATCCAGCATTGAGAGATACACATTTTAATATCAGTATTAGACAAAGGCTTGACACTTATTGAGTAAATAACCCAATCAGGAAGAGAGTATTTGAAATGATTGAATCTTTTTTGGTGGAAAACATGATCTACAAAAAGTGAAAATCTGTCATCATCAATCTTATTAATATTTGAGAGATGTGGAGGACCATCCTTTGTCAAATATGGAAAACCAGAATTACGTATCAAAAAACGGGACTCCCAATCACCATAAATGAGAATTAGTAGGAGAATCTATCCTTTTAAGATTAGGTCACAAAACATCCTTGAAATCAAACTCCCAATCTGGATTGATCAAATCCATGATCCATTAGAGGAAGAAATTTCATCATCATTGAAGATATGAAAATAACATAATCTCAATTCTCACCCAATCTTTCATATAAACATTATTTTAAAACCCATAAAATAAAAAATTATTATTAAAAAAGATTTGTAATAAGATATCAATTAATAATGAATAATTTTAAATTTCATTTTTTTTAAAATATAAATATATTAATAACTGAGATATTTTAATTATATAAATTTATAATATAATTAAATTATTAAATAATAATTTTTTATATTGAAAAAATTAATATATAAGTTTAATAAATTACTTAAAAAATAAGTGAATAAATATTTAAATTACTTAAATTAAATAAAATTTAATAATTAGAATTAAATGAATTTCATAAAATATTAAAAAGAAATATAAAATATTATATACATGTGTTATAATTAATTAAAAAAGTTGAAATTTTACAAAATATTTTTTAAATCATTCAGTTGAATATAAAATGTTTACAACATATTGAAATTTATAATTGAAAAAAAAATTATGATCTAATAATTTAAATGAAAAATTATTAAAATAAAAAAGAATAAAAATTAATTATATAAATAAAATAATATGGAAAATAATAAATATTAATCAATTTAAATGTAAAGATAAATATTAAATATTAATAAATTACATAGAAATAAACATAAATTTTTATAAAAACGTATTCACACATACACACATACGTTCAAATATGTGAAAATACATCAGAATACGTACATTTATACACATATATACAAATGAACAAATGAACCACATACATCCATATACTAACATATGTATGAGTAAACATTCATACACATATATGAAAATAAAAACCCACATGTAAACATACATACATATAGATGAATACATAATTCACATACATACTTTCACAATTCACCATGTAAAAACACATGGATAGACATATATAAAAACATATGTGTAAATTTTTTATTATTTAATATCAATAAAAATTGAAATAAGACAATATGATCAATACTTAATATATTTGAACATTTATTTATATTGTTCATGTCACTGTATTATAATATAGACACAAAGAGTTGTTTTAATGAACTTGCCTGGGTCTTCCCAATTTTGTACATTCTCCCTAGCAAGCCATAAAGACTGATGGATGTTCCCTATCACTATGGACAAGAAACTTGTTCCTAGTATTCTGAAAAAACACATAGGAATTATTTTCCCCTCATATCAGATTAATAGAAGTTGAAGGAACATAGTAATTATCAATTTTTAAAACAAAGGTTCATGCACCTACATGATAGAAGAAGTTTAAATTATTCAATGAAACAAACATAATGTATGTAAATAAATAATGATGAGTTCATGATTAAACCCTCTATATAAATATATTATGAACCAGAAATAACTATTATTGAAGATGTAATTTCTGATATAGATAGTGTAATAAATTATAAATTTAATCCAGCAATGCACTAACTACCAAATGACCCAAAAGAACTAGTCTAGACAAAAAACAACATGTTATGCTTTTCTATATTCAGAATAAAGGAAATAAAAATAAAATATTTACCCATTTGTGTTCATAAAAATTCTCATTAGGACACCATAAAACATGTTTTATGATAACATTTACTTATAAAACCATTTTGAGATAGTTTCGTTATATGTCAACAAATAAAAGTGTTTTCACATTTTCATTAAATATACTGAAACATCATTCTATCAAACAACATTCCTAAATATAACCAACATAAACAAAAAATGGTAATTTAAAACCTTTTACTTAATTAGGGTGAAACCCTTTGGAAAACAAATGATTCCCATACAATCTAAAACTATAGTTCTCAATCAATCATATAAATCTGGGATTCCCATTAAATTTCATGTTAAACAACGAAGGGAGGTCATTTAAATCTATATAAAAATCATACCATTTCATCATCTATTCCTATAAATTTATCAAAATACATTTTAAAAAAAATCACTATTCCATTTTTATTTATAAAATAATACAAATGACAACACAATTAGACAATATAAATAAATCATGTCAAAAAAAACGGAAAATGTTTCAATATGTACCCACCTAAAAATATTCCAAAATGAATAAAGGGAACATTTTTGAAATAAATCATCAATGGGTATGGGATAAAATATTAAGAATAAAGGAATTCATTATTGTTAGGTCAAAAATACTATAGTGATAACACAGAGGTGGTGACTTGTGTCCTTTTAAAAATTTCACAATTATGTTGATTCACATCAATTATTGAAAGTGATGGAGACATTTATGTATGATATTATATGTAGATGATATGAATAGAGAATAAATAACATCAATTTATTGTGTTTAGGGGAACAATGATCTCCTAGTCCACTCCACCATCCACCCTCTCTATGGGGTTTGTGAATTTCACTAGTAAGGTCCTAAAATCATAACACTCTTACACCACTGAGTGCAGAAATTTTTCACCATTACCAATAAAGGATTATTAAATAGAGCCTTTTGGTTCATTTACAGGGAACCGATAAAACCACAACATAGTGCGAGAAGCTGACACTCCACCTTGACAGAATACAAGAAGCCAAAACTCAAGATAGATAAGACGTATTTAGATGAGAAACAAATATAGATCATAGTTTCATCTACACAGAATTGATAAAATAAGAATATTTAACTTCAAGAATAAAAAAGACCTTTTCTATATATTTTAAGAGATGTTGTTTCTCATGAGATCATAGATTTTATTAATAGAAACAAAAATAGAGCATCGTGCTTCCAGAATAAAACATGTATATCTCCAAAAATTGGTCCTTGTTTCTGAGATTCTTGATTTATGTAGAAATGTATTCAATTTTCACATGACGAATATGAAAAATAATATTTTCGTAGATATCAAAGAGGTATTCACATATATGTGTTTTTTTAGATGATACCCAGAGAGATATATAATGATAAATCTCATGCACATTTTCCGCTCTGCCATATTCTCCCTCCAAAATAGGAATAAAAATTTACGGTGTAAAATGAACATTAAATCATTTAATTTTTTTAAATAGTATAAATAGAGCATTAAATCACTCTAACATTCTGCAAATACTATTGTAAAATTCTGCGATAAAGACGTGAATTCAAATTTCTTTCATTGAAAAGACAAACATAAGGTTCCTTCAGAAAATGACAAAACATCAAATGTGGGTTTCAATTTCATAATTTATTTTTGATGATCCTATGTTTACTCACATTAGAACATATTACTAAACGTAACATTAATTATTCATTCTTTATTTTTATATGTGTGTATGGTTGAAAATGTATGGTTGATTACAAAAGAAAGGTAGATGATCCATTCATTTGTAAATTTATATATTTTTGTAGTGTTCTTTAATCATAATTTTTCTTTCTGAAAAACGTATGGTTATTATACAAATGTAATGTTTTTATCCATAAATTCCTTCAAACATAAGATTGATCAACCAGACATTCTAATCCTTAAACATAAATGTAAGTTATTTTCCATATGTTTCTTTCAACGACGTATTGAATGGATAGTATTTCCAGATAACAAAAAACAGTGAACAATGTTTCCAGAATACAATTTAAGTGTATTCCAAAAACATTAAAAATATTTCTTGCAAAAAAGAAATAGTTGAATTATTTCAACATAAGAATAAAAAATTTCATGAAATACCGTCAAAATAAGATCACTAGTAAAATAAACAAGGTTTTTTGTGAACATCAAAATCAATAATATTTATAGAGTATCATTTAGACAATACATAACCAAATTTTTCCCCCATTTTTTATGATCACAATACCTATTAATTCAAACTATAATCATGGATATATAATTTATAGTGTCGAAGAAAATAAATATTATTTTATTGAATTATTTCAATAAAGATGAAATATTTAATGTTCTCCCTAAATTTTCCAATATAAATTTTTATTTTTCAAAATTTATCAAATATAATAATTATTGTGATTATATAAATTTGTCACCCATTTTTTATATCAGAATGAAAGTATAGAAATATATAAAAACACATTTAATATTTAATAGAATGATATTTGAATTTTATAAGTAACTGTAATGAATAAAGAATATTTTTTTAAAACAGAAAAATATATATAAGTAGATACTATAATTAAATGTAACATATATACAGAAAATATATTCATTGATCAATAATGAAATTAATAAAATAAATATAGTGACAATGAAACAAATATGTTCATTGTCATGGTTCAAGGTAAGAAAAAGGATTAGGATTAGATGGGTTGGAATTTTGAATGGCTTCAAACTACTCCTTCAGCTCAACCATCTGCAATCTAAAATTCATTATCAATCTATATCCTAGAGGAATTATCAACATCCTAGAGTCATAATTGACATGAATATTCTCCACTATGTTGAACTTCGATTACTCATGAATAATTTCATCTAGATTCTTGAAAACCTCCAACTTCTCTATAAAATGACTCAACATCAATCTAATGCTAGGATCCATTTCTTTTAACTGATCAACAAAAAATTTCTTATTGCATAATATAACTGAAAAAATCAATGTTGTAGGAGTAGGAGAAACGTTACTGTCCTAATTGACTAAACCTTTAATGATTCAAACTGAATTCCCATGTAACAATTTAAACGTAAAAAATATTTTATCAAAACAGCTTCAGATCTTATATATATAATATCAATTAACAATTCTCTCTTTAAGGAATCAAAATCCATTCTAGAAAAAATATTTTTTTATGTTATGGGGATGTTTTCTATAAAATTTCATGCTCCTTCTGCTGACTATAATTATATTATTGTGACTTATTGAATTTAATCACAATTTTGATAACATGATGAGATAATGAATCATATGTCTCTTCACCTACATTCATAGCCTGAGTTGCACCATCAGTTGGAATAGTATTAGAAACTATTTTCATTACCAATTATTCAGATGAAAACGTCTTATTATCTAAAACACAATTCTGAGGAATAAAAATATGATCTGACTATCCGAAATTCCAATCTTCAATCAAGAGATGAATTTATTTCATTTGTTCTTGTAAAATATTCCATTCTTGACCAGGTCCTTGTTCATTTATTACTTCTCTTATAATCATTGACTAGAAATTTTTAATTTGAGTAATATTTTTGTGAACTATTTCTACATGAATTTTCACTTTCACCTATTCATTCCCCAGAGGTATAGTAACAAGCTCTCTAGATTGACTATCCAATGGAATTTCCACTCCAATGATAGTTTCTTATAAACGAAACAATCATGATGCTTATCCTGAGGCCAATATTTTCTCTTCAACTGGAGGAGCATCTATGTTTCATGGTTTCATAACAATTACCTCATCACAATATTCATACTCTTCTTTTATGTTAAATGTAAGCATTATCTAAGACAGTTGAGAAATTTTATCTGTTCTCAATTCAGTTACACCCTACATTTTCCCACCTGCATTCTAACCCCAAGAAAGAGCTCCTGAGATCTGTTCATCCTCATCTCCAACAAGAAAAATCATTCCATTTACAGTGCTCCTAAAAAATACAAGATTTATAAATGTTTCATTATTCAAAACATTACTATGATGAAATTTGACTCTTTCATCAACCAATCTAATGATATCCTTCTTAAATAAAATCCCTGATATTATTTTTCCATATGGATAGAAATTAATTAATTTATCCTGTGAACAACATTAATGATGACACAAAAATTAATATTGTGGAGAATTAAATTTGATATCACTTAAAAACATAAAAAATGATTTAGAGGTCTTGGTAATGAATATTCTCAATCTCATCCATTCTTAGAACTATTCTTGTCTTAATAAACATCACTACAATTTTATGGTTGGCCTCTAAATCCTTCGCAAACATCATTAATATGTGTTTAGAATTGAATAGAAAATACATTATGTCATTAGTAGAATGATCCTTATCACTAATCGATCTAAAATCAAAATAGTATAATCATTCATGTGGGAAGATCAAAAAAATTTCAACCTCTGTAGAAGAAATATATAAATCCCAATATTCGATACTATGAAATAACATATACCCTAAATCATTGAATATAAACATTAAAATCTTATAAATAATTCAGTTTTACCTCGAAATGAAATTCTGAATTGATTTCATTGAAAAATATTTAGAGTCCTTGAAATGCCAAGGCTAGTTTGAGGAGTAATCTTGTCTAATATAACCATTAAAGATCATCCACTTTTCTTGGATGAATTTTTCTTCCTATAACTCATTGTCATTTTTGGTTTCTTGGTTCTCCTTTTTCAACACTCTTGGTTTTAGACATTTTGAACGATTTGAAAATCTAAGGTTTTCGGCTTCTTGGGTTTGGATGGACTAATGGAGATTGTGAGTTAGGTTAAAAGATGGGTATGTTAGAAGAAGGGTTTTTGAATGGTGACACATGAATTCGTTTCATGTGTCTTGAATTAATTATGACGATAATTTATTAATTACATGTTATAAATAATTTTATGATAAAATTAACTAACTAAAATAACATAATATTAAAAAAAGAATGGTAAATTAGATTTAGTGAAATAAATTCAAATAAAATACAGGTAAATAAAATAAATATAAAAAAGATATTTAATTAAATATTAAATAAATTTAACCACCCCTTAATAAAATAAAAAAAAATGGGAAGTGGTTTTGTAAAAATATCATCTATTGGATATTTTGTGTTAACAAATTCTAAAGATATATTCTTTTTATGAACATGATATCTTAGAAAATGCGGTCTAATATCAATGTTCATAGATCTAGAATAACTTATTGGATATTTCAAAAATTTATAACACTAACATTATCACATAAATAGGTGTATTATTATAATTAAGGCCAAAGTCGAATAGAGTGTTGTTCCTCCACAACACTGGTGCACTTCCACTGCCTGCAAAAACATATTCTTCTTTGGTTGTAGTTAGTAAAATCAAGTGTTTATTATTAATTGACCACGAAACAAATGATTTTCCTAAAAAGTGACAAGTTCCTATTGTTTTTTCTATCTAATATACAACCTCCAAAATTTTTATCTGAATATGATAATAAATTAAAATTTGAAATTTTTTGATAATAATGGGATTGGACAACTATTCCTTTAAACTTTCTTAAAATCCTTTTTTATAGCAGCATGATGTGGTTCTTTTGGATTAGATTGATATCTAGCACAATGAAATATTTAAAATATAAAATTTGTTCTGCTAGTAGTATGATATAGTAAACTTCCAATCAAACCACTATATGACTTATTGTCCATTGGTTTTCTAGTTCTATCAAAATCAAGTTTAATATTACTACACATTGTAGTTGAATATTTCATGCTTCTCTAAATTATACTTTTTCAATAAATCATTAATATAATTACTTTGGTTTAATACATTCCTATAAAATTTTAAAAAATATGATTTCTTAAAATGAAATTTAATTCTCTAATCATGCTCATTTGAAATTCATTTTGTATAAGTTCTGAAGAATCATTATAATGTTTTTTATTTATTGATCCAAAAATAACATCATCAACATAGATTTGAACTAATAATAAATTAGATCAAATTGTTTTCCTATATAGGATTGGGTCTTTGAAACCAACAGTTAAAACATTTTCTTGAATGAAATGAACTTAATATTTCATATCAAGCTCTAGGTGCTTGTTTAAGGTCATATGAGATGCATAGGACAAATGAATTATAATTTCATCTAGCCTGGTTACAAGGGAAATGGTTTCACCATAATCAATACCTTCTTCTTGATTATACCCTTTGGATACTAATCTATATTTGTTTCTAGTTATAATACCTGTATCATCTTGTTTATTCCCAGAGACCCATTTAGTTCCTACTATTGGATAATTCTATGGTCATTCTACTAATTTCCATACATTGTTTCTATTAAACCAATTTTTCACTTTTAGCATTGCTAACATATAACCTTCATCTTATAAGGATTCTTCAAAAGACATAGCCTCTAGCAGAGATAGATAAGTTTAAAATTTCAATAGGTTTCCGACATTTCTCCTAATTTTGTTCCAATATAATGATCTCTTATAATAGACTCTAAAATGTGATTAATAACTATTATAGACTGTCTAGGAAGAGAAATTTTGGGTTCATCAGTATCATGTTGTTCAGAACTGAACTGAAATTTATTTATATTTTCCAAAAACATTTTTTACATTATCAAGTCTAATGTTTTTAGAAGATTCATCAGCTTCATCTGTTTGATCTCTCTCTTTATTAAAAGGGTTATCCTCATCAAACTTCACATGAACTAATTCATCAATAATCCTTGACATTTTATTAAATAATATATAAACTTTAGAAGTTTCATTATATTTGAATAATGTTCCTTTATCATCTTTTGGATCGAACATACCTAGATTATACTTTTTGTTCAGGATATATACCTTGCATCCAAGAACCCTAAAGTAAATTACCTTAGGATTTCTATTATTTCAACGATCATAAGAGGTATTATTGAAAATAGGTCAAATTATAAATATATTTATAATATAGAGAGTTGTTCTTACAGCTTCTTCCCAATAGTAGGTTAAAAGACTATATTCAATTAACATAGTCCTAGCCATTTCAAGAATAGGTTTGTTTTTTCTATTAGAAATTACATTTTTTGAGGTGTTCTTGGTGCATGGAATGTGTGTTTAATTTCCATATTTGAGAAAAAAAATTAAATTCTTGATTCTAAAACACTCCACCATGATCACTTCTTATGGAAATTATATTATTACATTTTTCATTTTCCACACTTTTTCAAAAACATACAAAAATAGAAAAATCTACATTTTGATTTTTTTAAAATATACCCATGTAAATATAGAATAATAATCAAATATAAATTATACATATAATATACAATGAAAACATGGTATTATAAGAGGTCCAAACTAATACATATGAATAAGTTCTAGGGGTTTTGAAGTAGAAATTTTGTTAACAAATTTGAATGAATATTTTTGTTTTTTTCCAATACAACATGCATCACAAAATCTATCACTATCAAATTTGAGACTAGGTAAATATGAAACTAATTATTTCATAGATACATAATGTAATGGAAAAATATTACAATGATGAAGTATTCTATGACATATCCCTGACTCATTTACATTAGCAATAAAATAGTTCACATTCTCTTTACACAAAGAATTTAAATCCAAGGTGTAGACATTAGCTGTTATGTCTGCTTTAAATTTTAGAAACTTATATTTAAAAACAAATAATGAATTTTTAGAAAAATAAACAAAGAATCGTTCATTAAAATGCTGAGAGATACTTATCATATTGTGATTTAATCCTTGTACAAATACTACTTTATTAATTGAGATAGTATCTAGATCACCAACTATTCTGACTCCAAAAATTTTACCATTAGCATTGTCACCGAAGGAGACTATTACTCCACCTATATTAATAAGAAAATATAAATTTTATGAATTTACAGTCATAGGTCTTGAACACCCACTGTCTATATACAATATATCTTTTCCTTTTCTATGGCCTATTACCGACAATGTCAAATTAAACTAAATTTTGTTTTGGTACCCATATCTTTTTGGGTCCAGCAGTTTTAGTTATCAATGCATTAAGAATTCATACAAATTTATTTTGTTCATCGCTTTTATAATTAATAATAGATAAATCTATTGAATAATGAAAATTATTGATGTCGCATAATTGAGGTGTTTTTAAGTATTAATCACTATCTTAATGACCATTAATACCACAATAATAACATTTAGCAGTAGACATGCATTTTATGATAGAACCATGAACAAAACAGTTTTTGTATAATTTTGGTTTTTCACCCTTACTGCCAATACAAAATTTATCCCTTTTAATTAAATTTTTACAAAGAACTTAATTTATTATATCTTCTCCTTTTTTTAAATATAATCGCATCACCTTTATATGTTTATGCTTTATCAAGTAGATTTTAATCTTATTTTCAAGGCCAGTATAGTTTGTAATAGTTCAACTATATTTCTCAACAAACTCTTAATGTTGATTATGTATTGGATCCCTTTATCTTAAAATATCATTAGGAATATTCTTTAAAGATTTGTGTTTATTTAATATGGAGTCATATCATTCATCTAGTATAGCACATAAGGAATCCATTTTATCATTTGAGTAATGATAATCAGAATCATATGAAGAGCAGAGTTTTTCATTATCTTCTTTATCAAAAAAACACATATTAGATTTTTTATTTGATTATTCCTTCTATAAATCAAAGATTGATTAGCTTTAGGAGTCTTCAGAAACACCTCAAGTAGCCATCATAGATCTTTTATACTTTTTATCACAATAAACATTGTTCTGATATTTCATTTCCTTCTTTCTCTTCACTCCTTTCAAATGTGGATAATAAAGACTTATATGACCTAATTTTTTTAATTCATAGCACCTTACTTATCTTGAGTTTTCCCAATCTTTTTTGAAGGTTCCTCTAAATACTTTCTTCTTCCTATATAATTTACTAAATTTTCAAGCTAATTTAACCAACTCTATTTATGAATTAGATGATTCTTAATTTCTTTATTCTTGTATTAGATTTCTATTTTTATTTTCATATGTAACATTTCAAGAAATGTTATCCTTTTTCACTAGGACATTATGATATTTATCTTCATCATTCATTTCAACTGCATACATCATTAATGTTTCAATCAATTCTCTAATTTTAAGATTCTTCACAGGTGTTGATTGAAGGATTGAAGTAGAACTTCCATTCCATTTTGCTGGTATAACTCTTAGAAAGTATAAAGCATGACCCTGTTGGTAGATAGAAACACATAATGATTTTATATTATTAAAAACATTTATCATCCTTCCATTAATTAGTATTATGAACTCTCCATCAAACATTCATAAAGTATCAAACATTAATTTTGTTGTTGCATAACATAGTTGTCTAACATTATCAGTACCTTCATAGGATACTGTAGTTTCTTCCACGCTTCATTGGTTGTTGGAAATTGTGATACACGGTTGATATCATCTGGTCTAAGTCCAATAATAATAGCATTCATTACCTTCAAATTAAAATCATACCGAGACTCTAAAGTAGTAGACAAAGATTCAGTTTTTTCTGTAATTTTGTAAGGATTTACAATATTCTAGTATACCCTAATTCCATTATTCATTATTTAGATTACAATTCGTGACTTACAGCTTCAATAATTATTACCATTGAAATATAGGGCATTAACCATTGACATTTTATCCTTATGATTCCCCATTTATATCACTAATATAGATCTTATGCCATTAGATTCTTGTATCTCTATTGAGAAGCTCAAACTGTGATACCAAATATTAGTTTAGAAAGACAATAGTGACAAAAAAATATGGGGGTGAACTATGTTCTTTAAAAATATTACAATTCTATAAATTCACATCAATAGTTGATGGAGCTGGAGGTGTTTTTTATGAAATTATATGTAGCAGATATGAAAAGAGAACAATGAACAACAATTTATAGTGGTTTGGTTAATGATTATCCCCTACACCACTCCTCCAACCACCCTCATTGCGGGCTTGGTGAATTTCAATAGTAAGGTTATCATATCATTTGACCAATTTACAACTGAGTGCAGGTGGTTGTCACCCTTACAAAAAGATATAGCTCGCTGTTGTAGCAACATGAAACTAATAAAAGAAGGATCGTTTACATCAGAATTAAATAAACATTCAAATATATTTGAAGAGATCCGGTTGCACAGGATATATTATATTTTTAGTACACCAACAAAAATAGTTTATCACACATCCAGAATAAAACATGTATATCTCAACAAATTAGTCCTCGCATCAGAAATGCATAAGCATTGTAGAAATGTATAAAATTTCAAAGGAAGAAATAAACGAACAATATTTTCACAGATATTTGACAGGTATTCATAGATACATGGTTTTTCAAATGATACTCAGTGTGATATATAACGATAAATCTCTAGCATGATTTTAAATCAGCAAAAGACACTATCAAGAATAGGAATAAAAATATCTATTGTACAAGGCTCTTATAATCCTTTAAATTGATCATTGAAATAGTCAAAATAGAGCTTTAAATGGTTCATGCATTATTCAAATACCATCGGAAAAATCTCTGATAAAAATGTAAAATCATATTCTGACAATCAAAAGTCAAACATAAGGATCCTTCACAAAACTAAAAAACCTCAAACACAGTTTTCAAATTCATAACGTAAATTTGATGATCCCTACATTTACTCACGTCATCATAGATTTCTAAATGTTACATTTATTATTAATTTGATCACTTTTCCCAATCGTAAGGTTGAAAACGTATGGTTTATTAAAATAGTAAGGTTGATGATCCATATGTTTGTAATGTTCTATACTTACTTTGGGTTTTTTAACCATACATTTTCTTTATTACCAACATAATGTTCATATCCAAATTTAATGTTCTTTGAACATAAATTACTACAAATGTAAGGTTGATCAACCATATATGCTTATTCTTCAATATAAATGTATGGTTTGTTCTATACATTACATTCTTCGACGTATTAAATTAATTGTATTTCCAGTAAATGACAAATAGTGAATAGTGTTTCCAAAATATGCTTAAGAGCGTTCTAAACACATTAACACATATTTATCTCAAATAAACAGTTGAAGATTATTTCGAGATAAGAATTATAAATTTTGTAAAATACACTCCAAATAAAATAATTAGTAAAACAAACAAGGGTATTTTAGAGCATCAAAATCAATAATATTTATAGATTATTGTTGAGACAGTGCATACCCAAAAAATTAAATCATACTATAATAGGATATAAAAATCATTGGAATCATCCAAAGACTCATGTATCCATTTCATAATGTAATAACAATTAAAATAGTCCAAAACAAAATAACTTGTCAGATCAATGATTATCCCTTAAAAAAATCTAAATATAAACCTCCTATGATCCCATCACTACCACATGAAATAAAACATTCTACAAGATCACTTTCTTCAATAGTAAGAAATATATTTTGAAATCTCACTCAATTTAATATTCCTCTATCTGATGTTAACTCACAATCCACACATAGATTTTCTCATATTATGATCTTGAAAAAATAACAAAGACTCCCATAATAGGCATCAAACATTGTTGACATTCAATAATAAATCAAACTAAAAGTAAAAAATTTAAATTTATCTCATTCATTAACATATACACAATCATTTTATAATTAAATAAGTAATGAAACATGCATAATAATATTAAACATTCCTCCCAGTAGGATACAATTAAAAATGGGAACAACATTGAATCATTCTCAATTTAGGGACTTAACACACTCATGGATAAGCGAATAAATTCTATTAATGGTATATGGAATCATTATATATGGAATTTAAAGCCAAATCACCTAATTTTCAGATAACCTAAAATATAAATTTAAACATCCATTGAAATAACCAATTCAAAAAACATTGAGTGAAAAATAAAACAACATAATCTTTTTTAAAAGAGATTCTTACATTTATTTTTGGAATGGAGCCACATTCATTAAAACCATTAAGGGTCCAAAACACCAACCATATAATTTATTTAAAATGAAAAATAATGGAAAGCTATTTATTAACATATTAATTTAATTAATAATTTATAAAAAACTGTTTAAATGTATATTCCATTTCAAGAATAACATTAAATTCCTATTAAAAAAATTTATAAATTACATTGGAAACAAAAGAAACATTTTTAAATTAAATAATTCAATAACATTTTTTATTCTAGAAATTTCTCAATCATATCGTGTGAATGGACATATTTAATAAATCGTACAAAATTTAGAAATAAGTATGATATTTTATTTACATAAAAATATATATAAAAAGCTATTTTATATTTGAAAAATCAATAATGATGAATCATACCATCATTTGGAAATTGAAAACTTAAATTCAAAATCTATATGAATAAGTAATTCAAAAATTAAATTTTTCTACAAGGAAAATCCTACTTCAAACCAATGATGGATTACCTAAAATATGTCACCTTTGAATAATGAAACCTTAATGTCAGTGGAGATAACATTACAAACCCATCTCAAAAAAATGATATAATAAAATCATAGAAAATTGTGCAAATATAAACCTTGAATTTTGTATATTTAATGAAAAAAGGAAGGAAAATACATATTATAAATATAAAAATTAGGTAAGTAGAGAACATACATCAACTTTATATCCATGAATTTTTAAAAAAATCACAATAAAATACCTATAATATGGGATGTTTAAAGGAGGGGTGGACGGTTCCATGGAGGGGCATATATGGGAGACTATATGATGTGGGGGTGGATAAAAATAGGGTCTTATGTTTTTCAATTTTAGGTGGTATCTTATAAAAATTCCAAAAAGAAAATTTCACGCACAACCAACATAGTAAACCGAAATAGTTCACCAAAACATGTGGTAATTATTTTTACACAACGTATGAATTAACACAGTATACCTGATAACCTGGGAAGGAAAAATTTATTGAAGTATCTATGATTACTATATAAAAAACATCATGGTCAAGTAAAATAATAAAACACGTGGTATCTAAACTATTATGACCAATAAGGATATATATGTTCCTGACAATTGAAACTAATATTTTTTTAAATTTCTTCTATAAAACTATTGGGGATCATAATAATATAAAATTATATAAAATTATATAAAATTATAAATAATAATATCATGTTTGTGTTCAAATTAACTATATCATGCTACTTTGTTCCCCACAAATGCATCCTCTCATGTTGAAGGAATCAAATTTCAAGATCTCTATAAGAGAAAACGTCGATTAAATTCAAGAAAACCACAAAATTATTGATCATATTACTCATGAAATTAAATCCAAACAACATTCTTAAAAAAGAATATATGAAATCCAATCTAGATAAACCAAGCAAAGATACATCCATAACACAAGAAATGACCATAAGGTTATTTCCGATTATCCAAAATGTTTCCTACAATACCCAATATGTAATAAACATATTATGGATGGAGACCCAGAATGGGTCTCCCCATCATTTAGTAATTTTCATAAATGGTTATGTGATATACACCATCAAAAAATGAGAAAAACACTACTGAAATAACACAAATTTCATAAGCCATTAAAGAAAAAAACATGATACCACCAACTATGTTTATTTATGTAATCACCTCTATTCAATTCGGAATCTCCATATCATGTGAATATAGTATAAAAACAAAACCGCATATATGAACATAATATTATATCATCCATAACACCCAATGGTTATAAGACCATGTTACAAAGACAATCACATCTCATAATATCAAATATTTTCAATTATAAAATGCATCGCTTAAGGAAAAATTAGTGTATGCAATATGATTATATAACATAGTAAATAAAAATATATAGAACATGAACCCAAAACATGGGTTATCATATCATTGTAAACCAAACAATAAATATCTAACCATATATAGTGAATAACATCAACTAGTTATATGCCTATAAATGCTACTCTAAGAACATTACTAACGAAAAAAGCATTGTTAAACCAATTACTCAAAACTCATACAAATCCATCATGAAAAGGATAGAATTTTCAAAAATTAACACAGATGGAATAAAAAACATAAATAAAAGTTAAAAGTTAATAAAAAATACAGATGTAAGATATATCCAAAATAACACCCAAGTGTCACACAAAGAAATATACAGCATAAAAATAAAAATCTATAACATACCTAGTATAAATCCTTATAATGTACCATCACTCCAAATGTGAGGTTCACAGTCTAAAAAAAATTAGCCATACAGGGATTACCGAGCCTAATATACCAAAACATCCAATAAGGTAACCCTTATTCATACACATTATAAATAGGAATATAAACAAATCATGTTTGTTTAGAGTATAATATGGGATAAGGAAATGAGGGTAACTAGCCAAGGAGATAAATGATACACATTTTCTGAATATAATTCTAGGAAGAAATATTTATATATATGTGAACAAAACCCTTATCCGATCATGTTCAAAAAACCAAATCAACACATCTCAATCCACTTGAATGGTTGAAATTAAAATTCACTAATCAAACAAGTCATCAAACTTTGCAAAATCACATTCCTTAAATAAATCAATATTATCCTAAAGGATTAAAATACATTTTCCAAAGAACACACATTCTTTTCAAGAAATGATGAAATATGGAAATATCTATAATAATTTAAAATACATAATTTATTAAGAGAAATCCAAAACATTTAAACCATTAATAAAAATAATGAAATAATTAAAAATATAGGAAACCCACCTAATCATATCAAAACTCATCAATTAATTTTTTTGGAAACATTTACCACATGATTTAGAATAATTATAAATAATAACGTTACAAAATAAATACAGGATTAAAGTGTTGAATTACATTTAAAAAATCCACTGGTTTTAAAATCAACATGTTTTCCAATTTTAGATAAAAAAAATCATCCAATTTTCAAATTTAAAATATTCCCAATCACTATTCATGAAAATATATTTTATATTATACACTATATCCAATGATAATTATAAATCCACAAAATCCAATATTTTAAATTAAATAAAATTTTTCACTAACACCATACATAAATGAAGCACACCCCAAGCCCAATCCATATATAAAAAAATCACAATGCCCCCATGCATTGACCTCTATTATAAGGTGTTTCAAAAAGATGACCTGATTATAAAACCAAAATGTGAATAAATAAGATGATTCATTCTTCCCTCTTATATAATGGACCACACTCCCAACACAAACATATACCTATAACGTCTCGAGATCAAAAGATTATTCATTGCTCATTTTATTTCGATGTGAAAGCTAACCTCAATCCATCGATAATTTTTCCATTTTAATACCAAAATATAATGAAACATCAAAGGAACGTCATTAATTCAAATTATTATTAAAACCAATAGCATAGATACTCATATTTATAATGAAAACTGAAAACTAAAATTCCAATTTCTTAGAAAAAATGAGTGTCAGGTTAAGAAATAGCTAGAATGACTGTCCCTATAACAACATCCCAAATTCTATTAAAAAAATATTACAGGAGACTACATTGAAACACCATTTAAACATAATGTTATTTAAAAAAAACTATGTTTACTCTAAGAAACCTATGTCTTGACAGAATTTTATAATAAAAAAACCTAGGTTGTTCGTTTATCGGAAAATATACATCGATCAAAATATGTTCAAATTAGAATTCCAGATCCCCAAAGTCAAGAAACATTCATTTTTTCATATAAATAACACACATGGGAATTATTTTAACTTCAAATTAGAGTAAAATATGTTTTAAGAACTTTTCTATGACCAAAAAATATATTTAATGTATATGAACCAACATGAATGAGGAAATTTAAAAAATATAAATAGTCCAGTTAAAACTAAAAGACATATTTTAAATAAATACAGCATCTCACCCTATGACTCCCTCCGGAATAATAATAATTGTAACAATAAAAGATGCACTTATAAATTCCACAAATAATCATACCTCAATTTGTAAATACGAACTTATATGGCACAATGAATTCGAATTAAAACTCAATATTGTATAAATTATTTCATAATCCCATGTGATGAATCAAGATATAAATAATCAATGTATAAATAGCAGAGAAGTATTGAATAAGTGACCTGAAAATAAAATGAAAATATAGGAATGATCTTTTAAATGCCAAGTATTTCACCACACAATAATTCATATTCAAACCATTAATAATAATCTCATTGAAATTTAATTTTAATACAGATAGAAAACTTAAAATATTTTCACATCATCTTTCAATTAATTTTAACATCATGCCAAATATCATATTTCAAACTATCCCCCATCTTATGAAAATAATTAAATGGAGGGACTAAAACATTTTCTGCAAATATGGTTTATTTTTAAAAAAAAGTTAGTCTTATTCAAATTAGATCCATTTTTTAAAATCCCAAACATAAATAAAGACTTTTAATTAACACATATTACAAACAATGATGATAGGTAATTTAAAATACTAATTGTAATTATACTATTTCTACAATTATAAAAAAAATATTTATAGAAATATTGTTAAAGTAACATTTTTGAATTTTATATATACTCACATTCTAAATAATTTCTTAAATAATTTTTAGAAGTATAAAAATCAATACATTCGTATAAATCATAATAAGAACCCGAAAATAATTGACATGGAACACATGATAAATTTAAAACATTGAAAAATAATATGAAATGGATAGGGGAAGAAATCAAAGAACTAAAATCCCCTAAATCATCCAAAAAGTGGATATAAACATCATGTGTGTCATCATAAGACTCATGTAAAAAGATCCTAAAATTATAATAATGGACCAAGGATTGAACTATTTAACCATCACATCCATGGTAGTTTCTATAGAAATACCAGAGAAAAAAATCCATGGTGAATGTTTCTACATAATGCAACAAAAAATTCATTATTGATAATCATTCTAATATCCCACAATATTTTTTTCTAGGACACTCTTTCTAACATCCCACTATCAATTTTTCAAATAATAATTGACACTACAAATTTAACATATTTAGATTATTTTCAATCTACTAAGACTCTCATTATATTCACCAAATGGTGGTTAGTAAAAATTAATCACATACAAAAATTATAAAAAATTCACTGTAACCCATTACAGACATCATTTACCCTATAATGAAATATAGCTAGTTTAATACATGAATAATAATCACAAAATCCAAAAATATATATTCATCCTTCTCCAAAGGGGATTACAAAACACTAATAGAAAAATATTTAAATTTTCTCGATTAAGGGTCCAACAAACATTATAAAAAAATCTAAAAGTGAAAGAAAACTTAAAAATATAATTCATAGAATAAAAATAAATATCAAAATCATTTAAAAAGAACCTAAAATATCATTACAATCATCCTTTTAAACCATATTTTAAAAAAAATTGTGTTTCATTAAAAATCATGTTCTCCTTTATATATAGAATTCTATAAATTGGAAGAAGTAATTTTCCACCTTCATTAATACTACAAAGGGTCCAATACAAAAACCTATAATTTATCTCAGGAACAATATAGGATAAAACATATTATAATATTCTCCATTATTTTTATAATTATGAGCACACATATTTACAATACATGGAATTTTAGTTATAACGTGAAATGATTTCTAATACCTTTATGAAATTTAATTTGAATCTCAATAATCCGATTAATAACACATAATTAATTAATATTGGTCATTTATTAAATAAAACAAACAAATGTTATTAAAAGTCACATGAAATAATTCTTAATAAGAATATAAAAATAATGAAACTCTTTTCTATCAATAAAAAACAATAATTAAAACTCAATTTCTCTATAATGAATCAATAAAAATGTTACATAACATCATTAATAAATGAAAATATGATTTAAAAAACATTCTAATAGATTGTTCTAAAATATAAAATATTAAGATGTGTAATCCAAATTCAAAATAATGAATATTGGTCTGGAACATGATTCTTCAATAGTGAACACATAAAATAGTGAGTTGAGATCCTATTGAATCCTTCATATACACTAGTAGTACTAAAACACCCAAAATTGTTCAATAGTGCACACACATATTTTTACTACGGAACCTCAAATAATGTAGACGACAAATCCCTGTGAAAATAGAAAAAATAAGGGACATTGGGAATTTTCTATAAAGATTTGGCTAAAAATCTTAAAGTAATCTTGTAGAAATAAAGAAGATTGTGGTTTTATGAAGGAGGGGAAGAACATGATATATAGAGTCCTGGTTTAAGGGTCATGTGTCATGGGAAGGGGAGTGGAAAAAGTAATTTTAGGTTTTTTATTAGGGGAGGGTGTTCTTGGAAAATTTGAAAATTAAATTTTCTATGAAACTATAAATATATAACCAAACATATAGGATAAACTGAATACCAAAAAGACGTTGTAATGTATTTTTGAATAAGTGGTCAATCATATATACTATTCTAATTTAGGAAAAAATTGAACTTTTCAAGTGATAATCACAAACCCCTTTTATTATAGATTCAACATATCTTGGGTAAGCCATGCACCACCTTACAAACATAAAAAATAAGAAATTTTCAATCAAAAACTCTTGGGGACTCAGCACATAGAAAAATAAAATGAACTGATATTAAAAAATATTAACAGTAGTAAAACATTTGTAACATTTCCATTTTGAAAGCAACTAAATGGTGATCATGCTTGAGTCACCACATGACCTCAAGAATGGCACCGGGTACACTAGAGATTTCTCACTAGTAGCGATGGTCCAGATTTTTTTTGTGGGGATACTATACCATATTACCAGAGTAAGACACAATATATAACAAGTATAAATCATGGAAAAAAGGTCTATAATGAAACAAAATTCATAACTAACTTCTAAAAAAACTGCATACAACCCATAATCAATGTTAAACATGCTATGTCATGCTATATAGTACAAATGATTACAAACCCCAAATAAAGGAAAACAACTGAATCCCCAAAAAGACCTAAATCTAGGTCTAGAACCTCATCCATTCATGTCCCATTCCCAAAAATACTCCATAGAATTGAGCCTTTTCACTAATCCTAACCTTTAAGAATGAATAATTCTCATGTACCCAATGGTGTCCCAATAAGGGTGTGAGTATAACTCAGTATTCCACAACCAACAATGAATAAAAAATATCCAAGAAACAGATAGTGTGTGAAAGTATGAACAAAATGAAAAGTAATAAGAGACAATTAGAGGGACATTAGTTAATAATATCAACATTGACCCATCCATGACATGGTACCAAATTCATCATTTTTATCTTCTCTAAATAATAATTTATAATCAAAATGTATTCTATGGGTTAAACAATATAATTTTCAAGGAAACTATTGAAAATTTTCAACACTACATATAAGGGATTATGTCAGGTCCCTAACCCACTAGGGATGATCATGACAAAAATTAGTTATCACACTTACCTTGGAGCCTTATTCCAAGAATTTACATCGAATGTAACCATTGGAGGAATAGGTAATCATTCCGACTCCCCATCCCATGCATTCCATGGTTGGTTTAGAGCATTTTTCTAGCCCAACTCATGGGAGTAGCCTCAATCCTTTATCCCACCACCAAGCCATGTTCCCATGATTTTATATATATATATATCCATTCACCACACATACCATATCACTAATAGGAAAACTGAATAAAAATAATTATCATAACACATGATAATCAACATAGTAATTAATATTATTCCATATCCCATTATCACCTTATAATTTATCACAATACCATTTTACCGAATTCTAATTTATTTGTAATAAACACATTAAGCTAATACATCAATTCCATTGAATCAAACAATTTGACATATTTGACCATTTCCAATTTATGAAATCACTTTCATATTGAAATGACAAATCATAATTCAATTGGAACATTCCCATTAATCGAATTAAACCCATTTTCCATCACATGCCTAACAACCCCTAGGTCTAGTAATATCATAACACTTCATGGGTGAACCTAATTATGTAAAAACATCTTCTATGTGTCCCATGGGGTCCATGAGGGTTCAAATTCATCATTTTACCACCCATTCTACCACACCTCACATAATGGATAAAATTCAAAATATGAAGTGGAAAAGAACAAAACCAAAATTTCCAAAATCTAAACAACCCCATGGGATATACCTTGTAGAACACATACCTCGATTCCACTATCGAACTCTCCCTTAATCGAAATCTGAGATCCTAATTCAATGATACATTAGAAGAATCCACATATATTTCATGGGAAAATATGGGTTTGGAGATCCATATATATATATGAGGGAAGGATATAAACCCTAAACCAAAAAAATAATAAAAAGTATTTGACATACCCAGATATCTATACACAATTGTCGACACTTAAAATAACATAGAGAAGAATGAGAATACACCATGGAATCTATTTGTAGATCTTGTTTATCCGTATGGTTGAGAGGGAGTGAATGGGAAGAAAATTTGGGTGAGGGTTTAAAATATCGTAATGTAATTTTTTTTAATATTTACAAACCATATAGGGGTGCATAGTTTACAAGAACGGTTTTCCAAACAGTTCAAGATGCTCTGTAACAAGGATGTTGGGTCACACAGTTACTATGAAGGCTCTTCATAGATAAAATACCATGTATTAAAAATCTATACAAGGATTTTTGGTAACCTGCGAAATCTAAATGGTTTACTTAACCACACACTAACCATGAACCATTCACATATTGTCTCTGTTTTCCCCATTCTCATATCCTGATTCATTAGAACACCCCCGAGGTCCCTCATGCATCAAAAAAAATTTCATTAACCCAAAAGAATATATTAAAACAACTATATAAAATTATAAAAAACATCATTAATATCATATCTTACAATCTCTTCACCTTATAGCGGCTCGTCCTCATGATTCTCTTCACTCGAACGTTATAGAGTTTCCAAATAAAACAGATTGGGATTGTGTGCCCACATATCTGATTTTTTCTCCCAATTATCTTCCTAAAGCTACCCATGAAACCATAAAACTCAAACTATGATATAATTCATGCCTCAAAATATATTATAACTATGTTCTATAATTCAAATTGGATGATCCTCAATGGATGCATCTTCATCAATCTCAACATCATAAACATTAATAAAATGATATGGATCAGGGTGATACTTTTAGAGTTGTGAAACATGAAAATAATTTTCATCCTGCAATAACATTAGGGAGGGGAAAATATGTAATCCACTAATCTAATACACTTTATATTTTCAAATGGCCCCACATACCTGGGTTCCATGGATCCTTATTTCTTAATTTGATGGTGACCCAAACCTATAGAAACTTGTAGTAACACTCTATAACCCACCATAAAAAGAATATGTCTACAATGACAATATTCATATGATTTCATCGTAATCTAATATGTTTACATGCATTTCTAAATAAATTAAAACATTTTTTATGTATCTAGTAAGACTCTCAGTCATAACAGATTAGACTACCCAACAGCAAATCAACATGACAGAGATATACATGGTCTTTTATAGAGTTCCCCAAAAGTCACCATCTGAATCATTGATTGAAACTCTTATTGTATGAAAACTTAATGCGTGGCATGTGATTTTACCATGAACCAATTTAATCCAAAACACAATCTCACACCATATCTTCTAATACCATGATTGTACACTATGATTCCTTTTCCATCAATGGGTTATAAGATGTAATAAAAAACACCTTGGCACTATGTGGCTTCTGTAATATCTACCCGGAAACATGATGTGAACTGAGAGTCATGATTCAAAACTATTGTTCTTGGAAAAAAATTAAACCAAAATATTTATTTAACGTAAAACTCAACCAAATAATCAACTATGTGAGTTTACCATATCGATAAAAAATGAGCCACATTATTTATTTGATCCACAACTACCAAAATTGCCTCATTTTTTATGGAATCCTCATAGGTCCAACTAAGATTTAAATAATTTTGTTATTATACTTCCACTTTGAAATTTATAATGACTATAAAAACCCAATTGGACGTTGGTGCTCAGCCATCAACTGTTGATAGGTAAGGAATCACACCACGAAATTGGAAAACTCTTTCATTATCCCTGGCCACCAGTATTACTGATGAAATTAATGATACAATTCAGTCAAACTAGTATGTAGTTCAAACAATGATTCATGGAAATCACACATAAAATCTTCTCAAATAAAAATCATCAACATAATATTACCACAATCATAAACAATTACATTAGCGCCAAAAACACAACTAGAAGGTGACTTCCCACTTTTAAGACATTACTTCATAGCCAAACAATCTGAATCCACCAGATGACTCTCCTTGACATTGCTAAAAATCCTGGAGTCAAATTCTATAAACAGATGGATCATAATCTTGTGTCTATCCATTAATTACAGGTTCATCTCAAGAAAACAAGGCAATCATTCTCTATTCAATTTTGATTCTGGAATGTACTATTTCTGAGTAATCCATCTCAGACCATATACAACACTATTGCATTTCCTTGGCATATAAACAATCTTAAAATCAAAGAATTTTAGGTAATAAACCTACCTATAGAATCAACTATTCAAATACCACAAAAAAATATGATCTTAAGGATTTTATAATCATAAACAACGTGAACCATTATCAAAACATGAAATACATCAATCACATTAAGGAATAAAGAAAAATAGATAACTCAAGATCATAAGTAGGTTAATTTCCTTTATGTAGTCTCAATTATCTATTCACATATTTCACAACCAAGTCATCCTACATTAACAAAACCACATTTCTAACATGAGACAAATAATATAAATTATTGTTCCTCTTACCATGTTCGGGTAAAATCTACATTTGTGTGGTAGTTAACCACTTATGTAACTCTTTAAAACCATTTGTACATACCTATGACCACTCAAAAATAACTTCCATTTTGGTTAATCCTAATATTGGTGCTTCTAAATGAGGAAAATACTTAATGAACCTTTTGTAATAATAATCGACGCCTAGAAAACTCTGAACATCAACAAATAAATTGGCTGCTCTAAAGGCACCATAATCGACACCTTCTCGAGATCCACTGAAAAAACTAACTTGAAAAATTTTTGTCCCAAGAAATACACTTTATCAGTCATGATTTGATATAATGATATCTTCTCATTAAGCCTATTCTATCGCAGTGTACTCATGACATTTTCAAGATGTTTTTCATGGCCGTAAATAGATAATGAGTTCAACAATATGTCATCATAAAAGAAAACAACGAACTGGTCTAGATATGAGTGAAATATTTAGTTCATTAAATCCAATAACACAACTGGGATGTTGGTCAGTCCTAAAAAAATCATCACTCAATCATAAAACATGTACCTTATATTGAAGGCTCTCACTGGTACTTCATAAGGTCTCACCATAAACGGATATTGTCCCAATATCAAATCAATTGTAGAGAACACTGATGCACCCGTAAGTTGGTCAAAAAGATCATCAATTTGGGATGTGTCTATTATTTATTCACAATCATCTAATTCATCTTTCAATAGTTAACACATAACCTCAATGATCAATATTCCCTCTCTGTATATAATATGGTAGATCTACATGGTGACATTCTAGGATAGAAAACCAATTTATCCCAAAATCATCTATTTGATCATTATGATCTTGGAGTTCCTTTGGTTTAATTCGATTGGGTGGAATGGAACCCAGTTGTGCCCCTGGAAGAAACTCTTTCTTGAACTCCACATCCCTCTTGGGTGTCAGTCCCTAGAAGTCTCCAAGAAGAACATCCTCAAATTGATCCACCACAGGGGGAAATCATACGGTTATATTCTACCATTATTAATAATAACGAATTCTACTAGGGATGTGAGTTCCCCAAACTACTGGAAAACTATCCATGTATGGATTAAACGAACATCCCACTCACCATAAAGGATATACGATTCTCCATCAATATTGTTGAATGTTACTTGATGTTGTTAATAGTTGATATTGGCTTGATACAACACCAACCATTCCGTACCCAATATCAGGTAAAAACAAGATATCTTAAGGATAAATAGGTTCCATTGAAAACAATTAGCTCCAACCTCTGAGGAAAAACTTTTTCACAATCCGATATCCACATATCACACCCCCAATAGAGAATCAATCGACAAAACCAAACACACTTGTTCCATAAATAGTTCTAAAATAACCATGAAATTATTACAGATAAAATACTTTGAGGAACATATATCAAAAAAAGAACTACTGAGCATGAAATCTACAAGAATTGTACCACAAATAGTGGACGGTCCAGCCTCACCACCTCCAGATGTAGACTAAAAAACATGATGCTGACATGTCCCATATACCTAAGATTTGGATTGAGTTCCCATCACCACACTCCCTTGATAGAGTAGATGATCTCTTTATGGGGTACCATGTCCACCAATCCTACTGGTAAAACCCAGGGAGCTCCAACATTCCACATGTTGCGGGTAAATAGACACCTTGCCTTCACTCTGTGTAGGTATCTATCTTCTATCATTTTAAATATCATTGGTTACTACAGATCCTTAGAACGTGTCTCCATCAACCACATTCTCAGCACTCAATATGGGGGATGTGACACTGACTTCACACCTGTCTTACCCTTCCACATTTATTGCATATAACTCAATCACTAAATCAAGGAACTGGTTCTTTTTTCTAGTTGTGTTGTCCTCCACTACCCTGGTTGAAATTCTAGAATCAATACTTCCTAATATCAGAAGACACATCGTTAGTTCACCCCACTAGAACCACATGTCTGCTTTCAGATACCACATTGAGGTTCCCATCAAAATTGATGTCATTATCCATCATATTAAAACACAGCATCAACAGAAATATATTTTACCTCGATTTTATCTCATAGCATATTTCATCCTGAAATCACTTTAACATAGATTAATCATCTCTCAATAATGAGTAAAAAACATTTAATGTATGTGAACAAAAATTCATACTCCATCACTGATATTATCCCATGAGTTAGTCTCATAAATTTAATAGTATTGTCCTACTTCAAGGATTCTAGATAGTAATGTTACAAAAACATGTTATTCCCTCTACTTTTTCCGTATGAACTATAATGTTACACCAATTCTTATCATGGACCCACAAAATAGATTTTTATAACATTACGCATTTCTAATAATGAGTATATAGATGATCAATAATTTTCTAGATATACACTCTCAATAACATGCCTGCTGGTGGCCCTCCCTCCCAAGTAATGGTCATAGGGTGCTACAACAGAAACTCCCTGGTCGTCCCTATCATGCTCAGTGAAACTCTCCATGGGTCTCATTACATCATATGTATAATACCTGATACGTTATAATAGAAATTATCTTCCTTATTATCTTCAACCACTGGTTCCCCTTCATCTACTATTGATGGAGCATTCCCAACAATGTCCACCTACCGATAGACCTGTACGCATCTTCATGGTGGAATTCCCCTACAATGCCAATCACAAGCTTTAAAAAAACCATAATTCTTTTATAAAAGAAAAAGGATGTCTTCTCCCAAGCCACATACAATCAATTTCACATACAACACTCAAATACGTTTTATTATTCCCAACTCTCTATCGTTTTCCATCTCTACCAAGGACTATGGGTAACATAGGATAACTAACTCACAAAGTATCAATCCTACCAATATATACCATATCTAAACTATTCCCATATCACAACTTACTTAAATTAAATTTTAATTATCTTAACATACTTTATCAATCAAATTCCTGTAATTATTTTTTAATATTTTCTTCCCTTTTACCCATTTGTATATTTTTTTAGACACAAATTTCATTAATTTTAGGAAAATAAAATTAATTATACCATATATTTCCCACACAACCATCCCATGAGTGTGTTTACTATGATGCATGTCACAAATACACGTAGGTTCCCTGAAAAATGCAAGAGTGTAAAATCTCATTCTATTTAGACCACAAGAAAAATATCATAAAACTTACACATCACACAACAAGTGTATCATACAATTGTGAAATTTCATCAAATGTAACAACACACAACATGAAAAACAATTCCCACCTTGTGTGTCATGGTTTTTCCCTCATAACTGGGTTAGATACTCTCAAGCATTATCTCACTACTATGAACCATCACCTTTATAACCTCCTATCTAGCATTGCTAAATAAAAATTTAAAGAAACAACCTGGGTATGATAACACATTATAGCATCCCCATCATAGAATCTCCTAAATAGTGCACATGGCCATGTCACCCAATGCCCTCTAGGACACCTCCCCATGTTCCAAATCATTATAACTAACAACATGGGTCAGAATTAGTCATGTGGAGATACTATATACTCCATCCTATGTAAGGCGTAGAATATGAAAAGAATAAATATCATAAACAAGTTCTATAGAAAAAAGAACATGCATAACTATCTTCCCCCAAAATTGGGTACAAAAAACTATCAAAGGTAAACATGGAATGCCAGGATAAATTGCATTAATGTGTACAAACCCAAAAATAATTAGAAAAAATGGAATCCATAAAATAGACATGAATCCAATTTTGGAACCTCATCCATTAATGTCCCATGCCAAATACAACTCCATAGAATATGGCTTTTCCCTTATCATGGCCTACAAGCATGAATAATTCTTGGGTACCCTAAAAAGGTATGACCAGGGTTTCGGTACAACTACATAGGCCACCACCAATGGTGTCTAATAAAATATCAGGGAAATAGATATTTTATGAAATTATGAAATAGATTACATGTAATAAATGACAATTCTACATCCACTAGTTAAAAAATCTCTATATTAACCCTTCCAACCATTGGTACCAGATTTATCATTAGTAACTGATCTAGTACGTAATTATTTATACATTTATATTTAATCGAAGAAAATTCATTTACCAAGAAATTGATTAATATATTCGACATGACATAAAAGGTATTAAGTCAATTCCCTAACTTTTTATGGATAATCATGTCAAAAATCATGGATCACACATACTGTGGAGGCATAGTCCAATTAGTTCCAACAAATGAAGCCACTGGGAGGGTATAGAATTAGTCTGAATCCCCAACCCATGAATCTCTTGGTGGGGTTAGAGAATTAGTCTAAACATACCCATGGATGGAGCCTCAGTCCTTTATCCCATAACAAAGGCATGTGCACATGACTATATGTATATATATATATATATTAATATTCATTAGACATACCAAATAAATACTATGAACACCCAATAAAATTAATGATCATAACAACAAAGGATAAACATAAGAATTAATATTATGCCATAACCCATTAGCACCTTACGATTTTTCACATTAACATTTAACCCAATTACAATTTAATATTTATAAAATAAATAACTAAATACACCTATTACTTTAGATCAAACAATTTAACAAATTCAGCCATTTTCCACTTATTTACATTCTTATCAATTTCACGGAAAAAACATAATTCACATTGCACATTCCCACTAATCTCATTCATCCCATTTTACATGCCACGCCTATCATCCCCTAGGTCCGAGAATATCAACACACCATAGGGGTGGGTGTAAATATGACAAAACATCTTTCATGCATCACATGGGGACCATGAAGGCTCCAATTAATCATTTAAACACCAATTATAACACACCCCATAGAAGGAGTCAAAACCAAAAAACGAATTGGAAATAAAAAAACTAATCATACACAAATTTAAAAACCCATGGGTTATAACTTATAGACAACATATCTTGATTACATTGTCAACCACCCCCTCAATCAAAGCCCAAGATCATGATTCATTGACCTAATTGATGATTCATCCTATATATCACATGAAAAGAGGTGTTTTAGATTATTTAATGGAAGTGAGGGAAGGAGGCACACCCTAAACTAAAAAAAGAATCAAGAGATGGATTAGAAATACCCTGAGAATATCAATGATACACATGCACAGGTCTGGATTCGCATCTGATGGATGAGATGGCTTTATTTTCATCCTTGGATTATATGGGATATTGCATCATTGGTTGGAAACCCCATTCGTATTGGTAAATACTGCGATGATCCGAAGATTGGTCATTTTTGTGAGGGTGTTGGTGGAAGTGGACATGGCGTCAATGCTTGTTGAGGAGGTGGTATTGTCAACCATGGATGATCGGTTTAACTTGAAAATTCAATATGATAGGTGCCTGAAGTTTGGCATCTCCTGCCACTTATTTGGACACATGGATTTTGAATATCATCGAAAAAAGGTTTGTGGCATCTGCAAACTAAAGGGCCATTCTGATGATCTTTGTAGGATGGGTAGGTCTAATTATTAAGGTGCTGGGGCGAGTCTTCCTACTTCTATGTAGGTATCTGATGGGGATCATCCTCCCAATACAACACATGAATAGGCAAAGGTATCAGTTACTCTTGTTGAGAAAATCTCAATACAAGAGGCTAGTTTGTGATCTTGTTAATTAGTCTTCTCAGGGTGCCATGCATGATCCGCAGGTGGCAACTACTATACCAATTTTAGATGGGGATGCTGCTCTGATGGTAGGGAAAGGAAATATGGTGGTCTCTCAGTTAGTTCTGGTGGATGATCCTCAGGATCCTGCTCAGGGTAATGGTGCTAGGTTGTCTAAGGCTTCCCTGCAGGTGCAGATGCATGGTCTGAATGTTACTCCTATTCATGTTTTACAGACCAATGTGTCGGAGTAGACTGCATGTACTGATCTGCATGTTAAAGCAGTCTAGGAGGCAGATCTGGTTGATTCTGAATCTACATTACAGGATCCAGTGTTGGATGATATTGAACCAGTTACATCATCTGCATTTTTCCCTCAAAAAAATGTGGTTGTGGAGTTTGGTGAGGTATTTGGATAGAAAAAGGGATTAGATATTCCTATTGAATCTATTTTTCATGGAAGGGTGTAGGATCTAGATTAGAGGGATTCGGTTCCCACATCCATTGATAAAGATAGAAGTCGTGATAAAAATAATGAGACCTTCTCTATGGTCCCCTTATCTACGGTTGCAAGGAAACCTATGGTGTTGATTTCTCAAAATTCAATTGGTTCATTGAATAAATTCAATCCTTTGCATGGTGTTTTTTGGTTTGATGATAATTATGACACCGAATGTGATGAGAACCTCAACTGGAAGGATCAGTTCCTACTACTTCTTTAGGTGAGGGGAAACAGAATAAGAATGAGAAGCAGGTTAAGACAGTTCATATGCAATGGGATTGAAGGCCAATTACTAGGTATAAATCCTCTCTCTTATGAAGATTATATATTGGAATTTCTAGGGGATTTATAATTCTCCCACAGTCGTAACCCTTAGGAATTTTATTGTGACCGAAAAACTGATCCTCATTGGAATTTCTCATCCATGTATGTATTTCGGTAAATGGAAATCCTTCAGATGGTCAACCCTTGGATACACCTTGGTTTCTCATTATGCTGGTCAGAACTACTCATATTCTCTTTGGGTTTTGAAGCCTGATAGTGTCTCCTTGACATCCTCTTTTTATGATCAGAATTCGATTACTCTCTCAATTGAGATAAGTTGTTATGGTATGTCCTTTAGTTTTTTTATGATTTGAATCATAATACTAGGAGACGTGCTTTGTGGTCATATTTGGATAACACTACTCTTGGAATAGGAAAAAATTTAGGTCATTATTGGTGACTTTAATTCAGTTCATCAGCCGGAGGACAAGACATGCAATAGTTTTAACAGGTCGTCTTCTAGTGAATTCTCTGCCTGTATTGATGTTTGAAATCTGGCTGAGCTTCCATTCCAGGAGGCTGATTTTAAATGGAGATGATACACACTGAATGGGTTACAGGTCAACAAGATTTATAGGTGTTTTTTCACTATGGATGAGGGATCTCAAGATTTGTCCTTGTATGTTATAACTCTTCCAAGTGAGAATTCTGATCATAATCCTCTTTTAATGGATCTGAGATTTCATAGTTTGAGATCCTCACCATTTCCCTTTAGGTTCAATAACACCTAGTTATCTATCCATGGTTGTAGTAAGGTGGTCAATGAAGCTTGGGAAACTCGTTTTATTGGAAATCTTATCCATATTATTGTTATGAAGTTAATGTCTGTAAAGGTAAATCTCAAATAGTGGAGTAGAAAATATTTCTCATGTCTGGATCATGATATTCAAAGTGCTGAGGACAATCTCATGCATTTTCAAACACTTAATGAGGGCCAAAAGTGATATCTAGGGAAGTTTTTCACTCTCTTTCTAAATTTAATGAGCTCTTGGAATTAAAGGAGAGTCTTTATAGGAATCAAAATAATGTTAGTTGGCGGAAATATGGGGATAGGAATATAAAATTTTACATCGCATGCATTGGTAAATGAAAGTTAAACGTGGTATGAATGCCCTTATGGTTGATGGAGTTATTTTCAACTCTAAAGCTGATATTTACGATGCTGCTTGTACCAACATTGAATGTTTGTATACTAAAACCAGGCATGATAATACCCACAGCTTGTTCAGGAATATTTCTCCTTTGGTGGAGGCTTTCTAGAATGAGATGCTCACTAGTATTTCTTCAGAGGAGGAAATCAGTAAGGTGGTGTATTCTATGAATTCAGATAGTGTGGTGGGGCCCAATGGATTCTCCAACAGATTTTTATGGCCTATTGGGATATCATACATACAGATTTTTTGAATGTGGTTAAAGATTTATTTTTTCATTCTTATTCCCCACTTGGTGCCAATGTAAGCATTATTTTTATAATTCCAAAGAAGGAGAATGCTCTTGATATTTGGGATTTCCTACCTGTGGCCTTCGGGAATAATGTTCCAAGGTTATCACCAAGGTCCATGCGAACAGATTGGGAAGTATTACTTAAGAGTTTATATCCACAAATCAATTTGGCATTTTTCCTGGAAGGAACATTCAAAACTATTTTTACATGGCATTAGAATGTGTCAATGTTATGAGGAAAAAGGTGATGTATGGGAATATTGCTCTGAAAGTTGACATCTCGAAGGCCTTTGATATGATCAAATGGAGTTTCATTTATTTGGTCTTATGAATGAATGGTTTTTATATTGGGTTCTTTATGTTGATTTTCTGCATTCTCATGAGTTTTATGCATTCTGTTCTTGTTAATGGATCCCCTCTAGGTTTCCTTAAATTCTATAGGGGGTGAGACAAGGAGATCCCTTATCTAGTTGTATTTCTTCTATTGCATAGGACTACATGAGAACATATCATTTTGATATTGGGTATGCTTATTTGTATCTCCAAATCACTTTTGGTACATGCCTTTTTGCTCCTTCACATATTTTTTAAGCATGTGATGTTATACTATTTGGTAAGGCTTACAAGGCCACCATTCATTTAATTAAGGCTTCTTTTGAACATTATGATTTTTTTTCTGGTCAAGTTATCATCTGGGAGAAATCCCATGTGTTTTTTGTAGAAGGTGTTTTTATTTCAAAGCAGAACAGAGTTGCTCGCATGCTTGGGGTGAGCAGAGGGTCTCTACTATTCAACTATCTTGGGGTTCCCCTTTTCTAGGGTGTTGTGAAAAGATGTCATCTGGAATCTATCTACCTCATGGTTATCAATCAAATGGCGACCTGGAAAGGTAAATCTATGTATCATGCAGGGCGGGTCTTTCCAGTTAATTCTGTGATCACCTCCATGTGTGTCTATGTTTTTTCCTTATACAGAGAACAATATCTCCTCTTAAGGATTTTCAAAGCCTTATATGGAATTTTATCTGGATTCGTTCAATTCATGAAATGAATCTTGTTACTTTTTCATGGAGTGATTGCATCTGGTCTGTTGACATGGGTGGTATGGGGATAAGTGATCTTAATTATTTTAATGAATCACTCATAAAAATGTTTACTTGGTCACTCCTGACCTCAACTGATTTCTCTTTGGAGTTTTTTTGTAATAGATTTGGATCCAAGTAGATTAAAGGTTACTCTATTTATGTCCCCTCATTGATGTGGCCCTCAATTAAGAATGGTTTCATAGTCCCTCACAATTCTCAAAATTGGTGGTTTCTCGAAACTCCTCATTGAACTACTGGAAGACTACTTGGTTATCACGTGCAATTGTTGAGGAGTTGTTGGTTCCTTAATTTTTTAAAGAAATTTCTATTTCTGAATTTAATAATAATAGCAAGGCTCCGGGGCTGCTTTCTGATTCTTTGAATTTTTAGGTGGATTTTTATCACTAGTCTGCGATGGATACATTGATCTGGTTACCCAGTCTTACTTGAAATTTAAGCACTAAGCAGGAATATAGATACTTATGTTCTGAGCCTTTGATGGATTATTCTTGGCTACTCATGTTTCATTCTTCTTTTATTCCACCGGTGCATTATATTTTTATATGGAGGATTTGGAAGTGTAGACTTCCTTTGAAGTGCATGAAACAGAGAGATGGATTTTCTCTTGCACTTTTTTGCTTTCGTTGACTTTCTACGGATGTGACTATTGATAATCTTTTTATATACTATCACTATTCATCTATTTTATTGAATTATTTGCAGGATATTTTTTGATGTCACCAGAATCTAGAGAGTTTTGTATGATTGATGGACTGTATTTGTTGAGCTAATTGCAGCTCTCTGGTGAAACCACTGCTCCTTTCTGTAGTCTCATCACTGGTTTCATTCATCTGGAGGGCTCGAAATTCTCTTATCATTGAGAACAGGAATACACCGATTTCTATTGGCATTTAGGAGCCTCATATTGGAGTTCATTCTTCTACACGGGCTCAAATTGGAGTTATGCAGAATGATATTTCAGATCTGGATATTTTGCGAAGTTTGGGTGTTTCTAGAAAGTGTAAGAATTTGATTATGATGAATTATATTTGGTGGATCCCTCCGATCTCTCTTTGCCTTAATGTTAAGGTTGATGGCACGACTTCAGGAGCACCGGGACCTTTGCGACATGGTTGAGTTTATCATACCTTCAGGGGTTTTGTTAAAAGATGTTTCGATCAATTTTTAGGGAATGAAATGAAAACTCAAGAAGAGTTATGGGATATGATCAAGGCTATCTAGTATTCTTCTTTTCATGGTTGGATGAAATTAGTGATGGAAGGAAATTTCACTTTGGGAGTTGATATTCTTAGAACTCATTCGAGGAATGATCCTTTGAGGATGTTATCTGCCTGGGATGACTATCTAATGCTTATGGAACTAATTTGTTTGGCTGTCACTCATGTCTATAGAGAGGAAAATAAAGTTTTTGATGCATTATCCAAGAGTTCCATTGAGGAGGTTTTCTCGTAATGGTCCTTTGTTACACAAAAATTATGATCTGGTTTGGTTGACTTTGGTACGCTTGGTGATGTGTACAAACGTCTCTGTTGATCCCTTATGACTCCTATTTTGATGACTTTAATTTTTTATTAATAAACTTTTCTAGTAGTAAGATAGCCTTTTCATGAGTCTTCTGATTAAATATATAAATATTTAATGTAAATAATATTTTCAAAACCTATAAATATGGATATACAAATTATATTATTAACATGTTTATATATCTATATTTTTTATTTCTTTTAAATGTTTCATTTTACTAGTGTCAAATTAAGTACAAATAATGAATAATATTTTTCAACATTATAAAATTTCTGATAATGTGTTAAACATTAGGAACACATTTTTTTCCACATATTCAAACTAGTTTTATCAACACATTTAGTAAGGGATGATAAAATTACCAATTTTGTCCGCATCTATTATTATCACTTATAATCTATAACACTAAATTTTATCAAATATGTAGTAGAGTATTTATATAAAAACTTTAATATATAATTTATCAATATATATTCCAAATTTCCATTATCGTATTATTATTTACCATCATTATAATTTTCATGAGTTTTCCTACTACTATCTTATAAATATTTCAAGGTCTGGTTCATCTACATCATTAATATATAGAATTCAACAATGGTTGTTGAATGTGTGGGAACTATTCAAGTGGTTTACATGAATGAAATATAAATTATTTTGTTTTTATTGTGTTTAGGATAATTTTATGTCATGTTTTTCCTCTTCGTATAGAAATTTAATGAAGGCTATTAAGGCCTTCAATGTGACATCCATCCCCAAAACATTGTCTTAAGAGTACGCGTAAATGCCACTAACCTTAGGTGAATCCCCCAAACACAAATGACTAACAATAAATTTCAATGGACTAATAAAATATGAGGGGATTACTTTTTTCTTTTGAAAAAATTAATGTGATAATATAAAAGAATGACCACATGTAAACCACATCATGTAAAAATGAAATAAACCATAAAAGAACAAAAAATTCCTGTAAGAATTTTATAACTATAATAGTGGAAAAATTAAAAATATTAACGAATAAGACTCCAATACATGATAATTTAAGAAGCTAGGAGATTCCACAAAAGTCTAAGACAATGACACTCTATAACCCTAACTCAGCTAAATATAATCACATCCTCAAGGAATGACACTATAGAAGTAAGAAACATTCACCATCAATGCATATTAGTAGATAACATGCGATAACACAATAATGTTCCAAATCCAGAGGTGATCATATCACACATCAGATAAACCACACTGAATTTCCAACACACAACAATAGGTCCAGAACAGATTAACACATTTCATATAAAAATAGTGGTTGATAATGTCTTAATAATTTGATTGATGAAAAAAGTAAAATGAAAAAAAAAATTACCAACATCAATATTTTCACTATTTCACTTCTATGTTGCATAATGAATCCATTTCCCACACTCACTCAATGATTTAGGAAGATTGAAAATCCGTATATCAAATATTGGTAATCCATCTATCCCAAAGTGCCCAGTAGGTTATATAACCCATGTTCCATTCATGGTTTCCACTAATAACCATGTATATTTCAGTAGGAACATGTATAATTCAATATGAAAAAATTGAATATTTATACCAATAACATTATTATATAATACATTTTCATGAAAACCAAACCATAACATTTCACAAAATCATTGAAATACAGGCTATATCTCAAAACATTTTAAAATAGTCATCCCAAATAATTAACAAAATGCCTCTAAAACACAACCCATTAAACAAAAAAATATTATTTTATCATATTTCCATGAAAACGAATAATTTAAAACTAGTTAATGATTTGTTTTTCCTATTGAAAATAAAAAAAAGTGTTTAGAAATTCAATCCTCACAATTCCAGAAAAAGTGTTGTGAGAGAAGTCGTATACCTCATGTTTCTTTGTCATGAATGATCTATAAAGATTCAACGAATCAAAGACATTAAATAAAATCCTTTTTAAAAAAATAGTAATATATCATCAGCACAATTCCATACCCATAAATCTATGTGTTACACACCAATATATGGTACTTTTCAAGATAAACCAATGAGATCAAATACAAGAAGGAGGAATGAGAATCTTATATTTTGTTTCCAAAATCAAACGCCTAATGATTACTTGGAATATGATTCAGGTATATTATGATATATATATAAATAACATATGGATTCCAAGGTAGTTAAGAGTATGTATAAAACAAAACATGGGTTGACTTTCCACCAAAATCTAGACAAAATATGTTGGACCTAGAATTATTCATGATGTGAAACGAGAATTAAATTCATGAAATCTTATAGAGGTCACATACCTTGATAAACATTTCAATTAATATTGAATTGAAAAAAAATTCCATCCATGTTATGAGTTGGTTACATGTCATTAATTGTTTTATCATTCATTTCAATGAACACCATTTAGGATTTGAAAGTGTAAGCCATTTAATTTATGAAACTACCTCACATTTTGAATCATCTCATGACATATACATATGTTTATTTACATCATGAAACCACCATAAATGTTCTAAATACTTTATCTAGAATTTTTTGGAACCAGTTTCTTGGTCCTTCTCCTCTTTATAACTCCAAAAATAATTTATCTAATTATCCTAATGAATATAAACTAAAATAATTCATAAAGAGATGGAATAACTCAAACCAGGGGTGCTACATTCTCCCAAAAATTGGCACTTTCATCTTTAGAAATGTATATATATCAAAATTTTCTTTTCTAATATCATAAAATCACCCATGAAAAACTATTTCCTTCAACACATTTACTCTTTATCATAAATAAGAAATAATAAAAATACTAGAAAAGAAATGGATCTCCCTCATAATGTCTTTCTTGTCTATCTATACCATGAACAAATTATTGGATAAAATTATCATTTTCATCAAGAATAACATTATAATAACAGATAACATAACTATTATATTTTTTATAAATGTTTCATTCATAAACATTAAAAATATTTTTAAAAAACCAATCTTGATGGTATGGATAACTGATACATAATACTTCCATTTTGTTCAACCTCATAAAATAGTATAAACTATCATGGTTCTAAATTTCATTCATTCCCCAAGAATTGATGACCATGTTTCTGTGACATGTTCAATAATATTTTGTAACTAATATCAATATATAATGTTCAAGGATGATTTTTCTGAATATTATTTCATTAATTTCTAGTCACATCCATATTCTTCTAGAACATCTTTATTTTCATTATATTCTCATGAATAAAAATAAAATTAAATCTCTTCTATATCCACAAAACATTGTTGATATTGAGATAAAAAGATATATAAACATTAAATTGATCCTTTTGTATTATATGATGATACCTGATATTATAGAATAATTCTGCCAAATGCACGTAGTATTCCAGTTAGCCACCATAGTCTTTGACAAGGGACCTGATTAAGAATTCTAATGTATGAATTTTATATTCAGATATCCCAAATTTCAATGTATGATATGTCATTATTATGGATTACTGGATCCAGTGAACCAATTATATTGACCACCAAAATTTAGATTTGAATATTGGATCTCTATAAGAGATAATTAGAACTATAACTCCATAAAACCCGATGACATATTTGATGTAAAACTTTGAGAAAATCCTATAACATTTTGGACTTTCTGATTAGTAGAAGGTGTTTAATCCTAGACATCATATCCACAATCACAAATATAGAATCATTTCTTCCAAGGTTTTATATTGACCTATGTCAAATTCTAATTAAATTTCTTACCACTTCATTTCTGGTATAGTAATAGAGTATAGAATACTATATTTTCATTGATGTTAAGCATTTACATACTGAAAAACAATAAATTTCCTCAAAAATATGAAATAAATCCTATGTTATTTTAACATTAGAAATTATTTTTCCTCAAATTGAATATTATTTGAATAATTTGACGAATAATTAATTTAAAATTATGATATGGTGAATTAATCTATTCCTTAATATAATTTAGTACTACAATTCTATTTTTTAAATACAACTTGGAGCTTGTATCCTCTTTTGAGTCATCATTAATGTACCAACCATTTAGTTTTTAACTAAGGGTAATATAGTTGAGATATGATGTCAGAACCTCTTTTAACATGTATATCATGTTAGAAAAAATATTATCTCAGAAGAACATTTAATTTTCATCATGTGAAAAAAAAATGCATGTCATTAATCCTATGCATCAACTAAATTTTTTCATAAGTATCTCCTACCACATAAATATATGATTTTCAACTCAACTCATAGGCCGTAGAATTACCATTATTCAGCATATAATAAAAGACCAAATAAAACATCTGGAGATACATATCCATCATCACTGCCTCAATATCAAGAATCACTAAGAAAATATATATTTAAAACTCTTATGAGTTATTTAAACTATGAATTTTTCATGAAAGATTTAATATATCCATGTATTTAAACCATGTAAAATTTATTATCATTCCAAGTAATGTATATAATATTTTTTATCATGTACTAGAAATATCACTTAACCATTTTCCACAATAGGATATCCCTAGATTGGAACAAAACTGTGAATAGATTATGATGTATTAAAATATACCACATGTCTCTTACACTTCTCATTAAATAATAGTATGGGTAAAAAATATATTTGAGTTATATGGTCCTAAAAATATTTATAATAATCATATAAAAATGTGAATTGAACACTATTCATATTAATAGTATTAATTGTAATAAGTATCCTTTATAAATCTCATACAATTTTATAGTAATAGCCTTCTAATACAAAAAAAAGTAACACCTCAAAAAATCATCTGTGTTTGGCATGATATTATTGCGTTAATTTTTCTAGTTCTGTATATATTCCTTATTTGGAAATGACATTCAGAAGGAAATATAATTTTTTATTTCTAGAAGTCTGACATAGAAAATCATTATCATAAAAAATGATTCCATAATGTATTTTTTACCATTTACATGTTACCCGCATGTTATTTCCTTTGTTGAGATTAAACTAGAATATAATTAATACATACAGAACGAAAGAAATCAAGGAAACATTGGATTATAAATTTAATAATGTTCATAAACAGTGATGGTGCATTTTTCAAAGAAAATATAATGGAGAAATATTTATAATATAGACAATGAATATTAAATGTTATCATTTCGGTATCATATTTTCTGACTCTAACATAATGATATCATAAATATAGATCAATCTAATAGAACAAATCGTCTCCCATTAATAAATTAAACTAATAAATTTTCGAAGGGAAAAGATAAAACTTTTTGTCCTTAAATTGAATTAATAAATGATAAACACCACATAAATTCAGGAAACTATATTATTTAATTATGAATAATGATAGTGTATCCTGAAGTTATGTAATTGGACTTATTAATTCATCACATTCTTTCTTGATTCGATTAACATTTAACAATCACAACTCTGCCCGGGCAATTCTAAAATATACTTAGAAAAATGACTTATTCCAAGGACCAGATTGATATAAAATTTGATCTTACATTTGTGTGGTAACCAAAAGAGATGTTTTATAAAATCAACTTTTTATGAACACAATATAGTTGGGTAATTCTTATTTTCTATTACATTATTATTTAGGAATGTAATTTCTACTATCCAGCCAGAGATTGTTTTTTATACTATCACTAATGATCTTGTTCTTCTATATTTAATATTCCAATACCTCAATCTATATGGATAGAACCTTCTAGGGATGATAAGGTCACTTTTTTTAAATTAAGTCGATATTGGATTTAAATATCACCCACTAGTCTATTTAAAATATTAAATAAAAAACATCCATCATAATGAAAATGAACTCCCATAGAAACATCAATTAATTAATATTTATATAACATGATGGGAATTTAAATAATCTAAACACTCTAAATAAATGGGATGTCTTGATTAAAATGATTTTAGACATAATTTTCATATATATTCTTATTTTATTATCCATAGAATAATAAAAGAAATAATGAAATAAAATATTATCATACATGACACGCATAAATTTTCAGTTTAGAAGAATCGTACCTCACACCATAGGGGGACCAATTTTTTTCCTCTATATATTCATGTCTATTACATGATACAACCAATAAATTGTCATATAATTTTTATTTCTTTCTTTATGAGGGGTTGAATGGAAAACCGATGTGTTGTTGGATGTTATATAGTTCACCTGTATCTATGGATGAAAACATTTCGGATGGAACAATTTGGCTATAGAATAAGATACCTAAGGTTGAGTCGATCCTATTCCACCTGTAGATGTCTAATTTCTATGAAAACATATCTTGATATGACATTTTTTACAACTTTGGTGTAAATTTCTTAGTGGTGTATTGGATTTATTTTTTTAATGTATAAGCTCTCCACATTGGAAAGAGGATTGTATTATTTAAAATAATGATGTAAGGTTAACTGATATAGAAATGTATGTCTAAGGCGAACCACCACAATTGAATTTTTTTCCCATCATACCATTATGTCCATAACAATAATTCCATCAATACCTATTGAATAAAATATACTACATCCAGTTGGATTCTAAGAAGGATCATTTTATTCATTGATTGACCTATTAACCATATTATTATAATATATGATCTATAGGAAGAAAACATGTATTGATTATAAAATCACAAACTTGACTCAAAATTATGTTCATATCAGTATTCTATAGTAGCTAATTATGTAGAAACATTTTCCATGTTTATTAACATGATGCATTCCTTGTCATATATCAATTTTCATGGTTAAAGATAACGATTTATATTATCCATTATATCATGAATGGGTGGTGATAGAATTTTTTGTGGAACAAATCATTAATTTCATTCCACATAATTCCTAGGAATCCATTAAAATGGTAAAATTATACCCACCATATGAAATCATGACCTTCTAACATATAATCCACTAACATCACTTCCGGATCTATTAGTTTGCCAAGGAAATCAAAATTTGTTGTCCTCTGAATGACCCACTATTCCTCTTTCTTATGTTTTGGTTCACATAAAATACAGTTTTATTCTTATTCTAGAACGATAATAAATTTTCTACTCCCATGATTCATAATATTGATTCCCTCAAGCAATTTCATGAAAATATTACACAATGTTTTTTACATGTTGTTGGTTCACCAATGTCCACTTTTTCCAGAGCTTGTTCCTACTTATTTTGATGGAGTATACCCATTTATATTTTTTTATACAAAATAAAAGACCATTTATTATTCAATATCAAGGAATTATCTTCATGAAAATTCAAAATTAGTATAATAAACCATAACTATAGGTATCATCTCAAAAACCAATATTTTTACTTTTTAATTCACTTTTCAAAATCAATCTATCAGAAAATAAAGAGTGAATTCCTAGTGGATGTCTCTTTACTAATGCAGGATATACTATCCTAATTAGATAATTCCATCACAATGATATGGAAATATTAATTTAATAGACATATAACAATTTATTGCTCCGTCTAGCTAAGTGACTTGAATATTTCCATAATAATATTAACAATGAATTTTTATTCGATAAATTTTGAGTTCTCAAATTCATATATCCTTACTACCAATGAAGCTCAATGTCTATAAAATCAACATTTGATACCAACAGTAACATCCCACCCCAACACTAGTGGATGTCTCTTTACTAATGCAGGATATACTATCCTAATTAGATAATTCCATCACAATGATATGGAAATATTAATTTAATAGACATATAACAATTTATTGCTCCGTCTCGCTAAGTGACTTGAATATTTCCATAATAATATTAACAATGAATTTTTATTCGATAAATTTTGAGTTCTCAAATTCATATATCCTTACTAACAATGAAGCTCAATGTCTATAAAATCAACATTTGATACCAACTGTAACATCCCACCCCAACACTATATCATAATATGAGGCATAGTTTTTACTATTCATAGGTGAAATCCACATGGCCGCAAAGGATGTAAATAAATGGAAAATGAAGAGTAAAACCATTGTGGATCATATTTCATTATGAAAAAATAACTTCTTAATGAAAAATAATGAAAAAAACAGAAGAACATGAGGTGGGAGAAAAAGGCCACACAAGATAATAAAATACCCATAATATTTATATCCATGTAACAATGTAAATATATTAAAATAAAAAAGAAGAAAACTCTTTGGAATGCTGACGTGGGCCTCCTAGTTTCCCCACAACAATCGAAGACCCAGACACTTGTTGGATCAATATAATTCTAATTATAGTATCTAAATGATAATGTAGATGATCAGTATACAATATGGGGTGAGATGAATTGTATACATTAAAAATTCTCTAGGAACATTTAAAGTTGTTTTGAAACCTTTCTATTGTTTAACAAGGTTAAAAAAAGATTACTTAACAAAACCTCTAGTTATACAAACATGCATGCTTTTGGAAATTTGATTCCGGGAATGTGATTCCGAAAATTTGGTTCCGGAAATGAAACTATACAAAAATTACAATGATAAAGAATCTACATTAATGTGTATAGAATCTTACAAAAATAGAGTGTACATGTATAAGGAATTATAAGATAGTTATACATTCCTCAATAAACAAAATGCAGCTGAAAACATGAAACAAAATAAGTTTCATTTACTAAATCATTTAATCCAAATAGTAGGGTATACAACAACCATGGGTAAAGGTCCCTTGATTTATACTTTCAAGAATGTCTTTCTTACCCACTATAGGGTAAGCCCTCGATACAAAGATCAAAATCTGTCTTGTAATCCCAACAATCCCTCAACTTCAAGGTAGTCGGCACCTCTATCTTCTTCAGCAAGGATGTCCTTGAGCATTAAGGTAGTCAGCACCTATGTCTTCCAATCCACGAATTCATTCGAATGTACTCAACGACATTTGGAGTCACAAAAAGAAATTATAAACAAGATGTTGTGTACGTACTAAGCATGGAAAGTATTTATCTCTATAAATCACTTCAGAAACATGTAATCTATATATTTATATACTTGTTTTTATCTCATTCAAAAGAGATACTATTTATTGGAACATCTGGAACCTGAACTTATTAAATTCATTTTTCAGAGTGTAAGGAAAAATATTTCAGAGTGTAACAAAAAATACATTCGGTATCTATAATATAAGGATATTCAGATTCTATTTTCCAAATTATTTTGAACCTAAATTTTATAGAATTCCAGAGTCTAAATTTAAAGAAATTTCATTATCTGAAAACACAAGAATTTAGAACCTGAACATACAATGTTTAGAGTCAGAATGTATATGAATTCAGATTCTGAACTCATAAAATTTCGGATTCAGAATTCAGAGAACTCGGAGTCAGAACTCATAAGATTTAGGAGTCTTAACTTATTGGAATATGGAGTCAGAATATATAAGTTTTCGGAATCTGAATTCAGTGGAATTCAGAGTCAGAATATAAAATAGTTGGGAGTGTGAATTCAGTGGAATTCGGAGTCTGAACATATAAGAGTTCAGAGTCTGAATACATAGTACTCGGAATCTGAATTTGGATGCTGAAAATAGAATTCTCTATATCTAAGTATTATATGATTCTGAGGTATTAAATATGTAACTTAATTATACACTTAAATAAAATAATGAACAATGAAAAACATGATAAGGATAAATTTGGTTGGAGAAGGAAAATTTTCCATATCTGAGTAAATCCTAGGGTAAATGAGATTTTCCTTATGATAAGATGTTTGTGATTTTCAAAACAATAAGGAATGGAAAAGTCATAAGGAAATATTATTAACTCAACAATCTCCCCCATAAATTAAGTAATGGAAAATTCATATGGAAACCTTATTGACTCAACGATATTCCCCTTTTTGGTATGCAGAAACATCTTTATGGAAAATAATATATGGACTTTAGAAAATATTTTTCTAAACTCTGTGAGTAAAACTTATCCCCCTGAACGCATAGAAAATTATGAATACAACTAACTCCCCCTTAGGAATTGGAACACTATGGATCGTGTTCTAGATTTCCATATTGGGATTTGGAATTTTATTTCAAACTGAAATATTCTTGGATAAATACTCCCCCTTAGATGAAATCCCCCTTACATAGGGACATCAGTTCTTTTCTTAGTATTCTTTTTCCTTTATCCCCCTTTGTGATTTTCCAAAAGGAAAACAGGGAATGAAAAAAAATTATATTACCATAAAAATTAGCACAACACATCCAAAAGACAAGTAACAAAATATTTCATTATGATAGGAAAAATTTATACAAGGAAGGGAAATACATCGTAATATTGGATTAGAACAAATTTATCCTTCATTTTCCTTGGGAATCAGCTTCTTAACAATTGTTTTCAGCTATTTGAGCTCTTTATGATCTTATCTTGATCACTAAAAAATATGATCCTGATACTCTAATTTGTTTTATAATGCTGTGATCATTTCATCATGTTCCATAAAAATTTCATCATGAGCATGCATGGCTTCTTCATGGATTACAGGTTTCTCTTATATCTTACTCCCAATATCTATTTATTTCGTCTAGAATTGAGCAACTAAATATAGTTTCCCATTCAAATCCTTCACCTCCTGAATCCACGAATTTTTTTTCAATGTGATAATCCCCTCAATGATACATGTGATATCTTTTATATTACTGTCTTTAGTGTAAACTTCATCCATGACACATTCATGAAATTCATCAAGAATCTAAATATTTTCTATGGTTTTCCTTGACCAACTGTTCATCTTCTTGCAGGATCTCTTGTGGGATTCATAGTTTATGAAAAAAGATTTTAAATCATCCTCCAACTTCACACACTTATCCATCACTAGGGATAATGAATTCGATTTCTTGATTTAGTTTGTGTTGAAGCATCTGGAATCTAGAGTCTATGCTTGGAAAAATCAGCATGGTTCCAACAAGTTTCATCTATGAATGAAAAACAAAATAATGTCTAAGGAATGATGATTCTAAATCTGAAACTTTCCTTGGTGTGGTTTCTTTTGGTAGCTCAGAATGATTACTCTTTGAAGGTATACTAGCTTTATTCTTCTTCAAAACAACATTTCTAGGTGTATCAACAACCACCTGTTTTCTCATATTAGTCTTCGGAATGGATTCCTCATCCATAGATTCATGTTCACTGTCAGACAGTTGAAGTATTTTATCTTCAACTATCTATTCATTCTAATCTCATTCCTCAACATTCTATGGGTGTATGAAATCATGATTTGAAATATCTTCTTCAAACAACATACTCACTTCCTCTTAAACCTTGTCATATTCTCCTTTCTCATCTATCCTTTGTGTAGCAAGATTTGATGATTCTGCATCATATGTTTTGATTGAGAGTTTCTCACATGGTGTTTCCTACTCATGAAACAGCTATACATTCATAATTAGATATTTGGTATTACCAATTCCTTCTTATTACTCTTCTTCATCTTCTTATACTACTTATTTTTCTTTGACCTTTTCTGGAGTCACATAATTCTTTCTCAGAGTCTCAGGTAATGCATCTACTAAGAATGATTCTAGTACCAAAATTTTCTCAGAGGATTTTAAAACATCCTTTAGAAGTGATTGAACAATTTTAGTTTCATGTACCATCTTTTTCTGTTGATTTTATTTTCCTTGATTTTCAAGGTCATCAGTCATCTTCTCCTTTAATGATTTTTCTTCCCAAGGATCCAAACCAAAACTAAGATCCCTTGATTTTTATTCATCTTGTCTTCCCTCCACTTAGCTACTACCTCATATGGATAAGCATATTTCTTCATTTTATTTGGAGGTGTGGATTGGGTTTCCTTAGGCTCTAGAGTTTTTTCCTTTTCTTCCACTACATTCACATTTCTCTTACTTTCACCATTCATTGAGGTCTCATCATCCTATTTTTTCTTCAATAAAGCTCCAATTTATTCCTCAGGTAAATCATAAACGTCTTCAGATGACATAGAAAATCCAACATTCATTCTGCCTAGAGTATCATTACTAACCAGCATAACTTTTCAATTCCATGGCATTGAACTGCATGTAATTTTGAAAGACTTCAATCACCGAACAATCAGCTTTGAAAGAATGGATGGGTACATAAGGATCTGGAGATATCAGACTACTATTCTTTATATTCTTGATCATAATCAGAATATGCATAACCAAATTAACCTTCTTCAGATTCATGACGAAATCCACAATATACATGTCACTTTTCTTCAATTCATCTTGGTCTCATTTTCTCATAATTATGAAACCTTGAACCCATAATTCAAGTATCCGATAATTTGTAGACAGATTAGAAATCTTCAGAGTCTTTACTTTAGAATGTCCAAGACAAACCATAGGCTTAAAATTACAGAATATTCATTGATTATCATGAAACTTATGAGGATAAATATCTGCTTCTTCTTCATACAGAACTCCAATATAATTTTTAGCGTTGTTCTATGAGAGAGCTTATGCCTTTCAATATCCATTGAAAGAGAACCTATCTTTTCTTTCTTCCTTAATAAAACATAATGACTCATTCAACTCATCAAGTAGATCTAGATATACTAAATCATGGGCTCCTAGAATCGATATGAAAACACCTTCCCATACCTTTAGTTTGATGTTCTTTGAAATAATGGAATAAAACCTGGTGATTAAGTTTGGCTGCACCAACTTTTTCGTATAAACCTACCCCTTCGAGATTGGCTTGACAATTGACATGTATTTCAGAGAAGATTGTTCGGTAGACATTCGGATTTGATCAACATCTGAAATTTTTGGAATGTGATTAAGTAGAATGAAATGTCTTTTAAATGCGAAATCATTGAAATTGATGTGGGAAAAAATTTTGGGGTTCAATTATATAGTCATTTGGGGTGATGGTTCAACTTCCAAACTCAATCCAATGGTTGAGAATGCTTGTGATCAGATCTGACAGTTTAGATGATAGCCATAAGGAAAACATGTTAGAATCCGATCTTTTTAGGTTTTTAAGAAAAACAATCTGATTTAAGAAAAAGATAATCCAAAAATTTAAAATAAAATAACATCATGTAAAATATGATTAAGAAAATTCAAGAAAGTAAACATACCCTTAAAATTTCTAGGAAGATTATTCTTAATGGGGAAAATTCTTCTTGAAAAACATTAGATTTTGAAAAAAATTTAAAAAAAATTTGAAAACCTGACTTAAAAAATTTATAAAATAATCATTTTGAAAACAATGAAAATCATCATTACGAAAATTTAGAAAATCATTATTACAAAAAATTATCATTATGAAAACTTTTAAGTACAATAAATCTTCATTCTGAATATTTTCTTTACAAAAATTATTATGTACAAAAATCTACATTCCCAAAATTTTCATTACGAAATATTTATGAATTTAAAAATTTGGAAAAGAATAAGACTGTAATTTTTTTAAAAAAAATAAAAATGTTGGCTATGATTTTTTTTAAAACTAAATAAAAAATGTACCCCCCCCCCTATGAAAAAGTGTTTATTACAGTAAGGAGAGTGATTTTGATAGGTAGTTAATAAGGAATATTACCTTATGGTTATCATTCATAACTTTTTTATAATGTATTCAAATCTATCAGAGGTTATAGATTTTGTGAAAATATCTTCAAGTTGTTCTTGTGTACTGATAAATTAAAAAATGATATCTCTTTTTTGTGTGTTGTCCCTAAGGATGTCAGGCCCAATATCATTGTGATGATAATTAGTGTGATGTGAAAGGTTTTTACATAAGGAAGTGTCACTAGTATTATCACAAAAAATTTGTGTTTTGATAAAACTCATACCATAATCTGTGACTGTGTGTTGCATCCCTTACACTTGAACTCAACAACATCAAACTACTACATATTCAGCTTCAGTAGTGGATAGTGTTACTGAGTGTTTCTTCTTACATGACCAAGAAAATAATGAATCTCCTATGAAATGACACATTCTGGATGTACCATTTCTATCCATTCTACATCCACCAATGTCAGCATCCGATAATCTTTTAAAAAAAATAATTTATAGAAGTATAAAAGAGTCCTTCATCCATAGTTACCTTTAAGTGGTGGAAAACACTTTTCACTGCCATTAAATGATATTCCTTAGGATTGGATTGATATATTGTGCAAAATATTATGGTGAAACATTTAGTCTGGATGACTAGTTGTTAAATAAATTATCCTTTCTATCATACCTCTATAATATGTTTGATTTACTAGTTTCCCTGCTTCATCAAGATCATGTGAATTTGAGGTATCAATAAGAGTACTTATACTCTTAGTTTTGTCATATCCATTATTTTTATGAAGATTTTTAGTATACATATATTGTGATATATATATTCCTTCGGTTTTTTGAGAAATTCAAAAATGAAAGAAAAATGTTAACTCACCCATCCTACTCATTTCAAACATAGATTTCATTAGATCCGCAAAGGAATAAGTTAAATATTGGTGATTTGAACCAAATATAATATCATCAACATAAATATGAAGAATCAAAACATTTTTCTTATATTTAATTATTAAATGGGTTGGATCTGGATATCCCTTAACGTAATTATTTTGAAGCAAAAATATAGTATGATTATCATACCTTGCTCGAGGGGCTTGGTTAAGTCCATACAATTCATTTGTATGTTCATAAACATGTTCATGATGTTTTAGATCTTCAAAACCAAGATTTTGATCAATAAAAACATCTTCTTGAACATAACCATTAGGGAAACCACATTTCACATCCATTTGAAAATGTTTGAAATTGATGAATGCTGCATATGAAAGTAGAATATAAATAGATTCATGTCTAACTACTAGAGAATAGGTTTCTTCATATTTTATTCCATCTTGTTGATTATACACTTAACAACCAATATAGTTTTATTTCTAACTATGATTCCATTTTCATTATAGTTATTTTTTAAAACCCATTTTACTACAATAACATACTTTTCCTTAGGTCTTTTAACCAAGTTCCATACATTATACTTTTCAAAATCATTTATCTCATCTTGCATATATTTTATCTAATCATCATCACCTAAAGCATCATCAGTGATTTTTGGTTCTAATTGGGAATGTAATGCTAGATGTTGAACTTCTTTTATTAAGTAACTTCTATTCCTTATAGTTTTATTAACATCAACAATCATATTATCACTGGGATGATTCTTTATAAACAACTTGTTTGGGTTTTGTAAACCAATTCATCAACATAGTGTGGAAATACATCTGTGTTAAATTCATTAGAAACATACTCTTGAATTTTTTCCTTATCGGAAAGATTTTCTGACAAAGGTTGATAATAGGATTCTGAAAACACATCCAATGTTGTAGGTTGAGGTTGTTTAAAAACAAAAGGGTCGATTTCATCCAATTTGACATGTACTGTTTCTTCAACAATAAAAGTATTTTTGTTGAAAACTCTATAAGCAAAAGAAGTTGTGGAGTAGCCTATGAAAATTCATTCATCTAATATTCGTGTGAATTTTTCTATATTATCATTAGAATTCAAAAATATTACCATACAACCAAAAACCGTGAAGTATGAAAGTCTTGGTTTTATACCATTCCATAACTCATAAAGCGTTTTATTATGGAAATTTCTAATCAAAACTCGATTTATAGTATAGAAAACAGTACTTAAAGCTTCATCCCAAAAAAATAATTTCTACAGAATACTCCCTCAACATGGTTCTTGTTATCTCTTGAATAATTCTATTTCCTCTTTCAATAACACCATTTTGGTGAGGGGTTATGGGTGCTGAGAAGTTATGAGTAATTCATTTTCTACTAAAATTTTTTTCAAAATCAGTATTTTGAAATTATCCTCCATGATCACTATGAATAGTTATCAAATGATGGTTTTTCTCATTTTTAACATGGTCTCTAAAACTTTTGAAATAAGAAAAATATTCAAATTTCATTACTAGAAAATAGACCCACGTAAATCTAGTGGAATCATCAACTTTGAAAAATACAAAATATTTTCCTTTGATGCTTCCCATTTGTGTAAGAACAAAAATATACATATGCACCAACTGTAATACATCAGTGGTTGAAGCTTTATAGACTGATTTAAAACATGATTCATCTTCCTTTCCAAATTGAAAAAGATCACAATCCTTTGAAGAATCAAATCTAAGCTCTAATATATCCATAACTAGGCTTTTCATAGAGTTTTTGCATAGGTTCCTATGGTTACAGTGTCCTTACATTCTATTCCACATCCATGAATGAGCTTTCATTGCAATAAGGAAAGGTAAGTCATTGATCTTAAGGAATTCTATGTTTAGTGTGTAAACATTCTCCTACCTACGGGCAGAAAGAATAAACTCTTCTTTGGAATTGTGTAATAAGCACTTGTCATTCCTAAAATTTACAAATTACCATTCATCACATAATTGAATTATGCTAGTGAGGTTGTTATTAAGACCTTTAATAAATAAAACATTTGAAATCAATGTTTTTCCAAGAAGAACAATGTTACCTATACCAATAATTTATCCCTTAGTATAATCTCCGAAAGATACTATCCCTCCTTTAGTATTTATAATATTTTCAAATTAGTTTTTGTTACCATAAATATGTCCAAAAAAATCCACGTTCCATGTACCATTTATTGATATTGGTATGTTATTTATTTTCATGAAAATAAGAATGTAAGACATTCGGAATCCATACCTTCTTGGATCCAAAAATTTCAGAATGCCAAATCTTTGTAACCACATCTTCTTTGAAAAATATTCTTTATGAAATCCTAAATAATGGGTTTTTTTAAAGAACAGCTTTTTTTTTCTACTGTTCACTACACTAACACTTGGTGAAGAATGAATCAGTTTTAGGAGAAAAATAATTGTTACTAAAAATTGGTTTTAAAATTGTATAACCAAAACTAGAATTATTCCTAAGAGGTCAGATTTGATAATACATTTTATCAAATTTTACTTATCAAAGGTAAATTTTGACAAACACTTACTTAAGGAAAATATTTCTGTCTTTATTATAATAACTAAGTTCTTGTCTTCCAAAACATTAGTTTTAGAACTAGAGTTAGTCTTGAAAACATTTTTCTTAGAAATTACATTTTCTAGATCCTTATAAAGTTTTTCCTTCTCAAAATTTAGTTGCTCAAGGTTTTTTTAAACACTTTCCAAATGAAGGATTTTCATATCAAGATATTTTGAAAGATCAGATTTTTCCTTAGTAAAAATATTATTTCTAGAATTGTCGTTATCAAGCATTTTCTTGAGTTTTGAATTCCCATTATCAAAAAGATTATAAAATCTAGAAACATCTTCATAGGTAGGTACTGTATTTTCTTAATCAGAAGACGTTTTATCATAAGGAGAGTTATTATATTTACGATCAATATAATTAGAATTAAAAGATGCATTAATCATAGATTCGCCATTGTATTCCTTATCCACTAATCAATGTTTTTCAAAAGGAAGTCTGGCTATTATATTATTATTCTTCTGTCCAGAAGATTCATCATCTGACGATTCTTCTAAAGAGTCACCACAACTAGCACTCCATATTTCATTAGCTTTCAAGACATTCTTTACTTTAGAATTGTAGTACTTCTTTCAGTTTCTCTTAGAATGATTTTCCTTTCTTTACTTTCTCTTAATCATAGGACAATCAAGTCTTATATTTCCAACTCTTTTGCATTCGTAACATGTGACTTTTGAATCATTCATATCCTTCCTTTATTTCTTTCTGTATTAGGTTTGAATGTTCTTCTATCCAAAAATCTTTTTCCTCCTTCAATAAATATTGGCAAACTCATTTTCTAAAGATTTTATTCCACTATATTCAGATTGAATAACAGTCTTCTTAGATTTATATCTTGTATCTCTCTCAGGAGTCTTGAGTTTCATATTATTTGATGTTGTTGTAAAACAAATAATTACATTATCATTCTTTTTAATAATATTATCTTCAACTTTCTTCATTATAGTCTCATGTTGAAGAAGATTTCTAGAAAGATCATCAAGAGAAAATTGATTAACCATTCTATTCTCATCAATAATTGTTCTATTTGATTCCCACTCATTGGGAATGATATCTATGATTTTATCCACAAGAGGATCATCATCTAATCCTTTATCTCCAATGGATTCTAAACTTTTCACGATAGTCATAAATCATTGTTTCACCTTACATATGGGTTCTCCATAAGGAAATAAGAAACAATGATATTCAGCTATGAGCATGTCTCTTTTAGTTTCAATAACATTTGAAGTTCTAAAGTGTGTAAATTCGTGTTTCTTCCAAGTACAATTTGGTGCTTCACATGATGAAAAATCTGGCTATATATATTTCTAGTCATAGGACAAAGAAACGTATTGCATACATTATAAATCAGTTGATATTCATGCTTTTCTTGATTGGTGAAGGTACTAGCTTCCTTTTCAGGGATTTTATATCCTCCACTAAGAAAAAAAAAATTATCCACTCCAATATTGATAATATATTTCTTCATGTGATCTTTACAATATTCATAATCATTCCCATCAAAAATAGGTGGTATAATTGGATACAGTTTGCCTATAGAACCAACAATGATTCATGCCATGTCAAACAAAATATCATTCCACACAAACTTGTCAGTAATAAATTTCTGTAGACCAGGAAAATATTACTCTGCAAGGAAAAAGAAGAACAATGAAAAACATGAGCATGGAAAACATATATGTGAATATAAGTGTTTCAGATATGTCATATGATGCCAATTGTAGGATCGATTTGATACTAATTGCAGTATCGAAATGATAATGTAGATGATCAATATACAAGAGGGGTTGAGTTGTATACTTTAAAAATTCTCTGGGAACTTTTAAAGTTGGTTTGAAACCTTTCTTTGACATGGTTAAACAAGGATAATTCATGAAACCTATTGTTCTAGAAACTTTCTTCATTCCAGAAATTTGATTCTGGCACTTTGATTCTGGAAATGTGGTTTTGAAAATGAAGATATAAAAAAGATTAAAATGATAATGATTCTACCTTTAATCATATAGAATTGTACTAATTCAGAGTGTACAAGTATATGGAAATATAAGATAGTTATACTTTCCTCAACAATAAAAATGCAGCCGAAAAATTGAAACAAAACAAGTAACAAGTAGTAAATCTTTTAACCCAAAGAGTAGAGTATCCAAAGACCTTGGATAAAAGTCCGTTGATTTATACTTTCATGAAATTCTGTCTTACCCACACTTGTGTAATCCCTTGATACGAATATCGGAGTTTTTCTTGCTATCTCTGGAAGAGCTCAACTTCATGGTAGTCAACACCTTTGTCTTCCTCAGCAAGGATGTCCTCGAGCATTATGGCAGTCATCACATTTGTATTCCAATCCCCAAAAGCCCTCGAATATACTCAGCAACATTCGGAGTCACATGAAGAAATTCTGAACAAGATGTTTAGTACGCACTACGCATGAAAAGTCTATCTCTAGAAATCACTTTAGCAGCATGTAATCTCTTGATTGATCAACTTATTTTGAGCTCGTTCAAATGAGCTCATATTTATAGGAAGATTCTATATAGTCAGCTCCCTCTTCCAATGTTCATATTTTCCCTTGCATTTCTGAGGAACCTATACATGGATCACTTGAACAATGGTTAATTATTAACTGAATGCACAAAATAATTTTATAACCAAGACATGAGTAACCAAAAATAGGATGCTTAACTAAATTCTTTTTTCGGGGTGTAAGGAAATATAGTTTGGAGTCTCACCAAAAATACATTTGGTATCTATAGTATATGGATTTTTGGAATCTGTTTTCCTATGAATTCAAAACCTGAAATTTATTGAATTCTAGATTATGAGATTCAAGGAAACTCAAAATATGAATTCACAAGAATTCAGAACCTGAACAAACTAAATTTATTTTTTATAGTGTAATGAAAAAAAAGTTTGGAGTCTATCCCAACATACATTTGGTACCTAAATTATAAGGATATTTGGATTCTGGTTTCCAAACAATTAGGAACCTTAATTTTATTGAATTATAGAGTCGGAATTTTAAGGAAATTTGTATTCTAAATTCATAAGAATTCGGAATCTGAACTTAAAAATTTCAGATTCTGTACTCATAAGAATTCAAAGTCTGAACTCATAAAAATTCTGAATCATAATTCAGAGAACTTGGGGTCAGAACACATTATATTTTGGAGACTGAATTTAATGGAATTTGGAGTATGAACTTATGATATTTTAGAGACTGAATTTTGTTGAATTCTGAGTCTGAAAATATAAGATTCCAGAGTCTCAATTAAATGTAATTTGGAGTCTGAACATATAAGTGTTCAGAGTCTGAATTCAGAGATCTTGAAATCTAAATTCAGATCTTGAAAACATAATTCTCTATATTTATGTATTATGTGATTCTGAGGTTTTAGATATGAAATTTAATTTTACACCTAGATAAAATAATTAATAATATAAATCATTATAAGGATAAATTTCCTAGGAGATGGAAAATTTTAATTATTAGAGTAATGAATAGGGTAAAATGTATTTTCCATAAGATAAGGTGTTTGTGATTTTCAAAACAACAATGAATTGAAAAGTCATAAGGAAATCGTATTGAGTCGACAAACTCCCCAAAACATGAAAGAATAGAAAATTCATAAGGAAAACTTATTTACTAAACAATATGTTTATCTAGCTCCACTAAACATAATACAAATATCAATTATTTACACTACAGATGTAGGAATCATGATATTTATCTATATATTTTGAATAAAAAACGAAAAACACACCAAAGTGGCCAAGAATTTGTGATAATAACTGTAATCACCCATGTATATATAGAATAATAAAGTTTCCAATATATTAATATTTATGAATAACAAAATAATTTTATGTTAAATAGAAATAATTTTCTGATAATGTACTCAACACGCAACAACTGGTTTCTTTGAAATCTTATATTGCACACAGCATTGAGTTATACTGAAAAATATTATTATAATATTGTTATTCTAAATGGTAGTTAATGCCCAGCCATTGTATTGGTGGGAATGGACATATATTACTAAAATATAATTATTAAATGTCTTTACATTTATCTAAAAAATATTATAGTATTAAATTAAGAATGAATCCTATTTTAAGCATGAAAAACTCCAATATTTTTAAAAAGGCCATTTTATCGCATTTTGATGTAGAACCCTTTTTAAATATATTTTTTGTCACATTTATATGTGATATTTTAAAAAAAGTATTCTTTTGAATAGGGACATAAAAAAATTTTGGATGAATTTTTGGTATTTTGTTGATAATGTTTATTTTTTAATGAATACTGATGAATAATGCATTTTAATTTAAAAAAAATTAATCTAATTTATTTATATAGTCAGATAATTAATTTAATTGATTTTAATGTATAATAGGATTATATTTTTATCATTTAACCCAATTATGGAAACATTAAGTAATTTCACATTTTAATTGACCATGAACACTTGCCAATATTTTGATGTTTATTACCTCTTAAAAACCCACTTTTTTGTTTTGAAAATGGGAATTAATTATAAATTAATTACCTCAAATTATGTGATATTAATTTGGGAAGTGGATTTTATATTTGGAATCACGAGATTTAAATTGCGTAAATTAGTACCTTTTATTTTTTGACATTATGAATAGTAACTCTAGTAATTATTTTATATACCATGGATAAAGCTTAAGACTGGTATATTAGGGTAAAAATAATATTATAATTATATAAAACCACCACAAATCATGTCCAAATATAGTTGGATGACATATTTCCAACCTTCTCCATCCTTGGGTCGATTGTTGGACCCATTGTATCCACATGGGAGTGACAATGACAAGTTATATTTATTAATTGAAAGTAAAGAAAAAAATAACATAAACATGTATCTACTAAAAAAATTATAATGGGGTTATATAATTGATATATTTGACAATAAATAGTCATTATAAATAAAAAATGGTTTCCTACATCGTGGTATTTTATTTATAATTTTTATACCTCAAATAAATAAATTTATTTTGGAAAAATTCATTATGTAGTGATTACCTTGATAATGAAAGATCTAAATAAATGAAATTATAAATATTACAAAGAATATATATTGAATCATTTTATTCCATCCATAAATTATAGGGATGATTATAACTTTTTATCTATAAATTACCAATGTGTTTTCGAAATAATGAAATTGTTATGGATTTTTAAAAAGTGATGATATGAATAGTATAAAAATTAAAATAAATTAGTATTTAAAACATATAATGTTTTATTAAATTATATAATAGTCCTAAAAATTAAATACGCTGAAAAATGACTTATATAATGTTAAAAATGTCATTAATAAACAACTTTATATTTGATTGGCATTTTATGGTTACTATATTAACCACATATTATGAATATACCAGAAGATATAGTAAGAGTCAAATTAGTTAACTAGTGGTTCAAGATAAAAGATATCATTAAATTTTTGACCTAGAATTGTCTAAAACATATTTTTTTGAGAGTTTTTAGACCCAAAATAATCTGATATTTCAAAAACATGTCTTTGGGATCATTTAAAATAGATATTAGTTTTTTAATAAATTAATATTTCAATGCCATCCAAAAGTTCCCCTCCTCCCTATTATAAAAGGGAATCACCTCTACCCAATTAATCACTCCTCTAACGTCTCTTTTCTCATCAAAACTCTACCAATATAATCTCCCATCATAACACTCTTCCTACTAGAATCCTTACCTTAGGAAGAAATAAATTCAAGGAAATCATTTGGCCAAAATCAAATGGAGTTACACATTTTAGAGGTTGCGACTTCTCTAAAGTTATCTTCCTTTATTATAATTATTACCACTATATTTTACTTTATTTTATATAATTAAATAAAAACACAAATATCTTCAATATAAAAGTATTTTGTTATGAGAAGGATTCAATCTACACTTACACACACCTCTATCTAATGGATACGAAGCATACTGTTTCTGTGTTTGGAGAACTACTGCCCCACGAAAGAATCATTGTTCAATGATCCCTTACAACCTCCCATGGTTGAAATTATGTTGGAACTCTATTTTGTTAAGATATATATTAAATTGATATTGTATATATGCTTTTGTTTTTTATTTAAATCATACTTTTAGGTTTTTTATAATGTGTAAATATTATAATTTAATTTGGGGAAGTGTGGACTACCTCCCCCTAAAAGTGATATGATTCGGTCATGAAATACATTGAATATAAGGACCCAGCCTTAAAACATTACATAATATTGAATTAAACAAATAATTCACAAAGAATATCTTTTCATGTTTAATGTTTTATATAATTAGGAAATAACTATTACATCTCAAATGATTACAATGTAGACACCTCAGCTCAGTTTCCATTTTTTTCGTAAAATAAAAACTATTGAAAAAAGAGTCATGTCTAGTTCCTTGTTTTAGAAAGCATGAATTTTCCTTGATCCAATCGTTGACCCAATTCATCATTATGTCCAGTGAAAAACATTTCAAAACGTGGGATGAGCATAAAAAGCCTAGTAAGGGTTATAAAATAATGAACAAAAACATTTGTTCATAAATTCCTAAAAAACATTAAATATATTACATACCTCATTAAATCATAGGATTTATGAATAAAACATAGCAATCATTAATCATAAAGGTAACTTATGGAATCTATAACATACTTACATTTTAGTTATCACAACTACATAGGGAGTTACATTGGAATACCTATCACAGTATATTCCCTAAATTTCGTTGGAGAAACATCCACTTTTACCTCTTTCACATTAGCCAATGCATTAGAGATCCATCACAGGCTCACCCACCCTAGGATTTTTATGGAACCACCCGTATACGTAAACAATTCCCAGGAACCATAACATGTTCTTAACACATAAAACAAACATAAAAGAAAGATAAAATTTCCACATTTCAATCACAATATATCATTTAAATATATTGACATAAAAAATCAATTTTCAAAACCATTTTTAATACCAAAAATACATAAAACAGTATATGGTAATTATTTCCTTTTAAAAATATTACTTCTTATTAAGGAAGACAATGATCAAATAATACTCGTGGTGGCAAAAAGGTTGTTGTCGCCACTTACATTAAAAAGAAACATTCTTTTCTTGTCGTTTAATAAAACTCCTCCTATTAAAATATTCTTTTTGAATGAAATTAAAAGTCCAAGGTGTTTATACAGTTTATAAAATAAAATAATGTATTAAAACAAAATATGCCGCAATGAAAGGAGATTGAGACAAAGACTCTTACCTCGTGTCTGACTAGACTCGATCACTCTTTAATCACATGAATATTAAAATAAAGTTAATTTCTATTTTCTTAATAAACTTTTTCAAGTTTATTATTCCATTTATATCACTTATTACCATGTTATAAACATTATTTAATCATTTTAGATAATAACATTCATTTTTTCGATATTTAGTACTTGAGTAAAAAATGAACTCCATATATTTACAAGTTTTCCATGTGGTAAATAGTCCATTATATCTAGAATGATATTCATTATCTAGATATTATATATATCATATATATCATATATATTTAGTATATATATATATATATATAACATCTCATATCATTTGGAGGTACGAAATGAAATGCCCCAATCATGGAGACGGTAAGCCGTACATACGCATGAATGCTACATTAATTTCTATTTATTATTATAATGGAATTAAAACATAATGATACATAGGTATATTATATTTCAAGTATAACATCATATATAATATCATTAACTCCATCCTTTATATGTCCCAGATTTGGCATTAATGAGTCATATCACTTTGAGGGGGCGGTAGTCCGCACTTCCTCTAGTAAAATTATCGCGTTTACACATAATGGAAGCCATAAAGGTATGATATAAAAGAAAAATACAAAATCATAAAGAAGAAATAAACATAATATATATTATATACAAATATAATGTCATCTTAATGGCCACCATGATAGGTGGTAGGAGATAATCGAACAATCATCGTCTCGTGAGGCGTTAGTTTTCCATCTACAGAAACAATATGTTCTTCTCCCATCAGATAGAGGTGTGTGTAAGTTTAGTTCGAATAATTTTCCTAACAACATCCTAGTATATTGAGGATTCTGTTTTTGTTTTAAAATAAGGTAATAAAACGAGTTTAGGGGTTGGAGACAAAAATAAATGAAAAGAAGTTAAGAGAAACAGTTACCTTTAATTTGTTTAACTTCCATTGGTTTGATCCAAAAGGACTTCTTGAAGTGCCTTATACCAAAGGTAAGGCTTCTAGGATAAGGAGAGGTATGTATTTAGATTAATTGGTTATAGTTTGGAATAGCCAAAAGGATTGAGAGGTGTGAGAAAATGTTTAGAAGTGAGTGTTTTTTGTAAGGGGGAGGATGAGCTCTTTAGGAATGTGTGATAATATGATTCTATTATATAATGATATTCAATTTATAAAGGACCAAAAGAAATTAAAGTATAATTTAAGATGACTCATGGTAGAAAAAAAATTATCCAATAAAAAATTGAGAGGTTTTGGATATTGTTTTAATATTTATAATCTTAATTATTTAAATCATTTATTAATGAGGTAAATACTGCATCATTATTTTGTCAGAAATAATTTTATTTATTTGATATCTAAATATTATAAAAAAATACAATGATGTAGCTAATTGTTTTTAACATTATATTGAATATTTATAGTATAAAATATAATTTAAATTACCCTTTTTAAGAAATAATTTACTAAAAGATATTTTTTGTCATTTTTGACATTACTTTAAGTTAATTAAACTAAATTGTCATTATCACTCCGAAGTGGCTCAATGGGGTCCCAAAATAGACCCAATGATTCCAATGGTCATAAATGACTCTACCAATATGGTTTGGACAAGTGTTAAGGAAATTTGAAATTATTATAATATTATTTTTACCTTGTATTACAATATTTACCTTTAACCGTAGTAAATAAAATTCAAAAGCTACTATTCACTAAACATTATTTTAATCATTTGAATCACATATTACTTAATAATAATAAAAATGTATGTTGTATTTTAAAAATTCAATTCAAAGAAGCGGTAAAATATGATTTATAAGATAATTTTAGTTTTTTAACTAGTACTAAGTGGTTTCACTATTCATAAAATATTTATGTTTTTCAGAAAAATCACAAAAATTCAGCGTAGTCTATATTTGATAATCCAAATTCAAAAATGATGTCTATTATTCAATATTAAAAACATAGAAGTGGCATTAATTAATTTAAAATTAATTCCTATTGTTAAAACAAATAGCGTGTTTCTATGAAATAATAACAATCAAAAGATTGACACTTGTTTATGTTCAATTTCGAAGTGAAATTAATTCCAATGACAAAAATTTGATTAAATGGTAAAAATATATTCTAATTAAACTTCAAAACCAATTAAATAGATAATATAACAATATAAATAAATTAATTTGAAACACATTTTTGAATAAAAATACAATATTTTTTTACTATTCATTAAAAAATGAACCTTAGCTGAAAAATTCCAAAAATTTACACATAGTAAATATTTAATTCCCCATTATAAATAATGATTATATTTGGTCAAATAGAATGTATTAAAGTGACCAAAACTAGATTTAAGGAAGGTTCGCCGTTAAAAGGTGGTAAATCGGACTTTTAATGTAAATTATTCTTAAAATTAGATTCATTCACATTTTAAGACACTAACTTCTTATTGGATAAAAGTAAAGACATTTAACAAACATGTATAATCATATTGTTGATACTTTTGTTCATTCCCGCCAATACAATGGCTAAGAGTTAACTACCATTATAAAAATAATATTATATTATTAGTGTGCAACGTAAGATTTCAAAGAATCGTGTCGTTGCGTATGGGGTATGCTATCAAACATGACAACCCCTTTAATGTAATATTAATATTTAAATCACAAATTTGAATAAATATGAAATATTTATTATTCTTTATTTACCTCAGATTTTACATCCTCCCCCAATTTATCACTTCTAGCATTTTCAGATTCCACCATTGTTTCTTTAACCATATATTTATTCCACATAAACTTTACCAAGTGAATTACATTATTCCGCAACACTTTCTATCTTCAGTCAAAAATATGGGCAAGTTATTCCTCATAAGAGATATTTTCTTCCAACTGAACTACCTATAGACTCAGAACATGAGATGAATCTAGAATATACATTCTCAACATCGAAACATGGAAAAAAATTTTGTACATGGGATAAGCTTGAAGGTAAATTCACTCTATATACAACTTATGCAATTTTTCCAGAATTTCCTAAGGTCCACTAAACATCAGACTCAGATTTCCTTTATTACCAAAATGTATCACACATTCTAATGGAGAAATATTGAGAATGACATGATCACTTACCTCAAAAGAATGATCCTTTATTCGGTTGTCTGCATAACTTTTATTCTTGTTCTAAGTTGTTCTCATGTGATTCAGAATCATCTTAACATTTTCTGCCATCTATTCTACCAATTCTTGTCCAATCACCTTTGTTTAACCTAATTCATCCCAAAAATACAGATTTCAACAACACTTTCCATATAATTCCTAAAATGGAGCCATCTGTATAATGGAAGGAAAACAATCATTATATGAAAATTCAACGAAAAAATATGTTGGTCCAATCTTCTTTGATAATCCATTGGGCAAGCACGTAACATATCCTCTAATGTATGATTTTTTCATTATGATTTCCCTTATTATCGAGGACAAAAACATGTAATACAATTTAATTCAATACCCAATTACATATAAAGGTCTTTCCAAAAGATAGAAGTAATCCTGGGATCATGATCAGATACAATATAGAGGGGAACTCCATGAAACATGAATATCTCTTTAACATACAACTGAGAAAGTTGATCTAGAGACAAAGTATATCGAATATGAAGTAAATGTGCATATTTAGTCAATCTATCAACAATAACCATGATTTCATTATTACGTCGACATTTATTTAGTAATCACACACTGAAAGTCTATAGATATATTTTTCAATTTCCATACTGGCACCGGTAATGGCTGAAGCATCCCTTTCGGTAACTACCGATCTACTTTAACCTTCTAACATTTCAATTAATTCAAAGTAAAATTAGAAATATCTATTTTAATTCCATCCCACCAGTAATAATCCTGAAGATATCTGTACATCTTAGTACATCCAGGATGAACTGAAAACGGGGAACTATGATCTTCACATAAAAACTCATTCTTTAACTATGAATCACAATGCACAAATAATAACATTCCAAATCTCAAAACATAATCATTATCAATGTTAAATTCTGGTAACATACCCTTCTAAACCAACTCTACCATTATCTGTAGCTCACATTCTTCCTTCTGTGCTTGCTTCATTCTATGTGATAGATATGATCTCACTAACAACTGATAAAAAAAGAAGAATTTTTTGCACCAACAACTTCTATGACAAATTTTATCAAATCAAAAACAAAAATATCATGTTCCAAATGTTACATGGTTAATTAAGAATTACTATTTTGACTCAAAGCATCAGCAACATTATTTGATTTTAATGGATGGTAATGGATTGTACAATCATAATTGTTGATTAATTTCAACCATCTCCTCTGTCTCATGTTTAATTCTTTTTGAGTTAATATATACTATGATCTTTTGTGATCAGTATATATTTGTAATTTTACTCAAAATAAATTATGTCTCCAAATTTTTAAATCACAAAAAACAGTATCTAATTCTAAGTCATGTGTAGGGTAATTTAACTCATGTGGTTTCAACTGACATGAAGCATAAGCAATTACCTGATCATTCTGCATTAGAACACAACCAAGTTCGTTCAACAAAAGAATCATTGCAGAAAAAAACTCCCTATTTCTGGATGGAAATTTCAAAACTCGTTAATTCACCATTATTCCTTTCAATTCTTGAAGACAATAATCACATTCTTTTTTTCAGATGAACATAACACCTTTTTCAGTAAACTTACTCATTGAATAAGATAACCGTGCAAAAGTTTCAACAATACTCCGATAATAACCTGTCAAACCATGAAAACTATACATCTCGATTATAATTGTGGGTCTTGGACATTTTCAACATGTTTTTTAGCAGGATCGATAGTTTTGCCATATTTTTTAAAAATTTCACCATGGAAAAAAAAATTTGCAACTAAAACTCACACGTGATGAATTTCCAAAATATTTTCATTTTTTATGGTTTTCAAGACAAAACATAAATGACTTTCATTTTCCTATTTTCATTTGGAATAATCCAATACATCATCAATGAACACAACCATGATATTATCCAAGAACACACAGAAACTTCTATTCATAAGATCCATGAATACATCAGGTGCAATGGCTAAACCAAAAGGCATAACTAAAAATTCACAATGGCCATATATAGTATGAAATGTGGTATTCAGAATGTTTTCATCCTTTACCTTCATGTGATGGTACCCTAACCTCATATCAATCTTCGATAATTACTGATCTCTAGGGAGATGATCAAAAAAATCATCACTATGAGGCAAAGGATACTTGTTCTTAACAGTGATGTTATTCAATGCTCTATAATCAATGAAAGGTCTCATTGAATCATATTTCTTTTTAATAAACAAGACATGAGTACTCCATAGTGATGTGCTAGGTCGAATGAATCCTTAATCTAATAACTCCTGCAATTGCTTTGTTAACTGTAAAAGTTCAATTTGAGCCATTCGATAAGGGGATTTTGAAATTGTCATAGCTTCAAGAACTAATTAAATAGTAAATTCCACTTCCCAATCAGGTATAATACCAGGAAACTCATCAAGAAAAACATCAAGGTACTCATTTACTACTGGAATAGCATTAAACTCAACACATAATTTTTTTCAACAATATGAGAAAGATAAAATTTATTTCCATTTTTTACTCATTTATCAGCTTCCTAATATGTTATCAAAATCAAGGGTTCATTCTAGTACACAAACAGAAAATCATTCTAAAAAGAAACTTCTTTATCTATGCAGTCAGTCTTAGAATGATGAATAGAAAGACAATCCATACCCAAAATATCATAATACTCTACAAGAGGCAAAACAATATGGTTTGAAGGTAGATTCTTTCCGAACACATTGACAATAAGTTTTTTATGTTGTCTTTTTGTATTAACATTCCTCTTGGTATTTTTACCATAAGTTCAATATTCATATCTTCGTACAGAAATCATAATTTACATAAAAACATATCATAAATTAAAGAGTGTGTAAACCCTGAATCAAACAACACATTGGAATAATCTGAACAAACAAACAGTGTACCAGATACTACAAAATTTGATGGCCCAACATCTTCTGAATTAGTTGCAAATGTTTTCACCACACCTTTCTTCTTGTAGTCAAGTTGCTTTCCAACAGTTGAGTTCTTTGTTGCACAATCATTTTCATAATGACCCATTTCAATGCCGTGAAAACATTTTTCTAACTGTAAATAATATTTTTTCATACCATTACCATGATCTTTTTCAGTTAAATTACAAGCCTTATGACTCATTTTACTACATCAGTATCACTTTCCAGAATACAAAAGTCATTCCACAACATGTTTTTTACCACAATTTTTCCAAAATGTAAACTTAATTTTCTTACCATTATATTTTATAAAGAATTCTTTTCTTTCACCTGCCACCTCGACCTCTTATTATGTTGTTTTCCAAAGAACACATAATCATCAAAAAACTCCATTTCCACCTTCTATACCCAATAAAGATGTTTTTCAAAACATTTGAACTCACAAGACTCTAAATCCCTGAGATAATTTTGCTTTAATCTAGTGTAAAAATGGTTGATTTTACTATCAATATCTCACGTGAAATATGGATCATATGTTTCCAGTGAAGTGCATTTTTCATCATAAGTAGCCACTGAGTCATCATCCTGCCTCAATTCCATGAATTGTTTTTCTTTTTATGATGAAAAACCTTTGGAAAATATTTCTCAAGAAACATTCCTTGGAATTCATCCCAATCGAGAGCATCAATCTCTTCACTATCCAAGATATTTTTTTACCATCGACCACCACCAATCAGCTTCACCTTCAAAACAATAAAGAACGAGACTATCCATATGATTTTCTGAACAACCCATGACATTGAAAATCATTTCCAATGCTTTAATCCACCCTTCAGCTCGCACCGGGTCAGATGATCCTCTGAAAGATGGGGGATGTTGTCTAATGAAATTCTCCAATACTAAAATGTTACTCTGCGGATGACCTGGATACTCTCCTACATCGATACCACTACTATTTATATCCTGGGTCAACTATTCCATCACTACAACAACCTGTTCCGTTCCGATTCTAAAAAACTTAGGTTTCTGATTTGGAAGGATTTCTTCCTCATGATGTCTTCCCAATATAGAAACTCTTTTTCTTCTGGGGAAAATAATTTTGAACACAAAAATATATTAGGCGAAGCAACATGGTAATCTGTAAATTCTATATTATTTCAATATTATCATAAATTACTTTATGGATATTAATTTAACAATTCCCTAACTCGTAAATATATCTAAACTGACCTTTGATACCAACGTTAAGGACCCGACTTTAAAATTACCGGATATTTATTTAAATGAATAATTCACATTGATGATCTTTTCAGGTTTACAGTTTTAAAGAATTATGACATAAATATTACATCTCAAAAGAAAACTATGTAGAAACATCTACTCAGTTTCCTATTTTTTCAAAAAATAACAAATGTTGAGAAAAAGTGTCATCTCTAGTCCTTGTTTTAGATATCATGTCTTCTTCATGATCCCATCCTGGACCGTATTCATCTTTATGTCCTGTGAATAACATTTCAAAACGTGGGATGAGCATAAAACACTCAGTAAGGGTTATAAAACAATGAATGAAACCATTAGTTCAAAAATAAGTATATATTATAACTCTTTTACGTACCTCATGAAATAATAATTATTATGAATAACACATAGAAATCATAAATCATAATAGAAACTTTTGTCATCCATAACATACTTACATTGAAGCTATCACAGCTACACATGGAGTTACATTTGAATACCCATCACAGTATATTCCCTAAATCACGTAAGAGAAACATCTATGTTTACCACTGTCATGATAAACAATGTATTGGATAGCTGTCTTGGGCTAACCCACCCTAGTTTTATCACGGAACCACCCATATACGTAACAAATTCCCAAGAACCTTAACATGTTCATAACACACAAAACAAACATAAAAGAAAGATAAAATTTCCACATGTCAATCACAATATATCATTTAAATATATTGACATAACAAATCAATTATCAAAAAAATTTGTAATACCAAAATACATAAAAGATTATGTGGTATTTATTTTCCTTTTAAAAATATTATAGCTTGTTTTGAATGCCAAAGATCAAATAATACTCACGGTGGAGGAAATTTCATTGTCACCGCTTATGTTAAAAAGAAACATTCTTTCTATTAATTTAGTAAATCCCCGAGTAGAAAAATATTCACATTTAATGAAATAAAAACCCAATGGTGTTTATACAACTTCTAAAACAAGATCGTGTATTAAAACAAAATATGCCTCAATGAAAGGAGATTGAGATAAATACCCTTTCCCCATGTCCGACAAGACTCGATCACTCTTTAATATCCTAAATAATATACTAAAGTTAATTTCAACCTTATTAAGAACCTTTTAAAAGTTTATTATTCATTTTATATCATTTATTACCATGTTATAAACATTATTCAATCATTTATGTTAACAATGTTTGTTCTGACGATATTTGGTACTTGTGTAAAAAATGAACAGCTAATATTTAAAAGTTGTCCATGGGGTCAATAGTCCATTATATCCATAATAATATTCACCATTTAGATATAAAATATATAAAATATATCATATATATCCTGTATATATATATATATATATTTATAACTTTTCATATCATTTGGAGGAAAACAATGAAATGCACTATTTACCCGTAATTGAAACCATAAAGGTATTATATAATAGAAAAATACATAAGCATAAAGAAAACATAAAAATAATATATATCCTATATAAATATAGAGTCTTCTTAATTTCTACCATGATAGGTGGTTTTGGATAATTGAACAATCATCGTCTCATGAGGCATTAGTTTTCCATTCACAGAAACAGTATGTTCATCTCCAATTAGATGGAGGTGTGTTTTAGTGTAGTTCAAATCCTTATCATAACAACATCCTAGTATATTGAGGATATTGGTGTTTTTATAAAATAATATAATAAAAAGAGGTTAGGGGTTGGAGAAGAAAATTAAAAGAAAATAAGTTAAGAGAAATCGTTACCTTTAATTTTGGTAACTTCCTTTGGTTTGAACCAAAAGGATTTCTTGATGTGACTTCTACCTAAGGTAAGGCATGTATGAGGAGGATAGGGATGTAGGGAGATTAATTGAGCAGATTTTGGATGAGATAAAAGGCTTTATAGGTGTGAGGAATTGGTTATATGTGAAGGCTTTTTATAAGGGGGATGAGGGGCTCCTTAGGAAAGTGTTCTAATATTATTTTATTATATAATTACATTCAGTTTCTAATTAAAGGAAAAGATAAGATGACTCATGGTCAAAATAAAGTTATCCAATAATAATTGGATATGTTTTGTATATTATTTTAATATTTATAATCTTATTTATTTAAATCCATTATTAATGACGTAAGTACTGAATCATTATTGTGTCATATTGAATTAAATTTATTTGATGTCTAAACATTAGAAAACTAATAACATGATTTAATAAATACATATTTCCTTCCAGTGAATATTTTTAATCTAAATGATAATTTATATAACCCTTTTTAAAAATTAATTTATTAATAGATATTTATTTCTGTAATTTTTTTCTTTACATTAAGTTAATTAATTAAAAGTGTCATTATAACTCCCAAGTGGATTAATGGGGTCCCAAAATCGTCCCATATATTTCCATGGTCGTAAATGACTCAACAAATATGTTTTGGACAAAAGTTAAGGTAATTTAAAATTATTATAATATTCTTTTTACTTTGATTTACCCTATTTACATTTAACCGCGGTAAATAATAGTCAAAAGATTCTATTCAACAAAAATTATTTTCATCTTATTGACCCAAATTTTGCTTACTAATAACAACCATTTATGTCATATTTTCGAAATTCAATTCACATAAGTGGTAAAATTTCATTTAAATGAAAACGTCAGTTTTTTAACTAGTACTAAGTGGTTTCAGTATTCATCAAAAATTGATGTTTTCCAGAAAAATCACAAAAATTCAGCCTAAACTATATTTGATATTACGAATTCAAAAATGATTTATTTTTTGCAAAATTAAAAACACATAGGTGAAATTAATTGATTTATAATTAATTCTCGTTGTTAAAACAAGTATCGTGTTTCTAAGAAATAATAACTTTCAAAAGATTGTCACTTGTTTATGTCCAATTTCAAAGTGAAATTCATTCCAATTACCAACATTGTATTATATTGTAAAAATATATTCTAATTAAACATTAAAACCAATTAAAAATATAATCTATCCTTACAAATAAATTATATTAAAACAATGAATTGAATTAAAATACTATATTTTTCACTATTCATTAAAAAGTGAACATTATCATAAAAATTGAAAAAATTTACACATAGTTAATTTTGATGTCCCCATTATAAAAAAGTATTTTATTCAGTCAAATCGATTGTATTAAAGTGATCAAAACAATATTTAAAGAGGGTTTTCCATTAAAAGGCGGTAAATTAGTCTTTTAATGTAAATTATGCTTAAAATTAAATTCATTCCCATTTTAAGCATCTAAATTTTTATTGGATAAATATAAATACATTTTAAAAACATGTATAATCATATTGCAGTTAGTTTTTTTCATTATCGCAAATAAAATATCTAGGTGTTAATTACCATTTAATTTAATAATATTATATTAATAGTGTGAAATTTAAGATTTCAAAGATACTCATTGTTGCATATCTGGCATGCTATCGAACAAGGAATCCCCATTAAAGTAAAATTAATATTTAATTAAAAAATTATAATAAATATGAAATATGTCTTATTCATTATTTACTTTGGATGTTACATGGAATGTATAAAGGATGTATTTAATGAACTTATGTAACATATATAAAATATGATATTATATTTTAATTATAATATCCCTATGTATCATTTAGTTTTAATTCTAGTAAATATTAAAAAGAAATGAAAGTAGCATTCATGCATACATACAACTAACAATATCTATGAACAATGCATTTCATTTATTTTATCCAAATTTTACTATTGTAATTAAATATATAAAACATATATATGATATTTAAATCATCAATTCTATTTTAAAGATAAGGTAATTTTTACCACATAGACAATTTTTTTATTATAACAAGATCATTTTCAACTCTCAAGTACCCGATATAGAAAAAATGGCTGATATTAAGAACAATAATTAGGTAATTTTCATAATTTTGTAATAAGTGATTTAAAAATAATAATAAACAAGAAAATTGAACTCAAGAAAGAATAAATTAACTTATTATTATTATTTATGAAGAACAAAGAACACATGTGATGAATCATAGTCAAGGATCGGTATTTAGTCTCAATCTCCTTTCATTGAGGCATATTTTATTGTTGTGCACATCCATTATCCTATAATGTGTATATAAAACCCTTTTGACATTTTATATCATGAATTACTATATTCACATTATATTTAATGTTTATTTAATTATATTCCATAATGATTTTTATTCATGTTTTAATCAAGTGGTAAGGGAAATCATCTCAATATCCTTTCACTGAGGCATATTTTTCTATTATACAGCACCTTTTTTATATGGTGTATAATAAAACCCATTGAAATTTGATTCCATTAAAAGGGAATCTTCTTTCTACGAAACATTTTATTGAATGAAAAAAAGAATGTTTTTAACATATTTGGAGACAACTATCTCTTTGCATCCATAATTGTTATTTGATATCTGGATTCCTCTATAAGACATAATGTTTTTTAAAGGAAATTAAATCAATTATTCCATTTATGGATGTTTTCATATTTAGAATGGTTTTTCAAAATGTATTGATTATTTCAATATCTCGAAATTATTTCATGTGATTGCAATGGAAAAATTATTAGTGAAATATTGATATTTGAAATATATTAAGTGTTATTGTTATATAATGATACATAGACAATTTCAGGAATGTTACGTGATAAACCAACAATTGGGGGTTTGGTGATAAACAAAATGATTGGTGGTTACCTATAAAACCAAGGATGGGTGGTTACGTTATAACCTCCAATTCATTGGGTATTTATGTTGGATGTATTGTTATTATATTTAGTGATATGTGTGGAAGATAAACATATGGTTACTCAATTTATGTATCATTATGTCCCAAGTCACTTTTATATTCTATATGATTCTTTCTATGGGATTTATGGAAATATTTTTGTTTCAAAAAGCACCTGAAATGAGAATATATTAAGTGATGTATATTTACTACTTCTTAAATGTGAAATGTATTACCTATGATAAACAATTCATTGTTTTAATGTTATTGAAAGACTAACATTATTCATTTTTTAGGTACCCCTTACAGTTATTTTTATGCTCATCACATGTTTTTAAATTACATTCATAGGACATATTGAAAAATAGTTCCAATGATGGGATCATGGAAAAGTTTTTATATTATAACAGAAAACAATGTCATGTTTCTTATTAAAGATTTTTTGTTTTATAAATAAAATATATAGTGAGTAAAAATTTGTACTTTTAATATTCACGATTTTATGTATAAGTTATGACCTAATTTTGTAAATCGCTAAACCTAAAAAGATCCTCAATGTGAATTAATGTCAAATTGTTATCTTATTTCAGGATTAAGTAATGATTAAGTATGAGGCCTTATTGTCGGTAACAGAGGTAAATTTATATATCATTAGAGGTTAGAGGGATATATAATAATAATTTACATGTTTTATATAACCATAATGGTTATCATATTAGAAATATTCATAGTTATTTTAGATTAATTGAATGAGTTTAATATAACATGATTAATTATATATTAGTGTTTCCTATCATATTAAGATATTATATGATGATTTTATAATATAATCAAACAGACCTCTTTGGTATTAGAGTAATTTCCTTGATCTACTACGAACCAAAGTACCAATAAATGTGAAGACAATTGTAATGGTTTTCTGAATTAACCACTGAATGAAAATGGTGATGCAATGAGAACTCTAGTGGTTATTCTTAACCAACTATCAGGAGTCATGATTGAACACTTGAAAATTGGTTATTTCTCTATGTCATCATATATGAATGAAACAAATCCCTATGGAAGTTCAAGTAATAATAAAAAAGTTATGTATATATAGAACCCTATATTTATAGGATGTGGAATGAAACACCTAGTAAAGTGATTCAAATGGACATGAAGATGTTATAGATGTGGTAATGAAGGTCATAATGCAATAACATTCCATGAAAAAAGTAGTCATTGAATTGAATCCATGAAAGGGAAATAAGTCCTTTATGAGGGATAAATTGAATGTCTTAAATGTGGTGGTCATAGCCATTACAAAAATAGATTTCCTATAAAGAAGGATCAGGAATGATAATAGACGGACCATACAAATATATGTTTACCAATAATAAATTCCATTCTAATTTAAGATGAGGAAATTCATAATAACATATGAAATATATGTGTTATTTCATAGATCATGTTTTGACATTATTGAAATGCTATGATATTATGCATGATTTAGTTTTTAGGAAATAATTATTATGGAATATGTTTGAACAATATGGTTAAGGGAGAATGTATAATTATGAACGATTATGATGAATACATTTTAGAATTCTGATAGTTATGTTTGATATCTGGGTGAGGAAATGTTTAAAAGTATTAATTACCTTTTGTTGATGGAATTAATTTTGAATAATTTTCTCTTGTATGTGTAACACTGAAGTTTGTTATGTAAAAATGATATTTGAGGAAGAATTGTATTTTATTTTCTGGATATATTTATAAAGAACCATTTAGGTTTATATGATCATTGAATTTGATGAAATTACATGTTATTGATTTTTTTGAATGCAAATGTGAGGTATGCGATAACATTTGAGGTTAAAATATGTTATGAATGTTTTGAAGAATTTATCTCATTTTTGGGAATGTTATAAAATTATTTAGTTCTTCAAAAAGGAAAATACTAAGACAATGTGAAAACCCATCGTGTCAGAAAAAGCTATGGGAATCGAACCCACAACCAATGTGCAACTGGGATTTAATAACTACCACTACCCTACATGAAGTCCCTAGTAAGTATTACTTTTTTATTATTAGTTAAGTGATTTTATGGATCAAGATTATTTTGATTATGTAACTAATGTTAAATAAAATTGATATCCTTATTATTGGAACATAATTTTGTGATTAAGTGATAAATGTTATTTTGGAAGAGATTCTATATTTTTTGAACACTATATGAATAAGAAAGATAGAATTCTATGGGATTTCATTTGAGGAGTAGCGATGAAATTTTATTTTGGAAGAATCTATGTTTTTATTCTGGAATTATAGTGATTCATTTTATTTAGGTAAATGATTAACCTATCATAGAAAATGTATATTAAGGTTAATTAATTTTCATTATGAGACATTTATAGTAGTCAATGTTATTTGGAGGTAAATGTAATGATTTATTGTGGAAGAATATGTGATCAATTATTAATGAGTTTTGGGTTTCAATCTTAGTTTATATTAGTTTGAAGATTTTTATGGACAATTTTGTATAGAATGGTATTTTTGGAATTTTTTCTATTGTTTATTTGTTTTTGGAGATTAATTGTAGTATTTCTTCTTATAAAGGGTTATACATTTTTGGATTATCTGATCTTCTACTAAGAATTTTGGTATTGGATAATTTATAATGATAGGGAAAATATGTAGTTCATATTTTTTGAACTATGTGATTCTCTAGAAGTTGATTCTAGTGATTTTGAAGAGACCAAGTCATCTTAAATACTCATTGTTTGGAGAAAGGATGTGTTTTTCATATAAATTTTGTAAAGGATGAAAGTCTACATGAAAATTATGTATTTTTTATATGATCTTAGTCAAGGTAGTTATAAAATTCTTTATCTCTATAAAGATGATATTTGAGAAAAAATGTTATAAAATTTCATTTATAAACAAAATTTTACCCAACAACAACTTTATGGTATTGCGGTGGTTAACGTTCTATGATCATGATCTCTATCACTCTCTATTGGTCAATGAGAGTTAGCCATTCATCCATATCAATATTTTCTTAAATGGAACCCTAGTATGTGTTATCATTGGTAACCTTTTTTACTTCTCATTGTTTTTTTAAAAGTTATTCTTTTATTGATCCTTTTTTTATGTGGGATTTTCAATGAGGTTTCTGAGCCCAATGTTAATATTTTGAGGACACAATTTCCCAAAGGGGGAAGGATATAACGAACCATGTATTTATAGAATAATAATTTTTCATATGTATTAATATTTATGAATAAGATAGTAATTTTATGTCAAAGATAAGCCTTTTTCCAATAACGTACTCAACATGAAAAAATGGGTTTCTTTGAAATCTAATGTTGCACACTACATTGAGTTATAACGAAAAATAATATAATATTATTATTATTCCAAATGGAAATTAATGCATATCCATTGTATTGGCATGAATGAACATAACTAACTACAATATTTTTATTAAATGTCTTTACATTTATCCAATAAATTATAGAGCCTTAAAATAAGAATTAATATAATTTTAAGTATGAAAACTCTTATAATTTTGAAAAGGTATTTTTACCACCTTTTAATGGAGATGCCTTTTTAAATCATGTTTTTCACACTTTTATATGTTCTATTTTAAAAAATTAAATTATTCATTTGAATCGGGACATCAAAATTTACTTTGGATGTAATTTTTTTATTTTTCTGATAATGTTCATTTTTAATGAATATTGAAAATTATGACATATTAATTCAAAACTCCTTATTCATCTATTTATTTATACAGTTGTATTTTCCTTTTAATTGATTTTATGGTATTAATGGATTATTTATTTTTCATTTAATCCAATTATGGTCATTGTATGTAATTTTACATTTTAATGGGACACTAACACATGTCAATCTTTTGATAGTTATTACTTCTTAAAACCCCGTTTTTTGGTATTGACAACGAGAATTAATTTTAAATGAATAATGAAAAATTATGTAATTTTAAATTAGAAAAATGGATTTCATATATGTAATTAGGTGGTCCAAATTTTTTAAATTGGTACCTTGTATTTTTTGATCTTTTGAATTGTAACTTCAGTAATTATTTGTTTTCCAATGGTTGAAGGGTAAATATGCTAAATAAGGGTAAAAAAATACTTTTATAGTAATATAAAACTACTCTAAAACGTGTCCTAATCACATTTTATGATATAATTCAGACAATGTGAATCCTTTTGTTGATTTTGGGACCCCATGGATCTACTTGAACGTAATAATGACACTTTATATTAATAAATTTAAAGTAAAGAGAAAAAGAACATAAATATGTATCTTTTACTAAAATATTTTTTATATGGGGTTATATAATTGATATCATCGTATATAAATAGACCATATAAAGATAAAAATATTTACTATATTATGGTATTATATTTATAATTTTTAAACATCAAATAAACAAAATTAATTTATTACACAATGATGATGCAGTGATTACCATATTAAGGAATGATTTAAATAAATTAGATTATAAAAATAAAAATAAAATTAATTTGATGCATTTAATGCCATAAAAAAATTTAGTGATTGTTATTACTTGTTATATTTCAATTAATGATTTTTTTTAGAAATAATCAAATTGTTATGGATTTTTTAAAAGTCCTTTTATGATTACTATAAAGATTGACATAAATGTGTTTTAAAAAAAATTATTTTATTAAATTATGTAATAGCGTAGACGCTGAAAAATGCTCAAGAGCTGAAGAAGGTTGGGGCATGACAAAGCGAAGCCATATTTGGAACTGGAGACCTGGTCTAGGGGGTCTGAGGGGTTGCGTGACAAAAATTCAACAACGTGCGAAAAAAATTTCCCACGCGAAAAACTATGGGATTTAAGGGAGTTTTTGCACGCGGGAATGAAAAATTACGTGTGGCCACCACGTGTGGTTGAAATTTGACACTACTGACGCCGGTGCATGAAAAATTTCACTCCTGCCAGTTTTCCGCTCAGATCCACTATCTCGTGAACCTATAAATAGAAGGCCACCCCTTCAACTTCCCAGCCGATGAATCTAAACCTTCTCCCCTATGCGAAATTCACCACTCGTGTGTGAAAAAAGATGGCTCTCAGGTACTGATTGTTTTTGTGGAAGGTATCCCAGGGGTCCTCTATTGCGCAAGAACCCTCAGGCTCGATCCTCATCCAAATACCATCGAATCCTATCCCTCGCACACAATTCCTTACAATTGCACACAATCCTCCCTTCCATGCACAGTTCATTCCAAATTGTGCGTCCTCTATTTCCCTACTGGCCCGTCCGTTTTTTCTCCCAAAACCCGATAGCACATCGTACATGCCCCTTTTGTGCCCAAAGCCTAATTGCACACCTGAAACCATTGTTTCTGGGGATGCCGTTTAATTGCGTGCCACCCCAGTTGATTTTGCGATGCCGCGGTCTTTTTTGTGAAAGCATCTCAATTTATCTCTGACTCCGCTATTTTCCACAAAACTATTCCATTTGTGCGCGAGCCTCCCTCCTTGTGTTCTCATGATGTCTCCCTCATGGGAATCATTTTCAGTAGCCTCCCATTCCCAAAACACCTTTTCCATATATACATTTCTTTTACGACCTCTAGGTTCGTATGAAGTAACATCGAAGTCCCTTGGATGATACTTCCCATTGCATAGCTTCACCTCATTCTTCATCGCATAGGCACGCTAACATCTATTGCTTCATCACATAGCCACTCTAACGTGGACCCCCCCCCCCCCCCCAATGGTTTGCTCCCGGACACCCTGTAGCCATGACATTTATAATGCATTCCCTTCCCCAAGGGGCAGGATGTACCAGTCATGCAAGTACTAGGGGTGCAGAGTAAACCCACCTCGTCCGAACTGCAGGACATTAAATTATAAAGAACCCTTGTCCTCAGCAAATGATATTAAACTGTGACCATTCCCCACATGTCAGATGAACGGTTACCCCACCATGGACATTCTTCATGCCCACTAGTCTCCATGGGAGTGAGATCATTGCTAACATGAAATGAGATCTTATTTATCAGAGAGGTGTCTGTCCATGGTGAAAGGTAAACCACCCTAGTGTAAGCCCCTAGATTTCCTTTTTTGAGTTAGCATCTCTACTCCTCCCCCATTACTGGGTACCAAGTCCCTATCCTATTTTACTTTGTCACCATTTAAGCCTCCAACCCGGAGTATGTCCCAATCTTCATCACCTCAGGCCGCTAACCGGGCATAATCCCCAGTTTCCTCTTTGTGCCACTAACCATGTGTAAGCCCCACTCCACTTCCCACAGACGCACCATTTGTGACGTTATAGTTAGGTCTTTTCGGTCTCTTATTTATCACACCGATCATGACTCACATGGGCTTAGAGCAAGCACCGACCATGAAATCCACCATAGGCAGTCTTGAGTGTAAGCCCCACATCTATTCAGAACTACGGGGAATTTGATCCTTTACAAGGAAAGGTATGTAGGAAGCCTCCATGTGGTTCAATCCCCACAACCATTGGATCCGACCAAATTCACGTCGGTTCCCACCACCCGAACTACGAGGTCTTTGATTAGTGATTAGGTAAGGTACGTAGAAATCCTCCCTGAGGGTCAAGCCCACCATTCTCCCAGTACATCCAACCCCTTCACGTCGGTTCCTCAACACCTTGGACAACCTAGATTGTAGGACCCACACCCATATTCCGAACTATAAGGGCATTGATCCCTTCTAAGGCATAGTATATAAGAATCCTCCACGAGGTTCAACCCCCCCAAAACATTGGTTCTGACTGCCTTCACATCGGTTCCTACCACCTGAACTATGTGGACTTTGATCCATATTATGGTAAGGTACATAGGAAGCCTCCCTGAGGAACAATCCCAACAATCATTGGACCCCAGGTCCTCCTTCACATCATTTCACTGACCCCCATGAACTACGTGGTCTTAGCTCCATGCCAAGATAATGTATGAAGGAAGCCTCCATGTTGTTCAAGCCCACTATTCACTAGTGGTTCCAACCCCCCACATGTTGGTTCAACGAAACATTGGGTTGCCTCAGTGTGTAAGCCCCAAATGCCTCCATTTCATGAACAACGTGGACTTTGATCCTTGATAAGGTAAGGTATGTAATAAGACATCATGAGGTTCAAGCCTATCACCCAGCAGTTTCGACCCCCTTTAACATCTTTTCTCCCCCGTCCTGCATGACGCTAAACTACGGGCCTCAGTCAGCGGTAAGCCGTTGTGACCCTATTCAGCAGTAATCCATTGATACCACTATCCAGAAGTATGCCATTGTGACCCAATCCTATAGTAATCTATTGTGACCTCACCCAGTAATAATCCATTGACATACCTCTCCCAGCGGTAAGTCGTTGAAACCCCTATCTAGTGGTAATTTATTGTGACCTCATCCAGTGGTTAACCGTTGACACCCATATCTATGGGTAAGCCGTTGCGACCTCATCCAGTGGTAATCCATTTAAAACCTTGATCGGTTGTAATCTATCATCAGATGAACTACAAGGACTTTGATTCCCTGCCATAGGGATACGTTGGAAGCCTCTTTGAGGATCAATCCCAAAACCATCGTCATCCTCACGATGATTCCATCCCATCCACTTCACGGGACCTTCCATCATCCATCATGATTCTCTCCTAGGCTACCACATCCTGGTGGGAACATGCCACCCCATTCCCTATTCCATTTAACATCAATAAGGCATCCAACCACACGTTGACCCTATTATCAGTGTTCCCTCAAAGGGTCACCCCTATTTTATCCACTCTAGTCAGTTTTCTGATCAGCCCAATCTATCTCCACTGGACGTTAAACTTGCAGAATACCTTGTGTTAAAAATGGAATTTTGAGGAAAACCTCAGGTAAATTCCCATGGAATATGATTCCATGTGTTCGATGTGGGATTATTTTGTCTTCCACACCCTCAAGAAGCCCTATAATAATGTTATGAAATCCAGACACACCAATCCCCCAGTGTCCAGACACGCTAGTAATGCAAAACACGAGTACTCCCCTAGAAGAAGGTTGCTGCCCTAACTGGACTCCTTGAAATGTCCTGACAGAAGTAGTGTAATTAACTAGTTTCCATGAAGATATTGAAATAGGAAGAGTTTCACGACAAACATCTTATATCTAAGAGGGAGACCTGAACTAGGGGACGAGTTCCAAGGAGGAATCCATGGAATGAAGAACCAACATCCCATCATCATGTTTCCATCATAGAGAAAATCTACCTAAATAAGGAGTGGATGTCCCCTGCCTGTGGAATGTGGGAATTCCAGGAGAAAACGTCACACCTTTCTTACTCATGTAGTCGAACACATACGCCCTGGTGAATGAATCAGAAATATAAATGGTGAACCCGAAGTGAATATCATATCCCAAATATGGATATTAGTAGTGCTCGAGGAATCAATGGATTGACGTGTCACCAGATCTAGTGATACAGTAGTGGGTCCTACCATGAAAAAAGAGGGACTAGAGTGAAAATCGCAAGAAGTTGGGGCATTAGATCATTGTACATCCCTTATTACGATGTTGTAGTAGTGAATCCATCATACCGGTCATGGAAGGAAGAATGGCGTTGGGGATTTGGTCATCAATTCATTTTTCTTTCAGCACTGATGAGATAATCTCCTTGCTTCTCAGGAATCAAGTTGCTGCTCTAGGGACATGATAACCACCTTCCCATATTTGTCAGGGTAGGGGAAGTGCCAACGAGGCTATCATAAAAGGTTTCACTACTTCCACGATAGCCTCTATTCCTAGGGTCATGGGGAATCCATGCCCCATCTCCCCATCTGATGTTATCCAATGATGGGTAATCAACAACCTCATGCGCCATTACGAGTAGGAGTTCATAATACCAACTCGGTATATGTCCTGCCTGAATCTGGAGGCATATTTTCCTCATTTCCAATGCCATCCTTGAGGGCCACGTAATGAGCCATTGCTTCCCACATCGACATACAACAGTTTCAGAAGCCTCTCCCCAGAACTCTTTGATGACTCTCTACCTTACGCTGATGCGGTAGGTGACGTCTGGCACATCCCGGTTAGTGTCCCATTCCAGGGGCTCCCATCGAGGGCTCCCACTCGGCTGCATTAGAGACATTTCCTAGTCATTTTGGATTAGGAATAGGTATGCCATGTACATGCACCACCGGTTCTAGTTCGTCCGACCCAACTCCAGCGTTGGGTGCACGCTAAGGACACCCGCCAAGGGGCATCAACGTCGGCAACTACTATTTCCCAAGCCACCTCTGAATCATATTGTCAGTTCCCTTTGTACACTATGGAGGGGAATGTATACACTTGGCCAGGATCGAGGACCCAGCTGCCCCTAATGCCGGCTGGGTCGACTCTCATGGTCTCTGGTATAGGCAGTGTCTACTGCGAACTAACATGCAGTGATGTCGCCTAGTACAAGGGATATCCTCGTAGCACTACCATAGAAATAGAAGGCCTTCCAGGATTCAAGCCTCAACATGGAGGTCCGCCCCATGCCACCCGCAATTCAAATTAGGGTTACCCCCATGTCGGTGACACTCGGTACACACGTCTCTCTCGTGCCCATTACATTGTGTATGGAGTCATTCCTCCAGCCCTTGACTGCCTATATAGGGAAATTTCCAATCTAGTCTCTCTTCAACCTAGGGATCCTCCCCCTATTGTCTTAGTAGCTGGTGAATGTCATCATAGCCTCGGAAACTAGAGGGGTAAAGTCCAGTCTTTCTTCACTACCACCCAATACGGAGGTCATACCCATGTTCCGCTACACCAGTACAATGACCCTCCTCATACTGAGGTTACTAGGGGAAACAAGCATGGGGGTCCTCCCCATGCATCTACATGTTCATGCGGAGTCCTTTCCCACTCCAGTGCTATCTATGGAGGTTCTCCCCATGTTCTGTTTGACATTAATCCCAGCGGTCCTCTCACCCCAGCTTACTCAGGTGGAACCCCTCTCTGCCTCAGCACTAGTGTAGACAATGGACCCCGTGTCAGAAATAATACCGGTCCTGAGGAGCCACCCAGGGGAAGGAATGCGGGACGCCAACACATTAAGAAGAATCATGGGAAGGTCTAGATTGAGTTCAAACCGGCCAAATTCTCATAGTATGCATCGAAGTAAAAAAAAGTACGAGAACCCTCCCATTTCCCATTCAAGTTATGGGTTGGGGTAGGAACAAGGCAAATCAGCCTAGTACTCCCAGAATGCGAGGTCCATCGGATTCCCACCTCCCTCTGTCAGTATATCCAGGAGGATGAAAAATTGGAAATCCCACAGGTCACGGTCATGAAATCACTGTAGTCATCACCAAAATCACTCTCTACCTCAACAAGAGATCACATTGAACTATTTCGGGGACCAATGGCAGGTGAGCAGCAAAACAACCTATCACCTGTAGCCCTAGCCCATGTGCAAGGAACTACAGCCGTCATCCCATCTTACCACAACATGGGGGCATTTCAATACACTCTTCAGAGGATAGCCCAAGATTCAGTGGCAGTCAGCCCGCTCACCGTACTCTCCCCTGGCCAGCCTGCTGTCCCAGCGGTCTTCCTTAGTACCGCTGCTAGTTCCTCATCCACCCCTAGTTGAAAAATGTCCCTATCATGGGAACGAACCTGAATCTGAGCCAAGTATCTTATGGAACATCCTTGTAGTGGAAAACATCCCTGAGATGTTCTGGCCCATGGCAGCAACGAATGTTCGTATGCCAGAATCCCTCACCCCAGTGGAGATTAAATGTTTCTGCCAAACCCTCTAGGTGATGCAATTTATCCTCCATAATTAGTGGGTGACTTATCCCAGGAGCCAACTGAATTTTGAAGACATTGGTGAGCAATTTTTTCTAGTCGATCTTCTTGTGCTACTTGTAGCCCAGCCTCCTAAGTCACAAGGACACTGTAAGGCCCTCTAACTAAAATGTTTTCAGAGTTTCAAGGTACTCCGTAAAATTATTAGGTATCCATCCCCCACACACACAAGTATGTGGTTGGGGGCAGTACACTACCCTTCTCTTTAGTCCTATCCAGCAGCAGACCGTCTTGCTAGTCGATATCACATTCATGCCCCCAGGAAGGGTCACAGTCAACATGGCCAACCTAGTAGACTAGGAGGAGGAGTTAGAGCTTCATAATGGTAACATTCCCTCTGAAGGCTTTCCACCACTATTAGACCCAATAGGGAGGATTACTAACCAGTAGAGGAACCTACTATGTCTTCCTGCACCCATCGAAGCATTGGTACTCATTCAGAATTCTGGTAATGGTAAAGAACATGTCGGTGCTGCAAAGCACTCAGACCCATCCACCTCAGTGTAGAGGTAGAAGGAAGACCCTGAGAAGTCCAAATTGCACTATCAGAATGCTGAGTAGAACATGTTGGTTGATAAACTCTTGGATGAATATGCTGCAAAGCTATGACTGGACTATGGTGATCCTAGTCCAGGGCAGTAGGGGCAGGAACAACTTCCCCTTGGAGAGTTTCCTCTAGGCGACGCTGACCGTCTGACACCCATAGAGAGGGTTGAGGCTGGAACCTATGGTAAGAGGGTACGATATGTCTCGTCAAATCCTCCGGAATGGAGTGACAATCCTAAGGACCCATTTCGGGCTCCCCCAGCCACCGCAAGGGTCGTGCTACCAGCTGCACTTTGAGCCGCTGGGCCTTCTTACCATGTTGAAGAACCCTCCAACCCGCTCGGGGTTTGGGATACCTGTCAAGATAGGGACCACCACCAAAATGATCCAATGGAAGCACTCATTTCCCATCTCCTGGCATTGGAAACATGACAGGTGGCAATCCTGCATGATAGAAATCCATATCCGTATTGGTGTATGATATGCCAACACATCCGGGTTTCGGGAATCCCACAATCTCCCAATTAACCGAACAGGTGATCCACCGCAGCACCTGGCCCACTTCCTCTCAAGGGTTGGGCCTATGTTATGGACTCCCGTGCTACATGAGGCTTCCAAGCTCCGCTTCTTTGTACAGACACTGGAGGGATGATATTCATCTGGTATAACCAGTTTCATGTTTGATCCCTAACCAGGTTGGAGGACCATTGCGAGAAATTCCTCTACCAGTTCATCTCCACCACGCGAAAAACGAGGAGCACAGACCACTTCATGTGAAATCAATGGGATGATGATAATGTTATGGACATCATCTCTAAGTGGAAAGGGATTACATATTCTGTTTACATGCCACTGACTCATGCGAAATTACTGACTATGTGTGTAGGAAATGCCAAGACCGAGCTGGTTCCCTCTCTGATAACAAATAACAACCATAGAGGATTCTGTGACATCTCTGATATGTCCCAGTGCCTGGAAGAAGCCCTGCAATGGGTCAGCCAATCATGCATGTTGCCTCCCGTAATTCCCACAAAGAGGGCTGCAGAGCCGAGGCCACCGTGGTGGCCCAAGTAGAGATTCCCAGATAGCTAGAGTAATTACTAGTGGAGCCATCTACACATCCTCACAGAGTCCTTCCACCATAGGCGTATCCACCAACCTAGTATCGGCTTCCTCAGAATCGGCTGGTGCCCTTTTGAAATGCACGTCCACCGCCTAGGCGGGATAACCGGGCCCTGCCTCTATGACATGCTCCTCCATCTCCTCGTCAGGGCCAAGCCCAACTCCTCCCTTTCCAGGAAGAAGAAAATAGAACTACTCATTCAATGATAAACAGGTCCCCAACTACTTCTGACGTGCCTTGAAATAGGGGATTGTGCATTTTCATGAGTGAAAAAGGCCAGAAGAGGCGAACCTTGCTGATCGGACCGACTACTGACCCTATCAACGGATCCTTGGAACACCCTCAAGAAGTGATATGTGTTCAAAGACTGGATTCAAGACCAGGGAAATAACAACATAGTTTGTTTGGGCCTATCCCCAGCACAAGTGGCATGCATCATCGTAAGGAATGACAACAACCTTGACAGTGAAGGTGAGTGGCATCATGTTTCTAACCATGATTCCCAGAATTATGATGACTGGATTGCTCTCAAAACGGGTTCTCATGGCCATCGTATCATTTTTGTATGCCTGAATGTGTTGAAGCCTTCAGAACCTACTGCTGATACTTCAGCATTGTCATCTCTACTGGCCTCTTCCCATATGAGAAAGCATCGGCAGGGCAAGGGAATGCAACATGCCTTGATAATTTTATCATCATCCCGCACACATATTGACTTTAAGCCTCCATAAATGGGGATTCCTCCCAGAATCTACCCTGTGATGGATGAATCTTCAAGTTATAGTGAAGGGTACACTTCGTTTAATACTGTGGAGTTGGTAAATCCATATATGACTCCAGAAAACTGGGAGCACCAGGAGAACCTCCCCAACCTAATCATCCGAAACTAGTGTCGGCAGAGCTGCAGATACATGTGGATTCAAGGAACATCAGTTGAAACCTACAACCAAGCCGTGCACGCCGATGAGACCAGACAGCAGGCCCAGTGCAGATCTCAACACACGCAGCCACTTCATCTGGTGTCATCAGGACCGCATCTAGTGTCATTTGTGTTACAAGATCATGAAGAGCCACATAGGCTATATCGCGACAACCCTCCCCATGTTATAGGCCGGTCTCAATCATTTATCATTCATCCAGAAGCTACTCTGTGGTCTTTGACTAGTGAGTATCTAAATATTCCCATCACTAGTAAGCCGTTGGCCAAGCTGGCAGGACCCGCCATACCTTATATCACTGAGCGGACTCCTAAAAGTAGAATTTTGTACCTAGAGAACAAGTATGATATTCTCAAGTACCTTTCTAACATACTAGTGAGTCTTTACATCCTCGAGGCCCTTCTCCAATCATCAGATATGCATGAGGCCCTCGCTGAGGCTTTAAGAAGCCCCCACTAGTTTGAGATAGAGGTAGAAGTTGCAGAATCCCTTCATGATGAAGCAGTTGAGTATCCAAAATTTCAGGCCATCATTTCATTCCTTAGATAAGATTAAGTCACTACCATATTATGGAACATCTGCCCACTATACATCTCCGGTCAGTTTAACAGCATGGAGTTTTGCCGCTGTCTTGTCGACACTGGCTCCAGGATTGACCTTATCCTAACACAGACATTGTGGAAGCTAGGCTTATCCGAGGATGACTTGACTCCCAATGAAATTAAGATCCAATGATATGATAGGACAGAGAATACCCCGGTCTATATGATCTGTTTGAAGACTCTGTTCATGGGCCTTGTTGCCATCACCGAGTTCATGGTTGTCTCCCAGGACACCGCTTATAATTCATTGATGGGCAGACCATGGCACAATCTGCATGTGGAGGTTCCTTCGTCGTATCACCATTGATTCAAGTACTCTCTTAATGGTCCAGTAGGCGTACTCCAGGTGATGTATCTACTTTTTCCTCTTGTGAAGCCCTCTATATGGGCGTTGACTATTACAAGATCAAGGACAAGCAGATTCAAGCCAGTGAGGTCGAACCCATCGCGGTTGCAACTGACCCATGGTATGGTTTAGATGACGCCTACATCTTCTCGATCCATCAATTGGAGGCCATAAACCCTATCATGGGGTATTTTTTTGTTGTCTCTGGTGAAAGGGACAATCATATTCGCATGTCCTTGAGATAGAATAAAATCCCCTCGTACTCCTACACAAATCAGTTTTAGGTGATCTCGTAGTCTCTAACCCCTGTAAGGTATCAAGATGTCCGACCCATGGAAACATCAGTACATCATACTTTCCTATTTCTATAGGATGGAATAAACCAGCTCAAGACAATGCACGGAATTTTCTTTTATATCATCAACTATTTCCTCGTGGGCTGAAGACAAGATGAGATCGAGTTCATTGTTATGGTCTCGGCATCACGTGATTCTCCCTATTTGTTGTCCACTACCACCCCGGCTGGAACCTGCCTCTGAGATGAGGTTTTCAACCAAGAGGAAGCTTCTCCCACTATAGATACCTCCTCCACAAGCAATGAATATGATGTGGAGGATGTTCCCCTCACCATTGAAGTGGGCGTCTCCACCATAGTTGATGAAATAGTACCGGTAAACCATGGTAGTGATGAAGATCCAAGGCCCACAACTGATCAGTGCCGCCATGCCCCTAAGGAGCAACAAAGGTACGTGGACTTACTGAAACAACACCGTGACGTGATTTCCTAGAGTTATGATAAGATTCCACGAATAGATCCTCAGGTATCCGTCCACTCCAATAAAGATGAACAATTATCATGGTGCCATGGTTGAGACCATATTTTACATGCTCATCAGGGCCTACTTCATTAAGGATGACTATAACCCCAAATGGATGGTCAAAATCATGCTAGTTAGGAATAAGAACAGACAAATCAGATTCTGTGTTGACTTCCACGATCTCTACCACCTCTGTCCGAAGGATGATTTTCCTCTTCTTGTTACAGAATTGTTGATCGATGCTACAGCTGGGTTCCAAGACATCTCTTTCATTGATGGTTACCTCAGATACAATAAAATCTGAATGGCTCCCAATGATGAAGAGTCCAGAGCTTTTAGGGCATCGTAAGGTACGTTTTGTTACCTGGTTATGCCCTTCAGATTAATGAATGCACGTGCCACCTATTAGTGGGACATGCATCGCATATTGAATCCAAAACTCAAGAAATTGGTGGAATGTTATATAGATGATCTGGTGGTCAAATCTCACAATCTCTAGGACCATGTCAAGGACCTTGAGAAAGTGTTCGACTTCCTCTGTTCTTGCCACCTGAAGATGAATCTGTTGAAATGTGACACCAGGGTCACCTCTGGGATGTTTCTTGGATTTTTTGTCATGTACCAGGGCATCAAGGTCGATCTAGATAAGAACAAGGCAATCAAACAGATTCCTCCTACAACAATATTCAAGAGATTAGAGGTGTCCAAAGCTACTTAGCCAAAATATGTTGATTCATTAAGAATTTGGCTGAAAAGTGTAAGACCTTTTATCATCTCATTAAGAAAGACCTTTCATACGAATGGGAGGAATAGTGATAGACTGTGTTCAAGAAATCAAGAAGTATCTCCTTCAGCCTCCAATCCTGATGCCACCCTTCCCTGGAAAGCCGCGGGTCATTTATGTGACCTCTCTGGAATGATCTATCAGAAAAATTATTACCAGAAGAACAATGAGGGGATAAAGAACCACCTATACTAGCTCAGTCGTATTCTCATCGATACGGAGAGCAGATACTCCTCTATCGAGAAAACCTTCATTGCACTGTTATTCGCAGAACATAAACTACAAAACTACTTGTATCACCACGTGGTAAAACTAGTGTCTCGGGTAGACCCACTGAAATATATCCTAAGCCATCCCATGCTGACAGGAAAACAATCATTGTTGGCGGTAATCCTCCAACAGTTTGACATCATGTTCATGAACCAGAAGGCTATCAAGGGAAAATAATTGGAGGATATCATCAATGCCCATCCAACCCCAGCGGACCAGTATATGGACACTGGTTTTCCCAACTTGCCAATCCTCTCGGTAGATCAGGTAATCATGTGTTGTCAAATTCACTTTGATGGAACCTACCATAGTCCCATCAGTAGAATGGTCAATGATCCCAGACTCAATAGTGTAGGCATGGGTATTATCTTTATTACCCTATATCAAGCCAATCAATCATATTCATTCCTGATGTCAGAAGTCTGGAAAAACAATGATGTAGAGTATCAGACTCTTTTCACCAGCCTTGAGCTGGCTATGGGGATCGATGTTCCCCATTTTCATGTGAATGTGGATTATGAACTTGTTATCAAGAAAATAAATGGTTACTATGCTGTCAGAAAGACATAGCTCATACCGTTATTGAAACTCAATCTCCAGCTAATGGAACAGTTCCCATATCAACAAGATGTTACTCATGTCTCTCAGTCAGAGAATGGCCAAGCTGATTCCCTGGCTGGTCTGGCTACATCACTTGCAGAACCTGAGCAGGATAACTTGATTATACATATTAAACATCAGAGAGTCATTACTCCCGTCACCCCAGATGATGAGGATGGCCTTCAGGTAATCCATATTACTGTTAGAGCCTCCACGTCAGGATACCCCGGTTCCTCAGGTGCAGTGGTTGAAGTGACCCCCGAATGGAGATCCCCCATTGTATAGTATCTCCAAAATGGTTTCTTCCTAGTAGATAGGGCCGAGTGCGAGCGAATCTGACACCATGTTCTGGAGTTTACCCTCTAGAGTGGTCACAATCTTGAGCAGATCCTATACAAGCACAGGTTTGATGGTGTACTCCTCCATTTCATTGATGGAGTTGAGATTTCATTGGTCAAGTGGGAGGTGAATTTCGGTTCCTACTACATGCACCAGATTGGGTCGAAGCTATCTCATCAAACTCAGAGACTGGGGTACCTCTGTCCCTCCATGATCCACGACTGCAACGAGTTCACTAAGAGATGTCATGTTTGCCTAATTCAAGCCAACATCATGCATAAACCGCTTGAACCTCTCCACTCAATCATGTACTCTTTGTCATCTTGGGTGTAGAGACATGATGTTGTGGGACCATATCCACAGGAGATAGTTCACCAGTGTAGGTTCATCTCCACTTCCACAGATTTCTTTTCGATGTGGGTAGAGGTGGATCCACTCAAAGTGGTTAAGGCCCATTATATCATCGACTTTGTGAGCTCCAATATCATCTACCATTTTAGAGTTCCTTACACCATCCTCACTAATAACGTCACCAACTTATGAACAGCCAAGATGAAGAAATTATACTCCAAGTTCAAAATCCTTTCAAACCATACCACTTGATATGATGCGTAGGAAAATGGATAGATCGAGGCGTTCAAAAAAACCCTCTCTAACATTTTTAGAAAATGGTTGGTCAGAATAAGAAGAGTTGGCCAGACATGCTCCCCAACACCCTATGGTCTTATCAGACGACGAATCGTAATTCCACTTAGGTAACCCCATATTCCTTAGTGTACAGATTTGAGGCCAACCTACCCATCTAGATCCAGTTGCCTTCATTTTTCACAAAGGCCTATGACCAATAGGTTCATGATAAAGAAGCTAAAATTATTCTACATGAATTGGAAAAATTGATGAAAACAGACTTTGTTCGATGCACAATCAGGAAAGACAATAGAACAAGATAGATAGGGCATTCACCAAGAGAGTTCGTCTCCACTTCTTCTTGAAAGGGGACCTGGTATTGGCCCTCTGAGCACCAATGATCCCTTGAATAAAACCAACCATGTTGGAGCCCAATTAGAAAGGACCTTACATAATTCATTGGGTTTACCGCAATGATGAATACTCCCTGGTGACCATGGATGGTGAGCTTATAACTCCTCCCACCAATTCCATGTTCCTCAAGAAATATTTGCATGAACCTACTGGTCCATCATGAACTTAAACTAGATGGTCCCACATGACCCTAAATTGCATGATGGTCCTGCACGACCTTAAATAGGATGGTACCGTATGACCCTAAACTGCATGATGGTCCTACATGACCCTAAACTGCATGACTGTAAAGCATGACCCTAAACTGCATGATGGTCCTGCACAACCTTAATCTGGATGGTCCCATATGACCCTAAACTGCATGATGGACCTACACGACCTTAAACTATAAAATTCCACATGTCCCTAAACTACATGATGGTCTTCCATGAAATTAAATTGGATGGTCCCTCAAGACCCTATATTGCATTCTGGTCCCACATGAACCTAAATTTATTCATTCCGCATGACGTGAAACTATATATCATTCTCCAAGACGTTAAACTTCACCATTATAACTATGTATGGCTTGATTCCCATATGCATGGGATACGTAGGAATTCTCAGACAATATGTCTTGAGACTAGACCGCAAACTATTTTCTCCAACTATTCCCTCTAGGTGTAGTTCTCCTGGAAGACCATGGTGTAGTGCATGCTTCCTTAGCCAAACCCATGTGAAGATTACAACGGTAGAACCATGTTCCCACTCATCTTTCTTCTATCCTCCAACGTCCTCACCGTAAAATGATAAACTGCATGGCCTTCAAGAACTAAGAATGGCTTGATTCTTATCCTCATGGGATATGTAGGAATACCCAAACATTTCATCTGTTGGACAAGCCCAAACACCTGAACCGTCCCTCAGTTCAAGACATATGGTTTGGTTCATACTTTTTCCCCAATTCACTTCGAGCTTATCTCGATCCCTCCTTACGTCCCACTCACCGGAGGTGTTCTACCCTTTCAAATATGGGTAAAACAATGCTTCACCCACTCCTTAAAATGGGACTCCATCAACTTTACCATCCAAAAGGCCCCCCGAATGGCATGGATGCTAGGCCTAAGGTATCTCCTACCACTTCGGGCCAACAACATCAAGGGTGTTGAGTATTAAGCTGATTCCAGTCATACGTTGCAGATATGGTTAGTGGTTGATGCTCATTTGTTAATCCCAGTCCATGTCACTATAGAGATGTAGTGTTAGAAACATGGTCAACAGTATTCCTATGTCGTTAGAAGCACCCCATGATGTCCCAAACATTGAGTGTAGTGGTTCATTCTGCCTCGTTTTATATCCAATTGACAAACTTTCTTCGGGTGATGCCAGGTATGGGATTGTATGGTGTGGTTTGGGATTACGTCCCCATTCATGTTGGGTTAGTCACCATGTCAGAAACATACCTTGATGATATACCTTATTAGTAATCTCATCCTCATTGCAAGAATTTAAACTGAAATCTGGCAGGGATATTCCATTTGAGGCCCTGCCTCAGGCCCCTTGGCCCTTTCGGGCCCCGACCAAGGTTCTAACTTAGGTTTGTATTCTGTGGTATTTGATTATGTCCTCATTCATGTTGGGTTACTCATCACATTGTACACGTCTTGTATGTGGGGTATCTCATCCATTTGTGTCCATACATCATTATGGTAAACTGCACATTACTCCCTTCAAGAACTACATGTGGCTTAATTCCCATCCTCATGTGATACGTAGGACTGCTGAACATCTAGACATCAGGTCTAACCCGATCTTGTAAAAATATTCATCTCATTTTGGACCCTTGGCCTACAACCCCTCCCATATAGAGAAATATATGTTGTAGTATGGGAGTATGTCGTCACTCATGTCGGGTTTCATAACAACCACGCCATTTACCTCCTCGTCCTGAGAGTTTTCTATCCCATTACACTACATCATTCTTTTCAAATCGGCCACTCTCACAATGAACCCTTTGTACCTCTTTGTAAATTCACTAATGTTCCAATGAGTACTATGGATTAGCGACTATAATATCATATTCTACTCGAACATGATTTCACCCGATCCTCAGGCTTTGTGTTCCCCTTCATTTGGGATTCCATCAACTTCCACACCCAAAGGGGCCTCCAAATGGCATAGATGATAGGACTAAGAGCTCTCTTATCACTATGGGACAACGTTCTCGAGTGTTTATGGAAAAAAAATCGATACAAGTCACACATTGTAAATATGGTCTGCGGTCGACACTCATTTGTTTGTCCCCATTTTAGCCTAACGTGATATCGATGCTGTGTTTCGATCATGGTCAAAATTTATTCTCCATCATCACGCCAACCCCTTTATGCCCAAAATGATGGTTATATGATTCACATCCTTCTCCACCTCATCGTGTCCCAATAGAACATTGAAACTTTTGGTATTATTCCTCAGTTCCCATCCGCACGTTAGAAGAAAAAATTTGTGACATGGCAATCATTCAGTGCTCCACCGGTTTCCCCTTTGCATGTATTTCACATATTTCAAATACCTTATCCACCCTTGATTCCTACACCGAGTTCAACTCACATAGGCTTAGTGATTTGGTACATGTCTGCCTTTACATGGGATAGTCTTGATTCTCCATGGCCCATGTTCTAAGACCATAAAATAAGATATTTTCATATTTCCCCTTTGTGAGAACTACGTATAGATTGGCTTTTGTCCTCATGGGATATGCAGGAACATCCAGACATCTCATCTTCTGGTCCAACATAGTTGAGAGCTAGTCTCTCCTACTTCCTTCCCTCTAACCTCTTTTTGGCCCCTTGTCTAATGATTTTTTCTCACAATCGTGCACAGTATGGTATGGGATTATGTCTTCATTCACGGTGGGTATGCATTATTTCACCATTCACATTCCCATTTCAGCCTCATATCTACTATGTTTGTTCTACGTGATGTTAAAATTAATGGTTGTCCCTATCACATGACCCTAAACTGATACAACATCATCCCGGCCGCATGACAAAAAATGGCACTACATTGAGATGTCCACACACAAGGGAACGTCATGTTTGGTATCAGTTATACACCATGCCATTTTTCAATGCCTACATATGGATTGATTCCTTTGGATATACCATAATCCTCTATCCTAGGTCCATTGATTTAAAAAAACAGTCATTCATCCTAAAGGACAAATAAGATATATCAAATACTGCTTCTATTTGTGTATGGTCCAGATTCGCACAACCGCATTATGCATGGCATGGGTAACACATCGTTCCACCGTAAGAACAACATGTGGGTTGATCATCATCCTCATAAGTTACATAGGAACGCCCGTGTAATTTTCCTTACACTCATATTATCTCTCATTTCTGGTCCCTCAACGTAAAAACATATTAGTGATCATGTGGTGGTCAAAACCCCAAGTTCACATTCACATCAAGTTTTAAAATTACCACCCCCCCTCTCCGCGTGTCTCCAACATTTCCTACAATCCATGGTTTGTCTCTAAGACCTTAGATACAACCTATCATTGGGTCTAGCCCCAGGAATCATGATTCATGTTCCCCCTACTTCATTGGTCCCTTGACATGAGCTCCATTGGGGAACCACGAAATTGAAGCTTCACCCTAAAAAAGATCGAGATTCCCCAAGACATCATTGGGAGAAAACAATTTCCTCATATAAGTGGTCATTTTTAGAAGAATGTTTGATCCTTGATCAGACCAAGGTACCCACCTAATACATTTCTACCACGGTGGCGTAATTTTAAGAGTGATGGACTCTAGACGAACAACCCATCACTCCACTCTACATGGTTTGAGTTCCCTTTATTCGAATCCTCACCCTCTTTCATGTCTGGAGGAACCCATTACAGTATGGATGTACAACCTATGACTCACCTACTATCCTGGGATATTGTTATGGAAGACTAATGGATGAAACTTCGAGTCAGGACCTATGTTTGGAACACGGTCAGCATTCGACCCTCATTTGTTATCCCCATTTTCGGATAACACAATAAAGATACTATTTTTACAACACAGTCAATAGTCATTCTTAATTGTCATTCCATCCCCACAGTGTTCCAAATATTTGGTATTGTTATTCACACCTCTCATTCCCCCCATTTCAGATTTATTCCAACTCCCCTGGAATTACACAGTTCGTACACAAGAGCACATCAGGAAAGCGGTAATTCATCTATTCTGAGAGATTCATTCTCTAGTCGGGTCTCTCTCTTCCCATTCCATGTATCTGAATCAGTCATTAGAACCACAAGTGTCAAAATATTGGTTTACACTCCTACATTCAAATGAAATAATTGTGTGAACATCCCTTGTTTCGGTCATCTAGTGTGGCCCACGTGAGCTTAGGAATGAATTTCTATTTAGTTCAGGATCGTAGTTGAATGAATTAAATCAATTGAACAAGAAAATGATTCTATCCATACACCAATGCATACATGCAGTTCTGAAAAATAAGAAGTAGGGAGAAATGAGTTTATGAGTTCGGCCAAAACATGGTCCTTAAGGGTCACCTTCTTGGATGGATCGCTCCAGCGATGCTACCCTTTGACTGATGGACTCCTAGATTTCTTCCCGCCCCCTAAGGATGCTCTCTTCGTTAGTGGCTACAGAGCACAGTCCACTAACCGTAGCTCGTTCTTACACCTGGTGAGTTTGATGTTCAAACATTTGGTGATCTGCCTCCACTAGTTTCTCTTTGGCATCTTCCAATTGGGCCCTCAACATTTCCAAAAGCATAGAACCGTTTTCAATTAATATATCATTTTCCTTCACATGTTATTCAATGCGTTGGACCTCTTGTTATATTTGATGAATGTTTGGGTACTCCCTAACTCCTCCCAACATTGGTCAATGTCGGAACGTCGACTGCTCTCACAGAGATTCTCGGCCATATAGTTACAGACCATAAAATGAAGGCATTGATCATCCATGCCTCAACACAGAGAAAGCACATCCATGTCTGGAGTAATCCCATCTGTTTCAGCCATTATGTATCTGGCTGACCGAGAAATCACTTTATGGACTTCCAAACTTTGGGTCACAACGATCAGCTCTCCACGATAGCCTCCAAGTCAGAATCATCTATCTCTTCAGGGTCTACAGTCCAATAGTCAGGGAAGGCATCCATGAGACCAGCATCAGGGTCTTCTTCGGGTGCCCCTCACAACGGGTTGGGCTCTTCAACGCCTAGGAGACCGTCACCTCTAACCTCAACCATAGTAGCTCCCTCGTCGACTTTCGTCCCTAACCAGACTTCAGTACCACTGTAGAGATCCAAATCTTAACGTACATGGAAATTAAATTACATTTTCGGAATACTTAATACATAAAAAGAACCAACACTCAATGACTATAATAGTTTAGTGTATTTGCAAACTCAGATCATAATATTCTAATTGTAGTAAAAGATCTTCAACATCTCCCATAAATATCTTCCCCTTTTATTTTCATACCTCAATCCTTTCATTAAATCCTGGGGAAAAGAAAACATATAAAGGGTGAGCTCAAATTCCCAGTAAGGGTTTGTATGGAGAAAATATAACCTATCATATACATTTGAACTAAAATCCTGAACATAATGATTAAACATCGAAATCCATAGAAATGACATAAAACATTTCAGTACATAAGCCATAGATCATAATGAGACATTAACCATGATAAAATAACATGGGAATAAAACATGTAATTGTGGAAACCATTAATCACATGTTATGATTTCCATATAAGTCATGGCATTGCCACCAAGACCATCATAGTGGACAAAGTCCCTTTCTGAATCGAGTTCACTCCTTGTTCCAGTCATTTATCACTGAACAGAATTAACTTTCCATTCCAACCATGTCTATCTCATTAGATATAAATCTTTACCCAATGCATTTGAGGGAGATATAGGTCCCACCCATCTAATAATTTAATCATTTTTACCTGTGCCAGAACATAAACATAAATCATTCATCATAACCCAAATAATAAAAATGGGTCTCATAAACATCATCCCATCATAAAATAATCCATATAAAACAAATGGATATCATTTCATCATAAGAAATGTGAAACCATGTATATCATAGAGACATTATACATGAAACATACACATATTAAATAATTTCATCTTTTTTGGAAAATGGTTTTGATAAAATACTTGAAAATAATTATTGAGGAAAATATCCTTTCTTCTTAAAAATAATTTTCTTTTCACAAAATTCCACACAATTTTAAATGAAAATGATTTTAATGAAAATAACCATGAAATATTGTAGAGAAAACTTCATGAAAATAAGGTGTTATGAATCCGTAAAAATACGTTCATTCCGTAGAAGTTAAAAAACTTTTTCTTCATACTTTTGTCGAAAAAGTCAAAAAGTTCTTCGTATTGTAAACAAAACAAATATTCATTTCATAACTTGTTGTAAAATTCAAAAATTGGTAAAAAGGACATTAAACATACATAAAAACACTTTTATAAAACATGGACATGGATGATAACAATGAACCCAGAAAATACTTACGAATAAACATCTTAGAAAAGAACGAGATTGGAATAATTATCCCTTACCATAAGTCTGATAGTCTGATATGATGTGTACATATCAGAACCTCCTGTATAATAATTTAAATAATGTCATTTACATATTAAATGTTCATATTTATTGTTATGATGTCATATATGGTTCACTTATGACTTTGTATGACACAAATCTTTTGTAAATTCTATTTTAAAGAAGTGTTTTGCGTAAAATCATTTTATTTATCGTATGTGTTTGGACTTGTTGTTATTTATATTATTATTTCTTATATCATGATTTAATTACATCCAGAATATAAATCATGATTTATATATCATATATATTCAGTATACATATATACATAATAGATAGATAAATGAAATGAAATACACCATTCACGGAGACGGTCGGTCATACGTACGTATGAACATTGTATTCCTTTCCTTATTGACTTGAATGGAAGTAAGTAGATGAAATATATATATATATATATATATTTCTATACATAATTCTAGTAGCTTCCTTATGTCATATATTACATTATTATTCATTATATATACTTTATAATCATTCTTGAATGGTTATCATGGAGAATGAATCTCATCGCGTCATGGAGACGGTAATCCGTACGTACGCACGAGTGATGATATCGTTCCCATAATTATTGAATAGATTTGGAGATGATGATATAATATCTCAGAATCAGTATGATGTTGTAATAACTATATATAGTTATTCATTACACCATTATACCCATCCATGTAAGGTGGTGGAAAAACAGATTACACCACGACGCGGAGACGGTATTCCTTACATTCGCACGCGCGGTGATTTCATTTTCCGTAGGATGGATAGAAGATGAAATAGAGTTTTTTCATATTTATAATAACTCATCATTATATTAGTGATACTCATGTTAATACGTTAGAATGAAACAACTAAATAAGATGATGTTGAATAATAAAGAAACTTGAATGAATCGGTAGAAGAGATTACCTCTTCTTCGACGCACCTCTTTTAAGTTTCTTCTTATGGAACTACAGTTGATATTTTGTGAAAAAATAAACCTATATGATATAAATATAGAGATTTAGTATAGGAATTTGCAGTAGTTGGAAGAGCTTCATGGATTAAAATGGGGTGAAGAGATGAGGGAGGAGGTTCCCTTTTATAAGGGAGGACAGGGGCACCTTAAGAAAATCTTAAAATATTATTTTATAATAAAGTCATATTCGGTTTATAATAGCTCCAAATTTATTTATTTCGAAGCTAATGTGGGGATGAGTGTAAATCCTCTCAACCGATAGGTTTTAGACAAGTTTAGGTTACTATTTTATCCTTATCATTTAGACTTAACTCTATGATAAATAATTTAACTTTTACAGTATCTTCTAGTTTTCTTACACTATATTGTTAAACTTACTATGACAAGAAAAACTAACCCCAAGTTGTTAATTATTAATATATATAACTTTTTATAAGTCATTTGGCCTATCCATAGTTTTTTAGGAATTGAATAACAATTAATAATATCTTTTTTGTTTTAAAAACTATTTTATGTCAATTTTGACACTATTTGGTAATTAATTTTTGTGAAAATCATAACAGAATTATTAGTTTGAGTAAAATTAATTAAATTAATACTAACATGTCATATTAACATAAAAGATTATTTGATTTTATTAAAAGTATCAAATTTCATTTTTTGGGTATTTATAACATCAATTATGTTAATATTTCATTAATAAGGTAATTACTGCATCATCATTGTGTCATAAATAAATTAAATTATTTAATGTTTAAAAATTATAAATAAAATAAAGTTATTTATTAATTATTTTTATCTTTCTAATTAATATTTATAGTCGAATTTATTTTATTTATAACCCTATATTAATAATGTTTTATTTATCAAACTTTGATTTAAACGAATTTAACTATTCTTTAAATAAAATAATAATAAGTGTCCTAATCTAATTAAAGTGGACCTATAGGGTAATATTTTATTCCTAAGGTTGTTTTTGGTCAAATTACATTTATCCAATTGAATTAGGACACATGTAAGGTTAATTATAATATCATTTTTACCCCTAATTACCATATTTATATTTAACTTGGTAAAATAAAAGTTAAAAGTTACTATTCACCAAAATTTATTTTTATCATATTGGACAACATTTTACTTCTTGATATTAACTATGTCTCTCAGGTTTTTGAAATTCCACTCACAGAAGCGGTAAAATTAGGTTTTGTGTAAATTTTCAAATTCTCCTATGAGGTTGGTAAAAGATAGTTAAAAGTTTAATAAAATTTTTATATATATAATTATTATAAAATTACTCAAATGAATTAAATTAAACCTATATAGGTATTATGTATCAATTTTTACCTAAAATAAATTTAAATAAAATAAATAATTATTTAAATAAAAAGTCGGTTTTTAAATAGTAACCCTGTGTTTTCAATATTCATCAAAAAATGAATGTTTTCAGAAAAATACTAAAAATTCACCCATGGGTAATTTTGATATTAATAATCCAAAAATTAAGTACACTTTGAAAGATAAAATGTTTAAAATTTCAAAAATTGGGTATTAATATTCATAACGTCTAGTTCATAAAAATATTATAATAATATCTCATTTAGTGAAACTCATTATTGTGTAATACACACGCTATCAAGGAAGGTCTTGATTGCATGTAATGAAAGCCAAGTCAGGGCTATGTGTAGTGAAATCTTCATTTGGTGTTGCGTATAACATAATCAAAACATATTTCATTTATATATTAAACAAAATCTATAATTAATGTTTCGTAGAATAATTTTTACTAAGCGAACTTGAAATTGTGTGTAACAAGAGCCAAGAATAGTTTTGCGTATATTGCAAGCTAATACGGTGATGCATATAGTACAAGATAATATTGATGTAGTGTAACATAGAAGACATCAATGAAATTAAAAATAATATATCTCATAACATCTCGGGTTGTGACATTCTACCCCCCTTAAAATAAAATTCACCCTTGAAATTCATCAAGGTTATAAATCATTTACTACATGAAAGTCTCGTTCGTAAAAACCCACATTGTAAAAGGAATTTTCAATGTTAATTTTAAAAAGTAATGTAAGAAATGTAATGGTTAACTAGATTAACTCATCACATGATTTCTGCATATGAGAACATAGGTGGAAATAAGGATATGGAAGAAAAATCTAACCATCATGTTATGATGGAGAGTGGTAGAGGACATGGCTATGAAAAATCCAACCATAATAAAGCCATAAATTTGTGATGATCTAAGGTACCATCTGATTCATCAAATATGAGGACACTAGGAAAACATTTTTTCTTTTAAAGATCATTTCCCTAAAGTTGATGAATTGTTGAATTAAAAGAAATCATTACTTGATTTTGGAACAATATCACCATTGTTCGTGCCTTGAAAAATTTCCACTTTATCTATTAAAGAAATTAAGTTGAATTTTTCATTCATGAAGCATTAACAGATCATGTGATAGAATATTGGGTCAATCTATCTATCTCAAATAAGAGGTTATAAAAACTTATTAAATATACATAAGTCCATTTATGGAGATATTAATCATATACGGTTACTATAATAGACGTATACTTCGTATATAATACCACCAAATAAATTGAAATTAATTTATACTAACCAGGGACATCCTGTAGGCCAGTGGTATGTGATAAAGGCCTATCGCACTTCAGTTGTGGGTTTGATTCCCATAGCCTTGTCTGACGTGAAGGGTTGTCGCTCGTCCTTCAGGTATTCCTTTTTCTAAAAATACATTATTATAACTATCCATTAATAATATCGAAAAAGTCCTAGATTTAAACAATACTAACTTATATCCAACATAATCCATTCCAATCTTTAGGCTTATCCAAAATGTTGTTGTACAATCTCATATTATAGTGAAAAATATTACCAGATAGGTCATATAACAAGCATGTGAATACTGTCATTTATCCCCATATATAAAACGATATGTCTTGTTGGTCACATTCCAAACATTCAAAGGCATTAATCATGTATTCCCTTGAAAATTAATACTCATAAAACATTAGTGAAAACATGAATGCAGGTAAATGTTAACTCCTTCCACATACCTAAATCCCAAAAATTCTATATACTCAACCCATGATATCACTTAGTGATTATATTAATCATGAGCTCATGAATACTATCAGACATATTATTTTCTCCTTATACATTCATTATGTGCATATCATCTACTTTCCAAATATATTTCAATCATTTTTCATGGTTACCTGTACCATATAATTGTCGAAAACCACAATAAACCATTACATATATATTCTAATGTTCCAAAATACTATAAACGAGATTCCACAACATTATTTTGGAATCCCTTTACATAAACACATAGTCATTCCACTACATCGTTGTCATTCTCAACATTTCTAATAGTTATCCCATGTGACTTCCATTTTTCCTTTGCCTTAAGAGGTTTCTCACGTCGATCATCACTAAACCTTGGATTTGGAAATTGATTAGCATAATGACCCATTTCCATTCACTTGAATCATTGAAGTGTTGGTGGAGCGTTCTCTGTATTCTTTTCTCTATTCACGTCATTAGAAACATTTTTCCCATTAATTCAGCACTCATCTGCTCAATGACCATCTTTTCCACACTTGAAACATTTTCTAGAACCTTTTAGACAATATCCACCATACTTCATTCCACACATTGAGAATAAAGATACATTCACCTTATTTTCACCATTGTTCTGAGATTTTTCTTTGAACAACATATTTCATTTCTTGTCAAAACCGTGATATGGATATATAGCCCCAAATTCTAGTTCAACCTTGATAGCACAACACAATTTCTTTATAGATAAAGAAGTATCATATCGCTAATTCCCTTCCAAGAGTTGGTTTTAAGCCACTGATGAATCGATCAAATTTACATTCAGGTTGTATGACAAATCTATATGCATACCTTGTAGGCCTTGTAAAATTCGCTTCATATATGCCAACAGATTCATCATCCTTCTTCTTAAGATCATGGACCTCCATCTCCATCTTTGTTCGAATAATACTAGGGAAGTACTTATTGAAAAACATGTTCATGAACTCATTCCATTCCATGGATTCAATTTTATATTGCGGCCTTGTATTATTAATTAGTGTCCACCCCTGTTCTGCATCACCTTCTAAATGGTAAACAACTAAAATGGTCATTTCATGTTCTGAACAGCGATGTATGGAAAATATCTTTTCATTGGTACTGATCCATTGTTCACAACCAAGTGGATCAGAAGACCCAGTGAAAGAATGTGTGTGTTTCCTCATGAAGGACTAAATAGAATATTGTTCCCTTCTCTTCTCATTTGGATGTCCAAAATGATTCATAGGTTGTGTAAGTATAGAAATAAGATTTTTAACTCAATCTCCCATAATGTTGGTTTGTTCAGGAGGAAAATCATTGCATCATCCATTACATTGATCATCACGGTTCCTTCGGGTTCCAGCCATCGTCTAAAACCTAAAAAGAATACTATGAGGAAAAATTCATGATAGGGAAAACAACATAATAAAGGGGGAGTACCTTAAATATATAACATCTTATGTTAAATTCTAATATCATTTCATTAACTCTAGGAATATTACTTATACGTATACTTAACATTAGGGACATCCCAAGACATACCTTATAAATATCTCTAGGGATCTCACAAAATTTTTTGCATCATAGTTTCCAAAGGTTAATGAAACCATTCCTCTAATACCAACTGTAGAGAAACAAATGATGTTGTACATGGACATTACATTAATTTTTAGGAATACATTATATATAACAAGAACCAACACTCAAAGACCGTAATAGTTTAGTGTCGTTGGAATCTCGGAACATAATCTTCTAATCGTGGTGAAAGATCTTCAACATCTCCCATAAAGATCTTACCCTTTTGTTTTCGTACCTAAAAACATTATTTACATACAGGGGAAAAGAAAACATATAAAGGATGAGCTCAAAAGATTATTAGGAGTATGCATGGATAAAATAGAACAAATAGTATACATTTGAACTACAAAAACATGAACATAATGTTTAAACATCAAAATCCTGAGCAATGACATAAAACATGGCAGTACGTAAGGCATAGATCATAAAGAGAAATTAAACATGATAAAATATCAGGGGAATAAAACATGTAATTGTGGTAACCATTAAGCACATGTTATGATTTCCATAGTATCCAAGTCATTGCTTCCAAGACCATCTTAGTGGACAAAGTCCCTTTCGGAATCGAGTTCACTCCTCGTTCCAATCGTGTATCACTGAACTAGATTAACTTGCTGTTCCAGCCATGTCTATCTCATGAGATATAAATCATTATCCAATGCATTGGAGGGATATATAGGTCCCACCCATCTCATAATGAAACCATTCTTACTTGTGCCACAACATAAACATTAATCATTCATCATAACCCAAAAAATAAAAATTTGTTTCATAAACATCATCCCATCATAACATAATCCATATAAAACAAATGGATATCATTTCATTATAAGAAAATGGAAACAATGTAAATCATAAAGACATTATACTTGAAACATACCCATATAAAATAATGTCATCTTAGATGGAAAATGGTTTGGATAAAACACGTAAAAATAATTCTTGAGAAAAATATCCTTTCTTCGTAAAAATCATTTTCATTTCACAAAATTCCCCGCAATTTTATATGAAAAGGATTTTAATGAAAATAACCATGAAATCATGTAGATTAAACTTAATTAAAATATGGAGTTATGAAACCGTTAAAATCCCTTCATTCTGTATAAGTTAAAAAAACATTTTTTTTCGTACTTTTGTCTGAAAAGTCAAAAAGTTCCTCTTATGGTAAAAAAATTAAATATTCCATTCATAACATGTGGTAAAAATAAATAATGGGTAAAAAGGACATTACCAATACATAAAAACTCTTTTAGAAAACATGGAAATGGTTGATAATAGTAACCCCAATAAATACTTATGAATAAACAATCTCAAATAAGAACGAGATTGGAATACTTATTCCTTACCTTAGGTCTGATATGCTTCGTACGTATCTGAACCTCTTGTATAACGATTTAAATAATGTCATTGACTTATTACATAGTCATATTTATTATTATGATATCATATATGGTTCACTTATGACTTTGTATTACCTGTTCTTTTGTAAATTCCATGTTAAATCAGTGTTTTGGGTAAAATCGTTTAATTTATCGTACGTGTTTGGAATTGTTGTTCATGATATTATTTTTACTTATATCATGATTTAAATACTTCGAGAATGTAAATAATGATTTATATATCATATATATTCAGTATATATATATATATAGTAATAGATAGATAAATGAAATGAAATACATCGTTCATGAAGACGGTAGACCGTACGTACATATTAACGCTATTTTCCTTTCCTTATTAACTTGAATGGAAGTAAGTAGATGAAATATATATATATGTATACATAAATCCAGTATCTTAATTATGTAATATATTCCATTATTATTCATTATATATACATTATAATCATTCTTGAATGGTTATCATGGAGAATGAATCTCATCGTGTCGTGGAGACGGTAATCCGTACGTACGCACGAGCGATGATATCATTCCCATTATTATTTAATTGATTTGGAGTGGATGATATAATATCTAATAATTATTATGATGTCATAATAACTATATATAGTTATTCTTTACACTGTTATAACCATCCAAGTAAGGTGGAAAAACAGATTATAGCATGACGTGGAGACGGTATTCCGTACGTACGCACGTGCGGTGATTTCATTTTCCGTAGGATAGTTAGAAGATGAAATAGGATTGTTTCATATTTATAATGACATATCAATATATTATTCATACTAATGTTATTACTTTATAATGAAACTACTAAAGAAGAAGATGTTGATGAAGAATGAAACTTGAAAGAATCGGTAGAAGAGATTACCTCTTCTTCGACGCACTTCTTTTATGATTTTATTAAGGAACATGAGTTGGTATTTTGAGAATAAAAAAACCTATATGATATAACTAGGGAGGTTGAGAAGAGGATTTGGCAGGGTTTGGACAAGCTTCAAGTCTCAAAAGGGTGTGAAGAGGTGAGGGAGGAGGTTCCCTTTTATAAGGGATGAGAGGGGCACCTTTGGAAAAACGTAAAATATTATTTTATAATAAAGTCATATTCGGTTTATAATAGTTCCAAATTGATTTATTTCGATGATAAAGTGTGGATGAGTCGAAATAATCTCAAGAAATAGGTTTTAGACAAGTTTAGGTTATTATTTTAACCTTATCATTTAGATTTATCTCAATGTTAAATAATTTATCTTTTACTGTGTCTTCTAGTTTTTCTTACACTATATGGTTAATAAACATACTATAACAAGCCAAACTAACCTCAAGTGGTTCATTATTAATATATATTAATTTTTCTAAGTAATTTGGCCGAACCATAGTTTTTTAGGAATAGAATAACAATTAATAATATAATATTTGTTTTAAAAACTATTTTATGTCAATTTTGACACTATCTGTTAATTGATTTTTGTAAAAATCATAACTGCATGATTAGTTCGAATAAAGTTAATTAAATTAATACAAAAATGGAATATTAACCTAAAAAATTATTTTAATTTATTAAAATTCTCAAATTACATTTATTTGGGTATTTATAACATCAATTATGTTAATATTTCATTATTATGGTAATTACTGCATCATCATTGTGTCATAAATAAATTAAATTATTTAATGTATAAATTTTTTAAATAAAATACAATTATATAGGAATGATTTTTAGCATTCTAATGAATATTTAAAGTCAAATTTATTTTATGTATAACCCTATATTAAAAATGTTTTATTTATTAAACATTGATTTTTACTATTTTCACTATTCTTTTAATAAAATAATAATAAGTGTCCTAATCTATTTCTAGAGGACCTAAAGGGAAATATTTTATTCCTAAGGTTGTTTTGGGTCAAATTACATTTATCCAATAGAATTAGGATATGTTATATGGAAATTATAATATCATTTTTACCCCTAATTACCTTATTTACTTCTAATCGTGGTAATAAAAAGTAAAAAGTTACTATTCACTAAAAAATATTTTTATCTAATTGAACCACAATTTACTCCTTGAAGGTGGGTAGAAGACGGTGAAAAGTTCAACAGAATTTTTATATATCTAAAAATTTATAAAATGACTCAAATGAATTACATTGAAAATATATAGGTATTATGTATCAATTTTGACCTAAAATAAATTTAAATAAAATAAATAATTATTTAAATAAAAAGTCGGGTTTTTAATTGTAACCCAATGTTTTCACTATTCATCAAAAATTGAAAGATTTTAGAAAAATGCAAAAAAATCACCCAAGGCTAATGTCGAAATTCCGAATCCAAAAATGAAGTCCATTTGGAAAGATAATATTTATCAAATTTTAAAAAGTGGGTATTACTATTCATAACAGCTAGTTCATAATAATATTATAATAATATCTCATTTAGTGAAACTCGTTATTGCGTACTAAACATGCTATCGAGGGAGGTATTGATTGCGTGTAATGTAGGCCAAGTCAGGGCTACGTATAGTGAAAACATAATCAAAACATATTTAATTTATACATTAAACAAAATCTATACTTGATGTTGCGTAGAATAATTTCCATTAAACGAACATGAAATTGTGTGTAACACGAGCCATGAATAGTGTTGCGTATACTGCAAGCTAATATGGTGTTTTGTATATTACAAGGTAATCTTGGTGTAGTTTAACAAAGTAGACATCAATGAAATTAAAAACAATATATCTCATAACATCTCGGGGTGGTGCAACCGATGATGTCCACCTCTCTCTGCGCACTGAGTTCCGGGCCCGGATCAGTTTGAGAAGTGTGCCTTGAATGGGACGACACATTTGGAGTAGAATCAATCACGGACGACCAGGGTTGAGAAGCCTGATGGGCCTCCAATGCTGTGATTACTTCACAATCTATGAACACCCTAATCAAATGAGCTCTCCAATGGTAATTAACCAGCATTTAAGTAATGAACATACAAGATCCCAAAGCATCAGCCTCCGGTGTTCTGGCCGCTACAGGAGCTGTCATTGTAGGGGATCCCTCAACGTTCATCATCTCAATAACGGGTGTATGCTCACCACCTTTTTCTATCAACACCTCCTCCTCCCCATCAGATGAAGACTCTTGTTCAGCGCCAATATTCTCTGGAATAGGATATGGAGATCTGATTGAGGGATATAAAAAATAATGAGATGAACGTAGAGACAAGGGATGAGATGTACCTCATGTAGCTCTATTATATCAATATTAGAGACTGTGATTTATCCACATTCCTAAGGAATCCCGTGGGGGGACACCCCCTAACACCCTCCTCCTTCAGGCTCTTATTCTCTTTCAACCCTCCTTCACCTTCTCCTTCTAACGCCTCTTCCGTCTCAGCTCCCTCTGGATCATCATCGCTGTCATTATCCTCTGACGACATCTTTTATCTATGAATCTATTGGACGAGAAACACTTTCACTAAGAAGGATGACTCCTCACACTGACCCCATTGAACTACATACACATCCATGGCCATTAGATATGCATGCTGGAAATGAAAGATCCCCCAGTCAGCAATCCGAATGAGTCCAACCTCTGGCAGCTGGGCTATATCTCACACTATGTTTTTTCAAATAGGTTCAGTACCCATAGACTCTCTCAGGGTCATCCATGATGACCACAGAGCCAAGAAGATTGCATCATTGGAGGGATGATGCAGATTACTTATCTACTTCCAAGGAAGCTCCCTGACTGCTCTGTATGACCCTCACCCTCTAGGCTATGAGGGAACAGTCGCGCCACGTGACATCACTGCTACTGAAGTCCTGGCATGTGCGGTCCCAGTTTCTTGACATGCCTCCTCCCTTTCCTTCCTAAAAACACTTTGTCTGCTCTCTCCCCACCCAGGTTCTAAACTGTCTAACAAGAGTTTCTAGACTCTCTTCTGCAATGGTCCCTTAGGGTACGCTATAGCACAATTATCGGAATATTCTGTTGAGAAACCATCATCAACTCCGGAGGGGTGAATAGTAATGACATCACAAGAGCCCTATTCTATGAACATCAGCCACATTTGGATAAGAACTCAAGGGTGACTCTATTCATAGACACCTGTATACACATTATTCAGAATCCACTAGAGGAATCTGAACTACCTGGTGAGCCTTTATGGCATGTTGGGCTCATAGAGGATTTTCCCATCATTCCAGGCCATGATCACCCCAACCATAGTGCTCTGGAAGTATTCCCTTTTCTCTAGAGATCCTTGCTTGTCATTTATCATCTAGACTATCAGGGTAAGGAATGGGATGAATGTGAAGTGGCATGATTGATGATTCTGATCCTCAATCCCTCATCATTTTGGGTCAACGACATGACCCCAACTGTGTTCAGGAAGGAAATTTGCATGCCATTACCTAGAGATTGATGACGTTCTGAAACGTATAACCTTCAATGTGAGCCACGACCTAGACTTAAAATATCTAGAAGGGGCCACATATCCTCCTTGGTGACCCCCTCTAAAAATTCATCCCAAAATGGCATACAGACGGGCCAACATGGGGACTCACAGATTGAATCTTTAATTAGTGGCCATGATTTCAACCATCACCAGGGTCTCTAGATGAACTCCCAACCTTGAGTCTCTCACAGGAAAGAGCCCCCCCCCCCACTCATTAATGTGGAAATAAATTCGTCATACTAAAAATTCGGGTCCCGACTCTCATTTATGCTGAATCCCCATGACTAAAATTCGACCACCTCCAGGATCCTCTAGTACGTCCCTCTTTTTCTCCTCCATATCATGGTCAGACACCGTCTCCCCCACCCCGACATCTTGATGTCTGGATCTCTTTGAAGAAACAAGATACACAATTTCTTTTAGGCAATGTCTTTAAAAAAATCCTTGACACCCAGCCTCTCCATAGCATGCTCCAACAGGTTCCATGTCAGCATAGGAGATTGTGATCTGTCTTCCAAGGTGTTCTTCATCGGGAAGAATTCATCGTACTGGTACACATCGAAAGGAATACCCCCGATTAAATGAATATACCAGTGTCTAATGTCGACTTCCCCATTGTGTAGATAGAAGGTATTGGTTTCAGGGGACCATCGAGAAAACAGATCTGGACCGAGCTCATGCTGACAGTAGGAATGAAACTGCAACGTCCACACCACCTCGAACAAACTGATTTGCTATAGTTTAGCACCAAAATGGTCACATGTATGGTCTACCCAATATGCCTAGGCCCACTCATCTATGAAATTGCCTCTTGATCAAAGATCCCAATCCTGGAGACATCCTTTGGTCTCATCAGAAACACTTGGACAGAAGGTTCTTGTGTAAAGAACAGGAGAATCTTCCGTAACCGGGTCACTCCCTGAAATGGTCCTGGTCCTAAGATTCAGGATGTAAACATCCATATTCCTGGTTTCTCTAGCAGGATGGCCATTTTTGTTGATATTGTACCGAGGTAGGTCATTCTATATTGTCACCCTTGACCGAGGTGTGTCAACTACCAATCATGGCATGGGTACCTCCTCTAGGATATCGAAGTCCCATGTCGGTAGGTTGGAAGATAGCACATACTCTTTATGGGATGAGGTTAACATATTGAAATGATTATGATTTCTGGATTTGATCCATAGGGCACCCTAAACCTCAGTGTTGGTGACCACCTCAGCAATTCGAGTAGCGGATGTGGCTTCCCCCTCAACGTCATCCCGATTGGAGGCCATCTCATGGCGGTATGTTTTTAAGAAATTGGCTCGAAAAGGTGGTGATCGATGTGCAAAAGCAGCAGCTGCCACAAAAAATGAGCGAATGGTGCAAAAAATTGTAAGTTGGTGTGAAAACTCTCAGGTTTGCGCGGAAAAAGATGACAGACCTCGCTGATTTACACTCAACCAAATTGTTTTTCATGCAGGCGGAGTAAATTTTTCACGAGAAAAAACTTTTGTTCTATTTTGTAAGAAAATACGTACATAATGGGGGACCTGATAGGTTTTTATAGGCATAGAAATGGGATTCTGTGCGTGCGCGAAAACGGATTGTGTGCTCCAAAATTGATTTTTGCGCCGTTTGAGTTTTGAGCACACGCATGCCCCATGGAGTCCTTCCTCTCGGCATTTCCCATGAAATATGTTCATTGCATCCCATAACTGATCCAATTATGATGGGGGGTTTTTGTAGACGACGATGAAAAGTCAAGAGATGAAGAATGTTGGGGCACGACAATGCGAAACCATATTTGGAATCAGAGACCTGGTACGGGGGGCCCAGAGGTGCTGCCAAAAAAATCAATGATGCTCATAAATAATGTGATGTGTGAAAAACACCAGGATTAACAAGAGTTCTTGAATGTGGGAGTGGAAAATTTTGTAAGGTCACCCCATGTGGTTGAAATTTCACACAGCCAACACTGAAGAACGAAATATTTCACGCCAGCCTGTTTTCCGTGCCGATCTGCAATCCCGAGCACCTATAAATAGAAGGCCACCCATTTGACTTCCTGGTTGAAGAATCTAAATAGTCAACCATGCACAAATTTCACTTCTCATTCACACAAAATGGAGGCACTCATGTACTGATTGTTTTCACACCAGGTTTCCTGGGGGTCCTCTTTTGCGCGAGACCCCTAGGGCTCGATCCTCGTCCAAATATTATCGACTCCCATCTCTCATGCGTAATTCCATAAAATTTAGTGCAATACTCCTTTATACGCGCAATAACTTCCAAATTGTGCAACCTCCATTGAGAACCCTGCCCAGCCTTATTCATGCCCGAAGCCAGATTGTGTGCCCGACCCGACTGATTTCATGCCCGAAACCCGATTCCATGCCAGACTGGAAATTTTCATTCCTGAAGCCCGATTGCGCACCCGAACCGGCCTTTTCCACACACACCACATAATTTCACACCACCCCGGATGATTTCATGTTTCCACGGTCTTTTTCATGCAAGAATCCCAATTGCATGATGGCCCCATCGTTTCTCACGCAACTATAACTTTTACGGGCGAGCCTCCCTCCTTATGCGCCTGTGATGTCTCTTTTCAGGGAATCATTTTCGTTCGCCTCTCACACACAAAAGACATTTTCCAAATACACTTTTATTTCACAACATTCTAGGTTCTTACAATTTAACTTCAAATTCCCTTGGACGATACTACCCATTGTGTTTCTTTTCTCCATTATTTTTCGCATAAGCATGCTATCGGGTTTCGCTTCTTCACATAACCACAGTAATGTGGACCCCCACCCCCAATGGTTCACTCCATGACACCCCCTATCCACATAGTTGTTGATTCCTTCCCTTCCCAAAGGGGTATTAGGTACCATTCATGTATGACCTAGGGGTGTGCAGTGATCCCCCCTTCTCCGGGATGCAATATGTTAAAGTGCCAAACACTCTCATCCTCAGCACATGACTTTAAACTGTAACCACGCCCCATGATTCAGAGGAGGGGTACCCCCACCTTGGAAATTATGCATGGCCACTGGTCTCCATGAGAGTGAGATCATTCCTCACATGTAATGAGATCCTCTTTATGAGAGAGGCATCTGTCCATGGGAAAAGGAATACCACCCTAGTGTAAGTCCCTAGTTTTTCATGCAGGAGGAAGCATCGTTGCTCCTTCTCTCTTCCTGGGTACCAAGTCACCCTCCCACTGAGCTTTGTCACCATTCGGGCCTCCATCCCGGAGTAAGTCCAAATCTTCATCACATAGGGATGCCAGCCAGGCGTAAGCCCTTATTTCCTCTTTGGACCACAAACCACGTGTAAGCCCCACTCCACTTCCATAGACGCACCTTTCATGAAATGATCGTTAGGTCTTTGCTATATATTGTTTGTAACACCGAGTATGACTCACGAGGGCATAGAAAAATCACCAACCATGAAAAACACCTTGGGCCATCTAGAGTGTATTCCCCACACCTATTCCGAACATTGAGGACTTTTATCCTTGCCAAGGGAAGGATCATAGGAAGCCTCAGTGAGGTTCAAGCCCCACAATCATTGTATCCAACAACCATTATGTCAGTTCCAACCACCTGAACAATAAGGAAATTGATCCTTACTATGGTAAGGTACGTAGGAAGCCTCCCTGAGTTTAAATCCTACCATTCACCTGGTCATTCCAACCCCTTCACGTCGGTTCACCAACTCCTTGGGCAGCCTAATGTGTAAGCCCCACACCCATATTACAAACTACGAGGACTTTGATCCATGCCAATACATGGTATGTAGGAAGCCTCCACGAGGTTAAATCCACACAACCATTGGTTTCGACCACCTTCATGTTGGATCCCACTACCCGAACTATGAGGAATTTGATCTTTGCTAAGGTAAGGTACGTTGGAAGCCTCCCTGGCGTTCAAGCCCAACAACTATTGGACCCCTTGTCCTCCTTCACGTCGGATCATCGAACCACATAAATTACATGGTCTTTGATCCTTCCCATTGTACGGTATGTAGGAAGCCACCATGAGGTTCATGACCACTATCCACCGGTCGTTCCGACCCCCTTCATGTTGGTTCACCAACAATTTCGTCTGCCACAGATCGTATGCCCCAAATACATCTATATCCCGAACTATGTGGACATTGATCCATGATATGGTAAGGTACATTGGAATCTTAAATGGGGTTAAAGCCTCACACCTAGATGTTCTGATCCCCGTTCACTTCGGTTCGCCCACATCCTACATGACGATAAACTGTGGGCCATATTCAGTCATAAGACGGTGTGACACTATTCAGTGGTATGTCTTTGACGCCACTAGCCTACAGTAATCCTTTGAAACCCAATACAGTGGTGAGCCGTTGCAATCTCACCCAGTAGTAATCCATTGACACACCTCACCCAACATTAATCCATTGAAACCCCTATCCAGTGGTAAGCCTTTGCGACCTCATCCAGTGGTACGATGATTACTCCCATATCCAATGGAAAGCCGTTGCGACCTCATCCAGTGGTAAGACATTGAAATCCCCGATCTGTGGTGTTCCTTCAACTTATGAACTATGTGGACATTGATTCCCTGCCACTGGGACATGTAGGAAGCCTCTTCGAGGCTCATGCCCAAAACCATCGTCATCATCACAATGGATCCATCCCACCCACTTCACAAGACCTTCCACCATCCATCTTAATTCTTACCATGGCCTCCACATCCCAGTGGGATCATGCCAACTCATTCCTCATTCCTTTTAATAGAAACTGTGAGGCCAATAACACGTTGACCCCAATATCGGTGTTCCCTGTAGGGGTTTCACCCACTTGATCATCTGTAGTTAGTGATCTGATCAGCTCGATCCGTCTCCACAGGACGTTAAACATGAGACATAACCTGTATTCGTCATGGGAAGCTGTGGAAAACCTAAGGTACATGCCCATGGAATATGAATCCTCGCGTTCTATGTGGGATGCCTCAGGCTACCGCGCCCTCAAGAATCCCTATAATAAGGGGATGAAATTCAGACACGCCAATCCACCAGCGTCCAGACAAGCCAGTGATGTCCAACGTGACTACTCCCATATCTGAAGGATGCTTCCCAAACTGGACCCCTTGGAATGTCCTGACAGAAGCAGTGTAATTAACTGGTGTCCATGAAGATATGGCACTTGGAAGAGTTTCACGAACAATTTCTTAAATCAATGAGGGTGACCCGAAATAGGTGACGAGTTTTGAGGAGGAATATAGGGAAGGCAAAACCAACATCCCATCATCCTTTTTTGATCAAGGAGAAAACATACCTGAACAAGGAGAGGATGTCACCGGCCTTTGGAAAGCAGGAATGTGGGGTGACAAAGAAGTGCCTTTTGTACCCAAGTAGATGTGCGCACACTCCACGACGAAAGCGTCAGTATTGAATAGTCCAAAAAATACATGATTTAAAAAATTTATTTATATAAAGTTTAAAATTTCATTAATTAACAAAATGAGTTTATATAGGATGTTTATAGTAAATATATTTACCATATAGTATGAATATACAAGAAGACATGGTAAGAGTAAAATTATTTAACTAAGCGTTAAATCTAAAAGAAAAGATTACATTTTTGACCTTGAATTGTATAAAAGAAATTGTTTAAAGATTTTAGACCCAAAACATCCTATATTTAAAATAAATTAGTTTGGGACCAATTTAAACCTAAAATCATTTTATAATAAAATAATATTTCTATACCTTATCAAAGTGCCCCTCCTCCCTCTTATAAATGGGTATCACCTCCACCCACATAATCACACATATAAAGCTCCTTGTATCATCCAAACTCTTCCCATGTAATCTCACAAAATCTCTATCTTAATCTTAATAGCCCTACAAGAAGAAAAATTCAATTCAAGAAAGCCTTTTGTCTCAAATCAAAAGGAGTTACACATTTTAGAGCTATCGTTTTCTCTATAGTTCCTTTCAATTATTTAATTCTTCACTCAATATTTTATTCTTTTTATTTGATTACATAAAAATCCAGTATCTTAAATATAATAGGGTTTTTTGGGATTTATTTTAAATACACATACACACTCCTCCATCTCATTGATATTAACATACTATTTTCTGTGTATGATGAACTGATGCCTCACAAAAATTTTTTTGTTCGATTTTTCCCTACCACCTATCAGGGTGTCCATTATGATAGAAATATATTTATATATGTTATATAATATATTTATATTGTGTATAAGATTCTATTTTTTTAAATCATATCATTACGCGTTCCATAATGTGTTAATATGATAATTTCATTTGAGGAAGTGCTGACTACCATCCTCTCAATGTTATATGACTCTTTCATGCCAAACATGGAACTTATCAAAGAATTTCTTAATGAAAATATGTACTGTATATAAAATATGTTGATGGAAGATTTTGAGAATATGTATTCCTTACATTTGACCCTAGTTGAGCAGGAGTGTGTATCCTTATTTTATTCATTGTTGTTGACTCCACTTATACTCGATCATGTGAGAGAGTCCTAGTTATGACACATAGAATCTTAGGTATTACCTAAAAAAATATAATTATTAGATTCCCTAGATGTATAATCTGAAGGAGGAAATCATGTCAACCTTCACATGGGATAATCGGTGGTCCTAGTCAGGATGTTGGAAAATGTGAGGAGGGATTTTAAGATTCATCCTTTATATATAAATAAAATTATATGGATGATGTAAAAAGACCATCAATTGTAATTTTTCTTGGATAGAATGATATAAAGAAATTCTAAGTGATTTTCACAGAACCTAAACTATCAGTTGGAGAAGGATGCAAACCAGGTTATGGTTGGTTTGTTTCAGCCTCTTGTGAGAACATATCAGAAATTTAATGGAAAATCCATTGAAATTGTGACTAGGATTTAGAACAAGTTGAAGGTGCATGATACCATCTAGAAGGGATATTGTTGTCCATCATTGGGTTTCTTTGACAATTATCTATGATCGTGACATGTGATTCACATCACGGTTGTTGAGATATCTACAGGAAGAAATTCAGGACCCCAAAGATGATTAGTACAACCTTTCCCTAATAAAAATATGGGACGAGTTAGTGAAATATAATTTTATTAGAAGATATGAATGTTTCATGTGTGTTAAAAATTGTTCGGAGTTAAAAGGATCAATTTTCCTTGGTAGAGTTTGAGTTCTTCAATATCTACCTCTCTTTAATCAGCATGTCACCTTTCGAGGAGCTATATGGGAGACCCTATTCGGTACCCTTGTGTTAGAAATGGATTGGAGTGGAATATATTAAGGGTATATATATATTGATGGTGAATGTGGATATTATACTTGTCAATTGTGAGTGGATGAAGATAGACAAATATAGAACAAAAATATTAGGATGATAAATGTTGTAGGACCATTGGTTTTGACCAGGGAGACAACATTTTCATAAGAGAATCCCCATGTTGAATAGTGAAGCGATTATATCAGGAAGGTATTCTATTCCCAACTATCAAAAGTCCATTTGAGTTATTTTAGATCACTAGATATGTTGGATACCACCTCCCTCTACCATAACAGTTGGAGCGGGTGCATGACATCTTCAACATTTCAAGGTTGAACATATACATGGATGAAAATGCACATATTTTTGACTAGTTAGATCTAGAAATCAAGGATGGAGAAACATTTATTGAGAAACTATTGGTGATAAAGGATCTACAAGGGAGGAACATTCTTGGTTGAACTATCCCCTATGTTCGTGTGCTGTGGTAGTATATGATTGTGAAAGAGAGCTCCTGGGAGGTGGAGAGAATGATGCGGGATTATATCCCAATATATTTTTTTCCCATTTTTCATTATTGATATGATCATATTGAAGGAATGAATGATTTAGATAACTTTATTATCATATAATTATTTATAACATTTTTATATATAATTTCAACTCCCTCTGCTGAGACGGTATGTGATTTGGATGCATTGATTTACTAGAATTAATTTTATAAAATTATTAGATGTATTTTATATGACACACGAAAATTTTCTTATAGAAAATCATATACCTCATAAAGGTAGTTTCAGGTAAGAAAATTGATAAAATAGTTGTGTCTTAGAAATAAAGTTTACCCTACGTGTGACCTAAAATATGTTTATGTCTAGAGTTTAGATAAAATAATCCATTTGTGATAAAATGTGTAGGTTATTTATATAATTAATTTAATTTATAAATTAATTAAAATAGTTCTGGATGTCAACTAAAACACATCAATACCATTATCTCTAGGTTTATGTGCATAAAATTTTTATTGTTGTATAATGACTTCTTCCACTTATAATAGGAAAATTGGATTCAAATGTCAACGAACCTATGAATCCAAGTAGATTGACCCACAAGGAACATGAATAATCATTGAATTCAAGTTTTAGAGAATAATTATATGATTAATGTTCAAATAAAAGGTACAAATCATGAATTTTTAAATTATCCCATAATGATTAAATTTATTGAGTGGGATTATATTGATTATTTATCTGCATTAAAATTGAACCATTTCAAATGAATGAGTTTTGAAATTGAAATTGTTTATTTTTTTCTCATATGGAATATCCCATATTGTGTTTATTGTCCAGAAATCATGGAAAAATGTTGTTCCCTGATGTTTTTTTTCATTCTTATATATTCATTATGTTATTCTCCATTAGGGTATGGGGTAATTGGTTGAAAGTTTTGGGAAGAATCGAGTCTGGTTAGACCCCTAGAATCATGGAGGAATTGCATTAAATGAACAGATTGATGATAAAATATTATTTTGGGATGATTTTTGTGTTTTTGGAGATATATGATTTGATTATAATCCAATCTTGAGAAGGCACACCATGACATTTGTGTGGATTCGCACGATATTTTACCGAAATAAAGGATACTTTATTTCTAACCTCCGATGGATGGAAACAATGAATGGGGGAAATATCCACTAATTTTAGGTGTCTTGATGTGTGATATATGGTGGAGTAAACAAATGTGGAAATCATGAGTTTAGATATATCTATTTGGATAAATCTATACTAAACTATGTGTAGTTAGGAGAAAAAGATGTTTTGTGACCCCTAAGCTACGACAACTAGTGTTTCCAGAGATAAAAGAATCATACTCGAATATGGGACCCACTCATGACTTTTTACCATTGAGTTAGTTTATCATCGAGTGCCCTAGGATCACATTGACATGACAATGACTAGGAATATATTTTATTCTTTAGTACAAAAACATGAGAAGATGTACATAGGGATGACCAGGGTGCATAGGTAAGTCCCCAATTGGCTAAGGCACACCATGTTTTCCACCTATAGGGTTTGTATGACTACATTAAAAGGGTTCTATGTACTCAATTGTAAATGACCATGACGTGGGGTGGGAATAGACCCCATGTCACCCTAACATGTAATGTACTGAATCATCCCTTGTAAGGAAACTACAACCTATTTTATCTCCATTGTTTGGATGTAGATTTTAGAACATGAGAATCCAATATTGAGTATTTTTTCCACATAGAACACAATGAAGTAATCATTATTGGATTTTGAGATATGACGTGAGGTGTTCGTAGTGGGTTTCTTCTATAGATGATAGTTGATAATGGTAGTGACCATACATGATAACTAGGGGTTTTACAATGGATCTTGCCAGCTGGGATCCAGAGGTGTCCTTTACATATCTATTAGAGTGGAACCCTCCACCAAGGATAAGTCATGAGTCCTATACTAATCATGTTATTAGGATATTTTAAGTACATTTTTTTTAATATTTTACTTCAAAATATTATTGAAAAAATATATATTAAAATTTTATTTAAAATATTCTTTTAAAAATAATGAAACAAATATTCCAATGTTTTTTGTTTTCAATTTTTTTTTTTCTATTCATGGAAATATAAATGATTGTTAGTAAGGATTTAAATTTATTGATTTCATGTTGTTATTTTTAATTAATATATTATTAAATTTTATTCTATAAGAATAAGTTACAATAAAAAACATATTTTACACTTATATTTCCATCCATTATTAATGAAATTTCATTTAAAAGTATTGAATCAAAATGATTATTTGTATCATTCTATCCATAGTATCACAAAAATAATTTTTAAATCCATTTGAATATATTGTATTCTTTTATTTTCTGTAGGTCCTAAGCTATGTTATTGATTTTAATAAGGTTTAGTTTGGTATGTCGAAGGAAAGCAAGTGATGTGGTGAGACAACATGAGTCTTGTAGATATTGTTTCTATTTGAGAATTTTTTTCTCATTTATATGAAAATTTTCCGTATGTATAGTTTTTTGTTTTATAATATACATTTTTATTGATTTATTTTATAATATTTGGATGATTTTGTATAATATGATTTATTCTATATAGAATCAGAATTTATTTTGAAACACTTCATTGATATTTAAGGTTATCATATAAATGAATGGGTCACAAACAAATATAGGGGGAAACCATGATGTGATTATTTGGATTTTGAGGGTGAAATTATTTATGATGGATATAATTTTTATCATGGAAATAGATTCAGGAATCGAAAAAAAGTAATTCAATCTAGGTTTTACCATAGACATACATGTGTCTCTAGTTTTGGGGTTACCTATGATAGATTGGGACAAAATTGTAACAAATGTACCTCTTTATATTTTTCATGTTCCATGATATAATAGAGAAACGATCTTCAATATAACTCAAGACATAAATCATGAGTAGATTCATAACCACCTCCTTTCATGAGGAAACTGGAGTCACAAAATATTTCAGAATTGTAATTATATATTTTCACTTCTATTTTGAATATCACTGATGATTTTTGTATATTGGCTTTGTACTATGATCCAAAATTATTAAATAATATAATTTTTAGGCCTCTTAGATCATTTTGTGTTAAAATGGATGAATAAATTAAATATAATTATTTTCCAACATGATCTATTGTAATATGTTATGGAGCCTTGAATCCTACTCTAGACATATATTATGTATTTTGAATGGTTTTTAATCCTTGTTTCAAAACTATAAATACTTTTTTTGATCCACCAAAATTATTGTTTCAACTCCCATTATTTAGGAATTTATCCCAATGGTGTTTTCCAATAGTGTGTGGTGAATAATGGGATAATTATTACTGAATAAATTCTACAATATGATATTTTAATGGGTAGTTATACAATTTGAATTTGATATATGTTATAGAAAAATAGTTTCATTGAAAAAAGGAAATTTTATAGTTTCATTTTTTTGACACACATGGGATGCATTAAATTTTTTTTGCCGTGTATTTTTTATTTTCATTTATTTTAAAATGATTTTTTTGTATTTAAAATTGAATGCGGTCTTCATTAATTTGAGTGAAATATGATGATTCAAAAAAATGTGGTTGTCTTGAATTCTAGGACATAAATATCTTATAAAAATTATATATCAATTTGATTTAGGTTTTTCAATGGGCATCCCATGTTAATATAAATTATATTGGTATTTTTTACATTTTCATTATATGTCTGAGATGTTTTATTGTGATAGTATTTGATTTTGGATGGTGTGGTGTAGTTTGATTTATAAAACATTATCTAATCAAGTATATGTTTTGTGTTATTTACAGTATTCGTTGTATAAATTATTTGAATTAAAATATGAGTAATTTTCATTGGAATAATACTCATTGTGAAACCTCCTACATTTTTAGAAATGGATACCCTACATATGGACTCTACCAAAATAGAAGAACAATAGGTGGAGAAAAAAATCCTATTTTATTACAGTGATCAAGGACCAACAAGGTCCTTCTATGGATATATAATAAATTATTGGTATTACTTGAAAATATAGTTATATATAAAAACTCAATGACTTAATAATGAAGGTCACTATTTATTTATTATTTGGTGTATGTTCTCTATATAGATGAGTAATAGTTATTCATGGAATAAAAAGTGATTTAGAATCCTGATATTTACATATCTAAATAATGATAAATTAATTTTTTTCTATACAATATTATAAATGAAGAACACTATAAACCCATTCATACCAAATACCAATTATTCTTATAGAATGTCATTATCATTGAATGATGAATTTGATAATGATCAAATTGTAGATAAAATCATCCCAAATCCATAGGTATCCTTTGGATGTAGCAAAATCATTAAACACAAAAATTGAATTCATCATCCCCCATGAAGTGATTGTATATCAAAATTATATGTTTGAATATAAAGATATATTTGAGTTTTAAGGAGTTTCAACTATGACATGGAAGTCATAAAACATAACATCACATAAAAATTTTCCTTTCATTTGATCCTTTAGGGTGATCATTGCACTTTATTTATATTAACTCATACATTTAAATGTATATGTTAATAAATTTTTCACTATAATAGTCTTATAAATAATTATTCTATTATGATATATGATATATAAAACTCCATAAATGATATAAAATATAATAACATCTCATAAAATGAAATAAATAATGTCTAATGAAAACAAAATAATTTACCTTGATCCAATTGCAGTCCAAAAACATCCATTATGTATAAATTCACTAATAATAAAAATTATTTCCCAAATCCCAAAACCTGTACATGAAGCAAATCATGTGAAAGCATATCTTTAGGTCATATCTCCTTCAATATCCCACATGAACTGTAACACACGTGATTGTTTTAAATGATAATTATGTTGTATAATATAGAAAACTCTAAAATCGAAATTATATACTCCTTTTGAATGTTTTCCAAAATAAAGCTGGAATGAAATTATTAAATTCATCATGTGTTACAAAATATATAATACCATAAAAATAAAAATCCATCTATAATTATGTATTAAATATAATTTTATTTTTATAATTTCACTATGTGGTAATCTTTATCACAATTCATTGTACCAAAATTTCTTATCCTAAACGGATTTATATCGTTGGGAACAAATATTAACTTCCATATAAATAAATTTAAACAATGAGTATCCTATACTATAACCTAAATTGTATTCAATATAAAGAGGTTTTTGGAATTATCTCTTTCACAAACATGTATCTCTATAATATTTCCCTTTATAGTTTCACATGATTGTTTTCATTATAAAAATTATAATTTTATAATACAATGAGTAGACATGGGATATTGAGTAATAAAATCCCAATATATAAAAATCATATGTTTTTTATTCTTTGAGTTTATAAATTCAAACTCAAAAAATACATCACATGTTTTGCACCCTTATTGTTGACCACATCCTATTCACATCATCTGATTGATAATCAACCATCATATTATATCTTTGTATGGTCACACACTCGTTATTCTATATCTATTAATGGATAAAATATAATTCTCATCATACATGAGGTCAAATCCCATATCGGTTATGCTCTATTTAATAACATGACCAGTAAAATAACTGATCACCGTCATATTTTATATGGTTATTATGATAGGTATATGATTTTTATCAGTGTATAAAGATTATCACTCTAGGTATATCACCAAACTCAATTAGCAGGGATAAAAAATGATCAATGCACCCATAGAACTAAAATGGAGTTGTCTATTGAATTCTATCTTTTATACATAAAGGGTTTCCTAAGTTGTAACACCCCAAGCATCCACGCTACGTTTCGCGTTGAATAATGTAATCTCTTTAATTGTATGAAACCTCTATATTCTAACACACAGTGACAAATAAAACTAGCCATTATGAATAGTAATACCCACTTTTGGAAATTTTAAATATTTTATTTTTCAAACTGTACTTCATTACAGAATTCATAATATCGAAATTAGCTTATGGTGAATTTTTGGTATTTCTCTAAAAACTTTATATTTTTTACGAAGAGGGAAAAACACTTCTTTATTTGTTAAAACAAACTTTTTATTTAAATAATTATTTATTTTATTTAAATTTTTTTAGTTCAACCATACCTATATTTTTTCAATGTAATTCATTGGTGTTATTTTATCAGATGTTTAGAAAATTAATTTTTTTAACTTTTTACCATATTTCACCCACCTCTGAGGAGCATGGAAAAATTTTCATAAAACATAATTTTACTACCTCGGTGAGTTGAATTTCAAAACTCTGAGAGACACGGTTAATATCTATATGTAAAATGTTATTCAATAAGATGAAATAAATTTTTTTGTGAATAGTAACTTCTGACTATTATTTAACATAGTTAAAAGTAAATAGGGAAATTATAGTTAAAAATGATAGCATAATTTCCCTAAAACATGTCCAAATTCTATTGGATAAGTATAATCTAACCAAAAACAAACTTATGAATAAAATATTACCCATTTTGATCCACTTGGATTAGATTAGAACATTTATTATAATTTTATTTAAAGTAGAGTTAAAAGAGTTTAATTCAACGTTTAATAACTAAACAATTTTTAATCTTGGGTTACAAAAAATATAAATTTGACTATAAATATTCATTAGAAAGATAAATATATTTAATAAAAAATGGTATTTTATTTATAACTTTTAGTCATTATATAATTTAATTTATTTATGGATCAATGATGATGCAATAATTACCATAATAACCAAATATTAAAATAATTAATATTATAAATATCCCAATTAATTTAAATTGACACTTTTGATAAATTAAAATAATTTTATAGGTTAATATGAAATGTTAGGTTTGGTTAAATAAATAATATTTGATGTGATTAAGTTTTTATGTCTTTCAAAAATAATCAAATATTAAATAGTGTCTGAATTGACATAATAGAGTTTTAAAAACAAGTACTATAATATGAATTTATATAATATTCATAAAAATACATAGAATGGACAAAGAAAATAGATAAGGTTATATATATTAAAATGAACCAAATGGGGTTCTATGGGTTTGTTATAGTAATTTTATTAAACATATAATATAAAAGTATAAAGAGACATGGTAAATGTAAAACTAATTAACTAAGAGTTAAATCTAAAATATAAGGATAATATGGTGACCTAAACCTTTCAAAAACCTATTTGTTGAGAGGTTTTCGATCCATCCCACCATATCATCTAACTAAAACAATTTTGATCCATTAAACACAAAGATTGACTTTATTATAAAATAATATTTCATGCTTTTCTTAAAGTGACCCTCACCTCTCTTATATAAGGGTACTTCCCCTTCTCTTAATTTCACAACTCCAATGCAATTTGGCTCAGACGAAACCTACCCAAATATCCTCAAAACGTTTCTCCCTTTTTCTGAGAGGCCTTAATTTTCATATAAATACAACCTAATGATCCGTTTTGATCAAATCAAAAGGAAGAACCCAAAGAAGAGGTAAATATTTCATCACCTCTTTCAAGTTCTTTTTGTCTTCCACTTTATCTTTTATGTTTTTTCCATTATAAATTAATAACTCTAGTATATTCTATATACAGTGATGTTATTATAAAATTGGAACATCCATATTAATTATTCTATCCATCATATGAATGGAAAAGTCACCATACGTGCGTACGTACGGCTTACCGTCTCCACGTCGTGGTGTAGTTTTTTTTTTCAGACACGTAATTATTTGGATTTGTATAATAATGAGTATAACTAATGTAAATAATAAATATAACATGATAATGATTGTGTATATATGATATACCATCCAATTACATATGAATTCATCATCAATATAATGATATTTTTGACCGTACGTACTTACGGATTACTGTCCCCATGAATGTGATGAGATTCATTTCCCATCATAATCATTCAAGAATAATTTTCATTTTAGAATAAAAAATAATGTATAAGTACCTAAATCATTCTGGATAGAAATAAAATACATCCTATATATATGAAACCCAGCATACGTAACAAAGCATATATAACAAAACATATCAGTTAACACCCGAAATAATGATACTACTAAAATATTATTATCAATGAAATATTATATAATCATATATGATATCATATATATGTATATTATTCTTTTATAATATAATAAAAAAGTTTTATCTATTATATACGAGGTTAATATACCATAGACTAATGAAAAATACAAGTTAAGGTTTAATTTCAGAATCTCTTTATTATCTAAGGTTGTTTTTACATAATTATCTATTGGGACGACATTATCCTCCACATCCATGTTTATTAAAAATATATTTCAATTTTTTTTACTATTTACGAGAATAAGGGTTAAATTCATTTATACAATTTTATTAATTTTTATAAGATGGTTTTAAAAGAATCTATCTGTTGTTTTCCAAATAATGTACTTTGTGACCTTTTTGGAAAATATTAAAGTAAGAATGTCTTTTTTTAACTTATACAGTGGGTGTGGCTATTTTCCACCATTATATCATCGTCGAAGCCTTCCATAAAATCTTATAAAAATATTTTCAAAATAAATGTTTTCTTTTATAATTATGTGACTTTTAAATGACTTCAAAATAAAAAGAGGTATTTATTTCAAAAAAATTTCATTTAACCTATGTCAACATCCATCGATGGATTTTAATCTTGTTCGAAGTTGATTTATTATGAATAAAATCATTAATATTGTATTCAAGATTTTGTGATCTGTTTGACTATGGATGTGTTATTTTTAGGCCATTCTTGTATTATGGATAATGTATGGACATTTTCTATGATATTTTTTATATGAATGTTTGTGTTATGTTGAAACCATTTCATATGATAATGCATTGGACGTAGTAACTAATGGGTGGAGCCCATTATAGATCCTTGATGCATCAGATGGTCTCATGAGACAAACTAGTGTCTTGGAAAAAGGCCTTGACAAAATCTTATTTATAGTCTTGTCATAAGGCTGTGACTATGTGGTTATCATGTCTGGGTTCTGCATTCCATCATTATGGTATCATCCCGATTCCAGAAGGAACCCAGAGGCTCCCCGTACCTGGTTGGTCACATGGCCTCAATATCATTTGCCAAAACACCAGAGGTTGCTGATTAGCAGCGAGGGGCTTGGGTGTGATAGTGGAAAAACTATGCTCTCATTGGCAGTGTACACAACGAAAGTAAACAAAGCATACAATAACGGATGCAGTAAATATCCAAAAATAGTAAACGACAGAAGAATAATAATAAAAAACTGGAGCACAATGTATATATATATAAAATGATGCATGATAAATATGTCTAGGAAAGCATCCAACCAAGTCACAATAATGAATTCAAAACTAAACCAAAGAACTGAATAAAACAAATAAGAAAATCCTCAGCATCGCAAGACTCATCTTGGTCCCATGCTCTCCTGCTCCAACGCAGTCAAGTACCAGAAGTCGAAGGGCACTATCCCTTGTGTATACCTGCAACTACATAGGTTTATTGGGCCCAAAAACATGCCCCAAACAAGGTGTGAAACTAAATCCTAGTAGGCATCAAACCGAAGATCGGTTCCATACTATCAGTGAGTGTATGGAACGTAAATGTACCATAAGTAGTAAACAGTAATAGTTAACAGCAAGTAGTAAACAGTAAGAAGTAACAGGATGACGTGCATCGATAATCAATCCACAAAACAACAAACAATAGTGAAGCAATAGCTAACCACAACAGGAACCCCTCTGGTCATATCCAAGAAGTACCAACAACCCTCTTTGCAGTTTACTCAGCCTAACCCCTCTTTGTTTGGTCGTATGAAAATTACAAGACTCTCTGTTGAAGCTCGCTCAGTAAATTCCACTTATATTCTAGGTTAGCCAGTGAATCTATGAGGTAGATCACATGTTCTAATCCTCTTATAACCCCAAGTTCTAGAAACTCTCTAAGTAAGCGGTCACGGTCAATTCCTCCTATAGTCTCAGGTCTAACACAGACTCTCTTAGGAAGCTCTCTTGGTCAATTCCATATCTAGCCTGGAAGAAGGTTTTAAAGAAAATCAAACAAGTAAAGACTCTATGAGGAAGGTCACACGTTCTATCATCATGTAGTCTCTAATATCCAAGACTATCTAGGGATCTCACTTGTTTCATCCCCATGTAGACTAAAATGTCCAAGAATCTCTGAGGAAGCTCACTCAGTCTACCCTCATGTAGTCTATAACATCCGAGACTCTCTAGGAAGCTCACTCGGTCTATCCCTTATAGTCTATAGGACCAGGTTTTCATGGTCCCATGCCAGTTACTGCATAATAATCCTATAAGCCCAATGTAAACCTACAGAGATACTTGGCTAACCTTTATACAAAAAAACAAGCATGTCAAGAGTATCATTCCACCATATGGTCACAAGGCATGGAAAACTAGTATAACGGTCAAGGATATCTAGAACATGGCATGGGAAAAACATCCTGGCATAAAAATCATCAAAAAACATGATCAAATTACCTCTACACAAGCATATAATCGTGGAAGGAAAACAACATGGAAAAAAGGTAAACACTCAATACCCCGTTCTTGGGTATTGGTGGGATTTTCACATAAAACTCAAAGACTTATAAAGGCAAGTCAATAACCACATAACTCGATGTCAGGAGATCTATATACTTGAACCATGAGGCTTCATTCTCCTTAAAACATTGTAGATCTTTAAAAACACACAAAACATTCAACCTATGATTACTTGAGAAAATGGGAAAATCCTGGAATGAGACTCAAGAAGAGAGAAGATCTCACCACTGCAGTTCCAACGCAATTGACGATGATCGATTCATCCAACAGACGGAGGCTCGGGTTCTCAGAGGGTGTTCACGGCTGTACGGGCGGTCTCGAACAAAGAAGCTGGAGAAGAAGATGGTTTCGATGATTAGATGTGGCCCCAGACTATTTAATGAAAAACAATTATATGGTGTGTACTTCTGTGGTCCATGGTGTGTACTTGGCCTTTCCGTACTCCACTTTAAGCGGCCTCCACATCGCCCCTACACACCGTGTGTGTGGCCCAGACATGGCCAGCACACTACCTGGCGGTGAAACAAAGTACACGACATGTACTTATAAAGAACACGATGTGTACTCTAAAAATTTCCATATTTTTCCTCCTTTTCTCAAAAATGACCAGAAGAGGAGAACATATCTGAAATGAAGATCAAGGTTCTTACAAACATCCCACCTTAATGAAAATTTTCCCCGAATTTCCTAGAGAGGTGTTGAAGAAGAAACCCTGAATAGCTCCGACCACTATGACCGTACATCGGCCTCCCTCTTCTAGGTCTCATATTGTACTCGCATGTGTTTCCATAACACCCGTACCATAGGAACAAACCAGAAATAGAGAACCATCATACTACGATCGAAAATCTCAACACGATTCTCCTCAAACGAAACATCCAATTCTAGCTCAACCTCCTTGTTGGAGTTGGTGGTCTAGAACCAACTACTTTGTACTTTATTCATTAAATAAAAACATTATCACATCTTGATTGTTATTCTGCATGAAATGTCACGTGATAATGTCCTAAGGACAGTTGTTGCATTAAAGGGGCGTAGCGGATCCCAACTATGATGAGAACCTGCAAGTTCCATAACACTGTTCTTGAATGTATATTCTATGGCCGGATGATATTATTTGAGGGACACAAATAATACAGGTCAGTAGGTGTGAGGACTCATAAAACTTTGAGGCACCTTCTCATGGTGTGCTCCCTTGGTAATATCCAGGAGGATATTATGAGAACGAGACCCGCCAGTAGGAAATCCACATTTCATAGTGTCATTGGATGTTCCTATCTGTAGATGTGTGTATTGATCCTTATACTTTAAGAATATTATTAATGGGTATTACAACTCGTGGACTTAGATGTATTGACGAAAACTGTGATGACACACAGTTCATAGTGAGGTAGGATACGTTGGGTGCGTCACGAGTAATACCACATTAATAGATACTGCGAGAAAGGATTTTTCCCTTCCATTCCATAACGAAAGTAGATATCTCGGGCCCTTTGATGGAATTTATATAGCCTAAATAAATCCATGGTCATGGTAAGGCATGGGAAAGTTCAATTTCGGGAAGTCAAAGAAAGAATAATCAAGCACATGGGTTGATGGCACTAGTATGCAACCCGATTGATTGGAGATATCGAGAAAAAGGGATTATATTACAAGGTAAGCATTCGTAGGAGATGACGCGTCATTACAGAGTTAACTTCTTTCTATATGGGTGCCTTGGCATGTTGCTAGACACTAACCTTGGACTTTAGGTAGGCTCAGCCTAATTCCAATGAGAAAGAGGCCTTGAGGGTCACTCACTACATGTGTCCATGTATCTCGGTTAAATATTAATTTAATAAGTTAAATAAATATTATTCCCGACTATGGTTTAATAATTATTTAAGGATGTCCGATCGAATTTATTTTGACACTAGTTATTCGATAGAATATATTGTGGATGAAATAATATATTTATTAGAAAGTAATGTAGTTACATTTATTTAAGAAATAAATAGTCATTACTCAAGGTCTAATAAATGTGGTGGAGAAAAATGGAAAATAAAATTACACGCCGTGTATATTAAATATACATGACGTGTAGTTTTATTGAAAACAAGTACACATCGTGTATTAATTATTACACACCGTGTAGTTTTTCCAGTTGGGATTTTGAGGAATTAATATTTTTTTATTAAATGATATTAATTATAATTAGCGTGGGCACATGTCAAGGAATTAATAATTCGACATGGGGGTTTTCAATAAGAGTTAATGAAATAAATAAAACGCGTAATGTGTTTATTTATTGTCATAACTCTATTAACCTCAAACCTGATTATAAATATCCTCACAACCCCAACATTTTGGAGTGCGATTTTTGTGCACAACGGATTTGGAAATACTCTCAAGCCACGTGAGAATTCCATTTGCACCAAGAACGCCCGCAAGTTACGCGATCAAGATCCTCCACCGGATCAAGGTGGTCGAAGGCGGACATCGCAAGCGAAGGATCTTCCACGCTAGCACTCGGAGATCCCTTCGGCAACGTCTGGAGATTTGTGACACACATATGGATCACCGCTAGCGGAATCCTACACTTGGATTCTATGACGCATTGAAGGATCACCAAATTTTGACCGAACACATCAATGAAGAAATAATTCCAACGAGGTAATTCTTATGCATTAATTAAATTAATTATAATCAACATATGATGATCCTCCTCAAGGGTCCTGGGACTCTTCTTTTCTTTTCGTTCTTCATTCTATTCCGACGATTTGACATTTTATATCATGAATGATCTTGGATTGAACGTTGTTTAACGTTAAAATAAAAGTTGGGCTAACCCACCAACACGCTTCCGCTGTGCCTGGAACCTTCAACTAGTATCAGAACGGTCATATCGTTGGATATAATAATTTAGTTTTTCGTTGGAGATTTACGCATTTAATAATTTAGTTATTTCAATTCATGTTTAATCATTATGGAAATCAGAATCTCGAGATCTGTTCCTCCTCCCTCATTTCTCGTTCTCCTCACAGAAACGGATTTTTCATTTAATTTTGATTAAAATAAAATAGCAGAACTCATCCGGAGAAGCGAAACGTTTCTGGCCATATCACACCAGAATACACGGCGTGTATTCGGAAGTACACGCCGTGTAGTCTAGGTGCAATGCATTGACTGATCCGCCAAATCATGCCGTGTATTGGATTCTTTCTAAGAATTTAAGACACTGTGTGTTGAACAAAAACAGGTGGAACACGGTTTCTTGAATACACGTCGTGTGGTCCAATGAACATGGCGTGTAGTCCCTTCGGGTTAGGATTGGGTCATGTACTCCGTACTAGGCCTGCCCGGCTAGAATCCGTGTAACGCGGAAACTACACAGCGTGTATCCCACTGTACACGTCGTGTACTCTAAAATTTTCCGAAGTACATTAACACGCCCTATCCCTGGGCTTGTACTTCGGATGGACGGTGAAGAAAAGTACATGCCGTGTAGTCGGAACTACATGTCGTGTACTCACCCAAATTATGTAGATTTATTAAAATTTATTATTATATTATACAAACCCATGAGACATGTACCATGGTGCAGGAGTAAAGATGAGGCACAACACGTGATATGCGTTTTATATATATGTGTTTAATTTAACATCTGCGTAATAAATGGGAATTCACCAGCTTGCCTCCAAGGTACAAGTTACGTACAAGGATAATTTTAAATGTATTTATTTGTTTAAAATTATGATGGATGAGAATATCAAGGATATTCAGAAAATGGATTTAAGATAAAAGCATTGATTAATTAAAGATAATTAATTGATTCGAGCATGATTTATCTTAAACAAGAACAATTAAAGAATTGAATGCTCGTTTTATTTATGCGTAAATATCGTTGCATGTATGAATGATCATGAGCTAGACCGAGACCATTGTATGTGGATGGTTTCTTTTAATTTATTTATTTAAACTAAATTTGTTGGCCTGTGAGGCATATCCCCATTAATATGTAGGGCTTGCGCGCCCAAAGATTCTTTTATGTAAAAACCCCTTTTACCCCTCACCTGCGTGTGAGATAAATGCATATCTAATGGATAGAGATCCCAAGCTAGTGGCAGCGGCTCAAGTCAGGAGCCAAGGTGAAACCAATCCAAGGAGATACAAAGGTGGACAAGTGGATAGTTGTAATCATGAACCGAAAAGGTTCAAGGTGTTTCTCCCATAGATCTTGGGTTAGTATATCAACTGCTAGATAAATTAACCAATAGAAAAGTTCATGATCATACAATTTATTTAATTTCTATCAGTTGCATGGTTTATTTATTATGGGTGTGTTATCACGATCACATAATTAATTAAACGAGCATGCAAGATGGAACTAAAATAAAACTGGCTTATACGTAAATATTATCATAGACATGGTTAATCACTTAAGTATATCCCACTTAATATTAACAATCATGCAAACAAAGATAATAAAATAGAAATTTACGTATAAGGATAAAATCCCTCAAAATAAATATTAAGTCGGCATAGCCTTCCATAATCTTGGTTAGAATCGAACCATAGATCAAAGTGCTTGACCACCCCTAGTTGGGGTGCTTTAAATTATCGGGGAATTCTAATTCACGATTTTGGGTTGACTTGAATTGGTTCGCATCAAGGTTTTACTGCCACAGAAGGACTTGGTGTGACCAAGAGGCAAAGGTTGAGGAAATCCAAAAAAGGATTTCAGGATTGGGGAGTCCACTCAGCGGATCAAGGAGCTGCGAGTTAATGCAGTTGTAATTTGGAATACCTACCTAAAACCCTTCAAGTTGCTTGACCATCCCTAGTTGGGGTAATGCGAAGGGAAATATGGATCCTTGCCACTAGAATATTCATGCAACAGAATATTTTGAAGTCAATGGTGAGGGCTATTGGATTTCGATAAAATAGTGGGAGACAAATAAGTATTAATTTATTTATTAGTCTAACTTTTTGTAAAAATGTTCTAAACCTTTGATCATCTTAATTTGTAGAAATGACAACAAAATAGGTTCGAACATATCATTGCGCACCGTACATGAAAAAGAAAACCTTCTCACCGGCACCAATTTCCAAGAGTGGCAGAGGTGTTTACGCGTCGTCATTCACCACGAAAGGAAATTATATGTCCTGGAAGAGCCTATTCTAGATGCTCCTGGGAAAGAGGCTAGTGATGAGGAATTATCACTCTACATGAAACACGTGGATGATGCCATAGATTTCCAGTGTTTCATGCTATCATCCATGTCTAATGAGCTCTTGATGTAACATGAAAACATGGACACGTATAGCATGATGTCTCACCTAGAAGATCTCTACCAAGAGAAGGAGAGACATTAGAGGTATGAGATCTCCAATGCTTTATTTACAACGATGCTTGGAGAGTCTACGCCATCTGGGCCTCATGTAGTCAAGATTATTGGATACATTGAACTCCTGGACTTCTTAGGGATTAAATTACCAGATGAGTTGCGTACAGTTCTCATCCTATCATCACTGCCCAAGACCTTCTCTAGATTCATTGTCAACTATAACATGAGCGGCAATGAGAAGAGTCTATTGGAGCTTCTGACCTTGATTCGACAAGTAGATAAGGACATGGGGTGTGAAAAACCCATGGTCCTTATGGTGAACAAGAAAAAGGAAGGACAATGAAAAGGGGACAAATACTTATAAATGGTCTGAAGCCCCCGAGCACCATCCCTCCAAGAAGGGTAAGATCCAGATGTAGGGAAAGGATCCGGAGGCAGTGTGTGTTGCATGTGGCAAGCAGGGCCACTAGAAGATGAACTGCACTGAGAAGCGTGGGGATGTTAAAGGTGCATTTGTTATTGAGTGAAAGCTTTGTATTTATAGATATTGGTTATTATATACAACTTGTGGGGCTCACATATATATTCAAATGCAGAAACCAAGTATATTTAGAATGATCGCCATAGTAGAGGTGGATCTTCGAGCAACCAATGTCGCAAGGCTGGCTGCATTGGCTATTGGCGAATACCACCTCTCATATCCGACTAGGATGATTTTGGTTTTACATAACTGTTATTATGTGCCTACTGTTACCAATAATATAATTTATGTATCCTTTTTGTGTATGGATTGATTTGTTTTCAAATTTGGAAATAAGGGTTGTCTCTTTTATAAGAAAAATGTATGTTATGGTATGGAACATTTACATAATGGCTTGTATGTATTGAATTACAAAAACCAAGTGTTGGAAATTGATTACAAAACAAACTCACATGACTCATACATCACCCAGTTATGGCATCACCGCCTTGGTCATTTGAACGAGAAGAGTTTGACAAATCTCTGCAAAGATGGATATTTAGACTCTACTGAGCTAAAACCACTTGATAGATGTCACACTTGTTTAAAAGGAAAAATGACCATGCTGCCTTTTGGTGGAAAAGGTTAAAGGGCCACATAGCTTCTAGGATTGGCACACACGGATGTGTGTGGACCATTTCCAGTAGAATATAGAGGTGGATATTCTTACTTCATTACATTTCCTGATGAGAAGAGTAGATATGGAAATGTCTACTTAATGAGGTATAAGTCAGAGTCCTTAGAGAAATTTAAGGAATTCATGAATGAAGTAGAGAATCATCTTGGTAAGAAGATAAAAAAGCTTCTCTCGGATCGAGGTAGATAATATCTAAACCAAGAGTTCATCGATCATCTACGGGAGTCTGGGATTCTATCTCAGCTCACTCCTCCTTATACACCACAGTGGAATGCTGTTAGTGAAAGGAGGAACCGCACCCTGTTGGACATGGTGAGGTCGATGATGAGTCATGCAGATCATCAATTATCCTTTTGGGGATATGCATTACAAACTGCACCATACACATTAAACCGAGTACCCACTAAGGAGTCAAATGGAATTCCATCCGACTTATGGAATGGAAGGAAACCCACTTTGTCGCACACATGTGTATGGGTATGTGAGACGTTTGTTAAGGCCTTCTCTGAAAACAAACTAGCACCCCGAGGCACGAAGTGTATCTTTATAGGATATCCCAAGGAAACGAAAGGATATTACCTATATAACCCTCAAGACAAGAAAGTGACTATCGCTAGACAATCCGTATTTCTTGAGAGGGAGCACATCCTCAAGAATGATAGTTGGAGAAAGATTGAATTCGATGATATTGATGCTCAAGATACACAAGAGTTGGTGCAGAAAAAAGTTCCACAGGTCCCCATGGAAGAGGTTCTAGAAACACAAGTACTGCGTAGGAGCTCAAGAGAGGTATGGGAACTAGAGAGATTTGGTTTCCTAGTCACCGAGGATGGTGAATCATTATTGTTGGACAATGATGAACCTCTCTCCTACAAGGAAGCAGTAGAATACTTAGAAGCTTCAAGATGGATAGAAGCTATGAATTCTAAGATGGATTCCATGTATCAAAACCAATTTTGGGTTCTGGTCGATGAGCCAGTTGATGTAAAGCCTGTTGGATGCAAATGAGTATTCAAAAGAAAGATGGACATGGAAGGTCAAGTTAGAACCTATAAAGAAAGTGTAGTGGCTAAGGGAATCAGATGGGGTCAAGGAATTGACTATGATGAAACCTTCTCTCCAGTTTCCTTGTTTAAATCCAAAAGAATCATACTTTCCATAGAAACTTACCATGACTATGAGATTTGGCAGATGGATGTTAAAACATCATTCCTTAATGGGAACCTTTAGGAAGATGTCTATATGACACAACCAGAAGGGTTTGTGACACTAGGTGAAGAGAAACGAGTTTGCAAGTTGCAGGAATCCATTTATGGGTTGAAGCAAGCATCCAGGTCATGGAACATTCGATTTCATGAAGACATAAAGGAATTTGGATTCATTAAGAATGAATGTGAGACATGTGTTTATAAGTGGTTTAATGGGAATGCAGTCGTCATCCTAGTGGTATATGTTGATGACATATTGATTATTCCAAACGACATACCAGCCTTACAGTCAGTTAAGGACTAGGTGAACAAGTGTTTCTCCATGAAGGATGTAGGAGAAGCAGCCAACATTCTAGGGATCAAGATCATTCATGACAGATCCAAGAGGCTTCTTGGAATAATTTAGGGTACATACATTGACCAGATACTAAAGAGATTTAGTATGGAAAAATCCAAGAGGGGATTGGTTCCAGTGTCACATGGCTTACATCTTTCTAAGAAAATGTGTCCCCAGACAAAACAGGAGAAAGATAGGTTGAGAAGTATCACATACGCTTCGGCAATAGGATCCATCATGTATTCCATGTTATGTACCAGTCTTGATGTTACCTATGCACTGAGCATGGTAGGAAGATATCAAGAAGATCCAAGAGAACAAAATTGCACTATTGTTATGACTATCCTTAAGTATCTGGGAAGAACTAAGGATATGTTCCTTGTGTATGGAGGAGACGAAGAGCTTGTCATCAGTGGGTATGATGATACTGGTTTTCAAACAGATCAGAATTCTCTGAAGTCGCAATCTGGATATGTTTTCAGTCTCAATGGAGGAGCTTTGAGCTGAAAGTGTTCAAAGCAGTCAGTTGTCGCTGATTCTACAGCGGAGTCCGATTATATAGCAGCTTCTGATGCAGCCAAGGAAGCCATATGGATTCAGAACATTGTCCAGGAGCACAATGTGGTGCCTAGCAGTAAAGATCCCATTATATTGTTTTGTGATAATACTGCAGCAGTGGCTCTTGCAAAAGAACCAAGGTCACATCAACGGAAAAAAGCACATACTCCAGAAGTATCACCTCTTGAAGTATTTCTATCAAAGGGGTGAAGTTGCAGTGAGCAGAGTGTCCGTGGAAGAGAACGTGGCAGACCCCATGACTAAAGGTCTATCTCAGCAGAAGAATGAATATCATGTGAGAGATAGCGGGTTAAAGGTTGTTAGCAGTTGGATCTAGTCCAAGTGGGAGTCTGTTGGAGTTGGTGGTCTAGAACCAACTACATTGTACATTATTCATTAAATAAAAACCTGATCACATCTTGATTGTTCTTCTGCATGACATGTCATGTGATAATGTCCTAAGGACAGATGTTGCATTAAAGGGTCATAGCGGATCCCGGCTATGATGAGAACCCGGACATGACATAACAATGTTCTTGAATGTATGTTCTATGGCCGGATGATATTATTTGAGGGACACAAATAATACAGATCATTAGGGGTGAGGACTCATAAAACATTGAGGCACCTTCTCATGGTGTGCGCCCTTGGTATTATCTAGGAGGATATTATGAGAATGAGACCCGCCATTAGGAAATCAACATTTCATAGTGTCATTGGATGTTCCTATCTGTGGATGTGTGTGTTGATCCTTAGACTTTATGATTATTATTAATGGGTATTAAAACTCGCACACTTAGATGTATTGGCGAAAACTGTGACGACACACTGTTCACAGCGAGGTAGGATACGTTGGGTGCGTCACGAGTAATACCGCATTAATAGATAATGCGAGAAAGGATTTGTCCCTTCCGTTCCATAATGGAAGTAGATATCTCAGGCCCTTTGATGGAATTGATATAGCCTAAATAAATCCATGTCCACGGTAATGTATGGGAAAGTTCAATTCTGGGATGTCAAAGAATGAATAATCAATCACATGGGTTGATGACACTAGCAGGAAACCCGCTTGATTGGAGATATTGAGACAAAGGGATTATATTACACGGTAAGCTTTCATAGGAGGTGACACTTCATTGTAGATTTAACTTCTTTCTCTATGGGTTCCTTGGCGTGTTCCTAGATGCTAACCTTGGACTTTAGGCAGGCTCAACCTAATGCCACTGAGAAAGAGGCCTAGAGGGTCACACACTAAGTGTGTCCATGTATCTCAGTTAAATATTAATTTAACAAGTTAAATAAATATTATTCCCGACTGTGGTTTAATAATTTTTTAAGGATGTCTGATCGCATTTATTTTGACACTAGTTATTCGAGAGAATATATTGTGGACGAAATAATATATTTATTAGCAAGTAACGTAGTTACATTTATTTAAGAAATAAATAGTCATTACTCACGGTCTAATAAATGTGGTGGAGAAAAATGGAAAATAAAAGTACACGTTGTGTAGTTTAAATATACACGCCGTGTAGTATTATGGAAAACATGTACACACAGTGTATTAATTATTACACGCCGTTTAGTTTTTCCAGTTTGGATTTTGAGGATTTAATATTGTTTTATTAAATGATATTTATTATAATTAGCATGGAAGCATGTCTAGAAATTAATAATTCAACACGAGGGTTTTCATTAAGAGTTAATCAAATAAATAAAATGCGTAATGTGTTTATTTATTTTCATAACTCTATTAACCTCAAACCTGATTATAAATATCCTCGCAACCCTAACATTTTGGAGAGCGATTGTTGTGCAAAACGGATTTGGAAATACTCTCAATACAAGAGAGAATTCCATTTCCACGAAGAACGCCCTCATGTTACAAGAGAAAGATCCTCCACCGGATCAAGGTGGTCGATGGCGGACATCGGAAGAGAAGGTTCATCCACGCTAGCACTTGGAGATTCCTTCAGCGATGTCTGAAGATACGTGAAACATGTGTGGATCACCTCTAGAGGAATCCTACACTTGGATTCTACGATGCAGCGACGGATCACCGAATCATGACCAGACACATCAACGATGAAATAATTCCAACGAGGTAATTATTATGAATTAATTAAATTAATTAGAATCAACATATGATGATCCTCCTCAAGGGTTCCAGGACTCTTCATTTATTTTCGTTCTTCGTTCTATTCCGAAGATTTGGAATTTTATATCGTGACGGATCTCAGATTGATCGTTTTTTAATGTTAAAATCAAAGTTGGGATAACCCACCAACGCGCTTCCGCTGCGCCCAGAACCTACACTCCTCGGGTCAAAAGACATGATACGGGTCTAGAAAGTAGCGTCGGAGGTGAGAAACGTGGAAGATTTCATGAATATCCTGATACGTCTGAGGTAACTACCACCGATAAGCAACCAGACCAACTCTCTCTATCCCCTCAAATGGCCCGACGTACCGTGGTGAATGCTTACCCTAACGTTGAATCCTCTTGTGTCCTAACCTCGATGCGACACGCAAGAAAAACTGATCCCTAATCTCGACCTCCAGGGGTCGTCTCCGTTGATCAGCATAAGACTTCTGTCGAGACTGTGTTGTATCCATCCTCTTCCGAATCAGCTCTATCTGCTCTGAGGCCTCGTAAACAAGACGAGATCCCACAAAAGTTTCCTCTCCTATCTCCATCCATCACAAAGGTCACCGGCATGTCCTACTATACAAATCCTATTAAGGTGACATCTGGATAGTCGCTTGAAAACTATTGTTATAGGAAAACTCCACAGGATGGATATGCTTCTGCCAATAACCTCCAATGTATTGAATACAATATAGAAGAATATCCTCAAGCACCTGGATCGTACGCTCGGACTGGCCATCTGTCTAGGGATGGTATGCTGTACTCAAATGTACTTGTGTACCCAAAGCCTTCTGAAACCCCTGCCCGAACCAAAAAGTAAAACATGCATCCCTATCTGAGACAATGGATTGTGGAACTCCCTGAAGACGTAAATATCTAGAATGATCAACCGTCCTAGTTAATCAACACTGAAGGTCTCCTAGATCAGAAGGAATGGAGAAACCTTCATAATCCTGTCGACAACAACCCAAATATCATCACTTTCTCGATGTGGTATCGGTAACATGGTCACGACGTCTATCGCGACATCATTCCACTTCCACTCGGGAATGGGTAACTGATGTAAAAGCCATGTTGGTCACCGATTCTCTACGTTCACCTACTGACAAGTAGAAAATCTCATGACGAACCCATCAATGTCCCTCTTCATACCTGGACACTAGTACTGAAGTGTAGATCACGATACATCTCGGTGACATGAGAATGAACTTCCCAAACTGAATAAAGAAAATCCCACATCCATTCCACGCGTATGTCTACTGGAACCCATATGCATGCCTTGAAATGTAAGATCTCATCCTCACCCACTGTCCATCCAGGAAGAGGGTCCTCTCCTGAAACACTCCCCCTCAGGAATAGGCCTTCTGAGTCTGATAGCTGCCTCATCCGCACCCGATCATGAAGTGTAGTGGTAAAATCTACAGATTAAAGAAAATTCTACCCATGAATGTCATGCACCTCTAAATGCATCTCAAAGAACAAGGCCATAAGATTCCACTCAATGCTGGACTCCTGAACTAGCTAAACATGATTTATCCTGCCCAAAGAATTAGCCACCGCGTTGCCCATTCATGGAGTATAGGCAAGCTCAAAGTCGAAATACAGTAGATACTCGACCCATCTATGTTGTCTCAGATTCATATCACGTTGAGTGAAGATTCAATTGAGACTCTTGTGGTCAGTGAAAACCACAAAGTGCTGTCCCAGAATGTAATTTCTCAAGAAACGTAAGGCATGTACAATAGCTGCCAACTCTAGATTGTGCATCTGAAAGTTCCTCTTGTGTAGCCTCAAATGCAGAGACCCGTACGCAATGACTCCATCTACCTGCATAAGCACAAATCCCTAACCGACACCTGATTCATTATAGTAGACTGTATAGATCTTGCTCAGATCTAGCAATAATAGTATCAGTGTAGACGTCAACCTCCCCTTCAGCTCCTTAAAAGGCTGAATCACAGAAATCTGACCATAAGAACATCGCCCCATTCTTGGCCAGACCTATTAGTGGTGCTGCAAGGCGTGAAAAGTCCTGGATGAAATGTTTGTAGTATTCAGCTAGCCATGGAAAACTCTGAACCTCAAAGACATTCTTCGACTGCTTCCAAGAAACTACAACTCTCACTTTCTCTTGGTTTACTAAAACTCTTGTCTCTGAGATAACATGACCCATGAAGTGATTCTGATCCATCCAAATGTTTCATTTCCAATGAATAGAATATAACTTATTCTCTCTCATTGTTCTCATAAGGATTTCATGTTGGGTATCATGGTCGTGTCCAGTTTGAGAGTACCACAAGATGTCATCCACAAAAACCACCACGATGGAATCCAAGTATGGATGGAACACTCTGTTCATCAGTGCCATAAAAACTGCTGCTGAATTTGTGAGACCGAATGGCATGACCATATACCCGTATAGAACATACATGCTCCTATATGTTGTAAGAGGTATATCTGATGGTCTAACACGCAACTGATGATAACTGGACCTCAAATCGATCTTTGAGAACATCTGGACTCCTCGAAGCTGATCAAAGTGTTCTTCAACCCTTGATAAAGGATATCGGTTCTTGACCGTCAACTGGTTCATCTTCTGATAATCTATGCAAAGACTAAGGGTTATGTCTACCTTTTTCACAAACAGGACTGGGGAACCCCATGGAGAAGTACTGGGTTAGATAAAAACATTTCCCCACAACTCCTACAACTGCTTCATGAGCTCCTGCAACTCAGGTTTAGCCATCCTATAAGGATGAATGAAAACTGATGCTGCTCCTAGAATGTGCTCAATCGAGAAGTCTACCTCATGCCTCAGAGGAAAACCTGAAAAGTTCTCTGAAAAGACATCTCTAAAACGATCCACCACTAGAGGAAAGTCTAACTACGATGTCCCCTGGTAATCCTGATATAAACTGAATATATGGGTTGTATCTCCCCTAGCCCATGATGCTCTGGTCCAGCTCTACCCTCCTGGACAACCCACTCGCCTCTATAAAGAAAAGACCCGCCCTCTGGTGATATAAAACTCACCCTGCGGTGATAGTAATATACAACTACCTGGAAGGGAACCAACCAGTCCATATCGAAAATGACATCATAGCCTGTCATGTCTATGACATAGAGTTACCCATAAGAAGTGACACCCTGCCACCTCAAAATGGCACTCTCGGCACTAACGTACGCTAGACGTCCTTGTTCCCAACGGTGTATATAGACTCAACATGTTAGAAGAAGAAAAGATATAGAGCCCAAGGCTCTCCACAACAGCAACAAAGATAAAGCTATGCGAAGCACCGGTATAAAAAAGGCTGAAGATAAAACTGAGTCTACTAAGATCGTACATCGAACCGTATAAGGACTAGGATCCTGCTCCTGGTAGGTCTTCTCCACAGAAAAAGTGTGGCATGTACCATGGCCTTGCGCCTTTGGCTCACCACTCTAAGATGATCCACTCTACTGTCGCTGGTAACCTAGTGAGTGACCACCACGACCGCGACCTCCACCTCATCCAGAACGGTTTGAAGAACTCCAGTTCCCGGACTGATGAGAAACTGGCGATGCATCACCTGAATGCGGGGTCATAAAAGAAACCCTACCACCAACCGTATGCAATATTATGTGACAAAAATGCCAACGATGGACCATCTTGCCGCAAGATCAGCAATCCATCATGTCTTTATGGCACTAAGGCCATGTATTCCCACTCCCACTGCACTGGTAGCATATGAAATGGCTGACCAAAGATACATTTATCTTACTCTTATCTCCTCGAGAAGGCTCTCGGTGGCACTTCCTGCAATGAGTAGGATGAACACTAATTCTGGATGTCATACCGCCCCGGCCCACTACTCCAGAATCTATCAGATTGTGCTCAGTGATCAGTGCCTGGTTGATGATAGAAGATATCGAAGTCAACCTGAAGATATTCACCTGGGAATGGATCTCCAGCCTGAGAGCATCTTCAAACATCCTATCAAAGAATTTCTCATCCCCTGCTGGAATCAGCGTGAAGTGCTGCAGCTCAGTAAAATGAGACGAGTAATCCATAATAGAAAGGGTACCCGACTCGAGATTCATAAAATCTCGGGTCATTCATCCCTCAAGGACTCTGAGTTGATGTTATCATAGAATATGCGTCGAAACTCATCCCACATCATACTCTGCTGGCACCCTGATAGGGAGATCACCTTCCACCACCTCTTGGTGGTGTCTCAGAGCATATAAGTAGCCACCTACACCTTTAACTCCAGAGCTATCTCCCAGTGATCAAGGATCGTCAGCGTAGCCTCCAACCATGACTCTGCAGCCTGGGGTCCTCCACCCCTGAAAATGTAAGATGATGCTACTGCTGGAAAACCCGCATTAACATAAAAAACGACGGAGAAGGAGCCGGTGCTCCCTGAATGGTCTGTAACATCCTCATGAATTCCTCCATGAACTTCGTATCGGTGCCTTCAACAGGTATACCTACTGGTGCTAAGGTTGGAATAATTGGAGGATCTACATGAGGATCTGATGGAGATCCCCGATCGACCATATCTAGCGTCATATCACCGTCTGACTGCTGATGTACAACTGGACAACGTCTCAGAGGAATAGATCTGAAAGATAAAAATCACACCTTAGATCAGGATTATCATGGACAGAGAACAAAAGAGTACAAAAAGGGAACATGAGAAATAAAACTCATGTTTTACTGAAGGCAACTACATGGCGTGTATAAAACTAAACAGCATGTTTCATAAAGCCATTCACCTAGGTGTGTACTTCTGCCACCACTGGTCGTGTAACACCCAAGACTACACGACGTATTCTCCTCACACACAGCGTGGAATTGATATCCATTCCCCTACCCAAGCCTCTTTACATGGCTAACCCACATGGTCCTCCTAACCATAGACTACACGACGTGTTCACTAGAGACATGGTGTCTACTAGACAAGGTTCAGCGAACCGTGTTGTTAGTTACACGACCGACTAAACAGCTGACCCCTTACACGGCATGTTCTGAATAAACATGTCATGTATAGGAGAAGATATCACTAACACGTGTTGTCAGTGACATGACTGGGTATCCAGAATAAGGCTACATGGTGTGCTCATACCAAACACATTGTGTACTACACAGGCTTCCCCGACCTGTGTTGTTAGTGAAACAGATGGGAACATGAATCTACTACACGGTGTGTAACGACAGTACACGGTGTGTTCCTGAATTATTTCAATCCACCCCATGTTTCTGCTCACATAGTTTGTGAAACTAATTAAAAAAACACAACGTGTAATTTTTTACATGCTGTGTATTCTGGGTTTTTCTGGACAGTAGCTCAGAAACTGCATAGAAGACCAGAAAACACTGAAAAGAAAACATGGAGGTTCCAAACTCCAATCTGTGAGGGCCCATACTCCCAATGAATCAATGATTGGCTTCCCATACTTATCCAATAGCAGAAGAACAAACTAATGATCGACCAATCATTGATTCATGAGGGCCCATAGCACCTCAAGAATCAAAATTTGGTGTTCATTCAAGTTAAGGTACACTACAAACAATTTCTATGTCAAACTACAGGGATTCTATCAAAACATTTATCACAACAACATGCATAATCTACTCAATGTCTATCACAAAAACATGAAATCGCAAGTGCATCCTAGATGGCATGGATAGAATGCTTGGCATGTGATTTATAACAATTTCTTATAGGATGAATGAGATGGAATACCCGCATCTCATCGGGTTGCGACTGAAATAGAACTGCAATAGCACAAAAATAACAAAACAAAGAATGTGAATCACTATATGTGATATCATATCATCCATAAAATCTCAAAACCAGAAAACTGCAATAATCAAGGTAGATTGGATTTTCCTTCTACATGGGTTTGGTACTCTCGGTCACAATTTATTACAAAGAACCGAATCCATCTAATCCCTGGAAAATGGATCCAAACGGTAAGTCAAGAGAAAATAATGCCTCTGCTACACCATTATAATGTCCCGGTTCCGGATGCAACCCTAAGGCACACCATACTCGGTTGGTCACATGGCCTCACGCGCATTTACCTGAATGCCAGAGGCATTAGACTAGCAGTGTTGGACATGGGTGTGATAGTGGGGAAACTATGTCTGCATTGGCAGAGTACACAGAAGAAGTAAACAAAGCATAAAATAGCAGAAGCAGTAAATATCCAAGAATAGTAAACAACGAATAACTAATGATAAATAACTGGAGCACAATGTATATATATGAAATGATTCATGATACATATGTCTAGGAAAGTATCCAACCATGTCACAATGATGAATACAAAACTAAACCAAAGAACTGAAGAAAACAAATAAGAAACTCCTTAGCATCACAAGCCTCGGCTTGGTCCCATGCTCTCCTACTCCAAAGCAATCAAGTACCAGAAGTTGAAGGGTGCTTTCCCTTGTCTATACCTGCAACAACATAGTCTTTTTGGGCCCAAAAACATGTCCCAAATAGTGTGTGAGACAAAATATTAGTAGTAAACCACCCGAAGATATATGCCTAAAAGTTAGTGAGTGCATGGAAGGTAAATGTATAGAAAGCAGTAAACAGTAATAGTAAAAAATAAGTAGAAAATAGTAAGAAGTAACATGATGATGTGAAATGGTAATCAATCCACATAATAAAAAAGCAATAGTGAAGCAATATCTAACCACAATAGGAACACATCTCGTCCTAACCATGAAGTACCAACAATCCTCTTGGAAGTGAACTCAACCTAACCCCTCTTTTTTGGCCGTAAGAAAATTACAAGACTCTCTGGAGAAGCTCACTCGGTAAATTCCCCTTCTAGTTTAGGGAAGTCAGGGAATCTCTGAGGTAGATCATGATATCTAATCCTCTTATATCCCAATGGTCTAGAAACTCTCTGAGGAAGGGATCGTGGTAAATTTCTCCTATTGTCTCAGGACTATCACAGACTCTCTAAGGAAGCTCTCTCGGAAAATTCTATCTCTAGTCTGGAAGAAGGTTTTAAAGAAAATATAAGAAGTATATACTCTCTGAGGATGCTCACATGTTCTATCCTCCTATAGTATATAATATCCATGATTATTCGGGACGCTCACTCTGTCAACCCCTCTATAGTTTAAATTTCCAAGACACTCTGTGGAAGCTCACTCGGACTACCCTCCTATAGTCTATTACATCCGAGACTCTATGGGAAGGTCACTAGGTCAATCCCTTATAGTCTATAACAACAAGATCTCACGGTCCCCTGGCAGTTAGTGCATAATAATTGTATAAGGCCAGTGTAAACCTACAGAGCTACTTGGGTAACCAGTCTACAACAAAATAATCAAGTCAAGAGTTTTATTCCACCCTACGATCACTAGCCATGGATAAAAGGTATGAAGACCAAATTCTTTCAAGAACAAGGCATGAGAAAAACATCCAAGCACATAATTCATCCACAAACATGATCTAATTACCTATACAAAAGTATATAAGCATGGAAGGAAAACAACAGGTCAAAAAGTTAAACACGCAATACCCCGTTCACAGGTATTGGTTGAATTTGTACATAAAACTCAAATACTTCTAAAGGTATGGCACAAAACACCTACCTTGATGTCAGGAGATCAATATACATGAACCACGCGGCTTGATTCTCCTTAGAATGTTGTAGATCTACGAAAACACACAAAACATTCAACACATGATAACATGAGAAAGGGGGAAAATCATGGAATGAGACTCAAGAAGAGAGAAGAGATCACCGCTGCAGTTCCAACGCAATCGACGACGGTTGATTCAGCCAATAGATGGAGGATCAGGGGCTCAGAGGGTGTTCACAGCCATACAGGTGCTCTCGGTTGATGAACCTGGAGAAGAAGATGGTTTCAACGATTAGACACGGCCCCAGACCATTTAATGAAAAAAAGTACACGGCGTGTAATTCTGGGGTACACTGCGTGTACTTTGCCTTTCTGTACTCCGCTTTATGTGGCCTCTTTATCGCCCCTACACAACGTTTGTGTAGACCAGACATGACCAGCACAAGACTTGTCGTTGAAACAAAGTAAACAGTGTGTGCTTATAATGTACACAACGTGTACTCTGAAAATTTACATATTTTTCCTCTTTTTCTCAAAAATGGCTAGAAGAGGAAAAAAACACCTGAAACAAAGATCCAAGTTCATACAATTATGAATGTGTTTATTGATATTACATTTGATTAATCGACTAGTAGAATATCCATGTAAATATGTAAATGGAATTATTTTATTTTATCTTTAACATATTATTCTGATGATTAATTTTAAAAGGATTTTTTTAGTTTTATACATTGCCTCAAATATTTATTCTTATTTATTAATGTTTTTGCTATATTTTTATCCTTACTGATCATCTGAGTTCACACATTTCAATGTTTTATTTTTTACTTATAAGTGAAGAAATATTTTATGGTTGACCTGTAGCGATAGGCTAATGATATAAGTGTGGTCAATGATGGGAAACTGATTTTGATGTTTCTATTTCATGATGTAATGTAAATCATAGGAATGTATCTAGTATTACCAAGGATACTAAATTGATTGGTCTATCAGGACATGATTCTCTGTACCATGCCAATGTTATGTAATAATTCACTAACTCTATGTAATTGGGTTCGGGGTGTTAATGTTGGTATCATAATATGTTTAGTAAAATCCCTAGAATCATAATTTAGATAAACTATGATTAGAACAGATTAACCAAACATAAACATTGAGATTGGTATAGAAGAACATCCTAGAATTTTTGTAATGTAGTGATTTTGAGTATTTTCTAAGAAATACATCCCTATCGGGATATGATTAGGTAGAGGTGACTCTAGAATATATGTACATATGATTAAAAACTTCGACAAGGAGTTTTTTCCATGACCCAGTGTATCCTGGTACACGACGATGGGCCTTGCAGCACTCTTAGTTTTGACACTCCCAGGGGATATGCTTAGGATAAATCATATTTTCCTTACCAACAATTATGAAGGACTTCAGAGTATATAAATCACAGTGAAATTTTTTTTTATGATTATGGATTATATACAAAAATTGTTCAAATTATGTTATGTGTTTTACAAATTTGGAATTCTGTATTGCGATTCATAAACTAATCTAGTGTGTCCATTTTTTATAAATGGTTCCTAGTGGAAGGAAGGGATACTATTTCTATGAACATAATCCATGTATGGATTACCCTCCTAATCATGATAATTATAGTGGAGCTGGTAATGTAATTAGTGTTGATCAACTTATCACCATACTGGGACAACTCACTCAGGTTATGAATAACAACATTACCCATATGGATCACCTTGATGAACAATGCAGAGGATCAATGATAGACTGCTTCATGAGTCTACAACCACCAACATTAAATTGGAGTACAAATACATAAGTAGCTGAGCGATGGATAAATTCCTTAGAGAAAATACCTCATGCTTTGGGGAGTAGCGAAAGGAAAAAAAATTCATGTAAGTTTATCGCCTCACTTGATATGCAGATCAATGGTGGTCATTAATTCAAAACACAAATTAAGATGAAGAAGCCTCTAATTTGTAATTCATGGAGTTAAAAGATATTTTATTATAAAAATACTTTCCTCGTGACCATGGAGCGGATATGAAAGGCAACATCTGAGTCTAAGAAAAAATGAGTAAGAAATTGTCACAATGTATGAGGCTAACATTACAAGGTTATCAAGTCATGCGGTAGATTACACGTATCCCAATGAGTATGATATTTCAATTATTTGATGGGTTACAGCTATTTATCCATCAAGCGTTAGTCTCAAAATCCTTCTCATCGTATGAAGATATTGTCTCATGCTCTATCAAGACAGAAAAGAAACTCTCTATGTCTTATGACTTCAAACAAAAGAGAGAAAAAAAGAGACCTATTGATCACATTGGATATGGAAATAATGGGATGAAGTGAAAAGTTGAATATCCATATTACGGTAAATGTGGGAAGAAACACCCCAGTACTTTCCAGAAGGGAATGGGATTCTGTTACAAGTGTGGTGATAAAGGACACTAATCTAGTGATTGTAAGGGAACAAAAGAGGTTGTCAATGATGAATGATAAAATTGTAGAGAAAAGGGACATTTTGAAAATGAATGTCTTATGTGCCAAGATAACATACCTCAAAAAAGTCCAATGCAGCAAATCCAAGCTTATGTGATCCCTACTATTGAGGTTAAAGCTATGAAAGGCATGGTGGATGGTAATTTAATGGTTTCCTATAGTATATAAAATGCTCTATTTGATTCAGATCATCACATTGTATCAGATCTTCCTAGTTTGATATGAAAATTAGATATTTTCAATTTTACATATTAAGGGAGTTGTCGGTCAAAACTCATTAGGGAAGTATCATCGCCACAATGTTTTGTGAATCAGTTCCCATTAGGGCATATAAATGTTCTCTATCTGCTGATATCGTCATCATACCCATGATTGTATTTGATATAATCTTCAAAATAGATTTCATTTCAGATTATTATGGGAAAATTTATTATAAAAAGAAGGGGGTTAAAATTTTCAATGATGATAAAGAGTACCTTATCATTAGAGAAGAAATGTCACCACCTGATTCTTATCAAGATCCACCCCTAAAATCTCTACTAAATTTAATTATTGCGGAAGAAGATAATGAAATAATTATGGGTGAGGAAAATAATCATCGAATAGGGGACATACCTATTGTGAAAGATTATATTGATGTGTTTCTAGGGTATTTACTTGTACATCCTCTAGAATGAGAAATTCAGTATTACATTGTTTTAATTCCTAGTTAAAGGACAATATCACATACCTCTTATTGAATTTACACTATAGAATTAGTGTAACTAAAGAAACAAAGAGAGTAATTGAGTAATAAAAAGTTTTATTTTCTCTATTGATTCTCTATGGGGAGCCGTTGTTCTTTTTATAAAGAATAAAGATGAATCTATGAGGTTGTGCATTGACTATACGAAGATCAATGCAATAAAAATTAATAAAAAGTATCCTCTACCTCTCATTGATGATTTATTTGACCAAATTCATAGAGCTTAATATTTTTTAAATATTTACCATCGATCTGGATACCATCAGTGGAGTGTGAAGAAGGAAGACAGTCCGAAAACAATATTACAAACTAGGTACTGGCATTAAGAGTTTACAGTAATGCATTTTGGAATGATTAATGCACCCTATGACTTCATGGATCTAATGAATAGATTTTTCATGAAATATCATGATGACTTTTCAGTATTATTTATTAATTATATCATTGTATACGCCAAATTCTACGATGATCATGAGAATCACTTGTGCATTATTCAAAAGACTCTTTGTAGAAATGAATTATATGGGATGTTTAGAAAGTGTGAATTTTGGATTCCAGATATTTCTTTTCTTGGACATATTGTCTTGAAGGATGGAATATCTATTAATCCTTTAAAGGACATGGAAATCCACAAATGGCCAGAACCGACGAGTATAACCGAGGTACACAGTTTTATTGGTTTAGAAGGTTATTATCGACGTTTTGTCAAGCATTTTTCCGGGTTTGGTAACCCATTAACAATCACGTAATGGTGTTAAATTTGATTGCAAAAAAGAATGTGAATATTGTTTTAATGAAATTAAGATAAGATTATTCAATGCTCCTATCATGACTCTACCAGTAGGGAACAATGGGTTTGTTATATATAGTGATGATTCAAATAAAGGACATAGTTCTATCCTTATGCCGAATTATAGAGTTATTGCCGATGCGTCAAGACAGTTAAAAATTCCAGAGAAAAAAAATCCCACTCCAGATCTTTAGTCAGAAGTTGTAATCTTTTCTATGAATATATGGAGACAAGGTCTCTATGGTGAAAAATGTGAGATTTATAGTGATAAGAAGTGTTTTAAGTATTTTTTTCACAAAAAGAACTCAACACAAGGCAATGTAGTTGTATTGAACTATTCAGGAATTATTATTGCACAATACAGTACTACCCCGGGAAGGAAAATAAGATGGAAGATGCTTTGAGATGAAAGGATCATGGAGTTTTGAACATGATGAGAGTTTGAAGGGATCCTATTTTCATGTATCTAGTAATAATGTATATGGGAATAACCATGAATGGTGAATCATAAGTACTTTTTCAAATGGTTTCCAAACCATCATAACAAGAAAGGATAAAATGTTCTCAGACAAATGATGATGAGTTTCAAAAGAATATTAATGCTATAAATGATGGGAGATTGAGTGAAATTGTATATGAAGATGGAATTTTGAAATTTGGGAAGAGACATTGTGTTCTTGATATACCTGCTCTAAAAAGATAATTGTTGGATTATTCTCATAGCTCTACTTTCTCTATACACCATGGGAGTACCATGATGTATAGAGATTTGAAGGAAAATTTTTGTTCGAACAACATGAAGAGGGAGATTGCTAATTTTGTGTCATGATTTCTGGTTTCTCAACAACTGAAAGATGGAAGGAAGCATACTAGAGGAGTCTTGAAACCTCTTCACAAACCTGAGTAGAAATTGGATAATATTAGAATTTAATTTTTCATGGGACTGCCAAAGACTCCCAGAAGTAATGATACAATATGTGTCATTGATGATCGTATTACCATGTACGAACATTTTCATGTTCTAAGAGAATATTTACAACTTAAACATCTAGCAAGACTATATATTAATGAAGCTGTAAGTCTACATGGTGTACCCATTCTAATTGTTTTTTGTTTTAATCCCATTTATACATCAAGACATTTGAAAAGTCATCAGAAGGCCTCAGATACTAAACATCATTTGAGCCCTTCCTTCCACCCTCAAACTGATGTACAGTCAGAACGTATTATTCAAACCTTAGAAGACATGTTGTTATCTTTCTCACTTGACTTTCAAGGTATGTGTGATCAATATTTTCCTCTGGTAGAATTTTCCTATAACAATATCTTCCATTCATGTATTCAAAAGACACCATATGAAGCATTATATAGAAAGAGATGTTTCACGCCAACTTTTTGGGATGATGTAGGTGAAATAAAACTCATCAGCCAAAAATTGTTGAGGAAAATATGGAAAAGGTGAAGGTTATCCAAACCCACATCAAATTATCTCAATATAGGCATAAGATCAAAGACTATAACCGAGGTAAGTATTTAGAATTTCAGATAAGAGATCATGTTTTCTTTAACGTATCTCCATGGAAGGAAGGTATAAGATTTGGTATGATGGGTAAATTAATTCCTAGGTACATCGGACCTTTATAAACTCTAGAACAAATTGGGGTTTTATCTTACCGTTTGTCAATATCTCTATGTCTCTCCATTGTCCACGATTTTTTCCACGTATCACTATTGAGAAAATACATGCATTGCCCAACACATGTACTCCCCTATAAGGAAATTAAACTAGAACCCGATCTGTCTTCTTGTGAATATATATTCAAGATTCTTGATAACAGAAAACAATTGTTGAGAAACCAGACAACTCATCTGGTAAAAGTTCTATGGAGAAATCAGAAGATGGAAGAGTCAATGTGGGAACCAGAGGAACATATGATGAAGAACCAACCGAATCTTTTTGTGCAGTAGTATTCTAGAAATTCAACGAAAAAATTATTTGATGGAGGGAATAATGTAACACCCTAAACTTCCACAATACATTTCCCTTTGAATAATGAAATAGCTTACATTGTATGCAACATCGAGATTCTAACAAACCGCGACTAATCAAACTAGCTATTATGAATAGTAATAACCATCTTTTGAAATTTTATAAATATTAATTTTCACAATGGACTTCATTTTTGAATTCAAAATATCGAAATTATTTTAGGGGGAATTTTTGGTATTTTTCTGAAAACAATCAATTTTAATGAATAGTGAAAAACACTACGTTATTGGTTTAAGCCTACATTTTATTTAAATAATTATCTATTTTAATTAAATTTATTTTAGTTTAAAATCGATACATAATACCTATATAAGTACAATGTAGTTCATTGAATTCATTTTATAATATGGTTAGATATATCATAATTTTATTTAATATTTTAACTTCTTTTTTCATCCTTCTAAATGCATTTGCAAATTTGTATAAAACATAATTTTTTCCGATTATGTTATATTAATTTCAAAACTATTAGAGAACCATTTAATATTAGTAAGTAAAATGTGGTTCAATAAGATGAAAATAATTTTTGATGAATAGTAACTTTTGACTTCTATTTACCACAGTTGAAGGTAAATATGGTAATTAAGGGTAAAATTGATATCAAAATTACCTTAACACATGTCCATATTCAATTGGATAATTATAATTCTAATATAATTAGGAGTAAATTATGAGCCCCTTTGGTCAAGTTGTATTAGATTAGGGCATTAATTATTATTTTATTTAAAAAAGAGTAAACAAAGTTAAACAAATAGTTTAATAACAAAACCATTTTTAATATAGGGTTTCACACAATATAAATCTGACTATAAATATTATTTTTATATCTAAAAATACTTCCTAAATAATAGTATTTTAGTTATAATTTTTTGAAAATAAATAATTTAATTTATTTATGACACAGTGATGATGCAGTTATTACCTTAATAATGAAATATTAAAAGAATTGATATTATAAATATCAAAATAAATATAAATTGAGTCTTCTGATAAATTATACTAATTTTATAGGTTAATGTGACATGTTATGGTTGGTTAAATATATTTTATTTGAAGTGATAATTTTTTAATGACTTTCAAAAAAATCAAATACTTAATAGTGTCAAAATTGACACAGTTGAGTTTTTAAAAAAAATACTATATTATTAAATTATATAATATTTCTAAAACTATAAGGATCAGAAAAAGGACTTATATAATGTTATATATATTAATAATGAACCACATGGGGTTCTCTTGGCTTGTTATAGTATGTTTATTTACTATATAATATAAAAATACGAAGAGACATGGTAAATGTCAAAATATCTAACTAAGAGTTAAATCTAAACGATAAGGTTAATATGGTTTCTAAACCGGTCCAAAACTTATTGGTTGAGAGGTTTTCGACCGATACCTACCTTATCCTCTAAATAAAACATTTTTTGGCCATTATAATCCAAAAATGATTTTATTATAAAATAATATTTCAAGCTTTTCCTAAAGTGACCCTCACCTATCTAATAAAAGGGTACTTCCCCTTCTCATAATTTCACACCTCTAAAGGCATTTGGCTTGGCCAAACCATACCAACATATCCACCCAACTTTCCTACCTTCATCCTAGAGGAATAAATTTGGTCATAATGTCAACCTATTGATCCCTTTTAATCAAATCAAAATGAAGAACCTGAAGAAGAGATAAATGTTTAATCACTTATTTCAAGTTATTTTCTTCTTCCACTTCTTCTATATTTTCTATTTCTATTATAAAATAATAAATTAAGTATCTTCTATAGACTTTTATGTTATTATAAAAAATATACCACCATATTCAATATTCTATCTATCATATGAATGAAAAATTCACCATACGTGCGTACGTACGACTTACCGTCTCCATGTCGGGGTATAGCTTGTTATTCAAACACTTCATTATTTGGATGGGTATAATAAAGAGTATAACTAATGTAAATAATAAATATAACATGTTAAAGATTTTTTATATATTATATTATATCCAATTACATATGATTTCCCATCAACATATTGATGTTGTTGTTAGTGCATACATATGGATTACAGTCTCCACGAATGCAATGGGATTCATTCCCCATCGTAATCATTCAATAATAATTTTCATTTTATGATTAATAATAATGTATAAGAATGTTATATAATCCTATATATGAATCAAATACATCATATCCATAAAACATATTTCTTATGTTACCATGAAAATAATGGAAAACAAATCATTTAACACCCGAAATATTGATACTACTGAAATGTTATTAACAAAGCAATATTAGAAGAACATATATGATATCATATTTATGTATTTGGTTCTTATATAATTTAATAAAAATGATTTAACTATTATACAAGAGGTTAACATACACTCAATCAATAAAAAGTACATGGTAAAGGTTAATTCAACAACCACTTCGTTATCGGAGGTTGTTTGTACATGAGTATCTACTGGGACCTCTTTATCACACACATAGGTGTTTCATAAAAATTTATTTGAAAACATTTTTACTATTTCCAAGTATATGGGTTAAAGTCACTTATACCCTTGTTTTAGTTTTTATAAAATGTTTATAATGGAATTTTTACCCTTGATATATATATATATATAATATATATATTCAGTATATATTTATTATTAGTAATCCATAAAAGGAAAATGAAATTCTTTGTTTATGAAGATGGTCGACAATACGTATGCGTGAATGCTTTTCCTTTTTTTCGAAAAAAGATTCGAAATAAATTTTTTTAATATATTAAATTTCTAAAAGCATTGATATTTCAAATATATCACATAAATTTATTAAATTTATCCAACATTACCTTTCAACTAAATCATAATTTAAAAAAAAACCATCGCTTTTCATGGTTGTGCACGGCCACAAAATTGATCTACGTTTTGGAATCCCCCATAGAATGGGATGTAATGATAGTATATTTAAAAATATATTTTCATAAGTATGTTTATTTTAATAAAATCATAAATATAAATTATAACCACAAAAATACATATCAAAAAATGGTGCTGATGAAAAAATGGTCACATAGGTTCACAAATGTGGTATTCTTATGTACACATGAGTGGAAATGTCATTTAACTTTTGAGTTATACGGAGGTAGATGCTGATCATGACCATAAAATAATGGAATATAATAAATTTATTAGATTATTTATATTAAAATAACATGTTTAATAATACCTGAATAATGTAGAAGATGAAACAATATGAAAACAATCCTTGAAGAACATTATCTTTTCTTCTAGTAATATACACTGATTTACACGAAAAGAACTCATAATATACATTAATGATTAAAATTAGAATTCTAGGATTCTGTTAGGGAAGCAATAATGTTACATGGGATGGTATTAGTTGATCAAGGAGGTAATGAATGTTTTAAGAGAAGAGATTGATCTCGAATTTTTTAAGTGCGGTTTTGGGGACACATTTAATTTTCAAGAAAAGGGTCTTAGGAACATTTCTCACATACCAAAAATGGATCATTATCATTCCATAGTAGTGATAAGCTCAATAGATTTAAATGAAATTCTTTTTTGATATGTGTTGGTGAATTGATAACCCTTAAAGTTTTAGTCTACCACCAAATAAACATTTTGTTACCTCAACCACGATAAATTTATTTTTTTCTATTTTTAATATTTACTATGGTAACAAATTATGATTTTATTATAATATATTTTAAATTATTTAAATTCCAAATATTCAATACCTTTTCATAAATTCAAGTCATATTTTTGGTGGAAATTAATTTAAAATTATACTCATAGATGCAATGACAATGAAGGATTTCATAGAGTAATATTTCATAGTTTATGTATGTTTTTATATAAAAATTGATGTTAAAATTAATTCCAAAAAACTAAATTGAATTAATAAATATTTAATATAACCAATATTACATTTAAAAAAATATATAAATAATTTGGATTTTTATAAAAAATTTATACAAATTGAATATTTATAATGAAAACTAGAGTTTCCCAAATTTATTAAAACATGTATATTTTTTCAGAATATTATAAAGAATTATGTCTAAGATAATTTTGACAAGTGTATTTAAATTGTTAATTTTATTAAAATAAAAACACTATAAAAGTTAAAGAAAATTTGTTCTATTATTATTTTTAATATAATACAACATTTTTTTGAGAAAAAAGTATTTTTTTGAAACATATATCGACCTTCCTAAAAAATATTGGTATTTTTAAAAATATTTTCTCATTATATAAAACAAGAATAATTATTATTTAGAAATTAATTTTTATTATTGATTCAACTAATTGTAGTTTCTATGTTATAATGATTTAATTTAAATGATAATATTAATAAAATATGTTGGTTTTTTAAAACTCTGTTTAGTGGGTAATGAATGCTAAATATATTGTTGGTTGTAATAGAAGATATCAAAATATTAAGATTATTTGAAATAATAATTCCTTAAATGTATTATTATTACAGTCTACACCAATTAAAATTAATTTCACCCACGAAATAAAAAAATTCAAAGCAAATAGTTTTAGATTCTTATACGTCATTTTCCCATATATCATTTTCAAATTGGTAGGTTTTCCACAGAATATTAACAAGGTTAGTGGACTTCTTTCACAAAATTTTTTCTATATGATAAATAATATCCTCTGATTTTCTTTATAAGAATACTATTTCCCCAATGGTAAGACCAATGAGTTCAAAACAAGTGATATATCAGTTATATACTTAATTATGGGAGATAAATGGAACACATATTGAACATAAGAGTGTATTGGTGGAAACATAGACAAATATTATACAATCTTGATAAAAAATTGAATTTAATGCATATGTTATACATATGGATTAGTTCTACCTTATTTCCAAATTTTATTAACATCATCCAGTGAATTATTATTAGAAACACATTCTAACAAAAATAACATTCTAGATTATGCTGATAATTATTAGCATAGATTTTCTACCAACTCAATGTCTCCTTAAATTTTTATGAATATATATATTCGTATCATACATTTCGGTAGCTATATTGGGTTTTAATAGTTTTCTAGTTAAATATTAATCCAAATTCAAATTATTTGTACACCTATTTAGATATAGGTATTCATATGTATTCGTCATAATACTTGAGTGGAAGATATTTTTTAATGAAAAATAATAAGAGGAAGGTGTTGAACTCAACAACTTTTAAAAGAACAAAATAAGATCTAAATATATCTTACAGGGTTTTAATTTTCCTCTTAGGCTATCCTTTTATATCATGTTGTTACAGAGTGATGATTCTAAACTCTATATCAAAATCACATAAAATAATTCTCTAGATATTGATGGTAAAACTATTTGGATCACTTTTGACTATAAATTGTATTTGTTGTCAAAAAGTGTCAATGATTGTCTTTGATGATCAAATATGAAGAAGGAACTCCAATGTTAATAGATATTGGTTGATGATATGATTCATGGATAATTGTTATGAACCCATAGCATTAGATTCCACACATGATTAATTCTCCATTTTGTTAAATCGGGAGATTGATGCACTGATCCTACATTCAAAGAACTTCTGTCAAAGGTGAAACATTGTTGAGAAAAAAGAATATAGATAAAGGCATAGTCCATCTGAGATGTAATTTGGATGTTAGGTTACAAAAATAATAGGATTAGAGGAACATATAATGGGTGAATTTTGTTTTCATTCGACTGTCTCCATGCATGGTAGTTAAATATGAAAAGTTAAAGAGAACACATGCATGTGCTAAGCTTCAGAAGTCATATAATTGTTTAACTAATACAATGTTCAGAATAAATGTATAAAATGTTATTCATTTTTCTGAAAAAATTAACATTGTTGAAGTATCATCAATTTGGGGATGATTGTAGTGCTTTTACATCATCATCTAGGTGAAAAGTTCGTTTCAATTCATACTCCAAAAATATTAAAAGGAGATGGGGAATTAAGGGTCTGACAATGTTTCAATGTTTTAAGAAAATAATGAAAGCTTATTTGCATGAAATATAAACTTAGATGATTCTTTGATGATTTTTGATTCAAAAATATCATAAGTTTGGATAAAATATGATGAAATCCTTATGATGAATAGGGGGTATAGATGTTTTTTTTGGAAAAGGAAATAAAGTGGCACTCATGTTGGAAAAGTGGCACACAAGAATAAGTGGAGAACAATTTTATGTTACAGACAATTCATATTTCAAGATCATCACATCAAAATATAAAAATGGAAAGAAAGTGTCATGAATGTCAATAAGTGGTACACAAGGTATTAAGTGGTGATCAAGTAAAGAAGTGGCACGAAATTTATATTTTATCTCATAAAAATATCAAAATTGAAAGAATGTGGTGTGCATGTTGAAAAGTGGATTGCATGTCATTAATGGTGATGCATGTCATGAAGTGGCATGAAATCCATGACGTGGCATGAAAGTAAGGGAGTGGAACACAAGTGATGTTATAGAGTCCATGTCATGGAAAGGTGCGCAAGGTGAGTTAAATACCCTGGATTCTTGTTCACCCAAATTCCTATAAATAGATGGTTGCACTCTTCATTTTCTATGTCACAACCCATCCCCTAGGGCCCCTGTCGTTACTACCCTTATCCTACCATCCATTGGCCAGGGGCTGGTGACTAGCACCGAAAAGACATATCCATATAACGGGAATGAATTGCCTTCAATCCTATATAAACACACAAACAAAGAACAGAACTAGAAGTAACAACAATGTAAACTATTGTTGTAAAAGGTTTACTGAAACTAAAGTTGACAGAATAGAAGACCAACAAAATAGTGCAAGTACAAAATGACATGGAAAAAGATCTCGTGGATCATCCCCTGAGGATCCTACCTAAAGGGTATGTACAACTCACGATCAGTAGTCTCTGCAGCACGTCACACCAAATATTCCACCTCCAAGAACTGTCCAGTCATGGATCCCTCATCCTTGATCAATTTATTCCTTAATCTGTACAAGACACAATAATGTGCGGGAGTATCCCATAAAAGGGTGAGTTTAATAATACTCAGTAGGAACCCCAAGACCCCCGATGGTCTCCTAGAGTTTCACAAAGAAAACACCACAAACCAAGACCTCAATCATAAAGACTGAAGCAGTCATCAACTCTACATTGGTATATGCTGATACATATACCTATGATTAAAAATATAATCATCTTATTAATGAGAAAAACATAAGGCTTCATATTTTAAGACATTTTTACTACTGATCCATGAAGGAAAAATATCACAAAGGTAACACCATGAAGGTAACACCATGATGGTAAATGTTCCACAAAACATACACCATGAGGGTAAGGGTACCATAAAGGTAAAGACTCAGCTCACTCCAAGTATAAGTAAATCCCAAAAGTACATAATATTAGATGAGAAGATAGATCCTCTTATTCTATTGAGAGGCACTGCTACTGTCCATATAGAGTCTGACCCATAAAATATTGATAAGTAATCACCCATACTGAGCCACATAGAATCATTCCCACACAGGATCAGTATAAGCTGGCCCACCCAGGATCGATGAGAGATGACCCACATAGGATCTGACCCATACATTATTGGTAAGTGCTGATCAATAGTGGAACACTCAGTACTAACTTCAGTATGACTTGTTTCCAACCTCCGCCTCACTCCTTTCCACATGATTCCCATGAAAAAACATGCTTGATTCAGGGAGGATCCACTCCCCAAGCCATCAGTCATACATCAAACTCTTTGAAGCTACCCAATGAAGTATCTCAATTTATCACTATGTCATAAGGGTTCCAATGTGATAGACTGTGTGTCAATTGGATGTCATTCTTGTGACTTATGTGCATTTTAGATCAAAGGGCCCAATTTGATTCAGGGTCGATCCATCCCGACATTGCACTAACATTCTCTAAAACTCAAGTTGAATAATAAAAACAAACCATCTCCCTCAAAGTGTCCAAGAACCATAGAAGTAATGTCAAATGGATACCCAAATTTCATGTTATGGTCCTTTTAGTGAGACTGGGCCTAAATGGGTCTATGTCTTGTCTGACCTTGTTGGGGCTGACCTGAATGAGTTCGGGTCTGCCCGACCCGGTCCATGTTTGACATGGTTACTCTAGGCCATGACAGGTTCATCCGGCGAGGGCGGGGGGGGGGGGGGGGGGGGAGGGTTGGCTTGCAAGGGTACAACTTGTTGGGCTCGGTAATCCCAACTCGAGGGGCATGCATGGACTGTTTTAGCGGGGGCCACCGTAGCTGACAAGGGGGGATGTCACCCACTTTTCCCAAACGACCGAGAAACCGTTTGGTTTTTATCCACAGAGGCGGCACCACGTGACACCCCCTCATCTACCACAACACCAACATGGATCGGGTCCTGCCTTTTGGATGTCGAAGCCACGACTACACAAATAACGAGCTTTTCCATGCCACTACCACCTCCGATGGCCGGTCGAAGCTGGCTGCCCTACTCGACTGCTGCTGCTGAAAACCCATTTCCCTTCATTACCGGCGGTGCGTGATGGTGCAACACATCACCTCCATGGTCGGCCGGTGCAATCTGCTCTGCTGACTGGTGCCTCATATTGCCACAACCTCCTCCTGTGGTGCCCGATATGTAATGCATCCATTGCGACTAGCCGGTGCTGCCCACCACCATCATCTACATGCTCCAGTCACTGGTGCCACACCAATGATCTTCAATGGAGAATGTAAAGGGAAAAAAGCGGTGGAGGGAATGAGACATGTTTGTTTCGCCTGTTCCCTCTATGTTATCATCTTATCAATAAAGAGTATAAATGATTCAATAATATCTTGTAAATAGACAAAGAAAACCCCTACCTCATAAATCTATTGGAGAATTTCCATGATTGAAGGTTGGTCGGTGTTTGTCATTCCTGCAGTCATGTTTCCAACAACTCCAGTAGAACGATTATCTTATGTTTTTGATTATGGGATCCATTCTTCATCATGAACCTCAAGATCCACCTCCTCATTTCACAAACATAAAAAAACACCCAACCCAGAGGAAGAGTTATTATAACTCTTAATATTAGAGGTGATTCACTTATTTGGAATTAATGAATCTTAATAATTAAAGGGATTGGTGGTTACACATTTTGTGTAACCAGCCATTTAATACCCATTATTAAATGTCCGACCACCCTCTTGTGTTCCCCTCCAAAAAAATTAAAAAGGTGAGGTGGGAGGATATTTTTAAAATAAAATATATTTATTTTATTTAAACCTCAATGAAAAATGAAAAAACTAACATCTCTTATTAACCCACTACGGTAGATGTTAATCCTCTCTTAAGTGAATCTTGAAAGTGCAAGTTTTAACAGTGCCCCTTGATTTCAATTCTAAAAACCAGTTCAAAAGTTAGTATTTCTCGCTTGCATGTTTACTTAACAAATCATAAATAATGATTAAAATTCTATTTCGGGAACACCAGACATCAGAATCGAACGACGTCAGATTTCATAGACTTGGAATAATTCTATATAATAATAAAAATACATGGAAAATTCGTGACTTTACATTCTCCCCACCATAGTGATTTTCATCCCCAAATTCAACAATATAAACTAAAGAACCAAATGGGGGTACTGAGCACGAATCCGAGCCTCCTTCTCCCATGTGATTTCCTGGAGGTTCTCGTGATTCCAAAGAACACACACAACAGGAATCGATAATCCATGATAGACCCACTACTGTTGATCCTCAATATCCACTAGAACCTCTGTAAATGTCTCCCCATCATCAAAGTCCATCTCACTATTTTGGATGACGTGATATGGGTCATGTGTTTTTTTCCTCAGCTGTGATACATTGAAAACTTTGTTTACCCTCTCCAACAGCGGTGGTAGTGCCAAGAAGTTTTCCACCTCTCCAATATTCCAAAGTATCAAAAAATTCCTGATTAACCTCGCTGAGAGTATTCCACCTCGTAAAAATATCTGCAAACCTCGTCAAGTTAAGACTCGTAAGAAGACGTTGTCTCCCTCCCCGAACTCCAAAAACCTCCTTCTCCATTAATCAGAAGACATCAGTTTGGTCTGGGTAGTCTTCATCCTCTCCTAGATGATCTGCTCCTTCTCAGTGGTAGCTCGTACCAACTCTGGAGCCAAAAGTGCTAACTCCCCTAGGTCTTTCTAGAATATAGGTGATCTGCATGGTTGACTGTACAAGGCCTAAAATGGTTCCAAGATGGTCGTGGAGTATAAATTACTATTTTAAGTGAACTCCAACAGGTGTAGGTGGTCCTCCCAACCACATCCAAAATCAATGATGCATGCACAAAGCATTTCCCCCAGTGTTTGAATGGTTCAATCCATCTAACCATCGGTCTATGGATGATAGTTGATGCTCAAATGTAGCTATGTTTTGAACTTCTCCTGTAATCGCTTCCATAACTGGGATGTAAAACTCAAGTCCCATTCAAAGATGATCATCGATGGAAATTCATGAGGTCATATAATATCCGGTGTGTAGAGGCATCCCCAGACCTCTACTGGTCCCTAATTTTGGATGTGTAGGAAGTGAGTAATCTTGGTGAGTCGATCAATGATTTCCCATATGTAATCATTTCCCTTAGACATACGTTGAAGAACTATCACAATTTCCATTAAGATGCCATTTTAATTCCTCTCTGGCACCTCTAGGGGTTGTTCTATGACTGCTAGAACCTGATGATCATCTTTCATTTGCATACAAGTGAGGCATCATGAAACAAACTCATCCACAACTTTATTCATCCCTGGAAACCAGTGCAGATATCGGAGGTCCAAGTATATCATCGCTATACAAGGATGTACTCCAGGGGGGATGAATGTAATTCCCTCAAGACCTACACCTATAGCGCCACTTGTACCATGGTCTTTCCTCTAATGTGGATGACGAGATCCACACCTTCAGAAAATCCATCAGGTGCATGACTTGAGGATATCTGAGCATGTCACGTCTCATAGTCAGAGGCCCCAAGCTGTGCTTCCCAAACTCCCTGAAGAAGGTGGGGACTGATAGTCATAGACCGTAGGTAAGCTTCTCTATCTCTATCCACAAAGGATACCTGCCACATGGATAGCTTCTTTGTCGCCTCACTTAGCATATATAAACCAGACTTCCTACTGATTGCATCTTCTATTAATTACCCTTCCCAAGAGTGTAAACTATCTCAATGTCAAAGTCCAGGAGGAACTCTAGAAAATGACACTATCTCAAGTTTAGGTCCTTATGTGAGAATATATACATGATACTGTCGTGGTCAATGTAGAATTTAAAATGTTCTCGCATCAAGTAATGTCGCCACAAATTCAATGTGAAAATAATGTATTCTAACTCAAGGTCATGGTGGGTGTAGTTCGGATCATTCTTTCTCAACTGTTGAGAACCATACACGATCACTTCTCATTCCTACATCAACAAAAAATAAATCTCTTGTCCCTGATGGGTCGTAGTAGACTTCATACCCAACAACCTCTTCTGGTGTCCTCTTGATGGGGGAACTCGTCAGTCTCCTCCTGAGCTCATAAAAACTAAGATGAAAAATCATTGTCCACAAATCTATGGTATTACCCAGCCAATGCTAGGATTCTCCACACCTTGGTCATAGTCTAGGTTGACTCCCTTTCTAGCAAGACCTTTATCTTTTCCAGATCTACCGCTACTCCAGCCTCCAAGATAATGTGTCCCTGAACGTGGACCTCCCATATATAGAACTAGCACATCAAGAGAATACAATAAATATTGTTCTCTTGAAGAGTATCCAAAACTATCTTCATATTATTGGCATGATCCTCCTCTGACACTTAGTATATCAAGATTTCATCAATGAATTCCACCAAAGAGTGATCAAGGTATGACAGGAAGATCCTGTTCATGAGTCCCATGAACACTGCACAGGTGTTGGTCACACCAAACAGCATAACAAAGAACTCATAGTGGAAATACCGAAATATGATGGTCGTCTTCTTCACATCTTCATCTCGTACCCTGAGCTGAAGATAGCCTGATCTGATGTCTACCATAGAAAACCATCAAGATCCCTTCAACTGATCAAAGAGATCATCAATCCCTGAAAGTGGATAGTTTTTCTTCAAGATCACCTGGTTCAGGCACCGCTAATTAACACAGATTCTCAAATTCACAAATTCATTCATTGAAAACAAAATCAGGGTAGTCCATGGAGATACATTGGGCCTTATGAACCCTTTACTCTATAAGTACTCCCGTTGTACCTGTAACTCTCCACTCTCCACAAAATCCATCTGATATTCTAGTGTAGATATCTGTTCTTTACTGGGGTACATTTCATGTAAAAGTCTATATATCTGCGTGGAGGTTGTCTCGGATCATCATTAGGAAAGACATCGACATACTAGTTTACCACTACAGTATAGCTTGGAATCTCAACATCATCTTCTCCAAGGGTAAAGATAGAAAACTAATGTGTGATCGTCTGCACCCTCCTATGAGTAAGTCCATCATATTCTGCAAAGGTTACCTTCTCTCTGGGGAAGTGAAACCTAGTCCCATCCTTGTATACTCACTACACTTTTCACCTAATACATTCTATATGAGCATGTACTATGGATAACCAGTCCATATCGAAGATCACTTTGTAAGTCCTCGACGTTTCTACTATAATATCCCTGCCAAAGCTCTCAACTCCTAGTGTAATATCAAACATCCTAAACCAGTGTGTAATCATAGAATCTCATCTCGTTGGAGTCCATAATCAGAAGGATCATGAAAAAAGCTCCATCAAAATCACCAAGCTCTGAAAAAGGGTTGTGGAAATAAATTAGTGATTTGAACTTGTGTCCATATGTACTGTATCATGGGTGGAGTGGACATTGATCTTACCTCTAATCATATATGATGCGCCGTGGTCATATGTTTTAGTGGCCTAGAGATGAGATCGTCCCAGTCTTCCTACTCCCTGTGGTCAGGGTGGACCACCTGGAGGTTGTGGCGGTAGAACCTCGAATCGCCACCCACCACCTGATGCAAAGAGAGATCCTCTAACCCATCTACAATGCTACAGAACTAATATCTCAAAATTATACCTCATCCTATGTGGTCCCTCGACCAACGTCTGGTTATCAGTACCACATGCTGGGAAGTCACGAGCCATGTGACACTGCCTGATGCACGAGTAGCACTTCCTACACCTTGTCTGTCCTATGTCCCATGATCCCCACACCACCAACCATGTATCCTGAGGTCATCAACTAGAATTTCTAGCCCACTTAAGCCCTTTCATAATCCATATGATTCTTTTTGTGTATGACGCCTCTACCTAACATTTGGTGGGGGCTCTTACTGCCAGTGCCTGATCAGCTAGGAAGCTCTCCACCAAAAGAGCTCTCTCTAGAACCCCATCTTGAGACGGAATGCTGAGAAATATCATTGATGCTTTAATCTCTAAAAGAAGACCTTGATCAATGGTCTGGGTTCTAAATAATGGGTTGCATACCATGTCGGCGGTGTAGTGGGAGAGATCAGCGAACCTCGTCGTGTACTGGGCCACGATCATGCTGCTCTATTTTAGGTGCTTCAGCTCTTGTATATACACTGAGTGTAGTGTCTCTAGGACGAAATATTTGCTAAAAAGGACCTAAAAATCCATATATGTGAGGGTTGACTCGCCATGTAACTAGAGTTTCAGACTCCACCATCTCTTATAAGCTCCCAAGAAGTGATTGTAAGTTAGGATCACTATCAGATTAGCTGGTGTGACCACTAAGAGAAATACAGTAGCCACTCTAGCAAGTCTGCAGCCGCCTGCAGATCCATCTCAATTCAAAACCTCAAAGTTCTCTGATTCTGAAACTTGGTCAACGTGCTCAGTCTACATGCACTCTCTACTACTGGGGCTGGTGGAATCTGCTACCCAACAAGTGGTAGTGCTACTGGTGCACCACCCGATGGCACTATCGCCATAAGAGGGACCTGCCCAAAAGCATCATCGCTCAATGGGCCATCATCATGTACTCTCTTGGGAATCCTAGGTGGCTTTGTACGTGACAACATCAGGAAAAAAACAAGTGTACCACGACCAATAAATTATACCTGGTGAGCTGACATAAGGATATCAGAAAAAATATTTAAAAAACACATGCAATCAGAGTATTTGTGCATTGAGTCGAAAATCAGATTTCAGGGTCTTGGTGTATGGATATATCGGTTGTTGCACACACACTGAATTCCCAATAAAAAAATTCACTCATAAAACTTAACACTATTTCCACAATGAAAAGTTTCGAGTCTCAGTTCTTTGGTAGAACCGACTCCTCTGATACCACTTTGTCACGACCCATCATGTCGGGCCCTGTGTCGTGACTACCCCAAGCCCACCTTTTTTAGGATAGGGGCTAGCGACTATCATCAGAAATGTGTATCCCTATAATGGGAAGGAATATCCTTCAAACATGTATAAACAAACAACCCACGAACACAATTAGATGAAACTATGAAATAAAATGTTGTAGTAAAAATTTTACTAAATGTAAAGGGCCCAGAATACATGCCCAATAGAAAAGTACAAGTACACTTGGAAATAGAAAAACAACATCTAGATTATCCACAGATTATCCTATGTAAATTGTAGGTAAAACTCATGATCAGTAGTTTTTGTGACACGTCACATAAAATTTTCCATCTCTAAGCACCGTCCAGTCCTAGCTCCCTCAGACTCGATCAAGGTTGTTTGTAGTTTGAACAAGACACATCAAGGTGGAGGCATATCTAATGAGGTATTGAGTATAAAAATACTCAGTAGGGTCCTCAAGACACCCAAACGTCTCAAAGAGTTCCACAACAGAAATACTACAAATCAATACCTCAATCACAAATCGTGAAGTTGTCATAAACTCTACATAAGTATATTCCCATACATATACATATGTTATCAAAAGAAAATAATATCATTCATTGGGAATCATAAGATTCCATCATTTAAGCCATTTTTACAACTGATCAACAAAATAAGTATACAAAAAAGTTAACACCATGATGTATACACCACGAAGGTAAATGTACCAGAAAGGTAACACCAATAAGGTAACTACTTGAAAGTTAGGGTACCACAATGGTAAAGACTCAGGTCACACTATATATAAGTAAATAATATAATTAAAGATGATTAGTTTATAAGATAGATCATTTTATTCTTGATAAGAGGAACTGTTGTTGTCCATATGGAGTCGGACCCACATTGGATTGATAAGTAGTAACCCCCGTTGACCCCCACCAGATCAAACCCACACAAGATCAGTATGTGCCGACCCACACAAGATCACTGAGCACTGAACAACGTAGGATATGACCCACACAGGATTGATAAGTGCTGACCCGCACCGAATCACTCTATACTAACCATTGTTTGTTCTATCTTCAACCACTTTCTCACTACCAGCCACTGGATTCCCACTCATTGCACGCTTGATTTCGGGAGGATCCACTCTTGTTTCCATCGATCATTCCTCAAATTCCATGAAGATCCTAGAAAAGGAAGCCCAATAGACCGCCATGGCATAAGTGTTCCAACGCGATAGAAAATGTGTCAATCAGACGACTAGTCTTTGACTTATATGCATTTTACTTCCAAGGGACCGGATGGATTCGAGTTTGATCCAACCAGGATATGCCGCACTTTTTTCCAAAACTCAATTAGAGTATTCCCAATGGACCATGACACTCCAAGGGTCCTAGTGCCATAAACGGTCTGTCAATCGGATGCCCGGATTTCATGTTAGGGTCCTTTTAGTGATACGGGGCCTGGATGGGACAGGGTCCAGTTTGATCTGGTTGGACCGACCCGGTGCGACCCGATCTAGGCCGAACCGATCTGGTGTGGGCTGACCCAACCCGCTCTATGTCTTACCTAAATGGTCTTGGCTGCGTTGGGCTTTGCTTATTCTATATGGGTATGGCCAGCGGGGCATGCACGACCTACCACATGGAGGCGTGGGCCTCTTGGCTCAAGCAATTCGGACCGAGGAGGCCTAACCCGATGTGATCACGCGGCCCATCCCACTAGGCTCACGCGACCCGACATGATGGGCACACACAGACTTCTGGAGCGGGTCTCGCAGTAGCCGACATGGGGGGAAGTCCATAGGATTTCCCGAACCGCCGAGTGACATTCGGTTTTTCCCCCATAGCATTGGCACCACATGGAACCGCCTCATCTACTGTTGGAACCGTAGGGAGTAGGTCCTGCTACCGCGTTGTCAGAGCCTTAGCTACTCTAATATTGTTCCATTGTGTGATTCTACCTCCATATGCGACCTGTCGATGCCGACCATCATGCTCGACCACTATGATTGAAAAATAGAGGCCCATCTCTACCGGTAGTAAGTGGTGTTGCACTAAATGACCTCTGTGGCTGGGAGGTGTCAGCCACACTACTGACCACTGTGGCATAGTACCTCAGCCTCCTCCGGTGGAGCGTGATGAAATTACACCTCCATCATGGATGACCGGTTTCAGCCCTCGCCATAATCTTCCAGTACTAGTCTCTTGTGCCATGCTATAGGACTTCTGCGTAGAATGCAAAGGTAAAACATGTGGCAGAGGGACCAGTCCTTGTTTATTTGGCCCGTGCCCTCCACATTATCATCACATCAAAAAACAGGTCAAATGATTCACGAATATCATGAAAATAAATGACACAAAACTCTACATAGTAAATCCATTGGAGAATATTCTCCCATGAAGGTGGGTTGACATTCATCGTTCCAGCAAAAAGCATCCAATGATGCCTCTCAAACGACGATCTTCAGTTCTCAATTATGAGATCAATTCTTCAGCAAGATACTCAAGATCCTCCTTCTCCTTTCAATAACATAATAAACACCCAAACCATAGTAATAGGTAATAAAATCTAAATTTATGAGATGATACAGTTATTTATAATTGATCAATCCTCTTAAATAAAACAGATATGTGGTTACACATTTTGTGTAACCGGGCATTTAATGCCCAACATTAAATTACTGACCACCCTATTGTGTCCCCACAATCAAAAATTAAAATGAAGAGGTGGAAGATTATTTTTTTAAAAAAATATATTTATTTTATTTAATCCTCCACAAAAAATGTAAAAAAAACCATCTTCTCCCCTCGACCCACTATGGTAAAGGATAAACCTTCCTTAACCGAATCCTAGCACTACGAGTTCAACGGTGCCCTCAAATTTCAATTCTGAGCAACGGTTCATGAGATAGGATTTCCCGCCTATAAATTTACTGAATGTAACTTAAATAATGTTTAAAATTATATTCCGAGCACACCAGAAATCAGAATAAAACACTGCCAGTTTTCCTTCCCTCGGAATAATTCCATATAATTAAAACAAATTCCCTTTGAAGTTATGGGTCTTAACATTATGGGAGATGATCACTTATGGAAAATTAATGTTCTGGTCATGCAAGTAGTTTAACATGGCATGAAAACTGAAGTGACACACACGTTGTGTGTTATACTTAAGAGTAGCGATAGAGAAGAAGTGGCACACAAGGTGTATGTTGCGCGCATATAGGGAGTAGTGTGAAAAATGTTTATTATGTATATTCTACAAGTGGCAAGCATGTTTGGAGTTTCCCACAAGATTAGAGTGTAAGAAGTGAGTTCCACAAAACCCAAATGTGTCTTGAATGAAGGGAGTTGTGATCATGTACAATGTTACAAGCAATCAGTTTTGTGTAAGATAGAAGTTGCGCACAATTAGGGAGTGGCGTGAAAGTACTGATTGGAGAGTAAGAAAGGAGTGGACCAAATGTAATGAGTGGAATGTAAGTAAGGAGTTGCGTGGAATTTTTGAGGTTTTTGAGAAGATCTTACTAGATTCTTAGGAGATAAGTGAATAATAAAGGGAGATCAATAAACTAATTCACCATTCCACATTCTTGTGTGTCAAATATGAAATAGAGAGTGGAAAATCTATATTCAGTTATTTTGGCCATATCAACTATGATAATGCTATGTTGGGATCTTCCTCGTTTTTTTACAATAATAAATGGATTTAGGGATTCTATAATGTAGAAGGGGGTGTTTTAGTGAAATTATTTCTTATCTAAAGAAAAAGGATAATAAAAATGTGCATCTTTCAGGTTTGTTACTCGGAAGAAGATTTTGGTTTCATGAATGCTGCAAAAAAAGTTACAAGTGCAGAGGAGAAGATCAACCAGCAATGTGACATCTGATAGATCTAAATAGGATGAAGACACTATTGGTGTTATAAACCCAATTCAATAGGGAAAATACTTTCTTGGGTGTCATTATAAACAACCAACAAGGAGCTTCAAGTTGGACTAGTTTGTCACCATTTTAGGAGGATAAGATTTTCGCCCTCCCCCCCAAAGTGTAGGTACCCCAATAGGATAATATACTATTTTCTTAGCCAAACCACTATAATAGTTACTAAATTATAGTGTAGAAACTATTTACTGGTCATACCCATACATGTTAAGGAAATAAAAATTCTAATTGATTTGTGAACCCTGTAAAAATAGTGTGTGAAAATTTTTACATCATTCAATTATTTCATGTGACAGGGAAAGAAGAATATGAGAATCAGGATCCTAATAGGTGAAGAGGTACATGAATATAAATTTTCAATTAGTTTAAAAGTCCCCAACAGTCATTCACCCCCCTCTTAGTGTTAGGTATATATCCTAAAATGGTCCTCTCAATTGTTATTAGTGCGAGGTTCACCTCTATGGGATTCTCTCCATCAAATATATTCTCTTCGGATGACTGGAGTTCCTATCCTAAGTCAACATTGTTGAGAAGTGTTGGTTATGATTCAGATACATCTGTGCCGAAAGATATATCTACTAAATCCACAATGAACAAGAAAAAGAAATAGAATAGATTTTTTAAGAATAATTTTATCGTTTAAAAATAATAGGATGTATCTAGTTCTCCATACATTGCTGACAATGAAGATATGTTAGAAGTGTAAAGTAATGAAAAGGTGGCTGATGTTTTTTAACGATGCAAAATTTCATTAATTTAAATCCATCTTTGTCTAATTAAAGGTATTAATATGTGAAATTATTACACAACATATGAACTTATTTTGTAATATGTTTTTGGATTTTAAAATACCATTAATAATTGAGGCCATTGCTATTGTAGCAGTTGAATGGTGATCACATTAATAGTCTAAATATGGGCTTTATCAAAACCAATTTACTCAGACAAATGATGTGATGTCCTCATACAGTATAATTTCCTCGTGTGAAGCCTATTTTTCCATGCTCGGAAAGTAGGTGGAATCATTGGGCATCGATCTTGACCAAGCTTAACCTAAGCTTGAATAGGTTAAGATTGAGTGGAAAGGCCTATGAGAAAAGTGGATGTTTATAGAGATTACAAACTAAGCGATGTTATCCGAGCCACCATAAGAGTCTGTCACAATCGCACACCTCATCCTTAGGTATTATGATTGTGTTTTAAGGGTATATTTAACAAGACCGTAGTACTATGGTAATTTAAAATATTTTATGTATATAATAATGAATATCCTTTCATTTTATTTTTTTAACATGTTAATAGTTGTTAAAGAACAAATAGTATTTTTAGTTAATGTTCAACTAAGAAATCTATTTTTTTGAATTAATGTATTTTTGAATTAAATAATCTTTTAATAAATTATTATTATTATTATTAAATTAATTTTTATTAAATATAAATGATCATATAATTTTCTGAATGCAATTGTAATTTTTATTAAGGTTTGAAAGCCATTTTTGTCAAAACCCATGAATTTTTTATAATTGTTAGTTTTTATTTTAATACTGAAATTTAACATATTTATAAAATTATTTTGATAAATTAATATTATTTCTAGAATCAGGATGTCTAAATTTTCCAACAGTGAATTTTTCATAATTTTCTGAGACAGTGAAAGTTTTGGGTAAAAATTAAATACTGTTTAAATATATAATGTATTTTATGACATTATAATGACCCAATAGTGATGTAATAAAATACTATAAACTATGTTTTCGTCAAATATAAGTTTTATCATTTAAATATTGTGATTTTGGGTTTTTTGACTTGTTTTATAGTTCTTTAGTGGACCATTCAAAACATATTAAAACATTTGGTTTTTTTAAATTGATTTCCTTTGGAGTGTGACTCACCTCCACATAAGCAAACCTATTATTATTAGAAGTTCAGAAATTGGGCTTCTAAAATATAGTTTTCCACTTCCCTTTTCGAAAAACCATGGGCTAAACCATGGTATGGTTTTTGGTTTGGATTCGTTTAATATGAGGTTTCCCAAACACAAATAATAATGAATTCCCTCACCATTCCTATAAAAACCCACCCATGCTCCCAATTCCTCCTCACTCATTGCCTTTGAGTTAGTCCAACCTCTTCCATCTTCATCTATAATCATCCCAAGGATCCTCAATCTCCCAAAAAGCCTATCTCAAGCCTCTTCATATCCTTTGGAAGCACACTTTCAAGTAAGGGTTTTTCTTCCATTCTCATTTTTGTCTAATTATATTTCAATTGTTATGCCCACTTAATTTCAATTTTAAATTTTGGGGTATGGTTTCTCACCTCCCCCATATTTCCCTCTTCATGTTTGTATTATTGGATACCCCCTTTTCTCTCATTAAATTTCTCTAACGTTCACCCGTTACTATGCCGAAATTCCAAAAGGAATTTCTCTCTCCTCATTTACATTTAACCAATTCAATTGTATAAAGAATATAAATTCCATTACATAGTTTGTGACATGTATATACATGACCCCCTTACTTTCCATGTCTTTGAAATATTATGAGATACCATTTCTCTCTCATCAGCCATTATTATGAGTTCTTATGTCACATTGTTATGCTGCCGAAATTGCATCGTGTTTTTCCAAGTCAAAGTCATTGTGTAGTGAATACCATGCCCATTTATCTAACAAGGGAATTAACCCTTATGGAAATTTTGTTATTGTTTAAATAGTTTCATTTATGTATTCCACATTCTTTTAACGTGGAATAAATTATTATGTTGATTGATTCAATGTTTTATGATCCATGGGGCACACTTATGCATGAAATGAAATGTTTAAGAAGGGTGCACCCTTATGGTGATCCAATGCATTGAGTAAAGTATAGTATCATGTTACATCATTAGAAATGGTTTTTTAATATTTATAATTCTTGGGAAACTAGGGTTTACTCATGATTATTGTGCAATGTGGGTTTACTCATGCTCCATGTGCAATGCGCCTTGGCTTGTGCTAATTCCATGTTAAGTGTTTCTCCCACATTTCCAAGTTATGATTATCATGAATTATCATGTCATTATGTTTGTGATTCTCTAGTGCTCTATTGATATGCATGTAGTCTAATATGTATTGTATTCATCATGTTATTCTATGATTATTCCCTTACTAGGCTTTATAGCTCACCTTTTCTTATATATGTCCACAGGTTATCACATTCAATGCTAAGTATGAGGGAATGTAGTGATCATGTAAATGAATTTTTCAATAAAGGTGTTTTATTTACTGTTTTAAGTTGTTATGTAATGATCATAATCCCCAACGACAACAGAACTCTCCATATACTATGTTGTATCAAGTAATGTTTATGTAACAAATTATGTTTAATTATGTAAAAAAATATCACGGTTGTCATAGTTAGTATTAGAGGATATGTTTAGTTATTTTTGTGATTACGATTAGAAAACCATAGTGAATCCATAGAGACAAGGATAATTATAATAAAAACATACCTATGTTTGGGGAGTATTGAGTAAGTGGTTTATTATGGAAATACATCCCTTTCTGGATACGGACAGGTAGAGGCGGCTCTGGAATAGGTGTATCCTAGTGGTAAACATCGAAGAAACTACTTTTATCTAGACTCGATGGGGAACTAGAGAACGACAACAGGATTTGCTTTACTCTTCGTTACGACACTCCTGGGGATATTATTTAGTAAATTTGCATTTTTAGTATGAACTATTATTAAGGGACAAAAAATGCCTTAAGAATATATGTTATAGAGTAGATCATGGATAACATAGACTAAAGCAAATAGATTCATATGTTAATGAAATAAATTTTATTTATAAGTCATCAGTTTTGTCCTTGTATTACCCTTTCTGTGTTACCCCTATCTATCCTTTTTTCCATCCAGTCACTGGTAATAGGAGGACTCAGGCTAACAACAGATGTGAAGATCGATGTGATGACAGTACTAATGAGATGCGAAATATAGTGGGAGAGGGAATCCAAAACATTATCATGATTCTATCTCTTAGATAACTAAATCATTGAATAGAAACATGGGGTATGATGAATGCTCAACCCCCCTACTAAATAAAAAGTCTCTATAGAGAGCTTCATGAAACAAAAACCTCCAATATTTAATTGATCATTATATATCTCAATCCCTGAACAACAGATCAACACCATTAAATAGATCTTCTCCATCCTTCAATGTTCAGATAAAGAGAAGGATATCCTAGAAGCTTATCATATAGAGGGTGAAGCAGATCAATGGTGGACGTTGAAAAAAAATACGAAGCCTGATGAGGATATAAAGGTGTTGGAATGGAAGGATTTCCGGAAGATGTTTTTCAATAAATATTTTCCACGCACTGTTCGACCAAAAATGAAAAGGGTCTTCCTTGCCCTCAAGATAAAAGATGACGAATCTGTCGGAGTGCACAAGGAAAACATCAAAAGGCATGAACGATACGACTCCGACATTGTCATTACCCCCCGAAGGCAAGTTGGACCGCTTCTTTGGTGGGATGAAACCAAGCCTACAGAAAGAGCTGGTGATCTGTGACATTGATAGCTATGAGAGAATTGTCTAATATTCCGATAAATTCAAAATGAAGATCAGAGAAACATAGGGGTAGCATGGGGAAAAGAAGCATAATGTGGACTACAATGCTGGAAGTATGATGTATAAATCCAAAGGTGCTATGAATATCTAGCACCCCACTTGGAAAAGGTGCACAAAGAAGCACTTTGAAAATTTCCTAAAGGGGATGAGGAAATGCTTTAGGTGTGGAAGAGAAGGCAACCTGGGAATAAACTATCGGCAAGAAAGGCAAGAGGTTGTGATAGAGTTGAGGAATGCTTCACTCGAACCTCAACACATTGTTCATTTCTACAAATACAATGAACCAGGGCATCTTGCAAATTAGTGCCCTACTCCAAGGGTTTTAGGAGGCAACCAACAATCTCCAAGTTAGAAAGGGCGAGATTTTTCCATCACTACTTCTGAAATGAACTCCAAAAATGAAGTGGTGATATGTTCACTAGTTATTTATTCAAGAACATCAAACATACTTTTTGATTCAGGTTCTACACATTCTTTTATATCTCTAATGTTTAGTAGAAAAAATCCTAGAACCACCACAAATCATGGATGTGAAGATGTCAGAAAGTATGAAAATTGGGAACTCATTTCATCCCATTAATATAACACCCAACCTATCATAATATGTGGATTAAATTTCCAAGAGAACCTCATCATACCCAATCTGTTGGAATTTGAAGCAATTCATGGAATGTATTGGCTTTCCTTATATATAGCCAATATAAATTGCTATGTGAGGGAAATCACTATCCATGTGGAGAATCAACCCCTGATTCATTACAAGTGGAAGGAGGAATATGAACCATCAATAGATCCATATTATCTTGTGTGGATATTATTTCCCAATGAGCATGCGTATCTGGCTCTGATGTTTGAGTCTACAGAGGAAACCATCCTATAAGAGATGCCTATTGTGAGGGAATTCGCTATGTGTTTCCTGAGGAATTTATGGGTCTTCCTCCTAGAAGAAATGTTGAATTATTAATTGATCTTATACCAGGTGCATTGATAATATCCAAGACTCTATATAGAATGGCTATTATGGATCTTGAAGAACTATATAAACAACTACAGGAGAATCTGGGGAAAGGGTTTATATGCCCAAGTGCTTCAACATGGGCTGCACCAGTCCTCTTCTTCAAGAAAAAGGATAGGTCAATGCACCTTTTCATCTATTATTGTGTGCTCAACAAAATTACGATAAATAAAAAGTATCATCTCCCATGAAATGATGACTTGATTAATTAGCTGCATTGAAAACAATACATATCCATGGTGGACTTGTGGTCAGGATATTGTCACGTAAGGGTGAAGAAGAATGATATCCCCAAGACTTATTTCCTTACAAATATGGGCACAATGAATTCATATAAATTCCTTTTTGACTCAATAATGATACAAAAATCCTCATGGACTTGATTAATAGGGTTAGTATTGATTATCTCGATAAATTTTTCATAGTATTTATAGATGATATTCTAATATACACCAAAACCAAGGAGGATCATGAGGAGCATCTAAGAAATGTACTAGAGACCTTGTGGAAGGGAATGCTCTATAAAAGATACAACAAGTGTGATTTCTGGTTGAAGGAGGCCTCATTCATGGGCCATATCATCACAATCAATGAGATATCTCTAGATCCCTCCAAAATAGATACAATTGAGGGATGCATAAGACCGACATTGGTAACAGATATCCATAGCTTCTTGGGATTATCTGGATATTATCGATGATTTGTGTGAATTTTCTCATGATTGTAAAACCCACTTACCGAGCTAACTTGGATGGTATTAAAGGTTTCATGGAGTGATAAATAAGAAGAAAGCTTCATGGAGTTGAAAATGAGGAATATCACTGCGCTTGTTCTCACTTTACCCACAATTGGAGAAATTTTTGTTGTATTTAGTGATGCTTCAATGAAGGGAATGGGATGTGTGTTGATTCAGAATGACAAAGTCTTTGCCTATGAATTAAGGAAATTGAATGTTCATGAACAGAACTATCGAAACCATGACCTCGAGTTGGCTAGAATTATCTTCATGTTGAAAATATTGCGACATTATATCTTTGGGGTGAAGTGTGAAATATATAAGAAGAACGAAACCCTCAAGTATATATTCACATAGAAAGAGTTGATCATGAGCCAATGGACATTGTTAGAGTTGATCAAAGACTATGACTACTCAATCCATTACCACCCTAGGAAAGTGAACAATGTGGAGAATGCCCAAAGTAGAAAGGACGACGCAATTCTATAATTATTGAGAATTGAATACGATCCAATATTTTTAGATTTGATGAAGATGGACATGGGAATCATAAAGATGGGAACATAATCAATCCTGTCAAAAAATGATTGCTCAACTGTCACTTTTTGAAATGATAAAGGATGCTCAAAATGATGATGTCGAAATTCAAGAAAAAGTGGAAGGTATCAGAGAATTGAAATACTCATAGATTAATGTTAATGAAGAAGGAATAGTGATATTTTGGAAAATATATGTGTTCCATAATGTCCAGAGCTGATGAAGGAAATTTTGGATGATTCACATAGTTAAAATTTAACTATTCACATAGGAAACACCAAGATGTATTGAGATCTCTGAGAGAATTATTGGTGGGATAATATGAAGAATAAAATAACTGAATATAAATCAAAGTGCCTAGTGTGCCAGCAAGTGGAGGCAGAGAGGCAGATGTACAAGGAGATGATGCAACCATTTCCCATACTAGAATAGAAATGGGATAACATCACCATGGACTTCTTCATCAGAATTCTGAAGACATCCAGAGGCAACAATACAATCGGGGTTGTTTTGGATAATCCTAAAAAGGAAGCACACCTATTTTCCATTAGGGAGGATTTATCATTCGATCAACTGGAACAAAAAAATATCAAGGATGTGGTAAGGTTTCATGGAGTACCACTATCTATTATTTCTGATCGAGATCCAATATTCACCTTTATGTTTTGGAAGAATCTTCAAGATGCTCTGAATACTGAACTGAACCTTAGTATGGCATATCATCCTTAAACTGATGGCCAATCTGATTGGACTATCTATACACATGAGGACATGTTGGGAGTGTGCTCAATGGAAATTAAAGGAAGATGGGATACAAATCCTATCTAGTTTAGTTCTCTTATAATAATAGTTTCCACTAAAGCATCCAAATGGAACCATATAAAGCCCATTATGGGAAGAGGTGTAGAACACCAGTGTGTCAAGATGATGTCGGTGACCGTAAGCTGCTTGGACCTGAAATGGTCGAAGAAATGGCGGGGAAGGTGAAAAACATTCTACACCATATAAAGGCATCCCAGAGTCGACAAAAGAGTTATACAGTTCACCGTCATTGAGAACATCAGTTTAATGATGGAGACATGGTATTTCTATGCATATGTTTATGGAATAAGGTCTTGAGTTTTGGAAAGGAATTGAAGTTAAGTCCAAGGTACATTGGTCTCTTTGATATTATTGATCGTGTTGGCGTTGTGGCCTATCGACTAGCACTTCTACCGGAACACCAGCCTCCGAGATAATGTGTCCATGAACGTGGACCTCCCATATCTAGAACTGGAACATCAAGATCATAGAATTAATATGGTTCCCTTGTAGAGTATCCAAATCTATCATCAATTGATTGGCATGCTCCTCCTCCAATGCTGAGTACATCATGATTCCACCAAAGAAGTCCACAAAAATGTGATCAAGGTATGGATGGAAGATCTGGTTCATGATTCCCATGGACACTATCATGCTATTGGTAACACCAAATTACATAACCATAAACTCATTGTGGATATACAGACATCTGAAGGTCGTCTTCTTCAAATCCTCATCTCATACCCTGAGCCGATGATAGCCTGATCTGATGTCTATCTTTGAAAACCATCAAGAACCCTTCAACTGATCGAAGAGATCATCAATCATTAAAAGTGGATACATGTTCTTCAAGATCACCTAGTTCATGTTGTGATAATTATCAGAGAGTCTCAAACTCCCATATTCCTTCTTGGAAAACAAAATCTGGGCTACCCATGGGGAGACACTAGGCCTTATGAACCCCTTACTCTACAAGTCCTCTTGTGCTACCTGTAAATCTCGAAACTCCAAAGAAGCCATACGATATGATGGTGTAGATATATGTTCTCTCTAAGGGAACATTTATCTATAAATGTATATATCTCTGCATGGAGGTAGTCCCAGAACATCATTTGGAAAGACATCGTCATACTGGTTCACCACTATATGATAACTTGAACTCTCAACATCAAATGCTCAAAGGCATAGTATAGACAACTAATGTGTGATTGTCTACACCTTCCTCTGGGTATTTCCATCATATACTACAAAGATTCCCTTCTCTCTAGGGAAGGAAAACCAAGTCCCATCCTCAAAGACACACTACACTTTTCACCCAATACATTATATATGAGTCTGGACTTTGGATACCGGTCCATACCCAAGATGACGTTGTAAGGCCTCGAAGCTACTACAATAATATCCCAACCGAATCTCTCACCTCTTAGAGTAAGATCACACTGCCTCAACTAGTTTTTAATCAATGAATCTCCTCTTGTAGGAGTCCCTAATCACAAGTATCAAGAAAACATCTCTATCAGAATCACTAAGCTCTGAACAAGGGTTGTGGCAATGAAAGAGTGTTTGGATCCCGTGTCTATAGGTACTGTATCATGGGTTGAGTATACATAGATCATACCTATAATAATATCTGAAGAACCGTGGTCATAGTTATTAGCGGCCTGGAGCTGAGCTCGTCCTAGTCTTCCTGCTCCCTGTGGTCAGGGTGGACCACCTAGAGGTGGTGGAGGTAGAACCTCAGATCATCACCCACCACTTTATGCATGGAGAGATCTGAAAACCATCTACTACCCTATAGATCTAATCATTCAAACCTATACCTCTACCTCTGTGGTCCCTCGACCATCTCCTAGTCGTCCGTACAGCAGGCTGGGAAATCACGAGCCATCTGACACTACCCGCTGGACGAGTAGCACTTCCTACTCCCTCACCACCATTCCTGAATCATGAGATAGTCCACTAGAATTTATCGCCCGATTAAGACCCTTAATCATCCATCTATTTCATTCTATGGATTACTCCACTACCTGACATCTTGTGGTGGCTCTAGCTGCCGGTGCCTGCTCAGCTAGGAATATCTCCACAAAAAGCGCTCTCTCTAGCACCCTATCTTGAGTCAGAATGCTGAGAAATATCATTGATGATCTAATCTATCTTAGAAGACCCTTATAAATGGTCTGGGATCTATAGAATGGATCCCATACCATTTCGGTGGTGTAGTAGGAGAGATAAGTGAACCTTGTCAAGTACTGGGCCACGATCATTCTGCCCTACTATAGGTGAAACATCTCTTTTATATGAACTTATCATAGTATCTCTTGGAAAATATATTTCTTAAAAAGTACATATAAGTCCATCAATGTGAGGGTCACCTCGTCGTGTAACTAGAGTGTCAGACTCCACCATCTCATAGAGGCTCCCTAGAAGAGACTCGAAGCTAGGATCACTATCAGGTTAGCTGGTGTTCCCACTAAGAGAAAAACATTGGCCACTCTATCCAGTCCTCAGCTGCCTACAGATCCATCCTACCTAAGAACCATAGAGTACTCTGATGCTGAAACTTGGGCAACGCGCTCAGTCAGTGTTTCTAACACTTTCACTGGGGTGCGTGCATATGTCTATGAGGACGTGGTACTGTTATCCCACATTCCCACTTTCCAAAGGCGGGTGGAATTCAATCCTTGTCCAGGTATGTTTTCTCCTTGATTGAAAAGAGATGATGGGATGTTGGTTCTTCCATCTGTGGATTCCTCATCAGAACTCGTCACCTAGTCTGGGTCTCCCTCATAGATTTAATACATTGTTCGTGAATCTCATTCCTGGTGCCATATCTTCATGGATGCTCGTTAATTACACTACTTATGTCAAGATATTCCATGAGATATTGACATTGTAGCGACCTTCTGTTGGAGCAGATAACAACATCAATCATGTCAGGGCATCTCTGGGTGCGTGGAAATTAGGGAACCTGTATTATTCCTCATAAGAGGGCATCTCAAGGGTGTAGAACCTAAGGCATCCCACGTCGAATGCGGGGAATCATATTACATAGGCATGCATCTGAGGTTTTTCTCATCTTCCTGTTTTTAAAACAGGGTGTTCTACAAGATTAATGTCTAGAAGAGACAGTTACACCAAAGGCATGTCTTCCGAGGTTTTCCTCAGGCATCTCATGTTTATCACGAGGTAGGCGTGAGTTTAATGACTTGCAGAGACGGTATGAGAGTGATCAGAATGTCTCGTGGAGATGGATTAAATCGGTATATACTGAGGGGGGAATACTTGGATGATGGATATATTAGGATGCCCAATGAGGACGAATCCAAGGTGGTGCGCTCCATGGAGGGGGGATTTCACACCGTAATGGCTGATCTGAACACCACTGACGGCGGATCAGGGGATGTGTGCCCCTGGATGGGGGACACCATGGACTACCATTGGCTGGGATTGAACCTCTTGGAGGTTTTCTACAAACCCTGTGTAGAGGATATGGATCAAAACCCACGTAGTTCATAGGGGTGATGAATTGGGGTGTACACAGAGGACAACGACCTAGAGACATGTTGGGGCTTACACGTGGATAGCGGCCCATGTGCTGCTAGGAGCAGCGAGGAGGGTGGATGACATGATCCCACCAGGATGTGGTAGCCCGGGTGAGAATCAGGATAGATGATGGATGGATGAACGATGTGGAGGGGGAATGAAATGGGACTGTCGCAAGGGTGATAGTGAAGTTGGGATTGAGCCTTGAAGATACCTCTTACGTATCTCCGTGGAAGGGAATCATAGTCCGCATAGTTCAGGATGGTGCCGGTGGACTGACGTGAAGATGGACCTTGGTTCGATGGATGTTGGGCTTGAACCTCGTGAGGTTTCCTACATACCATGCCTTGACATGGATCAAAGTCTTCATTGTTCGGGTGGGTGCATCGGAGGACCGACATGAATTTGGACCTTTGTCTGATGGGTGTCGTCAGCGAACCGAGGTGAATGTGGACCTTGGTCTGATTGGCAACGTCAGTGAACCGATGTGAAGGTAGACCTTGGTCCGATGGGCATCGTCAACGAACCGATGTGAAGGTGGACTTTGGGCCAATGGTGGTGGGATTGAACCTCATGGATGATTCTTACGTACCATGCCTTATCATGGAATAAAGACCAAATAGTTCAAATGAGGTGTGGAAAATAGTTTAACGTCATGCGGGATGGGGGCGAACCGATGTGATTGGGGGTCAGAACGACCGAGTGATGGGCTTGAACCTCATGGAGGCTTCTTAAGTACCATGCCTTGACATGGTTCAATGACCTCATAGTTCAGGGGGTGGGTTTCGTCAGCGAACCAATGAGGAGGTGAAGTCGTGGGTCTACTGGTGGTGGGCTTGAACCTTGTGAGGTTTTCTACGTACCATGCGTTGACATGGATCGAAGACCTAATTGTTCGGGAGGAAATGGTTCGTGTCGAAGAACCGAAGTGAAGAAAGGACCTTGGTCCGATGTGAGATGGGCTTGAACATCGTGGAGGATTCCTATGTACGATGCCTTAGAACGGATCAAAGTCCTCGTAGTTCGGATGGTCACAAAGGCATGCCATCAGAATGGAATGCAGTTTAACGTCATGCTGGATGAGGGTGTATCCTGATGTGAATAAACGATGGGCGGTGGGTTTGAACCTCATAGAGGCTTTTGATGTACCATGCCTTGACATGGATAAAAGGCCTCGTAGTTCAAATGGATGTACAGTTTAATGTCATGCGCGATAACATACAGTTTAACATCATGCTAGACGAGGGCATATAGTTTAACATCATGCTGGACAGGGGCATTGTCACGACCAATGCTAGCTCAAAGCCCACACGAGTTGTGATCAGTGTGAGAAACAAGAGGCAGCAGAGACCTAAAGGTCACATCGCGAAGGGTGTGTCTGTGAGAAGCGATGAGGGGCTTACGCATTAGGCGGCCCACGGTCCTAGGACTTACTATAGGATGGAGGCCCAAAGAAAAGGTTGATGATGTTTTGGGGCTTGAGCCTTGAAGAGGCTTCCGACATATCCTTGTGGTATAGAATCAAAGTCCTCGTAGTTCTCCTGATGACGGATTACCGATGATTGGGGGTTTCAATGGCTTACCGCTAGATTGGGTCACAACGGCTTACCGCTGAATAGGGTCTCAACGGATTAACTCTATATCAAGATGTCAATAACATACCAATGAATGGGATCACAACGGCTTACCACTATATAAGGATGTCAACGGCTCACCGCTGCATGAGGTTGCAACGACTTACCACTGGATGGGATCACAACAGCTTACCACTGTATGGGGTCGCAATGGATTACTGCTGGATGAGGATGTCAATGGATTGATGCTGAATGGGGTTGGAACAGGTTACCGCTAGATTGGGTCACAACGTCTTACCACTGGATATGATCACAATGGCTTACTACTGGATAAGGATGTCAACGGCTTGATGCTGAATAGGGTTGCAAAGGCATACCGCTGGATTGGGTCACAACGGCTTACCGCTAGATTGGATCACAACGGCTTACCTCTGGATAAGGATATAAACAGATTACCTTTATATAGGATCACAACAGCTTACTGCTAATTGGGATCACAACATTGGATGGGGCTTACGCGGGGAAGCTTCCTGGGTGCCGCTAAGGAGCGGCAATGGTGAACGGGGCTTAAGCTAGAAAGCTTCCCGAGATCCACTACGGAGTGGAAATGGTGAATGGGGATTAAGCTAGGAAGCTTCTAGGGTGATTCTATGGATCAACAATGGTGAATGGGTCTTAATCTAGGAAGCTGCCTGGGTGCCGCTATGGAGGGGAAATGGTGAATGGGGCTTATGAGAAGAAGCTGCTCGGGTGCCTCTATGGAGTGGAAATCGTGGAAGGGGCTTACGCAAGGAAGCTACCCGGGTGCCGCTAAGGAGCGGCACTAGTGACTGGGGCATATGCAAGTAAGATGCATGGATGCCGCTATGGAGTGTCTCGGGTAACTGGGGTCTTATGCAACGAAGATGCCCGGGTGCCGATATGGAGCGGCAATGATGAATGGGGCTTAATCAAGGAAGCTGCTCGGGAGCCTCTATGGAGCGGCAAGGGTTGATGCAGCTTATTCTAGGATGCTTCCCGGGCACCGCTATGGAGCGACAATCGTGGATGGGGCTTATGCGAGGATGCTACCCTGGTGTCGCTATGAAGCGGCACTGGTGACTGGGGGCTTACGCAATGAAGCTGCCCAGGTACCGCTATGGACCGTCAATGATGAATGGGGATTACGCAAGGAAGCTACCTGAGTGCCGCTATGGAGCGACAAGGGTGGATGGGGCATAGGCTAGGAAGCTTCCCGAGCGCCGCTATGGAGCGAAAATCATGGATGGGGCTTACGCAAGGAAGCTTCCCATAATGTCTTCCTCATGTCTAGCCATGAGGGCATCCCTGTTCACTGGTGAATTGATTCCCTCACCTATGCAATGGTGCACCAGAGGGATAATGCCAATGGGCGTTGGAATTGTGTCACTGTAATCCTGGCATTAGGAATCTTATGCTTGGAGCCTTAGGCATCTCTTGTTTACTGAAAGAGGCATCCTATTATTGGAACATAGGGAGATCACTACAGTTTATAGTCATTTTGATTGGACTATTGGCATCTCATGCTGAGAGCACAAGGCATGTCTTGTTTGGAGCAAGAGGCATCCTATGTTTCGAACATATGGATTACTACAGTTTAAAGTCATGTAGATATGAGTATTATCATCTCATTCTAGAAGCATAAGGCATCTCTTGTTTAGAGTAAGAGGAATCCTATGATTGGAATATAGGGAGTACTACAGTTTATAGTCATGTAGGTAGGACTATTGTCATCTCATTCTTGGAGCACAAGGCATCTCTTATTTAGAGCAAGAGGCATCATATGTTTGGGACATAGGGACTACTACAGTTTAAAGTCTTGTATATAGGACTATTGGCATCTCATTCTAGGAGCATAAGGCATCTCTTGTATTAAGGAAGAGGAATCCTATGATTGGAACATAGGGAGATCTACAGTTTTGTGTTTTGTAGGTAGGACTATTGGTATCTCAAGCTTGGAGCATGAGGCATCTCTTGTATTAATCAAGAGGAATCATATGTTGATCATATAGGGATTACTATAGTTTAGAGTCATGTAGATAGGACTATTGACATCTCATGCTTGGATCATGAGGCATCTCTTGTATTAAGTAAGAGGCATCCTATGATTGGAACATAGAGAGATCACTACAGTTTATAGTCATGTAGATAGGACTGTTAGCATGTCATGCTGGGTGCATAAGGCATATCTTATTTTGATTAAGAGGCATCCTATGTCTGGAACATAGGGTGAACTACAGTTTCTAGTCATGTAGAGAGGACTGTTGGCATCTCATGCTTGGGGCATGAGGCATATTCAATTTTGGGTAGGAGGAATCTTATATTGATCATATAGGGATTACGACAGTTTAGATTCATGTATATAGGACTATTAGCATCTCATGATTGGAGAATGAGGCATATCTTGTATTAATTAAGAATCATCCTATGATTGGAACATAAGGAGAACTACAATTTAGATTCTTGTAGGTAGGACTATTGCTATAAGGCGCAAAGCAAAGGCTGGTGTTGGGAATTATGCAAGGAAGGACCTTTCTGGTTCATCCTGGCATAGGGGCCAAGTGATAGGGTTTGTAAGAGTTGCTTGAGGAATGATTCGACTCAAGGTTCTCAGGGAATTGACGACAGAAATCTCAACTCACAACATGGGAATGAAACCAAGAAGAATATGTCGAATCAAGGTGTTTCATGGTGTGTGGAGTAGTATCTCAAATCATGGTATTCCAAAGGTGGAAGGTGGGTGTGCATAAGGGCGCAATGGAAAATCCCAACGTCCAAGCTAGAAAAGTTCATGGTGTGACTCTCCATTTTTCATGGTGGTTCTGTGACGGTAGTGAAGAGACTGGGCCAGGACCGCAGGCCAACACTGACCCTGAGCGAGGGTGTGGGCATGAAGCCCCAGTGGTACGGACTAGTGGGCGCGAAGGTAGTTGCCTCGCAATGGGGTAGGTCTTCGCAAAGTAGCTTCGCCGAGTAAAGGTCTCGCGAAGCAAAGGTCTCCCACGGAGAAAAGGTCTCTTGCGGAGCAATGGTGTCTCGCAAAGTACTCACGGAGCTTGCACTCGCGGAGTAGCATCACGGAGCATTGGATCGCGGAGCATGGGCCTCTTGTGGAGCAAAGGAGGCTCGCGGAGTACTCGCGGAGTAGCATTGCGGATGTATACCACAAAGGTAACACCATGAAGGTAACACCACATAGTTAAATGTACCACAAAGGAAACACTAATAATGTAACAAATTGAAGATAAGGGTACCACAATTGTAATGACACAGCTCACACTATATATAAGTAAATCATATAATTAATGATGATTAGTTGAGAAGATAGATCATTTTATTCTGATAAGAAGAATTGCTGATGTCCATACAGAGTCTGACCCACATTGGATCGATAGGTACTAACCCCCGTTGACCCCCACTAGATCTAACCCACACATGATCAGTATGTGCAGTCCCACATAGGATCGCTGAGCACTGAACAACATAGGATATGACCCACATAGGATCGATAAGTGCTGACCCACACCGGATCGCTCGGTACTGACCTTCGTTTGTTCTGTCTCCAACATCTTCCTCACTACCATCCACTAGATTCCCACTCAATGCACACATTATATCGGGAGGATATACTCCTGAATCCATCGGTCATACCTCAATTACCACGAAGCTCCTAGAAGAAGTATCCCAAATGACTACCATGTCATAAGGGTTCCAACGCGATAGACAATGCGTCAATCAGTTTCCCATTCTGTGACTTATATGCGTTTTACAACCAACAGAACGGTTGGATTCGAGTTTGATCCAATCAGGATATACTCCATATTTTTCGAATACTCATGTGTAGTATACCCAAAGTACCGTGTCACTCCATGGGTCCTAGCGCAGTAGATGTTCTGTCAGATGAATGCCCAGATTTCATGTTATGGTCATTTTTAATGAATATGGGCCTAGATGGGTCAAGGTCAAGTTTGATCTAGTTGGACCGACCCTGCACGACCCGGTCTAGGCCGAACTGATCCTATTCAGGCTGACCCAACCCACTCCGTGTCTTACCCTAATGGGCTGGGTCATGTCAAACATAGCTCATTCCACAAGCGTGTGGCCTGCTGGGCACGCGCGGCCTAGCCCATGGAGGTGTGACCCCCTGGGCTCGCACGACCCAGACCGCGGAGGCACGACCCGATGTGTTCACGCTGCCCGACCCTCTTGGCTCACGCGGCTCGACATGAAAGGAACGTGTGGACTGCTGGAGCAAGTCCTGCACTAGCTGACATTGGGGGAAGTCTGTCGGTTTTCCCTAATGGCCGAGTGAAATTTGGTTTCCTCCATAGAATTGGCACCATGTGGCGTCGCCTCATCTACTAATGGACCGGTAGGGAGTAGGTCCTACCGCCGCGTTGTGGGAGCCACAACTACTAAAGTGGTGTGTTGTTGTGTGCCTCTACCTCCTCCTGCGGCCAGACGAAGCCGACCACCCTGCACGACCACCACAGAAGAAAAATAGTGGTCCTTCTCTATAGACGACACATGACGGTGCACTGCATCGCATTCATGGCTAACAGGTGTCAGCCGCTCTGTTGACCACTATGGAAGATTACCTCGGCCTCCACCTGCGGTGCGCGACAGAATTCCGCCTCCATCATGGCTGACCGGTTTCGGCCCCCGTCATCATCTTCCAGCGCCGGTCACCAGTGTCGTGCTAGAGTCCTTTTACATAGAACTCCAAGGTAAAACATGTGGTAGAGGGATCAGTCCTTGTTCATTTGTCCCATGACCTCCACATTATCATTGTATCAAAGAAGAGGTTAAATGATTCAACAATATCATGAAAATAAAGAAGACAAAACTCTACCTGGTAAATCCATTGGAGAACATTATCCCTTGAAGGTGGGTCAACATTCATCATTCCCGCAAAAAGCATCATATTTTTCCATTCAAACGATGATATTCGGTTCTCGATTATGAGATCCATTCATAGCTATGAGACTCATGATCCTCCTACACCTTTCAGCTATAAAAAAATCACCCAACCTGAAAAAGAGTTAATAAAATCTAAATTTATGAGGTGATTCATTTATTTAGAATTGATGAATCCTCTTAATTAAATGGATTTGTGGTTACACATATTGTTTAACCCGTAATTTAATTCCCCAAATTAAATGCCTGAACACCCTACTGTTCTCCCCACAACCAAAAATCAAAAAGGAGAGGTGGAAGAGTATTTTTAAAATAAAATATATTTATTTTATTTAATCCTCCATGATAAATGTAAAAAACACAACATCTCGTGTTGACCCAATGTGGTCAAGGTTAATCCTTACTTAACAGAGTCATGGTGCTACAAGTTAAAAGGTTCCCTCAAATTTCAATTCAGAGCACCGGTTAAAAAGTTATTATTTCATGCCCATACGTTTACTGAATGTATCTAAAATAAAATTTAAAATTCCATTCCGAGCACACAAGACATCAGAGTCGAACGTTGTCAGATTTTGTAGCCTCAGAATAATTCCATATAATTAAAACATATTCCCTTGGAAAATATGGGTCTTTAAATTATGTGAGATTGTCAATTAGTGAAAATTCATGTTCTGGTCATGCAAGTAGTTTAAAGTGGCATGCAAAATGATGTGACTCTCACGTTGTGTGTTATACTTAAGAGTGGCGCATGAGAAGAAGTGGCATGCAAGGTGTATGTTGCGCGCAAGTAGAGAGTGGTGGGAAAAATGTTTGTTTTGAATATTCTAGACGTTTCCTGCATGTTTTGAGTTTTCCGCAAGAGTGGAGTGTATGTAGTAAGTTGCACGAAATCCAGAAGTGGAATGCAAGAAGGGATTTCTGATCAAGTAAAAATTTACAAGAAGTGAGTTGTGCGTAAGACAGAAGTGTCGTACATGTAGGGAGTGGTGTGAAAGTACTTATTAGAGCCTAAAAAAGGAGTGAACCAAAAATTCTGAGTGGAACATAAGAAAGGATTTGCATGGAATTTTTGAGTTTTTTTGAGAAGATCTTACTAGCTTCTAAGTATATAAGTGAATAACAAAAGGATATCAATACACTACTGAACTATTCCACATTCTAGTGTGTCAAATATGAAATAGATAGTGGAAAATATATATTCTGTTATTATGGCCATATCAACTATGATGATGCTATGTTAGGATTTTCCTCATTTTTTTACAATAATAAATGGAGTTTATGATTATAGAAAGTAGAAGGGGTTGTTTCAGTGAAACTATTTTTTATCTGAAGAAGAAGGAGAATACGATTGTGCAACTTTCAGGTTTGCTATTAGGAAGAATAATATGGTAACATGAATCCTGCAAATAATGTGACATGTTATTAGTAGAAGATCAACCAACATTGTGATATCCAACATATCTCAATAGGTGTAAGACTCTATTATTGTTAAAAACCCTATTAAATATGGAGTATACATTCTTGGTGGTTTTTATAAACAACCAAAAAGGAGCTTTATATTGAACTAGTTTGTCACCATTTTAGGAAGATAGGATTGTTACCCCCCCAACGTGTAGGTACTCAAACTTGATAAAGGATTTTTTTCTTAACCAAACCTCTATAATAGTTACTAGATTATAGTGGACAATCTATTTACAGGCCATAACCATACATATTAAGGGCATAACAGTTCTAATTTATTTTTAAACCCTATAAAAATTGGGTGTGCAAATTTTTACTTCATTCAATTATTTCAAGTGATACGTAATGAAGAATAAGAGAACCAAGATCCTAATAGGTGAAGAGGTACATGGATATAAATTTGGAATTAGTTTAAAAATCCACAACAGTGATTTATCTAATTCTTAGTGTTAGGTATATCATAAAATATTCTTCTCAATTGGTATTTGAGGGAGGTTCACCTCTGTGGGATTCTCTCCATTGAAGATATTCTCTTCTAAAGACTAGTGTTCTTTTACCGAGTCAAAAATGATGAGATGTGTTGGTGAAGATTAATTACCTCAGTGCAAAAGGCATTATCTAATAATACCACATTGAACAAGAAAATTAAAAAGAAGATAAATTCAAAGAAGAATTCCATCATTTCAAAATAATTGGATTTATATGGTTTTCCATACATTGCTGGAAATGAAGATATGTTAGATATGGAATGTAATGAAAAGGTGGATCATGTTTTTTAACTACCCAAACATTCATTAAAGAAAATAATTATTGATCTAATTAAATTTCTTAATATGTGAAATGTTTATACAACATATGAACATATTTTTTTTTATGTTTTTGGATTTTAAAATACATTTATGAATTGTGACCATTTCTATTGTAGCCATTGAACAGTGATCACATTATTATTATAAATATGGGCTTTAATAACTCCAATTTACTGTGAAAAAGGAAGAAATGACCTCATCCAGTAGAATTTCCCCATATTAATCCAATTTGTCGAAGCACAGAAAGGAGGTGGCATCATTGGGCTAAGATCTTGACCAACCTCAAGCCAAGCTTGAACACATTAAGCTTGAGCAGAACCGCCTACAGGAAAAGTGGAAGTTTATAGAGATTACCACCTGAGCGATGTTATCCGAGCCACCCCTAGAGTCTGTCACCATTGGACACCTCATCCTTCGGTCTTATTCTTGTGTTTTAAGGGGTTATTTAACAAGACTGTAGTACTATAGTAATGTACATTATTGTTTTTATATAATAATGAATGTAATTTCATTTTATTATTGTTACCTTGTAAATAGTTTTGAAAGCAAAATAGAATTTTTACATAATGTTCAACAAAGAAATCTATTTCGATGATTTAATGGATTTTTGAATTAAATAATATTTTAAAAAGTTATTATTATTATGATGATTAAATTAATTTTTATTAAATATAAATGATCATATAATTTTATGAATGCAATTGTAATTTTTATTAAGGTTTGAAAGCCATTTTTTGTCAAACACCTGAATTTTCGATAAATGTCAGTTTTTATTTTAAAAGTTAAAATTAACATATTTATAAAAAATATTTAAATAAAATTATATTATTATTTCTGGATCAGGATGACTAAATTTCCCAATGGTGAATTTTTCATAATTTTTTGAGACAGTAAATGTTTTGGGTAAAAATTAAATACCGTTTAAATATATAATGAATTTTATAACATTATAATGACACAATAGTGATGTAATAAAATACTATAAACGTTTTTTTTGTCCAATATATGTTTTACTACTAAAATAATGTATATTTGGGTTTTTTTGACTTGTTTTACAATGCTTTAGTGGACCCTTCAAGACTTATTAAACATCTGGTCTTTTTAAATTGTTTTCCTTGGGAGTGTGACTCACCTCCACATAAGCAACCACTTTATTAATAGATGTTGGTACTTTGGGATTATAAAATATTATTTTCCAGTTACCTTTTCCAAAAAACATGGGCAAAATCCCTGGGATGGATAATGGTTTGGATTTGTTTAATTGGAGGTGTCCCAAACCGAAATAATAAAGAATTCCCTCAGCTTTCCTATAAAAACCCACCCATGATCCCACTTCCTCTTCACTCAAAGCCTTTTGAGTTCGTCCAACTTATTCCCTCCTCTCTCTAAAATCCTCTCAATGTGCCTAAATCTCCCAAAAATCCTCTCTCAAGACACTTTTAATCATTTGGAAGTACACTTCCAAGTAAGGGGTTTTCTCCCTTTCTCGTTTTTGTCCAATTTTCATTAAATTGTTATGCCCTTATAATTTCAATTATAAATTTTGGGGTATGGTTTATCACCTCCCCCATACATCCCTCTTTATTTTTCAATGATTGGATACCCCTTTATGTCTCATTAAATTCCTCCCATGAAACCCGTTACTTTTATGGAATTCAAATAGTAATTTATCTCTCCTCATTTACATTCTACCATTTCAATTGTATCATGAATCTAAATTCCATTAAATTGGTTGGGACATGCATCTACATGACCCCTTATATTCCATTTCATTTAAATATGATGAGAGACCCTTTCTCTCTCATCAACAATTTTAATGAGTTTTTATGTCACACTGTTATGTTGCTGAAATTGCACCGTGCTTTTCCAAGACAAAGTCATTTTGTAGTGAATACCATGCCCATTTCTCTATATAGGGTATTCACCTTTATGTACATTTACTTATTGTTTAAATAATTTCATGTATGTATTACACATTATTTTATCATGGAATAAATGATCATTTTGAATGATTCAATGTTATATGATCCATGGGCCACACTTATGCATGAAAAGAAATGTTTAAGAAGGGTGCACCCTTAGAGCAATTATATGCATTGGGTAAAGTATAGAATCATGTTACATCATGTGAAATGGGTGTTTACTCATTATAATTCATGTTCCAGTTGGGTATACATTTGATTCATGTGAAATGAGTGTTTACTCATGCTCCATGGGAAATAAACCTTGGCTCATGCTATTTCCATGTTAAGTGTTTCTGCAACATTTCCCTGTTATGATTATCATGATTTATCATGCCTTAAGGTTTATGCTTGTCTTGTACTCTATTGATATTCCTCTTGTCTAACATGTATTGTATTCCTCTTTTTATTCCATGATTTTTCCCTTACTGGGCTTTATAGCTCAACTTTTTCTCATACATGTCCTCAGGTTATCCCATGCAATACATTGTACGAGTGAATGTAGTGGTCATCTAAATGATGTTTTAAATAAAGATGTTCTATTTCATGTTTTAAGTTATTATGTAATGATCCTAACCCCCAAATACACTAGTCCTATCGATCTTCTTTGTTGTATAATGTAATGTTTATGTAATAAATTATGTGTAATTGTGTAAAAAAATATCAGGGTTGTCAAAGTTGGTATCAAAAGATAGGTTTAGTTATTTTTGGGATTAGGATTAGAAAACATTATTAAATCCTTATAGAAAAGAATAAGTATAAAAAAATAAGCCCTATGTTTTGGTGAGTGTTGAGTAAGTGGTTTATTAAGAAAATAGATATCTGTCTGGATACGAGCATGTAGAGGCGACTCTGGAAAAGATGTATCCTAGGGGTAAAACCCAAAAACATCACTTTTAGCTAGACTCGAACGGGAACAAGAACACGACAACAAGCCTTTCTACATTCTTTATTACGATACTCCTGGGGGATATGCTTTGGTAAATTCAAAATCATAGTATGAACCATTATTAAGGGACACAAATTTGTTAAGAATATATGTTAGAATTTAGATCATTGATAACATAGACTGAAGCCAATAGATTAATATGTTAAAAAAATAAATGATATTTATATGTCATCAGTTTTATCATTGTATTACATTTTATGTGTTACCCCTATCATTATTTTTATTCTATCCACTCGCTTGTAATAGGAGCAATTAGGAAAACAATCGATGTGAGGATCAATGTGATGACTGTACTAATGAGATGCCAAATCCAGTGGGAGTAGGAATAAAAAACATTTCAACACATCTCGCTCAGCTAACTCAAACATTGAACATAAACATGGCTCAAGAGGAATTTTCAACCCCCCTAAGAATGAACAAGTCTCTATCGAGAGCTTCATGAGACAAATGCCACCTACTATTAATTGATCATCTAATCCCTCAATCACTGAACAATAGATAAAATCCATTGAACATATCATCTCCGTCCTTCAATGTTCTGATCAAGAGAAGGTTCTCCTAGCTTCTTATCGTATAAAGGGTGATGCTGAATAATGGTGGACGTTGAACTAAAATATGAAGCCTGAGGAGGAGATCATGTTGTGGGATGAGAAGGATTTCTAGAATATATTTTTGGATAAATATCTTCCACGCAACCTTAGATAGAAGATGGAAAGTGAAATCCATGACCTCAAGAAAAAAGAGGACGAATCATTCAGAGCGCATGAGGAAAACATCATAAGGATTGAACGATATTCCTCTAACATTGTCGTTAGACCTGAAGGCATGGTTGACCGCTTCTTTGGTGGGCCAAAATAAAGACTAGAGAAAGCGCTGGAAATCCATGACTTCAACATCTATATGGAAATTGTATGATATGCCCTCCAGGTAAAAATGGAGATTGGAGAATCTCAGGGGTATCATGGGGATAACATGGGTAAGGTGGCCCACAATGCTGGCAGTCTGATGGATAAATCCAATAGTGCTATGAACATCCAACACCCCACTTGAAATAGGTGCGGAAAGAAGCACCCTGAAAATTTTATAGAGGGGGGGGGGATGAAGAAATGATTCAAGTGTGGGAGAGAAGGGAACCTGGGTGTTAACTATCTACAAGAAAGGCTAGCGGTTACGACAAAAGAGAGTAATGTTTTTCTTGAACCTCAACACTTTGTTCAATGCTACAACTACAAAGAACTAAGGCATCATGCAAATAATTTTTCTATTCCATGGGTTTTAGGAGGAAACCAACAACCTCCAAGGATGCAAGGGTGAGCTTTTTCCATCACTAATGCCGAAGTGAACCCCGACAACAAGGTGGTGACAGGTACACTAGTTATTCATTCAAGAATATAAAATTTACTTCTTGATTCATTTTCTACACATTATATTATATCTTGAAAGTTTAGTAGAACAATACTAGAACCACCACAAATCATGGAAGTGAAGATGTCAGTATGTAGGAAAAATGTGGAAATCATTGCATCCCATGAATATAACTCCTCCCCAGTCATTATATGTGGATTAAATTTCCCGGCGAACCTCATAATAACACATATAGTGGAATTTTATGCAATTCTTGTCATGGAATGTCCTTCTTTATATAGAGCCAATATAAATTGCTGTGATAGGGAAATCAATCTCCATGAGGAGAATCAACCCCCGATTCGTTACAAGTGTAAGGAGGAAGATAAACCATTTTTATCTCCATCATCTCATCTGTGGATATTAATGACCTATGAGCACGCGTCTCTGGCTCAAATTATTGAGTCTATGGAGGAAACCATCCTAAAAGACATGCCTATTGTGAGGGAATTCGCTGATGTGTTTCCTGAGGAATTGCATGGTCTTACTCCTAGAACAGATGTTGAATTCTAAATTGAACTTATACCTGGGGAATTGACAATATCCATTAATCCATATAGAATGTCTATTGAGGAGCATGAGGAGATAAATAAACAACTACAGGAGAATCTGGATAAACGGTTTATACGCCCAAGTGCTTCACCATGGGGTGCAGCAGTCCTAATCATAAATAAGAAGGATGGGTCAATGTTCCTTTTATTTGATTATTTTTAGCTCAAAAAAATTATGATAAATAAATAATTATCTTCTGCCACGAATTGATGACTAGTTTCATCAGCTACATTGAGCAGAATACATCTCCATAGTGGATTTGTGGTCAGGATATTATCAAGTAATGGTGAAGAAGGATGGCATCCCCAAGACTGCTTTTCCTACAAGATACGGGCACTAAGAATTAATAGTAATGCCTTTCGGACCCATTAATAATATAAAAATATTCCTGTACATGATAAATATAGTAATTAGATATTATCTCGACAAATTTTTCATAGAATGTTTAGATGATATTTTGATATACACCAAAACCAATGAGGATGATGAGGAGCATCTATTAACTATACTAGAGACCTTGTGGAAGGGAATGCTATATGAAAAATACAAAATGTTTGATTTCTGGTTAAAGGAGGTCTCTTTATTGGGATATATCATCACAATCAATGGTATATCTATGGATCCCTCCAAAATAGATACAATTGAGGGATGGTCGAGACCAACCTTGGTAACAGATATCCGTAGCTTCTTGGGGTTAGCTACATATTATCAACAATTTGTGTGAAATTTCTAATTATTTTTCAACCCTTGTACCAAGATAACTCTGAAGGGAGTAAAGGTTTCCTGGAGTGATGAATGTAAAGAAAGCTTCATGGAGTTGATAATGAGGATTATCACTACGCTTGTTCTCACTTTACCCACAAGTGGAGAAACTTTGTTGTATTTAGTGATTATTCAACGAAGGGTATGGGATGTGTGTTGATTCAAAATTACAAATTCATTGCCTATGCAACAAGGAAATTGAATTTTCATGAACAGGTTTATCTAACACATGACATCAAGTTGGATGCAATGATCTCCGCTTTGAATATTTGGTGGCATTATCTCTATGGGGAGAAGTGTGAAATATATACAGAGAAAAAAAGCATCATGTATATATTCACATAGAAAGAGTTGAACATGCACCATTAGAGATTGATAGTGTTGATAAAAGACTATGAATGCACAATCCATTACAACCATATGAATGATAACTAGGTGGTGGATGAAAAATGTAGAATGTAACCCGCAATTATATTATTGATGATAATTGAAAAGGATCCAATCTTCTTAGATTTGATGAATATGGTCATGGGAATCATAAAGAAGGGAACATCATCAATATTTTCAAAAATGATTGCTCAACCATCACTTTGTGAAAGGTTAAAGGATGCTCAAAATGATGATGATGGACTTCAGGAAATATTAGAAGCTTTCAAAAATGGGAAATCCTCGAAGATTCATTTTAATGAAGAAGGAATTTTGATATTTGAAAAATACTATGTGTTCGACAAAGTCAAGAGAAGAAGAAAGAAATTTTTGATGATGCAGATAGTTCAAATTTCACTATTCACCAAGGAAACACAAATATGTATTGAGATGTCTAAGATCATTATTGGTGGGATAATATGAAGAATGATATCGTTGAATATATATCAATATTCCTGGTGTGTCAGCAAGTGAAGGCAGAGTGGAAGATGTCCAAGGAGATGATGCAACCATTTCCCATACTAGAATAGAAATGGTAGAACATCACCTGGAACTTTTTCATCAATATTTTGAATACATCCAAAGGTAATAATGCAATCAGGGCTATTTTGGATCAGCTTAGAAAGACTTTACACTTCATTGCTATTCTGGCGGATTTTTGATTGGATCAACTGGCACAAATATATATCAGGGAAATGGTAAGGCTTCATGTAGTACCACTATCTATTATGTCTGATCGAGATCCAAGATTCTCCTCTATTTTTTGGAAGAGTCTTCAACAAGCTTTAAATACTGAACAAAACCTTAGTATGAACTATCATCCTCAAACTAATGTCCAATCCGAGTAGACTATCTAAACACTTGAGGACATTTTGAGAGTGTTCTCAATTGACATTAAAGGAAGATGATATCAACATCTTCATCTAGTTTATATTTCTTATAATAACAGTTTCCACTCGAGCATCCAAATGGAACCATATGAAGCCCTTTGTGGGAAAAGGTGTAGAACACCAGTGTGTTGGGATGAGGTCGGTGAGAGCAAGCTGCTTCGACATGAAATGGTCGAAGAAATGGCAGTGAAGGTAAACACCATTCAACACTATATCAAGGCATCCCTGAGTCGAATGAAGAGTTATGCAGTTAACCGTCGATGAGACCATGAGTTTAATGTCGAATACACGGTATTTTAATTAATATCTCCATGGAAGAAGGTCATGAGGTTTGGAAATGAAGGAAATTTATGCCCAAGGTACATCGGTCACTTCAAGATTATTGATCTTGTCGGGGTTGTGTCCTATCAACTATCACTTCTATCTACCATGGCCAAATTTCATGATGTCTTTCAAGTAACCCTCTTTAAAATGTACATACTGGACCCTTCACATGTACTCTCATCAGATGTGGTACAGTTAGAGGAGATCATTCTCATGAGGAGGCACCTGTAAATATCTTAGATCATAGAGAAAATTTTATATGAAATATGAAAATGGCCCTTGTCAAGATGTTGTGCAAAACCATAAGTTTGAAGAAGCAATGTGGGAATTGGAGGAAATGATGAAGTAGAGGAACCCGCATCTGTTTTAGTGTCGAAAAAGGGATATTTCGAGGGTGAAATTTCTTAAGGGGGGGTGATTGTAAGGACACAAACATTCATTAATGAAAATCCATGTTGATCTAATTAAATGTCCTAATTTGTGAAATGGTTATACAACTTATGCACTTATTTTGTTTTATATTTTTTTGTTTTAAAATAAAATTAATAATTGTGACCATTCCTATTGTAGTATTTGTACAATGACAACATTATTAGTTTAAATATGGACTTTACAAATCCGTTTTACTCAGTCAAAAGAAGCGATGGCCTCATATAGTAGACGTTTCCCCCTATGAATCCCATTTTATAGAGATCGGATAGGAGGTGGCATCATTGGGATTTTCTCTTGACCAAGATCTAGCCATGATTGTTCACATTAGGCTTGAATGGAAACACCTATGGGAAAAGTGGATGTTGATAGAGATTACCACCTGAGCATTGTTATCCGAGCCACCCCAAGAGTCTGTCCCAATAACACACCACACCCTTCTATCTTTTGTAGGTTTTTAAGGGGTTATATAACAAGACCCTATTACTATGGTTAAGTACATTATTTTTTATATAATAATGAATATTATTTCATTTTAGTATTGTTATCTTGTAAATAGTTTTTAAAGAACAAATAGTATTTTTAGTTAATGTTCCACTAAGAAATATATATTGATGAATTAATGTATTTTTGTTTTAAATAATATTTTAGTAAAATATTATTATAATTATTAAATAAATTTTTATTATACATAAATGATCGTATATTTTTATGAATGATGTCATAATTTTTAGTAAGGTTTGAAAGCCATTTTTTTTAAAACCCATGAATTTTCGATAAATGTCAGTTTTTATCTTAAAACTGATAATTAACATATTTAAAAAATTATTTATATAAAATATATATTTTTTATGTAATTAGGACCTATAAATTATCCAACGGTTAATTTGTCATAAATTTACAATTCAATCAAATTTTTTGGTAAAAATTAAATACCGTTAAAATATATAATGTATTTTATAACATCATTATGACATAATAGTGATGTAATAAAAATCCATAAACATTAATATAGGTAAATATATGTTTTACCATTAATATAATTTGATTTAGGGTTTTTTTACTTGTTTTAAAATTATTTAGTGTACCCTTCAAATCTTATTAAAAATTTTGCCTTTTTAAATTGTTTTCCGTGGGAGTGTAACTAACCTATACTTAAGCAAACCCATTATTTTAAGAAGTTCAGAATTTTTCCTTATAAAATATTTTGTTTCAACTTTCCTTGGCCAAAAAAATCAGAAAAAACCATCCGATGTTTTGTGGATTGGATTAGTTTAATGTGAGATATTCCAAACCTAAATAATAAAGAATTTCCTCACATTTCCAATATAATCCCACCCATGATCCCACTTACTCCTCACTCAAAGCCTTTTGTGTTTGTCCACCCTCTTCCCACCTGTCTATAAAATCCTCCAAGGTGACCCATGCTCCCAAGATGCCTATCTAAAGCATCTCTTAAGCCTTTGGATGCACAGTTCGATGTTTGGTTTTTTCATACTTTCTCATTTTTGTCCAATATTATTTAAAATGTAATTACCTTTAAATTTCAATTATAAATGTTGGGGGTACGTTTTCACACCTCCCCCATTCTGAACTATATAATATTGAATTATGTGATACCCTTTCTCTCTCATTAAATTCCTCCCATGTACCCCCAGTACTATGCCGAAATTCCAAAAGGAATTTCTCTCTCCTCATTTACATTAATCCAATTCTTTTGTATCATGAATCTAAATTCCATTATATTTTTTGGGACATGTATCTATATGATCACTTACTCTCCATGTAATGTAAATATGATGAGACACCATTTCTCTATCATTATCCATTTTTATGGGTTCTTATGTCACGCCGTTATGCTACAGAAATTGCACTGTGCTTTTCCAAGCCAAAGTCATCATGTAGTGAATACCATGCCCATTTCTCTATCAAGGTTATTCATATTTATGCATATATACTAATTTTTTAATGGGTTTAATGTATGTATTCAACAATCTTTTATCATGGACTAAATTATTATGTTGAATGATTCAATGTTTTATGATCCATGTGGCATCCTTATGCATGAAATGAAATGTTTAACAAGGGTGCACCCTAATAGCGATTCAATGCATTGGGTAATGTATAGTATCATGAAACTTCATGTGAAATGGGTGTTTACACATTATAATTCAAGTTAAACAATGGTTTACTCGTGCTTACTTTGCAATAAGGGTTTACTCATGCTCCATGTCCGATGAGCCTTGGCTCATGCTAATTCAACTTTAAGTGTTGTTGCCAAATTCCAGTGTTATGATTATAATGGATTTATGTTTTTATTCTCTTGTGATATATTGATATTCTTGTTTTTTAACATGTTTTTTGTTCCTCATGTTATTCCACGATTATTCCTTTATAGGGCTTTATATCTCACCCTTTTCTTATGCATCTCCTCAGGTTATCCCACACAATTACATGTATGAGGGAATGTAGTGGTCATGTAAAAAAACATATTAATAATGATCTTGTATTTCATGTTTTAAGTTGTCATGTAATGATCTTAATCCCCAAATACACTTGACCTCTCTATCTTCTATGTTTTATCAATTGAAGTTTATGTAATAATTTATGTTTAATTGTCTAAAAAAATATCAGGGTTGCCATATGTTTCCACCAAGATGATAGATAACCTTCCTACCTCAAATGATGAAGAGGTATCTATTAATAAATTTTTAAACTATTATCATAATGATAATTATATATGGTGTGGGGATGATCAATCTACAAACTTCCATTAATTACTAGTTGACAGATTAATAGCTATTTTGTATGATATATTAGGAGAAATAAAATACCTTTTCTGTGGATTATTTCAATGGAAGTACGATGATATAACCATACATGATTAAGAAAATGATGTTTTAGATAAATAGTTATAGAAAAAAATGTTTAATGACTAAATATCCCCAAACTGGTTGGTGCCTTTGAGGCAAAAAAACTGAGAATTTGAAATAAGTTCCTAAAAATGGCTTAAATATGTTGAGGGTAAAGAGGTTTTGAATAAGAGAATAGAAGAGAAGTTCCATACAAATGAAGATGAGATGAGAAAGATAACTGAGGTCAATGGTTTACATTTGGAAGAAACATGCATAATGTTTATGGAACAAGGCTCATTGTTACAAAACAATGTGAAGCTACATGAGGATAATGTTTGAGGAATGAAGAAGGCATGTGAAGAGAATATTGTTATGACTGATGATCAGAAAGTAATTCTCAATATGAAATGTCTATAATTGGAAGCTCACTTTACTAATATTAATAATACACATATAGTGACTTCATAATGGAAGGAAATAGTTGATGCTAGTACTCAATGTTCATAATAGGAATATACTCTCAAAATATCTCCAACATCAGATAAGAAGATCATGACCTCATTAAATTATCTATCACAATATGATGAGAAAGTTATGGTATAATCCATATCCTCTTGTAATAATGTTTCTAAAACTACTTCTACAAAAATTGAAGGTTGGATTAATAATTATAAACATGTATAGATTATGAAAGGTGATAAGAAACCTATAACCATGAAGAGGGTGTATTGGAAAAAGAACTTGGAAAATGACTCCCCACAGAGAGCAGAGCACATCAAGAAGAGGGAAAAACAATCTAATACACAAAAAATCTAGAACTGAAGATTTTTGGGTCAATATTGGAGTTGCAATAGATTTGGGAATTTAGCATTGTATTTTTGGTACAATAACTTAATTAAAATAGCACAGAGAAATCCAATATCAAGAGGGATCAACCGCGGGATGAATAAGAATCATCCATATATCTAGAAGCATCTGTATACTGCAAATAGATTTGGAATGCTTGATAACATCTGTGATGTATTCATGGGTAGTGGTCACATGTTTAGTGAATGTCTATCCCAATATGTATTCAAAGATGATAATAAAAAATACCACAAAATCCGGCTAGGAATAAAGAAGCATCCTTTGGTAGTAATCATAAGAATTTTGTAAAAACAAGGTCTCTAATGAATCAGTCTAGAAGTAAAGGTGAGTAAACCATGGATTCTAAATTCAAGAAGTTAAAGGGTGGGGCATCCAAAAGAACTATAAAGAAGGATGATTCTTATAAAAATCCATGTTGAAGATTCAATCACGATGCCTCAGTTCCTAAGGACATATTGGTTATCTGTCTAGAAGGCTTCGAAAGAATGAGGGAAAAGGAAGATTCAAAAACTAAGGCTATAGAAAAAATAAAAAAGAAATTCCCCCTGAATTTAAGTATGATCTGTGTGTGAGGTAAAATAGGGCTGGTCACACAGTTATAAATTTCATTGCATTGATTCCATATTAAGAAACATATCTTAAGAAGATGAATTTTTCACTAGGAGATACTATTAGTTTGAAAGCTCTTGAAGAAATATGGATTACACATGATGAAATAGAAGAAGTGAAAAGATCTACAAAACCACAATCAGAAATGAAGATTAATTTTGTAAGTATGAAAAGTTGAGAAAATAGAGGATCTTGATTGTGAAAACTATCTCATCCTTGATGTTCCCGTTTATGTGTCAAGGAGGATCCAGCTTATTCCCTTAAATCTTTTTCTCTATTTTATTTTAGTATCTAATGGTAGTAACTACAGTTGATTCAATATCTTTGAGGGAATACTTTAGAAGCTGTGAGTGATGTCAATACATAATATAATAGTAGAAGAAGTTTACATCCTTGGAAGAGTCTTCAATTTGGGAGACAAATGAAGACATTTCAAAAGTTATTATTTCAGTTGGTCTCAATTTCAACTGGTAATAAATTAAATTACTCTATAAATTTATTTAATATCATGTCAATGAAAAATCAATGTCTTAATAATCATTAAAATATGTTACTCAAAATATGGATAATTATACAATGGGGGTTGTAATTAAATCATTCATTGACAGAAGAATAATGGAAGTATCCTAATCTCACTTCTTATTCCTATTACACTTGAATGTCTTTGATCTATTTGTTGATGTGAGTGTAGGAGTTTCTAGGTGATTTTTCTTAAAAATATATCATATCTTCAGCCTGTAATTAATGTGGAAAGTCCCTTGAAGACAAATACATGATTTCACATCTCATAAGGTATCAATGATAGTGGTTAATGGATTTTTTTTTCAAAATTAAGTCCTCCTGTTTTCAACACGAAGCATTCCTAACATATACATAGAGTGAAATAATGGATGAGACTTTTCTTAAGAATTTATTAATACTCTTTTCCTACTGAATTTGTATTTCTTGTCAATAAGTGGGGGAGAATGTGAAATTATGGTTAAAAATTAATATTTTGAGAGAAGGATAATTAAATCGGAGAGAGAAGATTCTCATATTGATATTGACACTATCATTTGGGTGAGATAATTTAGAATTTACATCAAATAGAATGGGGGAGACTTTTGGGCCACAATTCATTATAAGTTTTATTTGTTGTCAAAGAGTGTTAATAATTTCTAATGTGGAAAAATATGAAGAATGACCTCTAATGTTAATAGATATTGGTCGAAGGTATGATACATTGAATATTTTTATGGACACAAATAGTTGGATTCCACACATCAGTAGTTCACCATGTTGTTAAATTAGGCGACTGATGCACTAATCCTATAATCAATGAACATGTGTCGATTTTCAAATATTGTTTACAAAAATGGGTAAGGATAATTTCATCATCCATGTGAGATGTTCATTGGAAGTGAAGTTACAAAAACAATTGAATATGGGGAAAATATAAAGGGTTCATTTTCTTATCATTCTACGCTTTCCATGAATGGTGGTTAAAGATGACAATGTAAAGAGAAAACAGGCCTTTGCTCACATTTAAAAATTAGAAAATTATCTCACCGATCCAATGTTCGGAATAAATGTATCAAATGTAATACATTGTTTACAACAATGAATATAGTTGATGTATTATCCATTTTAGGATGAATGACGTGATTTTGAATTCTTAATCCATGTAATAGTTTTTTTGGAATTAATACTCCAAAATTATTAGAACAAGAAGAAAAATTAAGTTTCATGAAATATTTAGTTGTTCAAAGAAAACCAAGAAGCTTATTTTCATGAAAGCAGAACTATGACGTTTTTTTTCTGATTTTTATTTCACAAATATCATATGTTTGTACAAGATTTGATGCAAGACTTTTGAAGGATAGGTGGAGTAAAGATGTGTTTTTGGGAATGGAAGTAATTTGGTTCCCATGATAAATAATGGCACACAAGTTTGAAATTTTGTGCACATGTATAAGTGGAGCGCAACCGTATTCTGTGCACAAGTCATATTTCATGATCATAACATTGAAATATGATGTTGGAAAGAAAGTGGTGTGGAAGTGAAGAAGTAGAAAGCAAGTCATTACAGGCGCACAAGTAATGAAGATGCGAGATAGTCATATTTCATCTCATCAAAATAAATCAATGGAATGAATGTGGTGTACATGTTTATAAAGGGATAACAAGTCGCTAAGGGGCAGTAAATTCATGAAGGGGTGTGAAATTCAGGATGTGACACTCATGTAATTGGGTAGTGTACAAGTGATGGAGCAGAGAACATGTTATGGATGGCTGTGAAAGGTGAGTTTCATGCCTCATGTGTAGGGTCACCACAATTCAATCAAATAGATGCCTAACCTCACCGTTTTTTGTTATATCAACACTTAGTGAAAATTCAAGTTGTAGTCATGAAGATAGTAGAATGTGGTGCTAAAAAAATGTGTTGCAGAAGTTCTGGGTTATGAAAAAGAGTTTATCACAAGAATAAGTAGCTCACAAATTTTAAGTTGACTATAAGTAGGGATTTGTGGGAAAATAGTATGTTGTGTATAATCCAGAAGTGGTGTGCAATGTTTTGAGTTGTGCACAAGAGTGGCATGCATGCAATGACTGGAATGAAAGTAGAGAGTTCCATACAAGACGGAAGTGGATCACATGTAGGGATTTGTTATCATGTGGAGAGTTACAAGTAGTGGGTTATTCACAAGCCAGAAGTTGCACGCAAGTAGGGACTGACATGGTGGTACTATGTTGCATATAAGTTGGGAGTGGAACACAAGTACAGATTGACCTCCATGTAGGAAGTGGTGTGAATGTATTGTGTTGTTCCAGAGGTTCATAACTAATTTTGTGAAGAACATTTATGAATAAATTAAGGTCAAGACACTGCTGCACTATTCCACATCCTGTGTTTTAATGAAGAAACAGATAGTGGCCAATCTATATTCAGTTATTCATGAAATATCAACTATGATGATTCTACAATGAACATGATCTCATTTCTTAAGAAATTATAATCGGAGTTGTTGATTCTATAAAGTAGAATGGTATGATTTAGATCTGTTAGTTTTTCAATAAAGAAGAGGGAGAAAAATATTTTTCCGCTTTCCGGTTTTCTGATAGGAAATGGTAGCGTCTTACTTTCATGCTACTAAGGAAGTAACGTTTGAATAGTATAATATCAAGTAGTAGTGTAACATCTAATAGGTCTCAATGGGTGGAATACTCTATTGGTGATTCAAACCATATTCAAAATGGAGAAGTCTTTCTTAGGAGGCAATATTAATAAACAGTAATGAGCTACATGTTGGACTAGGTTTCCACCACTTTAAGATGATATGATTATTTCCCTCCACCCCAAAGTGTAGTGTCTCACATAGGCTAAAATATTTTATTATTATCCAACCCATTGTAACTCTTACTACATTATAGTATAGATTCCATGTACTTGTCATACATTTACATATTAAGAGAGTAACTTCTCTAATTGAGTGGTGAACCCTGTTAAAATAATATGTGCATATTTTTACTACTTTCTATTATTGAATGAGACAGGTAAAAGAGAATAAGATAATCAAGATCCTAAAAGTTTTAGTGGTACATAGATAAAAAATATAAATGGATTAAAAAGTACCCAACACCGATTCACCCCCTCTCATTGTTAGGTATATCCAAACCATGTCATCTCAATTTGTATCATAGAGAGGTTCACATTTATTGGATTCTCAAGATTGAAGATATTATCAAGATTGAATATATTCTCTTTTGAATAATTGGGTTCCTTTCCTGAGTCCACAATGATGATTTATTTACCTATGTGCCAATGTCTATACCTTCCAATACAATGATGAATATGGAAAACAAATAAAAGAGAATGTTGATGTATAATCCCCTGTAATATAAAGAATAGGATGTATCGAGTTCTCCATAAATTAATGACAACAAAGACATATCTGATATAGAATGTAATAGGATGGTTTTACAAGTTTTCACAAAGAATATGGATAACCTCACCAACTCAAATGATCAGGTTGTTTGTGTTAGTACATATGAAAAATATTCTCGTGATGAAAATTCTAGCACTAGTTGTGGTGATCAATCTACAACCTCACAAGAACTATCAGTTGATAGATTAAGATATATTCTGAATGATATCCCTAGATAATGTTCACCCATTTCTTGTGGAGTATTTCAATTTATGTAGGAAGATATAATCATGTTGGATGATGAAAATTATGTATTTGATAATGTGTTACTAGAAAAATAGTTTAATGTGAAAATCTCTATTACAGGTTTGATCCATTTAAGTAAAAATGTGTGAATTTGAAATAAGTTCCTCAAAATGGATCTAAGATATTGAGGAGAAAGTGAAATTCAATAAGACTCTATGAGAGAAGTGTTATTCATTTTAAAATTAGATGAGAAAGAGAAATGAGGTCAATGGATAACGTTAGGAAGAAACTTCCATGACGTTCAAGGAACATGAATCTTTGATACAAAACAATGTTAAGTTGTATGAGGATAAATTTGAAGGAATGAAGAAGGATTTTTAAGATAATATGACCATGATTGAAGATCCTAAAGTCATACAAAATATGAAATGTCTATTATTGGAAGCTCAGTTGACTAATATTAAGAATACACATATTGAGTCTTCTCAAAAGAAGGACTCTGTTTCTATTGGTACTCGATGTTCATTGGAGGATTCTAATGTGAAGAGAACTCAAACAGCTGATTAGTATACCTTGATATCATTAAATGATCTATCATAATTAGATGAGAATGTTATGATACAATCCATTTCATCTTGTACTAATGATTCAAAAACTAATTCTACAAAAATTATAGGTTGGATGAAATATTATAAACAAGTATAGATGACGAATTTTGATAAGAAACCTACAAAAAATGAATAGGGTGTATATGAAGAAGAATTTGTAAATTGAATCCACATTGATAGAATAACACATAATGGACAAGGAAAACGATATAAAATATCAGATATCTAGTAGTCATGATTTTTTGGTAAATGTTTGTGCTGCTATAGATTTGAGAATTGTGAATTAGATTATTGGTACAATCCCTTGAATGAAAATTCATAGAAAAAGTTTATATCAAGGGGGATCAACCCAGAGTGGAATAAGAAAAATACAAAAATACAAAAGCACCTATATAAAACAACCATATAGGGAATTCTTGACAACATCTATGATGTATTCAGTGGTAGTGGTCACAAGGTTAATGAATTCCATCTCAACATGTATTCAAAGATGATATGAAAAGAAGAACAAAAAATCTCACTAGGAATGAAAAATAATCCTTGGGATGTAATCATAAGAATATTTTAAATGAAAATTATTCCAGGAAGCTTTCATGATGGAAATGTGAGAAGACCATGAATTCCAAATCGAAGAAGTTCAGTAGTGGTGCGTCCAAAAGAACTACCAAGATGGATGAAACTCAGAATAATTCATGTAGAAGATAAACAATTTATGAATTAGTTCTTAATGAATTATTGGTTATTTGGAAAAAATATTAGAAAATAATGAGAAAAATGTAATATGTACAAGCTATGGAAAGTGTAAAAAGTCACAAGATTCTTGAAGATGTAATTTAATATCTATGTATGAGCTACCACAAGGCAGGTCACATGCTTAAAAGTTTTATTGCATGGATTAAATCTGAAGAATAATTACTAAAGACGATCAATTTTATTGTAGAACATTCTAGTGGTGTGAAATCTTTTTATGAATGAAGGATCACACCCAATGAAATGGAAGATGTGATAAGATCCACGCAACCACAATCAGAAATAAAGATCAACTATGGAAGTGTAAGGTGTAGATAAATTAGAGAATCATGGTTGAGAAAACCATATCAACCATTTTGTTGACATTTCAAAATCATGGATGATTCACCTTATTCCAATTAATCATTTTATGCATTTGTATTTCTATTTCAATTACATGAAATTTTAGGTGAAGCAAGCTCTCAGGGGGGAGAACCTGAGAAGTAGTGGGTGTTTCCAATACATTATATCAATGTTTAATAAGTTGACATCCTTGGAAGGGTATTCAATTGGGAGAGACATTTGATGGATCTTCCAGAGTTATTATTTAAATTAGTATTATCATTAATTGGTATTAAATTCAATTACTCTAGAAATTTGTTGAAGATATTGGGATTGACATATTTATGTCATTACATAATTTTTAACCGTGGTTTCTAAAAATAATGATCATTCTATAGGGGGGGGACTAAATAACATAGTGACATAAGAAGAATGGAAGTGTCCCTAGGTCACTTATTCTACATATTTCCCTTGAATGTCATTGATCAATATTTTGAAGTGTGTGTAGGAGTTTTTGGATGATTTTTCTTTAAAATATTTTTTATATTCAAATTTCAATGAATGTGTAAAGCCCATTTAAGATAAATACCTATGTTATTATCTTATTAGGTATCATGGTATGTGGGTAATGGAGAGATTTGTTTTCTAAATCAATTCCTCTTTTTTTCCATACTAATAATTGCTTGCATAGACATAAAATGATATTATGGATTCCAGTTTTCATAAGAATGGATTGATATCGTTTTCCCATGATCTTTATATTTCATTTCAATAAGGGGGAGAGAATGTGATATTAAAGTTCAAAAGTGAATGGTGTAGAGAAAGAAAAGTGAAGGAGAGAGAGAATATTCGCATATTGATATTTACATATTCGTTTGAGGGATAATTTTCAGTATTTCCGTCATATACCAAGGTTGATACAGTTGGGAAATCTTTTGCGTATGATTCGTATATGTTTCCAAAGATTGTCAATGATTTTTAATGTTGATCAATATGAAGAAGTACCTCCAATGTTAATAGATATTGGTTGAAGTGATCATACATGGGGAATTGTTATGGAACCATATCATTGAATTCCACATAGGAGTAATTATCTATGTTGTTAAATCAGGTGATTCATGAACCGATCATATGATCCAATAACTTGTGTCAAATGTGAGACAATATTTAAAACAATGAAGATGGATGAAATCATTATCGATGTGAGAACTGCTTTGGAATTCTTATTCCAAAATAAATAGAATAGAAGGAAAAGATAATGTGTGCATTAGATTATAATTTGATGATGGACATGCATCTTCATTGAATATTTAAAGGAAAAGAGAATTAATGAATGTGATTAGATTTCAAAATACTATGATTGTTTCACTGATCAAATGATTAGAATACATTCATCAAATGTGATACATTTTTTACAATTATGAATATCATTGAGGTATCACCAATTTGATTATTATTCAAGTTATTTTTTATTTTTTATCCATGTGATAAGTTGTTTGGAATTAATAATCCAAAAAGAATAGATGAAGTAGAGGAATTAAGAGTCATGCAATATTTTATTATTTTAAGAAAACCATGGAAGCTAATTTAAAGGAACGATAATATAAGACTTTATTATACAAATATCATAGGTTTGGAAATATTTCTATTCAAGACTTATGAATGATAGGAAGAGTAAAAAAGTTATTTTGGAATATGAAATAATTTTTCACCCAAGTTAAAGAGTTTCACAAAAGTTGTTGAGGTGGTGTCCAAGTATAAGTGGGGTGAAAGTGTGTGTTTCACACAAGTCATATTTCAATATAATCACATCAAAATATGTCAATTGAAAGGAAGTGTCATGCACATAATTAAGTAGCACACAAGTAATTATGTGGTGGAAAAGTATAGAAGAGGCACCCATTTCATATTTCATCTCATGAAAATATTAAAATGGAAACAATGGTGTGTGAAAGTTAAGTAGGGGAACAAAATTCCTTAAGGGGAACACATGTCATGAAGGGGGAGTTAATGTAATGATGTTTTGTGAATGTAATGAAGTGACATTACATTGATGGAGTGAGATACATGTTATAGAAAGGCATGAAAGGTGAGTGGCATTCCTTGTTTGCTGGGTCACCAAAATGAATATAAATAGACAGTTACCCTTCTCATTTTATGTAAGATCAAAACATAGATAAAATTAATGCTATGGTCAGGCATGTTGTAGAAATTTTCACATAAGCATATGTGGCATACAAGGGGTATGTTGTGTGAAAGAAATGTGTTGTATGAAAAAAGTGTGTTGTGTATAATATAGACGTGGTTTTCATATTATTAGTTGCACACAATAGTGGATCATAATAAGTGAGTGGAGCACATGTAGTGAGTACTATGAAATCTAGAAGTGGAGGGAATGAAGATATTTGTGATCATGTATAAATTTACAAACAATGATTCATAAACATGAAAAAAGTGGCACAAAAGCAGGGTGTGGTACACAAGTACTAATTGGAGGGAAAGTAGGGAGTGGTGCATAAGTATTGAGTGGCCCGCATACAGTGAGTATAACACATGTTGTAATTTGTTCCAAATGTTATTAATATCTTTTCGGTAGAGAAGTAAACAATAATGGGAGATCAAGACACTAATAAATTTTTCCACATTCAAGTGTGTCAAAGAAGAAATATTGAGATGGAAATCTATATTTAGTTATTAATGCCATATCAACTATGATGATGCAAAGATGATTTGGTCCACATTTTTTTTAAATTCATAAAAGGAGTTTTTGATTATAGCACATATAAGGGGATGTTTTAGTGGATAAAGTTGTACACTGAAGAAGAAGGAGAATAAATTTGTGAAACATTTAGGTTTTCTACTTGGAAATAGAAGAGGGTTACTTTCATTCTTCTAAGAAAGTCATAAGATAAGAGTAGAATGTCTAGATGTAGTGTGAAATCAAACATGTTTCAATAGATAGAAATATCTTTTGTTGTTTCAAACCCTATTCAATAGGGAGAAGACTATCTTGGGAAGCAGTATAATGAACCATCAAAGAGATGCATGTTCGACTAGGTTGTCACTAGTTTAGGATGATATGACTTTTTACCTCCCCCTACAATGTAAAGTGACTGATATAGGCTAAATTATTGTTTTATTATATAACCCACTATAATAGTTATTACATTATAGTGGAGAATCAATGTACTAGTCATACCTATACATGTAATGGATGTAACTACTCTTATTGAGTGGTGAAGCCTGTACAAATATTGTGTGCATATTTTTACTACATTATATTATTTCATGTTGAAGGGAAAATAGATTAAGATATTCCATATCCTAACTGGTTAAGAGGTACATGGATACAAATACAGAATTCGATTAAAAACTCCCAAAAACCAATTCACCCCCTCCCAGTGATAGGTATATCCAAAACTGGTCTTATCAAAAACATGGATCCCAATCTGAAATGATTGAATTTGGTACTCCATCCATCCATACCAATTACAAATTGTATATATCGAAAAAATGATCCAATGATAAATATTCTAGGATATAAAATTATTTTACTGACATAGTATGTTCATCAACTAAAACAAAGAGGGTATTATTACCTTTATATATTCTTGGGAATCTGAAAAAAATCCACGATGCTATTTTTTGATTTACATTAAGGTATGGGTAATGGATATAACATCCCAATATACTTATATCTCATAGACTTATATTTCATATGTACTATTAACTAAGATAAAAACTATGTGATAAACCCCATTATGTCATCCCACTAGAAATACACATTCAAATATCTTTAAATTGTTGTACATAAAAAATGAATAGAGGGAAATAAAATATGATCCTTCAATAATATCTCCTTAATCACTTCTATAATATTAACATGGATAGTTTTATGATCATTCAATTGAAGAATGGAAATTCCCCCCTTCATTTAAGATTTCTAGACCGTCATTTTCATTTGATAAAATCTCATTTCATTTGGGATCCTCATACTGGTTAATCCAACATTATCCATTTGAATAAAATAACCAGTCAAATAATTTTGTGTCCCAATATTGTAATGTATAGATTTTTCAAAATCATTAATCAAAAATAACAAGTTTATCAGGTATATGATCAAATCCTTCTATGTGTATATATACATTTTACATTTTAAAGCATTATATATTTAAATTTTTCATAGTAATTATATTTCTTCAATATATTAAACAAAAAATGTACATTATTTAAAACCAAATCACGAGTTGGGTAATATGGATCATGAACCTTAAATTGTAACAGAATATAATATAAAACATTATAATTACTCATACAAACACATCTCATTCTCTGTTTGGATGCATCACTGTATATTACAAACACTTATTCACTATGTGGTAATTTTAGAATGAGTGTGTTGACTAGTATTATTTTTAGTTCCTTTAATGTTTTCTCAAATTAATATATCCAAATGAAACAATAATTTTTATAAGTTAACATTGTGTGAATTAGATAGTAATATAAATTTTACCGCAAAAAATAAATAATATCCATAAAAACTAATAAATCATCATATCTCATTGAAAATTGTCAATTTTCCCCATATTCAATAGTATATATCATTGATGGATCTATATATATAACATCACAAGAGATTATAAAACACCAAAATGAAAATATTTGATACCAAACATAAAAAATCGAATATTTTCTATATAGTCTCTTCTTTCATAGAATCTATAGTACATTTATCAAGTAAAATTCATTATATAAATTTCTCATTGAATCGATAGTAATATCATATATAAAGGCAACCATAAATTGATCAATATAATATCTAATCAATGAATTCATTAAACCCATGAATATATCGTGGGTATTAGTATATCTGAATGGAATTACTAGATAGTTATTGTACCCCTACCTTTTTAAAAATTCATTATTTAATATATCCTTTTTAATAACAATTTATTTCAACCATAATGATGTTTAATAATGGGAAAGTATTTATCTCTACACAATTTATCAAATAAGTAATTAATACAAGGTATAGGATACATGATCATGGTCATGAGCTTCTACATCACCCAATAATTAATGTAGAGTTTCATTGATCCATAATTATTTTTATAAAATAGTATAGGTTCAATCCAATTATACATTCATCAAAAAATGAATCTAATGTAGTGGTTCACCTAGAGATTATTTTTCAATTACCACTACTTCTTTAGGGGTATTTTATAGTGATTCATTGAAATAGGATTTGGAAAAGGTATGGGTTCTATTGAGAACTAAACTCCATGATTTAGTGGAAGGGTAGATAAATCTCTGTGAAATATTTCAAAATACTCATGGACAATATCATTTCATCAACCTTGAGATTCTTGAAAAAAAATAAGCTAAACACCAATCTTAAATTGGATTCAAAATCAACAAAATTTATGTGATTTACATCATATGTTCATATTTGTTACTACCCTAATAGTGAATTATGGACTTGATTAGAATAACAAGCATCAAATCCCTTCTTCATAAATGAATGTGTATTTAGGTAGGGAAACATAATGCATTCCAGACGTAACATCAAATTCAACTAGATTATGAATTACATTATTTATATGAATAAAATTAGCAGAATATTCAATCAGACAAGATTCAAATAAATGAGGTTAAATCATCATACGATTCTGGTTTTTCACTGTTGTATATATCTTATCATTTTGGTGGAATCAATATACACTATGAAAATACATTACACATGTATTAATTGATATATCAAATCCAGGCTAAAACATCAACAGTTATATTGTATATTGTATATCTACCTTTCACAAATAAATTGTCTAACCCTTTATTATAAATAGTAATCTCATTAGATTTTTCATGATTTCTCTCTACATAAGAGGATGTTGAAATAAACAATCTAAAATATTCTTCATATTTTGGGAATGTTTAACATAATTCCTATATACCTTACATTTGATACATTTATGTGTCTGTTGTACAGTATTTGGTGCATTATATCTATTTGGATCATTATTTAACATATTTAAATCACATTGGAAAACAATAGATCAATGATATTCACATACACATTAAAAATATGTACCAATATGGTAAATAAATTTTACTCTATTTATAATTAAACACATTGAGTGTAAAAGAAATTATTAAATCTGTCCCCATGGTTTTTAGTGTTTCTGTTGAAGCTCTTCTAATATATTCATGTCAAAACCATGCGATTGAATAGTAAATATGATATCAAATTCCACCGTTAGAGCACATAAAATGATGTCTTCATAGATAATAATGAACCTATTAGAAGAAAACATTTAGAGACATGGTTTTAGGCCACTATGGAATCGATCAATGTTACATTTAGGAAGTTTAAAATCTAGAAGAAGAAGAACCATTTCTTGTAAAATTTGACTCATAGTAACCTATATATTCATTATCCTTATACTTTAGCTCAAATAATTTATTCCCCATTGTTATTTGATGAATTTTATATATGGATATAATTATTAATATGATCTTGAACTCATCTGACCTAATGGAGTTAATTACATCCGGATCTATGACATTCATCATGTGTGTATATCATTTAACCTCTCCTTCAAAAAAACTATAGATATCCAAAAGAATTTTTTAATATTACAAAAAATAGAGAATATAAAATATATTTTTAGTGTTACTAATATATTGCTCAGTGATAATAAGATCAACATAACCACTGATAGAAGGACACATTGTAACATCATTCACTCCTGAGTTTGTTTGGAGGATCCTCATGATTCATGGACAAAAAAATTTGTGGGAGATTTATAGTGATATTTTATATATCATATCCAATAATGTTTTGATGATCATGAAGATAATAATTTCATATTCCATCACACTCATAATTAACACGGTTACTTCAGTTTCATTCCATTGAAAAAAACAAAATAAATAGTGTATCAAAAAATAAACATACTGGGGAATGCCATGATTATGGAAAATAAATTATATGATTTCTAAATCCTAAAACTATAATAATAATATATTTCAATTGAGGTTTATTATAGTTAATTCATGGTAATCTTCTAATAAAATTCTTCATGATGGTGTGTAATGTGTTTATTAATTTTAAATTCATATCCCCCTATTGAACAATATCAGGTGTGTTTCATGGAATATTATCATGATCCAAGTGTCGATTGATTCCAAATAAATTATCCATTTCTAATTTATTACTACTAGACACCTATTTTATACATCCACATCAAGTTATTGATTTTAGATAGGGATGTAATTTCACGATAACCACTCATTATATCCTTTAAACAAAATTATATTAAATTTTCTTATACATTTAAATAACATAATAATTTTCCATAGACATATCCATAGATATATCACTAAATATTTCTCATCATAGTTTAACTAATACAGATACAAAATACTATTATAACAAATAAGGATATTTTAAGTACTCATGCATAAATTTTAAATGTTCATAAAAAATAGTAATTAACTAACATAACAATCCTCACAAAAATTTTTCATATACAGTGCATTTTGAATCCTAGAATCATAAAAAACAGTTCCCAGAAGTGAGAAACAACATCTCCCACTATGTTTTTAAAAACTGGAAAAATGCATGGACATATCTTACATAATACCTTACATCATATGAAAGAAAAATAAAACATAATAAAGGTAGAGTTCAAATGATTAGTATGTTTAATAAATTTAGATATCAATATATAATGAGAATACGGTTATGATATCATGAAATTGATATTTCCAAACTATACCCTCAATGTTATAGATCAAAAACCATTTTCATGGATAAAATAATTGAATTTTTGAAGTCATGACTGATAGGGAATTTAGTGATGATTATCTATAAGATTTTAATAGTTATATATGTAATGGAATTATTTTATACACATCATATTTTGAAATCATTTTCAAAATAGTCAATGATCAATGAAAAGACTATGAAATGGAATGGGATCACATACCAAACTATCATTGTAGTTGTGTCTCACTCCCAAGTATATCATATTTTGAAAAATCTGTTTCAGAACCTGGTTCTGTCCCCACTCCAGTTCTATTTATCTTAGTGGATATCAATTACTACACAATGAATTGGAGGGAGTTGTATGTCCTTCTCATCATATATGAAAATTCATAAGAATGATTTACACATTAATAGACAACATTCATCATATTATAACACATGAAAATAAATGGGTTTCATCTATAATTTTTCATAAAAAACCCTATTTAAATGATTCATGTTTCTTAATAATCATGTTATTTCACGAATTCATAATTTGTCAAAAAATGGGATGATAAGAAATTTAGTAAGGTATAACCCATGGAAGAGAGAAAGGATTCCAAAAAATATTATCTACATAAACATTGTCCATCAAAAGAGTAAAAAATAATAGAATCATTGGGATCATATTCATAGAGTAATTTCCTAACCCAAAAGAAACCTAAATGTTTTCTCCGTTCCATTTGGCCAATGGGCATGAATCACACCTCCCCGGATTCTAGAGGCTACCAACTAACTATAAGGGTGTAAGGGAGGATAACTAAGAATACTACACCCTCTATATAAGTAAATTATACTATAGATGAAATAATAAATAAAGGAAGTTGAATATCAGGAAATATGACAATAAATAATAAATTAAAAATGAGAATGGAAGAAAATGATCTAACATTAACTATATGCATGTATAAATAGTGTATAGAAATAATGAAAGAGGACATAAATAAATACAACTCATTACTTTTGTCTCCCAATAGCTTCAACATCACTAGATCATTCATTTTTTCATTACTCTATATATTCCCCAAAGGATTACATAAATCATTAACTATCCTTGAACTTGGTATTGCAATCATGAGGTCTCTTTAGGTAAACAAGTGCAATATTGGCCACATCCATGTGTGAGATATTACCATTTAAAGGCAAATAATGTTTTCTAATGTGTAATCTACTGCATGGATTTATATTAATGATGTTCTCATAAATATTATTTGTAAATAACTTCCATAATAATAAATTTAACCAGATGACCTTAGGTTCCTCAAAGACTCTAGGTTGACATTAACTACTACATTCAATAATAGGATAAGATATCATTAAAAATGTCACTGCCATTATATATATACATTTTTATTTATATATATGTACTCTATATGTACAAGAGTACATTGAAATATATAAAAATACGTAGTACAAATCATGAACTGAGGAATAACTCCAGAATCCTTATATAATCATAAGAGCTTTATACTATGTAAGGGATTTTATGATCTTAATATCTCAATGAAACAATAAATAAATCCCTCCCAATATATCTGGTGAAAATTATAATAATAAAAATTGAAAAAAATAATACATGTTTTTATAATAAACATGTCATAAGAATAATTATCATAAATGAGTTACATAGGTCTTATTTGTCATGTTTCTCATGGATTCGGCCGTCTTGATTAACATAATAATATAGGGGGTGGGAAATTCCATTCCCAACATCCAATGAAATGTCACATTCCATTCCAATAATCCTTGACCAGAGTGTGTGAGATGTCAGGATGGAATACCCTTATCGAATTCCCTCCAGTCATAATAAAAATGTATGCCAATCCATGTTTCCCTATGATAATTTAGCCGAAAATTCCTTAAATAGGAAACTAGAATCTCTTAAGGTGAATTGGATCCTTTTTAGTATATTCAAATTCACTATTTGAATGAGTTTTCATATGACCCAAAATTCCGTAATCAATATATTTTATATGAGTTGGATATTTAATATATACGTCTAAAGAGGGACATTACATTTAACAAAAATTATGAACAACATAAGATTCACCCATTATAACAGTACAAATCCTTATTCTCTTCATTAGTGAGATATATTTTTTATTCATATGATATTTCCTCTCATGATGAAATATTATTAGAAAACAATACAATATTGACCACATAATTCATTTAATTAAATACAAGAATCTAATTAAAGGGGAAAAATTTAATACCCATATACATGGTAATATAGTCTATAATAAAACTTGTACAATTACTATAATAACATCAAAATTAATTAACACACCCCTTTCATGGGTTATTCATTGACAAAAACATGATTTTTATGGGATTTAGTGAACCTACAATAATGTGGATGTTTGTGATGGGGTCATAATCTACGATCATATCAAACAGTGGTCTAAACATAATAAAATACAGTCTATGCGCCTAAATTAGGAAATTTAATTATTTATTTGTGAACCCCATAAGGAAATTAATGTGGAAGAGTGGATATATCATACAAAACATATGACATTAAAGTAACACATATAATCTACAATCAACATTCATTGGGTGGACCAATCATCTAATATTGAGGATACATTTAAATATATTTGAGATAAATAAAAAATAAATTTACAACATAAAAATAGAGAAACAAAACTCACATAATTTTAGTGTTTAGTAAGAAAATGAGAATGATGAGAGAAAATATTTGAATTCGATAGATTATTGATATCGTATCAAAGAACATGGAGAAGTTTCACTAAGAGGTCATTTGAGAAAAATGTCATGAAGGCTAGGAAATGAGGAAAGGAGATCCAATGGCCTCCATTTTTAATTTTAATATGTAATAATGAAGGGAGTGTAAAAGAAATAATATGGATAGTAAAAATGAATTTTCTTTCCCACTAAAGAGTTGCACAGTTTTTTCACAACGATTAGAAAACCATGCACCAATTGTGCTTACTCCTCAATCTAGATGAAACCCCCTGGACAGTTAGGCCACAATGTTTGATAAACGGTATACCAAAACAATGTATAAATTCTTCAGTGGAAATAAGTTGGCATTAAAGTTTCACATTTTGGTAAATTTTGTACAACCTTTCCACCTCTATAATAACCTATAGACTAAATGCATGGTCATAGACCTTCACTCACACCATTAAATATATTTTCTGATAACATATCAAATAAAAGACCAATCCAAATGGTTTATCCAAGTATATTTTATATATTAAACAGCACATTCACCTTATGAAAATGCCCAACATTTTCGATCCACATATTTGTACTATATGGTCATTAAACATGATCCTATAGTAATTTTCTCATAAAATTGAGTTTTCACAGCCCAAAATATCAATATCTTATCCGAACACCCATAAAATATCTTAAGAATTAAAACACATCCAAAAAAAAAATCTCATGTGATCCAATTCACATAATTTAATCATAATTCTCTTTTTGGTATTTTAATATCCCACTATATGAAATGATCAAATTCACATGGAATTTTCAAACCATTCCAAAATATAATTCATGTGAATAAACCCACCATAGAACATATCATCCCCTAGTAGTATTGGAGAACAATATAAACAAAAACAGAACAACTATGGATGAAAAGCTCTAGTAAAATGGTAATGTATCGTATCAGGACTCCCATCTCTCCTCCATGATTAAAATAAGGAAAATAGGATATAAACCATTAAATATTTGAACAACAGCAGTAATAATCCTACAAATTCTGAGAAATCTTACATGATCCTATATTAATGAAGTTTAAATCCATCATATTTTTATTTTGAAATAATCTTAAGGACTCTCCAATACATGCTCGAACCTTTGAATGTCCAATTACGAGTCACAATACCAAAACCATCAAAATTTCATATTAAATAACATATGTTTAATTCTATTGAATTTCATGGAATATTTTTCTAAATGATACTACTGATAACATGTGGGAAAAATTCTCCATGTATTCATTAAAATTGAAAAAATAAAATCTAATTGCTGAAAAAAGAAATAGTCGATATGGATTACATTAAAAAGCCCAAATTGCTATTTCTACATCACCACCTCAATCCATTGTGTTCATGAATACATTACACTAATATCTTATAATTATTTTTTAAGAATTTCTAATAAAAATATATGGATTATTCTTTTAATAAATGATCAGCATAGACTGTTTGTGCCATTCAATTATAGATCCCAATACCATTAAAAAAGAAATATTTATATTACACTATAAAAATTGATTGAATCCAATAACAAACATATCATGTAGAATCCAAAGTGATACATCCTTTTTAATATCCTTAAAATTAAATAAAATATCCAATGAGACTCTCCAATGACCAATCCCGCATTATCAATACCCATCTCACAAGATGTCTATCTACCATCTATATATAGTGTAAACTCACAATATGTTTCTTCTAAATATTCCATTGGACTTATGTTTTTCTCATGAAATGTGACTCTCCTCTTATGGAGACCAGGGTATGTTTCTCGGATCATCTTTTACCTTTCTGAAATCCTTCCATTATTCATGTGTGTGGGAATATTGATTCTCATTATATATACATCGACAGTCAACCAAACTCTGTATTTCATCAGTTTTATCTTCCTATTTTTGTGGAAGTAAATTTGTGAAAATATCCTGTAGTTTGGGTTTTAGAATATATGGTTGTCTAATTCTATTAAAAAATAGAGGGTTTGTATGTCTGGGAAAAATTTCAATTCATCATGTAAATACCTAGGACATCTGGTTTCTACATGCTGTTCTAGTTATAACGGAAATCTTGATCGATAATAATTTCATCCAGACAATTCTAAAAGGCATGGTGTTGTTCAAAAATGAATGAGGACATACCATGTACTGATCCCATAACTAATGAGTTACTAACTTCGAATCAAGACCCAAAGTTCATAGACATCATCAATTATTTGATTCATGATTTTGCTGAATCCATTTTGGAAAATTGGTCCTATCTGAACTAGGGTGTATTGAGGCAATAAAAATCAGTCCCTGAACCCACATATAAATTCACCAAAACCTACATCCTATGAATATATATATTAAGAGGTTATGGTTCAGCTATGGTTTAGGAGGCCAGAAAAGAGCATCTAACTATTTGTATTAAACTCTGATATTCTGATCAGGGTAGGCTAGATGGGGTTAAAGACTGTCTGAAGGTAATGAATTGCCTGAGATCTAGAACCCCCAATTAATCTATTAAAATTAGAAATTTTTTGATAGCTGGGAATTTGATTCTCTTAATAATGGTCATTGAGTGCTAATTCAAGAATTGATGGGCATCCAAATTCCACAACCAGTGGGTAATCACACTGATGTATAAAGACATGGTGAGGAAGATTTAACAGAGAATATATATATATATATATATATATTATTAGTTTGTATGGAAGAGGTAATGAATGAAATTAGAATCAACAACCCTAGTAGAAATAGGTTTTAGAATGGAATCTAGTATTTGGGGAGTCGCATTGTGAGTAATGGGTAAAAATTTAGAGGGTATAAATAATACCCCGTCTTACTAAAATAGAAAGGAAATATGACAACAATGAAATTAAGGGATAAATATAGGGATGGAATTCACATTGCTATTGTCAAGGCTACTAAAGATAGGGAACTATGAAACCAAATTAGGGATAGAATTTTGGTTGCAGATGACTCTCCTAGTGCTCTAACCATTAATTTAGTGGTTCCCACTTAGGAGAAGCATGATGTATGGGAATGTGAATTAGATGAGGGGGAATTAAATAGTTATTTTAACTAAGGGAATATCATTCACATAGAGGATGAAATGTAGGAGTAGTATCTATATATTAAAATTTAACAATATGATAATCATAGGATTTATGGTTGAATGATTGCGTATGATACAAATTAAGAGAAATGTGGTAGAAAAATAATCAATATATCATCTTGATGTGATATTTCAATGAAATTAATTTTAACATTGAGGAATACCATCAAATATGGGAAATAATAGCCTAAAAATTTAAATTTATCCCCAAGGAAAACCCAGTTACATATTTCACTTCTATCTAATGGAGTTTATATAGTGATAACCCTTCTGTTAAGCTCAAACTAGTTATTAATGATTTTTCATTTATTTTTTCATTCAAGTGAAATTCATATTACGTACATAGGTTTAAAAATAGTTCTATAAACATTTTTTAATAATATGAATATAATTTTTAATCATTCTACTTTCATTTACATGAAAATTTTCATTGCTCTCAATATAACTGACACTCACTTAAAATACCGAGGATGAATTCAATATAGGGGTTGTTGGATTCATTAAACTATGATTACTATATGATGTCACCATATTCATGTAATTCTCACTCTGAGTCACACACACATTTTAAAAAAGGATATAATGTTCGTAGATAATATATTAATCCAAATCTCTTAGACATGACATTATAGGATTGAACATGGATAAACCTTCTCACGATTCCCCAATTGACTCCAATATAGACCATACTACATGATCTATCATGATTTTATTCACTCTCTAGGTCTCTATTCTACGAAGCGTCATGAAAAAAATGTTGATCCTCATCTCTCACATATCCACTCCACATAATGTCATCCAATTGACACCCACACAACTTGAGTGTACAAACCGGCATTAAACATCTTGTCTTCACTCACATACCACTCAGTTATATAAACGAATCACTCTCCCTTGGTTATTTAATTATAAAACAAAAACTGACTCTGGTACTAGACACATTAATCTCATTATGAAATATCATCCTAGGAGATCACACAGAAAATAGGAATCCACAAGTTCCACTCATTATTTTGGACAATTTTGATAATTGTTTTATGGTTTCCTCTTATCACATTCCTTTTACACAGAATTACTTATTTTCCTGACAAATGTAACACTACATACCATTGGAGTGTCTTAATAGTCATGTTACTGTGAATATAAATAAATCAAAAAGTTGGTGTTCCAACGCCATTGATCATGGTTCTTAGACATGGCCAAAACACATTACACAAGTGGGTAATAAGAATTGGGAAAAATTGATAGATAATAAGAACAATATGCTTGAACCACTTTTAGATATACATGTGACACTCATTAATATAATGTTAATGGATGTCATCATCATCAGGAATAGAAGTAAAATCTATATAGGATCAGTTGTGACATATCACATGATCCCACATATAACGCTATCTTAGATCACTGGGAAACACAACACTATATTCTAGGTTAAGGATACATTGATAATAAGAACCCCATAACAACCTAGTCACTCTACTCCATACATGACTCTTAAACAATTCCTTCAAGTACCCCCAACCCTTCAACCATGTGGTTGGATAACCATCTTATTTTAAGAATAATAGGCCAGGTTTCACAAATATCATAGGATTTAATATATGTATTTTACTCAATAGGAAATCTTCATCACACCTTATGACATTGTTATAAATATTGTAACACCACAGGTAAATAATGAATATGAAATTTCCATATTTATCCAAATTTTTTAATAAAACGTTAATATTAATTTAATGGGAACGCTATGATCAATGGCGTACCAATGCGCAACTACGAGATTCTTGTAAATCCTACGTTGCACTCTAATAAAAAAATAATATTATTTAAAATGGTTGTTAAAGCCTAGATATTGTAATGGAGGGAATGAACAGAACTAATTACAAAATGATTATATATTTTTTTCAAATATTTTTTCTTTTATCCAATAAATGATAGGGGCTTAAAATGAGAATGAATCCAATTTTAAGACTTAATATTCTAATATTCTTTAAAAGGTAGATTAACCGCCATTTTATGGTGAACCCTTTTTAAATCCACTTTTTGAAAATATTATATGTTATATTGGACCAAATAAAATCGTTCTTTAGAATCGTAACATCAAAATTTACTTTGTGTATTTTTTTTATTTTATCAATAGAGTAAATTTTTAATGAATAAGTGAAAAATGTTTTTTTTTTAATTCAAAACCTCTTTTAATCTAATTTATTTATATGATTAGATCATATTTTGAATTTGTTTTTAATGTTAAATTAGAATAAATTTTTACCATTTAATCCAATGGTGTTCATTGGAATTAATTTCACTTTAATATTGGACTTAAACTAGTGTCAATCATTGAATAGATATTGATTCTTAAAAACACGCTATTTATTTTGATAGCAGGAATTAATTATTAAACTAATCAATGCAAGTTATATGTTATGAATTTTCTAAAAGATACATCATTTTTTAATTCGGAATATCAAATATATATTAGGGTGCATTTTTTAATTTTTCTGAAAAACTTCAATTTTTTATGAATAGTGAAACCACTATGTGGTAGTTAAAAAACTGAATTTTTGTTCAAATGAAACTTCGCCACATCTACAATTTGAATTTCAAAAATAATACATACATGGTTTTCAATAGAATTTAAAATTTGGTTCAATGGGATTAAAATAATTTTTTTGTGAATACTAACTTTTATGTTTTATTAATCGCGATTAAAGGAAATTAGTGTAATTAAAGGTAAAAATATTGATATAATAATATGAAATTACCTTTACACTTGTCCTAAACTTATTGGATAAGTAATGTCCGACCAAGAAAATGTCGGGGTCAACTTGGGGACCCCATTTAGCCACTTGTGTAAGAAATGACATTAATAACTTTTTATATAAAGTAAAAATATAAGTGTCACAAACATGTATTGTTTTACTAAAACAATTATTACGTGGGGTTATAAAAATCATATTTTTGAATATAAATATTAATTGGAAAGATAAAAAGATTTCCTAGATCATTATATTTATTTTATAATTATTAAACCTTAAAAAAATTAATTTTTTTATGAAACTATGATGATGCAGTGATTACCTCATTAATGAACGATTTAAATAAATTGAGAAGATAAGGTAAAATCTAAGACATAAACTTGTCAAAAACATATTTTATGGGTGTATTTCAAAACCTTATCACCTTATCCTCAAAATATATTATTTTGGGACCTTTAATATCAGTAAATCATTTTATAATAAAGTAACATTTCAAGACATTTCAAGAGTTCCCCTCCTCCCTCTTATAAAAGGCCCCCAACTCTACCCCCTTACCCACACCTATCAAGCCTTTGGCTCGACCAAAATCTACTCATTTTTTCTCTAAAAATCCCTATATTCATCGTAGAACCCTTACCTTCGGCAGAAATCTCTTCAGGAATACTTTTTGGTTCAAACTAATGGGAGTTACCCGATTTAAACGTAATGACATCTCTTATGTTTTTTTGTATTGTTTTTCTTCACAATCCTCCTAAACTATTTTTATTCCTTTATTTTGTAACCAAACCAGAATCTTAAATATACTAGGATTTTTTATGAGATTTATTTGAGATACACTTACACACACCTCCGTATAATGGTTAAAGAACCTACTGTTTCTGTTGATGTCAAATTACTGCCTCACGAAATGATGATTGTTCTATCTTCTACTAAGACCTCTCATTGTGTCCATTATGATGGACCTATATTTATTTATGATATATATTATATTTATTTCCTCTATATGCTTTTGTATTTTAAATTTAAAACATACCTTTATTCTTACAATGTTGTGAAAATGCGATAATTTCATTTGAGGAAGTGTTGACAACCGCCCCCTCAAGTGATGTGACTCATTCATGCAATACATGAAATGTATAAAGAATGAAATTAATGAACTAATGTGACCTATATAACATCTATATTATACTGTAATAATTATATATATATCTAATTTATTTTTAATTCCATTAAATACGAAATAGAAAAGAAAGTAGCCTTCATGCGTACGTACGAATCACCATCTCCATGAACGGTGCATTTCATTTCTTAACTCTAAATGTTATGTAATATTGTAAATGAAAGTATTTAATGGATATATATGATATATATGATATAAAAATCATGAATATAATTCTGTATATAATGGATATTTTACAACATGAACAACATGTAATTATAAGAAGTTTATTTTTGACTCAAGTACCAATGATCGACAAAATGACCATTATTAACATAAATAATTACATAATGTTCATAACGTGGTAATAAGTGATATAACACGAATAATGAAATTGAAAAATGTTCTTATGCAATTAGAAATTAACTATAGTTTATTATTCAGGAATATAATGAAACGAAAAAGACAAGTCTGACTTGAGGTAAAAGATCCTACCTCTTTCTTTCTTTTTAAGCACTCTCTTTTATGTAATTTATTTTAAGATCCTATTTATTAAGTTGGGGGAGGATATTTTATATCACTATTAAAGTAAATTTTATGTTCATATGAATATAGACCCTACTTTTTTTCATCAGTCCATTTTTTGGAAGTTTTATGTGGCGCCATTAGGCAGCCAATTTTTCATAAGAGATTTTTTATCTCACTTTTTTTCTCATGGGATTCATGATACATTCTCCAATATTTCAATTTGTGTGGTGTATTTAATACCCATGGTAGTATTATTTTTGTAATATAATTTAATTTATGGGTCATTACATCTTCATTTTATGACCCTTCTTTCATGTGGTGTACGTTTTGAAAGATACCCAAATCGGTAAGGGAACCTTTCACCCTTCTCTTTTTAAAAGACTTATTTTGATATGTATTTTAATTTTCATCATATTATGTTGTAATATGTTCTTATATTTCCTTATTGATGTAAATTTTATGTCCAAGTGATGAGATACCATTTTATCTCTCATCAACTAATTTTGTGAATTTTAAAGTGACGCTATTAGGCTGTCGAAGTCTTACAAGGGAACTTCTTAACTCAATTTCAATCCTTTGGGTTAAACTTGTAAAACTTGAATATATAATTATATGAATATGTATGAATTACTCTGATTTTCTTACACTTAATATTCACTTATATTGGGTGTATTTATATTTTTCACACATAAATTATAAAATTTATTTATCGTTAATCTATGGATACCGTCTTTGTATGAGACTTCATCTCAATCTCTTTTCATTGAGGAATTTTTTGTTTTATACACAAACTTCTTTTATACGGTGTATAAACCCCTTTGAATTTTAAGTTAATTCAAAAGGAATATTTTTTATATGAAGAATATTAATAAACGACAAAAGTGAATGTTTTGTTGTACGTATGCGGCGACAATGACTTCTCCGCCGCCGTGACCATTATTTGAGTTTCAGCTTCCTCTACAAGCCATAACATTTATTAAATGATAAATATATACCATGTTCTAATTTTCTTTTATTTTTTTTATTGATAATGGTTTTGATAATCTTATGATTATATCAATGTGTTTTTGATATATTGTGATTGAAATGAGGAAATGTTATGTTTCCTTTATGCATGTTTTATGCGATACGATTATGTTAAGGTTCGTGGGCATTGTTTATGAAGACGGGTGGTTCCGTGATAAACTAAGGGTTGGTGAGCCTGTGATAGCTCTTCAATTCATTGGGTAATTCAATGGAGTTAAACGCTATGGTTTATGTAAAGAGATTTATGGAATATACAGTGATGGGTATTCCAAACGTAACCATGAGGGTTACTCCCTACGTAAGAATGTTATGAATTCCTCAAGTTACCTTTATGTCTTATGATTTATATGATTTGTTCATAAATCTTATGATTTAATGATTTATGTTTGAGTGGTTATATTTTAGGAGTAATGTATGATTTGATTGATTATTATGTATACATGGAATAGTGTTTTCTTTCCGTATTATCATAACCCTTACTGAGAATTTTATGCTCATCCCATGTTTTTGAAATGTTTCTCACAGGACATAAAGTGGATTATGGTAAAGGATGGGATCAAGTAAATGTCATGCTATCTAATACAAGGAACTAGACATGACTATTTTGTTCAGGAGTATTTATTTTGTGAAAAAAATGGAAACTGAGTAGAGTGTATACTTTTTAATTTTTTGAGATATAATATTAATGTCCTAATTCTCTAAAACTCTAAAACATAAATCATCCTCAATTTGAATTATTCATTTAATTTGTTATTAGGTAATATTTTAATGCAGAGTCCAAATAGTTGGTATCATAGGTCAGTTTAGACAACTTTAGGGATTAGGAGTTTTCGTTAGACACATTACTAGTCCCAATGTTTATTATTTTTGTTAAATCCTTAATTTATAACTTTTTTAGATCAAGGAAAAGGAAAGAGGAGGATCAGAAACGATATTATTATCTCTTCCTGATGACTTGCTTTCAATATTTTTTTCAAAGTCATGTTTGGATGATTTCGAATCTTTTTCAAGCATACAAATCACTTGCAAGAAGCTGTTTGAGATTTCAAACACCTCCACTATACCAATTTATCACCGTGGATCATTGGTTGTATTTAGACAAATTTTATTTTCACAATATTCTCATATTTTCAAGAAACCTAAATATTATCATTTCATTTTCAAATATTTTACCTTATCACATGATTTTGAAGCATAATATGATTTTAAAGAAGGTGCAAAAAAAGAAGACACTTGCGAAACCTATTTATATTTAAATTTAAAATATATTCACTCAGAACATCCCTATTGTATTTTAAAAGGACTGATAATTGAAATTTTATTCTCAAATTTAGTTATAATATTTTATATAAACCATGTCCTATCGGATGTTTTGAAATTATATTTCATACATGATTATTTTACAAAATTGTTTTTCTCTGAACTCTCATATGACCCATGGTGTACAAGGTGTATTAATATGGAGGATGAAAATGATTTTGAAGGATCTATAAGTCATTTTTTTGATGCATGGACCTTCTACCTACGTGAACAAGATGAAGATGAAACCAAATAAATTCCATGATCAATGTATGATGTTTTTCATTATGGGGATTGTTTTATTTTATCTTATGATGGTGAAATAAGACTTCAATAATTAATATGATGAGATCATAATGAATTTGGATGAATATTAGAGGTATAAGGAGACCATTGAGGTTTAAAAATGTTAGGTTTATTTTTGCGATTTATCGAAATGATAACCTGTAATTTGGGTGACAACCCGTCACGTCCAGCAATGCCACATGAATCGAACCCACAACTGAAGGTCGATAAGGGCAAATGTCCTACCACTAGACTATGTGAAGTACCTGGTTAGTATGACTTATTATTTTTAGTTAAATGATTTTATGGATCAATAATAAGTTGATTTTGGGAACTTATGTTTTATTAAATGGATATCCTTAGTGTAGGAAAATGATTTTTTTATTTTGGAAGATGTTCTCTCTTTCTTGGAAACAACATATACCTATAGAAAATAGAATATTTTGGGATTTCAATTAAGGAGATATAGTAGAGATTTATTTTGGAAGAATCTATATTTTTATTGTGGACATATGACAATTTAGTTTAATTATGAAAATGATTAACATATCATGGAGAATATGGAATTAGGTTAATTAATTTTCAATATCAGACAATAAGAGGAATTGATGTTATTTGGAGATAAATACGAAGATTTATCATGGAAGAATATATGATCAAATCCTTTAGAGATTTGGGTTTCATTAATAGTTTTAATTACTTTGATTAATTATATGGATAACTATTTATTGAATGATCTTTGATGAACTTTTGGTTTTGTTTGAAAATTTTTGGAGATTAAGAGTAGTATTTCTTTTTATAAAGGATTATCCTTTTTGGTATTATCTGATCTTGTACTATCAATTTTTGGTATTGGTTAATGTTTAATGAAATGGAAAATATAGAGTTCATCTTTTGTGGGTTAGGTGATTCTCTAGAAGTTGGTTATAATGCTCCTAATATGAACATGTCATCCTAAAATAATCATCGTTTAAGAAAATATGAGTTTGTTTTAGAAATATAGTAAAACTTGAAAGTTTACATGACAATTTATTATGTTTACTTATGATTGAGGTAAGATCATAAATAATTTACTCAATGAAATGTAACTTAGTCTTTTAATTTTTCCTACTAGGGAATCAAATATCGTTTAACCCATCCCATTTTTGTGATTTTCTTATGGTTAAATTTCTCCTAAACATGTTTTCTATCACTCTCCATAAGAACATGACCCTTTTTTATTTTCGTCCATATCCATTTTATCATGTAAACCTAGTATGGGTTAACTCGTGTGACCATTGTGCTTCTCTTTCATTATTTTAATGTGATCGTTTCACTGACTCTTGTTCTGATGTGGGACTTTCAATGAATTTTCAGAGCCCAATTATAAAATTGCGAGGATGAAATTACCAAAAGTGGGGAATGATGTAAAATCCCTGGTAAATAAAGAATAATATATTTTCATATATATCTAAATTTGTGAATAAAATTATAATATTAATTTAAAGGGAACTCTATGCTCGATGGCATACCCAATATGCAAAAACGTGTTTCTTGGAAATATTACATTGCACTGTAATAATAAAATAATATTATTTGAAATTTTAGTTAACACCTAGCGGACATAATGGCGGGAATTAAAATAACTAACTAAATAATGGATATATATGTTTGTATAATATTTTTACTTTTATCCAATAATTGTTAGACTCTTAAAATGGGAAGGAATCCAATTTTAATCGTAAATATTCTAATATTCCTTAAAAGGTCGATTAACCGCCATTTGATGGAGAACCATTTTTAAATCCACTTTTTGAAAATTTTATATGTTATATTGGACCAAATAAAATCCTTCTTTTGAATCGGGACATGAAAATTTACTTTGTGAATATTTTTGTTATTTTTTCGATAATGTTTATTTTTAATGAACAAGTGAAAAATGTTGTATTTTAATTCAAAACATCTTTTAATATAATTTATTTATATGATTAGATCATCTTTTGAATTGGTTTTAAAGTGAAATTATAATAAATGTTTACCATTTAATCCAATGGTGGTCATTGGAATTAATTTCAATTTGTTATTGGACTTAAACAAGTGTTAAACTTTTAATAGATATTGTTTCTTAAAAACACGCTATTTGTTTTGACAACGGGAATTAATATTAAATTAATTAATTCAAATAATATGTTTTAAATTTTTTAAAATATTCATCATTTTTGAATTTTAAATTTCAAATATAGCTTAGGGTGAATTTTTGGTATGCTTCTGATAAACATCTATTTTTGATGAATAGTGAAACAACTAAGTGGTCGTTAAGAAAATGATTATTCATTTAAATGTAAATTTACCACATAAGTGATTTGAATTTACAAAATCATACATACATGGTTATCATTATGATGTAAAATGTGGTTCAATGGGATTAAAATAATTTTTTGTGAATGGTAACTTTTAAGTTTTATTAATCGCGATTAAAGGTAAATAGTGTAATTAATGGTAAAAATAATGATATAATAATTTGAAATTACCTTTACACTTGTCCTAAACTTTTTTGATAAGTCATGGCCGACCAAGGAAATCTATGGGTCAACTTGGGGACCCCATGGAGCCACTTGGGTATGAAAATGACATTAATAACTTTTTATTTAAAGTAAAAATAAAAGTGTCACAAACATGTATTATTTTAATAAAAAAAAATTTACATGGGGTTATACAAGTCATATTTTTGACTATAAATATTAATTTGAACTCTATCAATATTTACTACATCATGATATTTATTTTATAATTTTTAGAAATTAAATAAATAAATTTATTTATGACACCATGATGATGCAGTGATTACCTGATTTAGTAATGATTTAAATAAAATGAGAAGATAAGGTAAACTCTATGACATAAAGTTGGAAAAAACCTATTGGATGGGAGGATTTCTTACCCTTATCACCTTATCCTAAAAATATATAATTTTGGGACCATTAATATCCGAAAATAATTTTATAATAAAGTATCATTTGAAGACATTACAAGAGTGCTCCTCCTACCTCTTATAAAAGGCCCCCACCTCTACCCCCTTACCCACACCTCTCAAGACGTTGGATTGAAAAAAACCTACTCATTTTATCTCTCCATATCCCTATATTCATACTAGAAGCCTTACCTTTTAAATAAAGCTCTTCAAGAAACCCTTTTTGTTTGAATCCAAAGGGAGTTACCTGATTTAAAAGTAACGTCATCTCTTATGTTCTTTTGTTTTTATTTTCTTCTCCAACCGCCTAAACTCTTTTTATTCCATTATTTTGTAAAAAAAACAGTATATTCAATATAATATGATGTTTTTATGGGATGTATTCTAGCTACACTTACACACACCTCCATCTAATGGTTAAAGAACATATTGTTTCTGTGGATGTCGAATTACTGACTCACGAAACGATGATTGTTCTATCTTCTCATACACTCTCTCATGGTGGCCATTTTGATGGAACTATATTTATTTTTGATATATATTATATTTATTTCCTCTCTAATCTTCTTTATTTTACATTTAAAACATACCTTTATTATTTTCATGTTGTGAAAATGCGATAATTTCATTTGAGGAAGTGTGGACTACCGCCCCCTCAGGTGATGTGACTCGTTCATGCAATACATGGAATTTATAAAGAATGAAATTAATGAACTTATGTGACCTATATAATATATATATTATACTAGAATTATAATATATATATATATCTCATTTATTTTTAATTCCATTAAATACGAAATAGAAATGAAAGTAGCGTTCATGCGTACGTACAGCTTACCGTCTCCATGAACAGTGCATCTCATTTCTTATCTCTAAATGTTATGTAATATTATAAATGATATAATTTACTTGATATATATGATATATATGATATATACATCATTAATATAATTCTGGATATAATTTATATTTTACCACATGATCAACATGTAATTATAAGCAGTTTATTTTTGACTCAAGTACCAATGATCGGCAAAATGACCTTTATTGACATAAATAATTACATAATGTTCATAACATGGTAATAAGTTATATAAAAGGAATAATTAACTTTAAAAATGTTCTTATGCAAGTAGAAATTAATTCTAGTTTATTATTCAGTAATATAATGAAACAAACAAGACAAGTCAGACTTGAGTTAAGGGATCCCACCTCTCTCTTTCTTTTTAAGTACTCTCTTTTATGTCATTTATTTTAAGATCCTCTTTCTTATGATGGGGGATTTTAATTTATATTAATATTATAGTACAATTTATGTTCATATGATTAGAGACCCTATTTTATTTCATCAATCCATTTTTTTGATGTTTTAAGTTGCGCCGTTAGGCAGCCGATTTTTCGTAATGGATTTTTTATCTCACTCTTTGTTCTCGTGAGATTCATGCTAAATTTGACACTATTTCCAATTTTGTGGTGTATGTACTACCCATTATAGTATTATTTGTGTGATATACTTTAATTTATGGGTAATTACATCTTTGAAGTGCAATGTGTTGCATTTTTTGTCAATAAGGCATGTTGATGTCTTAGAATGAATGGATGTCAAGAATTGTCAAGATGTGAATGCCAAAGGTTGTGATGGCGTTGGTGGTGAAGGAGAATGGCCATGGTACTAAGATGCATGTCACTTAGGAGATTCACTAAGTGGCATTGGAGAATATGGTTGAAACATTCTCTATGAATATCTGACGATTGTTGAACTGGTCTTTAAGTTCAAAGAACTTGTATCCTGATGATACAATGTCACAACAAAAGTTTGAAGACCTTGCATTGTATTGAAAATGAATGAGGAGAAGCAAGAGATCCATCCACAACTTCTATGTGGATGAAGTGGATTTAAAGAAGACTATGCACTATCACTTAGTGCATGTTAATGTGAAAAAAGTTCCAATTAATCTCTGATTGGATGAATGAAGCATATTGAAGAAATAATTGATCAAGTGATTCAGTTGATGAAGAACCTTCTACAAATGTCTCATAAGTCTAGAATACATTATTGAAAGGAGTTGAGGATGTTTGTGGAAGAAGGATGAAGAAGAAATGGAAAGAATGGCTTAGAAGAAGGAATGGCATTTGAACTTGGTTACTTTGTTTTTAACAAAGTACTTGTTCTATTTACTTGCAAAAAATTAGCCATCTCAAGCCCGCCTTAAGGGTTCAACCCCCAAGGCACATGTGGGCCTAAGGCGCCACGCCCAAGGGGGGATCCCATGTGGCCAGCTCGAGCGGCAGGGGGCCGTGTATAATCCCCCGAGGGCACGCGGTGGTGAAACCCGCGCACCCGGAGGATGCATAGTGGGCGCTAGGTGCGCGCCCGCAAGAAGGCATGAGTGGGCGCAGAGCGCGCCCGCAGGGAGAACACGGTGCGGGGCGGCACTGTGGAGGTTGGAAGTTCAATCGGGGGGTTGAGGCAGCGCCTGGGTAATAAACCGCGCAAAAACCGCGAGAGGTTTCGATGTGGGACGCAGATTTTTCCCGCGGAAGAGATCCTGGCCGCTCATCCAATCGCGCGGCTGATCACAGCCGCTCATCGCATCCCGCGCGAGATCTCATGATCGCGGCCGTCCGAGGATATTCAAACGCCTGATCCAACGGCCGTGGCTCGTCTTCCACCTCGAGCTCGAGCCGAGGACACCCCGAAGCCACCCGCGAGCCGCCGACGAACCAGAGGCCATCCGACGACCTATTTTGAGATCCCGGCCACCATAAATCGAGCCGAAGTGTCCTTTGTGATCGTCTGAGCCTACTGATTACATTCATGCTTAAAAATATACATGCATGCAACGTATGGAAAATTTCGAAGAAGGCCGAAGCAAACCGAAGGTGCGAGGCCTTGTGTGGTTTATGGTTTGCATGGATTATCCTTAACCGAAGGCCGTGCATGCGTTCTAAGTCGCATGCACGTGGAGGAAAAATAAATAAGAAAAGGAAGCCCGCGTGAAACTGAGAATAAAAATCAAGATTTGAAAATTTTTTGAAGATCCGAAATCTTCGGTGATTCAAGATTCAACACGCGGATGGACAGAGGCGTTTCTCTGCCTATATAAAGAGAGCCCGAGGCCTTGGAGTGCTTGCTGATCCTTTGTTGAAGATCCGGAGAACCGTGAGTGCACCTATGCCTCGCGAAGACGAAGCCCCGCGCACACTTGCGCGGTGAGATCCCTTGCGCGCACCCTGCGCGGCTGAAGTCCTCGGTGCCATCCTTGGCCCGAAGGAGTCCCTTGCGCGCTACCTTTTTGCGCGACAAGAAGAGGACCCCCTGCCCGCCACTGCTTGCGCGACAGGGAAGGTTAGGCAGCACCCTTGCGCACCGCTTTGTGCCTTGTGCACTTGCGCGCCTTGTGGATTGCGCGACCCACGGCCAGTGGCAATATCTCGGCTGTGAAGAGAAGGAGGGGCCTCACCCCTTGTGTGCCTCACTTGAGTAGGAGTTCGGGTTGAACACACCTTGTCCGAGACATACACTTTGTGTGTGCATAAAGAAGAAGGCCCTACGGGCAGTAGGTGTGCAATGAAAGTAGAACCCAAGTGTGTGCACAAGTGCCAAGTAAAGAACCTACAGATAAGTGTGTGCCAAGTGGAGAAGAAGAACCCGAGGTCATGTGTGTGCACAAAGAACAACACCAAGTGGTGTGTGCCAAGTGAAGTGGAAGACCACACTTTGTGTGTGTGTAAGAATTGAATAATCCATAGTCTTGGTTGTGCATTTGAACAAAGAAGAACACACTTTAAGTGTGTGCATTTGAAGAGGCCAAGGGTTGTGACCTTGTGTGTGCACACTTCGAAGAACAAATTAAAAGAACACTAAAGTGAGTGTGTGCAACAAGAAGAGGAGAATAGGCCAAGTTTCAAGTGTGTGCAAAATGAAACAAGTGAGTGTAAGGAGACAAGTTGGTCGAACCTAAGTGTGTGCACTAAGAAGTGTGTATACACTTAGAAGAAATAAGGATAGGCACACAAAGAAGAACACACATTTATGTGTGTAGACAAATTGCATAAAGTGTGTGAAGTTTGAGAAGGAGGTGTGTGCTGAAAAGAATTACACCCTCTGAGGGTTTACTGCACCAAGAAGAGAAGAAGGGGAGTGCATGCATGCATGCATGCACGTGCACACGTGAACAAAGCTATATCAGGCTGTGTGCATTTGAGTTGTCCAAGACCAGGAGGTTCCTGAAGTATTGAGAAGGCCATGCTATCAGTGCATGAGGATGAAGAGCTGCCATGCACTCAGTGCATGAAGTTGTAGTGAACTGAGACTGGACCAGACTGAAGTTAAAGACATCATTTGTCTGAGTATTCAGTAGTTGGAGAGAAGCCAGGTCATCCTTAGAAGAAGGTGATAAAGCCTGAGCAAGACGAGAAGACCTGATCATCACAAGTGATCAGAGGTACAGAGCAAGGCCAGCAGCCTTTATCCCAGGCAGCTGAAGTTACTTGAAGAAGCTTAAAGTGAAGAAGAGCTACTCGTGTGACTCGAGGAGCCAGGAGAAGACCCTGTGGGACTCAGGGAGAAGAAGTCTTCAGTGGGATTCTGGAGCAGGACAGTGGGACTCTGGTAACACTGTGTGAAGCAGTATAAAGACCCTCCTGTGGGACTCAGGAGAGATACAGTGGGACTCTGTATCGACCATTTTAATACTAACCGATTATAATGGGAGAATCCATGCTGGGAGAGCATGGCAAGGATGTAGGCCTTTGGTGCCGAACCTTGTAAATCCTTGTGTCTTGTGCCTTTTCATTACTGCATTATCCGGGAAAGGTTGAGAGATACAAGAAGAGTGGATCGAGGCTTTAACCAGCCATAGAGGATTAATTGATAAGGAATCAATTAGTAAAAAGTTTTAAGGGATCACTGATTCACCCCCTCCCCCTCTCAGTGATTCACACTGATCTGGGCACAACAATTGGTATCAGAGGGAGGTTACCTCTAAAAGATCCAAGAGAGTCTTTATGAAGTGAAGATTTGAGGAAATGAGCAACCAGCCTCAAATGGAGATATCTTCCAAGACTCAGAAAAATAGAAAGAAGAAACAGGCCAAGAAGATGAAGAAAGCATGTCCTAGCTGTGATGAAGTTGAAACAATGAATGATCTTCAGAGTGCACTCAAATATCTTCAGAAGACAGTTCCCATGGAAGTTGCAATGTGTATAGCTACAGGCCTCCTTGATCTTCAAGAAGAAAAATTACAGCTAGAAGATGAAGCCAATTCTCTGGAAGTCGAATTGGCAAAAAGGGTTGGCATAACCAACACTCTCAGAAAGCTGGTGAAGGCTAAAGATGAAACTGTTTCTCTTTGCAATGAAAGATATGAAGACACTGCTGAAGAATTGCAAAGAAGCCTTTCTGAGAAAGAATTATTTAAGACTGTGGTCAAAGATGTTTTCTATGCACTGGAAAAGAGGCATAAAGTATCAATGAATGCCAGAGATGCTCAACTCGAAGACAAAGTAAAAATGGTGAAGGAGCTTGACAATTCATTGCTAGAAATAAATAAGGTGCATGAAGACCAGATGAAGCAGCTGGAAGATAAAGGGGAAGGAAGGCTAAGAACTGTTGAGGATGAGAAGAACTCCCTTAACATGAAATGCCTAGAATTAGAGGTGATATTGAAAAATCAGCAATCACCCAAAGCCAAAGCCTCCCAGACAACTGGAAGAAGAAATGTTGCTACTCAAGTGTGCTTGGAGAAGGATGATTCTAAAAGAAAGACATCATCTAATGAAAGGGAAACAACTTCTAAAAAGAAGGTACCATCCATCCCATCTTGTACTCATGTTTCTAAATGTGTTTCCACAAAAAGTGCAGGATGGAAGAATAATTCCAAACAAGTTTGGATGAAGACAATGAAGAAAGAATGCTCTCCTGAAGCAGCACAACAATTCAAGACAAGTACCCTACAATCAGAAGGAATCAAAAGGTCGAGATTTGTGGGTCAATGTTGGTGTTGTAATAAGTATGGGCACTATGCAAAGGATTGTTGGTACAATCCACTAAATGTCAAAGCACAAAGGAAGCCCATGCCAAGGGGGGGCAAGCCATAAGAAAAGAAGCAGCATCCACAGGTCCAGAGACATCTGTTTACTGCATATAGATTTGGAATACTTGACAACATCTGGGATGATTGCAAAAGTGGTCAAAAAGATACATGTCAATCTCCAACTGTATTCAGAGCTCAAAAGAAGAAAAGATCACAGAACCTGTCTCAGAAAGAATCCTTGGGAAGCAAACAGAAGAAAAGTGACAATGCTCCAAAGAAGATGTTGAAAAAGGAAGAGAAGTCCTTTGAGTCTAAATCCAAGAAGGGTGATGCATCCAGAAGGACCACCAAGAAAACATGCTTCTACTGTGGAATGAAAGGACACATCATGGACCTTTGTAAAGAAGCCATGAAACTAAATAGAAGCAGACTGAACTCCAAAAGACAATCAATCCAGAAGAAGAAGGGATTGATTGAAAATAAGTTGCCTAAGAGAGGTAGCTTAGCAGCATTCAAAGAACCATGTGGAACTTCCAAAACTGAGGCCACTCTTCCAAATGATTCACTTGTCATATGGCCACATCAGTTGCAACTTTCCAGAGAACTACAAAGAGTTGAAGATGAAGCTCTGGAAATTGCTAAAGCAAAAGGGAAGAAGATGGTTTCACATGAAGATGTTTTGAGAACCACACCAGCACAATCATCAATGAAGATCAAATGTGCAAGTGTGAAGACTGGTGAAAATGGGACATCTCGGTTGAGAGAATCTTCTCAACCTTGTTGTTCACATTGATGAACCACGAAGGTTCCATCTTATTCCCTAATCACTTGTATTTACATGTGCTAACATTGCAGGGAATTGAAGATGATGATCCTTCTCAACTGGAGGATGGTTTGGAAAGAATGGAGTGCACCCCTTGAGGGGGAGCCAATCTGGAGAAGATGATGTTCTGAAATTAATATCATCTTGAGAAAGTAGATGAAAGGGGGAGCTTTATCTTTGCACTGAACTTTCTAATGAGTTTTGTGAAGTATGTGCAGGATTTAGCAATTCATTGAATATCTGAAAGATTTCAAACCCCCAAGCATGATCTAACATGTGTAGAGAATTGTGGACAGCATTGAAAAATCTTGGTTATATCACTCTTGTTTTCTACACCGGGATAGCCCAAGTAGACTTAGAGTTGATTTACTAAAGGTTCTTTGCTAAGAAGAACATGTGGCATCATCCCTCTTTTAGTAATTTTCAAGAAGATGCTATTTAAAGGGAGGAAGATATTTTTGAAAGTAAACCACACCACACCTTTGCATTTGATTGCCAATAAGGGGGAGAAAATATTGGCACACATATTGACCCATTCATATGTGCTGAAGGAGTGTATTGAAAACAAATACAAAAAGGGAGATTGAAGTGCAATGTGTTGCATTTGTTGTCAATAAGGAATGTTGATGTCTTAGAATGAATGGATGTCAAGAATTGTCAAGATGTGAATGCCAAAGGTTGTGATGGTGTTGGTGGTGAAGGAGAATGGCCATGGTACTAAGATGCATGTCACTTAGGAGATTCACTAAGTGGCATTGGATAATATGGTCGAAACATTCTCTATGAATATCTGACGATTGTTGAACTGGTCTTTAAGTTCAAAGAACTTGTATCCTGATGATACAATGTCACAAAAAAAGTTTGAAGACCTTGCATTGTATTGAAAATGCATGAGGAGAAGCAAGAGATCCATCCACAACTTCTAAGTGGATGAAGTGGATTTAAAGAAGACCATGCACTATAACTTAGTGCATGTTAATGTGAAAAAAGTTCCAATTAATCTATGATTGGATGAATGAAGCATATTGAAGAAATAATTGATCAAGTGATTCGGTTGATGAAGAACCTTCTACAAATGTCTCATAAGTCTAGAATACATGATTGAAAGGAGTTGAGGATGTTTGTGGAAGAAGGATGAAGAAGAAATGGAAAGAATGTCTTAGAAGAAGGAATGTCATTTGAACTTCGTTACTTTGTTTTTAACAAAGTACATGTTCTATTTACTTGCAAAAAATTAGCCATCTCAAGCCCGCCTTAAGGGTTCAACCCCCAAGGCACATGTGGGCCTAAGGCGCCACGCCCAAGGGGGGATCCCATGTGGCCAGCTCGAGCGGCAGGGGGCCGTGTATAATCCCCCGAGGGCACGCGGTGGTGAAACCCGCGCACCCAGAGGATGCATAGTGGGCGTAGGTGTGCGCCCGCAAGAAGGCATGAGTGGGCGCAGAGAGCGCCCGCCGGGAGAACACGGTGCGGGGCGGCACCGTGGAGGTTGGAAGTTCAATCGGGGGGTTGAGGCATCGCCTGGGTAATAAACCGCGCAAAAACCGCGAGAGGTTTCGATGTGGGACGCGGATTTTTCCCGCGGAAGAGATCCTGGCCGCTCATCCAATCGCGCGGCTGATCACAGCCGCTCATCGCATCCCGCGCGAGATCTCCTGATCGCGGCCGTCCGAGGATATTCAAACGCCTGATCCAACGGTCGTGGCTCGTCTTCCACCTCGAGCTCGAGCCGAGGACACCCCGAAGCCACCCGCGAGCCGCCGACGAACTAGAGGCCACCCGACGACCTATTTTGAGATCCCGACCACCATAAATCGAGCCGAAGTGTCCTTTGTGATCGTCTGAGCCTACTGATTACATTCATGCTTAAAAATATACATGCATGCAATGTATGGAAAATTTCGAAGAAGGCCGAAGAAAAACGAAGGTGCGAGGCCTTGTGTGGTTTATGGTTTGCATGGATTATCCTTAACCGAAGGCCGTGCATGCGTTCTAAGTCGCATGCACGTGGAGGAAAAATAAATAAGAAAAGGAAGCCCGCGTGAAACCGAGAATAAAAATCAAGATTTGAAAGATTTTTGAAGATCCGAAATCTTCGGTGATTCAAGATTCAACACACGGATGGACAGAGGCGTTTCTATGCCTATATAAAGAGAGCCTGAGGCCTTAGAGTGCTTGCTGATCCTTTGTTGAAGATCCGGAGAACCGTGAGTTCACCTCTGCCTCGTGAAGACGAAGCCCCGCGCACACTTGCGCGGTGAGATCCCTTGCGCGCACCCTGCGCGACTGAAGTCCTCGGTGCCATCCTTGGCCCGAAGAAGTCCCTTGCGCGCTACCTTTTTGCGCGACAAGAAGAGGACCCCCTGCCCGCCACTACTTGCGCGACAGGGAAGGTTAGGCAGCACCCTTGCGCACCGCTTTGTGCCTTGTGCACTTGCGCGCCTTGTGGATTGCGCGACCCACGGCCAGTGGCAATAGCTCGGCTGTGAAGAGAAGGAGGGGCCGCACCCCTTGCGCGCCTCACTTGAGTAGGAGTTCGGGTTGAACACACCTTGTCCGAGACATACACTTTGTGTGTGCATAAAGAAGAAGGCCCTACGGGCAGTAGGTGTGCAAATAAAGGAGAACCCAAGTGTGTGCACAAGTGCCAAGTAAAGAACCTACGGCTAAGTGTGTGCCAAGTGGAGAAGAAGAACCCGAGGTCATGTGTGTGCACAAAGAACAACACCAAGTGGTGTGTGCAAAGTGAAGTGGAAGACCACACTTTGTGTGTGTGTAAGAATTGAATAATCCATAGTCTTGGTTGTGCATTTGAACAAAGAAGAACACACTTTAAGTGTGTGCATTTGAAGAGGCCGAGGGTTGTGACCTTGTGTGTGCACACTTCGAAGAACAAATTAAAAGAACACTAAAGTGAGTGTGTGCAACAAGAAGAGGAGAATAGGCCAAGTTTCAAGTGTGTGCAAAATGAAACAAGTGTGTGTAAGGAGACAAGTTGGTCGAACCTAAGTGTGTGTACTAAGAAGTGTGTATACACTTAGAAGAAATAAGGATAGCCACACAAAGAAGAACACACATTTATGTGTGTAGATAAATTGCATAAAGTGTGTGAAGTTTGAGAAGTAGGTGTGTGCTGAAAAGAATTACACCCTCTGAGGGTTTACTGCACCAAGAAGAGAAGAAGGGGAGTGCATGCATGCTTGCATGCACGTGCACACGTGAACAAAGCTAAATCAGGCTGTGTGCATTTGAGTTGTCCAAGACCAGGAGGTTCCTGAAGTATTGAGAAGGCCATGCTACCAGTGCATGAGGAGGAAGAGCTGCCATGCACTCAGTGCATGAAGTTGTAGTGAACTGAGACTGGACCAGACTGAAGTTAAATACATCATTTGTCTGAGTATTCAGTAGTTGGAGAGAAGCCAGGTCATCCTTAGAAGAAGGTGATAAAGCCTGAGCAAGACGAGAAGACTTGATCATCACAAGTGATCAGAGGTACAGAGCAAGGCCAGCAGCCTTTATCCCAGGCTGCTGAAGTTACTTGAAGAAGCTTAAAGTGAAGAAGAGCTACTCGTGTGACTCGAGGAGCCAGGAGAAGACCCTGTGGGACTCAGGGAGAAGAAGTCTTCAGTGGGATTCTAGAGCAGGCCAGTGGGACTCTGGTAACAATGTGTGAAGCAGTATAAAGACCCTCCTGTGGGACTCAGGAGAGATACAGTGGGACTCTTTATCGACCATTGTAATACTAACCGATTATAATGGGAGAATCCATGCTGGGAGAGCATGGCAAGGATGTAGGCCTTTGGTGCCGAACCTTGTAAATCCTTGTGTCTTGTGCCTTTTCATTACTGCATTATCCGGGAAATGTTGAGAGATACAAGAAGAGTGGATCGAGGCTTTAACCAGCCATAGAGGTTTAATTGATAAGGAATCAATTAGTAAAAAGTTTTAAGGGATCACTGATTCACCCCCTCCCCCTCTCAGTGATTCACACTGATCTGGGCACAACAATCTTCATTGTATGACCCTTATTTCATAGGTTTACGTTTTAAATGTTATCCAAATCCATAAGGTCACATTTCACCCTCCTCATTCTAAAATACTTCTTTTGTTATGTATTTTAATTTACATTTTATTATGTTGGGATATGTTATTCTATATCCTTATGGATGTAAACTTTATGTCCAAGTGATGAGATACCATTTTCTCTCCCATATACTCATTTTGCGAATTTTAATGTGACACTGTTAGGCTATAGAATTATTGCAAGGGATCTTCTTAACTCCATTTTAATACTTTGGGATAAAATTTTAATCCTTGAATATGTCATTATATGAATATGTGTTAATGAATTTGATTGTTTTACACTTAATATCAACTTATATTGGGTGTATTTATATTTGTCACACATAAATTATGTAATTTATTTATCCTTAATTTAAGGATACTGTGTTTGGATGGGACATCATCTCAATATCCTTTCATTGAGGCATATTTTTTTTATACACAAACTTATTTTATACGGTGTATAAACCCCTTTGACTTTTAAATTTACTGAAAATGAATATTTTTTATATGAAGCATTTTAATAAATGTCAAATGGGAATGTTTTGTCATACATATGCAGTGACAACGACTTCTCCACCACCGTGACCATTATTTGAGTTTCGGCTTCCTCTACAAGCCATAACATTTTTTAATTTAAAAATATATACTATGTTTTAATTTTATTTTATTTTGGTATTAAAAATGGTTTTGATAATCTTTTGATTATTTTAATTTGTTTTTGATATCTTGTGATTGAAATGTGGAAATGTTATGCATCCTTTATGCATGTTTTATGTGATACAATTATGTTATGGTTCTTGGGAATTGTTTATGAAGAGGGGTGGTTCTGTGATAAACTAACAGTGGGTGATATATGATAGCTCTGCAATGCATTGGGTAACACAGAGGAGTTAAATGCTAGTGTTTCTATGAAGATATTTAATGATTATACTGTGATGGGTATTCCAAACGTAACTATGAGGGTTACTCCCTATGTAACAGTGTTATGAATTCCTCAAGTTACCTTTACGTCTTATGATTTCTATGAGTTGTTCATAAATGTTATGATTTAATGAGCTATTTTAAAGTTCTTATGTTTTATGAGTAAAGTTTGATTTCATTGATTCTTATGTATACATGGACTAGTGTTTTATTTACGTATTTTTATAACTGTTACTGAGCTTTTTATGCTCATGCCAAGATTTTGAAATGATTTTCACATGACATAATGAGGATTAGGATCAATGTTGAGATTAATGAAATGTCATGCTGTCTAAAACATGGAACTAGTCATGACCCTTTTTGCAGGAGTTTATATTTTGTGAAAAAAATAAAAACTGAGTAGGAGTGTCTACTTTGTATTCTTTTGAGATGTAATAGTTATGTCCTAATTCTCTAAAACTCCAAACCTGAAAGATCCTCAATTTGAATTATTCATTTAATTCATTATTATGTAATGTTTGAAGGTCGGGTCCTTATAGTTGGTATCAGTTGTCGGTTTAGACATCTTTAGGGATTATGAGTTTTTGTTAAACAGATGACCAGTCCCTATGATTATTATTTTAGATAAATCCTTATTCTATGACTTTTTCAGATCAAGGAAATGGAAGGGGGAGGATCTCACACGACATTATTATCTCTTTTTAATGACTTGCTTGCAATAATTTTTGAAAATTCATGTTTGGATGATTGTGAAACTTTTTCTAGCATACAACTCACTTGCAAGCAGCTGTTTGAGATATCAAACACCTCCACTATACCTCGTTATTATCGTGGATCATGGATTTTATTTAGACAAATATTATTTTCACAATATTCTAATATTTCCGCTAAAGGTAAATATTATCAAGGAATTTTCAAATATTTTACCTTATCACAAGATTTTGAAGCTTATTATGATTTTAAAGAAGGTTCTTAAAAAGGAGACCATTGTGCAACCTATTTATATTTAATTTTAAAATATAGTCTCTCACCAAATACCTATGGTATTTTAAAAGGACCATTAATTGAATGTTTCAACTCAAATTCGGTTAGACTATTTTATAGAAATCATGTATTATCAGATGTTTTGAAATTATATGTTATACATGATTATTTTCCAAAATTGTTTTCCTGTGAACACCGATATGACCCATTTTGTACAAAGTGTATTTAGATGGATGAAGAAAATGATTTTTAAGGATCTATAAGTCATTGTTGTGATGCATGGACCTTCTACCTACGTGAACAAGATGATGATGAAACCAAATTGACACCATGATCAAGGTATGCTGTTTTTTATTTTGGGGATCGTTTTATTTTATATTATGATGGTTAAATAAGACTTCAATATTTAAGATGTTTACATCATATTAAATTTGGATGAAAATGAGAGGTATAAGAAACCATTGAGGTGAAAACATTTTAGGGTTATTTTTGATATTTATAAAAAAGACAACATGTAATATGGGTGACAACTTGTCACATCCGGCAAGGCCTCATGAATCGAACCCACAACTGATGGGCGATAAGGGCGCATAGCCTACCACTATCTTATGTGATGTCCCTGGTTAGTATGAATTATTAATTTTAGTTAAACTATTTTATGGATCAAGAATAAGTTGATTTTGGGAGATTATGTTTTATTAAATGGATATCCTTAGAGTAGGAAAATGATTTGGTTATTTTGGAAGATGTTCTCTCTTTCGTGGACGCAAAATATGCCTATAGAAAATTGAATATTTTGGGATTTCAATGGAGGAGAAATGGTGGAGTTTTATTTTGGAAGAATCTATGTTTTTATTGTGGACATATGACAATTCGGTTTATTTATTAAAATGATTAACCTATCATGGAGAATATGGGATTAGGTTAATTACTTTTCAATATGAGACATTATGAGAAACTGATGTTATTTGGAGATAAATTCTAAGATTTATCTAGGAAGATTATGTGATCGAATCCTTTAGATATTTGGGTTTCAATATTAGTTTTCATTACTTTTAGGAATTTTATGGATATATATTTATTGAATGGTCATTGAAGAACTTTAGGTTTTGCTTAACAAATTTTGGAGATTAAGAGTAGTTTTTATTTTTATATTGGATTATCCTTTTTGGGTATTATATAATCTTGTACAAACAATTTTTGGTTTTTGTAAATGTTTAATGACATGGAAAATATACTGTTCCTCTTTTCAGGGTTAGGTGATTCTCTAGAAGTTGATTAAAGCGCTATTAATATGAATATGTCATCCTAAAATACACATCGTTTGGAGACATTATGAGTTTTTTTTAGAAATTTATTAAAAGTTTGAAGTTTACATGACAATTATGTATGTTTCCTTGTTTTTTAGTTAATATCAAAAATAAATTCCTCAATTAAAAGTAACAAAAAAAATGTTGTCTGTTAAATTTTCCTACTATGGAATCAAATATCGTTTAACCCATCACAAGGTTGTGATTTTCTGGAAGTTAACTATCTCTTAAACATGTTTTCTATCACTCTCCATCAGAACATGACCCTTTGTTTTTTTCTTCCATATCAATTTGTTAATGGAAACATAGTTTGGGTTAACTCGTGTGACAATTGTACTTCTCTTTATTTATTTTAATGTGATAGTTTTACCGACCCTTATTCCGATGTGGGAATTTCAATGAATTTTCTGAGCCCAATTTTAAAATTGTGAGGATGCAATTACCAAAAGGGGGATGGATGTAACACCCTAGGTAAATAAAGAATATGACATTTTCATTTTTATCCACATTTGTGAATAAAATGTTCATATAAATTTAACTGTAACGCTATGCTCGATGGCGTACCCAATATGAAACAACGAGTTTCTTGGAAATCTTATGTTGCACTCTAATAATAAAATAATATTATTTTAAATGGTAGTTTACGCCTAGCCATTGTAATAGCCGGAATGAACAGAACAAACTAAAAAATGATTATATATGTTTATCAAATATTTTTACTTTTATCCAATAAATTTTAGAGCCTTAAAATGCGAATGAGTCCAATTTTAAGCGTAAATATTCTAATATTTTTAAGATGTCGATTAACCACATTTTGATGGCGAACCCTTTTTAAATCCACATTTTGACAATTTTATATGTTATAATAGACCAAATAAAATCGTTCTCTAGAATCGGTACATCAAAATTTACTTTGTGTATGTTTTTGTTATTTTTTCGATAAAGTTCATTTTTAATGAATAAGTGAAAAATGTTGTATTTTAATTCCAAACGTTTTTTAATCTACTTTATTTATATGATTTGATCATCTTTTAAATTGTTTTTAAAGTGAAATTAGAATAATTGTTTACCATTTAATCTAATGGTTGTCATTGGAATTAATTTCACTTCGAAATTGGACTTAAACTAGTGTTAATTTTTTAATAGATATTGTTTCTTAAAAACATGCTATTTGTTTTGACAGTTAGAATTGATTATTTAATTAATTAATGCAACTTATATTTTATGAAATTTATAAAATATACATCATTTGTTAATTCAAAATATCAAATATAGCTTAGGGTGATTTTTTGGTATTTTTCTGAGAAACTTCAATTTTTGATGAATAGTGAAACCACTAAGTGGTATTTAAAAAAATGATTTTTCGTTTAAATGAAATGTTACAACTTCTATGATTTGAATATCAAAAATCCGACGAACATGGTTTTCATTACGATGCAAAATGTGGTTCAATGGGATTAAAATATTTTTTTGGTGAATAGTACCTTTTATGTTTTAGTAATCACGATTAAAGGTAATTAGTGTAATTAAAGGTAAATATGATGATATAATAATATGAAGTTACCTTTAAAATTGTCCTAAACTTATTAGATATGTAATGGATGACCACGAAAATCTATGGGTCAACGTGGGGACCCCATGGAGCCAGTTGGGTAAGAAAATAAAATTAATAACTTTTTATATAAAGTAAAAATAAAAGTGTATCAAACACATATTATTTTACAAAATCAATTATTACATGAAGTTATAAAAGTCATATTTTTTAATATAAATATTAATTGGAAATATAAATATATTTCCTACATCATGATATTTATTTTAAAATTTTTAGACACTAAATAAATAAATTTATTTACGACACCATGATGATGCAGTGATAACCTCATTAGTGAACGATTTAAATAAAATGAGAGGATAAGGTAAAATCTAACAAATAAACATGTCAAAAACCTATTGGATGGGTGTATTTCTAACCCTTACCACCTTATCCTCGAAATATATAAATTTCGGACCTGTAATATCCGAAAATCATTTTATAATAACTTAACATTTCAAGCCATTCCCAGAGTGCCCCTCCTCCCTCTTATAAACGTCCCCCACCTCTACCCCCTTACCCAAAACTCTCAAGCCTTTGGCACGCCCAAAATCTCATAATTTTATCTCTACACATCCCTATATTCTTCCTAGATGCCTTACCTTAGGCAGAAAGATCTTCAACAAACCCTTTTGGTTCAAACCAAAAGGAGTTACCCGATTTAAAGGTAATGTCATCTCTTATATTATTTTGTATTATTTTTCTTCTCCAACCCCCTAATATCATTTTATTACATTCTTTTGTAACAAAACCAGTATCTTCAATATAATAGGACTTTGTTATGAGAATTATTCAAGCTACACTTACACACGCCTCCATCTAATGGTTAAAGAGAATACAGTTTCTGTGGATGTCGAATTACTGTCTCACGAAACGATGATTGTTCTATCTTCTCCTACCCCTATCAGGGTGGCCATTATGATGGAACTATATTTATTTATGATATATATTATATTTATTTCCTCTCTAGGCTTCTTTATTCTACATTTATAACATACTTTTATTCTTTGCATGTTGTGAAAATGCGATAATGTCATTTGAGGAAGTGTGGACTACCGCCCCCTAACGTGACGTGACTCGTTCATGAAATACATGGAATGTATAAAGAATACAATTAATGAACTTATGTGACCTATATAACATATATATTATAATGGAATTATAATATATATCTCATTTAGTTATAATTCCATTAAATAAGAAATAGAAATTAATGTAGCGTTCATGTGTATGTACGGCTTACCGTCTCCATGAACGGTGCATTTCATTTTTTACCACTAAATGTTATGTACTATTATAAATGAAATTATTTACTGGATATATATGATATATATGATATCTACATCATGAATATAATTTTTTATATAATAGATATTTTACCACATGAACAACTTGTAATTATATGAAGTTTATTTTTGACTCATGTACCAATGATCGACAAAACGACCGTTATTAACATAAATAATTACATAATGTTAATAACATGGTAATAAGTGATATAAAAGTAAAAATTTAATTTAAAATTGTTTTTAAGACAGTATAGATTAACTCTAGTTTATTATTCAGGAATATAATGGAACTAACAACACAAGTCGAACTTGAGGTAAGGGATCCTACCTCTCTCTTTCTTTTTAAGTACTATCTTTTATGTCATTTCCTTTAAGCTCATATTTCTTATGTTGGGTGATATTATTTTATATTCCTCTTATAATTCATTTTATTTTAACATTATGGGAGACCCTATTTCATTTCATCAATCCATTTTTTGGATGTTTTAAGTGGCGCCGTTAGGCATCCGATTTTTCGTAAAGGATTTTTTATCTCACTTTTTGTTCTCATAAGATTCATGATACATTTGCCAGTATTTAATTTTGTGTGGTGTTTGTACTGCCATTTATTGTATTCTTTTTTGTAAAATAATTTAATTTAGGGGTTATTACATCTTCATTGTATGACCCTTCTTTGATGTGGTGTACGTTTTGAATGATTCCCAAATCGGTAAGGGAACCTATCACCCTTCTCTTTTAAAATGACTTATTTTGTTATGTATTTTAATTTACATAATATTATGATGGGATTTGTTCACTTATATCCTTATTGATTTAAATTTTATGTCCATGCTATGAGATATAATTTTCTTTCACATTAACTCATTTTGTGAATTTAAAAGTGAATTCGTTAGGCTGTCGAATTCTTGGAAGGGAACTTCTTAACTCAATTTCAATCCTTTGGGTCAAACATGTACTCCATGAATATGTCATTATTTGAATATGTGTGAATGAATATTATTTTTTACAGGTAATATCCGCTTATATATTGTGTATATATATTTTTCACAAATATATTATGTATTTGATTTATCCTTAATCTAAGGATACCGTATTTATATGGGACTTCTTCTCAATATCCTTTCATTGTGGCATATTTTGTTTTATACACATCATTACCTTATGCGGTGTATAAACCCCTTTGATTTATACGTTTATTCAAAATGAATCTTTTTTATACAAAGCGTTTTACTAAATGGAAAAAGTGAATGTTTTGTCGTACATATGCGGCGACAACGACTTTTCCGCCGTAGTGACCATTATTTGAGTTTCGGCTTCCTCTACAAACCATAATTTTGTTTCAAATAAAAATATATACCATGTTTCAATTTTATTTTATTTTGGTATTTAAAATGGCTTTGATAATATTTTGATTATATCAATGTGTTTTTGATATCTTATGATTGAAATGTGGAAATGTTATTTTTCCTTTATGCATGTTTTATGTGATACGATTATGTTATGGTTATTTGAAATTGTTTATGAAGACGGGTGATTCCATGAAAAAATAAGGGTGGGTGAGCCTGTGATAGCTCTCCAATGCTTTGGGTAACACAAATGAGTTAAACGCTAATGTTTCTCTGATGAGATTAATGGAATATACTATGATGGATATTCCATACGTAACCATGAGGGTTACTACTTACGTAAGAATGTTATGAATGCCTCAAGATACCTTTACCTCTTATGATTTCTATGAGTTGTTAACAAATCATATGATTTAATGAGGTATGTTAAAGTGCTTATGTTTTATGATTAAAGTATTAATTCATTGATTCTTATGTATATATGGACTAGTGTTTTCTTTCCATATTGTTATAACCCTTACTGAGATTTTTATGCTCATCCCAAGTTTTTGAAATGTTTTTCACAGGACATAAAGTGGATTAGGGTCAAGGATGCGATCAAGGAAATGTCATTCTATCTAAATCAAGGAACTAGAAATGACTCTTTAGTTCATGATTTTTTATTTTGTGAAAAAATGGAAACTGAGTAGGAGTGTCTACTTTTTAATCTTTTGAGATGTAATAGTTATATCATAATTCTCTAAAACTCTAAACCTGAAAAGATCTTCAATGTGAATTATACATTTAATACATTATTATGTAATGTTTTAAGGACAGTTCCTTATAAAAATAACTCAATTGGTGCTAAAAATTCATATTATAAATTACCCCGGAAAAATAAATAATTTAACACAGACTACGATGCACCCACAAATACATGAGGAATGCCAAACCTATTTAACTAGAGCAGTACATAGTGTTTTTGCCTTTAAAAAAGATTAATATCCCTATTAAATACACATTTACCTGGGGGTGTCATATAATTTCTATAATCCTTAGGAATAAATGACATCTAACCAAAACATCTCATCAGAATACTAAAAGGAATGAATTCATCAATGCATTAGGTCTGAATACTAATCAATTATAGGGATAACTTCTTAAATAATCATTGAATATATCATAAATGATGTCACTATTGAATAGATTATTAGAATTTTTATCATATTTTATAGGTCCATTTCACCCTAGAAATATGTAAACTCTGGACTATAACCATCATCTACATCACTGATCCAGGGAAACAAAACTTTTTTACCATTACATATGGATTCAGGAAAATTAAAAATATACAAAGATTTACATTAAGGAATTTAAAAATAATTTATTACATAATTAATTTGAATCAAAAGTTTTCACCAATGTATTACTTAAATAAAATGATAATTTTTAATATAGTGAGGAAATCACAATTTAATTTGTATTTTTAATTTTGATTAACTAATTCCCAATAATAATAAGACTGAAAATAAAATAACATGTACATAATTAGTAAATTTAATTGTTCATTTTCAAGAAAAACAAAATTTTTTATATATATATATATAAACATATAAGTGGTTATTTGAAAATTAAATAAAAATTCCATTAATATAAGAATACCCTGAGGGGGTTGGGTATCATTGCATATAAAAAGATAAATGTGACCAACCATGGTAACTTTATTTAATTTAAGAAATTATGAACAATCTTAATTGGTTTCTAACATAATCACATCCTATCAAATATGAAATTCATGGCCAAATTTTAGTTATATCATAGGTAGTAATCCCAAAATGGCATACTTTGGTTGAGATTTTCATTTCAATAATTTAATAATATTGTTTATCACGCCCGATTAATATAGATAAAATTTTTTAATTACACATCAAATGTTTATATTGAAGTTTCAAGTTCATTTATGCATGAAAAATAAATATTTATCATTCCAAATAATGGTATATTAATATTAACACACATTTTTATTTTATAGAGGTACATTCCATTATAATTTTCAACTAGAACTCATGTAAATAGAAACCAACTTTTCTCTTTTCACTAAAAATATAATCACCCATATACGATGGTTCAATCATATTGGTCCCAAATGACAATTTAAAAAGGCTCGTACTCCTTATAAATTGGAAATTTTTTATCCATTTAATCATAAACATCAATGTTTCATCTAATATAACCAGTTTTTAATGGCTAAAATAAAAATATTTAGTTTATCAAATATAATTTATCAACAAGATATGATGGAAAACACTATTTAAGTTGATGATGACATATTATAAAATCATCCTAATATTACCAATATCAGTTGGAATTCTATAAAAATCAAGAAATATTGGAAATCATGACATGGATCACTCAAATATTGTGTATTGATAAAAGAGTCACATAATGACCCAAGCGTGACATACACATAGGAATATTTTATTATATTGAATAATAAATATAAAATTCATCCTACATGGAATTTAATATGCATGGAGTTTTAATATCTAAGTTCCAAGAATGATTCAAGTATGAATAACCACTCCATACTATTAAAATGGTAAAATCCATCAAATCAATGAATAAATAACTTGAGGAAGTAAAAAAGTCAGAAAAGGAGAAATAATAATTAAATGTTGTTTCTATCAATGGAATCAAAAATCAATTCCCTATAATTTTTACCATCATTCATATGTTGTACATACCCATAAGAAAGTTATATATAAATTTCCTATATGATCCTATTATTCTATCGTATATACTCAAATATTATGACTAAACCAAAAGAAACATTTTCGATAAAATTCATAACTTCCAGACAAGGATTCAACTTAATATAGAGCCCCAATCTGGTGTTCCACTGGTCCTAAAGAATGCATCCATGTACACAAGAGGCTACTGACTATGATTATGGGTGTAAAATAGGTACATGGGATACCATACACTCATGATCAGTATGTAATATATAGGAATAAATAATAAATAAATGAATCTAAATTATATGAAAATAGAAAATTAATAAAAAAAAATATCATACATTATTTTTCTATGACTTAATATAAAGGATGGTATTCATAGTGTATAGATATACTAACAGGGGAAAAAATAAATAAATGGAAGTAGAGAAATAAACTAATATAATAAATAACACCCTCTCAATCCACTTCTTATGTACTCCATCCTAGAACAAAATAATAATAAAAAGAACTCATAATCAATAAACAAGATTCTGTAATATTGAGGTCTGTTTAGGTACCTCAGTGAAATGAAGACACATATAAGGTGTAAGATAGAATCAGTAGGCCACAACCAAAATTTTATAATTTTTAATCTAATAAATGAATATATAACAAATAAGTGTGTAATTATTTCAAATTTAATGTAGTTATATAAAAATGAATTTTAAATATTCATCCTGTGGATCCTTAAAGACACGTGGTTGACTATACATACTTCGGACTACGACAAGATATCTTTGAACATGTAACTATGTTTATAATATATATATATATATACCCCATATTCGCATGACTATATAGACATTTATTCAATAATTTTAGTCTATTAAGGACCCAATGTTTCACTCAGACATCCTTAAATATTCATAAGAGTGTCATACTCTTTAAATGTTGTCATGCCCATAATCGCTCAATGAATGAATAAGGAAAAATTATCAAATATTCTATGATAAAAAATAATAATAAATATAGTAATGAAATAATAATTATGGTTTTTATAATACGTGATTCATAATCCCAAACATCTGAAATAAAATATAGAGGTCATGTCTATCATTATACTTAAATATGTAACAATTATGCTATTATTCCTATTCAAGAGAGTGTGAGAAACCATGCACAGCATCCCAATAGATGTGAGACACCATGAACATCACCATATAATAAGGGGTATGAGACAATATACACAACAACCTGGAACAATGTCCCTATAGGTATTATAAAAATTCAAGGTAATCCCAATTACACAATGAGATCATCGATAATGTTCCATAAAGAGGAAACTGACATCCCCCATGTGTGGTTGGTCATTTTTATTATAATCCACACAAACTATTTAAATAATACACATAAGACCATACATTACATATTCAATTTAATTTACATTTTAATTCCAATTCATTCATAAGTCATAAGAGGGACAATAAATTTAACAATAAAAACAATTTAATAGGAAGCATCATTGCAAATGACAAAAATAAAAATGAAAATCATCAACTAGTTCACTTATGGATTCATAAGAAAACACACCTCAAAATATCACCTTATAAGAAAACATGAAATTTTCACTATAATGTTTTATTAATTGAATTTAAGAATATAATTGAATTAAAATAATTTAATACACACAACCGGGGGATGATAAACTAAAGACCAATATGGAATGTTACTGTAAGTACAATAATTTTTATTAACACAACCTAGTTGTGGTTGTGTCATTGAGACAAAATAGGTTTTAATGTAATTTAATGAACCTACCTTAAAGTTGTAGTTATGGTTTATTTCATAACCTCTAACAATATTGGGGGTGTCTAAAAGAATATACAAGACGTTTATGGAAAATAATTTTGGAAATTTCATTTTCTAGAAGAGTGACCTAAAATATTTATCACCTGGAACAATGTCATATCATATAAATGGTGTGATATTAAGAGAAAACATACCTGTCACCTACATCATTTTAATATAATCCAATCATCCAATATCAATTCATGATTCATGAATTTTATAGATAAATCAAAGGAATGGTGAAATATCATAAAAATAGGGAATTATATCTTAAATGAATTTTTCATACTATATGGTTAGGTAAAAGATATAAATAAACTTGAGTGAAGAGAATACATATACATTGTAAACACACCTGGTGATGGATGAGTCAAAGGTTCTGTTTGGATTATCTCCCTAATTCTCAGAGATGGGGAAGCGACCTTGGTTGGCCTCCCAAATTATTGTGAATGAGGATGAAATGACATAGTGAAAATGATATAATTTACCATTCAAAAGGGTATTTCAATCGTATTAAAGAGTTGTACTATTTGGACACATGGTTTGAAAAAATATATGCCCAAGTGTGTTGCCTCTATTTACTAGATGGCTAACCCCACATGGTTATACAAAATGGTTTTTAAAACTATGAACATAAATTGTGTGTAGCTATTCATTATGTGGAACTAACTCTATGAGTTTGGCACATAGTTTGGGAAAATGGTGCATGATTTGTGCCATATCAATAATAAAATGAAGTCTAAATGAACGGCCATTCCCCTCCTATTTCATGGTTAAACTAAACCATGTGACACCTCATACTATACTAGACCCTACCACACGGTTTTTATTATGATATTTAATGGTTCAGACAACTAGTTCTCTATAATAAAATGGGCTATGTGGTCAGTCAGTATGGTTAAATTTATCATGAACCAACCATATCTCTACTTATTGTTTATCCAAAAATAGAGTTTTCAGACCTCGATGCATATGAACTACATTATAAAAAATGAAAATTAATCTAAGAAATCAACCTCCTATAAACATTGACATTCATGTTATCAAATTCTTGTAAATTTTTCCCAATGTAGGCATTATGGTTTGACTCACCTAATATAACAAACCTTTTATTTTTTTCTTAATAATACATGATTTATAACATAATATTACACTTCACAAAACCTAGAATCTCGATTAATCAACAACATTTTGGAATTAAGTACACTGAATAACAACCCAAAATTGGAAATATATTATCCTTATAGAAAACATCCTATAAATTATTGAACATAAAACATTAAGGAATAACCCAGGGACATTCATAAGAAAGGGGTTTGAAATAAATCCCCTTAATAGTATAAAATGGTATAAAATGAAGAATAATGTATATTTTAGACTATACAAATATCAAAAAGGAGTAATAGTTAGAAAAATAGTCGATTCTAAATGATATTTTATGATATTCATAATGGAAACATGGGAAATGTGGAAACAACTTAAAATACTATATCATAATCTAAGGTGAATGCTAACTACCAGGAAATCAAGATGGGGAAGGACCCATAAAGGAGTCAGGCTCACTCCCCATCCCAATATGACATATTAGAAGACTAAAAATTACCAAATTCATTGGATCACTTTATAATTTCTATCATACATCTCAAATTCAATTCATTCTCACAATTATGTGTGATACCTTGAATAGAAAATATGTAATCATTTAAAATAGTATTTTATTACGTGATCATAGGTTTTATAATAATAATATTTATGTCCCATCTAAAAGAATTAAAAGATTATAAATGTGGAAAACAATGATAAGAAATTGGTATTGTATTCAGTACACACTTTATATGGAATAGAAAATCACGGTGAAATTTATGTAGTTTAACGGGGGAATATAAATGTCTATGGGTGATATTGATTAGATATAAGGGGTTATATAATCTATTATAAATAAATTATAATGTTAGAGGGATATGTAATAACATATACCATCATATGTAAAGGAATATTTGTAACATAAGATAAATAAGACAATCTAAATGTGAGGAGAAAGGGAGGATCACTTACAAAATTTTGGCATTGCGACCGGTGTACATAAAGGTTCATGAGAGAGATTGTTGTCTATGAGAGGGATATTTCAACACATGAAAATGTGTAATAAAGTATATGGTAGGTAAAAAATACCCCATACAAAAATAAATATAATTAAGATTTATTACATAAAGTGGTTCTTGATTAAAAATGATAATGCAAGATCTCTAACATAGAGAGTGTGATAAAAAAATGCTTTGGAGGATCCCTTAGAGAGATTGGTTTCTCTTTTGGTGGACTCTATAGAGGGTATATACATTTAATAAAATTTTAAATGAATACTTATTGATGATAAATGGTATATTCTATGGTATTATATTGAAAATAAATGCTAATTGCTTTATTATTTATCGAACATAGGTTTTGGACTCAATATAATAAAACAACTAAAACCACATACCTAATAATGTGTTTTTTCTAATGTTTTTTTTCAAATGGGAGTGTAAATAATTATTTTATAATGAAAATAGTTTTCATTAATAATATAATACCATTTTTACTATTGAGGTGCGTCATACACTTAAATAAATGATTTTAAAACCTTAAAATATATTACTTGTTTTGGGGGATTAATAATAGATTTTTAAAATTAATAAAATACACCTAAAATACCATTATTTTAATGGGAATATAGATATTTTTTTATGGAATCAATGTATCCAATTTATTCCATAATTGTTTCATCCATAATGATGTCATAATAAACACATTATATTTATGTGGTATTTGATTTTTACAAGACAATTCGACTTTCTCAGAAAATAAGGAAAAATTCACTATTACATACTTTTGACAATATAATTACAAAAATAATATTCATATTATATAATTTTGATTCAAAATAATTTAATTTTTACTTCTAAAATAACAGATGATATTTATTGTGAAATGCTAGGTTTTTTGAAAACAACATTTTCTGAACCCTTATAAAAAAAATTAGAAATAATAAACATTATATGATCATTTTTGTTTTATAAACATTGTTTTATAATAATATCTTATTAAAAAAATTATTTTCAAAATACATTAATGCAGGAAAATAAATGTCTTCATTGACATTCAATGATAATTAATAATAAAATATGTGTTTTTATCATATCAAAATTTAATTTTCACCAAACTGATTAATTAGTCATTTATAAACTAAAATTAATAAGGTTTAACTATTAGTATAATTATAATTAAAATAAAATTTAAATATTTATATATTTAGGGTAACATTGTTTCTAGTCTTTGATTAAATATTTTCCCCTTAATTAAAATATTTTCTTTTTACGGTTTTAATAAATATTTATTATGGTTTCTATTTATGTTGTTATAAAGTTTAGTTAATTTTTTTATAAAATATAAATTATGATGATAAAAAATATAAAAACTATTTTATTAAAATAAATTAACATTGGCTGAAGAATTTATTTTAATATAAAACACGTTTGTTTGATAGAGTGTAGTTTAATGAGATACGCATTTTTAATGGAAAAGTTGATTTTACATTAAATTTATAAATAATAATCCTCATTAAATGAATATCAATTCACAAATATAGACATATAATAAAAAAATTTAATTTTAATAATTTCAATTTATTTTTTATTTTAATTAATTTTAATTGATAAACAATATGCATTTTAAATGAGTATTAATAAGTAAAAATTGTGTGTTTATGTCTAATAATAAACATATATATAAAATAATGGTAAAGACAATTTAAATGTAATTAATTTAATAAAAATAACTATAACATATTCATCCTACCTTGAAATCCAATTAAAAGAATAATTTTTCCTTTAATATAAATTATATATCAATAGAATGACAATTTAAAAAAAACCCCAAATTTTCCCAATTCACTAAAATATATATATTTTTGGAAACATAAAAAATTTTCAACCAATTATAATATTGATATGATGATATAAAAATAGACCGTATTAATCAAAATAATTATATATTTATTATATAAAATAATTAAAAAATTATTTTTGAAGAAAACAAATTTTGAGGAAGAAAAATATATTTCCAAACATTGATTGACTATTTAATAGGATTTTTTAATATATTTAAATATTATATATATATATATCATAAAGTTGTTAATAAAAATTAAATATGAAAATTTTATTTAAGGGTTATGAAAATAATATTTATAGACTTGTTGTTAGTTTTGTTTCGTTGTAACATATCACATATTCTATCAATCATAGTCTCCTGCTTAAAAAAAATTGGCACTACATTTTCCCTACATTAATAAACTACATCATCACAAATTAATCTTTTACATGGTTAGAAATTTTTTAAACCCTAAAAAATATTTTTATTGAAGACTCACATCCTAAAATGTGTTATTAGAAATGGGATAAAGGGAATAATGTAGGTCATTAAATAACTAGGATTATGGTACATGAACATCTTAGGGAAGTTAAAAAATGGAAATAAAATAGAAAACTAACACCAAATAATTAATTGATTTTGATAGATAAAATTGTCAGGATATATTTAGTGACCATAAATTTATAAATCTGTTATGGAAAAAATGGAAATCAATTATTCATAAATGATCATAACAAGATAACTTATAAATGATATTTATTATTTAACATAGAAATTTCTAAGATTCAATATCTGTTATCATTTATTTACATCTAAAAATACATTATTTTTTATTTGATGTTTCTATAATAATGGTTCATAAGGATCTTATGAATTTACCAGACCATACACTCTGGTAGTGTCAAAAAAGTTTTGCATCAAGGCCCATTTCCATGAATCCGTTAACGATCGAGTCGAGATCAACCCATAATTTTCAGGTATTACCACTATATACATATATACGTGAGTAAAATCCACTTATAGAATCTTTACATTGATGAATTTTCTTGAAAAAGAATTTATAATAAAGTTATCAAAATTTAATGATGTTTTCTTATACTAATTAAAATCCATAAAGAATTTTTGTAGAGTCTTCTAATCCTAATCCCAAATGTAAGTACACTTTTCCATTGAAACTAACTATAATAACCCTTTTATTTATTACACATTATTAAATAATTTATTACAATAGATTATAATTAACATACCATAATGATCAGTAAATTTATTTCCTTTTAGAATTGGGTTCATTACATAACAACATAAAACAAAAAATACATCATCATTATTAGAAACTTCATTAACAATATCATAATTGAATCTTCCTCGAATAAACTAGGGATATAAACTAAAAATGGGTGATTAATAAATTCCACTAAGGAAATATTAATGTAATAACATAAATAGAATAATATATCTTACACAATATGAATATAAAAAATGATTAAGAATAATTAACATGAACCACGAGGCATAATATTACATGATAATCATAAATACAACATTGGAAATCATGAAAAAAAACACTCCATTATAAACCTAGGTAATGTATAAAATACAGGAAATAATGATGAAATAAGTAACATAATGGAATGATGTTCACTTACTATCCTGTGAGGATGACTGATGATTCTAAACATTACCAATTCATTACAGTGCTATATAATTTTGGGTGTACCTGTCGCATTCATTTCATTCACATGATTTAATGTTCCCCATAGATGAAAAAATATGGAATAATTTATCATCACATTTTATTCAAAAATATTGTATTTTAATAAAAATAAATTTATTACCCATTTAAAATGATTAAAAGCTTATAATGGTGAACATCCATAATTTGAAATAAGTTTGGCATTCAGTACACAATTGTGTGGGATAAAAAATCATTTCGAAATTTCTACAACAAAATGGGGGCGTTTGAAAGTTCACAAGATAAAATCATGAGATTGAAATTTTTATCTCCTAATTTAGAGATAAATTTTATAGTAAGGGGTATATTTAATAAAATATACTATCCTAAGGAAATTATCATAATATAAATAATATACTTGAATAAAGAGATTAATGGGAGTACCCCTTACTATGTTTCGACATGGTAATAGGTGTACGTAAAAAATCTTGTGGGGGTTAATGAGAGTGAAAAATGTAACAAATATTATTGAAATAAATAATAATGAAATATTTTGGTATAACATAACAAAGATAAGGATAATTATGAATTTCGAGTTATAAAATGAAAAATGGTATTGAAGAAGAAGGATAGTGGATGATCCCTTACCTTGAGAGTGTGACACTAATTGCTAATGTGGAGCATTTTGGTGAATTAGGGGAACCTCATGAGGAATCTAGGGAGTTTAAGGTAGAGTAAGGATGTTATAAAATGATATTGAGTAATGAAAATGAGGTATTATATGGGATTATATTTGAAATGATTGGGGTTTTGATTATTATTTAACAAACATATGTTTTGAAATCTATATAATAAAATAACCAAAATAAAAAACATTCCCATGGTATCTATAAATGGATTCAAAAAAACTTATGTGAAATTCATTATATTATAATGAAAATATATGATATTAATGATTGAGTACCCTTACTAATGTGGATGTGAGTCATACTCAGAAAAAGATGACTTTAAAACCATGAAATAATTTATTTTTTTAACGTTTCATGAAGGATTTATAAAATTAATCAAATTCACCTAAAATAAAATTATTTTTTTTGTAAAATATATTTTATGTCATGGATATTCCTTGTTGTGTTTATACATCATATTCAGGTCATTATGATTTTATAACTCACAATATATAAATATAGGGTATCAAATTTTTGATCGGAAATTCAACTAGCTTAAAAAATAAGGAAAAATTCATTATTTTTAATTTTTGATATTATAATTCCAACGATAAAAGAATATTTATCTAAATAATTTTCTAAATTTTATAATTTTAAATGTTAAAAAAATAATCAATATTTATTATGAAATCGTAGGGTTTTTTGAAGAAATCATTTTTTGAACCCTTATAATAAAGTTCATTTAACATCAATGATATTATATGATAATTTATATTTAATAAAATTTATATAATATAATGTTATATTTAAATAATAATTAGTTCAAAAATAAATTCAATCACTAATATATACTTCTAAAATGAAATTTAATTTTAATTTAAAATAACATTTGTTCTTTATCATATGAAAATATATTTTTTATCAAATTGATTAATTAATCATTTATAAAGTATAATCAATAAGGTAAAAATATAATCATAATATTAGTCAACAATAAATATAAATATTAATAATATTATGGTTAATTATTTTCTAGTCATTATAATATTATTTTTACCCTTAATTAGCATATTATCATTTTATAGGCGTAATAAATATTTACGATGACTACTATTCATATTGTTCCCAAAATAAGTTGACCATATTAACTAAAATTAATTATTATGATTTAAAATATTTAATATATTTTATAAAAATCAATTTACATAGGTGGGATAATTTATTTCAATATAAACCTTTTAAGAATGATGGAATGCCGTTTTTCAAAAAATGCATTTTTAAGGAAAAGATGATTTTAGGTTATCTTTATAACTAGTATTCATCATAATATGGATTTCAATTAATATAAATATATATATAATAATAAACATTAAATTAAATTATATCTTTGAAGGGGTTATTTTAATTAATTTGAATGGAGAAACATTTTTAAATTTAAAAGTGTTTTCAGAAATATATGTTTTTATGTCCACCAAAAAACTAATACAAAAATATAGAATAAATATGATTTAAATTGAAATAATTTAAATATAAATAACTATATAATACTTATGATACCTTGTAATAAAATTTAAATAATAATTGTGCATTTAAAATATTTCATTTATCTAAATATTAACAATTTTAATTAAAACCTCATTTTTAACTATTAAATGAAATATATATATTTTATAAAAAATAAAAAATATCACTATATGATAATTTTTAGATGATGATATTAAAAATAGTCTTCTTTTATAAAATAATTTAACTAAATATTATAGAAAATAAATATAATTTTTTTTGGTATAAATATATTTTTGAGGAATGAATATAAATTACCAAATATTCATTGAATATATAATATGAATTTATGAATATATTTTAAAAAATTATATAAATATAAATAAAATAAATTTTTAAATCCTACATATATATTAAAAATTAATGGAATGGTTTGAAAATTCAAATTTAAATAATCCTTGTCTAGTTGGGTTCGCTTTTACATAACACATATGCTATCAAACATAGTTTTCTATTTTAAATTCATGGTGAGTTACACCCACAAAATTAAAAGTTCAAATATATATGTAATTTTAATATCATTCCAAAAAATGGGATGTAACACCTATTAAATTATTAAAATTAACAATTGCATCATTTATGTTAAATAATTTTGAATGAACGGATGGAACATTTATTTTGAAAATATGATTTTTTTGAATTTAAATATTTAAAACTAAATATAAAAAATAATTTTAAACTAATTTTCTATTTAAATAAATTTCAAATAATAAAAAATATTTTTTAAAACATATTTTTGTTCATGAAGGAATTAAATTATATACATGTCATACTTGTAAAAATAAATATTACAATCACTTTTTTTGGTGAATCCAAAATATGCATTGTTGGTTATATGGCCTAAATATTCCATTCAAGAAAATTCTGTAGAAAGTTAGAACTGCCTAAAAATGTATTGAATAAAATATTTTTAGAATGTTAGCACATTTTCAATGATATTTTTTGGAATCATGGTTTCGAGAAAAAAATATTCATGAACGAACAGAGAAATAAAGAGTACTTTTCATAAAAACATTCCTTAAAAAACTTGTGTACATAATGATTTTAAAATGAAGGTAAAACATTAATTATGATGATAGAGATAGAGTAGAATATATTTCATGAGTTATTTAGCAGTTAACCATAAAATTTTATCTTTGAAAACATAATCATAAACAGTACTAATAAATAAGGATATTATATCATAAAACCTACATCACTTTCATAACAATGAATCATATTCCCCTAATAAAAAAATAAAATAAAACAAAAAATAAATATCATGATTGTAAATAAATTCATGGTAATAAATTTCAACATAAATTTTTATACACCTAATAATAAAAGATATATGGAGAGTAAAATAGGAGTCTCAAATAAGTTATATTTATAAAAAATTTCATAAGACAAGTCTTTACATCCTTAATACAAAATAAAAACTAATTTATAATTCATATATGAGTATTGTAAATTTATTAACGAAAAATAATTATATATATTATACCATTAATAATTTACATACGTCATTTTATGACGAGTTTATAAAAAACATCTAGTTAAAGTCAAGTTTCATTTAATAAGTATTTCATTTTTCACTTATCTTTATTTTTTGTATTTTCATTAATTTTACACTGATCATGGTTTCAATATATCAAATAAAATTTACCATTGTAATGTATATCATATATATTATGTATATATTGGTTTATTTTATTCCATTAATGGAAAATTATATTTGTCGCTCATGGAGATAGTAGGTCAAATGTACAAATGAACGTTGTTTCCATTTTCTTGGTAGAAGATGAAATGGAATGTATAATAATATGATATCATTCCATAATAATGTTTTTTTAATATATATAAAATTTGCTTTTAAAATTTTTAAACTATTATATTCTATGTAAAAAATAAGTGTAAAATGAATCACATCACATTGTGAGGTGGTAATCCACCGCACACTTGAATAACACTTTTGCAAACAATACAAATTTGAAGATAATAATTCAAATATTATAATATATTTTAAAAAATATATTTATGTCAAAAACATAATACATATACATTATATAAATTATTATACTTAATGGTGAGCCATGTGGATGGAAAGTGTGTCACATTGGATCGTGAGTTTGTAGCCATTCATACACATGAGTAACATTTTTATTTCCCATTTGAAGGTGTAGAAATTAGATACAGATCATTACCATTAGATATTAATATATTAATATATTTTTTATATTTATATTATTATGTTACAAATGTTTTATAATATTTTTATGATGTTTAGGAAGACAAAATATAGAAATACTCATAGATTAACATTACCATTTTCCAGGTTGGTTCATTGGGATTGAATAAAAAACATTCTTAGATGGATATATGATCAAACTAAGTCTCCAATGATAATGGTTGAAATTTATTTATGTTATTTATTCATTAATTTTTTGACCCAATGTGGTTTGTAAGTGGAATTTTGGAGGGAGAGTGTGTGGAATTAAATCAGTGTGTGGAGTTCCACACTTGTAAATTTCAATTAAGTAATGATGGAAATATATTTATTTATTTTAAAAAATGATCCAAAATGGGACCTGACATAACCTTTTTGGTGATAATTTTCAAATATGGCCATCTAAATGGTGTTGGACATGTTTGAGATAACTTTTCACCCAAATCCTTTTTAAACCCTAATAAACGAATTATTTACAACTACCGAGATAATTTTTTTACTTTTTTTACATTATAGTAGAGAATTATGTTGAATTATTATATTATATAAATTTTTATTATTACAAATATGGAATTAACTTCTCAAATTATATTTCGTTGATGTGAATTAATTTTATTTAAAATTAAACACATAGATCTGATGAGAGGTTCTGAAAGAGGAAATGATCACAAGTAGATAACAATTTAACATATAATTTAAAATAAAATTTGATTTAATAAACTAAATTGGATTAATATTCATATTATACAACACATTTTAAATTTGATAATATTTTAAAATAATTGTTTTATATTAAATGTAGTAAATGAAAATTCAATTATTTTTAAAAATATATATTTTTCAATATTAACTAAAAATTAAAACATCTCATAAAATTAAAATAAAGCACTCGAAGATAATTTCAAAAAGTATATTTCAGAAATAATGTCAATTTATACAATTTTTTTTAAAAAATTGGCAAAACATAATTAATTTATTGGTTAAAAAAACAAAAAAGTGAATTTTTTTTCTATAAAATTGTCTTTTCGAAACAAAAGAATTAGTTTATATATATATATATATTATCAATATATATTTTTTATATAAAACAATTTAATGTAGTAATTAAAAAACTAGTCAATACGAATCCAATATGGATTTTTAAAAACTATATTATAATGGTCATGGTAAAATGAATATATTAATAATATACAATGTTTTTTTCAAAATTATTGTAGTGTATAATGCAAGGTTAACTCAATGTTATGTTTAATGAAAGCTATCAGAGAAAAAAAATTTATTAGATAAAATATTTCATAAAAACTATTTGTGTTATAAAATTAATCATAAATGTTATTTTTTATGTGGTTTAAATATTATAAAAAAGGAAACTAAATTTTATCAATTGAAGATTATATATTATGATAATTTTAAAATATAAAATATAAAAAATTTATTTTTCCCCAACTTTAAATTTTTTTAACACTTTATCACTTACACATTATATTTTATAATTAAATATTCAATTTTTATTTATATTCGAGTCAATATAATATTTTAAAATTATATTCTAAAATTTTATATAATAATATTAATTTAAAAATATTAATAAATTATTTAAGACATTAATGAAAAAATCCTAAATATTTTAAACCTAATAAATTAATAAAATATATTTATAATATTAAAAAATTACAAGATATCAATTCCAATATTTATAATAAATATATAAACAATTAAATTCAATTTATAATTGAAAATGGTTTATAAAATATTATATTTGATTTTCATCATAGAAATTTTTTTCCAATCCAATGAAATGGGCATAATACATGAATATAGTGAACCCCATAGATCTTTGAAAAATTAAATATTAATCAAGCATGTCTTATCCTCCATGACACAGACCATATTGATTTACAATATACAACAACCCCATCATGGAAGAGTGGAGTATAACTACTAATTTTACATGGATTAACATATATTTTCAAGGTTTTTACATGACTATCCCTATGCATTAGTACAATCCAGGTGGTAATTTTTCATAATGAGAGTCCTATATATGGTGTGGTGATTTCTTCTTTAACAATGGTAATTAGAAAAATGAAAATCCTAGTTTTTAAGATGATCTTAATTTTGAAAATAATGATTTCAAAGAATAAAAATGATTAGATAATTCCAAATCACTATAAGGGTTATATTGGATAAATATTACATAATTATGGAAATAGATCCAGTATAGATTTTAAAAATATGGATATCTATGATACGATAATCTAATATCAGTAATAAAAATATATAAATAATGATAATTGTATACCATTAAATACAATACATAAAATATGTCTCAAATATATCTTATTTTATATCTGATGAAGTTGATAAAGATCACTAGTGTAGAAGAAGGAATCATACCACACATAGAGGAATCATTATGTTACACTTGAGTCATTGGATATATGAATTGGATTTTTATGGGGAGGCCTAAGATAAACATTAATATATTTCACATAAATTTCATAAATTAAAAAAAATTCTCATAATAATTTCATATTTCAATGAAATGATGATTTATTTTTTAATGATCAATGAAATAAAATTAATTATTTTACAACACTTCTAAAAATGAATCTGTAATTGAAAAAAAATTTCACCTCCTTATTAGAATATAATATGTGATACTCATCATTAGGACTCAATAATGGAAAATATAATAAAGTGATAATATGAATAAATTATTGAGAAAAAATGATTAAATAAACTATAAATGGTTTGATCAAAAGAATTTAAAAAGAAATGGATAGGGGAGACATATCATTTTAAAATATCATAGAATAATAAATGTTAATAAAATTATCAAACCCGAAATTTTTAATAAGTTTTTAGATTCATGAGATAGAATATATGATAAATGAAATGAACCTTGGAAATCATCAATGAAATATGGGAATATAATATTATAATAGAGTATGTATATGTACAAGATTGTCATAATAATGTGGGTTTAAAAAACAAACCATGTACCCCCATTGACTGGTATAGTACCACATCCTTAATGATACCATAATCTTAATTTAATGTGAATGATTTTACATTTTTCTCATTGTGCGTCTTTTTTAAATTTTATCAAATTATACAACTATCCCATAAATGAAAAAAATACAATGTTTTCCATTCTAACTAATAATCATTTTTACAGAATAATAATCTTTTAAATCAAAACTCATTTGAATTTCATGAATGTTATTCATAAATTTCAACATAAAATTTTGCAGTCCCTTAAATATCCACAAATCCGGCATAAATTATTTAAACATTTTGTATGAGTACAAAAAAACCCATCATTGCATACAAAATGACAGAAATTATTTGTCTCGTTAAAACATTATAACGCATGAAAACCATATCTTGAAAAAATTACATTTTACACATATAAGGGAAATATAATTCCATTCAAATATATTTTATTTAATCTTTTGAAAACATGTCATTTCCATGAAAACACATTTTCAAGAATATAAATGTCATTTAGGTACCTTAGATCATCATATCCTAGAACAATTATATAACATATATAAAAAAATTAAAAATTATAATAACCATGCAGCCAACATAAAATAAATATATATTTAGTTGATAAGCATTACACAGTTTATTAGAGAGAAATATGGGCACACCCATCGTTTTACCAATAATAGAATCACCCACTGAAAGATCAGAACACACATATTCTATAATTTCAATGAAACCCAACTTTAATAGAACATTTAAGCATTTTAAAAGGTAGAATCCAAAAAATTTAATAATTCTTTAAATGTTTATTAGAATAATCTTTTTTTCAATATAAACAAACAATATTATAATTTGAAATAAACTTCAATGTTTTTATTAGTCAAATTTTGGGTTTTTAGTAAATTAATGAAAAATATTACATTATATTAACCAACTAATATGTGACCCTTAAAATGATGTTTTATTTTTAAAAATAACAATTGAATAAATTTAATTTTTCTAATATTAATTATTATAATAATATTACTAATTAAAAACAAATTTTACATATGTTATTAAAATAAAATTTAATGATATCTATGTTTTTTTAAATACATCATTTTAATAATATTATTGATGATTATAAAACCATTTTGATTGTTTTTAATATTTTATGGAATTAATATATGTTTGTTATTAAATTAATTTTTATTAAAAACAACATAAATGTATACATTATTTTATGTTTTTAATTGTTTTAACTAATGAAAAAATATGATCTATTGAGTAATGGTAAATAATAATAATTATTTTTACCCCTACTATAGATCATTATTCAATATTTACTGATTGTTACATTATTTTTAAATTTAATCAATTTTAAAAAAAGAAGTACATAAAATTAAGGTTATATGAAAATATTTATAATTATACCTTGTTGTTAGTAAAAGTGAGCTTTTGTTAAAATTCTCTTGAAATAATTTAGTAATCTGATTAATTAGAAATTATAGTTAAAATTTAAAAATAAAATAATCAATAAAAGATAACTAAAATAATACATAAGATATTTTACTTAATATATTCATTATAATTAGCAAAACAAAACAATATATATCATCCATCCAGCTTGACCTCATAATGCATGAAATATTTCCATGAATCTAGCATGGGTGGGAAACCACAATAGACACAAATCATGGTGGTAGAGGCAAAGAAAGTCCACCTAACATGGAGGCATCATGTATTAGGTGTACTCTTACATGTATCTAGTTAGAGTTAGGCTAGATTTATATGGTCCTTTATATAAGGACATAAAAATATTTCTCCATTACAACTTATGGCCGGCTTAACTCATGGATTTCATTATATAAAAGCTGAGGACCACATAACATTTCAATGTTGGATGGTGTATTTCATACAATATTAATCATTGAATGATATCACTTATGTCATGAAAATTTAATCTAATGATTACCGTTGTCCAAACCCAACCTGACTATCTCCTTACCCAAAAACTCCTTCCTTACTATTCACAAATCCATCTCCCATGAACCATACCCAACAATATAAAGAATACATAACCTTTGACCATCTCAAAGAGGATTTATAATTCTATATCCTTCACAAGGAATAAAAAACATGGTAGGACTATATCAAATACAATATTTTACTATTGATTCCCAATATCCACAAAAAAAGACCATATAACTATAGATCTACACATTATAAGTGTTCAACTTAATGGAAACAGCATCCAAAATTATCCATTTTTTATTATCAATTTATTTCAACAATGTCATATTAAAATCAATTATGAATTGAAAAATTATTTTTAACTGAATATTCAATTCACTTCTTCATTTATACCCAATTTTATCATATACATAGACATATGGAAATGGATTTTAACTCCCCTTTAATTTCTATATATGTCATAGGGTAGTATATTTACTTGAAAGAAGTGTCCTTACAAACAATACCAGATCCTCTTAAAATCTCAAATGCATGGGATCCAAACTAATATATATATATATATATCTATTTATCTCTCTTTCTCTATGTGTGTCCTCTTATGAAAACTATTCACTCTCTCTTTTTATAATTGTTTGAGTACCATCAGTTACGGTAGAATTCCACAACCTTTTCAGTTATGAGAAGCCCAATTAGGAGGAGAAGCATCCATTTATCCATTTCAATAAGGGGATTATTTATAAAAAATTATATCTATATTCAATTATAATAAATTCATTATTTTAGTTCAAACTATTCTTCAATTCATGGAATGGAAGTATACATATATGTATATATTATTTTCTATTTAATGTTCTTCATTAATATATATATATATATGTTCTAGTACAATATTTTCATTAAAATTTTGTATGTATTTATTAAAATTATACTTATGTTACGTATATTAACATGTATGGAAAATTATTACACTAAATTATTATTTTATAGCATTTTTTCAGTTTATTATATATAATGTGATAGTTAAATTATTATGAAAATTATATGTATTTTTATACTTATGATATGTGTGGTTATATATAAGAATATATATATATATATACAAAGTCACGATATGAATGAGTATTCAAGAATGAGGTGGTTTTTTTAAAATGAAATATTCATAATTTTCTTTTTCATTGTATAAATTTTTTTCTTATGATTATTTTAATAAATATATATATAAATTTTTTTTATTTTATTTTTGTAGTAATTTCATAATTAATAGTATTTTATGTCAAGGTTTCATACATTTACACCACTATGTTATGAATAATATGATATTGTCAAATGTAAAATTAGAAATTAATTAAATTTGTATAAAATTATCTTATTGATGGATTAACTTTAAAATATTAAGTTTATCATTTTATATTCAATTTTTAAAAAAGGAAATTTTATGGGTTTCATAATGAGGTCTAAAATATATGGATGATAGTTAAAATTCTATGAATCAATGAAATTTATATATTTCGTGAAATCGGGCCTTACGAAATTTTACAAGGTATTTCCTATGAAAGTTCATATTTATATACATATATACATTTAAATATATTTGTGAATGTTTTATAATGAATTATTATATTTTCAAAGAAAAACTGAAATGAAAGATATATATATATATATATAAATTTGAAAAGGGTTTTAAAAAAACATGGCACATGTACTTGGTAAACAAGGAAGTGATGTGAGGGGATAAAAACTCCCTTACAAGTGTGTATAGGCCCAAACAACATTAAATCATAAAATTGGTCCTCTATAATTTTTTCCAAATCATGTATAATATTTACTGAAAAATAAGTTGACAATTTTAAATAATATATAAAGCATATATAATTTTAAAAAGTATTATATTATATTGGTAATCATATTTATTTTCAAATGTATTATAATACATTTAGATGTATAATAATTTTATGATATATTAGATTGATTTAAATATATGTAATTGTATTTCTTGATATTTTAAAAGGCAGTTTCCAAAATGATGTTTTAAAAATTTATAATATTTTAAATGGATTTCTAAAAGTGTTTTCCAATGGTATATATATTCAAATGTATTTGAAAAAGTATTATCAATGGTATTCCCAAAATATCCATAAAAATTTATTTTTAAAAATGATTTTCCTAGCTTGTTAAAAGTCACTTAATAGGAAATTATTATCAAACTATGCTTTATAAAATGTTCTCTAGATTTTTTAGAAGTCTCATTGAGTTTAACATCGATAATGAGATAGTATGTAAAATGTTTAGACACTGTCTAAATAATTTTTTACATTTCATAACATGTAATAATTTTTTTACAACTAAATTTGACACTAGAAAAAAAAAATATAGATTAAAAATATTACATATTTCAATATTAATTTCATTTAATTATATGGTGAATTATTTTTGTACTGGATACAAAACCACGAGTATGAGGCTTTACAATAGAAATACATAGAATTATTTAGATAACATTATACGTTAGGTTCTTTTGTTAAAATTGGTTAATATTTTATTTATTTAAAACATAAGATTTATAACAATTCAAATTGTGAAAAATATAATTTTAAAGATATAATTTTTAACTCCAAGGTAATTATGTGACCAATAATAAAATAGAAATTTCATGATTATATTTTTCCAATTGGTGAATATGGAATTTTGCCATTTTTTATACATAAAAAAAATGAATTTTGAAGATGAAATTCCATTTTTTTATGTATAATATAACATCCTAATAGAGTATCATTTTAGAAATGTTTATTAGATAGATTTGTTTTTGTAATTAAAACAAACTAAATTATAATTTTACAAAAAAATGAATATTTTTAAAAATAAATGTTTAGTTTTTATATATTTATGTATAATATTAACTTTATTTTGTTTTATAATTTATAATCCCATTAATTTATTTTTATTTTTAAAAATAATTAGGAAAAATAATATATATTTAAAAAAATATTTATTAATATGTTTGTTTTAATAAATCAATACACATAATTTTTGATATTATTAAAAAAGAATTTATTTTTATCTTTACTTTTTTTAATATGTCCTTTTATTTACATTTTTTGATTAAAAATATATTTTTATAGTTTTCATTATATTATGGTTTTAATATATTTAATTTCATTTCAATAAAAAAATTAAAATATTAAGATAAATATAATCATTAATTAATTGGTAAATTTTTTTGAAAATAAATGCGTTTTATTATGTAATAATATATAATGATAATAATTATTTGTGACGATATTTTAAAACATTATTCTAAAATGATTTGTGGTACGTTTTTTGATAATGTAATCAACTTGAAAGTATTATTAATTTAGAATGAATTTTATAGTAAAATAGTAATCATAACCAATTGTTGTTAGTAAAAGTGATATTTTTGATAAAAAAATTCAATAATTTAGTTTTTTTAATATTATATATGGTAGTATAAATGTATTTAATATTTAAATAAAATAAAATAATTAACATTATACATAAGTTCATTTTTACATAGGATGTGCTTTAGAATTTTATGAAAATAATAAAATATAACATCTAACCATTTAGACTTCAATGTGGGGGAATTATTAACATGGATTGACAATATGAGGGATATAGAACATGCAACAAATCATCGAGGCAGAGACCTAGCAAGATCACCTTACATAGTGGTAGCATTGATTAAGTGGGCTGCGATCAGAGTTGAGCAGTGGTTTAGTGAGATGCCCACAGGCCTTTGTATAAATCCATTAGTATCTGAACCCAATATAACTATTGGACAATTTAACTAATATAATGGATTATATGGACATCAAGGAGCACATCATGTATTGACTTTTGATTCTTTTTTTCGTTACATAGTTCACCAGTTAAATACATATGTTTGGTTATGACTATTTGACCAAATGATTATAACTTTCCAAACCCAACCCAGTCATCTACATCCTCACAAACTCCCTCCCTCACTAATCATCAAATCCTTCTCCCACAATACACGCTCGACCAGTTAACGAAGCCATCACCCAAGACTATACCAAAGAAGTTTTCTTCTACTCTATCATTCATAAGAAAGCAATAATATGGAATACCTAATTATAATACCATAGTTCACTTTCGATTTTACCAAGAATAAATTATAACACAAGATATATGTTTCTACCAATTACATGCATTTGGACTCTGTAATACTCAATCCACAAGTATCCATTGTTTTTTTAATGGAATATTCACAATGTCATATTAAAAATATTATGAATTCTGATATTAATTTTTTTTTAATTGTATATAGATTTGTTATTTTTTACCATGTTTCTCAATATAATAAAAATTGATGAAAATGTTCTAAAACCCCCTTTGATATTATAGTCATCATAATATATTATATATATATTAGATAAGTGTCCCTCCAAAAAAATAAAATCTACACTTAGAAACCGCAATGCATGTGATTTGAACCTATATATATATATAACTGTCTATTTGTGTGTGTGTGTGTGTGTGTGTGTGTGTATGTTGTGTGTACTTATAGGGAGATCCTCTCTTCAGTCATTATAAATCTGAAAGATTATCTCTCTCTCTTTATCAATTTTTTCACTTTGTTTGAGTTGCCTCAGGCAAGGTAGAAGGCCTTTGCCTTCACCCAATCTGGGCACCCTATATAGGGGGAGATGCCTTCAATTCTCCTTTTCTATAAGGGGATTTATTATTTAATTTTTGAGACTAAATTTATTTCCAATGTTTATAAAAGATATCTTTAATTTCAAACCATTATTCCATTGAATGAAAGAATGTATTCATATATATATATATATATATTATATTTATTTTATTATTCTTAAATAATATATATATATATATATATATATATTCTCTAGTACAATGTGTTCTTTCTAATTAAATGAGTATTTTTCAATCTAATACTTGTGTTACATACTTTTTTTATTTAAAATTATTATACTCAATTATGAATTTATCGTTTTTTTTCATGTAATGTATTTTATATGGAAAATAAAATATTATCAATATTATAAGAGGTTTTATACCTTTGGTTTCTATGCGTGTGTGTATATATCTTTACCCATTTCATGTTTTTAATAAATATGAATGAAATGAATATTTATTTTTAAATATAAATTTCATAGTGTTATGTGTATTATATAATTTATTATTCTTATGATTATTTTATAATATAAATAGTATATATCTATATATTTAATATAACTATTTTAGGTGAATAATTATTTTACATTTACCGTTATTTTATTTAAAGGGTTCATAACTTCACACAATTATTTTATGTTTAAAATGATATTTCAAAATATATAATTTTGAATTAAATAAATGGTTGTAGAATTAACTTAATCAACGATGAGTTTTAAAAGATAAACATAATAATAATTTTTTCTATTAAATAAACGGATTGAATGGTTATATGAGTGACATTATAAATACATGGATGTCAATTAATATTTAATTAAGTTGTGAAAAGACCAAATTCTATTATATTTTGTCGTGCCAAATTTAACAAGTCATTTTCTTGGAACGGATTGTGTGTTACCTTAGGAAACCATCAATGTGTGAAGTGTCCCCCTGATATTTTTTCCAAATATTGAATAATAATTTTTTGAGGAATAAAATAAAATTATAACGAATTTTCAAATGTAAGTATTTTCTAACATTATTATACTATTTTAAAAAGTTTATGTATTTTATATATAATTAATGTTTTTTAAATTATTACAAATTTTAGATGTTATAATAACAATTTAATAACATGTAATTATTTACAATGGAATATTTGAATTTTTATTTAAAATTGATGTTATTAATTTTAAATTGTTATCAAAGGATTTATAATTTTTTTCCAAATCTATATATTATGAAATGTATTTTCAAAATTATATTTTGAAATATTATCAACATAATTTAAAAAACAAGGTTTCGTAGTAATTTAAAAAAAATTCAATACCATTATAAAATAACATTAATAGGAAATGATGTTCACAATATCATTTATAATATGTTTTAAAATATTTTATAACACTAATAGAGATTGTCTTTGATAAAGATATAATGAAAACAGAGGTCAATCAATGATTTTTTTATTTATTGTTTTAACTTTCATAACATATAATTAATTCCCATTTCCCCCAAATCCCGTACAAAGATAGATACTTAGATGTAAATTATCACTTTTTCAGTGAATGAAATGTTAAAAAGATAAATATATATTATATTTACAATGAGATTATTATTTCATTAATATTAATATTATTTCATGTATATCATATATATTAATTATATTTAGCCTTATTACCTGTTATGAAACTCATCAGTGCAAAACACTTCACATCACTTCGCATGCTGGTTGTCCTCTATAAACACAAGAGATATAATTTTTCCCTTAATATATGAAATTATAAAAAATGATTATAATTAATTAGGTAATAAATATCATAAATATAACATATAAAAATTATTTCCATCATTATTTTATGTCATGAGATGTTGTAGTAAAAACAACAAACGACATCATCTCATGAGGTGGTAGTCCTCCATATACATGAATTGAAATTTCATATGAAATATCTAATATATTTGTGCATTTCTAAGACTTAATCATATCATAAGACAATATCATTATATTTTGTTTCATATATTATTATCTAATAATGTTATTATAATTATTTAATGGGTGGAGAAAGATACAAATGAAAAATTTGCACTGTTGAACGTTATCTCTTCTTCAGGATAGTCCGTTCGGTTTCCATAAAAGGACATAATTTATTAAATATATTCTCAATGGAAGTCTTCTAGGAATATAGTATGGAAGTGTAGATGTTAATTTTTTAGTGATTTTCTAAACTAATGGGATTGAGATGTGTTAAAATATGAGAAGTGTGGGAGGCATTTTATAAGTAGGGTGAGTGGAGAACTTTCAAATTCAGGAAAGTTAAAATTCGGCCAGCATTTTTTAATTTAATGTGTCTCAAATAATGTAAAAATTCCATAATAAAATGTATATAGTAAATATATGTCCATTTAATTGGTGATTTACATTTTTATTAGACGACTTTCACCTGATGATTAATGTTTTGTCACATTATAATTATAATATTTACCTTAATCAGTGTGATTTAAATTAATTATTTTCAGTAATAAAATTTGTAAAATATTATATTGACCATAATAAAATATTAGATATATTTATTTCAAATATGGAAGAATATTTTAACATTCAATTAACATATGCAGAAAATTTTAATTCAATATTATTCCCATACGGGTTTGGAGAGTACATGAATTAAGAATATTAATTTTGAAAAATATGATACTACATTAACCATATATACAATAATAATCATTCCATGAATTTATAATGATATTTATATATATATATAGTATATATATATTCTTATAAAAAAGTCTCCATTGGGAATTATTTTAATTAATCAAAAATTAGAATCATTATTCATTTCAATTTTTTTTAAAAAACTCATCCATAAACTAAAAAAGTGATATTATATTATAATCGAATATAAAGATTACTAAAAACCAATTAAGTTCATTAAATATAAGTAAATAATATTTTTATTACATTTATTAAAATTCCAAACATATAGGGACAATTATATTACTTAAAATAATAAAAGAAATTTATTTTTTAAAAAAAATTGTATTTACACTATTCATTGAAAAAAATACATTTTCAATGAAATTCAAAAAAATATCCAAAATAAAATTTTAATATTATGATTTCAAAAATGAAATTAATTTTTTGAAATTAAAACTATAAAATTTAAAAATTAAAAATTTCAATAAAACCATTTTATTATGTGTTTAATTAATTTGTTTGGAATATGAATTAAGATATATTTTTATTGCTTATATAACTATACAATTCATTTTAAAAAAATATGAAATTAACTGATTATTTTATTACATGGGTTTTTTCATATATAATCCCATTTATAAATTGATTCCGTGAATTTTATTCACTTGTTCAATATGTGGGGATATTTTTTATCTATTTCATTTTCAGAATATTATGTTTCTTATTTAACAATATAGTATTAACCTAAAATAATAACTAGGAGAATGAACTTATTCCAAAACACTAACACATTATGTTCAAGAACCTGAACTAGCTATTCTAATTATGAAATATTCTATTCCATCTAAAATCAATCAAGGCTCAAAACATGAGAGGAATCCAGAACATATTCCATTGACAGTGAAAAATTAAATACATTGTGTAGCTTAGATAAAATCCGACCAAGTATAATTATTTTAAAAATAAACCAATACAATCTAGGATTTCATGTGGTCCAAATAACAATGGACACAACATCACCTTCTTACAAAAATTAATCAATCATTTCCATGGATAAACTATTGGAATGAAATGAACACCTAATTCGAAAGAAAATTCCTTCAACCAAATATCTGCATAACTTTTCTTTGTACCATAAGATTTCCTCATGTGGCGCTTATTCAATTGAAAATTCTATTCCATTACCTCAAAAAACTATAATCCCATCAATTTCAATTCTACTTTATTATACTATAAACTTGGTGTTATCCACCACTTTCCAATTATTGCTTCAAATAGTTCTATGTATATAATTCAATGAAAACTATTATCATATGAAAACTGAAAATGGGAAATATATTGATCCCAAATTCCCTGGTTAACCAATTATAAAAATTTAATCATATCATTCATGGTATAAACCTTTTAGTCAAATTATACATCAAATTGATGATGAATAGAAGAACAAAATTGTATTCCAATACCCAATAATGTAACACCCCGATGTTTTCAAACCTCTTAAATGAAAATTGGGAATTTTGTGCTTTTGAAGTTCTCTCTTTAAAAAAATCATAATGTAAAATATAAAAACACGTAACTTTTATTTATGAACTCAACACTGAAGGGTCTTAAATTTTTCAGGCTACAAGAAAAGCTCACTAACCAAATATCCCAACTAAGAACCCGATTACAATAATGGGTAGACTTCTTAAAACTACTAAGAGCCCGAGAATGCGGTAGGGATTTTGAGCATCCATCATAAGAAACATAAGGATTTCTGAAGCCACCGCGACCGTGCTCAGCACCAAGGGGATCACGTGAACCATCTTCCTTCTCCTTCGGTCACTTGGGGTAAGGGACACATGAGACCAAACCTTTCTTTTTATAAGCACCCTAATACGGCTGTTGCACCCCAAACGGCTATATTTTTGACCGTTGGGTCTCCTTATCCTCTATGTTGACCGTTGGACCTCAAACGACTATACTTTCGACCGTTGTTTTCCCAAAGTATCCAATGTTTTGTTTTTAACCGTTACCCAAATAATGTTTAAATTCAGTTTTTGTCGACGTGTTAAAACTTATTAAGTATAGTTTTGAAATAATTGATAAGTGATATGTATTTTCTTTTATATATATAGTTGTAATTTATATATATATATATATATATGGTTTTGGTTTGTTAGCCTAAAATTTGATTAAATTTAAATTATTATAAAATTATCAATAAAACTAATTTATTTTTATAAATTATATTTACGGCTAACTTCTCATAAAATTGTTAATGATGTATATTTACCCATTTACAAAGTTAATTTATGAATTTCTTTATATAATAATAATAAATAAATAAAACTACACAACTATGTTCTTATTAAAATCTAATTATTTTGTTGCTTTAATTTTGACATTCTACCTATTTAGAGATAAACTTATTAATATTAAACACTTTTTTCTTCTTGTTTCAAAATAATCTGAATGTAATTTTTTTTAGTTTATTTATGAAATAATAAGTATATATGTTATTATACTTGAGTTCACTTTTTATTTTATGTATAAAATTTATATATGTGCATTTATATGTTTTGATAAAAGAAATAGAGGAAAAAAAATATAATTTATGTTTTTAAATAAGGGTTTAATAGTTTAATGTATAAGTGTTTTAATGACCCTTGACTTAGGATAATATTAGTTTATTAATAAGGTTGAATTAATGATTTTATAATCGGTTTAGTAAATTAATAAAACAACAATTTTTATTTGGTGAAAACGTTGAAAATATTTATATATTTACATATATTTGTTTTATGTTAAAAAGTTAAAACGAAACCGCGTTTTGTTTCAACCCGCGGCGAACCCTGGCCGTCTGATCCAGCCTGTTTTAATCCTGTTCGTCCATCATTTTCCGGCTTTCCCTCTCTCCTCGCGGCCTTCTTCTTCCTCGCGTATGCTGTACCAGGCCTGTGTCTGTTTTTCTCCGCCTAGGCCAGCTGCGCCCACGACTCGCCTCCCTTCTTCCACAAAATCGGTGCCGCCTATTTATTGCTCGGCCTTGGATCCCTCGCCACCTCTTTAATGAGTCGGCCATCCTCCCTTCCTTAAGCTTCGGTTTACACCGAAGAGAAGATCCTGCACCGAAAGCGAGGAAGGCTGCTTCGAGTTTCTTGGGCCTCCGATCACCGGTCCGACGTCACCTACTCCGTCGACTCTCCTCATCCTCGTCGAACAAGTAAGGGTTGAGTTCTGTTTTAGTTTCGTTTTATATATATATATAGATACATATATACGGGTTATGTGCATGACTATCCATCATGTGTTATACATCCGAAAATCACATGCCTCTTTGCCGCATCTTTCTCATCTCCACTCCGAACTATGGTAAGGGAGAAGTCTTGATATGGGTTCTGTTTGAGTTCGGTGTATATAAATATATATATATACATGTTATATATTTTCGGTATGTACGAACCCTGGGCAAACCCGAACCTTGTGGACTTCTCTCTTAGCCTGAGGAACCGAATAGTACAAAAAGGAAATCATATCTTTTCATTTCCACATGATTTTCAAAGTTATATAATTATGTTGTATAAATTTGTACAAGAATGTAAAGGACCATATAAACCAGTTTATACCTATTTTCACCTCTCCTATTTTGTGAATCGAACAGAGGCAAGGGACAAGGCTTGCTACTTTTCTTTCTCTGCTTCGGTATATACATAATTATATATATGTTTATGTAAACCTATATGTACATACACCTTGTTGATACACATATGCAAGCCTTTGAGGATTTTTCTAGTCCGCTTCAGTTCGGGAGTCCCAAAATTGGGGTCTTCACAATGAAGGGGAATCCGTCGTTTCGTATCCCTACACTTTGATGATTATATATATTTATGCATATCCACTTTTTATATAAAATATGTATGCAGGACCATACGAGACAATTCATAACTTGATGAGTTATAAAAATTATATATATATACCCTTTAAAATTTATTACTCCAAAGAACGATAAAAAGACTATTTATAAACATGGTTATATATATGATGAAGATTAAGGATTGGTTTAGTGTCAAAATAACTTCTCCAATTGAAAATATTCATTTATCAGCGTTTTGACAATTCGTGCACTTTTGTAAAAATGTGTGGCATGAACCCCCCTTAAGAATTTATATGTTTCCAAGTGAATGTGTTTTCAAAATTTCAGTTTCCAAAACCTTTTTTTATTATTATTATCCGGACTTGGTTATATATATATATAATTATAGACACATAAGTTTCTAATAATTTTAATTGATGCTAAGCCAACATGTGTATCGCACCGGTGGACCGGCTTAACCTGAAAATTTAAGTACCCTCAATGAAACCTATACTTTTAAAGAATGTGTTTTTCATGTTTAAAGATGTGAACTATGAATTTATGGTTTTATTTAATGAACATGATGAAATTTTACATGACAATCCGCTATTTTCAGTATTCCAGTTATTTTTGCATGTGCAAGAGTAAGTTGATTTAGTTTATTTGCATCAATGTTTAATCTGAAGCCAATAGCCTAGTTCTTTTTACATCTACGTTATGATCCCCTTCAGGTCATGAATATGTATGTAAAAAGGAGTTTTGATTATGAATGTATGGAACCCCATGAATTAATGACCAAGTCAAGATATGAGAGGGATGTATAGGACTTAAATATTTATGGATGGGTGCGCCCGAAATTATACAGCGCTCCAATGCATTGGGTAAAGCAAGAGTCTCATGAGACGTCATGTACAAAGTTCTTGGCGAATAGCCTTGGCTCGTGCTATCACGTGCAACGGTCGTGGCAAATAGCCTTGGCTCGTGCTACCATGGGAAACGGGATTGGCGTTTGGCCTTGACCCGTACTAAAGTTATGTTTTAAGGTCACGACGCGAGGTCTTGACAAATTCCAGTATTATGCATCCCCTCTGCATGAAATGATAAAGGTCAACCAGGGGTTAGTTCAACTAAGAGTACAACCCCTATTTGAAAGATTCCAAGATCATGAAAAAGTACTTTATGCAACAAAAACTGTTTTCATATGGTAAACTGTTAGATGATCTGCTCTTTACTCATGAATCATGATATGCATGTCTTCCCTGTTTAGTCATATAATTCTTTTAGAAGTAAAGTAACTTTGTTTTTAACATTATTCATTATTTATTCTTCTTATATTGCGCACTCTGATCATGTTTATATTTAAGCTCATTTCAAGTACGTGCTTCTTTGTGCAAGTGGTTTTCAAAGAAAAATGGATCTCATGTTTTAAGAAAAGATAATGTTTTAGTTTTATCAAAGTGTTTTATTTTCTTCAAAAATGTCTTATTTGAGAAAGGATTTTCTTAAAATGTTTTTAAAACCCCTTACTGGGCATTTTTGCTCACCCTACGTTTTGTTTAAAATTTTTCAGGCATGGAATGTACTGATGAAGTTTATCAGAGCAGCTGGTTTCCCAGAATCCTGAGCCTCGCGATCTTCTGTAGTCATGAGACATGATATATTTTTTGTAAATGTTGTAATGAAATTCTAAGCATATCATGTCTCATGAGGCACCCTGGGTACTGGGGTCGCTACAGTTGGTATCAGAGGATAGGTTCAGGCAACTCTGGAAAACCAGGTGATATAGATATATTGCTAAGACTAACTAAGTAAGAATGTTATAACATTCAGATGGCTGATGTACCTACCGACCTTTTATCACTCCCCACTAAGGCTCTAGAGTACATTATATCTCTAGCTAGCCATGAAAACTTTCTGAATTATGCCCAAATTCGCATGACGTGTAAGCACTTGTACGAGGTGTCAAACTCATCTAGGGTGCTTAGTCTCCACCGGGGAATGGGGATAGATTATCTCTTAATGATGGTGACCCAATTTCCCTCTTATGCACGTCGGGGAAGGTATCACGAAGGACTCTTCCGAGTGTTCACAACTGGCGAGGAATTTGGCACAATGCTAGATAACCCTTTTCAAGAAGCTGCTGCTGCTGGAGACCTCTGAGCGGCTTATCTGTGCCAAGTCCTGCACTACGGCTTCTGGGGCCAGTTAATGGACTTTGGAGCGTTGGAAAATGAGTCCACCCGTGTGTCTCTTAGGCAAGAAGTGTACACCGTTGTTTCCCAACTCCACACCCCTCACGCTATACTCAGGAGGCGTTATAAATGTTCCCATGAGTTTAGTCTTGTATGTCCATCTTGTGTGTGGTTTGAAGAGTTAGGAAGTTTTGCCACTCTTTGTGGCGTATGTCTTGTGAACTCCGACTTTTCCATGTAAACTTTTTCATAAATGGAAGTTCTTTGTTTTCTTTCATGTCTTCACCATAGCTATGTTGTTAAGAGTTTCCCCTCGATGTTTGTTTTCAGATGGCTGGACAAATGAACTTCTCATCCTTAACCGATGAGCTAGTAGAAGTCATCTTGATCAAGGCATGCATGGTGGATTACCCATCATTTCTCCACCTGCGAGGGTCTTGCCAGCGTTTTCACAATTTAGCAAATGGTCCAGAGATTCTTCGGCTATGTCGAGAGAATAATCACGTCTTTCAGCTCATCGCTGCTGCTCAACTCCCCTGCTATAGGCGAAGGGGAATGTACTTTGAGGGCCTCTTCCAATGTTTCACTCTGGCACAAAACTTTTCTGCCAGAGCATGTTTCCTCGTGGCTGCCCAGGATGGCCAGCTCAGTGCAGCTTATATGTTCAAAGTCTTGAACATCAGTCTCCTTGATCGCACCGTCCCTCTCGACTACCTCGAGCAGGATGTGGCCAGAAGAGTCGTCAAGGAGTTTATCTACTCGGACATATCCGAGCTTTGCATCGCACGAGCCTCCCTTTGGAAGCCCGTGTGCAGTACACACGACCAGGAGTTCAAGGAGCACTGTTCGAGGTGCATCTGGACTAGGGAAACCGAAGAGTTGTGTGCCAACTTTGGTGTTCCGTTTACTGAGCCAGATCCACTGTTTCGGTAGAATTTTACGTTTGGAGTTTCAGTTTCTTTTTTTTTTGATAGAATTGCGGGGACGCAATTCTTTGAAGGGGGAGATAATGTAACACCCCGAAGTTTTCAAACCTCTTAAATGAAAATTGGGCATTTTGTGCTTTTGAAGTTCTCTCTTTAAAACAATCAGAATGTAAAATATAAAAACACGTAACTTTTATTTATGAACTCAACACTGAAGGGTCTTACATTTTTTAGGCTACAAGAAAAGCTCACTAACCAAATATCCCAACTAAGAACCCGATTACAATAATGGGTAGACTGCTTAAAACAACTAAGAGCCCGAGAATGCGGTAGGGATTTTGAGCATCCATCATAAGAAACATAAGGATTGCTGAAGCCACCGCGATCGTGCTCAGCACCAAGGGGATCACGCAAACCATCTTCCTTCTCCTTCGGTCACTTGGGGTAAGGGACATCCGAGACCAAACCTTTCTTTTTATAAGCACCCGAATACGGCTGTTGCACCCCAAACGGCTATATTTTTTACCGTTGGGTCTCCTTATCCTCTATGTTGACCGTTGGACCTCAAACGGCTATACTTTCGACCATTTTTTTCCCAAAGTATCCAATGTTTTGTTTTTAACCGTTACCCAAATAATGTTTAAATTCAGTTTTTGTCGACGTGTTAAAACATATTAAGTATAGTTTTGAAATAATTGATAAGTGATATGTATTTTCTTTTACATATATAGTTGTAATTTATATATATATATGGTTTTGGTTTGTTAGCCTAAAATTTGATTAAATTTAAATTATTATAAAATTATCAATAAAACTAATTTATTTTTATAAATTATATTTACGGCTAACTTCTCATAAAATTGTTAATGATGTATATTTACCCATTTACAAAGTTAATTTATGAATTTCATTATATAATAATAATAAATAAATAAAACTACACAACTATGTTCTTATTAAAATCTAATTATTTTGTTGCTTTAATTTTGACATTCTACCTATTTAGAGATAAACTTATTAATATTAAACACTTTTTTCTTCTTGTTTCAAAATAATCCGAATGTAATTTTTTTTAGTTTATTTATGAAATCATAAGTATATATGTTATTATACTTGAGTTCACTTTTTATTTTATGTATAAAATTTATATATGTGCATTTATATGTTTTGATAATAGAAATAGAGGAAAAAAAATATAATTTATGTTTTTAAATAGGGGTTTAATAGTTTAATGTATAAGTGTTTTAATGACCCTTGAATTAGGATAATATTAGTTTATTAATAAGGTTAAATTAATGATTTTATAATAGGTTTAGTAAATTAATAAAACAACAATTTTTATTTGGTGAAAACGTTGAAAATATTTATATATTTACATATATTTTTTTATGTTAAAAAGTTAAAACGAAACCGCGTTTTGTTTCAACCCGCGGCGAACCCTGGCCGTCTGATCCAGCCTGTTTTAATCCTGTTCTTCCATCATTTTCCAGCTTTCCCTCTCTCCTCGCGGCCTTCTTCTTCCTCACGTATGCTGCACCAGGCCTGCGTCTGTTTTTCTCTGCCTAGGCCAACTGCGCCCACGTCCCGCCTCCCTTCTTCCACAAAATCGGCGCCGCCTATTTATTGCTCGGCCTTGGATCCCTCGCCACCTCTTTAATGAGTCGGCCATCCTCCCTTCCTTAAGCTTCTGTTTACACCGAAGAGAAAATCCTGCACCGAAAGCGAGGAAGGCTGCTTCGAGTTTCTTGGGCCTCCGATCACCGGTCCGGCGTCACCTACTCCGTCGACTCTCCTCATCCTCGTTGAACAAGTAAGGGTTGAGTTCTGTTTTAGTTTCTTTTTTTATATATATATATAGATACGTATATACGGGTTTTGTGAATGACTATCCATCCTGTGTTATACATCCGAAAATCACATGCCTCTTTTCCGCATCTTTCTCATCTCCACTCCGAACTAAGGTAAGGGAGAAGTCTTGATATGGGTTCTGTTTGAGTTCGGTGTATATAAATATATATATATACATGTTATATATTTTCGGTATGTACGAACCCTTGGCAAACCCGAACCTTGTGGACTTCTCTCTTAGCCTGAGGAACCGAATAGATGAAAAAGGAAATCATATCTTTTCATTTCCACAAGATTTTCAAAGTTATATAATTATGTTGTATAAATTTGTACAAGAATGTAAAGGACCATATAAACCAGTTTATACCTGTTTTCACCTCTCCTATTTTGTGAATCGAACGGAGGCAAGGGACAAGGCTTGCTACTTTTCTTTCTCTGCTTCGGTATATACATAATTATATATATGTTTATGTACACCTATATGTACATACACCTTGTTGATACACATATGCATTCCTTTGAGGATTTTTCTAGTCCGCTTCAGTTCGGGAGTCCAAAATTGGGGTCTTCACAATGAAGGGGAATCCGTCGTTTCGTTTCCCTACACTTCGATGATTATATATATTTATGCATATCCACTTTTTATATAAAATATGTATGCAGGACCATACGAGACAATTCATAACTTGATGAGTTATCAAAATTATATATATATACCCTTTAAAATTTATTACTCCAAAGAACGATAAAAAGACTATTTATAAACATGGTTATATATACGATGAAGATTAAGGATTGGTTTAGTGTCAAAATAACTTCTCCAATTGAAAATATTCATTTATCAGCGATTTGACAATTCGTGCACTTTTGTAAAAATGTGTGGCATGAACCCCCCTTAAGAATTTATATGTTTCCAAGTGAATGTGTTTTCAAAATTTCAGTTTCCAAAACCTTTTTTATTATTATTATCAGGACTTGGTTATATATATATATAATTATAGACACATAAGTTTCTAATAATTTTAATTGATGCTAAGCCAGCATGTGTGTCGCACCGGTGGACCGGCTTAACCTGAAAATTTAAGTACCCTCAATGAAACCTATACTTTTAAAGAATGTGTTTTTCATGTTTAAAGATGTGAACTATGAATTTATGGTTTTATTTAATGAACATGATGAAATTTTACATGACAATCCGCTATTTTCAGTATTCCAGTTATTTTTGCATGTGCAAGAGTAAGTTGATTTAGTTTATTTAAGCCAATAGCCTAGTTCTTTTTACATCTACGTTATGATCCCCTTCAAGTCATGAATATGTATGTAAAAAGGAGTTTTGATTATGAATGTATGGAACCCCATGAATGAATGACCAAGTCAAGGATATGAGGAGGGATGTATAGGACTTAAATATTTATGGATGGGTGCGCCCGAAATTATACAGCGCTCCAATGGCATTGGGTAATAGCAAGAGTCTCATGAGACGTCATGTGCAAAGTTCTTGGCGAATAGCCTTGGCTCGTGCTATCACGTGCAACGGTCGTGGCAAATAGCCTTGGCTCGTGCTACCATGGGAAACTGGATTGGCGTTTGGCCTTGACCCGTACTAAAGTTATGTTTTAAGGGTCACGACGCGAGGTCCTGACAAATTCCAGTAATTATGCATCCCCCTCTGCATGAAATGATAAAGGTCAACCAGGGGTTAGTTCAACTAAGAGTACAACCCCTATTTGAAAGATTCCAAGATCATGAAAAAGTACTTTATGCAACAAAAACTGTTTTCATATGGTAAACTGTTAGATGATCTTCTCTTTACTCATGAATCATGATATGCATGTCTTCCCTGTTTAGTCATATAATTCTTTTAGAAGTAAAGTAACTTTGTTTTTAACATTATTCATTATTTATTCTTCTTATATTGCGCACTCTGATCATGTTTATATTTAAGCTCATTTCAAGTACGTGCTTCTTTGTGCAAGTGGTTTTCAAAGAAAAATGGATCTCATGTTTTAAGAAAAGATAATGTTTTAGTTTTATCAAAGTGTTTTATTTTCTTCAAAAATGTCTTATTTGAGAAAGGATTTCTTAAAATGTTTTTAAAAACCCCTTACTGGGCATTTTTGCTCACCCTACGTTTTGTTTAAAAATTTTTCAGGCATGGAATGTACTGATGAAGTTTATCAGAGCAGCTGGTTTCCCAGAATCCTGAGCCTCGCGATCTTCTGTAGTCATGAGACCATGATATATTTTTTGTAAATGTTTGTAATGAAATTCTAAGCATATATGTCTCATGAGGCACCCTGGGTAACTGGGGTCGCTACAGTTGGTATCAGAGGATAGGTTCAGGCAACTCTGGAAAACCAGGTGATATAGATATATTGCTAAGACTAACTAAGTAAGAATGTTATAACATTCAGATGGCTGATGTACCTACCGACCTTTTATCACTCCCCACTAAGGCTCTAGAGTACATTATATCTCTATCTAGCCATGAAAACTTTCTGAATTATGCCCAAATTCGCATGACGTGTAAGCACTTGTACGAGGTGTCAAACTCATCTAGGGTGCTTAGTCTCCACCGGGGAATGGGGATAGATTATCTCTTAAATGATGGTGACCCAATTTCCATCTTATGCACGTCGGGGAAGGTATCACGAAGGACTCTTCCGAGTGTTCACAACTGGCGAGGAATTTGGCACAATGCTAGATAACCCTTTTCAAGAACGTGCTGCTGCTCGAGACCTCTGAGCGGCTTATCTGTGCCAAGTCCCTGCACTACGGCTTCTGGGGCCAGTTAATGGACTTTGGAGCGTTGGAAAATGAGTCCACCCGTGTGTCTCTTAGGCAAGAAGTGTACACCGTTGTTTCCAACTCCACACCCCCTCACGCTAAACTCAGGAGGCGTTATAAATGTTCCCATGAGTTTAGTCTTGTATGTTCATCTTGTGTGTGGTTTGAAGAGTTAGGAAGTTTGCCACTCTTTGTGGCGTATGTCTTGTGAACTCCGACTTTTCCATGTAAACTTTTTCAATAAATGGAAGTTCTTTGTTTTCTTTCATGTCTTCACCATAGCTATGTTGTTAAGAGTTTCCCCTCGATGTTTGTTTTCAGATGGCTGGACAAATGAACTTCTCATCTTAACCGATGAGCTAGTAGAAGTCATCTAGATCAAGGCATGCATGGTGGATTACCCATCATTTCTCCACCTGCGAGGGTCTTGCCAGCATTTTCACAATTTAGCAAATGGTCCAGAGATTCTTCGGCTATGTCGAGAGAATAATCACGTCTTTCAGCTCATCGCTGCTGCTCAACTCCCCTGCTATAGGCGAAGGGGAATGTACTTTGAGGGCCTCTTCCAATGTTTCACTCTGGCACAAAACTTTTCTGCCAGAGCATGTTTCCTCGTGGCTGCCCAGGATGGCCAGCTCAGTGCAGCTTATATGTTCAAAGTCTTGAACATCAGTCTCCTTGATCGCACCGTCCCTCTCGACTACCTCGAGCAGGGATGTGGCCAGAAGAGTCGTCAAGGAGTTTATCTACTCGGGACATATCCGAGCTTTGCATCGCAACGAGCCTCCCTTTGGAAGCCCGTGTGCAGTACACACGACCAGGAGTTCAAGGAGCACTGTTCGAGGTGCAATCTGGACTAGGGAAACCGAAGAGTTGTGTGCCAACTTTGGTGTTCCGTTTACTGAGCCCAGATCCACCTGTTTCGGTAGAATTTACGTTTGGAGTTTCAGTTTCTTTTTTTTTGATAGAATTGCGGGGACGCAATTCTTTGAAGGGGAGATAATGTAACACCCCGAAGGTTTTCAAACTCTTAAATGAAAATTGGGCATTTTGTGCTTTTGAAGTTCTCTCTTTAAAACAATCAGAATGTAAAATATAAAAACACGTAACTTTTATTTATGAACTCAACACTGAAGGGTCTTACATTTTTCAGGCTACAAGAAAAGCTCACTAACCAAATATCCCAACTAAGAACCCGATTACAATAATGGGTAGACTGCTTAAAACAACTAAGAGCCCGAGAATGCGGTAGGGATTTTGAGCATCCATCATAAGAAACATAAGGATTGCTGAAGGCCACCGCGATCGTGCTCAGCACCAAGGGGATCACGCAAACCATCTTCCTTCTCCTTCGGTCACTTGGGGTAAGGGACATCCGAGACCAAACCTTTCTTTTTATAAGCACCCGAATACGGCCGTTGCACCCCAAACGGCTATATTTTTTACCGTTGGGGTCTCCTTATCCTCTATGTTGACCGTTGGACCTCAAACGGATATACTTTCGACCATTTTTTTCCCAAAGTATCCAATGTTTTGTTTTTAACCGTTACCCAAATAATGTTTAGAATTCAGTTTTTGTCGAACGTGTTAAAACATATTAAGTATAGTTTTGAAATAATTGATAAGTGATATGTATTTTCTTTTATATATATAGTTGTAATTTATATATATATATGGTTTTGGTTTGTTAGCCTAAAATTTGATTAAATTTAAATTATTATAAAATTATCAATAAAACTAATTTATTTTTTATAAATTATATTTACGGGCTAACTTCTCATAAAATTGTTAATGATGTATATTTACCCATTTACAAAAGTTAATTTATGAATTCATTATATAATAATAATAAATAAATAAAACTACACAACTATGTTCTTATTAAAATCTAATTATTTTTGTTGCTTTAATTTTGACATTCTACCTATTTAGAGATAAAACTTATTAATATTAAACACTTTTTTCTTCTTGTTTCAAAATAATCCGAATGTAATTTTTTTTAGTTTATTTATGAATCATAAGTATATATGTTATTATACTTGAGTTCACTTTTTATTTTATGTATAAAATTTATATATGAGCATTTATATGTTTTTGATAATAGAAATAGAGGAAAAAAAATATAATTTATGTTTTTAAATAGGGGTTTAATAGTTTAATGTATAAGTGTTTTAATGACCCTTGAATTAGGATAATATTAGTTTATTAATAAGGTTAAATTAATGATTTTATAATAGGTTTAGTAAATTAATAAAACAACAATTTTTATTTGGTGAAAACGTTGAAAATATTTATATATTTACATATATTTTTTTTATGTTAAAAGTTAAACGAAACCGCGTTTTGTTTCAACCCGCGGCGAACCCCTGGCCGTCTGATCCAGCCTGTTTTAATCCTGTTCTTCCATCATTTTCCAGCTTTCCCTCTCTCCTCGCGGCCTTCTTCTTCCTCACGTATGCTGCACCAGGCCTGCGTCTGTTTTTCTCTGCCTAGGCCAACTGCGCCCACGTCCCGCCTCCCTTCTTCCACAAAATCGGCGCCGCCTATTTATTGCTCGGCCTTGGATCCCTCGCCACCTCTTTAATGAGTCGGCCATCCTCCCTTCCTTAAGCTTCTGTTTACACCGAAGAGAAAATCCTGCACCGAAAGCGAGGAAGGCTGCTTCGAGTTTCTTGGGCCTCCGATCACCGGTCCGGCGTCACCTACTCCGTCGACTCTCCTCATCCTCGTTGAACAAGTAAGGGTTGAGTTCTGTTTTAGTTTCTTTTTATATATATATATATAGATACGTATATACGGGTTATGTGAATGACTATCCATCCTGTGTTATACATCCGAAAATCACATGCCTCTTTTCCGCATCTTTCTCATCTCCACTCCGAACTAAGGTAAGGGAGAAGTCTTGATATGGGTTCTGTTTGAGTTCGGTGTATATAAATATATATATATACATGTTATATATTTTCGGTATGTACGAACCCTTGGCAAACCCGAACCTTGTGGACTTCTCTCTTAGCCTGAGGAACCGAATAGCTGAAAAAGGAAATCATATCTTTTCATTTCCACAAGATTTTCAAAGTTATATAATTATGTTGTATAAATTTGTACAAGAATGTAAAGGACCATATAAACCAGTTTATACCTGTTTTCACCTCTCCTATTTTGTGAATCGAACGGAGGCAAGGGACAAGGCTTGCTACTTTTCTTTCTCTGCTTCGGTATATACTTAATTATATATATGTTTATGTACACCTATATGTACATACACCTTGTTGATACACATATGCATTCCTTTGAGGATTTTTCTAGTCCGCTTCAGTTCGGGAGTCCCAAAATTGGGGTCTTCACAATGAAGGGGAATCCGTCGTTTCGTTTCCCTACACTTCGATGATTATATATATTTATGCATATCCACTTTTTATATAAAATATGTATGCAGGACCATACGAGACAATTCATAACTTGATGAGTTATCAAAATTATATATATATACCCTTTAAAATTTATTACTCCAAAGAACGATAAAAAGACTATTTATAAACATGGTTATATATACGATGAAGATTAAGGATTGGTTTAGTGTCAAAATAACTTCTCCAATTGAAAATATTCATTTATCAGCGTTTTGACAATTCGTGCACTTTTGTAAAAATGTGTGGCATGAACCCCCCTTAAGAATTTATATGTTTCCAAGTGAATGTGTTTTCAAAATTTCAGTTTCCAAAACCTTTTTTATTATTATTTTCAGGACTTGGTTATATATATATATAATTATAGACACATAAGTTTCTAATAATTTTAATTGATGCTAAGCCAGCATGTGTGTCGCACCGGTGGACCGGCTTAACCTGAAAATTTAAGTACCCTCAATGAAACCTATACTTTTAAAGAATGTGTTTTTCATGTTTAAAGATGTGAACTATGAATTTATGGTTTTATTTAATGAACATGATGAAATTTTACATGACAATCCGCTATTTTCAGTATTCCAGTTATTTTTGCATGTGCAAGAGTAAGTTGATTTAGTTTATTTGCATCAATGTTTAATCTGAAGCCAATAGCCTAGTTCTTTTTACATCTACGTTATGATCCCCTTCAAGTCATGAATATGTATGTAAAAAGGAGTTTTGATTATGAATGTATGGAACCCCATGAATGAATGACCAAGTCAAGATATGAGAGGGATGTATAGGACTTAAATATTTATGGATGGGTGCGCCCGAAATTATACAGCGCTCCAATGCATTGGGTAAAGCAAGAGTCTCATGAGACGTCATGTGCAAAGTTCTTGGCGAATATCCTTGGCTCGTGCTATCACGTGCAACGGTCGTGGCAAATAGCCTTGGCTCGTGCTACCATGGGAAACGGGATTGGCGTTTGGCCTTGACCCGTACTAAAGTTATGTTTTAAGGTCACGACGCGAGGTCTTGACAAATTCCAGTATTATGCATCCCCTCTGCATGAAATGATAAAGGTCAACCAGGGGTTAGTTCAACTAAGAGTACAACCCCTATTTGAAAGATTCCAAGATCATGAAAAAGTACTTTATGCAACAAAAACTGTTTTCATATGGTAAACTGTTAGATGATCTTCTCTTTACTCATGAATCATGATATGCATGTCTTCCCTGTTTAGTCATATAATTCTTTTAGAAGTAAAGTAACTTTGTTTTTAACATTATTCATTATTTATTCTTCTTATATTGCGCACTCTGATCATGTTTATATTTAAGCTCATTTCAAGTACGTGCTTCTTTGTGCAAGTGGTTTTCAAAGAAAAATGGATCTCATGTTTTAAGAAAAGATAATGTTTTAGTTTTATCAAAGTGTTTTATTTTCTTCAAAAATGTCTTATTTGAGAAAGGATTTTCTTAAAATGTTTTTAAAACCCCTTACTGGGCATTTTTGCTCACCCTACGTTTTGTTTAAAATTTTTCAGGCATGGAATGTACTGATGAAGTTTATCAGAGCAGCTGGTTTCCCAGAATCCTGAGCCTCGCGATCTTCTGTAGTCATGAGACATGATATATTTTTTGTAAATGTTGTAATGAAATTCTAAGCATATCATGTCTCATGAGGCACCCTGGGTACTGGGGTCGCTACAGTTGGTATCAGAGGATAGGTTCAGGCAACTCTGGAAAACCAGGTGATATAGATATATTGCTAAGACTAACTAAGTAAGAATGTTATAACATTCAGATGGCTGATGTACCTACCGACCTTTTATCACTCCCCACTAAGGCTCTAGAGTACATTATATCTCTATCTAGCCATGAAAACTTTCTGAATTATGCCCAAATTCGCATGACGTGTAAGCACTTGTACGAGGTGTCAAACTCATCTAGGGTGCTTAGTCTCCACCGGGGAATGGGGATAGATTATCTCTTAATGATGGTGACCCAATTTCCCTCTTATGCACGTCGGGGAAGGTATCACGAAGGACTCTTCCGAGTGTTCACAACTGGCGAGGAATTTGGCACAATGCTAGATAACCCTTTTCAAGAAGCTGCTGCTGCTCGAGACCTCTGAGCGGCTTATCTGTGCCAAGTCCTGCACTACGGCTTCTGGGGCCAGTTAATGGACTTTGGAGCGTTGGAAAATGAGTCCACCCGTGTGTCTCTTAGGCAAGAAGTGTACACCGTTGTTTCCCAACTCCACACCCCTCACGCTAAACTCAGGAGGCGTTATAAATGTTCCCATGAGTTTAGTCTTGTATGTTCATCTTGTGTGTGGTTTGAAGAGTTAGGAAGTTTTGCCACTCTTTGTGGCGTATGTCTTGTGAACTCCGACTTTTCCATGTAAACTTTTTCATAAATGGAAGTTCTTTGTTTTCTTTCATGTCTTCACCATAGCTATGTTGTTAAGAGTTTCCCCTCGATGTTTGTTTTCAGATGGCTGGACAAATGAACTTCTCATCCTTAACCGATGAGCTAGTAGAAGTCATCTTGATCAAGGCATGCATGGTGGATTACCCATCATTTCTCCACCTGCGAGGGTCTTGCCAGCATTTTCACAATTTAGCAAATGGTCCAGAGATTCTTCGGCTATGTCGAGAGAATAATCACGTCTTTCAGCTCATCGCTGCTGCTCAACTCCCCTGCTATAGGCGAAGGGGAATGTACTTTGAGGGCCTCTTCCAATGTTTCACTCTGGCACAAAAATTTTCTGCCAGAGCATGTTTCCTCGTGGCTGCCCAGGATGGCCAGCTCAGTGCAGCTTATATGTTCAAAGTCTTGAACATCAGTCTCCTTGATCGCACCGTCCCTCTCGACTACCTCGAGCAGGATGTGGCCAGAAGAGTCGTCAAGGAGTTTATCTACTCGGACATATCCGAGCTTTGCATCGCACGAGCCTCCCTTTGGAAGCCCGTGTGCAGTACACACGACCAGGAGTTCAAGGAGCACTGTTCGAGGTGCATCTGGACTAGGGAAACCGAAGAGTTGTGTGCCAACTTTGGTGTTCCGTTTACTGAGCCAGATCCACTGTTTCGGTAGAATTTTACGTTTGGAGTTTCAGTTTCTTTTTTTTTGATAGAATTGCGGGGACGCAATTCTTTGAAGGGGGAGATAATGTAACACCCCGAAGTTTTCAAACCTCTTAAATGAAAATTGGGCATTTTGTGCTTTTGATGTTCTCTCTTTAAAACAATCAGAATGTAAAATATAAAAACACGTAACTTTTATTTATGAACTCAACACTGAAGGGTCTTACATTTTTCAGGCTACAAGAAAAGCTCACTAACCAAATATCCCAACTAAGAACCCGATTACAATAATGGGTAGACTGCTTAAAACAACTAAGAGCCCGAGAATGCGGTAGGGATTTTGAGCATCCATCATAAGAAACATAAGGATTGCTGAAGCCACCGCGATCGTGCTCAGCACCAAGGGGATCACGCAAACCATCTTCCTTCTCCTTCGGTCACTTGGGGTAAGGGACATCCGAGACCAAACCTTTCTTTTTATAAGCACCCGAATACGGCCGTTGCACCCCAAACGACTATATTTTTTACCGTTGGGTCTCCTTATCCTCTATGTTGACCCTTGGACCTCAAACGGCTATACTTTCGACCATTTTTTTCCCAAAGTATCCAATGTTTTGTTTTTAACCGTTACCCAAATAATGTTTAAATTCAGTTTTTGTCGACGTGTTAAAACATATTAAGTATAGTTTTGAAATAATTGATAAGTGATATGTATTTTCTTTTATATATATAGTTGTAATATATATATATATATGGTTTTGGTTTGTTAGCCTAAAATTTGATTAAATTTAAATTATTATAAAATTATCAATAAAACTAATTTATTTTTATAAATTATATTTACGGCTAACTTCTCATAAAATTGTTAATGATGTATATTTACCCATTTACAAAGTTAATTTATGAATTTCATTATATAATAATAATAAATAAATAAAACTACACAACTATGTTCTTATTAAAATCTAATTATTTTGTTGCTTTAATTTTGACATTCTACCTATTTAGAGATAAACTTATTAATATTAAACACTTTTTTCTTCTTGTTTCAAAATAATCCGAATGTAATTTTTTTTAGTTTATTTATGAAATCATAAGTATATATGTTATTATACTTGAGTTCACTTTTTATTTTATGTATAAAATTTATATATGTGCATTTATATGTTTTGATAATAGAAATAGAGGAAAAAAAATATAATTTATGTTTTTAAATAGGGGTTTAATAGTTTAATGTATAAGTGTTTTAATGACCCTTGAATTAGGATAATATTAGTTTATTAATAAGGTTAAATTAATGATTTTATAATAGGTTTAGTAAATTAATAAAACAACAATTTTTATTTGGTGAAAACGTTGAAAATATTTATATATTTACATATATTTTTTTTATGTTAAAAAGTTAAAACGAAACCGCGTTTTGTTTCAACCCGCGGCGAACCCTGGCCGTCTGATCCAGCCTGTTTTAATCCTGTTCTTCCATCATTTTCCAGCTTTCCCTCTCTCCTCGCGGCCTTCTTCTTCCTCACGTATGCTGCACCAGGCCTGCGTCTGTTTTTCTCTGCCTAGGCCAACTGCGCCCACGTCCCGCCTCCCTTCTTCCACAAAATCGGCGCCGCCTATTTATTGCTCGGCCTTGGATCCCTCGCCACCTCTTTAATGAGTCGGCCATCCTCCCTTCCTTAAGCTTCTGTTTACACCGAAGAGAAAATCCTGCACCGAAAGCGAGGAAGGCTGCTTCGAGTTTCTTGGGCCTCCGATCACCGGTCCGGCGTCACCTACTCCGTCGACTCTCCTCATCCTCGTTGAACAAGTAAGGGTTGAGTTCTGTTTTAGTTTCTTTTTATATATATATATATAGATACGTATATACGGGTTATGTGAATGACTATCCATCCTGTGTTATACATCCGAAAATCACATGCCTCTTTTCCGCATCTTTCTCATCTCCACTCCGAACTAAGGTAAGGGAGAAGTCTTGATATGGGTTCTGTTTGAGTTCGGTGTATATAAATATATATATATACATGTTATATATTTTCGGTATGTACGAACCCTTGGCAAACCCGAACCTTGTGGACTTCTCTCTTAGCCTGAGGAACCGAATAGCTGAAAAAGGAAATCATATCTTTTCATTTCCACAAGATTTTCAAAGTTATATAATTATGTTGTATAAATTTGTACAAGAATGTAAAGGACCATATAAACCAGTTTATACCTGTTTTCACCTCTCCTATTTTGTGAATCGAACGGAGGCAAGGGACAAGGCTTGCTACTTTTCTTTCTCTGCTTCGGTATATACATAATTATATATATGTTTATGTACACCTATATGTACATACACCTTGTTGATACACATATGCATTCCTTTGAGGATTTTTCTAGTCCGCTTCAGTTCGGGAGTCCCAAAATTGGGGTCTTCACAATGAAGGGGAATCCGTCGTTTCGTTTCCCTACACTTCGATGATTATATATATTTATGCATATCCACTTTTTATATAAAATATGTATGCAGGACCATACGAGACAATTCATAACTTGATGAGTTATCAAAATTATATATATATACCCTTTAAAATTTATTACTCCAAAGAACGATAAAAAGACTATTTATAAACATGGTTATATATACGATGAAGATTAAGGATTGGTTTAGTGTCAAAATAACTTCTCCAATTGAAAATATTCATTTATCAGCGTTTTGACAATTCGTGCACTTTTGTAAAAATGTGTGGCATGAACCCCCCTTAAGAATTTATATGTTTCCAAGTGAATGTGTTTTCAAAATTTCAGTTTCCAAAACCTTTTTTATTATTATTATCAGGACTTGGTTATATATATATATAATTATAGACACATAAGTTTCTAATAATTTTAATTGATGCTAAGCCAGCATGTGTGTCGCACCGGTGGACCGGCTTAACCTGAAAATTTATGTACCCTCAATGAAACCTATACTTGTAAAGAATGTGTTTTGCATGTTTAAAGATGTGAACTATGAATTTATGGTTTTATTTAATGAACATGATGAAATTTTACATGACAATCCGCTATGTTCAGTATTCCAGTTATTTTTGCATGTGCAAGAGTAAGTTGATTTAGTTTATTTGCATCAATGTTTAATCTGAAGCCAATAGCCTAGTTCTTTTTACATCTACGTTATGATCCCCTTCAAGTCATGAATATGTATGTAAAAAGGAGTTTTGATTATGAATGTATGGAACCCCATGAATGAATGACCAAGTCAAGATATGAGAGGGATGTATAGGACTTAAATATTTATGGACGGGTGCGCCCGGAATTATACAGCGCTCCAATGCATTGGGTAAAGAAAGAGTCTCATGAGACGTCATGTGCAACGGTCTTGGCGAATAGCCTTGGCTCGTGATATCACGTGCAATGGTCGTGGCGAATAGACTTGGCTCGTGCTACCATTGGAAACGGGATTGGCGTTTGGCCTTGACCCGTACTAAAGTTATGTTTTAAGGTCACGACGCGAGGTCTTGACAAAGTCCAGTATTATGCATCCCCTCTGCATGAAATGATAAAGGTCAACCAGTGGTTAGTTCAACTAACAGGACAACCCCTAGTTGAATGTTTCCAAGATCATGAAAAGGTACTTTATGCAACAAAAACTGTTTTCATATGGTAAACTGTTAGATGATCTGCTCTTTACTCATGAATCATGATATGCATGTCTTCCCTGTTTAGTCATATAATTCTTTTAGAAGTAAAGTAACTTTGTTTTTAACATTATGCATTATTTATTCTTCTTATATTGCGCACTCTGATCATGTTTATATTTAAGCTCATTTCAAGTATGTGCTTCTTTGTGCAAGTGGTTTTCAAAGAAAAATGGATCTCATGTTTTAAGAAAAGATAATGTTTTAGTTTTATCAAAGTGTTTTATTTTCTTCAAAAATGTCTTATTTGAGAAAGGATTTTCTTAAAATGTTTTTAAAACCCCTTACTGGGCATTTTTTCTCACCCTACATTTTGTTTAAAATTTTTCAGGCATGGAATGTACTGATGAAGTTTATCAGAGCAGCTGGTTTCCCAGAATCCTGAGCCTCGTGATCTTCTGTAGTCATGAGACATGATATATTTTTTGTAAATGTTGTAATGAAATGCTAAGCATATCATGTCTCATGAGGCACCCTGGGTACTGGGGTCGCTACAAATAACGTCTGACATCCTTCATAAAATGTTGTAGAAACCCCTTTGGTAACCATATCTCTTATTTAACATTCTAAAACGCCATGCACAACATGGTAATGTCTTCGATATCTCATTTCATTCAATCCTAACAGTAATACTCTTGATGTTTCCTGTGCATGTTAGAGTTTTCCGGATGAATGGAAAAATGGAGAAAAATTATCTTCAATTAAGAACTCTTTCCTTAAATTGGAATGAAAAGGGGTTGAGAATGAAATTTCATATAATAAAACACATTACGCATCAATATCAAAATCATGACACAGATATATTTTAACATATTATACATTTTCCTATAAATGTCGATCCTCTTTACAATATTTCAATATTCTTTCTCTCATAGTCAACTACACTAATACCAGAATAAATTTGTGGATGTCCCTATAACCATAACATCTAGGAAAAATTCATAAAATTAATAACCATAGGGTTATTTTCTAAACATATAATGGTTATTAAAAAATTATTTTTTTGACACAAGGAATCATAAACATTATTTCCAATTATTGTATAGTATGGAATCCTGAACTAATTATTTTTGAAATTGTCAATCCATCTTTTCTTTAGTATGTTTAATTATTTATTATTCAATATACACATAAATATTTTGTGATCAGTATATATTTTTATTTTTAGTCCCCAATAATTTTTCAACTAAATATGTAAATAAAAATCCATATCATGTAATTTCAAATCATCCATATTATAATTTAACTCATTAAATTTCAAATTACGTGAATCATAATATATTAAAATAATAATAAACATTGGGACACAACATACAATATTTAATGAATCATCATTTCAATTAAAAAATTAAACATTTATTGAAGTCATGGAAAATTAATGAGGATTCGCAACTCTTATTATCAGTTACTAGAACCATGTCATTTAAAGAACCAACAACAACTGTAGTTTAAAAAAATGCACTCATTACAACTTTCTATATTTAACCATGAATAATTCCTTCTAATGAAACTAAAATTGAGAATTAATTAACATTATTAATGTCACTACCCGTCCTCGGGGCCCGTGCCATGACTACCCCGAGCCCGCCTTCCATAGGCCAGGGGTTGGCGACTAGCACCAAGGTGTAAATCCCGGTAAAGGGAAGACATTGCCTTTGTAAAGTAAAAAAGAACCACAGAGTAAGCAAGTCGAAAAAGTAAACACTAAGTAAAAAATGGTACAACAGTATGTGTGGAAAAGTAAGTGGGATAGTATACAAACCCAAACTGAAAGTAAAGTAAAACTCGAAAGGAAAAACAACAATTGAAAGGTAAAGCCGCAGTGATGAACTGTCCACTGGGAATCCCACCTGAAGGGTGGGTACAGAAAGCCTCCACTGCTCCTCGCGGTCCATCCTACTACTCCGAGTACGTCCCGCCCAGTGGTCCACCTCCAGGTAACGTCATGCTCTGCTAGCCTCCACCACGATCAACGCTGTCCCTCGTATGCAACCAACACAACGTAGTGCGGGAATATCCCATGAAAGGGTGAGTATAAGATACTTAGTAGGGACCCCGAGACCCCCGAAGGTCTCCCAAAATCCAAAAAGGATAATCCAAAAAGGAAAGATATAATCACGAAGTAACAACCGACACTACTTAGGTATATGCCCATACATATACCTAAGTCATCAATTCCAATACGCTCCAACCCCTGAGCCCAAGTACATCCCAGTCCACACAGGAAAGCATACATATTCCACAAAAGAAAGAAAAATGTAATCCACACAGGATTGCACAACTCAATCCACACAGGAAAGTAAAACATGATTCATCTAACACATGTATACTTCTTCAAAAGACGATAGAGATGATCACTGATCCATCTAAGTCGTCAGACCCATAAAGGATCGATAGGTACTAACCCCCGCAAAGACCCACACAGGATCGGACCCACACAGGATCTATAGGCACTGGCTCACACAGAACCGCTGAGCGCTGACCCACACAGGATCGGTAGCACTGATCCACACAGGATCGCTGAGTGCTGTAGTCGTCGTCATCGAATCCACTGAGGATCTCTACACAGTCGTCGTCGTAGTCACAGTAGCTGTCGCAACCAACTCTAGGGTTCCCACACACAACAAGCTCGTTCAGGAGGGTCCACTCCACGAGCCGAGAGGCTGATACCTCAACGGACACATAGTCTAGAGTTGATGTATCAAAAAGTTCCGTATCGTCAGCAGGAACTCAAAGTCGCAGACAGTGCGTCAATCGGACGCCCGGTCTGAGAGTTATTGGCTTTTTTGTCTTAGGGGCCCGGTTGGTTTTTAAGGAAAAACCAACCCGACCATACTCCACCTGCTTCCAAACCTCGGGCGGAATAATCCAAAAGATTCTTCTCAATAAGAGGAAATCAACAATGTTGAAGGAACGTCAATCGGACGTCCGTAGCTCAAGATATGAGTGTTTCCGCTCCAAGGGCCCGGCTGGTTTCGTGTACGAACCAACCCGGCCGTACCCAATGTATTCTTAAACCTTGAGTGTGATATACCGAAACGACCATCTCATTCCAAGGATCATGTCCCCACTGACGGAGCATCTATCGGAGGTTCGTAGCCCGAGTTATGCGCAATTGAACCCAAACGGTCGGAAAACGTGGGTTTCGGGCCCGGACCGACCTGGCCCGAGACCCCCTGGGTCGGCCCAAACCGGGTCGACCCGCCCCGGGTCCTGGTCTTCCCGGCCCTGCGACCGGCGCGATGGTCGATGCTCGTCCAAAACGGCCGAGCCGTTTTGGAGGCTCGCACGGGGGGGGGCTGCCCCTCCCGTTTCATGTAACTGTGGCCCCTTAATTGGGGCCTCTTTGAAGTCCAGTCGGGGGAATATATTCCCCCGTCTCCTCCCTGTCCGGCCGGCCCGACATGGCCGGCCGGTTCCTGCTCAACGGGATCGGCGTTGGCCGGTCCCCTTCTAGCTCCGACGCTGGCGGCCCGGTCCGGCCACCGGTCACCTTGCTCCGTCGCGGCCCGGAACCGTCCGCGGCTCATGTCGTCCGGCGAGGCGCGACGACGCCGCACCCCTCCGCCGCGGCCCCAGATCCGGCCGCGCTATTTTCAGGTGTCTCCGACGTGGCGCGATGGCGTCGCGTCCTTGGATTAATTCGCGGAGCGGCGTGATGGCGGTGTGTGCTTGATCTTCTATGCACGGCGCGGCGCGACGGGGCCGCACATTTCCTTTCTCTTGATTCCGCGTGGTGCGACGACACCACTCTTTCCCGTACCAAACCACAAAGGAATCAACAAGAAAAAAAGTGGAGGGTTGGCCGTGTTTGTGCGGTCCGTCCCCCTCGCTTTATTCGATAACAGTTGGTTTTAATCCACGAAGATCGTCAATTTGGTATTCACGAACAAATAAATAAAACCCCTACCTCGGTTTCAAGAACGGTGTACGTCAACGAACCGCGGAAGACGAGCGTCGCGGAAGTTAGGCGTCACGGAAAACGAACGTCTATTCCGTTGTCGTCGAGGTGAATCCGACGAGGAAACGTCATTGGAGAAGTTATTCGCGTTCTTCGGCGGAGATGTTCTTCATCGGAGTCCGAGGTGTTCTTCACGTTCTTCGTCGAAGTTGAAGAAGAAGAAGACTTCCTCAAACCATTAGCCCTTTCTCTCCCAAGTATCCACACAAGAAAAATTAACCCCAAAATAAAATATATCTTCCACTTATTTTATTAACCCAACAAAGGTTTTTTTGAATTCAAGAGTTTGAAAAATCAAAACCCACATTTAACTCACACATGTTATTAACATGAGTTGTTATAAAATTTCAGAGGTGATATGTTGGAAAAACATAAATGGGGGGGTAAGGAGTTAAAAAGGGGGGAGGTTAAAGGTTTGGGATCATGTGGGCCCCACCTTTCAATTATCCACACATGGGAAGTTGGGTGGATGTGGGACCCACCACCAACTTTTCATGGGAGAAATTAACCACCTTGATATAAAATAAAATTGATCCAACAATCTTATTTACTTCTTAATTAAACCCCAATAATTAACTTCATCTCGTGCACAAATGCAACTATAGTAAAGGTTCCCTTAAGCGATTACCGACATTGCGAGTTAATCGGTGCCATCAGATTTCAATTCCGAGCACCGGTTCAGAAGATAGGAATTTCCGCTCGTCTGTTCACTGAACGTACTCGAGCTATACTTCGGATAGAAATTTCGGGCACTCCGGGTCTCGGAATCAAGTGCTGTCTGAAACCGCTTTCTTGTAAAATTCCAAATAAAATTAAGAAAAGTCTCCCCATCATCAACGTCTATCTCCCCATGGTCAATGATGTGCGTCGGGTCATGCATGTATCTCCTCAGCTGAGATATGTGGAAGACGTCGTGCACCCGGTGCAACTGAGGTGGTAGGGCCAAGCGATAAGCCACCTCGCCAATCCTGCTGAGGACCTGGAACGGTCCAATGAAGCATGCAGACAAATTTCCACCTCGGCCAAATCTCTATAAACCACGTCGAGGTGAGACATGCAAGAAGACGCGGTCGCCGTCCTTGAACTCTATTGGCCTCCGCCTCCTGTCAGCATAGGACTTCTGTCAGCTCTGAGCTGTCCTCATCCGCTCCTGGATGACCTGGACCTTCTCTGTCGTGACATGGACCATCTCCTATCCCACAAGTACTGACTCCCCAGGGTCTGTCCAACAAAAAAGAGATCTACAAGTTCGGTCATACAACGCCTCATATGGTGCCATCCCGATGGTGGAGTGGTAGCTGTTGTTGTACGCGAACTCCACCATGGGTAGGTGGTCCTCCCAGCAGCGGCCAAAGTCGAGGATGCATGCGAGGAGCATGTCATCGAGAGTCTAAATGGTCCTCTCCATCTGACCATCCATCTGAGGGTGAAAGGATGTGCCCAGACGTAGTTGTGTCCCAAATGCCTCCTGTAATCCCTTCCATATCCAGGAAGTAAATCGAGTATCTCGATTGGAGATGATAGAAGATGGCACACCGTGAAGCCGTACAATCTCTTGAACGTAAAGACGTCCCAAGCTCTCCACTGAGCCCTGCTCTCTGATGGGTAAAAAGTGAGCCAACTTGGTGAGTCGGTCAACAATCACCCAAATGGAGTCGTAAACTCTGGAAGTGCATGGAAGTCCAGTCACGAAGTACATAGATATCTCGTCCAACATCCACTCCGAGACCTCCAAGGTATATACCAAGCCTGCTGGTACCTGATGCTCTCCCATCACCTGCTGGCAGGTGAGCCATCGAGAAACGAACTCTGCCACAGCCTTCTTCATGAATGGCCACCAGTGCTGTCATCTGAGGTCCTGGTACATATTCGCCACACCAGGATGTACTGCCAAAGAAGAAGTGTGAAACTCTCTCACCACCACCTCTCGTAAAGCAGCTGGTACCAAGGTACGTCCTCTGAAAAGGATGTCGTGCTCTGCTCCAAAGGAGAAACCATCAGGTGCATGTCCTGAGGATAACTGTGCATGCCGCATCTCACAGTCTGCGTCCCCATGATGTGCCTCTATGACCAGATGCAGTAGTGGAGGAGTGACTGTGAGAGACTGGAGGAAGGCTGCTCCATCTCTATCCACGAAGGATATCTGTAAAGCGGCTAGCTTCTCTGTCACCTCCTCAAGTAGTTGAATACCTGTCCTCCTGCTGAGGGAATCGGCTACCACGTTTCCCTTCCCAAAAGTATAGACTATCTCAAAGTCATAGTACTGGAGTAACTTGAGCCATCACCATTGTCTCAGGTTCAGGTCCTTGTGAGAGAAGATGTACCTAAGACTTTGATGGTCAGAAAAGACTATAAAGCGCTCCCCCATCAGGTAGTGTCGCCATGTCTTCAGATTGAAGACCACTACTGCTAACTCCAGGTCATGTGTAGCATAGTTCTGCTCATGTGGCCTCAACTGATGTGATCCATAGGCAATCACTACCCTCTCCTCCATCAAAACACATCCAAGTCCGGTCCCTGATGCATCGCAGTAGACTACATACCCTTCTCCCTCCTCAGGAAACCTCAAGATAGGTGCGCAGGTCAATCTCTGTCTTAGCTCCTGGAAGCTCTGCTGACATCTGTCTGACCACACGAAGGGTTTCCCCTTCTTTGTAAAAGATGAGAGGGGTGCCGAAACTCTGGAGAAGTCTGGCACGAATCTCCGGTAGTATCCAGCTAGTCCTAAGAAACTAAGCACCACTGTCACGCTCCTGGGTGGCTCCCAAGCTAACACTACCTCGATCTTTGAAGGATCCACTGCAACTCCCGCCTAAGAGATGACGTGCCCCAAGAAGTGGACCTCACATATCTAGAACTGACACTTCGAGAGCTTGCAATAAAGCTGGTGCTCTCGGAGTGTGTCTAGTACAACCCGTAAGTGGTAGGTGTGCTCCTCCTCAGTCGTCGAGTAAATCAAAATGTCATCAATGAAGGCCATGAAAAATGATCGAGGTATGGATAAAAGATCATGTTCATGAAGGCCATTAACACTGCTGGAGAATTGGTTATGCCGAAGTGCATAACCAAGAACTCAGAGTGGCCATACTGACACCTGAAGGCCGTATTCTTCACGTCCTCGTCTCGAACTCTGAGCTGGTGATCGCCTGACCTGAGGTTTATCTTCAAGAACCACTGTGCTCCCTTGAGCTGATCAAAGAGGTCATCATTCCTTGGTAGCGGATTCTTGTTCCTCAATGTCACCTGGTTCAGGCGACGATAGTCAACACAAAGTCGCAAAATCACATCCGCCTTCTTGGCGAACAATATCGGCGAAGCCCAGGGTGAAACACTAGGTCGGATAAACCCCCTGCCCTGCAAGTCCTCCAACTGTACACGTAGCTCTCGAAACTCAGCGGGGGCCATCCGATACACTGGAGTCGATATCGGTGCTGTCTCGGGGTACATGTCAATATAAAAGTCTGCCTCTCTGCGAGGAGGTAGTCCTGGAATGTCGTCGGGAAAGACGTCCGCGTATTGATCCACCATTGCAGGAAATCCAGGACTCCACACGTCAAATTCTACTAAGATGAGGCTAGCCAACTGATGAGTGATGGGCTGTCCTCTCCTCTGCATAAGTCCATTATATGCTGTGAAAGATCCCTTCTCACCGGTGAAGGTGATCCTGCTCCCTTCGGTGTGTACACATCGCACCTTGCGCCTAGTAAAGTCAATCAGTGCATGGACTGTAGACAACCAATCCATGCCCAAGATGACGTCGTAAGGCCTCGACACCGCTACAAGAAGATCCCAGCCGAAGCTCTCTCCTCCTAGAGAAAGCTCACACTACCAGCACCTGTGCGTAATCATCGAGTCTGCTCCCGTAGGAGTCTCTTGCCGTAAGGATCGAGCCAACGGCTCTGTCGGAATATCCGAGCTCTGAACAAGGGCAGCAGCTATGAAAGAGTGACTCACTCATGTGTCTATAAGTACTATAGAAAGGGTGTAATAGACACAGATAGTACCTTGAATCATCTCGGGTGCGCCATGGTCGTAGGCCTCTGATACCTTGATTTATGCATGTCTTTTCCTGCCAGCTCCCTGTGGTCGGGGTGGACCTCCTGGTGGTGGTGGTGGTAGAGCCTCAAAGCGTCGCCCACCACCTACTTCTCGGCCATCTCCCCTGCCTCGTCTGCCTCTTCCCTACAGACTGCCACGGTCGACCCTCTGCCTCTGCCTCGGTGGTCGCTCAATCGTCTGCTGCTCCTCAGCCCGGAGGGTCGGGCAGTCACGAGCCATGTGGCCCTGCCCACCGCACGAGTAGCACTGTCTACCTCTCGAAAGACTGGCTCCGCGCTGTGTGCCCCACACTGCGGATCCAGTGTCCTGAGGACGTCTTCCTGAGGTTCTAGTCTGCCTGAACCCAAGAGTCATCCGTCAACTGCCTGCTGCAGAAGACTCTGCTACGTGCCGCCTTGCGGTGGGTCTCAGTGCTGGTGTAGACTCAGCAAGAAAACTATCGATCAAAAGGGACCGCTCCAGTACTCTTGTCTGAGTCGGAATACTGAGGGAGATCAGAAATGCCCTGATCTCGTGTCTCAATTCCTGCTCAAAGGTCCGGGCCTGAAATAATGGGTCTCGTACCATGTCGGTCGAGTAGCGCGAGAGATCAGTAAATCTTGCCGAGTATTGGGCGACCGTCATGCTGCCCTGCCGCAACTGAAGAAGCTTTTGAATGCGCATCACACAGAGGGTGGCCGGGACGATCTCCGAGCGGAAGAGGATCTCAAAGTCCGTCCAGAGAAGAGATGCCTCATCATGCACCTGGAGCATCAAACTCCCACCATCTTCATGCTGCTGCGTGCAGTAGTCTCGCTGCGAGGATCACCATGAGGTCTGCTGGTGTCCTCACTAACCTGAAAACTCTCACCACTGCCTCCAGCCAGTCCTCGGCTGCCTGGGGGTCTGGCTCCCCGCGGAACCTAGGCAGTCACTGGGGCTGGAACTCATGCAGTGCACTGAGGTGAAGTACATCGTCAGCGGCTGGTTCTGGAAGCATCGGTGGCACGGCGGGTAAAGCTACCAACGATGCCACTGCTGACAAAGGGCCCTACACCGAGGCCTCGTCGCTCAGTGGGCTGTCGCCACGCTCGACTCTCGGAACCCTAACTGGCTGCCGTCGTGGGGCCATCCTGAAAAGGAAACAGGTGCGCCATGGTCAGAACATTATACCTGGTGAGCTGATACAAATTAATCACAAAGAAAACTTAAAACACACACGCAGTCACTGTTTTCGTGCATTAAGTCAGAAATCAGAAGTTAGGGTCCTAGTGTATGGATACGTCGGCCACCGCACCAACATTGGACTTCCTGAACTGATAACCACACTCAATACAGTAAACACTATTGCTTCACATAGAAAATATCAGAGTCCGCGGTAGAACCGAAATCCTCTGATACCAATTTTTCACGTCCCGTCCTCGGGGCTCGTGCCGTGACTACCCCATGCCCGCCTTCCATAGGCCAGGGGCTGGAAACTAGCACCAAGGAGTAAATCCCAATAAAGGGAAGGCATTGACTTTTTAATGTAAACAAGCACCACAGATTAAGAAAGCGGAAAAAGTAAACACTAAGTAAAAACTGGTACAACAATATGTGCGGAAAAGTATGTGGGCCAGTATACAAACCCAAACTGACAGAAATGTAAAACTCGAAAGTAAAAACAGCAACTGAAAGGTAAAGCCGCAACGGCAAACTGTCCACTTGGAATCCCACCTGAATGGTGGGTACAGAAAGCCCCCACTGCTCCTTGGGGTCCAACCTTCTGCTCCGAGTACATCCCGCCCAGTGGTCCACCTCCAGGTATCTTCCTGCTCCTCTAGCCTCCACCACAATCAGCGATGTTCGTCGTCTGCAACCAACACAACGTAGTGCGGGCATAGCCCGTGCAGGGGTGAGTATAAGATACTCAATAGGGACCCCGAGACCCCCGAAGGTCTCCCAAAATCCACAAATTATAATCCACAATGGAAAGATACAACCAAGAAGTATCAACCGACACTACTTAGGTATATGCCCACATATATACCTAAGTCACCAATTCCAATACACTCCAACCTCTGAGCCCAAGTACAGCCCAGTCCACACAGGAAAGCATACGTATTCCACATCGGAAAGCAAAACATAATCCACACAGGATAGCACAACTCAATCCACATAGGAAAGTAAAACATGATTCATCTCACACAGTTATACTTCTTCAAAAGATGATAGAGATTATCACTGATCCATCTAAGTTGTCGGACCCACAAAGGATTGATAGGTACTAACCCTCCCAAAGACCCACACAGGATCAGACCCACACAAGATCTGTCGGCACTGGCTCACACAGAACTGCTGAGCACTGACCCACACAGGATCGGACCCACACATGATTGGTAGCACTGATCCACACAGGATCGCTGAGTGCTGTAGTCGTCGTCATCGAATCCACTGAGGATCTCTGCACAGTCGTTGTCGCAGTCACAGTAGCAGTCGCAGCCAGCTCTAGGGTTCCCGCACACATCAAGCTCGTTCAGGAGGGTCCGCTCCACAATCCGAGAGGATGATACATCAACTGACACATAGTCTAGAGTTGATGTATCCAAAAGGTATGTATCGTCAACAGGAACTCAACGTCGCAGACGGCGCGTCAATCGAACGCCCAGTCTGAGAGTTATTGGCTTTTTCGTCCTAGGGGCCCGGTTGGTTTTTAAGGAAAAACCAACCCGACCGTACTCCAACTGCGTCCAAACCTCGGGCGGAGTAATCCAAAAGATTCGTCTCACTAAGAGGAAATCAACAAAGTCGACGAAACTTCAATCAGACGTCCATAGCTCAAGATATGAGTGTTTCTGCTCTGAGGGCCCGGTTGGTTTCTTGTACGAACCAACCCGGCCGTACCAAAATTATTCCCAAACTTTGAGTGCGATATACCAAAACGACCATCTCGTTCTAAGGATTGTTTCTCCACTGACGGCGCGTCGATCGGAGGTACGTAGCCCGAGTTATGGGCAATTGAACTCAAACGTTCTGAAAATTGGGATTTCAGGTTCGGACCGACCCGGCCCGAGACCCCCTAGGTCGGCCCAAACCGGGTCAACCCGCCCCAGGTCCGGGTCGGCCCGGCCCGGCCGGTGGTGACCTTGCTCCGCCACGACCCAGAACTGGCCGTTGGTGACCTTGATCCGCCACGACCCGGAACCGGCCACGACTCTTGTCATCCAACGCGGCGTGACGATGCCGCTTCCCTCCTCCGCGGCCCCGGAACCGGCCGTGGTATTTTCGGGCGTCTCCGACACGGCGCGATGGCATCACGTCCTTGGATTAATTCGCGGCGCGGCGCGAGGGCGTCACATCCTTGATCTTCTATCCACGGCACGACGCGACTGCGCCACACATTTCCTTTCTCTTGATTCCGCGTGGTGCGACAACACCACGCTTTCCCGTACCAAACCACAAAAGAAACAACATGAAATAAGGAGGAGGGTCGGCCGTGTTTGTGCGGTCTGTCCCCCTCGTGTTATTCGATAACAATTGGTTTTAATCCATGAAGATCGTCAAGTTGGTATTCACGAACAAATAAATAAATAAAACCCCTACCTCGGTTTCAAGAATGGTGTACGTCAACGAGCCGTGGAAGACGAGCGTCGCGAAAGTCAGGGGTCGTGGAAAATGAACGTCTATTCCATTGTCGTCGAGGTGCGTCTGGCGAGGAAACGTAGTTGGAGAAGTTCTTCGCGTTCTTCGGCGGAGATGTTCTTCGTTGAAGAATAGTGTTCTTCGTCGGAGTCCGAGGTGTTCTTCACATTCTTCGTCGATGTTGAAGAAGAAGAAGACTTCCTCAAACCCTTATCCCTTTCTCTCCCAAGCCCCCACACAAGAAAAACTAACCCCAAAATAAAATAAGTCTTCCACTTATTTTATTAACCCAAGATAGGTTTTTTTGAATTCAAGAGTTTGAAAAATCAAAACCGACATTTAACTCACATAAGTTATTAACATGAGTTATTATAAAATTTAAGAGGTGACAAGTTGGAAAACCATAAATGGGGGGTTAAGGAGTTAAAAAGGGGGGAGGTGAAAGGTTGGGGCTCGTGTGGGCCCCACCTTTCAATTATACACACCTGGAAAGTTGGGTGGATGTGGCCCCCACCACCAACTTCCCATGGGAGAAATTAACCACCTTGATATAAAATAAAATTGATCCAACAATCTTATTTACTTATTAATAAAACCCCAATAATTAACTTCTTCTCCCGCACAAACGCAACTACAGTAAAGGTTCCCTTAAGTGATTACTGGCGTTGCGAGTTCATCGGTGCCATCTGATTTCAATTCTGAGCACCGGTTCAGATGATAGGAATTTCTGCTCGTTCGTTCACTTAACGTACTCGAGCTAAACTTCGGATAGAAATTCCGGGAACTCCGAGACTCGGAATCATGTTCCGTCTGAAACCGTGTTCTTGTAAAATTCAAAATAAAATTAAGAAAAAATTTCCCTTGAATTTTATGGGTCTTTACAATTACATAATTCATTGATACTAAAATAGATAACCATTTAGTGGCTATTGGTTAATCTATTCTTTGTTTCATCGAGACGTTCTTATTATAGTCACGGGCATTCTAGAAAAAATGACCACTTAAGTAACACCTACTAGATCAACCAAAATATTTATTGAAATTTTTGTTTCTATAATAGAATATTCTCCGGGGATTCAATTAATACATATTATATATTTATTTCACCACTTCATGTATTCATAACCTATTCATACTATTGTCATCATGAAGAATATATGTTTCAGAAAACTCCAAGTCATCTTCATCATCATAAGAAACCACATTATCATTTGTGAAACTATCTTTGTAAACTAATTTTGAATCCTCAGTAAAACCAAATTTTTTTTATCTTTAGCATAAATGAAATATGGTATAAAGGGGGATTATATTATTATTCTTTCCTTATATGTAGGTATGAAATCATGATCTTGTTTCCAAAATTACAGAAAAAATCATTCGGTAGTCAAAGAACATATAGTAAATATGTTTGAATAAAAAAGATACTTACATATTTCTCATTCCATAAAATCAATACCATATTCTTTAAGTATATTATTATTCAATTACAATAATATACCTTCTTAACATTTTAAATATTATATGGTAGGGGTTAATTTTTTCATTCCAAATATCACATGACATTAAATATCATATCTAAGGAACTAATCCAACTTTTGGCTACCATGGGGTTAGGTGATCCACAAAATTGTGGGAGATGTTTACTTTTGACATGATTTATAAAAGAAATTATCTTTTTTGGTAGATTAGGATCATCTATAAGATATATACCCCCACAATTTATCACTTCTGTCAAATAATTCATTACTTCAACAAAAAATTTGTTTTTGATTTAAACCACCATGGGTTGCTAATATGGAATGATTTTCTCTTATCAGTTATTTCATACAATAAGTTCCCTGTTTCTTGTAGAGAAAAATATTCTCAACAGAAATTGTTCAGATGAATAATCATGGTAATTTTCAAATTCTATATCATTTTTACTTGGCCATAATGTTAAATCATTACATGGAATGTTATTAGCATTAAAATAACCTGTAAATTTTTATCAACTATCCTTCAGTACCAATTATACGGAACAATCATTACCAATTACAGAATATTGAGTTTATGTCGATAGTATAACATAAATTAAAATTAATGATGTTTTAGGATTATATTTTTAGACACTTAGGCCATAACTCAAACATGAAAAAAACCATAAATTAGAAAGAGTTCAATTTTTAATATAATCTATTTTTCTCATAATGAATTTTTTTTTAAAAAATATGATTTCTATTCAAGAAATATATTCAGGACATTTAACAAGTCCTCTTCCAATCCCCCTAACATTCCTTAAATACTGTAAAAACATTGAAAATAGTGGGTTGAAAAAAAATATTATTTAGGGATACAAAAATAATAAAACATGTTGTCTAGTTAAAAAACTTAAAACATACGAAATCCCATTTCAAGAAATACTAAGAATTTACACCTATATGAAAATATCATTCTATTAACAATAATATTTATTTTACCTTTTGAATAAAATTATTTCAATGAAATATAATAATTATTCATAGGAAATTCATATATGTATCTTTGAATATGATCTAATTGAACCTTTATTAGCCATTAAAAACACTTAAAAATATAAGAACAATACAGAAAACATCCAATACAACTATCAAATAGAATAATGATTACCCAGTTCATTTGACCATTATCTCGATGAACCCATGACTTAATCTCAATGGTAAAATTTCATTCTATCATATATCACCCTTATTTTTTATTTTTTGATAACAATTTCATGAATAAATAATTTCATCATTTTAAAAACAATTTTCAACTCATATGAAAGTATATTTCTAATATTAAAATAATATTTTCTTTAAAAGACCATTTTAATAGAAATAAATTTATATTTTGGAAAACAATTATCAATACCAAAATAACCAAAAAATATAATGAGGGTTTTTCATTTATGAAATTATGTAATAATTAAGAGAAATATATAAATTAAATTATAGATATTGTAGAAGGAAAATTTGGTTCCATTATTCTATTTATAACATGTAAAAGTATTATTTTTGAAATAATTTGAAATAAATTAATGAAACAGATAAATAAAATTATAAAGAAAACATGTTTATAAAAAAAATTCATATATCATTTAAATATAATGTACCTAGAAGTGAAATATAGTTTTATGTAAAACATTAAAAAGGGGGGTTTGTTTCAAATAAAATCTCTATATCACTTGATAAAAACATTAATAATTATCCCTATTAAATTATGAAGTTAAAAAAATTATTATTGATAAATTCTGGATATTTAATGATCAAGGGGGTGTATATACACCTTATAAATGTATATATGTTCATTGCAAAAAAAATTATTTTAAGGAATGGAAATTGAGATGAAGTCCCTAACCTTGTGTTCGAATTGGAACATGTGTCATTATCAACATGAATCATAAGAATTGGTAAATTAAATTTACTAAGAAAAATATTAATAATTATTTTTAATATTATTTCATTTATTTACATGTTCTATAAAATGACATGTCAATTACGTTTATGTGTAGTGTTTGGACCACATTCGGCTTATGTATAAAAAATATCTTTGGTAGGTTGACTAATTTCAATGACGACATTATTTAAACTAATAAAAAATTATAATAAATGCATAAAAATATTATTTATATATATAATATAATTTTAATACTAGTCAGGAAATTTGGTTATGATTAATGAACCAATGTTAGGATCATTGATATGGTAGTCCGTGTATAACATATAAGTAAACATCCCATTTCTCAATGTTATTTATTGAAATATGGTATATTAGATATATCTATAAATAATGATAATTAAATCATAAATACAAATTATTCAATTATATATAATTATTTATATAATAATTTTGATGTGATGATGAAATAAAAGAATTACATTTCTTCGAGGAGGCGGTTGACCACACATCAACAAAAAATATTATCACATTTTTAATTTGTGAAATGGTATGAAGAAAACGAAATATTTATTTTAAAGAATGATAATTATGTAATTAATATAATAAATATTTTATTTATATCATATATACTTATTATAGTGATACTTATTACCTTCCATGTACGACCTTAGTGAAAAATTATTTACAGTACTTCGTGAGATTATTGGGCACTGTATACAAGAGTGATGTTATCAAATACCCTACGGTATGAAATATAATAATGATTTATATGATATAATTATGTAAAAGGTATATGTTTGTTTAAATTATAATAAATATAATATATAAATATTATTTCCATTATTATTCTCAATGAAGATAGGTGGTAATGTAAAAAATTAATTACACTGTTTCATGAGGTAGTAGTCCCCCCCACACAAGAAAAATTGATTTTGTGACCCATTTTATAGAAGTGTGTGTTTTTTGGTAATTAAATTATAATTAAAAATCCATATATATTTATGATAAATATTTTATTATATAATAATTTTATAAAAACAATTTATGGTTGTAGAAAGAAATAAATGAAGAAATCATGTTGATGAACATTACCTCTTCTTCATGGAAAACTTTTTCATTTTCACAAAAGGATTTAAATGGATGTATTTATTCCCAATGTGATGATTTTAGTGTGTTATTATTGTACTATATGAGAGATTTAGTTTCTTATTGGGTGATCCAAAGGAAAATATAGTGGAGAAATGTTTAAGAGATGGGGATGCCTTTTATATAATGGGTGAGTATAAAACATGTAAATTTTCGAAAGAGGGAATTCCACAAATTTTTTTTCATATAATTCGTCTCCAATAATGTATAAAAATTTTTAATAGAAGGTATATATTATAAATAAGGATATAAAATCGTGTTTTTAATTGTTTTTGGTAATTTTCCCCTTATGATTAATGTTTATTCACATGATAATTCAAATTTTCTACTTTAATAAATATGTTGAATTTTAATTTTTTTCATTAATCAAATTGAAAAAATATCATATTAAACATATTATAAATTATAAATTATTCTTATTAAAAACATGGAATCCATTTTTCTAATTAAAAAATTAGAATTGGAAAATTTAAATTTAATATTAATCTTGATGTCCATAAGAGACAAACCATTTTTAATAAGAGTATATATTATTCAAAGATTATTCTATATAAACACTATGTATAATAAAAATCATTTTATAATGAAAAGATAACATTTAATAAAATATATTACATATAATTCATTTAAAACCTTATAAATTAGTTATTATTTTCATTATTAAAAATTGATTAACATTCTATATTTTAAAATACATTCAAGAAAAATCGTCTTTAAATCCAAAAAACAAATATTATAATCAATATAAAGTTCATTAAAATGTAATAAATGATATTAAATATAACCAAATAATTATAAGGCTACACTATGTCTTCTCCAATACATATTGGGACTCTTAAAATACTTAATTTATGAAAAAAATGTTATTTTCACAAACGTCTGTGTTATAACCATTCACTGAAAAATAATTATTTCCAAAAAAATAAAAAAATATAACACAAATTAATTTTTGATTAGATTATTACAATTTATTTTTAATTTTATCAAATAAAATTTAATAACTTATTAAATTATTGATTTATATAAAACCATAACTATAAGTATTTAATTTAAATAAGTTTATTTCATGATTAAAAAATAAATAATTTTTTTATAACTAATTTAACTTTTTAATTGGTAATAAGTAATATAAAATTAATTAATTATATACCACAATGGATATTAATATGTGTCTAAAAGCCTAGGAAAATTTATTGGATTTTGATAACAAAATGTGTTCACTCTTGGACTTGGGCTAGTAACCCATGTAACAACATGGGCATTGGAAGAAAATTCTTAAACCATGTGGTTCATGGTATAATCATTCATATGACCTCTCTGGATATGGATACATCATATATTATCATTTTTTATTTTGATATACTAAATACCCAAAAATTCTTTTCTGATAATATAGGTTCCCACATATAACATAATAATCACCTTTACATACGTGGGGATATAGAATATGAAAACATCTTTTTTTCCTAAGAGACTTAATTAATATAGGGAAAAGAGAAAGTATGAATAAAACGTCCACATCAAATATGATAATACCTCCAAACAATTAATGTTAATAATGGAATTAGAATACATTATCAATTATATGGAAGAAGAATTAATGATGTGGGCATTGATTAAGAATAACATTTTATGATTATTTTTTAACCCAAAATAAAAAATAATAATAATTAAACATTATCTATTTTAAAAAATTTATTACATATAATGCTTACTTATATTAAAAAACTCTAACTAGGATTGTAATATCCTTGGAGAATAATCATCATAGTGGTGAAATTATTTTATCACCAAAATATTATTAAAATGATATTTCAAAGCTATTTTAACATTTTTATTTGAAAATGATTTTAATTTTTCACATTTAGAAGAAGAATTCACAAGGTTAAAATGAACATCATTCAGAATAATTATTTAAATAAATTTAAATATTAAATCCTCTAAAAATAAATAATAAATTTCTCAATGAGGTTTCGATTGGAAGCTAATACAAATGATGTGGATAGGAAAATTATTTTTAATATTTTAATATACCTCTATTAAGACTAATATCATAAAATAAAATAAAAATGTTCATTTGAAATGTAAAAATAATAAATATGAATTCCAAAAAAAAATATTATATACTACTGTTTAAAATAAATAAACAAGAACATTAAATGAAATGTAAGTACATATATTAGGTATAAAACGAGAATTTAGAAAGGATACAAATTATTTATAAATGCATTATACTTTTTTTAAAATCAAATGAATAAATGAATATTAATTTAATTAATATTTTATTATTCTATATAGTTGATGATAAACCATAATTAAATAAGATATTATGGTATATAAACCCAATCATGGAATAAATGAGTTAAATAAGAAATATTATAACTAAATTAGAATATATTGGAGTTATCTATATCCTTTATGAATTTGGAGACACTTGAATAAAAATATCATAAATAGAGCAGTTTAGATGTTTTTTTGAATGAAAATTATTTAAATAAATTTTTATATAATGAATCCGTAGGTTATTAAATACAAAATGTGATTGGAAATAATTTTAGAGTATATAATATGTCTTAATTAATGAATCCTTGGTCAAGAAACGATTTCTGTTACTCAGGATTTCCATGAACTCCCACACCATTATATATTATAAAAAAGAACATTAATGAATTATTTCATAAAATTTCCAATATCTATTACTGTATATTCTATTTACTATAATAATTTATAATATAATTATTAATTTTTATTATTTTATTTTCATCATTAAATTTTTGTGAATATTATTATTTTATACATACACTAATATATCGACATGGACCCCATTATTCTACACAAATTTCACAATTACAAGATTATAAAATGTTAATTAATTGATTTTTTTATTTATTTATCATGTTCTACATTAATTCCATTAGTGTTTTAGATGTTATTCTTAAAGATGTAATTGATTATGTGTTTTTTTTCATTATTTTCAACAAAAAAACACAACATATTAATTAATAAGTTAAAAATTAACAGAAAAAATATTGAATGAAAAAAATAAATATTTATATAATATTTTAAAATATAATCAATAATTATGATCCCATAGCCATCCATTATATAAAATTATAAAACTCTTCTTAAAGGAAGATAAAATGAAAGAGACATTAACATGCTATAATTAATGGATAAATATGATTAGCGAGTAATTTATTTATAATATAAATATTATTGAGCTAGTTTGTATTAAATATAATAATAATAAAATGGATATATTTTTAGTATTATGAATTAATAATTCATTTTGATATCTTCGTATATTCATTTTAGGGGTTTACTTTTACAATGAGTATTTAATAAAAATATTGTTAATTTTATTCCCAAATTTTCATCTGATGAAAAAATATTGTCATTGAAAAAAATTAATGTTATTGTATACATTTTTATAATTTTTCACATAGTGTGTTCGTGAAAATTGAAATACACTATTCCATGTATGTAGTAGTCCCCACATACACATAGTAAACGTTTTCATCTTCCAAATATTGTGAAAAAGTAATTATGTTTTAACTATTTTAATAAATTTAATCATGTTATAAAAATAATTTTTTTAACAAATATTACATCGGATTCAACCATGTATGGTGGCAATTAAAATCGAAACTCATTGGATCATGGAGGCCATAGCCCACACATTCACACGAGTGATGTTTTCATTTATCGAATAGTATATAGGGAGGTAGAAATTCATTATTAACTTAAAATAATAACAACTATGTATACCAAATATACATATGAGAATATTTAATCATGGGTACAATATATTTGGAATATGTTGATGAAAAAGTAATATAATAAAATAAAAAATGGTTTGATTATGAATTTTTACCCTATATCGTGAAATAATGACTTTTTATATTTGATTATTACATTTATAAGTAAGTTTTTTAGAATAAAAAAATTCAATAGTGTGATAGTGGTGTCATGGGGGTATTTAGGATTTTTTTTCATATCATGATGTCTATCAGTTCAATAATAAGAATGGTGTGAAAGGATCCTATTATAAGTGAGAGTGGTGTATATTTTTTAAAAATCAATAACATTATAATAATTGGATTAGTATCTTTTTATGTATCAACAAATTTTTATTGATGACATTTACTTAAAATATTATTGGTTATTAAAACATATGGTTAACCCTTTTACCTTAAAGGTTATTTCCATGTCAATTAGTGCATAAATAAATAATTTATTTTTTATTATTAAAAATGTGATGAATATTTAATAATTTTAAACATATTATAATTAAAATAGAGACTATTTAATCTAATAAGGATTATATTTTTGATAAATAATAATTTCCATATTAGTTCACATAATAGAAAAAAATTAATTTTGAAAAAATTTGTATTTTTCAAAATAAAAATTATTTTCTGTAAAATAATAGGTTTTAAAGGAATTAATTTCTTTATTATAAAATAATTAACAGAAATAATTCACTAATATAAACCCAATATATAATTCCACCTTATAAATAGTTAATTAAATGATAATTTTTTTTTTAAAAAAAATTCAGAAGAAAATATTACTAAAATACCAAAATATGAAACATGTGTTTTCAAAATTTGAAATTGTACTATAAAATATATTATTTAGTTATTGGATATATATTCATCTATTAAAATTATTTCATTAATAATTATTTCATTTTTATATTCTGAAAGTTCTATAGTGGTTATATTATTAAGAAAACAATATTTTTCTCTATTAACAGAAAAATCAATCTTTTTAGAAATAGTAAAAATATTCATCTTATACCAATAAAATGTGTTTTTATTGGAAATTCATTTTCATAAAATTTTAATCAGTATTTTTATTATTTCCTATGAAATATAAATTAAATAATAATAAATATATTTTATATAATGAAGTCAAATTTATCATTATTTAGTAATAATATTGTTATATCTTTAATATATAAATACATAACACAAAAAATTAATTCTTTCAGAAGAATATAATCATAGTAGAAAATGGTCATATTAGTTATTTATTCAATTTATATGATATTATTAAATAAAATAGTAATTAAAATAACCTTTATTATTTTATATAAATACATTTTATAATGTAGATACTGATATTTAGACTATAAAACATATTAAAATATATTATAACAATTAATGATACTGTTTATAATTTATTCATAAATTGTATATTTAATCATATTGGATTTTATTTTCATGTAAAACTGTTATTAAAAATAGAAAGTAATGAAAAATATTTAATGAAATATCAAAATAAAAAATTATACCTCTTATATAAATATAATCTAATGGTTTTTAATTAACATAAAAAAAATTTATAAATGTGCGAATAAGGTATCCATGACAATAGTTTTGATTCCAAATTATATATAAACCAAAATTTGATGGGAAAGACTAAAAAATCATCAATCAATTAAAAATATATTTATCCAAATATTATGTTTATAAATTAAAATTTATGCAATTACCCATTAAGATTAGGTTTTATGACCTATTAAATTAATTTTCCCAGATATTTTATTGCAACCCATATACTAATAATTGATAATAGTTTTGTTAGGAACATATAATTTGATTTCATATTTTAATTATAATTATAATGTATATGTAGATATATATATATATATAAATGATTAATTTTATTTAATTGATGAATAATAAGCCAAATTTAAATAATATTCCAACAAAAATTAGTAAGAGATAAAATAATAATAGATATTTTCTCAAATAATATCAAATATTTGGTGTTGGTGATTTCTTTATCCTAGAAAAGTATCTAAATAATATATATATTATAAAATAAAATGAATTAATATATATTTATATCTATATTATATTCTTAGTGTTCCTTTATAATGATTTATTTTAATGATATTCATTGTTGAAAATTTCAAAATTTTCATTTTTTAGTGGTTGAAGAATCTTGACAACCACATTTTATTTTAGATTGGGTAATTGAGTTGTATAGAAATATCCATTGTATCCATGACTAACATAGTTCCCCTCATATTTAATTTTTTTTTTATAATGGATGTATATTTATATGAGATAATACATAAATCAAATTTATTGAAATAAGTATATATAAGAGATTATACAAAATTAGTTTCCAGATATTATCATATGAATCTCTTGAATTCAATATAGTTTTTCAAGGATCAATTTAATAATATGATATCAAACATAAAAATATCTAAATACATTATGAATGTTTATAATCTACAAGTGAATCACCAAATCATATCCTCATGGAATTCTAAACCATGTGTATAGTTAGAACTAATTATCACACACCAAGTGGAAATTTAGTTAATACCCGATAAACATTTTCAATGTTATTGTCAATACATACAACTATGAAAGAAAATTAATCAAATTTTAGTATCTATATTGTGGTAACATTTATGAAACACATACAATATTAAAAAAACACCAATTTATTATCTTTTTATATCAAATTAACCCTTTTATCATTACAAAATATCTAATATCACAATCTGAAAATAATAAATTAATAATTCTTACAAATAAATTAATCAATCATTAATAACAACGATGATTTCCCAAGATAACATTAAATAAAAATAAAATAAATTTCAAAATTAAATATTTCATCTCAAAATAGTTTCATCACACATGACCCCGTTAAACAAATATCATATGTTGTTTCCATCTTTGTAAACTATGGTACACAAAACATAAAAAGGGGTGATGTCAATATCAATATAAGAGAAATCCATACCAACAAAACTCAAAGGGTTATTCCATATTCTTGTCAGAAAACATATATTGAGGGACATATAATGTTAAATTAATTTATATAAAAAATATGTGTCAAAGTGATGAAACATGTACCATGTCATAAGAGTTAATTAATATTAGAAAATATACATGAACCATAAAACATAACCTACGAATATAATAATAAAGTATGACATAATAATAACATAGTGATGTATTAGTTAATATAATATTCATGTATCATTGTGGTATTAGGAAAACATCCCACCTACCCCCATGGGATTTGGCTAAAAAATTATACACAATCAATTTTGGGATAATATCTCATGAACCATCATAGGTTATGGATAACATCCCATGAACCATATTGTGGTTATGATAACAACATATTTACTCTATTATTATTTATCTAACAATGAATATACCCTTATGTAATTTTTCTAAGAACTAGTGTGACCACTTAGGATTTGGATAGTATAATTTTACCCTTATGAGGTCATAAGAAATAAACCTATAATAAATTAATTAGTTTGTGTTATGTGTACCATACATCAGATAATAATCATAGAGATCTGTTGCATCAAAGAGATCATTGAAGAATTAATAAATCAATGACACATAATTAACCCATGTAAAAATTATGTGTTAAATGAAAAAATCTATAAAAATCACAAAATCATTGATGTTAATGGTGATAGAATGTGAAAAAACAATATATACATAATGTTACATAATAAGAATTTTTTATATTCATATAGATGAAAAATATCATATTATGAATATGTGGTAAATCATTTATTACATTATTATGATATACTATATTTCAGGTAAACAAAATTCAATTAGATTTGTGTTTATTTGGAAAACCATTTCAATGAGTCAAATGTGATATTCATTGAGAATAATGATATTAATGATGAATGAATGTTTTGATATGAAAGAATAGGATTTAAATAACCATTTATAAAATTATCATAAGTTTTTTTATAACATGTAACATCAAAAAGATACATTCAAGGACTAATGATAAATAAATATATAAAATATTGTTTCTAAATAAATATAAGTATTGATTCCATGAAAAATAAAAAAAAATTAAATGAAAATTTTGACTAAAAGAAAATACATATTTTCATTAAAGGAAATATATTTTTTAATTTTTATAATCTATTTTTTAAAACTCAGATCATAAAATGTGAATGAAATATTTCATCTGTGGAATGTTATGATAAATTTATAGTCTCATATAAATCATACGAGATTATATTTCTATAAAAAGAAGAAAATAATAACCCAAAATAAAAAAACATGGACATGGAGGAAACATATCTCTTATAATTAATGATAATTATTCTTAATGATATTATATATTTATGAGGGAAAAATATTCGATAGAAAAACATTTAATAAAATGAATATTTTTCCATTGAGTATAATAGTTATTACTATATAATTAAATATTTTGGTGGAAGAATCAATGAATAGGAAATTTTGTCCATTAAGAAATATTATAACTCAATGAAATCATATTTGATTAATAAAAATCCATTGTGGATTTGGATAAAATGGAATAAATATCCATAGAGTAGAGAACTAAAATGTAACCCTTATTAACAATACTGATGAATGTATAGAAAAATGTAACTAAATAACCTCATGAACCACTCCCTATAATCCTTAATATAATAATATCTGGAGAGGGCATGCAAGGATACTATAAGGATACTATAACTTCTCATTATAGTATAAAAAATACCCTTAAAACTCTAATCATGAAATTTCACCTAGATATAATCACAATCGGAACATGGTATGTACATATAAATAACACCAAACTATGTGGTATGAAAAGTCAATGTTTCATACTCGTCATGAGATCCCCCATGTTAGGATTATGTATAATATGTAAAAAGTAATAACAGTACCCAACATAGAATAAAAAACCATATGATGATTACATGTACTTCCAAATACCATCGTCTATAAAATATCCAATCTTGTAAAAATGGACCATCATGTATCAAAAGATTTCCCCTATCTAAACCTAAAATGTTGGAGTCATATCAAGTATTTCTGGTGGACCATATAGGGTGTGATTAAAAATAGTCTAATAACCACCAACAGATTCAATAAATAAATCATTTCTAATTTGTAAGTGACTAAATTGATCTATAAATAATGATGAAAAATTTCTAAGGATTAATATTATAAATAAAATTTAATTGAATCCTATGTTATGTGGTGATACATGATTCTAGTAATACCTTATTTATAGTAGACAATATAAATCTATGGACATTGTTTTATTATTTCGTCCAATGTTACTAATTTGAATCATATGGCTTGATTCCACTATAACCCAATAAAAATCCAACATTTTTTAGTTGTGGAAGTAACTATGATAAATAAATAACATTTTCATGTTGATACCACCAATAAATTATGGTCAATACTTCTACTACATGTGTGAAAGACTACTCCGGAACAGATTACAATTATGTTATGTAAATCCTTCACTCAAGGAATGTGAAAACTACCTCATAGTCACATTCCTTTTCCATTATCTCTAACATTCGATCATGTCATGTGAAAATAACCATAGGGGAGTATTTCAGAAATATCGATACATGATACACTACATGATACATTAGAATGGGATATACATTAGCAATATACAAATCATAATGAAGTTTCATTTTAGGAAACACCATTCTAAAATTAGGTCAAATCTAGACATACTACCCAGTTCCGATTAAATTTATGCACAAAAAATTAAATTTCCCATAATAAATATATATATTAATTTGGATCTCCCTTTTAAAAATAAAATATAAAAAATAAAGAAAATTTAATTCAGATATAAATTCTCTTTTAAATTTATTATAACTTGACCCTTTTAACCATTTCATTCATCAATTCATGGGTAACGATATTGAATCATATATCCCATTGGGATCACCTTAACAATTTGATTTTATATATCATCAAGGGTACATGAACATGAAACTAATATCATATAAATCAATTCTAAATTTTTTATGTCAACACATTAAATGGATATAAAACTTCAAAATGCATCACAATTGAAATAAAGTGACTATTGTATATACTTTCATACCACAAATATTAGGTATATGGAAGTCCACTACCTATATATGGGACCCCAATTCAATAAATAATGAGAAAAACAATTAATTGTAATAGATAAATTAAAAAATTAATATTATATAACCATGTTGGAACACCTGTTTTCAATGATAGAAAACATGAATGGATTAAAATGAGTCCTAGACATACAATCAACATTTGATCACTAATAACAACCATTAATTTGGGTATTATCGAAGGAGATTAAACAAGGGCGAGGTGAAGAATATGAGATTATATGGAGTATCATTAAGTTGGTTGGAATTGAGGAATGATTATGTAATAATTAATTTGGATAATGAAAAGGGTATGGAAAATTACACCAATCTTAAAACAGACCCTTGATGAGAAAGGGGAGATAAGGCCCTTGAAATTTTAGATAATGGTCCAATAGCTGAAAAATGATCCTAGATACACTATAAGGATATTGGATAGCCCCTAGTTATCCAATGTACCAATACATACTTCCTTATATGATTTTAATATAATTCATTAGTCTTGAGAATTTCTCCAAATCCCCTTGTTCACATAGAACACACCTAATAGTTCTAAATAAAAAATTTATAAACATCATAAATAATGATTGGTTGAAAAATATATATGAATGTACTTGACCATAAGGATTAGTTCATACAACCAACCAAAACTATTTTATATCTTCCTAAATTAATGATCTGGATAACTACTGAGATTTATTGATTATCAACTTCTACCATTGGGCCATGACATAATAATCTTCCAACCACTTCTCTTATTTATATCACCCATGCTTTTATAAAAATCACACTATGGGAACAATATTTCCAATGAGGGAAATTTAACTAGGGTACATGATATGAATATTATTATTTTCATGCGAATTAATTTTCTTCTTATTCTATTTCATCATTATAAATAATATTGTACTGGCATGGATGATACTGGGAAGGTTCAGAGAAGTGAATTTTTTCATTCATATATGTACACCTCAATAAAAGATAAAATCATTATAAAATATTTAAAAAATTATTTATAGCATAGAATGGTCAAATAATCATTAAAACCAACCTTATATAAATATAAACATTTTTTCCATATATTGAAATAACCATATAAAAAATGGTAACCTACCACGAATTCTAGGGGATGAAATCTCCCATAGACATAATATATAATCCTTTTTTGAGTGGTCTCTGAATTCATCTAAATTAATTGAGTTTTTTTGGTATTCTCATTCATGAGACTCAAACCATGGAACATTGACATCCATCGTCTCACTAACATATGGTTGATCAGTATGTCTTCCCATATAAAGCCCGAAAATGTTCTATCTAGATTGATTATTGTTATTTATAAATATAAGAAATCTTGTTGAAGGATTAGTAACATTACCAAGTTCCACTATATCCATGAAAACATTCTCATAGCATTTCCTAAAAAACTAGTATTTCAACCTCCAATTTCCCATCCATCCAGGGATGGTACGTCATGTACATGGGTATCTTTAATATGAAATACCTTAAAATAAACATCCAAAATATTGGGGTCATGTTTTAATCGATGTATTATTATATTCTATGAGGCTCCCCATGAATGTGAACCACCTATTAAACACACAACCTACTCTTCTTATAAAAAAAGAATCTATGATGCCATAAAAAGAGACACATTTATCAACCAATCCAATACAATTAAATCACCATCATGACCTCAATACATCCATGATAACATTTTCAAAAAATCTATTATCACATCGACACATTTCTACTCCATAATAGAAAGATTATGTAGATGATTGGCCATTCCCTCCTTTACAGTATTCACCTTCTGATAATTGTTTTAGTGAATGATGATCTAGACAATATCATTTTTCATATTCATCCTTTAATACTATTTGATAACTACTCCATATAACATGGTATATACCTAATGTACATTGCACTTTGATGTTGGATGTCTCCCATAAATTTCTCACAAATACTTTTAGGAATTACCCAAAAGTATCCAAAATGTTTAACATCGTTAGTGTAATTCAATCATCCTAATGGTGGCTCCCTACCAAATAATTTCTCCATCATCTCCACGAAAGTTTAATGAGATATATACATTTACTTCACATTATTAATTAGTTATTAATAATTATAAAAATAATCAAGAGAGGATCTAATATGTTACACACAAACATTGAGATATATCTTAGAGTAACAATGGTATCAAATACCACTCATAAAGTTTCCCTTTGAAGACATTAGAATGAGTAATCCTACACAAGGAATATATGACGGTGACCCCATTTTAGAGGTTGTAAGATAGTATAATGATGAATTAATGTATCTTCTATGATGATATCATTTTTCAAAATTTCAATTTATATAGATAGAAGATATATTTTTGGATTTTAGGATTAATTAAAACCAAAAATATGCCTTGTAGAAGGTAATGTCACTAACTTCACCTAGAATTCATAACTGACTATCATTCAAAATCATGCGTTGTGTAGATAAACTCATGAATCCATGGTTACTAGGATACATAAGTAATATTATTCCTCTCATATATAAAAAATTCACCATAAAGAATACCCGATTAATCAAAATAATTATTATATTCCTTAAATGTAACAGGAGTAATCAAAATCTGTGTAGAAAATAATCACTTATTAAATTACTCGAAGGATGCCACACAAGATCCAAAAAATTCAAATTTCAGTCCATTCTGGGTTAGGCCCATGAATAAAAACCCAAGTGTGATAAGATTCAAAAATACTATGATTTTATCCAATTCAATAAAATTTCTAGGGATCTCAAAAGTCATTCATAGGAAACCAAACCCTCCAACCTGGAAAATTATACATATGACACGTCCTTTATGATCAAATTTCAGAACAATTGTACTAAATGAAGTTAAAAAATTCACTTCGAGAGTTCTTAGGGAAAAAATTGAATCATATTGTTATCAAAAAACATATAAGGTTTAACAATTCTATTAACATTACATGGAGTAAACCATAATATTATTAACAAACAAAACAAAAAAAGTCCAAATACAGATGGTATGTATATTTCATTAATTCCATGAATATCGCTAATGTGATTATTAAACCAAATAGAATCACAAGTAACTCATAAATTCCATAACTACTTCTAAATGTATTATAATTAATATTGGAAGTTCATAGTCTCATATGATGTTACCCTGACCACTAATCAATCTGAAATAAAAATATTATCCATTGGTTGCTCAATTAAATCAACAAATAAAAGGAGTTATTTTTGGACATTAATTAATATCTATTTTTTCATTTATTAATCTCCACATAATATCAAGGATTTATTTTCCATCATAGTGATCAATTCTAGATAAACAAAATGGGACGTACCAGAATAAATAATCTCTTTAATAAAAGTCCTCCAACTATGATTTCAATTTACAAGGACATGCACCAACCATTGTGTATAGGAGAAAATTATGTGGATTGGAAACTAGAAATAAAAAATTAGTGAAACAAATCCAATGTTTAGGTGGTAACCCTAAAAAATAATCTATGGAAGCATCATTATACATATCATAATTAGGAGAAAATGCTTGGTAGTGTGTCTCTCCCACATAAAAACATGGCTAGAAACCTATATTGTAACCAATATTTGTTGTTGTTGTTGAATACATAAGTGAATATCATATGTATCCCTTTTTGAAAATGAAATAATGGTATCACCCCCATAAGATGTAAATGATACATATAGGTGATAAAATTTGATAAGATCTTATTATCTTATAAGACATTACACCCATAGGATCAAATCTAAACAACCCATATCATGTATACAAAAGTATAAAAGGATGCGTTAATAACCATTATTTCATGAAACTTCAACAGACATAAGGATTACATATGATCACATACCTTATATGGTTTTCATCAATAGAAATACCAAGATGAATAAAACCATAATTCCAAAACCTCATAGGAAATGAGAAGATATAATTAAATGTGATTCCCAATATTAAATATTTTATAAAAAATTTATATTATAATGTAATTATACAACTAATAGTTGATGACCTAATTTAATGGTTATTGGGAGTAGGCCTAATGACATAAAACTCACTTATCCTATAACCATGTACTCTAGGCTAAATCCACTAGTTTTTATTCCTTTGGTGCCTCTAATTTTTGATCCCCTAGGTAGCTTGTCAACTAATTACACCTTAGGTAAATGTGTTACTCTATCTTCCTTTATGATTTGGAATAGACAATCTCATACACGGACCATATTTGGATACTAATCCCCTACTTCCACCATCTCATAGATTACTTTTCTAGAAGAAGTTTAGAGGCCCCAATTTCACAAAATTATTTCACTATAAAGTTAGTCATGTATACAAGATCATTGCATGAACTGGAATAATAAATTCATAAAATTTTACCGTCGATTCCAAAAATTTGACGAAGGCATGAATTTCAATTCAATCTCAACTAGCCAAAAATTCCATAAAACACCCCTATCATCGTTTTTTGTGTGCCACTAATGAAATAACCAATATTTCATCCCATGGAAGATTAATTTCAAGTCCCTTTACAAAAATATATATTTCTATTAGTATTGTTAACTTGGTAAATATGATCAAAAAAATTGATTAAACACATTCACTAGAAATCGGATTTTGTAATCTAATCCACCACTAATATACACAGACATAGATTTCGCAATCACAACTATTTTTATTGTTATGAACCACAAAATTGTGAATAAAGATAGAAAAACCAATATATACATCCATATAAATGTTGTATTTATTTATTTCTAGGGTATCCTAACCATAATGTACCTAGAAAAAAGTTCATAAAAAAATTCTGAAATTCAATCTATGTCATCACAATATATAGAATTTATATTCAAGAACATCATTAAAATTTCTCAATTATCCCCATAACATATTAAATTATGATGTTAGTTTTTTTAGTTATGAATCTCCAAGTGATCAATGATTATAATGTTAAGCTCTATATATAGATCCATTTTCAGAATACCACTTATCTACGATCAGTAGAGGGTGATTGAACTGGAACTCATAGATCAAGTCATACATATGTTGAATATCAATAGGGGTTCACTTATACAATTTCATTACTAAAAAAACCAAAATATAGAAATTTAATGATGGATTATGATTTAATGGAGCATCTATCCTTCCAATCGGTGGGACATGCTCAACCTCAACCTCCTAGAATGACTCAAAATCTCTTAGAGATGCGAAATATAAAAAATGGAAACATGAATAGAAAAGAACAAGAAAAAAAGGAAATGATAATATATAATTTCAAAATGTCTTTAATGGTATCCCAAAGATCGTCACTATCCAGTTACTTTCATGATTTAAATAACAATTTGTTTAACATTTTAATCCAAAAATTTAGATTAACAAGGATTTTTTAAAAATGTTTCCAATGGAATACTACATGAGAAAGAATACATATGTGGATTAATAGAAAATTAATTGACCAAATAAAATATTTAATAATCCATGGATATCCACATTAATATTAGTGTATCATATAGATAATTTTCTATGTAAGAAAAATCCAAATAATTTACCAGAAAAAACATATAGGACACAACTAAAACATTAAATAATGATCCCAAATTGTTTCATTAGTCAAATACACTTAGTGATTTATATATACAAAAATATATCATAGATAACACAAAGATTATATACAAACCTATATTCATTTAATGATTCATGAATGTTAATACACCCACATCCAATAATAATCCATGATACATTATTCCATAAATCACAAATATTATAGGTTATGTGGAACACAATTGTTTTAATTTTTCATCTTTATAAATAATAATTGAGGAAAATGATCTTACCAATATTAAAATATATATTGAAGTATATATTGGTTTTATACTCCAATTCATGATATCAATACCATGATTCATCACATACCACTCACTTAGGAAAATTTCCTAAATAGAAAAATGATGAAATCAATTCTCTAATCCCCATTTATAAAATCCATCAAACTGATATCATTTATTGGTGTCCCAATTAGAGTATCATCCAATACTCCAACATTCCCTCTAGTATTCCATCAAATGTTGACTAGAGGTGAGGGGTTGTGATGATAACATAGGGAGACTATTCTCTCACATGAGACTTGTATGAATTGAATAATAACATAACTAACATCACATAGTAAATATAAAATAATATTTAATGCGTGATATGTTACAGTAAATAACATCAATAAATGTGAGAATATAAAAATGCTTGTTTCATATATGATATGATCTCTGTTACAGGTGGATGATATACAAACAATACCAAATTACAAGATTATCCATGCTTGAAAAAATTAATTCCCAATCTAGTAAAATGCATACTCGGTTCCATAATCTAAACACCATCCAAGCTAGTAAGAATCCACCATCATGCATCATACCCTTACTAATATCTAAAATGTAGGCCTGAACACTTCTTGGTAACTAACTAAATTCAGGAATACGGTTTCAGTATAACTTATTAGGTCTCCTTAGATGACGTCACTAAATAAACTAGACTATGAGGTATATTTATAAGTGGATCTATGACTATGAAATTTAATTTAATGATGTGTAATAAAATAAATTAATCCTATCTAATTTTGTAGATCTATAATGATTACTGGGCTCGGCCATACCTACATCATCTAGTGTCGGATGTCTCTGAGTACATTATGGTATCACTTCTACTAATCATACCACGAAGAAACATAAAATAGATATAAAAAAATAGAAAACCAAAACATCTTAGATATGTAAAAAATTTCCCTAAACCCAAAAACCAATTTCATCATGTCCAAACCCCAAATATGGAAATGTAATATATTTCACTCAAATAATTTTCAATCCTAAACATGGGCTATTTCTAATCACCTTTTGTTAAATATCAACTCTATGAATTTGAAACTATATTATATATGTTTTAAAATTAAATTATGTCAAAATTACAGTCATGAAATTTGAAAATAACATCATGGGAGTTTTACAATTTCATCAAACCATGTTACCATACCTATTAAATTATATAGTTTGATTCATTTAAAATTTCAAAATTACAATGACAGTAACATTTCAAAAATCAATATTCAGGTATTAGGACACTAATAGAATCATTTTCATTTTCAAATACAGTTTCTAGAAGAATATATTTGTCATCCCTTTCTAGGGCCATATCATACCATAGGATTAAATATATAATTAACATTTTAAAAAAACAAACCCATTTAATGTATAAAAAAATTATCTTTTTATTTCTTTATGTTGAGATATAAGAAAAAATTAATTTTACCAGAAATTGATCATGTTATATAATCAATACATCCCATTATGATAACAATATATGTATTCTTTCACTCATTATCTAGGGAATATAATAATAAAATTAATATATTCGACAATATACTGAATTATAAAAACAATCCCATGACTTGGTGGTTTGACACCCTTATTTATCAAAACTAAAAGAGAGATACTATGTGAAATACATAGGGTCCACATAACATTGGTCTAGGTAATTATACTCATCACATATCAACAACTAAATCTAGTTACAATCAAAATTTTCAATATAGTAGTATGAATCCATAATAATATGGAATATTAGATAACTGATGTGAATAACACTTGATAGTGAGTGAAAAAATTAATGGATGATAAATGTGTCATTGAATTTTTATAAGGAAGTAATTGTACAATGTAATTTATTTTAAATTAATTAAAGAAGGAGGAAAAAATGGAGTGTTTGAAATATTATTGGTGACATGACAACATCATTGATGGGTAGATATTGGGGGAAATTAATATAAGTCCTTATAAATAGAAAGATGTGGAATGGAAATTTTTTGTCCAATAAAAAATGACCCTTGTGGTTACTAGAGAGATACTATACTCAAATATATAATTATTTCTATAATGTATAGATAGTGTTGTCACTTTGATTTGATGGTGAGGATATTATACTTACATGGATAAAAGTTATCCCAATTCCAGGAATGCAAATCTATAGGAACATGATAGTGGCTGACAGTATCATCTTACATCCTTGATTCCTACTCTAAAGCCCATGGTTCTATTCTCATAGCCCTCATAATTCAAATATATTCTGTAATAGAAAAAGAATAAGAGGTTTTGTCAAATACTAAAGAGAAACACAACTCAGGAAAATCAATGGGTCATACAAGAAATAGATATTGTCTTTTAATTACCATAAATTTCATAAACATTTTGAAAAATATAATCTAGATGAACACAAATCCCCTCAAAAAATGAAACAAGTGGGGAGTATGGAATATTACTCTCGAAAAGAATTTGTATATGGGACATTCTCAACATTAATCAATAAATCAAAAAAATAAAAAGGTATTGTTTGGAGTTACCACATGGAATGAGAATGTTTAACATAGAGGATGGAATAATGTTTGGTAGGAATGTAATTCCTCAATGATTTTCTGTATATCAGAACAAGATTGGTTTACCTCTTTAGTAATTTGACTAATAAAAGGATCAATTAATTAAATTTCCCATCAACCATTGATTACATCATCACTCATGTCAATAGGGGGGCCAATGCTCTAGAATATCTTCCACCCAACAAAGATTCATACATCAATTATTTTATATTGGATGAAAATATTATTATTGATCTCTATTCTATTTTTGATGGATCTATGTTTTTTCCATTTTTTAGACACTGGAATACTTTTTTTCTTTTATTAATGAAGGAGTCTTGCTTTTTAGGGAAGGGTCCAATCATACAAAAGCACAATGTATTGTATCATAAACAAAACCATCATAATGAATTTTTTTATTACCATATAAATATCAATAATCCAATACAATTCCATTATAATAATTTAGTATACATTGATTAGTATTTTATAGTTTATATCCATCTTTTTATATTTTTGATTTTGATTATTTAAAACATTATTTAAAATTTAAATACCAAGTACTGTTCAGTGATTAGACATAGAATATTAATAGATTATCCATGTTTATATATCATTTTCTCCTGTTATAATTTTATCCCATTAGATTTTTATTTATTATTAATGAATACAGATTCAGTGGTGAGCATGTTTTAGATATTTTCAACAAATAAATATGGTTTCAACATTATTAATTAATTTATTTATATTACCATTAAAAATATAGAAAAACTAGAGAATTATTTAAAAAATTATATTAAATATCACCAATAATTATTATACCATTTTTATCCTTAAATAGATATATAGAATCGTCAATCTTTCTAGATTAACAGACCCCAAAAATGGTATAATTAATTTATAAATATGTTTATTGAGTGATTTTTGTGAGATAATTTTTACAAAAATATATTAATTTTATTTCTGATTTATTATGTTAATATATTATTTTTGGGATGTTTAATAATGTGAATGTTCTTGATACAAGTCAATTACATAGAATAAATAAATCATTTTCTTCATGGTATGATAAATTTCTGTAGATAAATGTAAACTAACATATTAATTTTAATATTGTTAATATGATACCCAATTTATCTTAATATAACTATATCAAACACATGAATATCATTTTTTTACATATGAAATGCATTATTATAATAATTCATGTTAGAATGTGATTAATAATTAAATAAATCATTACTTGGAGGTGGTAGTCCACACGTACACATAGACAATGTTTTCGTTTTCCATGAATTGAAATTCTAAAAGTATCGATTTATAATTATAGAATTGTAATTTTATTTTAAATATAATTTTTATTCAATAAATATCTCCCTATAAAAATAAATGTATGAATGTTATGAAAAATGAATCCTGCCACTTGAGGGATGAGGTAGTCTACACATATGCGCGAGTCAGGTTTTAATTCTTGTTGTTGTGGGAGGAATAAAATCATAATTTATTTAAGATGATAACATTTTAGTATGATTATGATAACAAATAAATTTTATGAAAATGTTTATAGCATATTTTGATGATGAAAAAGTTTATATAATGGAATTGGAAATAAAAAATATTAAATATGAATACTAATAATTTTCCTTACACTTTATCCTTAACAAATTGAATTTATCCTTTTAGGGTTTCATTTTTAGAAGAAAAAACATCTTGAAAAATATATGGGTTTTCAAATGGGGAAAAGGGAACGTTTGGTTAAACTAACAGGGATTGATGTTTAAATTGATAAATAGAGTGAATGGATCTTATTATTAGATACACATGATACAATTTTGAAAACTCCCATAACATTATAAAAATTGATACTCACAATTTATGTAATGTAGATGAAATTGTGAAAAATAATGTTTAGGGGATAAATATTTTTTTCTTTCCTTAATGAACACACTTGAAGCTATGTTTTAATAATGTATTGGATATTTTACACTATTTATTATAATTTTTTCAGTGGTGTTATCTATAGTGGTAACATGTTTTTACCTATGTAATGTATATTTATTTCTATGAAAAAATATTTATTATTAAATAATATGGACATTATTATTAATAATATTATATAAATTTTATCAAATAAATGTTAAATGTTTGTGAAAAAAGTAATTTTATATGTATGGAACATAACATGTAAAAAGTGTTTTTATTTGTAAAAGTTAATTTAAGGAAAAAATGTTATGTTTTGTAAATAATTATCAATGATGATTATTTTTGTAGAATTAACTGGATTATTAAATAATAAAAATATTTTTTATTTATATTCATGAAAAAATAGAATAACACATTATGGACACTTATTTATAAGATAAAGATCCAAATTTATTTTTATCATAATAATATATTACTTATGTTCCACAATTTTAAACATGGTTTTTTCAAAGTGAACTATCGTACATTATTATATAGAATTTTATATAATAAACACTACATTTTAATTATAATTCTTTCATAAATTATTAAATCGTGTTTAAATTATGGATATTTCATAATAGTTAAGTTATTGTAAAAATATTTATTTATTTAGGTCACCTAAAAAAAATGTTTCGAAAATCAATACAAAAATATCATCATATAATAATATCATAATTCTAAAAATAAAAATTAATTTAATTTTTAATGTTATATTTTAAAATTTTATAACATAACATTATATAAAGACAAAAAATGTAAGGGAACGAAATTTTATAGTGAAATGAATATTTTAAAATAATAACTATTATATTTCATATTTCCTATAAATGAATAATTTATTTAGTGTTATAAAATTATTTATATCCAAAATATATTTAATAATAATTTACCTATATTTTAAATTTATTATTTGTAATCAAAATGAATTTTACATAAATTTAATTTTTAAATTTCTTTGTATACATTTATCTGTTTAGTTATTTATATAGAATAATTCAATTTTATAACTGCATTTGTTTAAAAAATGGTATATATTTTAATTATTTATAATAATACAATATTATGCGGTTAAAAATATTTACACCTTCCAACATAATGTCTATATTTTAACATCTACATTTAAATAATATTATTTTATATAAAAATGTATCTCAAACTCTTATGGTTTATTATTTCATTTGAAATACGTCTTTTTGAGATAATAATAAAAATTATATATATATAAAACTCATATTATGTTACATAAAACCTCCATGAAATGTGCGAATTTCATAATAATATGGAAGATGCTTCATATGTCTAATGGTTTAACTTTTTTTACCAATATAAAGAACTCATAAATCCCATCATCACATTGAAATGAAACATTTATAGGGCTGTTCAGGATGATCATTATGCATGTTATTTATAAAGTCATTATTTATATTAATGAGTTATAAAACTAATCAATTAATTCATTATATAATTTTTTATCCATAAAAACGTATTAATTTATAACACCCCTTAATTATAAACATCATGGGAACATCCCATGATAAACCACTAACAAAATATCATCCAAACCACTACCTGGACATTGTTCTTGGGAAAATATATAATTAAAATTTTAATTATATTTTGGAATATGACAAAAATTATATACCAATTTCATAAATGTGACATCCCAATGTAAATAATTTGTATATGGGACTTATGGAATATATCCATCAAAATGAAGCAACCATGTGTGGTGGGAGAATTTAGATCATTCTCAAATGATTGAGTGAATTTCATGATAATATTTCTGGAAAATATATATTGAATGAAATTATATTGGGTTTATGAAATTGGGAAAGATTTTTAGTTTTGGAACATTCATCAAAATGGTTTATTTCTGATTCAGTATGATGACCATTATTAAAAAAAACGCCTTCTATAAATTATAACCACTAATATGTTAATAAATTAGTTCATTGAATAAGTCCTCAACCTATACCTTGCGTACATGGTTATGGAGTCCGGTTTTAAATAATCTAAGTAGGTAATTGTATATTTATATTCAGTTTATGTAGATTATGGAAGAAAAAATAATGTTTTTTTTCAGTTGATTTATTTTAAAATATATAGGATGTTTTACCTAGTAAGGAATATATGTTTAGTTGAGCCAGATTATTTGTGGAATGTTGAGGAGGCATATCCTTCTCCAAGAGTGTTGACCTTGCATTAGAAGATATCTCTCTTGGGAATCATGTATATAGCCCCTATGAAATCAAATCCTTATATAATGAATGCTCTATGATATTTTATATTTTTGGCCACATATGTCATTAGTAAATGTTTTATAATTTGAAATATTGGGTATGAATATCCTTGTGTGACATAGTTTTGGTTAACTATTAATTTTTATGATTCTATATAGTTTTTTTATAATTAAATGGATTGTTCAATTAAGGGTGGTAATGTGTGTTGGTTGTTTAAATGACTCATTTATTTGTGTTTTATTTTCATTGGATTTTTATAGTATGTTTTTTATTTTTGAGTTTGGATTCATGATTAGATGGATGTTAGAGATACCTGGGTTCTTTATCAGGTAACATAAATCGGTGCTACATCATTTTACATGGCATGTGATAGTGAAAAAGATAATTCTATTGGGTTTACACGATTCCATATCATTTTTATCTTCATTGAGTGTTGTGAATTGATTTTAGGTCACAAATCATTTTTAGGTAGTGTGGTTTGTTGATTTTACCCATCCCATTATTTTTGGATATTTTTTACAGATATTGTTTTATAGAATCATGGGAGTAATAAAGTTGGTTCTCATTGTGATTTAGTTTAAGTCTAATGTGTGTCCATTATTGTTAGTTGGAGGATATAATTTCTTCAAGTATTATTGTGATAAATTTCAATCTACAATCCCTTGGTTAGAGGTGAACCACTCGTTGATTTAAATAGTTTTGATAATTTCTAAATTATGAGGACACCTATGATATTAATACTTTCTTCAAAATAAATTTATATTATGAAACAATTATAATATTCCACGATATAGTCTTAGGTAATTATGGACATATCAAATTCGATTATATGACTTAGTTAATATTTTTTAGTTTCATTTTATAATAGGATTATAATTGTTTCCATACCCACCCACCACTTATTACAGTTGATTGTTGGCATAAATTACATTTTTTTACTTCTAAAGATTGATATTCAATGATAGAAAATAGAAGGGGGCAATGATGGTAACAAGTCAACATGACTGTGATGTTTTAATTTTATTTATAATATTCATAATATGTCATACGCTATTTCATTGAAGTTTAATTGTGATACTAATTATTTAAAAAATATTAGAAATGAATAGGTTATTAAATATTTCATTATGGAATACATGATTTAGATATTCTTATTATCGGTGTGAAATAATTCCAAATAGTATTATTATGACACCAGTGAACTTTATGTTAGCTTGAGGTGACTAATAACACACCACAAGACTTAAAACTCTCCATCACGAGTTCTGGTACATTGGTTTCCGGGGATAATTTATTAAAAAAATTCATTTTCCAATCTCAATAATTAAAACTATTCTGGTCATATTTTGATAAATTAGATTAAATTTTATATTATCCAAGTGTTTGTTACAAAATTATCAACTTTTTATAAACAATAATATACTCTATTATTCCAAATAATTCTCCATTTTTTATTAGATGTCATTTGAAATGAGTCCTAATTAATTGGGGTATGATCATGTGAACTTTCCTAAACTACCCAATTTAGAATCCATATGTGGAATATCAACATAATAATAAATAATTACCTAAAAGTGTATAATATAAGAGTCAAACCTGATTTCATAGAGGGATCCGATCTAAAAATGATAAACCATAAAATAATTAATCAAATCCAACAATGTATTCAACACAACATCAATCAATATATTTAACATTATACTAGAACATATAATTTTCTAATCAATGTAAGAATTATTTCCACTAAATGAAAATTTAAAACAAGATCCTCATATTTATATGTCCAAAAATCATCATCTATTGATTATTTTGTGTATTTCCAAAACAAAACAATGTGTTTTAAGGCCTTGTTAATAAATATTTGAATTCAAGTGATACTATTATTGATTAAAATTACGAAAACTATCTACTATAGTTACATCGCTATAATTATGATAGAATAATGGTATCCCCCTACAACATCGTTCTCCAAGGAGAACATACCATTAAAAGCATAGAATATTCACTTTTAAATGTGGATACTAGTAAAAACGAGATGATTTAGAGCCAAACATATTAGCTCAACCTATAGAATAATGGGACAAAACAAAAGGTTTTTATTAGTATTAATAATATAGTAGAATAATAATAGAGGAGGGAAAATATTTTTATAATGTATAATACAAAAAAACTACCACTATAGCAGCGAGGGACACATAACGATGAAATTGTAAAATATTATACAAGAAAAGGTAATATTTTGATATTAACAAAGATAATTAATCTTTAAAAAAATATGAAATTAAAAAAATAATAAAAAGTATAAATAATTACAATTAATGGAGGTATAACCAATGAATATATGGAGATTGGAAGTGTTATATAAGAAAAAATACATAGACACTTCTATATGAGAGAGTTGTAGTCAGGTTGTGGGATATGTGTTATTAAATAGAATATATTTGGAAAATATTTCTAAAAATATTATTTAACTTATAATATAGTTATATGAACTGAAAATTTATATACATATGAATCCAAACTCGTACAATGAAGGTGACATTTTGTCTTTATAGATGCTTGATACAAGAACCTAAATTGTTACATGATGTTATCTATATTATTCTATATTTAAATGAATAAATGGGATTAATTCCTTATGGTCAACAACCATAAATGTTTTTAAGGGATGAATAAAATAAAAAAACTATTTTATAGTGTCCACAAATCCTAAAATGATAACTCATGAATGTATTAACATAATAAAATAATAATAAAACAATGTCACAATTACAACATATTTTAAAAACAATAAAAAATTCAATTCTTATTCATATATAATGATTTTTTTTATATTAATTATATAGATTTATTGAGAGTGTAATCTATCTAGATGTAACAACAATATGTGCCTATTAATTTAAATAATGTTAAACCTCACATCCCTAGTAACCAAAATTATAAATTTTATGTTTCTTAATTATATTTGTTTGTTAATAATTCAAATTAAATTAGTGTGGTATATATACAAGAACCCATTAAGATAGTACAACAATAGGTGATAAGGATATTGTTGGATTATGCAAGTATCCATGCATAAAATGTATTACCACTCCAACATCTATTACATAATGACACATATTTCAATATAAAGTTTCTCCAAATTAATTCTTATGTAGGGGAATCTATATTGATATTCTAATATATGTAGAACTAAACAGTACATATTAATCCTCCTTTGATCCCCATTAAATTTTAATGACATTATATATTATATGTTATTAGAGAGGATGTTACACAAAGTGAATTTGAGTATCCACATAATATATGAACATTTTTGATGAGGAAGTGTCAACATATTTGTTTCATAAATAATCCATGAAAAGTTTTCATCAAGCTATCCATGCAAAAAAAACACAGACAACTGGAAAGCATTATAAATAATAAATAATGGACAATATCACAAAAATCATTCAATGTCTCACTTTTAAACACTTAACCATATATTAGATAACCCTACATGTGTTCTAAATCCTCTAAAATTATTTTAACATATATCTTATATATATATATATGTAATGTGACAATTTTTGTTTTTATTTCCGATGTGATGCTGATGTAATTTGTTAAACACTGATCTTGAAATCACAGAATGATAGTTAATAAAGTCCACCAGGTTAGTGGTATAAAATAAATAATTATAGAGATGCATCAAGGTGTATGAAATTTTATATCAATTGAATTAGATGTCAGACATGTATCTAAACTATAACCATAGGTATGAAATTAGGCTGTATGAGAGATAAGAGTGAATTAAAAATTAAAATATCTATAAATTGTATAATAATTTTTTAATGGTCATTTCTTAATTTTTTTAGTTTTATTAACATTTAGTATTATTAAAATAAATTTAATTTATTAACATGATAATATGGTTGTTAAATGAAAATTAAAATCATATGAAGATTTCATTAATAAAAAATTAAATTAAATTTAGATTGGCATTTTGACATTAACCATATGTGTATAACATCATTCTATTAGATTAGGAAACGATTACCTTATATTTATAAGGAAACATGTGTTATTGTGGAATTCCAATATAAATAAACCACATCTCTATATAGGTGTACATTTTCAGGTCCATTCCTTCTAATTTCGAATATATTTGTCTCTGGACTTCCCCAAGGATATAGATTGGAAATGATGAATGAATGTTCATGAGGATCAATAGGGAGATAATTGTTATTATATTCACATATAATAATCTTAATAAAAAATTATTTTTCATTCAAAAAATATTGTTGATATAGAGGGTAAAATAAATTATCAAAATTTGATAATTATCATGATAAAATTGGCATCACATGGAAACTAGTATAGTATAATTACTCGAAGTTATATATATAAATATAATGAATATATAGTAAAATCACTAGAAACCGAAAACATCTTCTTGTTGGAGGATCATAATAAAAGTGACAAAAAATATATTCTAAACATTATAAATGAAATGGAAAATAATGGTGTAGCATACTTGAAAATCCAATGACTCTCACATTAGTAATGGATTCCATATCACATCCCTTATTGAAGACAACCTTCTTCCTAATTACATCAACATATAAATGTATTCACTATGAAGATGATGGTTTTCACGACTCCACATTTAATTTAATTATAATATATCATATTGAAATATTTTTATAAGTGTATTATAATTTAAAAAGTCTAAATATATTATATAGCATGATTCTATTGGAATAATAACTAGCTATAATTTTAGTCATAGTTTGGGTAAATCCCCAATATCATCTTATAATAGGAAAAAAGTAATTATCCACTACCTAGTGTACTCACGCTAAATGAATATAAAAAAATATTAATTAAGAAAATATTTTATATGAAATATTATTAATTTTATTTTAAAAAATTAAAGATATTACATACTATGAGTTTATTTTAGAAAACCGTATAAATCATACTAATCATTGTTGAATGTATATTGCATCGTAGAGTCATATACATAGTAACTATCTCTATGAATTCCATGGAAATTATCATTCATATTTTAAATTGAGTTTTATAATCTAAACCAATGATAAATTATATTAACAATAATAATATTGTAATCTCTATCTAAAAGTGTGTTTCACTAAATAATCATATACAAACAAATAATTACAATTACTTTCATCAGGGAACCAACATTGATATTTTTCTATACATTTTATATAGTTTTTCAAATAAAATACTGATGAAAACCCTGAGATGGCTTACATGAATGACCATAAGGCTATATTGAATCTATTACCAGTCAACATAATTCATAAATTACTAATATCACATCAATATGAATTTGAAAACGTTGGATGAAATCTAAGAATTTAATCGAAAATTATGATGTATACTTATGAATATTTAAAAAAATTACAATGGTAAAGGGGGATTAATTTTATCATCTATATTAGTAATAAAAAAAATTCTATTGTATTTTATATACGAAAATTTCCCATAAATCATGTTAATCTATATAATTACTTTAAATTAATGTTTTATTATCCAAACATATTTAACGGAAAAGTGATAAAATGTAAGGTTCAAATACCATGTAAAATCATTGAACCATTCAAATGTAATGATGGACTAATTGAATCATTCTCTCTATATAATTTTCATTTGATATAATTACCTTTATATATGGATCATACATTAAAATTTCGTCAGAAAGAAACAATAAAATGTCCCATGTCTATATGTACACCTCCCCTTTTATCTTCCTTTTATTAACTCTACTTATTAGTATAATATTGGTCTTTTCAAACCAGTCACTATTATCACAGTTGTTATTCACATTTAATGGCCTAAAAATAATCTTGTCATGTTCACCTCAATTTGAAATAAGCACTGGAAACACTTCCACCATTTCATATCATGAATGTAAATGTATTTCTATGAATTTCTTCTACGTTGCACCTACCTCCCAGTGATCAATAAGAGAAACAATGAGGGATACATTTCCATGATACACAGTCTTGTCTTAGGTAATTTTAAAACTATCCATGGGATCACCTTTAGTCATATTTTTTTTTAAATTTTTGGATGATCTAGTTTCCATTTTTAGTGGAACATATGAATTATTATTTCCACTATCCGTATTTTCTCTTGGTTGTTTTCTCCACCATTGACTTGGAAGAACCCTACCATGAAAATATTCTGCAGTATCAACATTGAAATTACAAGAAGATGCATAACTGGACTCATTCCCAAGGACATTCTACTCATAATTAATGTGAACTATAATAGCTGATACAATCTCTTGAACCTTTTATTCATTCATATATCCTTCAAAGTGATTTCCAAAATTAATAGTTGGAAACTCCCTTCATTTTCATGATATGATCAAATTCCCATACCCTATTTCCTTATCATAATTGTCTCCCCCAAATGTTTGACCATTCATTGTCTCTATAGATGCCACTACTTGTCTTAGAAGTGTCCCAATAGTTTTTTCCCAACTTCCATTAGATATGTTGCTTGAGTGAACTACCTAAAAATAAGATAAAGATATGGAAGGACTATATCATGAATTAATCACCTTATGTGTCTCCACATCATGTTTGTTTCAACAGTTACATTGCATAGTCCCCCCCGAAATGGCTCTGCAAATATTTTATAAAATATGGATCACCCTGATCCTTTCCCAAGCTGCAGAAAATTTCTACAACCAATGGGGTTCCATTTAATATCACACATTTCACATCCCTTTCATCATATTGATCATAAAACTGTCTCTTTCTAGAAATTCATTCATCAACACTATAAAACTAACACTTGTCGCTACCTCTGGAGTCCACAACCTTCTGATGATCAAATATCTTAATCACATGCCTACATGCTACTGATGGATGGCCAAATATTTACCAGTGGGAAAAATCTATGATTCTTAAACAATAGTCTTTCTATATTGAAATGATTCTCTTACAAAAATCCATGCATACATGGTGACAATTCATAATACATTAGCATCAACATAGATTCAAGGATAAATAGGGTTACAAATAGCTCTAATTCTGCTATTAGAACAAAAATATACTTCAATGAGGTTCCATAATATTTTAAAAATCAATTGTTTATAAAATATTAAAGGATTTTTAAGAAAACTAACCAAATCCCTTACTATTGGGGTTGCATGCTTCATTTTTATGTCATAAGTCGATCTGATGAGGTAGAATGAGATTCCATTGTAGTTACAGGGTGTGTTGGACAATGCCTTAACAAGATCATCCATTAATTTAAAAAATGCATTATTTGTATATAATCAAGAAAATACATTATCACCCTTTCCATCAAACCCCTTTACTAGAATAATAACATATCAAAATTATCCATCATAGAATACATGGACATGATCTAAGAAATCAATTATTGATTCAGATGTTCCTCGAATCCCAAATCCCACATCCTAATGTCCAGTGATGGTTACTAGTGTCGAGTAGGTACACAAATAACATATGAGGCCTTAACTTACATACCTATACACACATACAGCTCTAATCCCATTAAAAGTTCTAATTTAATGAATCTGATAATCCATTCATGAATAAACCTAAATCCCCCACCAATGTACTACCACAAGAACTGGAAATTAAAAGGTAAAAAATACAAGCCCACTAATAAGAGTCTAAATAATCCAACATGAAATGATAGATGTGTACTACAGTGAAGATAATAATAGAATCACAACTTACTATATTAGGTTCCCTAATCATCACTTGGTCTTGGACACTCTCAGACTCCATCAAAGTGACTATTTTTTACATAGGACACCCATGTATTGGAAAAGACTATGTATGGGTGATAGTATGTCATTACAAAAACACTATGTATATTAAAATAATAAAAATAGACAACAATACTGAGGTAAATGTCTAAATTATATATAATATTAATATAAATATGTACATAACAAAGAAAAATATTCTTAATGTAAAGTCACAGTTGTATTGCCTTCATGGGATTACAGTAGAATGGATATAGATAGCACTTATGTTTTGACTAGACACCCCACAAGTAAGATAGTACAGGTGACGTTCATTTTAGAGCTAGTAATCATTGGGTACAAACATTATATTTATAAACATAATGTTTTTATATTACAAGACATAGAAGGTTATCAACCCAATGACTATGTAGTATACCAAAAACTCAATCAGGAATAACCCACTCAGTAGAGGGTCATTGGAAATGTAGTATTGTTTAGAACAATACAATGTAATCAACCATGGGAAAGAAGATGACATATGATCTCACTCTTACACTCATGGAAGGATTAAAAAATTCATAAAAAATAATTCGTGTTGAATGAATCCCTATCCAATGTATATTACATGATTCCATACGAACCATTATGGAATAGATTTATTGAATGAACCGTAAACTATATTTACCACAATATTGAGGAAAATAAATCATAACCAACATTAAGGAAATATACTATAATGACCCAAAGATTTATCATTTGAAATAAATTCTTATAATTATTCGTTATAGTATGATAAAATTAGGAAATAAAATTAAATACTATGTTTCTAAATACTCGGAAACCATTAAACATATTTATTCCACTTATGTGTTTTGAATTTCAAAAATCTGACATACATAGTTGCATCTATGATAATTTTTGGAGTCTAATAGAACAAACATATTTTTTTTGTGAATAATTAAATACGCATATGAATATTATTTTCCAATTATGAATATTGGAATATACTTATGAATAGTAACCAAAAATATTATTGTAAATATACAATATTTAAGAGAACATAATATGTACCAATGTTTTGGAATAAGTAAATAAATGTTTTAAAAACAATATTTTCCAAGTAAATTATAATTTTAATTAAAATTAAATTAATCACATTTTGAAAATTATTTTCAAAAAATGGATGTAAATTTTCGATTCTACATTTAGATAAATGGTTGTGGTGAATTATTTTTATTTTTATGATATACTTGAATTTTTTTGTGAATAAAAAATTTGATAATTTACGATAAATGATAAATACATGAATTATGATGTCATAAGCTAATGTATGGTTGATGTAAGGCCATTATCCAAAAATCACTTGAAGTTATTACTATTATTTTCCATGGAATCACCAACATTACATGTCTTGTTTAGAAATAAAAAATTAATGATTATAATATTGAGAAAACCCATCTCCCCTCCACTATAAATACCAACCTTCACTCCCTCATTTCCTCAACCCACTCAATCATAATTACTTGTATGGTAACCCTAGTATATTACATATACAATAATTTTATGATAATAAAGGGATATTATATCTTCCAACCCCCTTCTCCTATTATTTGAATTTTATAATGGAAAATGATGTTCGTGAGGTGTTAATTTATCACCATAAAAAATGACATGTTTTCATTTTAAATTAACACCATAATATATGATCATAAAACCATTTTTATGGTTCAAATTGTTTATGTTATGTGTATTATAAGCTATTTGATGTTGTGGAACTAAATTTGGTACATATTACTATATTATTAAACAAAACATGTTCGTTGTGGTCGAAAAACTGCACGAATTAACCCAAACAACCATCATTAAATTCATATCTAATGATTAATGAACATGGTATATAAAATAATTCATTATAAGAAAATTTATACTCCTTGTATAACATTGATAAACTTATATATCAGTTCTGTAGGTTTATCCATGTTCTACATGATCATTCCTTCCTAAATAAAAGTCAACAACTCAAGAAAACTGTAAAACAAATGTTCCCAAAAATTAAAATAAAACTCTATAAATCATTAAATTACCCATAAACAATCTTATTAAAACCATAATTAATTTTATTAATGTATAAAATGACTTTTAATTCTTAATTAATTAATATAATGTTGTTACATATGACATTAAGGTGAAGAAAGAGTTTATATACTAGGTAAGGGGAAATTCTCAAACCCAACACTCAAACATTGAGAATTCCTTATTTCAATCCATTTTTGCTATGGTTACTCCTTAAAAATCATTTATTCATAATAATAATATCTTTTCTGAGATATATGTTTTTTTACATAAGTTCATGGAAAACGCAATGTTTTCCAACTTGACTCTTCTTTCTAATAGACACACTCTCAAAGATGGATTCTTCTTCAGTCATCATTGATTGTACTATGTCATTATGTTATTACCTCTATATTCTGGGTACCAAAGATTTATTAATTTATTAATTATTGTGTGCATCCCATTAATTTACATGGGTTATTTAATTATTAATTTTGACATATGTTCTATGTAGCATGCATTATAATGTAAATGTTATGATGTGACTAGTGCGCCTAGAATTATATTGCACATTATTAATGTTATTATGTGACTGGTGCACCCCAAATAATATAAAACTAAAATTAATTGGGTAAAGTTATGAATCTCATGTGTTAAAGGGAAATAATGAATTAACATGATGTTATCATTTTCACAACAATTTGTTGTAGTTGACCACTAAGACATGATGTTTCATTTTCTATTCATTTCCACATTTCATGACTTTTATTAATTCTTATTATCTCGTTTATGTCCTATTTCCCATGTTATGATTGTGCTATCCAATTTTCATATTGTTCATATTTATCCTCTTACATGGATTTTAGCTCACCACTTTTTGATCTATATCCTCAGTATATTATGTGTACAAAGGAGTTTTCAATGGACAAAAAGAAGCTGGAGAAGAATGGGTTAAATAAATGTTTACATTTTATGTAGTAAATGTAAGTATGGTACTTGTTTTTCCAAGACACTAATCCGTAATATCTACGATGTGTAATACTATTAAGTTATTTATCATTAAAATTATGTAATTTTAATTTAAGAAAAGGTATGGTCTCTATAGTTGGTATCAAGGACAAGGTTTAGTTAATTTTGGAATTAAGATTAGTGAACCCTGGATAAAACCTGAAGTATGAGACTATGTACAATAAAGAGAAGAAGATGATTTTTTAATCAAAGGGGTCCCATTAGAAATGATTTTAGTTTAAATTTCACAAATGAATATGTTAATCATGACTCATGGAATATTGTTTTGTTCTAACCTTTTCAATTTTAGAAAATTATGGGAGCTAGGAGAAACCATAGCAGCAACCTTAGTGAGGGACAATGTAGTGATTTCCTGAACGACACTCCCAATGCCTTGGGAGTTGGAGATCAGAACATCATAGTGATTCTTACCTGGATATCTCTAGTTATGAATAATAACATGAATAATTTTAAATTTCATGATTCACATAAGAGGGAGTAGTTTGATATAAAGTGTTTTATGTTTCAACGTCCACCAATGTTTATTAGATCATATGATCCACTAGTTTTGGAATAGTGGGTCAACTCCATTCCAAATATCTTTTACGTGATTTATTATTCTGAGATGGAGAATGTGTCATTATCTATTTATCATCTGGTGGGATAGGTTTTTCAATTAAAGGATTTGATTAATAACACTAAAATGAGGGACAAAATTGATGAGATGGAATGGGATTTATTTACAATCATGTTTCATAATAATTATTTCGCACAAAATCTCTGTACGATGATAGATATATAATTTATAGATCTCAATAAAAATGAAGGATAATCTATCAAAACATATGAAGCGAGTTACACAATTCCTTTATGGTACGTTTTGGGTTTTATTATCAATAATGATGTCAAAATTGATAGGTTTATTAGTTGATTAAAAATTTACAAACAAATGGATCTTGTAAATTGACACATTGGTATTTATGAAGAAGTTATACAATGTGCTCTCAAAGGGGAGATGATGTTTTTAGAATGGTTCCATGGCTATGTTGATATGAAAAAAGAGATAGAGTTTCATGCTATTGGATATAACGATAATTGTGGGAAGAAAATTCAACAACCCACATAACAAAAATGTGGGATGATACATCATGGGAATTGCCTCAAACTGATAGGGAATTTCATCAAGTATGGGAATGAATTCCATCATGATAAAGATATTTGAAAAGTGATTAAAAGGATGAATAATGTTGAGTATTAAAGTAGAGAGAACCTATTGTCCAATAGTACAACTGTATGGAGAAATGAAACTATGAAATCTAATGCATTAAACCCTGAGTTCTAAGGGGTAATCAGCATCACCATCCACCAATGGTAAAGTAAAAAGGTGATGTCTTAATCCATCACTACTGAAAATGTGGTGCAATATAAAAATTAATACAAGGTATACTTATTATTCACACAACAATTGATAAATCTTATTGATTCTAGATTTAATCAATTTTTTATATCATTCATGTTTTCTAGAACCATAAAATCAAGCCCTAAAACCTTGATGTAGAGATATCTATATAAACACCAAGTGGTGAAATCATTTTAACCAAAGTTTTTGAATCCTCTTTTATTGAAGTATGTGGGAATATTCTCCCATTGAATCTTGTAATTCTTCCCTTGGTTGAATTTGAAACTATAATGGGAATGTATTGGATCTTATTACAAAGAGAAAATATCAACGATCTGGATAAGGAAATATCTTTTAATATTCATAACGAAACCATGATCATCTAAAAATGGAAGGAAGATCAAAAATATTCTTTGAAAAATATTATAATCTAGTAGGTGTTGATTCCCTATGATGAAGCATACCTCGCTCAAACGGTTGAGTCAAAATAAATTTCCAACATTACAGAAATTCCTATCGTGAGGGATTACAATTTTGTGTTTCCTGATGATTTACTCAGACGTCCCCTAGATCATGAGGTAGAGTTATCAATATAACTCATACCTGAAGTTACGGCTATATCAATGTTTCCATATAGGATGGATCATATTGACCATAAGGATTTAAAGAAGTAGATGTAAGAGAATTTGGAAAAAGGGTTCATACACCCTAGTTTATCACCATGGGGTCCACCACCTCCCATGGCATAGAAGAAGGATGAATCAATGCAGTTGTGTATCAACTATCAGGAACACAACAAGATCACTATAAATAAAAAGAATCATATTCCAAGTATTGATGACTTGATCGATCAGTTAAGAGGAGATTAATACTTCTTATAGGTGGATCATAATTCTAGATATCATCAATTAAAGGTAAATTAGGTCGATAATCATAGGACTACCTTTTGTACAACTTATGAACACTATGGGTTTCTGGTGATTCCCTTCAGACTTTCTAATTACCCTTCAAACATTATGAATTTGATGAATAGAGTCTTTAAACATTAACATGACAAAATTTCGGTAGTTTTTGATGAAGATATTATTCTCTACTCCAACAACAAAGAGGGTCTTGATGAAATTATAATAATTATGCTTGCGACATTGACAATGTTGAATTTGTACACCAATTTCAGGAAGGGTGCCTTTTGGATAGTGCAAGTCACATTTTTCGGAAATGTTATCACATGTGAGATAATTTATGTGGTGCCTATAAAAACAAACTTGATTGTTGAATGGGATAGACCATCTATGTCAAAACATATGTAGTTTTCTTGGATTAGTTGGGCACTACCGATGTAATGTGATAAATTTCTCAGGAATTTCATGCCCACTATCCATGTTAACAGAGAAAGGGATAAAGTATGTCTGGATAGAATAATGTGAGGAAATATTCAATGTGATTGAAATAAAACTAATCATTACTCATGTACTCACTATAATAAAATGTGTAGAATGTTTTTTGATATACAGTGATTATTCAAAATATGTATTGGGTTGTTTATTAATTAAAAATTTCAATTTGATAGCATACATGTCACGACAGTTGATGATACATGAGAATAAATTCCCGATGCATGATCTAGAGTTTCCAGTCATGAGTTTTTCATTGAAAGTACAATGACACTAGATTTATAGTGAGAAGTTTGACATATACACTGACCATAAGATCCTTACGTATATAATGACACAAAAAGAGATCAACATGTGTCGACTGAGATGTTTATATCTAATCATGGACAATGATTTATATATTTAATCTTATCCCAGAAAGGTGAATAATGTTGTTGATGCTCTAAATAAGAAAGAACATGCTACTCTATCCATGACGCATATTGATAAATACCCTATCTTCTTTGATATACAAAGGAAGGATTTAGATATCATAAGGGTAGAGGATACATCCAACCATGCCTAAGTTATTTTGCAACCATAAAACCATGGTATAATTAAGAAGGGACAAAGGGATTATATAGAGTTAAAAAATAATGTGAATGTAGAAAAGGAAGGGAAAATTAATGAGTTCAATATAAATGATTTTGTTGTGATTATTTTTGGAAAATGTATTTCTGTGCCATCATCACCCAAGATAATGAATTAGATATTGGATAATAAAAATATCTCAACATTATCTATCCAACTAGGGAGTACCAAGATGTATCGTGATCTATGAGAACACTTATAGTCAGACAACATAGAGATGAAGATGTATGAATATTTTTCAAGGTTCTTGGTATGTTAGTAAGTTAAATTAGAGAGACAAAAGTCCAAAGGGATGATTCAACCATTTCCTGTATGCATGTGGAAATGAGAGAATGCTAATATCGACTTTTTCATGGGTCTCTCGAAGACGTCCAATGGAAATAATGAGATATGCGTTTTGTTTGACCAACTCACCAAGGGTTCCCACCTTATCACTATTTTATAATATCTCTCACTAGAATAACATGCAAGGATATTTGTAATGGAATTGGTGAGACTTCATGGTGTTCCACTCACGATTTTTTCTGATCATGATCTCAGGTTCACATCAAAATTATGGGGGATTCTTCAACATTCATTGATTACAGAATTCAATATTAGCATGTCATGTCAGCCCAAAAGTAATGATCAATCATAAAACAATATTCATACACTGAAAGATATGATAAGAGATTTATATGAATAATTTAATGCTGGATGTGATTAATATATCCCATTGGTTGGGTTCTCATATACCAATAGAATCCACTCGTGTATTCAGATGGATTCATATGAAGTTATGTGTTGAATGCGACGTAGTACTCTAACATGTTGTGATGATGTTGGACAAATAAATATACATGAAAAAAAATAGTGCATGGGATGCTAGATATGAATCAGATTATAAAAAACATATCAAACCTACTCAAATTCAGTAAAAGATCAATACTGACAATCGTCGAAGGGATATGGAGTTAAAAATTAGAGATAAAACTTTCCTTTGAATATCACAATGGAAGAGAGTCATATTATTTCAAAAGAAAGGGAGTTCAAGCGCAAGGTACATTACCCCCTTTGAGTTCCTTGAAAACATAGGATCCATGGACTATCAGCTTTCACTTCCATAAAATATGCCTCTTGTCCATGATGTGTTACACTTATCACTAATAATAAAGTAAATACTAGATCTCACACATTTACTGAACTCAAAGGTGGTACAACTGGAGGATTATCTATCTTATGAGGAACAACCAGTGAAGATTATTGACTGGAGAGATATGGTTCTATGATACAAGAAATACCACCTTATCAAAGACTATTGGAGGGACCATATGATTGAAGATTAAACATTATAACTAGATGTGCTGATTAAGGAGATGTACCCTCACATGTTTTTTTAAACTAAATTTCACAGGTGAAATTTCTTAAGAGTGGAATAATGTAACGACCCAAAGTTTTATCAATGTAAATCCATTATTATAATTATTCCTTATAGTATAATCACAATGGTAAAAAAATTACATATCGTTACACTAAATAATATGGAACTATTAAGCATAATGTTTCCACTTCTATGTATTGAATTTTGAAAATCTAACATACAAGGTTGCATCCAGGATGATTTTTGGAGTCTAATAGAACAAACAAAATTTATGGTGAATAGTAATATACCCTTATGCATAGTAACGAAAAACTTATTAATATTAACCCATAATTATGAATAGTAACCTCGCTTATGGTAGTATATATATAGGATTTATGTGAATGTATGATTTACATATGTTTTGGAATACATTATTAAATGTCTTAAAAACAATATTTTCAATTAAATTATGATTTTAAATAAAAATAAAATTAATAATATATACAAATTTATTATTCAAAAATGGATTTCATTTTTCGATTCAACATGTCGATAAATTTTTAGGGTGAATTATCGGGATTTTTATGAAATAGTTAATTTGTTTTGTGAATTGTAAAATACGATAATTTATGATAAATCCTAAATAAATAAATTATGATTTCATAAGATGATATATGGATTATTTAAGGCCATTATCGATAAATTACATTAACTTATTAATTTATTGTTCATGGAATAATAACTATTACATGTCTTGTGGAGAAATAATGAATTAATGATTATAATATTGAGAAAACCCCTCTCCTTTCCACTATAAGTACCACCCTTTACACCATCATTTACTCACAACTCTAAAGTATAATTCATTGAATAAAATATCATGAAACATATTCTGTTTACCCTCCCCACATCTAATATCTTCTGGTATCATCAATAGACTAATCCTATGTTCCTTATGGAGGATCTCATGAAGAACATTAAAGAGTTAATTCATCTCTATCGTTTATCAGTTAATTTATTTTCACTTTCAATGTATATTCATAATATCTACCCACATATCATCATAAACACGGTATATTAACTATTATATTTCAAATATACTATAATTTTATGATAATAATGTGAAAATATATCTTCCATCCCCCTTCCCCATTTCCTTTTATTTTATAATGGGAAACATTGTTCTTGAGGTTTTAATTTATGACATTCACGAATGACATGTATTCATTTCCCATTACCGCTATAAGATCTGGTATTGAAACCATTTTTATGGTTGATCCAAATTATTTTATATGTATTATACCCTATTTAATGTTATGGAATTAACTTCTAGATATATTAATAACTTATTAAACCAAAGAAGTTCACTGTGTTCGAAAAACCACACGAATTAACCCAAATGATCAACATTAAATAATTATATACTGATTCATACACATGGTATATTATATAATTCAATATAATATCATTTAAAATCATTTAAAATTATTAATAAAATTAAATATTAGTTCTATATTTTTATCCATTTTCTACAGGATCTTCCATTCATGAATTAACATGAACCGAACAAGAAAAAAATAAAAAGGGACATCCCTAAATAATGAATTTAATCAATATAAATCATCCAAAGGCCCATAAATATACCTAATAAAAAATTAACTAATATTATTAATTTATTTACATTTATGTAATTGATAATTAATAAATCTATAGTGGTTATACTAGAAATTAATGTGATGATAGCGTTCAGATACAAGCTAAGTAGAAATTATCAAACACAACTCTCATACTTTGTGTTTTACCTCTTTCACTACATATTCTATATTTTTACTCCGTAAAAATCATGTTTTCATCATTATGTTACATTATTTTGGATATAAATTTTATTTACTTATATTCATGAAAATAAAAATGGTTTCCAAAATAAATATTCTTTCAAATAAATACACTTTCAATGATTTATTCTTATTTACACATCCTTGATTTTTCTAGGTCAAGACTATTATTCCATATATATTTTTACAAAAAAAATGTTTATAAATGTATTATTTGTTTTTTGAAACCCATTCCTTTCATTGAGGTATTTTATTTTTCAGTTTTACATTTATTATATATGTCATTCATGATAATGTGAAGGGTGAACCCATAATTATATTGCACAATATGAATGTTATGATGTGATGGGTATACCATGAATTATGATACATTCCAAGTCATTGGGTAAAGTGTTGAATATCACTATATAAAGGAACTGATGTGTGAACCTGATTCTAGCAGTTTTCACAACTATGTGTGGTAGTTTAACCCTAAGACATGTTGTTTGATTTTTATGCATTGAAACATTTCATGTATTTATTAATGCACACTATAGTGTTCATGATCCATTGTCTAAATTATGATTGTTCTCACACATTTTTATATTGTTCATGTTTATCCTCTTATTTTGATTTTAGATCATGTATTTTTGATGAATATCTTTAGTTGATTATGTGTACATAGAAGTTTTCAAGGGAAAATAAATGTTGGAGAAGAACATATTAAATACATTTTTACAATTTATGAGGTATATTTTATGTATTAAATATTATCCCAAGATAGTAATCCTTCATATTATTTATCTATAAATTGATTATGTTTATTATCATTAAAATTATGTAATATTAATGTTAGAATAGATAGGGTTTCTATTAATATGTTGTGTACTATTAGTACAGGGAATGTCCCATAGACACAGGGTTCTACACATGTAAACGAACTAAGTCTGTGTCTTTTTCAATGTATAAGGTGTGTCCTTCCCCTTGTAATTATGATCATGTTGATTTATGTAGCTATTCCCATGTAATCCTAGTCTAATCATGTCCTCATTAGAGTACATGAAATTTCTATACCTAAGTTCTCATGGCCATGTATGTATACTCTATAATGTACACACCACATTTCCATGTCATGTCACACATTGTTTGATGGATATACATGCTATGTGATATTTAATTCCACTAATTAATCCCCAGCCACCACACTGTGTTCCCAAATTCCATGTTCCACCAAAACATATGTTGTAAATTTTAGGATTTCACATATACCTTATGTTTCTTATCTACATCATCATCCCTAACTCTAACCCAAGATACACTGTGAATCAAACCAATATGAACTGATCTACTCTTATATTGTCAACCCATTGTTGCTCACCATATTTCGGTCACCCGGTACAAACAAGAATCAATTATCATCTTTTCGCCCCATTGAAGAATTCACTTCTTGAACATAGAGGTCCCAAATCCTATCTGATTCACACACCTCTACAACTATCACAAAATATCCACACCATACTACGTACGAATATATGATATTGAAATATAATGATAACAAAAATAGTTTTTAATGTTCCAATAATTGATATTTAGGTCATCCCATATGGATAACAAAACCTCAATGATGAATTAATATATAAAAATATGTAAAAACAAGAAACAAAATAGAAATGAATGAATATTTTATTTTTTGTTTACCTTTATTTATTACTATTATAATAATGAATAAAGAACCACAATAATTAAATAAATATCACAAAAAAATCCTCACATATAAAACTTCCCTAATATATGAATTATCCCGGAATCAATCCATTTTTCAATTAACTCATGTTATTCATAGGATTTAATAATGGTAATGAAAACCATATAAATAAGCATACCACATCAATTTGGATTGATCACTGATAAGGAATTATGTTTTTTTCATTTTTAGAAAGATCCTCTGATTTCATTACACTATATTTATTGATCGATGATCCTGGTATCATTTACCCAAATAATATCCTACAGAGACTCTACAAAACAGTCTCAAAATGACCCATGACAATAGTGCTTATGTCAAACATAACGTAAGACCAGCATTCTAAAATCATGTGTGCCCTCATATTTATGATCAAGGTAACCATTTTTAGGATACTATTCCATCTCATGAAAATGACAACTGTATTAAAATAATACATTTTATATATTTTATGAATCTAATCTGGCAATACCACCCATCATAATTACATGGTGTATTATAAATTAGTCTTGATAAAAATCCTCACTATATCCAAAAATAATATATGTATAGTATGAGATACTATATTCTATGCATTAATTCTATTTACATACCGAAAATACAAAATAAAGGCTACAAAAGGTGATCATTAATAGTTTCTCAGGTTTCCACCAGACATGAAATAGATGATTCACTCAAACATGAAGGATCCTCTCAAATAATAATTAATCTTTTCCATGTACATAGAAAAGGTAGATTCGTCCTCGATGTCTAGATTTCCTTAGTCAATAACACTAAATTGACCATGCACATACATTCTCAAAACTGACCTCTGGAAAACATTATGTACTTAGGGTAATAGTGGACGTAAAGATAATTGATACAACACCTATCCATCTCTAAATAGTATCTCGAATGGGACAATGAATCTCAGAGAAAACATGCCTCCCCAGCTAAATATTCCCAATCAAATTTGAAGTGAATCCCATAATAACACATGGTGTCCCTCCTTGAACTCATTATTATGCCTTCGTCTCTTTGAATAGAAAATTGAAGGATCTTTACTTTCCTCATCTCATTTTTTATAATTAACACCTTCTATGTAATGGAACCCACCATCTCCAGCCCCCTTAAATGAAATATATCTTGATGAGCACAATAATGTGGTGAACTACATGTTTTCCCATACAAGGTCACAAATGGTTCCTTAAAAATGGTGGAATGAGAATTTTTGTTGAATGAAAACTAAAATAGTTGTAGATTATATTCCCAACTATGTCCATATTCCAACATGATAAAGTATAGACTTTTCATCCAAGACATGAATGGTCCACTTAATGTGGCTATTAGTATAGGATGAAATACCATATTCAAAAACAACTATGTCCCAATAATCTCCTTTAATCCCTTGAATAACTGATATTTGTTGAAATAATAGTGGTTTGTAAAGATAATAAAGAGGACTCAATGGATTAGAACTATCTACTACACATAGAGACACCATAAAATCTACATTAAAATATATTCATGAATCGATTGAGTGTTATAAAATTTACCATGTTAGTCTATTATCACAAATATTTAATCATGTTACATGGAAATCCAATTAAAAATTCTATGGATATATCATCATACTTCCACTGTGGAACCTTAAGGGGTTAAGATAAACCCGATGGATCATGGTGTTCTACCTTCAAATGAATAAAGGAAATCATTGATACATATGCTTTGTAACTCCCTTCATAATCCAAATCCTCCATAACTGATTTTAGAGGACTTGGTACATCATTTTTCAAACTAAAATGTAATGGAAATGGAGAGTTAAAAAATTCACTCCAACCCTCATCCAATAACATAACAAAAATAATAATTAATTATTTGAAATTAATGAGTTGACTCAATCCATCATAAAATTCATTTGTGGCATGTGAAATTGATATCTAAGTACATATGGTCTCCTAGTTAGTATCCCCAAGTTTTTCCTCCTTGACTCGCTAAAAAAGACGTGGGGTAAAAACCATCAACTAGAGGTAACATACCCCAAACCCATAAAAAATAGATAAAATCTATTGGGACAACTTCTCTGACACTTTACTCACCTACTACAAAATAGATCTTCTATTAATAGAGGCTTTTACAACATTACTCTTCCTATGAGTATAGAAAATATCAAAGACATGATCATGAAGAAACTCTATCCATATACTCTATCACATGATAAGGTCATTTTTAGAGAAGATATACATGATATTATCTTGTTCATAATAGATAATAAAATTCTCACCCATCAGGTAGTGTCTCCAAAATTATAGTGTCAATACTAAAAAATATAACTAAATATAGTGGTTCTTGTATAATTTATAATGTGGAATCTATAGATGTGAAAAATAGGAAATGTTTTTATGAATTTACATCATAGAATAACAAATATCAATTCCATATGAATTGCAGAAAACTACATACTCAACACCCCCTTGTGAAAATTTGGTGATTGGATCACTCTTCAATATCTTTTTTAACTCCTGTAAATAATGTTGGAAGCTCCCCATCAATAGTAAATTCTTCCAATTTGGGGTCAAATATATATTGGGAGGTCATATCTATGATATATCATGTATCATTATCTATAAATATTTTTCAAACAAAAGGAATGTCGACACCATTTTCATTATATTAATTGTATCCTATGCTATGATTTCCAAAACCCATTCTAGGTCCACTACAACACCATCTACTGAGATATCATGGATATGATATTGGAAATCATAAATCTAGAACTGGCACCTCAAAAGCGTCCGATAAAATTAGTACTCTTCGAGTAAAAATTGAACATTCCTAAAGTTTCATGTTTTATCCTCCTTATACATAGTTTGTAGTAGGATATCATTGATGAAAAATATAAAGAACTGATCTAAGAAAGTCTAAATGAGATTATTCGTGGGTCCAATATATCCTATTGGAAGGTTTTCATTACAATGTGAATCACTGATTATATATAGTGACCATAGAAATATTTGAATTCCATATACTGTATATCCTCATCCCATAATCACAACTCTTGATAGACTGGCCAATGGTCATTCTTCAATAAACATTCCCCCTCACTAAACATTTAAAATATTTCATTGATCCTTGGTATTAGATAAATGTTCATTACAGTATCATTTATTATTTGATGATAGTTCTCATAAAATATCTTTCTCTATTCTTCCTTCCTATACAACAATACAAGGGATTCCAAGGTGAATAATTATTTCCAACAAATCCAATCCTATAAAAGTTCTCCAACCACATCCTTAATTTATAATGCTCTAAAAGATCCATTAGATATTCTAGAGGGAAAATCAAGGTTCCCCTTTTTATATATAAATGTATTAGACTATCTCTTAGTGAGGAAGTAATCCTAGAACACCTCATGAAAAATGTATTCATACTCCACCACAAATATAATGATATGAAAACCCATGACTTCAACTGCACCAAGGTTTATGCTATCAAACTAGAGAATAAAAGACTACACCCTCCAATTCCTGATAAAATACAAAAATTCCTAGTATTCCCCTTCACCAATAATGAACAATCTAGTCCAATAAATGAGGAAACACCACACTCTCCAATAGAAAAAACCAGTATAGGAATGAGCTATAGGCAAAAAAAATATTCAAAATTGGATTTCATGAGTCATCCTCACTGCTATAAAGTGATACCAATTATAGATCAAATTTCCATGAGTCATTTTAAGCTTTCTCACAAGTGTGTGACCATTATGCCATCTTAAATAGGAGTTCCCAGGATTAAGGGTCATCCCAAGGGCCCAAATGGAATCTCAATGTCTCGAACAATATTTTTTGAAGTAAAGGAATTATTATCCAAAATGCCTTTCAGCACTACACATAAGATATAAAAGACATACATCATACATCATATCATTGGAAGAGGCTCTGTGTATTATGGATTCCCCACCTACAACCACCCCCACTACAATCCTCCTGTTCCCTAAGAATTTCATTGACACCTAAGGGTTGTGGTAGTATCAATAGGAAGTGTATACCATATTCAACTAGTCCCCCAAATGAACTGCCACATCATCTACGTTACTAATATATATACTCTATATTCCTATTATACATCAGTGGCCCATCCACTATATCCATATCAACCTTACTATGGTTTGTACAATCTATTATAATATTTCCCTTATCATCCCATGACTACAACCACCCCTCCCTAGGATAACTAAAACCCTCATGTAATCCTTTAAGTGGATATCCTATGTCTTATGATATTCTCTTAAAAATAATCACATGTACATGTCTATATGTCTTGTATCAGTTCCCTTCTACCGATGTCTCTACTATTATGTGCCCACTAGTTCAAAAACAATTAACTATGACTTCATATATAAGAAACTATCAACCACAAAGGATCACTCTAGCACCCTATAATGTGTAGGAATTCATATAATTATAAATTTGTCTCTAATAACTATATTCAATAATTTATTCATGTTCGGATACAAAATTAACTAATCTAGAACCATATTCGTCATTGAACTAGAACGATTAGTAAACCTCAATGAATACTCAACTTCGAATTTAATGCCATTATGAATATATAGAATCCCCTAGATGCATAAAACCCTCAAAATAGATAGAGAAAACTAATAAATTAAAAGGAACATTATATATAACCATGCTAGAGTCCCTAGATAACACTACTGGGTCACTACCCCCCCCCCATCACCCTGCAGATCCATTGATAAGGCTCACTGCTATTACCAACATCTAATCTGCTGGTGACCTGACATGATAGAAAATTATAATCATCTCCTCATGAATGGACTCAACTACCTATGTGTCGAGATCACCTTAGAATATGAGGGGTCTATTCATCTAAACATGTGAAGTGCACTCATCCTGGGCGTCTCTTCTAATGGTTCAATGAGTACCATATGATAATATATAGGTTGCGGTAAAGACAGTGTGACAACAAGAGGTATCACCTATAGAACAGGCCCATGTATCAAGGAATAATCATTGAGATGATCATCCTAATTAACTTTATACAAATTCCAATATGGAATATGTCACAATGGAATCCTAAAACATCCATGATGTACCATGATCAATTAGAATATTTGGAGATATTACTCAATAATGACCATGAAACCAATCCCAAATCCTATATGATATATGTACCATTATTTTTCAAAAAACCATTTTCTATATCTACCAATTCAAAAATTTGGTGATCAGAGTCATGGTGCATGAAAATATTATCCACAACACAAATACTAGAGTCCCTAGACTTAATGAAAAATTTGATACAATTAAAATTATTTCCTAAAAACAACATAATTGTATATGGTCCTACTGTATATCATAAACCTATGATATCAGTCATTCCTGACTCATCCGAATGGGGCCTATGCCGCAACTATCCAAGCCCGCCTTCAATAATCAAGGGGCTAAAGACTTGCATAGAGTAGTTTTATCACCGTCTTATGATGCCAAAGACTAAGTACCTGTACACACACTCACATCTCCAATCCCATTCATTTCTCAAATATGAAACATCTAATAAATCATGCACGCTAAAACTAAATCCCATAACCAGATTACAACAATAATAACTAGATAGTAAACATTATGAAATAACATCCCATCCAAAGGAGTTTGAAAAACCATCCTTCATGAAGTAATGATGATGACCATTATGAGGACAACCATAGGAAAGTACCTCAGTTGCCCTGTATCCTTATGCACTTCTTATTCCACGTACCTATAGGACTCCATCCGAAGGCCTATCAACATCAATAGACACGACAGAAGTGGGGAAATCCCATATATGGGTGAGTATAACAAAACCCATAATGAAACATCAGAAACCCTATTTATGTAACAAAATAATATCAGTGAACAATAAAATGGTATATTTATACATCAAATATAATAATAATAACCAGATATAATCATAAAGACACCCCGTATCAATGTAATGTCACAATTGTAATGAGAAACATGGATTCCAACATGATTGTTCTGCATAACCATCATTCATGGAGTACACACATCTTGAGTAAGAGAGTACTAATGATTTATTTTTGAGAGGTATTTTTCACCAGGTATCATTATTTCATATATAAGATGGAATTATGAATAAAATGATTATAATGCGGATCACACCAAAGGGCATGAGGTATACCAAAAACTCAATATATAATAACTTTCTATGTAAAGGACTAATGCCAACATAATATTGGTCATGATGATACCGTGATCTCCACCTACATAATAATTATTATAGAGTGTCTCACTTGGGATCTCATGGAACGATTTCAACAACTATATCAATTAATTCATGTAGAGGAGATCACTAAACTACGTGCAATATGTGATTCCATATTAACCCACTGTGAGGGGATATATAGAATTCACCATAATGAAACATGACCATGATATAGATTTCAAGTTCTAAAATCCATCATGAATGATGTAAAATGTGTTTAGTATAAGTACATCGCATGTCAACTCTACATCGTGTTCTGTCCATGTAAATGGCCCATGTCCATGTATGTGTCCAATTACATAGTGTCCTCATTAATATGTACATATGATCATGTCTAATTAAATGGTTATACATGTATACACCATGTCAGGATGTTTCTCTAGTGAAGGAAATTGAATGCCTAGCCTTCCTACACCTAGTTTTGTCTATGTACCCCTCAAGGTATACATATTGGTTCTATGGTAGGTCACATTTCATATGAATAATTAACACACAATTTGATATTTAATTCCACCATAGAAACTGTAGTCACTGCATAGGGGTCCCATGTGCATCTTCCAATTGAATATTCATATTGAAACACATTATTTCATAGCTACTATAAGTATTTTGTCTATATCTAAGTGATATCCATTGGCCCCAGATCCTCTTTGACCCTCAATGAGTAGTGCATATGTACTCTGGCCGAGACATGTCATTACTGCTCTCTTGATTATAGTCACACGATTTTCAATGGAATAAGTTGTACTCCAATCCTTTTATCACCGCATGCACCACTCAAACCATGGTGTTTTCAATTTGTTATAATTCATTCTATACTATCACTACAATATTATCCCCACATCTTAATGAGTATAGATCTAAAATATTGAATTTTTTCTCCAGGAAACCAATTCACAATAATCAATTATTCACTATTTGGGTCAGAAAACTAGGAAAACAAAACCCCAAAGATGATCATACATAAAACAGTGCGAGAATACCAAGAAACATGTAATAAAAGAACGAACCTTAATCTATATTAGTGGGACTTGATCTATTGATATTGTAAAGATAAATAATGATTCATAATAAATAAATATTTCTCCCAATAAAATAAATATAGAAAAACTCATCAGGTAATATGACCTATATGAGAATATATATTGGACTACTAATTTTCCTTCATCATAGGAATTAATAATGGGGATGAAAATTCACATATCAACATCTTAACATGATTTGGATCAATCAGTAATGAAAAAAATAGATATATCATCATTGTTGGTGAGATCATATGATTCCATGGCACACCAGGTTACTTCTTAATGACCCAATATTGATGTACAAGTACATTACTTTTATTTTGTGTAATTATTAATAAATTACACAAATATATTCCCCAAATCAATATTTTTTTAGTGTCTCTACATAATAATCATAATATTTATCATTCAATTTTTAATTATTATTCATTATATATTTAATTATACCATTATTTAAAAAAATTCAGAATGTAAAACATGATTTATATATCATATATATTTAGTAAAGAATTATATATAACAGATATAAAAATGAAATGGAATACACCATTCAAGGAGATGGTAGGTTGTACATACGCATGTATTCAACATTCATTTCATTTTCATATTAATTGAATAAAAACTAAATGATACATAGATATATTATAATTATAGTATAAAGTAAATGTTATATATGTTACATTATTCATTAATTCCATCCTTTATATGTTACATGCATGGAAAGAATAAGCCATATCACTTTTAGGTGGCGGTAGTCCAAACTCCCTAAGAGGAAATAATAATATTTACACATTTTTAATTTATAAAGGTATATTGTAAATAATAAAATAAATAAAATTATTGACAATGAAAATATAATTTATATCTTATATTAATATATTTCTATCATAATGGAAACCGTAAGAGGTGGTAGGAGAAAATTGGGCAATCATAGTTTCATTAGGTAGTAGTTCACCATACACAGAAACATTATATTCGTATCCATTAGATATAGTTGTGTGTAAGTGTAGTTCCAATCCTTATCAGAATAAAATACTAGAATATTTAGAATAAATGTGTTGTAATGTAATAAATTAATAAGTAGAGAATAATGAGTGGAGAAGGGAAATAAAAGAAAAAAACATGAGAGGAGACTTTACTACTAAATTGGGTAACTAATTTTGATTTGCGAAAAATGGATTTCATGAATTACCTTGTGCCCCTATTAAGTCTTATAGAAAGAAGGGATGGATTTTGGGTGCTTATTAGGAAAAAAATGTTTATGATACAATGGGATTTAGTGGTGTGTTTTATGTGGGCATAGGTTGTGGCCTTTTATAAGAGGGAGGAGGTCCACTTTTGGAAATTCTTAATGTATTAATTTAATATAAATCTAATTTCGATTAGAAATGGACCAAAATAGATTTAATTAAATTCAATGATGATTTTGGTTCAAATACCCATCAGAAAATAATTTTTAGACTAGTTTTTAATATTTTTTAATCCTTATTATTTTGGTTTAACCCTTATTATACATTTGGTAATCTTATAGTGATATCATGTCATTTACACATTGGGGGGAAATTTAATTAAAAAATCTTGTCAAAAAAACCCAAAAAAATAATTTATGACATATTTTGACTTTTTTCAAATTGTGTATTTTTTGAAAGTTAATTTCATTTAATTTTATTTTTTAAGATATTAATTATGCCAATTTTGGAAAATATTCATACTTGACTATTTTATAAATTCATAATAACCATATTGATTTGAAATAAAAAAAATTTACTCAAAGATAATATTTCAACATAATTTATAAATTTCATGAATGGAATTATAATAATATAATTACATTTACTTTAATATTTATAATATCATATATGTGATTCCATTATTAATTATTCAATTATTTCATCATCATTGTGTTATATTTAAATTATTTTATTTAATTTTAAAAAATTATATATAAAATACCATAATTTTGGAAATAAATTATCGTTATTATTACTATTTACAGTCAAAGATATCACTTATATAACCCAATATAGAAATAGTTCTTATAAAAGATAAATGTTTATATTATATTTCACTTTACATTAAATTAATTATTACTAAATGTCATTTTCACATCCATGTAGATACATGGGGTCCCACAATATACCTAAGTATTCCCATGGTTTGAAATATATCATTAAATAGTATTAATAAACGTTTTATGGTAGTTTTATATTGTTAAATTACTATTATTATTACCGTTATTTAGAAGATTTACCCTTTTACCTTGTTAAATAAAAAAAAATTCTGATGTTACTATTCATAATGAAGAAATATAAAAGGTTCCTATTTAAAAAATTTTGTTCTTAGGATTCCAAATATAGAACCCATTTTTACAAATTCAAAAAACATAATTTGAAATAAATAATATAGTATTAATTCCGGTTATCAAAACAAAAAATATGTTTTAAGAAGTAATAACTATCAAAAGATAGACATGTGTTTATGTCCAATTTCACTGGGAAATTACATAGAATAATCAAATTTGATTAAATTATAAGAAATTAATCCAATTACATGATTAAAACAATTAAAAATATAATCAAACTGTATAAATAAATTTTATAAAAGGTAATTTGGAATTAAAATGCAGTATTTTTCACTATTCATTAAAATAATAATTTTATTCGAAAAATACTAAAAATACCACAAAAGTTAATTTTAAATTCCCTATTCCGATGAAAATTTATATTTTGACAAATAAAATATATTAATGAGTTCAAAACTATATTTAAAATTGGTGTGTAATCAAAATGTGTCAAAAATACATTTTTTTTAAAATATTGCTTTTATATTAAAATAATGAACTTATTCTTATATCATTTATATAAAAAACATAATATGAATGTTAATGTTATATAAAATACAAAAAATTATTATCAAAATTCATAAACTCTATTTTATATCCGATATTAATATTTTAACAACATATAGATGTTTAGTAAAACATGGTATGACACACAACATAAGATATTGAGGAAGGTAGTTTTTTTGTGTAAAGTAATCTATGAATAGTGTTGTATATACTACAAGATAATACAATGTAGCATATTGAACACACCAATAATGGTGTATCATAAAACATAATCATTTAAGGAAAATAAAAAATAATCTAAGCCATAATATATCATGGTGTTACAATCTACAACCTTAAAATAAATTTTCCCTCAAAATTGATAAGGATTATAAATGGATTACAACATGAATTTTTCATTCATGAAAAAACAAATTGTAAAAATTTATACTAAAAATTCATTTTGAAAAGGAAATTTATAAACATTAGGGTTACCCAATGTATCCCATCACTGGCCTTCCACATAAGAGAACATATGTGGGATGTGAAAACATGGATATGGAAGAGATATCTAACCATAATGTTCTGATAGATTCTGATAGTGAATAAGGTTTGAATAAAGTTAAATACCTAAAAGCCATAAATCAATGATGATTTAAGGGTCTATATGATTCATTAGATAGGAAGTTAATATGATAACATTTTTTGTTTCATGAACTTTTCCAAAAGTTGATAATTTTTTTCATGAGGTGAAATACATACATGATTTCAGTATAATATTAGAAATAGACAATCCCTAAACAATTTCCACTTCATCTCTTATATAATTAAATTATGTTGAATTTTTCATTCTTCATGTGTTATAATATCATGATATACAACGACATTTCATTCCATTTGTATGAAAAAAAAAGTTTCGAATGTGGTATCAATTATGTAAAAGTCCACATGTATTATGATAATACATTAATCTGAAAAACATCAATCATAAAATAACCCTATCCATTAATGGATAATATTATATTCCTTATAAAAATTGAAAATATAAATCATTAGAAGAAGGTGAACTAAATCAACTTAACATTAGTCTCCCATATCTCATTTGGTTGTTCGTGGTTGTCACATTCCAAACATGTGAATTCTTTATTCATGTATTCTATTTAAACATGATAATAACATAAATTACCATAAAACCATAGTGAAAACATGCATCCTATCAAAATTAACTATTTCCACACACTAAAAATACATAAAAAATCCAACCACGATATCACTTTGTTATTATATCAGTTATGAGCTCATTAATACAATCAAACCTATAATTATCTCTTTATCCATTCATCATGCTCATATCAAGTTCTTTCCAAAAATATTTCAATCACTTATTAGGTTTTTCAGAACCGTATAATTATGGAAAACCATAATTTTCCAATATATATATTTTCAAATATTCTATAATTCGATAAATGAGAATCCACAACACTGTTTTTTAATCCTATTACACAAACACTTATTCATTTCACCACATTGTTATCATACTCAAAAATGAAAATAGTGATCACATATGATTTCCAATTGTATTTTTACATAAGAAGTCGCTGACATCAATTATCATTAACCCTTCTATTAGGGCATTGATTAGCATAATGTCTCATTTTCATGCCCTTGTAGAATTATAGTGTTGGTTGTGCGTTCTCTATAGGCATTTCCCTATTCACATCATTAGAATCCATTTTCACATTAAATTGGAAGTCAACTGAACTATGACCTTATTTTACACACTTTAATCATTTTATATTACATTTAAGTCAATATCATCCATGATTCATTCCACAATTTGAGAATAAAGAAACATTCATCTTCTTTTCAACATTGTTTTATCATTTTTTTATTGAACTCCATATGTCATTTCATGTGACCATGAGATGGATATGTAACATCAAATTACAGTTCAACATTGATAGAACATATCACAAAACCCTTCATAGAAACTGAAGACTCTTATAGATAATTCCCTTCAAATAATTGGATTTAAGCCACGAAATAATTGATGAACTTTACATTAAGGTCATACGATAAATCCTGAACCATACATTCAATGTCTTGTAAAATTCACCTTGTATTTACCAACTAATTCGTCATACATTTTCTTACACACAGGGAACTACTTTTCCATATTTTTTATAATATAATTTTGGAATTACTTATTAAAAAATAATTTCTTGAGCTCATGACATTCCATGGATTCAATTTCATCATTCTACCTTGTATTCTTAATTAGATTCCACTACTGGTCTACTTCATCTTCTAAACAATATAAATCCAATGTGAAATATTTATTTTTCAAAATAGCAGTGGATGAAAAATATAATTTCATTGGTACTGATATATTTTTCAACAACAAGTGGTTTTAATAACCCATAGAATGAAGGTGGAATATTTATCCTAAAGGACTCAATAGAATGTTGTTCTGTTATCTATTCATTTGAAAGTCTAGAATGATTCCTATCTTTGTATTTATATCAATATGAATTGTAATTCCTCCACCCATAACATTTTTTGTTATTCAAGAGGATAATCATTGCAATTCCTAGTGTGTTGATCATTAACGCAGTTTGTTTCGGGTTCCATCCATCATCTAAAACCTAAAAAGAATAGTGTGAGTGGAAAAAATAATTCTTGGAAAAAAAATTACCAATGGGGAGTACATTAAATATCTACCATCTTCCGTTTAATCCTATGTCATTTATGATGTTAACCATAATGATATTTCTAAAAGATATAGTTCTACTTATACTTATGGATATCCCATGTTCTACCATAGAAAAATACTTAGGGAGCTCACTAAAGTTTTTTTATCCTAGTTTCCAATGGATAACTAAACCTCCACTATGATACTAACTCTAACGACCCATGTATGATGTACAATGAAATTACATTTCCTTTTCAGAAGACATAACATTAATAAAATATATTCCCAAAGACTATATTAGTTTTCAGTCATTGGAAACATGGAACATGATCTTCTAACAAGGTTAAGGATCATCAACATCTCCCATTAAAATACTCAATTTTTTTAATAACTAAAACCCTTCCTTATACCATGGGGAAAATTAAACATAAAAATGGTGATCAGAAATTCCCAGTAAGGATAAACATGGAGAAAATAAAAAAAGTATAGAAATTTGAATGAAAAAACACGAACATAAAGTTTAAACCTCAAAATCATGGGTCATGAAACAAATCATGGTAGTACATAATTAATATATCATAATAAGAACATTAAAAATGTACTTTTGGAAAACTAATAAGAACATAATATTATTTCCATATTATCAATGGAATTCCTTCCAAGACCATCAGAGTGTACAAAGTACATTACTGAATCAGGTTTACTTTTTGTTCTAGCCATGTATTACTAAACTCTATTTACATTCCATTCCAGTACTATATTATTGAACCATATATACATGTCATTCCAGTATTTTCGATATCATAGGATATTAATCTTTACCCAATTCATTGGATGGAGATATATTTTCCCCCATCTCATAATGAAACCAATCTTATGTGTACCACAAAAACGTAAAAACATTTACTATAACATGACCCATGAAATAAAATGGGATTTATAAACATCCTTCAATCATATCATAATCCCTAAATGGATTTCATAAAATTAATTACATAAATATCAATATAAAATTATGTAATAATAAGGATATAAATTAAATCATATATAATAAGAGATGAAAAATAAATTTTATAACACACTTGTCCTTCATTCCTGAGGAAAATTTCAATTTCTTATTCAAAATCATTTTCCACCCTATATATACAACATAATTTTAGAAGAATAGTTTTATCTAAAAATAACTATATAAACATATAGGGTAAAACTCAAGGAAATAAATCATTATAAAAGCATAAAATTCTATTTCTTTAGTACAATATTAAAAAACATTCTTATCATACTTTTTTTCGAAAATGTAAATAAATACCTCATACGGAAAATAAAAAAAAAGATTACATTCATAACATTTAGTACAAATTTAACAATCGGTAAAATTTAGTTTATAAAATTAATGAAGTATATAAATAATATTTTTAAATAATTATTAATGAACAATGGATGTGGATGGTAAATAAACCCAAGTAAATACTAACAAAAAAATTAATCTCAGATAAGATTTGAGATTAGAAAATTAATCCAATACCATAGGTGTGATATCCTTTGTATGTTTCTAAAACTAATGTATAGTGTGTGTAAACATATTTTTAACATTTATAGAATAATAATGATATGGATGACTTCAAATATGACTCACTTATTACTTTATAATACCCTTTTATTTATCAATTCAATGTTAAAGCAACATTTTGTGTAATAATCGTTTTATTTATTGCATGTTTTTTGAATTGTTATTATTGATATTATTTATTATATAATGATTTACTTAAATTAATTTAAAACATGATTTATATATCATATATATCCAATATTTAATTATATATAATAGATAAATAAATAAAATAGAATACTCCATTCAACGATACGGTAGGCCGTACGTAGACATTTATTATAATTTCATTTCATTTCCATATTAAAGGAATGAAAAATAAATTATACATAGGTATATTATAATTATAATTATAATATCTATGTTATAGAAGTTACTTATGTGAATTAGTTAAATCATATATACATTCCATGTTATGAAAGAATGAGTCATATCACTTTGTGGGGGCGGTAGTTCACACTTCCTCAAATGAAATTATCATATTTACACATCATAGAAAGCATAAAGGTTTTATGTAAATTAATAAATTCAGAATCATAGAGAAAATATAAATATAATATATATCGTATATGAATAGTGTTCCTTAAAAATTTCACTGATGAGAGGTGGTGGGAGAAAAATGGACAATCATCATTTTGTGAGGAAGTAGTTTTCCATACATAAAATTAATATGATCATATCCATTAGATTGAGGTGTTTCTATATGTTTTTTAAATACATATCATAACAATATCCTTGTATATTTCGGATAATGGTGTTGTTATCTAATCAATGAATAAAATGATCATAGGGAATGAATAAGGAAAATAAAAAAAAGAACTAGAGAGAAGATGTAACTTCTAAATCAGTTAACTTCTTTTGATTTGAGCCAAAAGGCTTTCTTGTGATGACTTTTACCTCGGGTAAGGATTATAAGAGGAAAAATGGATTGTGGGAGATTATTTGGAAATAATTTGAATGAAACAAGGGTCAAGAGGGGTGTGTGTTATTAGGGTAGTGGTTGGGGCCTTTCATAAGAGAGAGGAGAAGGATATTATGAAGGTCTTGATATAATAATTTATTATATGTTTAATTTCAATTTAAAATGGTCCAAAATTCATTTAATAAAAATATAGGATAATTTTGGTTCAAATAACCATCATACAATAATATTTATAAATGTTTTGAATATTTTTTAATCCATATCTTTTTGATTAACCTTAATTTTATCCTTTTTAACATTAGAGTTATATTATGATATTTACACATTGTGGGTTAATTTAATTACCTTATCTTGTAAGAATACCCCAAAAAGTCATTTATTACATATTTGAACATGTTTTAACCATTTTTCAGAATTTATAATTTTTTTAATTTAATATTATATAAATATCTATTTTATGTTTTATGTTTTGAATTATGTCAATTTTGAACACTATTTATACATGGCTTTTTTACAAATTCATTACAACCCGATTCCTTTAAACTAAAGGCATTAAATAAAATATAAGATGTTAATATAATCAATAAAATTATTGGATGGCGTCCAAATAGTAAAATAAAATTTATTTAAGTATTTAAAAAACCATTTATTTGAGTCCATTGTTATTTAATCAATCAGTAAATCATCATTGGGTCATAATTATACTTATTTATATAATGTATGAAATTAAAAAAATTTACCATGATATAGGAAATCATTTTAGATTTCTAATTACTATTTATAATCTAAAATATCACTTATATAACCCCATATTATAATTGGTTTAATAAAAGATACAGTTTTATGTTATATTTTTCTTCACATTTAATTAATTGTTATAAAATGTCATATTCACATACAAGTGGATCCATGGGGTCCTTAAATCATCCCAGTGACTCACAGGGTCGGAAATATCTCCAAAAATATGATTATGGAAAATTGTCGAGCATTTTATGTTATTAACTTATTTTTCCCCTTATTACAAAATTCACCCTTTACCCATTGAAAATAAATTAATTACTAAAGTTACTATTTATAATGTCCAAAAATAAAAGTTACATATTCACACAATTTAGTCCTTATGATTGTAAATATGGAAACAAATGTTCAAAATTACAAACAAATATTATGAAATTATTTATTTAAAATAAATTTCTATTGTCAAAACCAAAAATTGGGGTTTTAAGAAGTAATAACCACCAAATGATTGACATGTTTTATTGTCCAATTTCATTGGGAAATTATATACGATGAAAAAAACTAGATTTCATGATAAAAATATAATCAAATTAAACATTAAAAAATATTACAAAGATAGACTAACAATATATACAAATTATATGAAAACATATTTTTTTATTAAAATTCATTATTTTCCAATATTCATTCAAATATTAATTTTATCAGAAATATATAGAAAAATCAAAAAAATTGATGCTCCTACTCCAAAGAATAATTTTATTTTGAAAAATAGAATACATAAATGTGCTAAAAACTATATCTAATATGTGTGTTCCAACAAAAAGTGAAAACATCATTTTTTAAAAATACATCGTCTATCTGAAAAAACAACTTGTTATTATATCATGTCTAGAAAATAAATAAGATGAATGTTAATGTTATATAAAATAAAAAATGTCATTAATACTATTAATAATGTATAGTTTATATCCCATAATAATATTTTAACAATATATCATTGTAGAGTTAAAATAGGTACGACGTGCATCACAAACTATCAAAGAAGGTCTCTTTTGTGTGTAAAAAAAGATATGATTGATGTTGTGTAGAATGATAGCTAATAAGGTGTTGCGTATAGAACATGAAATTATTGGTGTAGCGTTCAATATAAGACATTGATGAAAATAAAAATGAATCCATCCCATAAAATCTCGAGGTGTTACATTTTGATCTATGATCTAGCTGTGGCTCTACTATATAATATCTTCAAAAATATCTCTTGCACTCTCTCAAAATCATATAATATTGAGACTAATCATTTAATTTTAGAAATTATAGCATATTTAAAGGATAGTCAAATTATATACCACAACTGAAAAATAAAATAATCATTTTAATTATATTATTCATTTTACACCTGTAGAAACAATTTCACAAACACCCCACGTCGATAAATGTTGTATTGATCCTAATTTAAAACCCATATTTTTAACATAATGGTGCCATAAAATTTCTGAATTGGGGATTCAACTATATAGTATTTCACTTTTTCACAAAAACTTTGTGTTCCATTATTTTATATATTTAATATATTTTTAACATTTATGTCAGGTGCATTGGGCCTTAGATTCATAGGTCGTCTCTATGCCTTGTATTGAAAATAATCTATAAATATCCAAAAATAATAAATAGAAAATCCATGTCACTAATCCTTTTCATAAATATAATGTGATTGGTAGTATTCTGTATATGAATCATTGTACTAATGAAGAAAAAATATATAATGTATTCCAAAAATATTTAGAAAATATTACCGTCATAATATTTACACAACATTTGAAGATATAATTATTGGAAATTTCATTATGATATATATATATATAAGTAATTTTATTTAAAAATAAATTGAGAAAATTCAATTTGTGGAATAAATAGATAATAATATGACATTATGTTGGAAAATTTGTTTTTCCAAAATTTAAATTTTGTTAAAATGATTTTTATTATAATAAAATGAATATATCTTTGTAAAATAATATTAAAATATTTTTTATATGAATAATATTTTATTAAAAATTTATATAAAAATTAATAAAAAATTGAAATAAGAATAAAAAAATTAAAAGTTTTATCTTCCAATTGAAATAGTTTATTATTTTATAAATTATTTTAATTAAAAAGGAATATTATTATATTTTATAATATGATTTTCAAAAAAATAAATTCAATAATTTATTTAGCATAACTATATTTTCATAATTTTAATTTTTTTTAAACCTTTTGAAAAGATTAATTTTTTAGGAGAATAGGGAAAATACCATTTTTACAAATACTAAAACATTTATGAAATTTCCATTAAACAAAAGTATCATAAATATTTATGCTAAATTTGTTATATAATATTTATTTAATAAGATATGTTTTATATTTTAGTGTTAGTTTTTAAACATACTACCACATAAATAATTTTTTTTTCTAAAGTTATATATTATTTTGTTAGAAACTATTATTTGTGCCTTTCCATTAATTAAATATTTAAAATTTAGAATATGTTTTGATTTTTATTTGAATGAAAAAGAAATAAACATTAAATAGAAATAATAAACAATTAATATATATAAATCCAAAAAATCATGATTATATCCTCAACAAAACTTTTATCTTTAAAAATAAACATGTTCTAAATATAGTTTTTATCCATTTCATACAATAATATTAAAAATAATTTATGCCACCCTTAGAACAATGATTTATAAAATTACATTCATTAATGTTATCAAGAGGAACATGTTATTTGAAAGGTAATTCTAATTTATTAGTCCAAAAAATGAAATTCTAAGGAAAAAACCGGTTTATCATGGTAAGAATAAATTAAGGTAAAACGATTATAACTATGGGTAAAAAAATAAACATATAAAAAAATGTCAAATTGTTTTAGGTGTAGATATTATATTTTTTTCCTTTAGATTAGATTCAACTTTAGTGATAAATTTCAATGTGAATCATTTATTTTTTTTATATTAATAATTTATATTTAAAAAATTGTCATTTCATCAATTTATAAAGGGGGCATTCCCCTATCCCTTCACTATCCCTATTTAAATTTAAAATATCATTAATAATATATCCCTTTATGTGCTTGATATCCCACATCCTATTCTAGAAGCCTCAGTTCAAATTTATTTTTCCGAATCATATTATATTTACGATTTCCTTCAAGGGAGTGCACATGTTCTCAACATATACACCAATCACTGCCTAACATCATATCATTTAAATCATTCACCTAAAGAAATATTTTTTAACATTATTATATTATAAATGTAATATTATTGTTAAACTAAATTTTAATATTTATTCCCAATATTCATTATCCACAATTGTCAATATTCCATTAGAAGAATTAAAACATCATTGGTGAATACATGTAGTCTCCATCCTCCGAGAAGAAACATATTTTCATTCTATTTCTTCCTTAAAAGGAATATTAAATGGTGTATATATTTATTAGTATTATATTTATATCATTATTAGTTCTTTTAAAGGTTATGGTAATATAGATGTAATTTATTTTATATGTAAACTAAAGTATTTTCCTTCAGTATGTAGAGAATAATAACCCTATGCAATGATAAATTTCATTTTCATCACCTTTATATATAAATAATTACAATTATGAATATAATTAAATATAATTACCTTTATAACATGAATAATGTTTTTAAAATATAAATTTTTATCATATTTATACTATTAACTAATTAAAATAATTGTTAATTTTAATTTATAAAAGGACCATTCCATGATAAAACATTACAATTTTTCTGTAATTGTGTCTCATCATTTATATTCTTACAATAAATCTACCCAATTCATATTTTTTACATTAAAGAAATATAAATGTGATAAATATACTATTTTTATAATTTTAGTATATCCAAGTAACACCATAATCATACTTATCTATTAATTAAAAAATGTTTTTGTTTGGGTCAGTTTATCCTTCATGAATGAAAATAATAAATTCTAAGAGGAATTACTTTAATAAAATAATAATTTTATATATTGGATATAAATAAGTTGTTAATTATTTTTTTTTGGAATTTTCATATTTATAAATAAATTAATTATTACGATTCCGCGCAATTATTAAAAAACATCGAAATAATCACGTCTCTAATCTCATGTTCACGATTCAAAGATTAAATACTTATTTAATTTAATTAATAAATTATTAATTATAATAACTATCATATTAAATTAACTTCACTGATATATTAATGATTAAGTTGTCATAAAATAGTAATTATTAGAATAACCACTTCAAAATATGTGTGAAACTGTAATATTTTCTAATATTCAATGATTCATATTAACTATAAATAACCAATAATAGTATGAAATGAAATTTAAATTTAAAATTATATATTTTAATAAATAATAATATGGTTATAAAGATTATTATTATTTTTATGTCTATTATAATTATGTTATGTAACAATCATGGAATTAGTGATTATTGGTTATGGGTTTTCATATCATATTTTATCATTACATTATAAATATTCCTTATTAAGAACATGTTTTATATTTTATGGGATATATAAATCACTATATATGAATTTCCACATTAATTTCATGGGATCCATTGGGTTTAAAAATCCATTACTTGTTCCCTTGTTCATGGGTTTTTCGGTACAAGTGTTACCAATTTCATACAAGGTTTGGTAAAATCCAATTTCCATTCATTGAGTAATAATTATTTATCCTAGTATTCTATATTTTATGTTTGAATACATATACTAAAATAATGTAACATATTTAATTTTCTCTTCCATTATATGTATGTTGAGTTATTGTTTCAAATATCATTCTATGGTGAAATTTATTTCATAAATGTGAACCTTGTTCAGAATAATTATATTCCACTTTACTAGATATTTTTCCCCCAGGTCCATGTTTTTAATTTCAACAATGTTATGTAATATTATTTACATACCGAATAATTATTAATTTCTTATTCAATTATTAATTATACTAAAATAATTTTAAATAATATTTATTTCTTCTAAGTTTATGATTTTAAACAAACTATTATTAAAATATTCAAATGGTTTTCCATTCCTGGTCATATGATTTATCTTCAAATCCACATATACCTTAGAAGAATATTATGAAGTTAAAGGATAAATTATTAGATGTTAATTTTGAAGTAAACGTTTAGTTCAGCTTTCAAATCCCCATTATATAATGTTAATTTTAAATTTACAGTAATATTCATACATTTTTGAAGATGATGAAGAAATACATTATAATAAATGTTTCTATATTGGATTATATTTTTATCCCTAAATATATATGATCTATCATTATTAGGATTATTTAATATTAATTTACCTATAAATAACTTTATGAGAAAAAATTGTTTCTTGATTGTGATATTTGTTTCTAAAAAAAATTAATCAATAAAGACATTTTATTTCTAACAGTTGGAAGTATACAGTAAAATTTTTTCATTCCATTGGGTTTCAATGATATTATACTTGGAGTATATATTATAGAAAACATATGTATAGATATATATGGGTGGGTTCCTATAAATCCCTCAAATTCATTTATTAATGATTTATATATCCTAAGATAAGAAATATTAGATGTCATCAATTCTTCAAAAAAATTTAGTATATAACTTATTGGTTTCTTCAAAAATTGAATTATAGACATCATGAATATTTTTCAAAATATGAAGCATTGAAATTATTATTATATTCTATTTAATAATCTTGAATATGATGGGTTTTTAAAAAACAATGAATTGTGGACATTTTATTTTTTATGATAAAAATTATTTCCATCATTGGTTTCTTAAAAGATAGATGAATAAATATTAATGTTTTATCAAAAAATAAATTTTTGTAATATTGGGATTACAAAAAATGTGATTATTTCTCATTAATATTTCACAAATCCATATTAATAAAAATTTCCTTGTTTATTTCGTGCAATATATTTTTTATTCTATATGTAAGATGATTTTGTTCATTATGATTCTATATATATATTAAATGAAATTTGATTGGTAATTTGATATTATAGTTCAGTCTATTTTTACTTATGAAGATATCTTATTATTCCATGTTATATTTAGTTAAAATATTTATCTCATGGTATAATGTTTTCTATAACAGGCAGTCATGATGATGAATTTTACCCACAGTATGTGTCTGACCACACCCCATTTTATGTATTTACCTTTCCCATGCTATGGTGAAATTTAAAAAATTTAAAATATATAATACGTATTATATGGTGATTATACTTATATGTAATTATTTAAATTATAATATAATAAATCAATACTGTATCAAATCCTAAAATATAGATAACCCATGGTATTTGGTATTGTGGGATTATTTTAAATATCTTATTTTTGAATTGGGAGAACCATTTAAAATAATGTTAGGATTAAAATGGTCCCCCTCTCATGGAATTAAATATATAAATTCAGTAATGATTTTAAGGTCAATGTTTTGGTGTCTGGATTTTGGGAACATTATCTTATTATTTCTTATAAGAAATAACATGACATAATTGTTTTTTAGTCTGCCATAACAATAATTTTGTGTCAAATTAACATGATTTATAATTTCAAAATTAATTATTGAAATTAATTAAAAATTTAACACCATGTGACCCTGTGATAGTATTCGGATTATAAATGTATGTGGAGTAAATCTAGGGATTTTCAAATAGTGGAAATTGTTATCAAGTACAACTCAAGGAGGAATTTGACAATCTAAATTGATGATGTCACACTATATAAAAAGATGTCCCCTATTAAAATTTTCGATGAATTATATATATTTAAACTCAATGTTATTATATTTCATCATATTCATCATCAATTATTACCTATAATATATCTCATAATATAAAATAACATTCATATAATTATTGAATAGTGTGAATAATAATTTTATAATTTTTTTTAAGGGGCTATGATTGGCCAATAAAATTCATTCCATCGTAACATACCATCTTTTAACTATGATTAAATATTTAAGGTCGATATAAATGTTATTTTGACATCAAATTAGTCATGTTAGACTGTTCTTAAACATATTCCTCTTATTCTACTTCCAATTAATCTTCGGCTTCTTTTTATAATGTCTCATCATCATATTCAAAATTATCCTCCATCATGTACGAAACAAAATATGGATAACATGTAAAGGATAAAATACCACTATTGATGTCGCATTTTTTGGATATGACATTATATCTTGATGAAATGATGGATTAGTATCCGCTATAGATGAATCATCATCAATAATTGTTATAATTGTATAAAACTCAAAAATTTGACATGTATATTTTTTCTTAACTAAAGCAATATTTGTTTTAAGTAAATTTCATCATTAATATGATGGAATATATTCCAAAACATATCATTATAATTTAAATGTATAAATAAAATATGGAATAATATAATTAACTATCTCTTTTCACTATTGATGAATTTTTCTCTAAGTTATATCCAAATTTGTATAATCTAGAATATTTTTTTCTTGTATGAGATATCATCGTCCACTAACACATTTTTCAATGAAAATTATTAAGTAATTTAAATTAAAATATGATGAAATTATTCATTATATAGTAATTCTAAAAATATAGTTACAAATTATTTTTTATCATGGAGACAATTATTTTTTTTAAAAAAAGTGTTTCCAATTTTTTATTATTATTGGGATTTTAATTAAAAATATGTAATAATATTACATAGTGTGTATTAAATTGAATGATTACTATAAATACCACCATCCATAGTTTGGGGAGAGTCCACAGATCAACATGACAGAAGTCCAATGTCACACACTACATCCAGGTGATATCACAAAAAATAATATCAAGTAAATATTTTTTTAAAATTGTCATTCACATGTTTATTTTGAAAATATCTTTATAAAATATTAAACATGATGTTTGATTCTATTGTTAATTTAAAAAAATTATTGTATCATATTATAGTAATGAAATACTAATTATAAAATTAAACATGAAATTTAGTAGTTTAATTTATAATTTAATAAATAATCATTTATGTTAGTAATATTAAAAATAATTTGGACACTATACTAATAAATAAAACATTAGTATAATAGTCAAAAAATCAATTTTATTAATCTTATGTGATAATATTCTTAATTAATATTATATAAGAAACATATTAATATTTCTAATTATATATTATACATTTTATAAATATTCCAAATAAAAAAGGCAATTTAAAATTAACGAAAATATTAAACTAATAATTCAACATGAAAAAAATATTATTATTTGACACGAAACATTCATCTTATTACTATTTATGATAATTGAACTTTAATATAATAAAATTTTTTCATATTCAAATTCTATACTGATAATTACAACATTATATATATAGTAAATCCTATAATGTAATGTTATTAATTAATATTAAATAAGAAACATAATATTAATCCTAAAATTTAATATTAATCATGAAATTTCATAATAATATACCATTTAATATTCATAATTAATAATTAAAATGGTTGTATTGTTTATGAATTTTGAGGATACAAAAAATTAATCAATGTACAATTCCCTGAGATACATACTAGTTATTTAATTTTAATAGTGAAATTTCACACTATTTATAATAATTAACACATTATATAAATGTTTCTAATAATTAAAATGTTATAGTAAATAGTGAATCATTTGGAAAAATAAAATAAATAATAATATAAAAATGGTTATTCATTAAATATTTTAATATCAAAAAATATAAGCCACTAATGGAAAGTAATATCTATTTACTAAAATATTGAGGGTATTAATAGTAATTTAGTTAATATTATGGTAAAACAATTTGGATTCCCATTTATAGGAATCACATAGTAGAACATCAAACTATTATATAGTTCCATTCTACCTTCAAATAGTGATAATAATTGGGTTTGACAAAAAATTATAGTTGAAGGATGATGTATTTCAAACCATTTTATGCACATTTTCTTGTCGAGGAGATAATAAAATTATCTAAAAACCACAAATGATTTATATAATGTAAAATAATTTAACTCCATAGTAACCTATTTTAATTTTTACTGAAAAAAAAATATTTTTTGAATAACCCAATAAATAAATTTTTCCTCAATATAATATTTTACAAAATAAAATAAAATTATGCTTCCAAATAATTATTTTATAATAAATATTAATGTATAAAAATATATCTCAAACTAATTGAAATTTCTCGATATGTGATTTTATATTTTATACAATCGTGTTTCATTTTGATGATGAAATATTATTTAGTGCTATTAATCACTTATATTTTTCCTAAAGCCAAATCATAATCATTTAATGACGATTACCACTACATTCAAACACATCATCAGTGTTCATGGAGATTGTTTAGAAGATCTATATACACACAACAGGGGATTCTATGGGAAATAATTTATGTGTTCCTCACTCAATTATCATTATAAGTACTCAATCAATTTCATTGTATTTATAGATAATGGAATATCATGATCCCTAAACATTCCATTATTAATGCCTAGTCACATTAAATATGAAATCAATTCAGGATTTTTTATTCAATATAATGGTTTTGTAATACCACTTCGTTTTACCAATCCCGGTGATTCTTTTAACATTTTGACTTTTTCATAGATATTTTAACAAGATTTTTGAAATATTTAATTATATTAATTCTTCAATCTAGGATAGTTATAAAATAATAACTATTACCTTGAAAACATATATTTTATGAATTACATTGGAATATATATTCCACTACAAACAAATAGAAATCTATCTCATTAAATATATTTCACATGGGAATTTTTGTAGATGTTTTTTTCCTTGATGTTGCAATAAAGAATACTATTTTAACATAAAATCCTACATATATTTCCATTTAGGTATTTCATATTCTCTTATAAAATATCTTCCAAATTATTTTTATTATGAAGTTGATATACTTTTATAGTAGAATTTATGGAAAACATCATACATGATCCTAGTGATTTTTTATAGATTTTTTTTAAAATAAACGTCATTATTTTAAATAAATTTGAGGGGTCATTTATATTATTCTAATTTATTTTTCAAAAAAAAACATTTCCTGATTTTGGTTATTTTGGTTACTTCCCCCTAATGTGAAATTGTTTTATATAATTAAAATAGATTTTGGATTTCACATATAGACCTTTGTTGTATCTTTTTAATATTGTTTCATATGAGAGTGGATAACCCTAAAAAAATGTTGAGAAAAACTATTTTAGAATTATAATAACTAACATTTACATGATTGGTGCCTTTTCAAATTGAGATTATGGGGGTCCCTATTTTATTCATTGGATTTAGTGGGGATATCCTTTTCCATCTATGTGTGGCTGGGACAAAAAGCTGATACCACTACCATATTGAATTGTTTATAATTTAACATATCTATATTATTATATTAATCTAATTTTGGGGGTTTCTTTTATGGTGAAATAGATTATTTGATGAAATACACTATATTATTTTAGTATTTGTCACAAAAAATATAAAAAATGTGAAGGAGTTCAAGATACATCATCATCTATAACGAAGAAACTATGGAGAAGAATATGTCATTATCTTCGATGTTTCTTGAGGATCTACAAAGAGCACATAATGTTTGTGTTTTTCATATTTAAACAATATGATGATGATGATGGTCGATGTCCTTATTGATTGTGATGACTGTGGCATAGGGGATATTTGATGAATCAATAGTGTGAATAAGAACTGGTAAATTGGTATCCGACTGTCATAATTTCAATTCTCGATATATGAAATCTCATGATTCATCTCCGTTTGGAATATTTTATATGTTGTTAGAGTTTTTATAACCATACTGGTTTATACCACACACATAGGTCAATTCTATTTTATGTTATAGATATACAATTACCCAGACATTATATAGTTACTTCATATATTTATTCACTATTTTTTTGTTTACTAATAATTTTTTAATGTATTCATGTTTTTTATAGTAAAATTGGGTTCCCCCTTCCCGTACATGAAAAAACATTGTCCAAATAATTTTAAAACAAATTATTTCTAATATTTACATTTCATTGATTATTTGCATCAACTAATTCTAATAATGTTCAATTAAATCATTTCCTTGATGCATCTTGTTTATTTTGGTTTTATATAATATGGTTTTTTAATCTGCTGTTTATTTTGATGGATTATACAATAAATTATTACATAGATCTAAAATTTTATCATAACTTTTATTCATATCACATATAAGAATTTATATTTTTTCAATATTGATAATTCAATGAAATATATATATTATTCATGTTTTTACTACATCCATTTTTATTATTAAAAATTACATATTCTTGATTGTATATATAAATTTTTGAAAAAAATTAATTTCATCAATCTATGGTTTCTATATAGTGGGGATTCAAATTTAGTATAAACATTACAATTTGTATCATAACCAATTTATATTAAGTTCCCTTCACAAAATTGAATGACCAATTATTTTATTTTGTGAAATTTTTTCAATGATTGTTTGTTTAGATCATTAATATCTAAAGTAACATCCCTCAATGAGTCATGGTTTTGTGAAGAGATAGGGTGACACTATCCTTATATGATATTACCAAGACACAAAAAGATGGAAATAAATTATTAGTGCTTATGAAAATTTGGGGGTATGATCTTTCCTAAGAACTGACCATCTTATAAATAGAGAACTGAAAAAATTGATTTACTCTATGATATATTATAATAAATCTGGAACGACAGAAAAATACCAACATATGGTTTAATAAGGAGTAATAAAAAATGATACATCTGAAGTCAGGGAAATAAGACAAAAGTAAAATGTATAGAACCAATGTGAAATCTATCTAGATTATTAAATAGACCATAAAAATTTCTAGATATCCGCACAATAATATATGCATCAAGGGACACCACCAAGGAAGAATGAATTGTTCCCCTTCTTTGTACATCAAAAGAAGGAATATACAAATTCAAAAATATCCAATGTAAGGTGTGTGTAAATAAAATAGTAGGATGTCTCCAAATTCATTCTAACACATTCCACTATGAAATTAACATGTAACAAGATTGTATACAATTTTTTTTTAAAAAAAGATAAACATTTGAAACATGTTATAAATAATTTCCATGGGAAACATTTAAAAGAACAATTAAAACCATTTCTCTTTTATATAGAATTATTATAACACCTAAACACAATCAAACACACAATTTACAACACCATGTAAGTTCCTATATATAGGAGTGATGATTCTTCCTTTCACTAAGCCACTTCATTGTGAACATATCTGATAATAGTACATCCACACCCTTATCTTTAACATTTTAAATGGTTGATTTATAGAATTACCCATGTTATAATAATCGAAACTGTAAACAAAATGATTATTATAATCTAATAATTAAAATAATTAAATAAAAAAATTTAATCACGGTTTTTTTGAAATCTACATTATTTATATCTTTAAAAACTATGCATTTTAATTTCCTAAGAATAAAAATAATTTTTCAAATAAATTTCACATGAATTTATAAAAAATTTATAAAAAATATAAAATCATGAACCCACATTCATTCTCTAATTCAACTGGCATAGAATCCACAAATTTGAATTAACATGGAATAAAGTATCTACGTCGATATAACTAATATTTTCACTTCCTTATGTTGATATATTAAAACATAATAAGATATCCCAAAAATAGATTCAAATGGATATATTTGAAAATCAGGACAAAGATCCTTTGTTCTAATCCCAAAACACCATGGAGATCGAAGAGGAGATGGTAGAACGGTCTCCTAATATTTTATTCCAATAGTAGAACACTCAATGATAAATTGGAGTATGTCTCTAGAAGATTGAAATAATAAGAAATATCTAAGGGTGGCTTTGGATGTTGAGAAGAATAATGATGGAACCAAATGAGGGTTTATATGTATAAAAATATACTAAATATGACATAATCAACTAATTCATTATTAAAAATTTTAATTCACTTTTTGAATCATTGATACATAACATATTCTGAATTATACATCACCTTGGTTATAATATTCTGAAAACCAAAATCATTTCATGACAATATTTAACATATTGTACTTACTCACCCATTAACCTAGATAAAACACTTCACATATTGATTGATCTGATAAAATATCTATATAAACATTTTCTCATAATGAATAAACATTTCAGGGTGTGACAACTTCATATAGAAATATCTATTTGTTCCCTTATAATTATCTATTCTAAATATTTATAAAGGGAATTAAAATTAATCCAAAAATTATTGTAAAATTATAAAATGATGACATACCTCAATCAAGGTGTGCTACATTCTCTCCACCATTGAAATTCCCCACCTCAAGAAGATAGATATCATCATTAACCATTAATAAATCTTTCCATTTCTAACATTTAAATTACACCATTTCCTATTTTTTGTCTTGAACTAGACCATGATTCCATAATTCTCCCAAAAAGTAAATATATCTCCACCATTATGGATTTTAAATTCATTCCAAATCCAAAACATATACATTTAAAAATTCACATTAGCATCAAGAGTAACATGATTCCCGGTGATAACATAAAAATGATCCCTATGATAATTCATTTATGGAGAAACATAAAAGATATTTTGAACAATATTTATTATTATTGGTTAGTATATCTATAACACAATAATTACAATCAATTCAATAACCAATAATTCTCCCAAATATATGGGTGTTAAAATAACATATTTACTCTAGTTTCAATGATCATTTGCAGGTGGCACCTTAATGAATACATGGTAACTGAAATCAAATGATAAGTGTTATTTTTTATTTTCTTGTTATAAATTCTGTCAAATTAGTTATATAGGCATAAAAAATATAGCTCATGTTGATCTTTTTTTAGTTCTCATTGAAAATAATTATTCAAATAAATTATTTCACCCCTATTTCCACCAAACATTATATTGGGAATAAAATAAAACCATTCACGTCCTCAATAATGGAAATTTTTATTTTCTCTTACTAGTTTTAATTATAGGAGAAATCCACCGAATGTATGTTGTCATCCCATGAGTAACTAAAGACTATGACACAATCCTTGAGCATATCATCCAATTTCTGAATGGTGAATTTTGACTTCCCATTAATCTATAGATGATATTTTGTGAACGTGGATAGTTTACTATCAAGGGACTATTACAAAGGTATCTAGAATCTATATGTAAATTTAGGATATCTATCAAACAATATCTAATATAGAACTCCATGGAATATAACCACTTCTTGAATATATTACATTTTCTATGTAAACTAGTTGATTGACATCTTGTATACCAAGAATGTGGGATGAAATTGTGATTTGATACATAATTAACCATATTTACTAATTCATGTATAACATTTTTGGTAGACCAATAATAATGTCCATTTTAATATGTTCCCACATTCTTATTGTTATAAATATGGATTTAAGAATAATAGCTAGTATTTTATTTTTAGACCTTATCAATTGAAAATTCAATCATGTAATCATATAATATATATTATTACGTCTCATACTTCACCATAATGAATGTGTTTCCATCACCTTGTAAAATTTCTATATATAGGAATTATTATCTCCTTTTAGATGGTGATATGAAGAAAAACATATTCATAGAAAGGTTGAGGAACTACAACTTAATTGTGAAAATTTCTAATGAAGTGTGCATCCATTGTCTAGTCTTCAAATGTCTCCATACTATTTACATTTCACCAAACAATGATATAATCATGATTATATTTTTTAGCCTCCTTTATAAAATAAATCATGTATGAAAAAATAGTTCTAGAAAAATATTGGTATGTTAATCATATGTAGAATAATATTGATAAAAGTTAGTAATCATTATCATCAGATTATATTGGTCATAAGCATCTTAGAATACATCACTATATAAATTATGATGCTATATATCTTCTATAAAAATCCTTTTACATAATTAGTATACCAAGATGAAATCAAACAACTAAAGGTATTTTTTAAATCTATATTGATTAATATGCATGTATCACTCAGAAAATATGTATTTTTTACTCTTACACTCACCAATAAATATGATCTATCAAGAAAGAGGTGATAACCCCTTGATTATATGGATAAGACAACTAAAAATAACCCCATTTCATGAATAATATTTTTTTCTTATACACTCACATCAAACATAAACCATATTTCACAACCATATATATATTATTGAAAAAAATACTAACTCATTATTCAACACAATATACCCAAAACACCTTTCCATGTTCAATAATGATTAGTTTAAGTTTCAATTTAACATTTTTTAATATTCATTAGAAATATTTTTTTACAGACATCATTCCTCAAAAAATTAACACCAAATATTTTTTTAAAATAAATATGAGATGATAGAGAATATAAATCTTTAATATAATGATGCTAATATCCTGATAATACTAGAAAAATCTGTTCCTCAATAACATCAATTAATGACTTCAAATAGATTATTGATTTATTCATTCATGTGTCAAGTAATATTTATTTCTTCATAACTGAACTGATTTAAGAACATGAATGTTTGGTTCCAAAAGTCAAAAATGGAAAATATAAAATTCAAACAACAGCCCGAAAATGTTCTCAAACAATATATATGTCTCCCCTATGGTAACTTCTTCTTTAAGATAAAACTATAATATCCACAATAAATACAATAGAAACTATATTTTTTTACTGAAAAGAGATATCGCTCATCAATTCCACAAAAAATCATGTGCATTAGTTAAAAATTGTGAATAGTGAAATATTCATAATGTCCAAAGGGAGTGTAAAATTTTTTATTCTGAATATCAACTCTTCTAACAATATAGTAATGATTTCCTACGTATATATCAATCATAGGGAACCAATTGGATCTATTTATTTATTAAAAATAACATCAATATTAAGAATATTGTACTTATTTTTATCTCATAATGATGTAATTTATTGTAATAAACAAATAGTATGTGTTGGTTATCTCACTTATATATCAAAAAAATTTCAGCCAAAGTTATGTACATGTTCTGAGGATTACATTTCATTCCAAAAAATTTATCTAAACCATTAACTATGAATAATTATTTTCAATCCATTCTATAATGAGGTTTTGAAGTATTTATTATTCCCATGATTAAAAATATTTAATATTTGATTTTACACTCAGGTGATCACTTAGACAAATCATTCCAAAAAGCATCCACATGTGATCCATTATGAAAGGAAGTGTCCCATTTATTGTTTCTCAGTAACAACCAAATTCATAGTTGTTAAATAACCATACATGGTTCTATCCACTATAATAAAATGCCACACTCTATCATCATTCATATTCTTATATCTCATAAATACATTAAGAGCTCTACCTGGGGATGTTAATGTCAAAATCCTAGAATAGTAGTCAATATGGGATTTGAATTGCTATATATAGTCTATACCAAATTTTAAATAAAAAACAATCTCTAGAACTATGAAATTAAAGAGGAGCTAAACTACTAAAATGATAATGTAAAATGATGGAAATTTTCATACTCTTTGCTACCACTATCTAAGAAGTATCTTGATACTTAATATATGAGGAATATTTTCCTTATGTTTTCATAATTATTTGTCAAAAAAATAGGAATGAATGAATCTGATTCCCTTGAACAAAATAAAATATGTGTAAGACTCAAGTTGAAAATAATTGTACCTACACTATAGAGGTACTCAATTTAACCATAGTTATATCCTTCAATACATAATAAAAACTATTATTAAATTTTATCAGGGTAGTTCCTAATTTATTAATAAGATATTGACTTCTTGACCATTGTATTCCTAGATGTTTCTGTATTCACCTATGTATAGGGAAGTAGAAATGCCTTGTGAGACTATTAAATCTATGCATATGAGGGTTGTGAATGGGTGAAGGCTATTCCCACTACTTATTTAAAATATATAATCCAATATCTATGAATATTCCCTTCACTATAGAGTGGTGGAAATCTTTTATCAGTATAATTCATTCTTTTATCCAGTTTGTAGATGAACACATTTTGGAACACACTATGTTGATAACTGGTCATACGGAAAACATTGCTGACTCAATAGTATGGTCCTGTAATGTGAAACCTACTTGAGAATATATTTCCCTCGTTTCATTATTGTGATAACTATAGTTTCCAACTATATCCATGGAAACAACGACACTACATCAATGTGTATTACTAAAAATATATTTTTCCACCACTATTTCTATACAGACCCTATATATATACCCAATAACATAGATGATATATTTTTTTATTGAATATTGGGTATCTCTCCTGACATTAATATTTTTTTATATTCAAGGAATCACTAGAAGCTGCCTCAAGAGAGAAACAATCCATGATCCAAAATATTGTTGAATACTATATCACTGATTATTTTTAATTTTTTTATGATTAAGTTATTATTTCTTCATTATATCTTATGTATGTTGGGATATAATTATTTTTTGAAAATTTCATTCAATTTCCCACAAAAAATTCATTGTTTATCCCAAAATTCAATAGATTGATCAAATAATTTCATGAAAAATCCACAAATATAAAGGGTTCTATTTTATCAATTAGCTATAGAAATGTAAAAATAAAATCGATTATTAGTTTCATTCAGTTCAACCACACGTAAATTTTTTTAGGTTCGGAATCACCTTGAAAAGTAGGTGTGTTATGTTTTTATAAAGTCCCACATTAATCGATTTTCATTGGTTTATAATTTTTATTATTTTTTCAACATCTTGAAAATGATTCACAATTCTCAATACATTTTGGGGGTTCCCTTGTCGATCAAGTAAAACAACAATTATTAAAAAAATTCTACTAAATTATATGGTTACTAAATGGTTACATTTTTTATAACCATAAAAAACAGCATTTATGAATCGTAGTCTATAAATGGAAGACTTGAAAATTAGAAGTCATTATAAATAACCACCACTAAAAAATTTCCTTATAAAATGAATAAAAATTAATAATTTTATAAAAATAATAGATTAATATATGATTAATGTAGTCCTAATATTATGTCTCATTACTAATTAATGTCATGATAGACATATTAGCAAAATACACAATGATGAGTTCATGGAAATTATATAATGATCTTTGAAAACTCTTATTACAAAAAACACCATGGTATCTTCATCATCAATGTAAAAAAGATAGCTACAAATTTTTATGTTATACATTTAATGTTTTGAAACTTTTATATCCTTAATACCAAAACCAATTAAGGGATAAATAAGAGTGTTACCATTATAAATATCCCACCTCAACTCATTATATTGATAATATATTTAGTGAAAATAACCATATATGACACCCCCAATGACATTGTTGGATGAAAAAAAATAAAAATGTGTTATGAAAACATTTGGTAATGATTTTTCATAATAAATGACTAATACATTCAGATACACAGAAAAACCAAGATAAGATACATGATCCATGATAACAAAAAATTTATATAAATAAAATACCAATTCAAATATCAAATCCAATAAATGTTGAAAAAGAAGTAAGAATTACTTGATAAGTATCAAAAGCATAATGTCTCTAAAATCGATGTGGAACCACTCCATTCAATAAAACTATGAATCCATATATCTAGGTCAAAAAACCACTGTAGGAACATAAGGGGACACCATTTGAGATATATGAAATGCTACCCTTCAATGTATGCTATACATTTAGAACTACAATATCACTAATGTTTCCAAGAAAGGGGTAGGTATATCATGTTGTTATCATTCTATATAAGCATCACGAAACACGTTTCCTGGACAAGAACATATTAATACATAATATAGAAAACATTTGTGAAAAAAATTGATACAAGAAATTTAAATTATCTCTAGGAAACATAAAAATATGGATTTAATTCCATTTCATGTTACATGGACTAATTAATCCAATTAAATACACACACACACATACACCATATATAACCATAAACATCAATACACACATGTGGGGTTAGTCATCCATTCAATATGTTTTTTATTGTTGAAAAACATTAATTGGTATACCAACCCAATTTCATTTTTTATTCATAGTAATATGTGTACATTGATTCCGTTATTTTTACCATAAACATATAAACACATTCGAAAAAAATATATACCAAGATACCAACTAATGTGCTTACAAAAACATAAATTCCATCAATATAATATAAAAATATACAATTATTGCATCTGTAAACTCTGAGACATTTCAAATCAGAAAAAAAAATATTCTTATATTCAATTTCTAATGAAATATACAACAATGAATTAAAAACATATAAAATCCCAAGGCATTAGATTCTAGAATAGAAGAGTTAGAGAGAAGCCACTGCATCAATTCATTTGGCACAAATGATCATAATATTTCAAACAAATATCACTTATTCCTTCTACTACTACACTTGAATAAGTCATAAAACATATCAAAACTTAGTGTTTCACATATTAAAATTTTTTATAAGGATTTTTTCAGGAAAAACCGAGGAAATACATGTTTAATGGGATGAATATGATCATATATTTTGACTACAAATTTGAACAATTGACAATCAAAATGAGTATAAGTACATATATTGAAAATTTACTAAACTATTATAGCATAGCATTTGAATCAATGAAAAATAATGCAGTACAATAATATGGGATTATCAATTTAATAACAAGATAAATTGGATAGCCCCAACTCCCTCATGTTTTGGATTTATAATTAATGATTTGAATCATTGGGAGGTGATATATATATACTTTTTCGTCACATCAAATTTTATTTTCATGAAAAGCCTCTCACAACATGAATGGGTTTCACATCATCAATTTCATCATGCATAACCATTGGAAAAAACCATCTTGTATTTACACATCTAGCATCATTTTCCCTTAACCATATTCACATCGAGCATAAACACTATATAGTGTGAATATTCCTAGTCAGGAGAACATAAAGATTCATTCAAATTATCTAAATAAATCAATACATAAAGGTATCCTAATGGATCTGCAAAAATGTAAATTCATAAAATGATTGCATAACTATAAATAGGATTCTTCAATAATTCACATTTGTTATGTTTCAATGTATTTATTAATTTTTTTGATTAAAAAAATTGAATTCTCATTCTGGATCTGTATCATTCCACTTTATCATTTTTGGGTCTCATAAGTTATTTCTTATGTTTTCATGGTAGCAGTATTTATGATGGATTGGGAGGTGGTTTTATATATATTTATATTGTCTTTTTTTATTAGATTAGTGTATTCATTGAGTTACTAAGTATATTGAATAATTTTTCTTTTTGATGATGGATTATCCTCTTTGTGTTTTATATGATAGGAGGGTCACTCTTTATAGGTGTATATGTGTGTGAATCAAACTCATTGAATATTCAATCTACAATTTTATCAATTTTTTTTCTTGATAATACCCTTCATAAAAGAGGCATATAAATCCTTTTATTTGGATATTTTTTTAGAGTCTTATTAAGGGAGTGTTTTCATGAACCAAAATCCTAGAGGATCCATAAAAATAATGGGACAATATAGATCTAGGGTTAGTAACTTTTTTTTAGTTCTTTAGTGATATGTTGATTTTGATTATCTAGTTTCTTATTTGACTATATTATATAGTGTTTTTTTGTTAATGCAATTTTATTCAACATGTTCAAATTTTAATGGTTTATATACCTTTGGATGAATTTTGAAATATTTTTTAGTTGGTGAATATTTGGACACATATCTATTTTCATTAATTACATTCATGAAAAAGAATAATTCTTTGAGAAGTTTGATAGAATGTGTGTAGATTGGATACAAGGTTATGACTTTGGTGCATGATCATGTATGTGATTTTTTGTGTTCAATAAATATTCATACATATTTTAAAATTACATTCAATTCGTTATTTATTATAATGAATTTTAAACCATTTATTGGGTATTACGGTTACATGATATTTTAGCTATAAAAAATATGATTTACACATTATTGGTATAGGATGAAATTTTTTGTAAATCAATTTTATAGGTATAGTTGTTTTGGGACATAAATTGTTCATGTTTATGGATTTTATTAAAAAGGAGAAGATTTTGGAATTTTAATATCTTTTTTTCTTTCAAATAAAATGATTTATATAAATATTTATTTATTAGAATTTTTAAAATTTATTTTTTTTATTTTTTTTGTAATTGTTTTACTAATTCTCCATATGATATTATCTAGGTTACAATTAATTTCTTTTATTTTATACCGCTACTCTAGTTTTATACATTCCATTAAATATATTTATATTAGAAAGTCATAACACTATGAAAAAGGGACTGCGACCCTTAGGATGTTTTTAAATATATCATTTCACTATGACATTAACTTAATAATTCTATAATTATCCCATTTCAGCCTAATTTTAAGAAGAAAACAACTTTTTATTGTAATGGTTTTGGTGGGGATAGTTTTAGAAATCAATATATGACTAGGATCTCCATGTATTGAAAATATTCTAATAAGTAAATTTATATCTTGAAATATTTATATTTTAGAGATATTCTCCATTTTGGGTCATGAACATGGTTATCTAGTTTCAATAGAAGATGTAAATCAATGTTTTCCAATATTTGGATGACAAAAGATTAAAAGAAAAAGATGAAGTTCAACTACATATTCATTGGTGAATAATAACTAGTAGTTGTATATGGTATGTCATACTGTTTTTTGAGGTTCTATGATGATGGCCTAATTTTATTGGTATTTCATGTAAAAAAGATAATTTTGGGGTTTTTCAGTGTTCCTGCTTTAAATGATGACCAACATATTTATCATTGGGTATCTTAAATTCCACAAATGTGATACTAACCCCAACTAAGGGGTAATCATTCAAAAAAAATTATTTATACACCAATGTATTTTGTGATATTCTACATGTGAATAGATTTATTATTTATCGATTTTATATCATCTCATGAATACACAAATTTTTTTACATTGTCACATTTATGTCCATGAGATATAGTATCCCAACAATTAGATAGATTTCTTTTATGCCTTTGTTTTATAATGTTTTTTTCAAATAACATTATATATATTATATTCTTTTTTAGCATTCATATCCAAACCGTAGATTGATCAAACAATTTTTTATATTATATTTAAAACATTTTTAATAAAAAACCTAATATTAAAACAATACTAGATCTTATGGTTATGTATCATGAACAAATTTGGGTAGTATATAACATGAATATAATAAATCATAGAAAATATATAAAATATTATTAGTTGTCCTCCTAAAAAATATCATGTTATCCAATGTACATGTAATAATAAAGGGATATAAATCAAAGAAATGGGTGATTTAAAATTGTTGAAAGGGGGAATATCATGGTAGGAGTAAAGGACATGAATAAATAGTAAATGGATAATCATATTAAAAATCATGGAATCATAAGTATTGTATTATCATTCTAATCCTGAGAAAACATTTGATAAGTTCTTGTAATATGATATTTTAAAAAAAATTGAGACATCATGTTGTAGTTGTAACATACCATTGATTATTTTAAATAAGGCTATCATCTTATTATCGAATAACATATGTTCCAAATTATTTATATTATATTTATGAACAATGTAGAAACCTGTACAATATTATACAAATAGTGTAATGAGTAATATCACATTACCAATTCAATAGAGTGTTATAAAATTAGGTACATACCCATTATATTATAATATTCAAATAATCATTAATGAAACACGGAATGAAGACATATATCGATCATAGCCACAGAATAAACCAATGTTTATGAATGTTTTTCATATTTTTTTTTCAATCATATATTCATGAATAATCAAAATGTTACCAAAATAAATAAGAAAAATTATTTTTGGCTTTAAACATTGACACCCATTAATAGAGAATTAAAAATCAAAAGGCATTAATGACCTGTTTTTGAAAAATAAATAGTTGTTGATAAATCAATTTATATGTCCTAAATTTTTTTGAAGGAAAATACATGTCTATAACTATAAATAAAAGTTAAGGAAGACAATAAGGATATTTTGAAGACATTATATAAACATATATATAGAAAATAATGTGAAAAATGAGATTACCCAATAAAGAGAAAATATATTTCTCTAAAATCCTTTCCTAAAATAGTGTTTTATTTCATTTTGTATCTATATCATGAATAATAAAAATATGTTTATTTAAAAATTAACATATATTTAATTTTGAAAATTTTTAAAATATTGAAAAATTATAGTCAATCGATACTTTTTATTTACTTACATAGTGAATGTTTAAATATTTTGATATAATATTATTGGTAAAATATTATACTTTTGGTTTGATTACACTATTCATGTTCATAATTATTTACAAAATAGTAAAAAAATCATAATAATATAATAAATATATCAATAGATTTATATATCATAAGTAATTTATTATTATTAGATTTATTGTTGTAGATAAGAACGTAACTAGAAATGTCTTCATTTTTTTACTCAATGTTAATGGTACATTTACTGAATAAGTGGCATGAGCTACATATTTCATTATAATATAAAAAATAACCCTTTTATATGACATTAAAATTGTCAATATTATCACATCTTAACTCAAGAACCATTGAAATGCTGCCTTAAGATGGTTCATCACATGGCATAACACATGCCTCCCCATATAGCAGGGGAATGCAATCTGTAATGAGGGTCTAATAATTGTATAGTGTGGGAGAATATAGTATTGTAATATTAATTCCATAGTGGAATAAAAATAAATAATGCCAAATTGGAGGAATTATAAATTAAAAGAATCTGTTGATAAATGTAATAACAGATAAAAATGATAACACTGAATGTACAATAATTCACATCCATGTGAATATGATTATACAATATACAATGTAGTGTACACCCATAATGAAATATAATACATATATATATAATTAAAATCCTTAAAATCTATCTCCTTGAGCATCATGAGATCCTACCCAGTCTTGAACTCAAAATATCATAGGTACAATAGTAAAAAAATCATAATCAAAATAAATTACAATATTTAACCTGATCTTGAAACCATGAGGTTGGTGTGGGTACCCTATTGAAATTGACGTCTGATGAGGGTGTGATATATATGAAGTAGTCAATCATCAACGGTGTCATGGGATATCAATTGTATGATTATAAGGAACAATTTAATGTAAATATGATTACTGATGCTATAAAATTGAAAATAAATTAACCATGTCTCACATAGGATCCCCATGGGTTTCCTAGTCGATGGTACCTTCATCGGCCCACTCCATAATATCACTAAACTAATCTAAATACGTAAATATGTATATATTTAGTTTTATATATAAACTAAATACATAGGAAATCATATAGACACATATATATATATATGTATATGTATTGATACATAGTTCAATTCATGAACTGAGTTATAACTCATATATCCAAGAATAGTCATGGATTTCTCATATAATAATAAGGGATTCAATGCCTAAAAATCATATTATGTAAGGGATGAAAATCCTAATTATCAAAAATAATAATTGATGCCCCATCCATGTGTCACAATGTATAAGGGAATCTATAGTTGATTATAATAGCTTGTATGTGATCCCATGAACGATGATCACAACGCGTAATGGATGCCATGTATAAGTGTAAAATGCATAAGGGATGTCCTACATAATTATCACTATTCAAAAGGGACACAATTCCCAAGTATCACTATATTTAGGGGAACCTGTGAACTATAATCACAATGTGTAATTGATAATATTACTAATTATGAAAATGCATAATGGACACAGTTTTTAAGAATCAAAGTATTTATGCGACTCCATTCCCATGTAAAATAATTTATAATGTTCACCATGACCATGTTATGTTCAAAAAATAACTTATTATTTTTACATTATTAAGTTCCAAGGATTATTAATTGATATGTTTTTACCATTATATATGAATTAATCTAATGTGTACAATTCATCTCAATCATTAATAGCGGAGAAGGGTGTGCACATGATAATGTCATGTCATAATTTAATTGCTACATAATGAATAAGGACATGAATATGGACATGATAATTAAAAATTCATTATATATCATATAATATTCATATTTAATACTATAATCACAATTAATAATTTCCAAGGGTGTATGTACATAATAAATTTCCTTTATCAAATTTTCGTAATTCATTCTAACAAAATATTTACTTCACCACAAAATAGATATGTTTTTAGTAACATGACAAAAAATGTTTTAATTGAATATTAAATAAATGGTTTATAAATCTCACTCAAACCCCTTGTTATTTTATGGAATACATCATGGTAGTAAAATAAATACTCCCAATGGGGTGGTTCATGATGATTTAATATCTTTAGATTGTTAATCTTACTCATAAGGATTATTAAATTTAATTAATCGGTTATGTATATTTAATTTGACATTTCATAAGAGTCACATGGAAAAACTGACCTATGATATAAGGGACTAATTTCTAAATGAGAAATACATAAATACTGAAGATATAAACCACCTACTATATAAGGCCCCATCCTTAAACCTTACTTAATCTTGAGTTATTACAAGATTACACATTGAGGATCTTTTCAGGTTTGGAGTTTTAGAGAATTAGGATATAACTATTACGTCTCAAAAGATTAAAAAGTAGTCGCTTATACTAAATTTCCATAAAATAAAAACTCTTAAAAAAACATGTCTAGTTCCATGTTTTAGGTAGCAAGACTTTCCCTTGATCCCATACTTGACCCTATTCCAGGCTAAGTCCTGTGAAAAACATTTCAAAAACATGGGATGAGCATAAAAAGATCAGTAAGGGATACACAAAGAATGAAAACTGTTAGTTATTCAAAACAACAAGCAAACCATATATACTTTAACAAAGTAATACTTTACACCTTTTCGAAGTAGTAAAAACTCTTCACTGAATAAATGTTCCTTACTTACCCTTCTATAACCAAAAGATTACCATAAAACCCATATAAAGATCACATAACATATAAAGGTAACTTGGGACATAAACATACTTTAGTGGAATAACCATAAGGTCGACTTCCACACATATCACTTAATGGAATAGCCATTCAGCCAACTTACATACATACTTAATGGAATATCCATACGGCCAACTTCCATACCCAATGCATTGGAGGTTATAACGGAACCACCCGTCCTGGTATTCACGGCACCACCCGTCATATTGTTTATCACGTAACCACCCATAAAATGTCCAAGTACCATAATTACACATAAAATATAGAAAATATAAACATTTCAATAAAAAAATTACATTTTCAATCACAATAAGTAATTCCATGATATTTAATTAATCAATCTTCTTTCAAAAACCATTTAAAAGAGATTTTTGAATCAAAGTGTCCCATTCCACTTTGAAGATTTTAATGGAATTTTAATTTTAAAACATTAATTTCCATATAAATAAATACTGAAAACCATTTTGAAAACATGGACATTAAAGATAATGATTTAGAATAATGGATCTTTAAAACATTTAAAACGATATTTTTGTTAGAGTTTTTAACAAAATGAGAGACTCTTGAATACAAATAATCGCGGAATACCATTTAATCCGAGCTTTATAATATCATGATAATAAAGGGATCCATGCTATAATACGTCAAAGGACAGTATACACACAAAATAAGAGTGAATTGGCGCATAAAAACAATCAAGTCTCAATGGAAATGTAAATTGAGATGAAATCCATTATAAAGAAGGTATCCTTAAATTAAGGATAAATCAATCTCATAATTATGTGTGAAAAATATAAATACACCCAATATAAGTGTATATTAAGTGTAAAACAATCAATGGTCATTCACACATATTCAAAGGATGACATATTCAATAACTACATGTTGAACCCAAAGAAATCGAAATTGGGTTAAAAAATTTCCCTTGGTAAAATTTGACAGCCTAACGGCGTCACATAAAATTTTACCAAAACGTGTTGATGAGATAGATAAAGGGTATATCATCCCTTGGAAATAAAATTTACATAAATAAGGATATATAATAACATATCCCAACATAATAGTATGTGAATTAAAAGATATAACAAAATAAGTCTTTTAAAAAGAGGAGGGTGAAAGGTTCCCTTAACGACATGGGTATATTTCGAGACATGAACCCCGTGAAAGAAGGACTATAAAAAATTGATGTAAATACTCATAAATTAAAATATATTACACAATGAGTAAAATAATGTGTAGAACATACACCACTCAATGGAAATTGTGGCAAATGCAGCATAAATCTCAATGGGATAAAAGTGAGATGAAAAATCCCTTACGAAAACTTGGCAGTCTAACGGCGCCACATAAAACATACAAAAATGGATTGATGAGATAAAATAGGGTCTCTAATAATATTAAAATTATGTTTACAGAAATAGGAATATAAAATAACATCCCCCAACATAACAAATAGGAACTTAAAAGAAGTGACATAAAGGAGAGTACTTAGAAAGAAAGAGAGAGGTTAGATCTCTTACGAAAATTCGGCAGCCTAACGGCGCCACTCAAAACATCCAAAATGGATTGATGAGAGAAAATAGGGTCTCTCATCATATGAACATAGAAAATTACTGTAAGATTAATATAAAAGAACATCCCAATCACAAAAAATATGTGCTTAAAAGGAATGACATAAAAGAGTGTACTTAAAAAGAAAGAGAGGAGTAAGATCACTTACTTCGGGTCTGACTTGACTCGATCGTTCTTTAATGTCATGAATAATAAACTTGAGTTAATTTCTATTTTCTTAAAAAACTTTTTCAAGTTCATTATTCATTTTATATCATTTATTTCCATGTTATAAACATTATGTAATCATTTAATTTAATAATGTTTGTTTTGTCGATATTTGGTTCTTAAGTCGAAAGTGGACTTCTTACAATTACATGTTGTTCGTGTGGTAAAAGTTTCATTATAACCAGAATGAAATTCCTGGTTTGGATAGCATATATATCATATATATCCAGAATATAAATTTATTTATAATATTACATAATCATTTAGAGGTAAGAAATGAAATGCATCGTTCATGGAGACGGTAAGTCGTTCGTACGCATGAACGCTACTTTCATTTCATTGTCATATTAATGGAATTAAAACATAATGAGAGGTATGTATATTTTCATTCCAGAATTATATTCATCATTTATATGTATCATTATTTATATATATCCATTATATACATGTACTTTTAAAAGTACATTACATTTTGTGATAAGAAATGAAATACACCGTTCATGGAGACGGTAAGCCATACGTACGCATAAACGCTACATTCATTTCTATCTCATACTTTAATGGAATGAAATAATAATTATATAGTGGTATATTATAATTCCAGTATAACATCATATATAATATCTTTAAATCCATCCTTTATACGTCCCACATTTGGCATTAACAAATCACGTCACTTTGAGGGGGTGGTAGTCCGCACTTCCTTAAATGAAGATATCGTGTTTACCCATAATGGAAACCATAAAGGTATGCCCAAAATGAAAAATAGAGAAGAATAAAGAAAACATAAACATATTATATATCATATATAAATATAGTGTCATCTTAATGTCCACCTTTGAAGGTGTTATAATAATGTTGAACAATCATCGTTTCGTGAGGCAGAAAATCGCCAACCACAGAAACAGTATGTTCTTTAACCATTAGATGAAGGTGTGTGTAATTGTAGCTCGAATACTTATTTTAACAACTTCCTAGTATATTTAAGATACTGGATTTTTTACAAAAGAAATTATTAAAAAGAGTATAGGGTGTTGGTGAAGAAAAATAAAACAAAAGGACACAAGTGAAGATATTACCTTAAAATCGGGTAACTCCCTTTGGTTTGAGCTCAAAGGCTTCCATGGGAAGAATTATGAACAACGTGAGGCTTCAAGGAGTTAGATAGGGATGTGGAGATACAAAATAGTCATGTTTTGGCTGATAAAAAGGCTTTGGGAGTTTGGGTAAAGAGGTAGAGGTGGGGGCCTTTTATAAGAGGAGAGGAGGGGCACTCTTGGAAGGTAAAGAAAAGTCACATTATTTTAAAATGTTATTCGGATTTAAGAGGTCCCACATTGATGTTCTTATAGAATAAGGTGATAAGGGTTATAAATCCACCCATAAAATAGGTTTTGTCTATGTTTAGGTCTTAGAGTTTACATTATCTTTCCATTTTATTTAAATCGTTAAATAATGAGGTCATCACTGCATCATCATTATGTCATAAATAATATAATTTATTTAATGTCTAAAAATTATAGAAAAAATATCATTATGTAGGAAATATTTTTATCTTTATAATGAATATTTATAGTCAAAAATCTTACTTTTATAACCCCATGTAAAAATTGTTTTAGTAAAACACATCATGTGTGTGTCATTTTTACATTAACATTAAATAAAAAGTTATCTATGTCATTTCCCAACCAAAGAGGCTACATGGGGTCCCCAAGTTGACCCATGGCTTTTATAGGTCGGCCATGACACATCCAATAAGGGTAGGACATGTGTCAAGGTATTTTCATTTTATTATAATATCATTTTTTCCTTAAATTGCACTAATTACCTCTAATCGCGATTAAGAACTTAAAAGTTACTATTCATCAAAAAAATATTTTAATCTCATTGAACCAAATTTTACATCTTAATAACAACCATGTGTGTAGGATTTTTGAAATTCAAAACACAGATTTGGTAATATTTCATTTAAACGAAAAATCAGTTTTTATAAGTACCACTTAGTGGTTTCACTATTCATTAAAAATTGAAGTTTTTCAAGAAAATACCAAAACATCACCCTAAGCTATATTTGATATTCCGAATTCAAAAATGAAGTCAGTTTTACAAAATTGACAACATATAAGTTGAATTAATTAATTTAATAATTAATTCCCGCTGTCATAGCAAATAGCCTGTTTTTATGAAACAATAAGTACCAAAAGATTGACACTAGTTTAAGTCCGATTTCAAAGTAAAATTAATTCCAACAAACACTATTGGATTAAATGGTAAAAATATATTCTAATTTCACTTTAAAACAAATTCAAAATATAATCTAATCATATAAATAAATTAGATTAAAAAGTGGGTTTGAATTAAAATACAACAATTTTCACTATTCATTAAAAATTGAAATTTTTCTAAAAAATACCAAAAATTCACACAAAGTAAATTTTGATGTCAAGATTCTAAAAAAAAGAATTTTATATTGTCATATATAACACATTAAATTGTTATAAAGTGGATTTAAAAGAGGTTTTCCATCAAAAGGCGGTTAATCGACCCTTTAAAGAATATTAGAATGTTTACACTTAAAATTGGATTCATTCAAATTTTTAATCCTCTAACATTTATTGTAAAGAGTAAAAATATTTGACAAACATATATAATCATTTTGTAGTTAGTTCTGTTCATTCCCTCCATTACAACGGCTAGGCATTAACTACCATTTCAAATAATATTATTTTATTATTAGAGTGAAACATAAGATTCAAAGAAACTCGTTGTTGCATATTGGGTACGCCATCGAGCATAGCGTCCCCTTTAAAGTTATATTAATATTTTATTCACAAATATGGATTAGTATAAAAATTTCATATTCTTTATTTACCTGGGGTGTTACATCCTTCCCCCCTTTAGGGAATTGCGTCCTCACAATTTTAAAATTGGGCTTGGAATCTTCATTGAAAATCCCACATCGAAACAAGAGTCAGTAAAACAATCACTTTAAATATAGAAAGATAAGTACAGAGGTCACTCGAGTTAACCCATAATAGGATTCCATGTAGGAAAACATGGACATGGTGGAGAAAACATATGGTGATGTTCTGATGGAGAGTGATATAAAACATGTTTAGGAGAAAGTTAACCACAAGAAAATCACAAACTTGTAATGGGTTAAACGGTATTCGATTCCACAGTAGGAAAAGTTAATGGACAACATTTTTGTTTTAAGTTACTTTTTATTGGGAAATTTATTCATAAGGAAACATAATAACTTATCACGTTGACTTTAAACTTTTATTAGATTCCTTACACAAAATCATATTTTCTCCAAAAGATGAGTATTTAGGAAGACTTGTTCATATTATGATTACTATAATCAACTTCTAGTGAATCACCTAATCCACCAAAGAGAACTATATACTTCCCATGCCTTTAGGCTTTAACCAAAATCAAAACAAAAAATGTTAGTACAAGATCAGATAATCCAGAAAAGGATAACCCATTAAAAAGAAAATCTATGCTTAATCTCCAAAATTTTCCAACAAAACCCAATGTTCAATGAGGACCATCCGATAAACAATTTTTCCATAAAATTCATCAATGTGATCCAAAATAAGATTGAAACCCAAACATTTGAAGGATTATATCACGTAGTTTTCCAAGGTACAAATTAACTTTTATCTCTAAATAACATCAGTTGCTCTTAAATTGTCATATTGAAAAGTAATTAACCTAATCACATATCCTACATGATAGGTTAATAATTTCCATAGTTAACCCAAAATAAAATTACTCTTTATTCCTAAAATCATCTAACTAAAACGAATCAGTCAAACTTACCAGGGACTTCACGTAGTCCAGTGGTATGTGATAAATTCTAGTCACACTTTGGTTGTGGGATTGATTCCTGCGGATTTGTCTGACGCGACGGGTTGTCACACGGTCTGTGTGTTGTCCTTTTTCCAAAATTATATAATTCTTAAAACATTCCCCAAAACGAGATAAAATCTAAAAAAATAATTATAACATATTTTAACCTCAAGTTTATCTCATGCCTTTCATTTTCCAGCATATCATATAATAACCCATAATTACCTCAAAAGTAAGGATCATATAAACTCTAATGGTTACCTTTATAATTATTACCTGAACGTCCACATGGATTGGTCATCTCGTACATGATGCATTACAGAACATACCAAGGTTCAAGTGGTTGATCATGACTCCTTGATAGTTGGTTTAGAAAAACCACAAGTTTCCTCATTGAATCCCCCATTTTATCTAGTATCTTAATTAGAGAACCAACACAGTTTCTTTCAATCCTGTTGTCTCTTTGGTTCTTGCTAGATCCATCCATTCACTAAAAATAGAAATGTCAGTGTGAGTATATCAACAAAACCATCATGTAAAAATGAGGAAGATAACCACTAAGATATATTTACTTATTCACTTTATCTAAAACTAGGACTCTTTCTGAAATCCTATCCATTATGGTAATGTCACTTATTCTTAAAGAATACCCTAACCTATAAAGTTATCTATACCGACCATTGATACCAACTATAAGGCCCCGACCTTAAACCTTACTTAATCTTGAGTTATTATAAGATTACACATTGAGGATCTTTTCAGGTTTAGATTTTAGAGAATTAGTACATTACTATTACATCTCAAAAGATTACAAAGTAGTCGCTTCTAATAAATTTCCATAAAATAAAAAAAATCTTAAAAGGAAACATGTCTAGTTCCATGTTTTAGGTAGCATGACTTTCCCTTGATCCCATACTTGACCCTATTCCATGCTAAGTCCTATGAAAAACATTTCAAAAACTTGGGATGAGCATAAAAAGCTCAGAAAGGGATACACAAAGAATGAAAACTGTTAGTTTTTCAAAACAACAAGTAAACACTGTATATTTTAACAAAGTAATACTTTTCACCTTTTCGAAGTAGTAAAAACTCTTCACTGAATAAAAGTTTATTACTTACCCTTCTGTAACAAAAATATTACAATAAACCCCATATAAAGATCATATAACATATAAAGGTAACTTGGGACATAAACATACATAAGTGGAATAACCATAAGGTCGACTTCCACACATATCACTTAATGGAATATCCATTCGGCCAACTTCAATATATACTTAATGGAATAGCCATACGGCCGACTTCCATACCCAATGCATTGGAGGTTATAACGTAACCACCCGTCCTGGTATTCACGGCACCAACTGTCATATGGTTTATCACATAACCACCTGTAAAATGTCCAAGTACCATCATTACACATAAAACAATGAAAATATAAATATTTCAATAACAAAATATCATTTTCAATCACAATATGTAATTCCAAGCTATTGAATTAATCAATCTTCTTTCAAAAACCATTCAAAAGAGATTTTTGAATCAAAGTGTCCCATACCACTATGAAGATTTTAATGGAATTATTATTTTAAAACATTAATGTCCATATAAATAAATACTGAAAACCATTTTGAAAACATGGACATTAATGATAAATTTTTATAATAATGGATCTTTAAAACATTTAAAACGATATTTTTGTTAGAGTTTTTAACAAAATGAGAGACTCTTGAATACAAATAATCGTGGAATAACATTTAATCTGAGATTTATAATATCATGAGAATAAAGGGATTCATGTCATAATATTTCAAAGGACAGTATACACACCATATAAGAGTGAATTGGTGAATAACAACAATAAAGTGTCAATGGAAATGTAAATTGAGATGAAATCAATTATAAAGAAGGTATCCTTAAATTAAGGATAAATCAATCACATAATTATGTGTGACAAATATAAATACACCCAATATAAGTGTATATTCAGTGTAAAACAATCAAAGGTCATTAACACATATTCAAAGGATGACATATTCAACAACTACATGTTGAACCCAAAGAAATCGAAATTTGGTTAAGAAGTTCCCTTGGTAAAATTTGACAGCCTAACGGCGTCACATAAAATTTTACCAAAAAGGGTTGATGAGAGAGATAATGGGTATCTCAACACTTGGACATTAAATTTACATAAATAAGGATATAGAAGAACATATCCCAAAATAATAGTATGTGAATTAAAAGACATAACAAAATAAGTCTTTTAAAAAGAGGAGGGTGAAAGGTTCCCTAACCGACATGGGTATCTTTCGAGACATGCACCCTGTGAAAGAAGGACAATACAACATTGATGTAAATACTCATAAATGAAAGTATATTACACAATGAGTAAAATAATGGTCATTACATACACCACTCAATGGAAATTGTGGCAAATGTAGCATAAATCTCATGGGGATAAAAGTGATATGAAAAATCCCTTACGAAAACTCGGCAGCCTAACAGCGCCACATAAAACATACAAAAATGGATTGATGAGATCAAAAAGGGTATCTCATCATATTATCATAAAGTTTACAGAAATAGGAATATAAAATAACATCCCCCAACATAACAAAGAGGAGATTAAAAGAAGTGACATAAAGGATAGTACTTAAAAAGAAAGAGAGAGGTTAGATCTCTTACGAAAATTCGGCAGCCTAACGGCGCCACTCCAAAATTTCAAAATGGACGGATGAGAGAAAATAGGGTCTCTCATCGTATTAACATAAAAAAATTACAGTATTATTAATATAAAAGAACATCCCAATCACAAGAAATAGGAGCTTAAAATGAATGACATAAAAGAGTGTACTTAAAAAGAAAGAGAGGAGTAAGATCCCTTACCTCGGGTCCGACTTGGCTCGATCGTTCTTTAATGTCCTGAATAATAAAATTGAGTTAATTTATATTTTCTTAACAACCTTTTTCAAGTTCATTATTCCTTTTATATCACTTATATTCATGTTATAAACATTATGTAATCATTTTAGTTAATAATTTTTGTTTTGTCGATATTTGGTTCTTAAGTCGAAAGTGGACTTCTTACAATTACATGTTGTTCGTGTGGTCAAAGGTTCTTTATACCCAGAATGACATTCCTGATTTGGATAGAATATATATCATATATATCTAGCATATACATGTATTTATAATATTACATAATCATTTAGATGTAAGAAATGAAATGCACCGTTCATGGAGACGGTAATCCGTACGTACGCATGAACGCTACTTTCATTTCTTTGTCATACTAATGGAATTAAAACATAATGAGAGGTATGTATATTTTAATTCCAGAATTATATTCATCATTTAGATTTGTCATTAATTATATATATATCCATTATATACATGTATTTTTAATAATACATTATATTTGGGGATAAGAAATGAAATGCACCGTTCATGGAGACGGTAAGTCGTAGGTACGCATGAGCGCTACTTTCATTTCTATCTCATAATTTAATGGAATGAAATAATAATGATATAGAGGTATATTATAATTCCAGTATAACATCATATATAATAACTTTAAATCCATCCTTTATACGTCCCACATATGGCATTAACGAATCACATCACTTTGAGGGGGCGGTAGTCCGCACTTCCTTAAATGAAGATATCGTGTTTACCCATAATGGAAACCATAAAGGTATGCCCAAAATGAAAAGTACAGAATCATAAAGAAAACATAAACATATTATATATCATATATAGATATAGTGTCATCTTAATGGCCACCTTTGAAGGTGTTAGAAGAATGTTGAACAATCATCGTTTCGTGAGGCAGAAAATCGCCAACCACAGAAACAGTATGTTTTTTAACCATTAGACGAAGGTGTGTGTAAGTGTAGCTAGAATCCTTCTTATAACAACATACTAGTATATTTATGATACTGTATTTGTTACAAATGAAATGAATAAAAAGTGCTTAGGGAGTTGGAGAAGAAAAATAAAACAAAAGGACACAAGTGAAGACATTACCTAAAAATCGAGTAACTCCCTTTGGTTTGAGCTCAAAGGCTTCCATGGGAAGACTTCTGCCCAAAGTAAGGCTTCAAGGAGTTTGAGATGGATGTGTAGAGACAAAATGGGCAGGTTTGGGCCGAGACAAAGGATTTGAGAGTGTGGATAAAGAGGTAGAGGTGGGGGCCTTTTATAAGAGGAGAGGAGGGGCACTCTTGGAAGGTAAAGAAAAGTCACTTTATTTTAAAATATTATTCGGATTTAAGAGGTCCCAAATTGATGTGTTGCGAGGATAAGGTGATAAGGGTTCTAAATCCACCCATCCAATAGGATTTTTCCATGTGTAGGTGTTATATTTTACATTATCTTTCCATTTTATTTAAATCGTTAAATAAGAGGTCATCACTGCATCATCATGGTGTCATAAATAATTTAATTTATTTAATGTCTAAAAATTATAAAAAAATATCATGATTTAAGAAATCTTTTTAGATTTATAATGAATATTTATAGTCAAAAATATGACTTGTATAACCCCATATAAATATTATTTTTGTAAAACACCTCATGTGTGTGTCATTTTTACTTTAACATTAAATAAAAAGTTATTTATGTCATTTCCTAACAAAAGTGGCTCCATGGGGGCCCCAAGTTGACCCATGGATTTTCTTGGTCGGACATGACACATAAAATAAGGGTATGACATGTGTCAAGGTATTATCAGTTTATTATAATATCATTCTTCCCTTAAATTGCACTAATTACCTCTAATCGCGATTAAGAACTTAAAGGTTACTATTCACCAAAAAAATATTTTAATCTCATTGAACCACATTTTACATCTTAATAACAACCATGTGTGTCGGATTTTTGAAATTCAAAACACAGAAGTGGTAAAATTTCATTTAAATGAAAAATCAGTTTTATAAGTTCCACTTAGTGGTTTCACTATTCATCAAAAATTGAAGTTTTTCAGAAAAATACCAAAACATAACCCTAAGCTATATTTGATATTCTGAATTCCAAAATGAAGTCCATTTTCCACAATTTACAACATATAAGTTGCATTAATTAATTTAATAATTAATTCCCATAGTCAGAGCAAATAGCGTGTTTTTATGAAACAATAAGTATCAAAAGATTGACACTAGTTTAAGTCCGATTTCAAAGTGAAATTAATTCCAACAAACACTATTGGATTAAATGGTAAAAATATATTCTAATTTCACTTTAAGACCAATTCAAAATATAATCTAATCGTATAAATAAATTAGATTAAAAAGAGGTTTTGAATTAAAATACAACAATTTTCACTATTCATTAAAAATTTCACTTTTTCGGAAAAATACCAAAAAATCACACAAAGTAAATTTTGATGTCCCGATTCTAAAAAAAAATTATTTTTTCATATATAACACATAAAATTTTCATAAAGTGTATTTAAAAGAGGTTCTCCATCAAAAGGCGCTTAATCGACCTTTTAAAGAATATTAGAATTTTTACGCTTAAAATTGGATTTATTCGCATTTTTAGTCCTCTAACATTTATTGTAAAGAGTTATAATATTTGACAAACATATATAATCATTTTGTAGTTAGTTCTGTTCATTCCTTCCATTACAACGGTTAGGCGTTAACTACCATTTAAAATAATATTATTTTATTATTAGAGTGCAACGTAAGATTTCTAAGAAACTCGTTGTTGCGTATTGGGTATTCCATCTAGCATAGTGTCCCCCTTAAAGTTATATTAATATTTTATTCACAAATACGGATAAGTATAAAAATTTCATATTCTTTATTTACCCGGGGTGTTACATACTATATATCAGAGGATTGACAATTATCTATTATGGACCATCAACTCAATTTGAAATCAGATAAATAAAAATAATGAATACCTTTCCTGAAAATAAGACAGAAGTGACTGTGAAGACTTATCATTCTATATAAAAATATTAATGATGGAAGAAGGAATAAATAATTGATAGTTTAATGTGGGATACAAAACATAATAAATTGAATATGAATATGATATTTGGTGTAGGAGATCTATGGATCCAGAGGAGTGGGAATGAAGCCCCTGTAATGACCTCTTTCCCCATAATTTCTTAGAGAAAAATAATGCTTTTATCCACTATTTTCTTTTACATAAATCATGACGCAAAAAGTTTTCGGCTTAGGCCACATTGATGTCGTGAATCTCTGAAGGTGTGTCTCATGTCCTTTATTCCTAGAATCATAATGGGCCACAATCCTATTAAAACCATTAATTTTGTGAAAGTAATTAATGATTTTAATAGATATATTCATCCTTTTTAGCATATTGGGAAATCTATTATTTTTTATGAGTTCACTTGGACCTATGGGGCATCCACCGAATCAAAAAAAATGTCCGTAGACATAAATTATGGACGTTATAATTCTAAAAATATTACTAAAAATCCCAAATTTCTAAATGACCCATCATAACAAAGAAAACAATTTGAAATTCGCTGGGAATCATTATCCCTGTTAAAATATGTGATCTTACTGTCCCCCACCCTAAAACTTATCATCACCGAAAATCCATAAAGAAAAAATTAAGAAACACTCAACTTACTAAATTCATGATGATTGAGGAAAATGTTCACATTTGGTTCCCAAATTCACAAACACGATCCATTAAAACATAATTTACATTTGATATTAAAAAATTGAAATACTTCAAAAAAGCATACCATAAACCTTATAACACAGGTAATTTTTGCACCATCACCCATTTTCATCAACCCACCCATGGTAATTTCATGAACTTGTTCAATTTGTATTGGAATATTCTAAAAAATAGTACCTATAAAAAATAAATTTCCAATTTAGAAATGCCCTTATTAAAATAACAATTATCACAAGATGATTCTTAACAAGATAAAATGATTTATTTTCAATTGACCTCAATTAGCCAGGACAGGGAATATTTCCAAGAATATCCTAGTATAACCTTACACTACATTCACTTCATTCCAAAAAAAAAATTATGTGGTTTCTCAGTGGAAATATTCAATGTATCAATATAAAAACACGTCGAGCCATTTTTAATTCACTATTTCATAAAATTATTATCTTAGACAAAAGATGTGTTTCAAAAACTAGATTTTGGGGAATTTTATTGAAGGTATTACATGATTCTATACAATAACAGTCGCTTATACCTTTAACCAGCTTCCTGTGACGTCTATACTCAAAATTATTCTACATGTTTCCATGTAACATCACATACATAAGTGTATAACAAATATATAAACATTGGATCATGACCCTAAAAACATATCAACGGATACCAAATAATGTCTTGGGTAACATCAGGATCTACAATATGAGTACATGTTTCATATCCAAGGATTTCAATACAACATCTTTGAAAATTAATACATCAGCACATAGAATGTCGTCAATATATCAAGAACACAACAATTCTTAATAAAAACAAGTTAAACATTCATCTGTTTTCCACTAGTTCAACAATGGAATTCCTACATAGAAATACATGTATCACTTAGGACTAACCATAGAACTATAAATAAACATGTTTTCCAAGGGAAACTTACAATAAGTCCATTATCAAAACTAAATATCAATTTAATTTATCTAAACATATAATTGATGCTATTTCTAAGTGAACATGAAAATTTCATGGTATGGGTCTTGATAATCTCCGTGAAAAGGGTATTAAACGAGTATCTCAGTGATTTCTACGGATATCCAAAACATTCCCATCACATTAATGACAGATTAACTTTCATGGTTCCTAAAAAAAATTTTCTACTACACTTATGGATGAACTGTCAATCCACTTTTGTCTGATTTCTTTGGAATGATTTCGGAAAAACATAACGACATAACATTTTAGGTATACTAAATTGTAATTACAAATTTAAGGGTCTAATTATCACTTATTTACAACCAATGTAATACATCCATGAATAATTTTTTTTTTCAAATTTTTTAAATTTCCAACAAAATAAATATTGTGATTTCTCACAAGCACTATCATATATTGAAAATCAGAAGCCCCGAGGAATTATAAAAAAATGATCACCATTTTTAAATTGTTCTTTAAAAATTGAGATTCCTCTATATTTATGGATACTTTTAAACATTATAAACATGATACTACCCACATTTTGTGTTTCCTAGTTTTCGTTTGTTGGGGTTGTGTGCTCATCCCATGCCACACACTCTATCAATCAGTAAGTACAAGTTGTGGATGTGTTCCACATGATTTTACCAAGTTCCAATTCCCTAAAAGAAGAAACCAACCACATTAAATAATGATAGAGATGTTATACAATGTAAATATTCATAAATACCTATTAATCCATAATCACACACATCAATAACATAATACATGCAAGAAAAATCCCATTGACTGGTGTGTCACCACACCAGATCCATTATAAAATCATTGAAATCATTGTGATGATACATATTTTCCATAATTCATAGGTAAATCTAACTCAGATGTGAGTGATGATTAAAATAATGTTTTCCATTGTTAATGTTATTTTCATTGAACTCATACTGCCCATTCAACTATTTATGCATCATGATTCGAATTTTGTGTATAGACACATAATATGGGAAGATTTATCATCACGATGGAAAATTATTTGAAACTATCCATAATCCCATCATACATATGCATCCTAGTATATTATGATCCATAAAAATTATTTCATATTACACAATATTACTTTTATATTTGATATTTATATACTAATTCATCCATACTTGAAGAGATAGAATAGTCACACGAAATACCAAGAAGAAAACCATTCTCTAGTCATGTCTAACCCAATAAAACCATGAATTACATTTTTATCACACCCCAAACATGGATAAACTCGCAAAATGAACTCCTGAATACCCTCGATATTATTTTTGAAACATTTTTCCCTGATATGGACTATTAGTACCTCAACAAAACCTTACATCTAAAACCGTTCACATGAATTTTTCAGGGTGGTTATTTTTGATGGCACAACCTACACTGAGATGGAATTATAAAAATGTAGAATTCATTAAACCTATATCTTAGTAATGATTAATATGATACAATGATGTGCTTATTATCCTTTATGTTCACGATATATAAAAGATCCCATGTTAAATTTTCACACTCCCACTCCAATGAATCTATCATGGTGTCATTTAAAATACCCTTAGATGACAGCAGAAACTAATAACACGACATTACGTTTTAATTTATGTCACTACATTACTTCTTATTAAGTACTTATACAATTATAGAAAACTATTTAATGATCTAATAGTATCTGTTTTGGAGAACAATAATACATGGTACATAATTCAGAAACCTCCAAAAATAATATTATTAAGTTATATCAAAATTAAATTTTCATCATATTTATTTAGCTCACATTCAATAAAAATAATGATATAATTAATCTCGAAAATTCCATTTTAACTATTTAAATTTCATATAATTTCTTCATATATTTTACTGCTTAATAGAATTTTCAATTTCTATTCTAGTGAGGTAAAACAACATGATGTCGTAATTAGATGTTTTAGTTAACCTAAGACTAAAAATAATAATTCATAAAAAAATGTCTTTATTATTTTTTGTAACTAGCATAGTAAAAGTACATCATATATTTAAATATACTATCATAAATGTGGTTGATGAAACATTAAATATCAAATAAATTTTCATGATTATTCCCCCATGGAAAAATCAATAAATAATACGAGACAAGGAAACTTACTAGGGACCAATAGATTATTAAAATATTTAATTACACACTTGGTTCATTTATTTTATTAGAAAAAAGAACTATGACTAATAGAATTGGGTTTAGTTAAGGCTATTTCATATATAATATTCTGCAAAATTCCTACTTGATTACAATTGATGATTTAAGAGCTTAGACATATGGGTCCACATGCCTAAATGATAAATGAACATGTCTTTATAATGGTAAAAAACCTACTAGGATTTAAATTTACACAATATCAGGGTTATGTAAGATTTAGAACCATTATCAATATATATATTTACATTCCATTATAAATTATTGTAGGAATTCATGAAGTTTCATGGATATGTTTATCATAGATTCTAGATTATAACAAGTCCATTTATAATTGTTTGGTAATATGTGTTTTCCCTAATAACATAAATAATACCATGCACATTATAAAATACTATTATGACCCATTTAATAAAAACCATAAATGTTTCATCCAATTTAACCAAGGATTCTTGGATTTAACATGTGAGTGATGTTTATTTAAAATGAAACCCTCAACACATACATGAAATCACTTTTTAGATATTTGATGAAACATTAATGACCTATCATAAGTAACAATTATAATAATTCAGGATACCACACAGTAGATAATAATATTGTAATAATGACATAATATAAGATAATCATTGTATAGAGGAAAATAATTACAAATAATATGGTAGTATTTCATATAATCACACAAGGAACATACCAAAAATATCAGGCAACTATATTAGGAAACCTACATGGAATGGATTATATATGGCATGTGAATATCTCTTTTCCAAAAATGGTGCACATTACAAAAATTATATTAAATATTTTGACATGGATAATATTCCTTAATATTATAAATTAGAAAACCACAAAAGTACAACAATCACTCAATCTGAAAGAATAATTATATATAATAACAAATAACGTGGACAAAAATTCCATCCCAAGAAACATCATGTATTAGCATTATGTGTGGTGATCACTCTTATGTAAAGAAATATACAAAATAGTGATACCTTCCAAACCTCATGTCTACAATATCACAAATATAGTAAAGTGACGGAACACAAACCCCTAGGATACTAATATATTTTGTCCCATCATAGAATATAATGGAATGGATCATCAATATAGTAAGTCACATGGCCTAAAAAATTACCACCCCTTATTCCAAATGTTGTAGAATAGAAGTGACGGTATAATGATGGTAAAGTGGGGTTACTATAACTACAAAATCAGAGAATCACAAGTATATATATGTGTGTGTGTGTATATATGTTTACTATGAACATGGTAACATTTATATTCATATATAGATACATAGTTCTATTTTTTTCACAAGGTGTAACTAAGGAATCCAAGATCAATCCCAAAATTCTCCTGGAATAATTTTTGATTCCATGCATCAGTTTCATAATATGTAAAATATAAAATGATTGATTATCAAAATAAATAATGGATTTAATTCATGTGATACATAATTCATAAGAAATTTCATGCAAAAGAGTCAACGCACATAAGGAACACAATTATCGAGCATCACAATGCATAAGGTATCCAATGCCCATTTATCACAGCGAAAACTGGATTCAATGACTAAGTATCACAATGCATTAGGGATGCCAGTATCATGTATCATAATACGTAGAGAACACCACGCATGAGAATGAAAATGCATACAGTATGTGATTCCCTTGAATCATAGGGAATAAGGGGAACTATTCCTAATTATCATAGTTTATAATGGATTCAGTGACTTTGATTCCTAATTCATAAGGGTTTCCATCATTGTTTAAAAATAAATCAATTTTTCGTTAAAATAACATTTATAAGTTTCAACCAGGGGAATGTGAGATGGTTTTACAATTTTCATTTCATTTATTCAATCATCATATTTCATCTCAATCATTAATAATGAATAATTTCATATTCATGTACAAGTCAATCATTTTAATTTCAATGCTATGAAGAAGTCCATGAACAATGATATTCCATTTAAAAATAAATTATTCCACATTTAACATCCATAAATATTCAAATTAATAAAATAACCATTCTTCCAAGTGTGCATTCTCACAACACTTTTCATTCACCGATTTACACTAATAGTTCAAACAGAAATTATGGAAACCTAACTAAGATGGGTGATTTGTTACACCAACAATATGGTCTTAACATAAAATTTAATATATCTTTCATAAATCCATCCCAATACCTTTTTATTTAATAAAATATATAATTATCATAAAATAAAAACACCTATGGTTAGTGGTTTGGGTTTGTTGATCAACTCCAATATTTTATTTTAATACATTAGGTTTCTTTAATTAAGCATTATGTTCTTCATATTAAATTAGTATTTTAGGTGACACAACTCTAAAGTAAATACCTTGATAACAATTCAATTATTTAAAAACAATAATTTAATTATTGGAAAAGCTATAAAACACCTACCTTATACCATGGTGTTCAACTCAATCATTTTCAACCATTCACTCAAGGTGATATTAGCAAAATCGAATGAATCGACTAACCTTATAAAAATATGGAAAAATAGATCAAAAAAATATTGTATTTAATATATAATGATAGATAAATAATGGAAGAAAAAGGTATTTAGTGTTTAATAGGGACTATACAATGTGAGGAATTGAATATGTATTAGAGCATAAACTTCGTAAATCAACATATCCATATTTGAGGGAGAGGTGCCACTACCAAGACATTCTGGGTGTCCTCCCATTGTATAGTGAAAAATTAAGGTTTTATCCAATGTCATATTTTCAATGAAACAAGGCCCACAAATTTAACTATGGGATGTAGTTTCATGTCGTGACATATTCTGTTTCAATTCATAGGCCTCGAAATCTTTATTCCTCCTTGGTGGCCCCAATGAGACTTTTTCATGTTTTGAATGGAATTCATGACATGAATGCTAACCTGTAGTAATTTTTAGCAACCTAGGATCTCCATTATCCCACTAATTTTCTCCTGATCCCCGAGGTCTACACCCAATTAATAAAAAAAGAAAGAATGAATCACTTCTGCACATTTAAATTCCCAACTCATTACTAAAAATCAAAAATTCCTAATAGTCCCATCCAAAAAATGAAAAAAAAATATTCCCTTGGAAAACCAATCGAGTTCAAAAAATTGGATCTTAATAAGATAATTATAGGATAGGTGTTAATATTTTAATGAGGGTTTGATGTAGAAAATATATGCCAGATAGGGTTTTGTGAAAAATGAAAAGGAAATAATATATGAAATGAAACTACCAAATTCTTGGTATATTTTTCTTTTCTATAGCCAATTTACACATGATTTTTTGGAGTTTGATTATGCCTTAATGTACCTATCTTTTCTAATGGGATGATGCAAAATTATTTTGGGATAGTGTTCTGTTTATAATGTTTAAGTGAAGTGGATTTCTGTGGGAGGGTGAGTGGTTCATTGTAATTTAACTGAGAGGTGTTTAATGATAAAAATATTGAATATATTATTCAATCCCTAGTGAACCACTAAATAGTGATATTTAATACATTATAAATAATACATAAATAAATAAAAACGATTTTAGTCATTTATCATCTATATAAATATTCTCTTTTTTATTAAAATGAAATTTGAGAAACTGAAAAATTATTCTATTAAATAAATACTTTTGACATTAGAATTTTGGAAATTTATTTTATATTTATAAATTAATTAAATTTTAAATTACCTATTTATTTTTTAAATTGATTTTGGGTAATAATAATGGAATTCACAAATATTAAGTCACCATTACAAAATTATTATTTTATAAAAAAAGAGTTATTTTGAAAATAGTATTTTTTCAAAACATTTAGTAAAAGGTGTTTCTCATGATTTTCTTGAAATTAACCATATAAAATATTAACATGATGATTTTAAAAATGATGATAATATTGTCAACATCAATTTTTATTGTTACATATTTTAATGTATAACATAAAAAATAATATAAATAAAATACTTTAAAATTAATGTTATAAAAAATGTGATTAAAGATTATTTTTGTTTATATTAGTGTTATTTATTTTCATGAATATTCAAAATCATAATTTCATAATTTACTCATGGGTTACATCATTAATTTAACTTTTTATTATTTTAACATAAATAAAAATTCTAATGGTCATGTTAGCAATCCAAATAGTAGTATGCATTTCCCAATAGAAAAGTTATAGTTCTTAATGGCCATGTTACTATTACAATATACAATTTAAAAATTTCACTTCATTCATTAATTATAATTTGACTAGAATAATTATAAATGTTCTATATTTTCCTCTACAAATATGGTGATTGGATTACTAATATTTTGTTTCTTTTTCATAATTTATTCCTAGGGGAATATTTTTAACAGATTAGGAATATCCATGTTTTCTATTCTACAATTCATTAAAAAATTTCCCCATTGTTATATATGAAATTTTCAAGGGTATCTATAATAAATAATCTAGGAAACATCATTAATGAACTAATTTATTTTTTGAATTTTTATTTGATCTATCCATATAATACTATTGTAGAATCGAAATTGTATATATAGATTCTCAATTAGAAGAGGGTGGGGAGGTGAATTATCAGATTAAAATAAATGTTTTATGACTATAAAAAACTATGTTTAACAATGTTAAACTAGGTGAATTTACAAACCCTCTTTATGTTATTAACTATGAATCAAACATTAATATATTTTGAAAATATTGATCTGGAAAAGAAAATATAGAAAAGTTTTCATATAGATTGATTATACATTAATGTGTATCTAAAAATATTAATTAGAGTATGTAATAAAATAAATAATGTATAAAAAATTATACTTTATTTCTATATCAATATTGTATGGAAATAAAAATTTTAAAAAACAATAAGTAACAAGTAGGTAATCTTTTAACTGAAAGAGTAAGGTATCCTAAAACCATGGATAAATGTCCCTTGATTTATACAATAAACAAATTCTCTCTTACCCACACTAGGGGAATCCCTCAATAATAATATTGGATTATATATTGTTATCCAGGAAAGTCCCCGATCATTAAGGTAGTCAGAACCTATGAATTCTTATCCTTGGAAGCCCTAGATTATACTCAACAACAACTAAAGTCGCCTGAAAAAAGCTGAACAAGATGTTCACGGCTGAGATGTTTTTCATGAAAAAACTAAGAATGAGAGACTTTATCTCTCTATAAATAACTTCATAGCAGGTAACACCGTTGATTTAATCACTTGATATATCAACCTTAAGATTGATTGAATGAGATCCTATTTATAAAAAAAATTTCAATGGTCTTCTCCCTCCTCCCACAGCCCTATTTTTCCTTGAATATCGGAGGGACCAATATACATGTCACATATGAAAAAGATAGATTGAAACAATTTGTAAAACATATTTATAATAATAATAAAAGTTATAAAAAATTGAAATAGCTTAACCAAATCTAAATAATGAGAATCTATATAAAAATAGAAGTTGGAGTATAATCATATAAAGAATCAGATTATAGAGAAATTGAATATTTGTATTCTTTTTTACAATGAATTTAAAATCTGAAATCTGAGTAATTCAGAGTCTAATTTCCGGAGATTTGGGAGTCTAAATTATGAGGAATTCACAGTCAGAATTCATTTAAATTTAGAGTCCGACACAGGATCTGAATTTCATATATCTTTGAATATGAATTTTAGAGATTTCAGAATCATATTTTTAGAGAATTCTAAATCTGAATTTAAGGAAATTGGGAATCAGAATTTTTTATAAATTTGGAATCTAAATTTCAATGAATTTATGAAGTTTAGAGAATTATGATTTATAATTTCTGTGAATATAGAATCTTAAAGTAGAATTCATGCAATAAAAATAACTATAACATTCATAGGTTTTAGATAAGAATCCAAATTTCTTACTATGTTATAAAATGGACTTTGATTTTAGAAGACATAGAATAAGATATTAAAAAACTAGGTAAGGATGAAGAATATCCATTGAAAAAAGAAAATATCCATTAAAAAATAATACTTAGGGAAAGATAATTTTCCTTATGATAAGGTGTTTTTGATTTTCATAACATAGTGGAAGAGAGAAGTTATAATAAAACCTTATTGACTTAATAATCATCTTCTTTTTGGAATGCACAAAAAAACTTTTGACAAATAATATAAGGAATACAGATTTTGATTTTTAAACTATGAAATAAAAACATATCTCTCTTAAATTATGAACCATGATGAATATTACTTACACCCCCGTTAGTTCTAAAAACTCTATAGATTGTATTCTTGACTTCCTTAAAGAGGTTTACATTTTCATTCTTAAGAAAATATTATTTAAGTGAACTCCACTAGCATAATATCCCCATTACATAGGGAATTAACATATTTATAATTAATATTCTTTTGATGATTCTTTTCTCCCCATTTTTGTATTTTGAAAATAAATAGAGCGAATGAAAAAAATTGTACCTGAAAGATTATAACTATACAAAACCAAACAAATAACGTATTAAAAAATTTCCATTATGATACAAAAAATTGTAACATGTTACAATTAAAATAGATGATCGCAATTGACAATAGAAATTATTCATCCTTATTTTCCTTTTACAAGATATTCCATAGAGTAACCATTAACTTCTTGAGCTCTTTATGATCATCCTCATATCACTTGAGATACTATTACTGATCCTGATTTTTCTTTTCCAGAGTCTTGGTTTTTTCAACTTGAGAGTGTCATATTTCGTTGTTATACTTCACTACATTTACACATTGATTAAACTTTTCATTCATCTCGTCTCTGAGTTATTTTTCTCTCTACAGATTTTAAGTAACTAAATATAACATTCCATTCATATCATTATCCTTATCTTTCAGGCTACGTTCACATGATTCATCTTTTCTGAATAAAATTTTATAAGATTTTGATTCCATAATTTCACATATCAAAAGTAACGTTCACTAAATCTTGGATTTCATCAAGGATTCTCAAGTCTTTAAAAATTATTAATGAGCACTTTTTGATTTCCATACATATTATCTCATGATCATCATAACCAATATGAAATATTGGGAAATATTCCACAATCTTGATGAATTTTTCAATGAGAATGCTTACTGAATATGAATTTTGATTGAATGTTTGTTGAAGGAATAGAAATATCGATTCATTACTAGGAATCAAAGTAATTGTATATAGTAAAATATTCAAATACTACATAATGAAATCCTGACCAATTAATGACTAATATTCGGAATCAGATTCCATTGTTGGAGATAATTATTTTTCTTTATATTGAGAAATCATCTTAGATGAACCACCAACATACACTTTATATTTTACAACCACATCCTTTTAGGTGTATCCTCATCCACCTTTTTTCCTTTATCAACTTTGTAAATAACGTTTTCATCTCATAGAGATTCATCCCCACTATCTAAAAGAAGGATTATTTTATCTATGTCAACATTTCCTTTCTCAACATCATCCTTAATATCATCACGTGGGATGAAATCATGATTGATACTCTCATCATAAGAATATTTTTCAATATCTTCCTATTCATTATCCTCTTTTCCTTGAAAAAGAATGTGGGTTGACTCAACCTGTGAAGTTTTGATAGAAATATTTTCTAAAGTACATTCCTTCTCATGGTATTATTCTACTTGATTTATCACATAATCACTCTTATCTTCTTCTTCCTTGTGTCTTTATTCATTTTCTTTCAAAAATGTATGTTCTTCCTCTTTAGGTTATGGTATTGAAAATTTATTTTTCGGAGTCTCTACTGGTACAGGTTCATGGATAAAGGATTCTGGTACCTGAATTTTTATGTGGATTTCTCAAAATCCTTTAGAATTTCATGAACAATATAAGAATCATATATTTTCTTCTTCATCATCAAATGGTTTTTATGCCTTTCTTATTCTTCAATAGATTGAATTTTAAAAGACACTGCCTCAACCAAATCTAGGACAAAAACCGGGTCTCCTTATTTATTTTTATTCTTCTTCTCTATCCACTTCAATTCAATTTCATCTGGGAATGTTTTTCTCATGTTTCTTTTTGTTGGTGCTGATTAATTTCTAGTACTATAAGGTTTTCATTGATTTGTGATTCTTTATCTTTTCTCTTCTTTTGATCTTTTTGGGAAGTCTCTCCTACTTCAACTTTTTTAACTAATGCTTCAATATTGCATACATAATGTTAAAAAAATTCTCTTGATATTTTCTTGAAATCAAAGTTCAACCTCTTAAATGAATCATCACTCAAAAGCATTGTCTTGAAGGTTCTGGGTTTAAAACTGCATGGAATTTTGAAGTATTTTATCCATACTACTATGATCTTCGATAAGATCACCAAATAAATGATAATATGAGACTTTAATGTTCTATTCTTAATTTTGAGGATTTTATAGAGGATGCTCATCAATATTTTTTCGTCTCTATGGTTAACCAGAAATTCATGAATAAGGATATCACTTTTCTTTAATGTTTCCTTATATTATTTTTATTGAAAGAAGAAACCCTATAACAACAAATATAACATACTGAAATTTGATAACATATGGTTGATCATTGGTGATTATACTCCATTTATTCCAAGGAACTCAATTACCTTTTCATTCTCAAAACATTCTCACTGATATGAAAACATGTGAGTGCAGAAATTTTCCGCAACTTCAAACATTATTCCAAGAATTTTTACTCCCATATTAAAAGACCTATAATATTTTTCAACATATCCCTTTAATGAATATTTCTATCTTCTTCATTATTCATAAAAACATACATAATCATAAAACTCTATATGTAAGTCAGGATAAACTGGATCCTGAGTCTTTTCCTTAGAAATAAAAAACATTTCATCCACTAATCTTGATAACATTAATAATCTGTGAATTATATATAGAAAATAATTTTGGGTCATCCAGCATTTCCCTGTAAATGTGCCAATTCATGGTTTCCTTGGTTTATAACATTTATTCTTATGGGGAGGCATCAAGTGACATACGTAGTCTAAGATAACATGAATGACCAAATGACAATTTTGAAGAGAGGAAGAGTTTAAATGTACAAGAGTCATAAAAACCGATGCAGGACAATGATTAAGGGGAACGTAATATAGCTGTCGAGGGAATGGTTCAAATTCCGATTTTGATCCAATAGTTGAAATATGCATGATTTGATCAGACGGTTGAGTTGAATGAAAAATAATGATTTGATATGTTCCATTATTTTTATGTTTTATGGAAGAATCAGATTTTATGAAAGTAAATCTAATAGTGTTTAATTAAAATAGGATAAAAATACCATCATGTAAAAAATCAATTATGAAAATTTTGGTAAGAATCATAATTTCTGGATTTACAAAAAGATTTCCCGTAATTAAAAATTTTCTACTTTAGATATTTAGATTCTAGAAAATGTGATTATGTAAAAGAAATTTTAGGATCTAGAAATTCGTGTTTAAACAAATTGAAATAATTTATTATGGACAATTTGTTTAATAAAAAAAATTTGGTTGTACAAAAAATATACTCCATATATGAAAATTATTTTTTTAATGTAAGGATATAGGTCTAAAATAAATTTAATATGGAAGATTACCTTATGATTATTATTTTTACCTTTATTTAATGTATTGAAATATATCTAAGGGTAATGATTTTGTAAAAAATATCAGCAAGTTGGACTTGTGATCTGATAAATTGAAGATTGATATCTACTTTGAGTGTGTGATCCCTAATAAATTGATGCCAAATATCTATGTGTTTTTCACGATTGTGATGTGATTGGTCATTTCATAAGGAAATGGAACTTGTATAATTACACAATATCTGTGTTTTGTAAAAACTCATGAAATAGTCTTTGAGTGTGTGTTGTATCCACAACACATGATCACAATGACTTCCAGCTACAATATATTTAGCTTGAGCAGTGGAAAGTTCTTCTAGGTGATGCTTCGTGTATAACCAAAAATCCAATGAATCTATTAAAAATTGACTTTTTCTAGATGTGAAATTTCTATCCATTATACATCCCCCAAAATTAGCATAAAAATCAATTTAAAACAAATTTAATTCAAAAATAATAGGAATGTCCAAAATCCATGATTCCATTAAAATAGTGAAAAATTAATCATCACTAATTTTAAATAATATTCCCTTGGAGTAAATTAACATATTTTCCATAATCCTAATAAAAACATTGTGTCTAGATAACTATCCGTTAAGATTAATAAACATCATATCATACATTTAAATGATATTTGATCTACTGGTTTCCCAACATCATCAAGATCAAAAAAAATTGAGGTAACTATTGTAGTGATTATACTTGTAGTGTTTTCATATCTATACATGTTATGATGATATTTCATATAGTTATGTTGAGATATATATGTTTTTTCTAGTTTTTGATAAATTTGAAATGAAATGAAAAATGTTAAACCAACCATCATAATCATCTGAAATTCAAATTTCATATGATTTTAAATCAAATCAGATAATTATTGTTGTGTTCATCAGAATATAATGTCATCGACAATTATTTGAACAATGAAAATATTTTTTTTATCATAATTTATAACAATATTTGGACTATAAATTCCAGTATCCTATGTTTTTGTTACAAATATTATGTAAGTATATCATACGAGGCTCTAAGAGATATTTAAAGTACATATAATTCATTCTAATTTTTAAAAACATGTTCATGATGTTTTAAGTCTTCAAATTAAAGATTTTGTTCCACATAAAATTCCTCTTGAAAAAAAAATTAAGGAATGCACCATTCATGTACATTTGAAAATGTTTTATATTAACAAATTCTACAAAAGAAAGTAAAATATGAATAAATTCAAGTCTAGCTACTGATGCATATGTTTTTTATATTATATTCCTTTTTTTGATTATGGCCTTGATCAAATATTCTGACATTATTTCTTACTATCATTCCATTATCGTATAATTTATTTCTCTAGAGCCGTTTGACTACAATTATAGAATATTCCATAGGACTTTTAACCAATGTCCATAAATTATTCCTTTCAAATTCCATTATCTCACCTTGCATGGCTTTAATCTAGTCATCATCTCCAAGATCATCATCCATTGTTTTTGGTTATAAATGGGAATGAAATTATAGATGTTATACATCATTTATTAAATAAATCCATGGCCTTACAGGCTGATTTACATCACCAATGATACTATCAATAGTATGATTCATAATAAATATATAATTTGGGTTTTTTAAAACATGTTCATTTAAAAATGGTAGAAAATCATTTTACGTAAATGCTTCAGAAAATGTTTCTTGAAATTTTGCCTTATTAGAGGAATATTCTATAAAATGATGATAATTAGTTTTTGAAAACACATATGAGTATGTATATTTGGGTTGTTTAAAAACAAAATGACTCGTTTCCTCAATGTTAAAATGTATAGTTTCATCATCATAACATATATTTGTTTTATGAAAATTAAAGGCCTTAGAAGTAATGGAGTTTCCTTGAAAAATTCTTTAATCGGATTAGGGTGAAAATTTATGTAAGTTATTTTTAGTATTCCAAATGAATACATTTCATATAATTACATTGAAGTACGTATGTCTTGGTTTTCAACCAATCCACAATTCAAAATGTGTTTTAATACGAAAAGGTATGATTATAAATTGATTTATTGTAAAAAAATTCGTACAAACAGATTCAGCCAAATAATTATTAGTAATAGAATATTCACACAACATGTTTCTAGTTATCAATTTAATAATTAGATTTTTATTTCAAAAACAAAATTTTATTGTGAAGTTCATTGAGATGAGAAGTTATGATTAATACCTTTCCCACTACAAAAAGTTTCAAAATCTAAACATTAATATTATCCTCCATGATAACTATGAATAATTATCAATGGAATTATTTTTATCATTTTTAACTTGGTATCTAAAAGTTTCAAAATAAGAAAATACTTTAGATTTATTTTCTATAATATATACCAATATAAATCTAGTGTAATTTTAAAGTAAAACAAATAAATATTTTTTTCTTAAATACTACCAATTTATGTTGGACAAATAATATCCAGAGGCACTAGAAATAATTCATCAGTAGTTGAGACTTCATGGATTGATATAAAACATGACTTATGTTTCCTACCAAATTGATAATGATCACAAACTTTTGATGAATTAAATATATTCTATGGTATATCCTTAACATGTATTTTCTTTTAGTGTTTTCAAGGGCTCCAATTTTTATAGTGTCATAAACATTTATTCTATAAACAATATTGATCTTCCATTTCACTATGGAATGGTAAGTATTGATTCCTATGGTCTTTTATGTTTAGTGTAAAAAAATTTCATGGTTATGGTCAAAAAGATTAAAATCATCCTGGAAATTGTGTACCAATTATTTTTCATTCCTAAAATTCATATGATAACATTCATTACATAATTAAATCATTCTAATGAGGTGTTTCTCAAGTACATAAACAAATTAAACATTTTAATTAATTTTATTAAGTAGAACAATGTTACCTATAATAACAATTTTTGTTTGAGAATTATCTCTAAAAGATACATTCCTCCATTCGTCATGATAATCTTTTAAAACATGTTTTTATTGCCACTAATACATCGGGAATATCCACTATCCATGTAACCCGTATTTATGTTGGTACATTCATTATATCTATGAAAATAAAAGAGTTAAACTTTCAAAATCCAAACATTCTCGGATCCAGAAATTATAGAAAGTAAATTCATAGCAATCCTCATTTTCAAAGAAAATTAAGATTTATTAAAACCTAAATATCAGATTTTATTTAAATAAAAATTTCATTTCCAATGCTAACTGAATTTACATTTAGTAAAAATTGGATCTCTTTTGGGAAAAAAAAGTTGTTACTAAAAACTTCTTTCGAATGAGTATATCTTATTCCTGAACTATTCCTTAGAAGATAAATTTGAGAAAACATTTTATCAAATTCCTTCATATCTAATGAATAATTTCATAAAATCTTCTTTACGAAAAAAATATCAGATTTTAGTCTGAATATTATATTATTATCCTTAATGTGATTAGTTTTAGAAAATGAACTATTCTACTAAATATTGTTCATAGAAATAAAATTTTTAACATTCATATAATGTTTATCCTTATCAGAATTTACATCCATATGTTTTTAGAAGAAATTTTAGAATAAAATGATTTATGATAAATATAATTATAAATATCTAATATTATTTTGTTAAAATAGAAATTCAATAATTTTCATTCTCTAACTTCTTTTTTACCTTTCAATATTAATTCTCAAGAAGTTTTAAAAATCCATATTCATATTCAAATAAGGGTAAGGTGTTATCTATTGATAAGGAAGATTCGTCATCTGATGATTCATAATATTCATTATTAGGAAAATTATAATTTAAAGAAATATTGGTTAATAATTCAGCATTGTGTACTATAGCCGTAATACAATGATTTTCAATGGGTACTATGGCTATAAGAGTAATATTTTTCTAACCCATAGATTCATAACCTGATGATTCATCTATAGAGTCACCACCATTGTCAGTCCAGGGGTCATTTGATCTTAGGAAATACTTAGCTTTATATTTGTATAACTTATTTCTGTTTCTCTCAGAATTCTTTTCCTTCATTTTTTTCACAAAAACATAGGACAATCAGGTGGGATGTGTCCAACCATATTTCATTAAAAACAAGATTCTTTCTAATTTTTCTTATACTTTATATCTTTATTCTTATATCTCTACTGAAATTTTTTTCCTACAATCTTTTTCATCGTTTGATCAAGATTGGATAATTCATTCTCATGTTGATCACTGTCACTTGATTTAGATATAACAACATCTTTCAAAGCCATTGATTTAATAACCCTTTCTGGGGTATTGACTTTAGATGTAGTACTGATAGATACACCTCCATTACCATTCATCTTTTTGTTGAAACAAACATCTCTCTTCCATTTTATTTCATATAGAGAACGAGTTCCAAATAACTCATCAAGAGTAATGTGAGATACTTTTCTAATCTCATCAATTAGTTTCCTTTTATTATTCCCACTCATTTTTCATGATATCTATTATTTTATCTACAAGAACATCATCATTAGTAAATTTCTCTCCCTTAGAATGAATATAGTTTACAATTATGAGAAATCATTATTTACACATTGAAAATAGGTTCTCCATAAGAAAATAAGAATCTATGTTATTCATATCTTAACATATCTACTGTAGTTTTTATCACTTTAGAAGTTCCAAAATGTGTAACTTTGAGTTTCGTCCAAAATATGTTGGAAGATTTACAAGAAGATAGTTGACTATATATATTCCAAGTCACAGAACACAGTAATGTATTAAATACCGTGTAATTTTGATGATATTAAAATTTCTCTTTATTGGTGACGGTTCTGACATCATTGTCTCAAATTTATTAGTCTCTAGTGAGCATTACAAAATTGTATACTCTGGTGTTAATGAAAAAAGTATTAATTCTATCTCTCGAGTACTCAAAATCATTACCATCAATGATTGGTATTCAGGTAGGATTTAGGTTGTAATTAGATCCAACATATATACATTCCATTATATAGGAAAATACTTTTCCATAATATTTGTTAATAGACTAAATTTATAAATAATGATAAAAACCATTATGAAAAATATGAACTAGAAATGTTAAGGAAGATAATTTTAGAACATAGAAAATATGAGTTAGAAAATATATATACGATTATATATATTTTAGATACCTTCCTCTAATACCAATTGTAGGATCATAATATTACATGTAGATGTTTAATTACAAGATATGGTGAATTATAGGTGTAAAAACATTAGTTTTATCCTTATGGAAAAAATATATTTAACAATTTTTAACGAGGGAAACTATCAAATGATTTTTATGTTCTAACTATGAACCAAACTAGATTATGTTCTAGAAATATGGATCTAGAAAAAATATTTTAAAAAGATTGTTTATTTTAAGATTCTACCTTAATGTGGATAGAAACATATTTATTAAAATAAGTAAAAAATACTAGAAACCATACGAAAATTATACATTCTATCATTATAAAAAAATAGCCAAAATAAAAATATTATACAATAACAAGTAACAAGTAGGAAATATTTTAACCCAAAGAGTAGTGTATCCAACAACCTTGGAAAAAGGTCCCCATATTTATACTTTACAGAAATAATATCTTACCCAAAACTATGTAATATCTCGATAAGAATATCGAATTTTATATTTTTATCCCTACATGAAATCAATGATTAAGTTAGTTGACACCTTAGTATTTATATCCCTGAAATCCCTCGATTGTACTCAACAACAATTATAATCACACAAAGAAATCTAAACAAGATGTTCATGTCTAAAAAAGATGTTCTTGAAATGCACAAGGCATGAGTGTCTTTCCATCTCTAGATATCACTTCACAACATGTAACACCATCAATTTCATCACGTGATAGATTAACTATGAGTTTGTTTTAATGATATCATTTTAATAGGAAAAAGTTCAATGCTCAACTCCCTCATCAAACTGTCATATTTTTCCATGAATTTTTGAGGGACATGTACACATAGAACTTAACCAATGGTTTGTTAGAATCAAATTTTATAACATCATTTTATAATAAAACATTGTGTAAGGAAAATAAAATTTCTTAAAAAATATGAATATTTGAAATCTATGGGAAAATTGATATATTAGTATGAATATATAAACAATCTGATTCTAGAATGAAATGGATATTCTGATTCGGTTTTACAATGAATTAAGAATATGAATTCTATGGAATTAAAAATCTAAATTCTGATGAATTCAGAAGCTCAATTATAATGAATTCAGAGTCTTAATTTTTATGAATTTATAGTCTAAATTTTAGAGGATTTTGAATCTGAATTTTATAGAATTTGGAATCATAATTTCATGGAATTCAGAATCATAATTTCAGGGAATTAAGAATCCATATTCTAGAGAAAACATAATCTAAATTTCATAGAATTAAGAATCTGAATTTCATTGAATTCAAATTCTGAATATCAGAGAATTTGGAATCTTGAAATAGATTAATTGATATATAAATAACTATAATATTCCACTGTTTTAGATAAGGATAAAAATTTTCGACTAAGTAATAAAATAGACCTGGTATGGAGAAGACATAGAATAAGATATTAAAATCCAAGGTAAGGATAACAAACTTCTTTTGAGAAATAAAATTATTCATTTTGAAAATAATCTATAGATATTGATAGTTTTCCTTAAAATAATGTGTTTTTTATTTTCCAAACATAGAGGAATGGAAAAGTCCTAAGTTAAACTTATTGACTCAAAAACTATAAAATATAATACTAAAAAAAATTCAAGAAACATTTATCATTAATAATGTCATGTTTGTTAAATTATTAACGCTAACAATGTAGAAATTCAAATTTCTGAAATTATTTTTGATTGATAATATATAACAGTACTTATTTATAATTTTTAACATCTGATTACTATGACGTTGCACTATAGTTATGGTTTCCCCAAAATACATTGACAAGGTCATTTTCCTTTTTTAATCACGATTTAACTTGACAGTCCATGATCATAAATGACTACTCCTCATAATATAGATCATCCACCTATTTTACCATATATTGTTTCAGTACATGTGATTTACCACAGAAGTATTTCCTCGGGTTAGATACATGGAAGATGTCAGGGAGATGTTCCATGTTATTTGGATGTACTATCAGAAATGCCACCACTTATATATAGTCAAGGCTCTAAAATGCTCCAAGGGACATAGATATATGATTATAGTTATTTAAACATAAAATTAATCCCTTCCATAGTGATATTAAATGTAAAACATTATCTCTAATAACAAACACCACATACCTTCAATATTTGTGAGAATATATCATCTACAGACTCTATGAAATCTTCATATACATTTGGATGAATTTAACCATATCTGTCATTTTTACACAAGATTAGGTCAGATTATATTTAATTTACAAACATCATCCAAACATGAAGGAGTTGTGCATATCTTCCCATAGAGAGCTTCATGTGAGTCCATTTAAATACTCGAATGGAATATGTTTTATATTGATAACATAAACAATAGATGATGATGACACCATCATACTGTAAATTCCATTGATAAAAATCATATAATTTTTTCATGTATCAAAATTTCCATCCATATTGGCCTTAAATTTTTGGGTGATCTGCCAAACTGAAATTCAATTCATGATTCAGAATATTTATTAAGTCTTATCTAGAATACTAAGGTAAACCGTGGATCATGGTCTGAAACAATTGAAATTCATTCGTCATGCAACATCCCCACATCATGTAATAATATCATATAATTTTTTTAAAATGTATTTTTTTTGTAATAATGTTGATGTTGTATATAATGGTGTATTGATTCACCACAACACATATTTAATTTCTTATATTATATTTCATCAGGTAACCATTGACATAGTACATATTAATATTCTAGAAATTCTAATATATTATATGAAATTGTTTAATCATTAACGTGGTATTTTTTTCTCTTCAATAACATTCCTACATAATATGTACTATAAGGAATACTCAGTGATCTTATTCTTTATATAGTCCCTTGACATGTTCTCTCAAAGATCAATTTATATCTCGGTACATCATGAACGAATAAAGAATGATGATTCATAAGAGTTATCAAATAGAAATTTCATTATTTATTGTGATATATGGACAGAAATTATAGTTTTAAAAAATAATTAATCCATATTAATCGATGTAGAAGGAATGAAGGGAATATTATTTTTTCCATTTTTTCCTTCATTTGATTCCCAAAAGCATTAATTTTCTCCCTTGATCTTATCAAATATATATGGATGGGAAATAATGTTTGAATACAAGGATTTATTCGATATATATATTATTTTTTGGAAATATACTACTCATATACGTTAATATAGGGTCTTTCAAAATCAATAAAAATGGTATTATTTTAGATTGTTTTATTCAATGAACATAAACAATCTATTTCACTTTTCTAGGTTGGTAGTGAATAGATGGGTCTTATTCATTTATCTGATTTATTTATTTATTTGTATATATATTGAGTATTATCTATATGTATATATATTTTAAAATCACATGGTCTTTATATGTATGTCAATCTCTTCACCATTGTTATAGTTAAATCAAAACATTAGAGTTTTATCAAAGTTCCCAACTCTAGATCACGTATCGAGTGGTTCTTCTCCTTATCAGAAACTTCCTTGAGGAATAACCAATCAATCCGTTGTTCTTTATGAGTACAAAACCCAATAATTTTAATAATGAATTTCATTTATACATAAATCATCTCCTATTGATGACATTTTTTACACACTCATAGTGATTAGTATCTTCGAAACCCCCTTAATGAAGTCAAAAAATTTATCAATCTAGATGTACTTTACTGAATTTTGTGATAAAAAAGTTTGATTCCCTAAAATCATTATAAATATCTCACAAAATTTTGATAGTACCCTACTAAAGAAGGAATACTATGTATTTCTATGACACTTGAGTGTCTCGTGCAGTCCCCAATTCTCATCTTCTTATAAGGGTTTATATAAAATCTGTCACATGTGATGAGGTTCCCAAGGATTGTGACATACTGAATCCAAAATTCACACATATAGAACTTATCCTACAATCCCACCTGTTTTTTTTCTATAATAATATATTTATTGATTTCATTTCCATATTTCTCTTTGATTAAATAATAATATAATAAATAAAACTACAACAGATTATTCACTATTGTCTCCAAAGACTGTATAAATAAAATCCCTGAATTTTTTCATAACATTAGTAAATATGAATAGAATCACAATAAAATCCAATTTAAAAAAATATCTATAGAATTATGTATTCTAAATAACTTTATTCCTTAATTTTTTATGATTAAATCCTTCATGAATATACATCTTTGAGAAATACTGAGATCCTAAGTGTTGATTAAACAATCCATCAATCCTTTTGAGGGGATACTTTTTCATGATGTTAATCCAGTTGAGCTGCAAGTAATTGATAAAAAAAATATTAATCCATCTATTTTATTGAAAATGAGATCATCTGTAACCTATGGAGATTCATAATGGAATATTTCCCAATTTTAAAAATTATCTTATATTATCATCTTTAACACTACCTATTTGATAAGTTCCACCCTATTGGGGAATTTATAGATACGACTGGATCCCCATATAATATCATTGGATAACTATACCACATGATTTTGAGCAATGATCGATAACTCAATATGAAATATATTTTCATATTCCCAAATAATAGTAGTTTCATATAGGTTGATACTTTATTCTATCCCAACCTTTGGGGGATTCAATTATCCTTTGATGGGTATCAAAACCCAAAACCTCGAGGGAATTCACCAAGGATATCCATGATCTTACATTGTGTATTACATGATAATGGTATAGTTAGTAATATATAAATATGATTCCTCATCCCAATATTTACTCTGAGGAAATTATAATGAGATCCAATCAATGACTAGTATTGTATCTTATTCAACAAATGGAATGACTAATAGATTCACTTAATCAATATTCTGAAAATTGTTTACTAGAAAAGATTCCAATATATGGGATTCATTGATAATATAACTATATTTTTTTTTAAATAAATTTAAATTAAGAAATCCATGATTTGATACAATTTTTCTATTAAATTTGAATGATAAAAATGAATGTGTATAACATAAAATAAATAACTTGTTTTCCAATATTGAGTGAATATAATGTGTTCCTTGTATGATTTCATTTTCATGTTCATCTTTAGTGGTTGTGATGAAATAAAAATTCTCTTTTTCCATTTTGTTTTTGGGTTTCTCTTAATTATTTCTCTAAAAGTCACATGGTTTAGAGTAATTGGTCTCATAGATTCATTAAGCATTATAGTTGATGCATTGAAACATGGATGGATCATTATGAGTATCCTTTCATTCTACTATTTTTTTGGATTTCATATTCATGTCCCTTAGAAATTATCGATCATGGATTAATTCATTCATGCACTTAAATAATTTCATTTTAAAATTTAGTAAATTGCATTAATGTTTCATTCATTATTTTTTACATATAGATAGTTGGACCTTCTTTTAAAATATTTAATTTCATCCACCATATTAAAACTCGACTTTCACTACATATCTGTATAACCGTTGGAAAAAAATATAAACTCTGTATCTTTTTTGAGATCAAGGAAAACAACTTCATTGTAACTCTCATAAAGATTTAATGGATAGATAATTTTGGGGGTGTGTATTTTATTGAATAATTTATAAATAAATTATTCAAACATTGTTGAAAACTAAACCATTGTTGTTAGGCTTATGAGTTGTAATCACAACCAACTCAAACCGCAATGGAACATTGGTGCACAAGAATAAGCTACATGTTTTGCAGTACATGCCCAAAATAGGTAAATGTTATTATGATTATGAAAAAACATATAGGTTTGATCATGTGATGTTTGGACTGGGTTGGGACATAGGTAAGGGTATGTGTTCATAATTGATTTTGGTATTTTTATCTTTTAATCTATGAATACCGTACATACTGTTTATTCATCATATTGTTATATCATGTGTCTTTGTGTTACATGATGCAATTTCTCATATGCTATCCATTATTATTCATGGGGGTTCATTTGTCTATTGATATTTTCAATACTATGGTTTCATTATACGAATTAGGTGTACTCTCCAAATTTTATGTCATGTGACCCACACTGCTATTTGGCTTCCAAGAGAGTACATGGATGATGGCCTAAGGTCATGTGAAAACATGGCTTTGGGAACCCTTTTCAATAAAATTGTGTTCGAATGTTACAAAATAGTATAAGAATTAAATAATTTTTTTTTTAATTTTGATGGAGATAATATAAAAAATTAACTTGATTGAAAATAAATTATCATAACTATAGCTCAAAATATGAATGAAATAATAAATAACATTTCATATATATAATTATATATACACCAATTTAGAAAACCTACCAAAAATGACTTGTAACCACAATCAGGAAAAATAGTAGAAAAAAATATAGAAAAAATCATCAATAATATAACTTCCTTATAATTATTAAATTGATGAGTGAACCTAGATATATAATTTTGAAAATTGATCAAAAATATTCATGACTTTGGATAGAAATACCAATAAGTATATTAAGTGACTTCAAAATTAGTATATATATACGAATATATGTTGAGCATGTAGAAAAATTGGTATTCAGATTCTAGAAATTTCCAATTCCAAATACTATTGTAGTAATATATTATTAATATTAGATGGATGATAAACAAAACAATGGAGTGTTATTCCAATAATTAACACATTCCCTGAAGAATTTGAATATATTTATTTAGTGAAAAAAAATTGTAAGACACAGGTGTTTGGAAAAACAAATTTTTGGTTCTAAACAATTATAAAAAAAATACAAACTAATAGAATAATATAATTACAAAATCTAAGATATGTCCAAAAATAATTGTGAACAAAAATCAATTAATGTAATGAACAAGAGTACGAGAAATGATTCCACAAAAATAAAAAACAACATCCAGTAGTGTTGCATCCATTCAAGAGAAAACATTGTCTGAGAAAATATCAAATACTAGTCAAAATGAAAACATCAAAATCAGTCATATAGATTAGTAGTCAAATTTATTTAAATGAAACTAGATTTCTAATATTATATTTTTAATATGTATTGGAAATTTGTTTATATAGATTAATTATAATTATATTTTTTACCTAAATGAAGAGTGGTTACAAATTATTAAAAATCTACCATAAATTAACATGTACGGTACCAATGCATCATGGAATTATATTGATGAATTTCAGTTAATTCTTATTCCCACCATTATTTTCTATTTTGAATTAGGTATTGTATCTTGTGAAGTCATCATCTAAATCTACACACCCTTTATTTTGGTGGATTCTAAGATGAGGCCTGAAGGGGTTCTTGAATTAAGATATATGTTTATGATTAAATGTGTGTTCATCATTGGTTTTGAGGTAAGTAGTCTACATGTTTTCCCATATGTTATAAGTTTGTATCTTATTCTATTATTGTTCTATTGTTACTTCATTTTTGTGAATTATTATTATTATTATTATTATTAAAATGATGTAATATGGTTCTCTAATCGGTGATTTTAATCACTCATGATCCCAATGGATGTTGTTGAGGTTGGCTAGGCCTATTAGGGACACCAATTGGTTGATCTAAAGACCCCCATCATGGAAAATGACATAATTGGGGAAATAATCAGGTGTTGATAAGATATATCCCAATATAAATGTGATGATTTGATAGTTTAAAGAAAATGAAAAGGAATGGTTAAACATAGACCTTGAATGGAATAAGGTATTTTTTTCTCATGGTGTTAAAATGAACAAAATGGATTAACAAGAATATTTAAAATGTCTTATTGATATGTAATGGAAATGCATGAATTGATTGAGTAATATGAATTATTAAGATATGTTAAATGGGATAAAGTATATGAATGTTTTATTATTCTCAATGGGTTATGCAATGATTAAGGTATATGGATTTAATAGACAATGAAATGTAAATGGTAAGTGGGAAAATGGGTTAATTCTTAATCATGATCAAATGTTGAATTATTATTGAAAATTGATCGCTATGTGTATTGAAAGTGTATGTTTCAGGATATGATAAATGTGGTAAATTGATATATAAGAATGTTCACAGGGCTTGGTGGTGGGGGGGAAAAGGACCTACGATCCTCCCACTAGTTGGGTTGGACCAATCCTCTGACACACCCATATAATACACATTATTGGGGTCCAAAATGATGCTCTGGGCCAAGATAGATGCATTGGATGAAACTAACTAGACATATTCTCTAACATAACCTTGTTTTAATTATTGAGAAATATTTATCCCTGTTGAGTTGGGTAATATGAAATACTATTTATTCATAGTAATTTATTGTCTTGGGTTACTGTGTAAATAATGTAGATGATTAACCCATGATCAAATGATGAAAAAATTAATTGTAATACTATTAAATAATGCTACACACATTATATTGTTGTTTTGAATGACATTTATTTAGTACCTTTGTTATCAATTTATTTAGACTAGATATATTGGCCACACTATTGGTGGTAGACTACTGATTTGTACACACACCCAACATGTACCACGGTTGGGTACCAATGTATATTTAATGATTCCGTTTGAGGATAAGGGAAAAGGACCTATAATAGGGAATTTAGTTGGGCATGGGAAATACGTCGATGACGATATGGAATTGGAGATTGGACCCCTTTAGGATATTATCTAGTTGTATTATTTGGGGATTTTAATTTATTTTTTAACTCTTATCATGTCATTTAATAATTACCACATTCATTGTAGATTGTACACTATTTTGGTAATGGTTAGTTGTTCTATATTTTGGTTATTAATTATTGTTCCCGCTATTTTAATTAATTTTCTATTGTGGATTACCTTACCAAAGAGGGCATATTTTAGTGTCTCTCGTGTTGGAAATGTTACATGAATGTCATGAAAATTATAATAAAGATGAATATCCCATGAATAGTCAATGTTTAATGAAATACATTTCACTATGATAATGATTCCCCGAGTTAATGAGAATCATGGGGTTGATTCAAGAAGATATATATTTTTACATATAAGACAAACATTTGATCGTGAAACATCTAAGTCTTGTTTTATCATACCTGAATGAAAAAATATATATATTGCAATATTAACTATTATACTATATTATCATATAATTTTAATAAAAATATAAATAGTATAAAGATATAATAATAATATAATAATAAATATATTGAAACCAAATAAATATATAAATATTATCAAAATTTTAAAGTATTTATGTAAATAAAAATAAAATTTAAAATATATTATATCTTTATTTGGATGATTATTTGTTTTGTAAATTTATTATATCAACTATATATACTATATGGTTTGTAATTTTTAAAAACTCTTAACACCTGAGATGAAATAATGAAATGAAATTTACATATAAACTCTTATTTCCATGAAAAAATAAAAAATAGAATCATTAAAACATCAAAAAAGAAACAGAAATTGAATCCAAATACCTCCCTTTTGATTATGTATTAAAATAGAATATATTTATTGAATAAAGAATATATAATATTCCCTTAGTTATAATTATGGAATTGAGATAGTACACGAGTTAGTGGTTTTGTATAATCTATAAGATGTAATACCCTGTAAGGAAATAAATAGTAATATATAATTGAATAAATAATTATATTTTGATCATTAGTGGATGAATTCATCTTATAATATTCACTCTGGTAAAAATATCATGATTCATACTATTTTTAATGTAATCACATTATCAAAAATCTTATCATGAAATAAATAAACTGATTAATATAAAATATAATTGTGTGATTATTTTATATTAATTAATTCTAATTAATTATAAAACAACTTAAATGCATATTAAATACAAAAGTTGTAAAATATCAACTCTGTATTGAATTAAGAATAGAAAAAATGACAATATATAATTGAACAAATTAAGTTGATCATATATAAAAATGGTTTTGTGTAATAATAAAACATTTTACATGAAACTACCTTCACAAAATAAACATAGTAACATAAAAAAATTATACAATCATTGAAAAATATAAATATTATAAATGACTGGTAATAATTCATTTACATATTATTATCCTCATAATAAATGTGTAATCTAATGAGGTACACAAAAAATACAAGATTTCTAGAATTTAACATTCTTTATAAAAACAGTTAAATTAAAATGAAATTAATTATGAAACATTAAAACAATTTAGTACAGAATGATAATAACATCAACCCTTGAGTAAAAATGAAGAATAATTTTGATTCCCCTTTGTTAGGTTTTTACATAGTTATTAATGGAACATGACACAATAAGGTTTCATGGATTCTTGGGGATATTATGCGAGGTTAACAACTATTAAATAAAAAGTTCAATCAATGTCATGGTTAAAAGTATGTAGTTTTCAACAATATTTTAAATTATAAAACTAAAAATTAAATATAATAAAATAAAATTGAAGTTTGCAATGATAATTTTTAATGAAAACATATAATAATAATACATAACAAAAATAAAAAACCATTTCAATGTTTGTTCCATCATTAATTAAACCATTATTATCACTTCCAAACATTCATTTGAATCTCCCACTTGAACATCATTAATGTCATCAATTATATATATATATTTATTTATTTTCTTGAAGTTTGAGTCCACGATGTACTATTCTATATATATTTTTCTTTTATTTTATTAATTTCATTAAATTACATATTGACAAGTTATTATTCCAAATATCTTATCACATACTAATGTATATCTTTTAGTATTATCACCTAGAATATTTTTTTATTATTTTTTATCAAATTAATTTTTGAAAAATCTTTCCAATCCCCACATTCTCTATGTGCTGTCTATTTTTGGATTCAAAGGGGGAATAATTTTTAAATTATTTTAATGATTTTCTTTTTTGAGACCCATAATGTTTCTAATATGATCCTACTCCTACTTCTAATAAATCATGTGGAACATAGACCTAATTTCACAATAACATCCCCCAATATCAAAAAAGTATCCTTAATTTACAATACATACAAGTTGTGATTTCCACCTACTATCAACTTTATATCCGCCCCTTTCAATTTCAATTTTTAGATAGGATATCGAATTTTTAGTAGTTCTCCTTAATAAATAAAAATCACCTTAGTGCCTCTTATAATGGCATGTGGGGCATGTGGAAAAGAAACACCATAGTGAGGTTGATGTGCCTCATTGGTGTTGAGGCAGTCCCTGTGTGGCTCACAATACCTCTCTCCAAGGCATAGTGAGGTGAGTGAATTTGAAAACATGGGATTTTTAAGACAATGTAATTTTAAAATTTCTTATAACACCAATACTTTTAAAAAACTAAAACATCATATGTCGTAGTGTTTAAAGAGGTATAAATTTAATATATACAATAAAACAAAATAAAATTCTAGAATTCTATTTCAAAATATATTTTATAAATTAAAAAAATTAATCCACAATAACTATTCATCATTTAAAAATTCCTCACTTAATAAAAATATGCTTTTCAATAATTTGAGTTACATTTCACACTTTCATGTGTCTTTGTAAATTTGAAAACAATTTAAAAAATAACTATTCATGATATATTAATATGTAAAATAGTATAATATGGAAAATTGGTATTAAAATACGTCTTAGTGAAAACATAGTTAATAAAAAAAATTTGATAACTATCAAAATTAAATGAAAAATATCATATACCAAAAAGTAATTAGTTAATGAACCAAATTTTTTAAGGACCTTAAAATATTAACTATACTGATGGTGAAATAGTTAATTGCATTACACAAATTATACTGAGTGTCTAATTGGTTTCAATTATTGTAAAGATTTTACGATCGTATCGCATATACAAACTAGTTAAAAAAGTAATAAGTGTTAGTTCAATTTATAAAAATATACATAAATATGTTTTATAAAATTATTTCATTAATGGGAAACAAACCTAAAAAACCTTTAAACAACTCATATGTTGTACAAGTATTTTTTTGTTTGTTGTTTCAATTAAACTATGGAAAAACATAATGTATTAGTTATTGAAAAAATTATTATTGAATTAATATACATCTAATATTAGTACTATTGCTTGTGTTGTTTTATACAATTATAAATGTGAATCTATAACATGATTTCTTGTCACTAGTATAAACTATCATAAATATAAACATGGAATAATATTAAAAACAACCAATTCATACAGTTGACAATGTCTATGCCTGTATAAACAACATATAAATAATTATATGCAACAAAAATACAATGGGATCCAAATAAGATACTTATGTATGAATAAAATCATGAAATAATTTGATAGTTAAATAAATATGGTTCAATATCTAACTAAATGAGATAATGAAAATTAATTTATAGTGTAAATTTGGGGATCCCTTACTAGGCGAAACAAATATTTTCCATGAGAAATAATAAAAGGAAATATTACACTATGTTTGATCGAATAAGGATAGTGGTAAATCATGGGGGGATGATAACCATGAGGTTAGTGATTGGTTTGAATGAGATATAATGTATTGGGTGTCAATATTTTTTAAAATTAGGTTTTTAGTGGAAGCATCAAAGGAGTAGTATCTATGGAGATGGGATGGACATGTATAAGATTTGATAAGGTAATATTAATGTCATTATATATAAATAGAATTGAAGGGGTTAATAGAGAGGTTTTATGGCCATGTTAGAGGTTTTAATGGGGAGGATATGGGATACTTATATAAGATAAGCATTGTAGAAGTGTTTGTGGGGAGGTTTGTGTCCATGTTGGAGGAGGAGTTGGATTTTGGGGAAGTTGGGTGCCCTCATTGGAGAATGGTGAAATAGGTTTGGGTTGGAACATTGAGGGAGGAGGGTCATGGGGGGTGGAATATCACAGGGGAATGGAGGAGGAGGTCTATCGTGAGGATAAGGGAATGGATAATATTTAATATATTTTTACTGATACTAGCATTTTATAAGATTTATATGTAATATAATATTTACATTTTTTGGTTATAAATAAGAAACTAAAACATGAATATTTATTATTAAAAATGTGGTTTTGATCATAGTGAGCATTATATAGCTACATTAGGGGATATTCATCATGAATTGTTATGATGATAATAATTTTTTTGAAAAAAATAATTTATAATGGTCTATATATCAATTTTACTATTTATCAGGTCTTATGATTTATTTTGAATATTTTGGTATTTTGGTAATCATCATCATGAAAGTAAAAAAACCTATAGATCATGCCTAATAGTATAAAATGGAAATGGAGGTTGATTTTTTTAAAATTTTGGATATTTAAAATTCATTTGAACATGTTGAGTGGGAGTATATAATAAAATACATAAACATGTTATAAATTTGATCATATTCAACTAAGAACATTACCTAGTCACATTCAATGAATAAATACATTTAAATATATAAAAATTATATCAAAAAAATCTAGGGAATATAAATATCACAATATGCCACCCAATCCATAAGATGACTGATAGATATTTCTTCATTACTAGTTTGCTCATTTTTTTTATTATGTGTTATTCAATATTAAAATTCCACAACATCAGTATAAGATAGATATTGAAAATATAATAGAAGAATGATAAGATGATATATTATTTTTCATATATTGGAATTATATTTGTATCCATTCCATCTTAGTTATGTTATATTATTTCAAATAAACATTATTTTAATTTGAATTTGGATTGTTTTACTACCCATATTATAATTTTTTTACTAAATATATCATTCATTTATGTTAATCATTTTCTCGAAATTAAATTATAAAATTTATATTTTTATAACATTTTTATTTATTTTTTATATTAAAATCATTCAAACTAGATTATTTTCTTATTCATGAAAAATTTGATTATTTTATTATAATTATAGAAATTGTTTATTAATTTTTTGATTTTCTTTATTTTCATGAATTGAATGATTTTAGAATTTTTATGGATTTTATATTTCAAGTATTCAAAAAAGTATAATATTTTGTATACTAATGTTCTATATTATATAATGTTTAATATTTTATAAAATTAGATGATTATAGATTAAAATTATTAGGGAAATCCAATATCAGATATCAATAGAAATAGAATTGTTTAATTTTTCTATTGTACTAATGAATGAGTGAATAAATTTATATTTTTAAGAATAAATAAAAAATTCTATAAAAATAAGTAAAAATAAATTATTTCTAATATAAGATTATTTATAGGGTTATATAATAGTAAATAAGATTTCTGTAACTATTCTTTAAGGAATGAGATTCGAGGAAATGCTTGTGCTGATGTATTTTTTCAAATAGTGTGATGTTAGTGAAGAGTAAGATGTGGTGGACATAAATAAATTGAATAATCCATAATATATATAATGTTTCACTATAATGTTTTTTTTATAAAATTGTACTTACTATCATCTTATTCAATTATTAATAATGTTACATTTTATCTCTAATAGAGTTAATAAATGTCTGAACCATTTAAATAAAATTTTTTTCTGTGAGTCTTAGTTCTTTTAATTATCCTATGGGGTTTTCTATAGATAATCTACAATGTTTAATGTAGTTTGGGGATAGATAATTTAGTTTACTTCCTATATATGGATATCCACATCACATTTCACATGTTTTAAAACATCTAAAAATTATTCATCAAGGATTATTCCAATATTTATCTTCTTGAACTCATAGATTTTGAGATAAAAGGCTTTACCAAAGTTTGGTTTTATGATTATATTACCTTTTATTATACTTCTAACATTTTTTTTAATGAACGAGTTTAAATTTATTTTTTTCAAAATTTATAATTTATGTATTAGAATTAAAAGTTCAACGATATATTCATCAAATTATACAGGGAAATGATTGTCTTGGATTTAGTACGATAGAACAATCTATATACCTACATTCGATAATAATTACATTTTTCATTTGAATATTAAGTAATATGTTATCACAACTTCATCATTATATTATATTATAACTAATGATTTAATGTTATAGGATACATTTCTCATCAATGGTATGTATGTTTTCCCAACAATGATCTGATACAAAAGATGATATGATGTTATTCCCTAAATATATTATATATCTATGGAAAAATTCATATAAAGGGGTATAAAAGATACATGAAATCAGAATTATGAGGCTAATAATACGTATGGAAATATTCCAAGGGTGTTTGTCCCCTATAATCTCCATGTGCGATCACTATGAAAACCTAACCCACAAATAATAATTAATGATTTTTATATGACATTAGATATTCATATACATAAATGTGTGTATTGTGATTTTAAATTTTTTTAAATTATTAATATATATCAATGGTCACCTAGATTCATGTATTGATTAAAAACATGATAACATATTCTCATGGAGAGGTTGTATATGATGGGTTCAATATGAGTATTATATTATTATTGAAAATTATGAGAAAGGATTTATTCTATGCCATTTTAGTTGATTTTGATATCGGAGTCCGTTTAATGGAGTTCGATCAACTTGATTATGACCATAGAAAAGGTTTTTGAAATCAACATGTTCATTTCTAGAAATTCTACCTTGGAGAATTGAGAACCCAGGTTTATAAAATGATTTAGAAAACCTTTTTGATGAAAAAATATAATGAAATGTGATTATATTAATTGGTTAATGTTTATTGCATGTTGTAATTACATTACAAAAATTTCCTTCTGTCTTTGTTTGTTCCAATAATCGATAATAGATAGTTAGGTTGGAAATTATGTAATATTTTCATGATTCTACAGAGATGTGGTCCTTTTAGGCTAACATTGTAAGTTTATCAAGAGACTCAGTAACATTATATATGAATTTAATAGTTGATGGATAAATTTTTTTCAACCCTAAGGGATAATATTTTATAAATACATTTAGTTGATCATAGATATATATAGTCACAAATTATTCATAAAAATATATTTATTTTTTGTATATTATATATATTTATTTAAATATTGTGTATACAAAATCAGTATTCATTTATTAGTGAATAATGATCTATTTAAATATTTTATATTCATAGAGATAAATTTTTAGGATGATGACAACCCCAAGTTATAGTCTTCAAGGTAATTACATGATAAAAATCACATTTTTGAATATTAATAAATATATTTAATAATGATGTAATATTTATAAAACTATTTTTGGGCATTTTTAGTAAATAACAATGTTATTATTTTATAAGAATGTGGTGATCGAGAGATTAGGATATTAATGATGCGATATTTTCAATAAGGATATTTTTTGAAGCCCACCAAATACCCAAAAATTTTATTATACTCATACCAAGACTCATTATATATAGAGTAAATTTATTAAAATTTATTGGATTTTTGTAATTGTTATTATTAATCCATTGTTGAATTATTAACAACAATAAAAATGGCATGAAACCATTATTCTCATATATATAAAGTTTATATATAAAAACTTAGGGACTCCAACATGACTATATTGATTCAAAGACAATGACAAAAAACATAAGACATGGAGGCATATACACTAGCACCTTGTTGACGCTCCTTTCCATCATAGAGTCTAAACGAATGAAAAGGGAAATACCTTGAACCCAAAGTGATTCATCCTTTGAAGAAACATAAAAAATTGACAAAGGAATGAACAAATATTCATTTTCACTTGGGTCACACATGTTCCACCAAGGTCGCTCATGTATACTTGCGCGCCACCCAATGGTCGCGCAAGTGACTTGCACTCCCTCCTTGATTCTCACACAGGGTCTTCAGCAGCCTATAAATACCGCCGGTGGGCCCCCCATTTCGGGGTTGAAGAATTCCAGAAACTCATTTTTGAGCTCCCAATGCCCTAGTCTCTTCTCAAAGCTTCCAAACACTTCTTAGATAATTTATCACCTTGAACAGAAGAGCTAATGTGGGCGGATAATGCCAAAGTGTTGAAACTCATCAACACTTGTATGCCTAAGTTGCTATCCCTTAAGGGAAATGGCCACACATGCGTGTTTCCTAATCCTTTCAACAAAACATGTGTGCCACCCCTTTGCAAGCCTTTATGGATAATAATAAGGGCTTGAGCCATGTCTCACCCAAGTATTACCCCATGGGTTGACTGCCGCACAAGTACCCATGTGTCTCACAGGTATACTTGCACGCCCAAGACTTGCACGACCATGCAGGACTTGCGCGCCCACTTATTTTTGGGTGCCCCTTCGGCCTATTTCACCTGTATTATTCCTATCAACCTCTTCTATTCAAGATTCACCCTTCAAAACCCACTTCAAAGCCATTTATTTCATGGTTCCTTTGTTTGCTTCCTTATCTGAAAGGAATTTTGTGGAACATTCCATAAGGCCTAGTGATTTACATATCATTATGTCAATAAGGTTAATGATTTCATTCATTCAACCTCATCATTTAAGATGAGAGTATCTTTAACCCATGCCTTCTTTTTAGGATTAAGTCTCAGTCCAAGTTCTCTTAACCTGGGCCTCATTTTCAGGAGTAAGTCCCAGTCAATGTTCTCTTAATTTGGGCATCCTTCTTATGAGTAAGACCCAGTTACAATTTCCCAAATCCGGGCATCCTCCTTAAGAGTAATCCCCGTGTACCCAAATTATTATTCCCCTTAACATGGTCCTCTTTCTCAGGAATAAGCCACATTTCTCAAGTCCTTTAACCTGGGAATCCTTCTCAAGAATAATATCCGGTCATAATTCCCCTTATCCTAGACTTCCTTCTTAGGAATAAGCCCCAATCATAATTTCTCTTAACCAGTGTTAATTTATTTTGATTTTGAATTCCATCTCAGGAATAATACCCAAATCATAAGCCCCTCTAATTTTTTCATCCTTATCAGGATTATGTCCTATGTTATGTATCCAAATATCCATAAATCCCATATACCTTTATGGACCTTGTTCCCGAGTTTCTTCCCTGATGTAAATCCTAGTCTTCATCTATTAGGGTATTGATACATACATAATCCCCACATCATTTCTTATGATGGAACCATTCTCTGGTTTTCCCAATACATCTTGTTTCTCACATAGATCATGACTCACGTGAGCTTAGAGCGTAAAAGTAATTATGGCGTCTTTCATTGAGCCATCAATCATACATAAGCCTCATAATTATTTACTCGAACTACATGGGTTCTGATTCCTTTTTCTATAACAATGTATATATAGGTAGACCATATACGGGTACGATCCCTACTCTTAAATAATCCATGTCCTTCTAAATGACAATAAACTTCAAGTTCCCCACTATGTGGATTTAAAACCAGTTTGGTTATCAAAATGACCATGATATTTCTATATATAATGTGTTGAAGGATACCATTGATTAAGAATCTCTAAACACATAAAGATGATTCTATATCGATGAAGAACTTCGAATACATATAAATTATTATCTAAATCTCCTAAATATAAATAATTGATTGTCATATCTAAAGGAAAACTCATTTTCATACATGGAAATGTAATAAGGATTCACGAACAGAAATTTAATCTATAATTAGTGTCCCGGAGTAGGAAATAATTCCCCTTAAAAAGGTGTGATGCGTCTGACCTCCAATCATCTGGACCAATTCAAATTCTTAAGCCTCATAGGTCCATAACTAATGAGCACCTACGTTTAGAAAGTAGGTAAAAATGGATATAGAATCATTGGATGTTTTCGGTTCTATAATCAAACCATTTAGAAACCGATTGGAATGTTTGAACCTTAAACCAATGAGGTCATCCCCATTTATAGAGGAAAAAAATGGTGAACCCGACGTGAATCCTTAACCAAGTTGAAATGACGTTTTACTTATTTGTTAGGCCCCTATTTAAACTCAATGAGAGGGCAAACAAAGAAATTTATAACATATGTTCTTATCCAAAAGATGTAGTGGAAGGGAATATATAGATTACCACGGTTATATCAAACATGCACACTTTTCCAAGATCTTATGCATTACAGAAATGGAATCTCTTAAGTTCACGCCTGTGAATACCTCTACTGTGAATGCCTCTGTTGCTACTCCCGCCGGATCATTGTCCACTCTGAGGACGAAATCACATACTCAATGTCTTCAATGCTGGATATCAAATGCGCTGGTTAAGGAGTACCGTCCAAACGTTACTATTCCGACTCTGGTGGCCGCTCGACAAGCCCTCCATGACAATAATTCACCCTGGTCATCCGGACAGTGATGACCAGCAATCAATAAATAGGTGATTCCAACCACCGTTTCCAACTGTTTCGGGTTGTTATCCCCGCAACGCAATCACAAGTCCATCCCATATTCTAGGGAGGCGAATGAGCAGGTCCCTCGGGGCCTTAATTCAAAGAGGTATGAATCCTTCTCGAGGGATCCCATCAACAATCGCTGCCAGACTCATGCGATAGTGCACCCTCAACAAGATAAGGGTGTAATTTCCAGGCATTCGGCTTAGCTTCCTTGAAACCGAGTAGGCAAGAAGAACCACGAGAGGTGACGACCAGTCAAAAGTGACCAGGATCTCATATCTTCCTTTTCCGGAGATGTCCACTGGCCTTACTTGGTGGAAAGCAATGAGCGAGCACACCCACCCGTCCGTTTTTATTCCGCTGTCCAGCAGACTCGTCTAGCAGCAGCACGCTAATCCCGCTAGGAAATTCCAGCGTAGTACTATAGAAAGGAACATAAATCTGTTTATAAATCATCATCTAGTAAGAAGGCATGTATGACTACATAAGATGAATCCCTCCAACCCAACGTGTTGACAACGGGTAAACATAGACATATACCTTCTTACACTCATCAATCCTACTAGCAGCCTCGTCTGTCAGTATTAAATGAAGTTCATCAACCATGTTCGGTGGAGTGCAATGAGCAGGAACATAAAACTACCAGTATTGATCAAGCCTACCAACATTCTCGTTTGGTAGCATTCGGAGAAGTCAGTTGGAATGCTTCGGTGACAAACAGACGGTAGACTCAACTCTCTTCCCCAAAACTTGAGTATTTTCAGAATTCACTGACATGAAAAAGAGGTCAGGAACATGAACACACACCTACTCCAAGCATGGAATGGACATATATTCCCATTCTGATAGATTGAGTCACCAAGAACATTATGTCAATGGTGAAAGAGTAGAAGAAAATCCTGCTCATATTATGGATTCCTGCCAAGATATTATAATAGCTTCAGCGACATCATAGTGAATGAAATAAAAATCAATCCTTACCAGTGGAGTGACACATAAACATATCACTTCAAAACAAACACACAATTTTGTTCCAGTTCAAGGGGGTTGTGGGGTGTACTCCCCCATATCATATGAACAACCAAGTCAGGCACATACACCTGATTTGAGTTGAGATAATCAACATAACCTGATCATTTCTCTTGAGCAGGCACATACACCTGCCCATAATGACCACTTTCATCAACAATTTGTTCTTAAATTGAGTAAGAAGACATCTATGAAGAAGACATATCCTGAACAGTAATGAAATCAAGGGCCAATCTGTGACAAGGCCTTACTCGATGCAGGAGTTCATGAAGAACTCATACAATTATCTATTGGAATTCAAGATTATACTCTCCCAGTTCCCAATATAGGGAGAATTAATTCCGACGGTCTTCAGCACACAATTCCTCCTTAAGGCCTGCTTTATGAAAATTTGGTCAATCTCGATATTTTATCTTCAGATGAGATCTACAAGAACCCTTTGTGTGGCCAGAAGACCAAGGAGAAAAATGTTTCATCTTTTACTGTAACCCACCATGGTGATCATCCCCATGATGATGAATTTAACTACGAATGTCTTCTCCACATTTATAATGAACATTGCCTGGAAAATGATCCAATGGACAATGTAGTGATGAGAAAGCCATCTTATCTTGAGGAAATTACAAATGTGAAAACAGTCATATCTGATTCTTTATTACTAGTAGGTGAAATAATTTCTCAAACAGAAGATAGTCTGGGGAGTAGGCCATTCTCCAAACCACCCCTGGGCCGTTCATCACCTAGTTTGATCTGTGAATTCTCTACCAATCTTTTTGAATCCAATGAAGCAATAAGGAAGCCCCAACTCTGGTCCAATCCGATAGAAGGATCTTCATCAAATGATAAATAGGAAGTACCAAATATGAGAAATAAACTGGTGAAAGGTGGTGTTTCAGTCATGTTTTGGCCTTTGGCTGACTCTATGTATGTCATTTCAGAGATGTTGATGGAAGATGGAATTCCTGATATTCATCTCAACATATAGAAAAATCTTTGATAGTTGAAAAATAAAATATTATCTTATGATGAATATGAAAATCATTTCAAGATAATAAAATGGTTACAACACCAAATTGACTTGGCTTCTCTGTCAGTTTGTTGGTATCTGAAGGATGAAAAGAAGCAGAGAGCCCCTCAGCTTTCATTCCTTGGCACACTAAGAAGATTGTGCCAGGTAATTTCTAATTCCCCATCTGGTATTCATATCAAGGGATGGGATGATAATAGATCACTAAATTTCACTGTACTCTGTAGTCAACAAAGACCGCCAAAAATGGTTTCATGCAATGTTATTGCCCATGGCCGGCCACAACCTATTGGCTTTCTTTGTAATCAAAGGCTCACTCAGGAATAAGACTCAACTAGTTCTTCTCAAAATCAAGCATAAATAGAACACATTGTGGAATTACTCATGCATCAAGAAAATGAGAAAATTGAACAGGCCTCTCATTTGGAGCAAGCACATATTCAAATAACAAATGTGTCAGAAATCATCCAACGGTATTTTGAGCCGGGAGATAAAAGTGGATGTAGGTTGATGCATCAAGCCAATTTCTGGACTAAAGTCTGAAAATCAAGAGAGCATTCAATAAGGTCTCAGATATAGCATGTCATGAACCACCCCAGCTTGCCAGACTGGGGACTCTTTTAACCCAACCCTCAGAATCAACAAATAGGATTCGAGGAGTTGATCATGAATAGCAGGAACAGCCCCAGTCCACCGGACTGGGGACCTTTTCAAATCATCAATCTCTTCCTCAAAGAAAGTCAATCTTATCTCGATTATGGAAGAAGCCTCAAGAAGAACGAAGGGACAAATTATCAGGATATTCCCTCCAAATTACAGTTCATCACAAAGTTCATGAGGGATAAAATCAAAAAAAGGCAATGTCTCATCAGAGACATGGAAGAAGACAATATTGCATAAATTCCGATATAAGGGATGAAATGCATTATGAATCAATTAATGTCATAAATTCCACTGTTTCTGATCCACTAGAAGAGGATCACTCAGAGGGATCAGATGAAGAGGTTCCTGGTCATGAGGTTGTGTGCATAGACACAAATGAAGAAGGTGTGCGTACACAAAATCAAAGGCTTACCCAAAATCTGAGTGTTCTTTGAAATAACCCACTTCACCCTCTCCGAAAGGGATCCAGAAAGGGGAAAGGAAAGAATAATGTTATATACCCTTCCTCTTGAGACGGCCAATCGTTCCCACAAAAGTAATTATTTTCACAAAAGGAGGAAGAAATGGAGGAATTAAAGAGGTTGAATACAGAACTACTTCAAGGTAATCTTCCTCCTAAGCATGCTGGAGTTAGTCGGCAAATGGAATTTGTTGTAGCTACTAAGATGGATCAATAATATCCTCCTATATTAGTATGCCCTCACAAGTCTAATCCTATGGGTCATGTGAAACAACAATTGGTGGTGATACCATCCGTTACTGTACAAGCCACCACATCCTTCCAAGCTCCAGCCATTTCACCTTTTTAGGTCCAATCTCAACCGGATGTTTCTAAAAAGTTAATAACATCTATTGAGTCATTAACAGCTCGGTTGGAAGATATGGAGGGAAAGCGTGCTCAAAATCAACCAGAAATAAGAGCTTAGCCTAAATGTGTTGATGCAATTCCTCCGCCATCAAATTTTTCAAGTACCATATTCCAAATCATAAATGATTCGGGAGACCCAGATAAACACTTAACACATTATGTTTCTCGTTGCGATCCTATGATGGTACCCCCTCAGTAACAGGAACCAGTTAAGATCAGGTGTTTTGTACAGTCATTACAATGGCATGCTTTTTTCGGGTATACAAGCTTGCAATCCCGAACAATTACTGGATGGGAGGATCTCTGTCAACGATTCCTTCTTCAATTCAGAAAAACATTGCCAAAGAAAATAGTTTTTGATCATACAAATTGTAAGAAAATGGAGAATGAAAGGGTTTTATATTTCATTGCTCACTTGAAGGGATTAACATATTCCCTACGATTAGAACTCCCTCAAGAGAAATTGTTGCAAATATGTGTGTCAAATTTTCATGATGAGTTTCACATGTCATTGATCCCTGTGAAATACCCATGAGGGTTTCGAGACCTTATTTCAATCACTCAATAGGTTGAAGATTTTCATATGAAGACTATGGATAAAACATATGTAATTCCCTCAGCTCCAAGAAGGAGAATGGGTAGAGCAGAGACTGCTACAGTTATGCTTAAACCAGCACATATACATTCTTCTACTTCAAAACCTTCATCTTCCCGAAGGGCTCTCCCTCATGAGCATCATCAACTGAGGCCATTTCATCAGGTTGATCAAAGAGATCAAATACAAAAACAATTTGAGGATCTGAAGAGAAATTTTTACTCTTTTCGAAATGAACAAGTTCCCGGTTACTTCATTTTAGCTCTAAAAATAATTTGGTTCAATTTCCAAGGCCCAAGAGGCCAAACAAGGAAGGATATGAAGACCATCCCAACTATTTCCCATTTCATCAGATGTTGGTCCATCCAATTCAAGTGTGTTTTGTCTTCGAGGACCTCCTACAAAAAATGGTCGACTCAGGATAAGTCAAACTGAATGGTTCTTCAGCTCAGGTAGCATGTGTTACTGGTACAGATCCATATGAGGAAGGCAAGTGGAAAAAAGTCAAGAACAAAAATGCACAATAATATGATGATTGTATGTTCATATAAATAATCAACCGAACTCATGGTATTTTGCGAACACAATTGAAGAAAACAATTGTGTCTTATTCCATGAATGAAACAGCAAAACCCTCTTCCTCATAGGGAAAGACCTCAAAGAAACGACATAATTCATAGAAATAGGAATAATAAAAAGAATATGGGATATTGTCAAAGCCCAAGTTGTCTTTGACTATAGCAGATTTTATGCCATCTACTTCGAAGCCACATGCACCTTCCCACCAAACGGCACAGCCTAAATTGGTTAGTCACGCAGAGTCTTCAAAAAATGAAGAGTTAATATTTGATTCTCTTAATATTATTCACTTAACAGATTCTTATTCCAGTCGCAGTTTTGATCATGAAGAACCTATGTTCCCTGTATCATACATAATTATCAGAGGGAGTTCTAGAGTTCTGGGATATAGAGGAAGATGTGGATATCCCAAAAGCCTCTATTCTAATTCTACCCCTGCTAGAACTATGTATGCAGTAGATACTCATGGAATAGACCTTCAACGAGCTCAACAAGATCAAGAATGTTCTTCCACACATGGCAGATTCAGTCCTGGCATAGTTATTCTAGAAGATCAGTTGGAGGTTCCACTTTCTTCCTCTCAGCAAGTAAATAGACCTAGTCAGTCTAATTTTCCAAAGCCAGGATTATTACTAACTCCTACCCCGATACAAGATGCATCAACTTCCAAAGCATCAACTTCAAAGTTACCTGCTAAACCACATGTTCCTGTTGGGAAACTCATACCTTTGAATCAAAAGTATGATGTATTGAAACACTTGGCCCACATACCAGCCATGTTATGAATTATATATGTTATGAATTTATCAAATGATCTTCTGGAGGAACTCATCGAGGCTTTGTTAAATCCTCAAGAGTTTGAAACTGAAATTTCTGCAGCTGAAGTCTAAAATGTAAAGAATAATATTGCAGAATTCCATGTAGTGATATCTTTTACAGATGAAAATGAAGATGATATCATGCATGGGAATATTATACCATTTTATTTATCCATCATAGTCAATGGTGTAGGCATCCAAAGAGTTTACATTGATAATGGTTCAGGAGTCAACCTCATCTCCATTCGTACACTTCATCGATTGGGGCTCACCGAATCTGATTTATCTCCTTCTAAATTGATGTTACAAGGATATGATACAAATAAAAAATAACCACTGGGTGAGATTACACTCAGAACTCAGTTTGGAGATCTTGAATCCAATTCAGATTTCGTGGTTGTTGATCAAGACTCAGCCTTCAACATCATGCATGGAAGACCCTGGCTACATCAACATGTGGTTATCCATTAATCATACCATCAATCTCTCAAATACTATTTTGATGGTCAAATTGGGAAATTGTATGGTGATAAGGCCCCATTCAATACATGTGAATCTCAATCCATTAAGGCGGAATTCTATCACATGAAGGGAAAGGAGAAATCCACACCAAGGGAGATTACCAAAGCTAATGATACATATGGTTTGGAAAAGATTCCAGTTAATCCATTTACACATGTGAGTAGAGATTATGTGTTGAATATCAGTCAAATTGATAGGATAGAACCAGATAAAAATACTCTTATGGAAACTTTCATAATATCAATTATGACATTCAAACCAGACAACATTGGAGAATTGGTGATTCACCAAGCAATGATGAAAGATCAAATGGAGATGCCTTCATTTCATCTGCTGAAATCCAGCAAATCTATAATTGACATCTAGGACAGAATAAGTTATAGAAATGTCTGAGGTGAATGATGATTTCGATTATCAATCCATCATCTCCTCTATATTACTGAAGAAAGACCCTTCACCATAAAAGCGGGTCAGAAATGGAAGCTTCTTCTTCGATATATTCAAATTTTAACATCTCTTCCGATCATGGAAATTATCCTTCATCATCTAATATGCAAGTTGAAATAGAAGAAATAATACATGTAGAAGAGGAAGAGGATGATCTCTGGTATGCTCCTCCGGTATTTGAAGAGGGTATCTCTACCACCATAGATGAACTCAGAGAAATAAATCTGGGTACAAAAGAAGATCCACACCCCACATTAATTTGTGTGGACATGAATCATGAAGAGAAATAGATGTATATTTATTTTTTAAAGAAAAATAAAGATATATTTGATTGGAACTATACAGAGATTCCATGGCTTGATACTGATGTTTCCACTCATTGTTTGTGTTTTCCATAAGAAAATCGAGGATTCAATGAAGCCGCTAGAAAAACATACCCAACCTATACTTAAAAAATTGATGCTGATGTGGATAATATTATCAAAGATAAATTTGTTATAGACGTTCAATATCCCAAGTGGATGGCAAATATTTTTCCAGTGAAAAAGAATAATAGAAAAATTATCGTTTTCATTGATTTCATAGATCTTAATCGGTGTTGTTCTAAGGTTGATTTTCCAGTTCCGATTTTAGAACTCTTAATTGATGCCACATATGGCTATGAAGAACTTTACTTCATGGATGGATTTTCTAGATATAATAAAATCCAAATGGCTCCAGAAGATGAAGAATCTATAGCCTTCTGATCCCCTCATGGTGTGTTTTGCTATCAGTTAATGCCCTTTGACTTGAAGAATGCAAGAGCAACATATCAGTGTTCCATGCACCACATTTTCAAACCCATTTTAGGGAAGTTTGTGGAGTGTCATGTGGATGATTTGGTGGTTAAATCCAAACAATTTTATAATCATTTGGTTGGTTTGGAAGTCGTATTCCACAAGCTTCGGCAACATTACTTGAAGATCAACCCTTAAAATGTGCTTTTGGGGTAACCTCATGAAAATTTCTCGACTTTGTTGTAAGACATCGTGGTATCGAAGTCAATCCTGAGAAGACAAAGTCAAACCTTGGTATGTCACCTCCTCGAAATTTGAAATAATTTAGAGGGCTTCAAGGAAACTTAGCCTATATTCTGTGTTTCATCTCTAATTTTGAAAGACGAAGTTTACCCTTCACCAAATTGATGAAGAAGGGAATCACTTACAAGTGGACTGAAGAATGTCAAGAAGCATTCGATATTCTCAAGAATTATCTCTTGAGTCCATCAGTATTAATGACACCTGTTGAAGGAAGGCCACTTATCCTTCATGTTACAGCTTTAGAGTGATCATTGGGTGCCTTTCATGCTCAGAAGAATGATGATGGGAATGAAAATAGCCTCTACTATCTCAATCAGAAAATGATTGAAACAGAAACCTGATATTCAGGTATTGAGAAGTGCTTCCTAGTATTAATATTTGTAGTTCAGATGTTGAGACATTTCCTGAAACATCACAAGGCTCAATTTTTATCTCGCAATAACCTGCTCAAATTCATCCTTAGTCGTCCCAGGCTTACAGGACGTCTAGAAAGGTGGGCAGTTATTTTGCAGAAATTTAATATTCAATATGTGTCTCAAAAGTCAATAAAAGTCAAAGATCTACCTGATTTCCATGCTGAAAAACCTTCAGTAGAATATACTTATTCAGATATTGAACTTCTTGATGAGGAATTCTTCTTTATTCAAGATAGACTTCAATCATGGGAAATGTACTTTGATGGTACTTCCAAATGTCCAACAGGGAGGAAAATGGAAAACCCTAAATTCAACAATGTTGGGTGAGGAATTGTGCTTATTTCTCTAGAAAAGGAAGTGTTACCCTATTACTTATCATTGTTGGGAGGCGGTACAAATAATGAAGCAGAATACCAAGCTCTCATCGCAGGCTTGGAGTTGGGGCTTCAAGAACAAGTGAATAACTTAAAGGTGAAAGGGTATTCAGACCTAGTAATCAAACAAGTCAATGGGGATTATGCCATCAAAAAAGAAGAGATAATACCTTTGTATGATTACTTCAGGGAGTTAATGTCGGATGTTCGAACGGAAATGAAATTTTCTTATGTCCCGCGATTACAAAATGACCAAGCTGATGCACTGGCTAATTATGCTACAACTCTGGCAGATCCAAATCAGGATGAGTCAATCATCAGTATTGCTCACCATCGTACAATTTCACCTTATATTCAAACTAGACCAGAAAAAATCAATGAAATTAGTCCAATTCCTGAACCATATGGTCATACTACAGGATGGATGTCACATATCAGGGAATACCTTCAAAATGGAACACATCTACCTGAAAGAGCTGGGAAAGAAAAAATCTAAGGATGTGTGGCCAATTTAACTCTTTATGATAGCCCAGATCACCTTGATAAAATTCTCTACAAGCGTGATTTTGATGGAGTTCTCTTCAGATGCATTAATGTAAAAGAGATAATGGATATCATGAAATAATTACATACAAGAGTCTGGTGTGCCCACCAATCTTCACATAGACTATCTAATCAAATTCGAAGGCTTGGATATATTTTTCATTCAATGATACAAGATTGTGTTGATTTCACGAAGAAGTGTCATTCATGCCATGTACATTCCAACATCATGCATCAGCCCCCATATTTGCATCATACAACTAAATCTTCATGGCCATTTGCTACATGGGGAATGGATGTAGTAGGACGTTATCCTTTGGCTACATCCAAGAAGTTTAAGTATATTCTTACTGATACTGACATCTTTTCCAAATGGGCATATGCAATACCTCACATATGGTTTAGTTCTAAAAGCATTTTTAGCTTCATCAAGTCTAACATAATTACCAGATTTGGTGTCCCGCACTGCAACACAGTCAACTAAATATTAATTGGTATACGGAATAGAAGAAGTCTTTCCCATTGAGGTTCTGTTACCCGTGCTTAGAGTATCCATTTGTGATCAATCATCTATAGATCAAAAATCTCAAAAACATTTGGATGATTTAAAAAGATTATAATAGAACATATTGTCCACCGTGCACCACTTGGAAGTCTATCAGAATCAAATATCACAAGATTTCAAAAAAAATATTTTCTTCATTCATTCGTTCAGGGAGAATTGGTATTGGTTCTTAGAACTCCAATGATACCAGGAATGAATCCTCCCAATCTAGAGCCAAAATTTGACGTACCTTATTCAATACATATGTTCTACACCAATGGGGCTTATTCTTTAATATCAATGGATGGAGAACTCATCACGACCCCAACCAATTCTAGATTTCTGAAGAAGTATTTTGTAAAACACAAAATACAATATCCACGGATCAATCTTTTGACCTTAAACTATATGCATCCATTACGTCTAGAATGATATTAAACTGCACCATCCTCGGTCTATTCATATGACCTTAAACTATTTTCACCATCTTCCAACATGACATTAAACTGTGATGTCCTAGCTACATGATGGTAAACTGTACAGAAGTCCCATACATCCAACAAGTTGTTAAACTGCATCATCAGTTGTGGTCCATGCATATGACCTTATACTATTTGCATTCTTTTTGTCCAGCATGACGTTAAACTGTGAAAAAATTCCTAATACGTCCAACATGACGTTAAACTATGTCTGCTTTGTCCATACTGCATGACATTAAACAACCAAATCCCCCTTTTTCCAACATTACGTTAAACTGTATTGTCCACATTGTCCTAGATAAATGAAACTATACTATACAGAAGTCCATTAATACGTCCTAAATGTCATTAAACTGTATTTTTTCCCTCTTACATGACATTAATCTCTGAAACACCAATAGTCCTCACTGCACGACTTTAAACTGCATAGTCCCTGCATAGGTCCTACATGATATTAAATTGTGCATCGTTAAGCTTGTTGCAACCATTTGTTTCTCACACTAATTATGACTCACGTGAGCTTACAGTAAATATAAACCATAACACCCTTTCTGGTCCACTCACCATGCGTACGTCACAACACCATTTTTAGGTCATTGTCCCCATGAGCAACTTGATCACAAATTCATTATTCAAATGAACTACGATGATTTTTATCCTTTCCTGCTAGGGTGGGTACGTAGGAAACCTCCTGAGGTTCAATACAATAACCAATATCTTCACATAGGTTCGCCTCTATCTCATACGATGTTGATTCATGAATCCATCCCCAGAATCAATATCTTTACATTGGTTCAGCTTTGTCCTTGTTATATGATGTTTAACTGTACTACATTTTTTTTCATGTACAACAATAAACTAAAAAATTCATTGATACCCTCACATGATAGGGAATCATTATTTACATTGATTTCCAATCAAGTTATATTCCAAAGATAACGTGCATTCATGGAAATGCTTGTACCTTTTATCATGGTTCAAACAATCATTGCACTAAAGACCAATTTTCACCCTTCAATTGTACAAACCAAATATGTAAAAAAGATATTTTTAGAAGTATGTGGGAATTATTCCCATAATTATGGGATATATTTTAATTTTTGAGTATCCCTCAAATCAATCCCCAAGTCTTTGGGCCTAACCCCAAATTCCACTTTCAGTACCCTGGCTGAAAAGTCCCCACGAAAATACACACTGTGTATTCATTATTATGGTCCAAGGCCTATGAACTTAAACAATGATCTACAATACTTTCAACCCAAACGATGTTAAAATCTATTTCAAGAAATACGTATATCTTGATTCCCATCCTTATGGGATATATAGTGAAGTCCAACATTTCAATCCAGGACCCAGCCAGAATATGATTATGGTTAGAATTGATCTGTGTATATCTACATACATTGGAAAGTACCCATTTTTATGTGTCATAATCATATCCTTAAATATTTTCGATCTTCATAACCCTTTTCTTGACTTCTAGTAACAAAATGTGCTATTTATGAGAGTTCTTTTTCCTAGCAATGAAACACATTCCCTTAGGCAGCATTGCATAAGTAGTCTACATAACAAACATGTCATCCAAAAGATATTATTATTTGACTATGCATCCAATTCCCTTAGGTTTCCCTGCATAATTGAACCCCCTAACTAGTTTGATAAAAAATGGTAACTTCATTCTTAGGAAGAAGACCACTTTTGTCATTAGTTCTCGTAACAACAATATGTAGGGATCCGCAAAAATATCCATCCTTAATGTATTTGTCTCATACAGTTTTTCAGGATATGAAAGTATTCATGTCTATGGTTTATATTTCCCTTCCCTACGTTTGGGTCAGACCTTCATAAGAGTGACATTCATCTAGTTCTTAGACAATCTTGTTTGGAAATATCTTCTCCATATTTGAGTACAAGTATCCATACAACAGACTCTATGATTTGGAAAATTTGAATCTCCATAAATATCCACTAGCATATTAGCAGTATAAAAGTAAATTTCTGAGATTTCTTTTTCCTGAAAATGCAGCACGTGCCCTTAGGCGGCCTTGCACAAGTAGTCTACATTACAGACCTATCAGCCAAAAGATACTTTTATTTGACTATGAAGCCAATTCCCTTAGGTGGCCCTGCATAATTCAACCCCCTAACGGGTTTGTTAAATAGTGGTAAAATTATTCTTGGGAATTACTTCTTCTAATGCATATTAGCCCTTTTTCATATCATTCATCATATTCAAAATTTCATAAGTCATAGTTTACATTTTTCCCCCATACTTGAGTGTGTTAGTATGTTTTCAGATAAATTGTAAAGGAATATAGTATATTCTAATCTATTTGGTCAAAGCTATTTTAACTATAAACATTATCCTTTTGTATGTCTGATGTGAATGAGTTTAAACTGCCCAAAAAAGTCAAGGGAACTCTGAACAAAAGTCATGTCCCCGCTCACTAAACATACATTTCGTGTGATTTAGGTAATATTAAGCAATTAAAAGATTCATGGTCTGTAGGGTTATTTTTATAATCCTAGCATAAAAGAAACTATGCTTACTAGGCCTATTGGCTTAGGTAAAATATAAAGTAAGTAGAAAAAGAATATAGGAACAAATGATCGAAGATGGAAGTGTTTTTCATTTGATGTAATAGAGTTAGAAGGACATCCACAAACTGGGGTCTCTTCTCTTTTCCATGAATTACAAAAGTATGTCAACATAAGACTTCATTTGATTTGTAGCATCCGGAGCTTCATCAGCAGCCACTTGATGCTCATACACTTGACCATATTCACTCTGTTCAGCCTGATGGAGTGTTTTCTTGGCATCTGCAATGGCTTTCATATCATTCGTTTGAGCTCCTTCCAGATAATTATTAAGTTCATCAAGTTCCTCAGTAACAACATCTAACCATTGATGAAGGTTCATATATTGGATGACATAATCTTTGATCTTATGATTCGGCTCCTTTAACATGGAAGCATAATCATCCTTAGCCCGAGATACCGTAGCCTCAAATTCAATAATATTGGCTGACAGCCTCACCCTGGTTAAATCTTGATGGTATTTATTCTCTTTCTCCCTTCTAAAGATAACTTGCTTCACTGCGGCATGGATATTTTGATATCCAAAACCCCCAAGTCCCAACCTGACAATCATGGATGATAGTTTCATGATCTTTGATGACAGATTTTCTAGAGGCACTTCAGTTATCATCTACCATATGTTATTACATGCCTTGCGTTGTGAAAACTAGAGCGCCTTTTGTACCTCCAGATCTGACTCAGCATCACTATCACATGGGAGAATGTAATTTATGATTAATGCACTTAGCTAAGTTCCCTATTCTGATCCTTCCCCCATGAATTGTGTTTCTTAACATTCTATTCCCGTTGGGGCAGAGGCTGAACATTCACCTCCAGTTCTAGCCATTGAAATTGATGGACCTGCATAATCAATTAAATGCTTTGGTTAGTTTCAAAGGATAACAAAAGTTAATTGGAGGTCTTTCAAATTAAATACATCCGCAAATATTGTAATCCCTTACCCAATGGTATATTATCAACATGAGAAGGCTCCTCCCCGTCTATCCTAGCTTCAAAAGAATTTTCAGGATGAGTTTCAGGAAACTCTTCCAAGTTAAGCTCCACTTGAGCTAATGCCACTTCAATAGTAGGGTTTTCTATACCCCCTTCAGGAATTGACAGTTTAGCATCTTGCTAAGATGGAACAACATTTTTAAAAGGATCATGATCAGAGATGTAATATGAATTTGTTTTTAACATGATGAATCATAACACTCACGTCCGTAATCTTCTAAATTACATGTTAATTTAACATGATCTAAAAAATCTTCATAAGATGTTCCAATTTCCATCATTTCATCCAATGATATCTCAGAATCTTGGTTAATCTCACTAGTGGGGGAATTCTATATGTTTAATTGGAAACCTTAACTCTGTGGCCTCTAACCCTGAACAACTTCTTCAGATAAAATAGTGGCCTCAGTTGCAATGTCCACCAAAAGATCTAGTGCAGGGGTTGAACCTAATGTATCACAGAGTGGATGTTAGTTTAAGTTTCATTAAAGATTTTATGAAGAATTGTAATCATTACAGAATCATGATATTCCCTCCTTGTAATAGTAGGATGAGGGATACTTGGAATAGACGTTGGCTCTTCCCTAGGAGTAGCCAAGTCAGCCTGAACTTGTGAATGTTCACCAGTACCTTCCGTGGTCCTCAAAGGAGGGTCAGTGCACCCCATCAGAGGGGAAATTGATGAAGCCCATGCAATCCAATAATGTATCAGAAATATTTTCATGTTTTAAACTTTATGATTATCCGAAGGACTTACCACTACTGATGAAGCATTTAGCTATGGAATTATTCCTTCGATGCATTTTCTCGTTTAGCTCTTTGGAATTGTTGATAGTCTCCTTTACAGGTACATGAATTGGAGAATGTAAATCCATGTCCAACTCCGCATCTATGGCTTTTTTTCCTAGAGATATCTTGACCGACTCGTGAGAATATTCATTAGCCCTATTGGTAGTACCACCAGGGCTATACTGTAACGAAGGAACCTCAGCATTTTCTTCCATTTCAAGCTACAGGATGAAGAAAATAATTTCCTTGTGTAACAATTATTTGACTAAAATCAAGTTTCAAAGAAAATAAGGAAAGAGACTTACATCTTAAGGAGCCACATAATCATGCCACTCCTCATCTTCGGAACCACTAGTCCCCTCAGTGGAGCCACAATATATCATTTCCTTCACCCTCTTGGTGATAGGAATGGAATAATCAGTGGCATATATCAGAATTTTCTTCTCTCTAATGTCATCCCACACTGCATCTGGGTTATCCTTGTAATAGATATCGGTGGAAGCCAAATGATTCCCTATTCTAGGGTGGTGTAGCCCCTCTCACAAATCAATCCAGGAAATTTCAGCATCGCAGTATAAACTCCACCATGTCTGGGTAGCCTCTTGTCATAGATATTCATTATGTGTACCAGAAGGATATGGGGAAGGTCCTAAAATCATAGACTTCTGCTTCTTCCCACCTCCTACAACTACATATATAGAATAAGAAAATGAACTTGTTACTCTATAAAGTAATAGTGATGGAATTTCCTCAATGAAGTAACTCACTAGCAGTTTATGGAGTTAGTCTTGTGAATTTTATAGGAGGATTATAACTGACACGAGACCGCTTTGTCGAATGATGTGCCCCATCATCCTCATCATGGGAATCTGGAGAATAGGCCCTAGGAGAAGAACCCAGCAAATCAACTTCTCATGGTGTAGAAGAATCACCTTCCAGATGAAGGGTTTCTTTCTCTACGGTTCTTTTACTTTTCTCCACCTGATAAATCGGGAGATTCAAAAACCCTCTAGGGTATGAAGCTATCGAGTTCTCAGAACACCATGTAGTCAATTTACTTGCATCTTTATCAACAGGTAGATCAAACACTGCCCCAGTCCTTTCCCTAGAAGTCAGTAACCATAGTTGTTGGGCAACCATCAAATGTTTCTCTGACCTGACATGAACATGGGGAGATACAATAATCTAATGCAAACACATGAATTAACTTGAAAATCTGTATTGAGCATAGGCCTCGCATATAATATCTCTGTCAATCATGGTGACCAGCACACCATCTCTGTAAGCCAGCATGTATTCCCTTAATTCCAGACTGGATGTTCCATCATCAACAAACCACATGGTTGGCAGAATTCCATAAGGAAAGAAATTAAATTCCTTATACATACTCAGCCTCACCTTCATGTCATAGGAATTGAGATCTAGCTGAGCAATTCCATAGAATTCCTTCACCGATGGCCTCAATGAACTTCTAGGAAGCTGTACTCCATTCTGTACATTATATGTTCTTATGTGAGAGGAGATCCATCCCCACAAAACTTGGAATGGTCCCACTATTCTCAAACAATACGTACCCATGAAAAAATGTAGCATGCTCGTCTGAATCTTTGATAAAATAGGGGTAGCCAACCCAATCATTTTTACTTTAGCTAACCTGGATCCAACAACGAAGTTTCCTGGCCTGACACCTCCCATTGAGTCCCTGACTGGAAAAAGATAAACACTGAGCCACAAGGCCATGAAGCCCGCCAGACGTGTCTTCTTTGGGATTCTATGATTAATTTTAAATATTCATATCTCAAATTCCCATGATTCTAGAGATGGACAGAATGTTCCAACAGCACCCCTCCTCTCTGTATTGGGCCAGGTGGTAGGATGAGTACAGGTGGTCCCCTTCTCCATGGGCCTCTTCCTCTTCTATCCCTTCTCCTTCTCCTAGTTATTGGTAAGAAACATATTCATCCACTCCTCTATATGAATATCCATTCTAGAATGAGTTAAGGAGGGATCTCAACTCTTGAACTTGTGAGTGATTTTCAATAATTCTCGACCCAATGATGGGGTCTTCTCCGAATATTTCCATGTAACCTTGTGGGGGATGAATTCATCATACATATCACCCAAAAATGGATCCACTAAGATCTTGTGGACATCCCACAGACTGATGAATTCTTATCCATGAGTTATATGGAATGAATTAGTTTCTAGGCTCCAATGGCAGAGTATCTCCGACACGAAGTCAGCATTCTTGTAAACATATGATTGCCCATACCAGATGGCTTCATATATTGAAACTCCTTTTAAATCCTCGACAAACTCTACTCAGGTTTGTCGCACCTAGTATGCCCACATCCATGTTGGCTTCACACCTCCTCTAGGATGAAATTACAAACTCTTCATCCAGCCTTTGGATTGATCCATCTAAGAGTTTCAGATAATTGAGGGATAAAAATGATGTTGTAGCTCAGGTTATGTGGTTTTTGATCTGAGGTAAATGGGCTATTATACATTATGTAGGCCTTCTCCACTCTTCCAGCATTTAAAAATACTCCTCCACTTGAGATATTTTCTGAATCAGAATTGGTGTAATTCTTAAATCAAGACATTGGTAGATAATTCTTTTATTATATAATGGTGACTTCTCTCAAATGACCATAGTCATACAAAGGTAGATAAATACTCTGTGTCAAGTCAAGATGATACTTCTTTACATACTTGGACAAATCTGGAAGAGTGCTATCACAGATAGTATAATAATCATGGCCAATGATGTTCATCATATCTTCAATTAGCTTGATATCCAGTTCATCAGCTATTTTGATTCTCCTGGGAGCCATTTAATCTACACAAAGGTTGAATAATTAACTATTTTGTAAGTTTATTTTTCACAAATTTTGTGACAAAAAGTGAAAAAATGGCTAAGGAATTAAGGCGCGCATGTCCCAAAGTAGGCACACAATTAAATGTGTCGCACGTGTTTTGGAACGTAGGTATCACCACTCAAGACCAAATACCTCTACAATAGTGCGACAAAAAAGAAACAATTAAAAACAAAGCAACATGCATGGAGAAGGCACCATGCACAGCGAGTGCTCGGAACTATTAAGATTCGGTGCTTTGCATGAGGAATGACCATGTATATATAGGCCAGGCCACACCCTTGCACACCGATGCCTGCACGGCTCACACGTGCGTGCCGCCATCTGCACACTCAACATTTGTGTGCCACATGTTCCTTGGTTTTCTTCTTTACCTCATAGTCACATCCTCCTTTCAATCGGATCCAACATTGAGGGGGGAGTTTTTTTAAGCTTCATTCCATCATAGAGTCTAAATGAATGAAAAGGTAAATACCTTGAACCCAAAGTTATTCATCATTTGAAGAAACATCAAAAATTGAAAAAGTCATGAACACAGATTCATTTTCACTTGGGTCACGCAAGTTCCACCAAGGTTGCGAAATTATACTTGTGTGATGCCCAGTGGTCATGCTGGTGACTTGCGCACCCTCTTTGATTCTCACCCAGGGTCTTCAGCAGCCTATAAATACCCTTGGTGGGCCCCCCATTTCGGGGATGAAAAATTCCAAAAACTCAGATTTGAGATCTCGGTGACCTAGTATCTTCTCAAATCATCCGAACACTTCTATGGTAATTTCATACCTAGAACTTATGATCTAAATAGGGGGGATAAGGCCTATGTGTTGAAACTCATCGTCACATGCATGCCTAAGTGGTTAGCACTTAAGGGATATGGCCACACATGGGCGCTGCCTAATACTTTCAACTAAACATGCGCGCCACCCCTTTGCAAGCCTTTAGGTATAATACTAAGGGATTTAACCAATTCTCACCCATGTATTACCCCATGGGTTGGCCATCACACAATTACCCATGTGTCGCGCAGGTACACATGCGTGACCAGGACTTGCACGACCACGCAGGACATGCACGCCGAATTCTTTTTGGGTTCCCCTCCAACCTATTTCACCTCTCTTATGCCTATCCACCTCTCCTATTCAAGATTCATCATTTATAACAATCTTCAAATCCATTTATGGAATGGTTCCTTTGTTGGATTCCTTATCTGAATGGAATTATGTGGAACATTTCTTAAAACCTAGTGATTTACATATCTTTATGTCACTAAGGTTAGAGATTTCATTCATTCAACATTATCCTTGAAGATGAGAGTATCTTTAACCTGGACCTCTTTTTCAGGAGTAATCCACAGTCCACGATCTCCTTACCGAGGCCTCTTTTTCAGGAGAAAGTCCCAGTCCATGTTCTCTAAATTTGGGCATCCTGCTTAGGAGTATGCCCCAAGTACCCTAACCTAGGCATCCTCTTTAGGAGTAAGCCCCAGTTATAATTTCCCTAACCTGGGCATCCTCTTTAGGAGAAATCCCCAGTCATAATGTCCCAAATCTGGGCATCCTCCATAGGAGTAAACCCCAAGTTCCCAAATTTTAATTCCCCTTAACTTGGGCTTCCTTCTCCGGAATAAGCCCCAGTTCTCAAGTCCCTTATCCTGGGCCTCCTTCTCAGGAACATGCCCCAGTAATAATTCCCCTTAACCTGGGATTCCTTCTGAGGAATAAGCGCCAGTCATAATTTCTCATAACCAGTCTTAATTTATTTTGATTTAGAATTCCTTCATAGGAATAAAATCCAAATCATTATCCCCTATAATTTGGGCATCCTTCTCATGATTAAGTCCTATGTTAAGTATCCAAATCGCTAAAAAGCACATATAAATTTATGGACCTTGTTCCCGGGTTTCATCCATGAAGTAAATCCTAATCATCATCTATTTGGGAAGTCATACATACATAAGCCTCACATCATTTCATATGATGGAACAATTGTCTAGTTTTACCAATACCTCTTGTTTCTCATACCGATCATGACTAACATGAGCATAGAGCGTAAATGTAATTATGAATCCTTTTTTTGAGCCAGAAATCATACATAAACCTCATACATCTCTACTCCAACTATGTGGGTTCTGATTCCATTTTCTAAAATAAAGGATACATAGGTTGCCCATATGCAGGTACGATCCCAACTCCTAAATAATCCATGTCCTTCTGAATGACAATAAACTTCACGTAACACACTGAGTGGATTTAAATCCAGTATGGTTATCATAACGACCAATAGATTTATTTATAATGTGTCGAAGGATAGAATTGACTATGAATATCTAAACAAATACAGATGATTCTCTATTGATGAAGAACTTTGAATACATATAGAAGATTCTCTAAATCTCCAACATATCAATCATTGATTCTGACATCTAATGGAAATCTCATTTTCATTCATGGTAATTTAATAAGGATTCATGAACATAACCTAAATCTATAAAGAGAGTCCCAGAGTAGACAATAATTCCACTCAAAAAGGTGTGATGAGTCTGACCTCCCATCCTCTCGACCAATGCAAATTCTTTATCCTCATCGGTCCATAACTAATGAGCACCTACCTTTGGAATGTAGGTCCAAATAGATATAGAATCATTGGATGTTTCTAGTTCTATGAACAAACCCGTTAGAAAATGATTGGAATGTCTGAAACTTAAACCAATGAGGTCATCCCCATTTCTAGAGGAAACAAAACTAGAGATCTCTATTAGTAATTCAGAGATTTTTTGAGTAGGTGTATATTTTTTTAATGAAAATCTACATCGGATCCTTTGACACAATGTTGGTATAATACTATGGTGCCAACCATAATTAAAAACACTAAACGAATTCAACAATTGTATGTTTTTTATATGGATATAAAATAATTATAATTTAAATTTGAAAATCATATAACTTATATCTTGATGCAATTAGTTTATTTTTTATAATAATAAAATATTTTTTTAAATATTAATTTTTCATCTATGTCCAAACATACTTATTCTATGAAACATTAATGTTGTATCAAAGTAGGAACAAATAAATATATGATTAGTTATTAATCATTAATCATTTAATAAATTTTTTATTAGATTCATTTCTAATATTTCATTATTATTCTAATTCATTGTATAACGACCCATACTTTACATACATTGTTAATACTTCAAAATTGAAGCACACTTATTACAACATATGACAAAACCAAAAAGGACCGTATAGGTATAGTGTCTTTAGAAACTGGGAAACATAAACAACTGGTTCATAAATATTCTACAGTGTCTCCCATTTATTTCATCATATATAGGGTCCCTTTTAGAATATTCTACTTAATATCCATCTTCCTAACCTGGGGAAAAGAAAACATAAAAGGGTGATCTCAAATGCTCAGCAAGGGCACATAAATGAAATAAAAATCATATCATATCATTTTTAAAATCATAACCTGCAAAAGAGATCATAATATCTTAACATGGAATAAATCATAGAAGTGAAAATGAGATCCCCATAATCATATCATAAAACTTGAAACCTTGTGGAATGCACACATAATCCTGGAAAATCATTTCTTGTTAGTCCTGACTCATTGCCAAGATTATCTTAGTGGACAAAGTCCCTTTCGGAACCGAGTCACCCTCGTTCCAGTCCTGTTTCACTAAATCGGTATAACCTACCGTTCCAGCCATGTCTATCTCATGAGATATAAAATATTTACCCAACGCATTGGAGGGAGATATAGGTCCCACCCATCTTATAATGAATCCTTTCTTATGTGTGCCACATAATCATAAACCATACATCATAGCGTAACCCATGTAATAAAAATGGGATTATTAAACAAAATGACATCATAAAACAATTCATATAAGATAAAGGAATTCATAAAAATATCTCCATCACAACATGATAAAATCAATGTAATAATAGGGATAAAAACAGAACCCTTTATTATCTTAGATGGAAAATAATTTTGATAAAACACTTGAACTCCATTCTTGAGGAAAATATCCTTTCTTCTTCAAAAACATTTTTCCTTTCATAACATGTCATACGACGTTAAAATAAAAGAATTTTATTAAAAATAAACTTGAAAACTTGTAAAGGAATCTTCTTGGAAATAATGTTTTAAAAATCCATTCATGCCGTATAAGTTAAAAAAAACATTCTTCGTACTTTTTTCAGAAAAGTCAAAAAGTACCTCGTACGAAAAACGACAAAAGATTCCTTTTATATATATTACTAAAAACTCACCGAAGGGTAAAAATGGATTTAAAAAATTTTAGGTGGATGGAAATAATATTACATATTGAGGGAACATGGATGTGGATGATAAAATACACCCCAGTAAATACTTACGAATAAACAATCTCGGATAAAAATGAGATTGTGATATTTTCCTCATTTAGGTCTGATTTGCTTTGTATGTGTCCGAAACTCCTGTATAATGGTTTAAATAATGTTATTGAATTATTCTAGAATCACGCATATTAATATGATATCATATATGGTCATATTCTTAGCTTCTTGTTAGTAATATTTCATTGTTACTTGTTACTCGGGTCTTTATTCCCTTTTGTTCTTATGCGTGTTTTGCCGAATAAATTCTTATTCTTCTTTTAAGGTTATAGATACATTATATCCAGAATGGTATTAGTGTAAGATATATCATATTTATTCATTCAATTTATTTATATAATTACTATTTAATGATGATCATGTAGAACGAGTCGCATCACATCGTGGAGACGGTATTCCGTACGTACGCACGAGTGATGATATCGTTCTTATGATCGTGGAATTGTATTGGGGTATATATATATATATATATATTATTTCAGTATCAATATTACTTTATAATAATCATAAATAGTTACTCATTACACCATTATACCCATCCTTGTAAGGTGGTGGTGGAAAATAGATTACACCACGGCGTGGAGACGGTATTCCGTACGTACGCACGCGCAGTGATTTCATTTTTCCGTAGGATGGATAGAAGGTGAATTAGGGTTGTTTCATATTTATAATAACATATCAGTATGTAAGTAATACTTATGTTATTACATTATCATAAAACAACTAAAGAATAAGAATTTGAAGAAGAAAGAAATTGAAAAGACCGGTAATGGATATTACCTCTTCTTTGGAACGCCTCTTTAAATCCACCACTTAGGGAACTAATATTGGTCTTTGAAGAAGACCAGGACCTCTAGGATTATTCTAGGGAAGTGGAGAGGAGAAAATGGAAGGGGTTGTCCGAGCTTGAGTGCTCAAATTGGTGTGAGGAGGAGGGGGAGGAGGTGCCCTTTTAGAAGGGAGGAGAGGGGCACCTTAGGAATATCTCAAAATATTATTTTATATTAAAGTCAAAATCGGTTTATAATGGTTCCAAAGGGTCTTATTTCTAAGCTAATGTTGGGATGGGTCTAAATCCTATCAACCAATAGGATTTAGACAAGTTTAGGGTATTATTTTAACCGTATCAACTAGATTTAACTCTAAGTTAAATAATTTAACTTTTACCGTGTCTTTTTGTTTTCTTTCACTATATGGTTCATACACATACTATAATATGCCAAAAGAAACCCAAATTATTTATTATTAATATATATATCCTTATCTATGTCATTTGGCAGAACCTTAGATTTTTAGGAATAAAATAACAATTAATAATATAATATTTGATTTAAAAACTATTTTGTGTCAATTTTGACACTATTTGATATATGATTTTTGTGAAAGTCATAAACAAATTATATGTTCGAACCATGTTGATTAAATCAACACTAATATATCTTAGTAACCTAGAAAATTAGTGGAATTCATAAAAAGTCTCAAATTACATTTATTTAGGTGTTTATAACATCAATTATGTCAATATTTCATAAATAAGATAATTACTGCATCATAATTGTGTCATGAATAAATTATTTTATGTTATGTCTAAAAATTATAAATAAAATACCATTATGTAGGAAATATTTTTAGATTTCTAATAAATATTAATAGTCGAATTTATCTTATGTATAACCCCATATTAAAAATGTTTTAGTTATTAAACTTTGATTTTAACTATTTTAACTATTCATTAAATAAAATAATATTAAATGTCATAATCTAATCCAAGTGGACCTAAATGATCATATTATATTCATAAGGTTATTTTTGGTCGAATTACACTTATCCAATAGAATTAGGACATGTGTTAGGATAATAGTAATATCATATTTACCCTTAGTTACCCTATTTACTATTAACCGCGGTAAAAAAAGTAAAAAGTTACTATTCACCAAAAAATTATTTTTATCTCATTGAACCACATTTTACTTACTGATATCAACCGTGTCTGTTAGATTTTCGAAATTCCATTCACAGAAGTGGTAAAATTTGGTTTTATGCAAAATTCAGTTTTTAACCTACCACTTAGTGGTTTCACTATTCATCAAAAAATTGAATGTTTTCAGAAAAATACCAAAATTTCACCCTAGGATAATTTCAGTATTCCAAATCCAAAAATGAAGTCCATTTTGAAAAATAAAATTTATAAAATTTCAAAAAGTGGTTATTACTATTCATAACGGCTAGTTTTAATAATATTTTAATAGCATAACGTTGTTTAGTGAAACTCGGTATTGCGTACGATGCAAGCTATCGAGGAAGGTCGCGATTGCATGTAATGTAAGCCAAGCTAGTATGAAGTGAAAGATTCTTTTGATGATATATAAAAACAAAATATTACTCATAAAAATCTCGGGTGTTACATTCTACCCCCCTTAAAAAGAATTTCACCCTCGAAATTCGTCACTTTGTAACAAATAGATGAGGATACTTATCCCTCATCATATCCTCAAGCTCCCATGTAGCTTCTTCTAATTGGTGGTTCCTCCATAAAACATTCACCAATCGAGTGGTCTTGTTTCGTAGGACTTTTTCGCTACGATCCAGAATCTCTATCGGTTGATCTTCATAAGAAAGATCTTGCTCCAGCGGTACAACATCTGAGCTGAGTACATGCGAAGGATCAGGTATGTACTTTCTCAGGAGAGATACATGGAACACATCGTGAGCTTGAGAGAGATTCGGTGGAAGCGCCAATCGGTAAGCTACCTTTCCAACACGATCCGGTATTTCGAAAGGACCGATGTATCTAGGGATCAACTTCCCCTTCTTTCCAATTCTCATAACCCTCTTCCAGGGAGATATTCGTAAGAACAGGTTATCACCCACTTAAAACTCTAGGTCTTTTCTTCGGTTGTTGGCATAACTTTTCTGTCGACTCTGAGCTGCTCTTATGTGTTGTTGAATAGATCTGACCTTTTCTGCTATTTCATCAACGAGATCAGGTCCTAATAGCTTTCTTTCCCCAACTTCATCCCAACAAGTTGGAGTCCTGCATTTCTTTCCATAGAGAGCTTCATAAGGAGCCATCTGAATACTGGAGTGAAAGCTATTATTATAAGAAAATTCCACCAAAGGTAGGTGTTGATCCCAACCTCCTTTGAAATCCATAGAGCAAGCTCTCAACATATCTTCTAGGGTTTGAATTGTTTTCTCAGACTTACCTTCTGTCTGGGGATGATAAGTAGTGCTGAAACTCAACTCTGTATCCATAGTATGCTGAAGACTTCTCCAGAACATCGAGGTAAATCTCGGATCCCGATCAGATATAATAGAAAGTGGTATTCCATGCAATATTACCACTTCTTTTACATATATCCTGGCAAGCTGATCTAGAGAGAAATCCTCTCTAATAGCAATGAAGTGTGCAGAGTTTGTAAGGCGATCAACTATGCCCCAAATAGCATTATTGCCATTGGATGTTTTTGGAAGTCCTGTGACAAAGTCCATAGTGATGTTTTCCCATTTCCATTTGGGTATGGGTAATGGTTGTAACATCCCCTTAGACTTTTGCCTCTCAGCTTTAACTTGTTGACAAACCAAGCATCGAGAGACATATTCAGCAACATCACTTTTCATGCCATCCCACCAGAAGTACTCTTTCAGGTCCCTATACATCTTCGTGCTTCCAAGATGAATAGAGAATGAAGAACTATGAGCCTCATCCAGCAGCTCCTTCTTTAATTCGGGGTTGGTAGGAACACAAACCCGATTCCGGAACTTTATTATCCCATCATAATCAAGGTTGAATTCAGGAACATTTCTCACCTACTTTTGTAACTCGACATCTTCTTTCTGTGCCTCTTTAATCTTCACATGTATAGATGGTTGAAAATTCATTTGAGAAAGATAATATTTTTCCCCTTCCATTATAATTCCATGATCCATCCTTTGTAAATCCATAAATATTGGATCTTTTGTGATCCTCATCATGGATAAACTAGCATGGTCTTGTCGACTTAATGCATCTGCCACCTTGTTTTCTTTCCCAGGGTGGTAATGGATTGAGCAGTCATAATCCTTAATCAGCTCCAACCATCTTCTTTGACACTATTCATCTCCTTTTGTGTGAAAATATACTTTAAAATTTTATGATCAGTATAAATATCACACCTTTCACCATAAAGGCAATGCCTCCAAATCTTTAATGCAAAGATTACCGCAGCCAACTCCAAATCATGTGTTGGGTAATTTTTCTCATGGATTTTCAACTGTCGTGAGGCATAAGCTATCACCATATCATTTTGCATAAGAACACACCCCAATCCCTTCTTGGATGCATCACTGTAGATCACAAACCATTCTCCACTACAAGGCAGTGTGAGAACAGGTGCACTGGATAACCTTCTTTTCATCTCCTTGAAATTCTCTTCACATTCCTCTGTCCAAACAAAAATAACTCCTTTCCGAGTCAACTTGGTGAGTGGATTAGATAATCGTGAAAAATCTTTTACAAAACGTCGATAATATCCAGCCAAACCAAGAAAACTTCAGATCTCAGTTACTGTTGTTGGTCTTGACCATCATTCAATAACCTCTGTTTTTGCTGGATCCATAGATATCCCCTCTTTTGAGATTATGTGACCCAAAAATGCATCTTTTTGAAGCCAAAATTCACACTTGTTAAATTTGGCATAAAGCTTCTCCTTTCTCAGGGTCTTCAATATAATTCTCAAGTGATCTTCATGCTCTTCCTTGCTCTTTGAATAGACAAGAATATCGTCTATAAAGACTACCACAAATTGATCAAGATAGTCTCTAAAGACTCTATTCATTTAGATCCATGAAGATAGCAGGGGCATTAGTAAGACCAAATGGCATCACTATAAATTAATAGTGTCCATACCTTATACGGAAAGCTGTCTTTGGTATATCCTCCCTTTTGACCCTTAATTGATGATACCCTGAATGAAGATCAATCTTGGAAAAGTATTGAGCTCCGCGTAGTTGGTCAAATAAGTTATCAATGCATGGGAGAGGATATTTGTTCTTCATAGTGATCTTGTTAAGTTCTCGATAATCAATGCAGAGTCTCATTGATCCATCCTTCTTCTTAACAAATAGAACAGGTGCTCCCCAAGGTGATGCACTAGGGCGTATGAATCCCTTATCAAGATTCTCTTGGAGTTTCCTCTTCAATTCCTGCAACTCAATTGGGGCCATTCTATAAGGTGTCTTTGAAATAGGCAAAGCACCCAGTACAAGTTCTATTGAAAACTCAACTTCACGATTTGGTGGAAGACCCGGTAATTACTCCGGAAAGACATCATCAAACTCTCGTACGATGGGAATATTCTTAATCATATGTTTCTCACCAACCATTTGAGATAAATAACCTTCATTTAGTGTAATCAAGACCCATAAGATGGAAGGAATTTCCAATGGAAGGTTATATTCATCCTTGCATCGATAGACGATCGTAGATGGATCTGGAATATGAAATTTTACCTCCCTTCTTTGGCAATTGATATGATCTCCATGTAGAGAAAGACAATCCATTCCAAGAATCACATCAAATTCCACTAAAGGAAGGATCACAAGATTTGTAGGAAGCACTTTCCCACAAACTTCGATCGGAGAAGAATTATAAACTTTTGATGCGACTATTGTACCATTAGGTTTTGTCACAGCTAACTCAACATCTAATTGTTGAGGTAATACGGTGATACCCTTAGAAAATTCTTTAGAAATAAAAGAGTGGGTGGATCCAGAATCAAATAAAACATTTTCTACTTTAGAGTGGATGGTAAGTGTACCTTTCACCACATCGTTATCGTACTCCACATCGCTGATAGAAATTGCATGTGACTTTCCTTTGTCTTTAGCCTTAAGATTTTGTTGACGTCGACCATCATCATCAACCCTTGGATTTGGGCATTGATTGGAATAATGCCCCATCTCCTTGCACTTGAAACATTGAAGTGTAGTAGGTTCATTCTGTGTATCCCTTCCTTTGTTTGCATCATTAGACATCTTCTTCCCATTATCGCGGCATTCAAATGCCCGATGACCTTACTTTACACATTTGAAACATTTACTTGTCCCTTTAAGACAACTCCCTCCATGTTTCTTTCCACACTTTGAGCATAAGGGAAAGATCAACTTCTTTTCAGTGTTCTCTTTAGATTTTCCTTTGAATTCCATCTTTCTCTTCTTATCAAACCCATGTGACTGATGGGTTACTCAAATCTCCATCTCGACTTTGAGAGAACATCGAACGATTTCCTCGTATCTATTGATGTCCCTTATGGATAACGCCCTACGAAGACTTGGTTTTAAGCCACTAAAGAATCAATCGATCTTACTCTTAGGTTGGATAATAAAACCAGAAGCGTACCTTGAAAGTCTTGTAAAATTTTCTTCATAGGTACCAACAGATTCATCATCCCATTGCTTCAGTTCAAGAAACTCTTTCTCCATCTTTGTTCAGAGAATACGAGGGAAGTACTTATTAAAAAATAAGTTCTTGAACTCGTCCCATTCCATAGACTCAATTTCATCCCTTTTCCTCGTATTCTTAATAAGATTCCACCATTGACCAGCATCTCCTTCCAAACGATAAACTTCTAGGATGACTTTATCATGTTCAGAACATTGAAGAACTGAAAATATCTTTTCAGTAGTACTAATCCATTGTTCAACAACTAATGGATCAGTAGACCTGCTGAAAGAAGGTGGACGCTGCCTCATGAAGGATTTAACAGAATGTTGCTCCTTCCTTTGCTCGTTTGGAAGTCCTGCATGATTCATAGCTTGAGAAAGTTGTGTGAGCATGGCTACAAGATTTTGAATTCCAACTCCCATATCGTTTGGTTTCTCAGGGGGACAATCATTGCATTGCCCATCGCATTCCGCATTAACACAGTTCCTTCGGGTTCAAGCCATTGAATAAAACCATGAAGAATAGTGTGAGCAACACTAATTATAATAGGAAAACCACATAATCAAGAATAAAATTTCACACTTCAGGTCTTATCCTAGGGTATTCATGGCCATTTATAAAACACTAAGATTGTGTTCTGTGCTTAGACTTATCCTTAGGGTTCTTACTAAGGCTCTTACATCCTAGTTTCCAAAGGTTGACTGTACCTTTCCTCTGATACCAACTATAATGACCCATACTTTACATACATTGTTAATACTTCAAAATTGAAGCACACTTATTACAACATATGACAAAACCACAAAGGACCGTATAGGTATAGTGTCTTTAGAAACTGGGAAACATAAAAAACTGGTTCATAAATCTTCTACAGTGTCTCCCATTTATTTCATCATATCTAGGGTCCCTTTTAGCATATTCTACTTAATATCCATCTTCCTGACCTGGGGAAAAGAAAACATAAAAGGGTGAGCTCAAATGCTCAGCAAAGGCAAATAAAAGAAATAAAAATCATATCATATCATCTTGAAAATCATAACCTGCAAAAGAGATCATAATATCTTGACATGGAATAAATCATAGAAGTGAAAATGAGATCCCCATAATCATAACATAAAACATGAAACCTTGTTTCATGCACACATAATCATGGAAAATCATTTCTTGTAAGTCATGACTCATTTCCAAGACTATATTAGTGGACAAAGTCCCTTTCTGAACCGAGTCACCCTCATTCCAGTCCTGTTTCACTGAACCGGTATAACCTACCGTTCCAGCCATGTATATCTCATGAGATATAAAATCTTTACCCAATGCATTGGAGGGAGATATAGGTCCTACCCATCTTATAATGAATCCTTTCTTATGTGTTCCACATAATCATAAACCATATATCATAGCGTAACCCATGTAATAAAAATGGGATTCATAAACAACATGACATCATAAAAAAATTCATATAAGATAAAGGAATTCATAAAAATATTTCCATCACAACATGATCAAATCAATGTAATAATAGGGATAAAAACAGAACCGTTTATTATCTTAGATGGAAAATAATTTTGATAAAACACTTGAACTCCATTCTTGAGGAAAATATCCTTTCTTCTTCAAAAACATTTTTCCTTTCATAACATGTCATACGACTTTAAAATAAAAGATGTTGATTAAAAAAAACTTGAAAACTTGTAAAGGAATCTTCTTTGAAATAAATTATTAAAAATGCATTCATGCCGTATAAGTTAAAAAAACATTCTTCGTACTTTTGTCGGAAAAATCAAAAAATACCTCATACATAAAAACGACAAAAGATTCCTTTCATATATATTACTAAAAAATCACCGAAGGGTAAAAATGGATTTAAACAATTGTAGGTGGATGGAAATAATATTACATATTGAGGTAACATGGATGTGGATGATAAAATACACCCCAGTAAAAACTTACGAATAAACAATCTCGGATAAAAATGAGATTGTGATATTTCCCTTACCTTAGGTCCGATTTTCTTTGTATGTGTCCAAAGCTCCTTTATAAGGGTTTAAATAATGTTATTGACTTATTCAAGAATCATACATATTTATATGATATCATATATGGTCATATTCTTAGCTTCTTGTTAGTAATATTTCATTGTTACTTGTTACTCGGGTCTTTATTGCCTTTTGTTCTTATGCGTGTTTTGCCGAATAAATTCTTATTCTTCTTTTAAGGTTATAGATAACTTATATTCAGAATGTTATTAGTGTAACATATATCATATTTATTCATTCAATTCATTTATATAATTACTATGTAGTGATGATCATGTAGAACGAGTCGCATCACATTGTGGAGACGGTATTCCGTACGTACACACGAGTGATGATATCGTTCCTATGATCGTGGAATTGTATTGGAGTATATATATATATTATTTCAGTATAAATATTACTTTATAATAATCATAAATAGTTACTCATTAAACCATTATACCCATCCTTGTAAGGGGGTGGTGGAAAATAGATTACACCACGGCGTGGAGACGGTATTCCGTACGTACACACGCGCGGTGATTTCATTTTTCCGTAGGATGGATAGAAGGTGAATTAGGGTTGTTTCATATTTATAATAACATATCACTATGTAAGTAATACTGATTTTATTACTTTATCATGAAACAACTAAAGAAGAAGAAGTTGAAGGAGAAAGAAATTGAAAAGATCGGTAATGGATATTACCTATTCTTTGGAACGCCTCTTTGAATCCTCCACTTAGGGAACTAAGATTGGTCTTTTAAGAAGACCAGGACCTCTAGGATTATTCTAGGGAATTGGAGAGGAGAAAATGTCAGGGGTTGGCCGAGCTTGAGTGCTCAAATTGGTGTGAGGAGGAGGGGGAGGAGGTGCCCTTTTATAAGGGAGGAGAGGGGCACATTAGGAATATCTCAAAATATTATTTTATATTAAAGTCAAAATCGGTTTATAATGGTTCCAAAGGGTCTTATTTAGAAGATAAAGTGGGGATGGGTCGAAATCCTATAAACCAATAGGATTTATACAAGTTTAGGGTATTATTTTAACCTTATCAATTAGATTTAACTCTAAGTTAAATAATTTAACTTTTACCGTGTCTTTTTGTTTTCTTTCACTGTATGGTTAATACACTTACTATAATATGCCAAACGAAACCCAAATTATTTATTATTAATATATATATCCTTATCTAAGTCATTTTGCCGAACCATAGATTTTTAGGAATAAAATAACAATTAATAATATAATATTTGATTTAAAAACTATTTTGTGCCAATTTTGACACAATTTTAAATATGATTTTTGTGAAAGTCATAACAAAATTATATGCTCGAAACAAGTTTATTAAATAAACAATAATATATCATAGTAACCTAGAAAATTAGTGGAATTCATAAAAAGTCTCAAATTACATTTATTTTGGTGTTTATAACATCAATTATGTCAATATTTCATAAATAAGATAATTACTGCATCATAATTGTATCATAAATAAACTAAATTATTTAATGTCTAAAAATTATAAATAAAATACCATTATGTATGAAATCTTTTTGCCTTTCTAATGAATATTTATAGTCGAATTTATCTTATTTATAACCCCATATTAAAAATTTTTTAGTTATTAAACTTTGATTTTAACTATTTTAACTATTCATTAAATAAAATAATATTAAATGTCATAATCTAATCCAAGTGGACCTAAATGGTCATATTATATTCATAAGGTTATTTTTGGTCGAATTACACTTATCCAATAGAATTAGGACATGTGTTAGGGTAATAGTAATATCATATTTACCCTTAGTTACCATATTTACTATTAACCGCGGTAAAAAAAGTAAAAAGTTACTATTCATCAAAAAAATTATTTTTATCTTATTGAACCACATTTTACTTATTGATATCAACCGTGTCTGTCGGAGTTTCCAAATTTCATTCACAGAAGTGGTAAAATTATGTATTATGCAAAATTCAGTTTTTAACCTACCACTTAGTGGTTTCACTATTAATCAAAAATTGAAAGTTTTCAGAAAAATACCAAAATATCACCCTAGGCTAATTTCGGTATTTCGAATCCAAAAATGAAGTCCATTTTGAAAAATAAAATTTATAAAATTTCAAAAAGTGGTTATTACTATTCATAACGGCTAGTTTTAATAATATTTTAATAGCATAACGTTGTTTAGTGAAACTCGGTATTGCGTATGACGCAAGCTATCGAGGAAGGTCGCGATTGCGTGAAAAGTAAGCCAAGATAGTATGTAGTGAAAGATTCTTTTGATGATATATAAAAACAAAATATTACTCATAAAAATCTCGGGTGTTACACATTGATAACTATTATTTTACATATAATTATCATTAAAAAAACTATAGTCATTTATAAAAAAAACAATAATTATATGATTTTTCATTGGATTGTGTAATGGCTTATGGATGTATATAATGGATATAGGCACTGTAACACAATGTTTTGTATCATTTACTCTAGTTAATTTTACCAGGATGAGACGTTTGATATCTATATCATTACGTAATGACTTTAATAAGATTATTAAATTATATCTTATTTATATATCCTTATAGTCTAGAACATTGTTAATAGAGAACATAGTGTGCATCACTATTAAATTTTTTGTAGTAGACACAATTTCAAAATCCTCATAGCCAATATGTGCCATGTATCTTTTAAAAAACATGTGGAATAATAATCGAGCAATATCAGGTCCACACCCTGTATGACTCCTTTATATATTATAAATATCTAGACTAAGCTCATAGTGTATATGGGGAATCGTAATTCATGTACAATGAACTCATGATAAGTTGTTGAAATGTAGGGTAGAACATTAGTATGCACCATGTGTTTCAACTGTTTATGTGAAAATGTTTTTTAAAAATTAATTATTACATTAAAAATAACCTTCACATGTTTTTGTATTAATTTTTAATGTAAAAAATATGTAATATGATTTATTTTTTAATAAATAAATAAATAATATCAACCTAAATTAAAATTTATGATTTATCTTTTTTACCATATAATATATATGCATTGAATTTTACTTTATTTAATTTATACATGTTCCTTTTTTTAAATTATCGATTGAACAAGTTGTTCAATTATGAATCTTATGGTGTATAAATTATGTATCATTGAAATATATATCATATTCTATGGATCATGTTTAAATTAGGAATGGGTAGATTGTAGGTTTCCACAATGTACCCTTTATTGACAACATAAATTTTATGTTTTTAGTTTTTATATTAATTAAAATAAATATTAATTATAATCTCTAGGATATTTTAAAGAAACATATGTTCAAAATAAAAAATTATTTAATTTTATTACGTTATTTAATTTGATAGTTCTTTATACAAGAAAAAATGAATATAAATGAATGTTCTCTAGAATTAAAAAGTATGTTAATCGCATCTGTGTGGATACTAATCATCTTATACTAACGTATGTATGGATGACAAAATTTAATTTAATTTAATTAATTTTTTCATTATTTATTATTAAATTACTAGTGAATTTATGTGCTTTATCCCAAAATCTATCATTATGTATGAACTATGCATCAATGATTAATTTATTTAAACCCCATTATTATCAATACGTTGGTTCCCCACAACAACATGTGAGCTTTAAAACATTTTTATTGGAAAGGGTATCTATGTTGCATAGTGGAGGTTCATGGTGGTGCTAAAATGAAACCATGAAATGAGTAACCTTGGTCGATAGTTTGAATGATAATAAAAAACCAAGACATATTCAAGTGTTTTTCCCAATGGTCAAAGTTTTTTAATCATCAACTGGATAAACCAACCATTGTATAAAGGTTATAATCATTCCTCGTCAATTTATTTTATTCCTTCCCCGATTTTGTGATATATTATTTATTCATCTCTATTATGTGATCAAAAAATAAATAAATTAAAATCATTAAAGATTGAAATAATATGACTAGACTATTTGTAAATAGATTCATTAAGACATTTTTATTACTTATATAGATTAAATAATAAATTAAATATATATTTCAATTGATAATATTTATATATTTACAGATTTAATATAAATTTCCCATGTTCAATATTAAATAAAATATCCCTAAATTCCATATTTATAAAATAAAAATATTTCAAATTATTTGATTATCCAATGTAAAAGGGCATTAAATTAACTAGAAATCTTGGAAAATGATCTTTGTTATATATATTACTAGTATCAATGGTTTACAACCAATGTGGGGTTTTTAGAACAGAGGAAATTGATAAGAAAATTTTAGCTCCATGATTTTATGATTGGGGATTAAACCTAAAGGATCAATGGGATTTGATTTAGTAGTTAGTGAAGACCCACCTATATAGATACCTTCATATGGATCCACCAACCCAATACAATGTTATGGGATGTAGAAAATTGTAAATATATACTAGAATATCCACAAGATATAATATTCCTTATTTCATAGTGCGGGATATCAAGACATGTTAATATAATGAGATAATGATAAATAATAAATTTATTCCATCACATTTTTTTATATTGGAATGTATTAAAAATATAGTTTATTTTACAATAGAAAAATCGGTATCAGTTCATCAACTTCATTTTTTGAAATATTCTCTCAGAGAAGGATAAACATATCATTGGGATAAATATCCTATAATGTTATATTTTATATATAATTGTATTTTAAAAGAAGATGATATCCTACATGATAGAATTTATGGTTCTAAAGAATCGTTCCAAGGATTATGGTGAGGACGAACATTCATTATACCAATTACACTAGGATAATGTAATACATAGCCAATTTTCTATGATGTTTAATATAAATTGTGAAAGAAAAAAATGACACTGGAAAATTTATCTGTATATATATTTATCTAATCAAAAGAATTTTTTGTCAATATACTAGAAATAATATATCTATAAGGATCTATTTGCATGAATGATTTTATTAAGAACACCATCTGGGCCGCATGTAGTTAATATGGTTAAAATTATGTGAACATGAACATATATGGATATAATGTACCATACGATTTGTACTTAAATATCAATTTATCTATACTACATCATACATTTTCAAAATTTATAAATAATTATGATCTAATAAATAATGAGAAGTAACATTCAAAATTCCTCACACATAATTCACCAATAATATAATGATTTTAAAAAGGAAAAACCTATGTTTCTTATGGTGTGTATGAATAAGTAGTCGTAAATGGTTCATGAGACTCAATCCATGTCTAAGACCACGGAGTAGTACCCATCTTTAAAGATAAATCTTCAATGGAATGAAATGTATTGTAATACTATTTCCAATCCATATGTGACAAAATTTTAGTTGAAAAATAATTGTAATAAAATGAAGAAGAAGAAATAAATAAAATTAACATTAGAAATATTGATCACAAAATATATTTAATTCTTTATATAATATTATACCCTAATTTGAAAGACACATTCTAAATAGAATGGTACATGACTCAATGTGCACCTCCATGTATGAAATAGAATACTGAATAATAGTTATTGCCTATAGATGACAACTTATTGGGAAAAAAATTCCCTTTATAACATGTATAAATCAAAATATAAAATAACTAAAAAAATAAAAATATAAAAAAAAATATTACATAGAAATCAAGAATAAGAAAAATTTATTATCATAAGAAAAAAATAACTAATACTATAATATAAGGATATCCTACCATTGTAGATAAATTTACCAAAATAGACAATGCAAAATGAATATAAAAGTATAATGAAATTCATACGTTTGAGTATTTCTTAGTGTAACCTCTATCAACCAACTTTCACCTACTAAATTGCCTACTATAGGAACCATTCATTTTGTTCTTATCCCTACTCATGAAATCAATATATACACCAAGATATATTTATTGTGAGTGGGGATAGACCCATAAAGAAACCACTAATTGTTTGATACATATTTTCAAAAAATATATAAATGTATATGAATTTATTGACAAAAGAATAAATATATTAAAAAATTGAATTCCATTGGGTCTTGATGTTCCATATTGTTTATAATGAACCTCAATCATAGTAAATTTATATCTATGATTATTTTGAATTTAATTGGAACATGAATCATTTTATGAACGTTGAAGCAAAATTTCAATTTATATATCAATTACAAAAAATGATGATCATCTATTATATATTTAAAATTTATTCCCCATCTATTGTGATACATATAGTAAAAAAGTAATCATCATCATATGAGAAAAATATAGTAATAAATTATTATCCATCGATCTGGAAACATATAGTAAAATAATTAATTATATCACATTTTGATATTATGTTGATTCCAAACAAGTCATCAAAAGGTTATAATGTAAAAAAATTACCCACATGTATTTTAATTTACATAGGAAGAGTTATAATCATATAAACACTCACCCGCATCAAACATATAACCATATAAAATTGTATAAAAGCTATAACAAAGTATTAACTAGATCTCTTTAGTGAAATAAATAATATTCACAATGAATATACGAGATTACTATCCAAACAGATCCTGTTATGAACTGAATCCCTATAATCTCCCTTACAAAATTATTTCAATAAATATAAGATGAATGAATTTGGATAATAAATGATGTATGCCATACATGAGGACAGAAATAAAAAAATATAATCAATGGCTTGATCGACCTTATGGACAACCATGATTTTTTAGTGAGGAAGAATATATATCTATGTTGAACCATAAAATTCACCATGTTTGAGTGAGCGGATAGAAAATTGGGGGAGGTAAAGGAAATAGATACTTAATTATTTATTTCACATCTCCTCAATCATTTACGCATATTAAATTTCAATTAGAAATATAGTGGATACCATTTAATGATTGGTTGTCCATTTCTTCTACACTAGATAGTTAGTGGTAACCCACTAGATGGATGGTGGATATATAATGAATTTTAGGATCTAAAAAATTCCACTACTGTGTGATTTTATACCCCTGAATTGATAGTGGATATGTGTATTATTTAAATATAGATAGTCATCCTACATGATGATACATGCCTACCAATGATGGATTTGATTCCACAAATGAATTACACCCTCATAAGGATAAATACCCCCTTACTGGTAATGTCATCTTGAAATATTCTAGATCTAATTTGTAGTAATATTCCTAGTTATGTAAGCATGATCTTGGAGATAAAAACTTTAAATCACTAGAAATAGGATAAAAATTAAAAAATCACATAATAAAGGTTATTTTTCATATTAATGTCTCTCCAAAACATAAGAGTCTCACCATCCAAAAGAATGTCATCCTTTAGAACAATCTCAATTGGTCTATATCAAAAATAGCTAGCAATTTCTCCTAAACAATAGACACCCACTCCTATGTCTTCACAAGGATACTCCCATGAAACATCAATATATGACCTATTTTTACCATCGTACTATTTTGTTCCTTGTAAGAAAATTACACTCTAGACACTAGAAGTCCTGAGTAGATTCATCAACCTAAAGCACAATATCATCAGTATCGATATAGTGTATATGATGTAGCTCTTACATATAAAATTGTTACATATAAAACACATCATTCATACACTGATTTTCTTTAGGATGATCTATATATATTATAAAACATTTATACATTCTAAAATCTCAAATCGTCCCATGTATCATGGTTCATAATTCACTTTCATGGACAATCGTCATTGTCCCATGTTATTTGATACCCATATAAAAAAATGTTCACCTATGGAATAATTCAATGGATAACAACTCATGGAAATATAATAACATTTTATTATTATAATGGTAATATACAATTCCAATGTTAACTATACCCACTCAGAAGTATGTTTAATTATTATTGGTCTAAACCCAATTACATATACAACCCCAGGCCAAAAAAATGGTGAATAAAAATGGTGTCCACAAAACACCTAAAAATTTGTATTCTATATTAATGGATGAAAATTATTGATATATGAAAATATAATATGGAAATATCATATTTAAAATCTACTATGAAATATATAATTCATGCTCCATGAATGTTCTATATGATCTGAACCATCCTCATATACTTCCTGTCTATTATAGGATGATGTGCCATGCTCATTTTCAACTAGTAACTAATTTATATCTGATTTCCTTTATTTAATAAAGATTTAATAGTTATAAAAAAATATGAAACTAGTCTTGTTGGCACACCATGAAACTGTATTGTTTATAATACAAAAAAACATGTTCAAATCATCAACATTATGGATATCATTAATATGAAAAAAATTTCCCACCACCAACATCTAATCTACCTTAACCATTATAAAATCATTATTCATAGATTTCATTGATAATTAAATAAATAAAAAATCCGTGTTCATATAGTCCCATTTCTTTATTGTATAATAAGTGGGTGAAGAATCTCACCTAAAAATAGTTGACTTGGCTTTTTTATTTTGAATTTCAATCTGTGAGAAATGAAACCTCAAATATTCAATTTCATAACTAGGTAAAACAATTATGTACAATATCAAGATAATAATTATATTTGACTATGATTATACATATTAATTAGAATAATGATATTGTTTTTATCCAATCTCAACTATGAAATATGTTTGTCTCTGAAACCCCTTATCCAAAAACATTATAGTCTAAATATGATTCGAGGAATAGAATCATTTATTCAATTTGAGAAGATGTGGTGGATTAAAAAATGTTTTCTTCAACACGACCAAATATATATTAGGAAAATTCATTTCTAGTTTTAATAAAATATAATGTATGCTCCTTTGGTTAGTGTAGACAAAAAACATCCTACTAAAGAGATATTGATGTCTACACGTCATGGTGTGGAAAATAGAACACATATCCTGATCATTGGTAGAATATATATTTTCATTGGTTCATGGCTGATTATTCCCAAAAGGGAGTAACCTACCCCCCTATACCTTGAATGTCTTAGGAAAAAAATAAATTCCTTAGAAAACAAAGTATACCTAATCTCATGGATTATGTGTATCAGAATATGAGAATATATTACTCATTACATCAAAATTTCAAAATATTTATCATGATTATCCTTGAATTTAAAAAATACACTTTTATTGGTTATATTATTCATCCTTTCTTCCAAATAAGTTAATTCGAATATGAAATTATTACAATAACAGGATAATATGAGTATTCTCATAATCTAGAACACAATATTAAGTCATTATTATAAAATTACAACTTATACATTTTCAAGGAAAATATATATTACATGTTTAGAAATAACTTATCATTGAAAATTTTCATATTCAATAAAGATGTTTCACATAAAATTATTGGTCTAATGTTTATGAAATTAATGTTTACTAAAAAAAATATATGTATGATTGTTGTGTAGTAACATGGATGATGAGTACCTAAAAATTTCCATCATACACACAATGAAAAAAAAAGTTTAGATATATATGGAGTAATTGGTTAATGAAATAAATGAATACCTATGATTCATTTATCAATCTTTGACCCGTAACATGATATTCATACAATCCATTAATTCTCATGAATTCAATATTCAATATTTAATCTACCTGATATTAAAGATGATTGTACCACTGTAATAATTCAATATTGGATAATAATCAAGTTCCCCTAAACTGATTGATGTTGTCTTATATATATTGAAAAAGAAACATTGTATTCATTAATCGATAATCTATCTTTTAGTAACCCATGGTTGGTTGACGAGTATTCATTAAAATACATGTTAATTGAACATGTTCACCCTATGTATAATTTTAATAAAAGATAAATATTTATTATTTCAAACACTTTTAAGAAAAATGATAAAAACAAAGACTTCAACCACAAAAAGAGATAATAAAGCTATTGAAGTTTAATCTAAGTCTACCCGAATCAATTTCCCTAAACAATTTTAGAGAGATAATAGTTACATAAATTTTTTGTTCATCCATTATTAGATATTCAAACTCAAATGTGATCTTATACAAGGATTAACTGTACCCCTGTAGGATGCTCTTTCCAATATTGAATCCCACAACAAGAATCAGTTTCTTCTTATTGATCTGGTTTTATTAATCCGCATTGTGTGTCACTCTCAGTGAAATCCCTATCATTATACCCACTTACACTTAATTATTATTGAGTAACAGGACCTGTTTAGCCACTTATTCATCCGAAAAAAACAAACATTCCAAGGATTGTTCACACGTACCACCTAATTTCGGCTGGCACACAGTTAAAATGTCTATCTTATTGGTGTTTATCATTTTTTCGATCAACAAACCAATAGTGGTGGTAACATTCCATCACTTATATATCCTCATGTTTCACATTAAACTCTTTAAACAAATTACAGTCATACAATATCGTGGGATGTACATGGGTTGTGCAACTAGTTGGTAATCATTACTAAATAGTATTATAATTTATTTTGGATGTCCAAAGAGATTTTTATAAAATACAATATGATATTTTACCACTATAAGGGGAATATACATTTGAATTTTTTTTATATTGTAATAACCTCATTAACCACCTCCATAATAGATTTTATATATCGATGGTCCCGTAAACTTATTACTTATCATTATTTAGTTTCATACGGAAAGAAATAATCCCTTCCATAAGGGGGTAGATAGTTTCCCTAATAAATATTCAATTCACACTCATAAGGGCATAACACAATCCATAATTGAATGTTTTTTTTCATTTTACATCTAACACTATGAAATCCAATTTATAATCATCTCATAGAATCATTTTAGGGGTCTCCAGGAATATATTGATGTAGTCTACCATCTTTCTGTTTTGGGTGTCAAGATACATTTTGTCTATGGTTTATATAAAAATAAATATCAGATGATAACCCTTTATTCATAGAAATAAATGTGTAATAATCCCTATATTAAACAATCTAGTGTAGAGAATAGATTTAATCAAAACCATATCTCTCATAATCAACAATCATAAATTATAATTATATAAGGATTAGTCCATCGTATAAGATCTACCCAGTTCAGATCCCTAGCGTTTCCTACTCAATCCATATAATACCAAATTATCATATAATATATGTATTATAAAAAAATATAAGTGTTGAGTATCATTCTAGACATTTGAAACTCAGTATAATACAATCCCTGACATATTATTATATTGTTGCTAAATTAATATGTATAAATATGATTACTAAAATTATGAACTGATAGAGAAATTATTTACTCAAATTAACTATATTTATTACTTAATATTAAATAAGTAATAAAATGTTATGAAAAATATATTTTTATATTAAAATAAATATTCATAAAAAATGATTTTTTACATTTTTATCATAGAAATTTTCATTTATTTCTATGAAATTTATAATTTTTTATAAAAAAATATACAACTTTTTATATCATTATATCGAAAATTTCGTAAGGTCAAACTCATGTATTATTCTTAAATAATTAATTTTAGTGAATAGTATCAAATATATATATTATTGTAAAAGATTTATTTTTTTCCCTAAAAAAGAAATTAAAATGTTCCAAATGATCTAAATATAATATAAGACTATATTATTTTTTAATAATGATATTATATATATAGTATTCATCATTTTAACTATTTTTTTATAAGATCATTCCTTATCATAAAAACATATTTTAAAAAAACATATTTTTTGAGAATTTTTTATAGTAAATTAATTTCTACACCTTCTATAAATTGAATCTTGAAAAATTGATTCAATGTTAAAAATTTGTTTTTTAAAAATTATAAATATGTCTCATCTACATATGTTCATTGTGGATAGTAACCATGGAATATATGTGTCACTAATATAAGTTTAAAACATGGTTCAAATAATGTATTTATATATTATTATAACCCTGAAAAATTCCATTAATCTATTGGATGAGTCGAGTTTGACAATCCATATCTGTGATTTATTTTTAGGGAAATTCTTCCCCCTTTTCCATTGATAATGAATAATATATATTTTTCAGGTAATGAAAAATAAAAAATGACTCTGACCAGTTTTTAAAATGATCATATAGGACCATATGAGGATAATAATATGTACTAAATGAATATTACACATTATTGTTATACAGATGATATAATTATTATAAAAGTTTTTTATTTTTATGTAATTATATATTTATTATATATTCATATTCATTAGTTACATAATGTATCTCGAATCATTATAAAAATCAATGTAAATGATTAAAAAACATCATTGGTAATATTTTAAGATATTTTTTTAATTCCACTAATTTTAAAGGTAAAAAAATTATGTGATGGTTAAGATGTTTATATTAGAATTAAATTTCTATATTTATATAACTAAATTAAAATTAAATTAATATCCCCAAAATAAAAATTACTAATATATTTTTTGACAATATAAAATTACATAATTTACAAATAATAATGATTAGAAAATGGGGAAAGGGGTATGATATGGTCTAAAATATCTTTCCTTTGATGTGTTATGTTTGAATGTTTATGATAGATGTAAATATATTATCCAAAGTAACTGAGAAATTAGTTAACATAATTAAGGATTAAAAGGGTTAATAAGGGTTAATATTAAGAGTGATTGGTAAGAGAATAAAATAAATACACACAAATGTTAATGAATGTGATTATTATATATCATCCAAACATTTTTTAATAAAATAATACATATTTATTACACATTTTTAAAAAATTATTTTAAATTAATTTAGAAAATAAATCAATTTAAGGACTAATAATACACTCATGTATAAGAGGTTTCCCCATCTCCCCCACCACTTCACATATCATGATCTATTTGGTTCATCATATATCAACCCGTGTTCAATCATAACAACACTAATCATATCATGGAGGTAATATTTTTTAATATTATAAATCTTAGTGGTATTATGTTTTTATGAAAAAGAGGTTATCCGACAAAGTGATCTAGCATTTAACTAAATGTTATTGTTTTCATTATTCTTATACCTCCTCCATTAATATTACAACTATTTTGTTATAAAAATATATATAAATAAAAAATAATTAAATTTACTTATATTTAATTATTACATTTAATATATATTTATTTTCAATTAGTGGGAAGGGAAACCACTATTCTTATGTATGACAATTACTACCTCACAAAAAGATATAATTCCTTTCCTATAATATCATATCACATCTGGATATAGTGATAGATTTAATTATTATGTATAATACTAATGAAATATTTATTCTTATATAATTATAATTTAATATCAACCATCATAACATTCCATATTTTGGAAAAAGATAACATCACTCGTGATTATTGGTGGACTATCAACTCATAGTAATGATGTGATTTTTCCATCATTTTCACTTTAGATCAATTGTGATATATATATATATATTAATGAATATTTATGATATATATTATATAATAATTATTCTGGGAAATAGAATTATTATTTGTGTTTCTTTTATTCAAATTACTAATATTGTAAACATCACTTGTGTGTTTGTATGAACTAAAGTCCCCATGATGTAATATAATCCATTTTACATCATATAATAATATGTAACATTGTAAATGTTTATATTATTATTAAATATGATAATATTTATTAATAATATTCATAATATAAAATTATGTTCATGTTTTATGAACTAGAACCATCTAAACAAAACATATTTGAAAAATGAAGAAATTATAACTGAAAACATTTATTTTAATAAAAATTGTTTACAATTGACAGAAATGAAATAATGAAAATATCATGTTTTTTATGACATGTATAAATATGGTTTTATGATATATTTTTATTAAATAATTATTTATTACAATATATATTTTTAATGATCCTACTTCATATGTGTGTCGTATTTTATGGTTAATTAATTTCATTGATTGTTAATGGTTTTCAATCAAAAGAATAATGTCATAGTTGTTAATATATTGAATAATTATAAAATACATACCTTTCTAAATATTCAATTTATTTTTATAACTGAGGTGTAAAAATTTATGTATCATTGGTAAATGAATAAAGAATAAATAATTTCTCGAGTATTATTCAGATAATAAACTTATAAAGAGTGTTTCTGACATCAATATAGAAGAATATTAATATTTACATGAATGGATGGTATTAATTAATAATATTTTTTTACCAAATATGATAGATTATATGAAGTTATTATTTTAAACATGTACCAGATGTTTAAAGAATAATATTTTTTAACTATATAAAAAACATTTTCAAGTTTCCATAAGAAGTTTTCTTATGTTATTTTAGAACAATATGTTATCATATAATAATGGAAGTGACAGATGGATGGGGAATGATGATATCATTAGACCAAGTGTAATATATGGAAATAAAAAATATGATAAAATGATGTAAAATAAACATATATAGATGAATTTTTTTTAGTTTTATCATACAAAGGTGATCAACAGATTTTTTGTGATATGCATATATAGGTGATAAAATCATTTTAATTTGATAGAGGGTAGAGGAAAATGATATAAATAAATATGTTCATAGTTACATCAGATGATAATAACCAAAAAAATAATATTAGATTATTTTTAATTATGTATTTTTATTTGATAAAATTTGAAATTATATATGGTTGATATTCATATTAATATATGATCTAATAGAAAAGTATTTTAATTATAGTTCAATTAAAATATTATAAAGATTATTATTTAATAACAACTATGAAATATTAAAGTCATGAAGATTTTAATTTTATGATGGAAGTTAATAAGAATATGATTACTCATCTTTTTAGTGGGAATATTTCTGAAAACTTAAGAGATATATGAAGACCATCAAATATAGTGGAACAGTGATCATGTTGTGCTGTTAGAAAGTCATGGGGAATCATTGAATCAAATATTATGAAGTATATATCTGACAGAAATCATATGATTGTAATAAAAACATATTTACTCGTAAAAAACGATTTCATCACACATAAATTCCAATGATCATACATTGGTTTCCTAACATAGTTATAATTAGAGGAAACCCATGATGATCATCAAATTAAGGTACGTATGAATAATGAAATAGATGTTTCCAAAATCATCTGATATATAGTAATTTTATAAATTATGAAATATTTTATATGAATGATTTGGAATATATTTTATATTTTATTATGGATGATTGTAAAATAATCCTCTAACTAAATTGGAGGATATATCTGATGATCATCATAATGAGGATGATGATGTTTATTAACAGTTACAGATGATATATTTGTCTAAGTTGTGTCATTATAGGAACATTTACACAATGATTAGGAAGAGTATTAAAATTAAACTCACAGATTTATATGAATTCATTAGATAGAATGAGTACCGAATATCTTTAAGTTTATATTATATAAAAAATCTATTAAATATATTTAAACCCATCTGTTGATGGAAGAGTTCTATGAATGTTATCTCAGATATTACTAAAAAGTCATGAAGTAACACTAGATTGGTATTCCCAAATGGTATATTTCTTGGAATTTATTATAGATGATGTAATTTTATAATAATTTTAAAAAAAAATTCATAAATTCATAAATATTGATGATGGAGAGTTGGATGTTTATCATTTTTGATGATGATAATAAAAGAATGTAATTCTAGTCGATATTGAAGATGAATTGAATAAAAAACATTATTCCATGATCAATGAAATATTAATATGATGATTGGGTGATTCCAACAGTATAATATGTTCTATAGTGTACACATGATGTTTTATTAGCAAGAATCTCATATTGCTATCGAGAAGATAGAATTTTAATGATTATGATTCATCCCAAATTTATAGAGAAATGAATCCTATATAAACGATTTTAGACTATTTGAGATGTTGTGATGATAAAGTTATTTATGAATATTAAACATATGATCACTTATTATTTTGATCAAATAATCATATGAGGATTTAATAACTTGTGAAAGGGTACCATATAAAGAGGAAGCATCAGTAGAATAAATCAGGCACTGAATGAAGAGGTGTTAAAGTGATAATATATATAGGTAATTTAATGAAAATAATGAATTATATGGAGGTGATGATCCAAAAAACATGTTATAGGTGATCGAGATAAAGTATTACGGATAAAAGAGATACTAGAAAGTGTTTTCCACAAATGGTGAATTAAATGAATATAAAATTTAAAAATTTATTAGATGAACTGCAACCTGAAAAATGAACTTCATAAAAATATTACAAGACGAATATGTGCTTAAAAAATAGGAAGAAGAAGAACTGTCATTCTAACTATCATCATATGAATCTCAATTATATGGATATGATCATATGTGAGGATCAAACACCAATGTATGTGAAAATTTAATTTGAAGAGTTGATGTTTATTTCCCACTATAGTGTGAGTAACACGTAATGAAGTAAGTGTAAAAAATAAATCACTATAATGAAAATAAAAAGGCTTCAATGGGGTTAATTATTTCTTTTTATTATTATATATCTTCATTAAAATAGATATTTTCCACAAGGGTAGTATAATGAATAATCAAGGAGATACTATTTTTATAAGTTGATAAATAGTATAGTGATTATAAATTATTAACATACCCCTTCTAATATGCAGGGAACCATAGAATAGATAAGGATTTATTTATTTCCAAACCATTTTAAAATGAATATAATTGTAGATTAGATTTTTTTACTTTTCATGATTGTACATGGAAAGGACTAAATACTATTATTGAGTATTGATCAATTTAAAAATATCATGGTCTATATTTTACATGATTCCATATAAATTCATATTATAATGAATAAGGAATATGAGATTCTATTTGTTAATAGGTCAAAGATTTAAATAGATAAAAAGTTTCCAAAATTGATTCACCCCACTAAAACTCAGTGTTGAGTATATCCTAATGTTTTCCTCCAAATTTGAGCTCATACAATGATAGAAAAGTCTTCAGGTAGTGGTTTCTCATATCAATTTTACCTCGCTGAGACATATTACATCCACATATTAATGTATTTTAATATTAATATCATGAAAATTATTTTATTTTAAAATCAATATATGGTATTTTATTTAATGATGTTTTGATAAAATGATTACAAAAGTTTTAAGGGTTCATCATCAAAATATGATACCATTAATATATGATATATTTTATGCATATGTGTATATTTATGATGTAACTATATTAATTATTTTTACTTATATAATTCTGTTTATAATATTTTCATGATGTTTAATGTGTAATTTAATTTTATTCTTCTAGGGGTTTACGATTAATTTTTTTAACAATTGTAAGTATTTTGTGTTTCAATATAATATTATAATAAATGATTTATTCCGGAATTTCCATTGAAGGAAAATAAATGATCATTATCTAATAAAATATTATAATTTTATTTTAAAATTATTAATAGAATTATTTCCTTTTATATGGTAATTAAATTCATTGAGAAAATGGTTAAAAAATTATTATATTTACCCTTTTTTCAGGAATCCATTTTTTCCCATATAAATTTATTTGTGTTCTTTTTACAAAACTCCAATGAGTTTACAGGTAAAATATACCCATGTTTGATAAATAATAAAATTAAGGTAATATTTATGTTATTTCCCTAACAAGAAAATTTTGAATTTTTATAGAAAATATTATTTTAATATTTTTTTTAATGTAAAAAAATGATCCAAATTTACTTCCCTCGTGAACAATTATGAATATAAATCATCCTTTTATGTTCAAAATATTATTTTGAAATAAAAATATTTCCATAATGTTTTTATTTTTTTATAACATATATGAAACTTTAAACTGAAATGGGTATTTCCTTCATGTAATATTCTATAGATTAGTGAGTGATTTTTATAATTAATATGTAAATCATATTTGGTTGTTAAGTTTTACAAGTGATATGAAAAATTGATATCCCTTTATTTATTCTATTTAGTGTAATTGAATATAATTATTTGATGTTTATGAAACCTATTATTTTTCATAAGTTATAATAAAATTATTTCTACTGAGAATTTCTAGGGAGTGTTATTTATCAGAAGATCATTTTTTGATATTTTGATCATATGTCATGAAAGAATATTCTTAACTATAATGTATTGAATGTAACTTAATCTATTTGGATCTATTATGGATCAAAATTCATCGTAATAAATATTCATCTAACACCATGTAATGTCTATGTATGAAAATAATGGATAACTACATTTTGTGAATGGGTAGGGTTTCAGAAATATTTATGAAATTTGGGTTATGAAACATTGGTAAAATACATGGAGATATTTATAGGTAAAAGTGAAAAAACTCTATTTTGGAAAATAATGGGGTTTGTTATTCTGATAAAATATAACCATTTTGGGATACTAGAAAGTTAGTAAATTAGCATAGATCCATCATGGGATGAAAAGTCTAAATAGTGAGGAATGAGAATTAAGATGGTCATCATTTATACACGATGAGTGGGCCTATGACTTTATACATGAGTAGATAATCTTGGGGGATATTAAAGGGTTCATTAAAAAATTTTATGATATTTAGGGGATAATTAATGAGATAATAAAACCAATAGAGAGATATGATATTACATATTGATACGGGATAAAAATAATGTGGAAATGTTTGATAAGTGTACGGGTTATCATAAGATTTATGGATAATATACCCCTTTTTAGGTTTTTTGTGATTTGAATTTAAGATGATGGATTACATTTCTGGAGACATTTAGATGAATAAAACGCTTGTGTATACTATGGGTTTTTGTAAAAAAAAATTAGTTATAATGATTTAAAATTTATAGGACCTGAATTAATGAATATCGACAAATTTTTTATTTAATATAATTTTTGATGTTGTGTTAATTATGGTTAATTGAGGAAAATGGGTTATGATATTTTTTGAGCATTATAAAATTATTGTAATCCTAATTATGATGAATTATTATTAAGTAAATTTTAGTAAAAATATATAATATTATTTTGGTTTTTTGGGGAATAATGTATTATGGGAAACTATTAGAATATTTCAAGACAATATATGATTACAGAATTCATTTTTTAATATGTGACAATATTATATAATTTATGCTATTTCAATTAAATATTAACCTTTTTTTGTCAAAAAATATGTTATAATTTTATTCAGATTATTGGGAATTCTATTTAGAAAACATATTTTCAGGATGATTATGGTGGAAAATTAATTGAATGATTTATGATGAACATTATATTTTATTGTTTTTTTTGATAATTTCTATATATTTATCCAAATTAGATAACATGATATAGTAATTATGGTTTCTTATAATATTTATAGACAAGATGAGTTAATTCTGGTTATATTATGGATATTAAAAACTGTTAAAAGAAAATTTTACATAATAAGGAATGTAGAATTAATAATTAATATTCATTTCATGGAGTATGAAATGAGGTTGGTGTTTAAATGAATTAATGTAAAAAAATGTATAAACATTCCAAACAAAATATAGGGGTATAAAGTAAGTACATTATACTATATTCTATATCATACTATGAAATGATTTTCTTAACTCGTGTAATAAGAAAATAAACCTATCCATAATTATTTGGAATAAATATATCATATATCATGGTATATTTTTTGAACGCCATAAGTGTTATAAATATTAATAAATGGTTATATAAAACAATTATTCTGATATTATATGTTTCCTTATAGTGACATATAAATTATTTATCATGAAAAAATATAAAATATAATTTCATAATAAGTAATCTGAAAATAACTCTATTATGTTATAATAAAAATATGAAGGGTAAAATTTATATTTGGTGGTATAATTTAACACAAAATGTTTTTAGAATATATTTCTTATTAAAAAAATTATTTTTGTTTGATATCATTATTGATATGAATCATCGAGATAAAAAAAGTAATTGAAATATTATATTATATAAATTAAATAATTAAATATGAATATTATGAAAAACGTTATCAAATATACACTGAATTTATTTATTATAATTAAATATTTTGGTTAATTAATAATAAATAAGCACTCATTTTTTTAAATTTCAATTTTCACTGCAATAAATCATTTTCAGACAAAACATTTTTTATTTCATTTTCTATGTGATGATTATAATGTATTACTAAAAAATTGATAATTATTTTTAAATTAAAATAATTACTAAATTAAAAATATCATGATTATCTAGGGATGGAATTTTGAGATTATCGAGAAAATAATGATTATTAATTGAATAGAGTAAAATACTGATTTTTCTTTAAAAAAGTCATTTATTTCTATTAGATGAAGAAATTTCAATGAAATTTATGATAATAATATTATATATGTATCCTATATTTATAAATAATATAATTAATTAAATTTTAATGATCATTATAACTAATTATTTTATAATTTATTTGGCCTTAATTACAATTTGTCAAAAAACATTTTTTATGTTACTTTTATTTTTGTCATATATTATTTTCATCAACATATAGTAATTGAATCATGAAAAATTGATTCATTGTGTCATATTAGGTGGATAAATTTTGGTATATAGTTCCCTCTTATTTTTTACATTATGAATTGTAATAATATTTAATATCTGTCACCTCAGCAAGGGTAAAATGTGTAAAAGCACATGAAATATGATAAAAAATTCAAAAATAATGGTATTACATTAAATTATTCTATTATATGTGTTTTTTTCGAAAATCCTCATCCATGAATATAAATTTTGAAATGTTTACTCATAATACTTTGTTAATGGCCTATATATTACGTTTAAGTAATGATAAATGAAAACTAACATGATATTGCTTTTGAATTTCACTTATATGTTTAATTGAGGATAAATAAAATTTTAAAAAATATTAATTTTTATGTTGAGAATAATGAAATTTAATTTATGATATAAGTTTATTTCTACTTTTTATTTTATTTTATAATGACCACATATTCCATTAGTTTTTTGAAAAAATGTTTGTGAAGAAATAAAAAATTCATTGTAAATTACTACAAAAATATATAATGATATTGTATTTATATATCTTGTGGATTAAGATTAAATTTATGCGTAATGATAAAGTGAATATATGTTATCAAAATAATTTATTTCTAATCATTAAATTAAAATTTTATGATTAGAGAAAAAATGAAATTAATAATATTTTTTGATAATATTTAACTAAATAATATAATAATCAGAAAAATATTTAAACTGGGAAAGAGGATGAGATGTAAGGTCCTAGTTTTTCATTTTGATATTGATTAATTAAATTTCAGTATAATTCTTCATTTGAGACCTAATGTGGATGCCTAAGGAGTTACAAAAGGACCTATAGGTTTCCAGGTCCTCTTTGGAGTTCACAACCCATATATTTTTTCAAAAAAATTTATTATTTGAGGGTTAATGTAAACTATGTTGGTAGGGTGTATGGTTACATATAACTCTAAGGATAGTCTGAATTTATTGGGAAGTTCCATACTTCATGGTTGGTACACTGTTTCTCTAATTATGATCCTCCTTTCTCCAAAATCTTATATCAATAATTATTAATTCACTATCATTTTTAGTGTTTTAGAGGTCTAAAGTAAAGATCAAGAGACATCCTTCTTCTGAAATATTTCTGATCATATATTCATCACATTTAATTTTAAATAGTTAGTACTTATGTCTTCTTGGACATTATTCTTCATTATTTCTCTCAACCTAGATATAATATTGTGAATGTTTTTCCCTTTTTTAATGATATACTCTGATCCATACCAATTCATATGTTGATATTAGACGAGTATATTCATAGGATCTAATTTTGGGTGTTTTATAACACATCCATCAAGCCTGTTGATTTTAGAATTGTCGTGTGGGGCCCACCATTTTAATAACGTGTCTTTTTTTGAAATAATATTCCATACAAATACTTGTTATAACATTATGATTATTCTCTTTCTGAATATGTGATTAGTTTTTAGGGGTTTCACCCACAACTTCATAAATCTTATATAGGATGGTATGACATAATTGATATTTAGAGTTTTGAAACATTTCAGACACTATTCAGGTGTGACAAGGCTTAACCTTACTAAGGGATATTTTTTATATATTAAGTGGAATTATTTTTATTATTCAATTTATAATGGAATTTAACATGTATTCTCACCACTTGACCCACCTAATGTAAATTATTGAATTGATAAAAAAATGTTAAATGGAAGTTCAAAACTATACTTTGTATATGAATTAATCATTTAATATGTAATTTATTAATAGGTTGGATTTCTATAATATCCCTTCCCATGTAAATTAAAGGTATCAGAGTGAATCTTGATTATTTTTAAAATACATTAATTGTGTAAATGAATGGTTTCATTCTATAAGGCATAGTAACAATACTGAAAGGAATGGGTGGAACCAAGTGGACATTATTTATTAAATATTACATTATTAAATCGTTTTTGATTCACGGTATTATAATAGTAATGAAATAAAAGTCTTAAACCAATTGAAATAATATTTTACATCATTATTAAATATTATTTCTCAGACTCAATCTCACCGTGGATTCCTGAGGGAATGCCTTGAGCTCTCAAGGATACCATTATGAATTCAAGGATACTAATTGATTAGTTTGAGACCCACCTAGAACCCGATCCTTGTCTCTCTCTGGATGACTGGTATGACAACCTATGACCCCTATTATATTACTATTGATGCCTTATATATTCTCCATGGATCCTTTATTTATAATTAGGCTCCATGGTAAAATTCTATCCGAACCAGTCCATGCTTAGTCCCATTTTTCATTTGATTTACTCCTTTTACAACTATTCACCATCTTACGTAATACCATGGACTATTTAATTTTGTTAACTACCTTACCCCTCGCCATGATAAATTTATTATTGAGTTAGAGACCCTTGAGGTCTACATTTCTTTAGTTATTACATTGGTACTCCATTATTAAATAATATTATTGATTTCCATGTTACTTCATGAAATCATTATGATTATATAATGATACATAATTATAAACTATACTAATAAAATTTTTAAATACATTCATGTTCAGTTACCAACCAAGGGTTGAAGCAAGAACTATAGTATTTAGTGACATTTTATAGTTTCAAATTATATATTCCTATATTTACACTGTTATATTCTATTAAATGGTCTATATGTTATAGACACCATTGGTGGTGGATCATAGAGATTTATATCAAACCCTCTCAAGGACCTGTTTTTACATCTATATATGTGTTAACAAAGGGAAGCATAAATCATTAAACACTGTACTTCATGCTATTTAGGATGGATCTTGGTAGAAAATGACTAAGCCAAAGCTTTGGATTCTTGGGATAACATTTTGATTATTTTTATACTTTTTGGGAATATGTTATAAATATTGTTTCTATATCTATGTTTTCTAGATTTGTAGTAACATGACAAATCATCTTCAGTTGTTGTACGGTTGCATGTTATCCCATTCAATCCATTATAATTATTTTTCTATTTATTTCCATGATTTATTTTGTTTACATATATTTCATTCACTACTTTACTATAATAATTCATATCCACTATTCTACACTCTGGTAATTAAATAATATTATCCAAATAGATAATACTAAGGTCAGCACAGCTAGTCGACAACCTTGGGTAATTAGAGAGATACCCATGAGGCCCTGTGGCCCACTGGGCTCAGTGAAATTATTAAGTCACATCTTGTTCTGGGATGTCAAAATGTGGATTCAAAGGATATCCACTCCATTGTGACAATTTGGATAAAATATTCATCTGAATGGGATTTCATAGTAATTGGTTATAATTTATTTTTGTGGTCCATGAACCTAGTATAATTGTAAAATATATGTTATCCAAAGTATAATTTTTTTCTATTTTTTCTATTATAGTTGATATCATTTTCACTATTGGGTGATACACATGTTATTTTTAGTTGTTGATTTTTAATATGATTTAGTATCTTTTTCATACTTGTCATGGTGATATGAGGGTAGGGAGTATTGTTACATGCATCATATTAGGCACCTAGAATTTTCATGTCAAGAATATCTCCATGCCATATAGGTGCATTTAACTTCTTTCAATTTCCTCATATGTAGGTGGCTATTGAGTAATTTTGTTATATTTAGATTATGATTGTATTATTATTGATTTCTATTGAGTGATATTCTATCTAAAATAATGATATGTGTGGTCCCCCACATGTATGGATGAGTAATTTTCTGAGTTGATCCATTTTCTAATAAATAAATTGATGATGTTTTATTGATGATTTATTTGGGAACTGATTTGATCAAAAATTATATATATTATCAACTGAAACATGAATTCTAAAATGATGTGCTTACAAATCCTTAACCAACTTTGTTGTGTTTATGAAAGGTTGGGGATTTAACATATATATTTCTATTAAATTAAATGAAACTTATAATTGAGAAATGTCCAGTACCAGGCCATGTATGTCGGTAGTTGGGGTAGTATACCGTGTGTTGTAATATTTTCCTTGTTCATATTTGGCAAATTATGGTCACTATTTTCATATATATTCTACTAATGTGTATACATATAATTTTTAGACTTATTACACCATGACATCCATATATCATATGCTAGGAAGATAGTGATGATCCTGATCCATACACAGTGGTCCCTAAGCCTATGAAATTAACTCTAATAGTGCAACAGATGGAATGACCTTCTCCACCGAATTTAGGAACTGACTGCAATGTTCATGATTATTCCCTACATATTATATAGTATATGGACGGTACTCCGTGACTTGTGGCTATAAAGGATGATTTGACACTAAAGTTCCTACAGTAGTAACCTCTTATAATCTTAGGGGATGGTGGTGCACAGCATTCTGAGTCCTGGATAGAGGCCATTCTATATATCATTGATCATATGGAAATGGATTCCTAACTGAGGTCCGTGATTTCTACATACACACATCAGGATTAAGCAAATCATTTTTTGGATGTGATTACCCCAACTGATCACCATCAAGACATGATATGGGATTACTTAGACACTACTTTCATTTATATGTTTGTTACTCAGATGTAGAGAGATGATTGATCTAGAGAGTTAGTACATTTCCAGAAGGGATATATGTCAGTTATGGAGTATTCTATTAATTTCACAATGTTGTATCACTTTTCAATACTTCTATCTAGAAACTATATTTCATGTTCTAGACACTTTGATAATAGGCTTTATTATGCCATCGATATGAAGGTAAATGTCTCTCACCAAACTATTTTTTCTAAAATAATCAATCAAAATATTATCACTGAGGATTACCTGAGATATGAAAAAAGTATTGGGTTTAGATGATCACTTCTATGATAGGGTATTAGCTCACACTATGGTTGGAAATGTTTCATTATGGTTTCTATTCATTGAATTGGAAACCAGATTTACCATTTTGATTGCTCCACGGGTTTTCATTAGAGTAGATGATGGGGGAACCAAAAGCCTCGTTGTGATAGAGACCCAATGGAGTTTTAGGCATGAAACTATATGGGGTTACTTTATAAATTCAATAGGACCTTTCCATCATCTTTTCATTGGAAAAGGATCTCTATCAGCACCACCATTGGGAGTGAGTTATATTTTGGTGCGTCGAGAGGGTAGTTGGAAAAGCACTGACAGGAGTGTTTGAAGATGATGTCATGGCTACAATAGTTTGGATCAAAATCACAAATAGTTTTAGTATAGTTATTTTGGTCATGGTAGTATAGCTATTTCCTATGGAAATGTCTAAGCTCAGTTTTATGAACGACATCAAATACCCAAGGATCATGTTGTTGGACCATCCACAGTACAAGGTAATATTCTAGTGGAATCTATTATAGTATATTATTTATTAATTACTACTTATTCAAACTCTTTTATCTATTTTTATATCATTTAGAGTCCGTATCATGAGAAAAAATATTTTTTTGGTGTAATGTCCCTAGATACATAGTTGTTTATACGATCATAGGGAATACACTAGTGTATGGATTGTCCCCTTAAAGTTGGATGTTACAATTTCTAATGGATCCTCTTTTTTTCTGAGATTATGGGATTTGATGTCATTATTGAGGTGGAATGGATGGTTCACCAACATGATTTTATAGTCTTAAATTGATCATGATTTCTTTTACCTCACCATAGGGCTGTAGTTATATACATTAGGGTTAGAGAGATGTATCAGCAGGTAGAGCTGTACCAACATATCATGGCTTGGTGAAGTGACCGCCATGATCACAAATATCTACATAGAAGATAAGAGTGAACGCCATGTTGATTTACCTCTAGCAGTGGATCATTTCAAGGACGCCTTTCTTGAATATTTTTTTTTTGGATTAACTCTTTTGATATAGGTAGTTTTTTATTATTGATCTTGTTCCCAAAGTATCTCTAGTGTCCACTCTTGTATATATAACTGCACTTACAGATCATTAGAAGATCATGTGATAGTAAATGGATTTATAGTACAAATTCTTTATATGGCCAAATATATACTCTTGGCGTTCACTCTTTGTTTTACAAAAAATTTGATGGAACCATATATATATGCATGTGTAACAAACTTTGGAACTAAGTTATGGTAAATTACCGATATCCACTACCTCAAATAGATTATATCATTGACCATAACCATGGAGAAAGAATATTCTCTATGGTCGACCTTATATCAAGTTATAATCTAGTATGAGTCAAGCCATTAGACATACTTCACACATCTTTCAACATCAGGTATGGTCTATATGAGTACCTTGTTGTTTCATTCAGTCAAACGATCACACCCACCATTTTAATGGTTCTAATGAATACGTTTTACACCCCTATTTGAATTGTTTTATCATAGTCTATATGGATGATATCTTGGTGAATTCTCACACTCATAACTACCATGAAATAAATCTTGAAATAATTGTGATTACACAACGATATCATTATCCTTTCAACAATCGTGAAAAGTTCCCCTTTTGGATCAACAATGTTTACTTCTTTGGTCATATTAAATCTGAACTGGGAATATATGTTGATCGGGAAAATGTCAGTATTGTAGATTCATTGGATAAGCCCAATAATGTGTTTCATATATAAAGATACTTAGGGATGTATGGATATTAAAATAATTTCATACATTACTTCTGATTCCATTATTCACCTCTCAATATTCTTAGGTAGAACCGTGTCAAGATCCTATGGTCCTAGGCATGCGATAAATCCTTTCAAGAGCTAAAAGGGAGGCTTCCCTCAACATATATTTTAACTCTTCCAGTGCCAGGAATAGGTTACACTAACTTATGTGATGAATGAGGAATCTTCCAAGGAGTATTTCTAATGATGGAGGATAGATTCATTTCATATGAATCTTGGTATTTGAGGCCCCATGAGACAAACTACATGACACATGACCTTAATCTATCATTAGTTGTTCATGACTTATGTTTCTTTAGATATTATCTATTGTGTGAGCTTATTGTGGTGTAAAAGGAACAAAAGAGACATAAATATATATTTTCATAGTTTGACATGAACCAATTATAGAATTATTTTCATAATAACTTCATCCCTTTTATTTTGAGCTTGCACATACACTAGGTAAGGGTAATTTAGATGTTGATTCCTTGATTCAGAAAACTCAAACACACGTTGAACTAGAAGCCAATTATGAATGGATGTAAATGGACCTCTTATCTAGGATGCATTGGAGTTTCATGATATTCATGAATATTTTTCACTCTCATATTTGATAGTTACCACTTCCTTCCATGTTAAGGTGATTAGTAGACAAATTTCGGATCACCAAGGCTTGGCTATCTGTTTGAGTATATTATGAGATAACTAACATCAAGAATGGTCTATTTATAGAGATAACATCTTGAATATTAAAGGAAATTTTGGGGTTCGTATTGATATAATATAGCAGTTCACAAGAGATCCCCACAGTTCTCATCGGTAACTTAATATAGGAATATCAATTTTTTATCTTGATATGTGATGCCAATACTGGTGTTCTGGGATGAAACATCAGAATGCATGCTTTATCACTAGGTGTTCCACCTGTCAGTTAGTGAAGGTGTAACACTATAGAACTAAAATCTTATAATGGACACTTCCAACACTTGAATTTAAATTAGAATATATTTCTATGTATTTCATAATCGAATATCCTTTTTCATCGTGGGGTAGCAGTGCTGTATCGATTATTATTGTATTACTAAAAATCATCAAATTTCATTCTTAGTAAATGGAATTTCTCTGTTGATGAGGTTGGAACACTGCATGTCAGTGAGATCACACAACTATATGGGGCCTCACATTTTCTCATTTCATATACGGTTGCTCATTTTAGATCATTATTCTAGCCTAGATTGTAGAAGGATACAGGAACACATGTGCATCTATGAACAACTTTTCACCATCAGATTAATGGAAAATTGGAATAGACGATATAGGATCTTGATGATATTATCAGAGCATGTGTGTTTTATTTTTTCAGTTCATTGGAAAATAATACCCTCTCATTGAGTTCACATACAATAATATATTTTAGGTGATGATTTAGAGTGTTAATTTTTAGTTCTTGTATTGTTAGATGTGTTTTTCACCACTATGATAGCTAATGGTAGGTGGGGATACACTACTAGGTCAACATATTGTTTAGGTGATTTTAGTGTAGGTTCTTCTAACCAGAAAAAATATGAATACTAGTCAGTATAGACAAAAATCTAATGGGGATCGTCTACAATGTCCATTGGATTTTTTGGTATGATATCATTTTTTCGAATCACCTAAGATGTGGCATAGATGGTTACCAAATCATTGGAAGTTGTTTCTTTGTTACATAGGGATGTTTGAGATTCTTGTGAGAGATAGGTTTGTTATCTATTAATTACTACTACAACCAAGGTATTTTTCCAGGCATGTAGTATTACATGATTCAAAACATAACTAATATCATGCTGACCCATATCATTCCTATGGTCATATGGATGTTGAGTTAGATGTTGATGATTCCTTATAGGAGTAACCCATATGTTTCATTGACCATAGCTCAATGGCTCTGTGAGGTCGGTTTTCCCCTCTTATATTGGTGTTATGGTAGAATTACCGCATACAAGATGATACTTGTGAGTGGGAGGGTGACATAAATACCATGTGGCTAGAGTTATTCTTAGACACTATTTCAGCACCATTGATAGGAGACACTGGGATGCATTTTTTTAATTGGGAAGACATTACGATCCTAGTATTCACTAATGTTTGGATCCTTTAAATTATTATTTTATTTCATTATTTTTAACATATATATATTCCTATTGAGTTAGAAAATGTCTCATATGTTTCCTTGTATTTGTTGGAACAAGGATAATTTTTTTTGGAAAAAATGGACCTCTTTAATAGTTAGTGTAAACTAGGATAGCAGGGAATATGGTTAGATCTAACTGTGTGGATGGCCTTCATTTTTCATGAATATCCATCCTATATAGTTTTCCTACACATGTGGCCTAATCATGCTAGTTCCCCTATTATCTAGGTACCCATTCATGATTTGTGCATGGTTTTTCAAACCATGTATACAAATCGTGGACATGAATTTTTTGGTTTATTTTACCTTTCTAACATTGATGATCTAATTAAGCTCCTCCTTTCTCCCCAATAGAATTTCTTGAGGGATTAGCCTCTTTTTATTCTAATTTAAGTAAATTTAATGTTTCAAGGTTGGAATATACATATCTCCTTCATATGGGATCTGTTTGAGTGTTCATTCATCACGTTGGATTGACAACTGTATGTACTCAAATCTATTTGAGTTTTTCTTTATATAACTTCTTCTCAACCTAGTAATCAAGGTTTTTGTTTAGTTACATTTTCATAAATTTACTCTTATACAATCCAAATCAGAGGATAATATCTAATGACGAGTGTTGTATAATCCTATATTGGTTGGACTATAAGTAATAACTAAACTGTATAGATTTCGGAAATTGTTGTGTGGGCCCCTATAATTTCATTGGGCATCATTTTTTGAAAATATATTCCATACATATACTAATTAGAAATATATAGTCATGAAATTTACAAATATATTATTAGTTTTTAGTAGTTTCTCCCATAACATCATCCATCCCCCATAGGATGTTATTCCCGAATTATCATTTAGTGTTTTGACATGTTTCGGCCACAATTCAGTTGTGTCTTGGCTTGACCATCCTATGGGTAATATTTGATATATTAAATGTCTAGATGTTTATTGTGAATTTAATAATATAAATATTAATGAACTATCACCCCATGACCCTCTTATGTTAAATTATTCAATTGATAAATAAATGTTCAATTGAATTTGGGATGTATACTAAGTATATGACATGGCCTGTTTAAATGAAATTAATTAATCTGTTTCATGTATTTAGAACCCCATACCATGAAATTAGATTGTAGTGGAGTGAAACAAGAATATTTTGAAAATTTATTAAATTGTTTCAACTAATCATTGCATGGTACATGAACTTGTCCTACTATTGAATGAAAAGTGTTGAAAAAGTGGACATATTGATTAATTATTACTTGATTAGATGGTTACAAGCTACATGTCCTTGTCAATATAATGATAGGAATGGATTTAATAAATTGAAATATTATCTAGCATTATTATTAAAATGAATTATCCTGACTATAGATTTTGGTTGATTCCAATGGGAATTCACTATGCTCTGAAAGACCCCATTCTAAATATAATGATACAACTTACTTAGGTAGTGACCCACCATTAACCCAAAACTTATCTCACTCATGATGCATGATATGACACAATAGGATCCCACATGTAGTACTACACATTTCTGTGGATACATTCCATAGATATAGTATTATCAAGTAGGTTCCATGTTTAAATCCCATCAGGCCTTGTCATTTATTATCACACTTTTTCATTGGATTTACTCTATGGACATAGTAGGTGTATTATTAGGGAATGACTTAGACTATTCTCTATTGAGTACACTCTTACCCCTAGCCATGATGTAGCTATTATTTAGTTGGAAATGCTTGATGTCTGAATTACCTTGTCTATAACCTTGGAACATCATTATTAAATTACATTACAGGTTTCCTTGTAGTAACATGGAACCATTATTATTGATATCATGTAATTAAATTATAAAATAGTAACAATAATGTACTGAATTGGTTACATATTCAAACACCAATTTAGGGATAAAGCAGGTACTTGGGTATTTATTTACATTAAACGAATTTATATTGTCTGTGCATTTTTTCAAACAGTTATATTCTATTAAAAACAATTCAGGTTATAGACACCATTGCAGGTCGAATAGTGAGATATATCATACAAAATCTCCAGGCTCCGTTTGGTACACACAATATATTACATGTATGTTAGTGTTGATAATGAAAAAAAAATTATAACAAACACCTGATTGCTTTCTATTTTTGATAGACCTAAATAGCAGAAGACTGAGCTATAGGTTAGTATTCATGGGATATTATTTTGATTTATTTTATAAATATTTGAAACATGTTATCCTTTATTTATTTATATCCATATTTTACATATTTCTAGTAACATGACAAATCATCATCAATTTTTGTGTGATTTTTTGTAATTCCATTCATTTAGTTATTTTTAATATTCTATAAATTTCAAAAATTTATTCTATATACATATTTTTCTTTCTCAATTTAACACTATTTAAATTTATCTACTATGTTACACTCTGGTAATGAAGACATAGTCTCTGAAGACGAATAAATAGGCCCTTAATGTTAGTTGGATGCCTCTAGTGTTTGGAATGATCCAGTTGAGGTCCTTAGGCCCACCGGGCCTTGGTCAACTACTAAGTGGCATCCATGTTTGGGATGTCACATGAGATACAATTGAAATTATAATATCATAATCATTTATATTTAAATTTTTATGTTATAACTAAATTCAAAACCCTTATTGAGTTATTAATGAATGTTAATAATTAATGATAAAATTTTAATCCACTGTTGATTGAAAAACATAATTGTAAACAACAACAAAATAAGTCACGATTTTTTTTATATCAACCCATGATATTATGTTAAGTATCATATTAATTTTACTCTATAATATTGCTTATATTTCAGGAATCACAATTTTTAAAGTGAAATATAAAATATAACTATAACCTATCCATTAAATAGGTAGTAATGAATATTTTTATCAAAAATATGAAATGTATATATTATATTTTTAATAAACTATTTTAACATTATAAAAATTAATTTTATACATTTATGATATGAATGAATCAATTTTTACCCATTAAAAGTCTATAATTTTCTATGGACAATTTTACCATATTTTGATGGTGCACATGTTTCAAATCAATTTTTTGATTTTTATAATCATTACATGGAGAAATAAACATATTCATTAAAAATAAAATATTAAAATTTAATTTGTCTTATTTTTTGTAATTTTTCAAATAACATTCTTATTTTTATAAATACTGAATCAAATATTGAGTATTAATTGAAAACAACTTTTTCATCAAATCTATTTAGAGTGATAAATTATATATTTGAATGTGTTTAAACTTTAATTATTCCATGCTTTAATAATTTAATCCAATTAATTACATTGGAATTAATATCATATTCAAAATGGGTATAAACACTTTGTGAACTTTAGATCATGTTTACATTAAAGACTCATTTTCTGATTCTGACATTTAGATAGGTTTTAAATTTATTTTCTATAGTTTAAGTGTTTCTAATTTTTTAAAATGGATTCCATATTATAAATTAAGAGGATCAAATTTATTAAATATTCCTATCTTATTTATGGGAAATATGAATAGCAACTTGAGTAATATGTTTCATTGCCATAGTTAATGGTAAATTGGGTAATTAAAGGTAAAATTGTTATTATGATGATTATAAATTTAATATAAAATTATCCTAATTTTAATGAATGAGTGTGTATCGACTAAAATAATCTTAGTTATGATATTATATGTTTTCAATATACTTGTTTGAGATTATTATATTTATAATATTATATTAAAGGAAAAGTGAATTTAGTCACACCTTTTTAATCTTGTGAAATATTTTTTAATTTGTTTATATTACTAATATGATAGACTATAAATTATTATTTGACCTTTAAAATATATATATAAATTATGGTCATTTATTTATAAGGTTTTTGATAAGATTATATACTTTAATTGTTATATAATTATGATGTGGTAATTGTTTAATTAATATAAGACTCAAATAAATGATATTAACACATTTAAAATAAATATAATTTGATATAATTAATGTCATAAAAAATTTTGGGGATTCATTTAACATTTTTTTAATGATATAAATATATAGATTCGAATTTATTGTTTTGTTATGGTATTACTAAAAAGTCAATCATTGAATAGTGTTATAATTGACATTATTGATTATTTAAAATAAATAAAATTTTATTAAATGATATAAAATTCGTGAAATTATCATTATATGAAAAAATATGGTATGCCTAAAAATTGCATTAATGACTCATTTATTGATTTTTTTAATTTTATAATAACTATATTAACCATCAAAAAGTAGATAAAATTTTTGACATGGTAAGAGATGAAGGGTTTAAAAAGGTGTTAAAACCAAACTATAAGAACATCTCCATAACATAAACTTATCCAAATATTATTAGATTAATACTATTCAACCCTTATAATCATAATATCAAATTATAGTTCTTTAGTGGATTCTTTTACAATATATTAGCTTATATATTTTTAAATTAATGATAGTTACAAAATGTCAATATTTTTATATTTAATATCTTTTTTGTGTGTACATAGTAAAAAATTATGATATGAACGAACCTAAATGTCTATATAGATATTAATTCAGAAATTTTAGTTTTATATTTTTATTTTTATTTTTTAGAAAATATTTCATTACCTAAAATTCTTTTTTAAGACTAAAATAGTATTTATTTGATTGACACAAATAATATAATTTATTTTAAATGTATTATTTTTTATATATATTAGATGGAATAATATTTATAATTACTTTTATAGTTATATTCAATATATAATAGATTTTTAAAGCATTTTATTTTAATTCCCACATTTTAATAATGAATTTAATGTCACATTAATGTAATAGTATCAAATATTATAATAATTCTATTTTATTGAGTTAATATATTATAATCTATTCAAAAAACATAAAATAGTAAAATAGTAAAATATGGGATATTATATGGCCAAATATTTCTTAAAAGATTCATCAATATTCTATTTCAATGACTTTTTCTATAGAATTTCCATGTTATAAATTGAATTTTTGAGGATTTCAGAAAGTCCCCCTAACTCAATTGTAAACTGGCACCTCATCCCTTACATTATCACAGTAATTTGATTAATCTATCTTGACAAAATACATTAAATTTATATTATTAAAATTAAAATTGATATTTTATTGGTTATTTCCATTAAAAAGTAAATATCATAGAATATTTCTGATGATATTATAGGAAGTCTAGAAAAAAGTAGTAATGGTCATTATCGACTATTTCATGTTTGTTTATTCTTAAACTTCCTAATCCTATGTTGTTTCCATGATAAGGTCATAAATATAGTGTAATGTTTTGTTATGTTATTATGATTATTAGAAAATCATATTCCTCATTTTATCCATCATATAAAAATGAAAGCACCACATTTATGTACGTACAACTTACCGTCACTACACTATTATGTAATCTATTTTTCATCACCACATTATTCATAATGGTATTATGTTCGATATAATTGATATTTATAGTACTAATTAAATTATATTTATTCATTATGTTTAATATACCACTCAATTAATTAACCTTTCCAAATTAAGAGAATGATATCATCGCTTATTTGTACATATGATATATCGTCGCCACAATGTGATATGACTCATTTTCCATGATTAACATTCAGTAATGATTATTAAAATATATATAATGAATTAATATGATAAAAATGACAATAATATTATTTTTTATAGAACTAATTATATCCTATTCAAAATAATTACGATTTAAAAAATAAAACATGAATAGGAAAAAGAAGCAGTTAGCACCCAAAACTCAGGTAATAATGAAATATAATCAACAAACTGGTGATATGATAATCTTATAGGATCATAAATGGTATCATATACATTTTTATGTCATAATATATCAATATTATTAAAACCAATATATTTTATATTTATTTACTCTTAATTAGAGGAAGCATAAAGTAATTGTTTTCTCATCTCACATATACATCCTTAAGATATAATCCAGATTCACCACTAATTTCTTTTGTGTGGTGTAAGTAATTCAATTTGAGATATAATATCATTAATTTCCATATTCTTGTGATAATATATTTTTAATTTAATTTTATTCTATCATATGTGTTATGATTTAAATGTTTTAAAGTTTTATGTGGCACATTGGGATGTTTAATGATTATATTCCACAAGAGATTTTGAATAGTCTCATTTAAAAGTACCTTTATATATGTCTAAATATATTGATGAATATTTTACTTCATTGAGTCTTATCTATGATGATACCATATAATTTAACATATTGATCAAATTATGATAATTTGGAATGTGGATTTGATTTTTATACCATTCACGGTTTATTGTAGATGTACTGACATTTATCATGGTAGTTTTTCAATTAAAATATTTATGTATATAATGTTTCATACATTTCATAAGAGATATTTATTTTACTTAGTATGTAATAGTTTGGGAAATTTATATCCCCACAACGCACCAGTAGGTCTCATGAATATAACTAAACATGGATTTGGTCCAGGCCATGACCATTTATTTTCATATATGGATTTGGCTGAGTAATTAAAGATTTTTTTCATATGTATTTACTGAGGAAACTACAATATGTTTTATATGTACATAATTTTAATTTCCATAATTATGATATTTTTCAGAGATATTACATGTGATTATTACAATAGTTGAAAATCGATTGTGATATTCCCTATCTCATGTGATTATTTAATTGGAAAATTTTTCATTTATTTACCTTGTCATAGTTATTATTCCATATTGAATCGCATATTTACTTTTACACTTACCCTTAATAATAATTTGAGACCACCCCTTTCATTTGTGTCTATTTTTTCCATTATTCCATGAAATATATTATGAATGAATTGTAGGGATATATAGAGGGGAATAATTGAAGTCTCAATGAAACTCTTTTTTTATTTAATATTATAAAATATTATTTGATTTTATGGGTGTATCATGATTACGAAGACTAATAAACATTTATCCATTATGGATGGGATTATTTATTACCATCCATAATAATAAAATAATTCCCATGTCCTAGGATTCTGTGGATAGGGACTTATAGTTGGTTAACAAACTAATTTTAGTACGATCCTTGGGAAAAAACATTTATGAAATCATGTATTATAAAACATAACAATATAACTATAATTTAGGATAATTAAATGTATATTATATAATCCTATTGATTTTTAAATACCATGGTTAAGCAATTGTAAATCAATAGAAATATTGATTAAGAAAACATTATCATTATTTAGATATCCTATAATGGATTTTTAGGACAATATCTGTATAATTAGTGCTTCTCACATTGTCTTTTAGGTTTTGATCAATGATTATAATAAGAATGGTTATACATGTAACCGTTATACTACTGGTGATTTAGAGACTAAATAATATAGATGAATGGTAGGATGTATTAAGGAATTTGATGATTAAGTGTAGTTAATTTTTTTAATAATGATGTATAAGGATTAATCATCTATTATTATTGGATTTATAAATTATTTATTAAATTGTGATCTTCTTATAAGAATCATGAGATATATATAAATTGTACTACAATACATATGTATGTTTTTTAATGGTTTTATGGTGATCAATGTGATCATGTATCTAGTATATATCAATAAAATCTACATTAGGATCAGATTTATTTTGGATATTTAGATACCTTTTGGGATTGTGAATTTGAAAAGACATATTTTGGATGATTTTTATGGTTTGAATCGATTACACTGAGCATTTGATAATTTTTTTGAGGTTGAAGTATTATTTATTATTTACTATATTCTAACAAATTTGTATTTAGTAAATATTTAATGGTTTAAGGAATGAATATTGCATCTAATGATTCAATACAATGCTTGAATTATGAAACATTAAACATGAATATACATTTTCGGTCATAGGATATGAAGTGGAAATAGATCAATGAATAATATGAATATGAAATTATCACTTGGTACGAAATAAAGAATTTTTTCTTGAGTTATTTAAATATATAGTAAATGAATACTTCAAAATTAGGAATATTTTTTTGAAACAAAAACATTATTAATTTAAATATTTAAATAAGAATGCAATGGTCTTCAAATATATCATATGATTTGTAGTGTTGTTTGGGATAAATTTTTAATGACCATGTTCTTTATTACACTTCATCAGAACATGATTGTTTATTTTCTCATCCATGTTCTTACTTTTGAATCCCACAAATATCATCTTACTTGAAATCCAAATTTTGTTGTGACCATTTCATTTCACATTCCCTCTAAAAAAGAGGATATTTTATTAACCCAATATACGATGTGGGTTTCCCTAAAATAAATCATTATGCACAACCAATTGAATTTAAAATTTTAATGGTAAATTATGATGATCTAATTTATTAAATGAATCAATAATATAACACCCCAAAATATTATTGAACGTATCTTTTTAAATTTAATATCTCTCATAAATTATGTTGCATGTAACATTGAGAATAAATAAACATTGAAATATAATTTAAACCTATCTGTTAAATATGTTTGAATGGGTAATATTTATAATATTATGAAATTTTTTTATACTTAAAAAAATTACATTGATCCAAATGTTTTTACAGGAATAAGTTAATAATGAATCAAATTTAATGCATTAAAATTACATATTTTCTTAAATACAGATTTACCACCTTTAAAGGGTTTTCTTGTTTTAAATCTAGTATTTGAAAATTTTAGATATTTAATATAAAGAACAAAAATTCTCAATAAAACATGTATATAAAAATATAATTCTTTTGAATGTGTGGTATTTTTTCAGTAATCTTATATTTTATAGAAATAGTGATTCAAATACTAAATTTTAATTAAGAAAATATTTTTCAACTAATTTATTTATACTCTTAAAATATAAATTTTATTTTTTTAAATTATAATTAGATGAAGTGACTATTATTTAGTTCCAATAGTGTTATTGGTGTTAATTTAAATATAACATTTCATATAAAAATATTGTGAGCTTTGAAATGGTTTTTAATTTAAAAACACATTTTCTATATTCTTCAATGGGATTAATTTTTAAATAATTTTTCAAATTTATTGGTAGTTAATATTAAAAATTGGAATCCATGTTTGTACTGTGAATGATTTCTTTTCAAATAGGTCCCTTTTATAGACAATATGAAGACTAACTTTTGTAAAAAAAGTTATTTACCACTGTTATGGTTAAATTGGGTAACAAATGGTCAAAATTAAATTATAAATATTATAAAATTACCATAAAAATACAATGATTTAATTGGGTGAGTTTTATTTCACCAAAAGAATCATTGGTCTCAAATTATAATCTTTTAAAGCCAATAGGACAAGTGTATGACATTTATATTATTATATTCAATCAAAAGTCCATTTTGTCACACATTGGTTTTTAACAAGTGATATAATTTTAAATGTGGGTATATAAGGGATATTTTTTAATATAAATATAATTTATAATGAGATTATTTTTAGATACATGTTGGTAATTTATTTTTAATTTTTACAGATAAAATAGTTACTATAAATGGCTACATAATGATGATAAATTAATTGTTCAATCAATATAAGATTCAAATTAATTATATTAAAATATTAATATAAATGAAATTTGGAATAATTAACGTCATCAACGAATTGTATGTATTACATAATTGGTTATTTATGATTTTAATGTTTTGGTTCGAATTTATCATTTTGTAATGGTATTTTTAAAAATTCATGTAATTAATAGTTTAAAATTGATATTAATTTTTATTTAAAATAATTAATTTTTTTTAAATCATATATAACTCATAAAAATATATATTTTAGGCACATGATTTTGATTTATAAAAAAAATTAATCAATGAATCATTTATTGGTTGTTTGGTATTTTATATTAAAAATATTAACATTCAAATAGAAAAAACACATACTACCACGGTAAAAGTTAAAGGATTTATAAAAGAGTTAAAACAAAAGTATTTGGGTATTACCATGGCCTACACAGTCCCAATATGTATTTTTTAAATAATAATAATCCCTTAAAACCATAATACATAATCTCTGTTCTTTTAATGAAACTAGTCCAAGTAATTAAATAAAAATTATTTTAATCAGTGGTAGTGACAAAAAATCAATCTCAATGTATTTAATATAATATTTGTCTCCACATTATCGCAAAATAATTATATAAAGGAAAATAAATATGTATTTATATATTATGGAATTTATATTAATTATTTAATTATATTTTTTATTTTTATAAATTATATAATTACCTTAAATCTTTTATAAATGCTAAAACTATATTTGTTTAATTTAATGAAAAATAAAATAATTTATTTGAGAAGTATTACATTGATATATTAATGATGGGTTAATGTTTCTAATTAAATTCAATGATATAATTAAAAAATGAATGATTTTATAAATAATTATAATCAAACTACCACCATGTATTATGGTATTTATGTCAAATTAAAAGAATAACATCACATTTCACAATATTGAATGTTTATTGATTGAATTTTTAATTAAATTATTCAGAAAAATGATAAATAATTTTAAAGTTGATATGATACAATGAAAAAAAATTAAAAATTAATATATATATATATATATTATTTTATAGTGTTTGTCTATAGAATAGATTTATTATATTTTAAAATTTTACAGTTTTCAAAAATTACCCTTCAACTCAATTATAAAAGAGAACCATCTCCCTTGCTTCCTCACACCCATATGTGAAATATATCTAGACCCAAATCTATAAATTTATATAATAAAAATCCTTATATAGGTTCCTGATTTTATTTACCTTCTGAATTACCTACTCCAGATCACATAAGAAGATATTAATAGAAGTCCTATGAAGAAGAGGTAACTGTATTGATCGACCCTGTCATGTTTCTTTCTTCCACCACTTCCTCTTCATATGTTCTTCCCATGATAATGTGACAACTATAGTTTAAGATATATTCATAAATGTAATTATGTTTTTTATAAGACCATATTATTTCACATAAAAATCCTATGAAATAATATTTGTGTGTGCGTACGTACAAATTACCATCTCCACACTGTTGTGTAATCAGATTATCATCAACAAATTATTTATATCGGTATAATGAAGGATATAATAGACACATATAGTACATATAAAATTATATTTATAATTTTTAATTAATATGTCATTATATTTCTTACACTTTCAGCATTAAGGTAATGATATCGTCGTTCATGAGTACGTACAACCTATTTGTCTCCTAAATGTGACGTGATTCATTTTCAATGTTAAACATTAAAAAAATATTATAAAAATGTATATAATTAATAAATATGATATATATATATATGAACCTAATATCATTATAGAGATGAATGAAATTTATCCTATATATAAAAACTCATTCATTAAATGATACAACATCCCTTGGAAAATGAATATGTTAACAACCGAAACAAGGGTAATAATTAATATTAAGAAAAAACTAAAGATAAATAAATATAGGAGTATCATCTACAATGTTATAAATATTTATATGGTTTCATTCTAAGTTAATAACGTGCTTAAAAAAATTATATAGTAGGTCAATCCATGTTCTATTAATTTAACCATATGCTAAAGGTTTACACATCTCTCTTTTACTTCATCGTGATATATGACAAGTTCAACAATTATTCTTTATGAGTACTTCATATACTACACATTGATATATTATATCATGAATTCCATTATTCTCTTGATATTATATGTATAATTTAATTTTATTTCATTATTAGGATTATTATTTAAACTTTTCAATGTGGTCTGGGACACTTTTATATATTTAACGATTATATTCCTCATGAATTTCTCAATGGGACCATTTAAAATTATATTAATATATGGAAAATACATTATTTAGTTTATTATTAATTTATTTTTACCCATTATGATACCATATTACTTATTTTATTAATGATTTTATGACCAATTTTACTATGGATGTTCAATTTTGAAACCATTCATGGTTTATAGTTAAAGTATTCACATTTCAAATGCTAGTTTCTCAATACGATTTTTAATGTTGATTATGTTCTATCCTTTAATATTTAGAAATTAATGGACTTATTAGGTGATTGGAGGGGACCTATATTGTCCCAAAATTAATCTGTATGTCTCATCAGACTATCTATATATGGATTTTGTTGATGCCTTTCCCATTTATTTTTAAATATGGGTTTTGTTGAGGCATTAAAATATTATTTTATCTTTCTTTGTCGAGGCCTCGATGGAATGTTCCATATGTACATAATTTGTAATTCCATCATTACGATGTTAATTATTGAAATTCCATGAGATTATATTACTACTATAATAGAACTTGTTATTTTTTCTCATGTGATTAGTTAAATGGCATGTGTTTTAGTTATTTACATTTCTATATTGTTTATGCCTTATTTTCTCATAGCTTCAACTGTATGTTTACCCTTAATGAGCATTTTATCTTCCATCCTTCATATGTTTCAACTTCATTTCCCACAATATCAAGAGGTAATGTATGAATTATATTTAATTTAGAAAAAGGGGGAATAATTGAATACACAATGTAACTCTTTTTCAATTTTATGTTTTAAAATTTAATGTGGATTTCATGTGTCTAACTATTTTAACAATACTAAAATAAAATTTCGTCCTTGAAATTATTTATTCTTAATAGTCATTTAAATTTAATAATATAATTAATCAGATATGTCCTTCTAGGTCTGTGTTTTATTTATTAAAAGATATAATTTACAATTATAAAAATAATATATTACAAATATAACAATTTAGTTTCATGTTTCCTTGAATATTACATTATATTAATTTTTTACATTATGGTATTTTGATAGTGAACCTCCCCTCACTTATTATAATATATCCCAACATTATCCTCTCTACAATCAAAGAACCTTTTGGTATATGGAGTCTTACACAGGTTATCTTCTTAGATTACTACTAACATCCTATAGGTATTTTTTGTGCAATAATGACCAAGATTGATGTATTTAGATGATAAAAAAATTATTGTTGTTTGGAGATGGTGTAAAAATTTTAATTTAATGTTTTAGTATTATTTATTCTTCGACCATAGGACGAACACTTATACCCATTTAAATATTTTAAATCCTATATATACCATGTAATTATATTTTAATAATTCCAATTTATTGAATATAATCTATATGTATATTCATATAATGGGAAATAAAACATTTTTCATGGGTATGGATGACTATCAACTCCTAAACCGATGTAATTCCATTTCTATAACATCCACCTATTGTTAGTTATGATAGTGGAATCATATTTTATATATATCATTTAAAAAATTATTCATCTTTGTTAACTATAATATCATATTTACTTTTTTATAACTCCATATATTTGAAAAAAATGATTTGGTTTGTGCATACATGTGGACAATCACCTCCACAAAGCGATGTGATTATTTTATCATTTTCACTATACATGGATTATACTAAAGATAGATTAAAATATATAATATCTATTATTGAAAATTGATTTTTATTTTTTTATTGTTTTCATTTCTATTCATCCAACCATCATAAAGTAGAAACGTCACTCATGCAAATAATAGTACTATAGTCTCCATGAAATGTTGTACTTCATTTATCATGAGATATTTCAATTAATTATTATAAAACTATATATGGTGAATATATATGATAATTATTTTTTGATTTAAATAAAATAGATTATAAAAACATGATAATGGTGAAAGTATTGGACCCAGGTAATGAAATATTACATGATAAATAAATTTACTATCATCTAGCATAAGGATTTAAATATTTAATAAATTTTTAATTGGTCATAATTTATTATAATTAAATAATATTTTGTAAAATATGTAAGAATATTTTTCTATAATATTTTTTTTCATTATGTGAATTAATTAGAACATATATTTTACAAATAAGAAGTGAGATAAAAATCCATATTCACCAATTCATTCCTTTTTATAGTGTATATACATACCAAGAAATTTATTATGATTAATTTCATTAAATATAAGTGGATTTATAATTCCATTTATGTTTTTCTATATAATTTTTTTTAAAGGAGATTACCAAATAACTAAGGAGTTTTCATTTAGAAATTATTTTTTTGAGACATGTTTGATGTTATGAATGTATTTAGGAATATGATGTATATATACATCGCTACTGAAATGATGTATGTATAAACACTTTATGTTAATTATGTTTAAGGATTCAATTACGGTTATACATTCATGTGTAAAAAGATTCAGTCGTTACCAAAGCGGTATTGGATTTATAATTCAATCTCATTTTAATTATGATTGTTTATGCTAGAATTTTAACTAAAAGAAATTATATAATATTCAATAGGTAATCAAATTTAATTTTAATATAATGTATTTATTAACATATGTTTCATTTAGTATTACAAATTCATCTTATTTCTAATTTAAAATTATTTGTAATTTATTTTAATAGAGACAAACATTATTTCATCATTGGTTTGGAATAATTATTCATCCATATCAATGGGTTCTAAATTGTTTTATATAAATTTTTAACAAACCTATTTTTTTTTGTAATTTCATATTTAAAAACGTTATAATATTTAATTATTTATTTATAAATAATCAATTTTTGTTAAACATGTGAGGTGAATTTATCTTTATATCAAAAAAATGAAATAAACAATGTATAAATATACATGAAGGGAATAAAATATTCCACTATCATAACCAATGAATTCTTTAAAGACTGTTTTCCATATTTTCATAGATTTTTTCAAATAAAAACATATCAATTATATTTTTAAAATAGTTATATCTTAAATAATTGAGCTTAAAATTAAATGGGTATTTTCTTCATGAAATAATACATTGATTTTTAATGAAATTCTCCATCTATGATATAATATATTTATGTAAATGATGATTTAGAAGGAATTTGAAAAAAAAATGTGATCTATATTGTTAATTACTATGATGTTGAAATTTCTATTAACCTAATCTATTTTCCATGTGTTATGATGAAATATATATGAAAACTTTTTATTTTCTATTTGTTATGATATGTTGTTGAAATGAGTGTTGTATAATCTTACAGATTACATATGAATGGACTATGATTATGGAATCGGTGGCCATGGAAATAAATATAACTCCAATGCATTTGGTTTTAATAGAAATCTAATGAGACAATTAAAACTATAATAGTAACTGAACACCGTTTAATAAGTGACTTAGTCCACTTTGATAGCGTGGGAAGTGAACCTCGACTAGTTATATGATGCAATTAGGAGTGAGCCCAATCCACTATGATAGTTATAGAAATTATCCTTGTATGAATAAATATATTTCTATATATTTTTACATACCATGCTCATATGTCTTATGCATTTGTTTCTCTTTAATAGATAGTGATTTATTTGGGATGAATCCACACTCATACAACTTCTATTATTTATTATGAAAAATTAATAGGTAATTATTAATGATGAATTACCATTGAATGAATTAGAATGAATATTTCATGTTAATATTATATTATCATACCTTTATTCTTTTCTTATTATAATTTTTGAATATTGATTGCTATATCTATTGATTACTATTACTGGACATCTGTTCTCCCAATTTCAAATCATTATTTTCCCTAGTTTATAAACTAATTTTATATAGTGTTTGTAAAATTTATATTATTCATGAGAAGATCATTGTGGGAGATATAGAATATATTTCATGAAATAAACGAACTATGTATGAATTCCACATTGTCAATAAAACAATATTATTGCCACATCAGCCTTAATGTTATGTAGTGAATATTCTTATATCTATATATAATATATATGTATGAATTTAATCCATATAAAGAATCCATAAATCCCCCCATATAGTGAATTATTTAGGGTTATCACATTTTTAGCTCACAAGCATTCTCCAAATATATACCTCAATATTTTATCTCGACAATCAACATGATGTCCCTCAGACCATTAAGATGATGCAACATTTTTATTATCATTTATGACATAAAACATTGGGTGTTTCCTATAGAAAAACTTCTAAATAAAGCCACATCTTTCTACTGTGGTATAACTATCATGGTTTGTTAGGAAAAGATATAACATATTTTACCCTCTTCCCACATCTATAAAACCATGGATATTCTCTCCACAAGGAAAAAACTAAAAATTGATTCTCTTTTTTCCTACCACTTGACACCCTGGTACTAATATTCCACTTTCATATTCCTTTGTTTAAAATAGGATCCCATTAAAAATATTTAAGGACCACTTATAATCCCTCTAATATTGGAATTAATTCCCTTCTTCTATGTCGACATCTTTATCATTCTCATTGGTGAGTGGCCTATAGACCACTTTAGGATATTATTATATGTCCATGTTTATCACATGACAATTGAACCCATATATTATTAAAATCTCAAAATTATAAGGCTTATAGGCATCATTATCAACAAGGACTAGTTAAAGAAACAATTATTCTACAAATGAGAATTATACACTAATATAGGCTCATTACATGATGGAAATCCATGGAATCCTACAAATACTATTAAATTAGAACCTCTAGAAGAATATCCTAAAAAATAATTCATTGATCAGTGTTCCTATTCACAAAACCTACAATAAACCCCAACTCCTAGAGTTTCTTGAAAGCATGTAGGAACCCAATATAACATCCCTATAATTTTTTTCTTACCCAGATCAAATATTCCATCAACTTTCATTATAAAAATATTAGAATCTAGTGGTTCAACTTTACCATATTACATATGTAGATATTCACAATATATGTCTCATTTATAGTCATCAATCGTTTATCTATCCCTTTTATCTCCCCCACTATTAAATGGTTCATAAAAACACCCTATGTTATATTGACTCCACCGCTTTGAATATTGAATAAATCACATTGTCATTACAAGTCACACCCGCTTGAAAATAAAAAGGATTGAATATATAATTTACCATATCTGGAACAATATGTATGACTTCTCTATTCTTTATGACATTAAGTTTTTTATGAGATATTTCAAAAATTCCATATGATAAATCATAAATATCATTCAGTAGAATAATGTTGATAAAAAGATTCATCAGTAAATGAATTATTCTTATTAGGGAAAAAGTCCATAAAATTCTAGTCATAGACACTAGAAATAAATTATTATATCATACCCTAAAATAATTCAATCATGGAACAATTAAATTAGTAAAAAACACATAAAACTATTTTATAACATGTTTATGACATTTTAATAACATAATAACAATAAATTGACAAGAAAAACTATATAGAAATCAATGATTCGTGAAATAACACACTAATTTTATTCTATAAAGTGAATGTACCAAAAGATTTTCATAACAAATTCGTACCCTTGTGAACTAAGAAACATTAATATACAAATTGGTAAAAGAATTACCTAAACCATATTACTCATAGAACCAATACACTATTCAATACAGAAATCAAAAAAATGACATTTAACAAGATAATGAATTTCCATATCCATTTTACTATGATGCACATAATAAATAGATCAGGGTTAAATAATTTTTCATCACTAGGACCTATATAAAATGTTTTTACTAGAGTGTTATATGTACTCATATGAAACCAGATGTTGGAAATAGTATTCCAACTAGTTTTCATGAAAAAAAATAACGAATTATTTGCAAGAATATGACCGGGTTAATAGATATCTAACTGAGTAAACAAATGTAAATATACTATTCAAAATGTAATAGGAAGAAATATTATTTAGAAGTAATAAAAATATAACTTGTATAGTACAATGATAAACGATATACAATACTATAACAGAAGGGACACTTATGAGATAGATAAATGTTCCATTAAACAATAAAAAAGATTATAATTGTATCATAGATGAAATAATATAGGTTATATCTTGATGACTCCTACGTCAAATAAAATCTACATGATCAAAAATATACCACAGTCTCATTAAAATCAACAAGATACCTAATCATGAACTATACATACATACTGATATTACATTGCTAGGTTTAATTATACAACATGTTAAACACATCCAATGGGTTCTTACATAAATGTATCCCATAAATGAATTTTCATAACATGAATGGGATGAAAGTGATAAATAAATATTTAAAACACATAATCATCAACTTCAATCATGGATAGAAAAAACCTTTTTTAATCATTCTTCTTCACTATGTTAGATGAAAATGTAATTATTAGAAACTACTTCCACTATCCATAGTTAAATTTCATCAATTAAATTTTTAATTTCAATTACCATTATATGAAAAAATATATTTTTACAATGAGGACCCCATCAATCTAGTTTCATACATTAACAATTAAATATTTTTTTTATTTCCTCATTTTAGGAAAATATTATCCATCATTCAAGAACTATAATTTCAAAATTAAGTCATTTCATAATTAAATATTAGAAAGCTCCAAAAAAATATATTAACAAGCTTCTCATAGTGATAAAAATACCCACATGTTATTAAACTAATGGAGATAGAGTTCTTATAGGATAAATATGAATGTATAATTTAATCAATGGATACATCATAATGTATGAGTTGTAATGTGTTAAGAATAACCTACCTCATTTGAAACAAATCCAAATTTCTGTTAACATCGATTATCATCATCCAAATAGATCCCTCTGTAAAATAAATCTAGAGGATCACACTACACACTACAATTCAAGTGTATTAATACCAAAAAATTATAATAATATGATATATATAGAAAATACTAGGCCAGACATTCAATATGTGATCCTACATGTTGACAATAAATCTGAAATACTAACAATTTTATGGTAATAATCCAAATTTAATAATGATATCTATATATGTAACCAAGTTACAGTGACGGTTCAAGGGATTGTAAATGAAGAAAATTATTATGTATTTTATTATCAATGATAAAAAAATATGATCCATCTATTCTTGTTATGTTTCTAAATGTATGTCGGGGTCTCAATTCCACTCCACCTACAAGCAAGTGGTGTCTCACTAGATTTTTGGTGATATAAGTTGATTATGGATTACTAATATATGTCACCAGTTAGATGGGGTTAACCATCATATTGGTGGTGGACTCTATAAAAATCTACCCTCAACATGTTCAAGAACCCCTTCCATGATATTATAACCAAAAAAACATCTAGAAAACTTAAAAACCCAAAAACTTTTATAGTAAAAATATCAAGCATATAAAATAAATAGTAATGAGTATGTAATTTATAAAAACATATAGGTATTTTAAAATATAATTTTTCTACACATCATTATCAAATACATGGTCTATGGAAATAGAAGAATAGATATTGAATACTCATAGAATTGATAATTGTTTTTTCTATGATAACAAATAGCGGTTAATAGTAAAATATTTCAAATAATGGATTGATTTTTTAATATTTTAATTGATACCATGAATTTACATTAGTGTTCATTTTAGAATAATTTAATTTAATTTATTTTTAAAATGAATGTTGAATTGGCTCATAATACATGACTGTTTTTAGTAAGACCATGAATAAAATATATATAGTTGAAATTAACGAATATAATTTAATATACACTTATATATTCATGGAATGATTATTATATATCAATTTTGGTTCACTAATTATTATATAGAATAGTGTTTATTGTCTTATAAGATAATATAATTTCTATTTTGATCACCATTATTATTGTACAAATAAAAAATAAAAATTATTGGTACTACAAAAAATCCTCAAGAATGAATTTTTAAATAGCTAGAAATATTGTAAGAATAATATATATGAAATAATAAATTACTTAATGTGGATCCTTTTGGATTAGAGGATGAAAATTAATATATAGAGTAATAGATCTCAAATTTAATGGTTCTGTTAATACTCTGAAAAGTGACAACCATCTTCTGATTTGACTTATTAGATTATTCTTAATCATCATTTCCATTACCCACTATGTAATAATTTCACATATTAGCAATGTATATTGGTAAAAAAAGGTTCATTAATTTAAAAAAGGTGATGGATGAAATTCATTTATCATGATTTCCATGGAATAAAATATATATCAATACATTCATAATGTTAATATTATTTAATTATAATACATATTCTATGGATATTACAATCCATATGAAAAAATTGAATAATATAGACCAATAATATTTATAAAAGGAAATCACATTACTATTGAGAAAGTTTGAGAATGCGATAATTTCATATTTATGGTAAGTCATGGTTAAAGATCACATAGGCTGGGTTAGAAAAAATTGGATCTATAAGATTTATCGTGGGGAATTTTGTTTGTGATACATATTACCTAATAACAATTAAACCATTATTACAGGATTATATTCTAATTAATGGGTGGTATATTATTCTTGATGAATTATAATTCAAACATAAATCAATAAATTTTAAATGTTGTCATTTAAAATTTTATGGAATTGTATGATAGATTCCATGATGTGAAATACACTAATATATATTTTTTATTTGATATAATATATATTTTTTATTTTTTGTAAACTCTAAAATGATTGTATAAGTTGTTACTTTATTAAAAGTAAATTTATTTGATTATGTCATCATGTATAATTTCAATTTGAAATATACATGAAATAACTTTATGATCATTTTATTATGTAAGTAACATAAAACGTATTAATTGAATATTAAATTTTCATATCTATTAATATTTTTTAATTTAATATTAATTCTAGCTCAAGGGGACACTATGTAAAACATCATATCTGAGCCGTGAATATGGGTTTATTATAAATCTTATGTTCTACACAACACTGAGTTATACAAAAAGTAATAAAATACGGAAATTATAATTTTATATGGTATTTAATTACTAGCCATTGTATTTATATGAACGAACAAAATGATCTATATTATGATTTTAAATTTTTTAAATGTTTCTATGATTATATAATGAATTCTAGTGTCTTAAAATGAGAATAATTAATATTTTATTCGTAAAATACTCTAATATTTTCAAAAGGTCATTATACTGCCATTGGGTGGAGAAAATTTTTTAAAATTAGGTCTGGCACTTTTAAATGATTTGTTTGAAAAATCACCTTTTTTAGAAGCAGGACATAAAAATTTAGTTCTGTTTAATTTCTGGTATTTTTTTGATAATATCCATATTTTTATGAATTGTGAAAAATACTGCATTTAAATTCAAATAATCATTTTCATATAATTTTTTTATATATTCAGATTTTAATTTTTATTAGTTTCAAAGAGTAATTCAAATATTTTTTTATCATTTAATCCAATATGTTTCATTGAAATTAATTTCATATTGAAAATATAGATAAAAAATTTCTATATTTTGATTTTTTTTAAAATCATATAAAACCCACATTCTAGTTTTGACAACTAGAAGTAATTTTAAATTATATTATTCCAATTAACAGTTTTTAATTTGAAAAAATAGATTCCATATTTGTATTAAAGAGTTAAATACTGTTTAAATAGGTACCATTTATTTTTGGACATTATGAATATTAATTTCAATAATTATTTTTTCACGTGGGATAAAGGGTAAGTCAGGTAAATAAGGGTAAAAATATTATATTATAATAACATAAAACTACCCTAACACATGTAATAGTCTTACTAAATGAGATATGGATGACCATGGGAAACCTTGGGTCGATTTTAAGACCCCATGGAGCCACATGTGTGTGAAAATGACCTTTTAAAATATTTATTTTAAAGAAAAGATAAATGTAAGTCAAACATATATATCCTAACTTAAAAAATTTATTTTGGTTTATATAAATTATCAATTATACTATAAATATAAATTATAAATATAAAAAAATTTACTACCCCAAGGTATTTTATTTATAAAATTTAGTTATTAAATAAATAAATTAAATTTTGACACAATGATGATGTAGTGACTTCATTATTAATGATTTATTATAATAAATGATATTATGAATATTAAAATAAATGTAATTTTAGTATTTTTATGCCACACACTTAATTTTTTGGATTACACAAAAAGTTAGGGATTTTTTTATGACATTGGTTTGAATGAATCATGTTGTTATGACATTAACAAAAATCAAATACTATATAGTTTAAAAATTGAAATAAGTTTGTTTTTTAATAAATAAAATGTTATGAAATGATATAATTGTCCTAAAAATATATTATTCATCCAAATAACTTATATAATGTTACAAATGACATTAAATATCTACTATTGGTATGATAGTAATTTTATATTAACTGTAGTAATAATTTATTATGAAAATACCAAAATGACATCGTAAGAGTTAATCATTGAAAACTAACGGTTAAATATAAATGATATGGTTACATTAGTGGCCTAAAATTGTCTAAATAATATTATTTTGGAGTATTTTGACCCATACACGTATTTTCCATGAAATATATCACTTTTTATATATTAGAATTCAAAAATAATTTTACAATAAAATAATATTTCATAACCTTTCTAAAGTTCCCCTCACCCCTCTTATAAAAGGCCACCACCTCTACCAACTTACTTACAACTCTCAATCCCATTGGCTTATAAATATTATTCAAAAATATTATGTAAACATACTTCCATTCATTATACAATCCTTCCCTTGAGAATAAGGCAATTAATAAATATCATTTTTTTTAAAATAAAAAGGTGTTATCAGATTTAGTGGCAATGCCTTCTCTTAAACTCCATCAATTTATTTTATTTGTCTAACCCCCTAACCTCTCATTATTAAATTATTTTATAAAAACACAATTATTATCATTATACTATTATTGTTTTATTATATGTTTTCTACCATCACTTACACACACCGCAACCTAGTGAATGTAGAACATACTATTTCTGTGTACAATGAACTATAGCCTCACGAATTGATGAATGTTCAGTTTTCTAAAACCGCCTCTCATGGTGGCCATTATGATGGAACATTTTTTATATATTATATATATTATAATTATATTTTCTATAATATTTTGTAATTTTTATTTACAAAATTCCATTATGGTTTCCAAATATTTAAATGTGTTAATTTCATTTGAGGAACTATGGACTATCTCCCCTTCAATGTGATTTGACTCATTTATACAATATATGGAATTTATAAATCAGGGTGTTAAAGAAATAATGTAAAATATATCACTTATATATTACACTAGAATTAGAATATACCTATGTACAATTTAGTTTTAATTCTTTTTATATCACGACATGAAAATGGAATATTTGTGACGGGCTATTTGTGATGGGATCCCGTCAAAAATATACTTTAGCGATGGGCCCCATAACAAAAATCCCATTGTAGAAAAAAAAACGTCACAAATGACCCTCCAATTAAATACATTATATATAAATAAATATTTTTCAATGGGAAACTGCCTTGTCACAAATAAGCCATAATTGATATACATTATATATATATAACCCATTTGCGACGGGCCCACCACAAATCGTAATAATAAAAATTTATATTTTCATTATTTGTGATGGGCTCCCATCGAAAAATGTCCGTCCGCAAATACTAATTTTCGGAGAAACAATATTTAGTATATTGATAGCTTCTCTTTTGTCTGAATGCTCATTTACCTACAACATTCTCTCACTGAAACCACAATGAATAATCTTCACATAGGTACACATATTCATACTCGTGCATACATGAATGAATAAGTGTACCTCTGAGCATATTCTACATTGTGATTTCCATGTGACAAAATTGCACGTAAAGGAGCCATCGGACAAAAGAGCCCCCTTTTCATCAATGAATCATTTTCTCACAACTGTCATTGCCTGAACACATTATGAAAAATGTGGTCCTAAAAATTCATATTCAAACTCATGCATATGTAGAAACATACTTTTCAGAATGTTTTGAATCGGTGACAGTTGAAAGGAGGAGAGTCATCGAAGAAAAGGAGTGTCGTCAATCCACTCAAAATTTTTCCTTGATATTAAAAGTTATTACTTTTACTATTTATTGATAATTATTTATATTTTTCTTATTTATTGATATTATTTACTAGTTTTTCCTATTTATTTCCATTTTTCATTTTTTTTCTATTTATTGATATTTTTCCAATTTATTTGTTTTTATTCCTATTTATTCTTTATTATTCATAGTTATTCCTAGTTATTAGTAGTTATTACTAGTTATTAGTAGTAATAAATACTAATAACTACTATTTATTACTAATTATTACTAATTATTAATAATTATTACTAATTATTACTAGTTATTACTAATTATTTCTAATTATTAATAGTTATTACTAATTATTACTAATTATTACTAATAATTACTAATTATTATTAATTATTACTAAATATTACTGATTATTCCTAATTATTACTGTTTATTTATATTTATTCCCCTTTATTCCTATTTATTCCTATTTATTACAAATTTTTCCTATTTATTTATAATTATTCTAAATTATTACTAATTACTCCCTTTTATTACTATTTATTTCCATTTATTTTTTATTATTACTATTTATTCCTTGTTATTGCTAATTATTGTTAATTATTGAAAATTATTTCTAATTATTGATAATTGTTTCTTATTATTACAAATTATTACAAATTATTACTAATTATCACTAATTATAACTAATTATTACTAATTATTACTAATTATTACTAATTTTTTTAAATAATTCTAATTATTACAAATTATTGCTATTTATTGATATTTCTTACTATTTCATCATATTTGTTACTATTTGTAACTATTTATTACATACTATTATTATTTATTACTATTTATTTGTAATTATTACTAATTATTACTAATTATTACTAATTATTACTATTGATTACCAATTTTTACATTTGATTAATATTTATTACTATTTATTTTTAATTATTACTATTAATTCTAATTTATTACTACTCATTCCTAATTATTTCTATTTATTAATATTCACTCCTATTTATTACTATTTATTCATATTTATTTATATTTTTTCTTATTTTTTCTTATTTATTCTTATTTATTCTAATTTATTACTATTTATTTCTAATTATTACAATTTATTTTTATGCATTCCTAATTATTACTATTTATTCTTATTTATTCCAATTTATTCCAAATTATTGTTATTTATTACTATTTATTCCTAATTACTCTTATTTATTCCCAATTATTGCTTTTTATTACTATTTATTCCTAATTACTAATATATATTCCTAATTTCTGCCATTTATTACTATTTACTTCTATTTTTTACTAATTACTACTATTTATTACTCATTACAACTATTTATTACTAATTACTACTATCTATTAATAATTATTACTAATTATTCCTATTTATTACTAAATATTCCTATTTATTTCTATTTATTACTAATTATTTTTATTTATTACAATTTATTCATAATTATTACAATTTATTCCAAATTATTACTATTTATTCCTCATTATTCCAAATAATTACTATTTATTCCAATTTAATACTGTTTATTCTTAATTAATAAAATTTATTTTTAATTATTAATAATTATTACTATTTATTACTATTTATCACTAAAATATAGATAACAAAACAATTTAAATCTAATTTAATTAAAACTAATAAAAATTAAATAAAATTAACATAAAATAATTAAATAGATACTAAACTAAATAAAATATAAATACCATTAATCTTGATCTCTGATTGATGTAAATGCCTTCACAACATCCGTAATAAAAATTAACATAGAAAAATTATCACTCTAAAATTCATGGTTACAGGAAGAAAGGAAGTTAGAAATAAGAGGAAGAGAAAGAAAATGGAGGGGGTATATATAAGATAGATTAGTTACTACGAGACATGTTATGATACTAAGCCTGTTGCAAAAGCTACTTTTTGCGACAGCTCCTTTTGCAAATAGTTGTACCTGCTTTAATTGTTGTCGGCGGTTAAAAGGGTATTTGTGACGGCCCCCATCACAAAAGGTGACCTACAGAAACTCCTTTTGTGATGGGACAACATCCAATAACAAAAACTCATTTACTGCCACCATTTTTTGTAGCGTGACCCATCGCAAATACCCTTTGACTGATACACTATTTGTGAAGAGGGGATACCCCCATCACAAATAACCTTGTCATGCTTTGGAGTGCATTCCATGCCAAAGCGCGCATTACCTTTTGCGACATGACACTACATCCAATCGCAAATGACATGTTATTTGCGACAAGAGGAACCACCCGTCCCAAATATCCCTTAGGATGGACTATTAGAGACGAGATGTAATACAGTTGCAAATACCCTATCGAAAGAAAATATTTTTCACATAGTGTAGGACAACAAAATGAATGTAGGGTTCATGTCTACATAAGTCCTATAGTCACTATGTACGTTCCATTTCATTTCCTCTCTCAAAATGTTATGTGTTGTTTTTAATAAATATATAATAGATATATATGATATTTAAATCATTAATATCATTGTGGATATGATTATATTATTACCACATGTATAAATTTATTCCAAACATGTTAATTTTTGACTCAAGTACCAAACAACAACAAAACAACGCATATGAACAGAAACAATTAACTTATTTTTTTAACATATTAACATGTGATATAAAATGAAGAATAAACATTAAAAATTTTCTTATGAAATTAGAAATTATAATATGTTTATTATTCTAGAAATTAATGAATGAACGCGACACGTTAGACTCAATGTAAGGATATTTAAAAACTCAATTTGCACTCAATAGGTTTTACGCATACCATATTGATTATATTATTCCAAGATTATGTGTGATATAATTATTTTTTTATTTTTATTTTTTAAATTTTCTCATATCTGTATGTTGATATACTATTGTTGCACATAATCGCCCCATTGATAAATTGTTACATTATTTATACGTACTTGGTAAATGAAATCATAACTCAAGCTCCATTCATTGAGGTAAATATCCATATCATTGATTTAGTTTTTACAAAAATTTGTTTGAATGACCTGTGATTTTTTTATCCTAAATATACACTTATATTGGGTGTATTTTTATTTTTTACAAATAATTATTTCATTAAATTATCCTTAATCTTCAGATATGATCCTTGTAAGGGACTACGTCTCAATTTTAATTTATTGAGACATTTCATGATGATATGTACTTATATTTCGTTAAAAAGTGTACATATAGCCCATTTTACATTACTTATCTATATTATATCTATATTAATTATATTTAATGTCTTCTAACATTTTACATTCAAGCGTTGTATTAATTTAATGTTCAAAATTTTAAATTACTCTTTATCTAAAACATCTTTTTAAATGTTTTAATGATTTAATCTTCTATATCATTCTCTTCCATCTCATTTTATTCAAAGTGATTTTAAAGAATTATTTATATAAACATGAATGTATTTATGTGTAAATTACTTTCAAAATATTGAATGGGTATGTGATACTTTGATTCAAAAATATTATTTTAAATAGCTGTAACTATATTTTTAAAGGGGGTGACTATTTCAATAAATTTGAAAGTATTTTTTTTATGAAATGAATGATATTTTTCACCTTTATATATCTATTTTTTATTAATTTTTACATTACCATTTTAAAAATTTATTTTAATATAATGTGGTTTCATTTATGAGTACGCGACATGTAAAGATGAAATATTATTTCAATGTGGAAATGTTATTTTCCCTTTATTTATGGTTATTGTGTTATGATTATGTTATAGTTCCTGCAAATTGCATAAGTCTAAAGGTGGTTCCATGATAAACCATAGGTGGGTGAGGTTGTGATAGTTGTCCAATTATTTACATAATGTGACATAGGTAAATGATATGGTTTCTACTTAAGGATTTTAGGAATATTCTGTGATGGGATTTCTAAACATAACAATGAAGGTTAACCCCAATGTACTTATGAACTCTATATGTAATTAGGATATGGATTCCACAATCATTATTCGGTCCACAAGGTTGAATACCCTGAGAGGGGGGGGGGGGTTGAATCAGGGTATGACTAATTAAAAATTAAAGCTCTTTCTGATATTGTTTCGCTGTTAATCAAAACACTCTTCCCTCTCTTTCCTATTGCACGATGTTAACAGAAAGTAAAGCATGAACATGTCACAATAATTTTTACTTGGTTCACCCGCACTGGGCTACGTCCAAAAAGCATACACCGACAAGTTTTCGGTCATACCAAATTCCACTAAACATCACTATCTGTGGATTACAATGTTCAGGTATAGTCACTTTTTCCAAGGCTCACTGCCTTTACAAGATTTAGGGTGAGCTCACTGTTTTCCCAAGGGTCACTCCTCGTTTCTCTCTCTCTAGCCCACTAACAGTTGAGAGGATCACCTTCTTCCTCTTCCTTTGCTCACTGCGTCAGAAAGGATCCACTCACAGTTTATAGACCTGAAGGTCTCTTCATTTTCATGAAGCAATGCATCTTTCAATATATGTAGATTCTATGTGGAATTATAACATTCACTCGTAGATAAATATCTCTTTGCACCGAAGGTATCAGGAAAACATGAAGCTTCCACGCATCCCAAAAATCACTACTGGAAAAAATCCATAGTTGGCGCGCAAGTCAATCTCGGCGCGCAAGTATCGGCGCGCAAGTCACAACTGACATGAATGTCTTCCTCAACTACTTACGCGGCTCAAGCTTCTGCAACTCCAAACCTGTGAAACTCACTTCCTTCCTCGCCTAAACCACATCAGGTATGCAACTAACACTTAGCGCGCAACTTCCAGTACTGGCATGCATGTCCCACTTGCGCGACACACCACCACCTGCGCGACCACCACACCTGCGTGACGGGAGATCTGAATCTTCAAATGGTTGAACTTCGGTAATGAATGAGGAGGGGTGGTTCGGTATTTATAGGCATTTGGTGACCCCTGCGCGACGACACACAACTCTCCCTTCGGTGCGCAAGTCTCTTTCACGGCGCACAAGTCAATTGTGCGACACCACCAATAATTCTGTGACACTTGTCCCTTTTCCCTATTTTGATGATCTGATCTTGAAAAACATATGGCGTACAAGTTTCCAAGCCTTCAAGAACAGGGTGCGCAAGTCCCTTTGCCAAAAACCACTTATATTCTTTTGATGATTTTGAGGCCCAAAAATTTTGCATTCACTGGAAAATGGTTCCACCTTGTATCTGTTCTTTTTATGCTGCCTCTAGATCATTCATTCTTTTATCTACATTCTTGATTCAAACATGGATCGTTGAGCACATCTCTTGAACTCGAAATTCCACAATGAAATCCACTTTGTCAACAAATTTGTATGTCATGGTTTTTGTTGTCAACAATCCCGGCACATTTTTCCACTTTTTCAACAAGCATAATCACCTCAAAAATTCTTCAATGATGTCTTGAATGATTTTTTCCCAACAATCTCCCCCTTTGGGTTTGTTGACAACTCTTCCATAAAAGGATATTTCGTTGATTCTTCAGCCACCATTCTCCTTTTTCGATTCTGATAGCGATCAAGGATTTCCTCAAAACATACTCTAAGCCCACATGACCAATGCTTTACATGAGAAACAAAATTAAATGAAAATTTCATCAATGAATCACTATATCTCTGACATCCACTGTTTACACCAAACTGATACCAATTTTTACCAAATAGATACCAATTGTTGGATATTTTCTTACCACATTCCAACATCTCTATTTTTCTTTTATCATGATCCTCAACTATCGTGATATCAATTTTTTGATCAACCACCTCCAGAATCGTCAGATTTCAAACACTCCCCCTTTCTCATAGCTCCCCCTTTCTCACTGCTTCACTTGCCAGCTTCTCCCCATATCAATAATGATTTTTCAAATAGCCACAATGTATCCCCCCTGAACAAGCACTAATTTCTCCCCCATTGTCAGCGAACCCAAAGGTCACTCCTTTGTAGTTTGTAACAGAGTAGAGAAAAAATATCAGCACAGTAGGGAAAACACATCATACCTTGGGGAGAAGGGTGTTTCTGCATCCATACTATTTTAAGTGTGGGGAATCGACTAAACTCCCAGAGCCAGTCGATGCCTTTCAAATGCTTCTTTGGGTAAGGCCTTTGTCAGAATATCTGCAAACTGTAACTCTGTAGGCACATAATCCAACTTCACACGCCTTTTATCCACTTTCTCCTTGATAAAATGATATTTGATCTCAATGTGATTTTTCCTTGAGTGATGAACTGGATTTTTTCTAAGATTGATAGCACTTGAGTTATCACAGTAGATTCCAATCGGAGACTTCACTTCAACTCCCATATCGTTAAGCTGCTGCTTCATCCATAACAACTGTGTGTATGGTTGAGTGGCCGCAATATACTCAGCCTCTGTGGTGCTTAATGAAATGAAATCCTGCTTCTTGTTTAACTAAGAAATACATTGTCCACCAAGATAAAATGAACCTCTAGATGTTGATTCCCTATCATCCACTGAACCGGCCAAGTCTGGATCAATATATCCCAATAACTCTGTCTCAGATTTATCGTTATATGTCATGCCGAAGTCCACCATGCCCTTGATATACCGATGTATTCTTTTCACTGATATAATGTGAATTTTCTTGTGATTACTCTGATATCTTGCTGCTTGGCATGTGGTGAAAACAATAGCAGGCCTTGTTGCGTTCAATTACAACAAACTTCAAATAATTTTCCTGTATTCGGTGATACTAACTGCCTTTCCTTCCTCAACTTTTGATAATTTCATCCGGGTAGCAACCAGAGTTTTCACGTCCTTGGAATTTTCCATGCCGAACCTTCTTAACACCTCCTTGGTATATTTGGATTGAGAAATAAACGTTCCATTCCTTCCTTGTGTCACCTGTAGACCATGTAAAAATGTTAGTTCTCCAATCATTGACATTTCAAACTCATTTTTCATGAATTCGGAAAATTGTCTGCACTGAGCTTCATCTGATCCACCAAATATTAAGTCATCGACATAGACCATCACCATCATCCTTTGAATAATATCGTTGTTGAAATAGTGATTGTAATCAACTCCACTATACTGGAAAAAAAGATTCATCAAGTACTGATCAAGCCTTGAGTACCATGCTCTTGGTTCTTGTTGCATCCCATACAACGCCTTCTTCAGCCTACGAACCTTGTTCTCATCCTCATGATTGAGAAAAACATCTGGATTCTCAATGTACACCTATTATTACAGAACCCCATTTAAAAATTCAGATTTAACGTCCATCTGGAACACTTTGAACTTTCTTCGTACAGCTATGGCCAAAAATAATCTGATTGTCTCCATCCTTGAAACTGGTGCAAATGTCTCATCTACTTCTATTCCCTCTATCCGGAAGTATCCCTTGCACACTAGCCATTCTTTATTTCAAATAACAGTTCCATTTTCACTCATATTATTACGATAGACCCATTTATTCCGGATGACATTCTTGTATGTTGGCCTCGAAACAATCTCCCATGTCTTGTTCTTCTCAATCTGATCAAGAACTTCATTCATAGCTTAAACCCAGTTTTCATCTTCATCTGTATAGGAAAAACATTTCGGCTCCACTTAAGACAAAAACGATGCTTGCTGTAATGATTTCATTCTTCGATCCTAAACTGGAGCTGTCTGATCACCAATAATATTCTGCCTATCAATTTCAGCTAGACTCTTTGGCTTCCTTACAGACACAGACTTGACACTTTCTTGTTCATCAACAGTACCTTCTTCTGAGTCAGCCTCTGCCACTTCACCTCCCCCTCTGTTGCTTACCTCATCATCACATTCATCCAGGAACTTTTCACTGGGTCGTTGAGTATTCTGTTCATTTTCAACTATAGTGACATCATTACTCTCAACAATTTTTCCCAGTATTTTGTTGAAACATTTATATGCTTTGATTTTCCCTGAATATCCAAAGAATATACCCTCATCTCCTCATTCCTCAAATGTCCTATGATTTTATTTGTTGATAATGAAACAATTACATCCAATTATTCAATAGCATTTCAGCGTTGGATTCTTTCCATACCACAGTTCATGCAGACTCTTTCCTTGCTTCAGACACAACATAGACCTGTTCGAAACATACACCGATGTCAAAACTGCTTCTTTCCGAAATATCTCTTGTAGGTCTTTATCAATAAGCATCATTATAGCAATGTTTTTGATGATCTGATTTCTTCTTTCAACCACTCCATTCTGTTGGGGAGTTCTTACTGATGAAACTTTATGCCTTATCCCATGTTTCTAGAGATAGTTTTCAACTTGACAATTTTTGAATTTCGTACCTTTATCCGTACAAAACATCAGAATTTTCTTCCCAAGAATCTTTTCTGATTCCCTCCTATAATGCTTTATGCAACTGAACACCTCTGTTTTATGGGTAATGATGAATACCCAGGACATTCTGCTATAATCGTCAATGAAAATGACATAGTACATTTTCCAATATATAGCTCGTGGTGACATAGGTCCACATACATCAGCATGTACCGGTTCAAGCACAACAACTGATTTCTGTTCCTTTGGCATGTATGTTTTTCTAATGATTTTCCCTTGTTGGAAAGCATCACACGTATGAGTGTGATCATGTGATACTTTGGGAAGGTCTGTAGCAGCATCACACGTCACTAGATCTTCCATGGATGGTTGTAATAGATGACCAAGTCGCTTATGCCATAGCAAGTTTTCTTCCTCTCTAGATAAAATGCATTTATCTTCTTCCCCATCTACAAGATAATGATTTCCCTTTGTCCTTATTCCCTGCAGAACAACTACTCCATCATTCCCTTTCACAACACACATATTATTGGAAAATCGGATAGAATGCCCAGAGTCACACAGATGACTGACACTGAGATAGTTATGACTAAGACCCTATAATACCAAGACATCACTATGTTTCATTTCTTTTCCCCCAAACATGGCTTTTCTTGAGCCAACAATCATCAGGACTTCATCGTTTCCAAATTTGACAACTCCTTCCTTGTCATATTTTATGCCTGTACCAATATCCTTATTACCTGTCATGTGTGATGTGAAACCTCTATTAAAGATCCATACATCAGAACGATCTGATTCATTAAGGGAAATCTCCACCACCATGGACGTCTCATTTTTCTTCTTCTTGGTCCATACGTGTTTTTTCAATCTCAGCATGGATTGAGACATATGTACTTTCTTAGAGTATGATGGACCAGCATCATCTTTCAAATCAGCAAATCTATTCTGCATTTTTAACTCACCTGTCAGTTTATTGATCTGCTACATGCGAACATTTTGATTATGCTGTGGCACATTTCTATGAATGTTCTATGTAAAATACATATCCATGTGAAAAAATCCTTCGTACCATAAATAGTGTCCTTCAAAATATGTTCTGGAAAACCATTCTCGGTTTGGCTATGACCACTGTTCTTGTTCCCTTTGATATATCTTGGCTATGGAACACACATATTGTGAATGACCCATCTTCGCACAACAATAACACATGATATATGGTGCATTCCATCGTGACACTTCAGCACTCTGAGTTTCCCCTTGGGATCACTGATTATTCTGATTTTGCTTTGTACCCAAATCAATCATCAATCTCAGGACGGGTGCTTGCGGTCTGACTTCAATTGCCACATATTTTTCTTTATGATAATCCCCTGAATCAGCCTTAACAATTGAGCTCAATTGTTTCTTTATTCCTGCTGAACTATTGGGCTCCTATTTTATCATTTAAGTCTTCAGAATGATCAGCGTTCCCAATAATGTATTGGTAATCAAAGGCTTTTCTTGGTCTTTTACTTTTCTCCGTAGACTGACAACTTCTTCCTCAAGCTCTTCGATATGCTTGACGTGATCTTTCACTTTTCTGTTCAAGACATCGATCTCACTTTTCTGTTCATCAATCTTGAGCTTAAACTCACTAATAGATTTTGAGTTCTCTAGTTTTGATAACTTGATTTTTTCAATTTCTTCCATCAAATCAGACTTCTCATCTTCCTATTGCTACATATAGAGTTAGGAATTATGAAAAAATTTATTTTATTTATTAATTTTTTCTCTCCAAACATCTATCTCCTCAAGAGCTGCTTCCAATTCGTCTTCCACATCATCTCTTCCTTTAACTTCTTCTTCCTCTTCTCCAACGTCAGTTTCTTCCTTTTCCTGGGAACTACTAACGACCGCTACCATAGCATTTTGTCTATGATCTTTACAATTTTTAAACTCATAAACCTCTTCAACCTCATACTCATCTGAACTGTCTATTTCTTGTGAAAGAATATTCTTTTTCTTGAAGAAATTTCTCTTGAACTACTTCTTCTCTTTCACATAGGCTGAATATTTCTTCTTGGGATTTTCAACTTCATCTTCATCATTTTCTTCTTGAATATTTTTGGGGCATCTTGCAGCAAGATGACCAACCTTTCCACATCAAAAGCATGAAAGTGGAAGTTTCCATTTAAAATTTCCTTTACCTCTGTGCATATTTGAAGAAAGGAATGACATCACCCCATCTGTCTCTTCTTCCTTCTGAGAATCTTCAATAGTGAGATTTTTTAGGACCTTAAATGCCACCTCTTTGTATTTCCCCTTTTCCACAACATCGTTATCATCAATTCTCATTTCCTACGCAACAAGAGTGATGTGCAAGTTATCTAATGTTATCCCTTTCAGATCATTATCTTCCAAAACAGAAACATTCGAATTGAACCGAGGTGGAAGTTTTATCAAGATATTCTTTACAATTTTAATTTCTTCGATGATCTAACCATGACCTCGCATGTATTCTACCACAACATTTACCCTATCAAAAAATTCATCAATAGACTCATTCGGGTTCATTTTCAGATCTTCATACTTGTTCCACAACACTTGAAGCTTTGCCTCTCTGACTTTTGTATCCCCTTCATAAATATTCAAAAGCTTTTCCCAAATGGCATGTGACGTTTTTCATTACATCACCTTTGTATATATGGTATTTGAAATTCCCCCCCTAAGGCATTGATTACTTTGGCATCAGCAACCAACTCTTTATTCTCATCTTCTGATAATGCACCACTAGTAATATAAGTTGTGATACCATGCATTACTGCTGAAAACACATCCATTACCAAAGATCGGAAAGAGTGTTGCATTCGATTCATCCATATCTGAAAATTACATCCGTCGAAGATCGGAATCTCTCTATGATTAGTGACCTCCATTGAGAGAATAACAAATATCAACCCGTCGCTGTGATACAAATTGTTAGGCCCACAAGGCTGAATACCCTGAGAGGGGGGGGGGGTGAATCAAGGTATGACTAATTAAAAATTAAATCTCGTTCTAGTCTTGTTTCTCTGTTAAGAAAAACACTCTTCTCTCTCTTTAATGTTTCACAATGTAAGCAGAAATTAAAGCATGCCCAAGACACAACGATTTTTACATGGTTCACCTGCACTGGGCTACATCCAAGGAGCATACACCGACAAGTTTCTGGTCATACCTAATTCCACTAAACTTTACTAGATGTGGATTACAATGTTCAGGTACAGTCACTCTGTCGCAGGCTCACTGCCTTCACAGGATTAAGGGTCAGCTCCATACATTCAAATGGTCACTCCCTGTTTCTCTCTCTCTGGCTCACTGCCGGTGGAGAGGATCACCATATTCCTCTTCATTTGCTCACTACATCAGAGAGGATCCCCTCACAATTTATATACATGTAGGTATCTTCATTTTCATGAAGGAATACATCTTCCTCTATATGTAGATGCTCTGTTTAAGTACAACTTTCACACGTAGATGAATATCCCTTTGCACTAATGGTATCGGGCAAACATACAGCTTCCACTCTGCCTGAAAATCATTGCTAGAAATAAACCTTACCTGGCACGTAGGTCAATATCGGCGCGCAATTATCAGCGCGCTAGTCATATCTGGCGCACATGCCTTCCTCAACTAGTTGAGAAACTCAAGCTTCTGTAACTCTATACCTGCGAGACTCACTTCCTTCCTCGCCTAATCCACCTTAGGCGCAAAACTAACACTTGGCGCACATCTTCCAAAACTGGTGTGCAAGTCCCACTTGCGCGACACTCCAACACCTGCGCGACCACCACACCTGTGCAACGGGAGATCTGAATCTCCAAAGGGTTGAACTCCATTAAAGAATGTGGAGGTGTGGTCCATTATTTATAGGCATTTGGTCGCCCATGCGTGATGAAGCACAACTCTCCCTTTGGTGTGCAAGTCTCTTTCATGGCGCACTAGTCAACTACACGACACCACCAATACTTGTGCGACACATGTCCCTTTTCCATATTTTGATGATCTGATCTTGAAAAACATATGGCGCGTAAGTTCCCAATCCTTCAAGAACACGAGGCGCAAGTCCCTTTGTCAAAAACCACTATTCTTCTTTTGACAATTTTCAGACCCGAAAATTTTCCAAACATTGGAAAACGGCGCCACCTTGTATCTGTTTCTTTTATGCCGCCTCTAGATCATTTATTCCTTTATCTACATTCTTGAATAAAAATTGGATCGTTGACCACAGCTCTTGAACTCGACATTCCACAATGATATCCTCTTTGTTAACAAAATTTTATTTCATTGTTTTTATTGTCAAAAATCCCAGCACAGTTGTCCACCTTGTCAACAAGCACAATCACCTCAAAAATGCTTCAATGATGCCTTGAGGTATTTTTTTCCAACAATCTCGCCCTTTGGGTTTGTTGAAAAATCTTTTATAAAAGGGTAGATCGTTGATTATTCAGCCACTATTCGCCTTTTTCGATTATGATAGCGATCAAGGTATTACTCAACACATACTCTAAGCCCACATGAGAAATGCTCGGCATGAGAAACAAGAGTAAATGAAATGTTCATCAATGAATCACTTCATCTATCACATCCACTGTTGACACCAAAATGATACCAATTTTTATCAAACAGATACCAATTGTTGGAAATTTTCTTTCCACATTCCAACATCCCTCTTTTTCTTTTATCGTGATCCTCAACTATCGTGATATCTATTTTTTGATCGATTACCTCCAGCATCGTAAGATTTCAAATGCTCCCCCTTTCTCATTGCTCCCCCTTTCTTGCTGCTTCACTTTCCAGCTTCTCCCCATATCAACAATGATTTCTCAAATAGCCACATTGTATCCCCCCTAAACAAGCACTAATTTCTCCCCCAATGTCAACAAAATGAAAGGTCACTCCTTTATAGTCTGTAATAGAGTAGAGAACACATATCAGCACAGTAGGGAAAACAAATCATACCTTGGGGAGAAGGGTGTTTCTGCATCCACACTATTTCAAGTGTGGGGAATCGACTGAACTCCCAGTGCCAGTCGATGCCTTTCAAATGCTTCCATGTGTAAGGCCTTTGTCAGAATATATGCAACCAGTAACTCTATATGCACATAATCCTACTTCATAAGCCCTTGCTCCACATTATCCTTGATAAAATGATATTTGATCTCAATGTGATTTTTCCTTGAGTGATGAACTGGTTTTTTGCTAATATTGATAGCACTTGAGTGATCACATTGGATTCCGATCGGAGACTTCACTTCAACTCCCATATCGTTAAACTGCTACTTAATCCATAACAATTGTGTGCATGCTTGATTGGCCGCAATATAATTAGCTTCTCCGGTGCTTAATGAAATAAAATCAAGCTTCTTGCTTAACAAAGCAATACATAGTCCTTCAAGACAAAATGAACCTCCAGATGTTGATTTCCTATCATCCGCTGAACCGGCCCAGTCTGCATCAGTATATCCCAATAACTCTGTCTGATATTTATCGTTATATGTCAAGACGAATTCCATCGTGCCCTTGATATACCGAAGTATTCTTTTCACTACTATCATGTGACTTTCCATGGGATTACTCGGATATCTCACTACTTGGAATGTGGAGAAAACAATATCAGGCCTTGTCATGGTCATGTACAACAAACATCAAATAATTTGCCTGTATTCTGTGATATTAACTGGCTTTCCATCCTCATCTTTTGACAATTTCATCCGGGTAGCAACTGGAGTTTTCATCTCCTTTGAATTTTCCATGACAATCCTTCTTAAGACCTCCTTGTAATATTTGGATTGAGAAATGAGCGTTCCATTCCTTCCTTGTGTCACTTATAGACCATGGAAAAACGTTAGCTCTCCAATCATTGACATTTCAAACTCATTTTTCAAGACTTTGGAAAACTGTCTGCACTAAGCTTCATCTGATCCACCAAATATTATGTCATCAACATAGACTAGCAACATCATCATTTTAATACTATCATTGATGAAATAGAGATTGTAATCAACTCCACCACGCTGGAAACCAAGCTTCTTCAAGTACTGATCAATCCTTGAGTACCATGCTCTTGGTGCTTGTTTCAGCCCATACAACACCTTCTTCAGCCTACAAAATTTGTTCTCAACCTCATGAATGAGAAAACCATCTAGCTGCTCAATGTACACCTCTTCATCCATAACCCCATTTAGAAATGCATATTTGACGCCCATCTAGAACATTTTGAACTTTCTTTGCACTTCTATGGCCAAAAATAATCTGATTGTCTCCATCCTTGAAACTGGTGCAAATGTCTCATCTACATCTATTCCATCTATCTGGGAGTATCCCTTACACACTAGACGTTCTTTATTTCGAATCACAGTTCCATTTTCATTCATCTTTTTAAGATAGACCCATTTAGTCCCGATGAAATTTATGTCTGCTGGCCTCAAAACAATCTCACATGTCTGGTTCATCTCAATCTGATGAAGATCTTCATTCATAGCTTCAACCCAGTTTTCATCTTCAGCTGTATTGGAAAAACATTTCGGCTCCACCTGATACAAAAACGATGTTTTCTGTAACGATTTCATTCTTCGAGTCTGAACTGGAGTTGTCTGATCACCAATGATATTCTGGCTATCAATTTTATCTTGACTCTTTGGCTTCCATGCAGACACAGGCATGACACTTTCTTGTTCATCATCAGTATCTTCTTCTGAGTCAGACTCTGCCACATCTCCTCCCCATCTGTTGCTTACCTCATCCTCACATTCATCCAGGAACTGTTCACTGGGTCGTTGAGTATTCTGTTCATTTTTAACTATAGTGACATAATTTCTCTCACCAATTTTTCCCAGCCTTTTGTTGAAACAGTTATATGCTTTTCTTTTCCCTGAGTAGCCAAGGAATATCCCCTCATCTCCTTGTTCTTCAAACCTCCTATGATATTCTTTGTTGAGAATGAAACAATTATTTACAATGATTAAAAAGTATTTCAATGTTTTCTTATTTACGTACCACAGTTCATACAGAGTCTTTCCTTGCTTCAGACACAACATAGACCTATTCGAAACATAGAACGATGTCAAAACAGCGTATTTCCAAAATTTCCCTGGTAGGTCTTTATCAATAAGCATATCTCTAGCCATTTTGTTGATGATATTATTTCATCAATCAACCACTCCATTCTGTTTGGGATTTCTTACTGATGAAACATTATGCATTATCCAATTTTTCTCGAGATAGTTTTCAACATGACTATTAATGAATTCCGTACCGTTATCAGTACAAAACTTCAGAATTTTATGCCCAAGCATCTTTTATGATTCCCTCTTATACTTCTTTATGCAACTGAACACTTTTGTCTTATGTATAATGATGAATACCCAGGCCATTCTGCTATAATCATCAATGAAAAGGACATAATACATTTTACCATTTATATCTAGTGGTGAAATACGTCCACATACATCAGCATGTACCAGTTCGAGCACTCCAGTTGATTTCCGTTCCTCTGGCATGTATGTTTTTCTGATGATTTTCCCTTGTTGTAAAGCATCACATGTATGAATGCGATCACATGATAGTTTGGGAAGGTCTGTAGAAGCATCACAATTCACTAGATCTTCCATGGATGGTTGGCATAGATGACCATGTCGCTTATGCCATAGAGGTTTTTCTTCCTCTCTGGATAAAAGGCATGTATCTTCTTCCCCAACTACAAGATAAAGATTTCCCTTTTTCCTTATTCCCTACAGAACAACTGCTCCATATTTCCCTTTCACAACACACATATTATTGGAATATCGGATAGAATGCCCAGAGTCACACAGTTCAATGACACTGAGCAAGTTATGAATAAGACCCTCTACTACCAAGACATCAGCATGTTTCATTTCTTTCCCCCCAAACTTGGATTTTCTGGAGCCAACAATCTTCATGCCTTCATCATTTCCAAACATGACTACTCCTTCTTTGTCATATTTTATGCCTGTAACAATATCCTTATTGTCTGTCATATGTGATGTTCAACCACTGTTATGGATCCATACACCAGAACGATCTGATGCTTTATGGGAAATCTCCACCACCACGACCTTCTAATTTTTCTTTATCCTGGTCCATATATTTTATTTCAAACATGTCATAGATCGAGACTTATGTTCTTTCTCATAGTATGATGGACCAACATCATATTGCAAATCAGTAAATCTATTCTGCATTTTTAACTCACCTGTTGGTTTATTGATCTTCTTATTGTAAATGTTTTGATTAGGATTTGGAACATTTCTTTGAATGGTCAAAGTACAATACCTAGCCATGGGCACAAATCCTCCGTACCAAAAACAGTTTCCTTCAAAATATGTTCTGGAAAACCATTCTCTGTTTGGATGCCACCATTGTTCTTGTTCCCTTTGATATATCTTGTCTATGGAACACACATATTGTGAATTTTCCATCTTACCACAACAATTACACCTGATATATGGTGCATTCCTTCGTTACACTTCAGCACTCCGAGTTTACCCTTGGGATCTCTGAATATTTTTATTTTTCTTTGTTCCCAAAAAAATCTTCAATCTCGGGACGGGTTCTTGCGGTCTAAACTCAATTGCCACTGATTTTTCATTATGATCAAGCCCTGAATCAGCCTTAACAATTGAGCTCAATTGTTGCTTCTTTCCTGCTAAACATCTGGTCTCCTCATTTATCTTTTAAGTCTTCTAAATGATCATCTTTACCAAGAATGTATAGGGAATCAAATGCTTATCCTGGTCTTTAAATTTTCTCCGTAGAGTGACAACTTCATCTTCAAGCTCTTCGATATGCTTGACGTGATCATTCACTTTTCTGTTCAAGACATCGATCTCGCTTTTATGTTCTTCAATCTTGAGGTTAAACTCACTAACAAGTTTTGAGTTATCTAGTGTTGTTAACTTGAGTTTTTCAATTTCTTCCATCAACTCAGACTTCTCATCTTCCTGCTACTGCATATAGAGTTTGGCATTATGAAAACAATTATTGGCTTTATTCAGTTTTTATCTCCATACATCTATCTCCTCATGAGAAGCTTCCAATTCGTCTTCCATATCAACTCTTCCTTCAACTTCTTCTTCCTCATCTCTGACGTCAGTTTCTTCCTTTTCCAGAGGACTACTGAAGACAGCAACCAGAGCATTTTTTCTATGATCTTTACAATTTTTAAACTCCTTAACCTCTTCATCCTCAGACTCATCTGAAAAATATATTTCTTGTGAAGAAGATTCTTCTTCTTGAAAAAAATTCTCTTGAACTACTTCTTCCCTTTCACATAGGCTGAAGATTTCTTCTTGGGATTTTCAACTTCATCTTCATCATTTTCTTCTTGAATCGTTTTGGGGAATCTTTCAGCAAGATGACCAACCTTTCCACATCGAAAGCATGCTAGTGGAAGTTTCCATTTAAAATTTCCTTTTCCTCTTTGAATATTTGATGAAAGAAATGACATCACCTCATCTGTCTCTTCTTCCTCATGAGAATCTTCAATAGTGAGATTTTTTAGGTCCTCAAATGCCACCTCATTGGATTTCCCCTTTTCCACAACGTCGTTATCATCATTTCTCATTTCATACGGAACAAGAGTTCTGTACAAGTTATCTAATGTTAGCTCTTTCGAATCTTTATCTTCCAAAACAGGAACATTCGAATTGATCCGAGGTGGAAGTTTTCCAATGATATGCTTTATAATTCAAATGCATTAGAAAATATCACCAAGACCTCAGATGTCTTCTACCACAACATTTACCATGTCAAAGAATGCATTAACAGACTCATTTGGGTACATTCTTAGATCTTCATACTTGTTCCACAATACTTGCATGTTTTCCTCTCTGACTTTTGTATCCCCTTCATAAATATTCACAAGCTTTTCCCAAGTTGCATGTGACGTTTTTCATGACATCACATTTGTATAGATGGGATTTGAAAGCCCCCCCCCTAAGGCATTGATAACATAGGCATCAGCATCCAACTCTTTATGCTTAGCTTCTGATAATGCACCACTAGTAATATCAGCTTTGACACCATGCATAGCTGCTGAAAACAAATCAATTACCAACGATCATAAATAGTGTTGCATTCGATTCTTCCATATCTGAAAATTACATCCGTCGAAGGTCATAATATCTCTATGATTAGTGACCTCCATTGAGAGAATAACAAATATAAACCCTTCACTCTGATACCAATTGTAAGGTCCACAATGATGAATACCCTGAGAAGGAAGGGGGTGAATCAGGGTATGACTAATTAAAAATTAATGCTCGTTCTAGTATTATTTCTCTATTAAACAAAACACTCTTCTCTCTCTTTCCTGTTGCACAATGTAAGAAGAAATTAAATCATGCGCAGGACACAACGATTTTTACTTGGTTCACCCGCACTGGGCTACGTCCAAGGAGCATACAATGACAAGTTTCCGGTCATAGGAAATTACACTAAACATTACTAGATGTGGATTACAATGTTCGGGTATAGTCACTCTGTACCATGCTCACATCCTTCACAAGATTTAGGATCAGCTCACTGCTTTCCCAAGGGTCACTCTCTGTTTCTCTCTATCTGGCTCACTGCCAGTGGAGAGGATCACCTTCTTCCTATTCCTTTGCTCACTGCATCGGAAAGGATCCACTCACAGTTTATAGACCTGTAGGTATCATCATTTTCATGAAGGAATACATCTTCCCTTATATGTTGATTCTCTGTTGAAGTAAAATGTTTACCCTTAGATGAATATCTCTTTGCACTGAAGGTATCGGGAAAACATACAGCCCCCACACTGCCCGAAAATCATTGCTTGAAATAAAACTTACTTGGCGCGCAAGTCAATATCGGCGCACAAGTATCAGCATTCCAGTCATAGCTGGCGCGCATGAATTCCTTAACTACTTGAGCAACTCATGCTTCTATAACTCCAATCCTGCACGACTCACTTCCTTCCTCGCCTAAACCACCACTGGCGCGCAACTAACACTTGGAACACATCTTCAAATACTGGCGTGCAAGTCCCACATGCGCGACACACCAACACCTGCGCGACCATCACACCAGTGCGATGAGATATCTCAATCTTCAAAGGGTTGAACCCCCGTAATGAAATTGGACGGGTGGTCTAGTATTTGTAGGCATTTGGTCACCCCTGCGCGACAGCGTGCAACTCTCCATTCGGCGCACAAGTCTCTTCCACGGCACGCAAGTCAATTGCGTGACACCGCCAATACTTGTGCAACACTTTTCCCTTTGACATATATTGATGATCTGATCTTGGAAAACATATGGCGCGCAAGTTTCCAAGCCTTCAAGAACACGGTGCACAAGTCCCTTTGCCAAAAACCACTTTCCTTCTTTTGACGATTTCCAGGCCCAAAAGTTTTTCAAACACTGGAAAATGACGCCACCTTGTATCTGTTCTGTTTATGCCGCATCTAGATCATTAATTACTTTATATACATTCTTGAATCAAACATATATCATTGACCACATCTCTTGAAATCGACATTCCACAATGAAATCCACTTTTTCAACAAATTTTTATTTCATGGTTTTCATTGTCAACAATACCAGAACAGTTGTCCACATTGTCAACAAGCACAATCACCTCAAAAATGATTCAATGATGTCTTGATGGATTTTTTCCAAACAATATCCTCCTTTGGGTTTGTTGACAACTATTCCATAAAAGGATAGATCGTTGATTCTTAAGACACCATTTTCCTTTTTCGATTATGATAACGATCAAGGATTTACTGAACACATACTCTAAGCCCACATGAGAAATGCTCGGCATGAGAAACAAGAGTATATGAAAATTTAATCAATAAATCACTTCATCTCTGACATCCACTGTTGACACCAAACTGATACCAATTTTTACCAAACAGATACCAATTGTTGGAAATTTTCTTACCACATTCCAACATCTCTCTCTTTATTTTATCACGATCCCCAACTATCGTGATATCTATTTTTTGATCGGTCACCTCCAGCATCGTCATATTTCAAACGCTCCCCCTTTCTCATCGCTCCCCCTTTCTTGCTGCATCACATGCCAGCTTCTCCCCATATCAACAATGATTTCTCAAATAGACACATTGTATCCCCCCTGAACAAGCACTAATTTCTCCCCCTTTGTCAACGAACCCAAAGGTCACTCTATTGTAGTCTATAACAGAATAGAGAACACATATCAGCATAGTAGGGAAAAACACTTCATACCTTGGGTAGAAGGGTGTTTCTGCATACACACTATTTCAAGAGTGGGGAATCGACTGAACTCCCAGAGCCTGTCGATTCCTTTCAAATGATTCCTTGGGTAAGGCCTTTGTCAGAATATCTGCAACCTCTAACTCTGTAGGCACATAATCCATCTTCACAAGCCCTTGATCGACTTTCTCCTTCATAAAATGATATTTGATCTCAATGTGATTTTTCCTTGAGTGATGAACGGGATTTTTTCCATGATTGATAGCACTTGAGTTATCACACTGAATTCCGATCAGACACATCACATCAAATCCCATATTTTTAAGCTGCTACTTCATCTATAACAACTATGTGCATGCTTTAGTGGCCGCAATATTCTCAGCTTATGCGATGCTTAATGAAATGAAATCCTGGTTCTTGCTTAACCGAGCAATACATAGTCTTCCAAGATAAAATGCACCTCCAGGTGTTGATTTCCTTTCATCCGCTGAACCGGCCCAGTCTGCATCAGTATATCTCAATAACTCTATCTGATTTTATCGGTATATGTTAATCCGAAGTACACTGTGCCCTTGATATACCTAAGAATTCTTTTCACTGCTATCATGTGACTTTCCATGGGATTACTCAGATATCTCAATGCTTGGAATGTGGTGAAAAAAATATCAGGCCTTGTCACGGTCATGTACAAAAAACATCAAATAATTTGCCTATATTCTGTGATATTAACAGCCTTTCCATCCTCATCTTTTTATAATTTCATCCGGGTAGCAACCGGAGTTTTCATCTCCTTGGAATTTTCCATGCCAATCCTTCTTAATACCTCTTTGGGATATTTGGATTTATAAATGAATGTTCAATTCCTTCCTTGAGTCACTTGTAGACCATGGAAAAACATTATCTCACCAATCATTGACATTTCATTGTCATTTTTCATGACTTCAGAAAATTTTCTGCCCTGAGATTCGTCTGACCAACCTAATATTATGTCATCGACATAGACCAGCACCATTATCCTTTGAATACTATCATTGTTTAAATAGAGATTGTAATCAACTCCACCATGATGGAAACCAATCTTCTTCAAGTAATGATCAAGCCTTGAGTACCATGCTCTTGGTGCTTGTTTTAGCCCATACAACGCCTTCTTTAGCCTACAAACTATGTTCTCATCCTCATGAAAGAGAAAACCATCTGGCTACTCAATGTACACCTCTTCTTCCAGAACTCCATTTAGAAATGCAGATTTGACGTCCATATGGAACACTTTGATCTTTCTTTTCACTGCTATGGCCAAAAATAATCTGATTGTCTCCATCCTTGAAACCGGTGCAAATTTATCATATACATCTATTCCCTCTATCTGGGAGTATCTCTTGCACACTAGCGGTTCTTTATTTCGAATCACAGTTCCATTTTCATTCATTCTGTTATGATAGACTCATTTAGTCCCGATGACATTCTTGTCTGCTGGCCTTGAAACAATCTCCCATATCTAGTTCTTCTCAATCTGATCAAGCTCTTCATTCATAGCATGAACCTAGTCTTCATCTTCAGTACTATCATAAAATAATTTCGGCTCCACATGAGACAAAAACGATTTTTGCTGTAATGATTTCATTCTTTGAGTCTGAACTGGAGCTGTCTGATCACAAATGATATTTTTTCAATCAATTTTAGCTCGACTCTTTGACTTCCTTGCAGACACAGACTTTCCACATTCTTATTCATCATCAGTATCTTCTTCTGAGTCATCCTCTGCCACTTCTCCTCCTCCTTTGTTGCATACCTCATCATTGCTTTCATCCAGGAACTGTTCACTGGTTCGTTGAGTATTCTGTTCATTTTCTACTATAGTGACATCATTTCTCTCAACAATTGTTCCCAGCCTTTTGTTCAAGCATTTATATGCTTTGCTTTTCCCTGAGTAGCCAAGGAATATCCCCTCATCTCCTCGTTCCTCAAACTTCCTATTATTTTCATTTTTGATAATTAAACAATTACTTCCAATGATTCGAAAATATTTAAATGTTGGATTATTTCCCTACCATAGTTCATTCAGAGTATGTCCTTGCTTCAGACACAACAGAGACCTGTTCGAAACATAGACCGATGTCCAAACTGCTTCTTTCCAAAATTTCTCTGGTAGGACTTTATCAATAAGCATCACTCTAGCCAAGTTTTTGATGATATGATTTCTTCCTTCAACCACACCATTCTATTGGGGAGTTCTTACTGATGAATCTTTATTCCTTATCCCATGTTTCTTGAGATAGTCTTCAACTTTACTATTTGTGAATTCCGTACCGTTATCAGTACAAAATTTCAGAATATTCTTCCCAAGCATCTTTTCTGATTCCCTCCTATACTTCTTTATGCAACTGAACACCTCTGTCTTATGGCTAATGATGAATACCCAGGCCATTCTGCTATAATCATCAATGAAATAGACATAGTACATTTTCCCATTTATAGATCGTGGTGAAATAGGTCCACATACATCAGCATGTACTAGTTTGAGCACTCCAGTTGATTTTTATTCCTTTGGAATGTATGTTTTTCTGATGATTTTACCTTGTTGGAAAGTATCACACATATGAGTACGATCACGTGATAGTTTGGGAAGGTCTGTAGTAGCATCACACTTCACTAGATCTTCCATGGATGGTTGGCATAGATGACAAAGTCGTTTATGCCGTAGTAGGTTTTCTTACTCTTTGGATAAAAGGCATGTATCTTTTTCCCCACCTATAAGATAATGATTTTCCTTTGACCTTATTCCTTGCAGAACAACTGCTCCATCTTTCCCTTTCACAACACACATATTATTGGAAAATCAGATAGAATGCCCAGAGTCACCCAGTTGACTGTCACTGAGAACGTTATGACTAAGTCCCTCTACTACCAAGACATCAGCATGTTTCATTTCTTTTCCCCCAAACTTGGATTTTCCTGAGCCAACAATCTTCAGGCCTTCATCATATCCAAATTTGAAAACTCCTTCTTTTTCATATTTTATGCTTGTAACAAGATTCTTGTTGCCTGTCATGTGTGATGTGCAACTACTGTTAAGGATCCAAATAGCAGAACGATCCGATGCTTTAAGGGAAATCTCCACCACCACGGCCTTCTCATTTTTATTCTTCTTGGTCCATACATTTTCTTTCAAACATGGAATGGATTGATACTTTTGTTCTTTCTCAGAGTACGATTGACCAGCATCATCTTGCAAATATGCAAATCTATTCTTCATTTTTAACTCTCCTATCAGTTTATTGAACAGATACTTGCGAATGTTTTGATTATGATTTGGAACATTCATCTGAATGGTCGAATTAAAATACCTAGCCATGTACACAAATCTTCCGCACCAAAAACAGTGTCCTTCAAAATATGTTCTCAAAAACCATTCTATGTTTGGCTTCCATGACTGTTCTTGTTCCCTTTGATATATCTTGGCTATGGAACACACATACTGTGAATGTCCCATAACCCCACAACAATAACACCTGATATATGGTGCATTTATTCGTGACACTTCAGCACTCCGAGTTTCCCCTTGGGATCTCTGAATATTCTGATTTTTCATTGTGCCCAAATCAATCTTCAATCTCGGGATGAGTGCTTACGGTCTGACATCAATTGTAACAGATTTTTCATTATGATCAATCCCTGAATCAGCCATAAATTTTGAGTTCAATTGTTTCTTCATTCCTGCTAAACTACTGGGCTCCTCTTTTATCTTTTAAGTCTTCAGAATGATCAGGTTTCCCAAGAATGTATTGGGAATCAAAATATTTCCCTGGTCTTTAACTCATCTCCGTATACTGACAACTTCTTCTTCAAAATATTCGATATGCTTGACGTGATCTTTCACTTTTCTGTTCAAGACATCGATCTTTCTTTTCTGTTCTTAAATCTTGAGCTTATACTCACTGACAGATATTGAGTTCTCTAGTGTTCATAACCTGAGTTTTTCAATTTCATCCATCATCTCAGACTTCTCATCTTCCTACTGCTGCATATAGAGTTTTTCATTACGAAAAACATTATTGGCTTTATTCATTTTTTCTCTCCCAAGATCTATCTCCTCAAGAGTTGCTTCCAATTCGTCTTCCATATCAACTCTTCCTTCAACTACTTCATCTTCTTATCCGACATCAGTTTCTTCCTTTTCTGGAGAACTACTGACGACTGCTACCATAGAATTTTTTCTATGATCTTTAAAATTTTCAAACTCCTCAACCACTTCATCCTTAGACTCATCTGAACTCTCTATTTCTTGTGAAAGAAGATTCTTCTTCATGGAAAAATTTCCCTTGAACTACTTCCTCCCTTTCACATAGGCTGAAGATTTATTCTTGGGATTTTCAACTTCATCTTCATAATTTTCTTCTTGAAACATTTTGGGGAATCTTGGATCAAGATGACCAAACTTTCCACATCGAAAGAATGCTAGTGGAATTTTCCCTTTAAACATTCCTTTTCCTCTTTGCATATTTGAAGAAAGGAATGACATCACCTCATCTGTCTCTTCTTCCTCCTGATAATCTTCCATAGTGATATTTTTTAGGACCTTAAATTCCACCTCTTTGGATTTCCCCTTTTCCACAATGTTGTTATCATTATTTCTCATTTCATACGCAACAAGAGTGTTGTGCATGTTATCTAATGTTATCTCTTTCAGATCTTTATCTTCCAAAATAGAAACATTCGAATTGAACCGAGGTGGAAGTTTTCTCAAGATACGCTTTATAATTTTAATGTCTTCGATAATCTCACCATGACCTCGCATGTCTTCTACCATAACATTTACCCAGTCAAATAATTCATCAACAGACTCATTCGGGTTCAGTCTCAGATCTTCATACTTGTTCCACAACACTTGCAACTTTGCCTCTCTGACATCTATATCCCCTTCATAAATATTCAAAAGCTTTTCCCAAATGGAATGTGACGTTTTTCATGACATCACCTTTGTATAGATGGGATTTTAAAGCCCCCCCCCCCCCCTAAGGCATTGATTAATTTGGAATCTTTATCCAACTCTTTATGCTCAGCTTCTAATAATGCACCACTAGTAATATCAGTTCTGATACCATGCATAGCTGCTGAAAACACATCCATTACCAAAGATCGGAAATTGTGTTGCATTCAACTCTTCCATATCTGAAAATTAAAACCGTTGAAGATCGGAATCTCTCTATGATTACTGACTTCCATTGAGAGAATAACAAATATCAACCCTTCGCTCTGATACCAATTATTAGTTCCACAAGGCTGAATACCCTGAGAGGGGGGGGGGGTGAATCAGGGGATGACTAATTAAAAATTAAAGCTCATTCTGGTCTTTTTTTCTCTGGTAAGCATAACACTCTTCTCTCTCATTCCTGTTGCACAATGTAAGCAGAATGTAAAGCATTCGCAGGAGACAATGATTTTTACATGGTTCACCCGCACTGGGCTACGTCCAAAGAGCATATGCCGACACGTTTTTGGTCATACCAAATTCCACTAAACATTACTAGTTGTGGATTACAATGTTCGGGTATAGTCACTCTATCCCATGCTCACTTCCTTCACAAGTTTTAGGATCATATCACTTATTTCCCAAGGGTCACTCCCTGTTTCTCTCTCTCTCTGGCTAACTGCTGGTGGAGAGGATCACCTTCTTCCTCTTCCTTTACTCACTACATCGGAAAGGATCCACTCACAGTTTATAGACCTATAGGTATCTTCATTTGCATGAAGCAATGCATATTTCTCTATATGTCTATTCTCTGTTGAAGTATAACATTCACCCGTAGATGAATATATCTTTTCACCGAAGGTATCTGGAAAACATGCACCTTCCACGAAGCCTGAAAATCACTACTGGAAAGAAACCTTAGTTGGCGTGGAAGTCAATCTCGGCATGCAAGTATCGGCGTGCAAGTCACAACTGGCGTGAAAGTCTTGCTCAACTACTTGTGCGACTCAAGATTCTGAAACTCCAAACCTACGCAACTCGCTTCCTTCCTCACCTAAACCTCCTCAGGTGCGCAACTAACACTTGGAGTGCAACTTCCAATACTAGCGTGCAAGTCCCACTTGCGCGACACACCACCACCTGCGCGACCACCACACCTGCGCGACGGGGGCTCTGAATCATCAAATGGATGAACTCCGGTAATGAATGAGGAGGGGTGGTCCGGTATTTATAGGCATCTGGTCACCCATGCACGACAGCTCACAACTCTCCCTTCGGCACACAAGTCTCTTTCACAGCGCGCAAGTCAATTGGGCGACACCACCAATACATGTGCGACAGTTGTCCATTTTCCATATTTTGATGATCTGATCTTGAAAAACATATGGCGTGCAAGTTTACAAGCCTTCAAGAAGACAGTGCGCAAGTCCCTTTTCCAAAAACCACTTTTCTTCTTTTGACGATTTTCAAGCCCAAAAATTTTATAAACACTGGAAAACAACGCCACTTTGTATCTGTTATATTTATGTTGCCTCCAGATCATTCATTCATTTATCTAAATTCCTTAATCAAAAATGGATCTTTGACCACAACTCTTAAACTCGACAATCCACAATGAAATCCTCTTTGTCAACAAATTTTTATGTCATATTTTTCGTTGTCAACAATCCCAGCACAGTTGTCCACTTTGTCAACAGACACAATCACCTCAAAAATGCTTCAATGATGCCTTGAATGATTTTTTCAGAAAGAATTTCATCTTTATTATATGATATATTTTATATTTTATTGGAATCCAATTATTGAATGATTTAAGATAATTATTTTATGTTTTATGGTTGAAAATCCTGATTTTTTTAAATTTTTTCATGGGTATCAAATATTCATTGACAAATAGTTTTATTCATTATTTTATATTCCTTAATTTTCATTTGGTTTTCATTAAAAGTTTTTGAAATTTTTTCCATTAGGTATAAGGATGGGAAAAATAAAATAATATGTTTATAAGATTTTTATCAGGAAAAAGATATCATGTTTTGATAAAAGGGTATCCATTGTTGGAAACAGTGGATATGATGTGTAACTTCACACATATAACATATGAGTCGATTATGTAATAATTATGGACCAATTCTCTAAAATCAAAACATGAAATGAATCTCAATTTTAATTCATGAATTTAGTCAATATTATGAAATTATGAGGGATGTGGACTTGTATTTGGTATCATATAATGTTTTAGCCAACATTGGATATTGGGATTCATTCTTATGGGTTAGGGATATCATCACAGGTGGGTAATGTTAATGGTTATCATTAGATAAATATCTAAGATACCCATTTTGTGGCTTTATGATCTGGAATATTATGGTGACTAGTGGTATTTTTGGAGACCATCACCTTTGTTGAAATTATGGGTTATTAAATTTTGAAATGCTAAATATGAGGTATGAGATAACATTTTTGGGTAATATATGTTATGGTTGTTTTTTTGGATTTTGTTTCATTTTTAATTTTTTTTAATTATATTGTTTTTCAAAAAGAACAATACAAATACCGTGTGACAACTCATTGTAAGGTTTGGTGTCTTGAGAACCAACTATTTTGATCTTTGGTTACATGAATGTATTGTTATTATAAATTGTTCATTGTTTTTAATGACTATAATATAATAATGTCCTGCAATATTTGTTGTATTAATATTCTAATGTAAGATCCCAGCTATTATGAGAACCTCGAAATGCTATAACAATATTATTAAATAATGTTCTACGGTTGGATGAAAAACTATTTTTTTTAGAGGTGGAGCCGCGGTCAAAGACAAAGGAAATATTTATCCCTAAAAAAAGGAGTTACAAAAGTCTGAAATATGGAATCTTATTACAATACTTATCATAAATGGGGAGAAAAACATCAGGCAACTCACCAAGACATGTAAAATCCCGATTGACCCGTTTGTTAGAAAGACTATCAGCAACCATGTTAGCTTCACGGAACACATGCATGGAAATGTAATCGAGGTCCATGAGTGAAGCAAGGCATTTCATCCATTGAGGGGTAAGCGGCCATGCGAGGTGCACCACCCCTTCCAAATAGCTTGAAAAATAGTTTTTGAATCACATTCAATCCATAACTTGTGCCAAACCTTTTGTTTAGAAAATTCCACCACATGAATAACACCCATTATTTCCACTTCCAAAGCTAACGTCGTGCCAAATCCACCGTAGAAGCATCCAAGGCATCTGCTAAGGGAGTCTCTAAAAATGGCCCCACAACCCGCAGGACCCGGGTTTCCTCTAGAGGCACCATCGACATTCACATTGATCCATCTTGGAAGTGGAGCTTTCCAGATAACCTCAAAGGTGCATCGAGGTTTTCTATAAGATCCCGCAATCTGAATACGGTGAAGAATCTCAAAATCACCAACAAAATAGTCACAGTGATCTTTTTGAAGAGGAGAAACATCCTTGATGGCAATGAGAATATTCATTTTACCTACATTGATATTGAAAGAACAATTATTACGAATGGAGTTATTTATGTCATACCATATCACATGCAGAAGTTCCTCCACTACAGTCAGAAAAAGATTCTTTATTTGCTTCTAAGAGTCCCAATTAACACAGAGCTTTAATTGGGAGATGATAGTAGCGGGAATACACCATCTGCAAAAAAAATATCAAAAGTGAAATTCCAAAGACCTGCAGCTGTAGAAAAAGAAAAAAAATGGTTAGCATCCTCACGATGTTGATTGCACATATGAAAACTAGAGAAAATGGGGATCCCAATGGATTGAAGGAACACATCGGTGGGGACCCTATTATGGCAACACACCAAATAAGAGTAAGTCTCGAGGGCTTGATCCAAGGTTTACTAAAGGCATTCAACCAAACAAAATTAGAAACAAAATTGTTGAAATTGTTTTTGTAGAAACTTTTGGAGTCAAGGACTCCATTAAAAGCAGATTCCCAAATGAGGAAATTGTCTGTGTTAGAAAAAGAATAGTTGTCAAAGATGTGACTGACGTGATTTGGAAGGGATATGTTTTGGGAGTTAATAACATCCCTGATAGTGGAGTTTGTGTTTCCAGGAGAAGTGGTGGATCTCAACATTCATATAATGCGTACACCAGTCCAGTTTTCCATCCAGAAATTCAAAGTGGAATAAGCACTAACCGTCCATCTAGTGTTATTCATGATATTAAGAAAATATTTTCTAATTTAGGGCCATATGGAAGAGGTGATGTGAAAAAATTTTCCATTTTGAAGCTTGGTAACAAATATTTTCTTGAAGAAGTCCAGAGAATCAGAGTTTTTATGAATTAGATTCGAAGTAATCTTCGATTGAAGATAATCATTGAAAAAAATAAGGTTCTTAATACCAAGACCACACTTGTCCAAAGGTTTGCAACAAATGACCCAAGGAATGGTGAGAATATTTCTTTCAATCGTACTACCAGACCAAACAAAAATTTTAATATAGGAATGGATTTTCTTGAGAAGGCTGGCAGACCAATTGTAAACCATCATTGAGTAAACCATCTTGGAGACCACCATGGATTTAACAAGACAAATTCTACCAGCCATAGAAAAAGATTTACCCTTCTAAGATGAAAGTTTATTGGTAATTTGGTCAAAAATGTTGTGAAAATAGATGGATTTTTGTATTCCCAAAAAGATGGGATCCCCAGGTATGTGAAAGGAAAGAAGCCTTCTTTGATTCCTAAATAAATAATGATGTGACATTTTCTAGTGGGGGAAAAGTTCTTCCAAATAAAAACAAAGGATTTGTTCCAACTTATTACATGACCCGAAATGTCTTCATAATGAGCCAGGGCACTTTTGAGGTTTTGGATGTTCCTTTTATCACACTTTAAAAATAAAATAATATCAAAAGCATACAAAAGATGGGTAGGAACATTTAAATTTCTAGAAGCCTGAATTGGATTAATCTTGTTTTGATCCGCAAGGCTCGTAAGAAGTCTACATAGATAGTCTTCAGCAATAGCAAAAAGGATGGAAGAAAGAGGGTCACCCTTCCTAACTCACTTGGTTGATTTAAAGACGCCTTTTGGGGACCCATTGACAAGAACAAAAATTGAAGCTGAATTATGTAAGGGGCGGATCATGGAAATAAAAGTATCATTGAACCCAAATCGTTTGAGAAATTTTAAAATTAAACCCCAATCCATGCTGTCAAAAATTTCTTGATGTCTATTTTGATAGCCACACTGCGTCCTCTAGTGACATTATTCAGAAGATCTGTGCATTCCAAGGCAAGGAAAATATATTCTTGAATTGTTCTTCCATTCATAAAGCCAAATTGGTTCCATGAAACAATTTTATTTGCAATAGAGTTGAGTCTGTTAGCAAGGAGTGTAGTGTAATTTTATAGAGGGTGTTGATGAGCGCAATAGGCCGAAAAAGGTGGATATCAGCGACATTGTCCACTATAGGAATAAGAGTGAGAAATTGAGAATTTATCCCATGAGGGAGAACACCATTTGAGAAGAAATATTTAACTAGTTTAAAAACATCCACCTGAATGAGATCCAAATAATGTTGGAAGAAGCCAGTGTTGAAACCATCAGGTCCCGGTGCACTATCAGGTTTGAGACTAAACACAGTGTCTTTAATTTCATGATCTATAGGTATGATTAAAAGGTCATCATTTTTCTCTGCACTGATCATATTAGGGTTGATGTCAGGGAGAATATTCTTTCCACCCTCCATAACGTTGAACAAATTATAAATGTAATCCACCACATGGCTAGAAATGACATCCTCGGTGTCACGAAGAATATCATCATCTTGAAGAAAAGTAAAAGGCCTACTGGTTTTTCAGATTCCTTGGAGGGAGTTGTAAAATATAGTGTTTAGATCCCCATCTGAGAGCCATTTGGTTTTAAAGATTTGTTTTCGGATGATGTCTTTGATCTTCAAAAGATATTTAAGCTTCAAAGAAGTATTGATTTCAGGTTCAGGATCAATAGAGAAATCAGAGCAAGTATTGGAGATTTGAATGCGAATGAGTTCATTCTCCAAAGAGGAGATGTCTGCATCAAGTTGTTTTGTTTTAGAGAATAACAAACCCTTGAGATTCTATTTCAAAAGTTTTAATTTAGCAATACAAGAAAAAGAATTATTTTGTCGATGCATGCCATCCCAAAAAGTCTTTATTGTGTTAGAACATTCTGTGTCTGCAGACCAAGAATTGTTAAATTTGAAAGGGAGAGGAGATTTTATTCATGTAGCGATGAGGTTGACAAGAATGGGGTGATAGTCATAGTTGATCATGGGTAAGGTGATACTAGAAATGGAGTACAATTTATCAAGGGCAGCAGCATTAGTAAAAGCTCTGTCGAGTTTACTAGCTACTACCCTATTGAGGCATTTTCTATAACATGTATACTTACCACCAGTGAGATTGATTTCAATAAGTTCATAGTCCTCAATGGAGGCCTTAAATTCTCTAGTTGACATAGGAGAGTGTGTCGGTCCAATCATTTCACTCAGTGGAAGAATGGCTTTGAAATCACCAAGCACAAGACAGGAATCCTGAATCGATCTAGATAGGGTAAAAATGTCATTCCAAAGGGATCTTCGCTCCTGATATCTATTCATAGCATGAATCATCGTGAAGAAAGTGTGAATACTATCATAGGAAAATTCACAATTAAACAGTTGGTCATAAGTATTAACAATATTAAGAGACTGTAAATAAGAGTGATAGAAAATCCAGATAGTTTCAGTAGGCGATCCTTCCTTTCACACGCCAAGGAAGTTGTAACCAAAAGAGCACAAGTGTAAACATTTCAAATAAAAATTAGTTTTTTGGCTCATAAATAGAAAATAATTTTGGTTTATGGGTCAAGATAATTCTCTTCAGATCAATATAAGTTTCATATTTTGATATACCCTGACAATTCCAAAATAAACAATTCATTTGAACCTGCGTTTGGAGTTAGAACTCCCTTTTTTTTATCCATCCGAGCCCTTTTTCCTTGTTTACATTCTGGGTCCCTAAGAGGATATAGGGATGGATTATTTTCCCTGTTTATTATTGTAATATGGAGTAGATATATTAGATTCATTTTTAATAACATCATCCTGATTTTTCTCCTAAGAGAATGTGGACCCATGTAGGGTAATTGATAAATCTTTTGGAGGTGATTCAGGTATGAGAATATCAGAGGTGCTGGTGGAGACAGTCACAGTGCCCATCGGGCTCACATCCACTATCTTATCATTTATGTATGGCACCTTGGAGGTGGTATGCATTTCATTGGTAGACAGAACCTGCTCCGGGGAGTATTTAGAATGTTTGGTAGAGTTAGTCTCCATGTAGTGATTCAAATGGATGTCCATTGAGAGAGTCTCAGGCTGATCAGATCGGCCATGTTTCCCATGTGAGCATACAGCATCATTGGCAGTTAGTTGTAAACTCACTGTAGTGGGAATATCTCAATTATCACAGCAAGTGGGAGATGAGTAGTTACCTGCAACCGCCAGTATCTGTTTACCTGCATCCACATCTGCTTCCACTTGAATACAAGTCTATTCCTGCTGTCCATCGCACAAATAAACAAGGTGGCTCAATTTGAGGGGATCAGGTTCCATGTTCGACTGCTCGAGGATGTCCATGACCATGGTTTCAATCTCATCTCTTAAAGTCATATCAATGGATTTGGATTCCTCCTCCTCCACCAAATCCGACCACTTAACACCAGAGGTCTCTCCCGATTGGACTGATTTTTTTCACCCATTTCACATTATTTTTTTGGGGGACATCGGTCTTATCAGAGGAGGAAAACAGAGGTTTCTTCATTCTACAGACCAGAGTCCAGTCATCAGTCTTCGGCGGATCCTCCTGGTTTTTCATTTGGCTCTTCATGACGCGACAATTCTTAAAAGAATGCTCCACGATTTTGCATAGATCACAGAAAGGTGGCTTGCGTTCACATTCCAATCGTACCTCATTTTTATATTCATTTTCATTGATGGTCACGACATCTGGCATCTTATGCTCCAAATTGACCTTGACCAACACTCGCACATGTAGTCCATGTTCTGCATTTAGTGTTCGATGGTCAATCTTCAGCGGGGTGCCGATGATAGAGACAATATCACTTAAGATTTTAGGGTTCCAGAAGAAGAAGTTCAACCCATTGAATCAAACCCATATCTACGCTATCGTATTCCTGTGAGTATGCGGGTTGAACGCGAAATCCCATTCAGATAATCGAAGGAACCCTAGATTCAAATAGACGTTTCGAAGCTTCCAGACACGATCCACATCATCCTGCGAGCTAAAGAGGATGTGAAACTATCCATGCCCAATAGGGACCAGTTTCGTGTGGCTAAAGCCCCAAATATAGGAGATCTGTGGCTTGAGATCCATGGAAGGCCATGGTTTATCGCCTATCGAATACGAGATGAATCCCATAATAGAGAACTTACAGAAATGTGAACGTCGTTGTAAGGCCTAGGGGTCTGCTTCAACCACAATTCGGAAGATTATCTATGTGCGTGTTTAATGGTCCATAGACTAGAAGATTATCATTAACTCATGTAATGACTCACACACTTAGATTTACTGATGAAACACGTTACACGGACAGTTGGAAGAAATTAGGGTACGTTGGGTGTGTCATTAGTGACATGTTGTTAATGGATAAGTGGAGGAAGGATATGTCCCTTCGATTTATGGAAGTTGATATCTTGGCACTTTTATTGAAATAGAACAGTCGCATGAAATTCCTTGGCCATGGTGTAAACGAAGAGTTTATTTCATGTTGTCAAAGAACAAAAGATCAATCATATAGGTTTATGACACTTCCCTAAAACCATCATTCTGATATATTGAGAAAAAGAGATTAAATTACCTAGTAATCATTCGTATGAGGTGATACGTCAATTCGACGTCAACTTCTTTCTCTTGGGTGCCTTGACCCGTTTGCTTGACAGTAATCTTGGACTTTAGGCAAGTCTACCTAATGCCAAAGAGAAATAGGCCTAGAGGGTCACACAATAAATGCATTCAAGTATCTCACGTAGAATAAAGATTATTCACGTACATGGTTTAATAATTAATCAAGGAAGCCTAAATCGTTTTAATGTTGGAGAAATAATAAAATGAAAATAAGTACACGCCGTAAATTAATGATTACACACTGTGTAGTTCTATTTTGAAAACAACTACATGATGTGTATTATTAAATTTACCCACCATGTAGTATTCATTTTTGAATGGAAATGAATAAATAAAAATAAGATATACAAGTTGTGTTCATTGAATGTACACACAGTGAAGTTTTCAATGAAAAAATGTACATGTCGTGTATTTATGATTACACACTGTGTTGTTTTTTTAGTCTTGATTTTGAGGAAATATCACTTTATTAAATGATATTTATTATAATCAGTGTATGAGCATGTCAAGAAATTAATAACTCGACATGGGGTTTTCAGAGGATTTAATGAAATAAATAAAATGTGTAACGTGTTTATTTATTGTCATAACTCTACAACCTCAAACCTGATTATAAATATCCTCACAACCCCAACTCTTTTCCGAAGACAAGAGAATTGTTGTGCACAACAACTCTAGAGATATCATTCGAGGCTGAAAGAACCTATTCCTCCAAGAAATCTCTCATGACCGAGAGAGATCCTATTCCATCGAATCAAGACGATCTATGGCTGGACAACACACGAAATGTTTTCTCCACACTAGCACCCGGATACATCTTTGGCGACGTCCAGAGATACGTAGAACACGTGTGGATCACTGCTAGAGGAAATATACCCTTGGATTCTGCGACACAACAACAAATCACATTGGAACGTGATCAAGAATATCAATGAAGAAAGAACACCCAAAAGGTAATTCATGTAAATTAATTAAAATAATTATAATCAACCTGTGACGATCCACTTTTGTAGTTCCTGGGCATTTCTTCTTCTTTGTCTATTTCTATGAATCAATATGCGGAGACTTTCATTTATCGTCATATTGATCCTGGATTGATCATTTCTTATTACAAAAATACATGTGGCCACATCCACCCACATGTATACACTGTGCCTGGAACCTAAAATTTGTATCGAATGGGGGTTACAATGTTTATTATAGTTATTTAATTTTCATTTATAATTCAGTAATTTATATTTGATTCAATTCAAGACAAATTATTCTCTAATCTAAATAAATTAGATCTATTCTACCTCCTTCGTTTCTCAATTCATATCACATAAATATGCTTTTTATTTTAATTTTTGATTAAAATAAAAATGAAGAACTCATTTGGAGGAATAGTACTTTTTTGTCTGTACAATATTGAAATACACGACATGTAATGAAAACTACATGCCGTGTACTTATCTTCAACGAACTGGTACTAGTCCTCCAAACCATGCCATGTGAATTGATTACAACTAAGTATTTATTACCCCATATTGACCAGAAATGAATAGCGCATGGGAATAGGAATACACTGTGTGTTTGTTGGAAAAGCATGTCATGGTGTACGATCTGGCCCAAGTGAAATCGTGTACAAATGAGAAACTACGTACAACGTACATGGGATTTCCAGGCCAGTAACCATGTAACAAGGAAGTACACGGTGTGTTAGATTAATCTATGCATTGTGTACTCCATAGTTTCCAAAGTAGAGAATACACGCCAAAGCCACCGGAATGTACTTTTGATAAAGGTGAATGAAATACATGCCGTGTAAATATAAACTACATACTGTGTACTTTCTAGAAATGGAATTTCACCAGGTTCCCTCCAAATGTATAAAGACACCGTAATGGAATATGGATTAGAAGAATCTCAAGGAAATATAGAAAGGAATTTAAGATAAAGAATTGACTAATTATAAGATCATAATTAATTGAATTCAAGCCCGAATTATCTTGAATAATTGAACAATTAAATGAATTTGAATTCTAAATATGAGTAAATTTTGTTCCATGCTATGGATGATAATGAGCTAGACCAAATACTCTTTTTATGTGTGTGTTTTTTTAAATTTTGTTTAATTTAATTTCATTGGCCTTTGTGCCTTCTTCCAATAAAATGTTGGGCCTACATGCCCATGGTTTCTTTAATGTAAACCACATCTATTGGAAGATCTACCATGCCCGAGGTGATAGTTTGAAATCTAAAGCTGAGGAGAAACCATCCTAAGAAAATACAGTGGTTGATAGGTGGGAGCTGCAAAAAAAAAACCATCTGGTTCAAGGTGTTTTCCCTATGTCAGGGTTAGATTACCATAACTGGACGATAGTGTAACCAATAGAATATCATGATCATGCCATCTTATTTTAATTCTATCTGATTGCATGGTTTTTTTATTATGTATGTGTTGTCACGATCATATAATTAATAAACAATCATGGAAATATTGAATAAAATAAAAACCGGACTATGCATAAACATTATCAGAACATGGTTAATCACTTAAGCAAGCATAACTTAATATTAACAAGCATGTGACAATGCAAAACTATGGTTAAGGAATAAAATCCCTCAAATACTATATTATGTCATACCACGCATTATGTTACTTTATTAAGGGAAAGACTCAATAAAACTATGTGTTTGACCAAATCTTGTTGGGACAGTTACTTTTATAATGGAATCTTTTATGAAAGGATTCGGGTTGACTTAACAATATTACATCAAGAAGAGTATCCTTTGATAGACATGATGTAATATTGATGTCAAGAGTTGCGGAAATCCAAATTAGAATTTCATGAATGGGTATTCCCCTCAATAGATCAATGAACTATAAGCTCACAGTTGGGAAAGACCTTCGTACCAAAATACCTTCAAATAGCTTGACCAACCCTTGTTGGGGTTATGTAAAGGGGAATATGGATCCTTTCCAATAAAATGTCAAAGCAACTAGACATTCTTAGTCCAATGGCGAGGTCCATTGGGACATGATAAAATAGTTTGAGAATTAATAAATTAATTTATTATTTCTCATAAAATGTAATCAAGAATGTACTGATCAATCTGGCCTTTTAATTTGTAGAATCAAAATGACAAACTCGTCAACCACATTTTCTCAACCATTAATTCTCGATAAAGACAATATCCTCATCAGCTGTAACTTTCATGAATGGTTTAGGCACCTTCAAGTTATCCTATTCCATGAACGAACATTTTACATAATAGATTCCTCACTTCTTGATTCTCCTATGCCAGGGGTGAGTGAAAAAGAGTTCCTTGTCTATGATCACCATTTGAGCACTGAACTCGACATTCAATTTTTGATGATGTCATCAATGTCTAGTGAGCTCATGAAGTCTCATGAAGACATGGATGCATACAGTATACTCGAACACCTCTGTGTTCGATAACAATAGAGATAAAGATAGGAAATTTTTGAGATCTCCAAGGCTCTATTCCAGAGAAATCATAGAGTGGGTGCCCCAACTGGGCCTCATGTAGTCATGAACATTGGATTCATTGATCGCATGGATGTTCTAGGGTTTAAAATCCATGAAAAACATGGTACTGATCTAAATCTTGCATCACTACCCCAAGGATTCTCTAAATTTGTTGTGAATGTCAATATGAAAAACATTGAGAAGTCTCTGTCTGATCTTCTTATCCTCATTCACCAAGTGGACAATAACATGAAGCGTGAAAATCCTTCTGTACTCAGGGTGAATAAATAGAAAAGGGAAGGTGAAGAGATTTAATCTCAAATCTTATTTAAGGCCTTATAAGAAAAATAAAAAAAATGGGAGGAAAGAGAACATGCGGCTATTTGTTTCTCATGTGGAAAGAAGGGTTATTGGAAGAAAACTGCACCCAGCAAAAGATAAAAAGGGATGCTTCAGGTTCATTTGTTATCGAATAAAATCTATATGTTTCTACCAATTGGGTATTAGATACTTATTATGGTCGTCACATCTGTATCCAAATACATGATCCATGTACATTAAAAAATACATTTCTAGGTGAGGTAGATCTACGAGAAGCCAACAGATCCAGTACTACTACTGTAGCTATGGGGGACTACCACCTCACAGTGAAAACTGGAATGATTTTGGTTTTAATGGGTTATTATTATGCACCTTCTGTTACTAAAAACATTATTTCAGTATCCAAATTAGATAATGATGGATTCATGTTAAAGATTGGAAATGAATGTCTCTACTTTTATAATGATATCATTTGTTTTGGTAGGGCACATTTATATAACGACCTTTATGTGTTAGACTACACAAACCAAGTAATGGAAATCAATGACAAAGTCAATTCTCATATCTCATACCACACCCAATCTTGGCATCACCGAATACGTTATGTCAATCATAAATGTTTGAAAAAATTACATCAAGTTGGGTATTTAGATTCATTCGAATTAAATTCACTTGGTGTATGTCAAGCATGTCTACAAGGAAAAATGACCAAATACCCATTTAGTGGGAATGGTAAAAGGGATAAAGTGCTTCTAGAATTAGTACACACAGATGTGTGTGAACCATTTCCAGTTGACTCAAGGGTTGGGTTCTCATACTTGATAACTTATACTAGTTATTTTACTATATATGGATATATTTACTTAATGAGGAATAAGTCAGATTCTTTTGATCTGTTCAAATAATACAATAATAAAGATGAGATCTATCTAGGTAAGAAGATTAAGAAACTCCAATCAGAAATAAGTGTAGAATATTATTTTTAGGACTTCATTGATTTCATACGAGAGTATTAGATTCTATTTCAACTCACTCCTCCTTACACACCTTAGTTGAATGGTGTATGTGAAAGGAAGAACCGATCCCTGTCGGACATGATGATATCAATGATGAGTCATGCGAGTCTTCCATTATCCATTTGGGGATAGGCATTACAAACAACATGACACGTACTAAACCAAGTACCAACTGAATCGATAAATGGTATTCTATATGAGTTATGGAGTGAACGCAAAGCCATGTTATCAAATTTACATGTGAGGTGTAGAAATGAAATTTTAAAGGCCTCTTCAGGTAACAAACTATCACCCCAAGGAAAAAAGTGTATTTTTATAAGATATCCCAAGGAAACAAGGGGATATTACATATAAAAAACCTCATAAAAAAGGATACAGTGGAAAAAATCTCCATATTCCTTGAGAGGGGCACATCTCCAAAAGATATAGTGGGGGAGAGATTGAATTCTATGAAGATGATGCTCAAGATACACATGAGTTGTTATAATAATAGATTCCACAAAGCCCCATGGAAGAACAATTTCTTCCAGAGACACAAGAACTGTGTAGGAGCATGATAGAGGTGAGAGAACCCAAAGAATATGGTTTTCTTATCACTGAGGATGGTGACTCATTATTGGTTGACAATGATTATCCTCATACCTACAACGAAGCAGTTGCAGGCATAGATGTCGCCGAGTGGCAAGAATCCATGAATTCTAAAATGGAATCCATGTACCAAAACCAAGTCTCAAGTGTGGTATATCCTCTAGTTGATGTAAATCCTATTAGTATTAAATGGGTATTCACGAAGAAACAAGACATGATGGGGAAGGTCAGCACCTATAATGGACGACTGGTTGCAAAAGGTTTTAGACAGCGTTGTGGAATTGACTATGATGAAATATTTTCACCAATTTTGATGCAGAAATCCATCAGAATCCTATTGGACATTTCTGCTACCCATGACAATGAAATTTGTAAAATGGATGTCAAAACATCATTCCTTAATAGGAATCTCTTGGAAGATGTCTACATGACACAAATTAAAGGATTTGTGACTCCAAAGTATGACAACAAGGTATGCATGTTGCAGAAATACATTTATGGATTAAAGAAAGCATCAAGGTCATGGAACATTCGTTTTGATGAATCTGTAAGGGAATTTGTCTTTGTTAAGAATAAATGTGATCCTTGTGTCTACAAGAGGTTTAGTGTAAGTTCAGTTGTATTCGTAATATTATATGTTGATGACATATTACTAATTAGAAATGATGTACCTTCCTTACAGTTAGTTAAGGCATGTGTAAAGAAATGCTTCTCCATGAAATACTTTGGTGAGGAAGCATATATTCTTGGGATCAAGATCCATCGTGATAGATCCAAGAGAATTCTGGGCCTGATTCAATGTACATACATTATGAAGATACTGAAGAGATTCAGTATGGAAAAGTCTAAGAGGGGATTGTTTCTAGTGTCACATGGCATTCATATTTATAAGAAAATGTGTCCTCAAACACATGAGGAAATAAAGATAATGGCAAGGAACCCTTAACACATCAGCGATTGGTTCAGTCATGTATGCTATGCTATGTACGAGTCTAGATGTTTCTTACACATTAAGTACAGTAGGTAGATATCAAGCTAATCAAGGAGACCGCCACTGGATGGAATTCAAGACCATCCTTATGTATCTGAGGCATACAAATGATATGTTCCTAATTTATGGAAGAGATGATGAGATATTCATTAGAGGACATGTAGATGCTAGATTCTAGACTGATCATGATGAAAATGATGTCACAAACTAGATACATCTTCAGTTTAAATGGAGGTTCAGTGAGATGGAAGAGCTCAAAGAATAGTGTGGTGGAAGATTCAACAGTGGAGTCTGAGTATATCGCAACTTCTAAGGAAGATAAAGAAGTATGGATGTGAAGCTTTGTCCAAGAGCTGTATGTAGTACCGAGCAGTAATGATATTATCAAACTCTATTGTGATAATATTGCAGCAGTGGCACTTGCAAAAAAGCTAAGGTCATATCAGCGGACAAAGAAGATACATTGGAAGTATCATCTCTTAATTAATTTTTCTCAGAGAGGTGAAGTTGTAGTGAGCAGTATTTCCACGGAAGACAACATGGCAGACCACTTGACTAAATCCTTGAATCAGTATAAACATGATCATCATGTGAGGTCTATCATACTAAAAGGCGTAGGCCATTGGCTCTAGTCCAATTGGGAGATTTTAAGGGTTGGTGTCATGAGAACCAACTGTTTTGTACTTCTATTACATGAATGTACTCTTGTTATATATTGTTCATTATTCTGCATGAATATAATATAATAATTTCTTGGAATATTTGTTGCATTAATAAGGTCATGGAATATCCCCTCTATAATGCGAACCTTGAAATTCTATACCAATATTCTTAAATATTATTTTACTTTTGGATTCTATACTATGAAAGGGAACATAGTATAGAGACCGTCTTGTGCGAGTATTCATAATAAGATGAGCCTCTCTATCATGGATTTCGCACTTGGTAATCTCCAAGATGAGATATTATGAGAACAGACCCTCCAGTAGCAATTTTTCATGTCTTGGGGTCAGCAGACATTTATATCTACGAGTGTGTGTAATGGTCCTTACACTGGAAGATTATCATTAACTCATTTCATGACTCATGCACTTATATTTAATGACGAAAACGATCATGCTGAAAATTGGCGTTCAGTAGTGTATGTTGGGTGCATCCCGAGTGACATTTTCTTAATGGATAATTCGGGGAAGGATTTGTCTCTTCCATTTATGGAATTGATATCTCAGTCCTTTGATTAAAATAGAACGGTCACATGAAATTCCATGTCCATGGTGTAAATGACGAGTTCATTTCATGTAGTCAAAGAACGAAGGATCAAGCATATATGTTTATGACACATCCATGAAACCTGCTTGATGAGATATGGAGACCAAGGAATTAAATTACACAGTAAGAGTTCGTATGAGGTGATACATCAATGTGGCATAAACTTCATTCTTTTAGGTGCCTTGACCCGTTTGATTGACCATAATCTTGGAATTCAGGCAAGCACCCCTAATGCCAATGAGAAAGAGTCCTAGAGGGTCACACACTAAGTGAATTCAAGTATATCAAGAAGAATAATGATTCTTTCAATATGTGGTCTAATAATTATTCAAGGAAGCCTAAATCATTTTAATGTCGGAGTAAGAATAAAATTAAAAGAGATAAACGCCATGTATTAATGATTACATGTCGTGTAGTTTTATTTTAAAATCAAGTACACGCCATGTATTATTTATTGTACACGCCATGTAGTTTTAATTTTGGAATGGAAATTAATAAATGAAAACAAGATATACACACCGTGTTCATTGAATGTACATAACGTGTAGTTTTCAATGAAAAAAAGTACACGTCGTGTATTTATGATTACATGCCGTGTAGTTTTTCCAGTCGGTATATTTAGGAAATATCCATTTATTAAATGATATTTATTATAATAATTGTGGGTTCATGTAAAATAATTAATGACTCGATTGGGGGTTTTCAAAAGAGTTGATGAAATAATAAACCATGAAAATCATTTACTTATTTTCATAACTCTACAACCTCAAACCCGATTATAAATATCCTCACAACCCCAACTCTTTTTCGAAAAAAAGAGAATCATTGTGCACAATAACTACAGATAATTGTTTCAAGGCTGAATGAACCTCTTCCTTCAAGAATGCTCTCAAGAAGGAGAGAGATCCTCTTCCATTGGATCAAGATGATCTATGGAGTACAATACAAGAAATGGTTTCTTTACGCTAGCACCTGATGACACTTTTGGTGACCTTTAGAGATACGTGGTGCACGTGTGGATCACCACTAGAGAAATTCTACCCTTGGATTCTATGAAGAAATGATGAATCACATAGGAACGTGATCAAGAATATAAACGAAGAAAGAAAAACCAAAAGGTACATCTTTTAAAATAATAAAATTAATTATAATCAACCTATGATAATCCTCTTTTGTGGTTTCAGGACCTTTCTTCTTCTTTTTCTATTTCTATGAATCGATCCATGGAGACATGCATTTATCATCGTATTGATCCCGGATTGATCATTTCTAATGAAAAAAAGTCTAGTGGGCACATCAACCAATGCACTTCCGCTGCACCTGGAACATACAATCGTTACGTCAATGTTGTGGGAATCGAACCAAAAAGAGAAGTGTGATTGGGTTTTATCACCTACCAGTAGACTACTTGAAGTTCCTAGTTATAATGACTTATTAATTTTAGATAAATTATTTAATGGATCAATAATAAGTTGATTTTGGGAAGTTATTTTTTATCAAATGGATATCCATAGTATATGAAAATGATTTTGTGATTAAGTGATAAATGTTATTTTGGAATACCATTACTCTTTTTGGAACACTCTAGGCCTAACAAAAATATAATACTATGGGATTTCATTTGTGGAGTAATGGTTGAATTTTATTTTAGAGTAATATTTTTTTTATCATGGAAATATGGATATTTGGTTAATTTATGTAAATGATTATCCTTTCACAGAGAACATTTGATTATGTTAATTAATTTGACGTATGATTCATTACAAGTTGTCAATTTTATTTGGAGACATATGTGAAGATTTATCATGAAAGACTATCTGATCTATTCTTTCAACATTTGGTTTACAATGATATATGGAATTATTTTGATGAATTTTAATGAAAATTTTTAGTGGAATGGTTTTTGGTGAACATTGGGTTTTGTTTTATGAATTTTTGATATTAAGATATATATTAATTTTTATAAAGTATTATTACTTATAAGGATTATTAGATCTTGTACTATCCTTTTTGGAATTTAAATTTTTTTATAGGTATGGGAAATATATAGTTCATCTTTTTTGCATTATGTAATTATTTAGAAGTTGATTATAGCTCTTTATGTGTGACAAATTCATCCTGAATACTATACGTTTGGTGAAACGATCATTTTTTTGTAAATATTTATTAGAGGAAGAAACTTTACATGAAAAATAAATATATTTACTTATGATCATAGTCAAGATCGTAAATAAATTCCTCAAATTTATGAATGGAATTTAATAAAAAAAATCATTTACTTTTCCTATTGGGAAATCACATACTGTTTAAACCTTCACAAGTTTATGGTTTTCTTGTTGTTAACATTATCCAGAAGATGATTTCTATCACTCTCCATCAGAACAAGATAGTTATTTATTATTCCAAATCCATGTTTTCCTGCAAGGAATCATAATAGGTATTATCTCTAGTGACCTATTTAAATCTATTTATTTCTATTAAAGGGATAATTTTATTTAAACATTTTCTAATTGGGGTTTTCAATAATGTTTTTGAGCCCAATTTTAAGATTGTTAGGATGAAATTTTCAAACGGGGGAAATGTGGTAACATCTCATATATTTATAGAATAATACATTTTTATATCTATTAATATTTTCTAATTTAATATAAATTATATTTTAATTGGGAAAATATGTACGATAGCATATTTGACATGTAATAACGATTTTCTATGTAATCATACGTTACACACAACATTGAGCTATACCAAAAAAATAAGACAACAATAATATTATTATTTGGAATGGAATTTAATGCATTGCCATTGTATTGGAGGGAATTAAAAAATTAACTTTTTTATGATTTTACAAATTTGATAATTTTTTATACATTTATCCATTGAATTGTATATGTGTAAATGTGAGTGAATCCCATTTTATGAATAAAACACTCTAATATTTTTAAAATGTTATTTTACCACCTTTTGATGGAAATGACTTTTTTAAAAATAGTTTTTTTAGTTTTATATGTTTTATTTGATAATATAAAATTATTCATTAGAAAAATTACATCAAAATTTACCTCTATTGGTATTTTTTATTTTCTTGATAAAATCCATATTTTTATGAATAGTGAAATATACTGCATTTTAATTCCAAACTACCATTTAATATAATTTATGTAGTTATACTATGTTTTGAATTGGATTTAAATTTTAATTGGATTTTTTTTATCATTTAATCCAATTGTGGTAAGTGGATGTAATTTCACGTGGATATTGGACATAAACACAAGTTAGTAATTTGTTAGTTTTTATTTCTAATAACCCCGCTTTGTGGTTTTGACAATAATAATAAATTTTAAATTAATTTTTACCACTTATTTTTTTAATTTGAAAAAGGGAATCCATTTTTGGAATTATAATATTCAATTTGTGTAAATAGGTACCTTTTATTTTTAGATAGTATGAATAATAACTTCATTAATTATTATTTTTACCATTGTTAAACTGTAAATCATGTAAATAAGGGTAATAAAATATTATAATAAAATAAAAATACTACAACTCATATCCTAATTTTATTGGATGAGATATGAAAAACTATGGGTATCCTTTTATCAATTTTAATACCCCATGGAAGAACTTGGGTGTGATAATGAACTTTTATAATATTTATATTAAAGAAATAATAAATAAAACATAAACATGTATCAATTAACTAAACCAATTTTAGTTTAGTTTAGATAAATTAACCCTGAGACAATAAATTTTAATTATAAGGCTAAAATAATTTTATACATCTTGGAATTTTATTTGAAAATTTTCGATATTAAATAAAATATTTTATTAATGACACAATGATGATGTCATGATTACCTAATTAATGAAATATTAAAATGATGAATTTTATAAATATTTCAATAAATTTAATTTAAACATTTTTATTCTTTAAACGAACTTTTATAATGAAATTGACATGGGAGGGAGGTATTTCTACCTTTTGTTTTCAATAATAAAGTTGTTATCTCTATAATAAAAATAAATTTCTAAATAGTGTTAAAATTGACATAAATGAGTTTTTAAAAAAAGTAATATTTTATTAAATGATATAACTGCCCTAAAAATCAATGGTTCATCCAAATAACATATATAATGTTAAAAACTGTTATTAATTATTCACATGTGTTTCGTTTGGAAATTTATAGTTTCTATAGTAACCAGATATTGTGGAAATACAGGAAGATGTGGTTTGAGTTAATGTTTTTATCTGAGGGTTAAAGCTAAATAATAAATTCAATTTTGGGACCTAAAAACATCTAAAATCTATTTTTTTGAGATTATTTACATCCACAATAATATTATCATTCAATTTCATCACATTGTAACTATTTAAATTCGAACATAAATTTATAATAAAATAATATTTCAAGACATTCCTAAAGAACCCCTCGTCCCTCTTTTAAAAGGAAAAAAGTTATAACAAACTAATAACACCTATAAAGCCTCTTGGATCATCCAAATTCATATCAAATAATCTCATATCATACCTACCTTACTCTTATAATCCTTACCATGGTTAGAAGGAAATTGCAGAAATCTTTTTTGCAAAATTCAGAGGAAGTTTTCAAAATAAGTTTTATCGTCTTCTTTTATGATCCTTCCATTTATTTTCCTTCTACAATCCCCTAAAATCCCTTTATTAAATTATATTATAACAACACTTTTATTCTAAATATACTAGTACTTTCTTAAACTATGGGTTCAACATACAATTACACACATCTCCATATGATAAATATAGAAGATATTGTTTCTCTGTATGGTGAACTAGCCTCACGAAACAACGATTGATTAATTTTCTCCTATCATATATCAATTTATCCATTCTGATGTATCTATATAAATATATGATATATATTATTTTTATATTGTCTATATTATTATTATTTTTTTATTTTAAATATACAATATTGTATTCCATAATGTGTAAATACGATAATTTCTAATGAGGAAGTGTGGAATATCTCCACCTAAAAGTGACATGACCGGTTCATTCCACACATGGAACGTATAATATACAGATTTAATGAACATATATAACATATATAACATATATATTATACTTCTATTATAATATACCTATTTATTATTTAGATTTCCTTTCATTAATATGACAAAGAACAGAAAGTATCATTCATGCGTACGTACGACCGACCATCTCCATGATTAAGGAATTTCATTTCATATCTCAAAATTTTATTAACTATTATAAATACATATATAATGGATATATATGGAATTTAAATCATTAATATCATTCATGAGATAATGGAATTATAACCACATGGAAAATTTTAATAAAAAAAAGTTCATTTTTCACTCATGTCCCCAACATCAACAAAATGTACGATATAAACTCTAATAATTAACTACATGTTATGAAATGGTAATTCATTTTTTAAAAAAATAATCTTAAAAAAGTTTCTAAAGCAAGTACATATTTACATAAGTTTTTTACTCAACAAATTAATGAATGAATGAGACATGTCATACTAAAGGTATGGGAATCTCTAAACTAAATTTCCACTCGTAGGGTATTATGAATAAATTGTTGATTATATTATGCCAATATTATGTGTTGAATCAATTTTTATTTATTTATGTTTTAATTTAAACATTATATTGTTTTGATATATTATTCCTACAAATAATCATCCAATTAATAAATTCTTATATCATTTATAAGAACATTGTAATGGAAATATTAACCCAATCTCCAATCATGGAACTAAATATCCATGAAATTCGTTTTTTTAATCCATGAATATGTGTGGATGAAATATTATTGTTTTATACTGAGTATCAACATACATTTTTTTTAATTTTATTTTCACAAATAATTATTTCATTAATTTTTCATTAATTTAATGATATGATCCTTGTAAGGGACTACATATCAATTTTTTTCATTTAGATATTTCTTGATGATATGAACTATTATTATATTATAATGTGTAAATTTCATAGAAATTATTCCATGTGCTATAGGAAAATTTTAATTAAAATTTTTTTGAAAATGTTCTAATTTTTTTTAAAATAGATATTGATTATTTAAATAGCTTTAAATGATTTTTATATATTCCAAGATTGTAATTTATCAGTTAATGTACCTGTTATGTATTAAATATTAATTTACATTTTTTCATTTTTTAAAAATAATGTGGTTTCATTATTGAGAATGTTACTTTTCAATGTGAAATATGATTTCAAAGTGGAAATGACATTTTTCTTTTATTTATGGTTTTATTGTTATGATTATGTTTTGGTTCTTGTGAATTTCATAAATATATAGGTGGTTCCATGATAAACCAAGGGATTGTGAGCCTTGATATCTCCCCAATTTTTTGGGTAATTTGATGGTGGTAAACGATAATGGTTTTCCTATGATATTTAGCGAATATGACTTGAGGGGTATTTAAAACATAACCAAGAAGGTTACTATCAATATAGTTGTGAATTCAACAATGTCTGTAAAATATGGATTCCATAAGTTACCTTTATGTTTTATGATTTATATGTTGTTTTTTACGAATATTTTGATTACATAATCTAAGGTAATTATTTTATGTTTTATGAGTGAAAGTTATGAATTTGTGAAAATGTTTTCATGGGTATTCAATATTAATGGACTAAAGGTTTTATTCATTACGTTATATTATTTAATGGCATTTTTATTTTTATCCGTTGTTTTTATATGCTTTTTATATGATATAAGGATGGGTAAAATAATGGAATAAGTAATGAATATTTTTATAAATAAAAATAAATCATGTTTTTTATAATGGGTTTCCTTTGGTGGAGAAAGTGGATACTAAGAGAAACTATCCGCATGAAATCTATGGGTCTATTATGTGATTATTATGGACTAATTCACTAAAACCCTAAACCTGAAAAGATCCTCAATATGAATTCACGACTTCATTCAAGATTAATTTATATCTATGTTTGGGGCTTTGTAATGTATTAGTTTTGATGGAACATTTCTTCATAGGGGTATATTTATGGATGATTTCTATATGGTATGACATAAGTGATATGTGACACTATAAAATTAAAATAAATAATTTATGTATCAATGTTGTATTTATGGGAAAAAAATTCCTCAACAATAATAAAATATTTATATCTTTTTGGATAGTTACAAGTTTCCAACAAGATAAAGAGTGTTGTAGAGTTTTCCAATAATGACATTTATAATAAATATATGAAAAATTGTTGATTATTTAATTGGGAAATTAATGATGTAAGTTATTTTAACTAATAATAATATGATAAGAAACACATTTTTAGGTAATATGAGATATTATTGTAGATATTAGGGGTTATTTAATCCAATTCATATATATAAATTGTTATTTTATTTTAATACAATATTGAAAATCTCAAAAAAAAATTCATGTATCACATGGGGTTTTTGAAGTATTAACTAAATATTCCTGTGTGTATTTTTAAATATATAACAGATTACCTAGAGGGTAAATAGTTTTTATTTTTGTAATTTTAATAGAATTTATGGAAATTTAAATTCATACCACGAGTGATTCATTGACTTGTAGCTAAAACTATATAAATGTTGTTGAGAAATAAAAACATGATGTGTTCATTATAGATGAAAAAATGAGAATACTAGGATTTAGCGGATGTAAAAAATGTCTTTTTAGATAAAAATTTATTTAGTATCATATCAAATATATTATATTATAAAATTAAAAAAATATACTAGCAAATTATGGCCATAACTGCACTAAGTACATTTCATCTTCTCTTTGATCATAATGAATAGTTTATCAATGAAATATTTCAATAAAGTTATATACCATTATTTTTTATTTATTGTAATTGTAAAAGAATTAATTTGTTGCTAATCCTGATTTTAGGATTTGAAAATGGATATGGTTGTTAATTCCCATGTATTTTGAAATATTTGGTTCATTCTAAAGAAATGTAACCATAGTAATAATACTAATCCTAATATATTTTGGATGTTTCAATAGGTAACCAGACAAACATGGTCGTCTTATTAGTTATAATCATTACTAAATAGAATCATGTTAATAATATGATGAGATAATTAGAATTGTAATTTAGAACTAGTACACATGAGAGTCTATGGGAATTAGTTACCTATTAAAAATATCTAATTATAAATTTTATTAACCTTATATTCAATTATATAAGATTACTTAATACCTTATAAAATATAAATCCACCATATTCCTGATAAATAATGAGATAATTTCATAGTATAGTTATTTCATTGAAATTATATATCATTTCCCTATTATGATGAAATATATAAGAAGATATGAAACTATTTCATAAAAAAATGACCCAGTACTAGATGAAATCAATTGATGGGGAACTGATGATATATTCTATAAGGGGAAAGAAGATCATAATAAAATAAAGAATAATATCGTGGTATTTTCACCAGGTAATATATATGTGAGGAGATTATGAGAACATGACCCCCAAGGGGAATTCCACTTGTTAATGTTTCATATGATATTATTATTTATGGATGTTATTGATGGTCCCCCAACATTAAGGTTATAATTAATATATATTAGTCGCAACTAAATTTGATGTGTTAATGAATACTGTCACAACATATGATCATAAAGTGGTGTACATTCTTCGGTTATTTATGACAAATATTTATTAATGAATAACATAGAAATGGAATTTTTTCATTCCATGGTAATGGAAGATGATATCTTGATCCCATTTTTTATAATAGAATATCCCAATTATGTCCTAGTAATTGATAAAAAAATATGAAGCTTTATTTAAAGAATTTAAATGAATGAGTGTTCATTATAAGGGTTAATGAATCAAGTTAAGAAACCTGTCTAATGATTGATATTATAAAAAATAGATTATTTTATATGGTAACAATAAAATGGATGTTGTAATTTCGTTACGACATTCACAATCATTCTCTATGGGTGACTTGACAAATTTCTAGGAATAATTCTTATAAAAATTTTACTCTTTTTCTTGCACCACTAATATACGAACATAGAGGATTAAAATTTATATTTATTGAGAACATCAGTAAAATTTTATATGAATTATATAGTATATTAGATTGTTATATTCTTGATTTAAGAATCACACAAAACAGGTTCAACTGATTGGTCTTATATATTATATAACAACAAATTATAAATATTATACATTATTTGAATGTTTAATATATATATATATATATTTGTTCTATAATTATAATTTAAATTATTATAGATGTGAATAATAATATTTTTAAATATTAATTATTCAAGGTTGATTGTTATTGTGGATAATAAGTGGACGAAGTTATGGTTGGTTTTGAAAGTACATATAAAATAATATCATAATAAATATTATTTTATTTATTAAATAATATAATATTTTTTATATTAACATCCAAATACACTCCATGTAAATAACAAAAGCATTCTTATTTATATATGGGGTTCACTTTGGATTAGGAATCATTATGTTTCATTACAAAATTATATTCTCTTCCCTAGGAATATAAATAGCATACATATAAATTTCACTTTATCTAAGTCTTACTCTACACATATAATATTGTCCAAAGAAGAAAAAGAACCTGCAAGATAAATCAATCATGAAATAGTTGAATAATAACAACACAAAACAAAACTTTAGATGATGATTTTCATACAACATATTAATATGTGGAAACACATAAATAATCAATAATTTCGATTTGGATTCTAGTATGAAATCAAAAATTATTGATGAAAAAGGTTGCTACATCCACTTTATCATTTTATGAAATCTAGAGTAATTTTTGTATGTTTATGGATCACATTTAGATCACCAATATTGGGATTCTACATTACTTCGACATATGCGATGATGGTGTAAATATTATGTTTTAACTGTTTTTGAAAATGAAAAATGAATATGACCTAAGATAAATATTTTTCATGACCTAAATTAGTTAAATATTTTATGTGAATATTTTGGATAATTGATCTAGGGTTTCTATTTGTTTGGTTCTGATTAGAAATCTCATGATATTGAAAATGGTAATTGTGGTGTACTACACGAATGCACTTACTCTACACCACAAGACCTTCTTATTTAAAAATATTTTTTCTTAATGGATCGTAAGTTTATCTTTAAGGTGATAAAACTAAAATAAATAAAAATGGTTTAATGTGAGGGACTTGATAGGAATGCACTAGTATTCGATCAAATAATGATTGAAAAAAATGATTATTGAACATCTAAGTGCTGAAGTAATCTAAAAAAAACTTTCCATTCATATTAATATATATGAGTATATATTATTTTACAATAATAATGTTGTTTCTTAAGTTATAATTATTCTAAATGGATATTATTGATAAATGTTTAGTGACTGGATTTTTAAATTGTTTCGACATGATCCAGTGTGAGTTAGAGTCTATTTGATTTATATTTTCTAAATGTTTTAGTGAATTTATAATTATATCACCAATTTTAAAAAACATTGAAAATGGTGTTTACTTATATGAATAATTACAATTGTATGAATGAAGAAGTAATCTATTTGAAATATGAACTGATTCTAAATTAGGATATCATGATAATGGATTGTCTGGTTACAACTGGAATAAAATTTACTGTAGAAATTAGGTGATGTTAAACTCAAACAGAAAACCAAATTCAAATAAAAGTGAGTAAGAAAAAATATATGTAGTTAGGGATTTCATTGGAACCTAGTCCTATATAATATTCATTAAGGAAAAAGGGGATCCTAAAATAGGATTTTATAGATCATAGGGGAAAATATAGAAAGTTCACTTATAAAAGTTATTATATAATTACAATAGTTGAGGGGAATGGAATAATATTTCTAAGTGCCACTATGTTATTTGAGTTATGAGTTATTGATTTTAAGGATTCATTTCACTAATCAATCTATAATGGTATTATTTAAAATTTTACCTAATTTTTATCATGAATGGAATACATTTTTTGGTATGGAACACTATATATTGTTCTGAAAAGTGATATTTATGTCCTATAAAGGTATAAAGACTTGCGGGATTTGAAACAAGATTAAAACGTACCAATGTTAAGGATGATTTGGATCATGGTTGTAAAAATAATGTGACCTAAATATTCATATTTAGTATATGTTTACAATATTATAATATTAAGATAAATGATTTGAAATCATTCTTAACAACCAATTATAATATGAACTCTTCAATTTCATTCGAATCCATTGTGAAAAATAATTCAAGCGATTCATATCATGATGATAAATTGTTCAAACATAATATTGGATTGTAAAATTGATGACGAGTGGATTTTATATTTGGTATAAAAATGTTAATGTGGTAATTTAATGGAAAGTAGAAACATAACCTATTATTATAGAATGTGTTACATGATTTTTGATGGTAAGATAGAGTCAAATACCTTCATCGGATTCATGAACATGACAAGGAAATAACTCATTATTTGTAATGCATGTTATAATGAACTAATAACTAAGGAAAACCCATGGTTCTATATAACTAACACTTCCATGTAGTGATAGTAAATTCCATTCATGGATGTGTGTGTCCTGTAATTATTTATGGCAATGAATTCCTACCACCAGTTGATCTCATCCACGACATCCTTTATGGATAAGGCATAAAACCCTTTTTGGGGATGGACGGATCACTCTCAAAGAATGAGAGATCTTACTCCACCCATGGATATATCATGGATGTTAGATGTAATTTTTCTATTTAGAGATCTTATTCAAACCAATAAGATGACAATGATGATATAAAAGTATCTCTCATGTGTATGGTACACATCGTTTTAATGTTATCATCCTTTACAATTTGTATGGTTTTTATAATCTATATTTAAGTTCATGTGATTGGGATTCTAAATCTATATAACTTCATCTAATAACCACTATTTTTCTCCAATGATACCCATTCATGGTATTAGGGTATAAATTATTTTTGATTCCTTAAAATAATGTTTTTGAACTAAACAAAAAATAGTGACATTATGTAACGTTGATAACAATATATTAAACAAATTACTTGAAAATATATTAAATAATAATTTATTGTCAAGGAATTTTCACAAATTATAATAATATGTTAATTTAAAATGATCTAGAAAATCAAAAATAAAATAAGAGCATAATTTTAAATTTTTTTCACACAAACATTAATATAGGAGATCTAAGCTACGTCCCATTTCAGAAAAATAGAGAATCAATTTTGTGATAAATAAATATACATGTTGATTACATGCAATTTTTGGTGACCACAATGCCCTTCTTTTAGTGGGAATATATTTTGATATACTATTCACGTCACTGTGATGTAAATAAAGTGTAATATATGGAATACATTTCAAATTCACTAAATAATTTATGAAAAAATATTTTATGAAGTTACAATAACAATATATTAAAGGTTAAATAATTTTCATGGGTTGGTGTAAAACATAAAATAAAATATTTTTTTATATCACATATAATTTTTTAATCTAATATAATTTATAATTATTAGGTTATAAATAATTTCAATTAGTTATTTATTTATTGTTTTAAATTTTATAATGGTTTATATATTAATAAATTATAAATTTATTACAATTAATGATATTATTTTCCTAAAAAATTTATCCAAAAATAATAATAAATATAAAGATCTAATATAAAATACTTTTTTAATGTTATATTAAATTACATGTGACATAAATATAAAAATTCTATAGTCAAATAATAAGGGATCCATTATAAATATCTTACTAGTTACGAAATAAATATTATGTATATAATTGTTTATATTTGAAATATTCTATTATTAATAATCCATGATTTTTGGTGTTCAAAAAATATCCTTATTTGTAATTTAATTAAACACATCACTATAGTAATAATGATTAATTCGAGAAATGGATTAAATAATTATATATATATATATTATATAAATTATGTGAAATGTTTTCAGAATAGATATTGGAACAAAAAATTAAATATTTCTTAAAATTTCATATATTTAATTAAAATAAAAAATATAGAATAAATTTAAATATTCTATGTTATGTATTTAATATTAATTATCTATGTTTGATATTTAAGATTATCCATAATAGTTTTTCAAATTAAAATTTACTTTTTTTTATTTATAAATTAATTATTAAATGAAATATCTCAAGTTAAAATATTTACCCAAATGGATATAATTCTAGAAGTGTTTTTTACATTAAATTGACCAGTTATATGGTATTAATTATAATTTGATATAGTTTCAATCAATGATGAATTAATAATATTATTAGAGTTATATGTCAAATTTTTTTAATTTAATTTCTTTTAAATATATTATGTATTATATGTCTGATTAATTGTATTATATCTTGTGTAATTCCAACCTATGTATAAGGTTATTGTGTTTGGCTTCACACAAAACATGAGGTGTATACATTATTCATGTAGGCTAGAGGCTAGATATTATGGGCATTGTGATTAATCATGTGGGTATTTTCAGTGTCATAAAATTTTATGACATTATAAAAAATTTTAATTTACAATATAAATGACATGCATTTGGATATGTGTAAATATATTTGATTGGTAATTTCATCAAATTCACCCAAATAGCGAGTTATGTAAAAAGTTACAAATCAATGTAGTTTGATAATAATATTTAGGTGATGGAATAATATTGTTAAATAAATCACTATAAAATGAATATATAAAGTGAATACATTAGATAATATCCAGATATTAAATTCCAGTAATCTATAAATTTTAATATTCCTTCTAAATTAGCACATACCAAGACCATCATTGTAGAAGTGGGTAGGGTTTTTTAGCTATTTCCCCAATGAATTTTCATTTATATAATTTTAATGTAATTTTCATATCATTATCATAAAACTAAAATGTTATTCGAAATTATGGTACCCCTAAATTGACTTTTTCAAGAATATTATTGGTGTTTTCATAGATAAACACTTGATATGAACACACCATTTATAGTCAGTTTATTGTGAAAACGAAATTTTTTACTATATTAATTTCTAATATTAATTAAAATACATTTTATTGAAACATGGTTGATTAATTGGATTTCATGAAATAATTCACCATTTTGGTTAGTTTTTTTGTGTTTTGATATAAATATAGTAGTGAGGGGGATTACCTAGATTTTTAAATTGAGTTAATAAATTTAAATGATATATCCTAATGATAATGTAGAAGACAAAAAAACAGTAGTTATATTTATTTGGATTGAATCATAATGATTATAATCCACTCTTCCATTCTGTCATTAAATGCGTGTTATGGTACCCACTATAACCAATATAATAGAATAATAACATGAAATTCCCTCACCTAGAGTCATAGCCTGATCACAAGGAATTATTCCATTGATGGATCAGAAATAATACATCTAACATCTTTAAACCCAAGAGGATAAGTCAAAAATGTTCTCATCAATATGCACCACAATAATTCCTATAATTTTTTGGATTTGAAAAATCGTATAATACTATTTAAGGAGTTGTATAACCCTATACAATTATGCACATAGAATGAAAATATGATACAATATAACAATAAATAAAATCTGTTATATCAGTATATGAGTTTCAAGGAAGGTTTGAAATATCAATAATAAAAATATTAATTTTTTAGTTCTATATGGATTATTATTGGATTATCTTCAAAATATTACTCTTGTAATGTTTAGGAATATCCCCAACCTATTTTAGTTAATTTATATTTAAATTCTAAAATATATACATCAAATGATCTCACAATAAATTAAAATATTAATATAAATGAATATTTTGTTTTCCTCAATGTGATAATCTCACACATTAATTTAAAAAATTAATTTACATTTCACTATTCTTACTTACGAAATTATATTCCATGTTTATATAATATATAATATATGAATGAAAAATAATAAATATTAATTCACTAATAGATATTTTTTTAAAAACAACACATTATAATACATTCACATATTTATTTCAGTATAAAATAACAATTATTAATTTCCATTTAATATCCCCTAGTAATAATTGAGGTTGACCCTTCATATTTCAACTCATTTGAATTAAGATTTTTGAATTTCTATAATTTTACCATGTGTATCGATATATAGTTTATCCCATGAGAATCTAATTTATTTATTCATAAAATATAGTAAAAAGTGTTTTCATGGACTCTATATATTTAATATGAAATTATGGAAATGGAAAACACTAATTATATATATATATTAAACTTATATAAAATATAAATGTCATGAATAATGTGTAATAGAGTATTTTTCTAGGTTCATGTATAAATTTAAATAACTATAAAGAAAAAAATATATAGGGTAACCACATATGGTATTCTAATAGGTGAATAAAATTTTATAATAATGTATTATAATTAAATAGTAACATTATATAATTGAATCGATGAAGCCAAATTCCAATAGAATATTTTATTTAGCCTTTTTATGTTATCATTTTTTACTATGTAGTCAATATTAATTTTGTAAATATTTTTCACATAACCAAATTTCTATCTAACTATTTCTCAACTAAATAATTTTCTATCATTGGAATTTAACCATGTAAATTCGTCATGTATCTAAAAAGTAGGGGTAGCTGAGTTTTGAAAATTATAGACAATAAGACTTAAAAAAATTCTAACTTAGAAGTGCCCTTATATACTGTGTAATCAGCCTTATCTATAGTTAAATAAATTTTATATAATTTAATTATATTTATATATATTCATTAATCACATTAAATAGAATTTTATAGTTTAAGTTATAAATAATATACATTAGAAAATTACTTTTATAAAACTACAGAATTGAGACATAAAACATGTACTGATTTTTAAATTAATTTATGACTTTATAAAGATCAATTTAAAATTTTATATCTCCGTATAAAATTTATATAAATATTTTGGGATACAATGTAGTAATAATAATATAATTTGGATTTTATTAGACCTTGACACTTTCATAACATCGAGATTAAAATATTCTAGAAATCCTACTATATTGTGAATAGTTAAATGGATATGTGGGATAATATTCTATGTGAGTCCCTTAGATGGGAAATTATTTTAATTGTATCCATTTAAATTTCAATTTAAAAATCATTCAAACTGGTAATTTAAGTTCCAAAAAAAATATTCTTAGGAAAAGAATATGAAAATTGTAGTACATGATATGAAAAATCAAATCCAGAAATATAATGATATTTTAATGAAATAAATATTTTAATATAATCATGTTTTAGAATAAATTCTTCAAAAAATTGTAAAATTTATAAGGAATATCGAATTAAAATAAGAAAATATATCATTTTTAATTTTAGAGCAGAATGTGGTTCAAAGATCCACCAATCATTCTCATCCATTTTGATAATTACCAAATCAAGTGTAATTTTATACTTACTTATGATTTATGTAATTATCAAAAATATATTGAATCAATATAGATAATATCATCGATCTAGAATGAAAAATTTTGTTTTTGTATATAGAAAATTATGTTTCATAAAAATAAAGATAAATATTATTAATAATTTTTCTAATGATTTATATTTCAAATTATTTGTCACTGATCCAGTTTATCATGACTAGAAAAATGTTTATTAGGAGAAATTATGAGGAACACATTATAAAATATCATTTGATACTAATAAAAAATTAAAACATCAATAAAATAAAATTAATTATATATTTAATGTATACATTCAATAAGATATTTCAAAAATATGAATATAAATTATAACACTATTATCAAAAATAGGGAGTTCCCAATTACAATGATTTCGTATAAATATATGAAAGTTCCTACATAAAACCACACTAACACCCCTCCACTAAATTCATTATATAAAAATATAGATTAAAATATATATATTAAAAAAATTAAAAAAACATTAATTTGAAAATTTATAATGACTATGTGTATAAAAATTAAACCTGAATGTGTATTTTCTATATAAAAATATCGAGAATCATATAAAATTTCATACATGATAGAAAAAAAGATGAAACTTAAAATATATTTTATTCATACATTATTTTTGTAATGGAATTTTAGATATATAAATAGTTGAATTATTATCCCATAAAAAATTAATTTTATCATAAACATAAAAAAAATACCAAAGAGACATCTTGGTCCATAAATATTGAGAACCACATGATGCAACAATAGTATATTAAATTTTTTTAGTTTAAAGTGAAATTGAATCTGGTTTCATTCAAGTTCCTAAAAATAATGGTTTAGCAGATATTTGGCATATACCAAATGTTCTCATACTATCAATATTGGATCTATCAAAATATAAATTTTAAAAACATATTAAATCAAATTTGATTTAAACAAAATAGAACAAACCAAGTGTCAAAAATCTATTAACATAACTAAAGAACTTTTAAAACTAATCTAACGAGACTTTCATTAGTATCACATAGATATCTAGAACACCAACAAATTGAGAACATTAAATGAGTCCAACTTGTGTATTAATAGAAAAAAATCCAATACATCCTCATGTTATAATGTAAAAAGATATTTTATATTTAAGACAATATAATTTTAATGAAATACCCATTAGAGTATTTAAAATTTTAAATATTCTAAACAAAACATAGTTAATAAATATTTAGAATACATAAATTAAGAAAAATATCATTAATGCATTAAAAATATTTCCATCACAGGAAGAATTATTATTCTCCCAATATACTAATATCAAACCTATAAGTCATCAATTCTAAAAATACATTATAATAGTTTTGATTTCATGATCAATATAGAAAATAAACAACATATATTTGAACAATTAATCGATAATTACAAATTTTCTATATTAAAATATTAGGATCAAACATTCCATTCTCCACAAAAATATCAAAAAAAACTGGAATGCCATAAATTCAAATCTCCATGATTTGGACTCTTACCATAGACTACAATAAGTTTTTTTAAAACATGATTGCGATGCTTCTCAGTTTAAACAACAAGGGGTTGTCTAACATCCCCTTCATCAAAAAATATAGCTACTTTGAAAAATGATTTTTGCATCTATGTTAAATAAGTTAAATCCATGTAAATAATCATAATATAATAATATACTAATTGATTATAACCCTAAAATATGTGTATATGGTTATTCAAAACCAGTACCTTGTTTAGGTTTATATCCCTTTGTAACTATTATTTATTTATTCATAACTATATTTCCATATCCATCATGTTTATTTCTAAAATCCATCTTAACCAATTATATGTAAATTATCGAGTCGAACATCTATATTTCTAATATTATTCCAAATTAAATGTTCTAATAAATCTTGTATAGAAAATATATTTTTATCATTAAATAAATAATCATCAATATTATACAATAAAAATATATAATAAAATCAGTATATGAAAAAGATTCATAACAGATTTTCTAGTTTAGACATTTTATTCAACATTACCAATCCCAAGAGTCATGAATTATTTTTCAATAATTGCCTCATATTGAGACAAAATATTCCAACCATTATTTTTTATTCTTATTCTTGAGTAACATCATCATCAAAATTAATGTATCTAAATTCTTCCTCAAGGTGTTAAATATAACCATATCATTTATTCATATATTTTTGGAGCATTAAATTAATTGGTTCATAAAATATCATGGTTCTTTTATGGAATTATATATATTCAATAATAATATTTTAAGATCATAAGACAATACCTTCGAAAAATTCTGCATCAAATTTATCTGAAGAATCATTTGTATTATGATAAAAAACATTACACACAATGACTCTAAAATAACCACTTTTAGGTTTCTTCCCTTAAAAATATTATATGGGGTATTTGTAATGAAGGCTCTTATTTTGATTCAAATATAAACATGTATAAATGTAATCAATTATTTTTCAAGGAAATGATTATTTTTATTTAACTCATTTAACATAGTCTATGAAATTTCATGAGGAGTCTGTCCCTCTAAACGATATCATATTATAATAGCATTCTAGTGGATGAAATGTTTTCAAAATAACCATTTTACCCACAAATATGATAAATTATAGATTTAATACGTCAAAACCATGATCAAATCTAATTTAATTAAATAAATAAACTTTTATATTTTGATACAATTTTTTTAAAAAATAAACATTGATAAATTTTCATATTTAAGAGTATGATCATAAAGACATTTGTATCTTGTAAAATCATCTATAAAAAATATTTAACCTCATAAAACAGATAGACTAACATGGAAAAATAAATCAAAATGAATGAGAGAAACATGAATTATAGTTATTACATCATTAGTTGACTAGAACTTCTATAGTGTTGTTTACAATTTATGCTATATTTGAATACAAATGGGTTTTCCTCTTTTAGTTCAAGTAACTGTAGAATAGTTTTTTTTCGGGGATAACATTTTCAACAACCTAAAATTAGAATATCCCAGATACCATTTCCATAAAATTATCACATATTTTATATCATCCAATCATTTCATATATTTTTTAATTATTTTAGAAAAGTTGGTTTAATAAATATTAACTTTTTAGTTTTCATTAATGAATAGAAATTTATTCATGAAAATGATGAATATTATATTTTGAAATTTATAAAACATTAATTCATCAAATGGATAATAAAAAACTATAAAATAAATTTTTGACACTGAAATACACAAAACTAAATAAATAATAACATAATCGGTACATTTAGCTTCAAGGATACGTTTTACCTTTCCTTTTGAATTATCTCCAATTGTCACATTAACTACATCACCTTGATTGAATTATAGAATGATCGAAATATCAATACTAATGTTCCTTGACAATTAATTATCCACATTAATGATATAATTTTTGTTTCTATTAGTACATAGATTACATATTAACTAATTTCCGAGGGCCTTTGTACCCATGAAAATTTAGGTATGATAAGATGAACACATGAATATTTTGAAAATTATTCTTATTTCAATGAAAAATATTAATGAAATATTAATGATAATGATTTATAAAAAAAATTCATAGAATATACAATATATTTTTTAAACCATAACAGAAAATTATTTAGCAAAATAACCTCTCATGTAAAATCTAAAAATGTGGTTGTATTTGAAATCATTTAGAAAATTTAAAAAATAATGACTTAAATATTTTTGGTAAATTATTTTCATAAATATTACTGGAAAATTATTTTATATTTTATTAAAACTGGTCCATTTATAAATATTTCTCTTCCATGTACCAAAATAGACCGATTTAACATTAACATTCCAATATAAATATTAACAAGTTTATCCACCTTACGAATTCCATCCAAATTAATTATTTAAAATTAATTAAACATCAAAAGAAAATCAAAATATATTTGTAATTTAAATATTTCATTATGATAGTATTTTAAATATTGTTGAGTATATTAAATATTTTAATGAAAAAATTTATAGTGACACTTGAAAAATGTAATATTTTCATTTTCCTTAACAATAATCTGATGTTTTATCTTGTGGTTATTATATTAAAGAGTGTCATTTTCAACGTTATATTCAAGTATATCAAATTATTGGATAAATTACTCACATTTAGGGTTTTTTAAATTTAGATTTTGAATTTAAATAATATGTTCAGTCACAAATATTATTCTGATAAGCTATTAAACAATGGATATCTATTTCATTTTCATAACTAGATTTTTAATAAGTATAATTATCATACGTACAACTATATCTAACAGTCATTTCCTTTTTCTCTTATATTTCCTATTCTTATTCTTTTAAATTCTTTAGTCTTTCAAAATCTTTCTTGATGTACCCACTTTTCGTAAACATATATCAAACGTTTCCATTAGAATAATTAGAAATGAAATTTACTATCATTTCCCTTTTTGATCATCTATAGGATAATACATCGAGTGTATCAATGAATAAAATATCATCATTCAATAAAAACTATTTGAATCATTAGTTGTATTATTCATCTAACTACTCTATATCTATAAATCAAATGATTTTGTACTAGAAACCTTTTATTTAAATAATATTACTATCCTAGTTTAATTATCACACTAAATATGATTTTTTAATTCAAATTAATATTGTAATAGAGAACATATAATCTCGTCATGATTGAATTAAAAATATTTATTATATTCATTTATATCTACCTTTTTCTAATTCCTCCAATTTGGAAGTGCTCTAAGAACAATTTCAATAACAATTGGATTTTAAGAAGCCCCCTTATAGAACTCAGACAATTTACATCACTAGGTTATGAATGAAACAATTGATAAAAAAAATTATCTCCTAATTGAATGTCTAGATATTTAAATATCAATATACACTACTTATTTATATAATGTTTATTTGAAACAATATGAGTTACATTTAGAATTTGAAGATTACCGTAGTAGTTTTACATGTAGAAACATGACTATACATGGTCCTTTTTGTGGAAAAATATTATATATTCATCACCATTGGATTTTAAAAATAGATTACCACATTTTTACCAACTAATGATTTAGTTTCACTATCAGAAATCTTGTATGGATTAGCCATAATTTTCCTTAGATCATTACATTGTTGCTCCAAAAATATTCTATTCAAGATTTAAAATATCAATAATTAGTGTTATAAATATAATTTGGGTTTTGAGGTATCCATTAATCATTTGAATTTATTCATCCATATTAATAAATATATTTTCCTATTGATTATTTTTATACGAAATGGTCATCACAAATAAATAATATATATAAATATATTTCGGTGTCATACATAGAAACCTATTATTGGTCTAGTGTTGATATTTAAAAACTGATAAGATGTCGATGAATTTAATTAAAAAATTGAATTAATAAATTTAAATGATATATCCAATTTATAAGGGTATTTTAGTGGAAAATAAAATTAATAATAACACTAGATATATTTATAATGGTTCTTATCAAAATGATCCAACTCCACTCTTCACCCCTCTGACGAACTAAGAGTTAGGGAACACACAGTAACCAACAAAATGGAATCTTACAATGAAAATTTTATACCTAGATTTACTACCAAATTAAAAATCGTCTATCTCAAGGAAGCTCAAACTCAATACATCCAATGTTATTTACCCATTGAGGCCCAACCCGAATAATGTTCTATTTACCCTAAAGGAATAACACAAATTACTATCTTTTGTTTGGTAATAACAATCAATACATCCCATTGTATAATATGTATAATAACACTTTAAAATTATGAAAATAGAAGAAGAAAAGTATAAGTACACCCAAAGAACCAGAAGTACAATTCTAATTTCTATGTATCAAGGTTGAAGAAAAATTTTAATCAATAGAGGATAATATGATTTTTTTCAACTATGATTAATATATTTTCACTAGAAGATATAGAACATTGAAAATTTTAGAATATCCAAAACATATAGTAATTACATGTTCAATGATATATAAGTTATATATAGTTTCTATGTGAACAATATAGTTTAAATATGAATATCATTACATGTTTAATGTTTTATAAGTAATTAACTGAAATCATGCTTTAATAAACATCTTCAAAGTTGTAAATGCTTGTTTACATGATGATATTATATGTGTATTCCATTTATATATGAAAAATATTAATTATTAAAGATCACAATGATATTCTATAAAGGATGAAAAATTATTAATGGATCCGGATAGAATAAATAATTCAATAGTAAATATGAGGAATTAATATCCTTGGAATAGTCCTTGGTAAAAATTGATACCTTCCTTTAATTGTTCATTTTATTAGGAATTACATATTTCAATATCTATAATATAATATGGAGTATAAATAACTTCTTAATCCCTTGATAATCCAATTTGATTATTTATAAAACATGATAAATAATGATTCTATGGATTCAATAAAACTAATAATTTATTATATAACAAATAAAATAATAATTATATCTATAATATACTTAAAAAAATAGAATAGTCAAAAATTATGAAACAAATATTGTTTTTTATGATCCTTTAGATATTTAATGAACCGCATAGGATAATCCACATTGTGGAATAATATATGAGATTAACACAGTACATTGATTTAGGTTAATCATGTAAGATAATAATGTCGTTATTTTACATAAGTGAATCCACATATATTAATTCACATTGGGGGATTTACATTGTCACGACCCCCTCCCCACAAAGTGTACCCCTCCTGGGCCGGCAATGTGAAAAGGGAGATAATGACCCCCGAGTCCCGCCTCCAGTAGGCCCCGGGTTGGCGACTAGCACCGAGGGTATAATACACACACAAATGGGAGGCATTACCCTCTAAGAGAACACATGCAGAAGAGAGAGATAGAATAGAATCCAACCAACTCCAACTCATAACTGAAATTTAAAAGAAACCCAAGTACATATATGAAATGTCATGAAAAAGTACTACAACTGAAAGGGGAAACTAAAAGTACCCAAAAGAAAGTAAAACGACAGCGACCACAAGCCCGAACAGCTCCTCCTCCAACCGCAAGCTAGTAGTAACCAGCTTGATCTCCAACCTGCTCCAAGTGACCTGAAAAACAGTTTATATGTACATAGGGTGAGTATAACAGTATACTCAGTAGGATCCTCCCCAAGACTCTCGTGCAAAAGTAAAGAAAGCATGCTAAAGCCCAGTGAACAACAAGTGAAACTAACTCGTCACCTAAACAGGTATACTATGTTCCCAACCTCACCATGGCTACTCTCACCAAGTAACACATACAAGAATATAGCATATAGTAAAGATTGTCAAGGGTACCCCGCTACTACTTCCCCACTGGTTTGCCGCTTTGCCCCAACGACATACGTCCTGTGCATCTCTCTCCAAAGGCTTGCCCGTATCAACATGGGTCAAGCTCCACAATCTGCACCACGTGCACCACATAGGCTTGCCCGCAGACACCTGGGCTAAGCTCCACACAATCCTCACAACCAAAAGTAACCAGGTAGTTTCCGGGAGCCACCACAGCTCGCATAACGTGTATCATACGTCGGGTATTATACCTGAAGCCATTACAGCCCATACACCGAGTAAGGATCCTCAAGCCATCACAGCCTATACACGTTACACCTATAGTAGTCCATAGGATACTATATCCAGAATATATGTGTGTGAAATAACCACAAGCCATTACAGCCCTCTACACACATATATGGGTAAAACTAACCACTGTGCCTACCAGCACTAGATCTACCAAGAGAAGAGAGCGGGGCCAAAGGGGGTAGTCAGCCATTCAACCTCCCATCAGAATGTTGGGGAAAACACCCCCCAGGGATCAGAATCCCCGGGGTGTCAGTTGCCCTTACCGACAGGGTGGAGTAGCGTATAGAAACACAAAAAGTACAGAATATATAAGTAACTCACATCCACACTATGGGCCTTACCTAGTCATAGATACAACTGCAGCTAAAGTCTCTCAGACTCCAGGCTGCTACTTCTAAGACTAGGTATCCTATAAGCACACAACCAATTGAAGAGCTTTATTAGATTACTCCATTCTCATTTATCAGTTCCACTGTACATTAGTTAATTCTTTAAGCATTAATTAAGATTGAACAATTCCCCATTTAACTGAAATGGCGTCACTTTCAATACAACTGCTCCTTTTTAAGATTCACATCACCTTTAAATTCTAGCATCTCTATCCCCGTGGATTTTCACCATTTAATCAAACATTCAATACAGAAATACTTTTCCACATTCCCAGGCATTCTAGAAAAACATCCTATGCTTCTAAACACAAAGGAGGCTCAACACGGTGAGTAGATATACTACCCGTCGAGTCTTTGCCGCCTATAGAAAGAGCATAGACTCATCCTCCATCGAGAGGCTAAACACGGAAAGCACGTGGCATACCATGCGTGTCTTCGCCTCATTCATAATGAGGGTAAGCAAGACCAGCTGCCTTGAGCAGTGGGGAAAAGCAAAGCAGATTAACATTCAAGAAAACCACAAGCAACCAGCAACCACATCCGTCCCATTCCATCACCCCTAGTGTCCTCCCTGACACCCATATGCATAAACCGATGCATCTCGCCACACTAGGCATCATCCGCTGCCACAACTATAAGGCCTCCATGCCTCCACATATCACAACAACCATCCAGGCTCACATCACAGCACAAGCAGCAGGAAAACTAACATCACAAAATGGGCTCTCGGCCCTTTAACAAACAAGAGGGTAACTCAGAACCCTTTTTGAAATTCCCACATAATCTGTTCTCTAAACCATATTGAATTAACAGATTTGTTATTCGTAGGTTCCAATCATGGATACCTAATCAGTAAGCTAACACAATTAAATAACCATGCTTACTTCCCTAATTTGATTATCCTCAAATTAGAACAACTACAACAACGACAACAACCAGATTAATTTACATGCCTCTTTATCTTTAGCCAATTAATCAACAATTAATTCCGGCTTTACGTTCATTATCAATTTCAATCATGAACGAACAATAAATCAAAGAAAACATAGATATCACTATATCTAGGAAAACATGAGGCAAACCGGTATCACGGTATAAAGCAACAGCATGCGATACACCAATTCTTTTAATCCGGTTCAAGTATTTAATTAGGTCAATTTCATTGTGATCCAAAGGAATAAATCATGCTAATTCTACGATTGCACATATATAATTAGAGAAGCCATGAATCCCCTACCTCGAAGAGTTCTTGACGTCCTTTATCCACACAGCAGGTCACGATCCTCCCCTCGCGACAACTTATGTGGAAGAAAGATCGACACAGCTTGGTTGCATCCAACAGAGCGGGACTGATCCTAGGAGTAAGGGTTGTTTGTGCAACTCCTAAGGAATGGATTGAAAGGTTCTAGCGCCTCTTAGTTAAGAACAAAAGGGAAGGAACAAGGGAGAATGATATCTCGTCCCTTTTTAAGATTTAACGAGGTGACGGTTTAAGATCCGGTTAATTCTCCATTAAAAACGGATCGCATTAACCCACGCGGTTTGACCAAGTAAAACATTCCAAGCCTTAGGAATAATTAATATTAGGATTTATGGAATTTGAAACGGCCTTATGAGCCCTTAAAATAAGGCTTTAAATGTATTTTACGTCAAAGGAAACGTCAAAAGGGGCAAAACTGTAGGAGTCTGGAAACACTGTTCACCCACCGTTACTGTACATGAAACTGATCTGTGAAACTGATCTGTCACACCGATCTGTGAAACTGATCTGTGAAACTGATCTGTCACACCGATCTGTCTCACCGATCTGTCTCACCGATCTGTCTCACCGATCTGTCTCACCGATCTGTCTCACTGATCTGTCTCACCGATCTGTCTCACCGATCTGTCTCACCGATCTTTCTCACCGATCTGTGAAACTGATCTGTGTAACCGATCTGTGAAACTGATCTGTCTCACCGATCTGTGAAACTGATCTGTCTCACCGATCTGTGACACTGATCTGTCTCACCGATCTGTGAAACTGATCTGTCTCACCGATCTGTGAAACTGATCTGTCTCACCGATCTGTGAAACTGATCTGTCTCACCGATCTGTGAGACTGATCTGTCTCACCGATCTGTGAAACTGATCTGTCTCACCGATCCGTGAAACTGATCTGTCTCACTGATCTGTTACTGTTCATAAAACTAGAAACACTGTTCACAGAACTAGAAAATTGGCAAAGTGTTGGGGATAAGTCCCCTTGACCTCCCGGAACACCTCCAACACCAACATTTCACAAAGTAATGGACCAGAGAGGTCCGGGCCATTACATACATAGCCATTTTAGGTAACCAATTTTCATTCCATAGAGAATAATCATTTAGGAAATAATGTTTATGTTTCAAAATATCTAAATATAAATTTAACATTTTATTAAATTACAAAATTATTTGATATAAAATGTAGTAAAAATCTTCATGTATTGAAAACAATTTATGTTGATGAATTAAAAAAAATTAGATATATTGTCTTAACTAATTTTTGAAATAAAACAGTTTTTTAAAAGAATAGAATCAAGTTTTTCTCCAGTTGAAATATAATTTTATATTTTCATTAAATTTCTATATATATTAAATTATAACATTTTAATAAATTTTATATTACATCTTATAATCAATATAAATTAGAAAATTAGTTCTCGGAATCAATCGATTAAATAAAGAAAACATGAATTGATTTACACAATAAATTTGGACATGATAACGATCAATTTGGAAATTTATATTTTCCAATAGATGGTATATAACTTAGGAAATTTTATAATGAAATAATAATATAATTATTTGATGTTTTATAGAATATGTTATTAAAAAAATACATGAGATAACAGATTTTAGGAACTCAGCTATATGGGGAATAATGAAATTTCTATGAGGGAAAGCATGTATTTAAATCCTTTATATGTGAAATTTGGATATGTAGATACCTTACATAGGAATATTAAAAACCACTAACAATGATATATTTAGGTCCAAAAAATCTTATTGATCCATGTTATACTATATCAATCTTTTAGAACATGTTATGACCAATCAAGTCATGAAATATAAATAATGTTTTCAAAACAAATTACGATCTAATAAAAGTTAAGTATAATTCATCAATAACAGAATAAAATGTATCAAGAATCTAAAAATTAATAAAAAAATAATGATTTTAATTAAACCATAATGTGGTTCAAGGAGGTATGTAACTATTTTGGGGAAATGAAGATATATATGAGATGTAGGAAATATGAAAATGCCAAATACATTCATTTAAAACATGAAATGAAAACATGAAATTATTTCCAAGTGGACACTAAATATAAACGTCAACTACATTTTGTAACAAGATCTGTATTCCCATTTTAAAATATATTAGAGGAAGGATTGAAAATTAAAGACTTATATATTGAATCTTACTATTATTTATCTCAACCTACCAATATAGGGAATAAAAAAATTTAGGTTGTGAAATAGTTCACCAGCTAGTGGAAAAATAAAAAAATAATGTAGGAAATATTATATTATATGTGCACCTATAAACACCATGTTGATTTCATTTGTATTAATATAAATCATATAATCTATAATATCGACTCTTTATAGAGGGAGTGTTTTTTAATTCATTCAACTTGACCACCATTGAATCCGTTTTTTTCTCCATATTATTCATTTTTGTTCATCAATTTCCACCCTTATAAAAAATTATCCTCCTATCAATGAAACATATTGGATTTATATTTATTTATTCACCATTCCCAATGTATTGTGAGGGAATAAGATCTATTTTTTCATGGTATGACTATTTTTAATTTATATTTGAATTATAATATAATCCATTTAATTAATTATTATTTTTATAATTTTATAACAGGTAAATTTCCAAATTCACTATTTTAAATATTAAATTATGTATAAAACTATTAAAGACAACTAAATGAATCTTAATTGATATACCCATGAGAATTACCTGATTCATTTTCAACTATATTATTTTTTCTTCAACAATTTTTTTAAATAATTAAATTAATTGGAAAAATAAATAAGTTTCAATGAATATTATCATTTAATATCAAATTAACAAACAATGATTATTTTTAAACCATTTGATATAGTAATTTTATAAATAATATTAAATAATAAATAATGAATTAAATTATATATTGATAAATACTATATCCTATGAATGTTATTTTTATTTATTTCATTATGTTAGTCTTTATTAATTAATTATTATTAATGATTTTTTATTCAGTGTCTTATCATCGTAAAAAAACCACTAGTTTTTATCATATATAATCTAAAAAAATATTATAACTTACAGAATATCCGTATCTTTATTCATATTATGGTTTCACTAAGATATAAATTTCTATAGTAAAATTATGGGATACAAAATTTCAATGCCTTAAAAAGGGATATATAAAAATTAAAGTGTTTTTCCCATGAAAAAGACCAGTGAGTGTTTTGAGTAGATTAAGGTTAATTCATGTCCATATTCTTATTTCTATCATTAATATCATACATATGTTCTATAATATGGCTTCAAAATAGATATTTATTAAACTAATGGATAATAATCATCCTCAAGAAAAATTTTCTTTTTTATGATCTATTGATGTATACTATTTTTGAAATCCATTCCACATTAGGTTTGGGGGAATAACATAATTATTATGTAAATAGAAATATTATTTTGGTAATTAAGGAATATTTAATTCTTATTCAGGTAATTTACATTCATTGAATATCACTAAAACTCATATATTAATTTGGATATTAATTTAATCCAAAAGTACAGTATTCAATGTAAGCCGACCTAGAAAAACAGTTAAACAAAAAATAAATGTAGATATGAATACAAGGGATTATTACATAAATGAGGGTGTCTGACACCACATCTATCTTCCTCTACCATTGTATCATTATACTTTGGGGCCATGAATGACCACATAATGTTAATTCTATTGATCTCTTATTTTTCCAAAGTGCCTTCCACCTGATTGGCCTCTCGATTGGTATATGACAGAACAATATTGATATGATCCATCGTATCAAGGAAATAAATCTAGTGAGATAGATAATTTTATGGCACATTACACGTACACATTTACAACGCGTGATCCACAATCACAAATTCATATTGTAGCTACATAATCCTCCAATTTTAGTGGAAAACGTACCTAATAGCATGGATTATTCCCCAAAATTATGCTTTATAGGCGCTTCCAGTACCACAAATATGATAGAAATATCCTTTGACAAAACCACGGTACATGAAAAACACCCCACCACAACCCGATAGACATAGTGCACCCATGTAAACTCAGTCCATATTCACATTGAGTCATGGTGGAATCGGGGGTATCGGCCAAATGTACATAAGTATCTCAGGATTTCGCGTCCAACCCGAAAACCAAAAAGATCTGAGAATTCTCACGTCAGAAACATATTTGTACAATGTTCCTTATAAACCAAAATAAGTGGCATAAACCTTCTTATGATTTGATACCATCCCCCATCACACAACAATGATGGCCACCATACCATGTTATACATCTCTGATGTCCACCACACCATGAATACTGTTTATTTCTTTTGTACTTCATTGTTTCCCCCACTCCCCATTAGAAAACAATGTTGGCCACCCTTCCCCACTGTACAACACTCCTAGTCATCAAGCCTTGATTTCCATAACTTTTATCCACCATACCCAGCTATGTAGGGATGATGCACTGTTGTACAGTGCTGCTAGCCATCATTCCTTACTGGACAACACTACTCCCACTGTCAAAAAGTATGGCCTTCCAAACATCCCAAAGTTGATCAAAGGTTTCTGTAATTGAAATAGGTAGGAAAAAATGGATTTATTCAATACAGTGAACCATATGCAGTTTCACAAGAAAATGAGTGACTAATTTACAGATACCCAGATTCAAATTCAAGAGGGACCCAACATATGACCAGAGTTTATTTTCTTGGTTACATTATAGGAATAATTGTTAAATTATCTTCTCAGCACATATACATAGAGGGATGATCAGACCATGTGAAAAACAGCACGTAGAAGTTGTTCTGTGAATGGGAGATGATTTTTCTAGATCCACTAATGTAGGATGAGTCATGAAGTCCGAAAAAACCTGGTTGTAAATTTCATGAGCTATGTAGGTCGGTTGGAGAGGCTCCCACACTCAATCCAATGCATTTTAAAAAAATAGTATTCATTAATATTAAATTGAATATTATTTTATTTGAATATATGCCCATACATGTCAATAATCTATTTAATTTTATTTATATAATAGTTTTTTGGATTTAAATTATATTTTATTCGAATAAATTTTTTTTCATAACTTCGAATTGACATTGAATATCATTGAATATTTAAATTATTATTTATTTATATTATATTGAAATGTGTTTTCTCGATAATTCTTAAAAAATAGGTTACTTTTTTAAGATATTGTGTTGTGAGAAACATATATACCCATAAAAATACCTTATTCTAGGATAATAAAAAATAAGGTCACCATCACATATTGTTATCTTGAGGTCTTCATCTGTGATGAGTATTTTAAAAAAACATGCTTCTGTTGATTGAAATCTTATTGTTAAAATAGTTATATACCTTTAATTTTATTCCACTCCCATAATAACACTCACATTCCATTCATATTTACCTGGAATCTAATACTTATAATACCCCTATAATAGTGAATCCACTCACACCCCCTTATTATACCTTCCCATATCTACAACCATACAAGATTAATTTGTTGTTCAACCATGGCTCTACCACCATGCATCATCCATCATTTACACTACCACTAAACATTGTCCCATCCATGAATTCCCAACATAACTATCTACAATAACTACTATATAGTCTATTTTGTCGATGGTTGTTGGATCTCCTGAAAAATTTGAAAAATAATGAATATCTAGGTCTCCAGTTGAACAAACCAGATGTGATATGGAACCTAATACCACACTATGATATATCATGGACATAGAAATTAGATACCCTAATATGAACCATGTTTTATTCTTGGTCAATTGATGATAATGATGTGTTTCCTGATCTCGAACTTATCAAATTTACAAGACTTATCATGACTCTAGGGAGAGGATTTATTAGAGATATATTTTGTTGATAAAGTCAATACACTTCAATAAATTATAACAATTATGAGGACATATCAAAGTATCAAATGAAATAGATTATCTAAGCTCAATAAATTAAACATATTAAAAATTACATAGATTTATGAGAAGAACATTTGATATGAATAAAATTAAAATTTCAATGGGATCAAAGATTCATAAACTAATTTTAAGAAGATGATCCTACCTTATAATTTTTAGAGTAATTTCACTGATATTGGAGTGATTATAATGAATGGTTATTTATATAAAATCATACTGATTAATGGTTCTACGAATATAGAATTTATTATGATTTTGTAATCTAGATTATGATAAAAATAACGTATACCATGAACTTTTGAAAACCAATAATCGTGATATCCAGTTAATGTTCATTGTAATTACTCGATCAAATTCAATTGTGGAAGTTTAGATAAATATGTTAGCTTTCAAGAATGTGAAAACTCCCATGAAATGCTAAATAAGTGTCATGATCAATCTAATTGTGGAATTTATTTGTTCATAACTAATGATACTTGGTTGACAATTTGTAACAAATAACTCGTGCTTGATCCAGGCTGATAGTAAAACCATGATTCATAAGATGAAATGATGATCACGAGCATTAAGTCAATGATTCTTATTGAATATATTTTGTAATTTTCAATGAAACATTTTAATAGTTAATGATTTTAAACCAAAGGCTTTTAGAATTGAAAATGGGACATACATACCAAATCATTGTAAATTAGTGGGTGTGGCCAAAGGCTATGTTGAGGCCCAAAACCGTTATATCAAAATAATTATTATTCTTTATCAAGAAAAGTTTATATCATGATAAGATTATACATTTTTAACAAATTGATATAATTATGGATTTATTATTTATATATATATATATATTAATTTTTAAATGAATATAATTCTTAAATATTAATATCATATATAACTTCTTACCATCTAATATGATTGAAATAAATAATGTTTCATATTCGTACGTTTGGACTACCACATCTATAAAGGGATTTTAATTTTTTAATATTTTACATTGATCATAATAAGGATATATTTTATGAATATATGTCACATATATAATATAATAATTATTTTTTATGGGGAAATATAATGTCCCTTTCATTCGATCCATCCATCATAAAATAGATGTTGTGTTCATGCATACATATGAATTACTGTATTTGTGAACAATGAAATTTATTTTTTTATCTCTAACATTGTTTTAATAAAATAAATAATTTTTAATTAATATCTATTATAATTATATCATATTTATAATTTTTTATAAGATTGATCAATGATAATTATAAAAGGAATGAAACTAAAAATCAAAAACATACATTAATAGAAAAGTAGTTATCACCACAAAAAGTGATACGTACAAATAATTATTAATAAATATATGATAAAATAATCAAATTAAATCATATATTTTATTATATATATTATTATGTTTATAGAATATACTGATAAAAAATATATTTATTATGAAGGATTTTTTAATCATTCTATAATAGAAATTAGACCTGATATAATGAATTCATCACCATATTCCTTCATTATTTCTTATCATTTTTATAGCTAGAATTTACTATATATGGTATATATATTATCAAATTTAAACATTATATCGTGATTAAGTTTTTCCCAATTTTCAATTAATGTGACAATATTAATTATTTCATCCACTTTTTTTAATTTATTATTTCCGAGAGGATTTGTTACATAACAAAATCTCACTTCACTGTGCTGTAATACTTCATTGTTTTCATATATATTCTATGATTTTGTGACTAATGGTTTTTTAATATTATGAATTAATTCCACCTAATGTATGTGTTTTTTTAAATTTATATAATTAATCATTTGATTACATAACTCTCACATTAATGTTATGATCATTGTGAGGGATTCTCATCTACCATTTTCTTCCATGACACATATGCCTCATTCACAGTTAATTTATCCTAGTTTGTGTATATACTACCCCTTTGATATGTTATGAAATGTGTATATTTATTTTTATTTTATTTAATTTTTTATTTGAATTTATTTCCTTCATGAGGGATACTATTCAAAAGAGACCAAAGTTTTAATTTGTTATTTAATAATCACATCATTATTCAATATTGTTTATTAACTTTCATTTGGTGGAATCATAATAATATTCTTTCATAAAGTATTTTTTTTCACTAGAAATTGATGAACATTTAATTTAATTGTTCCATATTCTACTATAGGGTAAATAATATTATTGAAAATATTTTTAATATAAACTATCCTTATTTCACACATCTAACACAATTATTTTGACATCAATATCAATTTTTAAAAAATAAATTATAAGTAAAATTTTTTATTCTGAAATGATTTCTAAAATATATTTTAACACGTGATTTACTATTAAAAAATATTTTTAAAGGAATATTGTTTTCATCATCTAGATAGAGTTTGTTTTTAATTTCAAATTTTTTTTTGAAATGATTATTTTATTTTCATATGTATAGAATAAATAGAACAATAGTTTATATAGATATATAAATTCATTATATCATCAATCCTAATTTTCCATGTAAATTTTCAATGATAATAATTTTTACAATAATATTTATTCTGTTAGACATAAAATTTGAAGAGAAATTTTTACTTTCATCAAAAGCGTCATAATGATCCAATTATTATATATCTATTTATTAATAATATATTCTTATTAAACATAGGCTTCATTGGGGAAAATCATATAATGATATCATCGTTAATATGTCTCAAAATTTTTATCTTAATGTAATTATTTGATTATAATTTATTCTTAACCTATTATTTATCATTAACCAAAAAAAATGGAATGTCTTCCAATATATTTACCCTTACATATTAATGGTGAATTATTTCTTCAGGATAGTTTAAGTTATATATAATATTTATTGATAATCATAGTTATCCCCTTTCTTATGTTTTCATTACACAAGATTTGATGAGGTTTATTATGATGGATAAATAATATTATTATAAAGAGAATAGTGGGGTAATCAATTATAATAGAATATTTTATTTTATTTTATAGAATTTATTATAAACACCAGTATGAATCTAGTTTACCAATACATCCAAAATATTATGTCTATTGGGATATAATTCCTTTTATTATGATCACATGAAATATGGTGACCAATAACTCTCAAAAACTAGGTTCAACGTCACTATAGTCGGTAGTAGTGGATGTTTAGTAGAAAGCATGGGAACATGATTATTGAAAAAATGGATTAGGTAGAATACCCTTTGTAGATTTTTGAATATAATTATATGTATATTATAACATCCTAATGTTTTGGTATGATTTTTATTATTTTTTTTCCTAGATATGCATCTTATATAGATAATAAATGTTTATGTGGATTTAAAATAGTTGAACTAGGGGGGGAAACACCGAAAATGCTGCATTGGGATTTGGATTGATCATCAGACGGTGCATAAAAACGATTATTGTCCATACACCTACTTTGAAAATCCTATGTTATATTCTAGGGTTCATTAACATTTTATTTTTAATCCAATTATATGGATTTTAATATATGGTGATAATAAATGAAATTTGATAAACATATGGTGTCATATAATAAAAATAATTTTTCCTGATTTTGACATCCTATAACTGAATTTTTTTTTCATAACGATTATTATTTATTATACTATTATATTTTAATTTTATTCAGTGTAGTAGGCAAGGAGCAATGGGTTTTACATATAATGTGATGGAAATTGAGATGATTCTTGGGATACAAATGCTATTATGACTAAATTAAAAGATATTTTTATTATTCTATCTTTTTTATACTAATATAAAATGAAAAAATTATAACTTATCCAACTCTCTAACTCACCAATGAAGATAATTATAAAGTTACCTTAAATCATGTGTTGTATTGATAAATATAGAATGATGGGTTACTATTTTTCAAGTCACAAATGTTGAATGAAACACCATAGATAATGTCTCAATAGAATTGGAAATAACATTTGTGTGGAAAGGAATTTAATAGAGGAAAATATTCCCAATGAAAACCAAGGATCTCAATTTATATATATTAATTTAATCATATATATACATTAACAGTTAGTTCTCATAAATTTGGGGATCCTCATAAATATCTTAGTCATTTTCCACATCTGAATGTAATATCCAAGACCATAGAATAGAATTTGTAATAATAATAATTTGATTAAAATTGTTGAATTATTCAAGTATCAGTATTGAATAAATATGTTATAGAAGTACTTTTAACAATTTGATTTCAATTATTATAACAATGATCCATATAGGAACTGTCTTAATTTTGTTATCATATAAGATTTCATATAATATTAAAATTAAATTTATGGATACCACCATGGGTTTAGGAGATCAATTTGCATCCCATGTTCAATTATATGGTTACTTATTTTGAGGTTTTATTAGATGTTATATTATCAAGAGAATGGATATTTTAGGATATAATTATGGTAAAACAAACAACACATTATTATATTTTTTTTGATAAAAAGTTATTTATGTAATACTTCCTTTACATTTTTTTGAAGATATGTTTAATGTATTTTGAAATCATTTATTTTTATTTTACATTTTTTTTAATTTAATTGTGGGTTATTACAATTTGGAAATGTTATAGGAATGATATAATCATTGTTTTGTAAAAGGACAACCTTTATGCTATGTGTCAACATGTTGCATCCATTAAGGTCGTACTGATTGTACCAAAAAACCAGCGATGCCAAAGGTGATGTTACTACCACTAGCCTATGTTATTTCTTTGTTTGTATCGAATTGTTTTTACATAATAAATATTATAGTGGAATACTATAGATATTTACGGAATCATATTATAGAATAATTTTTTAAAATTTTAATATTTTTAGTGATTGATAATATTTGAAGAGATGTTTTTTGGTTGATATATATATATATAACTATTATATATTTCTTTATGGATTATTATGAATGATTTATATTAATTTTTTTGACAGGTAAGAATATGGTTAAAAGATAATCATATATGTTTAATATCTCCTTAATATTGAGTTTATTGCAATTATTTTTGATATAAGACCATTTGATGGAATGATATATTTCAATCCCTCAGTTTTATTGTTATATATTTTATATTAATATAAAATTTATTCCTAGGATTTTTATTCAATTTTGATATTACCTAATACTATGTGAACAATTTATGTTTTCTAAAATGTAGGATGAATATCATTTTATTTTTATGGATTATATGATCTTATAAATTTTAATTTTAGTGTATCATGAATAAAAAATCATCATGTATATTTTATACATATAGTAAGAAACAAATTGTAAATTTATTGAAGAACATTCAGATATCTAAATTATACATAAGAAATGAAAAAATACAATTTATGTAAAATTTATATTGGCCTCTATATTTTTGGTAAAATAATCCCCAAACATTATGAAATGGATCTAAAATTATTATTTATATACATTTACCTTTATTTACAATGATTGAATGATATTTTTCATTGCTCATTGGTTTATGGAATTGTGACAATATTTATCCTTTATCATCACACCACCCTCACCACCATCCAAATTCAAGAAATATGATTCACAATCTTCATCTCCCTTTTTTCGGACTGATTCCAGTGCCCTTGGTGTTATCCGGAATGTGTACTAGTTCATAGGTGTAGGCCCTAATTTTTTTACTCAATAAAACAATGAGTTGGGATGCCCTCATGGCCAGACCTAAGGAAATCATTACAGGAATCTTCCATCAATAAGACTCATCCATATTTGTCACTCCTTAGTAGCACATGGGTGGAATCCATGTGTATTATCAATACATCGTTGGCGCTCCTTAGCGGCACCCGTGAAACATCCATGCATATTCCCCATTCAACTATGTCGCACTTTAACGACACTCCGGCACAATAACGACTATTCCTTCTTCTCATAGCCACACTAACACGGACCCCTCAATAGTTATCTCCACAACACCAAATATCCATGGAATTGTTGATTCCTTCCCTTATCTAAAGGTTAGTGGGTATCTGTTATTTAAGTCCTAGGTGTGTGGAGAGAACCCGCCTCATCGGTGATGTAGGACGTTAAACTACCAACAGCCTTTGTCTGAGTTTCATGATGTTAAACTGCTAGTGGCCATCGTCCTCAGCACATGACATTAAACAGTGACCACACCTCATGCGTCGTACGCTGGGTTCCCCAGTTTGAACATTCTTCTCTCCCACTGGTCACCATGGAAGTGAAATCACTTCTCACATTTAATTAGATCCTCTTTATTTGAGTGGCGTTAGTCAGTGGGGATGGGAAAAACACATTGATGTAATCACCTAGCCATTATTATGGGATGTATCATCCCTTATCCTCTTATCATCTTCCATACCTATGACTAAGAGGTGAGATGGGCACATGGGACAACATTAACCTGTCTCTCTCTCACTGGGCTTTGTCGCCACCGAGCCTCCATCCTAAAGTAAGTCCCAATCTCCATCTCTGTGGGCTAAAGACCATGTGTAATACCCTATTTCCATTTTAGGCCTCTCACTACATGTCAGCCCCACTCTACTTCCCATGGATTAACGATTCACAATGTTATTGTCAGGTCTTTTCTACCTTTGGTTTCTCAAACAGTGCATGACTCACATGGGCTTATAGTAAGCACTGACCACATATCTCTAGGCAGCCTAGAGTGCAGGGCTCGCACCTCCCCCAAACTACGTGGCATTTGATCCTTGAAAAGGTAGGTACATAGGAATCCTCCATAAGGATCACGACCATCACTTAGATAATTTGATCACACTTCATCTCGGTTCTCCCAAAACATCCTGAACTACTTAAACTTTGATCCATTCCAAGGAAGGGTATGTAAGAAGCCTCTCTAAGGTTCAATCCCAAAAAATAGTTGATCCTAACCCACATCATGTCGGTTCACCAACCATACTTCAAAAAAACTAGGACTATGATCCTTTCCCAGGAATGATACATATGAAACATCCTTGGGGTTCAATAACAACAACCATTGGTCATGATCCCATTCTCGTACGTTCACCAACACCTCTCACGAACTACATGGACTTTGATATTTTCCAATGCAGGGTATGTAGGAAGCCTCCTTGTTGTTAAAACACAACACGAATTGGTCCCGACCACTTCATGGAAGTACATAAAACCCTTTTATGAACAATGTGAACTTTGATCCTTTCCAAGGAAGGGTACGTAAGAAGAATCCGTGATGTTCAATACTGACAACAATTGGTCCTGACTACTACATGTCGGTCCCCCTATATCCTGCGTGACGTTAAACTATACGACCCATTTAGCGGTAAGACATTGTCAACCCTATGTGCAGTGGTAATCCATTGTGATCCCCATCTAGAGGTAAGTCGTTGTGATACCCATGCATTTGTAAGACTTTGTCAACCTGAACCCAATGGTAAGTCATTCCTGTCCCCTCCATTGGGACCTATATTTCTGGTCTACCTCTCCAGTTTCCAACCAGATATTTGGATGCTAACCATGACTAATCCCCCTAGTATTTCATCAGGTCAATGCCCTCGGAGAACACTCTATTTCTATAAATGCATCATTAACAATGGGGACTTTGATTCCCTTCCATGGGGATACATATGAAGCATCACTGAGGTTCAATACCATCACCCATGTCCCATCCCTATCTTTCCCTCAATCCTATGTGTTTTGGCAAGGTCATTACCCCAACTGGGAGGTTCCACTTATTCCGGGCCCCCCCTTATATGAGTCGCCTCCTTAGGTGTCCCATCACCTCATCAAACAATGCATACATTGATTCGATGCCACATGGATGCGTAGGAATTATCTTTCAGGCTCAAATCCAATATGATTGTCACCCTTGTGTCGACTCCATCTCATTAACCATCCAATTAACATAACCATCCATTATCCATCTTGATTCTAACCTGGGCTGCAACATCCCCGTGGGATAAGGCCGCTTCATTCCCCCTTCACTTTAACAATAATCGAGTAAATAACCACATATTATCTCCAATATTTGTGTGTCCTCTAGAGTTCACACCCATTTTATCCACTCTATTTTGTGTTCTGATTAGTCACATCCACCTCCTCTAGACATTAATCATGTGTCATACCCTCTTTTAAACATGGGAAACTGAGGAAATCATCAAATAAATTCCTATGGTATATAATTACCCACACTCTACATGGTATTTCTTAGGCTTCCTCACCCTAAGAATGCAAAATAATATTGGGAAGAAACCTAAACATGATAGTTTTTTAATGTCCAAACATGCTAGTGATGTCTAATGTGACTACTCCCCAGATTGAAGGTTTTTACCCTATCTGGACCACTTGGAATGTCCCGATAGATATAGTGTAATTAACTATAATCCATGAAGATATGTAACTAGGAAAAGATTCACAAAATATGTATTATTATATAAAGAGACCCAGACTAGGTGATGACTTCCAAGGAGGAATCCAGAGTAAGAGGAAATTACATCCCTTCATACCATTTTGATCATGGAGAAAATGTCCTTGAATAAGCGACAAATGTTGCCCGCTATGGAAATGTAGTAATACGGGGAAACAGTGAGCATATCTTCTTCTTCCTCCAATAGATGGATGTGTGCGCCCCGATGAATGCGTCAAAAATAAAATGGTGAACCCGACATGAATTTATTATCGTCAATGTTGAGATTAGTAGCATCCGAGACATAAGTAGACTAGCATGTCACATGATCTAGTTATTCGGCACCTGGTCCTACCAAGAAAATAGTGGGCATGGCGTGAAATTCACCAAATGTTGGAGTAGTTGAATGTTGGACATTTCGGTCTGCAACGTTGTCAATGTGGATCCTTCTTACCAACCATGGGAGATGGAAAGGCGTTGTGGCATTAGATGCCAATTTTATTGTTTCATAAATAATGGTTAAATATCCCTACATTATAGGAACAAATTGGTTGTATCAGGAATCCGATTGATACCCACCTATCGACGCATGGGTAGGGGTAGCACCAACGCAACAATCCCGCATGGCTCTGCCACTTTTCTGACAGCTTCCAAACCCAGAGCCTCTGGGAACCTACGTTCCATCTCCCCTTCTGAAATCATTCAACGAATTGTAATAAATTACATCTTACCCCAGAACAAGGAGGATATGATTATCCCATCTCGAGATATGGCCAACCAATATTTTAGGAATTTTTTCCCCACCGCAATAGCCACCCCCAAGGATAGTATAGGGAGCCACTGCTCCCCACCCCAACATACAATCGTTTTGGGAGCCTCTCCCCAGAATGCCTCGATAACTCCCTCCCCTATGCCGACATGGTATGGGATGTAAGGGACACCCTAGGTGGGATCCCATTCTAGAGGACCCCATTAATGTCCCCACTAGGCCACACCATACCACCACTTGGTCCTATGGGCTGAAGAGTAGGTATGTTGTGTACCTGCACCATTGGACCTGGCCTAGTTGACCCCACAAATATCATCAGGTGAAGGCCGAGGAGGACACCCGCCAAGGGGCGTTAGGGTTAGAAACTATGGTGGACCGAACCAATTCCTACATGTATCATCATCCCCCTCTATACCCTAAGTAGGGGAACATATATATCCTGCCCGGATCAAGGCCCCAACTGCCCCACGGGCAGGCTGGGTCGACTCTCTCGGTCATCAACATATGGGGCACCCGTAGTGGAATAACCCAAGGCCGAAACACCAAGTACGGAGGTCCTCCTAGTACATACACATTGGATAATGTGGGTCCTCCCAGCATCGAATCTCATCATGGAGGTCCTCCCCATGCTACTATAAATCCGAATGAGGGTCCTCCTCCTGGCAGTGAAACTTTTTATAAAATCCTCTCCCACACTCATTACGTCAGTTATGGGGACATTACACCTACCACAGACTGATGATATGTTGATGTTTCACATTAGTAAATTTAGAGTAAGTGGCCTTCCCTATGTCTTTATTGCAGCTGGTGAAGGTCCTCCTCGCATTAGAAATCAGAGGGGTGAAGGTCACTTATCTTTATTGGCACCCAACACCGAGGTCCTACCCCTGTCTGGATTGACCCATAAGGGTTCATTCCTCATGATAACGCTTCTCGGGGAAGAAAGAATGGAGCCCCCCCCCATGATTATATCATATCTAGCAGAGGTCCAACCTGCTCCAAAATTTCCGGTCGAGGTCCCCTCAGAACCCCAGCTCGTGGAGATGAAGGGCCTCACCGTGTTCCCATTGATATATGTCTAGGTGATCCTTGCAACCCAACTCACTCAGGAAGAAGACCTCCCCACCCCAAAATTAATACAACTAAAAGAACTCCTCATACAAGGACTCTACCCTATCCATATGAACCATCCTGGGGAAGGAATGTGGTTCATCACTACCATAACAAGAACACCATGAAAATTCAGACTGAGATCAAACCAATTTCCTTCTCAGATTGTGAGGCAGAATACGACTCATCGAAGGAACCCATGCCTAGATCCTCTCTGTCAAGGTTTGAGGGAAGGAACAAGGTGCATCAGCCACATACATCCAAAATGTGATGTCCATCATAATCCCACCTCCCTCCGCAGGTACATCCAGGTGGAAGAACATTCAGAAACCACACATGTTCCGACCAGGAAATCGTCACTGTAATCAACAAAAGAACTCTCTATCTCAATTAGATATCATATAGAGAAATTATAGGGAGTAATGGCCGATGAAAAACATCATGGTCCATCAACGGTATATGTAGTCCCTATGCCAGAAACTAAGGTTGCTATCACATCTTACTGCGATGTGGAGGTTATGTCACTACACTCTACAGAGGATAGCCCATGATGCAGTGGCTTGACAGCTCGCATGATGTATTCTCCACCGGCCAGCACTCCATCTCAATGGTATAAATTTTACCACTATTGGTTCCCCAGCCATCTCTATTAGAGAAATGGGGAAATGAAGGGCCATCTTATAAATCTACACCAAGGAGCTTGTGAGATATAATCACTACAAAAAATTTCCCTGAGTTGTTTTTTGCTAGTTACAGCGCCAAATTTTAGGGTACTAAAAGAATGCACCCAGGAGGAGGTTGGATACTTTATCCAGACCCTATTGGTAACACATTTCATCATCTACATTGACGAGTGTCTTACCCCAAGATTTAGGCGCATTTCAAAGATATCGACAAAAATTCTATTTGGTAGATTTTTCCGCACTCCCCATGGCCCTGCGCCCTGAGTCACCGGGCTGCTTTAATTCCCTCCAACAATGATGGGTCTAGAGAATTAATTTGATATGTAATATAATCAAGGTGGATTCTTCCCATGTTCAAATTAATGGAATTGGGTAGTACGCGTCTCTGCATTTCAGTTCCATCCAGCGCCGCCCGATTTTCCAATCGCCATAATCGATTTTCCTCCTGATAGGGTGTCAGTTAAAATGACTGGTCTATTAGAGGGAATGAATGACATAGACCTCCATCATGGTGTCAGCCTATGTTGTGGACCCCAGTGTAGTAGGAAGCCTCCATCCTTTGGTGTTTCATATAGACATTGGAGGGTCAAATGGTCACCTTGTCAATATAGCTCCCCATCAGATTGATTTTCTTCTAGAAAGATCGTCGTAGGATATTTATATACCCATTCAAATCCACCACTCAGAATATTAGTATCGCACACCTCTTCAGTTGAATGAATAGGCCTGATGAGCAGGTCGCATTCTTTGTCGCTCGATGGAAATGGATCACATAATCTATTGACATGCTGCTGACTCAGGAGAAACATCAGATGATGTGCATAGGGAATTTCAATATAGAACTATTCCCCCCTATGATCACCCGAAACTACCCCGTTTGCTTCCAAGACATCTCTGATAAGGCCTATCACCTAGAGGAAACCTTACAATATGTTAAGAAGTAATGTTTTTTGCATCCTGCAATTATTGGGAAAAGGGCCATGAAGGACGAGCGACATGGAGTAGATCAAATAGAGGCTCTCCACCTCAGGAATAGACTCCGGCCTAAAAACACCCACATCAAAATTGGCAGGTGTCCCTGCACAATGCTTTGCCACCACCTAGGAGAGATAACCTAGCTCCACCTCCTTGTCACACCCCTCTGGCCCCACATCAGAGTTAGGATTCATGGGAAACCTTCGCAGAAAAGAGGAACCAGTCCTACTCTTTCTATAATGAACTAGTCCATGGTCATTTTCATAGTACCGAAGTGTTGGGGATTGTACATTTTCTTGAATGCAGGAGGCCAGTATAGGAAAAATTCATTGATCTACCTAATTACGGACATTATCACCGAATCCTCAGGCATACCCTCAAACTATGATATGGGTTTAATGACTTGCTTCATGACTAGGTGGATAAAAACATAGTCAGGTTAGGCCCAGCTCTGGCATAGGTTTCATGTGTCTTCATGAGGCTAGACAACAACAATGACAGTGAAGGCAAGTGGAATTGGGTTTCTAAAATAGTTTCCAAGATGTATGTTGATTGGATGGCTCGTAAAGTAGTCTCCTGTGACCATGGTGTTATTTTTGCATGCCTGAATCAGCTAAATCCTTCAAAAGCCACATCTATTACTTATGCATCGTCATCTCATAAGAGAAGGCACTCGTGGTGCAAGGGAAAACAATGTCCCCTGACAATATCATTGGCATCTCAGACTCTCACCGACTTCATGCCTCCATAGATGAAGATTCATCCATGAATCCATCTGGTAGTGGATGACTCTTCGTGTGATAGTCAAGGGTATGCCTTAGTTAAAAAAATAGAGCTGGTAAACCCCGAAACAATTCCTGACGATGAGGATCACCATGTGGATCCTCCCAATGTTCCCAACCATCTTCAATATCAAAAAAGAATCAAAAATATAAGCTATCAAAGTTCCTATATCATTACATCTGCCTAGGTTGTGCATGTAAACAATACTAGGCAGCATGCCTAGTATAGATCTCAGCATACATTGCCTTCTCATATGGTGAAATCAGGTTAGCCTTTTCTATCGTTCATGTTGTTAGATCAGGAATAGCCACCTTGACTACACCGTGACCAGCCACACTTTGCTAAAATCCAATCTCAGTCCCTGGTCCCTAATCTGGTAGTCACTGCACATGCTTTGACTAGTGAACAGTAGGATATTCCTAGCACCAGTCATCAGCCAGCCCAGTCGGCTAGGCCGACCATACCTACTATTATAAAGAGACCACTTTTAAGAAGAATTTCATTCGTGACACAGATATATGATGTTCTCAAACATATTTAAAGAATTCTAGAAAATCAATCCATCTTTGAGGCCCTTCTCCTTTCATCTGATATGTGTGAGGCCCTCTCAAAATCTTTAAATATCCCCCTCTAGTTACAGTCGGATGTAGCAGCCACAGAAGCCATACATACTGAGGCTGTCAAGAATGATGAATGATAGGCCATCATATAATTCTCTAGAGAACATATATGGCCTTATATATAAGGGATCATTCTCCCACTGTACATAACCGTTCAATTCAATGGCATGTAGGTTTGTCATTTTCCTATTGACAAGGGCTATGGAATCAACTTAATCCCGACTCGGACACTGCAAAAACTGGGTTTTCCTGAGGATGATCTGAGTCACTCATACATAAGAATCCATGGTTATTACATGATAGAGCATACATCGGTCTACATGATCAATTTTTTAGGACCCATTTCATTGGTCTATTTTCTAGAACCATGTTTATTGTTGTCTTCCGGGACACCGCCTAAAATGAATTGATGGGTAGGTTATGTCTCCACCTACATGTGCCTGTTCATTCATCATATCAACATTAACTTAAGTAATCCCTTAATGGTTTAGTGGGAATGCTTTCAGGTTTCACATACCCTTTTTTCTAGAGAATATATCTATATGGATTCCAACTATTACAAGATCATGTACAAGGTGATTTAGGAAAATGAGTTCGAGCATGCTATGGCAGCGCCCAACCCATGAGAGATCCCAACGATGCGTACGTTTTTTCCAATCCTCCTATTTCAGGCTATAACTCCAGACATGGGACAATGCTTTTTATTTTCTGGGATGAGGGGGGAACACATTCCAAAGTCTATGAGATTCTGGAAGATCACCTCAATCACTTACAAAACCTGACACAGGTGATCCCGACGCCACCTACACCCATAAGGTATCATGTTGTATGCCCCATGGAAAGAGAAATACATCATATTTGCTTAGTTCACAATCCTAGAATTATCCATATCAAGTCAATGCACCCTAATTGGTTCAATATCATCATTTGTGGACCCTTGGGCCAAAGACCAGATGATATCAAATTAACATCCTTCATAGCTACGGTTGTGACAACACAGGAGTTCCCCGATGCCGTGTCCAAATCCACTCAGGCCAGTACCAACCACCCATCGGGAGCTTCCAACATAGAGGATTCTCCTTCAACTAAGGATCCCCCCTACATAAGTGAAAAAGACGATTTATAGGATTTCCCACCACCTTTGAAGATGGCATCACTTCCATGGTTGATGAATTGATATATTTGAATATCAGTAGCGCGGAAAACATGATCCCCTTACTAATCAATGTCTCTATTCCAGTTGTAGAGAAATTACAGTATATAGACATCCTTAATCAACACTATGATATATTCAACTAGTGTTATGATGAGATTACATGACTAGATCTTCATGTAGCTGTCCACCACATCGGTCTCCCAGGAAATCAACACGGGTTTAAGAAGACTCCGGAAAGATGCACCCTTCCAATGGTTCCAAGGTTGAGGCAAAAGTGGTTAATCTCATTAGATCCAATTTTACTAAGGTGTTACTGTACCCCATGAGGATAGATGACATTGTGACAGTCCAGAAGAAGAACTGATAGATCAGATTCTGCATCGACTTCCTGGATCTCAACTCTCTATCTGAAGGATGATTTTCCCCTTCTTGTGACAGAATTGTAGATCATCACTTTAGTTGGGTTCCAAGCCCTCTCCTTCATGTATGTGTTCACCGGCCATAACCATATCTAAATGACCACATAGGATGAGGCATCTAGAGCCTTCATGGAACCACAAGGTACTTTCTACTACCAATTCCTGCCTTTTGGTTTAAAGAATGCAGGTGAAACATATCATCGGGCTATGCATTGCATATTTTCTCCGATCCTCGGAACATTTGTGGATTGTTACATGAATTATCTTGTGGTCAAATATCACCAATGTCATTACCATATATAAAACCTTGAGAAATGTTTCAGTTTCCAATATTCCCATCAACTGAAGATGAACCCATTGATATGTGCCTTTGGGGTCACCATTGGAATGTTTCATGACATTGTTTTCAGATTCAGGGGCATTAAGATCGACCCAATGATGATTAGGGACATAAGACACATGTCTCCTCCGAGAAACATTCAGGATCTTCGTTGTTTCTAAGGCTACATTATCTACATTTTTCTGGTTCATTGCAAATCTAGATGGAATGTGAAATCCCATTTCTCAGCTCATGACGAAAGGTATTGTCTATGAGTGGGATGAAGAGTGTTAGAAAGATTTCAAGGAAATCAAGTAGTATATAATCCAGCCACTATACGTAATTACACCCATCTCCATAATATCGCTGGTCCTTTATGTTACCGCCCTGGAGAAATCTCCCGATTCCATTCTCACCCAAAATAACAATAAAGGAATTGTTAACAGACTCATGTACCTCACCTGCATGTTCCTAGATACAGAGTACAATTACTCCTATATCGAGAAAAGGTGACTTGTACTAGTAATTTCTCTACAAAAATAGTGACGTTAATGGCATCACCACGAGGTACATCTGGTTTCCTGAGTAGATATACTGAAGTACATCATGAACTGCCCCATGTTGATAGGTCATCTAGCTCGGTGGGAAATGATTCTCCAGTAGTTCGACATCAGTTTTGAATCCTAGAAGGCTATTAAAGGGAATGCAAGAGAAGACATACTTGTTTCTCATGCAACCCCTATGGACCAGTCTATGGACCTAGATTTTGATGATGTCGAAATCCCATAGGTATAACAAGACACACCGTGTTCGAAAATTCACTTTGAGGGTGCTTCCTGGAGCCTCGCCATAAAAAGGAACAATGACCCCATACTCAACAGAGTAAGTCTGGGTATCGTCATCTTTCCCCCAACACAAGTTGTTCTTTCATATTAATTACAATTTCAAGAAGGCTACACCAAAAATGAGGCAGAGTATCAGGCTCTCATTACTGACCTCGAGCTGGCCCTCTATATTGATGTTCCAAATTTTCATGAGAAAGGGGACTCCGAACAAGTCATCAAGAAGATCAATGGTGACTATATCGTCAGAAAGCCAAAGACTTTACCATTATTGGAATGAAATATGTAGCTAATAGACTATTTCTATTCTTATACAATAGTTACTCAAGTCCCTCGATCTTAGAATGGTTGAGAAGACACACTGGAAAGCCTAGATACATCACTTACGGAGCCTGAATAGGATTATATGATTATCCACGTGGCACACCGAAGATTCATTTCTCCTGTCACACCAGATGATGAAGACATCCTGCATGTAATCCACCATAACATCAGTTTCTCTACATTAGGAACCCTAGGTCCCCTTGATGCAATGATTGAAGTGACTTCTGATTAGAGAACGTCCTTTGTAGAGTATCTTTAGAATGCTAATCTCACAACATGTCGGGCCGAGCACGAGCAAATCCAATGACGCGTGTTATAGTTCACCTTCAATAATGGCCATGGCCTTGATCAGATCCTATACAAGAGGGGGTTTGATGGTTCTTTCTTTATTTCATTCAAGGAGCATAGATTTCCCAAGTCATGAAGGTGGTTAATGCATGTTTTTGGAGGAGTCATCGGACTGGGAAAAAGCTATCTCACTAGATGCAGATACTGGGGTACTTTTGGCCCTCCAATCATTCCAAATTCATGCTAACATCATGCATTACGCAGTAGAGCCTCACCAATCTACCATGTATTCTTGGAAATTTCTAGTGTGGGGACTCAATGTCATGGGACCATATCCACCGACAATAGCTCGCTAATAAATATTAATATTGACTACTACAAATTTGTTCTCCAAGTGATTAGAGGTAGTTACACTAAAGGAGGACAAATCCCATTGTATCGTTGACTTCTTATGCTCCAAAATCATCTAAAAAATTAGATTCCCTCAAGATGTGCTCATTGATAGCAACATGATCTTATGATCAGATGAATATAACCCTTTTTAGCATTATGAAGAAAATGGTTGTTCAGAATAAGAAGATCTTTCCAGACAAGCACACAATGTCTTCTGGGCTTATCGGATAATGACACATAATTCAACCTAGGTGACCCTATATTCCCTGGTGTATGGGACGAAGGTCATCCTACCCATCGAGATTAAATTTTCCCCATTGCTCACAACTATCTATGATCAGAAAGTGCAGGATAATGTGTCTGAAATCCATCTGACTGAGTTGGAAGAACTCGACCAGAACATGCTTTAGGCCCTGCTCAATCTGGAAAGGAATTAGAACAAGATAAATATAGCTTTCATCCAAAATTTCTACTCTTATCCTTTTTCATGGTCACAAGGTGTTGGCCTAGAGAACACAAATGATACCTAGAAGGAAACCACCCAAGCTGGAGCCAAATGGGGAAGTCCTGAAGTTGTTCACATGGTTAAATCCAATAGTGCACACTCACTGGTTACCATGGATGATGAGAATATCACTTCTCTCATCAGTACAATGTTCCTCATGAAATACTTTTCTTGAGTCCATTTGGTCCTTCATGGACCCAAACTACAAAAGGGTCCTACTTGACCTTAAAAAATCTGGTCCTACCAGACCTTAAACTGTGAAATGTGCCATAAGAAATTAATCTATGTGTTTCCTGAATGACGTTAAAATGTATATCAAGAACTACATATGGCTTGATTACCATCCTCATGGGTTATTTAGGACCGCCCAGAAATTTCTTTTGTATGCCCGACCCCAAATTCCACATCCTCCCTATGGGTCGAAGGACATCGTGTGATGCATTATTTTTCCCTCATTCATGTAGATTACATAAATATTATACCATCTATCCCTCTCTCATAAAGATATCCACATCTTTGGTTGTCTATCATGACATGAAATTGCACATGAACATTTATGCTTTACACACTCCCTGTACATGGGACTCCATTATCTTTCCCATAAGAAGAGACCCCCAAATAGCATGGATGCTCATCCAATGGTATCTCTTACCATGAAAATACAACGTTCATGAAGATATCAATCAAAATATTGATACATGTACTGTGTTATGATTGTGGTCAACAATCAATGCTCAATTACTTTCCCACAAACTCCGGTCATAGAATGGAGGTTACTGTTTTGCGAACCTGGTCCACAGTTTTCTTCTACCATTGTTACCTATTTTTGGTCTTCAACAAGACGATGATTCTCCCTCTCCACTCAGTAGTCACATTAATGTGACATTAAAATAATTGTATATGGTATGAGATCTATGACCTTAAACTATGATCACCATCCTACTCAATACAAGACGATAAAATGCAAGATGGCTATGACATTCTGTTTGTGGACCAGCCTCAGGTCCCTCATCCTTCCCGGGATCCCAGCCTATGTTCTCACATAGGATTGTACAGTGTGCTACGGGATTATGTTCTCACTCACATCGGGTTACTCGTCTTTCCATACACGTCCCACATTGGGGTATCATTCCCTTATTTTTTTCCTTATTGTATTATGATCAACTGAACAACATACTTATGTAGAACTATTTTTGGCTTGATTCCCATCATTATGGGATACGTAGGACCACCCGAACATCTAGTCTTCGGGTCCATCCCCATATCTTAGCAACATACATATCAACTTTTCCTTTTGGTCTTCTTTCTTCTAGTAAAGGGGTATATGGTCTGGCATGGGATTATGTCCCCATTCACATTGGGATTGTAACAACCACACATCATACCCATCTCTCCGTAGCACTCTTCACTCCCTTCCCCAGAACTCATCTATTTGATTCGGAAGCCCTTAAGTTGGGACCCTCAACCCTCTTCAATGATTCTCCAATGTGCCCAAGAGTACTCTGGTTCAGAACCCAGAGTGTCAGATTCTACCTAGACAATCTTTCACCCATTTTTCAGGCTTTGTGTTCCCCTACATTTGGTCTTTCATTATCATTCAAAACGTAAAAGTACCCTATATAGAATAGATTCTCAGTCCAAGGACTCTCCTACCATTACGGTACAATGTCCTCAAGAACCACGAACAATAAGTTTATATAAGTCCAGTGTTGAGAATAAAGTCAGCGATCGATGCTCATTTGATGTTCCCATTTAAGGTAACATGATATGGATAACATGTTTCGAACCTAGTCAACAACTATCCTCCATTGTCATGCCATCCCAATCATGCCGTAAATGTGGGTTACATGATTCACATCGTTTTCCACTCCATCATGTCCATATGGAATTTCAACACTCTTGTTACTATCCCTCATTTCAAATTTTCACGTTTGGAGGACGAACCGCAATAAGGTGTCATTTAGGGCTCTGCACTGACATTCCCTTTTTTGTGTATCCCATGTTTTGTAAGGAGCTCTTTATCCAATGATTCCCACACCGAGTTAGACTCATGTGGGATTAGGGTCCAGATCGAGATCTGTGGTCCCATGTAAGCATTCCACTTCTTCATTGGTATTAGCTCTGTGACCATATACTAAGAACACTCCACGTCCTTGTTGCAAGACATTTAATCTTCATCACATATTCATAAACTATTTCTATCTTGATTCCCATGATCATGGGTTACATAAGAACTCCCAGTCATCTTGTCTGTTGGTCCATCTTAACTGAGAGCTAGTCTCTCCTACCCCATATTCTCCATCCTTTTCTAGACCTCGTTTGAAGGGTTTCATTATTTGAGTCATGAGTGGTGTAATGTGGACCTCTTCCTCATTTACATCAGGTATTATTTATCAAACTATGAACCTCCCCTCTTTAACCTCATTTTTACATTATTTTTCCAAGCCATATGACTTTAATCTATGCCTCTTAGTCCAAAATGACTTAAATTAGTTGTGTCTATACAGAATGACTTTATAAAGTACTTTTGGTCCTATCAAATTTACAAAAAAAAAACACATTATTGTCCTGACAGCATGGTGAAAAACAGAACTACATCGTGGTGTACTCACCCAAGGTGAAATCATGTTAGGTATTGGACACATACCATACCACATTTCAATGAATGCATATGGCTTGATTCTTGTGGAGATGCCCAGATTTTCCATTCTAGGTCCATCACATCACAAAAAAGACACCCATTCATCCTAAAAGAAAAAAATTCAAATCATATGCCACTAATTTTGGTATGATGGCCAGACAAGCATGACCTTATTATCCCTGACACCAGTCTCTTTCCTTTCCAGATTCAGATTTTTGTATGGCTTCATTCCCATTCACATGCTATATGTAGGAAAACCCAGACACTTAGCTATGGGCCTATCCTAACTTTATCTTTTGGTCCCCCAACATATATGTTTCCTAGGGAACACATTATGGAGATATAGACTCCCACTATCCTTATTCACGTTGGGATTAGTAATTATTTTACCATGTGACTCACTCCTTTAATTCAATTTATGGTCTGAGCTCTATGACCATAAACTAAGACCACACACTTTCCTTACTACATGATGATAAACAACACAACGTTATTGCAGAACTATATAACTATTTATTCCCATCATCTTGGGATACATAAGAATTACCAAGCATCATTTCATTGGGTACATACCGAGGAATCTAAAATCCTACCCCCTCTCTTTATCCCCCTGACCCGATCTCTTTTGATAGAATGTGGTGTTGCGAGTAACTCATGGGTCCTCATTCTCTTCATGTTTTGGAGTAGCCACACAATGTGCCCCCTTTTCATTTTTGAATAGGGTCCATGTTCTATGACTCTTTACTATTATCACCCATTAATGTCCCTTTTTATGACGATGAAGTTGGAAGAATAGAAGACCCTGACCCTGTTCTTTGGAAATGGACTCAACAACCTCTATCCAATATGTATTATATTCGTACTCAGATGCATTGTGACCAAAATCTTGAAGTGTTGAATTTCCTTGTGGACATTCCCTCATTCTAAATAAAATCATTGTGATCCCGTTATTTGGATCATTATTCCCTTCAACGTCTAAATAGACCCCCTTTACAGTCGAGTCTCATTGGTTTACCTACTGTCTTGGGCCAACGTCCCTTAGGGCCCCTGATGACATTTGTGACATGTCCCGTGTTTCGAAAATGGTAAGAAGTCGACCCTCATTTGTCTGTCCCCATTATAGTATAATGAAAAATTGATAATGTTTTTCTATCACGGTTAATAGTTACCTCCTATCGTCACACCACCATCATTGTGGTCCACATATCAAGCATCATGATTCACATAGTTCAAAATCCATATATTCAAGTGGATTTCCAACAAACTCATCTTTACCACTTTTTGTATCTAGGACCATCATGTAGGACAGTCAACAATATTGGGACACCATTCACCTGGAACCCCATCATTCCCAACATGTAATTTCATGCTCTAGGAATTTACCATCACTAATCCTCGATTCCCACATCGAGGATGAATCATGTGGGAATAATAGTTCTGGTAAGACGTGTACTAGCACAACCAGGTGACACATGCCTTTCATCATCCTGCATTATGTTAAACTATGCTTCCAGATCTATGTACGACTTGATTCATATCCTCATAGGATATGTAGTAATTCACAGTCACCTTGCTTTCGGGTTAATCCCCATTAATTGAATGTCATGTTCCCCCTCATTTTCGGCCCCTTGTCTTGAACTCTATAACTACAATTTTACCCTGAACAGGAATGGGAATCCCCATGATAGTGATGGGATACATCATCTTCCTTGCAAGATAAATCCTATGTAGAAGGAGGAATGATCCATGATCAGACCGGTACATCCACCTAATGTGTTTCAACAATGGGGGCATAATTTCAAGAGTGTTGGAATCCATCCAAAAAATCCACCACTCCACCTCCCATGCTTTGTGTTCCCTTTATTTAGACCCTAATCTCTTTTCACGTCTAAAGGTACCCCCTAAGAGTAAAGGTGCACAACCAATGGCTTGACTACTATCCAGGGTAAGTGTTCTGGAAGAATAATGGATGAAATTTTGAGTGAGGCCCCGTGTTTCGAACATGGTCAGCAGTCGGACCTCATTTGTTATCCCTATTTCAGACAAACACAATAGGGGTAATGTGATTTGAACACAATCATCAATTATCCATTATTGTCATGCCACCCACACAAAATTTTAAATTTTTTGTATCGTGATTAACACTTTCCACTCCTATATGATCATATTTATTCCAACACACCTATAATTACTCCACTCATGCACCAGAGCATTTTGGTAGAAGTGAGTCATCATTCCAGATATCCTATTTATCCATCTGTTAACCCTCTGTCATTTATGTTTCTCCCAATTGTGATCGATGTCTCATTCTGATCCCATCACATCTTTCACTGTTTAGCGCAATCATATTAAGTGAATGCCTAGCCATCATCTCTCTGACGAACCAAGTATGGATCAAGTGGTCTTAGATATTTTGCCAGTAGTTTCCTCAGTGTGGTCGATATACAATGTACTCAAGGGAGGAATTTTTTCTATTGTAACACTAAGAACACTGCCGACCTTTCCCTCCTTGTCCACATTGGACACATTTCTTACGTGGGATGGCATTATTATGACCTAAATAAGACATCATTTTAATTCACATAATGCTGCGATACTCGACCTCAGTGAAATGATCATTATGAAGGCTTTGATTTGGCTATTTGTGGAGCCAAAATGGAGTTATAGATCAAAAGTTATTGCTGTTCAAATTCACTATGAGGGAAATGGCCATCAAGGTTGGTTTTGGGAAAAATAATGGATTTTCTTTCAAAAAATGCAATCATGTCCCTAAAATATAATCTTTCATGTAAAATGGGAATCTTGTTTTTAAATAAGTAATTATTACTTTTAAATGGAATATTGCGCATTAAATGGCTTTGCGTGTAAAATTGGAATGGAATTTTAGATGCACTGAAATTCATGATTTTTCCCATAAATACAAGTGCACTCCTTTCTTCCCAGAAGGGCCCCTGGAGGACGGCCACTTCTCTAATTCTCATAAGTCTGCATTTTTCATGCCTGCGCGTAAAACCCCACTCTCACGGGCAAACCATCATTTTTGCATGAAAAAGTGCCAACATGCCCAGTTTTGTGTGAAAAACATTATTTTTCAATGAAATTGTGCCACTATGCACAATTTTATGCATTCCAGTGTTTCACCTGTCTAATTGTTCTCCCATGTTCCATTTTTCATGCAATGATCCCCTATTGTCCACATACCTCCCCTATTATGCACAATTCCTTCACTATAGCATGCATGACTTTCTATTGGGGTCACATATCTCATATTGTTCAAACTCCCGCCCTATTGTGTGCATGTATTCCCCACTTTGCACATTCCTTCCCTATTGTCGCAAGCCTTCCCTATTGCGCACACTCCTTCCTTCTTGAGCGCAACCCATCCTGGGAAAATTTTTCTGCCCGGGACGATGACATTTTTCATTGTTCCCTTATGCCTAATAATTCTCTCTACATGACTATAAACTTTAATACACCCAATATCCCAAAAATAGGATGCTTCATGTTTCAAAAAATTGATTCCTTATGCTCCAAGAATAAGATGAAAATAGTTCACTTTAAATGAATATAAACTATAGTATTCCCTATGTACCAAACATAGGATCCCACTTGCTTGAAACGAGAGATGGATTTTTCTCTTAGCATAATATTTCAATAGTCCACTATACATGTTTATAAACTGTAGTATGCTATATACGAAAAACATACGATTCCACTTTCTTCAAACAAGAAATTCTTTATGCTCCATGCATAAGATGCCAATAGTCCTCAATGCATGACTATAACCTGTAGTATGCCCTATGTTCCAAACATAGGATGCCACTTTCTAAAAATGAAAGATACCTTATTCTCCAATAATATGAATTCAATAAACCTCTATGTGTGACATTTCACTATATTACACCCTATGTGACAAATATATGATGCCTCTTACTCCAAACAAGATATGTCTTATTCAACAAGAATAAGATGCCAACAATCCAATCGACATGACTATAAACATTATTGTGATCTATCATCAATAATATCATGAATCTTGTTCCAAATATGAGATTCCTTAAGTGATACACATATGATTATTCATGCATCGATTATAGTGGGTTAATTTCAAGATCATTTGAATCCACTAAAAAAATCCATCACTCCTCCCCATGCTTCGTGTGTCCTGTATTATGATCTTCTTCCACATTCATGTCTTATAGGACCCCCTAATGGCCTAGCCCCATGCCACCTCGTCTCCCTTATGGTTTTGGGATAACTCCTTAGAAGACGCCAGATGACAATTTGAGTCAGGTCCTGTGTACGGAACACGGTCAGCAGTCGACCCTCATTTGATTGTCCCTATTTCTGGCTAACATGATATTGATGATTTGTTTTGAACACAGTCAACAATTAACCTCCATTGTTACTCCACCATTACCATGATTCATGTACCGGGCATATGAATCACAAATTTCACCTACCTTTGTTCGAACTGATTCCAACTCCCTTGGAGTTATCCTGCATGTGCACAAAATCATAGGTGTAGGCCCAAATGTTGTGCCTCAACACACCAGTGAGTTGGGATGCCCTCATGGAAAGAGTATAGGAATACATTAAGGGAATCTTCCATGCATAATCCAAATCCATTTTGGCCTCGCCTTATTGGCACCTCATTTCCTTCCATGCATATCCCCATCAATCATTTCCACTCCTTAGCAGCACCCAGGCAGCATCCATGAATAATCCCCATTCATCATTTCCAATCCTTAATGTAACTCAAGCACGATAGTGACTATTTATTCTTCACATAGTCATGCTAAAGAGGACCCCTCAATGGAACTCTCCATAACAGCCCATAGCCATGATGTAGATAATGCATTCCCTTCCCAAAGGGTGGGTGGGTATCCATTATTTTTGTCCTTGGGGAGAGGATAAAACCCACCTCATCTAAGATCTAGGATGTTAAATTTCCATGAAATATCATCCGAGAAGCATGACATTAAACTGCCAAGCGCCATCATCCTGAGGACATGATGTGAAACTATGACCTTTCCCCATGCAGTGTATGCAATTTTCCCCACCTTGGGCATTCTTTACATGCACTAGTCTCTATGGTAGGGAAATAATTCCTCAAATGGAATGAGATCCTATTTATTATAGTGGAATTTGTCCATGGGGATAGGGGAACCATCTTGGTGTAAGCCCCTATCCTTTCATGTAGGAGCTAGAATCCATGCTCCTCCCATATTCTTCTATTCCAAAGACTAATAGGTGAAAGGAGAATATGGGATTACATAACCCAAACCCTCGCCCACTAAGCATTTTCACAACCGAGCCTCCATCCTAGATTATGTCCCAATCTCCATCTTCATGGGCTCGAAATCATACAGAAGCCCCTATTTCCATTGTGGTCCACTCACTACGTGTCGAACCCACTCCACTTCCAACAAAAAAATCTTTCACGATGTGATCATCAGGTCCTTTCCACCTCTGGTTTCGCACAACAAGCACGACTCACGTGGGCTTTGAGTAAGCATCGACCACAACAATCTCCTTGGGTATCCTAGAGTGTAATCCCCACACCTCTCCCAAACTACATGGACATTTATCATTGCAATGGGAGTGTATGTTGGAATCCGCCTTTAGGTTCAATCCCAACACCTAGATGATCCAACCAAAAATCACATTGGTTCTCCCACAACATCCCAAACTATGTGTACATTGATCCTTGCCAATTCAAGTTATGTTGGAAGTATCTTGGTGGTTCAAGACCAACACTGAGTTGATCCGACCCCACCTCTTATCAGTTCACGAAACCCTCTCCTAAACTATGTGTACATTGATCCTTACTATGGCAGGGTATGTAAGAATCCTTCCTGATTTTCAATCCCAACATCCACTAGTCCCGACCCCCTTCACGTCATTTTACCAAAATGCTCTCTTGAACTACGTGGACATTGATATTTTCTATGGAAGGGTATGTAAGAAACCTCCATGTGGTTCAAGCCCAACACCAATTGGTCTAGACCAATTCACTGTGGTTCACTAACACCTCTTCCATATTATGCACACATTGATTTTTTCCATGGAAGGGTTTGTAGAAAACCTTCCTGAGGATCATGTCAAACAACAAATGTCTCGAAAACTCCTTGTGGTTCCACCCCTATCATGCATGATGTTAAACTGTATTCCCCATTCAGTTGTATATCATTGTAAAACCCATGAAACAACAAGCCATTGTGATATCCATATAGTGGTACTCCATTTGTATCCTCATGCAGTAGAAAGTCATTGTCACCCCCATCCCAATGGTAAGACATTGTCATCCCCTCCATTGGGACCCATATTTCTGTTCTACCTTCTGGTGTCAGACCAACCCTTTTGCCACTAACCACATGTAAACCCCCTAGTATATCATTGGGTCATTGTCTTATGTGCACACCCAATTTCAATACCCCCCATCTTGAACAATGTGGACATTGATTCACTTCCACGAGGATATGTAGGAATCCTCCATGAGGTTCAAGACCATCACCCATGTCACATCCCAGTCATTCCCTAGATCCTTTTTGTTTCTTCAAGGTCTTGCCCCTATCTCGGAGGATCCACATCCTATATGTCCCCCCTCATACGGGTCACCTCCATTGGTGTCCTATTTCCTCACCACACTATGAAAACATTGAATCCCTATCACATGGATATATAGGAAGTCTCTTCGAGGATGAATCCCAAAATCATTTTTTCCGTCGAGTCGACTCAAACTCATTATCCATCCAATTCACTTAACCATTCATTATATATCTTGATTATTACCTGGGACTCCACATATAAGTGGTATTATGCCTCCCCATTCCCCATTACCTTTAACAATAATCGTGTAACTAACTATGCGTTAGCCCCAATATTAGTGTGTCCTCCAGGGGACACACTCATCTGATCCACTCTAGTCAGTTTTCCGATCAGTCTGATCCGTCTTCGCTGGATATTAAACATACGGCATACCCTATGATAAAAATGTGAAGCTAGGGAAAACCTAATAGACCTGATTATGTAATATAATTCAACACGCTCAATGCGATATGCGTTGGGATTTCACGTCCTCAAGAATTCCTACAATAAGGGGAAGAAACCCAGAAATGCTAGTGCTTTGTCTTCAAAACCCACCAGTGATGTCCAATGTGTCTATTCCCCCAACTAACAGTTGCTTCCCTATCTGGAACCCTTGATATGTATTAAAAAATGCAGTGTAATTAACTGGCATCCATGAAGATATGGTACTGAGAAGAGTTTCACGAATAACATATTGATCTATAAGGGAGACACAAAATAGGTGACGAGTTCTGAGCAGGAATCCAGGGATGGATGAACCAACATCTCATCACCCCATTTCGATGAAGGAGAAAACTTACCTAAATAAGTGACGGATGCCGCCCTCTTTGGAAAGCAGGAATGTGGGAAACATTCAACGCAACTTCGTCATCCTCCAATAGAAAGATGCATGCTCCCTGGTGAAAGAAAAGAAAGCACTTCCACATTAATATTTCATTTCAGGAATATATTATTACTATAGTATTATATTATTTACATTATGATATTTAATTCATTTGGGTTATGATTAATATGATAACAAAGTGGTAAATATTTATTTCACAATTTAATCATTATTTGATATTATTTATTTTAAATTCTTTACCACGGTAATTATTAAAACATTCAATCTTAAACCAAATATAATATCTTTTCATATATTTTATAATGAACCTCTCTTAGAATATTACTATTGCAACTCATTGGTTCTCAATATATTTATGAAATTGGTTTTATAGAAATATTTATTTATTTCACTCTTCACCCATTAATCATTTTTATTCCAGGCATCATTTTTATAAAAATTACATCATGATTAGTTATAAAATTATAAAAATACTTAATAATGTAATTTTCCCCATGTATGACTTTTATAAATTTATTAAAAATGAAACTTTTTTTCATTTTCAGAATAATGTAATATCTGAATTTTTTTAAATGTGTGAAAGGAAATAATTCATTCAATATATACAGAATGGATTAAATTTCCTATAATCATGATCACCCAAGGATTAAATTAATCTATCACATATTTCCAATGATATTTTGAACGAATATGTTTTGAAATTAATTTTGATGATTTTATTGAAATTTTTTCCCTGGTAGGAAGTAATATTCCTCTAAATGGTTATAATGATTTCATTTTAGTATTTATATCCATCAATGAAAAACATATTTTTCTAATTATGATCCTATAATGATAAAAAGTAATATTTCCAACATATTTATTTTACTTGTGGTTTTTTTGGTAAATTTGACTTGGGATTTCCTACTTTGAAACCATACTATATATTTCTCAAGATGGTTTATAAGTATGATTATCGATTCTGGGTTATTATTAACATTTTAGATGATATATTTTCAATATAATGGTATAAATTTATTATATTTTACAAAATTTATATTTGTAATACATTAGATGTATTATGTTATGTAAAGGGACCTCTATATCACACCCATGCATCGGTATATCTCCTAAGAGAAATAGGCCTGGGTATTTGGTTGAGGCCTTACCCATTTTGGTATGATGTATTATCACTGGGCCTTGATGAAAATATGAAGATGTCCTACAATATGTATTACATCATTATATGATTATATATTGATTTATATGTGAATATTTTAATATTTAAGATATTCATATATACGTATCTAACATATGTGATTATGTATATGGTATTCATTAATTATTATTTCATTCAACAATATTTTTCTCTTATGATGGATTAATTGGAATGATTTTACTTATTTAGATTTCAATATCTAGTATTAATTATTTATTCATGGGAGATTATGTTGTATGCATTCCCTTATAGAGTATCCAATCTCACCCCTTTCGTATGTTTCATTTCCTAGGTATACGAGAATATTTATTATTATTTATATGTATTGATTTTATAATGGAAAAAATATATTACCCTATAACAATAAAATATCATATTTTATTATTTTAAATTTATTTTATATTGAAGCATATATCTTGTTTAATAAGTCTAATAGAATATTTTTTTCATTCACATGTGATTCTTCATATATAGTTTCATTATAATAATGTTTCCCCTTAATATGGGATTCCATTTTTAGGTTAATTATGTTACTGTTATTCTAGATTAATTTGGGAAAGAATATTATAAAATTTACGTTTATATTAATCAAAAACAATGAACTTTATCTGTTGTGAGAATACATAATTTTGATCATGATCACTATTAGATATAGAAGGACATGGAATAACACATTACTTTATGATGTCGTTTCTTGTGTCACCAGAAAGAATAATATTATACAGTGAATCAATCATGTAGTGTTAATGATGAATTTTATGGGCTATGATTTTTTTTCTCTAATGGATTTATTAACATGAAATATAATATATATGAACTAATAATAATTTTTAAGTAATGTGGAATTATTATAGAAACACCCTAAGTGATCCATTAGAGAGAAAACAAAGTGGGTTCATAATGAGGGGATCACATGAGGAGTGTGAAGTAGTGTCCCACTATTGATTGGGAGGATGTTTGGAGAACTCCTACTAGGATCTTATTCCCACCCCTTATTTATTAATTTATTCTATTTTCAATTACATTTTGGATTTATTATAAAATTTTTATAACATAATGATGATCATTGGAAGAACTAATTTAAGGGTATGAGATTACACTAGTATGGAATATAACATCCTTCATGTGATTAATATTTTATCAAACTATTCTTAATAATGATTTTTTTCAAAAAAATATGTATTTGAAACATTATTAACTAGTGATAATTTTTAGAATTTTCATTTTTTTCATTACCAATTTCTTATTGTGAATCAATCACAGACGAGTATATAACATTGAGGGTGACAAAATATCATATATACTGAAGTTAGTTCCAATGTAAAATTAATTTCATCATTTTGTGCATTGTAATATTATACTATTTTTGATCTAAATGGTATATTCATAGATAAGGTGGTCCTTCTAGAGAATTTAACTACTTCTTTCCCATAGGTCTAGCAATTTTGTTGCATTACATATAAAAAAATCGAAAAAAATGTAAATTCCAACAACAAAAATTATCATGTAACACATATATTATACAATATTTTCTAAATTATTTGTGATCATTCCCATGCTATTTAATTTCACCCTAGGATATTGGTTATTTTCAATCACAATATGAATCACATTCATTCATTTTTTCACTATTTTCTTATATTTAATTTTTTTTATTTTTCATTATCCCACATAACCATATTGGATGTCATTTCATATTGATAAATCAATATCAAATGATTTATTAGTTTCTAAAAGTGGTTATAAAAAAACAATTCTACCCAAAATTATTTTCAATGAACATGGTCTATACATTAATTTACGAATCATGTAAAATCAATGGAATGCGTGAACATGTTAAGAAAATAATAAAATAATATTTAAACCCAGAAATACAAAAATTGATAATGAAAATATTGGGAAAAAATTGAAAATAACTATGTAATTAAAAAACACAATCAATTGAAAAGATTGAAAGTATAATTATTGAGTTAAAAATAGATATTTTTATCCAAAAAATATAAAATATAAAATAAAAATAGAAAAAATGTATTTTGAATACTTGATAACCAAATAACCTAAAAATATCAATCCACCTCATCTTAAAAATTACCATAATGAGAGAGATAATCTAAGGGAATTTAAATTTATTTCATGAAACCCACAAAGAATTAGGTATCCCCATAGGCGTTTTAATTATAAAATCCACCAATATATCTTATCCATGTTTTCATAATATGTTGAAATACCTATAGAAAATTCCATTGAATTAATTGGGAATATTAATTATGTTATGCTGCTACTTGCCCTTGGAGGATTGAGTGAATAGGTTTTCAATGAAATTTATTTCCCCATCTTTTTTAATGGAAACATTATATTCATTACCCATTAGATGGTTGTGTTTGTAATTCTAGCTTACAATCATAGTATAAAAATATAATTTTTTATTTAGTATACGTTTTTTTAAATAAATAACATAATATATTGATTTATGGGATATATAATGGAAATTAAACTAGATAGATTGAGAAAAGACATTACCTTTTAATTAGGTAAATGCTTTTGGTTTGATCCAAAAGAATATGTTAGATGGGTTTCTTCCCAAAGGGATGATTACTGATTGGTGATTGGAATTCTGGGAGACTATTTGGGTGGGTATCAACAAATATTGGGTTTTTTGAGTGGTATTAGTAATATATAGAGGTGGTGGCCTTTTATGTGGATTGAAAATGACTTACATTGTTTTTTTGAAACCAATTTAGTTGTGCACCTGTTCATACAGAGTAAAAGTCATAAAAAACAACCAAAACACATTAAATAAAGGTTAATGGCCTAAATATTTCAATTAAATGAGTTATGGACATTTGAATAGGTCATTTGGGACCTTATACATAGGTTTTTAGTTCATTTATGCCTAATTAAACCTTAATCACTATAATTAATTTTATTCATATTCAATAATAATTTTTGTCAAAAATTTTAGTTGAACTTATTCGATAAATACAACTAAAATGAGTAAAATGGCGTATGTATAAATTTAATAATTAATAATTAAGAAGTGGAAAAATTAATATTAATGCTAATCTCACAAATAGATGGATTAAATTGTTTTAATAGAAAAACGTTGAAAGGATTAATATGTATTTATATTCAATTTTAATTTTTTATTTATTTTAGTTAACTAAATTAAATTAATATATTTATAATTTATCCAATGTGACAATAAAACCCAATTATTATATAATTTATCATTAATAATTATCTTTACAATAAGGAAGTTTTTAACTAAAACACATGTTTTTCACAAATCACTAAAAAAGGATATTTCATAGAGAAAACCCAGAAATTCATCCTAAGATAATTTTGAAATTATGAATTCTAAAATAATGTTTATTTCAAAAAATAAAATTGATAAGAGTTTCATAATATTGAATTAAAATAGTTTCACTATTAAAAGGAAGTAAAATTCCCTTTATAAAAATATAAATTTTTATATGAAATATTTGGTTATCTCATAACTTATTCTTACCAAATCTAGTGGATGAATACCAAAAATATGGGATTAAATATGCAACATATTTTTTATTATAATTTCACTCACTAATTTAAATTTATTTAATATATTAGGGTAAAACAATTTAGTGAACATAAAAATAGTTTTTTATAAAAAAATATACTTTTAATAATATATTTGTTCTTATATTCATTAATAATTTATTTATAACGAATAATTTAGATTTATAAAACATATATTTTCATAAGTTAGTTAATATGATTGATAATATCTATGTAATATATTATTATATTAAATAATAATGTTTGAATTATAGATTTCTTCTTAGTAAGTATCAGATCTGCGTATAGATTTATCCATTGAATAAGGAGTCGGTTGCATGTAACACATGATATAGATGAAAGTTGTTATTGCATATGATGTATGCTAACCTAGTGTAACATTCATTAAAAGGTAACAAGGTGTTTATTGAATTGAAATATATAGAATATGTTTTAAATATTAATTAAATTTTAAAATATATAAATATTATATTACATTACGCACATATTGTAATGTGTTATACATGCTATCAAATACAAGGTTACAACTTTAGTTTTTCTTATCACCCAAAGTTCACATTAAGGAAAAACTAATGTTATGGAGATGATGCTAAATACATATATAATTAAATATTATAATTTCAAAATGATGCATGATGAACCCATTTCTGATTCTTATCTCAGGTTTAATGAGATTGTAAATGCTATGATCTCTTTGGGAAAATATGTTACAGTTAAGGAAAAACTCATGAAAATGCTCAGATATCTACCAAAATTATGGAGAGGAATCTCCATGTCAATAAGGGAATCATGGCACATCAATACCATTCTATTGGAGGAGATGATAGGTATATTTATAATGTATTTTGAATAATTGTTGTTCAACAGGAGGAGGATGATGGAACAAATATTAAGAAAATTTCATTCAAAACAACTTATTCTAAACAAAATGGGAATTCACAAACTCATTCTAAATATTCATTTAATAAATAATCATCAATTAAAAATGATGAAGTACTAGAGAAATTATTGATAAAGTTCAATAAATAATAAAAATGGAATAATATATTAAAAATCTGAGATAAATATTATGATATGTTAATAAGAAAAATTGGAAAAAAGGATCATAAAATTTGTGAAAAATAAAATGAGATAGTATGTTATGAATGCATTATAAGAGGGCATTTAATGGATGAAAGACCTAAGATAATGTATAAGAATAGATATTAAGAAATAAATAAAAGGTATATGAAGGAATGGAAGTCCACATGTAGTTATTCTGATGATAGGTTGAGTGAGTTAGAAATTTCAAATGATTAGAAGGTTGAGAAAAAAACATGTGATTCATGATTAAAACTGTTTAGGTAACACTTAAATCTTATATAGAAAATTCATAATTTTTAATGAGTCTGATAGTGAAAATATGAAAATTGAAGAAATGTATAAATATTGTAAAATTCTTGAGGTCACCTAAAATGAAATGAAGGATTGGTATAAATCACTCAAGAAAAAATATGTTAATACTTTTCTATTGAACCTCAACTTACTATTGGAAAAATTCTCAGCATCCCCATTAGATTAATGAACTCAATTCATAAAATATGAAATTTAAAAAGGTTATAGATATGTTTCAAAATGGTAAAATATAAAATAGATCAAATTTGTGTAAAAATGAATACACCCAAATAAACAAATGGTATTTGTTATCAAACAAAAAAATAAGAATGTTTCTAAATGTTTTTGTATCAAAATCTAAAAAATTTGGTTTTGTTCCCAAATTTTTATGAGATGTTACATGTTCCAGCACTGAAAATAACTCCACTTATTCATGTTTTTCTATATGAAATATATTTTATTTTCCATTCACTATACATGTTTCTTATTGGAATTCCATTTATCAAAATGGTAAAAAGCACAAAATAACATTCAAACCAAAGAAAAGATATTCAATTTTTCAAACTATTGAGTTGGATAAAAAGGATTTTTTGGACCATCTATAGTTTCTTGTCGAAATGGTATTAAAAACATCAATGTTATAGTAGATGGATTTTATAGATATAGTTGGAATTTCGTTCATGCTTAGAAAAGTGGATATTTTTCCCACATCAATAAGTATGAAAGATGTGGTGAACCTAAGTGGTATTATAATTAAAACCATAATAAGTATAAATATCCAAGAGTTTTAAAACAAATAGTTTTAATACTTTTTATCGTAGAGTTTTTATAGTCCTAACTACTCTCCTCCTAGTACACTCCAATAGAATTTACATATATAAAGAATAAATTTAACCTTTTCAGAAATAGCCTTAACTATGAAAAATAAATATAATTTACATAATTACTTTTGGGAAGAGGCTATAAAGACACATTGTTATATAATTAATAGGGTTTAATAAAACCTATCATTAAGAATACCCCTTATGAGCTGTGGATAAATTAAAAACCTAAGGTTAATTACATTAGATTTTTTTGTTTCATGGTTTATATACATAACACTAAGGATAATATTGAAATGTTTTCCTTAAAATGTGATGAAAGAATTTTTCTAGGAGATTAAATCTATAGAAAAACTAATTGAGTATTTAATAAAATAATCATGTGTGTTAAAAAATATGTGAGTCTGAATTTTGATAAATCAAATGAAAATGAAATGAGAAATTCACATCATAATATCAACAATGATCTATCCAATCTGGACATTAATGCCAAATCTTCTAATCATATTGTTACGAAATCTTATTATTCTTCAATTTCTATAAAATATTTTGACATAGATCATGGTGGAATTGAACTGATGGATGAACATAAAATAACTATTCCTTATTTTTCTATATCTATCGAAAACCTTTATTTTACATCCGTTAGATACTACAGTTTGAAATTTAGAAAATGGGCCATAGTCTGTAGCTTCTCTTAGAAACCGAGTTGAACATCTAGATTTTCTGTCGCTTCATGAAACTAAAACCATAAATTATAGAATAAATGATAAGTTGTTGGTTATATTTATTCAAGTATTATTTTACTAGTTTGAATGAAATAATTCCTGGAAGCATTTTGATTGACATAGAGACACCATGACTATCAGTAAAAAGTGGGTGTTTAGAAACAATGATAATGAATATGGAACCATAGAAAGAAAACAAGGACAGATTGGTTGCATAATGATATATTAAAAGAGAAGGAATTAACTATAAAGAATAAATTTCAATATTATATAGGTTTAATCAATTAGTATCCAACTAAAATATGAAACATTTCTTAATTTCAAACATTAAGAGAGCGTTATTTAATCTGCATTCCTAAATTGGTATATATTGGAATATATTTTTGTAGAACAATCCCAATTTTTTTGAAAACCCCCATTTTTTAAATTCACAAATTATTTCATTTTTTAATAAATCATCCATGATTATGGTATGATAGGATTAACACTTTTCTCATTTCCAAAAGGATTAAAATATGAATTGATGGCCTTTATCTATTTATTTAAATAATTTTTAAATATGTTTTAGTAGTTCAAATGAATGTTGATGAAACTATTTTTGGATCTTAAAGAATTAATTATGTGTTCCTTTTCTAATATGATGAAATATAAATTTTATATGATTTAAATGGGTGAAATTATTATTTTTTATTTCCAATTTTGTAAAATAATGAATGTATTATTTTAAATCAATGTAAATACACTAAATATATTTTAAAAGAGTTTTTCTTTGATAATAGAAAAAACTAAAATAATCCAATGAGTACCAACTGTAGGTTGGTTTTTTATGAAATTTGAAATTCTATTGAACAATCCACAAACAAAAGAATGATTGTATGTCAAATCTAATTGAATTCTAGAAGGCATAACATTATTATTAGTGTGTGTATGTGTTAAATTTATCATGATAATCCCAATTAAACACATTAAAATAGAACTGAAACAATTTTTAAATACCTCAAGTATACAATAATGTAAGGATTGTTCTATAGTATAAGAAAGACATTTGATTTAGTAAGTTATTTAGATGCTGATTTTAGTGGTTGTAGGATAGATAAAAAAAGAACCTCTAAAACATTTAACTTCTTGGGAATATGTCAATTATCATGGTGTAGTAAAAATAAATATTTTATTTCATTATCTACATTGGATGTAGAATATATAACTACGGGTAGTTATTGTTGTCATAATTTACAGATGAACCACACTCTATTAGATTATGGATATCATTTTAGACATTTCCATATAAACTATGATAAGAAACGTTCCATTAACTTATCTAAGACTCAATTTTCATACTCTAAAAAAATAATGATGTTATAAATCACTACACGATAGATCATTAACAAAATGAGGATATAGCTATTGAATTCGTTGAAACATATTAGCATTTAGCTAATATTTTCACAATGGAATTAAATTTTTAGAAAATGAGTTACATCTGACATGAATTAGAGATGATTAATTTTTATGAATTTTCTTTTATGTGTCTCACTGATTGTGTCTCATAGAGAGTGTCTCAATGACTCTGTCTCACTTATAGTGTCTCACTAATAGTATCTTGTTGACTCTTTAATATTTTCTCTATATGGAAATTAAAATGTTGTTATTTTATTTAATTCTTTTTATTTAAAAACAAATATATTATTTTAATATTTCAAATACCAAAATTATATAATTAAGGTTCGATTTAACCTACATACTATCTCTTAGTCTATTTTTCACATAATATTTTATTCTATCCATTACCCTCTAATCTATTACCCTTCATCATTTGAATGAAAACCATTCAAACCTCCAATTCCTCATATCCAGAACAACATTCAAGGATTTGAAGACGATCCACATCCATCAATGAAGAAAATAGTTGAACCTAGTGAATATAAACCTTATCATATTCCTATCCACTATGAGCTTTCATATCATGTTTTAACCCCTAAAGAATAAGTACATTCCGAATGTTTGTTGTCTATTAGGTGTCTTCGGCTAAAGGTGTTGAGAGAAAAATGATGGTTAGAGTAGTTCTCTAATAATGGACGTTTTTCTTACCCATGGGTGGTCCAAAAATTTTAAAAGAAATCTGAAAACATGTTTAAAGGAACTGATGTTTTTAGGATTAAATCAATTGTGGATGGAAGTATAGTATCATTTTCATAAAAAAAAGGGATGATTGTAAAAATGTACATTATTATGGGATATGTGTTGACCATCAACGAATTACACCTCCTACTAGAGAAATATTCAGTTATGAGACTACTTTGGGTAAGCTAACTCAGAATGATGCACAAATAATACCCATATCCACTTATCGTGATGATGAGGATAGATTGTTATTCATATTTATCCAATATCAGTACTGACCCAGGAAGGGAAACTTCACCTTAATCAACAATCAATATGTCAACATGTTGTATAAACTAATGAAAGGTAATAAGGTGAATCTGTGAAAGTATCAAATGGTCTATAAAAGTGAAATGATTATGCCACATTTCAAGACAAAATACTTATTTTACCTAAGGATTATTTCTTCTATATTGAAAGAGAAATGATTTTTCACTAAGGGTGTAGATACTATATCTACCTGTGTTGGGTTATGATAGAATAGTGGCATTACCAGATGAATGAAAATTAACTGGATCCCTTGGTGAAAGATGCGAGTACAAGATAATGAAAAACTCTAATTTGTTTTTAATCCTGTCAACCATCCTGTGAGGCCATTGGATGCACCAGAACTTTTCCTTTGACCTGGTGATGTTGGTGCCTACTCTATTGAGAATATGGATGATGAATTGAAAATTACTAAATTTCCCATTGATTACAAGAGTGATCCTAACATAGTTGATAGCCTATCTAGAATGACTTATAGACCTTTAATTCCACCTGGTGCTTTACCTATCAAGGATCCTATTTTGCGTGATGATTCTAGTGAAGAAATAGAAGAATCAAGTGATGTTTAATATGTAACAAAATATGGGAGTGAGGAATTAGTTGTAGATGGAAGTGAAACATTTAGTTGTAATAAAGGAGGAATTGGAAATAATGAATAGGTTGAGGAAGTTAAATTAGGTAATGAGGAATTGGATTAATAAGAATGATTTTTAAAGATGAAATGGAAGGTGTAGAAAATGATGATTCAGATAGTATTGGACCATAGTAACGATGACCATAGTACCGGTGGGGATATCATTGAATTAACATTGAATCCTACTAGTCATACCTTAGTAGAACAAGAACCACATGTAGCCCCTGAGGTTACTGGGTAGAATATTCTACAAGAATAATTTCTATTTTATCCTACACCCACTAAAATTCCTTAGGTGATTACTGTAGATGAAATAGCTTCTACTACCCATGTCCAAGAAGAAGAAGTTCAGGTAAGAAGATATGTACCTATAAATCTAATAAGTTAGATAGTTTATTCATGTGATAGGCAATAATTTTAGTGGGAGAGATCTCCTAAAAGATCCAAGGTTGTTATAAATTCCCCCTAATATGAAATTCTAGTACCTAAGTAGAGGAGGGATCTTGGGTATGTCACACTTGAATTAGATTATCCTTGCCCTGAGTATAAGAGTGGTACTCCTTCTCCAATGGATACGTTTGATCTAGTTGATTATGTAACCAAAGCAGATTTCAATTAATTTAAAGAATAACTATTGGTTGCAGTGTGATATTTTCCTTTACCTCCATGAGTACCAATTTCCAGAATTAGTGAGACAGATGCATCTATGATCACTAAGGGAGTTGTATCTTAGGTTGATACAAGGATGATAGTTCATGTTTATTATGTTTTCTCAGATAACCAGAAGATGATAAATGATTTCACTACAATGGCTATGACGAAGAATAGTTTTTCTATTAATTATACAATGTACTTAGATAAAGTGATAAAAAAAATTTGAGGATGAACTATCTAGGATTACTCAGACTTAGACTACTGCTCAAGATATTGGCCAGTTTAGTATTGACCTCATAGATATTTTAGAGGGTTTTTTTAGTTCTGATACTCCTATTTCTCACTCTTTAGATAGTTAAATGATATGAACTATGAATAAAGAAGACCTATAATCCTTGAAGAGTGGTACTAAAAAAGAAAGTTATAGAAAAATAAGATAGAACTGTGACCATGTACATGAAATGGTATGATTATATTCAAACAAGGCAAGTGAGGCTCAGAAATAAATCACATATTATATTGATTACTATTTGATGGTGATTTATACAAAAAATGAATTGACTAGTCACTTCAAATATTTAGTAGAGAATTTGGAGTTGCCTCCGGTGGCAAAGGCTTTTATTGATCATGTTCAAAAGAAGAAGTATTTTACTCTTACACATGAAAAGTTTATGGAGAACAATGATGATTTTTCGAATGTATTGGAATACAATGGTAAGGTAATTATAGATATTATTAAAATTCTCAATAAATACATGATCCATCACAAAATAACTATGTTTGTTCTAGATACTACTCATATTTGGATAGTAGTTCCTCCTTCAACCTCTACATCATCAACTCCTATGGACATCTCCAATTCATAGGACATAATCCAAATTATACAAATAATTCATGAGCAGGTTGTGCCTCACTCCTCCTCCAACCTATGCTTAGATTGTTCTATTTATGAAAGAGTGCCTATTCCTTCCTTCACTATTGGCTCCATCCATTCCACCACTACTAGTTTTTTCCAAACATCTCCTATCCCTGATGCCAATAACTTTAATAAGGGTAAAGGGAAGGATGATGATTCTTAGATGAAGGTGTTAGATCATTTATTGATTTGTATTTGATATACATTTTTTTGATATATTTTAATCCTCTGAAATACATAAATCAAGGAACTCACTTTTCTTGATTCAATTTCTCTAATACTATTTAATTATTTTTTTCTCATTTTACTCTATTCGTTCATTTTCGATAATCCAAAAAGAGTGAGATCTAATATGTCTGTAATATTACCTATTTCTTCAAATACTAACCTATTTCTTATGGAATATGTCTAAGGTAGAGCTTAATATTGAGCTTAATTTTAACATGGATAAGATAATAAAAAATAAAATTTAACAAGTCATTTTTAATTTAGTTTTTTCTAATTATCATAAGACAAACATTATGGTACATAATTCCCTGATTTTTTATAATAAAAAGGGGGAGATCTTTGGAAATCTATAGTTTTAATGCTCAAAAATCATGAATAATTATGATTTATTAAAATACATTATCTTGAATATTTGATACGTTTATTTCTGATGTCTATCATTTCAATTTCTATATCGTAAGACAGAATTAAAGTTTTTCTATAATGTATAAGTCACAAACATTTATGAGTAACTAATAAGATAATGAGCTATAGATACTTTTCCTACTGACGCATAACCTACTGACACCTAACATAAATTTAACTAAAATAAAAACACCAAATGTACCAAATAATGACCTACCATATCCCCACCTACTGATAGGATACAACGTTGGTAGTCTGACCTATCGACATAATAACATGCTAACAGATTGGGTCACCGAGGTTTTTTCATAAATTCTAAATTAATTCTAACATTGATATTAATGAATCATGGTGCATTTTATTATTTTAGTGATATTTTTTATGTTTTGTATACATTGTTAGAGTCTAGTACGAGATATGAAGAAGTCCTCATGATAAAGATTAAGAAAATTTTTTCACTGTAGTGTATAAATGAAATCATCTGTGAAAAATTAAAGATAGGGAAGCCTGATGAAGACGAAATTTCTAGAATATAGATAAAAATTCATAAAACTTCTATGAAAACAAGGAAGTATTTTTTGAGAACCATAGTTCCAAATTCATTGAAGAAACAAAACCTAGTCAATAGAATCTCCGAAGAGCATATCACCTCACTAGAAACCCGATCACAGAGCTTCCATACCACTCTGTTTTGGGTTTTGTTTCTATAAGTTAGTATGATATACACATCTACTACACTCATGAAATCTAGTTCCACATATCATATCACTAACATTATTATAATACCTTTTCTCATTATTATTTCCATATTTTTAATATATTTCTTTCATTTTTTGAGTATTCTGTTTATTTTTTTTAAACACACATTATATCTTACGCCAAACTAGAACATACTCATGTCCATTCTCAAAAACGTTTCACTTTACACTCAAATGGATAACAGTGGAAGTTGTCCCTATGTGGAATGTTTATTTTTACAAACCCACAATTTTTTTAATATCTCCAACTGACATCGATTGTTTGTAAACAATTTTTAACCCCGATCTAGTGGGTGGATCATGTTTATTAATATAAACTAGTTGATGGATGGTGATCACCAAGGGGGGAAGAGTAGGTCTTAGCATAAGACTAAACCTATTTTTAAATTCTTATATTCCATTTCATGTTCAATTTTATAATCTTCATTATACATTCACAAAAAAAATTACATCACTCTGATTATTAATCATCGATATTTATATACTAGAATAGGTTTTCGTAGACTGATTGGAAAAGTTAATATAAGAAAGTAAACTATTTTGACTAAGAACTAATCAATATAAGATAAATCATTGAACCAGAGAACATTTATAAATATGATACTGTTGTTAACTAGGATTTCTAATAGTAAAATAGGGAAGATTAGTTTTTTGTTAAAATAATCATTTTAGAAAAAAATATTTATTGGAACCCAATTCACCCCCACCCCATCTTGAGTGTACTACTTCTACCCACACTAATTTTCATACAAATGGTTTGCATATGTACCAATATTCCATAAATGAAACGTTTTTTGTTTGTTTGACATGTTATAGTTAATACATTAACCCAAAAATAATAAATAACATGATATCACAGTAAATTTGAAAATGGTAAAAATGGATAAAAAATAATGTTAACGAAAAAATATATACTAAAAGTTATTAAATTTTAATTAGATAATATGTATTTGAAAAAATAGCATATTATATTCAAACGAAATGAATTTGGACCCATCTGAAATCCATATTGAATTTATATTAATTTTATACTTTTGATAATTATAAGAATGCCCCTCCCCTCTTCGATAAAAAAGAACCATTCTTATCTATTAATCATACATAAAAGACCTTTTTTTGCTAATATTTATATAAGAACATTATTAGAATCCATAACCACATTCTTGATGACATTTAACATGAATAACACCTTCCTTAGTGGTGTTAAAGTGTTTACAAATGTGATCATCTGATGGAAATGTAATGTTATTGTTTAAGTGTATCGATTTTATTTCCGACTTCCATACAATATTTTTCCATAATGATAAAAAAATTACTCCAATATAATTAATTAATATATATTGTATTATGTTAATATCATCAACTAAATACATCCCACATTTATTAAATGGGAAATGAATTAATCATTCATGCGTACGTGTGAACCATCACCCCTACGAACCGATCTAATACTTTTTCCATAACTATCTCTCATGAATGGTTATTATAATGGAAATTATGTCAATATGTTATATTAATGAAATATTAATCATTATCAGGTAAAAATATATCAATTAAGTTGTTACTTCCATGGACATAAATATGATAACTTTTTTCGTGCTTAAATTATAACTATCCCCTCAACGAAGCGTTGTGACACATTTTTATTAGTTATTTAAAATGTATGATTTTTATATAAGAATATTCAAATTATTAATATGATTTAAATTATTTTATAATAATTCTTGAAATATAAAATAATAGTTACCATTTTTCCATAATGACCAATGAAAAATAGAAATCATTACTCATACTTTTGTATGGATTACCATCTCACTGATTATAACATTTTCTATTTTTCATAAATTTAATTCTTGGTTTGATATAAAATTATATATTATGTATAAAAATTACAAAAATTTCAGAAATATTATTATGGATAAGATTTATTTATGACCACATGGACTATTGACATCATACCATGTTCATTTCTGAATAAAGTTCCAATTATCAACAAAACATCTGACATAAACATAAATTATTATGTAATTATTTTAACATTGTAATATATAATATAAAAATAAAAATACTAATGAAAAAAGTTTTGAAGAAATTATAAATTTTACTAGTTTTATTACTTTGGATAAACAAGGAACACACGTGTTGAATCCAACTCATGTTAAGGTAATTCGCCTCAATATTATTTAATATAGGGATATTTTGAGGGTTTAAAATACCTTTAATTATAATATGTATAATTAAAAAATTTAATATTAAAACATTCAATGATTTTAAAAAGGTATATAGTTTTATTGAAGTATTTGACATTATATTATAGACAAAAAAAAGAAATGTTTTTTAATGTATATTTCAACAATGATATCTCAATCTAAATAACAGTTATTTTGTATTTTTCTATTTCCATAATCCTTAATGTGTTTAAAATGGAAATGAAATACCTTATTAAATTTTGGGTATTTGGTTTTGAAAATCGTTTTGAAAGTGGATTAACTACTTCAATATAATCAAATTATTATTATTTTTTCATGTGATATTTTTTGGGTCAAATGTTGATAGTTGAAATATTTTATGTGTTAATATTATATAATGAAACATTGACATATGACGGGTTGTTACCTGATAAACCACTGATAGGTGGTTACACGATAAACCAAATAATGTTGGTTACAAGATAAAAGAAGGACGGGTGGTTATGTTATAACCTATAATGAATTGGGTATGGAAGTAGGTCGTATGGATATTCCAAATTTAAGAATGATATCTATGGAAGTTGACTATATGTTTATTCCATTTATGTATGATTATGTACCAAGACACCATTATATGTTATATGTGAAATATATGAGTTTTATGGTAATATATGGATTACATAATGTGTATGAAAAGAGAATATATTCAATGGAGATTATTTACTACTTCATAAAGAATGAAAGCATTACATTCTAATAAAGTATTCATGGTTTACTTGTTTTCTCAAGGCTTATATTTTTTTCTTTAAGATTATTTTAATAAGATAAATATTCTCATACAATGATTTTGAAATCTTTTACATATGGTATAAAGATGGGTAAGATTAAGGAAGATGTTTGGACATATGTTATTATTATTTTAATCATGAAAAATAATTATTGTTTTACTTTAAAATAATTTATATTATTAAAAAAATGGAAATTGTGTTGACTTGTATACATAGTAAATCATGATATGTCATGTAATAGTTATGGCCTAATTATCTAAAACTATAAACATGAAAAGATCATCAATGTGAATGAATATAAAATTATAGACATGGATCTAAATTATGTAATGTTCATGATCGAGTCCTTATACTGAATGATTGAGAGAATGCACTGGATTAAATGATTAAGAGTGTTTTTAAGCACACCATTAATCTAGATGTTATCCCAAATAATTAGAAAATTAAAATCTAAAAATAATATAGAAAAAAATTTATATATAATTCTAGTCAGTAATATAGAAAAAAAAATTGGAACATACTTTTCTATTAAAAACCATAAAAAATAATTTAAAATGGAAGATATACTGGTAATAAAATATTGAGGAATAAATTCAAGGACTAATAAATAATGTGATGAATCCCACCGACAATTATATTCTTATAATGAATTAAAATTATTAATCATAAAATAAAACTTCTGAAATTTAATCATTGTATTATGAACATTCATATTTGTATACCTTTCATAGTATCTATAATTGAAATTCCATCATATATGAAAAAAATATAGAATATGTGTTCCATAAAATGATCATTAAAATAATATTATACTTATAATCTCATTAGAGAGTCTAGTGGTGTCTTGAAAGCTGTGATACATCATAAGATAAAAGACTGAGAAGTATTTATAATTCCATGAACATAGTATAGTGTTTTTTGATTAAATATTTATGTTCACATGATTTATTTATTAACATTACCTTACTAATGGTGCAACACATGAGGTTTGGAGAACCATAATATTCCATTTTTTTGTTGATATTAGTCGATTTTTTCATTTCCCACATAGTTTGAAGAGTTGTTGATTTATTGGAGAGTATTTGGATGAATTAATTGACTTTTGATTTTTCAAATATTAGTTATTAAATATGAAATGGATTTACACATATTTCTAGTTTGGACCTTCATTAAAATAGTAGGATCTAAAAATTAATTAATATACTGGAATCTAATTTTGAATTTTGTAATGAAAACATATGAATTTAGTGTTTTATAACACTCAATTCATCCTTCTATAAGAGAGTGTTGTTCTAGAGTATATTTTAATGTATTAGAATAATCATAATATTATCTTGATGTATTGGATATCTAATATTTAGTTTATGAACTCTATGTGAATGTTTAAAATGATTCCGACTTGTATGTTGATTAATTTAAAATTGAGGTTTTGGTTATTAATCAAGAAAAAGGTAACAACTCTGACCATGTTTTCATGTTACCCTTGGATGATGAATTTTTTGATAAGGATACTACAGAATAAATAGGATCATTTGAGGATCATTTTCCAGGTACAAATGAGGAGGAACAACCTAGAAATTATGAATTAGTATGCTTGAAAAACATTTGTGTGTTCTTTTGGGAAAGTGTATTAAAAATGTATCTATGATTTGAGATATTTGAGTTATACACATATTATAGAAGTGATGAATAATTTTAATTGTTTCGAACATTTTATGATAATTTTGGATTTTAGACATATATTATTAAAAACAATTTATACAGTGGGCCGCGTAGGCCTATGAGTACACCATTTTTTTAAAAAACACCTGATCTTGAGATCATGAGACTTCTTTTTCAATTGTCAAATTAATTTTATGTTTGGTATTTTAAACTATATTTCGTCATAATTTCTAATTTGGATGAAATTGATGGAATCATTTTTACCAAATATCTTCTGGAATGTGAAATATTTAATGTACTCTTCAATACATCTTATTTTATGCATAAAATACTCATCAAACAAGAAAAAAACCAATAATATAAACACAAATATGATTGAACCCCAGTATAAAGCTAGTTCTTAAAATGAAATCGATTATATTTCAATATTATATGATTAGTTACCATATTTTACACAGTCCTGAATATTTAATTTCCATGTTGTCTCGAAAAAATATGAGTTACATTTATTAGATATGGAAATAATTAGCATGTTCGGGATAAGGAAAATTGGAGAGTCTGCATTGGTTATAGAAAATATTATAACTATACTAATAATCCTAATTATATAATTATTGTACATTAAAAATAAAAAAATATTATAAAACTGCATGTGGTAAAGAAATTCTTTTTCCCTTAAAATCCATTTCTAGGATTGTCCTAGACCCGATTTGAACACTTCCCTAAGCACTTGGGTGATGTTTATTCCTCATATTTTTAACATTTAAAACTCTAAATTATCTATCTTTATTACCACCTCAGGTGTTCATATATATATATATATATATGGTAAAAAATATTACACATTCTATATAGATAAGAATAATTATAGAAAAATGTTGATATATATAATAATAATATATAACATATTTCAAAAATAAATAAATAAAATAAATAAATAGTTACACAACATTTTTTATAGGCTATAAGCATCATATAACCATCACATTGATTTCAATTTTTTTATCATAGGTTTTATTCTATTTTTAGACCCTTATCATGTTTCTATGTCATCTTGGGAAAACCATGTGACTACCATCCAAATCCTAACGAATATAGTAAATGTTTACTTCATTTTACAAAATTAGGATCCTAAATCAATGTATATACCTCTATAAACCATGTTTCAACATTTACGAAGTTCATGATTTATAATTGTTTTTTGGATTTTTTTTTGGAATTGATGAAATTTTCATGAAAATAGACAATGCACGTGAATTAACTAGAATAAATTCAACATTTTTGTTTCTAAATTAGCCAAAACAAATTTAATTGATAATAAATCATGTGAATATAGTGTGAATTATTCATCCATTAATCTTAGAATCGAATATTCTATCAATATATTATAAAACAATTAAAAGGGATACCATAGATACAACATTTCACACACTCACATTGAAATTCATTTACTATTACGCTACACACATAGAGAGGCCTAGGAAGATATCCATGTCATTGAGACAGATGAGATTTATACAGTAGTAAATGTTTATTATAAATATACATTCTAGGTAATTTTTAAATTAATATTTTCTCCAAATTTTCTAATTTATTTTTTTATATTATTCCCTCATCTAGGTATATGGTAGATGGTGGTCATCAAACTTCGGGTAGATTGTTCCCAAATTTTTTCAAAGTGGATCAACACACAATATGATGTGTTCATATAAATATCGTTGATGGATTACTAGTACATGAACTATAAAATAATAAAATATAATATACTATAATTTTTCCAAATATATATTCTTCTTCCCAATATTCCACACCATCATATAGATCCATATATACCGACACTACCACATAATTTCCTAAAACAATGTTTTTTATCCTAATAATATTAATGAGGCTCTCTAAAAAATATGAGATGAGTATAAATTTTCTAAATAGTTGTTTCATGTCATCCAAATTTGAGGGATTGGTATAGAAATTTAGTTCACATTTTTTATTTGAGTGCTTCGAGAGCATCTTAAAGGCATGGAATAGTGCCCGTGTTGATGGAACCCCATGCCTGAGATGATCCGTTGCTATTAAAAAAAATATATATCCTAGTTGATCTAACATTCTTAATCAAAAACAAAGATTATTTATTAATTCATAGAAAAATCATATCAGATTGGTTTTCCACTAAATCTTCTATGAATATTAATTTGTGTCATTGGGTTCATTGGATACCTCATCTGTTCAGTTTAAATTCCAACAAAATTGGTTAATTTTTCATTGGGGCAATGAAGGGGGGAGGACTGATCTGGGACGAATTGGGTCTATAAATCTCTCTTTAAATCTATTTTTTGGCAACATGATCTACCCCCATGAAGAAGGAATGAAACTCCACAATTTTTTCCTTTAATGAAAATTATATAGTAATAGTTTTTTGGAGTACGAAATAGATTATAATATAATGTAAAACTACCTTCATGGCTCAAATACCATTCCATGGTTCATTTAATATATTATTAGAATATCTAGTGGCATAATTATCAATCATAAAAATATTCTTCAAATATATAGGATGAGAGAAAAAGAATTAGATATCCTTCATTAAATTGCAGGACATCGAGAGAGGATTTATTATTTCCCTAGTAAGATCACTATTACATAAGAGGGATAATCATTGTTATGGTAGATTCACAGGGACGTCATTATTTTAGGACTCCATAATCATTGGATATAATATTCTCTTGTTTCTTATTTTTTAGTATTTGTTGTACCTCATTAAATTGAAAATAAAATATGATGTTAATAGTATTATTGATTAGGTGGGACTTCTGGAGGAGACAGAGATACTCCTTCCCCACAAACATATGAGGGATATCAAATAGGATATAATTGTATCCTTATTAGATTTAATTTTTGGTGTGTTATATGAAACTTGAGTATTATTGGTTGTTATATCAGGTGACAACCAATAATAAAGAGGACCAATTTCCATTCATTGTAGGAGATTGACCATTTCCTATATAATGAAAAAAATATAATGGTGGTTTGGTTTCTATCCATATCCCACTGGCATACCCTATCTAAAACCGCATTCACCATGACAAATTAAAGATTGAAACTATTTTAAAGTGTAGTTCTATACGTAAGGTACATCATACTAATAAATGATATAAATTCACACTGATTTTCTAAAAAATCATTCACCTTCTCAATTAAAATTTTAATTTCATTTTCATACCATTCCATTTAGATGAGTGATATGATTTCATGAGATAAATTGATATTCTTACCATTATCATTTTAAAGGACTACTATATCCTCCAATTATACACCATCCAACACTTCCATAAAAAAATTTAGGCCATCATGGAAACCTGAATAATGGTTTCTATGACACAGTATTTGGACATTACAATGAATTTTCTGAGTTGATTTATTTATGAAATCTATTTTTACCTCATAAATATATGAATTTAATGAAGATTTTTTTCATGGGGATTCTCTAAAAGTAGGTTGAAACCTATAAACTAGTGAAAAATCAACTCACTTGTGTACAACTATAGGTAAGGACCTAGCTACACCCTACAGTACCTTTGATTTGGTTATTTTACTAGTTTAACAATCAAAACCACCACCACATCAGATCACCCCTTTTTCATCTACCCTATACATCTAATCCCATTATTTACACATCCCATACTATACTATCAAATCATCTACCACACACCCACCTATATCTTATCAACCATATTTTACCAATCCATATCACCACTACAACTCCCACCATTGGTCAACACTTCAATAAAATGACATATGATCTCTCTTTGTCGATATATGAGACATTGCGAGGGGTAGTTAGGAATACATCATATTAGAATTTAATTTCATTTCGAAATAATAGATATTTATTTTTATATAAATATACCTCCTAGGAATGAACACCACTCATCGATAGACTAAGACAATAAGACTTCAATACTAATCAAATTCATTCTTATAGAAGATGTATATTTGTGTGATGACACAGACCCAAAATATAATTATTTCTCTACCAAATTGGATCAGTAGACCCCATCTATCTCGCAACACTAGTTTCTACACGTTTATATACTCTAATACATGAGTGACCCTATTTATACATTTCCTCTAATAGGGTTTGATATTGAATGATTTCTAAAATTAGGATTTATTAAATGTACCACACTATTATGGGTTCAATAGCGTCATAACATACTATTATTCTTTTCATTTTTAATGAATGTTTTATATTCTATACTAAATCATTACTAAATTATATGTCTCACAATTTATCATATTTTCATATATATTTCACCACATGTTACTGTTATTTCGTCTAAGGGAGTATGTTTGATCAATTACCTTTATTATTTTATTATATAGCATCTTTTTTTCATTTTTTATCTAGTATACTATCACATATAATTTATCCATCATATTATTATACATGTAAAATTAATTGAAATATTATTTTATTAAGATTTTATCGCAATAAGATATATAGAAATTAATTTTTATTGATATATAAAATATATTTACTTGTTGGATAATTTAAATTTATTATTTTTATAAACAATAAATACATAAGTAAATATATTTATAGTTTCCTTGTTATTTATGATTATGAGTTGTTTTAAAGTCATTGATGATGTAATTTTTATTCATGAACATTGTTATTGAATATTAAATTTCTTTATAATAATTAATTTGTATAATTATATGACATGGTTGATCTAAATTATTATTCTCATTCTAAATAGTTGTCCATTTATTTTTAACAAATTCTATATCATATCTCATATCTTGGTTGATTTTTATGTTATGTATAACTACAAGAACATACCTTTTTTATCAAAACATTATAATTTTGTTGTAATTTAAAACCATAAAGGATAATGATTATTATTTTATCCCATTTTAATATATATGAACACCCTTGTGTTGGATGTATTTTTAAAATAATTGAGTCAATGAATTATATTGATAAGAAACCACATTAATTGGAGAATTATAATTCCTTAAAAAATTCATTGATATTATTTAATGATTATCCATTTGAGGTATTACTGTTTGTTCTTGGGAATTCATGGAATAGTTGTGTTGGATTTACATGAGCTATGATCTGGAAATAATTTTTTGTTCATCTAAGAATGAGATTTTAAATACCATCATATCATTGGGAATTTTTTTTATCAACATCGTTTTTTAAAAAATATCTCTAAAATGGAGAACATTGTAAAATTTCAATGTTTTTATTTTAAAACAATACAATATGAGTAAATATATATTCATTTATTACAAAATTAGAGTGGGATTTTTAATTATGAATCATTTTCTATATGATTAATTATATTTAAGGATCCTATCCTCCTTCTTCGAGTCTATTGATTTAAGTTTTGTATCATTTTCCACAAACAATTTTATATAGAAATATATAATCGTAATAAAACTTTTCCATTATTTTTTTGGTTATGTTTATAATGGGTTGAATTATATTATATTATATATATGAAATACATATACCAAAGATTCATCATGAGTATAATTACTATATTCTTGCTAATAGTTTAATTTAGTCGATGTAGACCATAAATGATATGGGTACATAGTTTACAATTAAAAAATATTAATGAAACTAGAAAAATATTATATAATTAGAGTTTTATAAAGGAAATAATTATGTTACATTTAATTTTAAATGTCATGTGTCTTCATGATTAAAAAATATGACTATATAATTATGTATAAAAAATATTGAGTTCATTTCTTATAATATTTTTGACTACCTTTTATTTTATGATGACATTTTTCAAGAGGTAAATTAGTTGAATGACATTGGAGTTGTTTGAGGCACTAGATGTGTGGATAGTAAAAAAAATTGGAGTGTAAAATGACATTTTATATTATGTATACGTATTTAAATAAAATTATGTATTTTGATATATTTGGATGATATTCAGTATATCATGGATGAATATACCATTTGATGATTTTTTAAAATGATCCTATATAAAAAGAACATGTAATAATATCATTTCATGTACATTTAGGAGACACATGAATCACTAAGAAAAATTACACTCCCATTTCTGCTGTTATGATCAATAAATAATGTACGTCATGATATAACACTTTAGTTCATTTATAAAGGTGGATCATTGTGGGAAATTTTATGTCAAAAGATCATTAGATCTCATCTAATTATGAAAATCTATCAAAAAATAAAAAAATGGGAAATTTTATATGATCAAATGTTATTTTACATTGGAATATGAAAAAAAATATCCAGTGACATGTGAAATAAAATTTTATTTTCTTAATAGTTTTTTTATATTTCAATGTTTTTTTTAAATGAGATGGTTAAATTTTAAATTTCTCATTGATTTTTTATGAAATTATAATATGATTTATTTTTTCAAAAAACTGGTTTTCATATTTTCATATCAAATACATCATTTCAAGAAAATTAATATATAAAATATATAATAAAATTAATTTAGATTTTATATTTTTTAATTGGTTTTTATAATTAATTAATTATAGGAAAGAAATATTAATTGAATACTAAATTATATTTTTTATTTTCAGAAAATATTTTTATTAGTAAAAATATTTATTTTTATTGGATTTTAATATTATCTTTTACAATGAAATAGGAAAGAAATATTCAAATTTATAATTTTTTGATAGGAAATTATCAATTAAATGTAAAAAATTTTAAAATCAATTACATCACCCAAACATCCACCATTATTTACATTACCCATTATGTATTATGTATGACATTACTACATATTATATAAAATCATGGTGATATATTTTTGGGAAAATTATTCAGTAAATCATTAGGTGAATTTCTTTAAGAGTATTATAAAAAAATTTCAATTATTTAAAAATTATATATTATCATGATATGTGATCCTTACATAATTAATCACCACTCATGTTGAACATGAAGTTGATTGTAGTGGTGGGTAGATGTTGTTCAGTACCATGGTTTGGTAATGAATCTTTACTTCATATATCCCACCACCGCTCATAATAATATTTTCTTTTAATTAATAATTCTCCTTAATTCATGTGATATTCATGTATTTCAATCCTATATTCTACATCACTAATACATCCTCAATTACTTTCTTCACTATTTATCATCTACGAATTCCCTTTGGCTCTATAAACCCACCAATACAAAATGGTATTTTCCACCTTTCCCAACTTTGATATTAAATATGTGCCCTTTTTGGCTCCATTATTTATAATAATAGAATCCGCTTAGAAAATAAAATAATTTATTTCATTATATATAATTATTTTCTTCCTTAACAACTTTTGTTCAGTTTAATCATATTTGATATATTAAAACATTTATTTTTCTAGATTCACTTCACATAATGAGTTATACATGTGACCATTATATTTTTTTACATTAATATAAATGATGTTTTTTTGTAATGTTTTCGGAGATATCACCCATGAACATACAATTAGATCCAATAATATCGTAGTTTTTTTACCAAAGGGACCATTTCATAACTACGATTGGGCTTTCGCATCCCAGAACATTATTGGAACATCATTATATTGCTAGTGAATCAGGTTTCATGGGATATATATTGAAGAAGAGAATTGTTACATATATATATATTTTGGAATATTATGGATTTTTGGGATTTTTCATCATAAATATGATAATATTTATAGGGGAGGAACACATGAATTTAGTAGAGTATGGGGTTTAGTTCATGATAAAATATTGTTTATTGAAAAATTATTGTATCTATGATGAGTTTAAGTATGGAATAAAAGACAAGAATATGAAGTAGATTTCACCTTGTTCACTTCGTAGGATTCAATATTAGAATTTCGAAGAAACACCCTCTCAAAAATGTATAATGTACATTTTTCAATTATATGGTGCATCTATTTCATAATAGAGTATATAGTCATATAGTTTCAGGATTGTGTTTCCTATATCCAATCATAGTACTGAGTTTCATTTTGATTGGTAGACATACCATCTCACAATGAAAACCAATACATATGGGAAAAAATATAATTTAAAGGATGAATTATATGATAACAGGTCATTTTTTCATTCTTAATGAATATTATCATTCATGGAATCTTGGTTATTAAATTTCAAGGACATCAACAATTAATTAAACTCTATTTTTACATAAATATGTTGCTTAAAATTAATTTATAATTTTTTTCACATTACTTTCTCTTAAATCAATAATATGTGTTCATATTGAATTTCAACTTTTAAATGTTAATAATATTGAGCTATTTTAATTTTATAAAACATTTAATGTATTTTATTTATTTAATAAATATTATTTTTTTTGTTTGGCATTGTAGAATCACCATTTTAATTTTTTTTATATTTTCTAATTTTAGATATAGAATACAAATTATGATATAAGAGAAAGTTATATATTATTTTTAAAAAACTATAAAAATATATAGTATTCACATGGACTTTTTCATATGATAGAAATTTATTTATCAACAAAAACCTAAATAACATTTTCCTTCATAGTTAAATAATTTAAATGACGTGTTATATATTTCAACCATCTATCTATTAAAATTAAATTTTTTATAAAACTATCATTTTTTAATTTTTAACACCATAGTTATATGTTTTCATTTAGATTCTCCAATATCAATAAATATTAAAAAAAATATCTAACTCATTGAGTAATGGTAGTGGATGAGATAAAAAACAAATTTCAGAAAAATTAATGAACTTTTCATTTCTTAATTTGATATATTCATCATAATAATAGAATATTATATATTATTTAGGAGAATATACTATGTATTTTAATATTATTTTCTTACAATAAAAAATATATTTTCAAATAAAATTATATAGTTATTATATATATGTTATTCCCAATATATTAATAAATTTTTAAAATATGTTCCTTAATTTACAATACAATTATTATAATTTTCTAACTATTTTATAATAAACCAACCAAATATTTTTTATCTTATTATAATTGATACTATGAATAAAATATTACTATAGTCTTATAGTTCACTTTTTGTTGATTTTTAAAACATTTTTCATCAACTGCACCAGCTAATTGGCTTCAACCATAATTATCACATGAATTGGAAAAAATATAGTGGCTTACATGGGATAAGCCTATCATATGTTGATACTGTTGGAATTATATGTGATTTATGACAAATATTTACTCCCCCACCAATGTTATTTTAGGAGAGCCAAGATAGCATTCAACTATCCTGAAAACAAATGAATTTTTTTTTGTTTTTGATATAGAGTTAGTAGAGTTTCTTGTTTATATAGTTATGTGTTGAGAGATTGTTATTGTATATATTTTTTCATTAGAAATTACCCTTTAATTTTATCATAGTATTTCATCCATAATTCTATTTAAATTTCCTCAATGAATCATAATAATTAGTATTAGTGCTATTGTCATGAAAAATATAATTGGTAGTGGAGAATTTTTATGGCTACTATTTTCAATTTTCCCACATTAAATTTTTAATTTTTTATTATAAACAAAATGTTTATAAAATGTAAAAGGGTTAATATACATTTAAAATTAAATGAAAACTAGTTCTATTGATGTGTATAATGATTTTTTGATAGCCACAACTTAATAAATTTTTAATTAAATTTAATAATAATATTATTTCATAACAATACATATCGATGACCTTTTAGGATTATTATTCTGAAATTTATGCCAAAATATTAACTAAAACACACATTCCTTATTAATGAAATAAATATAATTATTACTACTATAATAAAAAATAGTTAATCAATTATTGGGAAAAAATCCCTCAAGGTATTATTGAAGAATTTTTTAGGTGATTGTGTTTGTTGACAAAGTGTACATCCATGTTGTGTTTGTTGACGAAGCAAACCATGACGTAATTTTTTTTTTGAAAAAGTGGATTTCATGGTGGAATGTCGATTTCAAGGGTTGTGGTTAACTATACATGTTTGATTTAACAATGTCGACAATGGAATGGATGATCTGGAGGAGTTATATAAAAGAGAAGATACAAGGTGGCGATGTTTTCCAGTGTTTTCCCAATTATTGCGCCTGAAAATCAAGAAATGAAGAAAAGCTGTTTATGGAAAAGGTACTTGCGCACCGTGTACATTATGTAGAGGAAACGTGTGTGACTAATGTTTTTCAAGATCAAAATATGAAAATATTGGAAAGGGGGAAGGGTTCCCAAGTTTTATGTTTGATAGTGCAAGTGATTGGCGCGACACAGACTTGCACGCCGAAACTAGCACGTCGAGGGGAGACTTGTGCGCCGTCGCACAGGGTTTCCAAATGACTACAAATACAGGTAGACCCATCTTCATTCAGTATGATTTCAATACTTAGAAAAAACCAAAGCTCTCGTCTCGCAGGTGTGGTGGTTGTGCAAGTGGTTGTGGGTCGTGTAAGTTGAAGTTGCGCGCTGGGTGATAGTTGTGTGCCCAAGATGGTTTGGGTGAGAAATAAGTGATTCAACCAAGTTTTTATTTGAAGAATGATGTGTCGCACAAGTGGATGAGGTGGAATTGGGTGATAAATTTTGAAGAAGTTCCAATGTTGTTGGGGGCGTGCCAAAATTAGTTTGGGCGTAAAAGGGTGTGTGTCACGCATGTTTGGAGTTGCAGAAGCTTGTGTCGTATAAGTGGTTGAGGTGTACTTGCATGAAAGTTATAACTTGCGTGCCGAAACATGAATTCCGGCTTATAGAATTGTGCCATGTATGGTTGATTCAAGGAAGAGATTCAGGGCTGCGTGAAAGCTGGAAGATTTCCCGATACCTTCTGTACAATGTGAGATTCATCTATGGGTGAAAGTTGGACATCAACAATGAATCCACAAACAACATATGATGTATTCATTAGTTATAATGAAGAGACCTACAGGTCTATAAACTGTGAGTGGATCCTTTCTAGAGTATTCATAATAGTAAGAGGAAGATGGTGATCCTCTCCTCTGGCAGTAAGCCAGAGTGAGAGAAATAGGGAGTGACACTTGGGAAAGCAGTGAGCTAACTCTAAACCTTGTAAAGGCAGTGAGCCTAGGCCTATAAGTGATCTAACCGAGACCTTGAAAATAAAAGTGTTCTTATTAGTGTATTTTCTATAGTGTTACATTTCCATTGAATTCTACTTGGTGGTAGACCAGTGATGGTGATACATGTAAAAATCTATGGGTCTTCCTACTTTCATCCCTTATTGAATTCAAAGCATCATCATCAGATAAAAAAACGATGTCGTCATAATTAACACACAAGTGAAAAAAAGTGACCCTTGTAATAAATTGGTCAACGTCAAGTGGGGCTGGAAGAATTTTGAAAAATAATATCTATACCATGATTCACACACCTCTCATGGTATATAGGACCCTATTTGATCCTAACTATTGGTATAAGAGGGATGGTTTCTTTTATCAGATTTCATTGCTCTGACATAGTGTAGTCAATTTGTGTGGTTAAATCAGTTTTCTCTTATCTCAGTGTGCCATGGAATAGGAAAAAATATCAAAGAAGAATTAGAAGTCATGTGGTATCCCTCATTGTGAATGTGTTTATGGAAAAAGTGTGATTCATCTAAAAGAATCAAACAGCTTACGGATGGATGGTCTAGATGAATCTGGTAGGTAAATTATTTATTCACTCAATGATGCTGTTGGAATGAGTGAAGTACATATACATTAATGTGATTATGAAACAACTGATGATGAATAATTTTTATGAAGGATTCCACCAGTATATGATGTCAACATGACAAAGAAATTGGATCAGAAATTGGATTATGAATTCAAATCTAATGATATCTGGATCTAAGTATTAGAAATTGAGGTCAACAATCTAAGAGACTTAAATCAAAGGCTTTTTGATGTGGCTTCTGACATAAGGAAGAAGAATTATTCAAAAGGTGATGAACTACAAAAGATGGATTGAAAGAAAGGAAAACAAAAGGCTGATGATTATAAATAGAATAACAAGTCAGATGAAGTTCAGAATCTGAAAGCTAGAAATGATAATCTAGAAACACAGATTTATAAAAAAGTTCAGAAGAATCAAAGGATACAACAAGAGAATAAATCTCTCTCTGAATCTGTTTCTCTGGAAAAATTGAAATTAAAGAAGCAAGGTGACATGGTAGATAAGCTCACTTGGAAACTAGAAGATGAGAAGAAATGTGTAAAGAATCTCAGAATAGAATTGAATTCCCAACATGAATCAAGGTATATGAACATAATAAATATGGAAGAAGAACAATAAGAAGTGAATAAAGAGGTGGTGAAATCCAATGCTAGTGGAATTCCTAAAATGAAGGATGTCATGCACTTACTATTTCATTATCATTCGGAAGGTGATGATAAAATGAAAAGAAAATTTGTTATTCTTGAAAACAGCAAAGAAAAAATTCTCTCAGCTCAAAGACCATACGGTTTAGGAAAAAATCTTATTGGATTTGATTAATTCCCTCCCATGCATGATAAAATGAGAGCTTTGAATAGTTCTAGAAGTAGATAAAATCATTTAGGTGCTAGAGATAGTCCTAATTGGATAGTTTCATGAAGTAGTGATGACATGTGTTATTTCTGTGGGATTCTTGGCCACACATCAAGCTTTTGTTTAAAAGCTCGAGAATAGATGTCAGGCAGTGAAAATAGAAGGATTACTAAATAGAAGAATAAGAATATGTGTCATGTGAATTTAGAAAGAAGTGTCTCTCAGAGGAAATCATTTATTATATGGTGTTACCGTGGAATAATGGGACACACCATGTGTATGTGTCTGAAAGCTAGAGAGCTCAATGTCAGAGGAATAACTGAAAAGGAATCAATATATCAATAGAGAAATGAGAAATGAGGTATTCCTTTGATGGAAAATGTTTTATATGTTCTGATTATGGTCCTTAGGAAAGTCATTGTAGAAAGAAGAAAGCAAGAAAGGAAAAGGAACTCGAAAAGATATTCTCAACTCCAGTGGTGCATGATAATAAATTATGTACTGGTAGAGAAAGTGTTAAGTTGAAGAATAGGCTTATATACTTAGGTGAATCATATAGAGTTGAACAAAAAGTGTTCCAATCACCTCCTCTGTCACACACACAACCTCCCTCTAAGAATTAACATGAACAATTCGGGATGAAAAAAGGAGGAAACACTACAACCGTGAGTATGAAGAATTTACATTCAGTGGAGGACCTACCACAAACGCCAAATATTGTGGTTAGACAAAAATATGATAAAATAAAAATATACAAAGAACACAATCAAAAAATAGAATGTCGTGTCCCACCACAATATGTTTTGGAATGACGAAGATCCCTACAATGGAGGAAAGATTAGGGGAAGATGACAAGAAGATATATTCCTAGTCAGAGATAGAATCAAAGGAAATTCATTTTTTTTGAAACATAAAATATGAAAATGTGTACTAGTGGGTTTAAAACCCAAGTGGTGAGAAACGATTGGAGTGCAGAATCTATATATAAGAAAAATACACAGCATGTGGGTAATGAATTCATAGTCATATGGATGGAGCAGTTGAAGTTGGCTACGATGTTAAAAGGATCAAGGAAATAGTATGATTCCCTATAAGAATGAAACAAAGGGTTGAACCATTAGGATCAACAACAATCCTCATCTTAATGATTCCAGAAGCAACCCTCTCCTTATGTATATAACTGATATTAACTGATGATTCCAACGTTTCATGTTTTAGGGAGATATTATCCAAGGGAAAGTGGAATCTAAAGATGCAACGTGGAAAAGTGACATGCTTTATAGTTTTTATTGACTCAAATCAGGTACCAATGTTGATGAAGATAGTGAGTAATAGAGCACAATAAAAAGTGATTGTGTTATTAATGTTGTCTATTGTTTCCTACACCATGTTTCATCTTAGTTGGATTAGATATTTTATTAATGGATCAATTATGAGTGGAAGATGAGAATAAATGATGCATGAGAAGAAGAATATTGATGGGTCTAAAAGGTTTGCCTAATCCAGGGATGTGTTGCATAACATTAGGAGAGAATTCATTATTATAATCCGGTGCAAGATCCATCAACGTAATAATTGGATGAATTAGATCAGGTGTTTTCAAACTAGGTAAGGCTTATTGCCGGAGATACTGCAATAATCTTGCATCTCATGCTTATCAATGTGGTATTAGAAAACTATTTTAAGGATATCAAGAAGATGTGAGAGAGTATCAATAATGTCTCAACAAGAAGATCAGAAAAGTAGTTGAATGAAATGACGTAATTGAACAATTACACAATGACAATTTTTTTGTTGATAATAAGGATATAGTGAGAGATATAGGGGGAGTAGAATTGGAAGATGCTAACACAATAGAAGACTCAAATGATGAACAAGAATGTTTCAAGAATGTGTCTACAAGGAAGCCAATTAGTCGAGTTAAAATTGATAGACCAATCCAGTTTAGACACGAAGAATGAAGCCACTATCGTAGTCATCTTTCATATCTCAGGTAAAGCCCAAATGCTTTGCTGATGTAGCAGAATATGAAAACTGGGTTTCGGCTATGAATAAAGAGCTTGATCATATTGAAAAGAAACTAACGTGGGAGATTGTTTTGAGACCAGTAGAGAAGTATGTAATTAGAACTAAATGGGTCTATCAGAACAAAATGAATGAATATGGAACAGTGGTTCAAAACAAAGCATGATTAGTTTATAAATTATACTCATAGATAGAGGGAATAAATGTTTATGACACATTTTCACTAGTTTCAAGGTTGGAGACAATCACATTATTTTTAGCCATTGCAGAGCAACAGATGTTCTAATTGTTCTAGATGGATGTCAAATATGCATTCTTGAATGGGATTCTAGAGGAGGAAGTGTATGTTGAGCGGCCATATTGTTTATTCATTCACGAGTATGAGAAAAATGATTGAAGGCTGAAGAAAGCATTATATTGGATGATAAAAGCACCAAGATAATGGTAATCAGTGCTTGATCAGTACTTGAAGAAGCTTGGTTTCCATCATGGGGGAGTTGATTACAAACTCTATTTCAGCAACGAAAATAATCAAAGGATTATGGTGTTTTTTTAGATGACATAATATTTGACGGATTAGATGAATCTCACTGAAGATTGTTTTCCGATTTCATGAAAACTAGGTTTGAAATGTAAATGATTGGAGAGCTAATGTTTTTACATGGTAAATAGGTGACACAATGAAGGAATGAAACATTAATTTATCAATCTAAATATTCCAAGGAGGTTTTGAAAATATTTGTAATTGAAAATTCCAAGGAGATGAAGACTCTAGTTGCAACCTGGATGCAAATGTCCAAATATGAGGATGGCACGAAAGTTAATATCACATAATACTGGAAAATTTTTGGATGATTGTTGTAATTGACTGCAACAAGGCCTAATATTGTTCTCAACACATGCCAAGCAGCATGATATCATAGTAATAACAAGGAAAGCCACATGATTTCAATGAAAAGAATACTTTGGTAAATCAAGGGAATAGTGGATTTCAGCTTGACCTATAATGACAAATCTCAGACAGAGTTATTGTGATATACTGATGTAGACTGGGACAGTTCATCGGATGATAGAAAATCAATGTCAGGTGGTGAATTCTATCTTGGCGGATTGCGTATTTCATGGCTAAGCATGATGAAATATTGCATTTCATTGAGCACCACGGAAGCTGAGTATATTTCCTCCACTCAAGTATGCACACAGTTATTATGGATGAAGCAGTATCTTGATGATATTGGTGTTGAAGTGAAGTACCTGATCGGAATCCTGTTATATAACTCAAGTTCTATAAATCTCAGAAAAAATTCCATCCATCACTCAAGGAAAAATCACAATGACATAAAATATCATTTTATCAAGGAGAAGGTTGAGTAGGGAATAGTGTAGATGGAGTATATGCCTACATAGCTAGAGGTTTCAAACATTATAACAAAGGCCTTACCCAAGGAAGATTTTAAGATGAATTGACTAAATTTGGAAGTTAAGTTGACTCCCCGCACTTGAAAAAGTGTGGATGTGGAATCCCCCCCCCACCCCTCTCCCTGAGGTATGATATATTTTTTCTCTAATGTGCTGATATGTGTTCTCTACTATGTTACAGGCTGTAAATGAGTTACCTTTGGGTTCGTTGAAAAAGGGGGAGAAAATTGTGATTGTTCAAGGGGGAGACAGTGTTGCTTTTTGAGATATCACGACAGATAAGGGGAGAATCTGACAGGTGGAGATGCCGGATAGGGGGAGTTTGAAGTTGTTTCATAGAGCTTAGCTACAACTTATCTTCGACAACACATGAAATAGTGCTGAAGATGATTTGTAGATGACAAGAGTTAAAGCTGTGAATAGACATAGAGAGTACAATATCTGAGGATTCTAGAAGTGATCGATCAAAGAACAAATATCACGACAGCTGATGATCATGATAAAATCAAAAGAGTAGTGTTGGAATGAGGTAAAAATATTTCCAAAAAATGGTATCAGTTTGGTGTTAATAGTGGGTGTTAGAGTTGAAGTGATTCATTGATGAACATTTCATTTACTCTTGTTTCTCAAGCAGAGCATTGCCCATGTGGTCTTAGAGTATGTGTTGAGTAAATCCTTGATTGTAATCAGAATCTCAATAGGCGAATTGTGTCAAAAGATTGAACGATGTATCTTTTTATGATATAGTTTTCAAAAAACTCAAAGGGGGAGATTTTTAGGAAAACATCCCTCAATGTATCATTGATGCATTTTTGAGGGGATTGTGTTTGTTCAAAAAGTGGACATCCGTGTTGTGTTTGTTGACAATGAAAACCATGACGTACTAATTTTTTGAAATGTGGGAATTAATGGAGGAATTTAAAGTTCAAGGGTTGTGGTTTACGATCTAGGTTGTATTCAACAATGTTGACAAAGGAATGGATGATCTGGAGGTGGTACATAAAAGAGCAGATATAAAGTTGCGTTGTTTTCCAATGATTGCCAAATTTTTGGGCCCGAAAATAGAGAAATGATGAAAATCGGTTTTTGGAAAAGGGACATGCACACCGTGTACATGATGGAGATGAAACATGCGCGCCTAATGTTTTTCAAGATAAGAACATGAAAATATTGCAAAGGGAGAAGTTCCCATATGATTTATGTTTGGGAGTGTAAGTGATTGGCATAGCATAGACTTGCACGCCGATACTAGCATGCCGAGGGGAGAATTGTACGCCATCTCATAGGGTGTCCAAATTACTATAAATACAGGTAGACCAAAATTCATTTAGTACGAGTTCAACACATAGAAAACATCAAATCTCTCGTCCCGCAGGTGTTGTGGTCACACAAGTGGTTGTGGGTCACCGAAGTAGAAGTTCCACACCAGGTGATAGTTGTGCACCCAAGGTGGTTTGAGAGAGAAATGAAGTGAGTTGCATAATATTTTATTTGAAGAAGGAGGTGTCGCGGAAGTTGTTAAGGTGGGATTGCATGCCAAATATTGAAGAAGTGATAATGTTGTCGGTTTCGCACAAAAATTGGTTTGGGCGTAAAAGGGTGTGTGTCGTGCATGTTTGGAGTTGTAGAAGATTGTGTCATGCAAGTGGTTGAGTTGGAATTGCACGCTAGTTATAACTTGCACGACGATAAATGCACACCATCTTAGAGAACGACACTATGTATGGATGATTCAAGGTATATATTTCGGGCTACATGAAAGCTGGAAGATTGGCCGATACCTTCGGTGCAAAGTGAGATTCATCTAAGGGTGAAAGTTGGACTTCAACAGGGAATCCACATACATTATTGGATGTATTCAATAGTGATAATGAAGAAACTTACAAGTCTATAAACTATGAATGTATCCTTTCTAGAGTATTGAGAAAAAGAAGAGAAAGAAGGTGATCATCTCCACCGGCAGTGAGCCAGAGTGAGATAGAAACAAGGACTGAACCTTTGGGAAGAAGTGAGCTGACCCTAAACCTTGTAATGGTAGTGATTCTAAGCCTAGAAGTGATCAAGCCCGAACCTTGTAAACAACAGTGTGATTTTTAGTGGATTTGGTACTGTGGTACATCGCCGCTGTATGCTCATTGGATGCAGCCCAGTGCTTGTGAACCAAGTAAAAATCTCTTTGCCTTCCTACTTGTTTCCTTGAATTTCATTAAAACAATCATCATCAGATAAAGAATAAAATAAGTGATCATAATTAACACACATTTTCAAGCAAAGTGACCTTTGTAATAAATAGGTCAAGTTCTAGTGGGGCATGAAGAATTTTGAAAAAGAATATTCATACCATGTTTCACCCCCACTCTCAATGTATATAGGCCCCTATTGGTCCTAACATCAAAAATATTTCATCCTCATATACCATAAATAATTTCGATAAGATACCCTCATAAACACATTGTACATAATAACATTCATCATTACATGGGGAAATCGAAACATATCAAAGATCTATGTTCAGATGCTTGGAAATGGTAATCATATGGGATAACAATCAAATAACTTAAATAAGTATAATAATAGAATATGTGTATAATAAATGTTTATAATAGAATCATTTTAATAAATCATAGATCGAAAACCATTGAATAGGACATGAAATAAAATAACACCTGAATGAATGTAATATGGAAACAGAATTCAAATAACATTATCCAAGAGGTATTAACACATTCATGTGAATATGAATAAAAATATGAAACATATGTAAATATTGGAATAAACATTACTATAGAGAATATTACGATCAGGATCTAACCTATATGTTGTTAAACATATGTGAAACTAAAAAGGCAGTCACTAATACATTATATTATGAAATAAAAATGATAAGACATTGTATTGGAGGGTGATATTTGTACCCCATGAATAGTCATTATTATTTATTGGTTTGTTATGATATCAACCACTTAATACTTTAAAAATAACCCATGGAAATATAATGGGTTTCAAAAAACATTCTAAATAATCATCATTTAGTTTTATATCTTTGGAAACACATTGAATGAATTATGAGATCAGAATAAAATAAAAAACATTTTCCTTTATAAAAATTTAGGAAAAAATTGGTAGGAAGGAATTTATAAACTTGTATGAAAGGTGTCAATCACAAAAATCTATGTTATTCTTAGCATGGTTTTATTATTATTTCAATGAAAATTTAATCAATAAATTGGTAATTTATGATGATTTTAAATTTCAATATAAAACAATGAAATAAAACATAAATTTTTAAAATAGTAGATATTTAATAATATATTAAATTATGAACTATTTTGATATAATGAATTAAAAATTCAGTTGATCAAAGTCGCATAGAGCTGGTACCATGAGAATCAATGTAGCATGAGAGGAGGATTATAAAATGATAATTAAAAACACCTGAAATGAAATATATTTTCACATGTGAAATAAATTGGGCTGCAATTACACCATATAAAATAATCTTTGGTGAAAAATATCAAATCATGTTCCATGGAGATAAAAATGAGAATAGACAACCCTTTTTAATTGAATTATATTTTAATCCTCATTCCATGTAAGGGAGGTATTGTACATAAAAGAATATAATTATTAAAATATAATTATTTTTATTATTAATAAAATATGAATAATTCATGCCACATAAGTAAAAATGCAAATATATTAAAAAATCAATTATAAAAGAGTGGAATTTTAGATGAAAACACCATTTATATTTTCACCACAATAAAAAATTATCTCTAAAATCCTATATAAAAAATATATCATAATAAATTTTTTCAAACCATTTTAAACATGTTTCGTAATAGTGTTGATGAAAATCATTTTTATCCAAATTTCACTCGTAAATGATAAATATTTTTACTATAATGGATGAAGTATAATGATTTGGTATTTTGGTAATTTATTTCAAGGGTACTTTTTTATCCTAGAGAAAGAAATCAATTGATATTTTTTTAGTTATTTATATCCTATGAAAGAAATTGTATTAATTATTGTGATAAATATGGATGATTATTTTCCAAAAAAATATTATTATATGTATATATATATTAATATCATATTACAGAATGAATTATTTTTTCACAATCAACCATGGAATAATTGGATAGTATTTATAATATAGATTGTCAAACATACATAAACATGAAAATTCCATTATTAATAGATGAATTTGAGGCGTCATAATTTCAATATAATAATACTAGTAAAATAATGATGTCATATAGTGTTTCTTAGGGTGATATATGATAAATTTAAGGAATTATAATACATTACTGATATTAAAATATGAAATAGTAATTTTATTTTATTCTTACTTTTCGGGTTTAAGATTGTTAATTTGGTATTGATTTTTTATTATTAGTATTATTAATACTTAATTGTATTTTTATTACAATTAATTTCAAAACATTACACACATCCAATGTATATTTTATAATATTTTTAATTACAATCCATTTATTGAGGATACAAAAAGAAAAATATAAATTGATCGTTACATGGAGATGGTAATCCACCTATATGCATCGATAATGATTTAATTTTCTAAAGAAAATGGAAAAAGAGTATTCCTATTTATAATTTAAAAATATTAAATATATTTTTCACTATGGTAAATATATATTAATTTTTCTACTAGTAATATACTTTTATAGTTCATAAGGATAACAAAAGACATTGTGTCATGAAGGGGTAGTCTAAATATCGTACAATTCATATATTATTTTTTATTTGAAATGGGGAGAGTTGTTAATGATTTTACAATCATTATAATAGAATAAAAATGGAATAATGATATTGATGTTTTAATTTTGATATGGTGAAATGAAATTTGATTATATTAAAAGTCACATAATGAAATAGGAATGAGGGTGGAGTGGTCAGAACTCTAAACCATACTACATATATTATATTCATTATGAAATGGTATAAGAATTAAGGGATTTTATATTCAATAGATAACATCCTATATAATTTGTTTTGGTGTGTGGGGAGAGATTTGGGATTTTTTCTAGTTAGTGTGGAGAGTTGTTCCACTTTTATAAGTGAATAATGAGTTTCATTTTTATTAAAACCAATCAAATTTAAATAATGTGACGGAACTATCAAAGATAATGGATCAAACATTGAGAAATATTTTAATCGGAATTTATAATCTCAAAAAATCACTCATCTATATATTCCAATAGATTTTTTTAAAATTTTTTGTGAGTTATTTTATTCGTAGATTCTTTACTTCTATAGTTTCATCGTGTACTATGGTGAATAGTATTTACCAATGGTTGCATATCCTCCATAGACCAAAAATTTAAGTATTGCATAATTTAGAAATAATGATTAAAATCTGAAACCCACTACATTTGATTTCAGTCATGAAACAGAAAAGATATTTTTAAAACAATTTGTATAAAGTATTAATAAAATTTCAATCATAAAGTAAATTCTATTCTAAAATCACAAATGTGGGTTTGTAAATTATAATATAAAATTTAAAAATAATGATGTAGTATAAAAAATAAAAATTTTATCTTGTAAAAATTTTTCATTAAATTATATTTTGTTTTTATATATAAATAATATAAGTAAACACATGGTATTATTAAAAAAATAATATTTCCCAATTCTGCAAAAAAAATAAATCAATTTAGGGGGTGATTAACAAAGTAATCTATTGGGACCCAAAATAAATGAAATGATTGTAGATGAATTCCTCAAAGTTAAGCATGAAATAAAATATAGCTCACACATATTATATTCTAGAATAGTAATAGTAGCATAGTAAGCCATATCATCGAACACATCAGATGTTGGATAACTCCTACAATGAGTATAGTGGGCCTTCTAAGTCAGGAATAAGTGCTTCCCACTGACCTTGGAATGCTTAAGTGCACCTCACTACCACGTACCATGGGCCTGCAAAGTCACAGATATGTTCTTCCCACTAATCATCGCCAACTAAGGAACGTATCCTTGTCTCATACCATGTTACTGCTATGTAACTAATAAATTATTCCCACTATGGGCCTGTAGAGTCACAGATAAGTGCTTCCCACTGGGCCATGGTCAAGTCTTAAAGAGTTGAAAATCAGCAGTCCTTAGGACTCAGCCAACCGTAGTGTTACTTACATAGCGCACCTTATAGAACTATCTATCAATCTCTTCTTCTCAACTCAACATTCATTAATGTCACCAACATTCAAAAAGTAATTCTTCATCGAGAGGGTCCCAACACCGCAAACAAATTATCAATTGGAGGCACCGTTTACATGATACTGGAATTTTAATAATTAGGGGATCAGTTTTGACAGGGCCAAGTCTGACAGACCCAACCAATCCACCTAGTGGGTCCCATATACACCATTTTTTGATTGACTGACTCGACCTGATCGTATTTAATTTTGGGTCGGTCTGGTCCGTCATGGCCAATGTGATATGCATAGTGGGACTCGCTTGGCCCGACCTGGTTTGGCCAAGGGTCTCACCCGGTGGGTCGCCAGGGAACCCGATCTAGTCAGGACTAGCCCAAAGGGTGTGTGTTAGACCCATTGGGTGTGGTTTTGGACCACTGGTGCAGATTCATCTCACAAGCTGATGACCTTCTACATGAAAACATAGTGGTGCGCTGTTATCCGGGAAGCAATTGTGCACTGCGTACGACACCCTCAGCCCCGCAGGATGCCACAGCGCCTCCACCTCTATCCCGGAAGAAGAACTGCGGCTCCTCTAGCCAGCCAGGTGGACCAGACAAGGGACACATCCCAATACATGGCCCCCAGCATGGTACTATGCCCACTACTATTGCGGCCTGATGGTCGCGGTCTCCAGCCTCTGGGGCGTGCCGACAGGCAGGCCGCTCCACCCGTTTGTCAGCGGGGATGGCAGCACTCCATCCCTATGACCAGCATGCGGCTAGCGGGTCCCTCCACCACCACCACGCCTACCGCTGTAACCGGCGTGGTGGTGGATCCTTTCGTGGACCACCAGACACACACTGGTTCTCTATTCTTCACGTTTCCTGCATCCATGGCCCCGAGAGTTTTCCTTCATCACTATTTTTGCATTAAATCTACCATGTCATCATTTTGGGAATGAGGAACCTATTAAGATATGAGATACTGTGCTTGAGCATTGTTTGTTCTAGCCTAATCCCTCTGTGATAGAGGATTAAATAAGGGGATGGTCTGGGGATTTTAAGTTCAACCATTTCTGCCATGTTTGAATCCCAAATAACAAAAACCCAAAATAAAGTTATCCTACCACATAAATTTATGGTTCTTGGTTAAACATGTTTGTTTATTGTTATGTGTTTGTCAATTCATATAAAAATTCAAATGGGGAAGAACATTGAACTAAACCCCAAACCCCAATATCATTGACTTTTAATGTCTAAGCATTCATCCTCAAGGATTAAAGATGATGCCATCATCACTTCTGGCTTCATTCTTCGTGGTTTTTCAATGTTGTTGATGTCCCATTGTTGTTCTTCGTGGTTCTTTTTTGTAGTTGAATTCCTAGAGAGTTTTCAGTGTTTAATTCCACCATATCCAATTTGCCAAAATAATTAATGGAATGAAATCAAATCGTCATTGTGTCATTTAACAATGCTCATTAAATGGGCCACATTTAATGAGTCATTAAAAATTTAGTTTTTCTGTTTCCAATGACCCACTATAAGTTATATATTAATTTTCCTCGTCTCTTCTCATTGTACCAAAATATATCTATATAACACCCAATGATGAGAAATAAATAAAAAAAAAATTATTTTATTATTTTTCTTGAAATGTTTGAAAGAATAAAATTTCCACTCAACACTTTCTGGCCGACGTTAATTAATTTCTAGGAGATTCCCTACTTTCTGAAATCAATGGTGCCATTGTATTTTAGATCCCACCACTGGTTCAAAATATAGGAAATCCCAATCACAACATTAATCAACAAACCTAAAAAAAGTCTACAATTTTGTTCCCTACCTCAAAATCATGTGCCAACAAATTTTTCGATATGCAAATAATTTTATATAATTTTAAAAATTACACAGAATTTAAAAGACATAACATTATCCCCACCTTAATTCATTACGTCCCTGAATGTAAAAAAAAGCAAAACCTACATAATGGTCTGCGAAGCACAAATCTGAGCTTCCTTCTCCCATGTGCTCTCCTAGCCATTTCCATGCTACCACTGAAAACTAACCAAAGGAACCGACCATCCTCATAGAACCTCCTCCTGTCAGTCATCTATCTCCACCAGAAATTCTGCAAACATCACCCCATAATCATTGTCCATCTCTCCCTTGTTGACAAAATGTTATTGGTCATGAACGTACCTCCTCAGATACAACATTTGGAAATCATTATGCACCCAGTGTATATGTAGTGGAAGAGCTAGCTAGTAAGCATCCTTCTCAACTCTTCATAGGATCATAAAAAGAATGATGATACTTATAGATAACATTCCTCCTAGAACAAATATATGGAATCCTCAAACCCATATGAACTCTGAACCCATGAGTGATGACTCCTATGGGTTTGTCCAACATATGGGTTATCTTCAAGGCCAGCCATACAAGACATCAAATAGTGTAATGCAAATTGGTGAGGTGATATCTATTGTTGTATGGGAACTCCACCAAGGAAAGGTTATCCTACTAACTATTACAAAATTCATGTACAGTATAATAAATAATGATTTCTAGGGTCTGTATGGTCTGATCTGTCTGACCATCCATCTTGGGTGGAAATGCTATGCTCAAACACAGTTACATCCCGAACACGTACTGTAATCCATTTTATAAAAAGGATGTAAATAGGATGGCATGATCTTTGATGGTCGTCTAAGGCACAAAGTGATGTCACACTATCCCTTAATGTAGAGGAATCCAATTCCCTCTACTGGTCACTGCTCCCATATGGGTATGAAGTGAGATGACTTGGTGAGTCGTTCAACGATCATCCAAATAAAATCATGGATTTTCGAAATAGGTGATAAACGTTTAATGATGTCTATTGAGATATCATCCCATTTCCACTCAAGTACCTTGAGTGGCTGGCCCATGCTTGATGGAACCTGATGCTCTACCTTCACGTGGTGACATGTGGGGCATCATGAAATGAACTTGGCCACCACTTTCGTCATCCACATCCACCAATACTAATGTCAGAGGTACAAGTACATTTTCACCACACTATGGTATTCCACCAAAGGGTATGTATGGAACTCCGTCAACACCTACTCTCCCAATTCCACTGGTACTATGTTGTGCCCTCTATAAAGGATGACATCATCCCACCTATCAAAAATCCACCAGGAGCCCATCCTATGGATAACTGAGAACGTTCGGCCTCAAATTAAACATATAATAATTGTTCTTCCCTAACTAGCAATACGACTATGGGAGTAACAATAATTTCCTTATGGTAACCGGATTCAACATCATCCATGAAGGATATATTTATCACAGCTAACTACTTCGTTTCCACACTCAATATCTGCAACCTGGTCATCCTGCTGAGAGCGTCTGCCACTATGTTCACTTTCCTAGGAGTATAGACTTTCTCAAAGTCATAGTCCTTGAGGAACACAATACTTTTCCACTGTCCCGGGTTCATTTCCTTCTGGGAGAATATATACCAACAACTCTTATGATTTCTATAACCAGAAATTTGTTCACCCATAATTTAGTGCCACAACATCTTCCTAGAAATGACCATTAATGCTAACATCAGTTCATGGGTCACAGTGTTCTGCTCATGTTGTCTCAACTATCAAGATCCATAGGCAATAAATTCTCGATCCTTCATCAGGACACAAACCAGTTGTCTCCATGATGTGTTTCAGTATACTATATACCGAACACCCTCTTCTGGTAGTCACAATTTGAGGGCATTTATTAGTATCCTCCCCAGCTCCTGGAATCGCTTCTGACTTTTCTCCCTCAACATGAAGGGTTTTCACTTCCCTATCAATGCTGATAAGTGTGTTGGTACCATAGAAAAGTTGAGTTCGATCCTCCAATAGTATCCTTCCAACCCTAAGAATCTATGATCCCTTATCACACTCCTATGTGGCTACCAAAAAATTTCCACCTTTATCGACACTGGATCATCTGTAACATAGGACACAGAGATGACATTTAACAAAAAGTGGACTTACCTAATTCAAAACTGACACTTTGAGAGCATACCATAAGGATGGATCTCTTGGAGTGTTTTAAAGGCCATCTGCATCTATTTAGCATGCTGCTCCTATGACATAGAGTACACAAATATGTCATCAATGAAGACCATGACGAACCAGTCATGGAAAGGCAAAAAGATCATATTCATGAGGCACATGGACACAATTGGGGTGTGGGTCATATTGAAAGGAATTAAAAGTATATCATAGTGGTCGTACCAGCATCTCAATGTTGTCTTCTATAAATCCTCATTCTACCCTCGATGTTGGTGATATCCAGATTTGAGGACTATATTTGTGAACCACTTCACTGCCATTAGTTTTTCGAAGTGGTAATCAATTCTCCGAAGTGGATACATGTTCTTCAGTGTCACCTGGTTTAGGCAACAGAAGTCCACACACCACCTCAAACCCAAGTCTCACTTTTTGGATAAAATCTTCGGGGCTTCCCATGTTGAAATGTTGGGCCTTATGAACCCCTTATTTTGAAACTCCTCTAGATGTACCCTAATATCATGAAGCTCCACAAGATCCTTATGATATGCCATTGTGAATATTAGTGTCCTCCTATGGTATATGTCCATGAAAAAGTCAAACTCTCTATGAAGAGTTATTTGCAAAACATCATCAGGGAAAAATCCTTGTACTTGTACACCACTATAAAAATGCTCAAACTCCTCTATTCATCTACACTAAGGGTTTGTATATCCAACTAGTGAGTTATTAGCTTCACCATCCTCCAAGAATGTCCATCTTTTGTAGAAAAGCGTTTCCTTCTCACCGGTGAAGGCAATATGGTCTGCAATAGAGCATTATGTTACACAGTATGAATTTTATGCTTTGTTAGTTGAAGTTTTTCCATAATAACATATGGATACACTTATGAAACTGGTTTTTTTTTGTATAGATCCAAAATTCTAGAATTGATGGTTCTTGTGTATGAATTTTTCGGCTGTCGCACCAACACTGGACTCCCAAAAATTGAATGGAAGACTAAAAAAATGTAAACACTACGACCCCAAAAATTAATAGACTTTCTGTATTTGTGGTAGTACTGAACACCCTATGATACAACGTTTTCACGAACCATTCCCCGGGGTCCATGATGGGACTACACCATGTCCGCCTCCAAAATTTGAGGAGTAGGAAACCAACACTAAAAGTGTTATCCTGTAATTGTATGTCATTTTTTAATTACCTGTACACACACACATTCCAAACCACATCACAACACATTGAAATGGAGAAACAAGTACCACTAATAAAAATATATGTGCATGTATAATTATATCTACGTTAGAGAAAATACAATCCGAAAAAATGACTGAAAAAAGAAAGTAAAAAAATGAATCTCTGATGGACATCCAAAAAAACCCCACCTAATAATGGGAGTAGTGATTCTACTAGAATATAATGTAATATGTATTTTATACCTAGTCCTACTGGGCCCTAAGTTGACATAGACCACCAATCCACCGTTGTAGTGTCCGTCAGTCCTGTCTCCCTGAGCACCCATATTGAAACATCATTCATCTGCACTAGTAACAAATTGTGCCAGAAAAGCCTGTACAGGGGTGAGTAACATAGTAATCATCAGGGACCCCAAAACAAAATGAATAACCACACATTAATTCCTCAATGTAAATCAAGAATAATAAGAAATCTCACATTAGGTATATTCTAGGATCGTAACAATAACATACTCAGTCACATCGTCGAACACCTCAGCTACTAGAGAAATCCTCCTCTATCGAGTACAGTTGGCCTACCAATTCATGAATATGTTCATCCCAATAACCTTGGACATCTTAGTTACATATCCACACAATGTACTGTGGGACTGAAAAGTCACAAAAAAGTGATTCCCACTAATCTTGAACAACTGAGGTACTCATCCTCATTGCGTACCATTGGTCTGCAATGTCATGGAAATGTGAATACCATCGTGGGCATAAAATTTCACAGATAAGTGACTCCCACTGGGCCAAGGTAGATTCATACATAGTCGAAATTCAGTAGTCACCAGGTATCATCCCTCCTCAGAATTTCGTATGTAGAGCACCCGGGAGAACCACTCATCAAACCCTTATTCATATCTCATCTTCCATGAAAGTAACTAAAGACCATGAAAAAAGATATGCCTCGTTGAGATGTTCCAAACGCCACAAAAATCTCTTCAAGTTGAATGTACGATTTGCATGATACTAGAGTATTAGTAACCCGGGGGCCTGTTAAGACAAGGCCTAGTCCGACCAACCAGACCAACCCGACCAACCAGGTCTGGAGGTCTCACATACCCCGATTTAAGATCTAATGAAACGACCTAATAAATTTTTGGCCTATGTTATTTTAGTCTGGACTAGCCAATGAGCCATGTACAATGGATCTTACTGGACCCTTCCAAGTTTGGTTGAGGGTAAAGTGCACCTTGTCGCTTGGAAACCAGCCCAGTCCAGCCAAGCCTGAAGGGTGTGGGTCTGGCATGCAAGTTCGGGTCCAGATCGGTGCACTAGTTGCTCAAGTCTACAACCGAGGACCCACCACTGGAGAGGCTATTGGGGCATCGTCCAACTGGGTCATGGTAGAATGATGAGATACGGCAGCATTCCACATCTAGCCGCCTTCTCCCCACGAGATGAAGCGGGACAACACGTGACACTTTGGGATGATTCAGGGTGCCGCATGACGCCACATGACCTACAAATTCAGCAGTGGTCTATGGTCCATGGCTCCTACAGCCAGTCGTGTGGCCCGAACATGGGCCACTACACTTTACACAGCACACTGCTGGGTGTCGCGGTCCCCAGCCACCCCGGGTAGCCGACAGGCACGCCTCACCACCCAGCCTTTGGTGTGGCAAGAGGTCCTCTGTCCCACTGACCAATACACGACTATCACATGCCTTCACCACTGTGTGCGGCCTCTATTGACACTGCCTCCATGTGCTTCCACTACCACTATCTTCTACAGAATGATATGTCCTTCAGTGGACCACCAAACGTGCAGTGGTGCTCCGTTCATCATGCCACCTACATCTATGGCCCCCAGAGTTCGCCTTTTTCACTAGGAAGCCCTTAAATAACCCTTTACATTGTTTGGGGAATGAAGAAACCCATAACATATGAGATAAGGTTCTCGGGTATTGTTTGTGTCATCATGAGCCATCTACGTTATAGGTTTATACAAGGGGATGGTTCAGGGATTAGATGTTCAACCATTTGCTACATGTTTGAATCCTAGATAACAAAAATGAAAAATAAATTCACCCACCCTGATAAACGTATGGATCATAGATCAACATTTTTATTGGTTAATCTATGGTATTAATTTCATAAAAAATAATAATGGGTATGAAATTTGAAAAAAAAAATACTCAAACCCCTACTTCATTGAAGTTCGATGTCGAAACGTTATCACTCGTGGATTCAAGATGTCGATGTCGTAACTTCCTTCTTTGTTTTTTATGGATCATCAAAGATGGTGAGGTCTCACCGGCATTATTCAACATTAATAATTTTAGATGAATTCCCATTTTAGATTAGTTAGAGGGTAATCATGGTTTAATTACATCATCTCAAATATGTGAAAATAATTAAAGGAAACAAAAGTGCATCTTTGTTGCCTCAATTAATGAGTCTCATTAACTTGAGCACATTTAATGACCCACATTAAATGATTTATTATAAAACCAGTGTCACACTTTCAAATGAGCCATTATTGGTTCTTTATTATTGAGCCTTTTCACTGCCTTGCCGCTGCCCTGCAATGTTTCCATCTTCCACCCAACGATGTGAAATGAATAAATTAATTCCTTTAAATAAGTTTATTATTTTTTCTTGAATAGTCTAAAAAAATAACTTTTTCACTCAACCCTTATAGTCCATTTTTATTTCATTTCTAGAAGATTTCTATTGTTCTTAATTCAATGATTCCCTCCAATTTTCGATCTGACCATCAGTTCAAAAGATAAAAAATCCCACTTGCACATTTACTGAACGTACCATAAAAAATGTTCAAAAGTAATTTTCGGGCTCTACAAGCATCAGAATCAATTGTTGTCAAATTTTGTGGTCTCTAAATAGTTCCATATAAATATATAAATATATACATGGAACATTATAGAAAATAAATTTTATTTTATTATTATGTATTTACTTAATTAATATTTTATTATTTAAGTAATTTTTAATAAGCAAGGGTTCATTATAATATTGTTTTCTAATGTTTTTTATTATTTGTGAAAATATATATTGATTATTGTATTAACGTATAAGATCCAAATCTTTTGTTCAATTTAATTTTCCTCAACTCTATGGGATTTAGTAACCCCATTCTAGTGAAAAATAAATTTTTCTTATACTAAAAATGTTTTTAGAATCAATCCAATGATTTCTAATGTTCTTATTTTTTACAACAGGCCATTTGTAAATCATGTCCCTTAATACAGTTTTGATCATATCATTATCACCTATATCCCATATTGGGTAATATATGAATATATTTTATTCATTTTAAACTATCTAGATAAAAAATATACACTAAAAATTTCAAATCCACACATTAAAAAAACTTTTTTGAGGAAACACCATTAGGAAGGATGATCATATTAACAGTTGTGAAATAATCTATTAATGAATTCTATAATAACATATCTCTTTAATTTTAATGATCAATCTAATAGCATTAATATCAGGGGTTTAATCTCATATTAAATCATGTAAGTTGGTTTAAGTATTCGGAACGACTATAAGAAATGCCTAATTCCCTAACAAGTAAATCATTGTATTTAACATCATATTACAAGAGATACTGGAACACTTGAACAATACATAATCTTATAGAATACATTCCAGTCAGACACAATTCAAAATAAGAACATATTATTAAATTAATTGATAAATCGTTGGATACAATTTTCAAGATCTATAGTAAAACTCATATGTGAGTTATAAATCTGTTAAATGATATTAGTAGATGTTTGTATTTTACATTCTAGTGAACATTAAGAAAACAAAATTCTATGGAATCATCTCTATAGGTGGGATACCCGGGTGGTCTCCCATTAAAAATAGTTCTTAGGGGAATAAAAAAATTGTAAGTACTAAAAGGATACCACACTCAAAAATATTCCCTAAAGTAAGTTGACATGTTATAAAAAAATGTTACCATCTTTCAGAAACAAGGAAAAAAAGGTATGATTTAGGATCATGAATTGGAGGGAAACATAATTACAAAATATAGTCAACAAATAGTATGTATAAAACATAAAAATGATTTCCTTATGGAATAATGAGAAATAAAAATAAAATATTCTAAAAGTTACTATAACGTAAGGGACAAGGTAGTAACCAAAAAATAAGGAATGGGAGAGTTTATTTAATAATAAATTGATATGTTTTTCATTTATCTAGTAGAATTTATAATGATACATTACATCATACATCTATAAAATTCATGGAATACATGGTCAATAATATATAATTTTTCTACATCTCTCTACATGAAAATAATATACATACTTATTAAGAAGGTTATTTCATTCCAAACGTGATGGGGATACCATTTCATCAATGATCCATAGAATGGGTGATTTTCATGTATATAACAATGATTGATACAGAATCACAAGAAATGATATATGAAAATTTCTAGGTTCTAAACAAGACCTATTATGCATGAGATACATTAATACATAACCCAAAGATTGTATTATAAAAAAATTTACATGGATGGTATGTAAAAATATCCCCAAACTGAGTGAGAGAAGGTAATTATGAAATATGTGGAATATGTGGCTTTACTATAGGATAGAAAGTGTTTTATAATCCTATACAAGTATAAAATACATAGTTGTTAAAATGGATTTCTCATAGGATCATTTTAATTACATAAAATATTATAGGAAAACAATCCTCATCAACAATTCTTTATCAATGAGATCAAAAAATTCGGATTAGAATCAATTTCATGAATGTTATCCTATAGTGGTGGATTCACAAGTAGCTAAAAAATATTTTATTACCTTTATAAATGTTAAATCTCAAATGTGGTGTGTGTTATTTTTATGGATAAAGTAAAAAAATGTTGCATTATATCAAGATATACCACATTATAATGGATTGGGGAATGATAAGGAAATATCATTTTTTAAATTATTATAATTCTGTCATGTAACCATCGTGGTTGTTTTATGACTGTTATAATAGTCATGGTCTCTTATATGATAAGAAGTTCCCATGAATCCCATTAAACTATAATGGATCAAAAAATCAAAAACCCATACATTATATATAATGTCATGAGAATAATGAGTTTGGATAAAGAAATATAAAATATTGGGTAGAATATTTTCTATGTTCAAGTCACATCATCAATAGATCACTGTCAAACACATTGAATTTAGATGTTCTATAATATAGTTGGTTCTATAAAGATCCCAATACAGTTATTTATGATGTATTAGTTTTTTAAAATTTTAAAATATATTAATGTAATAAAAAAATATAAGTTAATATATATAAATTCCCTATATCATAATTGATTATAAATATTAGATGTCTGGACATATGATTTTTGATCCAAAAGAGAATAATGTGCATATAAGTAGATATTTCATGTTCCATTTGAATAAAATGACAATGGAAAACAAAAGAACCTTAATTTAACAAGGAAAATGTACCTTACATTTAATTCATTATATGAAACCTATAATAATACCAACAATCAGTAATGACTTAGGCATTATATAGAAATTATTGATTAAAAAATGAAGGTTTGAGTTAATGGAGATATCAATAATGGGGAGGTGGGATCCCTTCCAAATTATGTCATGGTACTATCATAGGATCAAGGTGATACTGAACATATGATACCCATGATTAACATTTGGTACTAATTAAAAAATATTTATCTAAATTTTGTATAAATTTAAATTTTTTTATGGTTTTTTGGATTTATAAAATTTTGACATTTTTCAATTATTAATGGTTTAAGAATGTTTTCAAATGGTTTAGTGAACCAACAAAAATTAAATTTACATTTTAAATTTTTTTATTTGTTTGGGTGAACTATGCATAATATTTTTATGTATTGTTCCAGGGAAATTTTATAAAGGGGCCTTTATAGTTCATTTGGATCATGAATGGTTTAGTTAAAATGGGAATAATTTTGTTTAGTTTATATAATGGTATTTTAAATTCAAACCACATGACCCCCTTTATACAGAATGGTGATCGATCATATTATACAAATATTGAAGAGATAAGACTTGATTATAGTATAAAAATGTTTGAACTTTGAACTATGTTATTTTATATTAAATTCACATAGAACATGGAATGTTTAGGATAAATAATGTTGGATGTTCTTCCAATCTAGTGCAGTCATCCATGTTTTGTTCATCCATTGAAATTAACTATGTTTGTTTTATAAATTGAATTAAAAGGTGATATATCCCTCTACAATTTAAAATTTATGAACCCTCTTTATATTATCTATTTATTTTCCTAACCCAATAACTCATTTTTGGATTCATCATCAAATATTCCATTGATTTTGGGGTATCACATTGTGGATTTTATGAACTCTCTGCTTGGTGATCCATCCTTTGGATTTGTTCATATTTCATCTCCCTTTGTTATTTAATCTCCATTTTAATATTAAACTATTGATAATAGTAATAATTGTGTATTTAGTATTTTGTGTTTCAGGATCGTTTTAAAACTCATAATTATGATGCTTCATGTTTTTCAAAATTATAGAAGGATCTATTTTATACCATGTTTTTTGAAAGCATCATTATATATTTTTCATAAATAATAATTATTTCTTAAAAGGATTGACACTATTTCATACATTTTTTATGGTAATTGTTGGGTTTCATTCAATTACTTGATGTGAGTAAAAAATAGATACCCTTTCAAATCATTTTTAATGAATCATTCTGTAGTTTAAATGTTTCTAATGTTTTTCCCCAATTATGTTATAAATTATTTATATATTTTGATAAGGTATTTTAATTGATATTTAAATAATGTTAAATGTATTTTATTATCTATCTAGTTTCATGAGAAAGGAATAATTTAAACATTTAGAGTGATTTTTAATATATTTTTGTCCCTAATATAATCAACTTCTTGATGTTGATTGATTGATATTTATATAACTCAGGGGAATATTTTTGTTTTATTATGTTTTATTTTTTTTTAATAAATGTGGAATGTGAGGTTCCTTGAAATGATGTATGTGGTGACATTACATTTATTGTAAATGTTTTTTGGTGATATGTAGATTTTTTGGATTGTTGGTTTCTCACATATTCTTTATCTGATCATCAGGAACTATGGATACAATTTAATTTCTAGTTTTCTGGATTCATTGGTTTAGTGGTGCCTAACTGTTATTTCCTAGGTGTAATTTATTAATATGTTGTGTTTTTATAGATCTTGGTGACCCATGAGGTTGTCTGATGGTGTTTTCTTGGTTTCACTATAAGGCTTTCTGTTATTGTGTTTCAGATGAATCATGTTGAATTTAATTATAAAAATATGTCAGTGAGTTATACATGATACTTAGACACTAATTAGGAAATATCCAATGATCATGATAAATTTTTCATTATTTTATCCAATCTATTCTATTGTCTAATGGAAATGTAAATTTTTTATTATATATAAATTATTTTCTGTTTATTTGGTTCCATTTTGTTATTATTATGATTTTACTATGGTCTTTCATTCACAATCAAACAAAATTTCGTTATTTTTTGGGTTATGTGATTGAAATAAATTTTATGATTTTTCTTAACATGGGTTCTAATGAAATGTTTCTAATGTTAATTGATATTCAATAATTTTATAAATATATAACTGAACTTTTTTTTTTGCTTTGAGCGAGCTTCGTTCCAAATGGTTTTGATTCATGTCCTTTATTATTCTATGATTGTGGTTTTATTATATTTTAAATGATATCATGATATGTATTTTTTTTATGAATTTAATTTTAAATAAATATTATTCTATTTATAATATGTCCATCATTATAGAAATTATATTTTAATGGAAATGGGAAAATCTCACTGGTTATAATCTATAGTCCATGTTTGTCACAAAATTATTAAATTAAATTACAAATATATGGTTCTTATGTTTTGTTTCGTCTTCCCTAGAAATTTTTTTTCATGATTTATGGTTATTTTGGACAAATGATAATCATTATCAAGGCATGGTTTTTAGTTGTAGGTCACAATGAGATGGTTTTAGTACCTTGTATTAGTTACATTTATTTTGGTATTTTTATGTGTCAGCCAATTCATCCAAATTATATTTCAATTTCATAAATTTTGGTATATCATTATTTATAGATAATATTTTCTGATATTATTTCAATTGTAATATATTATTTCATTTTATGATTATTTGAGTAATAATGAAATATCTTCCAGTTTATATTAACCTTTTTTATCTAAAATTGAATGATGTTCAATTTATGAAAGGACCATGACAAATTTTTTGTGGGATACATTATGTAATTCTATTGATTTAGAGGGTGAAGTAATTTAAATGTTATTATTCTTGAAACCCATTCATTAGTTACCACCTTTTTATGACCTATAATAACAATTGGGATATGACGAATTTTGGCCTAGTTTATCAAATTATTGAATAATATAATTGGTTTATTAAATTCATGGGTTCTTGGGAATCTCTCTGTTTATTTTGGATGTATATAAGTTTCTAAATATGTTTGTTGGAGTATATTATGATGGTGAAAGGAGAGTGACATGATATATCTCTAATCCCCATCATTGTGTTACATAGGAGTTTGGGGTATCAATATTTAATTTGTGTTATTTGATGATTTTCAAAATATAAATGATAATATATTATAGTACATAGGTCCACATTGAGAATAGCGGAGATTCTGGTGTTTTAGATGATCTTTTAGAGTCAAAATAAATTTAGTAATAATTCTATATAGTTAGATTAAATGGTTTGGAATTCATTTAGATGTTATATAGATTGGTCTATAACCATGATGGGTGACTTTGGGATAATTGATCCCTGTATGGTAAATCCAAGAATGAAAATGATGTATTGTTCATCCCTCACCTCAAATCATTTGTTTAGGATATATTTTTTTTAATAAATCATAATGGTTTTTAAAAAATATATGAAAGGGATGGTGATTTATTATAGTATTTTATTCTATTTGAAGTTGTTTTGATATTTTATTTTTCAAAAAAAAATTCTTCATGTTTTAAAAATGAGATTCAATTTTTATATTTAGTTTTTATGAATGTATAATGATATTTTATGTGAGGATTTTGTTTCAATACCGATTTTTTTGTAAAAGGTTGAAATAAAAATTATGGATCATGATTTTTTTAACCAATATTTGAATACTATATTTGTTTTTAATTTTTAATTTCTCTTTAGAATTAAATGATTATTTTATGATATGTATTTTATTTTGAAACTAAGGGTGACATTTTCTACAAATGTTGGATTAATTTTTCATTGAAACAGATGACAAAATTATGAATATTATTGAATAATTCTTTTATAGTTTGATTTAGTAATTTCAAATAAATTTTTTTTCATGAAATGTTGTTTGTCTTGAAATAAAACTCATGAAATATTGTGAAAATGAAAATGAATCAAATATGATTTTTAAGAAGTGAATTGTTTCAAAATATGAAAAATTTATAAAACTATTTGTTTCCATACATAAAATATAACGATTCTTAAATTTTACATATTATATTTTACAAATATAGTAATAGATTTTATTCATTGATATTGTTCCATCAAAAATGTTGTAATGGTCAGTGTTAAAGATGTGTGTTATAAATAATTAAATTTTTTAATTGGGTCTTTTATTGTGTTTTTGGACGTGATGAGATATGTTCATAGGTTTTCCCACAATTATTTCATCAATTTAATTAATTTTGTGGAATGTAATATGACAAGTATCATTTTACAAGTATCTTACTTTCGTATATTAGAAAGTTCTTCAAATTTTTGGAAGATTTGGAAATGGATAAGATTTTGGGTTCTTCCACATCTTTTATAAGTGTATCTCTATCAATTATTAACTATATCTATAGTCATACGGAAGTGTAATATTTAAAAACATTCTTTATTCAAGACAGTATGAGTCACAATTCTTCTCGTTCAATATTGGTCAAGGTTTTAATTGTGCGGTGTAACGTTGGAACACTTTTATAATTATGGTTCTTTATTTATACATTTAATTTGAATTATAGGGTAATATTGTTCTTAACTATAATTTTAGAGATGATTTTTTTTTATTTTTTCTCATTGAGAGAAAAATTGATTGACCATCCTTATTAGGATTCTGTACAATTTTAAATTTTTATCACGTGGTTTTTTTTGATGAAGAGGTTATTATCGTGGCTATGTTACAACCTCTTAATTTTAATGATTGTTTTTATTTTAGTTATTTATCATGTGGGTGGGTTTTATTAGTTTTGATGTGGGTAAAGTTTGTGTTTCATTAGGTGTCTAAGATGAAAGTCACACTGGTTGAGACTATGAATTGGCTACATTTAGTTTAGATCTCGGTCATTTAACTATAATATGGTTACCAAGATAAGAGGTCTTATCTAACCCCATGAATATAGATTATAGAATCAATTCAATGACCCATGACATTATGTTATATTAAGGAAAATTTTCTTTTGTATTTCCCATTTGGTTTAGTGATATAGGATATGTTGAATTTGGGTTTCATTGTTTTTTGATCACATGAGTATTCTTATTGTAGTGTAATTTAAAGGATTAGATATTATTTTATAGAAATTATCTATATTTGGGGGTTTTGTGTATTTTTTTAGAGATTTTTGAGAAATCCTATTCATTGGGTGATGATATCTTTCATGGTTTTCTTATAAGGTTTTCCATTAATTTCAACAATTTAGATAATTAATAAATGTTCAAGAGTCCTTGATATGGCCTTTGTTTTTATATATATTTATGGTTTTTGTGGTTATTTTCTCTCAATATATTAACGATTGATTTGGAATGACTTTTTTAGTAGAGATAATATTCGGATGGGTTGTTATAGGGGTCAATCTATCATTGTATTATTTTCGAGTATTCCACAACTCCCAAACCTTATTCTGGGGGTTATAGATTAATTTTTGTCACTACATTTGAGCATTATCATTTACTTTATATAGGAAGAATATTTTTTGGTTATAATAGTTGTGAAACCCCCATGTTCCTTTTTGGTTTCATTCAATAATATTTTTTCTTTATTTTAGATAAATTTTTTTTCTTTAAAATATATTGACAATTTTCTTTAGTGCATAGTTTTTAAATGATCACCACATTGTCTGGGATACCATGAAAATTCTCATTAAATATGAAATTATATCTAATTTTTCTGGGGATAATAATAAAGGGTTTCTTTATATAGATTTCATTTTTGACAATAAATATAGGACTTATATGTTATGTTTTTAATACAAAAAATCACTTTCATGAGAAGAAAATGGTTTAATTTAGAATTTAAATGATTTAGTGGAATCCATGTGATCACAATTATGTGTAATGGTGATCGAAAATGACTTCTTCAGGGTTAGAATCTAACCATGTGAAATGAAAATTATATTTTTATTATAACACCCAAATATTTCTTTTTGAATAAATTTAATTTATTTCATATCTCGATTTATGCACAATACTGATTTTACAAAAACAATGGTGTTCAAATAAATTATTATAAGATCATTATAATATAGAAAAAAATTTTGTTATGTTTGAATATGAATTACTATATTTTGAAAATATATTTTCATTATAAATTTATAATATTTATTAATTTGTTATTTCTGTAATATAAATGAATATGAACATCATTTTATGGTAAAAAGATGTTTTTTGAAAAAAAAAATTATATTCACATAATGTGTTTCTATTTTAGTATATTAAATTTATAAATGGAAATAGTCTATATAGTCTTGGTCTATTACATTGTCAAAATCTAGTGCTTGGGGGGTTCTATGAGGTAAGGGTAGCTCATTCCAAAATATTTCTAAAATTTTAGTATTCTATCGGATTATCATTGTCGGTGACTCAATGTTTGTATGTCACATCAGTAGGTTATATAAGTAGATCACATTTTTATGAGGTATCTGTAGCTCTTGTTTGTTAGTTGTTTGAGTAGCTAGCATCGATAGGTGGTATCAGTAGCCCATGTTAGTTTTTGGTATCAATAACACGCTTCAGTAGCTCAACGTTAGTAGTTCCTCATGGTAGTGTTAGGTATTTCACTATTAGGAATAAGTAGTTAACCAGGGAAAATTGGTTTGGGGTACCCTATCAATGATGTGCTTACTAATTTAATTTACATAACTTTTGTTATTTGGGGATCATTCTTTAGTGAGGTTGGGTGGATAATATACCTTGTTTGGTGCATTTGATTTTTTTATTTCTCATTGTGAATTAGTATGCGTCTACCTATTTAGCAAGAAAGGCATTGTCATTGATAAATAGAATATGTGTATTATCCCCTACGTATATAAAATGGTTTTTAGGTGACCATGAATATTATAAAGACTATGTTGGACCCTACTTGCTCGATTATAGGGATAGTTTATGTGTTACTTCTTAGATTGGTTCATTTGGTATTTCATTTGGGGTTTTTTATTGTATTTATATATTTTTTACTTTAAACATGCTAGTGGGATGGATTTTGGATTATTTTATAGATAAATATATGTGAGTGGTTGTCTTTGGAGTTTTATTGTGGTTGACCTATATTTTCTCTCAGTCTTGGTTACTATAAAAATAATATTCCACATATTTTGTGATAGTTCAATGCACTTCCAACTGGTATGCACCCCAAGGACTACTGGGGGAGGGACATGGGGGTCATTGACTGTTTTACATCATGAAAAAGTATGGGAACGATACATTTCCATCCATACCCTCATCTTGATGATGGATGGTCGTGACATAATGGTATTAATGTTGATTGTTGAGATATAGGATGGAATTTGGAGTAGGTCATAATGTAGATTGCATGGAATGGTAGGGAAATAGTGTTAGGAGATATTGGTGTATGCCATATTACAAGGAAGACCAGCTATTACATGGGATATTAGGTCCCCTTGTGATCTAACGAAAGGACTCTGATCATACCGAACGACCATGTGAGGCTACACCGTTTCCAATGTAGAAATTCTAGGAAATGTTCTTGAAAAATGATAACTTCTGTTATTTATTTTTAACGTGATTTTGGGAAATAAAAAAAAATGAGTAAAGATTAATCCTAAATAAATTCCATACTAATCGATGATAGAAGTTCCATATTTACTTTTTTAGATATTTCACCACGTAGTCATCCATATGTGGTACGACCCGTGGAGGATAAGTAGGTTGACCCGATCAACCAAAAAATGGTTGAACTTGTAGGGGAGGGTGATCAATGGAAGAATACTCTTCCTGATTTCCAATGATAGAATATGGGGAGATACATTGATATTGTTTTATATACAGATATTGGAGAGTTATCTTAAGGATATGGTGATCACATTAAACTTTATCTAGGATCTGAAGGCATACTAGGTTCATCTAGTAGTGAGCTAGATGTAGGGTTTTGTGTATTAGTGGTGTACGCTCAATCCGGGTGAGAGGAAAGAGCCTGAGGTTCTGTGGGTCAATTTTTTTTGAAGGAGTTATAAGAGTAATTTCTTTCTTTGACCATGAAGGATTATATGAGGAAAGAGTTAAACTCCTTATGGAAGGGATGTATGTTATTATATGATATTGGTATCACATTCGAGGATCTACTTTTATTTTCTATGTATAATTTTTTGGATTGAGGAGTCTTATGAGAGATTCTTTGAGGAGGCACTCTGTCCTTACCTCTGGTACACAATTACTCCCTTCTTCGTTCAGACATACCTTGTGGTCTAGAATAAGGCCAACATGGTTGAGTGGATTCCCTCACATAGAATTATTTCTTGAGAGGGGATTCAACATGGTTCTATAAAGGTAAATCCTTCCAACAGTAGGGTGTATGCACTAAGTCCTTTGAGGTTTCATACAACATAATGTCAACGTCAATAGTTTCAGTTTTGACCATCTGGTCTACATGCCATTTCAATAAGAATGGGACCAAGGTGTGTTTCTTGTGGAGGTTACAGAATTCATTAGATTTAGTGTCCATTTTGAGCACAATATAGTGGAGGTGGGAATGTTCAACACCCTCATTAAAAGTAGTTGTCTCCCAAACCATTTTCTCAACATGGATAGTAGGATCCTTCTCCATAGAGGGGAGATGAATTAAGAGGAGGCCAACCTCAGGGTGTTCCATAGGGACCTTATCCCATATGTTCTCTAGGAGTTGGTTCATAGTAATGGGGCATCATAGTTGGGAATGGTCATTTTCACTCCACTAAAGCAGTAATTTTTGTGGGTTGATAGACCGTTCAAGGAATAATTAACTTGTTTAGTACTCTTATTTGTTCCTCGTTCGATTCAGGGGAATCACACTCCATTCTTTATCCTAGATACTCCCATTCTATGGGACTAGATATAAAGAGTATTTGTATTCCGCTAGTGTTGAGTAAGATTGTTGGAGGTCAGACAAGCATGGTTGATGCTTTTCGGGGATGTAGACTGATGTTGGGACCACATCAGTCATGTAGGGATATTTTTATGTAAGAAATTAAAATGTATTATGGATTACTTATCAGCAAATGGCTGTACTTTATACAATCTATTATCAAATGGTTCTAGATATGATTCATCTTTTTATATGTGGATGTACAATGTGTGGATTTTGTTAGAAAGCATAGTTTTCAAATGGGTGGTCGACAAGTAGATCATATTCAGTCATTGTTGTCCGAGATGTTAGTGGAATAGATGGATGTTGATATTGTGGGGTTTTCATGAGTTTTGCAGTGTTCTTGGATGTTTTCCCTAAGGAGGATCTAACTTTACCTGATAATGTAATTTTGAGTTCAGAAAAGATGTGAAACCTGACGATTCTCTAATTTGATGGCTACTTATCAGATGGATCCTTCTATTTTGTGGGATATGTGGATTTAGATTCATTAATTGATGAATAAGGGATCATTCCATCCTATTGTGTCTCTATGGAGTGATTTGTTCTTATTAAAAAGGATGGCATATGGTGGTCTGAGGATGTGCGTAGATTACCGGAGGTCGAATCCATTGATGTTGGTGAAATTTTACCCTCTATTATAGATAGAGGATCATTTTGACTAGCTGATGGGATTATGTTAGATTTATATGATCGATATGTGGTCTCAATGTCACCAGTTGTGGGTGATGGATAGTGACATCTTGAAGACATTTTCAGATGAGGGTATAGGCACTTTGAGTAAGTCGTTATGTTGTTTGGTTTTATGAACACGCCGACCATGTTCGTTGGACTTATGGAATACATATTTCATGAGTTCTTGGACTTTTTCATCATCTTAATCTTTAATGAAATTATGATTTACTCAATGTCATATGAGGATCATACTGGTCATCTCAGGACAATCCTAGAGGTCATTATATTCCACCAACACTATGGAAATTTTTGCATGTGAATGATTTGTATATAAGAGGTCCTCTTAATTGTAAATGTTGTGTCTTAGCAGGGGATATCAGTTGTCCCATCAATGGTCGAGGCAGTTGTTTCTTGTGTACACCCTAGAATGTTTTAGTGGTTCATAGATTTCTCTATATGGAAGACAATTACTAGAGATATGTTCCAAACATATCTTTAAAATTATCACTATTTATAGAAATGAAAAAAAGGATTATTAAATTGTGTTGAGTGAGAAGTTGTAGGAATATTTAAGCTACCTGATGTGGAATTTGGTCAGTGCACTTGTTCTCTGGTATCTAGAGGATGTGGTGATGTTTTTATGTGTTTTCAGATGCTTCCCATCTAGTCTCTGGCTGTATGATGATCCATGAATGGGGAGTGAGATATTAGGGGTCTTGGTAGTTACGTATCAATGAATTTAACTGTACCACATAGTATTTGGAGCTATATGTCGTCTTTTTTTCACTGAAGATTTGGTGGAATTACCTCATTGGATTGTGCTTGTGGTATTCATGGATAACAATAGCCTATGGTGTATCAATTCCCAGCGTGACATGAACAAATGGTAGTTTAGGTTTATGGAGTTTCTCGATGATCACGACATCCAAGTCTCTTACACCTCATGAATGTGTAATATAGTTGCTGATTCCTTGTGCAATAAGGTATGTAAGATGTTAGTTTAACAAGCATTGGACGCTTGGAGGTTGATGAAGGAATTGGCTGCCTTGAACATAAATGCTGGAATGAATGGTAGTGTAGGATATCTGTTTCAATTGATAGTGTAGTCATCTGGGAGGAATAATGTGGTGGAGTCTCAGTGGGGAGACTTTATTGCATTGACCAGGGGCTTCTCTAGAGGAATAGTTTGAGGATGTTCAGAATCAAGTGTTGTTCCATAAGAAGATGTTTGTTATAGCTGTGATGAATGACGGATTTATCTGTGGTTTTCATTTCTCACCCCAATGAGGTACATATGGAGTTTCCAAGATGTGTCATGGTTTGAGGGAAAAGTTTTTGTGTCCCTGGATGAAGTGGTAAGTGGCAGTGTTTGTGGTAATGTGACTAGTGTGATAGCAGGTGAAGTTTGAGAGCCATATTCTTAGAGGTTTAATGTATCCCATATTTGTCTCTGAGTGGTTCTGGAATTACATATCAATGGATTACATAATAGGAATAAAAAGGGATACAGGAGCATGTGATGAAATATGGGTAATAATGTATTCACTGACAAAATAAACTCACTTCTTATCAATTTTGGTGTCGGGCGTAGTGGATGCCTTAGAGTATAGGTTTGTGTCTGAGGTGGTGCAGATGTATAGTGTTCTGATATCCATTTCCTCAAACAAGGATATGATTTTTACCTCTTTATTTTTAGTTGATTGAAGCATGCATTTAGAACATAGTTATCACACAATGCTACATTTCACCCTCGGAAAAATGGGTAGACAAGGAGGACCATCCAAACATTGGAGGACATGGTGAAACCATGCATCTTGGATTTTGGTGGGTCTTTGTTGATACATTTTCCCTTGGTATAAATATGTTTAAATTATAGATATGAATATATCATTTAAATTTCTCCGTTTGAAGAATTATATCGTAGGAAATTGCATTCACAATTATTCTAGACATATGTTTGGAAAACAACTATTCTTGGACCAGATGTGGTACAGAGAACAGTAGATAAAGATCATCTTGTTCATGATAATAAGAATATATCACAATACTAGAATAATTTATAATAAAATCATAGGAGAAGTCCCCTGGGGTTTGAGGATTAGGACCACATGTTCTTGAAGGTTTTCCCTCAATGTAAGAAGAGGAGGTTTGGATGAGGGAGAAATCATTCTCCAAGGTTCATCGTACTATTTTAGGTGTTGGTGTAAGATGGACAGGGGGAATATGAGTTGGAATTTACAACGAAGTTGGAGAGGATACACAACATCTTTCATGTCTCCAATCTTCATTGGTGTCTCCAAGATGAATCTAAGGTAATATACTGAGAATAATTGTATATCAACGATGAAACAACATTTTTAGAGTGTCCAATGATTTTCTAGGATCATTTGGAGAAGGTGTCTTGTGGATGGACAATTCATTTGGTTCATGTGTTGTGGAGGCATAGTGTCAGGGAGGAGAGAGTTTGGGTAAGGGAAACGTAGATTCCTACATAGTAACCAGAGTTTTCTAGGGGTTTTCATCTGATCATTTATTATGATGTAAAACATGAACCTTGTTTTCTAAAATATGGGTTGATTCTTTGTTCTATATTGTGTGTTGATTTCCTGACATGTAGAAAGGGGAGGAATTTATTCCTACTCAAGACACATCAATTGAAATGTGATTAAACTCGTGCAGTTGAGTCAGTGTTTCCTAGATTAGATAATATCTAGACATAGAATAAGCAATTACCTGATTCATGATTTCAAATAGATAGTGTTGGTTGGTGTATCTAATGGATTATTGGGGTAGTAGATGTGGGAGGAGGTGTTATTGGGTTTTGAGGCTTAATTGTCGCTTTTGAACTACATAGTGTGGTTTATCATTGAGAGGTATCATATGGTGTGGTTGTTCAGACCCCACTTTCTTCTAGGTGTTATTTTTAATTATTAGCAGAATGAATATTTAATCGGGATCTCATTTAATTTCGTGAACCTCCTTAGTCCATTATTTTTTCAAAATCATATGTTTTTGGTGTTCTAAAAAAAGTGTAGATCATTTCAACAGTTCTCCAAAATTACAATTTTCCATTATTATCCGATTGATTGTGACTTAGCATTGATAGGTTTCATTTATATTTTATATTGTTAGATCACATCACTAGGTCTTATCAGTAGCTCATGTTCATTGCTCATCGTGGTGGAGTCAGGACGTTCGAAATTAGGCAGGCATAGTTAAACTGCGGGATGTGGTGTGGGCCACCCTATCATTGATGTGTTTATTACATTACATTATTGAATTTCATTATTTGGTGGGTGTTCCTTGGTGCAGTTGGTGTGGATAATATACCATTTTAGGTACATTTGATCTTCTTCTGTTTTACTCACAATGTAATTAGTATGCTTCTCCCACTTGTGCATGAGAGACTTTGGCTTCCCTACTGAGAATAATTTTATACTCACCCTACATATATAAAACTATTTTCAGGTTTCCATGGAGATTAAGAGGACCGTGTTGAACCCTACTTTCTTGTGAATCAAGATATTTTATGTTTAGATAAATTTTATTGGTCTTTTGGTATTTAAATTTTTGTTTTCATTGTATTTCATGATTTTTTTCATTAAATAGTCCTATTAGATGGAATTCGTCCTCTTATATATATATATATATGTCTTGGAGTTTTTATAGGATGAATCATTTAAACTCTTAATATTGGTTACTATAAAAGTTTAATTCCTCCCACTTCATGAGATTTATATTCCCGTGGTGACAGTTTCCTCCCCGGGATTACTATAGGAGGTACATGTGGGTCATTATCACTATTTCATCATAAAGAAGGAAGGGCATGAAAATGTTCCTTCCCTCAACTCAAATTGATTTAGGTGTTCCGTGGCATTAATATTTGGATATAATATTAATGAAATTTAAAATATATTTATTCAATCATAATTATGAATGGTTGTCTATTATATTGTTTATGGATTTGATGATAATGAATATAGTTTATGCATAATGATTTGTTTTATGATAGATTACTTCTCATCATCTTTTATGTGGTAATTTTAAAATAAATATCCACATCATATATATCATGAATCTGGAAATATTCAAATCATATTTGGAATCTAGTGGTTCACTGACAGACTGACAATTTTTTTTTAAGAAAACACTTTGAGGAAAAAGTGAGAAACCAAAAGTCCCACAATACATCCAAACAAACCCAAAAAAACACCAGAAAGCGAAGGAACTACCACATACATGAAACAATAACACCACCATCCCTAAGCTGGACACTCGGCGATCCCATGCATGCATGGTCCCTCCCGATGTTACCATCCCTCCGAATCATCCATGTCCCCAATGACCTGCCAAGGAAATGGTAGAGTTCTCTAGCCCGATGAAGAAGCCACGACTGCACTTCCCAAGTCAAACCGGGGGCGAAGCATCATAAGAAAAGGAAATGTTACCAAAAAAAAACCTTAGCCTATTATTGCTTTCATCCCTGTAGAGATTCCAATGTATTATCCATACCATCGCCCCAGGATCATCTCTAATAACATCTTCCAAATAGCTCGCCATTTTTTCCCAAGTGCGGATATATTCCTCTTTTCTGATTTTCTTATCATTGAAGCCTCTCATTAAGATCATGTCCTGCTTGTCAATCCACATTGCCTGCTCGTGATCGACTTCCACTCTTACCGCCCTTCCCATCATATCGGCCTCTTCCTGTGGAATGTCAACATACAGAAACTCCTTGACCATATCCTCCTCGTAACTAAGGATGGGTTACTTTCCAGTCCCTGTCTTCCTAATAGAAATTTCCATTTCATCTATGTTCCCCTTTCTTAATGCCTAGTTCACCACATTGGACATTGTCACCGGTAGTTTCATCGCAGAGCGGGTCTCCAATGGAGGGGGAAGCAAGGAGTAATCTTTTTCCCCTTCCTCTTTTTACAATTCAAACTATGCTTCTAAGATGGAATCCCCTCAGTCACCTGATCCGATGCAGCCATGTTGACTCCCTCCAAATCAGCCACACCACCACCAGACTGTCTAACCATCATTCCATGGGAAATACCACAATTAGTTATATCACCTTCATTCTGTTGATGGAAAGGGATTGGTTTATCTTCCCCAGCATGGTCCACTACAACATCTGTATTTTCCAGTTGAGAAAAACGCTTGGGGGAACAAGGAATAGCCTCATCCACCCCAACCTTAATCAGATTTGTTGAGGTGTTCTGGTCTTGCATCTCATGGTCACCCAAGCCCTGCTGGAGCTCAAGTCCCATGCCCATATACTATAGATTACATACCCCATCCATGTCCTAGCCCTGTATATTGATTGCAGCATCAAGGCTCACTTCATTATGATTACCATTCTCCCGGTTGGCCGATCCAGAAACCTCTGGATGGGTAGACACCACATCCCCTGACATGGTCTCCTTTCTCCTAGATTCATTAACTTCCACCTGTACTCCTACCAATGGAACATCTACCTCCCCTGGTAGCACCCCCTGAACCATCGGCTCAAAGTCCCCAACTGATTTGGAGGGAGGATGAAAAACTTGAGGCCTTCCTGCAGGTGCGGACTGATCGCTGCCTTTCATGGCACCAATGGTGACCACTTCTCCTCCTGAGGGAACACCCACTGGTACAGCTGGAACATCAGAACATCCACCACCCCTGAACCTCCTTCGACAACCATGTTCATCATGGCCCAGTTTGTGACAAAAGGAGCAGAATGGGATCGCGGATTCATAGATTATTGATTGAGCGTACCTGTACTCTTCTTCAACTACAATCCAGTCAAGCTCCAGAGGAACTCTTGCAAGGTCCATTTCCATGAAAATTCTAGCCGAAAAGGTATGATACATGAATGATGTTCTTTGATCAGTGCATATAAAATTCCCTATCAAGTTTCCTATTGATGTCAATATCCCAATATTCTGAAATGGCAGAGGAAGTCCAGGAAATTGAATCCAAATTTCCATGTAAGACAAGTCACGGTTCATGTGCGCCTCAAAGGACCAGTGCAGTAAGTGGAACTGAAGGCCACAAGAAGGAATCCTCCTTCGCGACCAAGACATTCCCAAATCTTCCTCATCTTCAAATAAAATATGGAATTGACGCGGTCCCAGTATACTTACAAGGGCACGGTGTTTCAAACCCCACTCCGTATTGACTGCTTTGTCGAAGTGCTCCACCAGAGGTCGCCGCTTCGTAAACCTCAAGATTAGCCCTGAGGAAAGTAAAGATGAAGCTTCATGAAATACATTCACTGAGACCAGAACAATAGGTTGACCTGAAACGCACCCCGGTACCTTCGGAGCAATGTCGATTGTGGGGAGGAAGAAACCCGCGTCCGGAAATGATCCAAAGCAACCCCTACCTCGCGGTTGCGCAACTCTAGATGCCTAGTGATCCCAAAATTTTGGTTCAAACTTTTTTTAGTTGAGTGAGTAGGAACATGTGCGCAGTTGAGTCAGTTTCCAAATGGATTCCTGGAGTAAAAAAATGACTACACCACTACGTCCATTACAACAAATTTACCTATGAACTGGTCTAACCTTATCCGACGCGGGTCGAGGGATATGGTTAATTTTTGGACGATTTTAGAAAAAAAAAATGGAAATGTTAATTTTATTTTTTTAGGGAAACAACCACTACAGCGAGAAAACATGGAAGTTGTTTCTTTAATAAATTCCACGTCATAATGACTCAGAAATGAAAAGTTAGACTCATTAATACCATAGAAGTTTTTTAATTCCAAGAACATTTCCCTTTTTACTGGGATAATTGAAAGTGGATCATTGTCAAGGATTGAGGGGAATCTCTGGAGAGTTTGTGGAGCATTATAGGAAACTCTCAGTGAAGGACGATGACGAATAATGGATTAGAATCACTGTGCTGGTGATGTTGAAGGATCTCAGTAACAATAGAAGTATGACCCCCCCCCCTTGTGAGCAATCGAACTCTTCATAGGGTATGGGTTTGTTATTTAAATTCTTTTTCAGCTTTTGATTTATCGAAGAACACAGATAAACCATAAACAAGTTTATCCATAGATTCATATAATCATGTGGGAGGGTTTTGTTGGGATGATTCGGCAAGTTGATCGATGTAGAATTGTTTTTGTTTGATTCTTCCCAATTTAATCCTGTTAATGGGAGTGGATCAATGCAGTTTTGAATGACTGCGGAGGATCATTCCTGAATTTACTTATTGAATTTTCCTCCCCTTTTTTCTCTCACACGTTCTTCAAGTTCTTCATGGGGTGACGAAAAATGGATCGTTGGGCTTCTGTTATGCGATGCAACGATCCCAAATTGAACATTCGACATCATAATGACCTTTCGGTGGTGTGAAATCAATTGGGGATGATGAATCAGACCAGATTGGGACATGCCATTCAACGAGTGTTCATCGAGTGGGTGGATCGTTGCACGTTTTTTGACCCGACCGGAGGTTCTAAAATAACTGAATCTGCTTCATGGTGTCGTGGTAACCAAATCCTGGGTGTTTCATGGCTATTGGACGTTTGGATATACGAACGAGACATCACAGATGGCGATGACAGAGGTTCACATTTTTGGAAATTTCCAAAATATAGGACTTTTATCTTCGATGAACATGTCGTGTAGTACCAGCGATGGACGATTCAGTTACCGGTCTCAGAGAGGAATCACACAGTGTGTGACACTGGTCACATTCCATTTTGGTCATTCCCCAATGCTCGGCGTGTATTTTGGAAGGTACACAGACATGGGTTGGACTACACGGCTTCAGAAAACACATCATGTAGTCTCTATGCTTCATGGTAGAGGAGGATACATGGGACTCGTCGTGTATCTAGGGGATACAAAGGCACGATATGAAGTACACGGTGTGTAATCCATCATAAGGGGAAATTCCTGTAACACGGGTCACCCAGTGAACCAATTACATGTGTTCATGTACAAGGGTTGAGGACCATGTACGAGCAGATGTCCAGTGTACACATAGCCGACCCATGTCACTCAGACACGGTATGTACACTGTACTAGATGTTGTGTACTCACTTTTCTACACGACCAAACTTACAAATGGGTTGTTTTACAAGTGCAGTACCTGAGGTTCGACAAAAAGGCATGTAACATTTTTTCATTTCATGTAATTTTTGAAAAAATGTCATGATCCTCTTGTTCACCGTATCTTGGACATATTTCATTTGGGATAGTTCCCCTTATATTCGTTTCCTTGATGGTCATGCATAGTTCACTTCTACAGTAGTATGATATATTCAGCAGTACATTCTATGATAGAGTTGGCATCCATCCAAGAGGCCCGGAGTGAGATCCTCTATCCATTCATGACCCTAGGTAGAGTCAGGAATCGACGTGACCAACTATATGATGCATTTATCCTCTACATAGCGGGTGAATCACACAGCTGGTGAATCTGGAGGAGTCTCAGTATCCACCATGGCCCTGGAAGTGAGCCTCATCTATGTATCATGATCATTCCCACTCAAAAGTGTGTCTCCCATAATGAGTTCTTCTATTTATCGTGATCTTCCCCCTCAGGAGTGTGTCTCCCATAATGAGTTTAACTACCTCTCATGACATTTCCCAATGATCAGTACTTCTCGGACGTACGACATCATAGCTACCAGACACGTGGAGTGTGTTCCCCTGAAATGAGTGCATTGTGTAAATCATCGAACTGAATAGCTAATAGGGATATTTGGTTGTGTGACTTGTATCTAGACTACGAGTAATGGTTTTGAGTAAATCTGGATTTTGATATTTTATTATATGGTTAGTATACATATACTATATAGTGATGATTGTGCCTTTTCATTGTGTATATGATTTGTGTTTTTCGGGGACCTCAACTGACTATTGTTATACTCATCCCTGCACGGTCCATGCCCACACATGTCGTGTATTGTTCTGACGAGTAACCTTTTGACAGAGTCCAGGGAGGACAAGGATTGGACCGAGCTTTCTATGTTCCCTACTGGCCGAGGAGTTCCTTAGGATACAAGCATCAGTCCGAGTACCTCTTTGTGATTATAGGTTGGAAATAGCAGTATTCAGACTCTTGTTTTTTTGGTGGGCTTGTATTATGGCCCAAGTTAGATTCAGTACATTACTTTATGTCGTTCTCAGTTCGTTGGGTTTAGTTGTATGTATTCATTTTGTTCCTTAGTGGTTTTTACATTTCAGCATTTGTGGGCTTGGAGATGTGCGCGTGTTTACAGGTTCTTAGGAAATGCCTCCCATGGGGTAATATTCATAGTCGGTGCTAGTCACCAGCCCCTGGACTATTGGAGGTGAGCTTGGCGAGTCACAGTGTGGTCCCCACTAGGATGGGTCATGAAAGAGTGGTATCAGAGGAGGTAGATATTACATTAGGAAAAAGAGTCTATGATATGGGTTTGGTGAAATAGTGTATAGTATTTTGAGCTTGGATTTCAAGCTAGAGACTCCAGTGTTGGTGCAGAAACTGAGGTATCCATACACCAGGACACTAATAACATGCTTTTTGACTCAGTACATGAAAACAATAGTTGCAGGGAAACAAAATAATGGTACATGCATCATATTGGAATGTGTTTTGTTTTATATACCCCTTGTGTCATCTATCTAGATAAACTCATTAACAATGGTACATCTTGTTTCCATACAAGATGCCTCAGCGACACATACCCTCTAGGGGGTAGTAGCACGATCATGAGGATGCCCCCCTCAGTGTTGAGGATTCAATACAGGGACCAGTCCCCTAGGAATTGACACCACATGGTGAACCATCTATACCACCACCAGTGGAGAAACTTGTGGTACCTGTAGTACTGACCCATGAGGTGCACATGCTTAGAGCACTCAATGAGTTCCAAAGACAGATACCCCTCATGTTCCGAGGTGAGCCCGACCCATAGGTGGTAGTGGACCGGCTAGAGGTGGTGACCAATGTTTTTTTTCTAGTGAGGACACCAGCAGAACATATGGTGATTCTAGGAGCGAGCCTTCTTTAGGTATCGGCGAGACAATGGTTGATTCTGACCACACAGACTAACGCTGAGGAGACTGTTTTGTCGAAGGAATTTGAGAAACTCTTCATGGAGGAGTTCTCTCCAGTTACACTAAGAGTCATACACATCCAGGAGCATCTTCAGCTCTACAATGGAATTTTGACGGTAGATGACTATTCCTCAAGGTACACCAACCTCTCCTGGTAATTGATGGATATGGTCAGGGATCAGAACATCAGAGCTCAGGTATTTTATTAAGGTCTACAAGGAGACATTTGAGATAGTTTCATGCCTCTATGAATTCTGACATATGCCGGAGTGCTCGAACGGGCTTTTTTGATCGAGAGCTTCTTGGTGGAGCAATGAAAACCAATGGTAGTCTATAGAAGGTAGACAGGAGTAGAGACTTCGGCAGTATGGAGCTGACATCAGGCATAGGGATTGGGACATGGGAAACATCATAGGAGGACCCAAGACAGTGGATCGATAGTCCAGGTCACTTAGGCTGGATCTAATCATCCTATAGAAAGCGATGCTAAGCATGTGATGGTAGGGGACATTCTTCTTGAGATTTTCTAACCCATCATGCTGCTAAAAGGGATGCAATGGATGGACCACCAAGGGAGAGGAATAGAATGGACTTGACAGACCCTCTAGGTGGCGGACGTTAACAGGATCGGGGAGAGCTACATGTGGTGGCATACACTTTGATCTACTTCCACCACCACCCCCATGAGGTCTGAACCAGGCTCAGGGATCTGGGGTGACATGGGAGAGGACAGATGCATGCGTCCAAGGTGTATGACCAAGGGACACCAGTGATGATACTGTGTATGATCTTTTTTATTATATACCTTATATGTAGTACTTATTGACACGGGTCTCAGTCATTCCATCATCGCCACATGTATTCTATGAAATGATGTGACTCCGGTAGAACCATTGACTTGATCCTTATGCTTGGACACACCTTCGGGAGGATACTTGACTATCACACACCTTTCAAGACAGTGTGATCATACCATTGAAGGTGAGAGTTTTAGTTGGGACCTCTTGGTGGTAGAATCGAGGCCTTACGATGTCATTCTCGGTATGTATTGGTTATCTTCTATCCATGCCATGATTGAGTGTTTCAAGCGAAGAGTGTGGTGTGTCCTCTATAAGGTAATGAGGTTTTCCATTATCGATGAAAAGGAGACCCATGAAACACAAAATGGGCCCATGCATAAGAGGGTGTAGCCGATCACTCATGATATGGCTAGACATACCCTCGGATTAGTATATGCAATGATCTCTCAGTTACCAGCAGTAGTGGGGAAGTATGAGGATGTATTTCTTGATGATATTTGGGGATTACCTCTTCATCAGGAAATCGACTTCTGCATCGACTTACACCTCAGAATGACACCGATTTCCTCACCAGCATATCAAATGGCCCATGAAGATCTCTATGAGATGAGGGTTCATTTGGAGGATTTAAAAAGAAAGGGTTTCATAAGACCCAACATTTTAACATGGGTGGCCCTAGTCTAGTTTTCCAAGAAGGAAAATGATATTTTGTGGTTGTGCGTGGATTAATGATGTCTGAACCTAGTGGTAGTGAAGAATAAGTATCCAATGATGAGAATATACGACCTTTTCGACTAGTTGAGAGGGGAACGGTGGTCCTCAAGGGATATCCTTCGATCAGGCTATCACTAGTTACAAGTACGATATGAGGATATTACAAAGATGTCTTCATATGACGCTACAATCACTATGAAAACTTGGTGATGCCTTTAGGAATGACGAAATCCCCCGCCGTTTTCATGGGATTGATAAACCAGATCTTCAAGCAGTACATAGACTGCTTCATAGTGGACTTTATTGACGAGATCCTTATGTACTTGGAGTCAAAGGTGGAGCACGTGAGACACGTGCAGATGGGTTTAGACGTACTTCGGGTGCACAATATTTATGGGAAGATCTAAAAGTGAATTTTTTGGATTCAGGAGGTCCACATTATAGGTCATTTCATCATAGCAGATGGAGTAGCTATAGAACAGGCCAAGGTTAAGGCTGTGTTAGCATGAGATCCACCATGGAGCGTGACGAAGGAGCGAAGCATCCTTGGGTTGGAAGCATATTACCGGAGATTCATTCCTGATTTCTCCCAGATATCAGCACCGATGACAGCTTTGACCCGGAATAGGAAACTGATTATGTGGATAGAGTTGTGTGAGTATGATTTCCAGCATTTGAGATAGAGTTTGACGTGCACACCAATCATGAGATTTCCAAAGGAGGGTGTCGAGTATGTAATATTCTGTGACGCATCAGAGACTAGGCTTTGCAGCATCCTGAAGAAGAAGCATGCCGTCATTTCTTATGTTTTTTTCCAACTTAGGCCTCATGAGAAGAACTATGTTACCCATGACCATGAGTTGGATGTGGTAGTCTTCGCATTAAATATGTGGAGATGTTATCTTATGGGTGAGAGATTCATCATCTACTCTGACCACAAGAGCCTAATGTACATATTTTCGCATAAGGATCTGAATGTGAGGTATTGGTATTGGCCAGAGTTCCTCCAGGACAATGATTTCGAGATAATTTATTCTCCTGGGATATTGAACAAGGTAGAGGATTCTCTTAGCATAAGGAGGAGCTAACAGCTTTTGAGTGAGGTGACAGAGCAGTTATCTGCGTTGTAGTTATTCATTGTGGACAGAAAGGATACAACATACCTTCAATAGATGGTTGTTACCCCTATACTCCTACAACAAGTAATGGAGGCGCAACTAGGAGATGTCGAATGTGTGGGTTTACGTGCTCAGTTATCCACATGACATTCTCTTGATGGATATTCACAAGGTGGGGAGAAAGTACTTGTTTTCAAGGGCTGAATTGTTGTACCAGTAGCGTTATAGGATGAGGTCTTGATGGAGTTTCATACATTCCCCTTGGAAGTACATTCTGGTGTGGCAAAGATGTACCAGGATCATGGAAGACAGTTTTGGTGGTTAGGCATGAAGAAGGCAGTAGCAGATTTCATTTCTCGATTCCTCACATGCCAGCAGGTGAATGCTGTGAACTAGGTTCCAATGGTTTTAGCTCAACCCCTGGAAGTTCCAAAGTGGAAGTGGGATGTAATATCGAAGGAATTTGTGACAGGAATACCACAGACGCCCAAGGGGTATGATTCAATCAGGGTGATCATTGGCTGACTCACCAAGTCAACCCACTTTCTAGCTATCAGGGAGAAGAGTTCCATAGAGAGCTTGGAACACCTCTACATGCAGGAGATAGGTTTTCTTCATTGAGTCCCTTCGACAATTGTCTTAAAACAAAATTCCCTCTTTACATCCCAGTTGTGGAAGGGATTGCTGGATGACTTTGGGACTCACCTATACTTGAGAATGGGGTTCCATCCCTAGACCGATGGTCAGACAGATAGAACCATTCAGTTTGTGGAGGATATGTTGTGAGCCTATATATTGTACTTTGGTCGTAGTTGGGAGAACCACCTACCACTGGTGGAGTTTCCATATACCAATAGCTGCCACTCCACCGTTGGTATCCCCCATTAGATGCATTGTATGAAAGACCCTTCCGTTAACTGCTTCACTGTACCAACCCCGAGGAGTTATCCCTCATGGGTCCAGAGTTGGTGTGAGCTACCATCGACAAGTTCCAGATCATCCTGGAGTGGATGACAACCTAACATATCCCATAGAAGTCTTATTGTGATAGACGGCAGAGACCCTTGGATTTTAAAGTGGTAGAACAAGTATTTCTTCTTTTCTCACCTCGCCGATGACTTTAGATATTTGGAAAAGGTAAAAGTTATATCCGAGGTTTTTTTGGACCTTTTTAGATACTACCTAGAGTTGGTGAAGTGGTGTACTTCCTGGCTCTACCTCTGTAGTTATATCGGGTAAATGATGTCTTCCATGTGTCGCAGTAGAGTAGGTATGTGCATGACCCATCACATGTCATCGACTAGGGAGAGCTGAACATCAAGGATTGAGTGACCTTTGATGAGTACCTAATAGAGATCGAGGATCAGTAGGAGAGGATCTTTCGTGGGCGATAAATTCCCTTGGTTCACGTTCATTGGAAACAAAAGAATCTTCATGAGAGAACGTGGAAGAGGGAGGCCCAATTTCGTGATGAGTACCCACATCTTTTTGTGTAGTCTTGTTTTGGCTTTCTGAGGACACAAAGCCCCTAGGTGGGGAGAATTTAGTGTCTCAGATTTTTCCATGTATTATTTATGAATATTATATGGAATTAATATGAGACAAGTGGAAAAGACAGAACATCATTTTGAGGCCTGGTGATCCTGGAATGGTGGTTCAATCTTTTTTATGTTATGTGAGTCGGCACTTGAGCACATTCATGGCAGTTTCCAAATGGATGCCTAGATTAAATATCTGAGGGCCCGTTTCATTCGAGAAGACTACATTACAGAAGAACTGGTCAAACCTCGACTGGGGCAGGTCGAGGGAAAAAGATAATTTTCGGACATTTTCAGTAAAATAAAATAATATAAATTGAAAAGTTTATTTTATTTTTTTATGGAAACATCTGTTGTTGTTTGGCTACGGGGAATCACTTTTATTAATAAATGCCACGTCATAATGACTCAAAAATGGAAAGATGGACTCATTTATACCAAAACGTATTTTGAATGCCAAACACGATTCCCTTTTTACTCGGATAATTGAATGTTTCTCGTTGGTAATGATTGAGAGGAAACACTGGATAATCCATGGATCATTGGAGAAAACTCCCATCAATGAACTTTGACGAATCGAATTTGAGAATAATTATGCCAATGAAGTGAATGGATCTTCGTCATTATGGAAGCACGACCCCCACCCCTTCTTCAGAAATCAAACACTTCATGAGGTAGGGATTTTTTTTAAATTCTTTTCCCTACTTTTTATTTAATAGACGAATGCAGATCAACCATGAAAAGTTGATCCAATGATTCGTAAGATCCTGCTAGAGGATTTTATTGGGATTATTTAGGGAATTGATCCATGTTGAATTGTTTGTGTTTGATTCATCTTTGTTTAATCCTAGTAATGAGAACAGATCAACAATGTGGCAAAAAATGATATAGGTTCGTTCCTCGATTTTCTAATTGGATTTCCTCCCCCGTTTTCATTCACTGGTTTTTTTGTTCTTCATGGGGAAATAAATAATTGAATGTTGTACAGTTTTCTTGAGACACAACGATCCCAAATTGAGGATTCGACACAAAAACGACCTTACGGTGGTGCAAAGATGATAACAGATGATGAATCAGACCAGATCAGGAAGGTCCATTCATCGAGCATTCTTTGTGCATATAGATTTTTGATTGTTTTCGGAGCCGATCAGAGGTCCAAGAACAATTGAATTCTCTTCGTGGTGTCGGGGAGACCAAATCCTAGGATATTCATGGCAATTGTAAATTCGGATCAACGAATGAAACATCATAAAAGGCGACGGAAGATGTTCGCGTTTCTGGAAATTTCCAGAATACACATCGTGTTTCTCAAAAGAACACGCCATGTAGTACCAGAAGAAGAATCTAGGGTTTTCGGGATCATAGAGTAATCACACCGTGTGTGTCCCTGGTTATAGGGTGTGTTGTACATTCCCCGAAGCTCGGACGGTATTTTAGAGGGTACACAGACATGGGATGGACTATACAGCTTCAGACAACATGATGTGTACTCTCCACGCATCATGAAAAAGTCGAATACGTAGGACTCAACATATAACTAGGGGATACAAAGACATGGTATTATGTACACGATGTGTACTCCATCACATGGATAGGCGAGGCTAGTAATGCTGATCACCCTATGAACTAATTACACTGGTTTGAGTACACAGGTTGAGGACCGTGTACAAGCACACATACAACGTACATGAAGCCTACCCCAGTCACTCAAACACAGCGTGTACACCATAATATATTCCATGTAATCACTTTTCTACACGATCGGCATTACGACATAAGCCATTTTACATGGGCAGTACATGGGGTCAAACAACAAGACGTGTAACTTTTCTACACGGTGTGTACATTTTGAAAAATGGAATGGTCCTATTTTCCAACAGATATAGGATAACATTCATTTGGTTTAGTGTACATTATTCCCATTCCCTTTATTTTTTGGCATAGTTTCATTCAATTTAAGTATAATCCCTTTAGTAGGACATTCAGTGATAGAGTCATCATCCCTCCGAGAGGACTGGAGTGAGATCCTCTATCCATTCCTCACCCTACATAGAGTTAGGCATCGGCATGACCAACCCTACTGGTTGATTATCCTCTACCTAGATGGTGAATCACCTTTCTGGTGAATCCGTATGAGTCGAGGTATCCGACATGGCCCTGGTAGTAATCCTCATCTATGTACTGTGATCATTCCCAATCAAGAGTGTGTCTCCGGTAATGAGTGATTCTATATATCATGATCTTTTCCCTCAAGATTGTGTCTTCATTAATGATTTTAACTACATATATTGATGTTTCCCAATGAAAAATACATCTCATATAGACATCATCATAGCTACCAGACTCGTGGAGTGTGTTCTCGTAGAACGAGTGCTTCGTGGAAATATTCGAACTGAATCCCTAGCAGGGGTATGCAGTAGTGTGACATGTCGCTAGACTACAAGTCTGGGTTATTAGAATATCTAGATTTTGATCTTTTATTATATGTTCAGTAGACATATATTGTCTGGATTTTACATTTCCTTTCCTTTTTGTATTTGCGTTGTGTTTCTCTTGGTCCTCTACTGAGTATTTTTATACTCATGCCTGTACAAGATTTGCTCGCACGTGTCTTGTCTTGTGCAGATGAGTAGCCTATTGATAGAGTTTAGGGTAGACCAGGATAGGACTGAGCTTTCTGTGTTTACCTACAGGTTGAGGCATTCCTTCAGCTATGAGAAGTAGTCTGAGTACCACTTTGCATTTACGGGTTGGCCTTTGCAATTTCAAGACTCTTGTTTTTTGGTGGGATTTTATTCTGTCCTAGTTTACATTCATTTATTTACTTTTCATCATACATTGTTGGATGGGTTTAGTTGTATGCACGATTTTTGTCCCTTACTAGTTTTTTCATTTCATCATTTTTGGTCTTAGAGATGTGTGTATGTGTATCGGCTCATAGAAAATTACTGTGATGTAGTAATATGACTAATCAATGCTAGTCACCAACCCTTGGCCTATTGGAGTCGGGCTTGGGGAGTCACGGTGTGGGCCGGACTAGGACAGGTCATGACATTGGTAATTTTTGTTAAATTTTTATATTATAAATTTTGTTACCCTATGTCAAAAAATTAATTATGTTCACAATGTTTCATCTTAATTAATAAATGATGACTTTCCCATTATCACCACATTCACCAAATTAATATATTTAGGGGTCACTTTTAGTGAGAAATACATATATAATATATAAACAAAAGGCAAATAACAAATTTCACACACTTATATTTCAATAGTTTTTATGTGTACACATAAAAATACAATAAATCGTTGAATGAATCATTGTGGTTATATTTATTATTATAAAATTACTTTCTGGATATTTATATTTTTCTTATTTTCAAATAACATGTAATTAAATGATATGATTTCTCCTTCCAGACTCCATATTTCTTTAATTTTTGGAAAAATAAAATAAATTATTTTAATAATATTAAAAGTAGTAAATTTTTAGTGGGTTATAGTATTTCATGAATCTTATAGATTAATATAACATATTATTGATGTGATAAAATATTATATTCAAATATTATCATTTTCTTGATGTTTTTATTGTCAAGTTATATTAATTATATAAAAAACATTATTGATATTTGATAACAATAATACATTATTAAATTTATTAAAAAAATAAATAATAAAATAGAAGTAGGAGGAATATATATGTTCTAATATGTATTCCCATGTAAATTTATAAGCCAAATATTCCCATATATGTAAATCTAAAATCCTTTTTAAATGAGAATGTCATTACCATGGTTATAGATTAAATAGGTTAATTGAAATGTTAATCCAAAAGATATGATTTAATATAATAGATATAATAATAAAAATTTTATTTTTTTATTATTTTTCAAATTTGTCATACATTATCATTTAATATATAACTATTTTGAATTATTTTTATTTATAATTACATAGTTATATTTTAATATATATTTTTGTAATTCCATTTGTATCCTTTTCAACCCTTATAAAAGGGAAAACCTTCCCTATATTTATTATAGAATATTGATTGTCATATATTTAAGTATCATTTTCCATTTCCATTCTAACATTCTTTATCCATGTTCTGGATTTGTTTTAATTCCAAAAATATCAACCTAAAAATTCATAGCAGGAGCTCTAATGGACTTCCTTCAAAAAATCTGGAATTTCCTATTGAGATAACATTGTTTTTAAATATTATCTCACCTCTCCTAAATAAATGATGTTTATCATAAAATAATTTTTTATTTATCATATGTAATATTTAATGTTTTTATTAACATGAAACAACCACTATAAAACCATTTTTCCATCAAATTAAATATTATAATATCTCTCAGGCGTAAGTGTAGACTACCTCCCCCATGTAGGGAAGTAATTCATTTTATTATTAGTCTTTGAATGGATTATAATTTTTGTGAATTATAAATAAATTTATATTAAATATATAACATAATAATTATAATTTAATGTTGATTTATTATCAACATGTTTTCCATGTAATCCATCAAAATGTTAATACTGCATTCATTTGTAGGTACAGTCTACGTTGTCCATGAATAGAGTAATAGATTATATATATATATTATGAATTAAACAAAATAAATATAAAAACAATATACATTGAATTTATATCATGATTATAATTTTATAGATGTTGGATTGAAGATTAATTTCAAAGAATGATACAACCAAACCAAAACATCCTTGAAAAAAAGTAGTTATTATCGAGAAGACTGATTTTATCAAAGAATTTTTTATAGATGTGTGCTAAATGTTTATAATTAATTAATACATTATTTTATATTTATGAGAATGGTTATTTAATATATATATTTATATATATATATATATAATAAATATATATTTATTATATATGATCATCAGATATAAAAAATGGAATTCATACATCATGTATGTGTGTATTTCAAAATATCAATATTATTCAGGATTGTAATTATATACATATTTAATATAGAAATTAATAGATTTATATTTCATAAAAACACTATATATTTAACTTATATGGTTAAATTTTGAGAATAAGTGTTATCAATTCGTTTTTCGCTCTCTAATGTTTCATTATATCAAAATAGTGTTTTAATGGAAAAAATTCTTTTCTTTTCTACAGAGTTGGGAGATATTACCACACATGCCCATAATTTAAATAAAATGTATATTATAATATTTTAAATATTATAAAGTGTTTTATTGGAGATATTCTATCCCATATATTACATTTTCAAAAAACTTCATAAAGGAGACTTCTTATGATTTTTAATAGGGTAGTTATCCTCCATTTTACAAATCTGTGAATTAATTATTTTTATTAATTTGGACATAAAACAATTTCCCACCGTCCTGACCTCAAATTTAATATCAGATTAATTTATTTGTTTCATTTTATTTTTTTATTTGGTAAATATTTATATTTTATAAAGGTTATTTTAAATCGAAAAACGGTTTTCCTCTAGAAAAGTTTCAATTAATTTTATGATTTATTTTAGTATATGTCAATAGATGTTATTGAATAAAATTATACAATGAATATATATATTAATAATATTAAAGAAATGATTTATAGGATAGTTTTTGATTATTTTTACTCGGGAATGTATTGATATTCTGTATAGTAGTTCTTAAAATGTAGACAAATGTTTATTTTAATGAAATATCTATAACGTACCGAGAATTCATTAATGAAAATTCATCTTGATATAATTAAATGTCTTAATAAGTAAAATGATAATATAAAATATTCATTTATTTGGTTTTATGATTTTATATTTTAATATAACGTAATGAATTATGATCATTGGTAACATAGTTATTCAATGGTGATCACATTATCTTTATAAATATTGGGTTTTACCAAATCCAATCTACACAGAAAGAGGAAGCAATGGCCTCATCCAGCGGAATTTATCCCCATGAATCCCATTTTTAGGATCTCAGAAAAGTGGTGGCATTATTAATATTCTCTCTTGACCATGACCAAGTTTATCTTCAACACATGATGATTGAATTGAACCGCCTACGGGAGAAGTAGAATTTGATATACATTACCTCTTGAAGGATGTATCCGAGCCACCCAAAAACTCTATCACCATTGTACACATTACCCTTCGGTCATATGTTGGTGTTATAAGTGGTTATGTAACAATAACCTAGCACTATGATTATGTACATTAGTTTGTATAGAGAATATAAAATAATTTTATTATTGTTACATTGTAAATGGATTTTTAAACCCAAATAGTATTTTATAGTTAATATTAAATTATGAATTCTATTTTTATTGAAAAATGGATTTTTTAACTAAATTATATTTTTAAAAAATATAATTCTTAAATTAATTTTTCTTAAATATCAATGATCATATAATACATTTGTAATTTTTATTATGGTTTGAAATTACTTTTTGTCAAATCACTTAAATTGTCGATAAATTTGGGATTGTATTTTAAATGTAAAAATATATATATTTAGAATTTTTTTTATTAAATGAATATTTTTTTGGAATCAGGACATTGAAATTATCCAATGGTGAATTTTTTATAATTTTCTATGATAAATGAATGTTTGTGTTAAAATTAAATAATTTTTAAAAATATATTTAGTTTTATGACATCATAATGAGCAAAGAGTGAAAAATTAAAATATTATAAACATTATTTTTGGATAAATTTATGTTTTATCATTATTATAATGTGATTTTAGTTTTTTTTGATATATTTCCGATGAATTAGAGGACCCTCTATGACTTATAATACATTTTAACTTTTTAAATTTATTTCTATGACAGTGTGACTCACCACTACATAAGCAAGCCTATTATTTTATGATTTTCGGAGAATAGAATTATAAAATAATGATTTCCACTACTATTTGGAAATCACCATGGGAAATAAATATAGAAATGTTCGTATTTTTTATTTGTTTAATGTGTTGTTTTCCTACCACCAGTAATAAAGATGTCCCTCTATTTTCTTATATAAAACCACTCATTCTCCCACTCCCTCTTCACTAAAAGACTTTTAATATCAAACAACCAATATCCTCTTCTCTCTAGAATCCTCCCATGGATCCCATATGCTCATAGGAAGCCTATCATAGTCCTCTCCCATGCCATTGGGATCACACTTTAAAGTAAATGATTCCTTCCTTTCTCATATTATCCAAGATTCTTAATATTGTTATGTCCTTTTTTGTTCAATTATAACAGTTGGGGTATGATTACACACCTCACCTATATTGTAATATTTATTTTTGAATGATGAGAGATATTTTTTCTCTCATCTATTACTTTCATATATACCTATTACCATTCCTATTTTTTATAATGGATATCTACCTTTCCCATTTTTTCCATGTTTATTTATGTGAATATACCCTTGTATTTTCAATTACAAATTTTGTTGTATTATTTAGAATCTCCCCTATACTTCCCTAATTATATTTTAATGATTATATACCCCTTTCACTCTCATTAAATCATCCCATGTACACCCATTACCATGCCAAAATACTATTTAAAATATCCCACTTTTTATTTACATTCAAGAAATTATTTTGTTTTATTAATATAAATTTCAATAATTATGTTGGGACATGTATCTATATTACCCAGTACTGTAAATTTCATGTGTTTATTATGAGACACCCCTTTATCTCTCATCACCCATTTTTATGAATTCTAGTGCCACTTTGTAACGCTGTATAAATAACACCTCCATTTTCCAAGACAATGTAATTGTGTATTGAATATCATTCCTATTTCTATATTAAGTGTTTTCAACTTTATTAACATTTAATAATTGAATATAATTATTAATGTATGTATTAAAAAATCATTTATTTTTGAATAAAATATGATGAATGATTCCATGTTGTATGATCAATGTGGCACAATTATGGATTAGATGAAATGTTTTAGAATGGTGTGCCCTGATAGTGCTCCAATTGATTGGGTAAATATTTGTATCATGATACCTCAGGATGAATGAGGATTTAGTCATGATAATTCAAGTGTAATGAGGGTTTACCCAAGATAATTCATGTTCAATGAGGTTTTACACTTTCTCCATGTGCAATGAGCCTTGGATCATGATAATACCATGTTAAGTGCTGTTACCACATTTTCATGTCATGATAATCTTCCTATATTATTACTTTATGTTCATTTTTCTTATGTGATCCAATGATATTCCTATTGACTTACAGTGTTTATGTTATTCCTTGACTACTCCCTCACTGGGCGTTATGGCTCACCTTTTTCACATATATGTACTCAGGTTATCCCATCCAATGATAAGTATAATTTAATGTTGTGGTCATGTAAAGTAAGTTTTCAATAAAGGTGTTGTGTTTTATGTTTTAATTTTTTATGAAATATTTATAATTTCCCAAGAAACTAGAAAACTCTATCCTCATAGTTAACTTAATTAAATTTTTATGTAATAAATCATGTTTATGTGTGTAATAATGTATGGGGTTGTTATAGATGGTATCAGAGGTTAGATTTAGTTATTTTTTGTGAATAGGATTAGAAAACCCTAGTGAAGCCTTAGATATACGAATAATCATATTAAAAACAACCATAATTTTTTGTGAGTATTTAGTAAGAGGTTTATCAATCAAATACATCCATGTATGTATATGACACGTTAGCGGTGTCTCTGGCCCAGATGGACCTAGGAGTAAAAACACTAACAAGGAGTTTCGAGATTGACCCGAGATATCCTGGTACATGACAGTGGTCCTTGATACACTCTATGTTCTGAAACTCCCAATGTTTATAAGAATATATTTCGGGATGTAGATAATGGATAAAATATATTGAATCTTATAAATTCATATTTTAATGAAATAAAATTAATTTATTACTTATCCCTTATGGTCATTGGATTACCCTTATGTGTTAATATATTCTGATACTCATCCTTATGTATATATTATATAGAGTAGAACCAGCATTATAAAGTGAAAGTTAGGGGTAAATTCCAAAGCTCTACATATTCATTTTTATCCCCAATGTTTAGCAGAACAATACAAACACCACCATATATCATGGAAGTAAATATGTCTGTTAGTATTGAAAATGGAGAAATCATTACATCACATAAATATAACGCCTCCCAAGCCATAATTTTTGGATTGAACTTTCTGGAGATCATCTAAATACTCCCACTAGTGAAATTTGATGCAATTCATGGTATGGGTTGGCAATCCACATATTGAGCCAAAATAAATTGTCGTGAAGGGGAAATCACTCTCTATATGGAGAATCATCCCCTGTTTTAATACAAGTGCATGGATGAAGATTAATCTTTATTAGCACCATCATCTCAAGCTTGGATATTACATCCCTATGAGAACGTGTATCTGGCTTAGATGATTGAGTCTAAGGAAGTAACCATCCACGAAGACGTTCCTATTGTGGGGGAATACATTGACGTTTTACCTGAGGAATTTCTTATTCATCCACCTAGAATATGGGTTTAATTCTGAATTGAACTTATACCCAAGTTGTTTCCTATAAACTAGAATCTCTATATAATGGTTGTTGTGGAGCTTGAGGAGCTGAAAAAACAACTACCAGAGAATCTAGATAAAGTGTTTATAAGTCCAAGCACTTCACGATGGGGTGCACATATCCTCTTCATAATGAAGAATGATGGATCAATGCACCATTGTATTGATTGTCGCAAGATCATAAAAATAACGATAAAGAATAAGTTTCTTATGCCACAAAATGATGACTTGTTCGATCAGCTACATGGAGAACAAAACTATTCCATGATGGATTTGGAGTCTGGATATTACTAAGTAAGGGTGAAGGAAGAGGATATCCCCATGATTTCATCTCATACAGGGTATGAGAACTATGAATTCATAGTAATGCCTTTCGGACTCACTAATACACTAGAAATATTAATTGAATTTATGACTAGTTCCTTTAAAGATTACATCACCAAATTTGTGGTAGTATTTATAGATGATATTCTAATATAATTAATGACCAATGAGGTAAATGAGTATAATCTAATAATAGTACTAATGAACTTGTTAAAGGTGAATCTCTATGAAAAGTATAACAACTATGATTTTTTTGAAGTAAGTCTCATTAATTGGTCATATCGTCCCACGTAATGTGATATCTGTAAATTCCACCAAAAAAGCTGCAATTGAGAGATGGACGAGGCCAACATCAGAAACAGATATATGTAGGTTCCTGGGGTTAGATAGATATTATTTCTGATTTGTGAGAAATTTCTAATTATTTTACAAGCCTTTTACCATGCTAACTTGAAAGGTAGTAAAGGTTTTGTTGTGTGATGAATGTGTAGAGAGATTTAAGGAGTTGAAGAGGAGGCTTTTCACCACACTAGTAATCACACTCCCAATAAGTGGGGAACACTTTGTCGTGTACATTGATCCATAAAATAGGGGTTTAGTTTGTGATATAATTAAAAATTATAGAGTGATAGACTACACATCAATTCCACCGAAAATCCATGAGAAAAACTATCCGACTGTTGATCTGGAGTAGGTAATTGTGATATTTACAATGAAAAAATGGCGACATTATAACTATGGTGAGAAGTGTGAGATATATACTGATCATAATATCCTCAAATATATTTTATCAAAAAAGTAGATTAATATGTTCTAACGAATATGGATAGATCTAAACATGGATTATGATTCCACAATCCATTACCACCATGGAAAAGAGAAAAAGGTGGTTGATGCTATATGTAGAAAAGAACCCATCAATTCTATAATTGATGATAATTAAAAGAGATCCAATATTATTATATTTTATGAGGATGTACATGAGAATCATAAATTTTGGAACAACATCAATCCTTTTACAAATGATTGCTCAATAAAATTTTTTAGAATGGTTAAAGGATGCTCAAAAGAATGTTGTGTGAATTCAGAAAAAGGTGGAATCTATCGTAAGATGGAAATGCTCATAGTCTATGGATGATACTGAAGGAATTTTGAGATTTGGGTCATGATTATATTTATCATCCAATAAAAAGATAAAGAATTCTATTTTGAATGACACACATAACTCAACCTTCTCTATTCACCCAGGGAGCAGAATGATGTATCGAGATCTCTAAGATTACTATTTGTGGAACAATAAGAAAATGGGTATTGATAAATATACCTCAATGTTCAAGGTTTGTTAGAATGTGAATGTTTATTAGAAAAATTATATGGGGATGATGAAACCACTAACAAAACTAGCATGGATGATAACGAACATGAATACGGACTTTGTCATTGGACAACCAATGTGATCTAGAGAAAAAAATGAAATATGTGTCATTGTGGATCATCTTATAAAAAGAACTCACATTATTGTGATTAGAGAAGACTTATCATTGGATCAAATTTCATGGAATTACTTTAGTAATGTTGTAAGGTTTCATGGATTACCACTGTCTATTGTATCTGATCATGATCCAAGATTCACTAAAAAGGTCTTGAAATGTTTCCATCATGCTCTAAGCAATTAACTAAACATCTGTACGACCTATCATACTCAATATGAGGCCGGATATAAGAGAAATATTTTTGACACTATAAAATATGTTATGATCATGTATTATGGTCTTCATAGAAGGATGGGACCAACATCTTACAAATGTTGAATTCTCATACAAGAACAGTTTCCACTCAAGCATCTGAATGGCACAATATGAATCCCTTTATAAGAAATGTTTTAGAACAGCGGCTTGTTAGGATGTTGCCGGTGATAATAAGATAATGGGACATGAAATGGTAAAATAAATAGTGGAGAAGGTGAAAATGATTCAACAGCATATCAAGGAAGGCCAAAGTTGACAGAAGAGTTATGTATACAACCGTCAATTAGACCTTGAGTTCAATGTTGGATACAAGGTATTTATACACATATCACTGTGGAAAAATGTCATGGAGTTTGGAATGGAAGGGATGCTATGGCATAGGTATATCATCCCATTCAAGATTATTGATTTTATTTGATCGATAGCCAACTGAATAAAACATACACCTACCATGGCCAAAGTATATGATGTACTTCCTGTGTCCCTATTTTGAAAATACATTCTAGACCCTTCACATTTACTCTATTTAGATGTTGCATGGTTTGAAAATGATCATTATTATGAGGAGTATCCAGTGATGATCTAGGATCATTAAAATAATGTTCTACGCAACATGACTACCCACACAGTAAAGGTAATATAATGAAACAATATGTATAGAGAGGAAACATGGGAACATGAGGAAGTAATGAAAGAAAAGTACCCATAGATGTTTGCATCATAAAATGTAAAATGAAATTTTACTGGAAAACATTAATATTTGTGGATGAATGTAGTGACCCATAAAATCATTAAAAAATCCTATTATTCAAATTAAATGTATTATTATTTAAAATGGTTATAAAACATATTAAATTTATCAGTTTTATAGTTTTTTATTTTAAAATACCATTATGAATTGATATTGTTTCTAATATTGTTGTTGAATAATGATCACATGATTAGTATAAATACAGGGAATTAAAAATTCCAATTTAATCAATAAAGGAAGAAATGGATTCATCCAATAGAAATTCTCCAAACGAAGGCCAGTTGTCAGAGCTCTGAAAGGAGGTGGCGTCATTGGGATTCAATATTGACCAATCGCCAGCTAAGCTTCAACACGTGAATCTTGAATGGAACCGACTATGAGATATGTTTAAGTTGATTGAACTTTCCACCCAAGCTATGTTATTCGAGCCACCCCATGAGTCTGTCAACATCACACACTATACCCATTGGTCATATGCGTGTTTTATATGGGGTTATGTAACACGACTCTATCACTATGAATGTGTTTAGTATTTTTTAATAGTGAATAAACATTAATTTTATTATTGAAACTATATAAATTGTATTTAAAACATGAAAATCATTTTCTTGTAAACATTCAATTAAGAATTATATTTTTATGAATTAATGTTTTTTCAATTAAATAATATTATTACGAAATATTATTACTAAATTACATTTTTTATTATATATAAATGATCTTATAATACAATTGTATGTTTAACTATTGTTTGAAAGATGTTTTTTTTCAAAACCGATAAATTATCGATAAATATCAATTTTTCTTTTAAAAGTAAAATTTCAAAAATATATAAAATTATTTAGACGAAATTATTATTATTTATGGAATCATGACATTAAAATATTCCAATGGTGAAGTTTTTATAATTTTATTAGGCAATCGAATTTTTGGAAAAAAATTAAATATTGTTTTAATATATAATTTGATTTATGACAAAATAATTTCCCAATAGTGATGTAAGAAAATACAATAAAAATTATGTTCATCCAATATTTGTTTAACCATTAAAATAATTTTATTTTTGGTTTGTTTGATTTATTTTAAAAATCTGTAGAAAACCCGCAAAGACATATACAAAACATTTAGCTTCTAGCTTTTTTTTCTTTGAGAGTTTTACTAACCTCCACACAAGCTAGCCTAATATTATAAGATGTTAGGACATTTTACATATAAAATAATGTTTTCCAGTCCCCATTAGAATAAACCATGGTTTAAAAACTTTGTGTTGGTTTGAGGTTTTGATTTGTTTAATGTGTGTTTCCCAATTCCAAAATAATAATGAATTCTCTATCTTTTAATATATAAACCCACCCATGATCCCACTTCCTATTTAAATAATGAATTTTTAGCATGACCAACATCTACCCTCTTCATTATATAATCCCCCAAGGGCTCCCCCAAAATCCCAAGAAGCCTCTGTAATGCCTCCTCCAAACCCTTGGGATCACACATTCACATAAGGGATTCATTTTTTTCTCCTTTTATTTGAGTTTCATAATATTCACTAATGAAAAAACGATTTTAAATTTGTTTATTTTATTTTTGACATCAGTTTTCAACCGGTGTATACATAGGAGATGTAAAAAATAGTATTTTTGGAATCGGTTTTTTAAAAAATGATGCCAAAATCATTATTTTGAGCATTTCAGCATCAATTTTACCAAAATCTGACCCAAAATAACCTAACTAGGTTGATTTTTTTGTGTTAGTTTTTTATAAAACCAATTCCAAAAACATTTTTTAATATTAAGAGTCTATTTTTAATTAACTGAGGCCGTAATTTAATTTTTTTAGAAAATTAAGAAAAACTAGAATTATAATTAAATAGAAACCCGTGTAAAAAACATAATTTACAAAAAAATGAAACAATATTTTTCATTCAATAATAATATTGAACTTACTTACAATATTCTTGTCAATAAAAAAATTATGTACACATTTACATTATAAAGTAGATAATACATTAGATTCACTGATAATATTTACATGGATTCCAGTTAAATATCAATGCATCAATAAATATTATAAAAAAATTAGATAAATACATTGCAGTGGCACATGAGAGAACTTAATGAATTCTAGTGTCGAATTTTGGAAGAATATATAGTCTTAGGCAATGTGGAATATGTTGTTAATGATAAATTGGATGTTTTTATGGTAAACTGTGCTGAAATTGCTGATCAGATAATATTGGGTTAGAATGATATGGATAATGAATATACTTGGTGGAAGATCTTCATTTCTAATTTCAAATTCGTGATTTTATTCCTTTTCTGTCTGTGTTGACATCCAATTATGGTTGAGTGTTTGTACATTTCTTATAATAGTTTTATACTATTATGTACGCATAGTTTTGTGTCTATGATTGTATATGGCATTGCGAGACATTTTTTGATATGGTAACTAATGTGCATGTGTATCCCATGAAACCATATTGGATGTTTGATTACCTAAAACATCTTATGTAAATTTTTGCAATGTTCATCATTTTTGCCTAAATAAATACCTAATTCCATAAGGATACCATATAATATGTTTAATACACTTTTTGATTATTTTTGGTCAGTTCTAATGTCTTTTCTATCAATTTGGCATGCAGTTGTAGCAGGTACAACATGACTTCATGTCAGCATGGATAGTACATAGCCTCTTAGCACATGTTTGATTGATTATTTATTCTTTCAAATACCATGAAAAATCAAAAAAACAAACGTTGAAAGTATGTTTTTTTAAAAAAATTCATAATGTTACACATTCAAAATAAAGATGAAATAAAATACACGTACATGAAATTTACGACATGCTCATTGTTGGTTATTGATGAAGCATTCATTTCATTAATAGTAGGTTCAAACCCCTAATATATCAATAGAGTTAGTTTTATGAACCCATATGTAATATTATTTGTTAATATTAGAATATACATACCTCAAATACTAATCAGATATAACAAATGTTTCCCAAATGTAGATTGAATATGGGTCATATCAGATTTGGAATAAGACTATGAATCATTGAATGGCTATTATAACATTTAATGATATGAGATAAATAAATAGAATAATATAGAAGAAAAAATATAAAAAATAAAACTAGTAACCTTATTAGAGTCAGTAGTTTTACCAGGTGTGATTATCTAATAAATGAATCATATAATATAATTACCACATTCAAAATTTCCTTTTTGATGATGAAACTACTGTTATAAAACATTATGCTATTAATAAGTTTAATATATAACAAAAAATTAGAACAAATTCTAATAAAAATACTAATTACATGTACTTCCGCACATTTGATTTTATTTCGTGTAATTGTCAACATGTATTCGTTGTTAATTTTTTTCCATGAAATGAAGTTTCAAATATATGAACTAATAATACATATCTAAATGATGAGAATTAAACATAATGAGCTTATAAACAACAACAAAAACAAACCTTTCTAATAAGGAGTAATTTTTTATGACCATTCCCTAATAAAGAGAAAAAACAATATACAGTGCATTCCCATTGGCACAATACCCCTAATATCCAATGACCCTACAATACAAAATATTCACAATTAATGATATTATAATAATCATTACTTCATAATTATGTTTCTTTTCGAACATTTCAAGAAATGGTAGAAACTAGCACTAAACATTGTATGTGATAACCCATCACCCATATATATAACTCTATCAGAATTCAACACATATTGCACTTATATGGAAATGAATTCTAGATATTAGAAACTGAAAATATATATACATTATTTTTTTAAAAATGTGTGTTTAGATAACAAAATGAAGAAGAAAATATAGTTAGTCAATTTAAAACCATATTTTATTAATGAAATAAAAATTCAAATGTAAATTTACTTACATGGTAAACAACTGCACCGCATTCATGTCATGCTCTTCAAAATTTACCAGATGCATGATATCTTCATTGAGTAATATCATTGTATATTATCTCCCACATATATCTATCATCATCTGAAACACATAGATATAATTCAATGAAGAAGATTTATTAAGAAAATCATTATATCCCATACGAAAAATCTTAAGTATCTACAGTTGATTGTTCCTGAAAATTTTATTTCATTTATGCAACTTCATCTTCTTTATGATAATCCTATATAAGATAAATGTCAAAAAAAATTATATGATAATTTGAATCATTCGTAAATAATATTTAAAAAATTGATACCTAATATGAAATATAATGAAGAAAACCAGTTTGAAAAAGTAAAAAATGACCAACACAATCCCTAACATTGGAGATCTCCGTGGAAGGAAATGGTAGTAGAGCATTAGGATCTATAATATTGATTAGTAATACTGTAAAAAGACCCATGTACATAGTCTAGTGGTGTATAGAATCCCCAATAAATGCATGAGTCCGTACAGAACAATATGTATGTGAGGATCTCTAAAAAACAACTCACAATAAACATTTTGGTCAGAGTGAGGTGGTGAGGAATAAAAGTAAGCTGAGGGGGTAGGGATGTCAGTGTGAGAAGGTTGGGAAGGATAAACAATAAAAAATAAATATTATTTTTTATAATTTATAAAATATAAATATTAATTACAATTAAATAATATACTTGGAAAGGTTGCTCATACAGTGAAGGGTAGGCAGATTGGGCTTGGTAGTTTGGGTGAGCAGGCTAGGAAAACTGAATAATGGAAAAGATATATTAGTGCTTATAAATTATAAAATAGAAAAATAGATAAAAAAATAAATAATAAACATGTGAAGGCCTATTATATAGGGTGTGTTAGAAAAATGGGGTAGGGTTTTATGGGTGAGAATACTAAGATGGCTGATAAATGAATAAGTTATATTAGTGTTTATAATTTATAAAATATAAAAACTAATGAAAAATAAAAAATATACCTCAGATGGATGCTCATATAGGGCGGAGTATGCAGATGGGGTCTGGTGGTCTGGGAGAGCATACTGAGAATGTTGCAAAATTAAAAACTTATATTTGTGTTTATAATATATAAAATTTATAAATTGATGACAAATAAATAATATTACTAGGAATGTTGCATAGACTGTGACTGTCGTTACATATATTCTAACAATTCCTTCTATACTGTGCCATGAAATTGATCACCCACAGACTATTTCAAATCATTTTCTTTAATTTTAAGGATTATATTTCTGGGTTTCTTGATTGATTACTCTTACAAAAAATCTTCCAAATACTAACACTTTCCTGATATCCTCTAACATGGCCAGGGTGTTCTTCATTTCGTAAAGAAATGGTTAGGATTTCTATCCTACCATCAGAGATAAATGATCCCTATGTCTCTTACTCATGATGTTCATCCTGAAATGAAAAATAAAAAAGTCATATTAGTGTTTATAATTTATAAAAACCTAAAATTGATAACAAATAAATAATATTTACTTATAATTGTATTTTCTATTTTCATAGCTTCCTCTATATGATACTGTTCATTATTTCTCCATCATGCTCATTTACATGTTTCATGTTGAGTGGGAGGATATGGAGGGCCAAAATGGACCTCTTCTGAACCACTATTAGATCGAGATCTTAATGCTTCAAATTTTTATTCAATAACTTTATACTCCTAATACGAGTACCCACCATATGATAATGTATGAGGTTATACTTTTTTCCCCTGGATATCATGATGAGATCTCTTAGAGGAATGTTATATATATATAAACTACTATGTAATAAGAAAATTATATGATAAATTTTACAATATAAAATAATTGTCACAGATGAATTTTGTCTTCATTACGAATGTAAAGAAATTGCTTCAATGTATCTTCATATATAAACAGATACTTAAGAAATGGTTTTCCAAACCATCACTTTCCAAAAACATTATTTTTGTGAGTTTTTGTAAATATCTCCATCAAACTACTGCTAAAGAGAGATTTCTTTTATTAATTTTTGCGGTTTCCTCAAATTTGAATTTCATCTATAATTGAATAAAATAAATATGTCATTAAAATATATAATATTAAAAAAATGAAATAAAATAAATAAATTAAGATATTTTACCGTCAAGGTCTCCCAAATCTATTACAGTTCCAAGCTATCCACTAACATCCAATTATGATATAAAATACTAATCCTGCAATGGCTCTGCATCACTATATAACTGAAATACTCAACTATAGTTGGGACAATTGCATTATTATCATCATAAAAACAAATGTGTACTATGTCATAATCATGTGCATTTGAATATTTAGGTTAACGTGTAATACCATGTTTACCAACATGAAACGTGATTTTTTTAATAGTAACAAGAGTAGTCTCCTTCGCCGAGGATGAATCAGTAGTCCAACAAAAAATTGAAAATTAACTATTTTATTTCATTAAATATGTATATTTCTAAATAATTAATAATATGAATTAAATGATATACCTAAGAAACTTCTCCTCTAAATATTTATCTGACATTGATAATAGAAAGTATAATTTAATGTTGTTTACCAACATATCATTAAAAAACTAAAAATTAAGAAATAAGGAAGACAAAAAACAACTATGTAAAAAAAGAGGCATGCATTTTTACATTTCAACAAAAGTAACAAAATATAAACATTTACCTAAGAAATTAAGAGAAAAATTTAGTGTTTTCCAACATTCCTTCATCATGATAATTACGTAATTCATGCACTACGTCTATCCTATACATATTGTAATCATCCGAAAATTGTGTAATAGATGAATAAGGAATATGTGAATCACTAACATCATCATCATCATCCTTATCACCCAATTGGTATCTTTTTCCTTCGAAAAAATGGACCACTGATCATTTTATGGATCAATTACATAAAATAAATCCTTTTCATGTGTCACCATGATAAATGGTTCCTCATTGTAATTAAATCATTACCCATCCACCAGTTTAAACCCATATTTATCTTGTTTCAAAATACTATTACTATCAACCCAATTACACTTAAAAACATGTACTCAAAGTTTAATATAATAAATTCCTGAAATGACTTTCAGAACCCCAAAATATGGCGTTGATGCAGAAATTGGGCTTGTATCATTGGCACTCCAAAAATGCACTACTTTAGCGAAAACCATCACACCTATATTCTGAAAGGTACACTTGTCATCCATGTTTTTTGTGTAAAATTTCTATCCATTGATATCAAATTCAAACAATGTGATCACATTATGAGATGGCCCCCCTACTAACCTCTTCAATGATTCTGATTCAGATATATCTAAGGAGACATTTTCATTAAATTGTTAAACAAATGTCTTCATATTGTCAATCATCAACCACTTTTTTTTTCTTTTCTGATATCTTATCATTAATTCATCAGTATGTGAGGATATATATGATTGTAACTCATATGTTATGTTTAGAATGTAAAAATGTTCCTTCATCACATCATCACATGGAATGAACATTACCTCAATGCCTCGAACCCCTCTACCTTCACTATCAACTATCATATGTTGAGATACAGGGAGACCAATATGATCCACCCCATAAAACAATCAGAATAAAACTCAATGAACTCTTCTGATACATATATTTGTACAATATAGGCCTATAGTCGATAAGATTTTTTAAAATATTCTTTAAAAAATATAAATTTATCAATATAAAGGATACATACATCATAAATAAATAGGCCCACCTATTTTTATCTCACACACCAAATAAATCAGAATATGAACCATTATATTAAGAAATGTGGGTGGGAAATTTATTTACATTTGAAAAATAATAAGTGTTTCATCATCATCCAACACATCTATGAAATTTGGGTAAATTAATTTTCTACAAATGAATTTGAAAAAATTAGATAACGTGATGATTGTCTTTTTGACAGCTATTGGCATTATACCATGCACAACTACTGGTAGAAGATGTTTCCTCAACACATAGAAATCATGAGATTTCATACATATTAATTTAAAATCCTTCAATAACAACAAATTATTCACAATGGAAGATAAAAAACTATGTACATTGATACAATGAAGACACTAACATAAATTCATCTTTTTAATATCACTTAATGTGTGACAAGCCCGAGGTAAATATTTTCTATTTACATTAACATTGGGAGCTAAATCCAGATGTATTATCATTAATATAAAGTCTAATCTTGCATCCAATCCATCTTTTGTCATTCCTTTTATGTATAACAAATTTCCAATAAAACTATAACATCTGTTTTTTTCTACATGCATAACATCAATGCTATGTTTTATCTCTAAAAATTTCCAATAGGGTTGTTTGAAAAAAATAGACTACTTGTTCCAAATATTTTGTTAAAGACCAAAACAAATTTTCATTCCAAATATCAAATCAATATATTTCCCCCTATCATAGTATTATTCAGCTGAAAATTGTCTTGGGGGAAGTTTGTATTCTTGTAATCCATTGAATGCTTTTTTTAGTCTACAATAAGGATGATCGATTTTCAAAAACCATCGAAGTCCCAAGTACACTATCATTATCCCATTTTTCAATTGATAATAAGATGTATGTTCTTCAAAAATTGGACATGATTTAAATTTCTTAACAATATATCCAGATAAGTTTCTATATTCTGGAAAGCCATTTATAGTGAACATTACAATAACATAAAAGAAATTAATCTTTCCCACATGCATTAAAAAAATTACCACCAACCTCCCATATCAGTTTAAAATGACCATTAAAAGGTGAAAGATACACATTCTTATCATTTCTTGGTTGTTTTTGTTGATAAATCATCAATCTCATCATAACATATTTTTTCATCATATATATATGTGGGGACAATTTGTAAAATACCATCAAAATAGGCCATGAAATATGTTGTTTTCATGAGGCTCCAATATGGATTCATTCCATCATTACACAATCCCATTCTAAGATTTCTATCATAACTTCCAAAATCGTGAAAAATGTTATCTAAACTCTTCCACTCTTGTGAATCAACAAGGTGACATAAGTTACCATTAGAGATTTGATCATCTGAATGCTATTGTAACAGTTTTGCATCAATTGAATTTAAAAATTCACTCTTCAAACTTGGAATTATTGGAAGGCACCAAATTACATTAGAGAGAGTTTTGATTCTGGTACCTAAAAATGAATCACAATTGAAATATCAGAATTGAATGCAAAATAATAATCGATGATATCATTAGAAAGCACAAAATTAATTTTTAATGACATTAAATGACATCACTAGGGACTGAATCTGAGAAGACTTTCCCATCTATCTAATATAGGGATGTCCAACATGTAGGAAAATATGATAAATATTCATATTCATTCATATACATTACACAATCATTTGGGTAAGCATGAATCATTTCATACCATAATCCCATTGGGAATAATAATTTCTTTTCCATGTAATTGGACTCTGGGAGCCCATTTCCTTATGGAAGAAGCTATTTTAAAATATCATGTAAGATGGAGAATATTTTATTGCTCCACCCATTTTTTCTTTGTAGTTAAATTTTCTCAAAGTAGCTAATAACATTGTATGTCTTCTACAACATGAGAATAATGGTTTCTCAAAATCATCATACAATAGTATAACCGTTGCTATATTTTCTATGGATTCCACCTCCAAATCATGAATTAATTCTTCAATATGATCTTATGTCTGATTATGAATATTGGAATCAACAGAGGATGTTTAATTATCAGTTCATTCACCATGACAGATCCAACGTGTATAATTAATGCAAAAACCATATCCAATGAGATGGTCCTTGATTTCTATGGATTTTAACATTATCATATTTTAAAATATCCCAAATGGATAGAAAATCTATTCAATGTTTTAACGATGTCATTTATAAAATTCTATTATTTCATCAACTCCTTTTTTATATTCACACTTTGTTCTTCATAAATGTATCCAATTACGATCCATTTAATATATGATATCACAAAAATAATTGTTGAATATATTAAAACATATATACATTTATATATATATATATATATACTAACAAATTTTATGCTGAAACATATTTAATAATGACCATTGATAATAAAATAGAAAACATCAGATGTGAAACACATATATAAATAGTAAACATTTTATATTCATATATTTATAGGTGTTATATTGATATTATAATTAAATTATAATATCAATCGGTTAAAATTCAGTACATCATTTTACATAGTTTTTGAATTATTTCGATGTTTCATATATCAAATGTATTGAATATTTCATTAATTTAATCTGAGATAAATTAGTTATTATTAATAATATGGAATAATAATTAGAGTAAATGTTCATATTATAAGTTAAATCAATCCTATTACTCCCAAAATATTGAACGATGAAATTAAAGAAATAACAAAATTGATATATCCTACAACACATTTGGGTGATAGAACAGTAGAATCATTTGAGGAATAATATGTTGTTTTGGATCCATTGCATGTTCTAATGATTATATACATAGATTATTTTATTTTTGTGTAATTTAGGTAGACATGATTCCATCCCCCCAACCCCCACCTCTCTCAGGTGTATTTTTTCAATCCTATAGGGACTATCATGTCAGATAAAACTATTTTTAGAACATTATTTAGTCAATAGGTGAAGATAAAAATAACTCCAGATAAAATATATTCAACACATTTACTAATAAAATTTGTCATGAACATTCATCAATACATTTATTCATAATTTCAGATAAAAATAATTTCATATAAAAATATTTCAATAGGTTTTTGGTATAATTTTTTATAGAACATTGACTAATAAATTTTTATATAATTTCAGATAAAAATTTGAATCATAAAATCATAAAATTCCAATCCCTATGAAGAAGGATGACTAATCACTCTTAGTGATGGCTAAGAATTATGTTCCAACAAATATTAAATAAAAAAAATATACTATTTGAATAAAATCAAAATTACTATTAAATGATAAATAATTAATCTTCAAAATTTTTAAAAAAAACATACTAAATTCAGAATTTAACTCGAAAATAGATCTCTAATCTGAACTTTGATCCTCATAAATCATTGTTAATTTCAGCACTGCAAGATATAGAACCAAATTAATTGAAACTATGATAAATGACGATAAAAAAAAGTAAAATCAAACCATCATTGAAAGTCTCTAAAAATAGCATTAAGAAGAACATGTATTCCACAAATGATTAAGGAAGACCATATAATGAAGAATGCAAACCGGATATTGTGAAAATGGAAGAAAATCATCCACTATGGTAGTTGGAAATCACAAACAAGGCTTCAAAGTCCTCACGAGTCGAGAGGAGCTTCCACAAGTTTTGATTTCGATGAACAATGAAGATGAGGGTATCACGATCCCGTCAAATTTTAAATGACTTTCGACATCAGTTATTTCCAAAACTAAAACTAAAAGTCTCTCGGGGTTTAATTTTTTGCATCATTTTTGAGGAAAACCAAGGCTATAAATAAGACTTATGGAATCAGTTTTCCTTAAAAACGACGCAGAAAAACAGTTTCTTTTATTTTTTGTGTCTGTTCTAATTAATATCGACGCCACAAATTAGTTAATTGTTGTTTTTCTCATTGTTTATTGTAAAAACGATGAAAAAAACCAGAAATTAATATATTTGGAATCAGTTTATAGTAAAACCGATGTAAAAAATTTCATTCACAATCCATCGGTGTAGGTTTCAAAAATAATGATGTTAATAATTCATATTTAAAACCTGTATTTCTACTAGTGATTGTCATGTACTTTTATATTCAATTGTAAATGTTGAGTTATGATTTCACACCAACCCTATAATTAACTCTTTATGTTTAAATGATGAGGGAACCTTTTTTCTCTCATCGATACCTACCTTGTAAACCTGTTAACTTTCTGAAATTCTATTTGGATTTCATCCTTTTTTATTTCTTTCAAAGTTTCATTATGTTTCTATAACATTTTCTATTCAATTAAAAAATATTGTATATGATTTTTTACAACCCCTATACTTACCTCCTTATTTTTTAAGGATGATAGAACTATTTATATGTCATTAATGCCTCTCATATACACTCGTAACCATGCCAAAATTCTATTTGAAACATCTATATTATCATTTTCATTGAATAATTGTTTTTGTTTTAGGAATCTAAATTACATTACATATGTTTGGACATGTATATATATAAACCTCTTAATTTCATTTGCAAGTAAATATGAAGAGATGCTGATTTCTCAATCATTAAGCATTTTTATGAATTATTATGACACGTTGTTACGTTGTTGAAATGGAACTGTGATTTTCTAAGGGAATTTCGTTGTATAGTGAATCTCATTCCCAGTTCTTGATCAATATTACTCACATATATGAACATCTACTTATTGATTTTGATGAATCAGGTTTTAATTCTACATCCATGAATTAGGGAGTTAATTATGTTGAATGCAACAATGTTGTGTAATCTGTGTGACACACTTATGAATGAAATGAAAAGTTTTAGAAAGGTGCTCCCTCATAACGCTTCGATGAATTTGGTAAAGATTACTATCATGTTACATAAGGTTCAATGAGGTTATACTAATTCTAATTCAGGTTCTATTAGGTTTTACAAATGCTTATTTAAGTGCAATGATGGTTTAATCATCCTCTATGTGCAATGAGCCTTGGCTCATGCTACTACCAAGTTAAGTGTTATTTGCACATTTCCATGTTATGATAATCAAGATATATCATTCCTTTATGTTCATGATTCTCATGGACTCCTTTATATTCCTATTGCCTAAATTTATGTATTTTATTCTTTATTTACTCTCTTATTGGGATTTATAGCTCACCCTTTTCAAGATATCCCATGAAATTCTATGTATGTGGGAATGATCTAGTCATGTAAATCAAGTTCTCACAAAAGATGTTGTGTTTTTTTTTATGTTTTTATGTAATGATATAAATTTTCAAACACAGTAGACCTGTGGATCCTCAGAGTTATCTAAGGTGAAAGTTTATGTAATAATTTTTGTTTATGTTTGTAATAATGAGTAGTTTTTTTATAATATAGATTGAATTATATAGTTTATTAATATGGGGAATTAATTTTATATAATATGTAATCGGTTGAGAAAAATAAACATCAACTTTATACATTGGTTGGTTTTATTTTAAAAACAATATGGGCTATTTTTTAGACATTATACCTTAATGTAATTTAAATTGTCATGGTGCCTTACTATTATGTTTCTGATATCCTAAATTATATGTGCCTTCATTTGGAAACATGTTATTTATACCCGTGAGATAATATTTATAGTTAATATATCCATTGATATATTTCATTCTAATATGGTTATTTATATGAAATTACATGATCATATTTTATTCAATTTGTATTATTCATCCATTATTTGTTTAATTTGTATGAATAAATTAATGATCATTTCAGATCACCCATTTTATATGTATCCTTTCCCTAGGATTCAAGGAATCATTTTATTAATGGTATATATGGATATTATAAATGGAATGATAATATTATGAATTACAAAACTATGTTGAATTTTATGTTACCAAATGTAATTTGAGATTCATGATTTTATCAATTTTTTTAATACCACAACAATATTTAGTCCCTTCAGATGTGATATGTAATATATTGTAACAATTTAATACAATTAAAAAATTGATGATAACATGGTTTGGTTCATATATGTTTTTTATAAGATTTTTTATGGAAAACAAATGGAAATATATTTATAAAATCATAGATTAAGTAACATAAACATATGAATGACATTGAAAAAATGTCTATGTAACGTTTAACATCATATAATTTATTATAAGATAGATAATTTTTTATTTACTCATAATAAATCATTGTTTCTATACAACTTGAGGATCTGGTTTGGTAATTGATTCATATTGGGTTAATATCTCAGAAAAGACTTGGTCTTGTATATCTTGACCATCATTATTTTTATAGGGATTGTGCCTTATCATCCACCTAGTTCAACACTCTTTTGAGATATACATGGTTTAATTCTATTTATTTACAAACTGTTAATACTGATTTTAAAATAACTCGTATGATATTATAATATCTTTTCATAATCTATTTCGATGATTTTAATATTAATAACTCATAAGTTTTTCAATTAATGTTTATTAACTCCATAGTTTTTAAATTATGAATTATGATTCATAATACAATCATAAAATATATTAAATTCCCTATTTAAAATTTTTTTATAGAGGATATAATGAAAACTATTTCAATTCTAATCATCCATGTATGGATTTCCTACATGGTAATAGTAATAAATCTTTAACTAGTTCTCCTTCAATAACTAATTTTTTTTAACAATAATGGGGAAGCTGATTTAGGTTATGTACAAAAACATTTTTGTATGGATCATCATGTCAATCTAGAGGATAGTGTAATAATTTTATATTGCTTCATGAAATAGAAACTTCTATCATTCATTCGGGCTAATAATTCCATTTTAATTTAAAAATTGATAAGTTTGTTACCCGGCATATTTATATATTTGAGAACTAATGGATATAATAAGTCATTCATAGAATATTATAATTACTCAAGTGAAATGAATAAACATTGGTCAATAATTCAAAAGAAAAACATTAAGGAGGAAATAAAAAACATTTAATAAAAGGATTTTAAGGAACATTTTGAGAAATAAAATTCATCCTGAACAATAAGAGGATATTGAAATACGATTATTATGTCTAGGAAAAATAAAATAGGAAATTATTTTATGTAATAAACTAAATTTAAATGTTTTTCAATGCATGCTATAAACTATGTATGTATTCCACCAAGAAAGATTAACCATTTAATTGATGGGATTAATCTAGTAGATCGAATGGAACTAGACTATCAAAAATTCTCATCATATAAGAATAAAATCTCATGTGATATCATGATAGAGAAGAAATTATAATATTAATATAGATTCAAAATAAATTTTGAAAAAAATATTGATAGAAATAAATAAATTGATAAAGGGAAAATGGTAAATTGAAATATTCCAACATATGAAACTTGTGGAAAGAAACACCATGATACATTCCTATAAGAAAAAGAAGTTTTCATCATATTTGTAGAAAATTTTCATTATGAACAAGAATGTACGGTTATGGGAAATAACATCAATCTAAAATTATTTAACTATAATAATTTGGGAAACTGTGTTAGTACATTCCCCAAATATCAGGGGACATACCACAAATGAAGCCAAAATGTGAAGGCTATGATATTAAATTACAATAGTTCACATATAAGATCTCTGAAACATGGTTAAATGTACACATATTACCAAACCTTATATGTCAAATTATTTTGTGGATTTTTGTATTATACACTCATTTATATCTGATTAATCCTCAAATTTTAGCTGATCGCCACACTAATGTGTAGATAATCATTTTTGTGAAAGCTTTTAGTGGTAGGATTGATACATATCAAATCTATAACTCATTTCCCGTACAATTAAATTAAAATATTCTATATTAAATTATTTTATTCATCCTAAATTTGATTTCTATTTAATTATTAGTATGGATTCACCCACTCAGTATAGATATTTTTATAGTTTTCATGAATTGAGTGTTTCATTGTATATTTCTTATTTATTATTTATCTTCTATCAGTTTAATAATAAAAAAACCAATGTCAATTACATCCATCATATAGGATTTTATACTTATTCCTTTGTAGAATTTATCTAAAATGGTTACCATAAAAAATATATTTTTTATATTTCTTTTTTGGGAATAAACAGATGGAAATCTTAATTAAATTCAATGTCTTCCCCCCCAGATCATGATGATGTGTATTCAATAGATCACATACATAGTGCTAAGAAAATTATACTGATTCCATGTATAATTTATTTTATTTAGTTGTAGTAATTTATGATGGTATTCTAAGAGAATATATGCAAGGGATTAATTTGGAAAAATCCATATCCATGGGGTCACCTTATTTTTGTAATAGTAAATATGGTTCATTGTGTCTTTTCATTAATAATCAAGAAAAATACAAGATTCCAAATATGAAAATAAATCTTATACCCCATATCAATGAATTATTTGATCAACTAGAAGGAGATATACATATTTTTATTAAATTTATAGTTTCTAATTATCTTATAATAAATATGGTTTAAATAATAATGGCATTAGAAACTGACCTAGTCATTTTGTGGTTGTCATTATTGATGATATTCATATATATTCAATTATGATTGATGATCATGAATAATACTTGGGGATTTTTATAAAGACCCTATGTAAGGATAATGTTTCATGATGAATTTACCATGTTCTATTTTTTCTATCAATGTGTATAATTCTTGACATATATAGTCTCTAGTACGGGTGTATCAATCAATAACTCAATGAAGGTAGTTATTTTGAAAGGGGATATAACAACCAAGGTAATAAAAATATGTGGTTTTTTTATATTTTCTCAATAATATTGATGATTTCAAATAAATTTATCATGACTATATAATTCATTCACCATATGGAATCAGAAGGGGTTATGTTGTTACATAAACTTCATTGTGAGGATAGATTCATAGAACTAATGAGAAGGTTGGTCAATGCATTTACTATTTCACTACATTGTAGTAGAGAATGGTTAGTGATTTTTAGTGATTCATCAAATAAGGGTCTGGGATCACTCCTCATGAATAATTATATTGTTATAAATTATTCCTCAATAAAAATTCATTTTCATGAGAAAATTTACAAAACACATGATTTGGAGTTAGCTATGGTAATTATATAATTAATGTAAAGGATTACTTATCTTTGTAGAGAAATAATAATATATATTCCGACTAAATAATATTAATGTATATATTTTTTAAAAATCTTCTGAATCTTTTCAATTGAATCTGGATCGAGTTAATCAAATATTAGAATGAATCAATAAATTACCATTATGGGAAAGTAAAAATGTTTTAATTTTCTCTAAGGAAAACGTAAATGACATATCATCGTTGATGAGGATCCTAAAATATCTAATATTATTTGAGTTAAAAAAGATAGATCTAGATATCTTGAACAGAGGGGATGGTATTATCTATCACAAATGAGTGTGTACCAATCTGTCCATGTAAAGAATAATGTGGCTTAGAAGGTGGGTGTATAACTAAAAAATATGAATATTAACAATTTAGTGTTTAACATTTATTGGGATAAAATGATAGTATTAAAAAAATTATTTTATTCAACATAAATATATTAGAATAAGGACCTATTATTTTTGCCTTATTGTTCATCATTCACTCTTCCACCAAGATATATACATATATATAGAAATTATAAAGAGAATATTTTGTGGGAAAACATATGGAGATGTAATTTAGTGTATAAATATCATTTATTTATATATCAAGAAGATATTTTTGAGTGATAGATGTAAAAGAGGATGTTATGACAATTATTTATACAAAAAATGGAATTGCAAAAATATCAAAGAGTTATTTCTTCCAAAATCCCAAAGAAAAATTAAAAGCAATATTTCTAATTAGGTCATTGTCTATCATAATACAGTGATAGCATACATTTTTTTTATCAAACAATATTTTTCTCCTGAATAGTTTTACAAAATATAAAATAAGGATTTGGCATAGCTGTATAATGTACCACATTCTAATATATCTGAAAAAGATCTATGGTTTACCTCAACGTGCTGGGAAAATAATCATCAATATCGAGATATAATGTTGAATTTCACTACATGATATCATCCTCAAATATATTGTTTGTATAAAAAACAATTAATACCTTAAATAATATGTTGAGTTTATCCTATATGTATTTTAATATTATTTATGATCAACACCTTCCTCTAATTGAGTTTTCTTACAATAATGGGTCTCACTTGTGTATTCAGTTCAATAATTATGAAGAACTCTATTTAAATATGAGTATAAATCAAACATACTATGATGAAACTATATACATGAATCCATTTTGTGTTGATATGTTTGAGTAATAAAAAGTTATATCCTTTAATAACATATCAATGAATCTCAGAGCCGATAGAAATGTTATGATCATTATGATTAGTGAGATATCGACATCCGATTTTGTGAGAGGGTACTTCTATGAATTTATAAATAGTATAAGGTAATGAGATTGAAAATTATCCTATGGATATTATTGATCGAGTAGGGATGGTTGATTATTTATTCTCTCTTCCACCGAACTTTTCTCAAATTCATATTGTTTTCTATGTATTTGTAATTACGATGTTCATATAAGATACATCACATGCACTAAACTCAAATTTTGTACCAGTGGAGTAGAATCATTCATATCAAGAACAATCATTAGAAACATTGGATTATATATGTAAAATACAATGGAACAAGACTACTCACCTATTCAATGTTATCTAGAGTAATCAAATATGCAAAAAAGCTACATGGGAATTAAAGGTGACTATGAATCAGAGATATCCTTATATATTTATATCCTTGGGGTGCAATTTCAGGAGTGAATTTTTTTTAGGTTTTTAGAATGTAACACCAAATTATTGTATGACATATATCCATTTATATAAATTTAATTTTATTGATAATTATGGTTTCATGAAACACTTAACATAAATTAACCATTATCTCCTTCTAATATACTACGATTCCATTATATAAGTGATTATAAAATCTCACGGTATAAATATTACATATATAATTATAAAATATAAATTTCATAATCAAGTAAAAAAATGTATTAATTAGTTATCAATTGAATATAATTTAAAATAATAATCATATGAAGTAAAAAGTAATATTATTATGAAAAAATTTTATTCTTCATGATTTTTTTATTAGAAAATTTTTTATTAATCACTATTACTTAATTATATTATTAAAATTTATACATATTTTATTAAATATAATGTTTAATATATCTTCCATTATTTATTTTTATAGACGGAGAAAAATAAATTTAGTTTTATTCTTTTTCATGCCTTTTTATAAAATTTATGTTATCATCACTTTTTTTACTAATATTAAAATTATTTTCATTCACTTGTATTGTTTGAGTCATCAAATATATATCCATTTTAGGAATCATGATGCTTATTTTTTGTAAATTTGCCGGTTTTATTTGCGTTAATAATGAATAGTAACCATGATAAAATTTATCACCTCTATTAAAGATAAACCAAGTCATCCGAGAAAAAAACGAGGTATTATTATCAGTATTTGTTCAACATATTTCAAATTTAATGATTTTAATTCAACACATTTTATCTGAGCCTCAATATTTAGTTATTTAAAAGACATATTCCGATGAAAATAACTAATAAATTATTTATTACCTGAAAAATTAAAAAAATTTACTCCATTACATCTTAATAGAACTTCTATTTTAATATAGAAATAAATTCAGGTTTTGATGGAATATTGAATTTATTAGAATACAGATAATATTTTTATTTTTATATTTATTAATAAGTATTCGTTGTTATATAATTAACATAAATTAATAGACAACATTGATAGTATATTAATTGAATTAATAGAAAAATAAAATTTATGGTTTCATCATATTTATCATAAATAAAATTTTATCGATTTAAAATATTAATAGAATATTATATAAAAATAAATAAAATTTGTTTTTTGTTGTGGTTTTAAATTTTAATTTAATATTTGACTTGGTGTATTTAATTTCAAATTAAATGAATTATTAAATAGATTGTATTAATTATATGTTATGAAAAAATATGTTATTATATTAACTAAAAAAATAAATATATTGAAATATGAAAAATAGGGTTAGTATATCATTTAAATTTTCATCCCACTTCAATTTATGTGAATTTTTTATTTTATACAGAAAATCATAACCCCATAATAATATTAACGTTTTTACCAATGTCAATATTAAAATATGACTATTAACGGGTTAAACCAAAGGATAAGAATTATAATACTACAAAAACATGTCAATAGATAATGTAAAAAGAATATATAAACCAAATACAACTACATCTTCATGTATTATAAAATATGGATGCATTTTGATAAAAAATAACTATGTTTTATTTTCCATTTTTAAAAATACAAGTTATGTCTCTTCCATGTTTTATAAATGGATAACCCTTACCTATCTTCAAAAAAACACATTGGGAAAACTAGATTGACCCTGAAATACGTATTTTTATTCTCAACATAATTATCCATGTTCCATTTTTTGTTCTTCCCAAAATAAATTCCACATGGTCTTTGAGATAAATCTAAATGAGTTATTTCATATAATATGTACTCGTCATTACTTGTAACATTATTTTAAATTCCAATTATACCTCCTATATATCTATGTTATTTATTAATAATATACTAAATATATTTCAATGTTATTATGATTATGAAACCACCATTATATTTCCGATTTTTTATAAAATGGAAAATAGTAATGTCTATCAGGTGTACGTGTGGAATAACTCATCCAACATGCAATGTGATTAGTTTTTCATTTACACATACATGGATGGTAATATGTTTAAATAAAATAAAAATATATTTTATTTTGACTATTATAATTACTCTATAATGGTTAATTATTTAATACCATTCACTAATTCTATAATTCAAAAAGGGAATAAAATACTCTTCCATAAATAGAGACCACCAAATCCATGTTGATATTAATTAATTATTATATATATCTATTATTAGTAGCTCAAAATAAATATAATATTTATATATAATATATATTGGATGATTAAAATTATTTATATTATGGTTATATGGTCTATTTACAAGGAAAAAATCTACCAAAACCAAATCATTATGAAAATGAAGAAATTATTATCTTGAACTATGATTTTAAAACTAACTAATTAATTAATGGGTGATATAAGGTTATAATTAAATCATATATAATATATGAAATATTATTATTTCTTTATAAAATATTTACAAATATCATATATTTGTTAAATAGGATGTTTAGACCAAAACAAAGGAATCCAAACTGAGGTCTATATTAATTTCACAATCTCATCATTATTCATAATTGTTTATTTTTAAGTATTCAAATAGTGTTTACCTTTATATATCTATCCCAAAACCAATATATTAAATTCTAACATAATTATTTTTAAATGGTTTTGGGTTTTCATCATTTTTACCTCATTATGTAATCAGTATATATGTATATATATACTTTTTTAAATATAAAATAACATTTTTCTACTCAATAAGAAATCATTCACTTATATGTATATAAATTACATTAAATATTAAAAATAATGTTTTAAATATTGCTCAATTATATATTAATTTATTTTTCAACCATATTTTTTAAATGTTTTAAATTTAATCATTTTGTTATTATTCAAATGAGGCACTTTTGAACACTAATGAAATGTGGGAATGAATTCTTTTTAACATATACTAAAAGCATTGAATTTTACAATTTTATGAATGTTAATTTCATATTATATATATTTATAAGTTTCAAATGTTATTTTAAAAATTTATTCCTCAATATTTGTGAATTATTTATTTTTTATATACGTGAATTCAATGTAGAAAAAGTGTTTTCCTAATGAAATTTTTAAATGTTCATTTTTAATAATATTCATACATATGAACATTCATTTTTAAATAATTTTATCAATTGAAGATATAATTTAATTATTTTATCGATGATATATCTCTATATGGGGAATTATTATGTTTAATGTGTAGTGTATTGATATTACATATTTTTAGTTCATCCAATATCAATGGTTAGTGATTTTTATGAAATGTTGATAATGATATATTATTTATTAATATTATTAATTAATTGACATTGTTTAGTGTTTGGTGTAGCCCATAAATATGAAATCTCATGACGTATGAATAGGTCACATGTGAAAAACTAGATTGGGTATTTGGATGATTCCATACCCATTTATGTAATATGTCTTTTGATGGGGTCTCAATGATAATTTTCAGATATACACTATTGTATTTTCTATAATTATGAATAAAATTTATGTACATTTGAATATTTTAATAGTCTTGATATCCATGTATACTTTTAATGACTATTTGAGATTTATATGGAATCAAATGATCATTATTTATTAATTTATTTTTATTCAATTTTTATTATATTCAACAAAATACATACCCTTATTGAGCATCTGAGCTAACCCCATTTTAAGGTATAATTTCCCAAGGGTTATAGGAAGTGTAATATGAATGATATACATGGATATACTAAAGGGAATTATGAAGTTTTCAAATAATATACAATGATATATTTTATGTTGTCAAATGTAATGTGATATTCAATTATGTATGTTTTTTCAATAGTATTGATCTTCTCAATCTTATTGGATTTGACCACTTCTTTATATTAATTATGTAATATATTAACCCTTATATTGAGATAATAAAGATGGTTTATTTATAGGAATAGTTATTTTGAGTACCATCTTCTTTATATTCCACACAATTCATGGAATCATGTGACCAAATAATTTGTTTTTTTCAAATCTAGTCTCATCTATATTGTTGGTGCATCGTTTTATAATCCTTGTGACCATACTATTCATGTTTTGGAGATACAATTAAATGGTGGTGTATTACTTTTTACCTCATGATTTTTTTGATCCCTACTTCTCCCTCAGCTCAATCTGATAATCTAGGATGCTAGAATGGGGATTCCAGTTGAATTCTTACATTTATTTTGGGAAATATTCTTATTAATTTCATGTAATCTCTTAGTTGTTATATTTCTTTATATTGTTTCTTCATTCACCTTCCCATGTTCATTATAATTACATGGTTTTGTAACCTCCAATAATCCATAATAACTGTGTAATAATGATATATTTTTGGGGTTAGTCTAACATAAGGATTTTTGTTATTAGGGCATGATGAGTGTGTGTTTTTGGGGTTGAGAGTCATCCACTATATGGGATGAAATTTAGAATGGTTTCAAAAAAATGTATTGGGTTTTTAAATATAAATTTAAAAATATATAATTAAATGTATAATATTTTTCAAGGGGGGTTTTTCAAACAGAGTCTATATAAAATAGTTGTATTGATTTTTAGTGATTTGATGAATTAACCTGCATGAATGATGGTGTTTCATAGTTATCATAAAAATTAATGAATTTTGGTTTATGTGTTATAAAGTACATATTATGTTTTTTTATAAATAAAATTAAAATTTTATGTAAATTTACAATGTTTGATACTTGGTTTGTGTTGATTGTTTTTTCTTTTGGTGGAATTATTTTGAAATGAAGGACAACGTGTTTTCCATTGAAGGTGTTTTGTATCAAACATTGTATTTTTATATTGTTTCAAGATGTGAATTTTTACAAATAAAATATAATTTATTAAAAAAATTCACTGGTTTTTTAAATGGTATTTAGGATGTATTAAAGTGACTAGAATATGAAGTGTTTTTTAGTGAAATTACATTTTATCACTTCAAGAGAGTTAGTCTATAAATGTAATAACTACCATTGTTAGTCCCCATGATGGTGTATGTTGATTAAGATTGATACACCTTTATAATGTAATTAGGTGATAGATGATCAGTATTGGAATTATCCTAGTATAGTGGTTCACACTATTTAGGTCTCTATATTTAGATAAATACAAATAGTTATTCATGTGGTACATGGTGACTGATGAGTGTACCATATAGTGTTGTCCTAGAATTACAAAAGGACCCCATTATAATGTTTTTCTGAAGAACAAGGTCTAATACCATTCTATTAATATTATAGTGGGATACCCATGAATCATATATCCATTATGGTTTTATAGGGGATCCAAATAAATATGTAATCATTGGATCCCAACCCCCTTTGATGATTTATGGAACCATTACATTGACCATTTATTTTGGATTATTTTACTATATTCCAGTGTCATTTCTATTTATTTTTTATGTTGTTTATTATCATTAATTTTCATAATTATTTTCAATGTTGTTCAAGGAGTTTTTGAACTAAATGTGATAAATTTTCATGATAGAGGTTCATGAGGACTGTTGTCCAATGATGAATGATATTGAATGTTATTGAAAAATCAAAAAAATTATAATTTGTTATGTTTCAGTGGTGTTGGTTTAAAGATAGTTTTTAAACCCATCCATACTTATTATAATAAGGTTGCCACGACCCGTCCTCGGGGCCCGTGCCATGACTACCCCAAGGCCGCCTTCCATAGGCCAGGGGCTGGCGACTAGTACCAAGGCGTAAATCCCGGTAAAAGGGAAGGCATTGCCTTTGTAAAGTAAACAAGCACCTCAGAGTAAGCAAGCAGAAAAAGTAAACACTAAGTAAAAATAGAGTACAACTGCAAGTGCGGAAAGTATATGGGCCAGAATACAAACCCATACTGAAAGTAAAGTACAACTCGAAAGGGAAAACAGAAACTGAAAAATAAAAGCCGCTACGCCGAGCTGTCCACTAGAAATTCCACCTAAAGGGTGGGTAAAGATAGCTCCACTACTCCTCGGGTCCCGCCGTCCGCTCCGAGTACGTCTCGCCCAGTGGTCCTCCTCCAGGTACCGTCCTGCTCTGCAAGCCTCAACCACGATCAACGATGTTCGTCGTCTGCAACCAACACAACATAGTGCGGGTATAGCCCGTGCAGGGGTGAGTATAAGCTACTCAGTAGGGACCTCGAGACCCCCGAAGGTCTCCCAAAATCCACATAGGACAAACCACAAGGAAAGATACAATCACGAAGTAACAACCGACACTGCTTTGGTATATTCCCACACATATACCTAGGTCAACAATTCCAATACGCTCCAACCTCCGAGTCCATGTACAACTCAGTCCACACAGGAATGTATACGTATTCCACACAGGAATTCAAAACGTAAACCACACAGGATAGCACAACACAATCCACACAGGAAAGAAAATAGGATTTAGCTCACAGAGGTATACATCATCGAAAAGGTGAATGAGATGATCAGACATAGATACTGAATCATCTAAGCTGGGAACCACATAGGATAGAAGACCAGCTGTCTTCATTGTTTCATATATGCTGGGACCCACATAGGATACAAGACTAGCACAGCTAGGACCCACATTGGATACAAGACCAGCTGTCTTCATTGATTCATCTATACTGGGACCCACATAGGATACAAGAGCAGTATTGAATCATCTAAGCTGGGACCCACATAGTGTACAAGACCAGCACAGCTAGGACCCACATAGGATAGAAGACTAGTTGTATTCATTGATTCATCTATACTGGGACCCACATAGGATACAAGACCAATATTGAATCATCTAAGCTGGTACCCACATAGGATACAAGACCAGCACAGCTAGGACCCACATAGGATACAAGACCAGCTCTCTTCATCGTCACAGTCCACTGAGGATCTCTGCACAATCGTCGTCGTCGAAGTCGCAGCCCGCACCAGGGTTACCACACACAGAAAGCTCGTTTGGGAGGGTCCGCTCCATGAGACGAGAGGCTGATACATCAACTGACACAAGGTCCAGAGTTGATGTATCCAAAAGTTCCGTATCGTCAACAGGAACTTCACATCGCAGACGGCGCGTCAATCGGACGCCCGGTCTGTGAGTTATTGGCTTTTTCGTCCCAGGGGCCCGGTTGGTTTTTAAGGAAAAACCAACCCGACCGTACTCCACATGCGTCCAACCCTCAGGTGGAGTGAGCCAAAAGATCCGTCTCACTAAGAGAAACTCATCAAAGTCGACGGCACGTCAATCAGACGTCCGAAGCTCAAGATATGAGTATTTCCGCTCCGAGGGCCCGGTTGGTTTCGTGTATGAACCAACCCGGCCGAACTCAAAGTATTCCGAAACCTTGAGTGCAATATACCGAAATGACTGTCTAGTTCCGAGGACCGCTACCCAACTGACGGTGCGTCGATCGGAGGTCTGTAGCCCATGATAAGGGAATTTGACCAACAGTAGTCCGAAATTAGGGGGTCTGGGCCCGGAACGACCCGGCCCGACCCCCCCCCCCCCCCCCTAGGTCGGCTCGAACCGGGTCGACTCGGCTGGGCCCGGCCCTCGGTCAGGCCCGACCGGCTGGCTCGGTCCGAACTGACCAGCCGGCCGTGGCTCGGCCAACGTGGCCGAGCCGAATCGCGGAGCAGGGTGCACGACTCCCCCGCCCGCCGCTAATTGAGGCCGGTGGCGGATCTGCCGGCCGCCAACCCTCCAGCGGCGCGCCTCCGCCAACTTCCACGGACTACCGGACGTGCACCGGTGGTCCGTTTCTCCTACCGTCTTCACCTATGGTCCCCCGGGACCCGACCTTCACTACGAAGGAATTCAAACGCCAAAGCGGCCTGCTTCGTCGTCGCTCATCAATCCGCACGTCAAAACGAATAGCGTCGTCTTTGTAGTTTTCCAACATGACCCGATGGCGTCGCGCCCCTTTTCCGCGGCCCGACTCCGACCACGGTTCTTTTGCGGTTTTTCGGCGTGACACGACGGTGCCGAGAAATTGAATAAAAAATTAATTGATTGTGTGGTGTGACGACGTCGCGCATTCTTTCCACACGATTCCGCGCGGTGCGATGGCACCGCGTCACTTCCATTCCATCTACAACAATAAGAAATAAATAATAAGGGAGGGGGCAGTCGTGTTTGTGCGGTCCGGCCTCCTCCGGTTAATCTATATCAAGCAGTCTGAAAATACGCGGGTAAAAGAAGGAAGGTAAATCACGTAAAGAAACACATAAACCCCCTACAACCTCATAAATAAAAAGAATCATAACAATAATTCCAACCCCGAAATTAATCTTCGTGGATCAACATAAAATCTAGTTGATCAGCATTCTTATATTTAGAAGGGAGTAAACGAGGGTTCACAAACAATCACAATTTAAATTCCCTACCTCAGTTCAGGAACGGTGCATGTCAATGATCCTTGGAAGACGAGCGTCGCGAAAATCGGGCGTCGCGGAAAACAAATGTCATTTATGTTAACGTCGAGGTGCGTTCGAAGAGGAAATGTCGTTGGAAGAAGACGTCATGTTCTTCATCGGAGATGTTCTTCGTTGAAGAACGGTGTTCTTCGCATTCTTCGTTGTGGTTGAAGAAGAAGAAGACTTCACGCTTCCCAAACCACTCAAGGTGGAAAAAACTCTAACAATAATAAAATAAGACCAAGTCTAAATTTAATAACACAACCTAACCATTTGAATTTCAAGAGTTTGAAATTAAGTAACTCACTTAATTAATTATAGCAAGTTGTCAAAAATTAATGAAAGAGAGTTAACAGGGAGTTAGGAAGGTGAGGGGTTAAGAGGAGTTATGGGATTTGAAAAGGTGGGGGGTTCATGTGGGCCCCACCCTTTCAATTATCCACACATGGGAAGTTGGGTGGATGTGTCCCCACCACCAACTTCCCATGGGAGAAATTAACCACCTTGAAAAGAAATAAAATTGATTCAACAAGTTTATTTACTTTTTTTAATTAAACCCCATTAATTAACTTCTTCTCCCGCACAAACGCAACTACGGTAAAGGTTCCCTTAAGATATTATCGGCATTGCGAGTTCATCGGTGCCATCAGATTTCAATTCCGAGCACCGGTTCAAGAGATAGTAATTCTCGCTCGTTCGTTCACTGAACGTACCCGAGCCAAACTTCGAAAATTAATTCCGGGCACACCGGGCCTCGGAATCAGGCGCCGTCAGAAACTGTGTTCTTGTAAAATTACAAAGAAAATTAAGAAAATTTTTTATTGAAATTTACAGGTCTTTACATTACTCCCACCATAGGGCTTTACGTCCCCGTAAAGCTTCAACACAAACTAGGGATACAAAGGTGGTAGATCTAGGCGGTAAGCCACCTCGCCAATCCTGCTGAGAACCTGGAAGGGTCCGATGAAGCATGGATACAATTTTCCACCTTGTCCAAATCTCCGTAATCCACGTCGAGGTGAGACGCGCATGAAGACGTGGTCACCATCCTCAAACTCTAATGGTCTCTGCCTCCTGTCAGCGAAAGACTTCTGTCGGCTCTGAGCTGTCTTCATCCGCTCATGGATGACCTGGACCTTCTCTATCATGGCCTAGACCACCTATGGTCCCACAAGATCTTCTATGATTTCTTCTTTTCCGATATGAGAAATCTGGTATCATCCCCTGGATGAACCACGTTCTTTGCCTAATACAGTCAATCCCGACATGGATGATTCTAATCCATACCAAGGATGACGTCGTACGGAATCGACGCTACTACCAAGAGATCAAACCATTACTCTCTCCTCCAAGGGTTGAGTCACACTGTCGGCATCAGTGTGTGGTAACTGGGTCTCCTCCAGTAGATTTCTCACAAGTGAGGGTCAAGTCAACAGTCAAAACTAGAACCTCCTAGTAACAACACAAAAGAGGATTGGAATGAAAACATCACAAAGGTATGTGTCTTTTATTATTGAATCTCATAATACAACGACACTAAACAATAGAAACATGGAACTAGAAGTACAAAGGATGTATCCACTAGTTCTGCTCCTGTCCATTTTCTTCCAGAGCTCCATGATCGAAGGCCTCAGCTGCCTGAAGCTGAGCTCTCCCCTATCCACCAACTTCCTGCGGTCGGGGCAGAACTCCTGGCAGTGGTGGTGGCAACACCTCAAATCGTCGTCCACCACCTACTGCTCGGCCAGCACCTGCTGCTCGGCCAGATCCTCTGCCTCGTCCTCCTGCACCCTGCGGACCACCGTGGCCGAACCTCTGTCTGGGAGGTCCCTCTACCACCTGCTGCTCATCTGTAAGACGAGTCGGGCAGTCTCGAGCCATGTGACCTTGCCTGCCGCATGTGTAGCAATGCCTTCCCCTCGTGTAGCTGGATCTCCTTCGTGTGCCCCTCACAAATTAATCTTCATCCAGTGACTTCCCATATGATGGTCTAGCCCCTTTGGACCTATGCGTCACCTGTCTACTGCCAACTGTAGAAGACCCTGCTATGGGCCATCCTGCGGAGGGCCCTGTCACTGGAGCCTGCTCGGAAAGAAAACTCTCCACTAGAAGGGATCTCTCCAACACCTTTGCATGCGTCAGAATGTTGAGGGAGATCATCGAAGCCCTGATCTCATGCCTCAGTCCTTGCTCGAAGGCCCGGTCCCAGAAGAACGGGTCTCGTACCATATCTGTGGAGTAGCGCGAGAGATCAGTAAATCTCGCCGAGTACTGGGCCACTGTCAAGCTACCTTGCCACAATTGAAGAATCTCCTGAATTCACACTGCATCGAGGTTGGCTGGGATGAACTCGGAGCGGAAGATTCTCTCACAGTCCATCCAGAGAAGAGATGTCTCGTCGTGCACCTGGAGCCTCAATCTCCACCATCGGCCCGCTGCTGCGTGCAGTAGGCTCGCTGCAAGGATCACCATGAGGTCTACTGGTGTCCTCACTATCCTGAAAACTCGTACGACTGCCTCCAGCTAGTCCTCGGCTGCCTGGGGGTCCATCTCCCCCTGGAACCTGGGTGGTCGCTGGCGCTGGAACCCATGCAGTGCACTAAGGCGACGTACATCGTCAGCGACTGGGGCTGGAAGCAATGGTGGCTCGGCGGGTAGCGGTACCACCGGTGCCTCTACTATCAAAGGGATCTACACTGAGACCTTGTCACTCGGTGGGCTTTCGTTACGCTCGACTCTCGTAACCCAATCTGACTGCCGTCGTAGGGACATCATGAAAAGGAAACAGGTGTGCCACGGTCAAATAGTATACCTAGTGAGCTGACACAAGCAATCACAAAGAAAACTTGAAACACACACGCAATCAATGTTTTCGTGAATTAAGTCGGAAATCAGATGACAGTGTCCTGGTGTACGGATACGTCGGTCGTCGCACCAACACTGGACTCCGTGGACTGATAACCACACCCAATTCTCTAAAAACTATTGCTTCACATAGAAGAATGATCAGAGTCTGCGGTAGAGCCGAACTCCTCTGATACCAATTTGTCATGACCCGTCCTCGGGGCCCCTAACGTGACTACCCTAAGCCTGCCTTCCATAGGCCAGGGGCTGGCGACTAGCACCAAGGCGTAAATCCCGGTAAAAGGGAAGGCATTGCCTTTGTAAAGTAAACAATCACCTCAGAGTAAGAATGCAGAAAAAGTAAACACTAAGTAAAAACAGAGTACAACTGCAAGTACAGAAAGTAAGTGGGCCAGAATACAAACCCCTACTAAAAGTAAAGTACAAATCGAAAGGGAAAACAACAACTGAAAAGTAAAAGATGCTACGCTGAGCTGTCCACTGTAAATCCCACCTGAAGGGTGGGTACAGATAGCTCCACTACTCCTCGGGTCCCACCATCCGCTCCGAGTACGTCTCGCCCTGTGGTCCTCTTCCAGGTACCGTCCTGCTCTGCAAGCCTCAACCACGATTAATGTTGTCCGTCGTCTGCAACCAACACAATGTAGTGCGGGCATAGCCCGTGCAGGGGTGAGTATAAGCTACTCAGTAGGGACCCCGAGACCCCCGAAGGTCTCCCAAAATCCACAAAGGATAAACTACAAGGAAAGATATAATCACGAAGTAACAACAGACACTGCTTAGGTATATGCCTATACATATACCTAAGTAAACAATTCCAATATGCTCCAACCTCCGATCCCAAGTACAACTCAGTCCACACCGGATAGTATACGTATTCCACATAGGAAAGAAAAACGTAATCCACACAGGATAGCACAACACAATCCACAAAGGAAAGCAAACCGGATTCAGCTCACACAGGTATACATCATCGAAAAGGTGAATGAGATGATCAGACATAGATACTGAATCATCTAATCTGGGACCCACATAGGTTACAAGACCAACTGCCTTCATTGTTTCATCTATGCTGGGACCCACATAGGATACAAGACCAGCACTGAATCATCAAAGCTGGGACCCACATAGGATACAAGACCAGCACAGCTAGGACCCACATAGGATACAAGACCAGTTGTCTTCATTGATTCATCTATACTGGGACCCACATAGGTTACAAGACCAGTACTGAATCATCTCAGCTGGGACCCACATAGGATACAAGACCAGCACAGCTAGGACCCACATAGGATATAAGACCACCTGTCTTCATAGATTCATCTATACTGGGACCCACATAGGATAAAAGACCAATATTGAATCATATAAGCTGGGACCCACATAGGATATAAGACCAGGACAGCTAGGACCCAAATAGGAAACAAGACCAGCTCTCTTCATCGTCGCAGTCCACTGAGGATCTCTGCACAATCGTCGCCGTCGAAGTCGCAGCCAGCACTACGGTTCCCGCACTCAGCAAGCTCGTTTTGGTGGGTCCGCTCCACGAGCCAAGAGGCTGATACATCAACTGACACACGGTCCCGAGTTGATGTATCCAAAAGTTCCGTATCGTCAACAGGAACTTCACGTCACAGACGGCGCGTTAATCGGACGTCCGGTCTGAGAGTTATTGGCTTTTTCATCCCAGGGGCCTGGTTGGTTTGTAAGGAAAAACCAACCCAACCATACTACACCTGCGTCCATACCTTGGGCAGAGTGAGCCAAAAGATCGGTCTCACTAAGAGGAACTCAACAAAGTCGACGGCACGTCAATCGGATGTCCGAAGCTCAAGATATGAGCGTTTCCGCTCCGAGGGCCTGGTTGGTTTCGTGTACGAACCTACTCGGACGAACTCAAAGTATTCCGAAACCTTTAGTGAGATATACCAAAAATACCATCTCGTTCCGAGGATCTCTACGCAACTGACGGTGCGTCGATCGGAGGTCCGTAGCCCAAGATATGGGAATTTGACCGAAAGTAGTCCGAAATTAGGGGGTCTGGGCCCGGCCTGACTCGGTCCGGCTCGGTCCAGCTCGGTCCGGCCCGACTAGCTAGTCGCGGCCCGGCCAGCGTGGCCGAGCCGAATCTCCGAGCGGGGTGCGCAACTCCCCCGACCGCCGCTAATTGAGGCCGGCGGCGGATCCGCCAGCCACCAACCCTGCGGCGGCGCGCCGCCGCCGACTTCTGTGGACCACCGGACGCGCTCCGGTGGTCCGTTTCTCCTATCGTCTTCGCATATGGTCCCCCCGGGACCCGACCTTCACTGCGAAGGAATTCAAATGCCAAATAGTCTTTCTTCTTCGTCGCCCGTCAATCCGCACGTCAAAACGAATAGCGTCGTCTTTTTAGTTTTCCAATGTGACCCGATGGTGCCGCGCCCCTTCGATGCGGCCCGACTCTGACCGCAGTTCTTTTGCAGTTTTTCGGCACGACGCGACGGCGCCGTGGAATTGAATCAAAAATTAATTGATTGCATGGCGGGACGACGTCGCACATTCTTGCCACAAGATTCCGTGCGGTGCGACGACACCGCGTCACTTCCATTCCATCCGCAACAACAAGAAATAAATAATAAGGGAGGGGGCGGCCGTGTTTGTGCAGTATGGCCTCCTCCCGTTAATCGATATCAAGCGGTCCGAAAATACGCGGGTAAAAGACGGAAGGGAAATCACGTAAATAAACACATAAACCCCCAACACCCTCATAAATAAAAAGAATCATAACAATAATTCCAACCCGCAAATTAATCTTCGCGGATCAACATAATATCTAGTTGATCCGCATTCTTTGATTTAGAAGGGAGTAAACGGGGGTTCACCAACAATCACAATTTAAATTACCTACCTCGTTTCAGGAACGGTGCATGTCAGCGATCCTCGGAAGATGAGCGTCGCGGAAATCGGGCGTTGCGGAAAACGCACGTCGTTTCTGTTAACGTCGAGGTGCGTTCGAAGAGGAAATGTCATTAGAAGAAGATGTCGTGTTCTTCGTCGGAGATGTTCTTCGTTGAAGAACAATGTTCGTCACGTTCTTTGTCGAGGTTGAAGAAGAAGAAGACTTCACGCTTCCCAAACCTCTGAAGGTGGCAAAAACTCTAACAATAATAAAATAAGACCAAGTCTTAATTTATTAACAGAACCTAATCATATGAATTTCAAGAGTTTTAAATTAAGTAACTCACATTATTAATTATAGAAAGTTGTCAAAAATTAATGAAATAGAGTTAATGGGGAGTTAAGAAGGTGAGGGGTTAAGAGGAGTTAAGGGATTTGAAAAGGTGGGGGGTTCGTGTGGGCCCAACCCTTTCAATTATCCACACATGGGAAGTTGGGTGGATGTGGGCTCCACCACCAACTTCCCATGGGAGAAATTAAGCACCTTGAAAAGAAATAAAATTGATTCAACAATTTTATTTACTTTTTTTAATTAAACCCCATTAATTAACTACTTCTCCCGCACAAACGTAACTACGGTAAAGGTTCCCTTATGTGATTACTGGCATTGCGAGTTCATCGGGGCCATCAGATATCAATTCTGAGCACCAGTTCAAAAGATTGGAATTCTCACTCGTTCGTTCACTGAACATACCTGAGCCAAACTTCGAAAATTTATTCCGGGAACACCGGGCCTCGGAATCAGGCTCCGTCAGAAACTGCGTTCTTCTAAAATTCCAAGGAAAATTAATAAAAAAAATTCCTTGAAATTTCTAGGTCTTTACAAAGGTGTATGATTTTTTGACGTCCTGAACCCATATGACACATAGTGTGTTTGAAAATTGTCCCATAAGGGGCACCGCCTCGCGAGCTCCTGCGATTATGGTTTCCTATGCCGTCTTCCCCTTAACTATCTTCCCTTAATCTTCTAGCATGCGATTGAGGGTTCAGTTGTGCAGTGATGGCGTGAGGGTGTAGATCTCCCCCATGGTGTTACGTTTCTAGAGCTCTGTGTCAACCACTGACGATGAACTGGTTTGTTGGCCTCCACTCCCGCTCCCTTGACGGCTTCACCTCTCTTTCTTCTTCACTTCCCCCTAGGTTCTTCGTCTTCTTCCCGAGTCACTATGAGGTCACAGAGGGAGAACTCAAGAATGCTCAAGGAACGTGGTGGTTTCATGTTCAATTTCATGTTCTTGTTTGGTGTGACTTGTTTTTTCAGGGTGTGACTCGGAAGGGCATCGTCCTCTTTCTCGGTTAGTACAAGGCCACAGGAAGTGGCCTCAGGAATGTCTGGTGTAAGTGACTTTCCCATTCATGTAATCTCGTTCCATCTGTGGTTCTGGTGATCCACCGATGAAGATCTCTCTGTCGGCGATCCCACATCGTGGACCTGGTGTGGGATTGGTTTTTGTTCGGTGCGGATCTGGTGCGGCATGCTCTGGTTGACTGTATTCTGTTTCACTGGCTGGCCATGGTCATCGGAAATCCCGACGATGAGGATGGGGGTGTGATGGGGTTGCAGCTCGATCTAGTGTCGAGGCGTTTTGTAGGACTCTCCTTGTGCGACGATGGTGGTTCTCAGCGATGGATGGGGCGGTGGTGTTGGACCCTAGTGACGGTCTGTTCATGACTGCACGGCTGCGTGGTGTGTTTTGGGTGGCTTGGTCCATAACTGCGTTCCCTGACCAGTCGATCGATGATTTCTTCTTTTGGGGTGTTTTGATTGTATTTTGGGTGGGTCTAGTCATCGACTGGGTTCTTTGTTAAGCTCTCCTGTTCGTGTGTGTTGTTTTTTGGTTCTCACTTTTCCTTATTGTTATTTTTACAAAATGAAAAAAAATTATTTGGCCACATAGTGAAATCACTGAGCTCGGTGTGCCGCATAGCCTCAAGGGAATATCCCCAAATTCTAGAGGCTAGCAACTAGCAATGATGGAAATTGTTTTGTCCAAGGGGAATCCATTCCCTCATTACTAGAGTCTACCATAGCATCTGAATAAAAATAGAGGCTGAAAACAGAAGTAATATATGTTAACAGTGGAATCATACAAAAGGAATAAATGAACAAGGATAATAATAATTTTAATAATTGGATTAACATTCACTAAAATTTGTTGATATGTCATGTATTATAAAATCATTAAACATGAATACAATATGAATGCTATAACATGTTCTAAAAAATCACAAAGGAATCCAGAAACCTTTCCAAGAGTCTTGTCATATAGCTCAGTTATTTTCTATAAATCACTATATTAACAATAAGAAATAAACTTTATAATCCATATTCTTCCCCTAGTCATTGCCTACAACCATGTAATCTACACTAAGTACCAAACGGTGCCCATAGACTATGTTAGATATAACCCACTGGGAAACCACCAATGATGTCTATAAATTCTATCCCATGTAATGGAATTGTAATAGTGTGTGGTCAAGAATTTATGAAAATATATGGTAAATAAATACAGTGTAACTAACTATGCTAGAACCTACTTCATCCCTTGGTTGGTTTCTAAACATATAACCAATCATTTTTTGATCAAACCAATTTATAAATTAATTACATATTATCAACCGTCAATTTTCATAGATGTAATATACAATACACAATTGATCGATAATATTAAATGGTTCCATGGTATTATATAATTCATCTTAGACTTTTGGGGTCATTAACCAAGTTGTAAATAGGTTTATCTAAGGGAGAGAGTGTAATACTAGGATCATGGCCCAAGTAATTCCAAAATAATATTTCTTCTGTTTGCCGAACATCGAAGGTAAAATGGGGCTCAGCAATTACAAGACCCTATGTGCATTAACAATGGAACCTAATTATCAATTCTATATCTAAGGTTTGTATCCATGGAATCATTTTATACTATTTAAGGGGTCTTACGATGTCATTCCAAGTATCCTAGAAAAGATGAAAATCAGGATATAGGTCGGTCATAAACGAAGAAAGTTGATTCCTCAAATCAGAATGGGTTTTCCCTGTGTCCATGTAAATACTTGATAAGAATCCAAGGGTAATACAAGTTAACCAATTCATACTAGATAAGGAATCCAGGTATATTTCCTGATTGGTTCAATCATTGCCTTTCATTAGTGTGAATATTTAATGTTAGATGAAACCCTTTAATAAATCCATTTAAGTAATATTTTAAAATCACGGTCCATTTCGTGACCTTGTATTTTTTGGGTAAGGAGTTGTACGGAAATGAATCATATTATTCATTTACATTTAGTCAGGTCAATTCATGTACTTATTATACATTCAAATTTCCCTACGACATTATTTATCAATTTGAAGCACTTTATTTAGGCGGGTCCAGTTGAATTGACATGGAACTATTCATTCACCGTTACATAATACAATAAGTATTTTTCATAAAGAGGCCTACCATTAGTGTGTTTAATCTCGATCACATCTTAACAATGGATCAAATGTGTCAAAACACTAAAAACACATGTATGTAATAACACCCTTTATGGGGTGTTGGATTTTTTGGGTGTAACCACAAAAAAATTATCACATATTTGGAAGGATAATAATGATACAGTTCAAATGAAAATAATAATGGCATAAAATTTATATACACGGCAAAAAATGAAATTGGTGGCCCCTAAAAAAAATGAACTTGAGGGATAAGTTATAGACCACCACCATTAGGCTTGTATGACTCTCCTACCCTTATATCGAACACTAATTTGGCTCAGAATTGAGATGATCAAAAAAATAGGAAATAACTCAAACATTGATAACTTGGAGGAGAGAATGATATAGGATTAGTTGATTAATATTACTCAAGTACATACCATTTCGCATATAATGTGATAAACAGAAGCATGATCATATCCTGGTTGAAATATATCCTTTGATTCATCAGTAATTCATTCAAAGAGATCCAAATTTATTGAAAATAAGTTATTCCTGCAGGAAATCATAATATAATGAATGAGGGGACATAATTAGATCAATAAAGGAAAATTTGTATAATTACCCAAAAAAGAGAATGTGCAAGGTTTTCCCACACCTAGTGAAAGACAATTCCTAAACCCTTAATGGGAACCTAAGTAGAAGGGTCATTCATATAGTTAGACCACATAGCCAAGAACCAACCATGTAATATAGTTTTTCATGATAATTTTCCATCTTCACATTAAGGAATACTATGAGCAAACCACGTTCCAACCATGCTACGTTGCCACAGTCCAAAAATAAATGAGTTATGGTATCCAATATAACCCCTGGAATCCATGATACATTTCCTAAACCATTATGAATACATATTAGGTCCCAGATAATGAATGATACTGGAATTTGAGGGATCCATTTTTGGTTGAGACACCATTTTCTAATGGTCTTACCCCATTATATGAGCATATCCTTCAGTTCACCTTCAAATAGTGGGGAGATACTAGCTAAGAACAACTCTAGCCATTGGAAATTAACATCATCCTCAGGATCCCATGTCTCTTAATTTATGTGGTCCTAATTCCATACCACCTGTACTAGAGGGAAAGACCAGTATTAGTGGGATTTTATTCTCTGGTCAACAATTCATGCTGGATACTCCTAAAAGGTAGAAGAGGCATCAATTTCAACTTACTCTAGATAAAAATTATGAAATGGATCATCATGATAATTGTTAAGTAGTGATATATGTATGACATCGTTCATGGAAATGTACCTTTGAGTATGTAGAAATAGATAAGCTACAAGCTATATTCTCTAAAGAATTATTAAATTTCCTACATAATAATGTGATTACATCTATGGTTTCTATTACTGTCTATTCCCTTTCCTGGCAGATACATGGAAGAAAACATTATATCCTTGCTCAAAATCTAATGGACATTGATGGTGATCGACATAAGATTTATTTCTAGACTAAGCAAATTTCATACATTTTCTAATATTATAAACATAATTTGAAGTCCCATTAATGGGACCAGGACCTCGTAATGTTGGCTCACCTATCTCTATTCAGAACAGAGTTGAATGGAACAACCTGCCACACATGGATTCAAAATGACCCAACTGGAACATTAACTAAATGAATTTATATAGTATAACAAAACCAGTGGTATTTGATTCTCCCAAGAACTAAAAAAATAATCTACACATACTGATAAAATATCTTCTAGAACCTATATTTTCCATTCTAATTGACCATCGATTTTTGGGTGAAAATATATTCATAAAAAACTATTGTTCTCCTAGCCTTATATAATCCCTGACAGAACAGTTATGTGAAATGGGCATCAATATCTAAAATGATATTACATGGATTCCCATGAAGCCCTACGATCTCACGAAGGAACATTCATTCTATGTAATCAACTAAGAATGTCTCCAAAATAGGAATAAATTGGGATGATTCCATTATTCAGTCTATAACCTACCATACATCATTGCTACCTCTCCGTCACATAGAATGCTGACTACAAAATCCATGGGAACAACTTCCCATTTCCATTCTAGGACTGGATTTTTCTGTAACAATCATTCTGAACTATAATGCTTTTCCATAACCTAATGAAATATTGAAGACATAGTTGTATTGCATGAAATATTAAATATCATCTATGGCCACCAATACAAGAATCATATATCATGATACATCTTATAGATTCCTGGATGAAATACCCATTCTGAATAATCTGATTCACTCATTAACACCACTATCATATGGGTGGGAACCCAAAATGTCCACAGATACTCATGATTTTATCTATATCCGTAGACCAATCCATGGGTGATTTATCTCCTGATAAACTCTCATGCAGATCCATGCCCTCATGATATTAAAATTTTCTACTCCTCACCTTCTCAAGGTCAGAATTGTTACCTACTAAAGATGTGAGGTAAGACTTCTCGTGATATTCATGAAACTCTAGATGAAGCTTAGAGAAAAAACCAATTAACACCCATTCATCACTGGCCTCTTGTATGACCTATGTTTTAGTTTTTAGTCTTAATGCATTTCCAACATCATTTCCCTTTCCAGGTGTATAGGCAGGCTGAAATATGAAATGATTTTTAATATTTAACCCATTTCCACTATCTGATGCTCAGGTCACACTATAGAAAGATATATTTGAGTCCCTTTTGGTCTATGTTCAACTGTATGCACTCGCCAAATATATAATGTCTCTTGAAAGACATTGAATGGATAACTGATGCTAGCTTAATGTTTTGGGTCATATAATTTCTCTCCCAAGGTCCCAAATACTAAGATACATATACAATGCCTCTATTCAGATGATTTTGTAATACTCATAGGATGTTTCCTAATGCATCATTGAAGATGGTATATCCTAATAATGGCTCCCAAAGAGTCAAAATAGGTGCCAAATCAAGCCTCCCTATAATCATTTGAAAGTCTTTATCACATGATTCGCCCCATGGGAACATGACACCCTTATTTGTATGACCAGTATGATCTGATGAAAGGAATAAGAATTCATGTATGAATGAAATTTAATATCTATAATTCCCTAAGAAAATATTTATATTGAACACATTCTTGGGAAGAAACAATGAAACTATATCAGTAAACTTTTATCGTATAATCGATACTTTTAATTTCAATATAACTTGAACTTGGAAGTGAACTTTGTCTACCAAAAAGTGGAACATAGAAATCATAGAGTAATGATTATGATATCTGTGTGTACTTTTAATGATATCAATATTTTTTCCAGGTTCACTAGGAGTGTCAAAATAAACCAAGAAGTTTCCCAAAAAGACCATGGAAAAATATTCCAAATAGGGATGGAAACCCCTCTTCATCCTAGAAATGAAAATTGTTGGCATGTTCATAAGGCCAAAAAACATAACATGGTACTGATACTGACAATACCATCTATGAAAAGTTTTAATAGGTATGTCTGATTCCATGACTCATACATGATGATAACCTAATCTAAAATCGATCTTAGAGAAGCCCTTTTATCTTTTGTGATTGTCAATGTGGTAATCTATTCAAGGAAGTTGGAACATGTTTTAGATTGTAATCATTTTCGATCGCATGTAATAAACACATATATGTAAGGTTATTTCCACATTCTTGGTGATAATAATGGGAGAACCCATGCGGAATGTACTAGGCTATATAAATGATTTTTCCAAAAAATACTCCATATTTTTTTGGGATCATTATTCATTATTGGTGAGATCCTATCTAGAGGATTGGAAACTGGAGCTGCTCTGGGAATAAGATCAATCATAAAATCATCTCCTCTCTGATTTTGTAATCTAGATAATTAGTTCAGAAAGACATCTTTGAAATGATCCAATACAGGAGGGAAATCAGATTCATGTATTCGCTGATCCTCCTGGAAGTGATTTTCGATTTGGGTAGTCACGCCACCTTTCCCATAATGATATAGTCCAACTCTTCAATGAATGATATCCCACAAACCCTAATATAGATAACCACTACATTCTGGTCATGAAAAAGATACCCAACATTGATAGAAATATAAAAATGAGTGATACTGAAAAAACTAGTCATTCCTAACAATGATATTAAAACCCATCAATCCACGAATAAATATGTTCAATAATAAAGGTAAATGTCCTTCCTCAAGGGGGTAGTCCCTATATTGGTCCATTCCCTCTATTTATAACCCTAATGGTGTATTTAGGGTCACCAAATTATAAGAATAATGTATCTCTAGTCCTATATTTTCCACGATAGATACAGAAATAACAATGTCTGGTGCCCTTATTTTCAGTAAAGAAGATACTATAGTAGATGGAAGAAGAATAGTACCTTATAATATAGATGGTCTTACAGGCTGATCCTCGGGTATCAGTTGTCGTGCATTCAACTATCCTACTCCGCGGGCAATTGTAATACATCTATTACATTGATCATAACATCTCATCTAGTGTTGTTGGTGATTAGGGGTTAGGCTACCATATCCAGTACCTCCTCTTAGACCAAACCTAATAGCGAAATTCCAAATACCTTTATGAAAAGGTGTAAAATAACTCACTCCTTAAGCAGGATCCATTGAAGATATTTTCCCACATGAGGCGGTGATAATGGTCCTATAAAAATGTTGGATATTCCCCATCCATCTACATTAAAAAAACTCCATTAAGACTCTATTAAAAAGAGTATTTAGGTACCCCTATCATCCACAATGATGTCACACTTTGTAGCTATCAAAATAGTCATTCAGATATTCATCGCCATAATGAGAACCTTTGGAGGAGGATTTGTTCCTCTGATAATACAACTAGATTCTCACAGCACTGATCCTCTACACACGGTAACATTTCTGCAGCTCATGTTACTCTCAGTGATAAGAACCTAGTGGAATATTTCAAAAAAAATAGGTAGGATAAATATATTCATCTACATATGTATGGTGTACAATATCCCATCCTCTAATCGTTTATCACATGAAACTCATCACTAGCTAGAATCTGTGGAATGAACTATTATACTATGAAATACATGGAATATTCCACAATTGAATTAGAACCCTACCTGAGATGCATGTAAGGTCTGGTTTTATCTACTCTCAGTGTACGATGAATGAATATATCATATAAGGAATTTTGGATATCTACCCATTACATTCCCTGATGACGACCGGTCTAGGTAATCACATCACATTAACGCTTGGATGAGTACCAATGCATGTATGTGGAAGGCATGATTCTATACACCATATGTATCTCTATATTCTCAATGATTTATTGGGTAGGAACTAGCCATTGTTTAGCAGCATGCATACCTCTATCCCCAGAAAATGTAGGAGGATGCTGCTACTAGAACTCGAAAGTCAGATCAGCCATCGTAGGTGAAACTCATAGAGCTCCTTGAATCGGTTGAATCAGAAATAGGAAACAATCTCTGGCTATGGAATTCGTTCTTGGATAAGGTACAATATGTGGAGCCTATATGGGAACTCTTGATCGTTAGAATGGTAGCTTCGGGCCACCCACTTGTAGAGAATGTTCCTCACCACTATCCCATCGTACAATATGTGGATTTGATGGCATCATTGGTCTTCAATTTCCAAGCACACACCTCAGTACAATGTTTCTGCAGATAGATATATACAATTATGGATTCTAAAAAATTATAATCATAGTACCTAAAAAAATACCCAAACTACCCACATAGAGGCTAGGGATCATTATGTTCTCAGGTATAAATTTTATTTTATTTATAATTATTTATATTTGTTCAATACTTTCCCTATAATAAACATGAAATGGGGGGATAAAGATGTTAAAAAATTCATTTCATCAGTCATTTATTACATTATAATCGATATTCATTCCCATTGAACATGTTTTGTACACTATATAAATGAAAGTAACTCACATTGATAAATATCAAAATTTCTTGACACCGTAATGTACTCATCCACACTAATGAGGGAATATATACCACATGAATTGATAAAAAAATAACTCAATCGCAACCAATATAAATACAAGAACAAACTAACTATCACATCAACACTCAAAAATCACATGTAGAGAAATCATTGAAATGCGGTGAAATGATTCTATATGGAATAACAATATGTGTGACGTGAAAATTCTAGGTTCTTATAAAGATTAACGTAACAATGCTAATTAACCTTCTATCATTGAGACAAGATGAAAGATATTCTCAATCAGTGTAATAATTAAAAACTGGACAAAACATTTGTTCCACCTAGTTGTGAAATAATGTCACCTGTAATTGGGAAAATAGAAAATGAATTATATTTTAATTAACATGGATTTTACAATGAACATGGTTTTGTAACACCAAAGAAGAGCATATGACCAAGTCCCATGAATTCAAAATCACCATTATATTTTCACTAAATTGTAAATCAAGATATTAAATAACTCTGATACCATATTGTGACATCATAGATCCATATACCACATAGTGAGTTCCCTGAGACCATTGGGAAACATGGCCTCAAGTGAATCTCTCATAATGTGAATGGATTTTGACATGCACTGTGGTCCTATAGTGTGTCTGTGGGAAAATTATTCCATCATTACTAGAGTTTGGCACAAAAAATGAATATAAAAAAGGTTAATAGTGGAATAAATATCAGTAAACCACTAAAGTAGATAAAATGAATAAATAAAAAATGGATAATAATAACTGAAATAACATGAATAACATTAAATATGGGAAAATGATATTTCATGTACTAGAAAACATAAATTCAAGATATAAAAGATAACAGGTTCCAAAAAATTATAAAGGAAACCCAAAAACCTTTCTTTCATCTTGAGCTCCAGATCAGTCATCTACTATCAACCTCCATACTAAACAACATGCAATCAACTATTCAAATATGTATGCTTCCCTTTTTCAACACATGTATCCATGTAATCTATTCCATGTATTAAATGATTCCAAGAGTGGGATGGATATACATCTTAGTGGGACACATCCATATATATACATAAGATCTAGAGCACATCAAGGAAATGTAACACTATGTTGGCATGCATTTATACATATATAAGGTAATGCAAGAAAATGTAACAAATTACACATGTTCATTCTTCATCCTTTTCTTAGTGTCTGAACATATTACAAAACATTATTTGATCATACCAATTTATAATTAAGTCAAATATTATCAATAAAGAATGTTTCATTATATAATTGAAAAACAAAAATTGACAGAAAATATAAAATGGTTCTATGGTATTCACCATGGAATGCTAGACCACACTAGTTGCTAACTCAGTTGTAACTAGGTCTACCTAAGGGTAAGAGTGTAATCCAAAGAGTATTGTCCATGGAATTACATAATAACATGCCTACTGAATCCAAGGTGATCAACCGAGGTAATATGTGGTTATCCTATCATAGGGCCTTCTAGGATTTAATAATGGAACCTACTAGTCAATGTTAGATCTAGGGAGTGTATCCAAGGCAATATCTTATACAATTTTACTGATATTGTGATGTCATACCTAGAATCCAAGAATATAAAAATATTAGGATCTAGGTTTTTCATAACTTAAGAAAGAAGAATCCTTGAATTGGAAGGGGATTACTGTGTGTCCATGACATTACCTGATAAGAATCCAAAGAGAACATGGGTTAGAAAATTATTACTAGATAATAAAGTCTAATGTAATCTTATATGGGTTCATTACTTCATGTTAATTAGTGTGAATAGGATGAGTAACATGAAACTCTTTAATAAATCAATTTATGTAATATTTAAATATTCAATGTCGATACATCTACCTTCCATTAATATGGAAAGGGGTGTTACTAACATGTAACCTATTATTCATTTTCATATTGTCTGGTCAAGTTATATACATAGTATACATTCCATTATCACATTCACATTTATTTATTAGTTTGATTCAAATACCATAGGAGGGTCGATTAGAAAATAAATAGTACTTAGCATTAACTATTACACGATAAAACATGCATTCGTGATATACATTCCTACCTTTAGTGTAGTCATGCTCAAGCACATCTGAACGATGGATTAAAGGATTAAAAATTCTAAAAACTCAACTGTGGCTTCAAAACCTTCATGGGGTGTTAGAATTTTTGTTCATAACAAGAAAATTACAATCACTTATTTGAAAAAATAATAACGATATAGTTGGAATGTATATAATCATGGAATAGAATTTCTATAAAAATGTCGATAAAATTGGTGTGCCCCTCCCAACCAATCAAAAATCAACGAACTGGAGAGATGATTTATAGACACAACACCAAAGGCTTATAGGAATCTCATACTCTAGTCTAGGATATTGATTTGGTTATGAATGGATTAGATATAGTAAAATAAGAAAAACCCACACACCTATATAACTAAGTCATTATCAATGGATAAGAAGAACATATTAAAAGGACTTGAGTATATACAATTTTGCATCCAATGCGACAAAAAGATGCTTGATGAGATTCTAGAAAGAGGATATAGATTTATCCATACCTTAGTCCTTCAAAGAGGTCTAATTAAGAAAGAGATAATATGTTCAGCATGTTGTAACTCATAATTGGAGGAAGGAGGAGATTTATTTTGATCATTAAGGAAAAATATTAAAAATTACCCTAAAAAGTAAAATTTTCAGGGTTTGATCTCCAGAGATGACACATTAAATGAAAACCATGATCAAGTACCTAGGAATAAGGGGAACTCATATGGTTATGTCACAAATCCATGTCCCAACCATGAGATATGGTTATACATGAGAATAGATAATCCACACAGTTTGTAAAAATATACGCCAACCATAAACCAACCATGCTACAAGGCCATTTTCCCCAAAAAAGTGTTTTGGACTCTAAACTAGTCCCAAACATCCATAAGACAGTTGTTCCATAATTTGGAATCTATACTAGGTCCAAAATAATTAATTAGACTAAAATTTATATGATCCATATTAGAGTGGGAAATCGGGTTCTTACAAATTTCATTAGGGGAATTCCGACAATATATTTTTTTATTTGAATATGAATTGAATACCCTATTTCATTATTTAAATTCAAAATATCATCTAGGACATAAATTTCAAATTTATATTTTAAAAAATCATTGTTTGAATATGATTTTCTAGGTTTTCCTCACTCCATGTCTATGTCTATGTCATTCTCTTGTTTTATTATGTGCTCCTTGGCAATGTATTTTTCAAATTTATGGTTTGGTTTGACCAATGATGGTTAATTTTTAGACATGGTGAGTGATTATGTATCCTGAGGATAGTAAGTATATATTTATTTTTATATCAATTATTTTGGGTTAGTACTTCCTGAATGGCTCGAAGGCCTTTATTTTTATTTATTTTTGGATAACACCTGTTTCAATGGATGAGGGGGAACACTTACAAGGCCCATAGGTTCAGATATTATATGGACCATGAGATTAGGAGATTAAATGACCTAAATGTCTTAGAGAATTCAACTAGACTATCTATAGGGAAATGCCCCTCCCCAGCATCTGAATCCTCATAGTAGCTCTCAACCTTTTCATCACAATCTAGATAGACTTTCCGTGCAAGCACAGGCTGGTATCGATGGCATAGTAAAACCCTATCATTCTGATATTCCAATTATCTCTTCTTTAGTTAGTGTACCTTCTCTAAATTCTCTTCTGGGGATGCTCCTTATTTTTTTTTGTGTTTTGGTCCGGCATTCATGTGGCCCAAAGGGCTTGGGGTGGCCCAAAGGCCTTATGGTGGCCCAAAGGCCTTGAGAATCAACTGTCCCGAAGGCCGTTGGTGGCCTTGAGAATCACAGTTGGTTCATTATAATTCTTCTCAAGCATATCATTTCATAGGTTTGAGGATATTTATAAGGAATGAATCCATCAACAAGATATCAATAATAAGTGTACCAATTTTTGACTAATAAGGGGAACCCAGAAAAATAAAAGGATGTATTACCACACCTGACAAACTAGAAATGCTATATGATATAAAGGATCATATAGAGTCATTAATGAAGATATATATTCATGATAATTTAAAACAACCCAAGGATATGATTGAAAAAATGATTCCTCTATTTTATTATTATTTTTATTTCGTAATCAGTTGAATCACTGATCTCAATTAGTTTTTAGAAAATTCATTCAAATTAATATACTTGATAGTGATTGCATATTTTTAGTCGTGGTGAATATGGATTCAATTAAATATATTTTTGTATTAGTGAATATCTCATACTAGATGATATAGAAGTTAGAAATGATGAATTATTTTATAGATTGTGATCATATTAATGGGATCATTATGAAGCATTATTATATTTTTTGAGGATTCATAATATTAAAACATTATTGGTATATTAATGAAATTATAATACAGGAGAAACAAATATCTCTCGATGTGATACTATAATTTTGAGTCTTTAATGTTTCTTTTTAAAACATTTGTATAGAGGTAGACCATTGTTTCTACTACTAATTATTTTTGGATAACAACATTTTAACATAGATTGAGGTATCATATGAGAAATCATATTTCATATCATTTTAGATGAGAGTGAGTTTAATTATTTTTTACCATGAATAAATATACTATATGGAGAAGATATAATAATCCAAAATTGTTTCATGTATAATATAGTTCATATATTTTAATATTTCTACATGTAGTGAAAATTGTGATTTGATTACTCTATAATTCATTCAAGCAGCAATGGGATTTATTCATATGTATTAAGATGTATATTATATGTTCAAAATTGATATGTCTTTTCAATAAAAGAGTTTTTTAAAATATTTAAGGGATATAAATTTTCAAATATGGTCTGTTATCCTAATATCATGAAGCCTCTATTATGAATCATAAATTATCATTAGAATATGATCACTGTTTTAGTAGTTTAGGTTATAAAAGACCATCAATTCATTTGAACTTTTTTTAGTTGAATAAAGATAAAATTTGTGAAGAATTGAAATATTTATGGACGAATCCACATAATATGTATTTTAATATTAATTTTATTTTAAATAACTAATTCAATTTTCTCAAATCATATTTTTATATTTCAAAAGGTTCATTTTTCATCTTGTATGTTGGTCATTTATAAATATATGTGAGAAATAATTCTTGAACAATTTGTTTTTAATAAAAAAAAGTTGATCAAAGAATGTATAAAATATTTTTCTAAGTACATTGTTATTATTGAGACTCGAAGAAATCCTATTTTATGGTTTGAAGAAAAATCCAATAATTCCGATTTAAAAAAATAAATCATTCATATTCCAAAAATTATAACAATAATTTGTTATTGGGGGAAATTTTATAGTAACTATAGTAGAAATTTAAAATGAAAAGTGATATGTGATACCTAATAGTCTTTTTTAAACCATTTATTTAGTACTTGCGATATTAAATAATATATTACTATGGGGTAAATCTTGATACATGATGAAATTATAGAAATCTATTAATATGAACTTTTTCTATTGGGTTTACCTATTGTGTATTTATATAATCATTTTCCTATTATTAACTTGTTTTAGATTTGGAAATGATAAAATTAATACGATATATTTAATTTTCATGAAAATTAAAATATATAATCGATATGAAATATAAAAAGAACTGACTTTTTTCCATGTCTAATAAGGTAAGGTAAAAGTTTTTATTCCTACAATTTTCGTGGAGTGATGATTCAAAAAATTAAGAAAGAATAACGGTTTAGAACTACAAATTATAGTTTATTTTCTCTTTAAATGTTGGGAAACATAGGATGCAATTTTGATATAATCGAATTAAAATATCATGGTAAATTTTATATTATCTTATTAGAAAATAATTGGGATAATATTCACAAGGTTAAGATGAAATATTTATTCGATTTTAGTTATTTGAACTTCTATCACATAATATATAATGTGGTCTTTGAGGAGCATGAAAATTTTACCTAAGATACAGAATATATATTGATTTATTAATATGAAATATAAATAAATTAATATTAAATTTTATTTATTCACATTAAACATGATTAATTATATGATGTTTGTGATAAATAAAAATCAGTAATTTCTTATATGGAGCATCATCACTAAAAAAACATTAATTATTTTTTCCCCTAAAAACTCTTAAATATTTGAACATGAAAGGGATAGTGAAATGGAATATGTGAAAATTAAAAGGGAGGTTTATAATAATGAGGAAAATAAAAAAAATTGAATGTATAAACATTTAATAGGACTATATTATCATACTATATCAATAAGTGTTTTATAACTATATATAAATTTTTCTGACGTAGAATAATTTATTTTTCCTTAAATCTACCGTTACCCTTAAATAAATTTTAGATATTTAAAATGATATATTAATAGTATTTTTTTAAACAAATCTTGATCAATATCTAAGAGAACTCTTCCTCTATGATGACCTTTTGTGGACCTAGGATATTTTTCAATGCCGATGACTTTTTTTAGCCAAAAGATTTCACATGAGTTTTTTGTTAACTCAATGTATCATTCATCAGATGTAATGGATCTATTGGTCACTCCACCATCCATGGGATATTGGTGAGTTACTATTGCTGTAATCTATGTAATTTTATGAAAAATATATAATTAATAAATGTATATCATATTTCTAAAAGGATAAGGTTATGAACGAATGATATAAAAATATGAATATATGTGATATATATTTTCTAATATAAAATAAAATTTTATTTCTATTTGATATCATCAGGGTTCATATTGGTGATGATATGAGAATATTAGAATATATTATTTGCAATCTGTCTTATGTGATGGTGATTCAAGCCATTAATTTTAAATATTCGATACATATTCCAATGTCATTGGATAATATGTTGTTTTGACCCAACTATTTATAACTGTGATTTAATATTAATTGATCTCAAATATATGTATTACAAGGGACATTATTAATATAGTTATAATGTTTTAGGATTTTTATTTCTAGTTTTATTTTCAGATTGATGTCTCTGACTCCATTTGAAGCCCTGAGACCATGAAAATATTAGGAAAACAATTCTGAGACCTTAAATGGATAATATTTTGAGTGTGTATTTAAACCTATGTTAACACTTGGTAGATGAATAAGAATATTCGTAAACGAATTTCCCCCTAGTAGTGGTTTTTTATTGATTATGAAATGTTTGGATTTCAGGAGGTATTTCAAGGTTTTATTGTATCTCATTTACTTAAACATGATTAAATAATAATGTTTTATTAAATTTTTTTAATTTTTATAGGATTTTTATTAAATATAAAATATATTATGAAATAATATTATTTCTTATATCTATAGGTTAAAATTTTTATAAAAAAAATAAAAATCATGGTTGTATTTTAATCATTATTATTTTATTATAACTACCCATTTTTATCAATCATATATAATTATTTTTTATTAGAAGGTAATTATTTAGGTCACCCTATTGGATTAATAATGATATAGCTTGTTTTTAATGATATGAATAATTAATGTTCTGTTAATTATCATACAAAAAACATCAATGTGATTAATTTTTATAAAAATTTAATGTTATTATATTATTATAATTTATAAAATAAATGTCAATATTTCATTACTAAGAGGATAAAATTCTATAATATCTAGACTAAAACACGAATATGTCATTATCAGTTTCAAAGAATGTTAAATTTTCAATCATAATATGGAATTTGTATCCCTTGTGTAAATGGGGAATGTGTTCTATAACTACTCCAACAGCTATTTCAGGTAGTTCATTGTCATTCTTTACTGCTACACCATCTAGTTGGCATTAAAGTTGTGTTGTTGATCAATAATTAATGAATGAAATTATGAATTATTATATTAAATATTTAATATTTAAAATGATTAATATTGGGTTTATTATTATAAGGGTATGTTCGGGTAATATGATATCACTGTTCTATTTAAATTATTTTGGTTGATATTTTAGAATTCATACAAAAAAATTCATGGAATTATTTATATTATATAAAAGTGGATGAAATATTAATCCAACCGTTTTTTACTCATAATGACTGAATAAATAGTTAAAATTGATAATAATTTTTTTAATATACATTTAGCATTAAAATAAAGAGTTTCTCCATGATTTTTTCTAAACAAATTAAAAAGTCTTCTATTAATTTTTTAAATGATTGAACTAACAGCACATTAATATTACATAGAATTGTCCTAGGATATTATTTAACACATTTTTGATGTTTTAAAATAATAAAACATGCATGAAATATAAAAAAACACATAAAAACATCATATTTGAATCAAATATTAGTAAAACTATCATCAAATCAATTTTTATTTTTATGATAATTTTCTATGTAAATAAGTCATGATGTGTGCTAAAAAATGGAAAATAATAACATTATGTTATATATAAATCTCTAAAAACATGTGATAGTTTTAAAAATATATTAATAACCATATATGTTTTTGTATTCATAGTACAATTAATATAGACTGAATATTGAAATGTAATAATTGATTCCATAATTATCTTGGTGGTAGTTTAATCATGATACCATTTAACTTATTTTTATAAATTTTAAACAATAAATTTTGATGGTGATGATTTAGAAGAGAGAAAAATATCATATTAGATAAAAATAATAATAAAATAGTAATTTAATTTTTTTCCATATATGTGTATATGGAAAAAAAATATGACATGTGGTTTTCATGGAATGTACCAATAATCCATTTTAAAAGATATAAGTATTAAAAATGTGTATAATGGATCTAAAAGAAATATTGAAATTTAACATTTTTTAATTATAATATATTAATAAATGTACATTTATTTTTAAAATTTATGAAATGAATCCATGTAAATATGTGTACTGTTTTCCCTTAAAAGATAAAAAATTTGTTTTTTTAAATGTTATATAATTTTTTAATTTTTTTTTTAAAAAAAGTATATGATAACTAAATAATAACCTTAATACATTGAAAAAAATATTTAAATTATTTCTATTATGCGGGAGTGGATTATACACCAAATTGACATTCCATTTGATCGAAATGACTCAATACGTTGTTTTTAAAAAATTCAAAATAATCATAAATGGTATCCTTGGTTTCCTAAAAAAGAAAAATACTTTGGATTTCCAAGAAATTATAAAAAATGACAATTAATTTATTTTTCTAAAATTCATAAATTACTAATAGAATAGTATTAGTTGAATATTTAATGGGATTTCTATAAAAACATTATTTTTTATTAAAAGTATAATTCTCCCATTAAATGATGTATACCATAAAAAATTACCTTATATTAAAATGAAATCATTGGTAAACTACTATTGAATATATTTCTTTGTACGAGAATATGAAATGTACATATAATGTTTATGTTGATCAAAATGACTAAATGAATATATCTTATTGATATGAATGTCTTGAAAAACTTGTTTTATGGGGCCAAAACAAATAAAACTATATTGGATTTCTATTATATGATAGGTAAAGGATCATTGAATGATTTTTGAAAAAATATAACCATATTATTGTTAATGAATTTGGTTGATTTATTAAAAATTCTATAAAACCATTCTTGAATTTTAAATATATAAAAAATAAAAAAATACTAAAATCATATAAAACACCATCTGATTGGACTAAAATGTCCACTTAATTTTATTAAACCATTTTTCCATTCGTTGGTAAAAAATCAAGTCAATAAATTATGTGACATTCCTGAGATGACTGAATTTGTTGTATATATTTATATAATGGTTTTAAAAAAATAGAGTTACGATTTCAACACCAATAAAATGATCTCAAATTTCTATTATGTCCTATGAAAATGGGTTTTGATTATGTTTTGATGTATCATACCTAAATCCATACAAAATTCATATCATAAATTTACCAAAATGAGAGGAACCACATTTCTAGTGATATGAAATAGTAAAACATGTCTGTAATGTTCTAAATCATAGATAATAACCATACAATGAGGTAAAATCATGACTGTGAATCATTATTATCATTGGGATTCATTTGATGAATTAGATGAGAAGAAATGTCAAGTTAATTTGTAATCATCCAAGAAATACTTAGTTATAATATCTTTAAATAGGTGAATATCTTTATCCAATGTGTTATTATGTCAAAATCAAAAAAACAACACCATAATCTAATGAAAATAAAAAAGAACCATTAACTGTTTTTTGAGATTTCTGATATATTTTAATATAAATGTGTTTTATAAAATTTATAAATCATTTCAATAAGAAAATAAGTAAATTTAATCAATTCATATAATTTAAAATAATTATCCTGATAATGTTCATTTAAACAAATGATACGTCAAATATTTTTTTAATGTTTTCTAAGAGTGTTCGGAGGTTTAGTTTCATCAATAATTTTTATATATTTATTTAATGTTTGTCAAGTCGGTTGATAAATTATTTTTTAGATACAATTGTATAATTTTTAATAAAAATATTGAAAAAATATGTGAAAATTGGTAATTTTTTCGGGGATTGTTATATTTCATGTGCTTTTTTATAAATTCTATATCTTTGTATTATAGGTGATAGATTTTTGTATCATACAAGAGGTTAACCACCCTGATGCAAGACAATCTTCAAAATAATGTTGTAATGGATTATGGTTTCTAGGGATTCATTATAAATTTTATTGGATTATATTTTAATTATCATTTATTATTTTAAATTATATATTTTTGTTTTTTTGTTGATATAATGGTGATACAGTTTGTTTCACTTACGAAGACCCTGACGATGTAGGTGGTTAGATTCTGTAGATGCAGAGATAGATCTTTTATATTCTTTGTGGATAATAGACTTATTTATTATTCATATGATTAATGAGTTTCTGACTTAAGGGTGTAGAGATATTTAATGGTTTTTTAGATATGCTGGTTTGAGCATTATTTTTTAGTTTTTGTTTTATATATGTGAAGACTACATCCTTGATTCCTATAATATATATATGTGATGGTTTTATAATTATAAATTTATTACATTAATAAATTAAATAATTTTCATATTCAATATTACATTTAGATATTAGAAAAAATTGTATAACATACTTTTGTTTTGTGTTCAGTGGATGTTCACAAAAACATCCAATAAAATAGGTTCATATTAATAATTTTTTTTGGTTTTTTTCTTCAAATTCTAATATTTTCTCATAAGTGGTTATAAATAGTAATTTTTTCGATATAGAACTACCTTTGAAGACATTGTTGGTGTTTTTTATATTTCCATCAATTTATTTAGTTTATATATATATATAATTTATTAAAAAACCACTAAATAAGTATAAAACCACTGTAAAATATGAAAAAAAGGAATATTTAAACCAAAATTAAATAAATTTAAAACAACCTGATTTATTCACAAATAGTGAAAATTGTGATAGTTTATATAACCACTAATAATTTTTTATCAGTTTCAACAACTAAAAAACTAGAAAACCTATCGCATAATGTTATTTTTTGTAGTGATATATGATCAATATCATGTATATCTTATTTTATTTTTAAGATGACATTAGTTAATCTGAAGGATACTCATGTAATGTTATTTTCCTATAATAATGTAGTTAATAATTAGTGTATATTGAATATAGATGATATAATACACATATTGGGCTTACAATCAGAATCACATCAATAACATTAGGTGATACAATTTTGACAATTTGATCATTAGTGCATGAGTAGATGATTAGTAATAGTAACAAAATGAATTTTATTTAATGATAGAGTTACTATTTGTTTATAGACATCGTAAAACTAACCCTACTCTCTATGGTGAATTCATTATGATTTTATAATAATCATATTTTCAATTAAATGTTTTATAAATATTATTATTAACAGTATATTAAATTTCAGAAGTAACCTTTTTAAATTTATTTTATTTATTTTATTTTTTAAAATATATTTCATGAATAACCAAAAGGAGTCGCAATTAAATGAGTTTAATACTATTATTAATAGTATTTTTGTCCCTTACAAATATCATTTAATATGGATAATTATTTATTTCACAAACGGTTGAGGTATGGACATATTAGAAATATTTTATCATGGATACTTCCCACTACAACTTTTTCATTCATGATAAGTCATTTTTGATAAGAATGTGTCACAATTAACATATCCCAAATGATGGAAACATTTTTTGTTATAACAAAAAGGTATTTATATTCTAATGTGATATTAATATAGATTTTTTTTTAAAAATGAAAACTAATTTTCAATGATATTATGATAGGTTTTATTATCTAAAAAACACACCATTATGTATTAATTTAATATATAAAATATCATAATTGTTTTCATACATATAGAAAAATAAATGTAAAACAATAATTAATAGAATTAAATTATTAAAATATTAATTATTATGTGTGTAAATTTAATTATTTAATTGTTGATTATGTATTTTTAAATATTTTTTCATCATTGGTGATCTTTAATAAATTAATTATTGATATTTATTTATTATTTTGATATTTATTTATTTTTTTCTATTATAAAGTTTATTTACTTTATTTCTTTCTTTTATGTATTTTAGGTTTTAATGTATTGAAAAAAAATTATTTTGTGAGAAAATATTTCATTTTATATTTTCAAACAATTCGATACAGAGTAGTCGTGTTGTCTTATTTAAATTTAACTAAAATGATTATTCAATAAAATCCATCACAAAATTATCATTAAATTTATGAAAATGTAAATTATGGCCTTTAAAATTTTGTTTCCTCTATATAGGGAAAACATACTTTTTATACCACTGTCAATTTAATATTATTAACAACATAATAATTAATATTATTACCTCTATATGAAAACTATAAAAACATAATATTTCACTAATTACTAGAAATATTTAACAATATTTCTTAAAAATATGATAATGATCAAAATGGTTTATACGTTAATTAGTTAATTTTAAATTGTCATCCTAATAATATATGATTATTTATAATATAAAAATATATAGTTTGTATTTACCTATTTTATGTATATAATAAAATAAATGGAATTTCAAAATAAATTATAATTTTACAATCTATTTGGTATTCAAAATATATTATATTTTATTCCTACCATTTTTCAAAATTTAGTGAACAATTATTTCAATTTCATGACATATTTATTTCAAAAAATAATCCTATGAATTACCCCATTATTAATATCCTCCTCTTATAATTGATGAGGTGGTCTTCAATATGTCAATATTAAACCATACACTTAGACCTGGTGATAAAAAATATTCATTATAATTTTGATTTAACACCAATTTAAGAATACCAAATCTAATCATCCACAATTATAGTTTAAATAAAAATTATAGAGTAACTTACATACGAAATAACATTTTTGTTTGCTGTTTTAGGGAGTTTGGAAAAAATTTTAACTAACAAAAAACATATCTTCCCTATATGATGTATCTTTTTACCAATAAACTCATTTTAAATTATTTTAAAATTATCTCAAAGAATCTTCCATGATATTCCCTATTAATTATGTTCTGCTAAAAATATCATTTCCTATTTTCTAAATTATATCCATAAGAAATGGAAACATAATATGGGGGAGAACAAGTTCTAAATAAAGGTCATCATACATTATAAGAAATCATATAATGATAATGGCTCAAATAATATTGAATGAATAAATGATAATCAAATTATTCCATAAAAATAATTTTATGTGAAAAAAATATTACAATAGGTATGATATTAATATAAAAGAAAAATAATAACTAATGTCACACTTGAGTAACACATTGTTTCCATCAATTTAATGTTATTATCCCTGAATTTTGAAATAAAAATATATATTTATGAAAAATACACAAAATAAAAAGGTTAGTTTGTCTTATGGGGTCCACTAATGAATTTAGGGACTATTTTTGGGTATTTACATTAAATAATAAGTCCAATTCATTTGATAAATTTAAAAAATAATATATACATAACTATCATTCCTTTGTTTTCAATAATCATATATTTGAAAAAAATAGAAAATCAAAATTTCCATACATTCCACAAAACATAATAATCCTACCTTACTAGTCAATAATAATTATATAAGATTAATAATAATTGGTATTTTTATTTTTCCCCACTTATTAATGGACTTATCTTTATTATTATACAACCCAAATTTAAATTATATAAAATTTCATATTTACAACTACATTGTAATGGGTATTTTATTAATTCTATACTATAAATGATATCAGATAAATCCTTGATAATAAATCATATAAACTATAGTTAAAATAATATATTATAATGAGAGAATTATATTTCTAGAGGTAATATGTACAATGAAAAAATTTAATTGAGAATAAATCTTATTGTGGATAATATGGTATAAAAATAAATAAATTAGGGATTATTGAAGGCATGAATTAAATAAAAATAATTTTGTTGTTAGGAATACATTTCATATGATAATGAGATATGAAAGTGTACATAAAATATTAAAAATTAATTTCATAAATGTTTTATTAAATTTCATCATAAACCATGATAAAAGTCGAATAAAAAACCCAATTATAAGTAGGTGTGAATGAGATTTTTAAGAAATTAATTGAAAAATAATTTACAATAATGGAATCATCTAAATAAAAATATTTTTATATAATAATATTTGGAGATGATGATAAATTATACATAAGTGAAATAACATCCTTTGGAAAAACATGTAAGAAAAAAACATCAATTTTTTTATGTATGAAATGAGAAAATTAATTTATAGAATAATTAAAATAGATTATTCTTTTTAAAATTCTAGAAACATAAAAATGATTTCTAATAACGATGAATGAAAATATAGTTGGAAAATATGTTGAAAAAAAAAATGTAAAAGCAATTCAAACTTTTTTAATGATTGTTAATAGTGTAGATATTGAAAACATTAAAGAAATTATATTTTAAACGGTTTTAAATATGAAAAATTATTTTTAAAACAAATTACAAATATTTATTGTATAATGTAAAATATTCATTAATCAACATATTAAAACAGATTATGAAGAAATAGATTCCTAATAAAAAGGTAGACTTTTTTTATAAACATTGATTCGATTGTTTCACTAGTAATCATGGAGTAATTTACGTTAATACAATAAATCAACTAAAATATGTACAATAAAATAATTTATATTTGTTTTTATAGGTAAATATCATATAATTCATTTGGATCAATCATATATTTTCCATCCTTTATTTATGATGCATCTCGAATAGTGTATGTGTTATTTATAACAATGAAGGAAAATGTGTTTTTATAAAAAGATGTTAGGATTTATAGTGGAGTGTGAATTTTGAATGAATGTGGAATTGAAATATTTTTCGTATATGGGTGAGTAAACATCATGGGACATTTATTCCAAAAATATTAAATATGGAATCTAATATAAGAGGATGGTCCCACGAATCCAATTTCACAAAAGAATGGAAATAACGATGGTCAAATTAAATCATGAATAAAATTTATAGAATTAAATTTTGGCTATTATTCATAATAGATTTTGTGTTGATGATATTTAAATTTCATGATTCTTCATTGATAGATCACCATAAATTCCCATGTATTTCAAGATTCCAAATGTGGGATTCTTTGCTAAGATACCATTTCACTTACTTTTATGAGTATTTATATTTCTAGCATATTTCTATGTATTAAACGTGTATTGAAATGTACCTATATATGAGATATAATATGTCAATAATAATTTTAAATTTACATTATATGTTCAAACACATTAATTTGGAAAAAATATGGTGATCAGATTATGATATATCAATTTCTATTAGAACCAAACGATCAAGGGCATTAAAAATAATATATTATATCAAAGAAAATGTGTTAGTGAATACATTTATAATCCAAAACTATTATTACAACCACATACCTATAAATTATATAATGTATAAGAAAACCAATTAGTATAAAAACAAGATGTAGTATATGATGATATTGGGATGGGGGAAATAATCCCCTCTAATAGAAGTGAATAAACCATCATATGGTCAATGTTCTAGTGTTATAGTGACACCCTAATGACACTTTTGTGCTTTTTTGGATTATTTTTATTTTATTATTATTTATTTTTAATTTGTTATTGATTTTTATTGAAAAATTATATATATAGTTTTAGCATTTCATTGATTATGTAGGACCGATACGCGTTTTGGTGAACTATGTAAATGACCTTTAAATGGGAAATTGATTCTCTTAATGTTTTGGGGAACCATACAGGCTTACTATAACACAGTGAACTTGATTACCATTATATAGTTCCCTTTATAGTTTAATTGGTTCACGATTATTTTAGTTCACATAATCAATTTGAGGTTTATATTATACATCTTTAGTTTCATTAGAAACCATATATGCCCCATTGTGTATAATGATGATGGGACATAACGTTCTTGTGACAGGTAAAATTAAAGGAATATTTGTGTTAATACAATACATTATAGTATATCTTATTTTTATGTCTAAGGTGTAGTTCATTGAAGAAGTTTTTCAAAATATGAACAGTTTTTTTCATATCTAGTGTACATTTCATAGTTTCAAAACATTAAGTAAACTATTTCGATGGAAATTATGAGTATCGCATATGATACCCATTTTTATGGATGTTTAAGACCATTTATTAGGAAGGATGTGTGTTCATTCTGTGTGTTTTATTCCAATAAATGACTATTCAGATAACTTTGTAACATATTACTCATGCACATAAATTTATATGAAAAAATAAGAACATTTATGATTAGATATATTATTCACTAATAATTATATGGATTCCTTATTTGAATATTTGATATGTATTTTGTGATATTCACAATAAATTATTATCAATATTCCATGTTTCTAGGTTAACATTGTTTTATGAAAATGATTATTGTTAAACATTATGGTTGGGAAGTATTTATCTATAAAAAAATAATATTACTAATAAACTGATTAAGAAGATAATTAATTATGGTAGTTTAAAAAATTATTTATATAATTTTCAGTATTAGAAAATAATAGATATCATCATGTGAATGGGCATAAAATAGCATGTAGTAAATACTAACTTGGTAAGGTTATAAGAGCTTCTAGAAGTATTTCTTATAAGCATCATCACAATGGTTACAAATATCTAATCCATATATGATTAATGAAGAAATTTTATAGAAATACTGATAACATTATATATCGGTTCTAGATTCATTCATCATCACATCATCTATTATATTAGGGTTTATAATTTTTTATTTTTATCTCAAAAGATACATATTTTATTATTTTTCTAATAAAAAACACAATATTTAATTTTTTATATATTTCGTTATTTTATGTCAACATTAAATGTGTGTTGTAAATTTTAATGTTTACAGGTTTATATGGTTTTTTATTTTTTTGGAGTACATAGATACATTTATTCCATATTTTTATATTCAATAGAAATATATTTCATATTAGGTATTCATATAACTACTCATTAATTTTTTTTATAAAAATTTAAAAATTCATGTATTTAAGACTTCAATATACATTATTAGAATATATTAATACATATGACTAGAAAACATAAATAAAAATATCCTATGAAAATATTATTGTACCACAAACTCATAAATGGATTTACTGATAACCAAAACCATTTATGTATTGAATATTTTCATTTCATTGAATTACATTATATGATATTTATACATTTTTCATAAATGTCACTAAACGTAATAGATGGATCATGAGGCACATAAAGACCACACTCGAAATCCCAAGATACATGTTCCTATTGATTTTCTACTGAATTAGAACCTGTCAATCAAGAGTTGTGGAAGTATCTTTTTCTACGATATATGAATACATTCTACTGGAGGACCTATAGTTGTTGGATGGTTGTATCTAGATAAAACCTGCACTATACAATTATATTATCAGTTTGATGATATTGTAACACTATATAAAAACTTTTATCTTGAAAAAACAATTTTTTTGTACATATTCTAATAGGTGGCTAGTGGCCCATACTGGTTTCATGTTGGTTTATAGATAGTAAAAAACATATTTGTGGACCAGAATATATCACCCTTAGATTATCATATATAGATGTCAAATTTTTTGAGGTGAACATACATTATATTACACTATGTCATTTCCAAAAACAATAGTAGATTAGTGCCTTTGGAAACATGGAACATTATATTATTTATTTCTTATAATATATCAAATGGCCCCTATAATGATTATTCACATTAGTACTCCTCGAAAAACACATTCATAGTAGCCTATGGAATGGAATCATAAGAAATGGTTATTAAATATGCTTAGTAATGGTAAAAAAGAGACATTTATTAATATAAAATTAGAATATAGGTATGAAAACATGGATATAACATTTGGAAGACATGTTATATATGTTATAATCATCTCGATTCATGGAACAATGATTGGTAGTTCATAAGTCATTAATCATAAGGAAATTAAATAACATGATCTCTGATAGAATAACATTCAGATAAGACATAGAAATGTGGCATACACATAATCATATAAAATATTATTTGAAGGATATATACCAATAAAGTCATAACATGTTCGTCATTGAATGATCATAAATGTACATACGTTAGGATTTGGATAACCACACATGAACCTTATTGTTTCATTCATTAGATAACCTCTTAGGTACACTCTTATTTAGTGCATGTTATAACCTCACATGTACCTAATTTCTTTTTTCATAGGATAACCACCTATGTATACACTTGATTAGGCATGGGATAACCTCTCTCACACCCCATTTTTTTAGTATTTTAATATCCTTTTGTGTACCATTTCATATCATTTCACATTAATCATTACCCAATGAATTATAAGAAGATATTGGTCCCAAACATCTATGAATGAATATCATTCACTGGTTTTCAATATTAAAATTTCAAATTAACAATAACATAAGCCATGAAATGATTTTTTTTAAAAAAAAATTAAATATATTGGAACTTGTGGAAAAGCTATAGGTTTGATGATCATTTTATCATTTCATCAAAGAGTAACCTATAGACAAAAAAGCGGGTTTCAGAATAATTTTATCATTTTAATCCCATAGAAGAAGAATTGGGTTTCATAGAAATAATTTCATTATATTCCATTAATATAAATTATAATAAATATATAATTTTTATATCTTCACAAAATCATAGTTACATCAAATAATATCATAGTAGATGGAGTATTATAATTGAAATATTAAATTTGAAAATCTCAAAAGAAAAACAACATTTCATTAAACAAATTATGAAAAAATAAAGAATTTTTTTTAAATATTTCATTTATAAAATTAAATGGATTATTTAATTATTTATTAGTTTATGATAGTTAAAAAAACATTAAATTTCATTCATCTTAGAAAAATATTCTTTTCACATTTTCGGTAAAATATAAAGGGGTATTTTTTTTAAACAACATGAAGATAAATTCATAAACAATATGTAATATGTATAACATGGGAAATTATTTATTTAATAAACCATTTTAAAAAAATTATAATCATTTTTGAAAACATTTAGGAAAAAATAAATTTTTGGTGAAAATAGATTTCTAACCGATTAAGGAAATAATAAATGATTTTATTGATAACATTTTCTCAAAAAATAAATACAAAATAGGTAATTTTTTTATGATTAATTTAAAATGATATGAATACTCATATGAGGGTAAATTTAGTGAATTTATTAACAACCAATTTATAATATTTCATCCGATAAAGTAAAATCAAAATCAATCCTGGAAAACATTGAGATTATACAATCAAATAGTTACTACTTTGAAAACTTTATAATCATAAAACCAATTAAAGAATATCATACAAAAAAATTTATTTATCATGAATGTAATTATATTAGTGATAAATCATTTTAATGTGAATAATATAAACTCCATCAAATAAATTCGATTCATAAAAAACATATTTTTCAAAAAAGATAAATTTTAAAAAATATCACATAATATTTGAGTAACATAAAAATCATAACCCCCATTAAATAAAAAAATAGAAAAATTTATTTTCCTTAAATTAATTTTATTAATTATATTTAATTTTATATGAGTAGTATATGAAACACAAAAATTAAATGAGGTGTAAATATGGCATAAGTCACTCAAAAATGAATGTGAGACTAGAGATCCTATACAATAAAGTATCAACATCGATCACACTCATTTGATTTAAATTTATAATAAAAATATATTTATTAAAAATATAAAAATCTACCAAACATACATATATAATTCCATTTACCATTTAATTGTGACATTTTAATACCTATTTTATAAAATACCCAGGAATAAGTCCCATTTTGGGTAAAAATAACATTGTTTTCATATATGATTTGATTTTTCATTTTTCCACCTACATGGATCAAAATTAAATACTTTCAATAATAATAATCATTAAATAATTATCATAATTATATATCAATAATATATGTAATAAAAATAATGAAATATGGTTTTGTGAATTTATGTACTTTATGATCATAGTTATGGTAAGTTATACCTACACATGAGTAACATTTCAGTTTTTCAATGATAATTATAAAAATAAAGTAAGTAATATATATTCTATACAATGTGATAATAATATAATAAATACCATAATATTTCCATAACTATATTCATTAATATCACTCAAGTGTTGTGTTGATTAAAAGAGAGATAGAGTACTTCAGGAAGGTGAGAGTCCAGAGGTAAAATAAAGATGTTATCAATTTTTAGTGAGGGAATATGTATAAAATAAAATTATATACTATATTTCCAGGATGAAAAAATTTCATTAACATCCTAATTATTTAATTTTACAAATTTATATATTCTTTATCATTATCATTCTTATCTTTCTTTTAATTTTTCAGTGAGAACCAATTGCATCACTTAATGAGCGGTAGTCCCCCATAAACATGATCAACAATGTCGTATCCCCTATAAAATGGAATTTAAGAAAATATATTTTATATAATGAATATATAACTATAATTATTTTATAATTATAATATATATACTCTATACCCAACATCATATTTATCGTTCATAGGTCTTAATGTAAATATGAATGGAAATAATTTGTGAGGCAGTGGTCCACCTTACACATGAATGATGAATTTGTAAACCATTAGATGAAATAAGACATGAATTGATGTAATTATAATAAAAATAAAAATAATATAATATATTATATAACAAAATTATTTTATAATCACGTGTTAATAATTATTTAAATATTTGTATTAATAAATAAAATAAAAAAATTATGGATGAATGTATAATATATCTTAAGAAACTTCCATTCGTTTAATAAAAATTCCCACCAAGGATAAAAATATTAAAATAAATAAATAATCTAGTATTAGGTGAGGTATTTTTAGAAGTGATTTTATATGGTACTGGAAAAAATAATGGGTTTGATGGAGTGAATAAATGTGGTGAGGGGTGGCCTTTTCTTAGTGGGGTTAGCGGTTCACATGGAATTTTCTGAAATAAAAAGGTCTACCCATATTTTTATAATGGAAAAGTATCCCAAATAAATTATGACAAATAATTATACCATATGTGGTAAACTTATGTCTATAAAATAGTTTTTATACAAGGTATTATGACCTTTATCACTTATCGTTTTATCTTAACCCCTATTTAAACCAATTTTACCATAACCGTGTTAATTAAATGTTACTTTATTGATAAATTAATTTTCCTCATAAATTATTTTGGAATTATTATATAGTATAAATCATTATTATTCTAACCATTGAATACATTTTTACAAATTAGTTTTACATAATTGGAAATTTATTATTTAAAATCCATCCAATAAGCACGACATGAAAGCAGGAATTCAGAGAGGCTATATTTGAAAATTAACAAGGCATTTACAACCAATTTAAATAGGGATATTATTATTTTGGTTTATAATGGATTAATATATATATATAATTAATCCAATTTTAATTTAGAAAAAAATATTATAATTTATCATTACACATAATTTAAATTAAATTATAGTTTTCAATTAAAATTCAGAATTCTTTAATATTCATGAAATAACTAATAATTTTAAAAAATAATCAAATTTTATACCTCAGATAATTCTGATATGATGATTTAAAAAATTAGTTTAATATTTTCAAATAAAAATTATAAAACTGAAAATAAATATTCTTAAAATATGTTCACAAAACAATGTGGCAAAACCTCTTTTTATAGAAAATTCAATTTTTTTGAATAAAATTTTATTTAATCATATATCTTTTATAGAAAACAAATATGTTGACTGTTAATTAGTTTATTGAATTTAAAATATATAAATTTCCATAAACTCACTTACCATAATTGTATTTTTTTGATATAAAAAGTTTTTCTTTTTATAAAAACAATATATAGAAAATTATATTCGTTATTTAAAAATATATTTGACCCTCATTTTTTATTAGTTGGTCAATAAATAATAAATTATATATACACGAAAAAAATTATTTTTATAATTTTTAAAATCCTATTCATACCTTCCATTCAAAAGAAAAGGTGATATCTAACGTTTTAAATAATAACATCTTAATAATAAGTGACATCGTGTTTAAACTCAAAATTGTGTGTAACACCAACTAAAATAAGTGTTGTGAGACAGGTATGGTAGAATTAGTGTGTTATGTCATGAAAAATATATAATATATTTTTTTGGGAAAAAAATACAACAAATCTTCTATTTTTACAATCATCCTACCATAAAATTAATTTATGCCTCAACATTATTCTAATTGGATCTAATCACTAAATAATCCCCTACCTTATTACATCATCATTTTCACTATTAACATGTTCAAGATGACGTTTTTGACACAAAATTTTTCTAGGTTATTGTGATTGTATCATTGTACTTTCTTTATTCAATCTACAATCACTACAAGTTATTACATATTAATAATACCAAGCTCTAGAAGTATAACCAATATATTTTGTACATATGATGGATTATGAATGAAATTATTTGATAGAGAAACATAGAACACATAATAAAATGAAGAGTGTTTTGGTGGAATCACCAAGAGATAAGATACCATCAAATTATTATTATAAATTTCAAAGTGATAGATATACGTACGACTTAGTTTTACCTTCTTTATTCCAAAGAGAAAATATATCCAAGGCTTTCTCAAAAACATAAAATTCTATATTATAATTATAATTATGAATATATTATTTTCTATAAACATTATCAATTTTTTTGAATTGATATTAGGTTCTCATAAATTACATTATGTATGATATCCCTTGTAGAATTTTTTCTATAACATTATTCCGGTTCAATAGTGGTTTATAATTTTCTCGATAAAGGGATTCATATGGAACCAACTAAATGACCGTGTAAAAGTTTTTGTTTCGAGATTAATAAAAATGTGAATGTTTTTATCACGACCATCATTGAAAATACATAGAGATATATCTTAATATATCATATAGGGTTTCAATTATTCTCTCAATATGACCACCTGTCTGAGGATGACATGTACTATTGAAACTCACATCTATGTTATAATCTTGCATAATAATTCTCCATATAACTGAGGTAAACCATCAATCCTAATAAAATACATTTTAATGTGGTACTCTATACAAACATTATACTACCTTAATATATATTCATTCATATGTATTAAGAGATTTGATTTCTCTAATATTGTTTAAGGGTGATAAACATTTTAATAGATCATCTATATCCAATATGTACCTCATTACCAATGATTAAAAAACCCAAAATGTTTCTAGTAAATTTGAACATTTGTCCAAAAAAAGTTAAAATCATTCCCCCTTAAATAAAATTTTATAAAAAAAATATACAAAATGGAAGGATAATATCTCCATAAATGTCACAGAAAATATCCTTAATATTTAAAATGTCACATCATATAGGACCTCAAGATATGTGTTAATGACATTGAATATATGATAAAACAGAAACTCATAAATAAATGATTTTTTCTATTACTCTTAAAATAATCATACCTAGACACATGTATTATTACAAAATATCACGAACCTTTTATTCCTTTAATAAGATCTTATGATATGAAGAAATATATCCTTTGTAAAATTGGGTTCATCACTGTAATGAGAGAATATTAAATGTGAATTCATTATTCCATAATCCATATTGATGAAAATAACCAATTATAAAAATAACACTAAATTACAGTAGAGGATAAACAATAATATTTTAATAGGGATCATTCATAAAACTTTAAAAATGAAATTTTATACAAGGTAGCGGGGGATAATTTCTTCTAATTATAATGATTCCCTGCAAATATCATGTTTGAATAATTGTTACCATTTCCATTATAATTAATGGTTTGTATGGTATATAATCTTCCTTATATAATATCATGACATTATCATATTTACCTCTTTAGTTCACTTTTGATTTTTATTATTCCTTGATTTTATAGAAATTTGGTAGAAGCAATTATTGGGCGTGTTTGTGTGAAATTAGGATGATTATTGAAAGGTTTTAGGAAGTGATCATTTGGGGCATAATTTTACCAAACCATGCGCACTACTAAAAAATCATGAAAACATAGACAAATAAGGAATACATTATATTTGTAAAATTATCATACTATGTTCCATCTATGGTGTAACCTTGAACCACCAACTGGAGAGGTGTGTCGTTAGGTCACACACATTGGAACATGTTTTCCCCTTAAAAGTAAACCAATGGTGCATAATTAATTCCATCATAAAATTAGTTTCATAATTCTTGAACCACACATAAATCTCACTAATTCTACCCATGTTGTCCATAAATCCGTTATATAATTTGTTCCTCTTTTTTATGGATTCCAAGGTCTTCGAATCTCTATTAATAATGAATCAAATGATATATTAATGAATATTGTCATCTCTCAGTAAGAGATTCTCATCCTAATTAGTTCTTGATCTTTACCTTGACATTCTCTCATCTTTTAAAGGATGAGATTAATTTTTTGGTCTTGTTTTAGATCTAGGTTTTCATGGATCAAATATTTTATTATTAGATCAATGTTTTGTATCACGATCTCATTCCTCATTTTTAAATTGAACGTTCCACTTCAATTTGGGGTTTTCCATTGGCGAGCTTCCTTCAAAAATCATAATGAGGGTGGTCAAAATTTAAAATTCCATAGTATTTATTATCATTTACAGAAAGGAATTCTAAACTAGAAATTTCCAATTTAGTAAATCACATCACGAATAAGAATAAATTGTTGATCCACTTATAAATTTAATGATTGGATTATAAAATTCATTAGATATTGATAATATGAAATCAGTTAATTAATGGGATTGTATAATTCTCTAATCGAAGTTATTATGAATTAATTATACCACGATAATTATGAGATCATCAGATTAAACATAATGGTTTAATGGGTTATATGTTTTAATTATTTCAAAATGGTGTAATGGGGAATTGATAATTTTATTATATCATATTAAAGTGAAGAACCTTAATTGTTAAAAAAATCAAATGGTAACCATGAATTGATTTGATAAAAAATGGGTGAATGTTAATTGATATTGGTTAAAGAAATCTATGTGACATATTTTTAATATATTGATATATGATTGTGGGACACAGATTTATGCTTCAGATACCCATATGTCATCGAATTATATAAAAGAGAAGGAGATGGATAACTCTCCAAATACCCATAAGGGATTGACTGATGAATGATTTTCGAGACAGAGACTAATTCTACAAATATAAATGATTTTCTATAAATGGAGTTATAGGCCCAAAATTTTGGTAGTGGACCATTGTTCCATGTAGAAATCTTATACAATTGATGTGATATGGGATACGAAATCCCATGATATAATGAAATTTGATTTATATGTGATATGTTTCAGATTCTGGTATTGGATGAAAAAGGAATAATTTTTTGGGTTTCATCAAGAACAAATGGTAAAATGTTTATAAATAATGAATAATTATTTATATGAAATATTGAAATTAGTGATTTCAGTTTATTTTATACTATCGTATAAACTATTATTGACTGTATATTGTTATATACATCATTAGTGCTACATACTGAGTTTTTCTCACATACTAACCAATCTTCTTTATCAATACACGAATATAAATCATGTTTGTAGGATATGGTATTGAAAAGAGCAATTTGTAAGATAGACGGGTTGGGATAGAGCCTGGATGATAGAACATGAACTAGTAGAAGTACCTTCCAATGAGTTTTCAGTTTCGTTATTTATTTTTGGTTTTTTCCATGACATATGACATTTAATAAGACATGTAATATTTATTACATTATTTTTTTTATTAACTATTTTAGAACATCATGTGATTCTTTTTTCATCTAGTTATTGTATTATTCTTGTCGTTGGTTATCATTTAGTGGTTAGTGTTTGATTATTTATGATGTTTTACTACTTTGATAATGTTCTTTTAGTCTCCATTAAATATATATATATATATATATATATATAATACCCTTAATACTATTAAGCAGCCTCCAACATGTGGGGGGATTGCATTAGGTCACATAACCTATCAACTTGGGGAACTGATATATGGCACCTGATTTGGGATGATACAAATTGTAATAAATAGAAAATTTTGTTATTTTATTTTTAAATAATTTTTGGGAATGTTCGATAGGAGACTATAAAGTGTCTTTCCTTGTTCATGAGATTGTTTCTTGGTGTAGCTAACCAAAATTTTGTGGAAAAACCATGTTCTTATGGTGTGATTTCTTTTTTTGATGATTGATGTTACTGTTGAATGTTATTTGACCTCAATTGATGCACTTTTTTTTGATGTGATATAGTTTTTTAATTATTGTGATATTTGACTCATGGAATGGTAATTCTTACGTTTTGAGTATTCATGAATATTTCTTGGAACCCATGAATAACTATTCCATCAATTATATTTAGTCATGCACAGAAATGTATGGTTTTGGTTGTTTGTTAAATTTTATATTTGTATCCTTGATTTTGTAATTGAAATAGGAATGGTTCTTAGTATGGTGTTGAAAATCAAAAAATTATGAAAATATAAAAAAGGTGTTTCTAATGAGAAACTTGATTATGAGAATGTTTTACCATTCATTGACCAATACCTTTTTATAGGATGGTTAAGAGTAGTGATAGATCATCAGTAATGACTAGGTGGTGTGAAAGGGGTAATAATTATTATGGATTTATGTGAATCCATCATTTAAAATGTGTTAAATTAGAAGTTTGTTTCATTATATTTGTGTTTAGAACTATTAAAATATGCCTCCATGATGAAACATGAGGAGTACATGAGAAGAGGGTTTGGCATGAGATGATCCACCAGTAGTGGAACCTAGAGCTCCAATAGTTTCATGTGATGAATTTAAATATTATTTCTGTGAGATCATTTCTCATTTTTGGTTCATTATGGAAATATCCCAATGGTATTTTGTGAAGAGTATGTCTGACCGGACATGGGACATTTAGTTGAACCCCCTTCAGACTATCACTGCTGTGGGTGGACCTGAGGTAGTTGATTTTTAGATGTAGTCTATCCAAATGATTATTGACCACTTAGAGACTCTTACTGAACACAATCTGCAAGTTGAAATATTAAAACTCACATGTTTATGATAATTTATTTTAGGAAATCCAAATATATGGATAAGAATATAAAAATGTTGTATGTAAGGAAGTCTAAAGGATGTTCTAGAAGAACTTTCATTTAGAGAATCTTAGAGAGGATAAAGTAATATATTTTAATAGGATAACATAGTGGATTGTATCAATGACAGACTATCAAAGAATATTTATATGATTCCAACTCTTTTCGCCATCATTTGAAGGATATATGGAAAGCTCCGTGAAAACATTTCAAGATGGTCTTGAATGTGATATTATCTCTCAGATGAATAACATTCAGCTAAAGATGTTTTCTAATGTGATGAATCCAGATATCATTACTGAGGGTAATCTGAAGGAGGATTCTGGTAGAGTAAAATTTATATCTTCATTAAGTTCATGATTGTCATATTTTTAGATAAATAATATTTTTTATGAAAATATTGAATTTATAATTGGAAATTAGATTATCCAAGGCTTAAGATTATTTACTCGGAATCTCCTGAGTCTGATATATCACCAATGTGGAAGAACATGTCACTTTCATAGATAGTTCCCCAAAAAACTGATATAGAGTCTATCCTATGATAGTATGGGGCATCTATACAGGTTCTTCTCTAACCCATTAATTATGTGTAGTGTTAGGGTAGCCAGCCATAGTCACAATGCTTGATGGTGGAATTTTTCACATATCAGACTGATTATTGGAGTTCTACATGATGTGGCATGATAGGTAGTGGATGTGGGGCTTCATTGAAATAGATAATGTATCAGAAATTAGTGTAATTAATAGGACTCATACTTCAGAATAGGAAAAATGGGGCAAAAACTTTCATGTAGTTCAGACTATTCCTATGGATAGAAATTTTACACCATCAATAATTATAATTACTATTCATGTAGATTTTGGGCTATCTATTTCCATATTTAATACTGATTCATCTTATTTATATATAACATAAGAATATGTGAACATGTTGAGTCAATTATTGGAGTTTATGTGGAGGATTATGATTATCGATACACCATTGGGTGTACAACGAAGGGACATCAATTTTTGCAGGGGATGTTCACTTGTGGTTAGAGAGTATCATTTTATGGGATATTTACATCCTTATAATGTCATTATTGTACATTATTCTTGGTATTGAATTGTTATTATAAATAAATCCCACATTTATTTTTACCATAAGAGAGTGACTTTTACATCTCCTAAGTGTGATAATTTTTTTCAACATGGATAGTGGGATATCCATGGAAGCGATATAAGTCATATTCATAGAAAAATGGGGAGCTCACAACAAATGTTTCTAGACCATTACTAAATTAAAGAGGTATAAAAATTGATATCTTTCCACACTTAGGGGAATGGATTGAATATGTAAGAACCTGGATATTTTTTTAGGTATTTCCTTCCTTTTTCTGGAGTTTTTGAGATGGGTAATGATTCGGGAAATTTTTTATGTACACACCATGTACTTTTTGAGTACATGCTGTATACTCTCATTCTTCTCAAAGCCGTGTACTGGACCTGTCTGGGCCACACACACAGTGTGTAGGGGTGATGTGGAGGCCAATTTTTCCAGAGTACGGAAATACCTAGTACACGCCATGTACTCTAAAAGTACATTCTTTGTACATTATTTTTTATCATTAAATGGATTGGGGTCGCGTCAAATCGAGGAAAACGTCTTCTTCTCCAGTATCTTTCTCCGAGAGCGACATGTACGACCACTGATCTTCTCTAAACCATCGTTCCTCCATCCTTTCATCGTTTTGATCACCATCGATTGCGTTGGAATCGCAGCGGTGAGTTATCCATTCTGCTTGAGCCTTGTTTTCCAATTTCTCCTCCTTCTCATGATGTCGTCGATTAAATTATTTGTGAAATTTTTAGATATTCATCGTTCTAAAGAGAATAAATCTGTGTGGATCATGTATTTTTATCTCCTAGAATCCAAGTAGGTGGTTTGTGCCTTTCCGTAGCAGGTCTGTGAATATTTTGTTCAAATTCCACTAATTCCATTGGTCGGGGAATTGTGGGTATCCTGTTTCTCCGCTGTTGTTTGTCTGCTTTGCATGATTTCTTGAGTAGAGATCATTGCTTGTAAAATTTGATAATTTTTGTTGTATTTTTGTGCTTCACCATGCATGTTTTTCTTATTAGGTGTTTTCTAGTTTCCATGCCTATTTGTAGGATAGTGGGGTTGTTTTACTATAATGTTGATGTGCCTTAGAATGATATCCAAGTAGTTCTTGAGGTTTACCTAAGATGATACGTGCACGCTGAGCATGTTTATTTCACACAAGACTGTGATAACCTAGTATAGTAGACCATATGGAGAATGGACATAAGGTATTATCCATAGTTTCTTTTAATACGATGCAAGACCACATGGGGAATTGATGATGATTTCTTTCTTAGAGAGTTTGTAGTTCCCTGATGCGGGACACATGGGGAATGAGACGTTGAGTGCTTCCTAAGAGCGCCTTTAGTAAGATACGAGACTACAAGAGGAATTGACAGTGAGTGCTTCCTCAGAAATTCTATTCTTAGCAGAACCATAGGCGTAAGATAGTGTGTTCCTCCTAGAGTGTTTCTAGTACTTGTAGGTTGAACCATAGGGGTTAGGCTGTGAGGGATACCCATAGGGTTACCTTTTTCTACTTGTTTTTGGTTGTTTACTAGGGTACTTTATATGCTAGAACTATGGAATACAGCTGCTATGTTCTTTTTTGGTTACTACTTCCTGCACTTTTACTTGCCTTGGATTCATTGACTGTTAGGAACAGATCTTTGGGTGATTTCCTACTGGTATTGTATATAACACCCTATTTGAGCCTTAATTTTGTGCCCAAGCATATTATATTGTTGCAGGTATAGATAAGGGTATGTTCCCTTCTACTTCAGGTTCTTGATTGATGTGGAGCTAGAGAGCATGGGACCAAGACGAGGCTTTCGATGCTGAGGAGTCACTCATCTGTTTTACTTTTGTACTCTGGCTTAGTACTGTATTCAACATTATGAGTTGTATGGATTTTTTCCTAGACTTATATGTGTTATAAATCCTTTACATATGTTCCTCCTCCAATTTTTTATCTATTAGTATTCCTTTGTTTATGGTTTTCTCGTGTATGTATGTCTACTGCTTCTGATACTGTTGTTATTAGTTTTTTATCTTTTTCGCAGTGTACTCTGCCAATGAGTGAATAGTTTCCCCACTATCACACCTAAGGCCCTCGCTGTTAGTTGGCAGCCTCTGACGTTTGGGGAAATGCACATGAGGCCATGTAACCAACTAGGTACGGGGGACCTCTGGGTGGCTTCTGGAACCGGGATGTTGCAAAGTGGTATTAGAACAGTTATTTTCTCTTGACATACTATTTGAGCCTTTTTTCAGGTATTGGATGGATTCGGTACTTGGTGTTAAGCTGTGACCGGGAGTAGCTAACCCGTGTACAGGGAAAATCCATACTACCTCTTTTATTATAGTTTATTGGTTTTTATATTTATGGTTGATATGATTTTACATAGTGTGATTCAAATGTTCTATGTAGTTGTTTTGATATTACGGTTCTATTTCTGTCGCAACCCGCTGAGATGAGGGTATGCAATCTCATTAATAATATAGACAATTTTTAGAAATCAGATGCCATGTATTCATTACATGCCATCTAGGGTGAATTAGAGATTTCATGTTGTCGTGATAAACTTGTGTAAATTTGGAATGCTATTGTGAGAGATGCATTGGTAGAATCTCTGATGCTGATAGAGAACTGTTTGTATTATACCATTCATGAATGAACACCAAATATTGGTTTTTTGAGGTGTTATGGGCCCTCTTGATTCAGATATTGGTGGATCATTGACCTGTTTTTCTTTATATACCACTGGATTGGATTCCAAACATTGATTCGCGGGGAGTATGGGCCCTCACGGATCGGAATTCGGCACCATCATGTATTATTTTCAATGTTTTCTAGGCTTCGGTGCAGTTTCAGAGCTATATCCTATAAAAACATAGAATACACGCCGTGTATATTATATATAAACACTATGTAGTTTTTAACCGTGTCCTTGATTGTGTGGCCAGAAACACGGGTTGTGAAAATCACCAGAATCACTCCGTGCACGGTAGGTACACGCCGTGTAGTAGTGATAATATACCCGGACGTGTAACTAACAACACGGGATGGGGAAGCTTAGGTAGAACACGCCGTATTGGATATCAACATGCCGTGTAGTCTTGTTCCATGTACCCGGCCGTGTCACGAGCAACACAGGTCGGTTTTATCTTCTTCCATACATGTCGTGTTTGTTCGGAACACACCGTCTAAGGGTCATCCATGGACTTGGCCGTGTCTCCAACAAAACGGGTTGGGAAAAGCCTTCATGTACACGTCGTGTTTGTTCGGAACACGCCGTGTAGTCTCAGAAGTGTAGCTGACCGTATAACCAACAACAAAGGTCATTGAAACCATGTCCCATACATGCCATGTCCACCCATCACACGCCATGCAGTCTCAGTTTAAGAAGTTCATGTGGGTTAGCCATGATAGGAGACACAGGCAGCGAAACAAATTTAAGTACACGCCATGTAGAATTTATACACGCCATGTAGTCTTGTTTCATAAATCTGGTGTGTTTCCTTCTCTAATTTTTGTTTCCTACTCCATGGTTCTCTTTCCTTGTTTTCCTAATCTAAGTTATGTTATGATCTTTAAGAGTTATGCCTCTGAGATTTCCTCTGGTTGTACGTCAGTTGTCAGGCAGTGATCAGATGCCAGATACAGCTGATCAGGGACTTCTTGCTGATCCTCCGGTCGGGCCAGCCTTAGCACCGACTATCATACTAGTTGCAGGCACTGATTTTCAGTTTAGGGAAGATTTTATGAGGATGATTCAGGCCATTCAGGGAGCACCGCCTTCTGCCGCAACCATGGATAACTTGACGCAGGGTTTTCAGCAGAAGCATCCACCCACTTTCTCGGGGGAAGGAGGACCTCAGGCTGTAGTGTCATGGCCAGAAGCCTTGTTGACCATCTTTGAGCATTTGGAGATGCCTCCAGAGAGTCGGGTCAAGATTTCTACCTATATGCTACGAGACTCCTCTTAGAGGTGGTGGGATGTGATCTCACAGGCGGGTCATCAGTAATTAATGGCTTTGGAGGCGTTTCAGTACATCTTTTATGACTACTTCTACCCGGAGACCCTGAGGGCCGACTGAGCCTGGGAGTTAATGAGATTAAAGCAGGGTACCCTTTCTGTTATGGAGTACTCCTATCATTTCACTGAGATACAACGTTTCACACCCCTCTATGGTGGTTATGGGATGTTCATAGCGAGGAAGTATGAGGATGGTCTCAGGCGGAAGATCCACTCGTAGGTGTATCTCTTCTAGTTGACTTACATCACTTCCATCACCAACTAGGTACTGATTATGGAGTGCAATATGAGAGACTTCGGAGCTGAAGGCTATGTCGGTTCTGCTTCCAGAGCTAGTTTTCCTCTAGATGACAACAAGAAGCTTTATAGGGAGTCTACGGGCGGTGATCCAAGGAATCGAAATGCATCGTCAGGTAGCCATGTGATATGCTACCAGTGTGGTCAGTTAGGGAACACGAGGCCGCAGTCCCAGAGAGACCCCGTGGAGTACCGATCATGCATCAAGATGGGTCAGCTTCAACTTTTCTACTAGGTTTTCTCACCTGCAGCTGGTGAAGAGAGTTCTTCTATGACTCCTCATTTAGGAGCAGCACCACCAGTTTCTCACCAGTCAAAGAACTGGAGTTTTTCCTACTGTTCCGGTCTAGGTGGAGGACGAGTCCATGGCGGTCAGCCGCCATTCTTCCAGCAACAGAAGGGTGGATAAGCTCAGAGTGGTCAGCCAGGGACATAGGGCCGCGGTGCAGGCCAGTATTTCGCTGTGGAGCAGACCTATAATGAGTAAGATCTCAGGCCTTCTACAGTTTGAGGTATGATTTATTAGCCTCAATTTTATCTTCATCTCTTTTTGATACTGGTTCCATGGATAGAATTATCTTTGATGATGTCATGGAGATCCTTGGGCTCTCTATCTTTTCTTCTGTTGACTCGTTGACACTAGACACACCTTTCGGGACATTGACATCTATTGTACGTCAGGGTAGAGAGTTCCCTCTTGAGGATTTAGAGTATCATTTCTTATGGGATATCTATGTCCTATAGATAACTTGTTATGATGTCATTCATGGGATGGACTGGTTGGTTCCCATCCAAGAATTCGTCAACTGTTATCGCCGTAGGGTGAGTTTTATCTTACCAGTGGGTGAACTTTTTTTCCATAGAGGTGAATGGGATGTTCAGGAGAGTCAAGAAGAACTCGAGCATCATGGGCAAGGAAGGGTGACGACCCATATTGCTAGTCTTTATCTGTTTTACCAGGAGACTTCACAGTTGGATTTTCCTCCAGTGGTGTATCGTTTCAGAGATGTCTTTCCAGAGGAAATTTTAGGTTTGCATAGGAGCATGAGGTAGAATTCTCGATTGAGCTCGTGATAGTAGTGGCGCTAGTGTCCATTCATACTTATAGGATGGCCAAACATGAATAGAAAGAGCTCAAGAAGCTGTTAGAGGAGTTTTCGACAATGGGTTTCATCCGACCAAGTACTTCTCCTTGGGGTTCGCCTATCCTCTTTGTGAAGAAGGAAGATGGTACCCTTAGGCTCTCTGTGGATTATCGGAAGCAGAACCAGTTGACGGTCAAGAACTGATATTATTTGCCTTGGATTGATTACTTTTTCAATCAGCATCGAGGAGACCAGGTGTTCTCTAAGATCGATTTGAGTTCCGGTTATCATCAGTTGCACATTAGACCATCAGATATACCTTTGACATCCTTCTAGAGCAGGTATGGTCTCTAAAAGTATACGTTCATGTCGTTCGGTCTCACGAATGTGCCTGCTGTTTTCATAGAACTGATGAACTGAGTGTTCTATCTGTATTTAGACTCCTTCATCGTGGTCTGCATGGATGATATCTTGGTGTAATCTCACCCTCAACACGACCATGCCACCCATATTGAGATTATTCTTAGTACACTAAGAGAGCATCTATTTTTTGCTAAACTCTCAAAGTGACAGTATTTAATGGATCATATTCACTTCCTGGGTCTGTCATCTTAGAGGCAGGAGTATCTGTGGACCCAGAGAAAGTGAGAGCTATAGTTTCCTGGGAGCAGTTGAAGAACATTTTTTAGGTATGGAGTTTCCTAGGGCTAGCTGGATACTACAGATGCATTATTTCGGACATTTCATGCCTAGTAGCACATATGATAGGTCTGACCAAGAATGTGGAGATGTTATCATGGTCAGATTCTTGCGAATTTTATTTTCTGGAGTAGAAGGGTAAGTTGACTTCATCACTGATACTAGTCTTTCCAAAGCCCGAAAAGAACTACAATTTCTATTGTGATTCTTATGGTATCGAACTAGGCATTGTGCTTATGCAGGGAGATGGAGACATTGCGTATGGGTCTTGGCAGTTAAGGCCACATGAGAGGAATTACCCGACGCACGATCTGGAGTTGGCTGCTGTTGTTCATGCCATATGCTATTCAAGACATTACCTTCTGGGAGAGCACTTTGTGGTTTTCACTGACCCCAACAGTATCAAGTACATCATCACTCAGTGTGATCTGAATCTATGATAGTGCATGGGGGTGGATTATCATCAGTCTATTGATTTCGAGCTTTCCTATACGCTTGGAAAGGGAAACGTATTGGAAGATGTATTGAGTAGGAGAACTCATATTCTGGCAGTTCTGGAGGCCAGCATTAAGTTTCATCTTATGGCTCTGTTCTATGAGATGCTTCTGGAGGTGCACGACAGACAGGGATATAATTTTCTATCATCTATAGTTGTTACCTTTACGATTATTGATCGGGTACGGATGAGGAAACTATCAGACTCAGAAGGATTTGTCCTGTGGGAGAGCGTGTCAGGAGAGGACCCTCTTCCGGGATGGACAGTGGGAGAGGATGAGATCTTGCGCTTCCAGGGATGTGTATAGGTGTCAGCAGATATATGCGAGGAACTGATGTGGGATTTTCATTAAACTATTTGGGCAGTTCATCCTAGCATCACCAAGATTTATCAGGATCTTCATCGCCAGTATTGGTGGCCAGGTATGAAGAGAGATGTTGCTGGTTTCATCATGAGATGTTATACTTGTCATCAGGTGAAGGCAGAACATCAACGACCAGCATGAATTTTATATCAATTACCCATTAATGAGTGGAAGTAGAACTACATCTTGATGGATTTCGTGACAAGGTTACTGAGGTCACCTCGATCGAAGGACACTGTTTCGGTTGTCGTCGATAGGCTTATGAAGGTCTAACACTTCTTACCAATCAAGGAGACCATCAGTGTTGATGATATGGGAATTTTGTACATCCGAGAGATTGTACGTCTGCATGGAGTTCCACACTCCCTTGTTTTAGACAGGGATTCACAGTCTATGTCTCGGTTCTGGCAGTGGATTTAGAAGACTTTGGGTACACAGGTACTTTGGAGTACAACATACCATCCCCGGACAGATGGCCAGTCCGATCTTTGGATCCAGGTGCTAGAGGATATGCTCAGAATATTCATTATTGTCATTGGCGGTTCATGGGATAAGCATATTCCTCTTGTGGATTTCTCCTAAAACAACAATTTTCAGGTGACTATTCAGATCGCACCTTACAAGGCATGGTACAATACTCCATGCCAATCACCCTTATGGTATCTGGTGGCAGGAGATGCAGTTTTGCTGGGAAATCATCTTTTATAGGAGGCCTCAGAGCAGATAGAGTTTATTTGGAATAGGATGGCTACATCACATTCTCAACAAAAGTCTTATGCTGATCAGCGGAGACTACCTTTAGAGTTTGAGGTCTAGGATCATGTTTTCATGCATGTTGCACCGAGGATGGGACACAAGAGGATTCAGAGGCAGGTTATTCTTCCACCGAGGGACGTCGGGCCATTTGAGGTGTTGGAGAGAGGTGGGCCGGTTGCTTATAGGCTGCAGTTACCTCAACGGTACAGGTCCATGGATGACTTCATCCACATTTCTCACCTCCGACGTTACTTTTCATACTCGTCTCACATCTTTCAGCCCGAGGAAGTTGAGCTTGAAGCTGATGTATTGTTTTTGGAGCATCTTATCAGGATTGTCGAAAGTAGTATGAAATTTATATGAGGTCAGTATGTTCCTCATGTATGGGTGATATGGCAGCACAAGCGAGTAAAGGATGAGGCATGGGAGTGGGAGGCCGAGGTTCGATCAGAGTGGCCGGAGCTATTCTGGGTTTCTCCTTATACGCCTTTCTAGGGAAATTCAGGGAAAAATTTCATTAAGGGGGGAAGTTTTTAGGAACATGGACCTTCATTTTAGGTATGTTATTACTTTTTCTAGGGTTTTTGTGTAAAATAAAGTTTTTTGAAATTTTTGAAGTACACACCGTGTAATTTCTGAGTACACACCATGTACTCATTTTCCACTTGATGCACTGTACTACTCGTGTCCTGGACACATACACACGGTGTATAGGGGTGACGTGGAGGCTGATTTTGGCAGAGTTCAGAATGACCTAGTACATGCCGTGTACCCTAAAAGTAAACATTGTGTACTTTACTTTTTTCCAATAAACGGACTGGGGTCATGCCTAATCGAGGAAAATGATTTGTTCTCTAGATTTGTCGTCCAAGAGCAACTCGTACAACTACAAATCATCTCCGAGCCACCATTCCTCTATTCGTTATCCATTTCAATCAACATCTATTGAGTTGGAATCGTAGTGGTAGGTTTTCCCTTCTACATGAGCCTTGTATTCCAATTTCTCCCCCTTCTCAAGATGTCGTCAGTTGAAAATTTTGTGTGTTTTTGTAGATATTTGTTGTTATAAGGAGAATAAATATGAGTGGATAAAGTATTTTGATCTCCTAGCATCCAGGTAGGTGGTTTGTGTCTTTCCGTAGGAATTATGTGAATATTTTGTGGAAATTCCACCAATTCCCTTTGGTGAGGAATTGTGGGTTTCCTATTTTTACCGTTTTGTTTGTCTGCTTTTCTTGATTGGTTGAGTAGAGATAATTTCTTGTAAAATTGGATAATTTATGTTGTATTCTTGTGCTTAGCCTTGCATATTTTTCTTATTAGGCATTTTCCAGTTTCCATGCCTAGTTGTAAGATAGTGGGGGATATTTCACTGTTATGTTGTTGTGCCTCAGAATGATAGCCAAGTAGTTCATGAGGTTTACATGGGATGATACGTGCTCACTGGGCATGTTTATTTCACACATGGCTGTGATAACCTAGTGTAGTAGACCATATAGAGAGTGGACGTAAGGGCTTATCCAGAGTGTCTTCTAATATGATGTGAGACCAGAGGGGGAATTTCCAATGAGTTCTTCCTCAGAGAGTCTGTAGTTCCTCGATACGGGCCACATTGGGAATGTGGCATTGAGTGCTTCCCCAGATAAACTTTAGTACGATACGAGACTACAGGGGGAATTGACGGTGAGTGCTTCCTCAGAAATGATACTCTTACCTGAACCAGAGTGGTGTGACTCTGTGTGCCTCCTAGAGGGTTTCTAGTACTTGTAGGTTGAACCACATGGGTTAGGCTGTGAGGGATACCCAGAGGTTTACCTATTTACTTCTTGTTGTTGGTTTTTTACTGGTGTATTTATATGCTAGAACTATGGATTTCAGCTGCAGTGTGCTTTTTCTATTTACTACAACCTGCACTTTTACTTTACCTGTATTCATTGACTGGTAGGCATAGATCTATCGGTGATTTCCTACTAGGATTGTATCACACTTCATATTTGGGCAATGCATTTGGGCCCAAGTAGATTATATTGTTACAGGTATAGATAAGGGCGAGCGCCCTTCTACTTCAGGTTCTTGATTAATGTGGAGGTGGAGACCATGGGACCAAGCCAAGGCTTGCGATGCTGAGGAGTGGCTCATCTGTTTTTCTTTTGTACTTTGGTTTAGTACTTAATTCAGCATTGGGACTAGTTTGGATATTTTCCTAGACATATATGCATCATGCATCATTTACATATATTCCTACTCTAGTTTTTTATTTGTTAGTCTTCCACTATTTATCATATACTCATGTGTGTAAGTCTAGAGTTTCTGTTATTTTGTTATTTGTTTTTTTTTTATTTTCTGATGTGTACTCTGCCAACAGGGGAATAATTTCCCCACTATCACACCCAAGGCCCTAGATACTAGTCAGTGGCATCTGGCATTTGGGGAAATGCGCTTGAGGCCATGTAACCAACCGGGTACGGTGTGCCTCATGGTGGCTTCGGGAACAGGGATGTTACAGAATACTTGTTTCATGGTGACATATTATGGATTCCACATAAGATAGATGTGGAATTTACAAAATATCACATGCTAGGGGCTAGGAACATTTCTATTTCACAATATATAATATAACCAAAATATCATCATTATTTTAATATTCAACTAGAATAGAAAATGGATGTGGAGTTTATCTATATGAGTACATCCCTGAAGGGTTGTGAAATCCTATTTTCAAGGAAGGATGGTGGGACCATGTTATTGTGTGTTAATTTTTGAATATTAAACCTGACGTCCATGAAGAACTAATATACTCATATATGTATCAATTCTTTCTTTGACCAGCTTAAAAGAGATTGCGTGTTCTCAAATATTAACATGTTACGATGTAATAAACATTTAATATATTTACCTTAAAAAATAACACATTTAGGTTTCATATGAATTTATGGACATTATGATTTCATTGTGATGATGTTCAGGAAGAAAAATGATATGACAATGTTTATGTCCATGATGTATAGGTTCATCGACCTACAATTGGATGAGGTTATGGTTGTGACTGTGGATAAAATATTGTTGTAATACAAAAATCATGAAGATCATACCCAACATACTAACATTATAATAACTACTTTAAAATAAAATTAGAAAAATAAAAGATATCAAGTGTTACTTTTGGATTGATTAGGAACATTTTTTCATACACATATTCTAGGAGTATGGTGTTTTTAGTGGACCAAGAGAATGTGAAAGAAGTTGTTTATTTTGAACAAACAACAAATTTCTTTGATATCCATGGTTATATAGGATTAACATGTTATTAACATAGGTTCAACTAAGAAATTTACTATTATTATATAAAAATTCTATTCTTGACTGTGAAGGGAATACCATTTGAAGGGTTAGGAGCCTGGAATAATTCCTTCCAATATTTGAAGAAAATTTTGACCTGTGTATCAATATAAACCATTCCTAATCTAGGGGAGGAGTACAGAGTTTGTTATCCATATGGTATCAGGATTAGATAAGTGATGATGTTTCTGATCTAATTATGGTGTAAAGGTCATGGAATTTAAGGACACATTAATAGAATAACCCTAAAAATGAGATCATGCTAGTAGAATTTTTTTTTCAGAAATGATGTTATTTTTTAATTACATATTTGGAGAAAAATGAGTAGTCTATACTGATAAAAAGATCATATATTATATCTTTTCCTAGTGAGAGTTTATTCTCAACCAATAGATGTGTTTTAATTATATTCATTTGTTCTATTATTGAGATGGAATATACACCTAATAAGGGAAACAATGTCATAGACTTTTTATGTATGAACACGTTGATTTATGAAGATAAATAGTCTATATCTATGTGGAAGATGATGAAATTATTGGATGTAGTTCTTGTTGTGTCTTAATAGGGTTAGGATTAGATGAATCTCGTATCCTTTTTAGTGGAGGATCATCTTTTGACCTAGATCTTGGAGCTATTGTATGAGGAACAAAAAAATTTAGCCTTGAGGGAAAGCCATTATAATTGTTTATATATTTCTTAATGGAAAATAAATATGGATGATATCATCTATATTTGTAATATGGTTAATGTTACTACAAGTATGCGGCATGATCATCATTGGGAATTTCGTTCCCCAAAGATTGTGGTACATTAATATTTGATAAATATTCATCCTGACCTATGTTGATAGTATTGGTTTTTAGGTATGAAAATGGAGATTGTATGGTTTTTGACATGATGATACACCTATAAATGGGTGACAGATGATCATTAATGACCAGGTGGTTTACTACAACCATTTCCCATTACAGAATGAATGTATAATGATGATACTATGTATTTCATAGTTGGACTCCTAAGGACACCATGTATGAATGACACTATTTTTGTGATTTTAGGATTATTAATGAATTTTTTTCATTTCATGAATATAAATGAATCATTCAATGTTGATTATTTGGGAGATATTCTTATTATAGATATATTACATCTTTACTGGGTTCTATGGAGTATGGTTTCATATAGTGACTCAATTTTTAACTCATGTTTCTTGAATGTGTTTAAAGAAGCACATGGTATATTTGTATTGATGAGTATAAAATTTATCCCACATATAGATATAAATTTGTGGAATACTATAAAATCAATGGATGATATGATATGAATAAGAATTATTGATTTTGGTGGGTCTTGGTAGAGGAATATAGTATAAGTTGAGGTATCCTATTGATATAGTTATTTGGTGACAATAGTGATTTCACCATATCAGGATCATTATGATATTCCATGAAGTTCACCTCTACATTTAATGGATGGAGGTTAGATAGAGTATTTAGCACTGATTCACATGTATTAGACATCAATGCAGGATTACCTAATTTTTATGTATATTGATATGTCTCGCAATATACAAAAGACATATGATGATAGACATCAAATACCCCTTGAGTTAATAGTGGGTGGTTATATGTTCATTTGTGTTCCTCCGAGATTAGGTAACCATAGGATTTCAAGGCATGCCATGTTGGTGCCTTTTTCCATTGAACCATTAGTGGTTGTAGATAGAAATGAGTGTCTAGAATATCTTTTTGTGCTTCCATAAATATTTACATCTATGTAAGATGTTTATCATAACATACTACATCATCTATATCACCCTGACCTTCTAATGTCTTTGATATGGTATATGTTTATATAGTGACTGATGCATCCATTGAGGATCATCTAATACATTGGTTGGATGACAATGAGAATGTGATTTGGAGAAATATTATGGTTATAGTTCTAAAAATTTAGAATCATGGGTTTTACAATGAGGTATCATGTGGTATAAGAGTGGAGTTGCGGGCATAATGGCGCAATAGTTTTACCTCGATATATTATTGATTCTTTAGATTATATATTGAGGAGGAGTTGTTATAAGGAGGGAAGATTTGAAGAACAAAAACCATTCTATAGATGTATCATGATTATTTTCAGTTATTTTGTATACATTGGGTTATTTATTCTTTTCTAGAGGAACATCTTGGGTGTGTTTGGGTGAAAATCATATGTTTTTATGTGGTTTAGGTAGTGCATGATTTCTTTATGGGTTCCACAAGCTATTCTTCCTACCACAAAACTACATAAAAATAAATGGAAAGAGGGATTTCAGATTTCGAACAAAAACTTCCAAACCATTTTCCATTTTAGGAGTAACTATGAACCCCATAGGAGTATCTCATTATTAGGTGGAACCATTAAGAAAAATTTTCAACCCTAACAAGGAACGAATGTATGTTGATTTAATTCCCTAGGAAATTAGTTTTCAATTTCTCGAACACCCCATCCTTCATCCAAATTCGACCTAACACGATCCTAACTCCTTTAATTTGTTTTTTATGAATCTACATGTATAATAATGGTTTATTAACACCATTACTGATAATTCATAGATTTGTTGGAAGAATATGCACTTCTCTAAGTAATAGATTATCAATGTGATTAGCATCTTCCCTCTCTCGTGTATTTATCCCATAATTTTAAGTTATGATTTCTTTTGTTGGTGATGTTTTAGATCTAATTTTCAGTTAAATTATCCATTAGATATGGAATCTTGGTTTGGGATCTAGATAATGTTCTTGATTGTGGAATTTATTTGTCCTCTTAAAATGGGGAATTTTCATTGGTGATAATCCATCAATGATCTTCGTGTGGGTGGTCTAAAATTCAAATTCCATACTCATCATTAAAATTATGTGTTCCTAATTGTGAAAAAATATATGTCTGGAAATCACATCATGTATTAGATTAAAAAATTGATCAATTAATAAATGGAATGATGTTATTATAAATTTTATTGGATATTGGGAATAAGAAATTCTTTAACTAATGAGATTTCATAATAGTTTAATTGATGTTATTATGAATTAATTAACCATGATAATTATGAAACGTTTGGATTATCCTTATCTTGTTAATAGATTATATTATTTAAATATTTTAAAATGGATTAATGGTAAATTAATCAAATTATTTCTTGACATTAATGTGTTTCAGAATTATTTTTTTGATATTTTAAATTGTATCCTAAACAGGAGATGATAAAATGGGGGATATTATTGACAAACCTTTGTTTCATTGAGATACATGATATTGTTGGGATATATTTATATAAATGTTCGTGACATGGTCTATTGCTCAAAATAACCTTATTTGATTAAATTATAAATTGGATGTGAGATATGTACCGAATCTATAAATAATAATGTAGTGCTAGAAATGGAATTCGTGCCCCAAAATGTTGGCATGTGACCACGGTTCCTTGTAGCTATGGTATAAAATTGAAGTGAATTATATTATAAAAACTTATGATAGATTGAATTGTTATTATTATGTGATATGATTATGAATATATCATTGTCTGAAGAATGAATTTTTCTATTCGATGTTTTCATAAACAATGGATAAAATGTGGATAAAAATGAATAATTGATTATAAGAATTCTTAACCTTATTGATTTCACAATATTCATTATAAAACATCATACACTATTATTCATGGGATATTTTTTAGATATTATTAGTAGGGGCCTATTAGGTTGTACTCACACACTACATTGGCATTCTGATAAGCTCATGAATATACTACATGTTTCCACAATAATAAATGTGAAAGATACCAAGTTAAGGTGGTAATGTAATGATGGAGGATTTATGCGAGAACTATACTTGGTGTTATAACCCTCATATGAGTTTTTAGTGTCTTCATTAATATTGGCATTTTCAATGAAAATTTATATATACTATGGCACAAAATATTTACATATTTAGTCTAGATAATTTTTTAGTTTTGGAATATCATGTGATACTAATTTTTCATGATTATTATATTATTTTAGTTTTAGGTCATTTTCTTTTGGTTATTTTTTGGATAATTAGTCTTTCATAATACTTTAAAAAATAGTGTATAGTCTCCCCATGTTATATATTAGACTCTCAGTGCAAGTAATCATCATCATTCATAAGAATAATAGCACCATGGGTCACATCACCAACCATCTCGAGGCAATGATATGTGGAACCATTGTCAGGATGTTATTAATTAGCAGTTGTATTGGAGAATTTATTTTCATAATTCTCATTCACCATTAATTTGAAAATTATGAGTCCGAGTAGTTCAGACATTATAGAATTCTCCCTATTTACATAATTACCTAACTTTTTTCCAACACATCATCATTCTATTTCTTAACAAACATACCTTACACAGATAGATACTTTTTATAATTACCATAATACATTTTAATCCATGTTTCTCCCCCACACTTTGTGAATATTGGATATATTAACATCAACACTCCATAGTTTATAGATTTTTCATCGAATTCATTATTTCATCTTCTTATCAACACCACGATATTGATATATAACTAAATTGTCTATTTCTATCATTATATAAAATGGAATAATATCTTCATTGTTATTTTTTCCTGTTAGAAATAATTCCCTTCCGAGTACTGATTTTAATCCATTAATGAATCAATCTAACACACTCTTATGGTAGATGATAACACTAGTAGTGTGCCTTGAAAGTCTTGTAGAATTTTCCTATAAAGTTCAAACAGATTCATAAAATATTTTCCATATCATCGGGATATCCTATTAATATTTTATTGTAGAATATGGAGAAATTTATTATTGAGAACCATGTCCTCGAACTCATACAAATACATGATTTCAATTTCATGTTTTTTCTTTATATTAATGATTTTATTCGGATATTGATCATCTTTACCATTAGAATGGTTTACAACTAAAATTATTTTCTCATTATATGAACAGTAGTGTATTGAAAATTTTTTTTTGTGGTTTTGATACATTTTTCAACAACTAGTGGATGAAATTTCCTACTGATAGAAGGCATACGTTGTCTCATGATGAACTAAAAAGAATATTGTTCCATCCATTACTCATTTGGAATTCAAACCTGATTCATACACATAGAATGTAGTGTGAGAATAGCAATGAGATTTATTATTCTTTCACTTATATCAATCATTTCTTTATTTGGACAATGATTGCATTTCCAATCACATTTACAATTAACATGACTTCTTCTGGTTCTGATCATCAGCTAAACCCAATAGAATAATGTCAAAAACACTAACCATATAGATGACACATATAATCATGAAAAATAACTTATAATATGTCTAAATCATCACACTACCATTTTTATCTATGAAACCTTATATTTATCCTATGTTTTTCACAGTCATAATTATTTGAAATCTATATTATTGTTCTCAAAGAGTTTTTTAAATTCCAAATCATATCACTAATGTGTGTCAAACCAGGTGGGTTTCTTTGAACTTTGTCATACATTATGTTATAATGGAGTCCTTCTCAATGCACCCTTTTCAGAGTTATTATATATACCTACCTATAATCTATATCCACATCCACTTTCACTGTAATGATAGTGATGTTATTTCATGGGAACTAATTAATCTATCTTTTACCTAAATTCAAGGAAATGTTTCAACACATCTTCTCATCATTTGACATATCCTTAGAGATATCCATTGACATATTGATATAAATATCTCAAGGAATATCACATATGTTTTCACATCCTAGAATTTAATGGTCAACCAAAACATTCGTATGATACTACTAGTATAGACCATGGATTTTCAATAATGGATTTTGTATATTTTTAGGTGAATGTTTACTACATTACACAAACAAACTCTTGAGGACCGTAATAGTATACCACCATTGGAAACATGGAAGATAATAATTTTAATTCATGAATGATCCTATTTTTACTTTAATGATATTCTATTTTATTACTGAAACTTGAAACACATATTCATATCCTAGTTAAGGGAAACCTAATAATAGGTGATAATACATGGTCATTATGCATAAAAAGGATGATACATAACCATAACATGGAAATAAGTCTTTGATAACATTAGAATAGAATATTCAGATCATTCGCAACAAATTAATGATTATAATATTGGGTCCCTATGAAAATATTGGTATTTTAGAATATATGAATAATTTGGAAGTCATGGAACATGACACATGAGAGAATAAAATTTTCCAAAGACATAGAATTGAGGCATTAAAATAATAAAGGAAAATATTTTGTCCAATCACTAATCCCAGATATTCATAAGATGATATCCTTATGATAATCACCCATGTAACACCTTCGGTATAAGGATAAACTCATTGTACCATCCAATTTTGGACTTAGGATAACCACCAAAGAACACTATTATTTAGATCTTGGGACAAAGTCTTATATACCCACTGGTTTCAGGCTTCTAACAACCTCACCTAGACACTCTTCTTCTAAGCATGGGATAACCACCTAAAAGGGCTATTTTTCCGGCATTGGATAAACTCTTGGGTTTCCTTTGAACTTATATATCATTAGTTATTAACCAATTAATGGGATGGAGATATGGGTCCCAACCATATCATATAGAAAACCATACACATAAAACATTCATGGTAACATAACCCAAGAAATTAAATCGATTTAAAAAAACTCATAATATCCTAACGTTTAGAGAAGATACTTGGTTTATGATCACTTCTTCATTAAATAAAAGTAGAACCTTCTAAAATTAATCATGTTTAAAAATAAATTTATCATTTTATAAACTGTACAAAAATGATATGGGTATCAGAATCATATTATAATCATATACCACTAATACAATGAAAAGTAATAATAGCTTTAATTACTATCCCAGGGAAATTTAAATTTGAAATGAAGAATGTAATCATAGATGAATAATGGGTTTGAAAGATCACATTTTAATTTTTTTTGTAAAACAAGATATCATTTAAAATAACCTTTTTAAAAATTAAAATAAAATAAAAATACAACCACTTAAAAATATCCTTGAAAAAAATTTAATGAAGGATTATAAAATTTTAAATTTCATGATGCCAATTAATACTATTTATATCATTATATTTAAATCTAATTTTTATTTCACACATGCATAATATGCTAAAAAATAATATTTTGGAAAATTAAGTAAATATAAAATAAAATAATATATAAAAAATGTATTTGTTATCTATTTTTAATAATTTAAAAATATTAAAAATATTTTTTAAAACATGGTTTTTGAGGAAAATAGATAACCTACCAATATGGTATAGAATGTTATATTTTATTAAAATCATTTTATAAATACTTTTATCATCCATATACATGGAAATTGGTTATATTACATAAATAGTACATGAGTATCCGATGGATAAAAAAACTTCTTGTTTTAATTGATAAAAAGATCATAATAGTTCATCACTAAGGTCATAGTAATGAAGAATTATTGTAAATAATGGGATTGTAACATCAGTCATTACCATATTGGTAACATTTAAATTGTAAAGCCCATGAATGAATAATGAAGGTAATATCCAAATTTAATTAATATATTTATATTAATTATATGACTTGTTCTTATATGGAAACAAACACCACATGATGAAATGTTACTGGATAACCTAAGTGATGTAATAACGACATATTATGATTAAAAACCCTTAATTTTAGAGTAACCATTGAATTTTAATAATAGTAAAATAAATAAATAAATATAGAGGTAATTTATAATGAAATTACGTACATTAATGGTATATAATTTCATGGTTTATGTATATACACCTTAAAAAATCAATGAGCTGTGAATATGAAATACGTCACTCCAAGAAATGTGAGACTAGATATCCCCTAAACATAAGTCTCGAATTCCACAATAATTGTTAGAAAATTTATAATAAATATAACATTATTATAAATAAAATATAGTTACATGAATTAATATTTCATAGAATATATGGTTTAATTATTTTTATTTCCCACATGTTTGTTAACAATTCCATGTTATTGTCATATTTCATGTAATAACCACATCATTTTACAAGTATGTTTTGATTAATTATTTTTGGTCCTCCTAAATTTATCATGGTGGAATTATATCTAGAATCATAATAAAAAAAATCATCTTATTTATATAATAATTATAATTTTATTACAAATAATGACATATGGTTTTGCGAAATGAAGTATGTTACGATCTAGGAGATGGTAGTTCATACGTACAGATGAGTAATGATTCTATTTTCCAAAGATTATTATGTAATGGAGGTAAGATATATAATATAAATAAAAAATTAAAATAATATAATTAGTATATTTTTATCAATTTATTGATACATTTAAATATCTACAATGTGGTATTGTTATGAAAAGTGTGTCACATCACCCCGTGATGGTGGTAGTCCACACATACAAGAATGATGTTTTCATCTTTCAGTTGGTGAAAATTATTATAGAAAAATATATATTACATATTCATAATAATAAATATGTAACAATAATAATTATTATTTCATGTATATTATATATATTTATAAACATTATCTAAATTATCTTCCGTATTTTGAATTAGTAAAAATGAATAATTGGATTTCATATGGTAATACTCCGCCATAGCCATGAACAATGCTTTCATATCATGTAGAAAATGCAACGTAAAAAATGAATATAGTATATAATCACTACATACATATATGTTTGTTATAAATATATCATATATGTATATATCATCCACCATCATACACCACCATGATAGGCGGTTATTGACTAATGAATCACATCTATTTTGGAGGCGGTAGTCTCTTATAAAAATTAATTACAGTTTCATAACACATTTTATGGAAGTATAAATGATTTTTGGATTTTGAATATAACATTTAAAATATATATATATATTTAATGTATTTGTTTAATTATATATATATATATGTTTTTTGATATTAATTTAATGAAATAGTACAAGAAATAAAATTAAAAAACTCATTGTAGAATGTTACCTCTTCTTCAGGTAACCGCCTTAGGGTTGAAGAAAAATCCTTACTATGATGGATATCTACACAAAAGAATGGGTTATATGATGAGGGAGGTAATCTAGAATTTTATTTGTGAAGGGAGTGGGAAATAAAAAATCATTTTAATAGGTTAATAAGAGAGGACAAGGGAGGCCGTTTATATGTAAGGTGAGTTGAAGACTTAATTTTATTAAAAATAAATAGTATTTTTCACGTTTTTCACATGCCAAAAGTCTCTCAAATTAAATTTTATTGATACTTATACATGGTTTGTTCGAAATAGGGATAGAATATAAATTTTATATATGTATTGAGGAAAATATGACAATTATTTCTACAGTTTTAAACTCTGGTGAACATAATTTTACCTTAAATATGTTAATTATTTTGTTGTTATCATTATTAGTAATTTTAGTAAAAATAATGTTGAAAATATTTTTGAATAAAAAATTTAATTGAATTATGGTATAAGTACATCCATATTCAATTCACCAAAGTGGTAATATATCATTTAATATAAAAACTATATAAGAAATGTGAAATATTATTTTCAAATGGAATATGTTAAAACAATATAATGTTTCTAAATCCCATTTCAATATGAAAATGATTAAAATTATATTAATATTATTAATATATATATAATTGAAAAAAATATCTATAAAATCAATAAAATATATAAGATTAAATTTTTAAAAATTGAAACTGTAAGGTGATTTTCTATAAATATTCCTTTTTTATCAATATTCATAAAAAAATTAATCAATTTATAAAAGTATTTAAAATTCAATATAAGATAATTTTGATATTATTAATTCAATAAATTGTTGTTAAATGTACATACTAAAAGTGTGAGAAATTTTTTTCAAAAAAGGTAAACAGAAGAGGTTAAAAAACTATTTTTATGAATAAATACATTTTTTACAATGAAGTCGATGTATTGTTATCTCATTTATTGAATATAATAAATATGAATGATAATCCTTTTAATCAGTTTAGAATAATTAAATTTCATTATATTCATTAAAAAAGTTGTTTGTTGAATATATTTAAGAAAAATGTGTTCTCTTAAAAAATAATTTTAGAAATTAATATTTATTTAAATTTCAAATAGTATTGAATTTCATTTTTAATTAATTGGTAAATAAATAATAAATTATATAGACATGAGAAAATAATATAATTTCATAATATTATTATTCCTATTTAAACATGATATTCTAAAAGAATAGTGAAATGTATCATATTAAATAATAATATATTAATAATAAGTCATATTTCATTTAAACTAAAAATTTTAGGTTGCTCAAAAAAAACACGGTGTTGTGTGTTAGGTAAAATAAAATAATTGTTGTGGTTGTTGTAAAATATATTCAATATTTTATTTAACTTCAAATAAAATAAAAAACTATGTGGTAATACACACACATCCTAAATTCGACTTCCATCAATGCATATTGATCCTCAAAGGATGTAAGAAGATTCTATGCAATATGTAGGCTATAAATACACCCCAAGGGGTCCTTAAATGTATATGTTTACCATGTTAGATACATGAAAACACATTTTGATACCTTTTTTATTCATATTCTCTTTAATAATTAGGTCTCATTCTCCAACCACTTCATACTTTTTTATAATTCCAGTAAAATCAGTTGGATGTAATTGTGTTTTTCTAGGAAATTCATTTCATTATTCATTTTTATAGTTCTCAATACCTAAATGTATGTAAATATGGTTCTCACTAAATTAAGTGAGGAAAATTGGGTTCTATAACATTATATTAGGTTGATTTGGTTCTCACTCCGATTTAGACATGCAAGTAATTGGATTCTTGTTACTTCCTTAGATAAGAAATTTTTATAATCAACTTTCGTTGTACAACCTATAAAAAGAACATGTATTTCATCATTTAAGAGATTTTATTTTCTATCGATAATGATAATTGAAAAAATTGGAATCCTTATGGAATTAATATGAATAATTTTAGTACACTTCATGGATTTTTTTTCTGAAATCCTCTCCAAATCATGGTCCATTATTTTTATTTTTCCACTAATATAATATCTTTTATATTAAATTTATTTATGTAGGTATTTAATTATAATAACATAATGTTACATTAATAAAAATTAAAACCCATTCATTCCTTCTACAATTATATTTTTCCTATCCCTAAAGATCCTAATATGATATATGGATTCCCTCATCATCCGATTTCTACTTCAGAGTTCAATGAGGCCTCATCTCTTTGGAATATGATTTTGATTTTTTATTTTAAACAATTCCTTCCTCTAGTGGATTGGTACTACAGTTATTTCTTAGTATGATGGTGTTTAGAACATATATAAATTGGTTGTCTTATTAGAAACATTAATATCATTATTTGGATCATAATAGAGAATGACATGGTTAGGGATTGTTACAGTTTCCTCACAACAACAATAAAATATTGTTCTACTTATATTTGTGGGCTTATAATTTTCACATAATGATTGAAACCCATAAAATGTATATTTGGGTTACTCTTACTAAACTCCCTTTCCAATTTCAAAATTTTAGATTATAATTATGATAGGAAATATTTTTAGAAGCAATTTTTGTTCCTAAAGTTGATCTAAATTTCTTTTTTACCATGTCCGATGTAGAATTCATCTAGAATATTATGTTTCAAGATGCCTAACTGAATATTTATGGATTATAGTCAAGAATAGTTTTATAGAATGGAATTATTTTTTGAGTCATGGAATGATTTTTTTCATCTTTTATGATATTGGGTCACTTAGTGGATTTTTGTAATTGTGGGTGGCTGAACATACATTAGTAGATAAAACCAGCTTTAAGAGTCATCATTGAACGGTTATTGTCGAGTTATGACGATGTTATGATGTAATAGAACCATTTTTTTCTTAAGGATCAATTTAATTTATATTTTGTTCTTTGTCGATCACATGAGGGATACCCAATGTTGGAAGAAATATTTTATCACTTGCGTAATGATTTGGGAAATCCTAATTCAATAGTGCATGATTCATTAGGGTTATTGGGAATTGGGGTGGTGTGCACTATAGGTGCATTAGAATCATTATTATGTAATTAATTTTAGGGATCCTATGTAGTGTATTTTTAACATGGAAGTGCAATTTTACCCAACTTTTTGAATATATTTTGGGTGAAGGATGCTCTAGGGGATGTCAAATCTTAGAGAAAATACTACAAGTTTCTGAAAATTTTTGGAATTCTATGAATGGGTCCAACACATGATTGACCATGTATTGTCTTAAACTGAGAAATAACTTTTATGTCCTGGTAGTAGAAGAATTATCATAGAGCTCCACTAAATCATGGTTATTCTACGAGGAAGTGTCATGGGAGGGGATTATGTCCAAGCCTCATATGGAAGTTCTAATAGAGTGAACAGTAGTAGGCTTCATAGCCCATGGAGGAAGAAGGGTTAGTGGGAAATAGAGACTCAATGAGTTACATCTTTTTCTTTAGTAAGAGATCCCTAGGTAATAAGGGTTATTCATACCTATCTAAACCACAAATACAAGGTTGTACAAACATGTCTGGCCCATGGAAATGGAGTATGATACTTTTGAGAAAGTTCATGTGAATGTTAACATTTTGAACCATATAAGTGGAAATGAAAAGGCTGAAGGAAGTGTTTCTAATGAACATGATACTGAGAAGATGGCTGATAAGATGGCATTTTGGTCATATGGAGGTTTCTGGATTATTGAGTATTCTATGATGCTTCATCCTTGTCCAATTAAGAATAAGGATACAGATATCCATTCACCTATGGATCTTGTGTACGGATCCCAATAAGAGGTAGGTGAGGAGGTTGGTGAAAATTCATGGGGACATATCATGCATTATGATGAATAATTACAAGATGAGGTATTTATTATTAATTAATTTTATTATGATACATAAAATATGTAAGGGAGACCAATTCATGTGGAAAAATAAGGAGTTACATGATTAGATAGAATTGAAATATTTTAATTTTCAAAGAGTCTTCCATAATAAAAAGATAATTTTGAAAGAATTAATTCATTATTGGGTAACGTAGGATTACTAATTTTAAGACAATATAAATGAAGAAAAAGTAAAATTTTTATTTATCTCATCTATAAAATATATAGAGATATTTATTCTATCCATCTCATGTTTTATTTTTATATATTTGTAATGTCATATATTGTTTGATGATTCTCTTGTCATAACATGTGTGGTTTTCCACATTTCCAATATACATGTTATTATAATAAAAATATATTCTTCAATAAATTACTTTATAATACTGTTGTCTATTTTTCAATGAATTATTTCTTACCAGGAATAGAAAAATTCATATCATTATTATACCCTTACCAAAAAAAAATTCGGCCAAGTAGACTACGATTAAATATAAACATTAGATTTTGAGAAAAAATCCATGATTTCTATATATTATGATCTAGATTTTAGTGAATTTAACAATATTTATACATCTTAAATATACCATGTAATATTTAAAATACAAGAAGTAAACCATGAATGAACAATTAAGTATATGGAATCTAGGACTCATATATACCGTCATGATTTTTATTTATTTTTTATTCATCCCAATGATGAAATTAATGAATGTTTTATTCTTTTTATAATTATTATTAAGGGGAATAATTATCTACGTGATGCTCGTAGGATGTAAACTATAATTAATAAAACAATTCGGTATTTCCATGTTATTTGGAACACAATGTGGTGCATATAAATGAAGTAAAATTCAATATAAATATTGAAATTGACAAACTAATTAAGCGATAGATGATCTATAAGACTACCATACATAGTAAATTTTAGAAGGAATAAATGAAGTAAATATAAATAACTATTCATAACATAGATATATATTACAAAACATTTTATTAATACTTAAAAAATTATACAAACGGGAACCCAAATATAGTGTTAGTTTATTGCCTTTGGATACATGAAAATATAAGCATTAGTACATGACTGATTTACATTATCTCAAACTAGGTTTTACAAAACTAGAACCCCACTTAGTAATATCAGATATAAAATATATCCTCATAACCTGGAGAAAGAATCATAAAATTTGGTGAGCACAAATGCTTATTAATGGCAAAAAAGGAAGGAAAGTAATCATAATCATGAGATTATGAGAATGTGAACGTTAAAATAACATTAGAAGATTATACCCTACCTGTCAAAGATGATAAAAATGAATCATTAAATAAATCATAAAACCGAATAATATGTGAATCATAAGGAAATAAAGATGAAAATCCACAAAAGAATAAAATATGAATACGAAATGTGATTATTGAAAATAAAAATCATATTAAAAAATTTCCATAGTAGTTAAAGAACCTTTTACAACAACATATTTGTTGCATAGTTTCACTCTGGCTACCATCTTGGTAGTTAGGGTACACTCCCATGGACATCGTAGTACCATGATTTATCTCATCATACCTTCTTGGTAGTAATGGTTCACTCCCATTGTCATCACAGTAGTCAATGTTTACTCCAAAGACCATCTTAATATATCTCGTGAGATATAAATCATTATCCAATGCATTGAAGGGAGATACGTTTCATACACATATCATAGTGAAATCATGAATACATGTGATTAAATATAAGTAAATATCATATAATATTCGATTAAAATAAAAGTGTACAACACACTTTTAATCATGTCACAACCTTGAAAATAATATATAGTTTTTATAATAATTTTTTTAAAATGACTACCCATCTATAGAAGCATCATTCAAAATTATATACCTCATAAAAGTGGAATGTTTTTCATAAATATCATTCCATAAAAACATAAACATTTTATAGAATTAATTTTGATTGAAATATTGATTCATTTCCCCTTAAAGGAATGAGTAAGAGCAATAGAAGTTGAATTATATGGGAAATAATTTTGAATGATCGTTTAAAATCATTTATTATGGAAAATATCCTTTCATATTTGGAAAATGATTTTTAAAACACAAATTATTTTAGAAACCATATTTATGAATGTGAAAATTAAATTTTCTAATTGAATATTTGAAATCATTTTGAAAAACTATTCCATTAAAAACTATTTGAAAACATATAATGAAATCATGAAAACATGTTGAAAACCATTACCTTGAATGTTAATTTAAAATGTATAAAAAAAGAATGAAATTTTTTTTAAATAAATTTTATTGAACATACTTTTAAAAAATAAAATGAAATATTGAAAATTTTATTAAAACGATTTAAGAGAAAATTCATTGAAAACATATAGAGAATGCATGAAAATGTTTGGAAATCCATTTTACAGGAAAATTTATTAATAAAATTTCAAAACTATTCGGAATCGTTTTTTCCCTTAAGACATATAAAATAGGCTGAAAATTACTAGAAATTATTTTTTTTAAACTAAATTAATAAAATTAAATATACTAGGAAAGAATTTTCATTTAAAAATAACATTATTCATTCAAAGGATGATTCATTGGAATGAAAATCATGATGGTGGGTTAATCAAACATGGTAAACATTCCCATTATACAATAAACTTCTATAAAAATGCATTAATTGGAAATTAGAAAGGATATACATTAAAAAAACATTATTATTAAAAAGGTAAAAAATTTCTAAAAAATAATCTAAATATCATTGGATAATTGTAGCATTTTTTGGAAACCTTTTATAAAATATTTTTTATAAGGAAAACATATTTTCAACTGAAGGGAGAGGTAAATTCAAAAATTAAAAATATAACTTTCTTGACCATATAATGTTCCGAAGAGTGGAAAAATGGTACCATAATGTTTATATAACATGAATTTGGAGATGATAATAAAATTATTTAGAGTTCATGAGATATTTATCAGTGTAATTTTTCAATGAATGAAATATCATAAACCATCTCAAAAATGATATGCGTGTTTCAATAAAATTTTACCACTTGGTTACACTGAATCACACTACCCATGTATGAAAATATTCTTACCATAAACTAAAAATATCATGAAAATAATTGTATTCATGATATAATATTTCAAATTATATTATATAAACCTTCAAAAAAAAATGATGGTACATAGAAAACAATTTGTCTAAAAATTTTGAGACAAAACACTCTTACTGATTTTGTAAATTTTAAAAAATTAACCCATAAAATAAAGATAATAGATTTAACATATAAATACACACACATATTTATATAGTAATCATGTTCATATAATATAGTTATCATATGTATTAACACTACAGAAATGAAATGACTAGGGAATAAGGTTTGAATCTCACGTTCATGTGGTTATTTGACTAGTAGAATACCCATGAAAATGTTTTATTATAGATTTATTTACACAGCTCATATTCTAGCAATAAATTGTTAATGTTTATTATTTTTAATGTCATGTGTTTTCAATTATTCATCATTCCTAGTGTTTATGTTATCTTCTAATTCATTTATTACTCTTTCTAAGCGTTTGGGTTCACCCCTTACTTATGATTTATTTTCCAAGGATCCCATTAGTGTTTTAGGATTAATATGCAGGGTTAAACTAAAAAAACAATGTTATTAAATGATTATTTATGTTGTGTTGTATATTAGAAATTTTAATGTATCTTTCATGTATGTAATATATTTTCAAAGGAAGCTATACTGATCGGTCCGTAGGGACTTGATTCCTTGTAATCATGCCAATATTGTGTAAAAATGAACAGACTCTATGTAATTGGGGTCAGGTAATTACATTTGGTATCATAGGATGTTTTGTAAAACCTTTTGGAACTAGATATAGAGAAACTCTAATTATAGAACACTAACCTGAGATATACATTTAGTATCAGTATATAAGAACATCCTAGAATTTTGGTAATGTTGAGATTTTCTGAGTTTTATAGAAAATAAATCCCTATCTGGATATGAGAATGTAGAGGAGGCTCTGGGACAGATGTACCTAGGATTGAAAACTATGACAAGGAGTTTTGGCATTACTTGGGTTATCTTGGTACATGACAATGAGCCTTGCTGCACTCTTGTTTACTACACTCCTGAGGGATATGCTGAGGATAATTTTAATTTTCTTTTCAAACCATTATGAAATGATTAATGAATATATACCTCTTTAATGAAATCATTTATATAATTATGGATAATATCCCAAAACTGTTCAATTTATGTTATGTGTTTTACATGTTTGTAATTTTGTATTGATATTCATAAACTAATGTAGTGTATGCCATTATTTATAAATGGCACCTATTTTAAGGAAAGAGAACCGTATCAATGCATATAATCATTGTAGAGATTTAGCTCCTACTCAAGATAATTGTTGTGGAAATGGTGATGCAATTGGTGCTGATCATCTTATCGCCATACTAGGACTACTCACCCAGGTTATGAATAATAACCTTACCCATATTGTGGACATTCATCGACAATGTGGCGGATCAATTTCAGTTCACTTCATGAGGCAACTTCCACCAACATTCAATGGGGTTACAAATCCTTTTTCAGCCGATAAATGGATTAGTACTTTTGAGAAAATATTTCATACTTTTGGAGTAGAGAAATGGAAAAATTTGTCATTGCAGTATATCGCCTCACTTGATATGTAGATAAATGATTGTCATTGATTCAAAATACAAACGTGGATGAAGATGTGTCATCTATGGAATAGAGGGATTTTAAAGAGATTTTCTTAGAAAAATGCTTTCTTCAGGACCATCGAGAAGATAACTAATGGAAATTTCTGTGTCTAAGGAAAAATGACCATGAGAATATCACAAAGTATGAGGCTAACATTACAAGGTTAACAAGGCATGCAACAGATAATATACGTAACCCAAGAGTAAGATAGATCGATTCTATGATGGGTAAAAACCGTTTCTCCCTCAAGAATTAGTCTCACAATACTTTTCATCGTACGAAGACATTGTATCATGTGCAGTCATGATAGAAAAGAAATTCATTATGACATAATACTTTATAGAAAAGCAAGAGAAGAAGAGAAATACTGAACACTCTAGGAAATTAAATAAGGAAATTGGGAAAAAAGAAAGAGTTGAATTTTTACCCTATGATAATTGTTGAAGGAATCACCCTAGTTATTGTCTAAAAGAAAAAATTGTATGCTAATAATGTGGATATAAAGGACATATTTTTTTTTATTTTAATGGATTGAAAGAAGCTAACAATTTTCAATGCGACGATTTCAAGGATATGGGACATTATTCACATTAAATTTCCTTTCTCCAGGGAAACATACTATATAAAAGTCCATGGGAGATAGAGTATTCTTATGAGATCCCTACTACTGTGGTTCAATCTATGAATGATGTGGGAGTAGGTAATTTAATGGTATCTTCAAATTCATCCAATGATTTATCTGATTTTGGATCATTTCATAGTTTCAAATCTTTCCAGTATTCCATGGAAATTAGATATTTTCAATATGAAATAAGAAGTGAGTTTTTTGTCAAAACTCCTAAGGGAAGTTTCATTGCAACAATGTTTTGGGTATTAGTTCCCATTTGGGCATATAAATGTTCATTATCCGTTGATCTCATCGTCATGCCCATGAATGAATTTGAAATATTTCTTTATATGGATTGGTTTTTAGACCATGATTGGAAAAATTATTATAAGAATAAGGTGGTTACAATTTTTGATGATGATAATGAGTACTCTATCCTTAGAGTAGAAACGTCTTCATCTGATTCTAATCTAGATCCACTCCCAGTAGCTCTACCAAATTAAATTTTTTGGGTGGAAGAGAATGAAATAACTGTGGGTGTGGAAATAAATGATCAAATATAGGATGTACATATTGTGAAATAATATGTAGAATTGTTTAGAGAGGATTTAACTTGACATCCCCCAAAATGAAAAATTTAGTAATCCATTGACCTAATTCCTGGTTCAAGACCCTTATCAAAGACCCCTTATAGAATGACCACCGTGGAAGTAGTGTAAATAATGATGAAACTAGAGGAATTGATTAATAATGTATTTATTCCCCAATGTGTTTCTCCATGGGGTTCCCATGTCCTTTTTGTTAAAATGAAAGTTGGATATATGAGGTAGTGCATTGAATGCAAGATAATAAATGCTATTACAATTAAGAACAAGTGTACCCTACCTCACATTGATGATTTATTTTATCAAAATCATGTTTCTCAATATTTTTCAATGATTTAACTTTGATTTGGATAAAAACAGTTGTCCATAAAGAAAGAAGATATTCCGTAGAAAGGGTTTTGAACTAGGTATTTGTATTACATGTTTATAGCAATTCCTTTTAGGTGGAGTAATGCAACCTCTGTCTTCATGGATATAATGAATAATATTTTCAAGGAATAATTTATAGTGGTATTTATTGATGATATATTGGTATACTTCAAAAGATACAAAGATCAAACAAACCAATTTCACAAAACTCTAAAAACTCATAGAAGAAACGAATTATATGAGATGTTATGATTGTGTGAATTTTCGCATTAGGATATTTCTATATTTGGCCATATTTTCTCTATTGATGGAATCTCTATTTATTATTCAAATACAAGAGCAATCCAAGAATGAACAACACCGATGATTATAAACGAGTTAATCATTTTTATTAGTTTAGAAGGCTATTATTAGCATTTGGTCCAGAATGTTGCCTAATTGGATAACCTATTATCCAAGCTCCCATGTAAAGGTTTTAGATTTTTTGGACTAAATAACGTGAAGAATTTATTTTAGAACTAAATATGTTATTTTTCAATGATATTATATTGACTCTATTATCTGGGAATAGTGGTTTTTTTATTTATAGTGATGCTTTAAAGAAAGGACATCGTTGGGTATTTATTCATAATTATATAGATATTTACTATGCATCATGACTGCTAAATATTCAGGATAAATACTATCCTACTCATGATATTGACTTTTCAGCTATAATCATTGCATTAATGATATTGAGACACTATCTCTATGGTGATAGATGTGAGATATATACCAAACACAAGAGTTTCTAGAATATTTTTTTAGAGAAATAACTCAACATGTGGAAAAGGAGATGGCTCAAATTACTAAATGATTATGATTAAACTATACACAACCACTGAGGGATGAAAAATAAGGTGGAAGATGCTTTGAGAAGAAATGATCGTGGTGTTTGGAAAAAAATGAGAGTTGGAAGGGTCCAATGTTTAAGGATATAGTAAAAATGTATATGGGAATAATCATTGAAGGTGAAACATCAATACATTATCATATGTTTTCTAAATCATCTATACTAGAAAAGATAAAAATTTCTCAACATGATAATGAGGAGTTTCAAAAGAAAATTAATGTTGTGAATCATGGTAGATTGATCAACTTATTATATGATGATGGATTTTTGAAATTTGGGAAGAGACACAGTGTTCTTGACTTACCAGATCTAAAAAAGGAACTGTTGGATGATTCATATAGCTCCAATTTCATTATACACCATAGTAGAACTAAAATGGGAAGAGGATTGAATGAACATTTTGGGTGGGACAACACGAAGAGGGAGATTTCTGAATATGTGTCAAAATGAATGGTTTTTCATCATGTCTAAGCTGGAAGGCAACATCCTAGAGGAGCATAAAACCTCTTCCCAATACAGAGTGGAAATGGGTTGATATTACAATGGAATTATTCATGGGGCAACCAAACACTCCTAGAAATGATGAAGATGTATGGGTCGTTGTTGATCATTTTACTAATTCCACACATTTTCTTACTATAAGAAATGATTTACCTCTTGAACATTTAGATTTAATACATATTAATGATGTTGTAAGTCATCATGGTGTACACCAATTGATTGTGTTTTATTGTGATCCCAATTTTTAGTCAATGTTCTTGAAATTTAATCGAAATGCCCTAGATACTACACTTTGTTTGAGCACTCCATACCACCCTCAAACTGATGGAAAATCCGAACATACTATTCAAACCTTAGAAAACATGTTGACATCTTTCTCACTTGAAAATAACGGTATTTGAGATCAATATTTCCTCTGGTAGATTTTTCATATAGAAATATCTTCCATTCAGGTATTCAGATGGCCCTATATGAAGAATTATATGGAAAGAGATGCCCCACAACAACTTGTTGGGATGATTCCGTTGAAAGAAAACTCATAGGCCCCAAACATGATGAGGAAACAAAGGAAAAGGTGAATATTATCCAATCCCACATCAAAGCTACTCAATCTTGGAAAAATATATATGCAAATAATCAAAGGAAATATTTATAATTTCAAGTAGGATATCATGTTTTCTTGAAGGTATCTTAATGGAAGGGTGTTATACAATTTGATATGAAAATAAAATTACATCCCAGGTACATCAGACCTTCCTAAATTCTAGAGCAAATTGGAGTTTTAGCATACTGTTCAGAAATTCCACATTATCTCTCCAATGTTCACGATGTGTTCCACGTATCACTATTGAGAAAATACCTGCACAAACCAACTCATGTACTCACCTATGAAGAAATAGAACTAGAAACGAAATTGTCTTATTATGAAGAGCTTATCAGAATTCTTGATACCATATAACTAGTGTTGAGAAACCGAATGACTCGTCTGCCAATTTTCTATGGAGAAATCATAAGATAGAAGAGGCAATGTGGGAACCTGATGAACATATGATGGAGAACCATCCACATCATTTTATGTATTAGTATTCTTGATTTTTTAAGGATAATATTATTTGATGGATGTAAAAATGTAACACCTCAATCTTCCACTATATGATTCTCTTTGAATAATACAATAGCATGTATTGTACGCAACATCGAGTTCTAACACACTAAGACCAATCAAAATTGCTTTTATGAAAAGTAATATCAACTTTTTCAAATATTATCAATTTTATTATTCAATTTTTACTTAATTTTTTGATTCAGAATATCAATATTAGTTTAGGGTAAATTTTTGGTACTATTATGAAAACATTCAATTTTTTATGAATAGTAAAATACTGAATATTAATTTAGAACATATATTATAATAAAAATAATTTATAGAGTTAAATAATAAATTTGAGTAGTTTTAAAGTATCATTAATTATATTTTTATCAATTTATAAAATTTATGTCATTCTATGTAATATTACATTTAAACTTAACATAAACAAGTGTCAATGTTTTGATAGTTATTCTTTCTTAAAATCATGATTTATGATTTGACAACTAGAATTAATTTTAAAACATGTTCTTCCAATTTTGTGTTATTAATTTGGAAAAATGGATTCTATATTTAGAATAAGTATGTCCCAATTTTGTAAATAGGTAACTTTTTTTTTGAAATAATGAATATTTACTTCATTAAATATTTTATTTACCCTGGTTAAAGTGTAAATCTTGTAAATAAGGGTTAAAAAATATTATTATAATAACATTAAATTACGGTAACATATGACCTATTCATATTGGTTGATAGTTATCCGACCATGGTCATCCTTGAATTGATATTGGGCCTCCATGGAGCTGTATGAGTGTGATAATGAAATGTTATATTAATTAATTTTAAGTAAAGTCAAAAATGACATAAAAACATATTTTTTTAGTAAATTATTTTATAAAATTGGTTATATAAGTTACCATTTAAACTATAAATATTTATTTGACATATAAAATTATTTCCTACATCATGGTATTTTTTTATAATTTTTAGACATCAAATAAAAACATTACTTATGATACAATAAAGATGAAGTGTTTACATCATTATATAATGGTTTAAATAAATGAGATTATATAAATTCAAAAAATATCCAAAACCTGTGAAATTCTTATTGTATGATTTTTTTCGAACCTGAATCATCTAATATTCAATATTAATGAGTTATGGACATTTATAAACCGAAAATAATTATATAATAAATAAATATTTTCATTATTCTTAAAGATCCCTTCCTTATCCTTATAAAAATCCCTCACCTGTATCCCATTTATAACACATCTCACGCCACTTGTCTTGTAAAACATCATCCCAATTAAGCTCCCTATATCCATGTATTCCTCTTAGAAGCCTTACCATAGCCATCAGTCACTTTGAGGATGCCTTTTGGTTTAAACCAAATGGAGTGAACCGATATAAAGTTAACATATATTCTTAAGTTCTTTTATATTATTTTATATCTCCAACCCCCTAAACTGTACTTATTCGATTATATTATAACAACTCTAGTATCCTAAATTGAATAGGTTGTTTTTTTATAATTATTTTAAATAAACTTACACACACCTCTATCTAATGGCAATAGAACATAATGTTACTGTGGACTGTGAACTACTACCTCGCGAAACGATGATTGTTCAATCGTCTACTACATCCTCTTATGGTGGCCATTATGATGGAACTGTATTTATATACGATATTTATGATATTTATTTTATCTATAATCTTAAATAATTATCTTTTATAGAATAAAATCATTCATTTCATGTTGTATATATACAATAATTTCATTTAAGGAAGTGCAGACTACCACCCCTCAATGTTATGCGACTCATTCATTCTACATCATAACCATTCAAGAATAATTTTCATTTGATTATTAAAAATAATATATAAGAACATAATATCATTCTGGATATGAATCAAATACATATTATCCATAACAAACAAGACTTATATAACAAAACATATAAAGAAAAATGAATTAGTTTACACCTGAAAATATAATACTACTAAAATATTTTTATCATAGAATTATTAAAAGATCATATACGATATTTTAATTATGTATGTTGTTCGTGAATATTTTTATAACAGTGAGATAACTATTATTTAGGAGTTTAACTTACCCTTTACTATGTATTATAACATGTTAAGGGTTAATTTTACAATGTTTTACTTATCTGAGGTTGTTAATACGTAATTATCCAATAGGACCTCTATAGCATCCACATCCGCGTATTTATAAAACTGTATTTAAAATGTATTTAAATATTTAATATAATATTCTTAAAGACATTTATAAACATTTTTTGACCTTATATGTTTGGAAATGATTCTTTTCATCATTTTACATACAAGGTATGTTATGACCATTTCAACAAAATTAATGTAAGAATTCCTTTTTAAACTTATATTGCTGGTGCGTCTATTTTCCACCACTAATAATCATCGATGATTCCCTTACATTATTGTAAAAATATTTTTCCATATAATTGTTTTGTTTTATAATTATATGACTTTTAAATTATTTCAAACTAGAATGATAGATTTCTCTCAAATAGTTTTGATTTCATCAATGTCAACATCGTTAGATAAATTTTACACTTGTTTGATGTTAATTTATTATAATAAAAATCTTCCATATTGTATTTATGGTTTTGTAATATTTTTTTCTGTGGATGTCTTATTTTTATACCAATAAATTTTTATCATAAAAATATTTACATTTTTTATGCTAGTTTTCATACTGATGTTTCTGTTTGGTTTAAACCTTTTCATATGGGGAATGTATTGGACTTATTAAGTGACAGGTGGATCCCGCTATAGCTACTTGGTTTATCGATAAGTATCATGATACAATTTTATGATGATTTGGTCAAGGCCTGTAACACCCTAACCCCAGTTACCCAGATTCGATGCATTATTACATAACATTGGCATGATCACAAATGGTCAAATATCGAAAGACCAATTATTTTAGTATCCTTGGAATCACTAGATACATTCATAATGATTAAATTACAAAATAAACTGAAAAACTACAACAAAATCCTTTCTCTATAGACCACGCTCATATCCCCTCATACTATCCCTACATGTCATTAATAAAACACTTCTTCACATCCTGTGAAAAATAAAACAGAGAAAAGGGGTTAGCTCAGATGCCCAGTAAGGTTAACAATATAACTGAAACATTCAAAAATAAGCATAAAAATTTTAGGCAATGTATAACTAAAACCAAAGACATTTAAACATTAACTTCAGCATAATATGGCAGAAATAAAATGAAATAATGCCATTTACTTATTCACAAGGATATTATACTAGTCGGATATTAAAATTCAATATCAATAACAACTTTCATAATGATGGAATGCATAATTACAGACTATCATAACCACATAGTCAAGCCCTTGTGCTAAGACTAAAAATAATATTTTCTCAAGGCCCTGTGCCAAGACACAAGTTTGTCTCATGTGACCTACTGATGCATCGAGGATCTATAGCAGGCTCCACCCATCACTATCTAATTCCAATGCATTCCTCTTATGAACAGAATTTAAACATATCATCAAAATTTGTATTAAAACTAGAATAGAACATTTCAATACTTTTTACATAAATATAAATAAAACATCCACAGTATAATATATCACAAAACCTACAATACAATATGGATGCTTTGTATCATAATAAATCAACATCAAATAAGCATAAAATCCATCAAGGGATGTTGACATAGATGAAATCAAAACTATTTGAGGGAAGTATATCTTTTTTTGAAATCATTTAAAAGTCACATAATTATAAAAGAAAAAATTTATTTGAAAATATTTTTATAAGATTGTATGGGATGCTTCGACAATTTTATAACGGCATTAAATAGACGCACCCACTGTATAAGATAAAAAATACATTCTTACATTAATTTTGTCGGAAAGGTTAAAAAGGACCGCGTTTGGAAAACGACAGAATTATTCCTTTATAAAAGCCTTATAAAAATTCAAACAATGGTATAAATGACTTTAAACCATAATCTATTGAATATTAATAATGTTTTGAAATAAATTTATAAGAAACATGTATGTGGATGATAAGGAGGTCCCAGTAAATAATTACGTATAAACTACCTTGGATAATGAAGAGATTGTGAAATAAGCCCTTAAATTGTACTTTTCCTTTGTCGAGGGTAGGTTAATCACCAGTATAATGGAGAAATAATTGATATTAAATGATAGAAGAATTATATAAATTAAAATGATATCATGTATGATCTTCTAAGATTTCTTTGTTAATAATATCTTAGTATTATCGTCGTTTCAGGTGTTAACGGATTAATTTTCCTTTTTATTCATTGTTATGTGAGTCATAATCATTATTTATGGGATGTATATTATTAATATACAGAATTATATAAAGTCTTTAAAAATTATTTTTAATCATCAAATGAAAATTATTCTTGAATGGATTCGATGGGGAGTGATTCTCATCACGTTCGTGGAGACGGTAATCCGTACGTACGCATGATTGACAATATCATTATTTAGATATTAAAATAATATATAATTGGATGTTAGATTATATATATAGAATCATTATCATGTAATATTTAATATTTATGTGAATTAAATATCATTATTATACCCATCCAAATATTAATGCATTGAATAACAATTACCCCACGACATGGAGAAGGCAATCCGTACGTACGCAGGTATGGTGACATGTCATTCAAAATAAGGATAGAATACTGAATATGGTTGTACCATATTTATAATAACATCACAATATATAGTAGATAATGGAGTTATTATTTTTAAATGGAAATAACAATGAATGAGTAAGTGGAAGAAGAAAGGAACATGAAAGAGGGTAGTGAAATCATTACCTCTTCTCCAATTTCTTCCTTTTGATTTGATCAAAGGGGCTCCATATGATGGATTTTGGATCAAAGTAAGGCCTATAAGACGAAGTGGGGGATATTGGGAGGATATTTGGTTAGGGTTTGGCTGAGCCAAATTAATTTGATGTGTGGATTAGAGAGAAGGTAGAGTCCCCTTTTATATGAGGGGTGAGGGGCACCTTAGGAAATGTTAGAAATATTATAATAAATTCATATTTGGTTTCTAATTCCTAAAAATTTATTTATTTCTAGGATAAGGTGGGGAAGGGTCGAAAAAAACTCAACAAATAGGTTTTAGATAGGTTTGGGTCATTTTATTAATCATATCTTTTAGTTTTAACTCTTAGTTAATTATTTTGACATTTACCATGTCTCTTTGTAATTTTATATTATATAGTTAATAAACGTAAAATATACATCCAAGAGACCCAAAAGTGGTCCATAAATGAAACATATATCATTATATAAGTCCTTTTTCCGAACCTTAGATTTTTATGAAGAGAATATAAATTAGTAATATAATATTTGTTTTAAAAACTCTTTTATGTCAACTTTGACACTATTTGGAATTTGATTTTTTTGAAACTCATAACAGCATGATTACTTTTAAAAAAGTTAATTAAATCAATCCTAACATGTCATATTATCGTAGAAAATTATATTAATTCATTTAATGTCTCTAATTACATTTAGTTGGATATTTATAATATCCATTATCTTAATCACTCATTAATACGGTAATTACAGGATCATCATAGTGTAATAAATAAATTACATTATATAATGTCTAAAAATTTTAAATAAAATATAATTAGGTAGGAACCATTTTTAACTTATAATTAATATTTATAGTCGAATTTATATTATCTATAAACCTATATTAAAAATGGTTTAGTTATTAAACATTGGTTTTAACTCTTTTTAATGTTCGTTGAATTAAATAATAATAAATGTACTAATCTAATCCAGGTGTACCAAAGAGGTTCATATTTTTTCCTAAGGTTGTTTTTGTTCGAATTATTTTCATCCAATAGAATTAGGACATGTGTTATGGTAATAAAAATATCATTTTTACACTTAATTACCCTATTTAATATTCATTGTAGTAAATAAAAAAAAGTTATTATTGCCCCAAAATTATTTACATCTTATTGAACCAAGTTTTACTTACTAATATCATCCATGTCTCTCATATTTATGAAATTACATTCACAGAACTTGTAAAATTATGTTTTATGTGAATTTGAAAATTCTCCTAGGAGGTGGGAAAAATGCGGTGAAATGTTCTATAAAATTTTTATATATCTAAAAGTATTATAAATTGACTCCAATGAACTAAATTGAAATTATATATCCATTATGTGTCTATTTTGACTTTAAATAAATTTAAATAAAATAAAAAATTATTTAATAAAAAATTAGCTTTTAAACTATAACATAGTGTTTTTCACTATTCATCAAAAATTTAACGTTTTCAGAAAAATACAAAAAATTTACCCTAAGATTATTTTGATATTACAAATCAAAAAATTAAGTCTATATTGAAATATAAAATTTATAAAATTTAAAAAGTGGGTATTACTATTCATAATAGATAGTTTGATTGGTTGTGGTGTGTTAGAACTTGATGTTGCATAAAACACACGCTACTGTATTTTTCAAAGAGAAGAATACTGTGGATGCTTGGGGTGTTACATTCTCCCATACTTCAAATAATTTAGTCCTCAAAATTTCTATAATACTACTACATGAAATGACTCGAGTGATTCTTCATGATAAGTTCCTCAGGTTCACACAATTCCTCTTCCATTTTATGGTTTCTCCAAAGAACCTTTTCCAGACGAGTCGTCCGGTTTCTCAGCACTTGTTCTCTTGTATCAAGAACCTTGACAGGCTGTTCGCAATAATAGAGATCGGTTTCTAGTTCTAATTCTTCATAGGTGATCACATGCGTTGGGTCAGGTATGTATTTTCTCAATAGTGATACGTGGAACACATCTTGATCGTTATAGAGACTTGGCGTCATTGCCAAATGGTAAGCTACAACCCCAATTTGTTCTTTAATTTTGAATGGTCCAATATACCTGGGACTCAATTTACCCTTCTTACGATAACTTATAACACCATTCCATTGAGATAAATTCATGATAACATGATCTTCTACGTGGAATTCCAATTCCTTCCATCAGTTATCGGCATATCACTTCTGCCTAATTTTAGCTGCTTTGATGTGGGTTCAGATTACCTTTACCTTTTCCATCTTTTCCTCAACTTGTTCTGGGCTTACAAGTTTTCTTTCACCAACATCAATCCAACAAGTTGGTGTGAGACATCTCTTTCCATATAACACTTCATATGGTGTCATCTAAATACTTGAATGGAAGCTATTGTTATAGGAAAATTCTACAAGAGGTAAATATTGATCGCACATACCTTGAAAGTCAAGTGAGCATGTTCTCAACATGTCTTCTAAGGATTGAATAGTCCATTCTGATTGTCCATCAGATTGGCGGTGGTAGGTAGTTCTCTAATGATGTTCAGTATGCATGGATATTAGAATACTTTTCCAAAATCATGATGTAAAACGTGGATCCCGATCATAAACAATTGATATGGGTACACCAGGAAGATTTATAAGAGTCTTTAGAAAAATGCACAAATGATTTTCATGATCTACGTAGATTTTTGGAATATACCAATATTTCATCAATAAATACCACTACAAAATCATTGAGATATTCCTTGAAAACTCTATTCATTATATCCATGAAAACAGAGGATGCATTAGTTATCCCAAAAGTTATTACTGTAAACTCGTAATGCACGTACCTGGTTCGAAATGCTGTCATCGGAATGTATTCCTTATTCACATAAAACTGATGGTTTCCATATCGAATGTCAATATTTGAAACGTATTGTGCTCCATGCAGTTGGTAATATAAATCATCAATGCAAGGTAGAGGATACTTTTTCTTTATTGTTACAACATTAATTTCCCTATAGTCGATACATAACCTCATAGATCAATATTTCTTCATAATAAAAAGGATAGGGGCTCCACCTTGATAAACACTATGTCGAATAGATCCCTTATTACTCAATTACTCTACTTGTTTCTTTAGTTTAACTAATTCCATTGTGAACATTTTATAAGGGGTATTCAATATGGGATCTAAACCAAGAATTAAATCATTGGAAAACAAATCAATTTCTCATGATAGAGGATGTCCAGGTAAATCATCAAAAACACATCTACAAATTCTTTCACAATAGTTACATGCTCTATTCGAACATAATTTTCCTCACCCATAGTTATTTCATTCACTTCCTCCTCGATTATTGAATTTAGTTGAGTTACTGGGGGGGATTTAGATAAGAACCAGGTGGTGACAATTCTACTCTAAAGATAAGGTGTTCTTTATCATCATCATAAAAAATTTGTAGCCTCTTTCTTCATACAATAAATGTTTGCATCATGGTCTCAAATCCAATACATACCTTGGATTATATCAAATTCAATCATGGGTATGACGATGAGATATTGAAATAAAAAACATTTATATGCTTTAATGGGAACAGATTCACAAAACATTGTTGCGATGATACTACCCTTAGAAGTTTCAACTGACATCTCCCTTGTTAAATAAAATTGGAAATATCTAATTTTCTTTGCAAAATGGGAAGATATGAAACAATTTGATGATCCAGAATAAAATAATGAATTTCCTAGACTTGAGGAAACCATTAAATTACCTACCACCACATCTTTCAGAGCTTCTACCTCAGCAGCAGTGATATCATAAGCTTGTCCTTGATCCATTGGTCTTTTATGTGTTATGTTCCCCTGATGCTTAGAACTTTCATTTGCATAATTTCCCTTCTCCCTGCAGTTATAGCATTGAATATAAATAGCTTATTTCTTCCCCTTGCAATGATGATTTTGGTTACTTTTTTCACCACACATGTAAAATAATTTTGTTCCTTTCAAGAAAGCACCATGGTGTTTCTTCCCACATTTACTATAGGATAGATAATCGACTTTTCCCTTAATCCCCTTATTTCCATTTACAGAGTGATCAGTAGATCTCTTCTTCTCCTACTATTATTTAATTTCGTAAGACATAGAGAATTCATTTTTTGTCTTGATAGCACATGAGACAATATCTTCATACGATAAGAAGGATTGTGAGACTAATGCTCGTTAGATAAATGATTCGAACCCATAAAAGAAACGATCAATCTTTCTACTTGGGTTATGTGTATAATTTTTAGCATACCTCGCTAACCTTGTAATGATAGCCTCATACTTGTGACATTCTCTTCCTCCTTTTGTCTCAGACTCAGAAACATCCTTTCCACATCTACTTGATGGTCACAAGGAAAGTATTTTTCTAATAAAACCTCACTAAACTCCATCCATTCCATATTTTATACTTAATCATCTTACATTTTTATTTGAATCGATGACCTCCATTGGTTAGAATATCTAGTGAGTAAGTAAACTGCCATGATAACATTTTCCCTTTCACTACTCCCTAAGGCATTGAATATTTTCATTAAGTAATTTATCCATTGCATGCTACTAATGGTTTTCCACTCCCATTTAATTTTTGTGGTTGTTTCCTCATGAAGTGACCTATGATTGAACCTTCATGTTGTGGATCTAGGTGCTCCATACGGGTAAGGTTATTATTCATAACCTGAGGGAGTTATCCATTTATGGTGATAAGCTTATGAGCACTAGTTGATTCACCAACTCCACTATTATTATCTTGAATAGGAGGGAAATCCCTATGTAGAGTGTCTACATTGATACAATTTCCTTTTCTTCAACTAGGCTCCATTTCTAAATAATGGCATAAAATAGATTAGTTTATGAATCGAAATACATAATATCAAACTTCTAAAACTCTTAACATACATTTAACAATTTATGGATATAATCCCAAATCAAAAAAAATCTTTGGGGAATTATATAGTCATAAACCCTTCATAATGGTTTTTAATGAAAATGAGAATTATCCTAACTATATACCTCAGGAGTGTCGCAACCAAGAGTGCAGCACGACTCATTTTCATGCACCAGATCTCGTTCGAGTCTACCTCAATGCTATGTTTTCAGGTTTTACCCCTAGGTAAATCTGTGCAAGAGCTACCTTTACCTGCTCGTATCCAGACAGGTATGTATTGCTAGGAAAACTCACAAAATCTCTACAATACAAAAATTCTAGGATGTTTTTCAATATTAATCCTCAATGTCTATCTTAGGGCTATGTGCTTTAATCAGTGCCTACCTAAATCTAGTTTCCAAGGTTTGATCTGAACTTCCTCTAATACCAACTGTTACTCCCTAACCCCAGTTACCTAGAATCGGTGCATTATTACAAAACATTGGCATGATAAAAAAAGGTCAAATCTCGAATGACCGATTAGTTTAGTAGCCTTGGAATCACTAGTTACATTCATAATGTTTACAATACAACACAACTTGAAAAAATACATCAAAATCGTGTGTCTATAGCCCACAATCATATCCCCTCATATTATCCCTACAGGCCATTCATAAAATACTTCTTCAAATCATGGAAAAATAGAACATAGAAAAGGGGTGAGCTCAGATTCCTAGTAACGATAACAATATAGCAGAAACATTCATAAATAAGCATAAACATTTAAGAAAATGTATAAATAAAACAAATGCCTTTTAAATTTGATCTTTAGAATATTATGGCAGAAATAAAATGACATAATGCCATTTACTTATTCACATGGATATTCTACTAGTCGAATAATCAAATTCAATATCAATAACAACTTTCATAATGATTGAATGCATAATGCCAGAATATTATAAGGACATAGTCAAGGCCTTGTCCCAAGACTACAAATAAGATTTAGTTAACGCCTAGTGCCAAGACACTAGTTGGTCTTAAGAGACCTACCGATTCATCGAGGAGCTATAGAGGGATCCACCCATCACATACTAAGTCCAACGCAATGCTCATATAAACAGGTTTAAACATAATATAAAAATGCATATTAAAACTAGAATACAAAAATTCAATAATTTCTAATAAACCATGAATGGTATAAAAATAACTCATCCACAATCAAACATATCAAAAAACCTTCTATACAATATGGTTTTTTGTATCATAATAAATAAACTTCAAATAAGATTAAAATACAACAAAGGATGTTGACGTAGATGAAATCAAAACTATTTGAGAGAAATATCTCTTTTATTGAAATCATTTAAAAGTCACATAATTATAAATGAAAACATTTACTTTGAAAATATTCTTATAATCTTTTAGGGGATGTATCTATGATTTTATAAAGGCGGAAAATAGCCACACCTGCTCTATAATTTAAAAAATACGTTCTTACCTTAATTTTTTCAAACATGTTAAAAAGGACCTTATTTGGAAAATGACAGAAATATTCCTTTATAAAAATCTTATAAAAAGTCAAACAAGGTTATAAATGACTTTAACCCATATTTTATAAAATAGTAAGAATGTTTTAAAATAATTTTTCTAGTAACATGGATGTGGATGATAAATATGTCCCAGTAGATAATTACGTATAAACAACCTCGGATAATGGAGTGATTGTGAAATAAAATCTTTCCTTGTACTTTTCCTTTGTCGAGGGTCAGTTAACCTCCTTCATAATGGTGATGTAATTGTAATTAAATAATTCAAGAATAAAAGACATTAAAATGATATCATGTATGATCTTTTAACGTTTCTTTGTTAATAATATCTTAATATTATCATCGTTTCAGGTGTTAACAGATTCATTTTCCTTTGTATTATTTGTTATGTGAGTCATAATCAGTATGGATGGGATTTATCTTACTCATATCCTAAATGATATAAATTCATTAAACATTATTTTTATTCATCAAAAGAAAATTATTGTTGAATGGAAATGATGGGGAATGAATCTCATCGCATTCATGGAGACGGTAATCCGTACGTACACACGAGTGAAAATATCATTTTTTGAAATTAAAATAATATATAATTGGATGTTATATCATATATAAAGAATAATTATCATGTTATATTTATTATTTAACTGAATTAAACATCATTATTATACCCATCCAAATAATAATGTTTTGAATTACAATTACACCACGACGTGGAGAAGGTAATCAGTATGTATGCACGTATGGTGACATATCATTCAAAGGATAGATAAAATTTTGAAAATGATTGTAACATATTTATAATAACATTATAGTATATAGATTATACTGGAGTTATTATTTTAGAATGGAAATAACAAATAATGAATAAGTGGAAGAAGAATGGAACTTGAAAGAGGGTGGTGAAATCATTACCACTTCTTCGAGTTCTTACTTTTGATTTGATCAAAAGGGCTCCTTAGGTTGGATTTATCATCAAACTAAGGCCTCTAAGATTATGTGATAGAAGTTGGGAGGATATTTGGGCAGGTTTTCGCTGAGCCAAATGGCTTTGAAATTGTGAATTAGAGATAAGGGGGAGGGACCTTTTATAAGAGAGGTGAGGGGCACCTTAGGAAAAGATTGAAATAAAATAATAAATTCATATTCGGTTTCTAATGGATCCATACTTATTTATTTTGAGGCTAATGTGGGATGGGTCACAAACAACTCAACCAATATGTTTTATATATGTTTGGGTCATATTATTATCCTTATATGTTCGTTTTAACTCATAGTTAATTAGTTTGACATTTACCATGTGTCTTTGTATTTTTATATTATATAGTTAATAAGCATACTATATACTTACAAGAGACCCCTAGTGTTCCATTAATGATACACCCATCACTATATAATTATTTTGGAAGAACCTTAGATTTTTATGAATTGTATATAAATTAATAATATAATAATTGTTTTAAAAACACTTTTTTGTCAATTTTAACAATATTTGGAATTTAATTTTCGTGAAAATCATAAGAGCATGATTACTTTGAAAAAGTTAATTAAATCAATACTAAAATGTCATATTATCCTATAAAACTAGTTTAATTCATATAAATTCTGAAATTACTTTTAGTCGGATATTTATAATATCCATTATCATAATCATTCATCAATATGGTAATTACTGCATCATCATAGTGTAATAAATAAATTATATTATTTAATGTGTAAAAATTATAAATAAAATATAATTATTTATGAAATCATATTATTTTTCTAAAGAATATTTATAGTCGAATTTATCTTATGTATAACTAGATATTAAAAATGTTTTAGTTATTAAACATTGATTTTAACTCTTTTAACTCTTCTTTGAATTAAATAATAATAAATGTACTAATCTAATCCATGTGGACCAAAGAGGTTCATATTTTATTCCTAAGATTGTTTTCGGTAGAACTATATTTATCCAATAGAATTAGGACATAGGTTATGGTAATAAGAATATCTTTTTTTACCTTTAATTACCCATTTTACTTTTAACCGTGGTAAATAAAAGTAAAAGGTTACTATACACAAAAAATTATTTTCATATTATTGAACCACATTTCACAAACTGAAATGAACTGTTTCAATCAGATTTTTAAAAATCCATTCACAGAAGCGGTAAAATTAGGTTTTATGTGAATTTTTTAATTCTCCTAGGAGGTGGGTAAAAGACGGTGAAAAGTTCTATAAAATTTTTATATATCTAAATTTATTATAAATAGACTCCAATGAATTACATTGAACATATATAGGAATTATGTGTCTATTTATTTCCCTAAATAAATTTAAATAAAATAAATAAATTTTTTTAAAAAAAATTGGTTTTAAACTCTAACTCATTGTTTTTCACTATTCCTAAAAAATTGAATGTTTTATGAAATATACCAAATATTCAACCTAAGATAATTTCTATATTTCGAATCTAAAAATGAGCTCCATTTTGAGTGATAAAATTTATAAAATTTCAAAAAGTGGGTATTAATATTCATATCGGCTAGTTTGATTGGTCGTGGTGTGTTAGAACTCGAAGTTGCGTACGACGCATGCTACTGTATTATTCAAAGAGAAGCGTACTGTGGAATCTTGGGGTGTTAAAAGGCCTTTCCCAAATTGATATATATTTTTTGGCCGAGGCCTTAAACATTTTTAGATGTCTTGGACAAGCCCATGACAAAATGTTTTAGAATGTCCCACATTATACATTCCCTCATTATGAATATAATATTGATGGTTCATGCGGTTAATAGACTAGTAGAATAACCAAGACTATGTTTTATTTTGAAATTATTTATTCATCTCATATTCCTGCCATAAATTGTACGTGTTTTAAATTATTCACCATGGATAATGTTGATGTTATCTTCTGATAAATTTCTTACTCTTATTGTGCTTTTGAGCTCACCCCTTTCTTATGTTTTATTTTCCTAGTATCCCAAGAAGGTTTTTATGATTGATATGATGGGTTAACCTAAGGGAACAATGGCATTCACGAAGGATTATTTTTGTTTTCTTGTATGTTATAAAGTGTAATGTGACATTCATGTATGTTAACTATTTCTAAGACGGCTGAATAGATCAGTCATTAGGGATTTGATTTTCTGTAATCATGCCAATGTTATATAAAAAATGCACAAACTCTGGGTATCTAGAATCAGGGCATTACAAAAATAATTCTAATATTTATCAACACTCTAATAATATTTACATGTCTATAATGAAAAATAATTCATTTAGTCTAGAAACTAAGGAGGTGGAATAAATAAACTATAGGAAATGTTTTATTGTTTCACCAACAAGGGACATTTGAAGGCACAATTCCTCACACTCAAAAATAAAATAAAATATTAAAAAATATTGGAATTAAATGTATCAATATTTATAGAATGTGATGATTCTATCCCATATTTTAACTCATTTAATAACATCACATAATGGATCATGGTAGATATTGTGGCAGGTTTTGTTGAAAATTCTTTCACCTATCTATGTTTATTTAGAAATTTTAATAATAATGTTAATAAGTGTGATAATGTTCAATTATATTAATAATTTTTTTAATTCACTGTATAATTTTATTAACATGAAAATAAAAATAATCACATTACAAATTAAAAAGAAAAAAATTCTAAAAAAGAAATCGTTTTCTATGATATTTATGTAACAACCTAATGATTAAGGGTAATAATTATTTATTAATGTTACTAAATAATATCTATCACAATTTTTCAAAGGGTAAAAATATATGACTATTTGTTTCTCCCAATTCAATCACAAATAATTCTTAGACTGCTTTTTATAATAAAACTGGAAACTCTAAATATTATAAATGAAATACTTTTATACTTGGATTTACTGAAATTAATATTTTCAATTAGTTTAAGAATAATATGTTTGATATTTATGAGTGTGATTGAAAAAAATAAAAATTTTGGATTTCCAAAATCAAATAATCATCGTTAAATGGTTATTTTTAGGATGTGTTTTTTGAAACATTTGGGACACATTTTGGTGACGACTCTATGTATAACCACATTGAAATACATGATGGGAGTATGCCACCATTGGGGACAACTCAAAGAGTGAGATCATCAAAATAGGCACCGTTTTATTTTCCAATTTTACAGATATTAATGTTTTTTATATTTTTATGATTAAACTTAAAAATTTTAAATAATTATTAAATATGTCATTGTGGTATTAATTTATCTTTAGAATATTATTTTTATAAAAATATTTTCCAATAAAATCATTCATTTTCCCCCTATTTATTTTAAAATATTTATATTATTGATTTGAACTATCATTCAAATCAAATTTTTAAATGGTTGATTACAATAGATACTGAGAGAAGGATATCGCTTGGATTCACTCGAAAATATATAACACACACACATATACATACACTTATAAAATTCATCTTGAAACATCTAATATGATATTTAGACAAATTGAATTTCCAATATTCCTTTCTATTTAAAACTTTTCAATTTATTTAGAAAATTGTTTATTAAATTTAATCTAATTTTTGATTTTTTTAAATGTTAGGACCATGGTATTATACACCTAAATCATTAATCATAGTACAATGGTTAAATTTTATGAGAAAATTCATGAACATATTTAGTATTTAGTGATTATAAAGTTTTTACACGTTTCTATTATATTTCTCATAAAAATGAGGCATGAAATTTCAATAGTAAATATGTCATGATACTAAAATATAAAAAGGGTATAACATCATATAAATGTTGAGTTATCATAGAAGACAGTTTCAAATAATTAATTTTATGATTTTATTATTTTGAAACATTATAGAAAAAATTTCTATTCCAAATACACTAGCAAAAAGTTAGAAGGATAAATGAAAGATTATGTTTTTTAATAAAATTTCATGAACACTAATTAGTTAATTTAAATTACCTCAATTTTTTTATTTTGGAAGTTAACACAATTTCTTCTACCAATATTTTAATTTTTCTATGTCACCGTCATAAATTAAATAATTAATAATTATAAAAATTTATATTACCATTGGATTTATAACATTTTTATATCATTTTAAATATTTTATTTATAAAATAAATTAAAAAATAGGGAAATCAGAACTCAAATAAAATATTGGTATCATTATTTGGTACGCTAACTCAAATATATCGTAAAAGAAATATAATAAAAATAACAATAATGTTGAATAATCTCTTAACATTTGGAATAATTAGAATTTTATAAAATATTTTCCTCAAATTTATGATGTGGATAATGATATTGTAAAATTGAAATTATATGAATGACAAATTTCTATGTAAATTGAAGTTGAAAAGAACATTGGACTTTTCCCAATTAATGGTTTTATTCCAAAATTTAATAGCTCAAAAATTTTATCTATGATTTTTCTATTGGTATACATACATGGACATCCATTTAAAATTGATCTATTATGGAAAACAAAAAAATAAATCATGATGATTTAATTGATGATAAAAATTGAGATAATTCTATGTAATATATATTAAATATATTCAACTAAAATAATGATTAGAATCTTTTTTAGAGGGATAATGATTACCCAATTGTTAGTAAAAAACTGGTTTAGGAAAATATTAATTTTCTATGTAATATTTTAGGTAAAAAGGAATGTTATTTATCACAAATACATAATCAATAGGGAGGAATTGATTATAGTGAAAACGTTTTCCCTACCTCCATGTAAGAATCAACTATATTCTTGTTGGAAATAACCACTTCTATATAATAAAAATTTTATCAATTGGATATTAACATAACTTATTTAGGTAATTTTACATCATAAAATTAATTTTATGACAAACCACAACCTTTTTATGTTTCAAAAATTGAAATTCATGATTTTAATGTAATTGAAAATAATTAATTTTTTAAAACATTTCCCTTAATGTTTCTTTAGTAAGGTAAATTAAGTATTTATGAAAATTGTGATAATATGGGTGAGTATAATCCAAATTTATTTTTAAAATGTACTAAAAATAAAATATTAATTATTTTAATTTATGTAGATGAAGCATTTTTGGTTTTACCAGAGAATCTATTTGTAGTGAATTATCATCATTAATGATTTATTAGTTTTAAATATTTTTTATGAAGTAATTGAATATATTACATTTATTTAAAATTTATCATAATATGGATTTGACTATAAATAATATAAAAAAATAAACTATAGTCTTTGTAAGGGACCATGTTATGGAAATTAGGTCACCATTGAGTACTTCTTGAATGTGTATATTATGCATATATGATAAACCATTAGGAAATAAAATTTATAGAGGATTCTATAGTGTTTTTCAATCATACTGTTACCTATCCAATCATCCTGTTAATTTTTTTAATTTGTTTTCAAGATAATGAAGTAGAACCTCATTAAATGTATCTAAATCAAAATAAATTATTTCAATGGTTCTGAAATTTTATAGTTTGTTATCCATAATAAATTCATGGAAATTAAATGGTCAAATGGTGTGGAATTTCTTAGATTCAAATTAGATAATAAAATTACATGTATGGAATTCCACCTTCTTGGAAATTTATCTTATATGAATGTGTAGTATGATGAATCAAAAGTTTCAGTTTCTATAGAAGAATCAAAAAATATTTCTATAATGGTTTTTTGAAAACAAATAATACAAATGAAAATTATTATTCAAGATCATATCATAAATTATGATAATGGGCCGATTTAGTGTGAGAAAATGTGTCCTATTAGTATTTACCGAATTCTTATTCAATAATATCATACTAATAACATTGATGATAGGAACCAATTTCTTAGACACGATTTCCAAATAGGAGATAAAGTGCTCGATTTTGATTTCTAAAATCCTTATATAGTTTATATCATCACAAAAATATAGTGGATATTTTAATTTTATAAATGTTTAAGTAGGATTGGTATTCCTCTAATTTTCTGATTTCAATTTTGATATAATTAGGTTTACTCTCTCTTTAAATTTTGTATATTTTCATTGTTGGTAATTTAAATCATGATTCCGTTGATATATTTATATAACTCTCTTATTAGAGTTTCTTTAATTTTTCATGCTTATATTTTTTGTAATTTAGTTTCATAAATTATTATATGTGAACATATATCATAAGGAAATATAATTATTTTTATTTTTCGACTTTACTATAAAGGAGAAATAAATTTTATTCAAATTATAGATTTTTTGTACATTAAAAATATATCGTTCATCATGAGAACATATTGTGTCCATTATTCCATTTCAAAATCAACATTTAAATGTTAAAATATTTTTCATTTTTAAGATTTTCTAAATTTTTATTTTTGTGTATTCATGGATTTATTTCATCAACAAAATTGAGATGAACATTTCTTTTTTATGAAAACGTTATAATTTCATATTAAAAATACAATTTATTTATATCACTCAATCTTATATATCCAATCATTAATTATTTTTAAAAAAATTCTCAAACCATTCTATGAGGATTTTGGTAATGATAATGCGGGGAAAATATAGAATACATTAATAGAGATAGTATTCTAATAATGAAGTAAAATGTACTTTATTAAATTTAGTATAAGATAATTGTTAAAAAAAAATCAAAGTATAAAATTTTTTAGTCAATTTCTTTTTTTGAGTTTTAATAATGTATTTATAATATTATATAACAATTATATTCCAATCGCATTTGAATTTCATCATGAAATATTTAAATTTCATTTTGTTAGTATTTATTTGAAATACATATCTTATATATTTATATTAATAATTTCCCAGGTGTTTGTGATCATCCAAACTGGTGTTATTGTTAATTCTCACTCTCTAAATGTGTTTTCATCACCATAGAGACATTTTCATTTAATAACCATTTAATTTGATATTTTTTATTATATTGTTTTTATTATTAATTCTAGGAATATGTCAAATAAAATAGTCTAATCGATATGTGCTGGATAACGTCACATTATTTCCCAAGTAGCAAGAGACTAGTTTTTACCTGGTGTAAAGGCATCGACATACCAGTGGTTGAGAAAGTATAACGTACTATTTCTTATGCCCACCAAATACCCACTTAACCTACACTAGATTGTTAGTGGTATCAGGACAAAAAAATATATTATTCCTAAGTGTAATAGACTATCTGGTGGACCTAGAATATATACCTAGTAGGACATAGATATAAAACATAATCATTCCATATACCACTATCTCTACGGTGTTCCATATCGGCTACCTGGTGGTCTATAAGAAAAAAAATAAAAATAGACATCTATTATTGACCCCACAACCATAATTCTTACCAAAAATGATCATTTCACCGCATAGATGATCCAAAACAATTTTTGTCATATATTGGCTATAAATAAAACCCAATGGTGGTATGATGTATATTGATATATTGATGATAAAATTACATATCAATTTGCATTACTTTTGGATATTTTATTTCTATATCTTACAAATTTCTTTCCTTTTACAACAACTTATTATAATATTCTTGGTTGAGTAATTTCATTAGGATATACATTGATTTTTCTAAGTAATCAACTTCTTTTATCTTCTTCTTTTCTTCCCTCTACCAAAAATGTGATGAACATGGGAGATCACAATATTATGTGATTGATATAGAGTGATTAGAACCTTATGTGGGTGATATTGGATAGTCAATATAATTAATGTGCATGGGTGTCTGATTTCATATTGAAACTAATAAAAATGGGTTATAGTAATATTCTAACTACAATAAAATAATCATTTGTCTTTCACCATGTATATAGATTTTATTTATACTTGTAAATATAATTGAATTAGTTTGAACCCTCAACAAATTAGGATGAGTAAGCATAGAGAAGTATCATCGGATTTACCCAATATTTTTTATAAATTCTTGTATCATTTATAATTATTTTATATATTATGAATAATTAAATTATTTTTATTTTATGACATAATTATTTAAGTTTAATGTCATCATGTTTCATTATTTAGTTTCTAATCCACCTCCTTAGTTTATCCATAAATTGAACAAGAAACATGATTATTATCATAGTTCAAATATTCTTCTTGTATTATTTATTCGTTTAATATATCAAATTAAAGTTAAAAAATAAATATTAAATATTAAACAATATTTATTTATTTTTAACATCTCAATTATTTGTTTTCTACAATCCATAATGATGAAATAAATACAACGATCTTCCAATTCATTAAAAATTTTGGTGGAATGGTTAAAGATACATGAAAGAGCTAATGGAATGATATTCTCATTAGTTTTTTTAAGATAATAATCATAAAATTATTTTTTTTCTTTCATATTATAGACTATATACCTTTCATTTCATGACTGAAAATATATATTAAATAAAATTGAATTTTAAGTAAATTAATATGAATAGTTTTTGTAAGATATTATTAATTTATCATTAGTAATTCAATTCATTATTCAAATTTTAAAACTAGTACTATAGAGATAAAAATTATCGGTTATAGTAATCAATATTTTCTACAGTAAAAAATCATCTTTTATTATACGTTCTATGAATAGTAAATGTTTTTAGTGTCTTAAAAATAATATGGATAGTATTAGTGATAAAGACATCAATAAATAATTCATTCATTAATTATAAAAAAAATAATTAATAAAATATTATTTTAATGATTTTATATTTTAAACAAGATAAATATGGATTTTATCTACACTATTTTTATCACTAATAATATCTCTGAGTTAATGTAATGTTATTTTCCATTTACAAGATACTCTAGAAACCATTTAAAATTAGATGCTTATTTATTTTAAAATAAATATACATACCATTTAATTAAAATTAAAAATAAATCTACATTAAAAACATTTCAATAAATTAAAATCATATTGGAATGTAAAATTAAATTAAAATATAACATCTTACCAAAATGACATGGCACTTTAATTAGGGACGGGATTTATATTGTAATAATTTATCCCAACATTCAATATAGCTTTACTATGCTAGTTGTTTCTAAAACCATCATTATACCTCAATAAAAATAGAATGTATTTCCAAAATAATAAATTATTATTTAATAACTATAATAACCAAATAAATCAAATACAAAATATTGATAAAAAATTCCTTACAATAAAACAAAAATGATAATGTTAGAATGGAATAGAAAAAAAATATATTATTCCACAAATTAGTAACAAGACAATCCTAGTATGTTTTTATTCATTTTCACTATGTGACACATGTATTTGACTAAAATATCACTTTTATACTAAAATCAATCCCATTTAGACTTATCAACCATGCCCTATGATAGACTGGTGTGTAGTTAATTATTATAACCCCAAAATGACTTATTTAATTTTTTTAAAATGTATCAATTCAATCATAGATTAATTTAATAGTTTTCATAACGTGATTTGTCATTTTAAGAATAAACAATATTTTAAATGAAGACATAAAATCATAGTAGTATAATTCATTCCATATGTGTGATTGGTATGTTTTTAATTCATTTCTATAAAAAATTTCATGGTTGAATATCATATTTTAAAATGATAATCTGAGAACATTGACATTGTTTTGAGTAAATGAATCATGTCTAGTGCAAAAATATCAATCAGAAATTAAAAAACACCATTTTTATCATATTTATCACGTGATGAATATTATTGAACTAAGTTAAATACTTATATGTAAAAAATGATTTCAAAACATTTTCATGTAGTAAAACAAATCTATTATTGTGTGTTTTATTATAATAGAGTATGTGATTCTTTTTATAACAAAAATATAACTATTAATTAAAATCCCAAAATTGATGAAATAATAGCCACACTATGTGTCAGATTGACATGATCTCAATTCCAAAACATAAAATTTTTTATCATGGTTTATTTTAATACAATATCTTAAAAATATATTTATTCATTCTAATTTAGGAATAAATGAAACAGGATTTTAAAAACTATAACTTTTTGAAATGGAAATGAGTAACATTCAGTTAAAAATTCCCCATTGTGTGTTGTGTTTAGGGATATTTGATTCATACGCTCAAACAATTATAAAAATATCATTATATTGATGCACTAAAAACATTTAAATGTTTTTTAATTCATTAATAATGGAATCATGTAGTTAACAAAAATGTAACATCTAAATTTAAAACATCAATTTGTGTAATGCCTAGCACACCATGTATTTAATTGATATGTAGTTGATTCAAAATATAAATAATTACTTATAGGACATTTTACAATTGAATAACGAATATAAAAGTGATATTTCTAGAATTTTTAATTAATTATTTGTGTTTATAATTAAAATTTCACTATTAATCTGAATGCACGAACATTGATGCAATCCATGTATATAATGATCCCATTCATTTTATTACACATACAAGTCAAAAATGGATTATTGACCTTATATAAAGTATAAAGACAATATTATTATGTTCACATAGTTTGAAGTGTGTGACACATGTTTTGAACTACACTATAACATTAAAAGAAATGACATGCACTTTTGTAACACACTGAACACACTATATTTATGATTGATGGGTTATTAATTACAAAATGTCACATGTTTTTAGAGGATCAGTTATCATTGGAAAGAAATAAATATAATTGAATTTTAATATTTTTTTAGTATGTGAGGATTGATAAAAAAAGCAATTTTTTTCATTACATGATATTATATTTTATTATTGTATATTTTCAAGGGGAATATTGTGTAAATATATTATTTTGTTTTTTGGGTTTGAAATAGTGAGGGGTTTACTTAAAACAGAATGATTGTATTACTTTTCCTCTATATAGGTTCGAAAATTTAGGGAGAAGTTAATTTTTTTCAAAATGGACATTCAATGTATTCGTCATATGAATATGAGAATTCATGTGCTAAATTAAAAGGATAATGAATCCATTTGTATCAATGAGGATAATTTTAAAAAACACGTAGGGTACAAAAAAAAATTTAGTAGTCAACATGATATAATGATCAATTGACCATTATGTGACATAAAATGAAGTCTCCAAATTGAATTATCAATAAAATACTACATTTTATATTTTTAAATAATTTTATATGCTATCAAGGTTTAAATGGAGATTTGATACTTCAACATATATCAGGGGTTTGAAGAGAAAATAAAAAATTAATTCTAGAGAGATTATAATAATAAAACAATAAAAAGAAGAAGATGGGTATTCCTTTATTCCAAATGTGAAGAAGAAAATATAGAGAAACATACCATAAGGGTAATAGTAAAATAATTAACAATGGAATGAAATATCATCTTCAAATAAACAATGATGTTATGGGTAGAAGCTATCTTATAAATAAAATATATAGAATGATAAAACAAATGAGCTCTCATTCTCAATCTTTTCAAAGGAAAGGAGAATTGACTTTAATTATTTCAATGATAAAATGATAGGGTCAATGATAATCATGATCAACTTCAGAAGACACCTAATCCTAGATACCAGGTGAATTCTCATGAAATAATTATTTCCATTATAGGGAATGATAATAAATAAGTAAATGATATACAAACCTTCCTCCTTAGAATATAAAATGTAATATTTTATTCTATATATAACCACAATTTGTATAATATAACATAACAATATAAATAATTAGATATTGAATTTATAGTGAAATTACATAATCAATAAATGGTTACTTAAAAATTATATGATTTTTCCTCAAAAATGGTTTTTGGGAATCTGATTCTTTCAAATCACGTTATTCTCCCTCTAGTTTTATTTGGTGTGACTTTGGGTATGGAATGGATATCTCTATATGTATCCCCTAGAAATTTCAATGGATGGTACATAAAATTTGACATTAAAATCCATATATATACCCCTAATCTATGAAAGAATAAATATGAAATTCTGATTTAAATTTCAACCATTTTATAATTATTTATTCATATTAAAATGGTTAATTATCTAAAATTGTGGGTGAGAAACTGAACATTGATTATATGAAAATTATATGGGATAGTATTGATTTCATTCGGAAAGTGGTTCTATATCATCCTCTAAATCATGAAATGGATTTTTAAATTTAACTCATATGTGGTACTACACTAATTTTAAATAATTCATATATAATAAACCAAAAATGAATCATTAATTGAAGAAGAAGCATGAGTATAATCCAAAAAATGGATACATTTTTTCACATGTGTCTCCATGGGGTGGATAATTTTGTTTTGTAAGATAAAAATATGGAACAATAAAACTATAAATTTATTATTCAGAACTAAAAAGGATAAAAATATTCAACAAGCATCCTCCAACCCATAATAATGATTTGTTCGTAATTTTTTTGGAGAGTATGATTTTCCAAATAATGATCTTTAACTTATATATAATCTATTCTTGGTCAAAAGTGAAGAATTGCCCAATACAATATTCTATGTAATGTATTAACAATATGTATTAATAATTTTATCAATGTATTAATAATTCCACTAATATGTTCACGAATTTAATGAATATATTCTTTTAATATCACCTTTTTAAGTTTTTCTTGGACTTTATAAATGACATTATTAAATATTCCACAAAAATGGAACAAAATGTTACTACATAGGGATTGTACTGATGACACCAATGAATGATAATATGAATGAAAAATAACCAAATGTTAATTTTTTCTATATAATTATTCATTTTGTTTCATATTATCTCATGTGTTGGTATATTTGTGCATCTATCAATGGAGTAACTTGATGAACATTGGCATAAAATAGTAATGTTTACTCTGATGTATATTTATTTGGGACAGAGTATATAAAATAAATTCATTGTGAAGGATTTTTTAGGATTATCCAATCCACCCAAAAAATTTACTTTATAGGGATAATAATCATTAATACTAGTCTCTGTGAAGATAATATATAATCCATTACTTTTCCTAAATATATATCATATCTTTTGTGCGGAATATTTATTACACGATATAAAAAATCATTCCCTATTTATATTAGTCTTTTGTATTTTAAAACATGTAATCATAAAAAATTAATTGATAATTGTCTCCCATTATGTTAATCATAACAAAAACCCTTCAAAGAAAATACATATACAATAATATTCTTCATAACCTAGGTAATGGATAGACCAAAAAGTGTGTTATTTGATTCTCAGTAAATTTGATTCAGGGAGATATCAAAAACTCATAATTAATAAATGAGTATAAGGTCATGAGAATAGTGTATTAACAATTGAAAAATATACCGTTCATATAATATTCTATAATCATGATTCATGTTATAAATATTGAATATTTATGAGAGTTGAATTATAAATTAATGAATTATCATTATCCATGAGAGTTAACATTTTATAAGACAAGGAAATTTGGAATACACATAAACATTGAAAATAATTTTTATAGTGTTCATTAATTTCTTCCAAGACTATCATAGTGGATTTTTAACTCCCAAAACTGTCATATTTTTCAATATTAACTCCCAAGACAATCAATGTGGATAAAGTCCCTTTATGAATTCAGCTCACTACCAATTCAAATATTGTTTATCTTAGGTGATATCTGTATTTACTCAATTATTTATAGGGATATATAGTTACCACCAGTCAATAATGAAAACCATTCAAATTTCATCCATAATTACAAAATTCATACATCATATCAGAGAACATAAAAACCAATGGTTTTCATAAAAATTTCATCCTGAGATAACCCATGTAAAAGAATTTGGATTCATAATCACTTCATTATTTCCTCAAAGAATAACATCTGGAAAAGAAACGAGTATCATAAAAAATTATAATCATTAAAAAACCATTCCATCAATTAATAAGAATGGTATACGTGTGTAACATCTTGACTTGGGGGCTGGAAATAGTTCCCTTAGCCTACATGTTTAATAGACTCAAACTTGCGTCCTATTATGCCAGATGTGACTGGTTAGAAGAGATGGTCTAATAATGGTATGATGGGGTTAATACACCCTCGTAATCAGACTATCATAGTGTTATATTATATATGTAAATATATATGTAGTAGAATAAGTATAAATATATAATATATAGCCATAGGTCATAAATATAATAATCATATAAAATAGTTATCACTAAATATGTATGACCACGAATTCATGACCATAATAAGATATGTAAGATAATAAATAAAAATAAATTAGGAGATATAAATAAGTATAAAAAAATTAAAAAAATCCAATGTGATACCTTTTTGAGCATCTTGATCTCGAGATCAGTACTACTCCACTAACCCCCATATTTATGAATAACCCTAGTAACACCATTCGAGGATCTTGATATAAAATCAAATGAGGTATTTTTAGTTACCCAGGTGCAATAGTTAAATGAATGGGGTGTGTTATATATTAGGTATTAAAAAACTAATGGTTTTTATTTCTATTCGAATATGGAATATAAAATAAAGTAGTGAGAAATTATATAATTAATTTAAAGTACTAAATAAATAAAGAATATCGTTCTAGGTTCCTCGTGGATTCAAAAATGCTACTCTCTACATCAGACTGTTCTTGGTGAAACTAAACCATGTTAAACCTATACATATATGATATGGGAGTAACTATGGTTCATCACAAAACCAATCATCAGGAATCATCCAAACCCAAGCATGCCTTTTTTCTTAGCGGACGTGCCCCTGGAAAACAATTATCCATTTTTTGTCCTTATTATAATGTTCATCATTTTGATTTTATAATAGGTTCCCTAAGAACTTCAAATGAGATCAAAAAAGGAACCCAAACTATTTTTTCAAGGTTTCTATAAATACAAAATGGATTGTATGTGTCTTTCAAGGTTGATCCATAATTGAAAAGCCTGGTGTCACTCCTATTATGGTGTTAATAAAATAATCTATGATATCATCCCTTAATTCTCACATAGGGGACCAAATATCAATTAGGGAATGTTATAACCTTCTGTACATCGATACTATCCCTGGGGTCTCCCTTAGGGAACTATTATCTCTCATAATGAGGTAGGGAATCAACGCTGTGTGGTTGTCCAAGGAATTACATGTATCTATCCCATCATATCTACAAATTAGGTAAACCATGATCCCATCATTGGAATTCTGAAACATGGAATCCCAAGTATCATTCTTGGCAAGGATTATTATTAATAGAATATTATCCCAACTAAAGAATTAGATGGGAAACCTAGTATCATTCGAGGAATGGTACACCATTCATGTATAATTTATGTGTGGTACACGCATTTACCAATTCCTATAAGATAAAATTAATTCTATTTACATAATCATGTTAATAACTATTTATTAAAACCATTTACTAGACCAGTTATAAATTCAAAAATAGTGAAAATTCGTGTGACAAGGCCTTACTAGTCACATTTCATTTAATAAGATTATACTTTTTAAAAAACTAAAAAAAAGACATAATGAGTTTAATTTTCAACATGGTATTATTAGGATTAATAATTAATAACATTATTTAACCCAAGAAAAACAATTAATTAATTATTTATCATTCATTAGAAAATGTTCCTCAATGAGTGTGTTTCATTAGAGAACAATTTGTTAAATATTAATTTATTTCGAGAACAAACCCCATTAGGTTAGTCATTGTTGAGTGGAGAAACCTACAAATGTTATATTTATAGGAAATATACATTCATTTAATGTAAATAGGTTCTACATCATGAATTTTATATTTTCAGTGTCATCGTATTGAAATATTGATGTGTAAAACAATGGAATAAATAATAAACTGATAAAAAAATATTTGAAGTTTTATAGTTCACATAACTGGTATTTATGTTGCACTAATAATATATTATAGGGGTTTAATTGATTTGGTTTGAGATAAAATGAAGAATTATAGAAAATACATGGAATAAAAAGTTTAATTATCTCACATAATGACTGAAAAATAGTAGATAAGGTAAAATAATGAAAGAGAAAGGTGGATTCATTGAATCACCAAGGGATAAATAAATTAAAATATATGAGTTCACTATATACATTGGTTTGGAGGTCAAAATCGATGTAGCATTAAATTATTTTGAATGTGAAGTCAAAATTGACGTGATTTGATTAAAAATAGTAGGGGAAAAACAAAATAACCGTTTAATAAGACGCAGCGTTTCACCACATTATTTTGTTAACCATTCACCAATTGTGAGGGATACACTAGCCAAAGCCATACCCATTTTGAAATGGTTGAGTAGTTAGGCCAAACAATTTGAAAAATAGTATTATTACCAACTTTAGCTACTAGTTATGTGGCACAATGGAGCAATTCATGTTCATGGTTTTTGAAAACCATGCATAGCCCACGTGGGTCACTCCAAGACACATACACCATGACATATGACATATCCAAAGGGGTTTAATGGTATGAAAAATAACTCCCTTTATTAAAATGGGATTCTAAATGGAATCACATTAATATTATTACAATAATCCATCCATTCACATCATTCTTCTTCTAAGGAAGGTAACTCTATTAGAGTATGATGCTTCCAAAAATCAACCCAAATCTTATAACACCTCACATGCCTTAAACCCCACATAAAATCAATTGTTTTTGTCCTGAATGTATTGGAAATGTATTATGAATCCCAATTAAATTATTAACCTTTCCAGAAAAAGGAATATTTATATTCTTTAATAAATTTTTCCCAGTCCAAAATAAAGGATTTTAAAACCTACCCTCTATATAATTTATCATCCATGACAACCCCTGAGGAACCAATGAAAATACACTATAAAAAACAAAGATGAATTGATCCTAAAACGAGCAGTTGAGATGATCCACGATATGACCCAAGATGCATTACCAATCCTCTTTAGATTGCGACAAGTGCAATGGGAATCAACAATGTGAAAATTGGATTGATTTCACCTAATATAAATTAAAAAAAAAATAAACATAACAAAAAAAGTGTATCCCAAAATAAATATTATTACCAAAATAAAGATAATTTACAAATGATATGAAAATACAACAATATGGAAAAAAACTATACAGAAAAAATAGAAAGCACAACATGGCATCTACAAAATCTTCATGTCATACTGAGGGTAACTCTCCAACCCATAACTTACCATCTCCGAAGGAAATCGAACTGGAGCTGAAACCTACAGTAGAAACTAAAATAAAAATATAACTATAAGTGTGAGTATTTAACATTAGAAGGTATTCTTTAATAAATCTAATACTAATGATTTTCTTTTATATAATGAAACTTTTATTTTATATATGAAATACATTATATAAATATTATTTTTTACACACTTTTCATTTTAAAGAAAACAAATCACAATCCATTTCCTTCAAAATCTATTACTGGCTCAAATTAATAGAGGAGAATTTGGTAAGAAGGAATGATGGAGAATAGAATCAAATAGAAATGTTAATTTTTCATATAAGTTAAAAATGTGGATAAACGTTTTTAATGAATCCTTCATTAAACCATTTTAAAACAACCATGTATTCAAAATTTATTATGAAAACTACAATAATAAGAACAAGGAATATAGACTCTTTACGAGTGGATGGGTAAAACAATACCAATGTTGGAAGAACATAGGAGCACCTAGGAACTCAGATGAAGGACAATAAAATAATATAAATTTGACTCTTCTCGAAGGCATGACCTACAAAATGATTTCATAATGCCCAAATTTCCAATCATCTACCATAATAGACCAATTGGTCATCTCGATCCCATCCAAATATTGATAATGTATCCCACATCTATAGGCCACTTGCATGTTTATAAACAAAACCAGTGCCCCAAATGTTCTTAGAAGTCCTCTTAGGTATGCTAGGTTAGAATGTCATGTTCAAAGAGGGGTGATCCCAACAAAACCGAGAAAGAAAACCCTAAAAACATTCCACCACATATGTCACTAAAACTAGAACCACCTCAACCACCTTAAAGAGTAGTCCATTTCCTTAAAAAATATCACACAAGTGGAGTCCCTATCCAAGTATATTTAATATTAGTTATCATCAAATAAAGAAACCGACTTCAACCAAAATGGTTTTCTAGTGATACCATTTCAAAAGTTCCAATCATGCCTCACCAAACATTTACATATCAAAACATTTCATAAATAGTCATGCACAAGCCATTTTCAAAACCAACATCCTCTTAAGAATCTATTTATGAATCCCTAAAAAACCTATTCAGATCTAAAACATGTATATATGATCGAACCAATTATTTCTTCATTAAATGAATTGAAAACCCCATTACAACCATTTCAAAAAAATAAATACATATTATAATCACCGCATTTCATATAAAAAAATTATTATAAAAATGATACATCACTATTTAAATACTATGGAAGGTACAAAAATAATAAAACCAATGAAATCGTAAATTTGATGTATATATGAATTGGATCCTACCTCAAATAATTTATGCTTCATCAATTCCCATCAAAAAGACACTACAAAGTATCATAGATGTAATAAAATCACAAAAAAACCATCAAATTCTCACCACCCTAAGAATTCAAATTATCCAATTATGGAACTATGGTTAGATGAGAAGGGGTAAATGGATAAATGGAAAAGGATAAGGAGAAGGAAGACCTGACCATTTCATCGGGGTGAAGAATATCTCTGAAATATCTCTTTTAACTCCAAATATCATCTAAATCATAAGGATAAACCATACAAAAGACATGAACCATAAAAATGTGCTCCTATGAGTGTTACAAACTCATTTGCAACCCACCTTATCTTTATATTTTCCCACTATCAATGGACAAGTCCAAATCCAAAAAAACATATATGACTCAAAATTAAAATAAAGTACACCATAAGAACCAAATTTAAATCTAGAACACCTAGAACCAAAGTTAAAATCTAATAAATAGAAGAAAATTTGAAAAAATTGGAATTCAAATCCATGTGTGACAATTCACTCCACCATTTTAGATTCTAACATCAGAATACCACAACATCTTCGATTACATCGGTAAAATAAATTGTATTTCGACATATACATAATCCAACCACTCAAACCAAGAACCCCTACATCATATCCAAATGTAATTATGAATGAACTATCTTGAACTGGTAAAACAGGCCAACACAGAAATTCCGACAGAAGCCATCAAAAGTACACTACCATACTGGCCACAAACCCCCACTATATGGGGAGGGGGGGAATAATGAAACACAATTCTAAAATAAAACATAACTAAACCGATCCATATTTAAGAAATATAATAAATAAGGAAAACTACAAGATGAAAAATTAAACTATTCACTCCCAAATAGAGGGGATACAAACTGGTCCATTTCTCCCCACACACTCGTGGTTTTTTGTCCACATGAAAAGCATAACTCTGAGACCTATGGCCGGAGCCCTGATCTTTGAGACATATTCTACCCAATGGTTAAGATATAATAATTATTTATTAACTAGATAATAATTGAAGTGATAAAAATGGGAGATTCCAAAATATAGAAGAGAATAAATTTAGGGTCTCAAAAAGATAACACAATTCCATTAATATAGGAGTTCTTCAAAAATTCATAACTCCCATACATACATTTAAAAGATAATGATACCCTAGAAGAACATCAAAATAGTCAACCATTACCATAAAGAATATTTACATTGAGATATACTCTAAAATGAGCCCAAAAATTTCCATACTCTTTAAAATAAACTAGGGTGTGTTTTGAAGAGTTGGATCTGGCTCAACAGGACTTCTTCGGAAAACCCTGACAGAACTAATTCAAGTGACCAAATCATCCATAGTTGTGGTATGGTATCATAAAACTCAATCATGATGTAATATTATATTACTTTCATACCACACTGATATCCAATCAAGACATCGGGACCTAAAGAGGATGATGAGAGGTGTGAATGAATTTTCATTTCACTACCAACACCACCACCTTTAGGTTTATTCTCGTTCAACATATATGAGTTACTTTCACCACTTTCTGAGACCTATAGAGGATTAGACATCTGAAGAACACCTACTAGAATAACATCACCATGAATGGATTTCCTCACCATATCAAAAAATAGTATTGTTGAGATCTAACACCATCAACTATATATCAGGAGGGAGTCCATACTCGAAAAAGTGAGCCCTCAATGTATTGATCACAACATTCCCCAGATCATATGGAACAAGAACTACTATTTGATGGAAGAACTCCGACAATGATTCAACACCATCTCGAAGATATAACATCCCCATTTTCGACCTAACCATCATCATCTTAGAAAATGTAATATTAGATTAATGGAGATTTAAAGGACCCCCATGTTATACATTCTAGAGTGTTTCATTGAGACACTGACATCCGCCATTTCCATGTTGAACCTATGATCATAAAGGTAGAAATATTTACTTTAATGACTCTGGAAACTCAAAGAAAACTGATGTTTCTCTCTATATCTTCCATACATTATTCTTCTTCAAGAGGATTCTCTTGACCATAGAATAGAGGAATATTAAAATTTTAAATTTCAATAACATAGTCAACATGTTGATCAACTAGAATTTTTTCTGATGGTGAACCACCCTTAGTTTCACGTTGAGTATCAATAAAATCATAGTCAATGTAGACACAAAGTTACCAAAAAAATTAACTCAATCATTACCAATACATCAATATGAATTTCTCAATATCAAACCACCATATAAGAAACATCATTCCCAAAACTCATGGATACCAATAAAAAAAATCAACTTACATTCCAATATATAAGAATATCATTCAACCAGTGTTTTCAAATTTTTATGATACATGGGAACAATTAAAGGGAAGGATGCATAGTTTACCTAATGGTGTACCAACCATGTGCCCCTTACTGGACAACCTGGGAACCTACATGGTTTTTCCGTTTAGATTATTGAATGTATCACCAAACATGAGATATGGTTTTTCTTGATATAGTGGATTGCCACATTCATAAAACATGGTTTTACTAAGCATATTTAATCGATGCACCATCAACATAAAGCAAACCCAATCTATCAATGTAGCTTGGAGCAAGCCGTGTGGTTTTCCCAAACCATGCACTAACTGTGTTCCAAGGGAAAACTCCCAAAAACTGAACATATAAACCTAATGAACAAAAAACTTAAAAGTGTAACCAAGAAAAAACAATTAATCACAATAAAACCATTACATATAATAAAAAAAATTCAAAATAATCTTTAAATATTATTTCATTACGAATATAATGACTAAAAACTCATTTCTTCATTATAATGAATTCCAAAAAACTATTTAAACCAATTTTTTTTATTCAAACAAATGATTCCAAAAAATTCCATATTTAGGTTGTAAAAATAAAATATCATTAACCAATATTTTAACCAAAATAATCATTATAAGAAAACCCACTTTTCTATTCCTTCTATAAATTACGTTATGAAAATTAATTATTCAATTTCCAAAACAAAGTCTTTATCACTTTAAATTCAAATTTTCCAAATTTCAAAACATGAATTTTCAAGATGCATTCAAATCAAGGGAGACCGAAAATAACTCACAATGGAAAATTAATATATATGGGTGACTTAGACATATGGTTGGTGGCCATATTCCAACCACACCACCAACATATTGAATCCTTTAAGACTATTTCCACAACTCCATATAGATTTCCAGTCCCTACGGGCTAATAGAGGAGACTTTTCTGACTACCTTTACCTTTCCAAACACCACACAATCCATAAGAATCAAAGGAAATCAAAAAAAATTGAACATACCATGGAAACTCAAGAAATAGAATGAGAAAGGATTCATTGAGTCCTTCCCATTCCTTCCTCTCTAATCTGGAAAATCCTACTTTATCTACCTAAACATTCCCAAATCACAATGAGATCCCATAAAATTAAAATACTCAAATTAGACAACATCCCTCTGATTCCATTTAGTCATGAACCATCTCGGGACAACCCCAAACCAGTAACCTAATCTGATCCATGACATGTTCGGTGATTCATTTACAATCCTCTCGGGCTAGTGACAAGCATCAATGAAATAAAAAAAATGTTGATGGGAATGATTTCACCCAATATTAACAAACCAAAACATTAAAATAATAAAATAAAATACAAATAGAAGTATATTTAAGATATTTATTATCATATAAAATTTAAATTAAAATACCTCATGCTATGTAACATACCTATATAAAAAAATTAAATATTGAAACTAACATCAACAATATCTCCATGTGACCCCGAGGGTCACTCACCAACCCATAACCAACCATCACCCAAGGTGATCAAACATGATCTAGAAATTGCAATAGAAACTATAAACATGGAAGAACTATATGTGTTATTAATAAAACTCCGTATGTAAGCCTCAATAAATAAAATCCCAATTCAATTCTTTTAGATAAAGAAAATTTGGGTTCAGGTCTGATATACATTATATTAATCTTGGTTTTCCCATACAATGCATTTAAAAAAAATCACAATACATTTCCCTCTACATTTTATACAATATTTCATTCATATAGGATTATTAGATACGATGTGATGAAGGGGAAAGGGAATATAATGGAAATTTTTGTTTTACATAAAAGCGAAAAACATGGGAAAATGCATGTTCATTCGAAGACAAATTTCTTGAAACATTTTTATCAAAACCAATCATTCAAAATTTACAAAGAAAATACAAGAACCAATAATAAAAAACATATAATCTTTATGAGGAAAATGGTCGGATCATAGTACTTTCATTGAAACATGGGATCACCTAGGAACATAGAAGAGAATCCAAAACATACTGTACATGAAACTCAACCTGAAATCATTCCCTTATTGATGACATCATTACACCCAATCATATGATCGTTTCCATAACATGCCTGAATGAGGGGCCCAATCCCATAACAATAATAAACATTTCTCGAAATTCTGGGCCACTTATTAGTTCATAGTGTAAATTATTATATGAATAGTTATCATAAATCATCATAGCTATGTTATGATCCCATTTCATGATAACTAAGGGGGTTTTCAAAAAAATACCTGAAAAATACCATACATTCATGCCACCACATATGTCAGAAAAAAATCACCATCTTATTCAAATCAAAGAGCATTCCCCTGACATGAAACAATTGTCACCCAAGTGGAGTCCCAAACCAATGACATTCCAACCTATTTGTCATCCAACAAGACATGTCACAAAGTCTAATAAGTGTTTTCCAATATAACTATTTTAAAAGAACCAATAACACCCTAAAATGCCTTAACATATCATTCCTTTTCATAAAAATTCATTAAAAATCTATTTTCAAAACCAAAATCTACACAGGTGTCTATTTAAGAACCCCAAAACCCCATTTCACTTCCATAACATGTTTACAAGAACAAACTAGTCATTTTGTTAAGTAGTTGATGTGAAAAACTCCATGACTACCATTTGAAACAATTATGTCCAAGTACTAATCACAACATTTTAAATTATAAAATTATTATAAAAATGATACAATTCTATTTAACAACTATGGAATTTTTGAAAATCATGAAAAAAATGTAATGTTAGAATTGGAAGGAGATATGAAAAGGTATCCTTCAACAAATATCTTAAACTTCAACAACACCCACTCCAAAATTCTCCAATAATGTTCTGGGAAGAATGAATATCCCCATGGAATCTTACTATGTAAGAAACTACAAATACATAACACTATAGGAATGAAATTTAGCCATTCATGGCCACTAGCATCAGAGTAGAAGTGGTAAATCGATGAAAAAAGGATAATGGGGTCATAACCATTAGATATGGGTGGCAAAGCTTTCAAAAATCACCCTTTAATCACCAAAAAACTTCTAACCCAAGGGTCTGAACAATCCCACAAATATACCCAAAAAAATATTCTACTAGAAGTGTTACAAACGCATTTTCAATACACCTCCTCTTTTTCACTTTTCACTAACAATAGACATGGCCAAATCCAATTAAAACTTTTATGACCCAAAATATGAATTTAGAGCTCTTGAAAAACAAAATTTAAACATCAAATACCTACAACCCAAGAGAAAAACCTAGAATGAAAATAAAATTCAAAATAAAGGATGGAATTGAAATCTATGTGTTAAAAACACCTGACAAACTCAAGTCAGAATAGGTTGTTTAAAATGTCACGTTGTGTTTCCATTCCTATCATAACACTGAATTCCAATTTCACAATATGTTACAAAGACGTAGAAAAAAAATTCAATATTAGAATTAAAAGTAAATCTATTAAGATGGTCCTTAACAGATAATGTAAATCTAGATATATTTTAGTTTCATCATAACATTACCACTAATCCTATGGAGTTCCGAACAAAATGTTTTATCTTTTTTAAGACCAATTATATGATATAGTAATTATATCATCATTCATTCTATCTAAGCATTCCCTTGAGTTACAACTGTGCTCTTAGCATGATCATTTTCATAATGAATGTTCATCTACAAATCGATCTCAATCAACACTGTTGGGATAACCATTAAAGAGAAATCACATGCAAAATTAATATTTTACTCATCATACCATAATTTCATGACTGAAATGGTTCTGCACCAACCATATAAAAGGAAAATAGTCAGAAAACAATCAATCAATACCAAACCAAATATTCATAAAGTGGTCAGAAAAGATTTCAATTGTATGTTAAATAACGTCATGACACCTCCCACTAAGGCACCTTGATTTTTTTTAAAAATGACCTTTGAATCCCATAATGACTACCAGTGATGTCATAGGTCAAAAATATCAATTTAAATTGGCATGTCATAGAATGATCATAGATATATAAATTATCCAAAATAGTGTGATCATAAACATTAAAACATCTCATATATTACTAAAAAAATTCAAAGGTTACCTCATAATCAAGAACTGGAGTCCATGGGGATCATTATAGAAATTAAATACTTCATACTTTACAAGATTGTCATTGTTACACATTTGAGATACCGATATTTTTAATACTGACATACCCAGATAGATGGAATGTCATATAAATGGCATGTATTTTTTAATTTATACAAGGAATTTCTACATAGGACACCTAATATCACTCAGTACTAACCAAACCATTATAAACCACCACAATTCCATTGCACTAACCCCACTGAGTTGACTCACCAATACAAACTACATTTAATTTATTATGGTGTATAACTAAAGAAATCATAATGTATCCTATATGTTTTTAATATAAGGTCATGATCTTTATTAAAACTAGTATACACCAAGATATTATATACGATATCCCATAAGTCCCTAAAATTAACTTATCAAAAAGGATAAAGTTCCAAGAATTTTTTGTAACCAAACTAACACAACTATCATAATGAAGAGAAGTCAAACCACTAATACCTAACATATTTTGATTTATTTATGTTGGAATTTCCAGTGAATCATCATTACCCAACCATTATTCATTTACTACATGAGGAATCCTATGATCATCCATTCAGAACAACCCATGAATATATGATAACATCTATGTTTAAAAAGGTGGAATAAAATCCTACCATATATTTGAAATGATTCCCTTCAATCACTAACATGTTTGAAATCAATATATACATAGGAGAATTAATGATAATATTGACCATTTAAAAATAACCAATTTTTTGGGTTGTTACATATATTTAAAAGGATGTGTAATACATTGATTTAAATGAAATTACATACTTTCATATGGATCCTTTCATTTGATTTACTACAATGGGTAACTCATCCTTTTCATAGGTTTTTAATTTCCATAAGATTGGAAGATGAATAATATGAATGACATGAAGGGATAATCTATCTGTTTATGGATTTTTATAATAGATAGTATATGTTTTATTTTATTTAATGATGCATTGAAATACATATTTTTTAATATATATTTACAAACCTAGTAAACTACTTGGTCCTTTGGGATGGAAACTCTTGTTTATAGTACACATTTAATAAGGTAAGGCCCTAGATCTATCATAATGGGGATGGGTTGTTTATAGTTGGCCTCAATGGATATTTAGTAAAAACCATGGAAATGATATTTTGAAAACAATGATTATGAAACATAAATTTAAGGTATAATTATAGGGTAGTCATAGAGAAAAATCTTTTATTTTTTAGGTATATATTATATGGGTCATCCTTGAAATACATCAATGTGGTTCTGATACAAATTTTCCACGGGGTAACAAATCTGACTACGTTAATCGATCTTGACTCAGCATAAGTTGTTATAAAAAAATGGGACTTACAACAAACATGGTTTGACACACCAATGGTATATTCTTATGATAATTCACATTTTCAAAAAAATTAATTTAGAATGATTAAAAATAAATATTTTTCCAAATAAATCAGGTTAATGATTACGAGAATAACTGTAAATAAATTTTCAATTTTTGACAAGTGTGTTGTTAGTTCCAAAATTATTCATTATAATTAATAAATTAATTTAGAATATTCAATTTTTTTTTTAAATATCATTATGTGGATGGAATATAAATTATTTCAATGTAGGTTTACCATGTAGGGATTTCACTACCATTTTAGGATAATGATGTAGGGGCCGGAGATATAACTACATCTAACCAACATATGAATTTATTAGGAATAATAAATCATGTTATAAAAATAAACATACTGGTATAATGGATCCTGATCCATAAAATGGAGGAATAATGTTAGAACAATTCATGAGACAAAACACTCTACAATTCATGGGGATTATAAACACTTTTTTAGTATATGAGTGGTTGAGTTACTTAAAGAATATATTTCTCACATTGGGAAGTTAAAAAATGGGGAAGGTTTCATGGATTTTTATCATCACTCTAGATATGTGGATAAATGATGGTTATTCATTCAAAAAATAATTTATGAGGACCAAATATAGATCACTAAATTGTTGGGTTTTAAGAAATAATTCATAGAAATATATTTCTCTGGTAATCAACAAGAATATAGAGAGAGAATGTTCATGTATCCAATGTAAAATGATGATGATAATGATTTTATGTATGAATCCATATTTACAATCATATCATAGCATGTTGCAGATTATGAATGAAATATAATGAGAAATATTGATCAATGCCTTGATGGGTTAAATACATACTCATCATACGAAGATATAGTCTCATTTCCTATCAAGATAGATAAATAAGTTCCCATGTCTTATTAAGTAAATTAAATATAACATAATGTTATGATGGAAGATTAAAAATAATGTATATGTAGAAAAAGGAATGAATAATTTTTTTGCATGTGATAATTTTGGGAAGAAACACCTCGCTACATGCCTATAGGTAATGGATATTTGTTAAAACTGTGGAGATAATAGTCACCATTCTCGTGAATAAAAGAGAAATAAATAAGCTATAAATGAACAATGTTTCAACTCTACAGAGTTGAGGAACTACGCAATTAAATTACCATTGTGTCAAAGAAATATATATCCTCAATAAGAATATTGATTATGTTCAAGATTTTGTGGTTACTGCAGTTGAGGTGTAAAAATTAATGTATTTTTGTTTTTGGAATCAATAATTATGTTATGATATTCTAGTTATAAGAATCGTGAGATATATAATGACTATACTATATTACATGATCTTTATGGACTTAAAATCATGAATGTTTACATTATTTTATTATTGGATATTGAGGAATTCATATATTTGGTATTTTAAAATTGGAGCTAGTTTATTATTTGGAATAATTTTGTTAATTTGATTTTTGAAATTTATTGACCCTCAATAAAAAATTTATGTCATTGAATTTGTACCGACATATTTTTAATGAGTATTATGGTTAACTATATGTGGAATAGATTAGGGATATTATCAATTAATATTAAATTATATATTAATGTGTTAACCATTTTGGTTTCAATAAATATATAAAAAATGATAGAATGACTATTAGATCTTATGATTCATAAAAGTGCATCAGGAAAAAAAATTATTTTTTATCAAACTATAGATTTACGACATGAAGTCTATATAGAATGAATCACAACCAATGGATGATATTATAACATGTAAAGGAATAAAGTTAGTATATTTTCTCAATTACTTTTATCTATAGTAACCTAATCCCTTTACTATCAGAAAAGAATTATTGAAGAATTGTTATCCTCTAACATATCTGGACTGAAAGTTATTTTTTATTATTACCTTAGAAACCAGGGATTCACGTCCCGGAGGACATAAATAATGAAGTCCATGTGAATCCTTCTGAACCACATTAACACACTCAATTGGAAGAGAATTGAGACTATCATAAACCACATATATTTAATGGTGTTATAACTAATCATAAATTAATGTTTTTGTGATGGTTATCTTTCTAATGACCATTTTCTCTATCACTATCCTTCAAAACATTAATGTTATATTTTTTTCCATGACCAAATATTTTACATTGCACAAATTTTAGCTAATTAAAATACAAATTTATGTGGTTTCATTTATATTTACCTTTACCTATTATTAAGAGGGTGTTTTTTAATCATTTTTAGGTTGTGGTTTTCCCATTATGGAATTTTCTAGAATCAATAATTTATAATCTAAGTAGAATTATAAAAATATGAGAATGAAATTTAATGCATTAGGGGAGAATGTAATGACCAAAAGATTAAATTCTTATAGTTATGTTGTATGTTTTAAATAACATTATATAACATATATAACACACTACAATTTTAATAAATAACTAATGAATTAAATAAAAGGAATTTCTATAAATTAATGAACCTATATCGATGGATTAGTTATATGACTGTTGAAAAATTAATATGACCATTATGAATAATAATCTGTCAAATAGAGTTGTAACCTCCCCTAAAAAAGTGTAAATAAAATTTTGGCACTATATAAATGGAAACAAGATATCATTATTTCCTAGTTTCAGTAAATTAATGTTTTAAATTTGATACCTTTAGTGAAGGTATTTTTGTAAAGAGCAAATTATTATATTCATTTTTTAAATAAATTTATTTTTTTACATAAAATTTATTTTCATAAAATCGATTGATTAATTAATAAATATTGATAATGATTATAATAAAATTTAATAAGACTTTAATTAATTTTCTAATGTGTTAAAAATTCACTTATAATTTTAAAATCGGTATTTTTTAATAAATTATTTTTTAAATAAAAATTAAATTACTTATTAATAGAAAATTATTATAAAAACATTGATTAGTTCTTTAAATTAGAGAAGTTGAAAAATGGTTCGGTTGAATGTTTGGGGATTTTATAAAACACTTGAATTTTTTGAAAATATTGAAATAATGTAATTTATGGTTAATAAAAAATACATGATTTATTGATCCATAGATGATGTAAGGATTATGTTAGCCAAAAATATGCACATATAATATTTTTATTTAATGATACAGTTTAAAATGTTCAGAGACATGAGGAAAAATTATAAACAAATGAAAATAATTATAAATAAAGGCTCCTCTCATCCACAAAGAATACAACCCTTCACCACTTATTCTCCTCACACATACAAATACCTAATGATTATACAATATCTATGAAATACCCCTTCAAATACTATGAAAAAATTTATGGTCTTGATGGGATCATTTAGATTTTCATTTCAATACTTCATAAGGAGGTTATCAAGGATATGAATTCAAGGGGTAAAATCCCCTTTTGTTCTTTTAATTTTCTTCCAATTTCATTTCTTTTATTATAATTTCCATGACTCGTCTATCCATACATGAATGATAACTCATGTAACATATATATACTATTATGATAATGTAATAGCCTCCTGCAACTCTATTCTATTCAGATTTTTATTCCCAAAATGAAAACATCGTCTATGAGGTGTCGATTTACAATATTCATGGATGGTGGGTTTTAATTATTCAATTGTGCCTTCAAGTATTGTCGTAAAACAATTTTTATTATAAAAAATACTTTAATATGTGTAATAAAACTTATTTAATATTCAATAAAAATATATACATAAAATATTAATCAATGAAACAAAACTTGTCATTGATGGAGGAAAAATTGAAAAAAATGGTTATCATTAAATTTTCTTCTAATGAATTATCCTTATATAATGAAAAAAATGATATTCGAGACCATTAAATATACATTATGTTCATTAATAACTTATTATTTCAATTCAGGATAATTATTCACATCCTACATTATCTTTCGTACATATATACAAGTTAATCAATCATGAAAACCATGGAAACAAACTCTCCTGAATGATAAAATTGAATATTATAACTCATCAAAAAGTCCATAAACAAACCTAATAAAATTATAATAATTCAAATAAATTTCAAATATGTTATTAATTAATTAATTAATCTAATTTAATTTTCTAGTACTCTATATACAAGTGATGAGCACTTTTGGTCATAAGGAAAGCGTTTTCACATATCACTTTTATTTCTGTGAGATATGTCTTATTCACCAATATTTATTATGTATAGTATATTTATAATTCCCTTTTATGTATAATAACATTTTTATCATTATCTTCATTTTAATAATATTTTTATTTGATTATCATTAATGTTATGGTGCATATGGTTCAACTATTTGCGAATTGGTAATCGATTCTCCCCAAACAACCATTTTTTACATATGATGCTTTCTCTCTATACCATATTGTAATTCTTATCTAAATTTATATAATTCTTAAAAATTATGGGAATTTTCAAATATCATATACCCATATAAGCTCATATTTCTATGATGATTAATTACATGTTTTATAGGGTTCCATATTGAATTCATCTCGATAAGAAAGGTTGATTAATGATTAATTCCAAATTTCATACCCAATTATAAGTACGCTGCATAAAATGTTATTATACTCCACTATTTTTATTAAATCTATTCTCTTATCTAATAGAATAATCCTTACCTCATTTTTGTATTATTTAAATAATTATTCCTTTATCCTCTTAAAATAGTAGTTTATTTTTTCCTTTAAACCCCACTAAAGAGGCCTATTTCTAAAGTCTCATAAAATTTATTTTTAAATGATTTCACATTAGATGGACATCATTTATTCCAAAAAAAATTAAATATTCATAATATTTATTTTCTAGAATATACTTTTTTATAACAATATTTCATGAAAAATACAAATTATTTTCCAAAAGATTTATTTTTTCCAAAAGAAAATAGGTATTTCTTTCATGATTTCTTTAGTGATTTTATTAGAGTATTTAAATGTATTTCAGAACCCTCTATTGAATATTATTATTTATTTTAATTCATCAAAAATGTTACCATCTCCCATATTTTGTGGTTTAAGATTATTCTGACTAGGGATGTTCTATCTTGAAACCATTATCTACATTATACAGGACGATTGATGATTATATATACTATTTGGGAAAATTAGTTAACATTTCAAATTGTAGTTTATATATGAAAATATAATTTATTATGTTCACCCATTTCATATGTGGAATGCATTGGACATAATATGTGAAGGGTAGGTCCTACTATATAATATCTAAATGAATATTGGTCTCATTTGACAAAATAGAATGGTCTTTTACCCATTTATGTACGGTGTATTGAATGAAATCTTGAAGTATGTTTATAATTTATGGAATTATTCATTCCTTTATTATGATGTTATTAACTGATAATCCACATGATTATATGACTAGTAAATTATCCATTGTTAATTTTTATTCTCAAGTGTTTATTTATTTGGTATTATTTTGACCATATTTTATTCCTACCATATTATGGTCAATTTTATTATCCAATGAAATATGTTACTAGATATTCACATTTCCTTATTGGGTTTGTTTATAGTTCCCACTTCATTTCTTACCCATAATTATCATCTTATATATCCACTCAATTATGTTTAATTTTTACCAATGATGTGAAGATATTTATTATGTATAACATTTATAGATAATATAGGTTTTTATAGTTGTTTCTAATGGAGGTCCTATGTTGTATTTCATTTCACACTGTACTGTGATACATATTTTATTCTCTATATTTCCAAAGATACTAAACTATTTGTTCTATTATGATTTGACTTCTTGTTCATCATTCAAATTTAGTTACGTATGTCATTGGATCTAGGATACAAGGGATTGGGTTTTTACACTGAATAATGTAATGAATAAACATACAGAAGGGTGTAAAAAGTAGTATAATAGAAATAAAAACACCAATGTTTAATTAAAAGAGGATCTTGAGATAAGTTTTCATCTCATTCTATCAACCCCCATATCTAGGAACAAGAATAGTACCAAAATTCATAGACTCTAATACTACATCATATAGGATCTATTTATGAACCTCCGCGATCTGGAGGTCTTAACAGTCTATGTGATATACTTAGTATCCCACCACCAATCATATACAAATATATACAGTCCATAAATATAAAATATAGTAGTGTGCATGTATAAAATAAATTACAATAAATAAATAAATAAATAATATCAATATATGTTCCTCATGGATACCGAACTGGAACTAATTGCATTACCTTCAGATTTGTGGAAATAAAACAAGGTGGACCTAAATAGATATTATATGGGTTTAATATTGGGTCATCACATAAAACAATATCAAGAAAATATCAAACCAAAGCATGTTACATGGCTAGGTGGATATGTTCATGGAAGACAATTATGCAATCTCATTATTTAACATAAATATTATAATTAAAATTTAATAGTACGTACGATGATCATTTCTCGGTTAAACCAATGTAGAATCCAAAGTATCTATTTAGGGGCACTATAATTACCCAACACCACAAGATTTTGTCCACATTTATCGGAAAATGGAATCAATTGTATCAATCCATACATTCTATGAAGACAATAACATCCAATCTCATCGCTAATATCTCGCATATGGGACTAGGTATTTCATGGAAAATAATATAGTCATCATGACACTGATTCCATATTCTGGTCTCTATCAGAGATCCTCTATCACTCTTAAAGAGATATGGATTCCTCCTTGTGACCAAATCCATAGTATTTCATTTATCTCTCCCATTAATTTCAAAAATTATGAAACCTATGATCCCATCTTTAACATTTCATAATTAGGAAACCATAGTATATATCAAGGTGTGGTATAGTCATAAAAACATATGACCCCTCTCACATTATTCCATAAAAAGTAACTTGATTATCACTCAAGGCCTCATTGATTCATTTATCCATTTATTAGTAAAAAATTGGAAGACCATGTTCATAATAATTCCACAACACATGTCATGAATACATTAAATAGAAAATCCCCATTAATGAATCCAATTAAATAATAATAAATTCCCTCCACTTAATGATTAAATAATAAATTTATTAAATTAATTTACTAGTTTATGTATTAATTCAATATTAGAGAAATGTCATTTGAAAATATTGAACAATATTATTTGAATATAATTGAATTATATAATTTTATAATTACATAACTCAAGATACATAAGGAGGTTATTTGGACATATGATATTAATAAGATGTATAATTATATATTTTATGTACATTAAGAGAACCCTTTAATTACATCATTACCATTTAGATATCATTGCACTGCAATGAGTGGGGTTTTTTTAGGAAAATGTATTTATTATTATTAATGAATCTAATGAATACACTCAATGTCGGTTCTCCATGTTGATATGAGTAGCCTCTAATGATGATAATTAATGGAAACATTCATTTTTTTTCTATTATTTAGGGTCTAAATTATTAATTTTTTATTTTTAGATGTGTCTCATTAAAATAATGGAATTAAAAACAATGACATATATTATAAAATAGTAAAACATTAAGAGAATATCTACAGACCTCATAACTAATATTTATGATTCCCTACTCATTAATTTTCAAGGCGTGAATCGATACTTTTCTAGATAAAATGATGAAATTGAAAAATTCCATGGAAATATGGATAATTATCTCGAATGAAGATACTGTTCGAGAGAAGATAGTAAATGATGTAAAAATGAATGTGGACTCATAGTCTCATCGAGTGTTATCTATTGCACCTAACAGTTCTCAAAATAATGTTAAAATGGATGATTTTATCTCCATATAATTAAGAGAAAAGAATAGATCACATACAGTAGTTGATGTCTGATGATGGGAGGATGAATGTTAGGGATAAGCATAAAAATACAATATGGAAAACCCTAAAGACCCCCCTCTTACTCTTCCATATTCTTTGGAAACAGTTCTAGTCTTACCGTGTTACAACCATGAAGTCTTCACTTCCCATAACCTTACACAATTTCTATTTGGCTCATGGATGGGTGGCACTGTATGATAATCCATGCAGCCAATCATGCTTAGAAACTGTTTAAGTGGAACATGGGGTGATATCTTGATGTGTAGTTTGGAATACATGTGTGAATCCTATTTGGTTCATCCCTACACACCTGCACCATGTAACATGGATAATATAAATTGGTTTAAGAATTTTATAAAATCATTCTTTTTAAGAATAAAGGATTTAGGGGTTAACCCACACGGTTTAACTATATGTTCTCCAATTATAGACCTCATTTTTATTCTCCAAACACTAGTTCTTTCTGAGCCTGATACATTCAAAAATCAATTGAACACCTGGTACACCTCATGTTCCTTAATTCCATCTATCAAACAACACTTTTATGTTTTAATATGTTTGGACATGTATACTAAAGTACAATTTTATAAATTCCCATTCAAAAAAGTAAAAATTATGATTCCATTAAAAATATCACCCTATATTAAAACAAGGTACATTAAAAAAATTATCACATCTCAAATAATGTATAAATGAATTGATGTCTTGTTATGTTTCTGGAATATAAAAACAATTAATTATTATTAATAAAATTTTATCTAAAATATAATTTCAATCTAGATATCACATCCTTAAAATCAATAATTTTCTAAAATATTATGGAAAAAACATTTTGTAAATATATCTATATAAAATGGTAAAGTAAAATTAAAATTATTATACGTCCATGATTGTGGTAAACTCCCATTATTCCAAATTAGTTAAAATAAATAATTTTTTTAAAAGTAAAAAGAATCTCATTCAGAAAATCTTTAAAATATTCATTTCAAACTATTTTGTTAAAATTCTATAAAGGATTAAAATAACATTAAAGTGTCATATTAAAATATGAAAAACCTTCTATATTTTTTTAAACAATGATAGGGATGAAAATGGATTTTGACAGAGGATAGAAGGTTAGATCATTTTAAATAAAAACATCGTTTCAATATCTTGAGTTCTTGATTAGATTTAGATTAAAATTATAAATTTAGTCTATATAAATTAAAAAAGATGGTTAAATTCATGATATTTTTAAATGGTGGAACATAAGGTTTCATAATCAATAACATAAACATAAATACTGAAGATAAATAATGAGATTGTAATGTAAAACAATTTTTTATTTTGTATCAATTGAATCACAATCCACATGAAAAAAACCTTGTATGTATATTTAAATCCGAATTAAATTAATAAAATGTATTAGAAAATCAATTCATTGGATTTATATACACCACATAAAATAAAAAATTAGTGAATATGGAAAGTGTCCCACAAAAATAAATGTGTAAAGAAAACCATATACTTTAGGTTTAACATTTTTCGTTCTCTTTGAATCCACCTATTTAAAAAATTAAATTTTGTATATAGATATTATAAATAAATATAAATATATATCATACCATATAGAATTTACCTATAACATTTTATCAGTTGTCTGTTGATAATTACTTAATAAAATTCCTAATTTATGTGATATTTTCTTTGTTATTAATGTTTTTTTGTCATATAATTTGAGACGTTAAGTTTTGATCATTTTTTCATTATCTCCATAACGTTATGCATATTATAAATATAATATATATTCATTAAACCAATATTTTTATTAATCAATTAATTATTTAGATAAAATAATTAATTACAACATTCATGGATACTATAGGTCATACGTACGCATGATCGATATAATCATTAATTTATGAATGGAAAAATTGATAAATATTAATAAAACAATAAATTATTATTATTATATACGATATGAAGTATATTTTAATTAAATATAACCACATTACAATACTATTAAAATATAAATAAAATTGAAATGACATTTCCTAGTAGTGGTGGTGGTCCACAAGCACTCTCGAGCGATACTATCATTTTCTGAAGGATTAAAATGTAACAAAGTAGATGTTATATTATAATTAATTTTTTTAATTATTTCATAATTATAATTTAAGTACATTAAAACAATAATTATAATCATCAATATAATATTGTGATGAGAAATTAATTGTAGCAATAGGGTTTGATGACAGGTCATACGTATGCATAAGAAATACATTCACTAATTAATTTATGTAAATAAAAACTGGTGGTTTCCTAATCATAATAACATATAATTTTATTTTACATAAATAATGTTTCATTTTATGAAAAATATAATATATTTTTCATAGGTGAAATAAAAATTAAAATGAAACATACATGTTAAGTCGATTACAATTTCACTAAAATAACTGTTTGAAAATCCCACTATGGATAATAGGGTTAGTGGGTTGGGGAAACAAAAACCATTATAATGTTTTTAGTAAATATGTTAATAAATTATTTCTGATTTTTTTTGGATATTTGGATCAATGTAGTGTGAATAAATGAAATGAGGGGTTCCCTTTAATAATTAAGGGGTGCGTAAATCTTGGAATTTGAAATAATATTAAATTAATTTAAATTAGTAAGGATATAAATGGATCCAAATAAAAAATATTGAAATAAAATACAAAAAGTGATTAAATCAACACATCTAACACAATTTGGAAATGTTTTTATCCCATTTTTACAATTGATTTTTAAACCCTTCATTAACCCTTCTAACCATTACCATAATAATAATGTTTTCAACCCATTAATGGTTAAAAATGATAATTTAATATTAAAATCAACCCATAAATAAACTATGGATGAATTTAAAATACATATTACATTACTTTTATGTGAATAAATATTATTATAAATTTTATAACATTTTATAAAATTTATGTAATGACAAGACAATTATCATTGAATTTAGAGTACAACGAGTCATTACTAGGCTTTAAGAGACATCCCCAATATGTGAAAGGCTAGAAGTAAATGCATTAGGGTTTCAAATAAAAGTGGGGGATGATCAAACCTTTAGAAAATAACCCAATAATCCTACCCACCATAACGAAACATTTGATATATGATGCATGAACAAATGAATGGAAACTCAGAAACTCCTTGCGCTCAAAACCACATCTACGTAAGCAACAATATAATGATAAAAAGGTATCAGAATAACCTATGTCTCTCGCTGCAGCTTGGAGTTTCTCTATTAGGGTTTCGTAGGGATAGCATCTCCTTCCTCGAAGTTCGGGTTCTGCAGTGATGGTTCGTTTGGATATTCCACTGGTTCCTCCTCCTCTGGTTTGGGATTAGAGGTATCTTCTACGGTTGCAGCATTTTCCTCTCCTGCAGACGCATTGGAACTTTGGAAGTGCGGTGTTGTGCGGCTCGTTTCTCTCTCTTCTTGTGCACCACTCTTCAACCCTCCATGGAAAAATCATTGTTTCAGTCATCTTTCAGCGGTGTAAGATCTGTGTGTGGGAGGATGGTTCCTGACTTCCATCTCAATCTTCACCTTCATTTTGGATCCGGGAGTTCTTTGGCTTCATACCTTCAGCAGATTCGTTGAGTATTTCACCTTTTTCTCATCCCTCTCAGCATTGACTCGGGCGCCCTCTGTTCGCGGTTTCCTCATCCCTCTTGGCCTTCGATCCTTCTTTGCGAAAATTGAGGACGAAATGTGTAAACGCCCCGACCCCAGTTACCCAGAGTCGGTGCATTATTGTGTAACATTGGCAAGATCACAAAAGATCAAGTCTTGAATGACTGATTAGTTTAGTAGCCTTGGAAACACTAGATATATTCATAAATGTTACAATACTTCATAAAGTGAAAACTACAAGAACATAGTCTCCATTTTCAACAGTCATATCCCTATCAGACTATCCCTGTACGTCAATCCTAAAATACTCCTTCACATCCTGGAAAAAATTTAAAACATTGAAAGGGGTGAGCTCAGATGCTCAGTAAGGATAACAATATTGCGGAAGCTTTCATAAATAAACACTAACTTTTAAGGCAATGTATAACTAAAACATAATCCTTTTTAAACATTAACATCAGCATAATATGGAAAAAATAAAATTAAATAATGCCATTTACTTACTCACATAGATTTTCTACTAGTCGAATAATCACATTCAATATCAATAACCATTTTCATAATGATGGAATGCATAATTCCATACTATCATAACCACGTATCCAAGGCCTCGTGCCAATACCACAAATAAGATTTTTTCAAGGCCTCATGCCAAGACAATAGATTGTCTAATGAGACCTACCGATCCATCGAGGAGCTATAGCGGCCTCCACCCGTCACTTATTAAGTCCAATTCATTCCTCATATGAACATGTCATATAATAAACCATAACATAATTGTATCACATAAAACATGCATAAAAAAAACATAATATCTCCACACTTCAATCACAAGATATCTATACAACACATTGATATAATAAAAACTTCATCAAAACCATTTTCAATACCAAAATAAACGAAAAGTAAAACATTGTATTTATTTTTCTTTTAAAACGAAGTTATGGCTTATAGAGGAATCTGAAACTGAAATAATAGTCACGGCGGCGGAGAAGTCGTTGTCGTCGCATATGTAAGAAAAAACAGTCCTTTTCTCATTTAGTAAAATCGCTTCGTATAAAAATATTCCTTTTGAATAAAAGTAAAAGTCAAAGGGGTTTATACACCGTATAAATGAAAGTTGTGTATAAAACCAAATATGCCTCAATGAAAGAAGATTGAGACGAAGTCCTTACAAAGATCATTTTTAAAATATAATAGATATATCATGAGTATTTACTATAGGTACACATAAAGTGATTACAAATACAAGATAGTACATAATAATATCATGAGATAATTTGAAAGTAGGAGTTTAACCCAAAGATTGGAAATTGGGTTAAGAAATTCCCTTACCTCATGTCTGACTTGACTCGACCGTTATTTAACCTCCTGAATAATAAACTAGAGTTAATCTCTACCTTCTTAAGAACCTTTTTCAAGTTAATTATTCATTTTATATCACTTATTACCATGTCATGAACATTATGTAATTATTTAAGTTAATAACGGTCGTTTTCTCGATCTTAGGTACTTGAGTCAAAAATAAACTTCTTATAATTACACTTTGTTCATGTTGTAAAATATAAATTATATCCATAATTATATTCATGATTTAGATATCATATACATCATCTATATATAGTTTATACATTCATTAATAATATTACATAACTTTTAGAGGTAAGAAATGAAATTCACCGTTCATGGAGAAGGTAAGCCGTACATACGCATGAACGCTACATTCATTTCTATTTAGTATTTAATGGAATGAAGTCACAATGATATAAAGTTATATTATAATTCCATTATAATATGAAATATAATATCATTTACTCCATACTTTATACATCCCACATATGGCATTAACGATTCAAATCACTTTGAGGGGGCGGTAGTCCGCACTTCCTAAAATGAAATTATCGCGCTTACCCATAATAGAAATCATAAAGGTATTCCATAAATGAGAAATACAGAATCATAAATAAAACATAAACATAATATATATATCATATATGAAAATAGTGTCATCAAAATGGCCACCATTAGAGGTGTTAAAAGAATATTGAACAATCATTGTTTCGTGAGGCAGTATTTCGCCACCCACAGAAAAAGTATGTTCATTAACCATTAGACGAAGGTGTGTGTATTTGTAAATCAAATCCTTATCATAACAACATACTAGTATGTTTTAGATACTGGTTTGTTTATTAAATAAAGGAATAAAAGTGTTTATGGGGTTGGAGAAGCAAAATAATACAAAAGATCATAAAAGAAGACATTACCTTAATATCGGGTAACTCTTTTTTATTTGAGCCAAAGGCTTCCTTTGGAAGCATTATGCCCAAAGTGAGGCTTCTAGGAGTAATAGATGATAGTTTAGAGATTATTTGGGCACAGTTTGTCCGATCCAAAAGGCATTCAAGGTGTGAATAAGGTGGTAGTGGTGGGGGCCTTTTATAAGAGGAGAGGAGGGGCACTCTTGGAAAGTAATGAAATGTTACTTTATTATATAATCCGTTTAGGATTTTAAAGGTCCCAAACTTATATATTTCAAGGATAAGGTGATACGTCTTCGAAATAAACTCATCCAATAGGTTTTCGACAAGTGTATGTCTTATAATTTACATTATCTTTTCATATTATTCAAATCGTTAATTAATGAGGTAATTGCTGCATCATCATGGTGTCATAAATAATTTAATTTATTTAATTTCTAAGAATTATAAAAAATATATAATGATGTAGGAAATCTTTTTATCTTTCTAATAAATATTTATTGTCAAAAATACGACTTGTATAACCCCATTTAAAAATTGTTTTAGTAAAATAACTCATGTTTGTGACATTTTTATTTTATCATTAAATAAATAGTTTTTAATGTCATTTTCCTACCAAAGTGGCTCCATGGGGTCCCCATGTTGACCCATGGATTGTCTTGGTCGGCCATGACTCATCCAATAGGGGTAGGACAAGTGTAAAGGTATTTTCATGTTTTTTTAATATCATTTTTACCTTAAATTTCACTAATTACCTTTAATCGCGATTTATTAAACATAAAAGTTACTATTCACCAAAAAATTATTTTAATCCCATTAAACCAAATTTTACTTACTAATGACAACCCTGTATGTTGGATTTTTGAAAATAAAATCACAGAAGTGGTAATGTTTCATTTAAATGAGAAATCATTTTTTTAACTACCACTTAGTGGTTTCACTATTCATAAAAAATTGAAGTTTTTCAGAAGAATGCCAAAATTTCACCCAAAGAAATAACTGTTATTTTGAAATCAAAAATGATGTTCATTTTAGAAAATTCCAAAAATATATGTTTCATTAATTAATTTTATAATTAATTCCCGATGTCACAACAAATAGCGTGTTTTTAAGAAACAATAACAATCAAAAGATTGACAATTGTTTAAGTCCAATTTCAAAGTGAAATTAATTCTAATGACCACCACTAGATAAAATAGTAAAAATATATTATAATTATACTTTAAAACCACTTAATATGATAATTTATCACTATTAATTATTTTAATTAAAAAATTTGTTTTTATGTATTTTTCACTCTTCATAAAAAATTGGATGTTCTCAGAAAAATACCAAAAATTCAACATAGGATAATTTCTATATTTAGAATCCAAAAATGAACTATATTTTGAAATGTAAAATATATATAATTTCAAAAGGTGGGTATTACTATTCATAATGGATATTTTGATTGGTCGCGGCGTGTTAGAATCTCCAACTTGCGTACAATGCAAGCTATTGCATTATTGAAAGAGAAGCGTATCATGGAAGATCAGGGTGTTACATTATACACTCCTTCAATAAATTGCGTCCTTTCAATTTGAAATTTTTCTTTGAAAATAAATGTTTGAAAATAGAAAATACCTTTGTGGAAAACCCACATCGGAAATAAGTTTAATAACATTTAGCCATAATTAGTGGGAAATGGAAATGAAAAAGTCCCCACCAAATTATGATCCCAATAAGGAGAACATTGGTGGAAATTAGAGACATATAATTGGAGGAAAAACGTAAATATTTTTAGGGAGTGATTGAGGTCATCAATCACAAACAATTGTAAAATTGAGGGCCTCAACGACTTCAATCTATGTTGATTTAAAATATTATCACTTCAACAAGACATAATGTATTAGGATAACACATTTTTTTTAATATCCCTTTACTAAAGTTTAAGAATTAATTTATTCATATAATAAGAGATTGGTATATATATATTTATGCTTGAAAAGTAGAGTTTCAACCTTCAACTAATTTCTACCACAAACTCATCTTTCACTAAAAGATATAATAGAACTCAAAAATATAATATTTATCCTAATCCTACAAGGTTCAAAATATTAACACATACCATTTAGATTAGGAATACTATTTTCTATAACCAAGGACTTTCTGAAGGCTAGTGGTAGGTAATAAAGGTTTGTCACACTATGGTTGTGGGTTCGATTCCTGCAGCTTTGTCCGACGTGACGGGTTATCCCCCGACCTGCAGGTTGTCCTTTTCCTAAAAATATAGTATTATAATATTCCAAAAGTAATCTCCAGGAATGGTTTAACCTGAAACAATACTATCCAAGGTTCAACTTAATCAATTCCAACCTTTATAGTTATCCAAAATACCTATATCCAGACTTTCTCCAAAAGGTCTCTAAATTCCAAAATCAATTGTATCATCAGATCCCTCAAACAAGGTAAAGTCTCTCTTATTGTCACAAACAAAAATATGATTAACTTGATCATATTAAAACCTTAATTAAATCAACAAGTACTGTAGTACAATCCTTATATATATATCACATTATTCTAATAACCAAAATATAATCCATGATTCCAAAAGCACCAATACATTAATTATTCTGCTTAAACTGTAGTCACAGCATAAGATTGGCCTTGATCCATTGGCCTTTTCTAAGGTAAGTTTCCCTGACTCTTAGGACATTTATTTTCATAATGCCCCATTTCACTAAAATTGTAGCATTCAACATTGATATCCTCTTTCTTTCCCTTGCAATCACGCACCTGGTGACCTTTTTCTCCACATTTATACCAAACTCCCATTCCTTTTAGGCAAGTACCAGGGTGATTCTTCCCACAATTATGACATAATGGAAAATCCTTCTTTCCTTTTTTCCCTATATCTGTCTCTTGTTCCACCGTTCTATTATTCTCTTGCTTTACATTATTGTCATAAGATTTAGAGAATTACTTTTCTCTCTTGATAGCACATGAGACAATGTCTTCGTACGACGAGAAGGATTGTGAGACTAATGCTCGACGAAGAAATGGTTTTAACCCATCAAATAAACGATCAAACTTACTTTTTGGGTTACGTATATAATCTGAAGCATGCCTCGCTAACCTTGCACAGCTGGCCTCATACTTTGTGACATTCTCATCCTCCTTTTTTCTCAGACAAAAAAATTGTCTATCCATATCTTCTCGATGGTCGAGTGGATAGTATTTTTCTAGGAAAAGATCTTTGAACTCCATCCATTCCATATTTGATACTTCATCATGTTCCTTTGTGTTTTGAATCAATGACCACCATTGATCAGCATCTCCAGTGAGGCGGTAAACTGACATGAAAACCTTCTCCCTTTCACTACTCCCCAAGGGGTGGAATATTTTATCTAAGGAGTTTATCCATTGCTCAACTACGAATGTATTTGTACCCCCATTAAATGTTTGCGGTTGTTTCCTAATGAAGCGGTCTAACATTGATCCTCCACGTTGCGGATCAGGGTGCTCCATATGAGTAAGGTTATTATTCATAACCTGGGTGAGTTGTCCCAGTATGGTAATAAGTTGATCAGCACCACTTGTATCTTGAGATCCACAATAATTATCTTGAGCAGGAGCGCAATCCCTACACGGAGTACGTGCATTGATACGGTTTTCATTCCTCCCACTAGGCGCCATTTCTAAACAATGGCATAATCTAGATTTGTTTATGAATTAAAATACATAATTCCATACTTGTAAAACACTTAACATAAATTTAACTATTTATGGATAGAATCCATAGTCATAAAAATGTTTTCATTGAGGAAGTATATACTCATAATCCCTTCATTATGGTTTGTAAAGAAAATGATAATTATCCTAAGCATATCTCCCGGGAGTGTCGTAACCAAGAGTGCAGTAAGGCACGTTGTCGTGCACCAGTTCCCGTTCGAGTATAGCTCAAAGAGGTGTTTTCAGTTTTTACCCCTAGGTACATCTGTGCCAGAGCCGCCTCTACCTGCTCATATCCAGATAGGGATGTATTGCCCGGAAAACTCACAAAATCCATATAATACCAAAATTATAGGAAGTTATTCTTTACTAATCCTCAAAGTATATCTTCGGGGTATGTGCTCTAATCAGATTTTATCTAAATATATATTCCAAGATTAGTACTAAAATGCCTCTGATACCAACTGTAAATGCCCTGACCCCAGTTACCTAGAGTCGGTGCATTATTGCGTAACATTGGCATGATCACAAAAGATCATGTCTCGAAAGACAGATTAGTTTAGTAGCCTTGGAAACATGAGATACATTCATAAATGTTACAATACATCATAAAGTGAAAAACTAAAATAACATAGTTTCCATTTTCAACAGGTATATCCCCATCAGACTATCCCTGCAGGTCAATCCTAAAATACTTCTTCACATCCTGGAAAAATATTAAAACATTGAAAGGGGTGAGCTCAGATGCTCTGTAAGGATACCAATATTGCGGAAGTTTTCATAAATAAACATTAACATTTAAGGCAATGTATAACTAAAACAAAATCCTTTTTAATATTGAACATCATCATAATATGGAAAAAATAAAATTAGATAATGCCATTTACTTACTCACATGGATATTCTACTAGTCGAATAATCACATGTAATATCAATAACCATTTTCATAATGATGGAATGCATAATTATATACTTTCATAACCACGTAGCCAAGGCCTCATTACAAGACAAAAATAATATTTTGTCAAGGAATCGTTCCAAGACACTAGTTTGTCTCATGAGACCTATCGATGCATCGAGAGGCTATAGCGGGCTCCACCCGTCACTTATTAAGTCCAATGCATTCCTCATATGAACAAGTCATATCATTAACCATAACATAATTGTATCACATAAAACATGCATAAAGGAAACATGCGATTTCTACACTTCAATCACAAGATAACAATACAACACATTGATATAATAAAAACCTCATCAAAAACATTTTCAATACCAAAATAAAAGAAAAGTAAAAAATGGTATTTATTTTTCTTTTAAAAAGAAGTTATGGCTTATAGAGGAAGCCGAAACTCAAATAATAGTCACGGCGGCGGAGAAGTCGTTGTCGCCGCATATGTAAGAAAAAAAATTCCTTTTGACGTTTAGTAAAAATTCTTCATATAAAAAGATTCCTTTTGAATAAAAGTAAAAGTCAAAGGTGTTTATACACCGTATAAATGAAAGTTGTGTATAAAACCAAATATGCCTCAATGAAAGGAGATTGAGATGAAGTCTTTAAAAAGATCATTTTTAATATAAAATAGATATATCATGAGTATTTACTATATGTAAACATAAAGAAAGTACAAATACAAGATAGGACATAATAATATCATGACATAATTTGAAAGTAGGAGATTAACCCAAAGATTGGAAATTGGGTTAAGAAATTCCCTTACCTCGTGTCCGACTGCACTCGATCGTTCTTGAACCTCCTGAATAACAAACTAGAGTTAATATCTACCTGTTTAAGAACCTTTTTCAAGTTCATTATTCCTTTTATATCACTTATTACCATGTCATTAACATTAATATATTATTTAAGTTAATAACGGTCGTTTTGTCAATCTTAGGTACTTGAGTCAAAAATAAACATCTTATAATTACACTTTTTTCATGTGGTAAAATATCCCTTATATAAATAATTATATTAATTATGTAGATATAATATAAATCATCTATATACAGTATATACCTTCATTTATAATATTACATAACATTTAGAGGTAAGAAATGAAATGAACCGTTCATGGAGACGGTAAGCCGTACGTACGCATGAACGCTACTTTCATTTCTATTTAGTATTTAATGGAATGAAGTCACAATGATATAAAGGTATTTTATAAGTCCAGTATAATATGAAATATAATATCATTCACTCCATACTTTATACTTCCCACATATTTCATTAACGATTCAAATCACTTTAAGGGGGCTGTAGTCCGCACTTCCTAAAATGAAATTATCGTGCTTACCCATAATGGAAATCATAAAGGTATGCCATAAATGAGAAATAAAGAAGAATAAGGAAAACATAAACATAATATATATATCATATATGAAAATAGAATCATCAAAATGGCCACCATTAGAGGTGTTAAAAGAATATTGAACAATCATCATTTCGTGAGGCAGTATTTCGCCACCCACAGAAACAGTATGTTCTTTAACCATTAGACGAAGGTGTGTGTATGTGTAAATAAAATAATTATCATAAAAACATCCTAGTATATTTTATATACTGTTTTTGTTATAAAAGAAAAGAATAAAATAGTTTAGGGGGTTGGAGAAGAAAAATATAACAAAAGATCATAAAAGAAGCCATTACCTTAAAATCAGGTAACTCTTTTTGATTTGAGCCAAAGGCTTCCTTGGGATGAATTATTCCGAATATGAGGCTTATAGGAGTAATATAGGGAAGTTGAGAGAGTATTTGGGCAGAGGTTGGCTGAGCCAAAAGGCTTTGATGGTGTGAATAAGGTGGTAGTGGTGGGGGCCTTTTATTGGAGGAGAGGAGGGGCACTCTTGGAAAGTAATGAAATGTTACTTTATTATATAATTATATTCTGATTTTCAAGGTCCCAAACTTAAATATTTCAAGGCTAAGGTGATAAGGCATCGAAATATACTCATCCAATAAGTTTTTGAAAAATTTAATTCTTAGATTTTACATTATCATTTCATTTTATTTAAATCGTTAATTAATTAGGTAATCGCCGCATCATCATGGTGTCATAAATAATTTAATTTATTTAATGTCTAAAAAATATAAAAAAAATATCATGATGTAGGAAATAATTTTATCTTTATAATGAATATTTATAGTCAAAATCATGACTTGTATTACCCCATTTAAAAATTGTTTTATTAAAACAACTCATGTTTGTGACATTATTATTTTTACCTTAAATAAAAAGTTTTTAATTTGATTTTCCAACCAAAGTGGATCCATGGAGTCCACTAGTTGACCCATTTATTTTCTTGGTCATCCATGACGCATCCAATAGGGTTAGGACAAGTGTAAAGGTATTTTCATATTTTTATAATATCATTTTTACCATAAATTTCACTAATTACCTTTAATCGCGATTTATTAAACTTAAAAGTTACTATTCAAAAAAAATTATTTTAATCCCATTGAACCACATTTTAGTTCCTAATGACAACCATTTATGTCGGATTTTTTAAAATAAAATCACAGAATTGGTAATGTTTCATTTAAATGAGAAATCAGTTTTTTAACTACCACTTAGTGGTTTCACTATTCATCAAAAATTGAAGTTTTTCAGAACAATGCCAAAATTTCACCTGAAGCTATAATAGATATTCTGAATTCAAAAATGATGTATATTTTAAAAAATTCCAATCATATATGTTGCATTAATTAATTTTATAATTAATTCTTGATGTCACAACAAATAGCGTGTTTTTAAGAAAGAATATCAATCAAAAGATTGACAATTGATTAAGTCCAATTTCAATGTGAAATTAATTATAATGAACACCACTGGATAAAATGGTAAAAATATATTATAATTATACTTTAAAACCACTAAATATAACAAATTATCACTATAAATTATTTTGATTAAAAAAGTTGTTTTTAAGTATTTTTCACTATTCATAAAAAAATTGGATGTTCTCAGAAAAATAACAAAAGTTCAACATAGGATAATTTCGATATTCCGAATCCAAAAATGCAGTTTATTTTGAAATATAATTTATATATAATTTGAAAAGGTGGGTATTACTATTCATAATGGTTATTTTGACTGGTCGTGGTGTGTTAGAATCTCCATCATCTGTACAATGCAATCTATTGCATTATTGAAAGAGAAGACTATCATGGATGATTGGTGTGTTAGAGAATCAGGACGGGTCTCCGTTTCTGTGATGTTTCTGCCGATTTTGGGGTTCTTCTTGCGCTACACCCTCTGTGAAGGTTCATTGTGTCTGAGCGCTCATGATGAGGTTGATTCACGATAGCGCCTGTCGTGAAGAGGGTGATCCGCGAAGTGCTTGGGTCATAAAGCACCATACGCATTGGTTATCATTGTTTCATGAGCTTGTGGTTTGTTTGTTGTTGTGAAGAAATGAACTCGAAGGTCTGAGTCGCTCTGTATACACAAAGGTTTTGGGTCACGAGGTGGGTTTAAGAAGTGACCGATTCACAAAACACCTGCAACGAAGGTCGGAGGAGTTGCGAGACTGCACATTGATTGCATCGTGAAGTTCCTTTTGCGATGCACCAAGGTGTTGTTTTTTTGCGAAGGACTCAGGAATTGTAAAATAATGAAGGCTTTCCAGGGGTAGTTGATACGTGAATACTAAGGGGGAACACGATGCGGGTTCATGGGCGTGAACATTTTTGTGGCTTTGTTGAACCCAAAGGGTGGGGAGCTTGTCTTAGATCGGCGGTACGCGTAAGGGTCAGAGAAGTGATTTCCGGTCCATAGAACTTTTTTGGACAGAGTCTTGTTTGAAGCGAGGGCGGTTGGGGTCCGCAAGGGTGCTGACCCATAGTAGGTTAGCACTTTACACCTCTGACTTGCGCTATGGATGTCGACTTTTTCAATCAATGGAAGTGGTTGTCCATAATAGACAAAGAAAAAGAAAAAATCAAGGCCCGAAGAAATGAAGAACCACTCTTGGAAAAACTCATGGCTCTTCTCGTAGTCAGAAAGTTTGTTGAAAACATTACGGTTTATCAGGGGGATCTCAAAAACCCTCTTCAAACCATCTGGAATATTGATGCAAGTGTGGCTATCTGGGAGGGGGGGGGACTAATTTCATCATCTTCGAGTTTTTTAATGAGAGAGATAGGGAAAAAAATTCATTGCAGATTGTGGTCCATCGATAATCAACTCTTCCTCATGGAAGAATTAAAAGGGGGAGATGATATCCAGTGAGTGAATTTAACCAGCTCCCCCTTCTGGATAAGAGTTAAAGGAATCACATTCCATGCTAGAACGGAACACATAATGATGTAAATTGGGGAGAGTCAATGACATTTTCTTAAATGGGACTGCTCAGACCTAATAAAATAGGGCCCCAAGGATCGGATCAAGGTAGAAATTGAGGTGTTAGAGCCCCTTATGAGGGGAATTTTCCTGAAACTCGAAGACGCCAACACCTGGATTTCGTTCGATTTTGAAATTCTCCCACTCTTCTACTTTTTTTTTGGTCGTCTTGGCAATTTGGAAGGAACATGTACCAAAAAACCTAAGAGTGGATCAGGTGATATCACCCTCCAATATGGCCCTTTGATCTGAGAAAAAATAAATAAATATTCTCTCATCCCTGATATGGAAAAACAAATGGACCATGATCGTCTCACGTTGGCACATTCCAATAAGGCGGAACCGACACATGGAAAAGTAATTATTCTTGGACATCCGGAACTCTATAATGTTGACTATCCCACTCAGAGAGAATCAGGAGTTCATCCTACCCACCTGAAGGAAAAAACCCAATTATCTACAAGGTCAGTGGTGAAGAAAAAAAACCACCAAGGCAGAGCTCAACGCCAATGCCAATTCACTTCGAGCCACTAGATCGAAATCCAGATCCACAATCGCCCGTAATTGTTGAAACTCCATTGGGGGACAAAGTAATGACAAGAACTCCAATACTAGGTCCAATCAACCATCACACATGGAAAAGGGTGCAACATGTAGGAAGCGATGGTCACACGGAAGACCCAACCCCCAGGGTCATGAAACGACAAAATGAAACATGCCAATCGGGGGGAATCCTACCAAAAGATGGAAAGCAACAAGTCGAGAACTTGGCTGGAGGAACCAAAGGCGTTGGCGGCCGAGACCCATCCCTGCCTAGAGAAATGATTTCCTTATGCTGGAACTATTGTAGTCTTGGAAAACCACGAACGTTTCACATGCTTCCGCGCAATTGCACCCAAAGTCGCCCTGATATGGCTTTACAGTCCGAAACCATACTGGAAAATAGGACCACCAATGGTATTGCTACAAAGTGTTTCTTCCATCGCAGCTTTTCGGTTCCCAGACAAGGCCATTATGCGGGCCACTGTCTCCTATGGAAGGACAATATCAACATGAAAATATTTTCTTTCTCCTCACACCATGTGGCTGTGACTATCCAAATAGAATCCCACCCACCATGGACCTTTTTTGAGTTTCTATGGTTGGCCATCCCATTATGATAAGGTGAAGTCATGGGCTCTTCTATGAAAGATGCGACATGACTTACCAAGCCCCATCCTCTTCGGAGGAGATTTCAATGAAATGATGTTTCATAAGGAAAAGAGGGGCGGATGCACTCGACCCACGGCTTCGATGTCAAGAATCAAGAACAGTGTCTCTAGGGGGGACCTGGTCGATTTACTGTATATAGGTAACCCTTTTACTTGTTTTCACATCAATTCTAAAGGCACTCGCTTCTCTGAGCACCTCAATAGATTTCTGGGCTCTACTAATTGGATCAATCTATTCAGTATGTTTCACATCAGCCACATGGACCTTAACTGCTCAGAACACTATCCAATTTTCATTGCTTTCATGCAAGGCGAACAAAACAGACAACCTTACAGACCCTTCAGATTTGAGATAATCTTGTCAAAAGATCAGGAATGCGAAGAGGTGATTTGCTCATTCTGGAAGAGCTCTTCAAGTGGATGATTTCCACAATCACCAACATGTCGCATCTGATCTGAAATAATGGAGCAATAAGAAATTACGCCACCCCAACTAGCACCGTGGTATCCTTGAATAGAGACTGAGCAACCTTCTCAATCAACCGACATCTAATCGCATTATCTCCATGATTGGAGCCACAAAAAGAGAGCTTGACAGGACCCTGCGTGTCAAGGAATGTTTCTGGGCCATGTAGGCGCGGGATAACAACGTTAAAGAGGGGGACCCTAATACCTGGGTTTTTTACCAGAAAGATTCAGCCAACCGAAAGAAAAATGATATTTCTTGCATCTTACAACCTGATGGAATATAATTCTCTGACACCAATGGTATCCACGAGGCCTTGACAGGCTATTTCTAGAACATTTTTGATACAGGAATCCCCTTCATGTCTGCCGAGGTGGAAGATTGTATCAGACCCATGATCACTGATGATATCAATAGATAGCTCACCAAAGATGTGACGGATGATGAGATGCGCCAGGAAGTCAAACAACTTCACCCCACTAAGGCCCCGAGATCGGATGGGTTCCATTCCCTATTCTTTAAACAATACTAGAACATTATCGGCCCTGACATCTGCAACATGATAAAACATATATGGGATGGGAACTCCAGCATTACTTCCATCAATGAAACAGTCCTTTTCTTCCTACCCAAAATCAAAAAACCTCTGGCGATCCCTGACATTTGACCTATCAGCCTTTGCAATGCCTCTTACAAAATCTTCTATAAGATCCTTTTCAATCGACCATGACCTTGGCTAATTGATATTATCTCTGAGAATCAGAGCGCCTTCATGCCCAGGAGACTGATTACAGATAATGCGAATATGGCCCATGAAGTGTTCCATTCTATGAAATTAGGCTCCACCACGAAAAGAGGAACAATGGCCTGGAAACTGGATATGACCATGGCCTATGATGGTGTGGAATGGAACTTCATTCATATTGTGATGCTGAAAAAGGGGTTTTGTTCTAAAAGGACAGATATGATCTTGGAATGCATATCGACGGTCTCCTTCAAAATCAAGGTCAATGGAGAGCTCACTAGAGGATTCTCCCCATCTCGAGGCCTTTTCCAGGGTGATCCCCTGTCCCCTTTTCTCTTCATACGGGTGGATGATGTGTTCTCTAATAACATTTACAGGGATTCATCCCTTAAATCAATTGATGGTTAAAACAGCTGTCGTGTTAGCCCACCATTGTCGCATCTCTTCTTCGCCGGCGACTACATCCTATTTTTCGGAGCAACAATTAATGAATGTTTGGTGATCAATCAAGCATATCCAATAGTATGAGAGCGTGTCTGGCCAATTGATCAATCATCGAAAATCATAAATCTCTTTCAGTCCTAGGGTGAATCTCTCCAATAGGGAGGAGAGTTGCGCATCACCTGGCATCCATATGGTTGTGAAACACCAGAAGTACCTTGGGCTACCCACGGTTATTGGCCGATCCAAAAAAAATCATCACATCTCTTATGGATAGGATCGAGAAAAAAAATCTAGGCTGGTCCCCTAATGGAATTTCTAAATAGAGAAAAGAGACCCTCATCAAAGCTATCATTCAATCCATTCCCAGCTACTTTATGTCCCTGTTTAAGATCTCAACGTTCATCGTTGACCAGATCCAAACTCGCACTACCAATTTCTGGTGGGGGAAGAATGAGGGAAAGAATCGGCCCCACTAATGGACTGTGAGAAACTTTGAAATACCAAATCAAAGGAGGGAAGGGATTCTGGAATTTGCATCTCATCAAGGATTTTCTTTTGTCCAATAATGGATGTCGAAATCTCAACTAACCATCATCTCTTTGTGAACAGGTTCCTTGGGCTAAGTATTTTCCCCACACAGACTTTCGTGCTTCTTCTCTGGGCCCCTGTCCTAGCTTCCTCTAGAGAAGTATCTGGGGGGGCTTACTATCTCCTGGAAAAAGTACATGGCTGGAGGATTGGGTCTGGCTCATTGAGAAACATCTGGACTAATCCTTGGCTTATAAATAAAGATGGTTTGTGGGCTACATCCACTATCCAACCAGGTCTTGGAAACACCACTATTAGCTGCCTCATTTCTGACCTGGGATAGGGGTGGTGTCTGGAAAGATACTTGATTAGTTTAATAAAAGGGATCAAAGAACCATATTTAGAATTCCCTGGGTCCCTGATGTAGGCCCTGATAGGCTTTTCTGGATCAATGATTCCTCAGGCGAATACACGGTGAGGTTTGGCTATAGACTGCCTCTTGGCGACCACTCAGTCCGCCGGGTTGAGGGACCATTGAACATGCTGTGGAATCTCAACGTTCCCCCTGAAATTTTCCAATTTTGGTTGTAGGTCTACACAGGTACCCTCCCAACCATGAGCCTCCTCGCTCACCGACATATGGATAGTAATGATTTTTGACCATTCTGCCCGAACATTCCTGAAAATCCACTCCACACCATTAATCACTGCCCAAGAGATGTGCTAATTTGGAATAAAAGGGGTCTGACTTCTGCCGCTTCAATGGTGTCGACCTCTGAACTTCCCGATCTTCTTACGTGGTGGTGCTCCTCTCTCTCCTCAGCCTATTTATGTTCATATTGCACTCTTTCCTAGAATATATGGGTCTGGCGCAACGAATCAGTTTTTCATCGAGCCCACAAACCCCCCGAATATTGGATTGATAGGGACACCTCTTGGATTGAGGGTTAGAAATACCACAATGGACTTTTTATGCCATGTTCTACCCTTTCATTTTCCCCTCATTGGAATCACCCAACTGAAGGGACCCTCATGATTAACTTGGACGTGTCACTCCCAAAGGATGGGCTTGTCATGCTAGGCCTCGTGGCCGAAATCATATAGGGAAATTCCTTGCGGCAAAACACAAACCACACCAGGCTCGCTGGGAGCCTGCGGTTGCGAAGGCCATGGCCATCCCTGCCGATATGATGCTCACTATGGATTGTGGATGGGTTGATATCATCACTGAATTTGACTGCCTTACTGTAATCGATGTTATTAACAACAACGATGGTGGACACCAGTCATTTGGATTCATCACCAGGAGAATTCTCTCGCTCCCCCAAGGCTTCTCTTACTATAACTTCTCCTTTTTGAAAAGGGAAGGAAACAATGTGGCCCATAAAATGGAAGCATCGCATCCCTATGATGTCACCAGCTCTGGATGGACAATTTCCCTTCACTAATTTATGTTTATACGTCTACTGTCCTTTGTCATTAATATTTTATGTCCTTCTTTTAAAAAAAATTATCAGAGTACAAAGTAGATAATATACACAAGACTCTCTAAAGTCCTCAAGGCTCACATCTCCACATTCTACGACCTCCAAAATCTCATATCAACACAACATCATGAGGTAGTTCTAGAAACGTGTGAAACATTACATTTCCCCTCATCCCAAAAGATAGCATCTACAAAAGCACCAATGTGCCAATGTAGAGGTAAGTATAAAACTCAGCAGGTTTTCCACAATGACTTCCCTACTAATACCACTAATATAGAAGAATTAGGAACAATTATATAAAATGGTTTATATAGTACAATTTCTTAAAAGTATTTTATAACTAAATATAAACATGTTTCCAATACCATTCATTAACAAAACCATACAAGTGAAATTGAAACTAATTTTTCGAGCAAGATATTTTTTCAAAAAGATATCCAAAAAAAATTTACAACCATTTCCCAATATCCCTATATCAGCATACCCATCCATTACTCAATCCCATACAACAAACCATGCATGCTATGTTTTGACAATTCCATACTCATAAGCAGTTTCTCGTCAGTCTATCATGTTTCCACAAGGTAATTGTTTCCCATGTGCCATTAATCCTGTTGCACTTAGTATAAGTTTACATTTTAACCCCGCCCCATAAATTCAATTAAAATTTGTCATTAAACCTTTTTCACCCATCATAGGTTCGTATTTAAACCATGCCCCATATATTAAATATGAACTCCCAACACATATTCCAAATGATCGAGCCAAAATAAACCATTCAATAAAAACACCTTTTAATTGAAAACAATTTCTTTCTAAACCATTTCAATTCCAAACCATTTAAACTGCAACCATTTCATTGAACCTACATTTTTATTGAAATCCATTTCCCTAAAAAACACTTTTTCATCAAACATTTATCAATTCCACATAATCTATAATTTTAAATTATCATTTTAAATTAAACCCCCTTTTTCACAACTATTCACCAAGATCACCCAATTTCATGAAAACCCTAAATCACCACAAATGATTAATTTTCCATGAATTTGACAATAAATAAAACAATTTAAATATATTCTAGTCAATTATAGAATGATGCGTTGAGATAGATGATACCAACCTGGATGGTTGTTTCCCTCGGAATTCGGGGATGACTTCCTAGATGGGAGATTCAAACGTTCCGATCGGTTTATAGAGGGTTTGTTCATAGAACTGGAAACATCCAATGATTCCACATCCATTTGGACCTACTTTCCAAAGTTAGGCGCTCATTAGCTTGTGGACTGATGAGGCTTAGGAATTTGCATTGGTCGAGAGGATGGGAGGTCGGACTCATCACACCTTTTTGAGTGGAATTATTGTATATTCAGGGACTCTCTTTATAGATTTAAGTTATGTTCGTGAATCCTTATTACATTACAAAGTATAAAATTATCTTTCCTTTAGTTTTGACAATCAATGATAAAATATTTAATAAATTTAGAGAATCTTTTATATGTATTCGAGGTTCTTCATCAATAGAGAATCATCTATATTTATTTAGAGATTCTTGGTCAATGGTATCCTTCAAAACATTTATATAAAAGTCTCTTGGTCATTATGATGACTAGGCTGGTTTTAAAGCCACTCAGTGGGGCACTTGAAGTTTATTGTCATTCAGAAGGACATGAATCATTTCAGAGTTGGGATCAAACCCATAGATAGGCTACCTACGTATCCTTTGTTTTGGAAAAGGAATCAGAACCCACGTAGTTCGAGTAAAGGAGTATGATGTTTACGATTGATGGCTCAAAGAAGGATGTCAAAATTAATTTTACACTCTAATCTCATGTGAGTCATGCTCGGTGTGAGAAAAAAGTGGTATTGGTAAAAATTAGACAATTGTGCCCTGAAAGATGCAATCATAAGAAATGGTTTCTGGCGTATGTATATATGACTGCCCAGATAAATGAAGGTTAGGATTTACTTTTTGGGAGAAAATCCAAGAACTGGGTCCATAAAGGTATATGTGCTTCATGGAGATTTGAATACTCTAACTTGGGACTTATTCCTGAAAAGAAAACCCAAATCAGGATAGGACTGATAACTGGGTTTTACTCCTGAGAAGGAATCCCAGATCAAATGTAAATTAGGACTGGTTAAAGAGAATTTAAGGGACATGGGGCTTATTCCTGAAAAGGAAGCCCAAGATTATGACTGGGACTTATTCCTGAAAAGGAGACCCAGGTTGAGGGATTTATGACTGGGAATTATTCTTGAAAAAGGAAGCCCAGGTTAAGGATTAAGGTTTGGGGCATACTCCTGAGGAGGATGCCCATATTTGAGACTGGGGCTTCCTCCTGAAAAGGAAGCCCAAATTAGAGGATCTGAGGCTTACTCCTAAGAAGGATGCCCAAACATTTAAGGGACCTGGGGCTTACTCCTAAAGAGGGTTCCCAGGTTAGGGGACTTGGGGTTTACTCCTGAAAAGGAAGCCCAAGATTATGACTGGGACTTATTCCTGAAACGGAGACCCAGGTTTAGGGATTATCTCATCTTAAAGGATAAGGTTTAATGAATGAACTCTCCATATTTAGTGACATAAAGATATTTAAATCACTATGTTTTGAGAGATATTCAATAGAATTACTTTCAGATAAGGAAGTCAAATCATGAAATCATTCCATGAAATGGCTTTGAAGAGTGTCTTGAAGACTGAATCTTGAATAGGAAAGGTGTAATGTCTTAAGAGGGGTAAAATAGGCAATATGGGCACCAAAAAGAAAGGGACACTCAAGTCTTGGATGGCGCGCAAGTACTTCGGTGGCGCGGAAGTATTGGTCACGCATGTATAACTGCGCGACATGGTGGGTACTTGCGCGATATTCAACCAGCATTGAAATACTTGAGCGACTCTTTATTAAAGCCTTTATAATCCTCTTGATGTTCTTCCACAAAAAGGACGCAAAAATTTTATCGAAGGAGTAAGGCGGCGCGCAAGTGTGACCACTTTCCCTTATGGGTTGGCCACTCAGGCGCCCAAGTGTTGATGAGTTTCAACACTTAGGCCTTCCTCCCTTTCTTTAGATCTTCCGTTCTAGGTAAGAAATTACCTTATAAGTGTTCTGGAAGCTTTGAGAAGAGATTTGGGCGTCAGGAGCTTCAATCTGAGTTTTTGGAAAAATATTCTCTTGAATGGGGGGCCCACATGGTCTATTTATAGGTAGGAGAAGACCCCAGGCGGTTACTGGGAGGTTATCAATTAGGTCGCGCAAGTCACCTGTGTGACCATAAGTGCGTCGTGCAAGTGGACTTGCGCGACAGTGAAATAACTTGCACGGTGCAGTTTCTTTTGATCCTTTGTTGATGCCTTTGTCGATTTTTGATATTTTCTTCAAAGTTTGAGTCACTTTGAGCTCAGATATTCCCCTTTTCCGATTTTTAGATTCTGTGATGAAACCAGTGTCAACAAAAGTCCCCCCTCAGAGTTGGATCTGGAGAGAAATGAGGATTTGACTCTAAGGAAACCGAATCCATCCAGAGGAAAAGGGGGCGCACATATCTTCAGGGAACAGAGGGTGGCGCGCAAGTTCTCTCCGCGCAGGCCTTAGGCGCACTGGGTACGGCGCGCAGGATCCCGACCGCATCTATAAATAGAGGGCCTCACTTCCGTACAAGCATCCAGATTTACGGACTTCATACCTTCGAGCTCTCGCCGCGCAGGTCACCTTAGCCAGGCAGGTTGCTCTATTTTCCAGTGTTTTCCTTGATATCGCGTTACTATAAAGGCATTTGAACTTGCGCGGTTTACACTTGCGTGTCAAAAACTAGAGCGGCACACGAATACTTGAGCGTCATTTTTTAGACTTGCGCGCCTAAATGCCATAGCAATTTTTTTGAAATCTTTCACAAATTTTATGAAAAATAAACCCATTTAAGAGTTTAATTTATTCAATTTTTGGGCAGATTCAATGGCTACTAATGGAATTAAAATGTCTGATGAACTGGCTAGCAAGAGGATTGATGACATGATGAACATCATTGGCCATGATTACTATGATATCTGCAACATCACTCTCTCAGATTTGGCTAAGCACATGAAGAAATATCATCTTAATTTCCCACAGATCATTTACCTGCCTCTATATGGTCATGGTCACCTGCACGGAGTCAATGTTCCAGATGCAAAGAACTATACACCTGAAATGTAGCTGCACTGCTACTCCTTCATTTTGGTTATGATGTGCATTAAGAGAAACAACAATGGTGTGAATATTCAAATTCTTCCTCCATGTCATTTCCTTGCAGATATGAAAATGGAAAACCCATGGGCTAAAATGTTTTCCACTGCCGATTGGTGGAGAGAAGACAAACATGGTATTAGTGTAATAACTGAAAAGAGTACTCTCTCCAAATGGCTCTTTACTTCCAATGCTCCATTCTCAAATCCATGTATCCATCTACCAAGCCTCTTGGACAGAAACAGAGTCCCAGTTTGATCAGCAGAAAATTTTATCAAACCGCACTCAAGAACATCCTTTTACAATTGTTCCAAGAAGAGCTGGTATCACTGAATCTCTTATTGTATCCAGTTGAATGAATGAATTCCAGGTGGTTGATGATGAATCTCAGGATGCCGTAAATCAAATGAAGTGTTATGTTTCAAGCCTCTTGTAATTATTGAAAAAGAGAAGAGACTCCAGTCGGTGGATGTCCTTCTAACTCTTGTGCATCAATGAAAAACACTTTTACTTTCACATATTTGTACCTTCATTCTTTCACCATTTTTTTTTCCCTCGAAATTCTGGGATGACCTCCTGGATTGGAGATTCAAACGTTCTGATCGGTTTCTAGTAGGTTTGTTCGTAGAACCGGAAACATCCAATGATTCCACATCCATTTGGACCTACTTTCCAAAGGTAGGCTCTCATTAGCTTGTGGACTGATGAGGCTTAGGAATTTTCATTGGTCGAGAGGATGGGAGGTTGGACTCATCACACCATTTTGAGGGGAATTATTGTCTATTATGGGACTCTCTATAGATTTATGTTATGTTCGTGAATCCTTATTACATTACGAAGTATAAAATGAGCTTTCCTTCAGTTTTGAAAATCAATGATTAAATATGTAAGAAATTTAGATAATTTTTTATATGTATTCGAGGTTCTTCATCAATAGAGAATCATCTATATTTATTTAGAGATTCTTGGTCAATGGTATCCTTCAAAACATTTATATAAAAGTCTCTTGGTCATTATGATGACTAGGCTGGTTTTAAAGCCACTCAGTGGGGCACTTGATGTTTATTATCATTCAGAAGGACATGAATCATTTCAGAGTTGGGATCGAACCCATAGATGGGCTACCTATGTATCCTTTGTTTTGGAAAACGAATCAGAACCCACGTAGTTTGAGTAAAGGAGTATGATGTTTATGTTTGATGGCTCATAGAAGGATGTCACAATTACTTTTACACTCTAAGCTCACTTGAGTCATGCTCGGTGTGAGAAACAAGAGGTATTGGTAAAAATTAGAAAATTGTGCCATGAAATATGCAATCACAAGAATTGGTTTGGGGCTTATGTATATATGACTGCCCAGATAAATGAAGGTTAGGATTTACTTTTAGGGAGAAAATCCAAGAACAGGGTCCATAAAGGTATATATGCTTCATGGATATTTGAATACTCTAACTTGGGACTTATTCCTGAAATGAAAACCCAAATTAGGGGAGGATTGATAACTTGGTTTTACTCCTGAGAAGGAATCCCAGATCAAACGAAAATGAGGACTGGTTAAAGAGAATTTAAGGGACTTGGGGCTTAATCCTGAAAAGGAAGCCCAAGATTATGATTGGGACTTATTCCTGAAAAGGAGGCCTAGGTTAAGGGATTCATGCCTGGGACTTATTCCTGAAAGGGAAGCCCAGGTTACGGTTCTGACTGGGACTTATTCCTGAAAGGGAAGCCCAGGTTAAGGATTAAGGTTTGGGGCTTACTCCTGAGGAGGATGCCCATATTTGAGACTGGGGCTTACTCCAGAAAAGAAAGCCCAAATTAGAGGATCTGGGGCTTACTCCTAAGAAGGATTCCCATATTTGAGAGTGGGGCTTACTATTGAAAAGGAATCCCAAAAATTGAGGGACTTGGGGCTTATTCTTAAAGAGGATGCCCAGGTCAGGGGACATGGGGCTTACTCTTGAAAAGGAAGCCCAAGATTATGACTAGTACTTATTCCTAAAAAGGAGAACCAGGTCTAAGGATTCTCTCATCTTAAAGGATAAGGTTGAATGAATGAACTCTCCATATTTGGTGACATAAAGATATTTAAATCACTAGGTTTGAGAGATATTCCACAGAATTCCTTTCAGATAAAGAAGTGAAATCAAGAAATCATGCCATGAAATGGATTTGAAGTGTGTCTTCAAGACTGAATCTTGAATAGGAATGGTGTAATGGCTTAAGAGGGGTAAAATAGGCAAGATGGGCACCAAAAAGGAAGGAGCGCGCAAGTCTTGTAAGGCGCGCAAGTACTGCGGCGGCGCGCAAGTATTGGTCGTGCAGGTATATCTGCGCGACAAATGGTGTACTTGCATGATATTCAACTAGAATTTGAAATACTTGAGAGACTCTTCATTAAAACCTTTAGAATCCTCTTGAGGTTCTTCCAAAAATAGGATGTGCAAATTCTATCAAAGGAGTAAGGTGGCGTGCAAGTGTGACCACTTCCCTTGAGGGTTGGCCATTCAGGCGCGCAAGTGTTGATGAGTTTCAACACTTAGTCTTTCCTCCCTCTCTTTAGATCTTCCGTTCTAGGTAAGAAATTACCTTAGAAGTGTTCCGGAAGCATTGAAAAGATACTTGGGCGTCGGGAGCTTCAATCCGAGTTTCTGGAAAAAGATCCTCTCGAATGGGGGGGCCACAGGGTCTATATATAGGCAGGAGAAGACCTCAGGCGGTTACCGGGCGGTTATCACATAGGTCGCGCAAGTCACATGCACGACCATAAGGCGTCGCGCAAGTAGACTTGCACGACCACTAGGCGGCGCGCAAGTGTACCTGCGCGACCATAAGGGAACTTGCGCGACCTATGGGAAATGTTCTCCTTGTTCATCCCTTTGTCGATTTTTGATGTCTTTTCAAAGGATGAATCACTTTGGACTAAGTTATTTTCCTTTTTTCAGTCGTTAGACTCTGTGACGGAAAGGAGCGTCAACCAAAGTCTACCCTCAGAGTTGGATCCTGAGAGAAAAGAGGATTTGACTCTGAGGTGAAAAGAAAAAACCAGAAATCTGGCATTTTAAAGTCATGCATAATGGACATACAAAGGCTAATGTTTAAGGTCGAAATATCTTGGACCGAAATGGATTAGAATTGACTCAATTCCTTGACAACTCATCTAAAAACATAGTACCATACTCAGGTATGAGGGAAAAAATGTAAGCTATGACTTAAGAATATTTGAATTTGAGGAATGAAATGAAAGAGAGCTAAAAGGCATTAGAAGAAGTAGTTTCCAAGAATGAAGTTACTATTATTTGACAAAAACCCGTTAGGGGGTTGAATTATGTAGGGCCACCAAAGGGCATTGGCTGCATGGTCTAATAAATAGCATATTTCAGCTGACAAGTCTGTTATGTGGACTGTTTATGCAAGGCCACCTATGGGCACGTGCTGCATAGTCAGGCAAAAGAACTCTCAGAAATTTACTTTCCTAGTGCTAAAAGCTAGTGAATGTTTATGGAGATTCAAATTTTCTAAAGTATAAAGTTTTTTGTACGAAAATAGGTACTTGAATATGCAGAAGATATTTCCGAACAAGAATATCGAATAATTGAATAAATATCACACCTACGGAGGTCTGACCCAAACGTAGGGAAAGAGAATATGGAGAGTGTAAACCATAGACTTGAATACGTTCAGATCATGAAAAAGGACATGGGACAAATATGTTAAGGATGGCTATTTTTTGCAGATCCCTACATACCGTCATTGAAGACAAATAAGGACAAAAGAGGAATTCTTCCCACGAATGAATTTACTATTATCCAACAAACCTGTTAGGGGGTTGAATTATGCAGGGCCACCTAAGGGAATTGGATTCATAGTTAAATAAAATAGTATCTTTTGGACAACAATTCTGTTATGTAGACTGTTTATGCAAGGCCACCTATGAGAACGTGCTGCATAGTCAGGAAAAAGAATTGTCAGACGTTTGACATTTTTGTGACTAAAAGTCATGAAAAGGGTTATAAAGATCTGAAAATATTTATGGTTAGGATTATAACACATAAATATGGGTATTTTCCAATGTATATAGAGATACATAGGTCAATGATAACCATAATCATGTTGTGGCTGGGTCCTGAATTGAAATTTTGTACTTCACTACTTATCTCATAAGAATGGGAATCAAGCCATACGTAGTTCTTGAAATGCAGTTTAACGTCGCGCAGGACGAAAGTATGAGAGATCTTAGTTTAGGGTCATAGAGTTCATACCATAATAATGAATACACAGTGTGTGTTTTCATGAGGACTTTTCAACCAAGGGATTGAAAGTGAAATTTGGGGTTAGGCCCAAAAGACATGGGGCTGGATTCGAGGGATACTCGAACTTTCCTACGTATCCCAGAAGGATGGGAATCAAGCCCACGTAGTTCTAGAACTACCCTTTGAAGAAATTTGGTTCGTACATGTGAAGGGTGAAAGGGGACTTTAGTGCAATGATGGTTTAACCTGAGATAAAAACTTTAGGTATTACCATGTATTCACGTAGTCTTTTGAAATGAAACATGATTGAAAAATCAATGCCAATAATAGTTCTCTCTCAAATGAGGAAATCAAAGTGTATTGTAGTTTATTGTCGTACCGGACAAAAGTGTTGCATAGTTTAACGTCATATAACAAGGACGAAAGTGAATCAATGTAAAGATATTGATTCGAGGGGCGGTTTCACGAATCAAAATCATATGAGATGGTGGTGAACCGATGTGAAGAGATTGTTTTTGGGCATGAACTCTGGGAGGTTGCCTACATACCCATCCTGGAGGGCAAGGATCAAAGTCCATGTAGTTCAATTAAAGAATGAATTAATGATCAAGTTGTTCTTGGGGACAATGATCTAAATAAAATAAAAAAATGTTTTTGGGACTTATACATGGTTAGCGGCCCAAAGAGAGTGTTACGGTTGAGGTTTTCTCTAAGCTCACATGAGTCATGCTCGGTGTAAGAAACAAGAGGTAACAACAACCTTAACAATGCATATATTAATGTCATGTAGGACATATAATGGGACTATGCAGTTTAAAGTCTTTCAGTTAGGACTATTGGCATTGCACAGTTTAGTGTCATTTAGTAGGGACAAAATACAGTTTAATGTCATGTAGGACGTATTATGAACTTTCTGTACAGTTTAGCGTCATATAGTTAGGACGATGAGGAAAATAGAGTTTAACTTCATGTTGGATGAAAGGGGGACTGCGCGGTTTAATGTCATGCAGTAAGGACAAAATAACACACCATTTATGTCATGTTGAACGCATTGGGGGTTTTTTCCACAGTTTAACGTCATGTTGGACGAAAGTGCGAATTGTTTAAGGTCATATGCATGGACCGTGGATGGTGTAGTTTAATGTCATGATGTACCATGGTGTAGTTTAAGGTCATACATGACCTTTTATGATTACATAGTTTAACGTCTTTCCGGACGTAAGGGGCTTTTATACAGTTTAGCGTCATGTAGTTAGGACGTCACAGTTTAACGTCTTGCTGGACGTAAGGGACTTTTATACAGTTTAGTGTCATGTAGTTAGGACGTCACAGTTTAACGTCTTGCTAGACGTAAGGTACTTTTATACAGTATAACGTCATGTAGTTAGGACGTCACAGTTTAACTTCTTGCTGGACGTAAGGGACTTTTATATAGTTTAGCGTCATTTAGTTAGGATGTCATAGTTTAACGTATTGCTGGACATAAGGGACTTTTATACAGTTTAGCTTCATGTAGTTAGGACGTCACAGTTTAACGTCTTGCTGGATGTAAGGGACTTTTATACAGTTTAGCGTCATGTAGTTAGGACGTCACAGTTTAACGTCTTGTTGGACGTAAGGGACTTTTATACAGTTTAGTGTCATGTAGTTAGGACGTCACAGTTTAACATCTTACTGGATGTAAGGGATTTTTATACAGTTTGGCATCATGTAGTTAGGGCGTCATAGTTTAACGTCTTGCTGGACGTAAGGGACTTTTATACAGTCTAGCGTCATGTAGTTAGGACATCACAGTTTAACGTCTTGCTGGACGTAAGGGACTTTTATACAGTTTAGCGTCATGTAGTTTGGACGTCACAGTTTAACGTTTTGCTGGACGTAAGGGACTTTTATACAGTTTAGCGTCATGTAGTTAGGACGTCACAGTTTAACGTCTTGCTGGATGTAAGGGACTTTTATACAGTTTAGCGTCATGTAGTTAGGACGTCACAGTTTAACGTCTTGCTGGACAGAAGGGACTTTTATACAGTTCAGCGTCATGTAGTTAGGACGTCATAGTTTAACGTCTTGCTGAACGTAAGGGACTTGCAAATAGTTTAGGGTCATATGCACGGACCGTTAATGATGCAGTTTAAGGTCATACAGGACCTAGTTGCAGTCTAAGGTCATACTGGACCATTTAGGGAACTTTTTCACAATTTAACGTCGTGTTGGACGAAGTTTCATTTTAAGGTCATACTGTACCATTTCTGTATAGTTTAACATCATATAGCAAGGACGAACTGGTGCTGCACAGTTTAGTGTCATGTTGCGGGGACATTGAAGGTGACACAGTTTAACGTCATGTTGGACGTATGTGGAAATAGTTTAGGGTCATATGCTTAGACCGTTGCTGTATAGTTTAACGTCATATATCAAGGACGAACGGGTGCCGCATAGTTTAGTGTCATGTTGCTGGGACATTGAAGGTGACATAGTTTAACATCATGTTGGACGTATGTGCAAATAGTTTAGGGTCATATGCTTATACCATTGCTGTATAGTTTAACGTCATATAGCAAGGAATAACTGGTGCTGCACAGTTTAGTGTCATGTTGCGGGGACATTGAAGGTGACATAGTTTAACGTCATGTTGGACGTATGTGAAAATAGTTTAGGGTCATATGCTTAGACCATTGCTGTATAGTTTAACGTCATATAGCAAGGAAGAACTGGTGCTGCACAGTTTGGCGTCATGTTGCGGGGACATTATACGAATACTTTGTATTTTATACAAAATATTTTTTTCAAAAATCCGGCATTAGTTGGAGTAGTAATGAGTTCTCCATCCATCGAGATTAATGAATAAGCTCCATTGGAGTAGAACCTATGTATTGAATAAGGTCCTTCCCATTTTGGCTCAAGCTTGGGAGGTTTCATTCCTGGTATCATTGGAGTTCTGAAAACTAATACCAATTCTCCCTAAATGAATGAACAAAGACGAACCTTTTTGTTAAAAGCTCGTGCTATTCGATTCTGATAGATTTCCAAGTGGTGCAAAGTGCACAATCTTTTCTCATATAACCGTTCCAATTCATTCAATTGCTTTTGGGATTGCTCTTCTATAGATAACTGATCAAAAATGGCTACTCTGAGTGAGGGAAATTGAACTTCAATTGGCAAGACTGCTTCTGTTCCATATACCAACGAATATGGAGTTTACCGCGTTGCATTGCGGGTGGTAGTCCGATAAGCCCATAAAGCATGAAAGAGTTTATCAGGCCATGACCTCCTATCTTTATCCACCATCTTTTGTTGTATATTTGAAAGAGTCTTGTTAAAGGTTTCAATTTGGCCATTGTCTGCTGCATGATACTGAGATGAATGGTTGTATTTAATGTTGTATTCTTGATTCAATTTCTTCACCTCAGAAGAACAGAATTTGGTGTCGTTGTCCATCAATATGGTATGAGGGACACCAAATCTAGTAATGATGTTAGACTTGATGAAGATAAAAATTCATTTAGAACTGACTTATTTGAGAGGTACTACCTCTTCCCATTCGGAAAAGAAATCAGTAGGAGTAAGAATGTACTTAAACTGCATGGTCGTAGCTGAAGGGTAAGGTCCCACCACATCCATTCTCCATGTGACAAATGGCCATGAGTATTTAGCTGTATGAAGAAAATATAGAGGTTGATGAATGAAGTTGGCATGTACTTGACATGAATGACACTTCTTTGTGAAATCAACACAATCTTGTATCATTGAATGCCAAAAATATCCAAGCCTTCAAATTTGATCAGACAATCTATGTCTAGACTGGTGGGCACCACAGACTCCTGCATGTACTTCTTTCATGATAGCCATTGTCTCTTCACCATCAATGAATCTAAAGAGAACTCCATCAAAACCACATTTGTAGAGAATTTTCTCTAGGTGGATTGGGCCATCATAAAGTGTAAAATTGACCACACGTCGCCGAATTGTTCCTTTCTCGGCTCTATCAGGTGGAAGTGTTCCATTTTGAAGGTATTCCCTGATAGGTGACATCCATCCTATAGTATGAACATACGGTTCAGGAATGAGATTAATTTCATTAATTTCCTCTGTTCTGGCTTGAACATAAGGTGAAATTGCATGACGGTGGGCAATAATGATGGATGTCTCGTCCCGATTTGGATCTGCTAGAGCTGTGGCTATATTAGTCAGTGCATCAGCTTGAGAATTTTGTGATATTGGGACAAAAGAAAATGTCGGTTCTAAAGAGAATTCCGCCATTAACTTTCTGACGTAATCATACAAAGGTATTAACTCTTCCTTTCTGATGGAATAATCCCCATTGACTTGTTTTATTACCAATTCTGAATCACCATTCACCTTTAAGTGATTCACTTGTGCTTGAAGTGCTAATTCCAAGCCTGTGATAAGAGCTTGGTATTCAGCTTCATTATTGGAACCACCTTCCCACAATAAAAAGGAATAAGGTAACAATGCCTTATCTGGAGAAAGGAGTACAATTCCTAAACCAACTTTGTTGAATTTAGGATTTTCCAATTTCTTCCCTGTTGGACTTTTGGAAGCACCATCAAAATATATTTCCCATGTTTGAGGACACTCTTGAATAGAAAAAACTTCCTCATCAGGGAGTTAAATATCTGAAGACGTGTCTTCTACTAAAGGATGTTCATCTAGGAGATCAGCCAGAGCTTGGCCCTTTATTTCCTTTTGAGATACATACTGAATGTCGAACTACTGCAAAATAACTTCCCACCTTGTTAGACGTCCTGTAAGCATTGGACGACTAAGGATGAATTTGAGTGGATTATTGCAAGATACCAATTGGACCTCGTGATGTTGTAGGTAGTGTCTCAGTTTATGAACTGCAAAGATAAATGCCAGGAAGCACTTCTCAATACTTGAATACCGAGTTTCTACTTCAAGCATAGTTCTACTGAGATAGTAAAGGCTATTTTGCATTCCCAGCATCATTCTTTTCTGCAAGAAAGGCACCCAATGATCACTCTAGAGCTGTCACATAGAGGATAAGTGGTCTACCTTCAACAGGTGGCATGAGTATTGGTGGAATCAATAGGTATTTCGTGAGAACATCAAACACTTCTTGACATTCTTCAGTCCACTGGTAAGTGACTCCTTTTTTCAATAATTTGGTAAAGGGTAAACTTTTTCCTGCCAAATTGGCAGTGAAACGAAGAATATAGGCTAAGTGTCTTTGAAGTCCTCTTAATTATTTCAAATTCTGAGAAGGTGACATACCAAGGATTGATTTGGTCTTCTCAGGATCGACTTCAATACCACGATGGCGTACAACCAAGCCGAGGAATATTCCTAAGGATACCCCAAAAGCACATTTTAAGGAGTTCATCTTCAAATAATGTTGTCGAAGATGGTGGAATATGACTTCCAAATCAGCCAAGTGATTAGAACGTTGTTTGGATTTAACCATCAAATCGTCTACATAGCATTCAACAAACTTCTTTAAGAAAGGTTTGAAGATACGATGCATTGCGCGTTGATATGTTTCACCTGCATTCTTTAATCCAAAGGGCATCACCCGGTAAAAAAACACACCTTGAGGGGCTCTATAGTCTGTAGATTCCTCATCTTCTGGGGCCATTCGGATTTGATTATATCCGTAATATCCATCCATCAAGGAAAGTACTTCATAGCCAGCCGTCACATCAATTAAGAGTTCTGTAATCGGAACTGGGAAATAATCTTTAGGACAATACCGATTAGGATCTCTGAAATCGATGCAAACCCTAATTTGTCTGTTCTTCTATGTTACAGGGACAATATTAGCCAACCACTTGGGATATTGAACTTCTCTGATGAAGTTAGCTTTGATCAGCTTATCCACTTCAACATCAATTTTGGAAGCATAAGTTGGGTGTGTTCTTCTCGCGGCTTGGTTAAATCCTCGATGTTCTTTTGGAAAACCCAAATGATGAGTAGCAATATCAAGATCAAGCCCAGGCATTTATGTATAGTTCCAAGTGAAAATATCTTTATTTTTCTTTAGAAAATAAATATTCATCTCTTGATCTTCAAGGGTCATGACCTCACTAATTAAAGTGGGGTGTGGATCTTTCTCTATACCCAGATTTATTTCTCTGAGTTCATCCACAGTGGTAGAGATACCCTCTTCATATGCTCGAGGAGCATCTCTAAGATCATCCTCTTCCTCTTCATCATGTGCTATTTCTTCCATTTCTACTTTCATAGTAGATGAAAAAACGAAATTTTCATGATCAGAATAGATGTCAAAATTTGCACATTTTGAAGAAGAAGCTTCTATTTCCGACCCTATTGACGATAAAGGGCCTTCTTTGGGAAATATAGAGGAGATTATGGATTGAGAATTGACATCATTATTCATCTCCGATGTTTCTATAACTTCTTTTGGCCTGATTGGGGAAGTATATACCTGTTGGATTTCAGCAGATGAAATGAAGACGTCACCACTTGTGCTTTCATCACTATTTGGTAGGTTACCAATTTCTCCCATGTTGTCTGTCTCAACTGCCGTAATTGACATTATGGATCTTTCCATAAGAGTATTTTGATTTGGGAATATTTTGTCAATTTGACTGATAGGTAACACATAATATGTACTCACATGTGTAAATAGATTTATTGGAATTTTCTCCAAACCATATAGAGCATTAACTTTTGTAATTTCCTTCATTGTAAATTTTTCTCTTCCCTTCATGTGATAAAATTCTGCCTCAATGTATTGAGACTCACATGTCTTGAACGGGGCCTTATCACCATAAAATGTTCCAACTTTACCATTGAAACATTATATGAGACATTGATGGTATGATGAAGGGATAACTGCATGCTGATGTAGCCAGGGCCCTCCAAGAAATACGTTGAAAGCTGAGTTTTGATCAACAATCAAGAAATCCGAATTGGATACACGATCTCCAAACTGAGTTCTGAGTGTAACTTCACCTTGTGGTTCTTGTTCATTTTTATCATATCCTTGTAACATCATGGTTGAAGGAGATAAATCAGATTCTGTGAGGCCCAATTGACGAAGTGTACGAATGTGCATGAGGATGACTCCTGAACCATTGTCAATGAAATCTCTTCAGATATCTACTCCATTGACTTTTCCAGATAAGTACATGGTTTCATGTGCCCATGCACAACATCATCTTCATCTTTATCAGTAAATGATATCACTGCATGGTATTCTACAAGATTATTCTCTATGTGATAGACTTCAGCTGCATCAATTTCAGCTTCAAACTCATGAGGACTAGACAAAGCTTCGATGAGTGCTTCCAAAAGATCTTTTGACAGATTCAAAGAATCCAAAATTGATAACTTGGCTGGTACTTGGGCCATGTGTTTCAATATATCATACTTTTGATCTAAAGGTCTGCATTTCCCAACAGGAATATGCGGTTTAGCAGGTACCTTGGAAGAAGATGCTTTGGAAGATGATGCATCTTGTATTGGGATAGAAGTTGGCAACATCTTTGGTTTTGGAAGATTAGACCAATTAGATCCACTTACATTCTGTGATAAAGAAGATGGAACCTTCAATCGGTCTTCTAAAATAACTTTTCCAATACTGATTTGGCTATTAGCAGAAAAACCTGCTTGTTCTTTTTGAGCTCACTGAAGGGCTCTACAACGAGTTTCTGCTGCATACACAGTACTAGCAGGGGAAGAAATGGAGTAGTGGCTTCGGAAAGATCCACGTCTTCCCCTGTATCCTGAACCTCGGGAACTTACTCGGATTCCCTTATTTGATATAGGGAATTCAGGCTCATCAAAATTGAAATTACGACTGGAATACAGATCTGTTAATTGAATCATATTAACAGAACTGAAGATTAACTCATTGTCTAATAAAGACTCTGCCTGACTAGCCTGTTTAGGCTGTGCCGTTTGATGGGGCGGTGCCCGTTGTTTTGAAGTAGATGTCATATAGTCTGCCAGAGTCAAAGACAATTTAGGCTTTGACACATACTCATCTTCTTCTGATTCTTTTGTCTTCTTTGAATCAAACCGTTTCTTTGAGGACTTTCCCTCCGACGAAGAGGGTTTTACCGCAATATTCGTGCCAGAAGACACAATTGGTTTCTTTAATTGTGTTCGCAAAATGGAATGAGTCTGATTGATTTTATTTCTTACCATCCAATCATCATACTTCTGTGCATTTCTGCTTTTGACTTCTTACCATTCACCTTCTTCCTCTGTAACTGTAGCAGTAACACATGCTACCTGAGTGGAAGAACCTTTCAACTTGACTTGTCCCAAGTCGACCATCTTTTGCAGGAGGTCGTTGAAGACAAAACACTCCTGGATGGGATTCCACAACATCTGATGAAAGGGATAATAATTGGGACGGTCTTCATCTCCTTCCTTGTTTGGCCACGTGGGCACTAGTAATTGAACCAAATAATTTTCCAGAGCTGAAATGAAGTAACCAGGAACATTCTCATTTCGGAAAGAGTATTTTTTTCTCTTCAAATCCTCAAATTGTTTTTGTTGTTGATCTCTTTGATCATTTGGATGAAACGGCCTTTGTTGTTGGCGTTCAGGACGTGGAGACCTTCGAGAAGATGAAGGTTTTGAAGTAGAAATAGGTACTCGTTCTTGTTTAAGCATAACTATAGCAGTTTCTGCTTGACCCGTTCTCCTTCCTGAAGCTGATGGAATTACATGAGATTTAACCTTAGAATTTATAAGGGAATCATCAATCTGCTGAGCGATTGAAGTAAGGTCTTGAAACCCTCCTGTGTATTTCACAGGGATCAATGTCGTGCGTAATTCGTCACGCACATTTGCCACACAGATTGGCAACAACTCCTCCTGATGGAGTGCTAAACTCAGGGAATATGTTAATCCCTTCCAGCGAGCAATGAAATCAGAGACTCTTTCATTCTCCCTTTTCTTTCAGTTTGTAAGATCGAAAATTGTCATTTTTGGCAATGATGAGCTGAACTGAAGAAGGAATTTTTGACGAAGATCCTCCCATCCGATGATTGACCGGGATTGCAAGCTTGTATACCAGACAAAAGCTGGTCCTTGCAAGGTTCACACGAAGCATCTGAGTTTCACTGCTTCTTGCTGCTCTGGAGTTCCCATCATAGGATCACAACAAGACACATAATGAGTCAAATGTTGTTCAAGGTCGCCTGATCCATTGAATGTAGGGAAAACGGGGTTTCCAAAACTAGATGGAGGACAAATTGAATCCACCCATTCAAGGTAAACCCTCTTTTCTGGTTGAACTTGTGACTGTTTCCCTTCTATAGTTTCTAACCGAGCTATTAATGACTCAATAGTAGTTATTAACTTTTGAGAAACATCAGGTTGAATTTGGTCTTGGGTAGGTGCAATGAATGGAGCTTGGACAGATGTGGTGATTGGTGCTGCAACTGATGGTAGCACTACCAACCGTTTTTGCGTTTGACCCGTAGGATTAGACCTCTGAGGGTGTACTGATAAAGGAGGATATTCCTGATCCATCTCAGTAGTTACAACAAATTCCTTCAGCTGTCGGACTTCAGCATTCTTATGAAGAAGACCACTCTGAAGTAGTTCTGCATTCATCCTTCTTAATTCTTTCATTTCTTCTTCTTGTTATGAAATCCTTTGCTCTAATGAGAGCGATTGACCTTCTCCAGAGGAAGGATATGTAACCTGATTCTTTCCCCTCCCTTTGTTGGATAATTTTAGGAGAGAAGGAAGTGGATTACCTTTGTTCTGAGTAATCCTTTGACATCGTGTATGCAGACCTTCTTCATTTGTATCGGTGCGTACATTTTCTTGAGCAGGACGCTCTTCATCTGAGTCCCCTTAGTGGGACTCCCCTGTTGGATTAGCAACAACAACATTGATGACATTGATTGACGCATAATTCATCACATCCCTTCTATCAACATTTCTGTGATATTGTCTTCTATCATGTCTTTTATGAGACATTTCCTTTTGTTGATTTAATCTTTTAGGAACTTCTTGACGAGCTATAACTTGGAGGGAATCTCCTGATAATCTGGATCTTTGTTCCTCTTGGGGCATCTTCCCTAATCGAGAAAAGACTGACATTCTCTAAGAAGGGGAATGATGATTTGAAAGAGTCCCCAGTCTCATGAACTGGGGATGTTCCGGCTGCTTCCGCTCAACTCCTCGAATCCAATTTGTTGACTCTGAGGGTTGGGTTAAAGGAGTCCCCTGTCTGGCAAGCTGGGGTGGCTCTTGACCTGTTATTTCTGAGATCTTTATAAAATATCTTTTTGACTTTCAAATCTTAGTTCGGAAATTAGCTGGATGCATTAACCTGTATCCACTTTTATCACCTGGCTCAACAGACCGTTGGATGATTTCCGAGACTTCTGTCTTTTGATGACGTGTTTTCTCCATACGAGAAGCTTGTGCAATATTCTCGCCTGCTTGATGTAGGAGCAATTCAACAACTTGTTCTCTACATGCTTGATTTTGAGAGGATCTAATTGAAGCCTGTTCTTGAGCAAGCTTTTGATTATGAACAAAGCCCATTGACTGTGGCCGGCCATGGGAAATAACATTGCATGAGACCATTTTCGGCGGGCTTTGCTGACTGGAAAGCACTGTAAAATTTAGTGCTCCGTGACCACCCCATCCTCTGATATGAACACTAGATGGAGCATTGGAAATTAACTGACGCAATTTTCTTAGTGCGCCAAGGCATGAACTTTGAAGGTTTCTCTGTTGCTTTTCTGCTTTCGGATACCGAGTGACTGATAGAGATGCCAAATCAATCTGACGTTGTAGCCCTTCTATTATCTTAAGATGATTTTCATATTCATCATAAGATAACACCTTTTTCTTCAATTGACAAAGAGTTTTCCATTTGTTGAGACGAATATCATGGACTCCATATTCCGTCAACATCTTTGGAATATCATACTGGGAGTTAGCCAAAGGCCAAAACATGACTGGTACTTCACTTTTTGACAGTTTTTTCCTCATGTTCAGCATTTCCTCTTTATAATTAAATGAAGATTCTTCTACCTTTTTTGACCAGAGTTGGTGTTTCCTTGTTGCTTAATAAGTTTCAACAAGATTGGTAGAGAGATCATTAATCAAACTAGAAGATGCATGACTTAGGGGTGGTTTGGAGAATGACCTAAACCCTGGACTATCTTTTGATTGAGAAAGTATTTCACTTGCTAGCGATAAAGCATCAGACATGACTGGTTTCTCATTTGCATGTGCCTCAAGATAAGAAGGATTTCTCGGCACTACATTGTCCACTGGAGTATTTTTCAGGAAATGTGAATCACTACTACGGAGAGGACTTTCGCAGCGAAATTCATCATCATGGGGAGGACCACCATAATGGGTTACAGCAAAAGATGAGATCTCCTTCTCCTCGGTCTTCTGACCACACAGAGGGTTCCTGTGGCTCTCATCTGAAGAAGAAACTTCAAGATTGACCAAATTTTCATGAAGCAAGCCTTCATGAGGAAGTGTCTGTTGAAGACCTTCATAATTAATGTTCCCGTTATTGGGAACTGATGGAGTATAATCATGAATTCCAACAGATAAATGTCTGAGGGCTTCAGGAACTCCAGCATCGAGCAAGGCCTTGTTACAGATTGGCCTTTGATCTCCTGACTGTGCTGGGCGGATCTTTTTCTTAGATGCCTTCTTACTCTCTTTGGAAACCACTTGTTGACGAAAGTGGTTACTCTAAGCAGGTGTATGTTCCTGATCAGGAAAGATGGTTAGGTTAGGCTGACGATCTCCACTCAAATCAGGTGTATGTGCCTGACTTGGTTGTCCGTATGATATGGGGGAGTATTCCTCATAACCATCTTGGACTGGAACAGATGTGTGTGTCTGTTCCGGAGTGAATCGTTGATGTGTCACTCCACTGCTAGGGATAGATTTATGTGTCTTTCCATGAGATGATGCTGAAGTTGTTATTATATCCTGGAAAGCATCCAGAATATGAGCAGGAATTTGCTTATGCTCTTTCACCATTGAAAAAATATGCTTGGTGAATTCAGCCGCCGAAATGAGAATATACGTCCATTCCGGGTTTGGAGTAGGTGTATGTGCCTGATCTTGTCCTCCTTTTCTTGTCAGTTAATCCTGACAGTACACAAGTGTGGAGGAAGAGAGTTGAGTCTGCCTCCTGTTTGTCATCGGAGCTTTCCCACTGACTTCTCTGTGTGCTACCAAGCGAGACTGTTGGTAGGATTGATTAGTACTAGCATGTGTATGTGCCTGCTGATTACACTTCGCCAAACGCGGTTGACGAGATCCATCATATGTAGTCAGGCGAGCCTGCTAACTAACTGATGATGCATAAGCAGGTGTATGTTCCTGCCTATAGTACTCCACCGGAATTGCCTGGCGGGATTGGCTTGATGCTGTCAGACGAGTCTGCTGGACAGCGGAATTAAAACAAACAGGTGTGTGTGCCTGTTCATTGTTTGCCACCAAGTTAGGTTGGTGTACTTCTCCGGAGATGGCAGGGATGAAAACATGCCCATTATTAATCGGATTTCGTCTCTGGTGGTTCGTCTTGCCTGCTCGTGTTCGAGGATCCTGAGCTGAATGCCTGGAGTCAGTACCCTCAGCATGTTGAGGGCGCACTGTTGCACGAGTCTGGCGGCGATTGTTGATGGGATCCCTCGGGAAGGACTCCTGTCGTTTTGAATTAAGGCCCTGAGGGACATGCTCATTCACTTCCTCAGAGTAAGGGAGCAAATGCAAATTGCATTCCGGGGATAACAACCCGAAACGGTTGGAGACGGTAGTCAGCACCGCCTGTGTCTTGATCACTAGTCATCGTTGTCCGGATGACTTGTGTGAGTTGTTCACTTGGAGGGCATGTCGGGCAGCCTCCAGAGTTGGGATGGTACCGTGTTGACAGTACTCCTTAACAAGCGCATTTGATACCCAACGTTGAAGATTCTGAGTATGTGATTTTATCCTCAGAGCGGATGACGATCCAGTAGGAATAGCAGTAGTGGTATTTGCAGCAGCAGTATTCACAGATGTGAATTTGAGAGCAGCCATTATGGAAATACATAAGATCTTGGAAAAGAGTGCCTGTTTGATATAACAGACGTAATCAAGATAATATTTAGCCACTTCATCCTTTGGATGAGAACACATGTCAATGATTGTTTTTGTTATCTCTCTTAAAATAGGGGTTTAACAAATATGTAAAACATCATTTTAACTTGGTTAAGGATTCACGTCGGGTTCACCATTTTTTGTTTCCCTCGGAATTCGGTGATGACATCCTGGATGGGAGATTCAAATGTTCCGATCAGTTTCTAGTGGGTTTGTTCGTAGAACCGGAAACATCCAATGATTCCACATCCATTTGGACCTACTTTCCAAAGGTAGTCTCTCATTAGCTTGTGGACTGATGAGGCTTAGAAATTTGTAGTGGTTGAGAGGATGGAAGGTCGGACTCATCACACCTTTTTTAGGGGAATTATTGTCTATTCCGGGACTCTCATTATAGATTTAAGTTATGTTTGTGAATCCTTATTACATTACCAAGTATAAAATGATCTTTCCTTCAGTTTTGACAATCAATGATTAAATATGTAAGAAATTTAGAGAATCTTTTATATGTATTCGAGGTTCTTCATCAATAGAGAGTCATCTATATTTATTTAGAGATTCATGGTCAATGGTATCCTTCAAAACATTTATATAAAAGTCTCTTGGTCATTATGATGACTAGGCTGGTTTTAAAGCCACTCAATGGGTCACTTGATGTTTATTGTCATTCAGAAGGACATGAATCATTTCAGAGTTGGGATTGAACCCATATATTGTCTACCTATGTATCCTTTGTTTTGGAAAAGGAATCATAACCCACGTAGTTCGAGTAAAGGAGTAGGATGTTTATGATTTATGGCTCAAAGAAGGATGTCACAATTACTTTTACACTCTAAGCTCACGTGAGTCATGCTCGGTGTGAGAAACAAGTGGTATTGGTAAAAATTAGACAATTGTTCCATGAAAGATGAAATCATAAGAAATGGTTTGGGGCTTATGTATATATGACTGCCCAGATAAATGAAGGTTAGGATTTACTTTTAGGGAGAAAATCCAAGAACAGGGTCCATAAAGGTATATGTGCTTCATGGAGATTTTAATACTCTAATTTGGGACTTATTCATGAAAAAAACCCAAATCAGGAGAGGATTGATAACTGGGTTTTACTCCTGAGAAGGAATCCCAGATCAAATGTAAATTAGGACTGGTTAAAGAGAATTAAAGGGACTTGGGGCTTATTCCTGAAAAGGAAGCCCAATATTATGACTGGGACTTATTCCTAAAAAGGATACCCAGGTTAAGAGATTTATGACTTGGACTTATTCCTGAAAAAGGAAGCCCAGGTTAAGGATTAAGGTTTGGGGCTTACTCTTGAGGAGGATGCCCATTTTTGAGACTGGGGCTTACTCCTGAAAAGGAAGCCCAAATTAGAGGATCTGGGGCTTACTCCTAAGAAGGATTCCAAAACATTTAAGGGACTTGGGGCTTACTCATAAAGAGGATGCCCAGGTTAGGGGAAATGGGGCTTACTCCTGAAAAGGAAGCCCAAAATTTTGACTGGGACTTATTCCGGAAAAGGATACCCAGGTTTAAGGATTCTCTTATCTTAATGGATGAGTTTGAATGAATGAACTCTCCATATTTGGTGACATAAAGATATTTAAATCACTAGGTTTTGAGAGATATTCCACAGAAATCCTTTCAGATAAGGAAGTCAAATCAAGAAATCATGCCATGAAATGGCTTTGAAGAGTGTCTTGAAGACCGAATCTTGAATAGAAAAGGTGTAATGGCTTAAGAGGGGTAAAATTGGCAATATCGGAACCAAAAAGAAAGGGGCGCGCAAGTCTTGGAAGGCGCGCAAGTACTGCGGCAGTGCGCAAGTATTGGTCGCGCTGGTATACCTACGCGATATGGTGGGTACTTGCGCGACATTCAACCAGCATTGAAATACCTGAGTGACTCTTTATTAAAACCTTTAGAATCCTCTTGAGGTTCTTCCAAAAAAAGGATCAGCAAATTCTATCGATGTTGTAAGGCGGCGGGAAAGTGTGACCACTTTCCCTTAAGGGTTGGCCACTCAGGCGCGCAAGTGTTGATGAGTTTCAACACTTAGGTCTTCCTCCCTTTCTTTAGATCTTCCTTTCTAGGAAAGAAATTACCATAGAAGTGTTTCGGAAGCTTTAAGAAGAGAATTGGGCGTCAGGAGTTTCAATCCGAGTTTTTGGAAAAAGATACTCTCGAATGGGGAGCCCACAGGGTCTATTTATAGGTAGGAGAAGACCCCAGGCGGTTACTGGGAGGTTATCAATTAGGTCGCACAAGTCACCTGCACGACCATAAGGGCGTCGCGCAAGTGGACTTGGGAGATAGTGATATAACTTGCGCGGTGCAGTTGCTTTTGATCCATTGTTCATGCCTTTGTCGATTTTTGATATTTTCATCAAAGGTTGAATCACTTTGAGCTCAGATATTCCCCTTTTTTGATTTTTAGATTTTGTGATGAAAGGAGCGTCAACAATGGTTTTGATGAAACATTAATAATAGATGAAGAATTCCCAAGGAAGTAGGCCGATTCTCCATGAGCGGCCATATATCTCTTAACATAGAAAGATCACGACTCAAAATTTAAATATTTGGCATAAAAAAACATAGATATACCCACTATAGATTGGGATCTAATAAATAATAGAGATTATAAAAGAAGATTTAAGATGATCTAAGAAAACATGACAAATCCATAAAGAATGGTGACATAGCTAACAATTGGGACTCGAAATCGCCAAGGGAAGGCTCCAGAATGGCATCAACTTGGGTGGGGGGGGATCTCTAGAATTATAGAATGAGTAATCTCGAATTAGGGTCGTATTTATTCTATAATGATATAAATAGTGAAAAAACTGGTAAGCTCCTTGAAATTAGGTTCTCGATTTCACCTATGTGGAAGATTTTACCAATCGGTTTCTGTGAACTGTGTAAGAATCATGTAATATTCATTTTGGTCCCAAAACACCTTAAAAACTCCCAAATTCATCTATACATCACCATTATGAATTTTTGTTGAAACATCCCTATTTATGGAAACACCCCTCTTTATAGGATGAACCCACATTATAGTAACACCCAACTTTATGGGAACACCCCACATTATTGAAACATGCCAATTTATAGAAAGACACCACAATATGGAAACTCTCTATATTATGGAAACTTTATATTTTATGGTAACTCTCTATTTCTTGGAAAATCAGTATTTTAAGGAAAATCTCTATTTTATGGAAACCAAATCGAAGACGCTGTAATTAGAAAAACATGTGGATATGGGGTTATGTACCCAAAAAATGGGGTAATACATTCTCCCCACCATTTTTCATTCCGTACTTGTAAAGTAGAAAGCCCTTGCTGGCATAAAGTTGTTTCGGACACTTGTCATTCATTTCATTTTCACGTTCATAAGTCTCTTCCTGAATCAGACCATGTTTCCATAAAATCTGCACTAGGCTAATGCTTTTCCAACACTTAACATTCTCTTGTCTATACATGATCCGCACTAGAATATGTAACAGTGATGCATTCAGTTCTAGATCAACATGATCCCATTTGATCACATGGTCAGGATCAGGGAGATACATTTTCAACTGGGATACATAGAACACATTATACAATGAACTAAACCGTCGTGGTAATTCCAACCAATATGACAACACTCCAACCTGTTTTTGTATCTCAAAAGGGCCATTGTATCTAGGAGATAATTTTTCCTACATCCTAATATGACAATGTCCAAGCATTGGAGATATCCTCAAAAAACACATGATCAACCACAACAAATGACAATGGTCTTCGACGGTGATATGCATTAGATTTCTAAAGAGTCCGAGCTGTCTCAAAACTCTTTCTAATAAACTAGATCTACTCTTTTGTTTCTTCAACAATGGTTGACCATACTAGTGACGTTTCACCCATTTGTAGCCAGCATAGTGTAGAACCACAAGGACGCCCATATAATGCTTCAAATGGAGCAATGAAAAAAGAGGCTTGATAGCTATTATTGTATAAGAACTCCACTAAGGGTATATGATCCTCTGATTAACCACTAATATCCATTACTAAATCTTGCAACTTGTCTTCCAATTTTTGTATTGTGTTAATAAATTTCCCATCTATTTGATGATGATATGCATTTCTCATAGTCAACTGAGTTTTAAGGGCTTACTAAAATTATTTCAAGAAATGATATTTGAACCTCAGATCTATATCTGAGACTATTTAAACTGGTACACCATGCCTCTATACCACTCCTCTAATATAGATTTTTGAAAGATCCTCCACCGTATGAGTTTCACGAACATGGATGAAGTGGGATGACATGGTTAGACTATCCACTATCACCCGAATCACATCATTTTTCAGGACCATTCATGGAAGACCTGTAACAAAATCCATTGATATTTTATCCCATTTCTACACTTGGATGGGAAATGATTGTTACATACCAGCTAGTCTTTGATTCTCTTATTTAACCTGCTAAAAAGTTAAGCACCATAAGATGAACTCGACCACCGTCCATTTCTTATTTCTCCACCAAAACTATTTTTTAATTTCTTATACATCTTCCATGTGCTTGGATTTCCAACCCATCGTGAATGGTGGTAGGACTGAAGGAGGTGTTCCTAAAAACCCATAGGTACAACCATCTGATATCTGGTACACCAAACTAAACCCCTGTCATTTTTCCATCTCTCAATGGTCTCCCCCCCCCATTGAGTATTGAACATACAACCTGCCATTCTGCATCAATTGTTTGTTCATATTTGATAATTTTTACTAAATCATGATCAAGCTTAGCAGAAAAGAAAACTACAACATCACCTCGGTCTTCACATTCTACATGAAATTCGGCTAATACAAACATGAACTACCTTTCATCTGATCATTCTTTCACCAAATGAGCAAACGACCTTCAAATCAATGCATCAGCTACAGAATTTTATTTCCCTAGTGTGTACATCAAGTCGAAGTCAAACATTTGGAGATACTCCATCAATATCATTTTCCACAGATTCATATATCGCTGTGAGAAAATGGGTTTCAAGAATTTTTGATCCATAAAACCATAAATTTTTCACCAAATAGATAATGTATCCATATTTCCAAATCATGGATGACTATGTCAAAATAAAAATTATATGTTGGGTAATTCTTCTCATGCACCTTAAAATTCCATGAACCATATGCATCCACGTGATCAAATTTCATGAGAACCTGTCCCAACTCTGATCCAGAATCATAACAATACACCACATACCCCTATCCTGATTCTGGAATGAGAAAAATTGATGGCGATGTACGCTTAACTTTCAGTTCCTGGAAATACTTCTAACATTCCTCAGTCCATTGGAATGGATCATTCTTCTTTGTCTGAGCTTCCATTGGTGAATCTAGTCATGAGAAATCACACACAATGTGTCTATTGTTACTAGCTAGGCCAATAAAACATCATATCTCAAACACATTAGTTAGTGGTTTCCAATAGATAATGGATTTTATCATTTTAGGATCAACAAAAATGCCTTTCTCGAAAATGACATGGCCAAGGAAACATACTTCATGTATCTAAAAATCACACATTGATAATTTGGCATACAAAAGGTGATCTCTCAATATTTGTAACATTGTTTCCAGGTGATCCTCATGATCAGTACTTGTCTTTGAATATGCCAAAATGTCTTCCACAAACAACAAAACAAACTAATCAAGATATTTTTAAAATATCTAATTCATAAATGAAGTTAATACTACTGGTTCATTATTTAGTCAGAAAGGAATGTCTACATATTCATAGTTTCTATTCCTACTTCCGAAAAATGTCTTTAGAATATCCTCTTACCGATATCTCAATTGGTTATATCCTGATCACAAGTCAATCTTAGTCAATCAATGAGATCCCCTTAATTGATTAAATAGATCATAAATTTGTGGAAGTGGTTATCTATTATTTATCGTAACATGGTTAATCTTACAATAATCAACACACAGGTGAAGAGTTACATCTACATTCGTCACAAAAAACGATGTTTTCCATGGTGACGTAATTAGTCGAATGAATCCCTAGCATTCTAGCTACTCTAGCTTCGCATTCAATTCCATTAATTCTGTTGGTGACATCCTATATGATTGAAGGGAAATAAGACTTTTACCTGGAAATAGAACAATAACAAACTCCACTTCCCTTAGAGGTGGTATCCTAGAGAAGTTCTTGGGAAATACATTTGGAAATTGATCCACAAAAGGTGGAAAACTATTTTCATTGATCTCTTTCATTGATGCCAAAGTCAATGCTACCAATTGGTAAGTTATCATTCCCACCATTGGTTTCAACAATCTCTTTTCACCATTCATTAAAATCCTCTCCCCTCTAATGAGATACTTGATGTCATCCTTAGTCACAAAACTAACTCTTCTCCTATAATAGTTGATTTGAACATTGAACATTAGCAGCAGATCTATACCCAGTATTACATCATAGGCATCCATATCCAACATCGAGAAGTCCCATTTTAGCTCACCTATCTATACAGTTATAAAATATGCTCTATACACAAAGGCGTGACATTCTATTTTACCAAGAGATGTTTGATGTTTCAAAATATAAGGAAACATTTATAGTTTTAATCATATAATGTTAACAGCAAAAGAAGAAATGAAGGAATGTGATGCACCAATATCATGAAACACATTCACTAAGGTATAATTCAAAAAGATCGTTCCTATCATAGTAGATGGTATAGCCTGATCATCGACAATCAACTACTCAACTCCATTCAATTGCTTTTTCATAATATAGTTCTTGGTGTTTCCCTGCTGAGGGGGACCTGTTTTAGGAGTCATGGTATTTCTAGAATCACCATGGATAGCTCTGCTGTGCTGAAGAGACTGATTCTATTTTCCGCGTCCAGTCTAATCATACGATACTTACGAAAGTAGAAAAGTGTCTTGACCACCAATCCTTGGAGCACTATGGCAATAACAATGATGATGTCTAATCAAGTTCAAATTATGACCTGATCTGGGTTGTTTCGTACAATCTATCTTTATGTGGACTTACAAACCACATTGAAAACCACCTACTTTTCTCTAAGGTCACGGATGATGGTTTATTGATCCAACCATCGGGTTCTGTTTTCCACTTGAACCATGGAAATATGTCTCCCTTTTCCTCTTGTTCCCAGCAGTTGAGTTCTGATCGTTTCATATAGGTAATATCAGACCTCCTCCCTTAGACCACGTGATATAACATTCAACCATAGTCACTCTGCTAAAAATCTCTGTATTGTTTGTAATAAAAAGTATTGTAATCTTTGATAGAATCTCCTATCGTAGCACTGATTTGATGATGCATGTGTTCAATGTGGCACTTGTCATGAATTTTGGTGCAATGCACATAATGTTCATGAACTATGATTCATACTCTATGACATAGAGACTCTCTTATTTCCAGGTGAATAAGTCTGTCATCTTCAAGATCTTGAACATTTGAGGGTACAATTTTTTGGTTAACAATTCCTCAAAATCCTCCCATTTAAGTCCTTCATACAATTTAGCTTCCACCATTAAATCCCACCACTGACGTTCAAGATCCTCGGGCATATACGTCGCTAGTTTGGCATTTTGCTATACTTTTTTTCCAATAAAGTCAATGATATGATTCATCCTACATAACCACCTCCACCCACTTAGGTTGAGAATCACACCAGAAATTAGATAGATTCTGCTTCAGAAAATGAATGTTATAATCCACATGACATCAATCTTTCCTCGGGTTCCCTGAGTCGACAGCTTGAAAATCTTGAACAATACTCTGAACCAACTCTTGGTTCACAAAAGGTTCAGGTGCAACCACATTTTCCGTAGCTTCTTCAGGTTGGTTTCAAAAACGCCTACCATGTGCACTTTTTTAATCCAACAACTAACTCAATTAATCTACATCTCTAGAAATAGTTTCCTTAGCATTTAAAATTATATCACATCAATAATTACAGCATTGTTTTCTAAATAATCATTTTTCACATTTTAGACTATTTTTAAAACTAATTCACATTATTTTTAAAATTAAAAAATTTTCAAAATATGATAATTATTCACTTTTTCAAAATTGTTCATTTAATAACCAATTTCATACTTTTCAAAAATGATCATTTCTCGAAATGATGTATGCACTAGAATTTTGAATTCATTCTCCTATAATTCAGGTCATGATCATCTCATTGGCTATACACATGTCAATGAGATTTCAAAATCCTAGAAGTGTCTCCAAAAACTTATTAACCCAACTCCATGGTAATATAATGTTCCGCATAAAAGTGTTAGTTACATCCTTTTATTCTATATATTTCAATTTTCACAGTCCTACTCTATTATCAGATTCCCTCCCAAAGAATAAAAATAAAGGTATTTCATCTCCAAAACTAGGAACATCGATGTCTACTTGATAAGAATGGACCAAACACGTTGATACCATTTGTAATGACCCAATAATTCTCATTGTCTTTAGAGTACAACGAGTCATTACTATGCCTTATGTGACATCCCCAAGACACCAATGGATGGTAATAAATGCCTAAGGGGTTCAAATACAAGTGGGGGATGATTTACAATTTAGGAAATAAACCAATAAACCTACCAACCTTATCAAAAGATTCTTTATATGATGCATGATGAAATGAATGTCATCTCAACAACCTCATGAACTCAAACCCACATCAAAGTAAGCAACAACGGAAGGATAATCAAGTATCAGAGTACACGACAGATAAACTACACAAGAATCTCTGTAGACATCATTAATCCCTACTCCACATTCTCTAAGATCCAAAATCAATGAACAGAACCACATCCCAAGGTATTTTTTTAACACGTGTGAATCATTATGTTTTCCCCTTGTCCCAGAAGATAGAATCTTCAAAAGAATAAAAGTTCCAAAGATGGGGTGAGTATATAACTCATTAGGATTTCTAGAATGACATCCCTACTCACACCACTAGGATTGAATAGTTTAAAAGAATTATATAAAATGGTTTATTAAAAAAATCCCAAAAGATGTTTATAACAAAATATAAACAAGTTTCCAAAACCATTCATTACCAAAACCGTACAAGTTCAATTGAAACCAATTTTTCCAGCATGAAATTTTTTCAGTAAAATAACCAAACAATCTTTACAAAAATCTCCCATTATCTCTATATCGGCATACCCAAAAATTACTCAAACACATGATACCAACCATGAATGCTATGTTATGACATTTATATACTCATGAGTGGTTTCACTTAGATCTGCCAAGTCTTCAAAAGGTAATTGTTTCCCATGTTCCATTAATCCTTTGGCATCGAGCACAAGGTCATATTTCAACCAAGCCTCATATATGCCAATACCATCTGCCATAGAACCTTTGGCACTGAGAGGAAATTCATATTTCAACCAAGCCCCGTATATACAATATGAACACATAACACATATGCCTAATGATCAAGCCAAAATAAACCCTTCAATAAAAACACATTTTTATTGAAAACTACATCCATCAAGACCATTTAAATTAAAGACCATTTCAACTCCAAACCATTTCATTGAAAATCCATTTTTTGAAAACCATTTATATAAAAACCCTTTTTTCATCAACTATTTAGAAATTCTAGATAATTTATAATGTAAAATCATCATTTTATATTAGAGCCCCATTTTACACAACTATTCAACACCATTACACAGTTTCATAAAAACTATAAATCATCACAAATGAATATTTTTCAATGCATTTCACAATAAATAAAAAATTTAATCTAATCCTATAAATTCTAGCAAGATGATTCAAGTGTGAATCCACCTACCATGATGGTTTTGATGGAACATTAACAATAGTCGATGAACGCACACGGAAGCAGGTCGATTCTCCAAGAGCGTCCTTAGATCTCTTATCCTAGAATGATCACGTCTCAAAATTGAAATATTCAGAATTCGAAAACGTGGATCTTCCCACTATAGGTTAATATTTGAGAATGAGTGGAGATCACAGAAGTAGAGCTATGATGATCTATGAAATCAGGACAAATCAGTAAACAATGGTGGCATACTTCAAGAATCAGACTCCCAATCAACAAAAGAAGGCACTAGAATTTATTTAACTAATGTAGGGAGGGTTCTCCAGCTTTCGTGTGAGAGTAATATCAAATTAGAGTCTTTTTAATCCAAACTGAAAGAAATGGAGAAAAAGTGACTATGCTTCTAGAAAATAGGATCTAGATTTGACCTCTGGGAAAGACTTGACAACACGGTTTGGGCCAACTGTGAATGGATCATGCAACCTTCCTTTTGGTCCCAACACAACTTAAAAACCCAAATTATTGCATCCTTCACCTTTACCCATTATTATGGAAACATCCCAATTTATGGAAACACCCCACTATATGGAAACAACCCACTTTATGAAAACACACGACTTTATGAAAACACCCCACTTTATGGAAACACCCCACATTATGGAAACACCACACCTAATGGAAACACTGAATATTATAGAAACACTCTATTTTATGGAAAGTATATGTTTTATAGAAACTTTCTATTTTATGGAAACTATTTAATTTATGGAAACCTAATCAAAGACACGCCAATTTAAAAAAATGTGAGGAATGGGGGTTATGTACCCGAAACTGGGGGTACTAAAATTTAGTATATTATAAAATATCCTTAATTACATTTTATCACTACTCCTTTAATTTCAGTTCAAATACGTCAATAGAATGGGTGATTTAAAATATAATTTTTTATATTACAAAAAAATTTCATATAATTTTTTAAAAAATTAACTAATTAACTCACTAAAATTATATTACTTTTAATATTTATAAATTCATTTATTCAATTTATTTATTAATTGGTGAAATACAACATTTGTGTTGTAAAAAAATTTAATTTAAATATATAATTATTAATAATTAGTAATAATTATTTATATTCGATGTTATTTAATTAATGTCAAAATAGACGTTTACAACTATTCCGAAAATTCTTATATCCTTTTGTGGAAATATAATTTAAATCTTATGTTACATGTTGTTACTATTGATTTCAATATTAATAGGTCATTTTAAAAGAAAATATCCATTAAATAATTAAATAACAATAATGAATTAATAAGGGAGAAATTAGATTCATCTAATAATATTGGGGATGATAATGTTTGTGTTTATCACTTATTTTCATCCTTAATTAAATTAATTTACTCTCAATTACGGTGATAAAATTTACCTCGGTTACTATACATATTGATAAATAATAAAAGTTTCCTATTAATTTGAAATTAACCTCCTATATCAAAATATGGAATCCATTTTATAAAATTAAATTACCAAATGTTAAAGAATTAATATTGAAATATTTTTACAAAATGTGGAAAATGTGTTTTTAGAAAATCATTTATAGATTTTTCCTACTCTATGCGCAAAAAAAAATTAAATGAATGGAAAAACATTTTATTGAATATATAATATATGATTTTTATTATAATAACACACATATGGGGGTTAATTTAATTTTTTATGAAACAAATATATTTCATGTATAAAAATGTGTTTTTAGAAATTTATATTTTATTTCTGAAAATATTTTTATACATTAAATTTACAAAACAATGGATCCAATGAATTTAAATGGATTATTTAAAATTATAGAGTATAAATTATACTTTAAATAAATTTTCAAAAATTATCATTTTACACTACTGAAAATAAATTTTCATTAAAAAATATTATTCCATAATATAAAACATTTCAGAAAAATCATTAAAAACCATCCAAATATACTTAAATTATTTTTATAAAAAAATATTTTAAATTTTATAAAATTAATTTTCATAAAATTCATGATATTATTTATAGTATTTTCGTAGAAATATCTATAATAATAATTTTGTAAGAAAAAATATTCATCTTGAAACAAATCAATTAATTAAAAATTGTGTTATTATATACTACGAATTCATATGAAAAATTATATTGAGTACAAAATTTAAATATTTTTTAAAATATGATAATAATATTAATACCTAATAATTTAACAACTAGTTCATAATGATCATATCAAAACAATACTAGTTCATGGTCTATATAGGCTAATCGTTGTGTACCTTCAATACTATCGAATGAATAAAATTTAGTTAGGAAAAATATTTCATAAAATCTCAGGTTGATACATTCTCCTACTGCACATTTAAATTAACTTTTTCCTTGTAATTTATCACATCCAGCGATGATTTAATCATTGAAAATTAATTTTTCAAAACCCACATCATAAAAAAGAATGATAAAACATCACATATAAATGGAATGTGAGAAACATTAAAATTTCCAGAAATAACATAAAATCATGTTCCAAAATAGTAAATACATTTGGGGGATGATATTATCGAGATGTTGAAGATAAAACATACTACCACTGATGGATTAATATTTTTAGATCAACTATTGAGGAGATTGTATGCAACAAAAAATCATAAATTATCGATGATTTGGAAGACCATCGATTCTTCAAAATGGATGGTCATTTGACAACTCATTTTATTTAAATATAATATTCCAAGAGTTTATGTCTTCTATTACAATATATAATAAAAAATAGAAAAACATTCTTACATAAAAAATATAATTTCGGCTTTTAATAAATTACACCCATATATATTTTATTTTTGGAAATAATTAGTATTTAAAAAATGTTTACTTCCTAAATCACTAATATAAACAAGTAATCGATTATAGAGTTTTAAAATGAAATTTCACATGATATAATTCCTTTATAAAAATTGAATTTTTTTGGAATAAGATAGTTCTAAAATTCTATAGTTCATTATATGAACAAAAAACATTAATATCTAAATCCTTTATTAACACATTGTCCTAGCCATTAATGTTGTTTTTTAATCCCAAAGTACACACCAATCAAATTTAATAGTAAAAAATTAAATTTCTAAATTTCTAAATTATCATTCCTATTAAATAACAAGCATATCTTAATGGGTATGTTTACATAAACATAATAAAACAACACCCAAATAGTATTAATTTCCATGATAATTCACAATATATTATTTTTATCTAATGAAATTAAGTAAAATTCCATCAGTAAAATTCATATAATAACCTGAATGTTAATCCATTATGAAACATTGTGATCCTTTAGATAAAGTTATTATATTTGATAGCATATTTGATATGCCACATCGACTCTAACGGCCCGTGAAATATGTGACTATTATAACCTATTAGATAAATTGGATGGTATGAATAGTACTAAATACATTATGTGACACACACACACAAATATATATATATATTTCCTAATCAATATAAATTATTTATACATGTTAATTAAATAATGAATTATTTTTTTAAATAATTTTTCTATTCAAAATTATGTTTTTAAAAGAATATTTTATTTTTTATCAATAAAATATTATAATTGATTATTTGAAATTATAGAAAATATATTTTATAAAATTTACATAAATTTTAACATTGAAATAAAAAAATTTACATCTGGAAAAAATTTTGTATTTTAAGAAAAATACAGATTTTTTGGTGAATTGTAAAAATTTATTATTTTTCAATAAATGTGATTTATATTCAATAAATTAACCAATATAAAATTTCCTCTATGAGTTGAATATTATTTTTATTAACATAATTATTATTTATTTCTCTTTAATTTAATTATTTTATGTTTAAGCAATGTATTATTTAATTTTAGTATAATGTTGTCTTTGGGTTTGAAAAAGGATTTTCTGAAAACATTTTAAAGTGAATTATATTTATTAATTTTATTTAATATATATAACAAATAATGAAAGAATTATATAAATTAAATATATAAATCATATATCAACATATATACATTGATATTTATAAAATTATTATTAGTTGTCATATATTTTATATAAAATCATCCTTTTCTTGGAAAACACACTTCTTGATAATGTGATTTTTTATAGAATCAGTGGGTTTAGATTTTAATTAAATTTTTTCCACTAATATGAATGGAATAGGGTAAAAGTTATTCCATATTAAGAAACATAATAATTAATATTATCTATTAAATTCATAATTATTTTTGAAAATAATTAATTATCAATATAATAAATATAAATTACAATAGTTTAGAGGAAAACATGTTTACCAAGGCGTATTCTAAAAATGTAAGGGTATTCATTCCGATTAGGAATTTAAAAATAATATTTTATGTCATATTTCAATATTATCATTCAAAATATCGAATTATAAGTATATTTTTATCTTTTCATTGGAATGTGTTTATAATTTTGGGTTCTTTTGGGAAATCTCAATGCAGATTCTATAAGGGTTACTTTCAACCTTTTTACCTAGGCTGCATGACTGAAACGTTTCATCACTAAATATATTAAATGAAAATTTATCGATTCATGTTTATCTATTCTTGATCAACTATTCTCAAAATTCTGAGCTTACACAGTTGATGTATCTCATCCCAAAACTCAATGACATCCCCTAAGGCACTAACATTTTCTAAGAACGCAACTACTAAATGTAACACCCCAGGTAAATAAAGAATATTACTTTTCTATATTTATTAATATTTGTGAATAGAATATTAATATTACTATAAAGTGGTTTCTATGATCGATGGCGTACCCAATACACAATAATGTGGTTTTTTAAAATCTTACGATACACACTAAAAATATAACAATAATATTGTAAATAGTAGTAAAATCCAAGCCAATGTAATGGCGGTAATGAACAGAACTAACTAAAAAGTGATTATATATTCTTGTAAAATGTTTTAACATTTATTCAATAAATGCTTGATGCTTAAAATGTGAATGAATCCAATTTTAAGCGTAAATATTCTAATATTCATTAAAAGGTCGATTAACCATCTTTTGATGGAGAACCCCTTTTAAATCCACTTTTTTACAATTTTATATGTTATACAAAATAAAATTATTTTTATATTCGGGACATCAAAATTTACTTTGTATAATTTTTTGGTATTTTTCTGATAAAGTTAATTTTTTAATGAATATTGTAAAATGTTGTATTTTATTTCAAAACCTCCTTTTAATCTAATTTACTTATATGATTAAATTATATTTTGAATTGGTTTTAATGTCTAATTAGAATATATTTTTACCATTTAATTCAATTGTGGTCATTGGTATTAATTTCACTTTCAAATTGGACTTAAACTAGTGTCAATTTTTTGATATATTTTGTTTCATAAATGCATGCTATTTGTTTTGACGACGTGAATTAATTATTAAATTGATTAATTAAACTTATATGTTTTGAATTTTTTAAAATAGAAATCAATTTCTAATTCAGAATATCAAATATAGATTAGGGTGAATTTTTGGTATTTTTCTGAAAAAAATCAATTTTAATGAATAGTGAAACCGCTATGTGGTTGTTAAAAAACAGATTTTTCGTTTAAATGAAAATTTTCCACCTCTATGTTTTGAATTTCAAAAATCTGACATACATGGTTGTCATTATGATGTAAAATGTGGTTCAAGTGGATGAAAATATTTTTCTGTGAATAGTAACTTTTAGGTTTTATTAATCATGGTTAAAGGTAATTAGTGTAATTTAAGGTAAAGATAATGTTATAATAATATTAAATGACCCTAAAACAGGTTCTAACCTTATTGTATGAGTCATGGCCGACCTATACAATCCATGGGTGAACTTGGGGACCCCATGTAGCCACTTTGGTAAGAAAATGACATTAATAAATTTTTATTTAAAGTTAAAATAAAAATGTCACAAACATGTATTGTTTTACTAAAACAATTTTTAAATGGGGTTATACAAGACATATTTTTTATTATAAATATTCATTGGAAATATTAGAATATTTCCTACATTATAGTATTATGTTTTATAATTTTTAGACATTAAATAAATTAATTAATTTATGACACCATGATGATGTAGTGATTACCTCTTTAATGAAGGATTTAAATAAAATGAAATGATAATGTAAATGTTGAGACATACAATTGTCAAAAACCCATTTTATGGGTGTATTTCGAACCCTTATTACCTTATCCTAGTAATATATAATTTTGGGACCTTTAATATATGAAAATCAATTTTTAATAAAGTAACTTTTCAAGACATTCCATGAGTGCCCATCCTCCTTCTTATAAAAGGCCCCCACCTATACCCCCGTACCCAAACCTCTCAAGCCTTTGGCTTGACCAAAATCTGCACATTTTATCTCTCCACATAACTCTCTTCATCCTATATGCCTTACCATAGGCAGAAAGCTCTTCAAGAAAACCTTTTGGTTCAAACCAAATGGAGTTACCCAATTTAAAGGTAATGTCCTCTTATTATTCTTTTTTTTTCTTCTCCAACCACCTAAAATATTTTTTTCCTTCCATTTGTAAAAACCAAGTATCTTCAATAAACTAGTATGTTGTTATGAGAAGGATCGAGTTACACTTACACACACCTCCATCTAATTGTAAATGAATATTCTATTTCCTTGGATGGCGAATTACTGCCTCACAAAATGATGATTGTTCTATCTTCTTGTACCACCTCTCATGGTGACCATTATGATGACACTATATTTATTAATGATATAAATTATATTTATCTTATTCTATATTCTTCTGTATTTTAAATTTAAAATATAGCTTTATGCGTTTCACGTTTTGCAAATTCGATAATATCATTTGAGGAAGTGTGGACTACTGCCCCCTCATGTGATGTGACTCGTTCATGCAATACATGGAATGTGTAAAGAATGAAATTAATGAAATTATGTGACCTATAAAACATATATATTATACTGGAATTATTATATATATATATATCATTTATTTTTAATTCCATTAAATACGAAATAGAAATGAAAGTAGCGTTCATGCGTACGTACGACTTGCCGTCTCCATGAACGATGCATTTCATTTCTTACATCTAAATGTTATTTAATATTATAAATTCAAGTATATATGGGGTATATATGATATTTATTATATCTACATCATGAATATAATTCTGGATATAATGGATATTTTACCACAAGAACAACTCTTAATTATATGAAATTTATTTTTGACTCAAGTTCCAATGATCGAAAAAACGACCGTTATTAACATAAATAATTAAATAATGGTCATAACATGGTAATAAGTGATATAAAAGGAATAATTAACATGAAAAGGGTTCTTAAGAAAGTATAAATTAACTCTATTTTTTTATTCTGGAATATAAAGAAATGAACAAGGCAAGTCGGAATTCAGATAAGGGATCTTACCTCTCTCTTTCTTTTTAAGTACTCTCTTCTATGTCAATTATTATAAGCTTATATTTATTATGTTGGGGGAAGTTATTTTATATTCCTCGTCTTTAATTTTATGTTCATATTATGAGAGACCCTATTTTATCTCTTAAATCCATTTTTGGATGTTTTAAGTGGCTCTTTTAGGATGTCGAGTTTTCGTATGAGATTTTTCATCTCACTTTTATTCCTGTCATATTTATGCAACATTTTCCACCATTTACATTGAGTGGTGTATGTACTGCATATTATTATACACTTTTTTTAAATTAATTTCTTTTATGAGTATTTAAATCAATGTTTTATAGTCCTTATTTCTTGGGGTGTACATTTTGAAAGTTACCCAAGTCGGTATGGGAACTTTTCACCCTCCTCTTTTTAAAAGACTTCTTTTTGTTAGGTATTTTAATTTATATATTATTACATTAGGATATGTTCTTATATATCCTGTTTGTTTTAAATTTTCATTTCCATGTTTCAATATACCCTTTTTATATCTCATCATCGCTTTTTCTGAATTTTAATGTGACGTCATTAGGCTGTCAGATTTCTGTAAGGGAACTTCTTAACCCAATTTCAATTATTGGTGTTAAACCTCTACTTCTTAATTATGTCATACTATGAATATGTGTGGATTACCTCTAATTGTTTTACACTTAATATCCTCTTATATTGGGTTTATTTATATTTGTCACACATAATTATGTAATTCATTTATCCTTAATCTATGGATACCAACATTGTAAGGGACTTCGTCTCAATCTCATTTCATTGAGGCATATTTTGTTTTATAAACAATTTATCTTATACGGTGTATAAACCCCTTTTAATTTTACTATTATTCAAAATGAATCTTTTTTATACGAAGCCTTTTACTACAAGAAAAATAGTATGTTTCTTTTTAATGTACGCGTTGACAACGACCTTTCTGCCGCCACGAGTATTATTTTATCTTTGGCTTCCTCAACAAGTCATAATATTTTTTAAAAGTAAATAAATACCATATTCCCTTTTATGTATTTTGGTGTTGAAAATGGTTATGATAATGGATTTTTATGGAAATATATTTATGTGATATTTTGTACTTGAAATGTGGAAATTTTCTCTTTCCTTTAAAATTGTTTTATGTGTTAGGATTTTATAATGGTACTTGGACATTTGACGGGTGGTTACATGATAAACCAAATGATGGGTGGTTATGTGAAAAACCAAATTACGGTTGGTGTCGTGAATACTAGGACGATTGGTTACGTTATAACCTCCAATGCATTGGGTATGGAAGTTAGTCGTATGGATATTTCATTAAGTGATATGCATGTAAGTCGACCGTATGGTTATTCCATTTAATTATTTTTATATACCATGTTACCTTTATATGTTATGTGTTCTTTATATGGGTTTTATAGTAATCTTTTGGTAACAAAAGGGTAAGTAATGATCTTTTATTCATTGAAGTGTATTTAATACTTCACAAAGGTGAAAAGTATTACAATGATAAAGTATTCATGGTTTACTTGCTGTTTTGAAAAACTAACAGTTTTCCTTCTTTGTGTATTCGTTACTGAGCTTATGTCCCAAGTTACCTTTATATGTTATGTGTTCTTTATATAGGGTTTTATTGTAATATTTTGGTTACAAAAGGGTATGTGATAATCTTTTATTCATTTATGATTATTTACTACTTCACAAAGGTGAAAAATTATTACTTTGATAATGTATTCATGGTTTACTTGGTGTTTTGAAAAACTAATATTTTTCCTTCTTTGTGTATCCCTTACTGAGCTTTTTATCCTCAACCCAAGTGTTTTTTTGAAACTTTTTTTACAGGTCATAATGTAAAATAGGATCAATGATGGGATCAAGGAAAGACATTCTATCTAAAACATATAACTAGACATGTTTCTTATTAAGAGTTTTCATTTTATGGAAACCTAGTAGGAGTGTCTACTTTGTAATATTTTGAGATGTAATAGTTATGTCCAAATTCTCTAGAACTCTAAACCTAAAAGGATCCTCTATGTGAATTATTAATTTAATTCATGATTATGTAATGATATAAGGATGGGTCCTTATAGTTGGTACAATAGGTTGATTTAGATAACATTAGAGGTTAGAATATTGTTTAAGAATAAGTGAAAAGTTGTGTATAACAACAATGGTTAGTATTTTAGATGGATTCATTGTTTTTATTTGAATTTGGAATGAGTTTGTGATAACTTGGATAAGAATATCATAGTTTTTTTCTTCCTCATTAGTATATGATTATTCTAATGATATACTGACACTGACCTTTTTGGTTTAGTAAATGGATGGATCTAGAAGGCACCAAAGTGACGACAGTTTTAAAGGAAACTGTGGTGGTTCACTAATTAAGAAACTGGATGAAATGGGGGATTCAATGATAAATATTGTGGTTATTCTAAACCAACTATAATAAGGCACGATTAACTGCTTGAACCATGGTGAGTTCTCTAATGCATCATGTATGAGATGACCAACTCGATGTGGAAGTTCATGTAATAATTATAATGGTAAGCATTATGGTTTATATGATCCTTAAATTTGAGGTAATTATGGGTTACTATATGTTATGATGGAAAATGAAAGGCATGAGATAAAATTATGGTGAAATTATGTTTTGGTAATTTTTTATGATTTTATCTCTTTTTGGGGGAATGTTTTGAGATTTATATAGTTTAGGAAAAAGGACAACATGCCGACTGTGTGACAACCCATCGCATCGGACAAAGGTGTAGGAATCAAACCCACAACTAAATTATGACTGGTATTTATCACCTACCTCTAGACTATGTGAAGTCCCTAGTTAGTATGACAAAATATTTTTATTTAGACGATCTTTTGAATCAGAAATAAGTTGATATTGGGTTATCTAGGAAACTATTTACCTATCATGGAGGATATATGATTAGGTTAATTACTTTTCGATATGAGACATTAAGAGCAACTGATGTTGGTTGGAGATAAATGTTAATTTTTTTACCTTGGAAGAGTATGTGTTTAAATCCTTCACATATTTGGGTTTCAATCTTAGTTTGGTTTTCTTTGAATAATTTTATGGACAAATTGTTTATTGAATATTCTTCATTGAACTTTGGGTTATGTTGGACAAATTTTGGAGATTAAGAATAGATATTATTTTTATATAGGATTATCCTTTTGGTATTATCTTCTCTTGTTCTAATAATTTTGGTTTTTGTTATGGTATAAAGACCTGTGAAATATATAGTTCTCTTATGTGGATTAGGTGACTTTCTTGAAGTTGATTATAGTACTCTTAATGCGAACAAGTCCTTCCTAAATACTCGTCTTTTGGAAGAAAATATGAGTTTGGGTGAGAAATATAGTAAAAGTTGAATGTTAACATGACAATTAAGTATGATTCCTTATGTTTTATTAACGTTCATAAATAAATTACTCAATTTAAAGTTACTTAAATAAAAATTGTTGCCTGATAATTTTTCCTACCGGGGAATCAAATACAGTTTAACCCATCACAAGTATGTGATTTTCCAGTGGTTAACTTTCTCCTAATCATGTTCTCTATCACACTCCATCAGAGCATGACTGTTTCTTTTTTCTTCCATATCCATTTTTTCCTACATGTAATCCTTGTATGGGTTAACTCAGGTGACCATTTTTCTTCTCTTTATTTCTTTTAAAGTGATAGTTTAATTTACTCTTTTTCCGATGTGGGGCTTTCAATGAAGTTTTCAATACCAATTTTAAAATTGCGAGGATGCAATTCCCAAAAGGGGGGAAGGATGTAACACCCCAGGTAAATAAAGATTATTAATTTTCCATTTTTATTAATATTTGTGAATAGAATATTAATATTACTTTAAAGGGGATGCTATGTTCGATGGCATACCCAATACACAACAATGAGTTTCATTAAAATCATACGATGCACACTATTAATATAATAATATTATTGTAAATTGTAGTAAAATACCAGCCGATGTAATGGTGGGAATGAACAGAACTAACTAAAAGGTGATTATATATGCATGTCAAATATTTTTACATTTACTCAATAAATGTTAGATGCTTAAAATGAGAATGAATCCAATTTTAGGTGTAAATATTCTAATAGTATATAAATTGTCGATTAACCACATTTTGATAGAGAACACCTTTTAAATCCACTTTTGAAAATTTTATATATCATACAAAATAAAATTCTTTTTAGAATCAGGACATCAAAATTTAATTTGTATAAATATTTTCTATTTTTCCGATAAAGTTCATTTTTAAATGAATAGTGTAAAATTGTGTATTTTAATTGAAAACCTCCTTTTAATCTAATCTATTTATATTATTGAATTATATTATGATTTTTTAATGTGAAATTAGAATATATTTTTACCATTTAATCCAATGGTGGTTATTTAAATTAATTTCACTTTGATATTGACCTTAAACTAATGTCAATCTATTGATATATTCTGTTTCATAAAAGCATGATATTAGGTTTGACAGTGGGAATTAATTATTAAATTGATTAATGAAACTTATATGTTTTGAATTTTGTAAAATAGAAATCATTTTTTAATTAATAATATCAAATATAGCTTAGGGATAATTTTTGGTATTTTTCTAAAAACCTTTAATTTTTTATAAATAGTGAAACCACTAAGTGGTAGTTAAAAAAATGATTTTTCATTTAAATGAAATTTTGCCACCTCTGTGACATCAATTTCAAATATCTGACAGAGCTGGTTTCCAGTAGTATGTAAAATGTGGTTCAAGGGGATGAAAATATTTTTTGGTGAATAGTAACTTTTAAGTTTTATTAATCGCAATAAAAGGTAATTAATGTAATTTAAGGTAAAGATAATGTTATAATAATATGAAATGACCATGAAACATGTCCTACACATATTTCATGAGTCATGGCCGAGCAAGAAAATCCATGGGTCAACTTGGGGACCCCATGTATCCACTTGGGTTATAAAATGATATTAATAAATTTTTATTTAAAATTAAAATAAAAATGTCACAAACATGTATTATTTTACTACAACAATTTTTAAATGGGGTTATACAAGTCATATTTTTACTATAAACAATCATTGGAATGATAAAATTATTTCATACATCATAGGATTTTATTTGTAATTTTTAGACATTAAATAAATTAATTTATTTATGACACCATGATGAGGTAGCGATTACCTAATTAATGAATGATTTAAATAAAATGAAAACATAATGTAAAATCTAAGACATAAACTTTTCAAAAACCTATTTTATGGGTGGTTTTCGAACCCGAATAACCTTTTCCTCGAAATATATAATTTTGGGACCTTTAATATCCGAAAATAATTTTATAATAAAGTAACTTTTCATGACATTCTAAGAGTGCCCCTCCTCCGTCTTATAAAAGGACCACACCTCTACCGCCTTACCCACACCACTGAAGCTTTTGGAACCACAAAAATCTGCTCCTTTTATCTCTCCACATCCCTCTATTCATCCTAGAAGCCATACCATCGGCAAAAATATCTTCAAGTAACCCTTTTGGTTCAAACCAAAGAGAGTTACCTGATTTAAAGGTAATGTCCTCTCTTTTGTTCTTTTGTTTTATTTTGATTCTACGACCCCATAAACTCTTATTATTATTTTTTTGTAACCAAAAAAGTATATAATATATACTAGGATGTTTTAATTATAAGTAATTTAGCTACACTTAGACACACCTCTATCTAATGGTTAAAGACCATACTGTTTCCGTGGATGGTGAATTACTGCCTCACGAAATGATGATTCTTCTATCTTCTCCTACCACCACTCTTGGTGACCATTATGATGGAACTATATTTATTTATGATATATATTATATTTATTTCTTCTATATGCTTCATTATTTTACATTTAAACCATACCTTTATGCTTTGCATGTTGTGAAAATGCGATAATTTCGTTTGAGGAAGTGTGGACTATCGCCCCCTCATGCGATGTGACTCGTTCATGCAATACATGGAATGTATAAAGAATGATATTAATGAAATTATGTGACCTATATAACATATATATTATACTGGAATTATAATATATATATTTATATATCTCTCATTTATTTTTAATTCCATTAAATAAGAAATAGAAATGAATGTAGCGTTCATGCGTACGTACGACTTAACATCTCCATGAACGATGAATTTTATTTCATACCTCTAAATTTTATGTAAGATTATAAATGAAATTATATACTGGGTATATATGATATATATGATATCTAAATCATGAATATAATTATGTATATAATGGTTATTTTACTGCATGAACAACTTGTAATTATAAGAAGTTTATTTTTCACTCAAGTACCAATGATCGACAAAACGACCATTATTAACTTAAATAATTAAATAATAGTAATAACTTGTTAATAAGTTATATAAAAGGAATAATGAACTTGAAAATGGTTCTTATGAAATTAGAAATTAACTCTAGTTTATTATTCAGGAATATAAAGAATTGAACAAGACAAGTCAGAATTGAGGTAAGGGATGCTACCTCTCTCTTTCTTTTTAATTACTCTCTTTTATTTCATTTGTTTTAAGCTCATATTTCTTATGTTTTGGGATTCTATTTTATATTCCTCATTATTTACATTTATGTTCATATTATGAGAGACCCTATTTTATCTCTTAAATCCATTTTTGGATGTTATCAGTGGCACCATTAGGCTGCCGAGTTTTCGTAAGATATTTTTCATCTCACATTTATTCCTGTGAGATTTATGAAACATTGGCCACCATTTCCATTGAGTGGTGTATGTACGGCCCTTTATTCTACTCTTTCTGTAATATAGATTCATTTATGAGTATTTACATCAATGTTTTATAGTCCTTCTTTCAAGGGGTGTACGTTTTGAATGTTACCCAAGTTGAAAAGGGAACCTTTCACCCTCCTCTTTTTAAAAGACTTATTTCTGTTACGAATTTTAATTTACATATTATTATGTTTGGATATGTTATTATATATCATTATTCTTGTAAATTTTATGTCCATGTTATGAGATACCTTTTTTATCTCTCATTAACTATTTTTCTTACCTTTAAAGTGACGTTGTTAGGCTGTCGGATTTCTGTAAGGGAACTTATTAACCCAATTTCAATTATTTGGGTTAAACCACTACTTATTGATTATGTCATACTATGAATATGTTTGGATGAACTCTGATTTTTTTACACTTAATATCTACTTTTATTGGTTGTATTTATATTTTCGACACATAATTCGGTAATTTATTTATCCTTAACCTAAGGATACCAAATTTGTAAGGGACTTCGTCTCAATCTCCTTTCATTGAGGAATATTTTGTTTTTACACAAATTTATATTATATGGTGTATAAACTCATTTGACGTTTACTTTTATTCAAAATGAATCCTTTTTATATGAATCGTTTTGCTAAACGACAAAAAGTATGTTTCTTTTTAATGTACGCGGTGACAATGACCTTTCCACCTCCGCGAGTATTATTTGATCTTTGGCTTCCTCACCAAGACGTAATATTTTTTAAAATTAAATAAATACCATATACTCTTTTACGTATTTTGGTATTGAAAAACGTTTTTATAATGTATTTTTTATGTCAATATATTATAAGTGATAAATTGTGCTTGAAATATTAAAATGTTTTCTTTCCTTTATAATTGATTTATGTGTCATGATTTTATAATGGTTCTTGGACATTTGATGGGCGGTTACGTGATAAAACAAATGATGGGTGGTGTCGTGAATACCATGATGGGTGGTTACGTTATAACCTCCAATGCATTGGGTATGGAAGTTGTCAGCATAGCTATTACATTAAGTGATATGTGTGGAAGTCGACCGTATGGTTATTCAATTTAAGTATGTATATGTCCCAAGTTACTTTTATATGTTATGTGTTCTTTGTATGGGTTTATGGTAATATATTGGTTACAAATGGGTATGTAATGATATTTTATTCAGTTTATAGTATTTACTACTTCATAAAGTGAAATGTATTACTTGGATAAAGTATTCATGGATTACTTGTTGTTTTGAAAAACTAACAGTTTCCCATCTTTGTGTATCCCTTACTGAGCTTTTTATGCTCATCCCATGTTTTTTTGAAATGTATTTCATAAGGAATAATGTTGAATATGGTCAAGGATGGGATCAAGGAAAGACATTATATCTAAAACATGGAATTTGACATGTTTCTTTTTAAGTGTTTTTATTTTAGGGAAACATAGTAGGAGTGTCTACTTTGAAATATTTTGAGATGTAATATTTATGTCCAAATTCTCTAAAACTCTAAACCTAAAAACATCATGTATGTGAATTAATCATATAATTCATGATTATGTAATGTTATAAAGCCATGTCCTTATACTAAAGACCATAATGAAAAACATTGTTGTTGTAATTTAAAAAATATCAATATTTGTTTTTGTGCCACAGAACAATCATATGCATATATGATATCTTTCACACATGGTTTTTCACCATTTAAATATCCCTTATGAACCTGACCGAAGAACATGGTAACATCATAATCAACAACTAGATTCCATGAAGCTAATCCATGTTAGCCCATAATCTAGGTTTGTCAAGAGATATATATTTATATATCTACACATCTACGTATCAAAAAACTAATTGATCCATTAGATAAGATGTTAAATAACTGGTTGATATTTGTGTGTCCATATAAGTTGCTCCTACACTTTAACCCATGTGACACTAAAGACTAACCATGCCATTATAAATATCCAAACATTGGGAGAACTAAATCCATTGAGCCTACTCACAAAATCCCAAAACCATCTAATTAATAATTGTTTATAGACAACAGACATTCCATGTATCCTAGACAATACCTAGATAAGGTACATGATCATCAATAAGAAAATATTACACAATATGGTTATAAATGATTCCCAATAAGTCCTTATACATTACCATCAGAAACAAATAGGATGTACCAAACATGGTTTTAATCCAACCATACTCAACTACTGGAAAGAAGAGTAGTCAAACCCCAACGAGTCATCCTCTTTTAAAATAGCATGGTTTCATCTATTTATGCATTGTAATTACTCAACCATGATTACATTACCACACGAGGAATCTCATGATCTATCAGGTAAAAATAAAAGTGTAAATGCATGAATAATTTTGTTTATAATGGTAGTTAAAATATCATATATTATCTTTTTAATTATTCCTTAAAACCACTAATATTCTTGTATTCTTATCAGCCTCGTGGGAATTGAAAAGAAACACTGATGATATTTAAATTACCCTTCATAGTATATTTCCTTCTACTTGTAATAAATAGTATTACCAAGATTTAATGAATATTCCCAACTATTTAAATTTCCTTATCATTGGATTTACATAAAATGGGATCTCAACTTTTAGGACATTCTCTATTAACCATCGAACATTTTTTCTAGACATGGACAACACACTTTAATAAATATTGAACTAAAATGATGAAAACTATCCACTAAGTGATGTGTAAGATTACATTCAGAAGTTGATAAACATGTGACACTCATCCTTTTTTACATATATATACATTATTACATCATGAATAGATACCAGAAATAGCAAACCTGAATTCTAAAACACTTGATTTCTTATTTGAAATCATATTAAACATTGAAATGTGTTTAATTTTTCTTTAACACCATGGTAAATCTTCATCGGTGATGAAAAATAATCCATGAATAGTATCTAAATTCTTTAATGCATACCATCGGAGACATATGATTCATTATTTAATTTTAACTTTATGATGGAACCATTTATATTAATGCATACTGCCCAAATGTTTCTTTAACATATTATAACATTGATGAAACTATAAATATGTTGGATTGAAAGATTCCATCAATATCTCATAGACCATTAAAATGAAATTTACCAGAATCATATTATCTTGTACATTTGTTCATCTGGATGATGATCTCATGAGTCATACATTACAAAAAAAAAAGAAGAAATTTGCCTAGATCGTCTCCACAGATGACCAAGAAATGAGTATTTCTGACCAATTGAAATGAAACATTACATAATTATCATTTGTATAACAGGTTTCATGATATATAATTATCAACCATCCCACACAGGTGACATTTTGGAATCCAAGTAGCCCTACACGGGTCAAATGAACCTTAAATAGAACAACATAGATAAAACTAATCACAATAATTTGACAGGGTTTTATGGTTTTGAGGGATCTAAAAACATCAGAATACACCCCTACTCAAAAAAAACATCAACCATATCACTAGTTCTGGAAAATAGGATTTCACTTGTAACACCCCAAGTTTCCACGGTACATTACCCTTTGAATAATGAAATAGCTAGCATTGTATACAACATTGAGATTCTAACACACCACAACCAATCAAACTAGATGTTATGAATAGTAATACAAACATTATGAAATTTTATAAATATTATTGTTCCAAAATAGAAATTATTTTTTAATTTGGAAAATTGAAATTTTATTAGGGTGAATTGTTTGTATTTTTATGAGAAATTTCAATTTTTGATGAATAGTGAAAAACACTCCGTTATTGATTAAAATTGACTTTTTATTTAAATAATTAATTATTTTATTTAAATTTATTTTATGTCAAAATATATACATAATTCCTATATATGTATAATTTCATTCATTGGAGTAATTTTGAAATAATATATATATATATATATTGATAATTTCACCGTCTTTTACCCACCTCCTACAAAAATTTGCAAATTTTCATAAAAAGTAATTCTACCACTTCTTTGAGTATAATATCATAAATAAAAGATACACATTGGATATCAGTAAGAAAATTTTGGTTCAGTGAGATAAAAATATTTTATGTCGAAATGTAACGTTTTATTTTTATTTACCATGATTAAAAGTAAATAGTGTAATTAAGGGTACAAATAATATTATTATTACAATAACATATGTCCTAATACAATTGGATAATTTTAATTTGACCAAAAACAATCCAAGGAATAAAATATGATCCTTTAGCGCCAAATGGATTACATTAGGATATTTATTATTATTTTATTTAAAGAAGAGTTAAAATTTTAAAAATAAACATTTAATAACTAAACCATTTTTAATATAGGGTAATACATAATATAAATTGGACTATTAATATTCATTATAAAAACAAAAATATTTCCTACATAATTATAATTTATTTATAATTTTATACATTAAATAGATTAAATTTTTTTTGACACAATGATGAGGAAAGAATTACCTTAATAATGAAATATTAAAATAGTTGATATTATAAATATACAAAAAGATGTAATTTGAGACATTTTATGAATTTAAATTATTTAATCGGTTAATATGACATGTTATTGTTTATCATATTAATTTATTTCGAATTAAGAATGTTGTTAAGACTTTAACAAAAAATCCTTTATTAAATAATGTTAAAATTGACATAATAGAGTTTTTAACACAAATACTATCTTATTGGTTGATATAATATTCCTAAAAATATAGGGTTCGGCGAAAGGGTTGTAATAATATTATATATGTCATTGATGAAACTATTGGGGTTTTCATGGTAGATTATTGTATGTTTATTAATCATATAATATAAAAATAAAAAGAGACATGGTAAATGTCAAACTATTTAACAAAGAGTTAAACCAAAAAGATAAGGTTAATATGGTGACCCAAACCAATCTAAAACGTTTTGGTTTAGTGGTTTTATACATATACCAACTGTATCCTAGAAATTAATCATTTTTTATCCATTAAAAACCTAAAATAATATTTCAATATTTTCATAAGGTTCCTATCAACCCTCTTATAAAAGGGATCTTCCCATTCTCTTAATTTCACAACTCTGAAGCCTTTTGGCCCAGCCAACCCCTGCCAAAATATCCTCAAAGAAATTATACCCTCATCCAAATGAAATTCCTTTAGTCATAAATCCATCCTACGTATCCCTTTTAATCAAATCAAATGGAAGAACCAGAAGAAGAGGTAAATATTTCATCACATCCTTCATGTTCTTTTCTTCTTGCACTTCCACTTTCTTTGTTGTTTCCATTTGAAAATAATAACTCTAGATTACTCTATAAACTGTGATTTTATTATAAAAATGTAACAACAATATTCATTATTTTATCTATCCTATTAATTAAAAAGTCACCATATGTGTGTACGTATAGATTAGCGTCTCCACATCGTGGTGCAGTTTGTTATCCAAACACTTCATCATTTGGATGGGTATAATAATGTGTATAAATGATGTAATAAATAAATATTACATCATAATGATTCTATATATATTATATAACCTTATATTATATATGATTTTAATATCAAAAAAATGATATTGTCACTCGTGTGTACTAACGGATTATCGTCTCTATGAAGGCGATGAGATTCATTCCCCATTGAAATCATTCAAGAATAATTTTCATTTTATGTTTAAAATTAATGTTTATGAACATAATATCATTATGTATATGAATCAAAAACATCCTATCTATAAATAACAGGACTTATTTAACCATCTATATAAATGAAAATGAATCAGTTAACACCCGAAACAATGAAACTACTAAATTATCATTAACAAATCAATATTTGAATATAATATATGATATAATATTAATGTCTATGTTTATTGTATAATTTACTAACAATTATTTCACCATTATAAAAGATTTTAACCTAACCTCAACCAAGTAAATGGTCAAAGTAAGGGTTAATTTCAAAATCTCATTATTATCCGAGTTTGTTTTTAAGTAAGTATATACTAGGACTTCTTTATCATCCACATCCATATTTTGTAAAAATTTATTCCAAAACATTTTTAATAATTTTTAGAATATGGGTTAATTTGATTTATTTCATTGTTTAAATTATTATAAAATGGGTTGAAATGAATATTTCCATTGTTTTACAAACAAGTTTCCTTATAAACTTTTCAACAAAATTAATATGAGAATGTTTTTTCACTTTTACGGCAGATGCGGCTATTTTCCATAGTTATAACATCATTGAAGACTCCCTTAATATATTATAAGAATATTTTCATAATAAATGTTTTATCTTACAATAATATGAATATTAAATGATTTCTAAATAAAGGAGATATTTCTTTATAAAATGATTTGATTTCATCTATGTCAACATCTTTTGATGGATTTTAAGTTTATTTGAAGTTGATTTATTATGATAACAAACATCAATATTGTATTGAAGTTTTTTTGATATGTTTTACTATGGATGTGTTATTCTTATACCAGCCATGATATATGGATAAAATATTGAAATTTCAAATGCTGGTATTAATATGAATGTTTATGTTATGTTTAATCCTTTTCATATGAGGAATGCATTGGAAATTGTAAGTGATGTGTGGAGCCCGCTATAGATCCTCAATGCATCAGTAGGTCTCATGAGACAAACTAGTGTCTTCGAAAAAGGCCTTGACATAATTTTATTTGATCTCTTAGCACAAATCCTAGACTATGTGGTTATGAAGTATGGTATTATGAATTCCATTATTTTGAAATTGGCTATTGATATTGCATGTGATTATTAGACTAGTTGAATATCCATGTGAGTAATTAAATGGATTTATTTTTATTAATATTTTCTATATTATTATGATATTTATGTTTAAAAAGTATTTTTTTTAGTCTTATTCATTTCCTTAAATGATTATGATTATTTATGAAATTTTCTGCTGTATTTTTGTCCTTATCGAGCATCAAATCTCACCCCTTTCGATGTTTTATTTTTCCTAGGATGAAAAAATTTATATTAAGACTGACCTGCAGGGATATTCTAAGGGATATGAGTGTGACCTATGGAGACTATGTTGTTGTAGTTTTTTTATTATATAATTTAATGAAAACATATTAATTTATCTTGCATTTCAATGACTACTAAACAAATCGGTCATTCGATACTTGATATTTTGTGATCACTCCAATGTTATGTAATAATGAAACGACTCTAGATAACTAGGGTTGGTGAGTTACATCACTAGTCCCCACGACATATTATTTATGTTAAAAAACCTAATGAAATATATTGGGTCTTATAAAAAACACTCACATTCATCTTGGACATAAAACATGAAGAAATACTAAAATACACGTAGACGCATGTTTAAGATAACCCACCAATGTTTTGTTTAATTTGATTTATTTATATTCTTATGTACATTAAACATTTCAAAGGAAAAAATTTTAGAACATCATTTACCATTCATCTGGTAAAAAATTTGGTATATTATTTTTTAAGCCACCAAAAAATGGAATGTTATATCAAACATTCATTTTATCATTAATCATTTAAATAGTATCCCTTCATGCATCAGAATATGGTATTATAAACCCAAATATAATCATTATTTATTTATTCATCAGTTTCTGACAATATCAATTAGAGATTGAAACTTTCAATTTCAATCAATAAAAATCCCCTTTAAGATGTAATTGTAATTTTAATTAATATAGGAATCCTAAATAATTGTGAATAAATTTCAAAAATGACCATTATTAATTAAAAAAAGTATTGGTCATGTAATATGCCACCATACATCTATTTGGGAACCCATATAGGCTATTTTAGACACTTTATATAATCATCCCCATATAGGATAAACATACCCTAATGGGGTCATGTACTAAGGCACTTCAAAATAATGGTGGCCTATAAGGGTCATGTTAACTCATACTGGGCCCATTAAAATTCATCCCAAAATATTATAAAAATTAAAATTTTAAGACACCCTTATTTCGATCATTTAGCATTAATTTAGAACCATGCCCAACAAACATGGGCTTAGTTAGTTTTATCTCATAGCTATAAATGGTCAAGACCAGCGAACTTGGGTCGGGTGATGTAAAACATATATAGAAAAAGAATTTATTCAATTTGTTTATTTAATTAATTTCATATTTAAAAGAATATATCCATGTATAACAAGATAATATACAATTGTTATATAATATAGGTTATTATTTTCAAATATATAAGGATCCCATACAAATTATAAATTGAAAATTGGATTCCATGTAAAAGATACCAATATGTTTCATCCCTTACATCCAATGTTTTGTGGTTCAAATATTTCATTATTGGTTAGGTAAGCTCTCACCATCAATCTATGTGGGAAAACACCAGATAGTTTGCTGTTGTAACTTTAATAACCAACTGTATATAATATTTATAACATGATATACAATCGCTTGAACTAAATACCAAAAATGATAGGAAATAATTTTATAAAAATTATTAGAAGATAAATAGGATAAATAATCATGCATCTTGACACAATAATCTCTAAAACTAGTTGTACAGATAAGGATTATAGATAAATCACATGAGGAAAATATATTAAAGAAACTATAGGGAATGTAATATGAATATGGTTCAAATCTAGATGTTCCTAGAATGATTCTTGTAATGATATGTCCTTAAAAAATCAACAGGGTTCAAATTAATAAAATATAGTAAATCATATAACATAGAAATGCATCCAAATGGTCGAGTTGAAATCGTAATCAAGGGCTTCAATGAACTGCACATAAAAAACTACATCCTAGAAATTTTAGATTATTCCACAAGTGTGGGTTGATCAGTCTAACACATTGATGTTTTCAATGAACTAGAAAATTTTTATTCACATTCCTAGTAGAAAAAAATAATAATTCAAATGAAAAAAATTATACGTATAAAACTTTATTATGTTTTGAATCGGTGTTAATTGAATGGTTCCTTGAGTCATTAAGTCACATGGAATCAATTGTTTCTCCCCATATTCCATATTATGAGGACCAAAATTGTAGTTCTAATAAGGGAATAATGGGATAATTATTCCATAATATTCTTAGAAAAACAATGGTTTATCAGATATATAAATCAATAGATATCATATGTTGTGTTAATAAAAAATAGAACAACGGAAGATAACTATAATAAAGAGATTAAATTTTAATTTCTATATATGATTGACCTTTAATCTATGTATATATAAGGAAATATAAGCCATGAAAATAAAACATTAAAGGTGAAACACTAATTTATAATAGAAATAAACAAATTCCCCAATTCCTAATGCCTTGATGATCTTGAGATTTTCCTCAATCTCGTGCTCCTAACCCCCGACTCATGGAACATGCATAGTAACCAATTCCTTGTATCCTGATCCCACAACTAATGATGTAATATTTGGTACCCTAGTGCAATGTTCGCTTAAAAAGTGTTTGGGATATAATCTCTATGACACCACCAACTTTTTCTAAATACATCATGAATCTGAATATAAAATATAGAAATATTCAGTTATATAAGATATTCATTGAATTAAATAAATAAATAATTTTGGTCTGAGTTCCTCATGGATACCTGACCATTACTATATGATTTGGCATAATATGGGTTACTGTTAACCAATGTCAACTAGAATAGATATGATATGGGTGTAATAATGGGTCTTCAGATTAACAAACATCGTGAATTTACCAATCCCAATAGTTTTATTTACCTTGAAGACTTTTCCTTCGTAAAAAACTATACATTAGTATTATTTAACATAAATTTTACCATTAGATTTTTATTATCTGTATCTAGATCATGATCATGATAATCAGAAACAAAATCCCATATATCACTCTTGTGGTACTAAAATCACCTAACAACATATGATTTTATACCAATTAATCTATAAATTTAATCTAGAGTATCACTCTCATCATAGTGATAGGGTAAGAGTTGTGGAGCATGTCCATTTTATCACATATTGTGGACCACATATTGCTCAGGTCATGGTATATCCATATTTTATCCATGACCATCAACATGGACACCATTCGGGAAACAATATCACTCATGTGAGGGTAGGTAATCCACTATATTATCTCATTTAAGTCATTCCAAGAATCACATCTAGAATATTTAAAATTCAATTATTCTATGATCCAATCCTTGGAATTCTCTATCAAGGAAACACAACAATCAGTAGTGGTGTTTTATAGTCTATAGAAACTATGAGCCCAATGTTGGAATTCTATAATAAATAACACAAGTATCACTCAAGGTGTCCTTGATTTATTTATTCTTTTAGTATTAAAAAATGTAATGATATGTTCATAAACAAGCAATAAAAAAGACATGTATAATTTAAGAGGGACACACCCATTCAATAATTAAAATAAAATAATTAAAAATTCAATTAAATTATGCATTCATTAATCAATTTATTTAGTTTATTTACTGTCTCTATCCATAATATATAATTATCTAATATTTCGGTGACATGTTCTAATGATTCACATTGAATTTAATAGAATTATAAAATAGAAACATAACCTAGGTCAAAACCACTTAAGAGGTAGTTTTTACCAATGGGAGTAATAAATTAGATAATACCATTTTTTTGTGCCTTTAAAATTCTATTTAACTAAATTATTCTCATTTAGAATACTTCACACCAGAATGGGTGTATTTTTTAAGAAAATGGTTTTTTAATTATTGATAAATTTTAATAAATAACTCAACGATGGTATTACTCATTGAGTTTATAATCTTATATTGATGTTATTTAATAGAAATGTGTATTTTGTTCATGAAATTAGTGTATATATAATAAATATTATATTTTTAGGGGTGTTTAATGGAAATACTAGACCATAACAAAATTAATTTAATTATAAAATGATAAAATAATTATGGGAGAGCTATATACAACATAAAATAACCATATAATTCTCAACTCATTCATTATCGTGTTTGGAATTGACCCATTTCAAGAGAAAATGATGAAAAAGTAAAATGACCTAGAAATTGGGTAGATTAGGTCCCATGAATATAGTATTGGTGATAGGAAGGTGAAATAGAAAAATTAGAAGGTTCATTTTTAGACTTGATGAGGGAAATCCAACACACCTAAGAATTCTCAAAATGTAGTCCTAAAAGAGGTCTTGTCTCTATTGAAAGAAGATAAACGAATTCAATCCATGGAAGAGTTGTTATATGTGCATGGGAATTGTAAAGGAGGGATATAACCATAAAAATAAAGTATTAAATATCTATAAGAACACCACATTTAAAGAAAAACAGTTTTAACTTCAATGTTTAGATAACCATGTTTCCCCTGTGTGTGATGAAAATAAAAAATCCACAACCCTTTTCAAATAGAATCATGTTTGGGCCATAAAGTTTCAAAATTTATGCGCCTAAACCTGTGAAACAACCGGTTATTTTGTGCCTAGGGCACAGTATAGGATAATTTCTTTGGCCAGTCATGTGAATCTTGTGTTGGCCACCCCAACAAACCTATTACATGTCACAAGGCCTCCTATAAGGGGTTTTATTATTTTATAAAACCATGTTCCTTTAAAAATTGTGATTTATGTTTTGACATGCATCGTTAAACGTACACTACTCAAACTGTGCACCTTATTAAGCTAATCAAGAAAAAAAAATTTGGAGGCTGATACTTCAATTACTCATCCAAACACCCCAAAACCATCTTGGGCATTAATATCATCTAAAAACATCACTTTCAACTATTAAAAGGTGCAGGAATATATTCTTATGATCAATTTGTGAATTTACCCATCCTCAAATTAGAAAACTAATATTCCCTCAGAAATTACACCTTATTCAAAAATAAAAGACGTTACAACATTGATCACAATCCTAATAATTTATAAGTGAAGTCATGGGTTATTATATTTCATGAACATAAATATAATTTAGAGATCACCCAAACATTTTGAATGGAAAATTACATTTCTATCTTGAATTCAATATATTAATGTAAAAAAATTTATAAAATAATAATAAAAATAATTTTTGAATATAATATTATAATCTTATAAAATAAACATCTAATCATTATTTGTATTTTATGGTGGGTAATTCCTAGCCTTTATATATGCAAAATAAAAATCATAATTTTTTTAACATTTATTAAAAGTCAAAAAGTACCTCATTTGGAAAATAATAAAAATTTTCCATTTAAAAAATTTATTCAAAAAATAAATCATTGCTAAAAATTATGTAAATGAATCATTATATAATATTAAAAACATTGAATAAAACATATCTAGAAAACATGGATTGGGATGAAAAGGAATTTTCAACCAAAGAGAGAAATAATGACAATTATCCTTAAAAACATCTGTTGATATCTGTGATGACCCAGACCCCCCTTGGTCCCTTCCTTTGCCAAAATCCGGATCCTTAAGGGGTACGGATCGGTGAGACCGATCAGTGAGACCGATCGGTGTGACTGATCGGCGGAACCGGCCGACGTCACCCGGCCTTGCCAAGTTGTTCCAGTAACACGCACACAAGCTTAATTGAATACTAAATCGGCTCATGAGTCGGTTTAAACCACTCAGCACCATTAATGATGAGTCAAGCCGCGTGGTCAACCCAAGACTTCCACGTCTTACGTGGTTAGGCATTTTTATCTCAATCGTTCCCGGATCTTATAAATTAAGGGTTAGGCCGTGGTTTCCCCCCCTTCTTCGATCGTGGCTCTTCTGGTGCATCGGGACTGCCGCGTCGTTATCCATAAAGTTCCGCGCCCCCGGCCTAAACGTCGATCATCTATCAACAAGTAGGGTATTTCTTTCGTCTCTCACTTTTGTGTATCATGCGGGGTGGGGGTTATTTTTGTTCTTATGGAACTGGTTGAACCGAACCCTAATGAAGATAATAAACGAAGTTCTAAAGAAAGAAGGGGAAGGGGTTGTGATCGTTGTTTATGCTTTATCTTGTGATCATCCCTTTTGTTGTACTGGTTTATGTTTTCTGAAAATTGAGGCCGTTGGTGGCCGTGTGTGTGCACTTGAATCCCCTCGTGATGTTTTAAATGGGTTGCTGAAATTGTGAACTCCTGCTGTGAAATTGGTTAATCACGTATATCCGGCTGAATAAGTTGAAAGCACCAGGATCAACCCTTCTGTGATAACTCCCGGTTTGAACACACGGAAATTTGAAATCATGTAGTGTGTTAAATCTTTTAAATCTGAAAATCCCTGACTCGTGTTGGTAGTGGTAGTTGGTTGTTTTTCCTTCGGGTCGTTTGCTGGAAATGTTGGAGGGGATGGGATCCCCTGTTCTTTTATACTCTCGGTGGCTGTGTGAATTTGGGGGATGGGATCTCCTGTTGGTATGGTTTCAGTGGTTGTGAGTTTTCATCACAAATTGGGGAGAGATCCTCTGTTGGCGGAACCGGGTGTGAGTGTTTTGGTTGATCCTTGCTTTTGACGCTTTCCTTGGTTATGCTTATGGTAGTTGCCCAGTAGTGCTTAAAATTAATCGAACATTTTGACTGAACGTGAAACAAGGATGGGACAAATGGTTTTGTGGGCAAGGGTTGTGAATTTTGACTCGGACTCAGTGGTGTTGTGTTCTGTAGTTTGGCTAGGAAAACCTATGTTTTTGGGTGAGTGTTTGTTACCTATATCTATACTTGTAGCTTTTTGTTTCTTATTCGCGCCCCACCCAAGTTGAGCACTTAGTGCTGAACACCCCCATTTATGGGGGAAGGGTGTTTTTTCCCAACACTATACTTAGTGGCTGGTTATTAGCTCCTTTTCTGCTCCCTTTCCCGGATAGCCCAAGTATCTTCGGGCAGGCTGTGATGGCCTGAAGTCCATTATTAGCCCAAGAACCATCGGGCAGGGAGTTGTGGTGGTTGGCCAGGTGTGTGCGGCAGGTAGTTTCCCAAGTGTCTTCGGGATGAGGCCCATGTGTCTTCGGGCATGGCAGTGGATCCTTTAGCCCAGGTGTCTTCGGGCGTAGCGGTGGTTGTTCTGGCCTAGGTGTTTGCAGGCATGGTTACATGTGACAGTTGTGGCCCAGGTGTGTGCGGGCGGGATTCGGCAGTGGGACTGCGTGTGGTTGTGGCCCAGGTGTGTGCGGGCGGGATTCGGTAGTGGGACTGCGTGTGGTTGTGGCCCAGGTGTGTGCGGGCGGGTGTGGCAGTGGGACTGCAGTGAGAATGGCAGGATTGGTCCGATGCGTAGGATGTCTCAATAACCAGTGGGAAAGTGGCGCGGGGTACCCAAACATCGATGTGCTCTTATATATATATTACTTGACTTGCGTTATTTGGGGAGCGAGCCTTGGTGAGGCCTGGGATGGATAGTTTTCCTTGTTAGGTGTTTGGTTTACTCTTTTCTCACGGGACGTTAGTACGTTCCCCCACTTGTGCAGGAGAGTCTTGGTTTTCCCTACTGAGTGTACTTGTATACTCACCCTACGTATATAAAACTGCTTTCAGGTTTCCAAGAGGACTTCGGGGATCACGCAGGACCTTACTAGCTCAGACTTTTGGAGCAGTTACAGTTGCTTCTCTTTTTCTTTTGGTACTTACCTTGTAGTCACCTTTTGCACTTTGTGGTTTTCACTTTTGAAACATGCATGTGGGAATGGTTTACTTTTGGATTTACTTTTCTTTCTACCTTGGTGTCGTTGGAATTTCTCCTCCTTATCTTTCGATCCTATAAAATAAAAAGGGTAATGCCTTCCATTTGCGAGAATTTCCTATACCCTTGGTGCTAGTCGCCACTCCGGGACCTATTGAAGGCGGGTTTCGGGGGTCATTATCTCTCCTTCAACTTAAAGAAGGAAGGGCCTGGCAACCTGCTGACCCTTCCCTCCTTTTGGTGAAGGCGGGTCGTGATAGAATGGTATCAGAGGAATGGTTGAGATATAGGACGTAGTCTGGAGTTAGGCACAGTAAGGATTGCATGGGATGGTAAGGCAACAGCGTTGGGTGACCTTGGTGCGTGAATTAGGCTAGGGAGGACCGGCTAGGACACGGGATTTTAGGGCCCCCCGTGATCCGATGCAAGGACTCTGGACCTACCGAACGACCAAGTGAGGCCACACTGATTGCAGGGTAGAGACCCTAGGAAAGGTACATGCATCATAAATGACTTGTGTTCTTGTGTTTCTGGGATGTCTTGGGAAACTAAGAATAAATTAAATCTTAATAAGTTTTAAGAACGATTTTATTTGCACTACTGGGCTTAGGCATTCCTTGTTTACCTTGCAGCTATGGCACCTGGAAGGCGACCACGTGTGGTACAGGCGATGGAGACCCCTGAGACTACTTTGGCCAATCGGCAGAGAGCTGATCGAGAGGAAGAGGACGACCAGTGGCAGAATACTCTTCGAGCCTTCCAGCGACAGTCCCTCGAGAAGTATGAGTGAAGCACGTCCGATATGAAGACGGAAGGGTGGCTAGAGGATCTAGTCATAGCCTTCGGCCTGATTCGGGCCCCGACCGAGTACTGGGTTCCTCTGGCTGTTAGCCAGATGCGAGGAGCGGCACGTCAGTGGTGGATGCTTCACCTAGGGAACATGAAGGAGTCTGAGGTTGCTTGGGCTGATTTCGAGAAGGAGTTCCGGGCAGAGTTTCTCTCCTCGACAATGAAGGAGGAGAAGAGGTAGGAGCTACTCTCCCTCCAGCAGGGGAGCATGTCCGTGAGGGAACTTGGAATGAAGTTCAAGGACCTCCTGCGTTTTACTCCGGACCTCTTTCCCGATGAGGAGTCTCGGGCAAGACGTTTGGAGGAGGCACTCCGACCCTCCCTCCAGTATGCTGTTACCCCCTTTACCCTTCTGACGTACTTAGAGGTCCAGAAGAAGGCTGAAGTGGTGGAAAGGATACATGCTCTGGGCGGAGTGTCACGAGAAGTGATCCAGCTGGGACCATCGAAGGGGAAGGCCGTCAGCACTAGGCCTCCAGCATCGGGACCCTCCAGGTTCCGACCCACAGGGAGCAGGCCGCAGTAGTTTCAGTTTCGATCCCCTGGCCCACGTTCTTTTCTATCAGGCTCGGGACCACGGTGCTTCATCTGCGGGAGCCCTGGACATCTCCGGAGTCAGTGCCCCGATCGGGTGCAGTACAGCAGTGGCAGTCATCCCCAGCATCCTCCGCAGCAGCAGTTTCCAGCCAGACCCTTCTGGCAGCAGCAGCAGGGACAGTGAGCTCCCGCTCCTCCGCAGGCAGACATAGAAGGGGGAGGCCGACCTCAGGGTGCTCCCCAGGGACCTCGACCAGGGCGTGGTCGGGGAGGTGGCCGACAGCCGAGGGGCAGGGGAGCTGGGCGTGGACAGTTACACGCCGCAGAAGCAACAGTTCCAGCAGGGCCAGAGGTTGTTCGAGGTATGATCAGTGTGTTTAGCACTCTTGCTTATGCTTTGTTCGATACCGGAGCTTCGCACTCCTTTGTTGCACCCAGTCTAGCCCGCGCCTCGGTTCTAGATGCCGAGAGACTACCAGTGCCCCTGGTGTTGAGCACACCAGTTGGAGGTCAGACCGACTTTCTGTTCGTTTGTCGGGGATGTTGACTGATGTTAGGGCCACATCAGTCGGTTAGGGATCTCCTTCTGCTACAGATTCAGCCGTACGATGTCATCCTAGGCATCGACTGGCTATATTCTGTGTGCACCTTCATCGACTGTTTCCAAAGAAGGGTGGTGTTCTCCGATTTGTACGGCCAGCGCGTTACTTTCACCGGCGAGCGGAGCTGTCTGAAGGGAAACAGGAGGGAGGAACATCTCCTCTCCTTGTTGACCGAACTGACGATAAAATCAGTAGATGCGGAAATGGTGGAAGTACCAGAGATCATTCGTGAATTTATGGACGTCTTTCCTGAGGAGGTGACGACTCTACCCCCTCGACGTGATATCGAGTTCGGGATAGACCTACAGCCCGGCTCTCGACAAATCTCGATGGCTCCTTACCGGATGGCACCTTCGGAGCTACGGGAGTTGCAGATACAGATTGACGATCTGATGAAGAGGGGTTATGTTCGTCCAAGTGCGTCACCGTGGGGTTCCCCAGTCTTGTTCGCAAAGAAGGCAGATGGTGGCCTCAGGTTGTGCATCGCTTAAAGGAGGCTGAATCAGGTAACGATCAAGAATCGCTACCCTCTTCCGAGGATAGATGATCTTTTTGACCAGCTAAAGGGGGAAGGATGGTTCTCGAAGATCGACCTGCGATCTGGATACCACCAGCTAAGGGTAAAGGATAGCGACGCCCCGAAGACGGCGTTCAGGTGCAGGTATGGGCACTTCGAGTTCGTGGTCATGCCCTTTGGTGTTACGAACTCCCCGGCCGTGTTCATGGGGCTTATGAACTCCATCTTTCGGGAGTATCTGGATCGGTTTGTGGTGGTATTCATCGACGATATACTGATCTATTCAAGGTCAGAAAAGGACCTTGCAGAGCACCTGATGACAGTTTTGGAAGTCCTCCGACAGCACCAGCTCTACGGGAAGTTGTCAAAGTGCAAGTTCTGGACACGGGAAGTGCACTTCCTCGGGCACGTAGTGTCTGAGCAGGGGGTAGCAGTCGACCCATCAAAGGTTGAGGCAGTTGTTTCTTGGGAGGCACCCAAGAATGTGGCGGAAGTCCGGAGTTTCCTCGGACTGGCAGGTTACTAACGGAGATTTGTACCCATCTTCTCCCGAGTAGCGGCCCCTTTAACAGCTTTGACCAAGAAGGACCAGTTTTTCATATGGAGCGAGCAATGCGAGTCGTCCTTCAGCTACCTAAAAGAAAAGCTGGTTAGTGCCCCAGTGTTGAGGTTACCAGAAGAAGGGATGGCCTATGAGGTATTTTGCGATGCTTCAGGAAAGGGTCTGGGATGCGTCTTGATGCAGCAACAGGGGGTGATCTCTTACGGGTCCAGGCAGCTACGCCCCCATGAGCGTAACTACGCCACCCATGACCTGGAGCTTGCAGCGGTCGTTTTTGCGCTAAAGTTATGGCGGCACTACCTCATCGGGGAATGATTTGTGGTCTTCACAGATCACAAAACCTTAAAGTACATCTTCTCCCAGCGGGACTTGAACTTGCGACAACGGAGATGGGTGGAGTTCCTCCAGGACTATGACTTTGAAATCTCTTATACTGAGGGCAAGGGCAATGTGGTGGCCGATGCCTTGAGCAGGAGAACGCAGAAGGATGAGGTACGAGAGTCAGCAAATGCCTGGAAGGAAATGGAGGAGTTGGCTTCCTTACATCTGGATGCAAAGATGGATAGTGGCAGAGGCTGCCTATATCAGATGATAGTGCAGTCGTCTCTGTTTCGACAAGTAGAGGAGTCTCAGTGGGGAGACCCCGAGTGCGAAGTGATGCGTGATCGGGTTGACCAGGGCGATGCTCCGAGAGAATGGACAGAGGATGGTCAGCACCTGATGCTTTTCCAGAAAAGGTTGTTTTTTCCAATAGTGATGCGTGGCAAGGTTCTCAGTGAGTACCACAACTCACCCCTGGCAGTGCACCCAGGAGTTACCAAGATGTACTAGGGGCTGAAAAGGCAGTTCTGGTGGCCCGGAGTTAAGCGAGCGGTGGCAGAATTCGTGGCCAAATGCTTAGTATGTCAGCAAGTGAAGGCTGAACACCGGGTTCCAGGCGGCCTACTGCAGCCTTTAGCTGTTCCCGAGTAGAAGTGGGATGACATCTCAATGGATTTCGTCACGGGAATACCCAAGGTCCAAGGAGGGTGCGATGCCATTTGGGTGGTGGTGGACAGGTTGACGAAATCAGATCACTTTCTGGCAATCAGGGAGTCAAGTACTGTGGATGCTTTGGCACGAAATTACGTGAATGAGGTGGTGCGGTTGCATGGAGTTCCAAGGTCTATAGTCTCGGATAGGGATGCACGGTTTACCTCACGAATCTGGAGAGGATTGCAGCATGCGTTTGGCACCCAGTTACGCCTTAGCACCGCTTTCCATCCCCAGACAGATGGACAAACGGAGCGAACCATCCAGACCTTGGAGGATATGCTACGAGCATGTGTTCTGGACTCATGAGAGTCGTGGGTGCGATACTTGCCTCTAGTAGAGTTTTCCTACAATAATAGCTACCACTCTACCATCGGTATGGCCCCGTTTGAGGCTCTGTACGGGAGGCCATGCCGTTCACCTGTGTGTTGGACCGAAGTAGGAGAGGCAGGCATCCTTGGCCCAGAGGTAGTTCAGAACACAACAGAGAAGATTCAGCTCATACGGGAAAGGATGAAGGCGGCCCAGGATCGACAGAAGTCGTATGCTGATACCAGGAGAAGGCCCTTGGAGTTTGAGGTTGGGGACCACGTGTTCTTTAAAGTCTCCCCGCGGCGTGGGCAACGGAGGTTCGGCAAGGGGGGTAAGCTTTCCCCCAGATTCGTCGGACCCTTCGAAGTGTTACGGCGGGTCAGCGAAGTGGCTTATCAGCTAGCGTTACCTCCGCCGCTACTAAGGATACATGATGTCTTTCATGTATCCCAACTCCGTCGTTATCTGCACGATGATTCACACGTCCTTGATTGGGGTGAACTGGACATCGAGGACGACACAACCTTTGTGGAAAAACCAGTGATGATCGAGGATCGCAAGGAGAAGGTGCTTCGTGGGCGAGCTATTCCCTTGGTTCGTGTGTTGTGGAGACATGGCGGGCTCGAGGAGAGTACGTGGGAAAGGGAAGCACAGATGCGTGCCCAATACCCCGAGTTGTTCTGAGCTTTGTTCCTTTTGAACCTGCTGTGGTGGAACGTTTGACTTTTTTTGGCTATGAAATGTACTAGTTCCTTTCCTCTATTGTGTGTGAAAAGCCCCGGCTAATGGGAAGAGGGAACCCGACCCCTAATCAAGGCGCATTAAGGTGGATGCGATTGAACCCTTGCGGGCGAGTCAGTGTCGCCCAAAGCGGATAATACCTTGACATGGGGGAGGGGAACTCCCCAAACCCGCATGACTAGGCTGTTTGGCGTGGTATGTTGCTTAGTTCTTGTCAGGAGAGTGTTTTTAGTTAGCAGAGGTTCACTCCTAAGAGGTATCTTTCGAAGATGGTTGTTCGGACCCTCTCTTTCCTACTGGTTTGTTGTGATTCTCGAGGACGATAATCGTTTAAGAGGTATCTGATGTGATGACCCAGACCCCCCTTGGTCCCTTCCTTTGCCAAAATCCGGATCCTTAAGGGGTACGGATCGGTGAGACCGATCAGAGTGACTGATCGGCGGAACCAGCCGACGTCACCCGGCCTTGCCAAGTTGTTCCAGTAACGTGCACAAAAGCTTAATTGAATACTAAATCGGATCATGAGTCGGTTTAAACCACTCAGCACCATTAATGATGAGTCAAGCCGCGTGGTCAACCCACGACTTCCACGTCTTACGCGGTTCGGCGTTTTTATCTCAACCGTTCCCGGCTCTTATAAATTAAGGGTTAGGCCGTGGTTTCCCCCCCTTCTTCGATCGTGGCTCTTCTGGTGCATCGGGACCGCCGCGTCGTTATCCGTAAAGTTCCGCGCCCCCGTGCTAAACATCGATCATCTATCAACAAGTAGGGGATTTCTTTCGTCTCTCACTTTCGTGTATCATGCGGGGTGGGCGTTATTTTTGTTCTTATGGAACTGGTTGAACCGAACCCTAATGAAGATAATAAACAAAGTTCTAAAGAATGATGGGGAAGGGGTTATGATAGTTTTTTATGCTTTAACTTGTGATCATCCCTTTTTTTGTACTGGTTTATGTTTTCTGAAAATTGAGGCCGTTGGTGGCCGTGTGTGTGCACTTGAATCCCCTCATGATGTTTTAAATCGGTTGCTGAAATTGTGAACTCCTGCTGTGAAATTGGTTAATCACATATATCCGGCTGAATAAGTTGAAAGCACCACGATCAACCCTTCTGTGATAACTCCCGGTTAGAACACACGGAAATTTGAAATCAGGGAGTGTGTTAAATCTTTTAAATCTGAAAATCCCTGACTCGTGTTGGTAGTGGTAGTTGGTTGTTTTTCCTTCGGGCCGTTTGCTGGAAATGTGGGAGGGGATGGGATCCCCTGTTCTTTTATACTCTTGGTGGCTGTGTGAATTTGGGGGATGGGATCTCCTGTTGGTATGGTTTCAGTAATTGTGAATTTTCATCACAAATTGGGGAGAGATCCTCTATTGGCAGAACCGGGTGTGAGTGTTTTGGTTGATCCTTGCTTTTGACGCTTTCCTTGGTTATGCTTATGGTAGTTGCCCAGTAGTGCTTAAAATTAATCGAACATTTTGACTGAACGTGAAACAAGGATGGGACAAATGGTTTTGTGGGAAAGGGTTGTGAATTGTGACTCGGACTCAGTGGTGTTGTGTTCTGTAGGTTGGCTAGGAAAACCTATGTTTTTGGGTGAGTGTTTGTTACCTATATCTATACTTGTAGCTTTGTGTTTCTTATTCGCGCCCCACCCAAGTTGAGCACTTAGTGCCGAACACCCCCATTTATGGGGGAAGGGTGTTTTTTTCCCAACACTATACTTAGTGGCTGGTTATTAGCTCCTTTTCTACTCCCTTTCCCGGATAGCCCAAGTATCTTCGGGCAGGCTGTGATGGCCTGAAGTCCATTATTAGCCCAAGAACCATCGGGTAGGGAGTTGTGCTGGTTGGCCAGGTGTGTGCGGCAGGTAGTTTCCCAAGTGTCTTCGGGATGAGGCCCAGGTGTCTTCGGGTGTGGCAGTGGATCCTTTAGCCCAGGTGTCTTCGGGCATAGCGGTGGTTGTTCTGGCCTAGGTGTTTGCAGGCATGGTTACATGTGACCGTTGTGGCCCAGGTGTGTGCGGGCGGGTGTGGCAGTGGGACTGCAGTGAGAATGGCAGGATTGGTCCGATGCGTAGGATGTCTCAATAACCAGTGGGAAAGTGGCGTGGGGTACCCAAACATCGATGTGCTCTTATATATATATTACTTGACTTTTGTTATTTGGGGAGCGAGCCTCGGTGAGGCCTGGGATGGATAGTTTGCCTTGTTAGGTGTTTGGTTTACTCTTTTCTCACGGGACTTTAGTACGTTCCCACAATTATGCACGAGAGTCTTGGTTTTCCCTACTGAGTGTACTTGTATGCTCACCCTACGAATATAAAACTGCTTTCAGGTTTCCAGGAGGACTTCGGGGATCACGCAGGACCTTACTAGCTCGGACTTTTGGAGCAGTTACAGTTGCTTCTCTTTTTCTTTTGGTACTTACCTTGTAGTCACCTTTTTCACTTTGTGGCTTTCACTTTTGAAACATGCATGTGGGAATGGTTTACTTTTGGCTTTACTTTTCTTTCTACCTTGGTGTTGTTGGGATTTCTCCTCCTTATCATTCGATCCTATAAAATAAAAAGGGTAATGCATTCCATTTGCAAGAATTTCCTATACCCTTGGTGCTAGTCACCACTCCGGGACCTATTGAAGGCGGGTTTCGGGGGTCATTATCGCTCCTTCAACTTAAAGAAGGAAGGGCCTGGCAACCTGTTGACCCTTCCCTCCTTTTGGTGAAGGCGGGTCATGACAATATCTTTGGTATATAAAACTATGGAAATTAAATAGAGGAATGTACTCTCTAGAAATAAAAAATGATACTAAAATTAATTATAATAATGAAATTTATATCATAGTAATTCATCATCAATTATGTATTTATAATCATTACTGATAAACAGTGACATTTTAATAGAAAACTATTAAATCATTTCCAACCATTGAATCATAAACCCCATGAATGAAAAAACCTTAAATGGACATGTAAATCACTCTAAAATGATAATATGTATTAGTAAAAAAATTCATGGGTTATATATATATATCCAAAAAAGGTAAAAATAGAATATTTTTCAGGGAAATAAAACTGAGATGAGAACCACATACCTTAGGACTGGCATCCATTGTTTGCTTTTGAAGCACATTTATAATGTATATGAATTTACAATAAATATTTTACATAATTATATATATATATATAATTCCATATATTATTTTATTATAATTTTTTAATAGTGGTTTTTTAACAGTTCTTTATTAAAATCACTATTTTTGGTGGTATTTGTTTCATTCTTAAGAAATGTTTTGGTTTGGTAGTATTGGACCTTATGTTTTGATATTTCTTATATTATATATATTATTATAATTATGATATAAACATAAGTTTTATTCATTATATATATTTAGATTAATCCATAAATGATTCAGATAATAAATCTATTTAACTGTTCATGGAACGATAGTTCAAAATTATGCGAAAATGCTTTTTTAATTTTTTGATGAATGGAAAAAAATAAAAATAATTAATCACCATTAAATAATTATTATTATATAATATATAAAATATAATTTAACTAAATAAATCATTATCAATGTAATATTAAAACATAAACAAATAACAAATTACAATACTAAGTGGAATTGGTTGTCTACATGTAGTTATGTGTGATGTTGTAATTTTCTGACGGATTAAAAGATAATAAGGTAAATGTTATATTAAAATATAATGAGTGTAATAATTTCATATGTATCATTTATATAAAATTAACCCATCATTATACCAATCCCTAAAATTTTTTAATGATAATTGAATTGTAACACTACTTGGATTTGAAAATCTCTCTGTTGAAATGAGTGATACTTTCACTTCCAATTTTATGGAAAGATGATGGATAAAGGTTGTTTAATAAATATAATAATATTTCAATAAAATTCACAAAAATATTTTGTTATTTTTGGAAAAATATAATATATTAATATTTGTTGATATAAGAATTATGAAGAAACTGATAAATTAATTAGATTTTCAGTACATTGAAACAACTCCATTAGATATAGTTTTTAGGATAAAATGGTTTTCCATTTAAGAGAACATATTCTATATAATGTAAAAATTGTATTTTATAACATAATATGAGAGTTTTTTCTGCTAAATATGGTTAAATGGGTTTTGGATAAAACAAATGAGGGGTTTTTTGATAGATTATGGGAGGGGAACTCTTGGAATTTCAAAATATATTAAATTATTATGAATTAATTTTGATATATAAATGGATCAAAATATATAATATTCAAAAATATATTATAAGAGTCGAATTTATATCATCCAATAAAAATTGGTGAAATTGTTTTAACATTTTTACACTTATTTCTTTTTTCCAGCACTTCTAATAATTTATGTATTATTAATATTTTCTATCACATAAGAGATAAATATCATACAATAAAATTACAAACAAACCATTAATAGAAAACTTATTATATTTAAAACCATAACCTAATAAGTTTTTTTTCCAATATCATATTTTTTGAATTTAATATCATTTAATAAAATACTATATATTATAAAATATCATTAATTTTAGTTTTTTCCTTATTCATCTAAGTTGACTTCATTCAAATAATTATATTAAGAAATTTAGAATATAATTTATTTATAATTATAATATTAAATATTAATGATTAACCTAATTTTTTCACAAATTTACTCAGTGAAATTATATTACATTTAATTTTTTTAATTTCATTTATTATATTTATTTATTTATTAGACAAACACATCATCGGTGTTGCAGAAGACTTTTTTTATTATATAATTACATATATTAATTAATAAATTTTTATATATAAAATAATATAATTATTATAATAATAAAAATTCAAAGTCCTTAATAATTTTTTTCCCTCCGTAGATTTATTTGAGATATTTCAAACTAAAAAAGTGACATGTTTTAACATGCATTGATTTAATTATTAATAGGATATATTGATGGAAATGATTCCATTAAAATTTGAAATTTTATCCTTATGGTAATAGGATATAAATTATCTTCATCCAATATGAGTTGAGATGGAAGAGTATGGATTTATCACATTGTTTTACACAAGAATAACATCATTTACCCTTTATTGAGGTGATAAATTTTTCCGTGGTTATAATTATAATTGAGTACAAATAAAAGTTTCCTTTTAACCTAATATTATCCTCCCAAATCAGAATCTGGTAAAATTTTATAAAATTCAATACACATATATTTAAGAAGTTAATTTTACAATTAGTGTGAAAAACGTGATGGATACTGTTTTAGAAAAATAATTTTTTTTATAATTTTATTGCAAGGATAAAAAATTAAAATGAATTATTGAATATTTTGTTGAATATAAAATATATACAATTGTTTATAATCATTTCAAAATATTCATTACTTTCATTTTATGGAATAAAAATAAATTTTTCGAAAGAAAATGATTTTCATAAAAATGAATTTTTAGGTAAAAAATTGTTTTTATATGAAATTAAAATATAAAATAGATTCCAATAAATATAATTTAAATATATAATTTATTATTGAAAAAATTTAACGTTGAATTAATTTATATAAATGTATTATTATACATTCTTAAAAAACATAGTTATCAATTAAAATTTGTAATTTCAATGTCATAATTTTTAGAAAAGTCTCAAAAATATATCGAATAATTATTATAGTATGCTGATTTAAAAAATTATTTATATTTTAGAAAAGAAAATTAAAATTTTCCTTGAAATTAATTATTTTTTTCTCACAAAATAAAAAAATTAATTTTTGAAGAAAACATAATTTTGAATAATAAAATGACATCATTAAAAACTAGGTAATTATATTCTATGAATTTATCCATAAATTTATTTTGTGTATGAAATTTATATATATATATATATATATATTCGTATCAAAACCCACAAATTTTATATCTTGGTTAAAATTATCATATTTAAATAACAATATTTCACGGTCAATATAGGCATAGTATTACATACCATCTTTTATATCAAATAAATTATGAGTAATTGAAAAATCAATTCAAAAAACGTTTTGGTGTTACACCCCCCCCCCTCATTTTTTTAATTCACCCCCAATTTTTCATTTGATTCAATGATTCAATATTTTAAAATTTCATTTTCAAAACCCACATCATACAAAGAAATTATAAAATTTCCCCTAAAATGGAAAGTTCGCAACATAAAACTTACATGATATAACATGAAATCATGTGTCTCGATAATGATACCATTAGTAGTATGTTAATATATCGTTACAATTGAGAAATATAACTCCCATTGATGCATATATAGAGATAGAGAGCAAGATAATGTGAATCTTAAAAAAAAACTAGAAGATAATGTTGAAGTAGATAACCATCAGTAAATCAGAATTTAATGTTATAAAAAATTAATTAAATTAATAACACTTTCCATCACTGGATTAATTCACATACAAAAAATAATAAACACAAAATTAAATATATTCACATAATTAGTATAATATCATCATTTAATCAATTACCCAAATAATCTAATCTATTTTTAAAATTGATGAGTAATCAAGATGAATTTCTCATGACAAAAGTAGAAATATAAACATATAATTTATCGAAAAATTATTTGATGAAATTCATCCTAAAAGTAGAAATTAATAAAAATGAAATGTGGTTTACAGAAGATAATTCTGAAAATTAATAGAACATTATATGAGGAAATAGAACATTAATATCCACATCCTTAATTACCACAATTACCTCCAAATTAAAGATGAATTAAATCTCAATAGATACAGCCTTAAATATAAAAATTAAATATTTTATTTTCAATATTTATAAATAATCATTCATTTTAAATAACATGTTGAACCTATGGGATATTTTTACAACAACCAAATAAAAAACTCCCAAGTAACATTTATTACCATGATAATTTACTATATAATATTTTAACCTAACGAAATATGAAAAATACCATGATTAAAATTTACATAATAACCTCAAATTTAATCCTTAATGTAAAGCTCGATGAATATAGAAGAATATAACTATGTTTGATATTGTATTCGACACGCAACAATGAGGTTAAACAGCTACTGAAATATATAATTTTTATAACCTAACTAATAAATTTGAAGGTACGAACGATATTAAATATAATATGATATATATATATATAATAATTATTATAAATTATTTATAAATGTCACATAATCAATCAATAGAGACATAGTAATGTAATTTTATTCTTCAAATACATCTTCTCTTCGAAAATTATTATATTACTTTTTTGGAAGAAAATATTATATTTAATTTATTGATATTTTATAAAATTTATATAATAAATTTAACATTATTTTATAAAATAAAATAAAATAAATAAATTTTGGTTATAATTTTGGATTGGATGGAAAATATTTATATTTTTTGGAATAGTGAAAAATTACTATTTCCTTATAAATATCAATTTTTAATAAATTAAGAAATATAAAATTCCAGTAATGGTTTTAATATGATTAAAATTAACGTATATATTATATTGTTTTATAAAATATTTTCAATTATTAATAAATCTATATCATATTGGTTTTTAGTATACCATTATATGTGGTTTTAAAACGATATTTTTCTGATAACTATTTGAAGTGCCTAATGTTTCCAAATTTTAATTAATTATAATAACACCAAATGATTAATTATATTAATTAAAATTATATAATATAAATAAATGAATACTAATTAGTATATATAAAATTATTAATGTTACTTGTAGAGTGTATATTAAATTATCTCTTTCATGAAAAATACACATCTTGAAAACACACTTTTTGTCACTTTTATGGGATTAATATCAAATAAAATTTATCCAGTTTAGTGGGAAATATTATTTACAATGGATTAAGTATTCATAATTTGAGTAATTTATATTATATAATTACTTTATCTTAATTTTTTACAATAACTATTTGTTAAGACAATAAAAATAAATTAACAGTGTTATGGTAAATTCATGATTACTTGCGGTCAGATGAAACATATACGGGTATGTTTTCATAATAGACATTTAAAAATTATATTTTCTTATATTATTTAATCATTATACTTATCATTTTAGAATATAAGGTTAATTTTAATATTTTATCATTGGAAATATATTATTTTTTTGTAATGTGTTGGTAAATTTCCATTTATTTTTCATTTGAGTTCATTTCCCCACTTCTAAAAGTCCACAACATATCCCCTTTTATCCATATCTTAAAAACAATTATTCATAAATTAAAATTCCAAATAACATCCCATATTTCATACCCTACTCCTTGAATACTTTTTTGGATTATAAATCCCTTCGAGGAATACATTATGTAAAATCATAAGTAGGTGGTCAGAAAGAAATTAAAATTATTAAGTATGCATTTTTTTAATTCATTTTTCCACCTCCATTTAAATATTATTAAAAAATTATCATATAATAAAAATATCATATTCTATATAATTATATTTTAAAAAAATTTAATAACATAAATCTATATCTTTTACACTCAAATAGAATAAAAAATCATCATTCTTGTGTATGGTAGACTACCACTTCATGAACTGATTTAATTAAATTTCTGTAACTACCTCTCAAAACATATTTTAATTATATATTTAAATTATATATATAATAGTTTAAAATTATTTACATTTAAGGAGTTATGATATAAAATATACCTTTTTTCATTCCATTCCATGGGAGATATGATAACATTATTCATGTATACGGTAGACTACCACCTCACGACTAGATGTTATTAAATTTTGAATAAATCATTACAAGGACGATAATAAGGATTGTTTTAATAAATATCGGTAATTTTAATTATATCATGATGATAATCAATAAATATTTTTCATTCTAATCAAATAGTGTAGCCATTTATTTTTTACCGAAATAAATGATAATTTTTTTCATGTACGTGTCGATTACCACCTACACAATGTGATTTGATTATTTTACAATCACAACCTCACAATATATATATATATATATATGTATATTACCATATTATTTATGTATTATTTAAAATAATCTAATATTTTATTGGGTTCAAACTCCAAACAACAACAATTTTCACAGTTCTCTCTAAAGGCAATCAGTGTGGATATATTCCCTTAATAATCTAGGATGAATCCTCATTATATTCAGGTTTACCTCAAAAATATATCAATATTTATACAATTAATTAGAGGGAAATATAGGTCCCCCACATCATATTATTATAATCAAACACATGTTTCCAAAAATTTCATAAATAATTAATCATAAACTATCTTAATAAAATAAATTTTCTTCATATATTGTTCACCACATAAAAACTCATGGAAAAGAAATGGGATTCATGAATATTATGTCATTTAATCATAGAATAATCCCATGATAAGATACCGATTTAATTAGAATATTTTACTTAGAAACGTATAATATCCCAATGAGGAATAATTATTCAATCATTGGATCATAACCCCAAAAAATATCATGTGAATATAAGGATTGTTTTCATGAATGAATATAATTTCCATCAAAAGATCACTAAATCATTTTGATGAAATTAAAATTTCCATATTGAAATAAAATATTTTAATTATAAAAATTTATATACAATTATATAAACAATTATTTTCTAAAATAATCATTGAAACTCGTAAAATAAATTTCAAATCAATTTTTGTTCTTGATGTTATGAAATTATATTGATGTCATATATGTGTAGTGAAAATATTATTTTTGAACATTTTAATATGTGGAAAAGCACATTACATGGAAAATGATAAAAAAAGTTGAAAACATTTAAAAAAAATACATACATGGTTTATAATAAATTTTCAAACATTAAAGAAATTTAAAACTCATATCAATTTTTTTAATTGTATATGGAAGGAAATGACCTCTCCAATAAAGATATAAATTTGATATATTTACATTGAAAACATTTTTTATCTATAGTACATAATTATATTAATATTAATGGAAACATTAATTATCATGAAATAACCATTGGATAATATAATATATTATTTCATGAAAGGTATATTAGAAAATGTAATAATTGAAAAAAAAAATATTTAACAACCTTGAAAGGAAGTTAGATTGTAGAATAAAACCATTATTGATTTGAAAATATTTGAATTGTAACCCCCATTAATGAAAGAAGTGTATATAGATTTTTTAATCCCCATAAATTTATAATATTTACAATAAAAGATATTAATGAGTTGTATACACACCAAAAAATCAACAATTAGAAAAAAAGGGAATTTGTCCCAAGGAATAAAAAGTGAGATAAAAACCCTCAACCGTAGGTGAAACATCCTTTATACATGATTAATCCGACTATATATTAAATATATATTTATTATAAATATATAAAACAAAATCATATATATATATTACCATATATGATTTACACATAACCTTTGTATCACCCATTTGTTAATAATGATTTATTAAAATCATTGTTTTGGGTGATACCTGCTTTGTTTTTAAAGTATATTTTGTTTCAAGAGATTTTGTAGTTATTTTTTATCATAGTTCATTCATCACCGGATTAATAATCATTGTATTAACATCATATATATTAATTACATATATATTTTTATATATGTGCATCAATAAACAAAAGAGATCAAAAATGAATTGCAGTATTCAATGAAACGGTAGGTCTTATGTACCCATAAATTATGTTTACAACACCATATTAATGTATAAAGGTAAATAATATTTCAAAATAAGTGATGAATTATTATATAATATATATAATCTATTTTATTCAAATACCTCCTTGTTACCATCATAGTAAAATTGAAAATAAAACAAATCACATACCTTAATGGATGTGGTAGTTCACACGGACGCATGAGAGATGTTATCTATTTACCACATTTTTGGAGGAAATTAGGTATCTGTTATATTCTAATTAATGAAGTTTAATTATTTAATATTTGTACTATATAATAATTAAACCCCTCATAATATTCATCTATAGAATATGGTGATGAATACTGAATTATATCACGCTATTGATATGGAATTTCAGGTATACTTGATCGATACATTCACTTCTCATTTAATAGGGAGATGTTTAATATAGATGATTTCATAATCATAATAACTATATGAATATTCAATTTTCTTAATATATTATTATAATGACGATATAATAGATTTATAGGGAGGGGAATGATGAATTCAAAACAAATTGGTCGGTTATGTTGATTTCCACTATTTTGAAGTTACTCCTTTGCAAGCTGTTTGTGCCACACATTTTGGTACAACAGTCAGAAACTAGACAGTAAGGACACTGGGTCCGGTGGAATCCTCTTGAAGCTGGCATCAAACTAAATACCAACAGCTCTTGCTTGCTGGGAGAGATACGTAGTGGTGGCGTGGTCTGAGATCCTAGGGGCTGTGTGGACTTGGTTTTCTCGGAATACAATTGTTATGGTAATTCTATATAGGAGGAGGAAAAAGCGGTTCTCACATGTATCAAAACTTACAAGCAGCGGGCACTTTCCATCTCCCAAGTTGAGACTAATTCTATTTTTATTCATGATGATTTTCATGGTAAAGGTATCTTCCCCATTTCCAATTCATACAGTATTCAGAAATGAAAAGATTTCCGGGAATGTAGCACCAGAGTCACTCACATGTGGAGGGAGGTAAACAAGGTGGCATATTACATGACCTTTATGCAAACCCCCAGTAGCATGGTCAGTTGTCAAACTCATGTTTCCCATTATAAACCGAAGGGGGTGAATTTGATACCGGGCGATTCCCTCAGTCTTCATTACTATAGACCCCTCTAGACACTGGTTCTCTATCTATTTTAATTTTATCATTGAATAAAAATGGTAATGTTAGATGGATGAGGTGTTTGTTTCAATATAATATTTGGAAGAGAAATAATTGTTCAAATTTTATAATTGAGGGGAGGGGTACTCTTGTAAATTCATAAAACATTAAATTAATATAAATAATTTTTATTGTAAATATGCCTCAAAATTTATAATATTCAAATATATTATAACGATTAGTCAAACCCCTCTAATCATATAAAAATTGTTAATTCTTTATAATTGTTTTACCCTTACCAGTTTTGATTAACACTTTGTTAACCCTTAGAATAGTCACTTTCATATTAATGTTTTCTACACATAAAGTGATAATAATCTTACTATAATAATCCAAATGAAATTTAAATGATCCATTTTTTCTTTTTTAGAAAAATATTTCATTGTTTTGGAATAATTTATATCAATTAATGAAAAAAAAATTATTTGAAATTATTAATAATGCCATTTAATCATAATTTCATTATTTTAAGAATAAATACATCAAGGAAAAAGGGAATTTCAAATATAATTAATTTAATTATAGACAATATATCATTTTCACCGTCAAAATTTCATATGTCATTAACTCACTAGAATTATATTTCTTTTAATATTTTTAATATAGTTCATTATATTATTTTCAATAGATATAGAAATACTACATAAGTGTTAGATAAGAATTTAAGGTCGTGATATAATTAATAAAAATGGAAATAAATTTATATAAGGAAAATAATTCCACTAGTCTTAAAATAGAACCCATGATTTTATCATTACATGTTTTCCCCGATGTGGACATATATGATATATTTGAAATTAAATGAGTGACATTTTGTAACATTTTTTGATTTAAATATTATAGGGGTTATTATAATAGAATAAAGTCCAATAAAAAATTTAATTTCGATCCTTAGTTATAGGGTATGAATTATATTTATTTAATAAGAATTATGATAAATAATTAATGCTATATCAGCTAGTTTATACCTAGATTAAAAAATTTATCTACCACTATGGTGATAATATTTACAACGATTACATTAAATGGTAAAAAAACAGAAATGAAATTATTTAAAAACATAAAATATCCAAATTCATAATATTGAATCCATTTTATCAATTTCAATAACCATAAGTGTAGAAATTAATTTTATAATACTTATGAAAATTGATACAAAATCCTCTTTTAGAAAAATTCTTTTTTAACCATGAATCGTGAATTATTCTCATATAATACGTAAAAAATTTATTAAATATAATATTAAAAAATTTATTTAATATATAATATAATCACTTTTAAAATAGATCATAAATAAATATTAATTTAATTTATATATATAAAAATATTTTTCATGCATAATAACTATTTTTTGTAAAAGTTTCTATCGCGTATAAAATATTTTTATTCATATTTCAAACAAAAAAAATTGATTCCAAGGAATTTTATTGGATTATTTCAAATATTAGAGAACAAATTTAGCATCTAACCATTTTTCAACTACAACTTTTTTACGTTATTTTAAAAAAATTAAAATAATTCTGTATATTTTTATATATCAATCAATTCATGAAATTCTGAAAAATTCATCAACATATAAGTTTAATATGATCATTTAAAAATGATTTTAATTTTACAAAGTTACATATATTAAATATAATAAATTTAATTATAGTATTTTCTCACAATGATAAATACAAATTATTTTTGAAGAATCCACATTTTTGAAGAGTAAAATGACTTTACTAAAAATTGAGTTTCTTTTAACGATGAATTTATCCTTACCTATATATTGAGCATGAAATTAAAATATATTTTATATAGTAGATTATCCTATACATATGATCTAATTTATCTACTATGTAAAAGTTTTAATATTTAAATAAACATTTTTATGGTTTTTTAGGATCACTGTGGTGTATATTGTACTATATTTAAGAAATTATCTTTAAATTAAAAAATATATTTCATAAAATATAATTGTGTCATATGAAATTTCATAATAATAAAAAATAATTTTTTTAGGGAAAATATGATTAAATTACCCAATATTGATTAAGGTTTTTAAATATACAATTATTAATCAAAGAAATAAATAGGATTTCATCTCATATTGAATTACTTGTTGATAGATTATCTTTCATTCAAATTGATTTTTCATGAAAAAAATTATAAGAATTATTAATTGTTTAACTAGAGTGTACTTCAAATGATATAAATAGAGGAACCATCTTAATAGCTAATTATGTAACAATTATTCTGATTATATATGTTTATGAGTATATTCAAAAAGAAGTATTTTGATATGCACTATAGAATATTCTTATAGCTGATTAAATTTTATGAATCCTCCATATATTACATCCCTCTAAAAGAGAAAAAGGTAAATTATTCATGGAGTATAATGAGTCAATTTATCTTATCTATGATAATGATTATGAAAGATCCAATATTTATGTATTTTCAAAGTATGGACCAGGAGATATCAAAAGATGATAAAAATATAATCATTTTTAAATGAGATTCTAATCATATATCCATGTGACGATCAATGAGGCATGCTGGTAGGATGTGGATATACAAAATGGTTGTTAATATTTATGAGTTCAACATTCAATTAGTTGAAATGTTACTATTTGGGAACTAAGTATGGGTAATGCGAATCCATTCATGAATGAGGTTATATTCTAATAACCTCATAGATCATAATTATTTATTCATCTAAAAACATGAATATATATATATAGATATTAAAGAGTATTTTGAATTATACAATATGAAGTCTTATATTGTGAAATATATATCTTAGTTACTGGTATTTCATAATGTATTTGTTTACATATAAAATTTTAAGAGGATGTTACAATTATTACACATAGTCTAATAGAATTTGTTAATCATCTCCACGTATTTCTTTATCGAACCCAAAAAATATATAAGAGAAAAATTACATTTTGAAGACCAGACATTAAAAAATTCAAAAAGTTGATTCATTGGATATGTATTCATATTAATACAATCCTAATGATCATCAAAGTTTACCATTTTAGATAATTATTACAACACAATTAGTAAATAAAATATGACATAAAAAAGTCTAAATTATAATAAAATATGCATTTTTAAAAAATAAAATAATTTTTGGCTATGGTAAAATTTATTCTAAAGAAATATCATAGTGAATTTTCTATTAACGTCATCATTGTAAATACTCATCCTTATAACCATATAGATAATATTTAAAAATTTGGTTTGAGAATTATATTATTAGTAAATGACGTATGCAAAAATTTATGAAAGAATCTAATTAATCTCATTATATAAATATCCCATTTTATAGTAATCTTTCAGCTCAAAAAAAAATAATTTCTATTCCTATTAAATAAACTTCACCACTAAAATATTTTAATAAATAAAATCATATAAAACCATATAGGTATATTAAAACTCAAAAATGTTTCCTTTAATCGTGAAAATTCATGAAATGTTTTTCAAAGAGTTATTAATTTCACCCATTAAATGAATCACAACATTCCCTCTAAACCTAATATTGTAAAATTAACTATAAAATCTTAATATATCTTTAAGAACACATAGAATAAGAATATATATAATTTAGGTAACTGGGGAAATGATTTTTATATCAATCTAAAAAGTCACTCTTCAAAATGGAGTAACATACCCAATAAATTCCAATAATCAATTATGAGAAACATTTAAAAAGTTTACATTCATCCTTTCCCCAATGTAGCATAGATCTCTATCTAGCTCAAATATCATCATGATCTATATATGCATCACCTATTATTATGAGCTATATCTTCTTCGGTCATCATAATAAAATATATCCATGAAATATACCATAATTATAACACATTAAATATTTATGTTTCATCATCACACTATTAAAAAAATTCTTATATTCCATAAAAATACTTTATGGATATCCAAATATCTATTCCATTAATAAATTGAAACACATATAATAATTGGAATGAATGTTTCTCTATAAATAAAAAATGATATATTATAAATGAAAAATAATATAATAAAATATTTATGAAAGAAAAACCATTTACAATATATATGATACCACAAAATATTATTTTTTCCATTTTTTTGAACATTCCATATAATATCTAAAAAAATATTCCTTTTAAGGGCCATTAAAATAAAGTAAAAGGTGATATAACATTTCATTTTTGATTCATTAATGTCCATATAAATACATTCATAAAATAATTGTTATATAATATACATGAAAAAAACAATTATAAAATAAATCATTAATACATATATAATGATCTTTTCAAGGTTATGTTTCCCTTACCACATGTTTGAGTAATCCCATATGTTCTTTATCCTCGTGATTTATAATGTTATTCAATTTTTATATTATATTCATAACAAAATATCGCAGTTTTTATTTCTTTTGTTCAATTTATTAACATTTAAGGCTCAATTACTTGATGATTAATGTTTACACAATATGTTTTCATGATATTTAGTTCATAGGTCAAAAATGACTTTGGTAAGTTTACTATGGTCCCAAAAGTAGTTACTATATCATCAAAAGAATAGTAATCATGGCATAATTACCATTTTTTGTAACACCATGTGATAATAAAAGAATAATATTATATTTTTAATCATATTTTTTACTCAAAAATTATATCTAATGATACATGCAACAATGAGTTTCTTCAATTGCATTCCTTACATGCAAGACCATGTTTTAGAAAACAATAATATTATATAATTATTATTTAATATATCAGTTATAAAATAGTTTTTCAAATGGAAGGTATTTAAATTATTAGAAAATATATAAATATATTTCTTAATCATTTGTAAATAATTAATACTTTAGTTTTCAATTAATGAGAAATGATTATGAAAACATTTTTAAAATAAAGGGATTTTTTTCTGATACTATTTTAATGCCCACATGTGTGTTTTATAAAGAAAAATATTACAAATTTAAAATTTTGTATTATACTAATTAAAAATATATGTAATATAATAAATATGATTTTTATCCTTTATCCAATATTTTTTCTAGAAAATATATAAAAATAAATATAATTTTATTCTTAAAAAATAAATTTTTTCAAATAAATATTATTGTACCATTTCTATGCTGTGATATTTATTAAAAAAATATGGAAATTTTGATATTTTTTATTTAACATATAAAATAAATTTTATAAATATTAATATCTGAAATAATCATTGGGTAAAAATTTAGGAATTTTTAGATATTATTTATTTTATAGTGAATAGTGGATAATGACAATTTGTATGAAAAGTCATTACATTTATTGAATTATTTAATTTAAAATTCTCGATATATTTTTAATATCTTATAAAGTAATGCATGTATATTTTTTTTATATTTCATCAGCAAAATTACATTAAATAAACTTTGTTTTTTTAATATAAATTTGGTTTTGTGTTTAAATACGATTTTAACTATAAATGGCTTTAAAATGTATAATGTTTATCCTATTAAATTATTTAAATTAAAACAAAATTTGGATTTTTTTGAAATTAATTATATAAATTACATATCATTAAATATTAATTTATTTTCATATAATGAATACTATTAGTCATAGTGTTAATACAAAACCATCTTTTTGAAAAAAAATACACTACATAGAAAACCAATGTCTCACTACTTCATTAGTATTAATATTCAATTTACTTTTCTAATCTATGTTATTGGAATTTTGAAAAATGGATTTCATATTTTCAATCATCATATTTTATAATTTATATTAGTTCCATCTAATTATTTTATGAAAAGTATTAGTGATTGATATTAAAATTAAATACAATGATTAAGGATAAAACAAGTTTACATAGTGGCTAATCATTAATATATAGGGGTAAAATTTTCTAAAAATATGTCCCAGATAAATTTTATTCATATATTTAGACATTATTACTTATATGATATATTTATTTTCTTTTTCTGATCTGTTTTATAGAAAAAAACATGGATACATCATACTTCATTTCAAAAAAATTAGGTGTATTCTCTCCCTTACTTATAAAAGGTGACCCCTCTCCCAGCTTATTTATACCTCCAGTTCTATTTAATCATATAATCCCAAAACAAATTAGTATCACAACATCCCTCCCTTCATACGAGAAGCATTATTTTTTTCATAACTCAACCCATTCATGGTTATTTTGAAAATATAAAGAGGATACGCCAACAAGAGGTAGTGTTATAATAAATGACTTCTTATTTTTTCCAATACACCTCCTAAAATTATTATTATATCATGAATTTATAATACACTCAACATATTGAATAGATGTATTTATTGTTATTTTATGTTTGGGACCTACTATCACACACTCTAAAATTATATGTGTTACAGAATCGTCATTCATGTTTATGGTGAACAACAGCCCCGGGAACCAATGTAATTATGTTTTCCATTAAAACATTTATTGGTTTGAAATTTATTTTTTAAATAATATTCTTATATTATTATATGATATTTATAGATTATTATTAATATTTAATTATTATATATCACAATCCTTCATGATTTACTTTTTTGGGGAATATGATTTCAATGTTTGTGTGTACGACAGACTACCGCCTTGAGAAGCGATGGGAATAATTTATGATTTATATATAATCTATTATTTATGGGGATAAACAAATAAATGATTTATATGAAATAAAAAATTATACTTTAATGATATTCCATTTATATACATATCATTTACTTTTAATTTTTTCAATTGGACAAAAAATGGAATCAGTGTTCATACATATGTGCGTCCTACCGTCTCCATGAACAAGGAATTTTATTTCTATCACTAAATTGCATGGATTACTCAAAAAAATATAAACAGAAAATATATGATACTTATAAAACTATTTAAATTATTTATATTATGAAAATATAATTTATGTAACCGGAAAAAAATTATACAATCAACACAGATACAAAAAACAAAGTAGTTATTACATAAAACATAAAGTTGACATGGTATTTCTAATAAATGGGTAATAAAATGTCATAATAAAAGATATCTGTAATATTAATTTTTTTAATTATTAATTTAATATCATGTTTAAATCAACATTAAATGAGGTTAAATCATGTACAACTAAAAAAATCTTTAGATAATTATTTTTCTTCTCTCAATTTTATAACTTTCAGATGTATGACTTGTTAAGAAATTTTTTGTAGTATGATTTATATACATCACATGAATATATATTGTATGATTTTGATTCTTAAATTTATTTTTATTTAATATTTTTTTGTTATCCTTTTTTCATGAGGTTTACTGTTTCAATGTTTGGAATGTGGTAATGGATTTTTATCTCAATTTGAATTCACTGAGATATTGGTTATGATATACACCTACCTTCATTTATAAGGTGAATATTTTTCCTATATGATATGTTGAATAATTAAAGAAACACAAATAAGATACTCTTATTCTTCCAATGGTAATAGGGTTTAGTGGAAATGTTCTTCCACCTTCTAGATTTCATTTGGCCCTTCCTGAAAGAAAAACTAAAATCATGAAATTCATTTAGCACCACAGTTCCTTACATATGTTGAGGTGGATCCTAGGTCTTCAGGATATTTTCAATTCATCGATGAATATTTATATATTTATGGTCCATTTTAAATAATCATCTATATTCCATAAAACAAAAAGTATGGTGGTATTTGAGTCTTCTAAATCATGTATTCTTCATACAAAACGGACATGATTGTTTTTGATTTGGTCTCTATATAGACATCATTGTATAATTCTAAAATACATTAATCAAACACATTATCATAAGACACATCTTAAATCAGTAACATGCGTAATATGTTCTCACACACAAATTCCTATGATTTTTAACTCCTTGTTAAAGTTTCCATGTATAAATTTATATCCTTGGACGGATTAAATTTCCCAAATAAGACATTATTCATGAATATAAAAGGTTTTTTCATACACAATTGTTGGGGAAGGATATAAATGTGTATTAAAAATGGACATTTACTTTGGAATGTAATCATCCATACAAATAGATTAAAATATTCACATGAATGCACCAGACATTCCTCATGGACATCCGCTATGAAATCCGGATATCGATAATCACATCTCTAGCATGAAAATTCATCTATAGGAAGAATCAACTAATCATTATTCTTATTTATATTATTATCATGCCTTCAGATATTTTATTGATGTTATATCTAAAATGAAAATATTATAGAGTGTAGGGATCATGGGAAATTATTTCATTACTTTATATGGAATAATTGATGGTTCTCTATCTGTTGTGGGCTTCAATCAGGATGTATCAAATTTTAAAAAATCATTTCAATCAATAGGTTCCTCCCAAAATAAGCTACAATCATTCAAGAAATCAAGAATTCTTTTAATCTATGTTCTTCAACTAATTACCATTCTATATAGTGGTTTGAGGGAATATTTGCATCATCTATATGTAATTCATTCAATAAAGAAAGACTGTATTTGATGGTAGTATTAAAAATATCATACATGATTTTACAATAAAACAATCAGATTAATGATTTCATCATTTTTATTTGACATCATTACTGATATACTTGATCAGTGGTAGTATTATTCAATTTTAACACCCTATCAACATCACTATTTTCATTTGAAACATTATGTGTGCATGTATAAAAGTGTTCTTGGGTTAGCATCCATTCCATAACATGATGAAAAATAAATTTAAACCAGTAAAATAAGAAATTATCCAATCCATTCACCTCATTTGGATCATCAGCATTTTGGGATAGCATTTTCTCGCCATTATGACACAACACATAGTAGTTTTTTTAAACCATATTTTTTTATATGGTATCAAACAACGTCATGGATCAACCATCGTATTCCAACACAATTATAACTTGGAATGTGTATGTGAATAAAATATGAAACATTTTCAAATATGAAATCTAATGATCTCTCAAAATTGTTTTAAATTATTTTATGATTCGACCTATTTTATACATATGAATTCTATCCATTATGTAAAAAACATTATTATCCATTTTGTAAAATAAATTCAATATGGTTTTTTTAATCAAAATTTATTTAATAAAATGATATTATTGTCACATAATATGAATCCGTATCGGACACAATACTATATATTAGAATCATAATGTAAAAATAATATTACTATATATGTATAAATATACTATACATATAAAACCATGATATTAAACTTTATAAATATAATTCCATGATCTTTTCGGGATTGTTTATTTTATTTGGATTATATCAGGGCATGACTATTAGTGTTTTATCATAGTAATTTATAGTTCATTGTGCATATTATGACAATGGACCAGGGAGAAAATGAACATTGTGTGGTGAAAATCTTGTGGAGATGTTAAATTGTAGCACACAAAATCCATATTAAAATTTTAAAATATAAAAATATGTTAGATTACAAAATTATTAGTAATAATGAAAATATAAAAAATTAAATATTTTATGAATTTTATTACAATTATATTTTGAACAATAATCTATTGTTAATAAATACACTTAAGTCATTCAATTAATAAATAATTTTAATTCCATTTTTTGAATGATTTAAATGATGATTTATGGTTATTTGTTTGTACCTATCCATGAAACTTGATCGATGTTTTGTACAAAGTCAAGCGAGGAATATGTGGGTCATTTTCCTCATAATATAATAATAATAATTAATTTTAATAGGGTTTTAGTTTTCTGGTTAAAAATGTAAAAAAATTAAAACGGAACCATGGCACATGCATTGCCAGGCTACACCATGGTGGAACATATCACAAGCCGTGGTGAACCATCCCAATTAGGTAATCATGATGAAATTTCAAGACACAATGTTCTCTTGGGAATTCCATGGGAAAAAATCCTGAGATGGTGCATGCCATTAGTAACTATGCGTTTTATTAATTATTGTTCACATTAGTTCATTTTTTTTATCATTAAAAATATATTTGTTTCAGTTATTATCAATTTAATTCAGTTATTTTTATTTGAGATAATTTAGATTTATTTTAGTGTTTTTCAGCTGTACCCATGTATACATGGGTCCAATAAAGTCATTTTCATTCAATTCAGATCGTTTGGTCAATTAATATTGGTTATGATATAGATATGATTTGCTAGTTATATATTTTTTCAGTTTGTAAAGGGTTTCAAGGTTCAGTTTTTTTATTTTCTTTACTAGTTAGGTCTGTTTTATACAATCTATCTTTCTAAGGTTTTGATCAATTAAATTAAATTTAGTTAATTTAGTGTTTCATCATAATAATGAATAAATTTGTACATAATTGTAAATGTGGTGGATATGATAGAAAATAATTTTATGAAGACCATATTTGTGTATTATGTCCTTATATCCTGGTTGTAAAACATCCCCTATCTATATAATATTTTCTTGAAATCAATTCACAACAAAACCCAAACTATAATATCATGTATAAAAAATCATATTTTCATTATTTTTCACGTATTATAGGGTAAAAAGAAAATACTTATTAATATAATATTATTTAATTTATATATCATTAAATATATTATAAAACATTACTATATCACTCCATAAAATTTTCCACCAACTATTTCCACCATAAAATTCAATTCACCACAAAAAAATAGAAACACAAAACATATAAATCCTCTCTTTCATTTACATATTCAACGAATATCTATATTTTTCAATTTATCAACCATGATCTATTTAATATCTATTTAAATCCATATTTATTATAAAAACCCATTTTTCATCACACACATTTATTCTTATTTTTCAACATTAGATCTTTAAAAAATTACCACATATTATATTCCATCCAACACATATTTAATTTCAACTAATTTCATTTCTACTTTATTATTACATATCAAATTTCATTGTCACTAGTAATCTACAAAAACCATAGCACAAAATAAATATCAAGATTTCGATACCCACTAGCACATCCCACCTCTAAGACATCACAACAACATAACCAGAACACAATAACAACCATCCCCCATTCACAACCTAACTACCCCAACACATACTATGATAATTGAACCAAAAAATCACTTCTTCATCACAATATAAATCAGACATAGTCATAAACATCATCGGGAATTCTAAAAAATGATCTAAAAATCACAATTTAAATAATAGAACAAACACTTGAATGAATATATATAGATTTACATAACTAGAGTTACCACAATTTCAATTAAATGGGGGGATTTTAAAAAATTCCATCCTCTCTTGCATCACTATTTTCTCAAAATTTCTATATTCACACATAACATGTTTTTTTAGGTTTATAACCTTTATAATGGTGATTTGAAATAATAGATCACATAATGGGATCATAATATAATGTGGATAAACAATCCCAATAGACAATAAGATATAAATCATGGAGACTACAGCAGAATCCGAATAAAAAAAGTGAAAATAAATTGTGGTAAAAGTTATAACTCACATAAAACCTAAGGATTTGAAGAGGAAGAAAAAAATTACATCAATTGGGATAGATCATCGGATTAGTGGAAAGTTCACATGTTGAAAATAAGAGACGATCTACTATCTTGGAAAAAATGCATGCTACATGATTATAGAATAAGGAGGCATACCACGAGTTATTTCAGTTGATCTATTCCAAGGCTTTTTTAAAATTTATTTTATACACTATCTAAAATGAACCATTTCCCTATGGTTTCACAATGTCATTGGGATAGTGGTATTATGCCACCATTTTTCTATAACTATTGGGATAACCATAGGTATACATGCCTATACCAATGGTTTTATCAAACCATTGGGATAGTGGAGTGGGTATATGTGTGATTTCCTATAGTGTTAAATGATGGGTCTTCCCATATATTTTTCTAATTAATTAAATAATTCTTATGTTCTCTATATAATTATATTGAATGTCTTCGATTTGGTTCTCCAAATTATAATAGTAGTGTATGGGTTCTATATGTTTTTTATGTGTTTTATGATATGGTGTTCCAAGATACCAATAGGTTTTATCTATACTAACAATGGTTTTATGATGTTTCATTTGACGATGATTAATATCATCTAGGACATCATTATTTTCACTTATCAATTTTTTTAAATTGTTAATTCCTAATTCCATGGTTTCATGGTTTATGACCCATGTATTGATGGGTGTCAATATTTTTATGTTATACTCATGCACATTGATTATCTCACTATACCCTAATGATCTTCTTTTGATCACTGATGAAATTATTTTGGTATATGATTAAAATTTCCCTTACTATGAATTTGGCCTCACCATTTATAATTATTCATTTCCCCAGTTTATAATGAAATGGGATGGATGAATAATATCTCAAAGGTGTTCTATATGGAAGATGATGACTTCTTAATGTGAGAATAAAATACTAAGATAAGTGGCAGTAAATATTATTAAATGTCATGTGAATTTTTTATGTATGAGTTTTTCTTAATAATATAAACTCTAAACCTAAAAATTTTTCTATGATGTATGTGATGAAATTTTACCATCAGATATTGAATGGTTTAGAAAGAAAAAAAGTGTCACCCTTATTGACATCAATACTAGAAATGTAAAGACAATTTTTTTGTATAGGATTTGGATGTTTGGGTCCTAGGATATAAGATTTATAAAATAATTTTTATTCCAATAAAAATCATGAGATATGGATCTAAAAAATTAATTTCACTATAATCAGATAGATTCTAGGTCATACATATGCATGAGAAACATTTCTATTTCTCAAATAACACAAGGTAAAGAATGTAAGTATTATGTTATCATCGTAGAATTATGATTACACAATTAATATCATATATCCCATCTATTTGAACTTATATATACTATCCATGTGATATGATGATTAAGAATTAATCACATCACTTCATGGATGTGGTAATACATGTTGGATCGAATAGTCGATATAAAAGTCTATTAGATGGAACAATACAAGAGGGGGGGTGAATTGTAGGTTTTAAAAACTTTGAGTTTTAGTAACAAAGAGATTAGTTTAAATGATCTTAAACTAATACAAATACAAACACCCACAATTGTATTGAATGTAAAAGGTATGATGTATTGTAATACTAAAGTTAAGCAAAACAATTGTATTCAAGATGAACACAATAATCAGAGTAATACAGATATGAATGATTCTACCTTAAAGCGTATAGAACCAATCAAAACAATATGTAAAGGAATGATTGTAATTGAAACAATTACAATTGAATAAGTAAAGAAGAAAGGAAACAATACAAATCCCTTTCAAATACAACAGCGGAAATGTAAAAGTAATACAATTCTTTTAACCCAAAGAGAAGGGTTATCCTTTCACCTAGGATAAAAGGTCTGTCTCACCAACACCTTGGTGAGCCCCCGATACGATGATCGGCACGTCTGTCTGCCTATCCCCGGCAGCCCTCGATTTTGCAGGTAATCGGCACCTCTGTCTTTCAATTACTTGAAAGCCCTCGATACGATGATCGGACGCACAAGGCTGATGAGAGAAGTCACAGTGTCTCTCTCTAGAATCTTCGTAGTTCACAGAGTCTCTTTCGTTCTCTTCGTTCATCAGTGTTCTCTCAGCTTCAAATGACCTCCTATTTATAGGCCTCGGGTTCCAACGGTCATATTGCCTCCAACGGTCATATTGAAACAGAAAGCACGACATCGTTTTGATTAGTATATAACTAACTCAACGACATCGTTTTGTTAGGATAAGAGATATATAGAAATGTAAAACATGAGTACGATTCATATGCAGAGAGTTTTTGACAAAGTACCATAACAAATAATGATCATCTGAATAGCAAAGTCAGTACGATACGATTGACAGAGTCAGTACGATACGATTGACAGAGTCAGTACGATACGATTGACAGAGTCATTACGATGCGTTTGACAGAGTCAGTACGATACGTTTTGGTCGGTACGATCAACATCGTACGATACGATAAACATGATAAAAGACAATTTGTTATTTACAAACATATGATAGAATACATTTGAGATTTCCAAAACATGACATAGAATATATTTGTGATTTCCAAAACATGATCTAAAATCCAAAAGAAGACTTTTGACTTAACAATCTCCCCCTTTTTGGAAAGAACAAACACACAATGTAAATGAAACAAGAAATACTTATCTCCCCCTGAGTTATTGAAAACTCTTCTGAATAAGAAATTGAATACAACTAACTCCCCCTTAGGTATTGACTTTCCTAAGGATTGTATTCATAGATTTTCCTTAAGAGCATTGTAATGCATTCTCCCCCTTTGTAAAACAATCTTTGCTTTGTAAATATTCTCCCCCTTTGTGATTTACAAAAAGAAAGGAGGAATCTCGAATTGTCTGGAAGAGTTAGTGAAGTAATACAAGACAATGGATAAAAGAGAAAGTATTATAAGAGTTATTACAAAACAAACAAGTTTCAAAAGAAACAAATACAACAATCATTTGTTTTCTCTTTCCTTCTCTTTCTTTATAAGCTCATGAAGCACAGCTTTCATCTTCTTGATCTCCTTCTTGTCTTCAGAAATTGATTCACCCTGAGTTTTGAGAAGCTCTTGTTGATCCGCAAAAATCTGATCTTGATTTCTGATGGTTTCCTCCTGGACTCTGATTACTTCTTCAAGAGTATCAATTCTGTTTTGCAGAGTCTTGTTATCCTTGGACAACTCAGAATTTTGATTCTTCAGTAAAACCATTTCATCTTTGAAAGATGAAACTTTCGAGAATTCTGATTGGAAAACATTTATTCTATCTTGCAAGTCTTTCACTGAAGGAACATCGGTTCTTTGAGAAGATAAAAGGTTCAGCCTTTCAACCGTTTCTTTATCAAGCTTGTTGAAAGCAATTGGTAGCTCATTTGATAACCTCCTTATATCTTCAATAGCAATCTCATGATCATTGATTGAGCTCTCTGTTTTGTATGACCACTTAGTCATATTATTACAAGCTTTCTTTATGAGCAACTGAGCTTTCCGAAAGAACTTTCAGATCGGCTTCTACTGACATAACTTTCTTTCTCAATTCTTTTACAGAGCCAAACTTTTTCCTTTGATTTTCAGTTATAAAATCAATCTTCCCTTCCAGCCTCGGGAAATAAGGAATTGTTTTCTCCATCCTTCTCAAAACATGAACAATGTAATCACTCTTCTTGAGAGAAATTGTATGCTCTGAGTCAGTATCTTCATCGTACGATGCTAGTTCATACGATCTGCTTGAATCAACAACTGGCTGTTTCCCTTTCGCTTTTTCTTTCAGTTTTCTTTCATCTTCCACTTTGTCACTAATGACAACTACTTTATCAGACTGATAAGATTGAGCATCTTTCTTTTCTCGAGATGACATCCTGTCCGGAGATCTTTCCTGATCGGCATGAGGAGTTTGTTGAACACCTTCGCTCAGCTTTTGAAGCGATTCCTCTCTACTTTTCTTTGAACTTTGATGAAATTCTAAAAGAAAATCTCCTTCTACTTCCACTTCTTCTATCACCTGTTTTCCTTTTTCTTTCTCAGGCAGACTCTGTACGATGGGATCTTGGTGCACTTCCACAGTTAGTTGAGCACTAGCATCTTCAACTGCTTTCAAGACTTTAGAAATATCAAAGTCCTGAGCCTTTCTTTTCAAAAAAGTCTTCTTTTTCTTTTCAGCTTGAAGGGTTTCTTCTACCATTATTCTTTCTGCAAAGGCCTCAGCAGGGTCAAGTCCAAACTTTGGATCACCTTCCTTTCTCTGTTCCTTGTCCTTTCTCCACTTTGCAATAACTTCTTTACTGTACCTCGGCTTCTTCTTTGGTTTTGAACTAGTCTGCGGATCAGACTTTCGAGTAACACCGGTGGATTGATTGTCCTTGGCTGGCATAGGTGCCGATTGATTTTCAGGCAATTCAGCTTCTACATCTCTGACAAAAAGTTTTGAATTCGAATCAAAACAAACATTCAGCTTTTTCATCGTACTCTTATTAATGAAAGACGGCCACAAATCCATAGGTTCTCCTTTCAAAGGAATGTTACAAAACTTCATACTCTCAAGAATGAATTTTGTAAGGATGGCTGGATACATTATTATTTGGGATTTAATCCCTCCTTTCTTGACATTCTTGATGGTTTCAAAAATATACCCCATGAGATTCACTTTCCTCATATTCACAAGATAATCGAGCATAAAGACATCAGAAACTTTAAGAGTTTCTCTATCCCCTTTCCTTGGGACAAGAAAACCTTTCATCCATAAAGTGACAAACCGATTGTCCGGTGAAAGATGATAAACTTTCCTCTTTCCCTCATTAACAACAAACAAAGATTTTTCAGAACTTTCTCTATTAAACGTACCAACTTCCTCTGGTAGTTTGTGAGATGGACAGAATGAATCCCCTTCTATAGAAACATTCAGAAAGTGTGCCGCTTGTTTCACAGACATAGATAACTTTCAATCGTACACAGCGAAGTTTATAGTCATATCTTTGTCGAAAGACACGGTTTTGTAAAACTGACAAACTTCATCAAAAAGAACTGGATCTTGAATATCAGGCTTTTCCACACAGAGATGTTCCCATCCTTGAAACAAAATAATCCTCTTGATTGTAGAATCGTACATATCGAAAAATTCTCGGGATACTAACCTTTATCTGTGAAAGTCTTTCTCTGTAAAGGTCTTTGAAGACATTTCAGCGGGAGTGTTGGCAGAGGATTGAGACATAAAGATGATGCCGATTGAGAAGATCGTACGATTGTTTATAGCTGGGGGAGCAGAGCTTCGCCTCAATTCCTGGACAATCAATGTGGGTTTGGGGAGGGGAGGGGGGTTTTTATAGGCGATAAAGAGATGACCGTTGATATTCTACGGTCAAGATTAGATAATACCAGATCAATGGTTAGGATTAAAACAAAGAAAATAAAATAAAAATAAAATAAAAAAAATGAAAAGAAACCTGTCGGAGAACATAAGGTGATTGCTGGTTTTGGTATGAATCAAAAGTAAACACAATCGTAAGAAGAAAAAAAATCATGATGCCGATGGAAAACAATCTCAATACCATCATCGGTCGATACAAAAAATATCGAAAGATACGATGGAAAAGAATTTGAATACTATCATCGGTCGATTCAAAAACTATTGAATGGTACGATGGAAAAGAATTTCAATACTATCATCGGTCGATTCAAAAATTATTGAATGGTACGATGGAAAAGAATTTCAATACCATCATCGGTCGATTCAAAAAACTATTGAATGATACGATGGAAAAGAATTTCAATACCATCATCGGTCGATTCAAAAACTATTGAATGATACGATGGAAAAGAATTTCAATACGATAAACAGAAAAACAGAAATGGTCAATACGATACAGGAAAACTTAAAATGAAGCGATAAAACTGTCAATACGATAAACAGAAAGAAACATATATAAAGAGAGTAAATATTTTAAAGATCAGAAACATAAAGACATAAAGAAATGTCCTCCCCCTTTCTACGAGGAGTTTCTTACTATTAGGAGAGATCTAAAACATGAAGTAGATATGAATGATTATTTTAATGTAATCATTCCTAGCTTCTGTTTTATAAATTCAAATCTATCGGAAGGTAAAGGTTTTGTAAAAATATCAGCATGTTGTTCTTGCGTTCCGATGAATTGTAAAACAATATCTCCTTTTTGTGTGTGATCCCTAAGAAAGTGATGCCTAACATATATGTGTTTTGCACGAGAGTGATGTGCTGGGTTTTTACTAAGAGCTATGGCACTTGTATTATCACACAGAATTTGAGTTTTGGAGAAACTCAAACCATAGTCAGTGAGTGTGTGCTGCATCCACAATACTTGAGCACAGCAACTTCCAGCTGCTACATATTCAGCTTCAGCAGTGGAGAGTGCTACTGAGTGTTGTTTCTTGCAAGACCAAGAAACCAAAGAATCTCCTAAGAAATGACATGTTCCAGATGTACTTTTTCTATCCATTCTACAACCACCAAAGTCAGCATCTGAAAAACTTTTTAAAACAAAATCATTTCCAGAAGAGTAGAAAAGTCCTAAATCCATAGTGTCTTTTAAATACCGAAAGATTCTCTTTACGGCTTTTAAGTGAGACTCTTTTGGATTAGATTGATATCTTGCACATAAGCATACAGAAAACATCAAGTCGGGTCGACTAGCTGTCAAGTATAGCAAACTCCCTATCATACCTCTAAAAATTGTTTGATCTACTGGATTCCCAGTTTCATCAAGATCAAGAGTATTTGAGGTACCAATTGGGGTGCTAATAATTTTAGTTTTGTCAAATCCATACTTTTTGAGTAAGTCTTTAATATACTTATGTTGAGATATATAAGTTCCTTCTGGTTTTTGAGATATTTGAAAACCTAGAAAGAAAGTTAACTCACCCATCATACTCATTTCAAACTCAGATTTCATTAAATTTGCAAAAGAATCGGTTAAAGATTTCTGAGTTGATCCAAATATGATGTCATCAACATAGATTTGGACAACCAAAACATTTTTGTTTTCCATTTTTATAAAAAGAGTTGGATCAGCTGTACCTTTTCTATAATTGTTTTGTAAAAGAAATCCTGTAAGTCTATCATACCATGCTCTAGGGGCTTGTTTAAGACCATATAGAGCCTTGGTAAGTTTAAAGACATGATCAGGATGTTTTGGGTCTTGAAAACCAGGAGGTTGTTCGACAAAAACTTCTTCTTGAACAAAACCATTTAAAAAAGCACATTTGACATCCATTTGAAATAGTTTGAAATTGAAATATGCTGCGAAGGCTAATAGAATACGAATAGATTCAAGTCTAGCTACAGGAGCATATGTTTCTTCATAGTCTATTCCCTCTTGTTGATTATAGCCTTTAGCAACAAGTCTTGCTTTATTTCTTACAATGATTCCATTTTCATCACACTTGTTTCTGAAAACCCATTTTACACCAATTACAGTTGTTTCTTTAGGTCTTTCAACTAAAGTCCAGACTTGATTCCTTTCGAATTCATTTAGTTCATCCTGCATTGCTTTGATACAATCATCATCACCTAAGGCCTCACTTGGTCTTTTAGGTTCAAATTGGGAAAGAAAAGCAAGATGTTATATTTCGTTTCTTAAGGAATTTCTCGTCCTTACAGGTTGATTTATATCACCAATGATATTATCACTGGGATGATTCCTAAGAAACAATTGATTTGGGTTTTGTAAAACCTGTTCATCAACATATGGTAGAAAATCTTCTGTGGTAAATGTTTCAGGAACACTTTCTTGAACATTTTCCTTATCAGAATGTTCTTCTAATATAGGTTGATAAACATTTTTAGAAAACACATCCGAGGATGTAGGATTGGGTTGGTTGAAAACAAAAGGGTTAGTTTCATCAAATTTTACATGTACTGTTTCTTCAACAGTACAAGTGTTTTTATTGAAAACTCTATAAGCCTTAGAGGTTGTGGAATAGCCTAGAAATATTCCTTCATCAGATTTTGGTGCAAATTTGTGTAAATTATCTTTTGTATTCAGAATGAATACTTTGCATCCAAAAACTTTGAAGTATGAAACTTTTGGTTTTCGGCCAGTCCATAACTCGTAAGGAGTTTTATTAAGAAATGGTCTAGTTAAAACGCGATTTATAGTATAACAGGCAGTACTAACAGCTTCAGCCCAAAAGTGCTTAGCAATTGAGTATTCACTCAACATGGTTCGAGTCATTTCCTAAAGAATACGATTTCTTCTTTCAACAACCCCATTTTGCTGAGGAGTTATTGGTGCTGAGAAATTGTGAGTAATACCTTTCTTACTACAAAAAGTTTCAAAATCTGAGTTTTGAAATTCACCACCATGATCACTATGAATGGTTATCAATGGTAGGTTTTTCTCATTTTTAACTTGGGCTCTAAAAGTTTTGAAATACGAAAAGGCTTCAGATTTCTTTGTGAGAAAGTAGACCCATGTAAATCTAGTAAAGTCATCAACTAAAACAAATACATAGTATTTGCCTCCAATGCTTCCAGATTGTGAAGGACCAAACAGATCTATATGCACAAGCTGTAATGCATTAGAAGTTGAAACTTCATTAATTGATTTAAAGCTAGTTTTATGTTGCTTGCCAAATTGAAAAGGATCACAGACTTTTGAAGAATCATATCTAAGATCCGGTAGCCCTTTTACAGGTCCTTTCTTTGAGAGATTTCTTAGGTTTCTCAAATTACAGTGTCCTAATCTCCTATTCCATAGCCACGATTGGTCTTCTATTACACTTAAACAATGTAAGTTTTGGTTCCTAAGGTCTTCTAAGTTAATAGTGTAAACATTCTCTTGCCTATGGGCAGATAGAATGAATTCATCCTTGGAATTGTGAACTAGACACTTATCATTTCTAAAATTCACAAGGTAACCTTCATCACATAGTTGACTTATGCTGATGAGATTGTGCCTAAGACCTTTTACAAATAAAACATTTAAAATAAGAACTTTTCCAAGAAAAACGATATTACCTATACCAACAATCTTTCCTTGAGCATTATCTCCGAAGGTAACTTTTCCACCTTTTGTTTTGATAACCTTTTCAAAGAAATCTTTTTTTCCAGTCATATGTCGAGAACAACCAATATCCATGTACCAAACGTTCTTATTGATACACTTCTCGTTTTCCTGAAAAAGAAACAATTAGATTTTCGGAATCCAAACTTGTTTGGATCCAGAAGGATTAGATAAAAGAATTTTAGGAATCCACATTTGTTTTGCAAAATGAGCTTTATGAAATCCTAAGGATTGAGTTTTGTTAAGAGAACAATCTCTTCTCCAATGTCCACCACATTGACACTTGGAACAGAAAATGGTTTTTTGAGGAACAAAATAGTTATTACTAAAAACAGGTTTGGAAAAAGTATAACCAAGACCAGAAAGATTTCTCAATGGTCTAATTTGAGAATACATCCTATCAAAGTTTTCTTTTCCATGAGTAAAGTTTGACAAACACTTTTTCAAGGATAAAATCTCTGACTTTAGTTTTAAAACCAAATTCTTGTTTTCTAAAACATTTGAATTAGAACTAGAGTTAGATTCTAAAAAGTTTTTCTTTGAAATAGCAGTTTCAAGATCCTTAGAAAGTTTATCCTTTTCAGATTTGACTTTCTCAAGGGTTTTCAAAATACTTTCAAAATCAGAAGTTTTCCCATCAAGATCTTTAGAAAGATCTGATACTTCTTTAGTCAAAATAGAAATTCTAGAATTTGCTTTTTCAAATCTCTTTTTGAGTTTAGAATTTTTATTTTCAAGTAACTTAGCAAATCTAGAAACTTCTTCAAATGAAGGTAGAGTATCATCTTCTGATGATGAGGGTTCATCATTTGAAGATTCATAATATTTATTATCAACATAATTTGTATTTAAAGAGACATTTGTAACAGCTTCAGCATTATGTACCTTAGCCATGAGACAATGATCTTCAATTGGTAGTCTGGCTAGAAGTCCAATATTCCTTTGTCCTGACATCTCATATTCTGAAGAATCATCTGAGGAATCACTACCACTTGCACTCCATGTATCATTTGCTTTCAAGACTTTCTTTGTCTTATAAAACCTTTTCTTGTTTCTTTCAGAGTGTTTCTCTTTTCTATCTTTCTTCTTCAGTAAAGGACAATCAGGCCTTATATGTCCTGCTTTCTTGCATTCATAACAAGTTACCTCTGAATCTTTCCTATCTTTCATGTCTTTCTTTTTGAATCTATATTGAAAATCTTTCTTTCCCACAATCTTGTTCATCCTCCGAGCAAGATTAGCTAACTCATTGTCTGAAAGATTACAATCACTTGAATCAGAAACAACAACTTTCTTGGATTTAGACCTTGTAACCCTTTCAGGTGTTTTAGCTTTAGATGAAAAAGCTACACTTCCATTCCCATTCTTCTTCTTATTGAAATCAGCATCTCTCTTCATTCTTGTCTCGTGCTGTGGAAGAGTTCCAAAGAGTTCATCAAGAGTAATCTGGGAAACTTTTCTATTTTCATTAATATCTGTTCTTTTTGACTCCCATTCATTTGGCATAATATCTATAATCTTGTCAACAAGAGCTTCATCATCAAAACCTTTTCCCCCATAGATTGTAAGCTGTTGACAATTGTCATAAACCTTTGTTGCACTTTACATACTGGCTCTCCATAAGGAAAAACAAATCCATGATACTCTGCTCGAAGCATTGCTCTCCTTGTTTCTATAACCTTGGATGTACCAAAATGAGTGACTTCTAATTTCTTCCAAATACAGTTAGCTGCTTCAGAAGAAGATATCTGACTATATATATTCCTGGTCATAGAGCATAATAAAGTATTGCATACCTTGTAATTCAGTTGATATTCTTGCTTCTCTTGATTGGTAAAAGTACTAACTTCTTTGTCTGGAATTTTGTAACCCCCAGTAAGCATAATAAAATTGTCTACACCAGTATTGATGACGAAAGTCTTCATACGATCTCTCCAATACTCATAATCATTCCCATCAAAGATTGGTGGTCTAGAAGGATTCAGATTATCTATTGATCCGATATTCATTCCTGCCATCTAATATAACAAAAAACAACTTTTCCACTCCACACGTTAGTGTAGTAAGTATTTAAGAAAGTAATAAGAAATAAAGCTAGTAATACAAATCAGTGGAAAACCTCCTCTGATACCAATTGTTGGATCGAATAGTCGATATAAAAGTCTATTAGATGGAACAATACAAGAGGGGGGGTGAATTGTAGGTTTTAAAAACTTTGAGTTTTAGTAACAAAGAGATTAGTTTAAATGATCTTAAACTAATACAAATACAAACACCCACAATTGTATTGAATGTAAAAGGTATGATGTATTGTAATACTAAAGTTAAGCAAAACAATTGTATTCAAGATGAACACAATAATCAGAGTAATACAGATATGAATGATTCTACCTTAAAGCGTATAGAACCAATCAAAACAATATGTAAAGGAATGATTGTAATTGAAACAATTACAATTGAATAAGTAAAGAAGAAAGGAAACAATACAAATCCATTTCAAATACAACAGCGGAAATGTAAAAGTAATACAATTCTTTTAACCCAAAGAGAAGGGTTATCCTTTCACCTAGGATAAAAGGTTTGTCTCACCAACACCTTGGTGAGCCCTCGATACGATGACCGGCACGTCAGTCTGCCTATCCCCGGCAGCCCTCGATACGATGATCGGCACGTATGTCTGCCTATCCCCGGCAGCCCTCGATACGATGATCGGCACGTCTGTCTGCCTATCCCCGGCAGCCCTCGATTTTGCAGGTAATCGGCACCTCTGTCTTTCAATTACTTGAAAGCCCTCGATACGATGATCGGACACACAAGGCTGATGAGAGAAGTCACAGTGTCTCTCTCTAGAATCTTCGTAGTTCACAGAGTCTCTTTCGTTCTCTTCGTTCATCAGTGTTCTCTCAGCTTCAAATGACCTCCTATTTATAGGCCTCGGGTTCCAACGGTCATATTGCCTCCAACGGTCATATTGAAACAGAAAGCACGACATCGTTTTGATTAGTATATAACTAACTCAACGACATCGTTTTGTTAGGATAAGAGATATATAGAAATGTAAAACATGAGTACGATTCATATGCAGAGAGTTTTTGACAAAGTACCAAAACAAATAATGATCATCTGAATAGCAAAGTCAGTACGATACGATTGACAGAGTCAGTACGATACGATTGACAGAGTCAGTACGATACGATTGACAGAGTCATTACGATGCGTTTGACAGAGTCAGTACGATACGTTTTGGTCGGTACGATCAACATCGTACGATACGATAAACATGATAAAAGACAATTTGTTATTTACAAACATATGATAGAATACATTTGAGATTTCCAAAACATGACATAGAATATATTTGTGATTTCCAAAACATGATGTAAAAGCCAAAAGAAGACTTTTGACTTAACAATACACACATACACACAATAAACAATATCATTTTTAAAGCATGGAAAGGTAAGAAAATAGATGATATAATATCATTATTTAATGAAAATTATGTCATTAATATCATATATATATATAAATATATATTAAATCATTATTTATGATTAATTATTAGAGGTTTAAATGGAAAAACAACTACATCTATTCATGAGTCTATAGTCAAACATACACATGAATGATTGTTTTATATCCCATTTTGTCGATGTGTATATGGATATAGGTTATGAAATTAAGATAATTACATTCACATATAAGTAATTTACCTTTTTTATTATTTCATCTTGGTTGATGAATTTGTTAAGGTCGGGGAAGATAAAATAATATGAAAACTAAAGATTAATTACTATATATGTTCTATAATAAATCTCATTATTATTATACCTAAATCCATTATAGAGTGAATTTATAATAAATAAATGGACAATAAGTCATGGGAAGGGATTTAGGTATGGACATAAGAAAAAATAGTGTAAAAAAATTGTTGGTCAGAGTAGGACACTCAAGAGGGGGAGAATTGAGTTCCTATAAAAAATTATACTAAAAAATTATTTGAGGATCCCCAATTTAAAAAAAATACCTGTTAATCAATGTAGTAAATTAATATAATTTTGGTTGTTAAATTAATTTATAATGTGATTGATTACTTCTCATTTTACTTACCATAAAAGGCATAAAATACTTTTGAATCCAATTTACTAAACAAAAACAGTTATAATACTATCCATGAATAACTATCAATTTAAAAATATTTTTTCATAAATTTGAGTTAAAATAGAAAAAAATTAAATTGAAAACAAATGAAGTTAAATGAAGTGGTTCAGTCTCAATCTGAAACCTAATCCACTCCATTTGGTGATCGCCTACCACCATGAAATTTATATTAATAGTGTTTGATCCACAACCTGGATCAGGATTAACAAAAACAAATAGAGGTATCTAGGTCACTTGACATTAACCATAGTTGAAAATGGGAAATTAAAACAACAAGGCTATAAAAGGACTCATCAATAGATCTACATGGGTGAAAATTGGGGTGAGTGATTTGTAGTGATAGAATAACTTATATACTCCGATTAGAACAAGAGACAATGTGTAATTTTAGTATAGAAAAATAAACTTCTCAAATTATTAAAAAAAATATTATGCAATAGAGAAGAATATAATAATAATGCATTAAAAATTCCTTGACTATAGTTCAATGAATCTATGATATTCAAGGCTATATCATATTTTATGTTTCAATCATCTTATGAATGTAGAGTGTCATGGAGATTTGTCTTATATTATTCAGTTTAGTGATATTATTTTCTCCTCTATTTTTTTAATTTCATCATGGACGTTTTATGTTTGGATCCATAGAAATAAAACTAGTTGGAAACAAGAGTTAATTGTGCATTCTTCTTTCTTTTCTTACATGAATGTGTGTTCACACTAACGTCTCTTTTTGTATCTCCATCCATCTCATGTTCCACCTTTTGTTTTATATAGGGTTCTAGTTTTATGGTCGACTAGAAGAACTATATCTACACCTTGTATTATCTCTAGATATGTCTGAAAATATCATTAAATATGTTAGTGTCTTTAAATGACTCAAATAATTTAATTAGAATCAAATTTTAAATTTAATCAAAAAATTCTGAGAAAATGTTATGTATGATACAAGGTCACAGATGGTGCTGAGTCCTAAAAAATTCTGTAGTCATGGTGAGTTAGAAGAGGTTCCATAATCAGTATTGGCTTGTTCTTTACAACTTTCGGAACCTGTAGCATGGTTATAGTGTCTAGTCTTTTAAAATTGTAGAACTGGTATCATAGTTATTGTGTCTCGTTCTTTTCAATTCCTGACCCATTCTCGTGGTTATTGAATCTAGTTCTTGAAATTATGAAACTTGTAGCATGGTTATAGTGTCTGGAGAATGATGTGTAATTCTTTGTCGATTTTTCATACTAACCCGTGATGTAGTTTGGATAGAGAAATGGTTTCTCATAAATAATAAAACATATCACCTCTATATTATGAAATAATACTCGAAAAATTGATTAAGGTTGAACATAATCGTAATAAATAATTATATAATCTGATTAATCATGATTTATATGATTTATGTATGATTTGAATGATTAACATGATTTATATGGTTTATAAGATATGTGATCATTAAAAAAGAATGAGTCCAACAATCTCCCTTGTTTTGATAATCACAAATCATGAAATTTACACAAAATACATTTTAGATAAGAATAAATAGTTTTCTTATCATATCAAACTGATTATGTGGGATAAATACATATACTCAAGAAAATCCACGACAGTATTAGAGAATATATGTAAAAAGAGTTTTTCTCCAATTAGCACAAATTCAATCTATTATACATCATTGAGATTATCAAAATGATAGTAAGAAAAAAACACTAAATGAAACATACATGTAATTAAATGAGAGATAGAACTTTTCAGGGAATATAAAAATAGATTTTAGATATAATCATCAATAGATAATTCGACATATCCCTATTAAAAATTACCTTTCACTTCTCTTCATATTCTACAATCTTCACATCATAAAATTTAGAGACTATAAAAGTAGATGAAAGAGGTTCTTATATGGAGGTGGTAGAATTAGAATTAAGGGATGGTAATGGCACTCCATCAATGATAGATGGGTAAAGGGTTGATATGGTGGAAGATTGAGGCATTGTTTTCTCCATAATAATAAGACATATCTAGCTCAGAGAATGAGCAATAGAAATTATAGCAGGGGAAAATGAAGTGGATGAAGGAAGATGGGTGAAATGAGGAAGACCAGTACTGAAAGGATCCACTACAGGGGCCACGACGGTTCTTATATTAGCTTTCTGATAAGGATTCAATAGATTGATAAAATATGTGGTGATTTTACCTCCATACATTATGGAAAAATCAAAGTCATCATTATTTTCCATATATTTCTATAGACTAGGTGTGAATTCATTTATCATATGTACTTCATCATTAAATGATTAATTTTTAAGAGGAATATTTACATTCTCTCAAAGATACTTGAAAAAATTGTTTAAAAAATGCGTGGAATAAATCCTCTTGATGTATTAATCTTCTGCCTTAGAGAATTATTCTTGAGAATGTGTGTAAATTTTTTAGTGAACTCTTACCAGGTCAAGCACAAGGTCACTATTATTAACAAAATTACCAAGAAATTCTATATCAAAACCTTCAATCACTGATTGAATATTTTCTGTATTGATTAATTTGACCATTTCAATATCCATGGGCAGTAATGGATAAGAAGAAATAGATGATGTGAGATCATGAAACCTTTTTAGAACAATCTGTAAATGTGTTCTATACTCAGTGGTTAGATTATTGATTCTTGTTACAAGCGCACATATCTCTTTTTCTATTGTTCGGTTTTTATCATCCACCAATTCAGATATATTAGTCTAGTTGGGTTGAATCAGAGATACATCATTGATTGTGGTCTTATTAGCATCATCTTCACTAAGATGAAAAAATGATCTTGAGAAACATTCAAGTCTTTCCTCATTTCCTCAAAAATATATCATAAATATTTATCTTCATCACTCAACTACCTTTTTTTATTCTGGACTTCCAGAATCCCATGAAGCATCTTGGAGTAGATTTGCAATATGATTTTCTCCAGAAGAAATGAATCATCTCTTTTCCAATGATTTGTTATTAGAGTAGGTTGACACATTATTATCTTTAGAAAAAAATAAATCATATTGTCTCCTAACACATTTAAATAATCATGACTAAAATAACTAGAAGGTTTTTGATTAACATCAAGTGTTGGATCGATGACATGTTATAGATCCTTAGCTTATATTGCTTCCCTAGAGGCAATTGGTTTGAGCTGAAACACAATTGGAAGATCCAATCTCGGAACATAGGTTCCTTGACACTCGTCAACATCAAAATACATTGAAAACCTAGACCAGGTATCCACAAAACATTAATCCCCATAATTTTTCATTTCAATACTCTCCAATATAGGGTTTTAATCCCCCTCAATATATGCATCTCTTATGTTGATAAGAGACTCATTCTCCTGACAATTTTCTACACCCTCTGCTCTATTAGATTCAGAAAAATCTCTATCAAATTGAAAAGCATTCTTCGTTCTTACTTCATTAGGAAAAATTACATTCATTTCATCCTATTTTTCCCCTATCTATTTGTTAGTAGAATTATGTTCTTTCAAATCAAAACCTTCTTCTTCAACATCATTACTCTTATCAGCAGCTTTACATTCTTTAGTAACATCTTCATCACCATTATAGAGAATATATTATCTATAGAGAACATCCTGAGGATGTCCATGAGATTCATGAGTGGATTCTATAGTCCTTTGAAGAAACTCTAGATTAATATATTCTCAACATAAATCCTTTTCTTCTTCAGTACTAGGTTCATTAGCTTCAATTTCATCATCATAATATTCCACAAGATAATTTAACTCTGGTCCATTTTTGGTGGAATTTTAAGGTCTTGATGGTTTCTCAACATGATTAAAATACTCAGACAATCTATCATTATCTTCAACCCATGATCACATCCATGTATTCCAACTAATATTCATTCGTCTTCATGTATCCATAAATATAACAAAATTATAATCGTTAACCACATATTCATTCGTAATAATAACACCTTTGGATAATAGCATAGATGAGACAATCATTGTATAGAAAAGAGAAGTGGGCATAGATGTTTTCATGATCATGTCCCATATGTGTCGGATAATGTACTTGCATAGAATAATCTAATGGCCATTCATCAAAATATGTATTAAAATAAAATCCTGATACATTTTATTAGAAAATTATCCTTTCCTTGGACATATTATATGTTGAATAATCATGAATATCAAATTAGTCACTCCATCTAGTTCATCAGAAATAAGCCTTAATTTCATTTTTATACTGTCAATCAATCGATATCATCTTTTATGATTAAAAAATCACATGGTGGATGAGGACCTACATGATTTTCCAAAAAAAATCATTCATGTGGAATTTCTAAGAAGGAATCCCAAAACCTCTAAAAAAGATTATTTTATAGCCATTCACACATCCTCTTACCAATAAATCATATTTAGAGTTACAAGTGTAATAAACATAATAATAAAATTTAATAACCAAATTCAGATAGATAGATATTTTCTCTTTTGTAAACCAGTATAAATATTTTTTTTCAGAACATTTAGAACAAGAAACATACTTTTCATGATCCACATTGCACAAATATATTTCAATAGAATGATTGTATGATCTTCAGAACCAAGGATTAGAAGTTCCTCGTGCATGGTAATCAAATCATTTATCAATTTCATTAATGACCAATGATTTATAGGAGACAATGAATATGGATGCATAATTATGGGAAATCAACAAGGGCTTAATAATGTCAAGGATTTCAAGAGAAAATATATTGGATTTGGGATTAGAGCGTAATATTGAAGAGAGAAGTAAAATGATGGTTTTTTACCATTTAGAGAGTTCAAATGTTGAAAAACACCAAATTGTGTTGTAAAATATATAAAACAATAAATATAATGATAATTGAAATGAATTATAAAAATAGTAGTCTGAGTCATAATGGTGAAACTGTAATAAGTAGTCACAGTGTCAACATTGTGGAGTGGCTTTAAATGGTGTGAACCTAACTAGTGAGACAGAAACCATGAGACAAAAAACATGATACAAAAAGTTAAGAGACACTAATTGATAAATAGTATCTATAACACAAAAACAATTAGACATTAATCAGGTCACTCATGGATGGTCATTCCGAATTCATAATGGCTAGACTGTAATAAGTAGGCATGGTGTCAACATGTTAGAGGTTCTTTTTCTATATTACTTACGATCACCAAAATCTGCATCTAATTAACTAACTAAGTCAAATTATTGTTCTGTAGGATTGAATAGTACTATGTTGGAAGAATAATTGAGTAATTTTAAATAAAATTTAATAGTAAAAAGATATTAATATTCAGTACATTATTTAAAACAATAACATATAAACACACTAAACTTAATAAAAAGCATACTACAAATTAAGTAGAGTAAACTCCCCATCATTCATCTGTAAGTGGTTTGATCAAAAAATTTACCATTTTCATCAAGATCCAATTTACAGGTGGAACTCATAAGAGTATCAATTATTTTATTACTACCAAAACCAAATTATTTTTTATTATCATTAGTATTTTTTTATTCAGTGTAATACCTTCAATATTTTTAATGTTTTGAAATCAAAAAATGAATTTGAGATTCCCCATTTAAGTAATTTCAATATCACATTGCATAATTTTTGAAAAATAAACACATAATAAATTTTTAGAAGATCAAAATAAAATATCAAAAACATATATTTCAACAAGAAAAACAACTTTATAAAAAATTTAAAATAGAGTAACATTACCTATATCATTTGTAAATCCTTTATAAAAAATAAAACTACATAGTCTATTGTACCATCCTCTTAGATATTGTGTTAAACCATATAAATCATTTTTCAATTTAATAACATTATTTGGAAAATAATGGTCTATAAAACCAAGGGCTATTCCAACGAACTACTTTAACAATATATCCATTTTGGAATACACTCATAAAATCAATTTGATAATGTTTAAAATTTAGATGTGTTGTATATAATATCATGATTCTAATGGATTCTATTCTATAAACTAGTGAAAAATATTCCACATAATCAATCCCTTATTCATGAAAATATCCTTGTGAAACTAATATAGCATTATTTCTCAATGTAGTGCCAATTTCATCTACCTTATTCCTTAACACCCATTTCATGCCAATGGTCATGGTTTATTTAGGTATATCCACTAGTTTCAACACTTTACTTCTATCAAACATATTTTAATCTTCTTCCATAACCATCACCCTAAATTTTACATTGATTTCCTAATTTATGTTCTTTGGCTTAAGTTGTGACTAGAAATATTGATGTTCAACTTGATTTCCTAGAGAATCTATTGTCGAATTACATTATCTAGGTCTCTAAAAAGTAATATAAATTATGGCTCTTATGTGTTATAATAGATCTATAAAAAGAAGGAATGGTTTTTCTTCTTCATTAAAAAATTTAGGGTTCATTATGGCTAGAGTCTAGAGAATTTCCATAAGTGGATGATTTTACTGATTTCATAACATCATGGTCAGATGATTTTTAATATATGTGTAGATTTTTAAAATCTTCCTAATGGTTTTCTTGGGAGTTTTTTGATTCTTGTGGACATGTTTCATAAATTTTGACATGTACAAATTCTTCCACACATTTGGTTCCTTTATTAAAGACTCAATATGATTTAATTTAGATTGAGTATCCTAGTAAAATTCCCTGGTCACATTTGGATTTAAAATTATCAACATTGTCCCAAGTATTGAGAATATAAAAATTTCAACAAAAAACATTTATGTAAATAACATTGGATTTCCTATTATTCCACAACTCTTAAGGTGTTTTATTAAAAAATGGACTAATTTAGAGTCTATTAATAATATACCATATATTATTGATAGTTTCTGCAGAAATGTAAATAGGTAGGTCATATTCATTAAGAACGTTTTTAGATATTTCAAATAAGGTTCTGTTTCTTCTTCTTACCACACCATATGGGTGAGGTGTCCTAGGGGAATAAATGTTAAGACTATATCCTTATTGGGTGAAAAAAGATTCAAACACTTTTTTTTCATTCTCATAGATGTGGTAACTTCTTAAGGTCTTATTATAAGACCCCTGAGGCTTTCTAGTGTTCTAAAATTCATAATAAAATGTTAACAAGATTCACTATTGTGAGCTATGTAAAACATCCAATTACATCTAGAATATTGATCTATAAGAGCATATACATAGTACATCACATTAAGGCTTCAAACACTTGATGGTCTAAAAATTTTCATGTGAATTAAATTGAGAGGTGGAGAAGATGAATCCCCTTTATTTTTATTGAATGATATGTATTTTGTTTACCCTTTTGACAAGTATTGTAGAAATTTTCATTTGATAACTCAAGTTTGTGTATATCCTTGACTAAGCCTTTTCTAGAAATCTTTTTGATGGATATTGTATTTAAGTGTACTAGTATTCTATTCCAAATAAAATAATATTTTTGACCGGCACTCAAAAAAGAAACATTTTTAGAACCCATAGAATCTATGTTAATAACATAAATATTTTCGTTTATAAAATCATAAAATAATAATTCATTTTTCGAATGAAAAACATTGCAAGCAGTATTTTAAATTTTTATATGAATAAAATAATCTCATAATTTTGAAATACAAACAAATTTTATTTTATTTAATAAATAAAAAGTAATTTATTAATTAAAATTGAGATAGAGTTACCAATCCTAGAAAGGTAAATTATTTTTCCATTAGCATTGTCACAAAAAATTAAATGTCAACTGTAAATCTTCATCAGATTCTTGAAGCATGAGTAATAACATATCATGTGTATTTAAATTATAATTTCAATGTACAATATAAATCTTTAATAGATCATGAGTTATTTTCCCTTAAAAATAAATATGAAATATTTTATTTTGTTTCCCATATATTTTGTCTCTAGTAACATTAGTAATATGAGCTTTGAGTACCAAAACATTGTTCATTGGTTTCCAATACAATGTATGTAAAATATTATAAATGTAAATATTGTTTTGGTCCAAAAAACAAAAATTATTGAATGTCTTCCCAGAGTTAGAACTTGCATATTTTTTAGTTTTGGGAATAATGATATATTTTTGATTTTTTTTAATTTTTTTTTTTTAATATTCCTCTGTTCAGGTTGGTATCCTATACCAATAGTATAACAAGGAGACACTTATCGACAATGAATTCTTGATAGAGTATTATTTCCATTGATAAATTTTCTTGTGTTTTTTTTCAATATCAAATTAGATAACTTATCTTTACTATTCCCTTTATGTAATTGGGAATTATTTTCCTTTTCAATAGACCGATTAGAATTAAAATTATAAGTAAGATAATATTTTTTATTTATAGATTTATATTTATATTTTAATTCATTTCGAAAATCATTACACATATAGTAGGATTAAAAAATTTTCTTATTAGTTATAATTTTAGAATAAAATTTGTATATAGAATAATATGAACTTTGCACAACACACTCAAGAGTAAACTCGGATGTGTTTTTCATGAAACACATATCGGATTTTTAATCATTCTCTTCATTGAAGATTCTGAGTCACTAGATCTATATTCAAAAGAACTACATGTTCTTTCATTTAGATTTTTTATTATCTATCTTGATCATCAAACTTATTTTTATACATTATCTTGGGATTTTCATCCTTTACATGTCCATTTATGTTACATTCAAAATAGACTATTTCATTCGCATTATTTTTTCCATTTTCAATCCATCTTATCATTAAAATTATTTTCATATTTTCCTTTGTAGTTGGGCATCATGAATAATTTATTAATCCCATATTACTTCATAAAACTTATTCATAATTGAACCATATGCTCATCATAGTCTAACAGTGAATAATCATTACATGTATAATCGGAACGAGTTTGTACCCTTCTCTTTTTAATATTTTTAGATGTAGTGGTTTTAAAATCTACTGTGTTTCTATTTGGTTCATCTTCATCCTCTTTTTTACAATTAACTCTTCCTCATACATCATTATTTTATCAATCATCTCCTTAATTTGACACATACTGATGTTATAGGATTCTCTAATTGATACTGAGGTTCCTCTCAACCTTACTTGTAAACATCAGATTAGTCACATGATTTATTTAGCATCCACTAGATTTACATGAGAGCCTATTGAATTAACAATTCCATTAAAACTGAGATACATATCAGAAATGGGTTCATCTGGATTCATTGTAAAGTAATCATACCTAATACTATATATATTAAGTCTCATTTATTTAACATTAGTGGTTCCTTTATGTGAAATAGAAAAGGTTTCCCAAATTTCATAGGTATATTTACAAGTAGATATTATATAAAATTCTCCATCAATGAAAGCACAAAAAAGGCATTCATACTTTTAAATTATTATTGTATGCATATTTTGTTGCCAAACTACTCGTTTTTCTTATAGTTTATAGTATATCTTATTTTTCATCTATTAATATCTAAATATCCAAGACTATACATTCTAAGTGTGTTTTCATTTTAATTTTCCACTTAGCATTATTTGTTCTATTAATGTAGAGAGATTTGGAGGTAGAAGTACCTTCATATCTATTGTCTATAATAAAAAATAGATGATATATTTTTAAAGAGCTATAAATATAGAAAATATAGAAACGTATAGATATTTAAATCACATCTAAATCTCAATTTAAAATATTTGAAACATTGTTGAAGAATTTGAAAATACAAGTATAAAAAAACTATGGATAACAAATGTTGGTCAGAATAGTAGACACAATAGGGAGTGAGTTGAATTCCAATGAAAATATCTATTAAAAACATTAGTTAAAAAAACCACCAATTTAAATAAAAAACAAGAATGTTAATTAATGTAGTAAATTAATAATAGTATAGTTGTTCATCTAATTTCATAAGATATTGAATACTTCTTAGTTAAATCAATTAAATACATAGAAATAACAATGTAAACCAATTTATTAAATCAAAATAATTATAAATACTATCCAATACTAACTATCGATGTCAAAATTAGTTTTCTAAAATATGAGTTAATATAGGGATGAATTAAAATGAAATCCAAAACGGATAAAACAATTGGTTCAATCTCAAATTGAGGGATAATCCACCCCAATAGGTGATCACCTTCCACTATGAAATTTAAAATAATAGTCTTTGATCCACACCCTGGATATAGGATTACAACTGAATATAGAGATTTCTAGGTCACGTGACCTCTACCATAGTTCTACATGGGAAAATAAAATTTTCATCTCATACCAGGGAATCCTTGATATTCATACATGGGCGGAGATTGGTGTGAGGGATTAGTAGTAAGAGGATATATTTTATCCTCCAATTTAACATATGAGACAGTGTGTAGTATTAGTACAGGCACACACACTACTCAAAATATTAATAAAATAGCACACAATAGAGTAGAATATAATAAGAACTAATTATAAATGATCTGAGTATTGATCAATGAAGATATGGACTTATAGGATGTAGCATATTTGAATTTAGGGTCCTTACAAAAAATATATTGTCATAGATCTTCATGTTCTATTTTTTAGTTCATTGAATTTCAATTTTTCTCTTCTTTGTGTTGTTTCTAAATGGATATATGATGATGTGATCCACATCAGTATAGCTAGTAGAAAATGAGAGTTATTTGTGTGTTATTATATGTGTTATTTCTTGCATGTGTGTTAACTCTAATGCCTATTTTTTCCTTCCTTCCAACTCATGCACCACTATGTATTTTATATTGGATGTTTGTGTTATTTCCAAAAAAGACCACGATATATACACCTCGTACCTCATACTATATGTAGATATGTCTCCAAAAAATAATTAATTAAGTTAGTTCCATTAAATGATTCAAATATGTCCATTTAAATTATCTTTTAAATTTAATTCAAAAAGATATAAAAATTTCTATGTATGAAATGGTGTCACAGATGGAGGTGAGACATGAATGATGCCACCATCACTGTGAGTCATAAGTGATTCTCCAATCATGAGATAATTGTACGTCATAAGATCTGTATCTAGTAGCATGGTTATAGTGTCTAGTCCATTGTGATTTATGGAACATGTATCACAATTACAATGTCTACTCCTTTATAATTCTAAAACTGATAGCACAATTATAGTGCCAGATCATTTGGAATTCTAGAACCGGTATCATGGTTACGGTTCCTGGTCCTTTTCAATTCATGAACTTGTAGCATAGTTACAGTTTCATGGAAGTGGTGTCTAATACTTTTTCTATTTTCCAAACAATCTTGTGAGACAGTTTGTGTAGAGAAATTGTGTCCCATACATAGTCAGATATCATCGATCAATCATAAGAGCTAATTATTCCATAATATATTAATGTTAATCATAATCTTAATAAAACATTATATAAAAATAGTAATAATTATTTATGGTGTTTAAACATGATTTACATGATTTACATAATTTGTGAGCCTTAATAAAAGAGGATTTCAACACAAATTTCTCTCATGGTGTGGAGAGGAAATGATGCGGTCTGTTCTTTTATGACTAGAAGAATGGAAACACATGGAATTTTTAAAATTATAAAATTTATTAATTTATTTCACATGAAAAATGTCTCAAAAAGGACAATATTATAATATTAGAATTGTTTTGTATTAAATATGGCAGCAAAATTGTATTTAGATAGGTTTTTAAGTCATTTTATTCATTTTATATTGACTTTATCCCTTAAAATCTTTATTTAAACAGCTACCATATTAAAAAAATTACCATTCATTATGACCAAAAATAAATCTGGCCATATTACCCAAGGTCAATATTCACGAATCATAGTAAGAAATATATTTTAACATTTTCAATTAAAACAATTTGATGAATGATATAAAAAAACCCCCATAAAATATTATACCAATAGTATTTTAGAAAAATTCCTTTCAGGTATAAATATATTTTTTTACAAATTAATGTTTTGAGTTGATTCCAATAACATATATTGTCTATTATATTTAATAATAATAATCTATTGAAATTATAAAAATAATCTAAAATAAAATTTCTATTTTAAAATACTTCAATAAAATATACAGTTTTGAATAAAAATAAGTATTTCAGTAATTCATCAAAATATATATTTTTATAAAACCTCTAAAAATTATTATAAATTTTTTTATGATTCATCATATGAAAATTTTCAAATGATAAGTTCAAAATTGTTGTTATGATTTTTAAATTAAATTTATGTAATTATGAAATCATTCAATCAATAAAAACCATATAATGCATTGAATCCCAATTTTATTATCCAAAAATAATTTTTTCCATTAGACTAAAAACTAAATAATATTTTTTGTAATTTTTATGATTCTATATAATATAATTAAATATTATAAATAATACCTAAAAATGATTTATTTAATCATTTCCTATGGTTCTACATACCTATAATTTTATAAATTTCATCCTTGGTTTTTTTAGTATTTTAACATGGGGGGAATGTATTTACATTATATCATTGTGAAATTGCTATGTTTCTTATCGAATAATATTGTTCTTTTACAAAACCATAAACTGCTCAATAATGTTATTCATAAAAACATTGTGTCTATGTTTAAGAATCTATTTTTTATCCTTATAAGAAATTTTTAATTCCAACGAAACTACTTTAAGGTTCAATATTGGAGAATCATCTCGAACATTTTTTCATCCTAATGATACATAAAATATACCATATACATGATATAAAAAAGAGGAAAGGGCAGTAAGTAATAATATAATCAAATATTCTATTAAAAATCATATATATATATGAACATATGACTTATCAATCTATTTCAAAAAATGAATATACATTCTATATATAAAATCATAGAAAAATATGGTCACCTAAGAAAACAAATAATCATTATTCATGTTGTTAAGATAACTTTTATAGATACCTTGATCCATCCGCATTTATTTTTGAATCATATTCTCCTTTCCAAAAATTTATTCAGCCACTTATGGTCCTAAAAACATTCTTCGCAACATTTATCCAAACAATATGGACTTCGACAATGCTTCCCATATGATGTGTGAAATAGTTTCAACTATATATTGGAATGAAAATTATTTTTATATATAAACTCATCCAATGTGATAAGTTGTTCCCGAATTCCATCATAATCTAATTAATAGGCTTGAAGAATATTATAACCCTATTATTTATTACACACATAAAGATTATTTAATACATAAATATGAAATTAAGACAACTCTGAGGATTGAGAGGTCTAGTGCCTTAAGAAATTAGGAATATTATATGACAACATAAAACATAAACGACAACATATTTATTGAAAACATATTTTTCACGCCCACAACATTCTTTAGTAGTTAACATTTCATGAGATAACCTGAGGATATGCATAAGAAATGGTTGATCTATTATGCAAATTAAGGGAGAAAATAAAGAATAACATGAAGAATACAGTACATGTTAGGAAATTTACATATCAATGGTGCATAACAGAAACATGACAATAAAACCATGACATAGAATGTTTATAATATCATGGAAATGTGGATACTACATTTTACATGATATTAGTATGATCCAAGTCTCATTGCACATGGATAATGTCTAAACCCTCAATGAACTCGAATTATCATGAGTAAAAAATCATTTCATTTGGGGTAACATTATAATAATATTTAGAAGTGCATTGGGGCACTATCAGGGTGCACCCCCACCCAAATAACTATTTATTTTATTTTCAAAAAGACAACATTGAGGTTAGCGGAAACCAGAAAATTATTCAAAACCTTGCAGAGGGATTCTATAGTAGTGAACAAAATTAAAATTAAAAAACCACACAAAAAACAAGGAGATCAATTTTGGGATATGTTTGAATCAGTGGATGTCACAATCATCCTCACGGTCCATGAAGATCGCCGTTCATAATCGTCGTCTTACCTATCATCATCGTCACTAAAAAATCACAAAGTCGTCATCGTCGTTGGTTCCTAAACACATCAGAAAGCCGGAGGTAACCGATCAGTGGAACCAATGTCACCACAAAGAACCCTGATGTCATGCACAATCACACTGGACATCCAAGAAAGGGAATCATTCCCAAGAGAACCCATAACATCACGAACGCCACTTCCCAAACCACTGACGATCCACTGCCCCCATCAGACATAGAAAAGAGAAATGGGACTTGGGGACAGGATAGTGTTAACACAGAATAAGGTTACAGGAGAGTGATCCTTTCTCCATGCAATAAACCAGCAGACCAAAAAACCATTCCATAGAATAAACCCCAAACTACGCCATCTGAAAAGAGACTTAATGAACGAGCAAAAAACCCACCACCAGAGGAACCACATAACCAAAAATTAAAACAAAGGAGATGAAATATAAACAGAAGCCATAAATAGGAACCAGAGATTAGAAAACTAAAATGAAACCCTAAACAAATCAAGAGAAACCAAAGAAAAAATCCAGAGAAATGAAGAACCCCGCTTTTTCTCAACTCACACCACCACAATCCCAAACCCATATGAGGAATCAACACACCCAACCTAGATGGGGTTGTCTATGTCGGGTCAGATCAGCAGTGCAGGGGTGGAAGGGGTGAAAGTGAGTTAGATACATAGAACTAGGAGATAAAGAACCTAGATAGAAAGAAGATGAAGAAGCCGTAAGAAGGATCCATCGCTTCCAAGAAGACAACATTACCCGAGGAAGGAAATGTCGAAGCCAAAACGGATGCTTGAGTGACGAAACACTAGAAAGATGAAAAATGACGCAGCCAGAGGAGAATGAGAATACCATCACCCCCGGGGAGATCATGAAAACCAAAATAGTGGAAATCTAAGACGATGTCTGAATCTGAGAGTGGTATCCTGGAGAATGGGGAACCATTTATTCCTAGGAGCACCATTATTAATCATTTCATTTCATGCATAAGTGTGCCACATAGATCATACAACATGGATTAATTAAAAACATCATTTATTCCACATTACAAGATTGTGTAATTAGTACATGACCCTATAATAAATATGTAAATGTGAATAAATTTTATTACCATTGATAGATAAATGATCATGGGGTCATCCAAATAATGACTTTGGTTAAGAGAATCATGGTGCAATTTCGACATCATAACAGCATAACATAAGAATTAATAAAATTTATTTATGAGGGGTAAATGGATATCCCTTATTATTTACAAGAATTGGAATGTATTTGGGTAATATATATGTGTGTTCCAATATATTTAATGGAATTTAGATGCAAAATGAAAAATATTTTCTTGAATATAAATGAGAATAGGGAAATTCCTAATAGAATTTCGTTATGGTAACAGGTGTGCAAGGGAGACATTAAAGAGAATGAATGTGGAATCCCACCATTAAAAAATGAAGAATGATGTACGGGGAGGTGGGAAATCGCACCACGTCATTTTTAATTGAAAATAAAATTTCATAACAATATAATTAAATTTGGAAAAAAAATGAGAATGGATGAAAACCCTTACATGGAAGTGTGATCCCTTGCATGGAAGATTATTGAGAGAGGTTTCATGGGATCTTGGGGTGACTTGGGAGGATTATACATATAGGGGCATAGTAGGGGTTTTCTCCAAGTGTTTTGAGTAATGATAATTTGGATCTAGTGTGGGTTTATATTGTAAAAGCGAGGGGAATTCCTTAATATTTTGTATACTTAAGTTTTAAAATCTATATAATTAAATATTTAAAACCATAGAACAAACCATGTTTTTTACCCATGGTTTCTGACAATGGGGATTGAAAAAAATAATTTTATAAGTCCAATGGAATAAATTCTAAAAATATTGGGCTTGATTATGTGGATGTGATTCACACTCTCATGAAACTTATTTAAATAGATAAAATATTATTTAAGTCATGGAGGGTCCACTATGGCTCCCTAAAATTAATAAAAAAATCTAAAATCATATTATTTTAATTTTAAAACATATTTTGGTAGAAAATAACATTTATAGTTTTTTATTAAATCACTATTGGTTCATTATGATGTCATAAAATACATTATATATTTATACAGAATTTAATTTTAACCAAAAATTCGACTGTTATTGAAAATTATGAAAAATTCACTGTTAGATAATTTTAAAGTCCTGAATAAAAAAAATGACATTCATTTTGTAAATATATATTTCAAAATGTTTACATTTTTAATTTTAATATAAAAACCTATATTTATTTAAATTTAAATGGTTTGAAAAAAAATGGCTTTCAATCATTAAACCAATTATATTGTATTAATAAAAAGTCAATCTATCATTTTTATATCAGAAAAATTAATTTAGTTATAATATTATATTAAAATATATGTTAACTAAAAAATCCACAAATTCATAAAAATAGATTTCTTGATTGAATATTAACTGAAAATAAAATTTTTAAAAAAACTATTTACAACGTATCAATAAAATAAATGTATATTCATTATACAGAAAATAATAATTTCACATATTCATAGTGCTATGGGACTTGTTACATAACCCCCTATAACACGTTCATAAGACCTAAAGGGAATGTGTGTGATGGTGACTGACTATTGATGTGGCATAGATAACATCGCTCGTGTAGTAATCTATATCAACTTCCACTTCTCCAGTAGGCAGTTCTGTTCAAGGCTAACGTCTTCATGCTCATCTTTGGATTTGTCTAGAGGGAAGCCTGGGGATAAAACCCCCTTTCTAGGCTCTAAAAAATTGACTCTATATAGATAAATACTACTTAATGTGGTCATCACATCCTTTTTCTTTGTAAATTTGATTTGTTGAAGCCCTCTATTTATACAAAGCAGGTTATCACTATTCAAAAATGATATTATCAATAGTGAAAACAAATAATAGTATTTTTAAATCCAACCACATAACTCCAATGAAGTTAATATGTTTTATATAACCATTTTAAATAATAATACATTTAATTAGATCAAGATAAATTTTAATTAATAAAATATTTGGTTAGTATAATATTCGCCCCCTTAAAAAAAATTTCCATTAAAAGATAATTATCCCACAATAAAATTGATGATGATCACTCTACTACATCACTTCCTCTAATTCCCTAATTTCTTCTTAAAACATGTAGTTTCTCCACAACTCCTTGACGAGGGGAATAGTCTTATTTCATGGATCTCTTCCCCTATGATATAATATCATCACCTTCTTCTCATAATAGGAGAGGTCATTATCTAATTCTACCACCTCTAGATTTATTACATGTGATGGTTCTGGTATTTACATCCTCAATAGTGACACAAGGAATACATCATGAACTTGAGATAGGTTTGGTTCGATTGTTAGTCGATAGGCCACTACTCCAATGCGATCTTGGAGCTCAAAAGGGCCGATGTACATTGGACTAAGCTTTCCCTTCTTCCCAAATCCCATAACTCTATTCCATGATGATATAAAGAGTAATATAATGTCTCCAACATCAAACACTAGTTCACATTGAAGATTATCAGTATATCACTTTTTTCGACTCTGAGCAGATTTAATTTGATACTGGATTATCTAGACCTTCTTCATTACTTCTAAAAACATTTAGGGACATAGGATTGTTCACTACAAAACATCATACCAACAATCCAGTGCTCTTACCCGCTTCCCATAAAGGGATTTATAAGGATCCATTTGGATCCTTGAGTGGAATCATTTATTGTAAGATAAATAAATAATATAAAGAGGTTGATCCCATCCTTCTTTGAATTCCATGGGAATTCCCTCATTGTGTCCTCTTGTTTTTTGGATATTATGCTCAGATTTTCCATCAGTTTCAGGATGATTAGTCGCACTGATGACCATCTTAGTATTCAGAGTGTGTTGGAGACTCTTCCAGAACATTGAGGTGAATCCTAGATCTTGATCAGGTATAATAGATTGTGGTACTCTATTTATCCTTACCACTTCTTTGATGTATATATGTTCCATTTGATCCAATGAAAAATCCTATCAAATTTCAATGATGAGTGTCATCTTTATATAATGATCCAAAAAACCCATATAGCATGGATTTCATTGGATGTATTTTAAAGTACACTAATAAATTCCAGGGTGATGTTCTCCCATTTCATTGTTGGTATTGGTAATCTCTAAATCATCCACTTAGACTTCTTCCACTTAGCCTACACTTGCTGTGATACCAGACAATTTGATGTATACTTATCAATATCCATCTTCATGTTATCACACCAATGAAGATCTTGGATATCTTGACACATATTTGAGTCTCCTGGGTGAATGGAGAAATTATATTTATGTGAATAATTGAAAAGTTCATTCTCTAACTCCAGATTTTATGGAACACATATTCTTGTCCCCAGTTTAGAAATTATGTTATCAATAGCATTGAACTCCAAGAATTCCCTTTTTTTATAGTTTTCACTTTCTTTTGAATTCCCACATCTTCCTTTTGATCTTCCTTTAAACACTCCAAAGGAGAGAGTTGATAAATAAGTTGAGAAAGGATTGATAATGTTCCCTTTTTTATATTTAGAATGTCCCTATTTCTCAAATCTTAAATGATTAGATCCTTTTCAGTTATCATCAGTTATAGAATAATTGAATCCTTTAAAATTATAGCATCTACAAACTTGGTTTCTTTCCCAGGGTGGTAATGGATTGAGTAATCGTAGTATTTGATTATCTCTAACCATCATTGATGGAGAATGTTCAACTATTTTTGTGTGAATATATACTTGAGTCTATTATGATCTATTCAAATTTCACACAACCCCCTAAATAGGTAATTCTATCAAATTTTCATGTTGAATATTACTACATCCACCTCTAGATCATATTTTTGATAGATTATCTCATAAACAATCATTTTCATTAAAATATACGTAATGAGTATGTCATTTTTCATAAAAAACATCCAATTCCATTCTTCGAAGAAATACTAAATAACAAAAAATATTCTCTACTTGTGGGTAGTATAAGAACGTGAATAGTGATTAGCCTCCTTTTCATCTTCTTGATGTTATATTCACGTTCATCATTACAATAAAAATTTCCTCCCATCTAGGTATGTTTTGTATGTGGGTTGAAAATTATGATAAATTTCTCACAAATAGTTGATAATATCCACCTAACCCCTGAAAAATATGAATATTTGTCACTGATGTTGGCCTATGTCATCCCTAAATTTCCATTGTATTTGAGGGATCCACAGATATCATATTCTGTGTTATTATATGACCAAGGAATTAGACTTCCATCAACCACAACTCACAAATCTTGTTATTTTCATAGAGATTCCCATTTTTCAAGGACTCTGTTAATGTTCATAGATTATCCTCATTCTCCTTCATGGTTTTGGATTATATAATAATATCACCTATAAAGAGTAAAACAAATTTTTCAATGTATTCATTGAAGATTATATTCCAAATGTCCATGAATATTGATGGAGAATTCATGAGTCTGAAAGGAATTACAATGAATTCATAGTGCCCTTACATTGTATGAAAAGCAGTCTTAGGGATATCCACCCTCTTCACCCTTACATGGTAATTTCTTAACCATAGATCTACCATGAAGTAGTATTGTGATTCATGTAGCTGATCAAACATGTTATTAATTTGGGTTATAGGAAACTTGTTCTTTATCATGATTTATTGAGCTCATGATAATCAATGAAAATGTGCATTTACCCATACTTGTTCTTGATATAGAGGACTTCTTCACCCAATGGTGAAGCACTTGGGAATATAAACCCTTTATCTAGATCCTCCTATTGTTGATTCTTTAGCTCCTCAAGCTCCACAATAGACCTTCAATATAGAGTCCTGAATATTGGAAATGCGCATGTTATATGAGAAGGTGATAATTGAACATCTCATTTAGTCAGAAGACTAGGAATTTCCTCAGGATATACTTTAGTGAATCGCCTCGCAATAGGCATGTCATCATGTTTGGTTACATCTTTCGAATAAATCAACTATGAAAGATAGTAATGATCATATGACAGAAATAACCAATCTTGATATAATGATGCTAATTAAGATTCATCCCCCTACTTGTACATGTACAGAATCGGGTGTTGATTCTCTATATGGAGAGTGATTTCCCTATCACATAAATTTATGATGGCTCTATATAGGGAAATCCAGTCCATGCCATGAATTGAATCAGATTCCACCAAATATATGAGGTTTTTTTCAGGAACATTCAATCCACAAATTGTGATAGGGGAGGAGTTATATTCTTAGGTTGCAATGATTTCCCAATTTTATGTTCTCACTAACATCTCTACATCCAGGATATTTGGTGATGTTGGGATTGTTCTACTAAAAATTTATGAGATAAAAGAATGTATAGAAAAATAATCAGAATGTATGTTCTCTTTTATTTAATGAACAACTAGCCTACATGTCACCACATCATTGTAAGAGTTCTCCTTGGTGGTCGTGATGGAAGAACATCACCCTTTAAACCTTGGAGTTTGTTGGTTGCCTCCAAAACCCTTTGGTTTAGTGCAATGGTTTTAAATCTCCCTTGGTTATTTGTAGATGTAGAAATGAAAAATGTGTTGAGGGTTGAACATAGAATTCCTCTCCTCTGTCATAGCAGTGGGTTTTTCCACTCAGTAGTTATTGGTCAGGTGCCCTTCACTACTACACCTAAAGCATTTCTTCTCCCACTTCGTGCAATTAATGGGGTTCTCCTTTCTCCATATTTTTCAAGTGTGGTGTTGATATTTCATAGCATGGTTGTTTTTATCCATCTAACCAACATAATTAAATTCCACTCTCCAATTCATATTCCCATGATACACATGAGATTCACCAATCTCAATTTTGATTTTGAAGGATCATCGGAATATTTCCTCAAATAGATCAATGCTGTGGATTTTCATGGCATTTTGTAGGATACTTTTTAACCCCTCAAAGAATCCATGAACCATGAATTAGGTGGTAACGACAAATCCAGAGGCATATCATGAAAGCCTTGTAAGATTTTCTTGGTACAATCTGATTGATTGGTCATATTTTTTCTGGAGTTAATGGAAGCCTCTATCCATCTTATGTTAAAGGGTGCATGAAAAATATTCATCGAAAATTATTTTCCAGAAATCCTTTCAATCCAACAACTAGATCTCCTCTTCAGAATTAATATTTTATTATCAATCTCCACTTTTTATAAGATTCTCTCACTATATTATAATCATCTAGAATAACATTCTATTTTTTGGAACATTTAAGGATGCAGAAGATTATTTCAATGGAGTATATCCACTGTTCATAAATTGAGGGACCATATTATTCATTAAATTTAAGAGTCCATTCTCTCATGAAGCTCTCGATTGTTACTTTTTTTCTTACTGGGGTTTGACAATTTCTATTGACGCATTTTCTATTTAAAACATCAGTTAATTGAGAGACTTTCCTGAAAATGTTTTCAATTCCATCTCCCATCATATTGGGGATCTCTTTAGAACAGTCGTCACATTGATCGTCACAACGATTGTTTTCCTGAGTCCCCCAATTACCGGCAATTAGATGGAATAAAAGTAATGATAGGTGGTACACATAATAGGAAATCAAATTTAAAAATGGGTAACATATAAATTACATCTATTTCACTGAATTATGAATTTCTAGGTTTCAATCAATGTCATCCATGATCTACATCCATACATATATTCATAGGGGGAAATTTTTTATTACCTAAATAATGGTTCATACTATGATTATGTGTAATTCCCTGATCCCAGAATCCTAGACATAGTGCATTATTTTAATAAATTTGCATGATTACCGGGAATCATGTCCCGAATGACCGATCAGTTTAGTAGTCTAAGAGAATAGATTACATACATGAATTATACATTAAACTTTCTTAAATAAGACACAACATAAATAAAACATTGATAATGAAATTATTCCACTAGATTAACCCTAAATTCCAATCATGGTACCTTTCTTGAAATCCTAGGAAAACAAAACATTGAAAAGGGGTGAGCTCAAATGCTCAATAAGAGTAAATAATTCTGCAGAATCTATAACCCTTTAAGTCAATATGTATAATAATAACATCATCCTTTTAAACATCAACATGAACATAATATGTGAATACTAAATCAATTATTTCCATATAAACATGTACATGGATATTATACTAGTAAAGTTATCATATTAAATAATGAATTTCATAACGAGGGAATGCATAATTTCAGACATAACATCTATTATGTCAATTAATTGTGTGAAAAACATTCACAAGTATTCTATTAAGGCCTTATGGCCAAGAAACTTGTTTGTCTCATGAGACAGAATGATGCCTCAAGAGGCAATAGAAGGCCCCACCCAACACTGATAAAGTCCACTGCATTACTTATATGAAAAGGATGAAACATAATATATTCATTCCTATTTAAAACATGCATTTGAAATGTCAATACGTTATCCATAAACCATGAATGGTATAAAAATAGCACATAAAAATTCAAACATATCATAACTCATTAAATACAATATGAAATATTATATTATAATAAATCAACATCAAATCAAGAATAACATTTAATAAAAGATGTTGACATTGAATAAAATAATCAGTAAAAATAATTGATGGAAATATCTCTCTTCCCATGAAATCATTTAAAATTCGCAAAATTTATAAAGTAATTCATTTAAATTATATTTTTTAATAAACATGTAACATAAAATGATAAATAATTTTAATGGAATTAAAATTTTAAATCAACCATATCCATATAGATAAATTCTTAAAATCATTTTCAATACATTGACATTTCTTAAAAACAATATAGAAATAATTAAATCATTAAAAAATTTAAAATGATGATATTTTTAAAGTTTACCTTCCATAAAATAAATAATAATCCTTTTGAAATATTTTTTATGAACCATGGACATTGGTGATAAATATGTTCCTCATAAACCATCTCAGATAATAATGTGATTGAGAAATTATCCATTACCATAGGTCTAATATACATCGTACATGTTCGAAACACTTGAATAATAATTTTAAACCAATTATTATGTTATATCAGAATACTAATAATATTTATGATATTATATGTGATTATTTATTAATTTATATTATCCATTAATTAACAATTAAATGTTAATTTATCATTTTGGGAAATATCTATTTGTTTAACGTACATGTTTTGACTTGTTATTCTTGATCCAATTACATAGATCATGATTTACTTAATTTGAGACTATATAATATTATATATATCATATATATTCATAATATAAGTATATATAATAGATATATATACAAAATTGTATACAATGTTCATGGAGATGGTAGGTCATACGTACGAATGAATGTTGGTTATGTTTTATTATCGTATTCAATAAAAGTATGTGAATTACAAATATATACATACATACATATCATTATATAAATATAGTAGACTTATTATGTAATATATTTTATAATTATGAATAATATCTATTTTTATAATCATTCATGGATGGTTAAAGTGGAGAATGAATCTAAGCGCGTTGTGAAGATGATAAGCCGCACGTACGCATGAGTGAGAGTATCATTTCTTTAATGGTCAAATGGTATAGAATTGTATTGAATATTAATTTTAAAGAATCAATATAGTCTTATATATATTATTTAATTCAATTATATTAATCATTATACCCATATAACTAATTTTTACTTGAAAAATAATTTACACCCTGATGTGGAGACGTAATGTCGTATGTTCACACACAAGGAGGTATTTTTTCATAGGATTGGTAAAAAAATGAATAAGGTTTTTCCATAATCTTAAAAACATATCATTATATATTATATTATGGATTTATTAAATAATTATTTTAAAAAATTAGTAAGATGAAGGTGATGAAGAACTGAACATTGAAAGAAGGGATAAAATGATTTCCTCTTCTCCAGGTGTCTCCTTTTGATTTTCATAAAGAAAATTTACATAATATGAATTTATGTCCAATTGTTTCCTATTGGATAACTGGAGGGAAGTTTTTATAGACTTGGGAACTTTTGGCTAAGTCAATAGACTTTGGAGGTTTTAATTAAAGTGATAGGGATGTGCCCTTTTATAAAAGAGGCGAGGTGCACTTTAGGAAAATCAAGAAATATTATTTTATTATAAAATGTTAATCAGTTTATAATAGGTCCATCTTGACTTATTTCTAGTATAATATGTGTTTGGGTAAAAATCCTATAAAACTATTGGTTTTATACATGTTTATTTCATCATATTAATATTATCTTTTAGACATAAACCTTTGTAAAATAGTTTAACTCTTAACATGTCTTATTTTATTTTTATACTCTAAGGTCAATATAGTTGCGATAAGTTTTTAAAAGAACCTAAAGTGGAAATTTTTTTTAATTTTTACATTATCAATGTTATATGTATGAAACATATATTTTTAGGACTTTTATTTATTTTAATAAAATAGTATTTATTTTAAAATAACATTTATGTCAAATTTGTTACTATTTAAAAAATGATTTTTATAAAATTTATAACAACATGATTCCTTCAATGAAAATAAATTGAATAAATACTAACATGTCAGAGTCACCTATAAAATTCATGGATGGAATCAAAAGATTCAATTTAAATTAATTTTAATATTTATAATATTATTAATTTTAATTATTCATTAACAACATAATTACTACATCATCATTGTGTCATAATTTTTTTCTATTGTAAAAAAATTATAAATATAATATCATGATGTATGAAACATATTTTGATTTATAATTAACATTTATAGTTTAATTTATCTTTTTTTTATCCCTATATTAAAAATGTTTTAGTTCTTAAATTTTTAATTTAAAACATTTAACTCATCCTTAAATAAAATATAATAAATGTCTTAATAAAATCCATGTGGATGAAAAGGGGTCATTTTTTTCCTAAGGTTTATTTAGATCGAAATACCCTCATAAAATCGTATTAGGATATGTGTTGGTGTAATTATATATTATCATAATATTATTTTTACCTTTAATTACATTATTTACTTTTATATGTGGTAAATAAAATTCAAAAGTTACTATTGAAAAAATTGTTTTCATCATATTGTACAGAATTTTACCTAAAGGATTAATCTGTGTCTATCAGATTTTAAAAATTCAATTCATAGATGTTGTAAAAATACATTTTATAAAACTTAGAAAATGTGCATAGAAGGTGGGTAAAAGATGTGAAAAAGTTCAATAAGAATTTTTATATTAATTATTATTATAAAATGACTCCATAATTTTACATTATACAAATATAGGTATTATGTATCTATATTGACATTAAGGTAAATTTAAATTATTAATAATTGTTTAAATAAAATTTCAGTTTTAATGATTAGCACAATGTCTTCACAATTCATCCAAAATTAAATGTTTTCAGAAAAATACCAAAAAATAATCCTTAGCTCATTTTGATATTATGAATGAAAAAATAAATTCCACTATGAAAAATAAATGTTATATACTTTTATAATATATGTATTACTATTCATAACTACTTTTTAAATGACTTGTTTGACATGTCATGGTGTGCTTTTACTTCGTGTTTCTTACATCACATGTTATTGAATTATTTAAAAAGGAAGATTATCATTAATTAATGGGGTGTTTCATTAAGAATTTATCAAAGGAAATCCCCTGGGAGTGTCATAACTAAGAGTTAATCAAGGATTGTCGTTTCAATCCAGTTCTCATTTGATTCTAGCTCAATGTGGTGTTTTCAGGCTTACACGTAGATACATATGTTCCAAAACCACTTATACTTGTTCATATCTTGACAGGGGTGTATTTTCCTGAAAATCCAATTACTCCATACTAACCGAAATTTAGGTATTTTTTTATATTACATATTCTTATAACTAAGGATTTTACTAGGGCTTTCTAATCCTAAAATAAAAAATAACTAAACTTATCATCAGATACCAACTATAACAACCACGGATCTTTATTACACACTTAAACAATATTTAATACATAAAAATTCACATAAAGAAATATATTCAATCAAGGGGTCTAGTGTATTGAGAAATTAGGATCATTACATGAAAACATAAAACATTAAACACAATATTTTCATTGAAAACATCTTTTACATGACCACAACCTTCCTTCGTACATAGTATTTCATTGGATAACCTGGTGACATGAATAAAAGAAGAGTAACCTATAAAGCCCAGTAAGAGAGTAAAAAATGCATAAAATGAATAATAAAGTACATTTTAGGCAATAAGCATATAAATATAGCATAATGGATTAATGAACATAAATTCCTGATATATCATGATTAACATAACATGAAAATGTGGTAACAACATTTAACCTAATATTAGCATGATACAAGTTTCAATTTACACGGATAATGAGTAAAACCTAATTTAAATATAATTATAATGAGTAAACCCTCAATACACTTTGTGTAACATGACACTATTCCCAACCCAATATATTAGAGCTCTATATGGGTGTACCCTTCTTAAATATTTCATTTCATGCATTAGTGTGCCACATAGATCATATAACATTGATTCATTAAAAAAGATTATTTATTCCACGATAAAGTAATTTGGAATCGATACAATAAATTATATAATGTATATGTAAATATGTATAAAGGTGAATACCCATGATAGAGAAATTTCTATTTTATTCAGTACACAATGACTTTGGCTTGGAGAATCGCATTGCAATTTAGGCAGTATAACGTCATGACATAAGAATTAATGAAAATGATTGATGAGAAGGAAATGGGTATCTCATCATATTTACATGATGATTAATGTAATTGGGTCATATATAATCATTTTCTAAAAAATTTAATGGAACATAGAAGAATAATATAACATATTTTTTTGAATGTAAATGAGAATAGAGAAATTCTAAACAGAATATCGGCATGGTTACTACTGTGTATTGAAGGCCTTAATGATTGAGAAAGATGACTATCATCATTAAAACATTTGTAGGGAATCATGTGGGAGGTGTGAAGTCATACCCTACCATTTTTTATTGAAAAAAATAATGTATAACAATATAAATAAATTTCAATGAAAATTAGAATAAAATAAATCATTTACATGGAAATGTGATCCCAATGGCTTGGGAGTGGATTAAGAGAGGCTTCTAGAGAGATTAGGGATCCTTGGGAGGATTAAAGATAGAGTAGGGAAGAGTAGGTACGTTCTTATAGAGTTTTGAGTGAAGTGAAGTGACCCCTGGGGTGGGTTTAAATATGAAAAATGAAGGGAATTATTTAATATATCAAAAACATAGGTTGTGGAATCGATATAATTATATATTTTAATCCACACACCAGAAAATTGTTTTTTACAATGGGTTTTTCCAATGGGTAGTGAAAAAAATTATTTTATAAGCCCAATTGCCGAAAATCTAAAAATATAATGCTTTCGTATGTGGAATTGAGTCACACTATCAAGGAAATCATTTCAAAAAGTTAAAATATTTTAAAGTCTTTGAGGGTCAACTAAAGACCCATAAAATTAATAAATCAAATCAAAAATATAAATTTTAAAGGTAAAACATATTTTAGCCAAAAATATCTTTTATATTATTTTATTACATCACTATTGGGTCATTATGATGTCATAAAATACATTATATATTTAAACAATATTTATTTTTTACCCAGAAAAATCAACTGTCTCAAGAAATTTTGAAAAAATAATCATTAGATAATTTTGACATCCTGAATCCAAAAACATATTCATTTTATCTAAATAATATTTAAATATTTTATTTTTTAATTTTTAAATGAAAATTTATATTTATTAATATTTCATTGGTTTTGACAAAAATATTTTTCAAACATTAATAAAAATTCAATTGTATTCATAAAAAGTTATAAAATAATTTATATTTAATATAAATAAATTTAGTAATAAAATATTACTAAAATGAAAATTATTTAAAAAATACATTAATTCAAAAAATTAGATGTCTTAATTGAATAATAACTAAAAATACTATTTCCTTTTTAAAAACCACTTACAATGTCACAATAAAATAAATGTATATTCATTATACAAAAATGTATCACCTCAAGATTTGATAGTACGTTATATCTTTAAAATAATTCAATAGCTTGTGCTACTTACAACACCGAGATCAAGTGCATCTTGACCTATCAAACAATCCGTTTAAAAAAATATGAATAAAAATAACAACATATTGAATTATATATATATCTTATATAATTTTAGCATTCTAATTGTGTGTTTCTTAGACATTATATAATGACAAATTCAATTTTTTATATTAAAGATGTATTTTTTTGAAAATTTTCCTTTCCACTTTTTAATGGAAAACCATTTTCATATTAATTATTTAAACGTGTATATATTAATTTTATTTATATAAAATTCCTTTTTTGAATGAGGATATAAAAATTTATTTTGGACAATGTTTTGGTACTTTTCATATAATTTTCGTATTTTGATGAATAGTGAAAAATAATTAAATTTTATTAACGTCAACTTTTTAATATAAAAAATATAGATTGAGAAATTATAAGTTTTATTTTCTTATATATATCATTGAATTATATTTCTTCATTTAATATAATATTTTTCATTGGATGTAATTTCACATCTAATTTGTTTATAAACAAATGTAAATCTTTGGATAGTTTTTACTTCTTAAAATCACGCTTTCTGGTTTTAACAACCGGAATTAATTTACAATTAATTAATGAATTTTATATGTTTTTAATTTGTTAAATTCTGCATCTATTTTTTAATTTTGATATCAACATTATCTTCGGATGACTTTTTTGTATTTTTCTGAAAGCATTCATGTTTTTATGAATAGTGAAAAACATTGTGTTGTAGATAAAGGCCAAATTTTTCAATTAACTATTTCATTTTAATAAATAAATATCTTAAAGTAAAAATAGATACATAATATGTATATTATTAAATTTTTTCCCATTGGAGTCATTTTATAATATGATTAGATATAAAATATTTTATTAAACCTTTTTTACATCTTCTTACCCACCTTTTAGTCACATTTTCTAATTACCAGAAAACATAATTTTATTGATCTTGTGTATTTAATTTCAAAAATATGAGAGGCATGGTTGAAAATTGTAAGTAAAAGATGGATCAATATGATGAAATTAATTTTTCTTGACTAGTAAAGTTTTAATTTTATTTACCACATTAAAAAGTAAATAATGTAATTAAAGGAAATATGATATTTAAATTTCCACAACACATTTCCCTATTCAATTGGATAAGTGTATTTATGAAAAAATGTCCTTAGGGAAAAAATAATACCCTATTTATATTTTTGGGTCAGATTAGGACTTTTATTATATTTTATTTCAAGAAACGTTGAATGTGTAAAATTAAAAGTTTATTAACTAAACCATTTTTAATATTGAGTTACCCATAAGATTAATTAGACTATAAATTTTCATTATAAATATGTAATTATTTCTTACATCATAGTATTTTATTTATTATCTTTATCCATTAAATAATTAAATTTATTTTTGACACAAATATGATGGGGTAAATCCCTTTTTAAGGAATGATATGAATAATTGATTTTATATATTTCATAATAAATGTAAATAGATACATTTTAATCCATACACAAATTTTTTATGTGAATATCACTTGCTAGGGATGATAAAATGTATTTGGTTCTATGTAATTAATTTTTTATGACTTAAAAAAAACAAATAATAAATAGTGTCAAAATTGACATAAATGACTTTTTCAATCCAATACTATTTAATTATATTATATTATATTCCTAAAAATATAATATTCACCCAAAGAACCTGAATAATGATATGTATTTAATTAATGAACAACTTTTGTTTCTCTTGTCATTTTATATTTTGATATAAACAATGTTTTATAATAATACAAGAAGATATGGTAAAAGTAAAACTAATTATATAAGGGATAAATCTAAATGATAAAGATAATACGGTGACCAAAACTTTTCTAAAGACTATAGGTTGAGAGGATTTCGACCCATCCCCACCTTATCCTGGAAATAAATCCATTTGTATCTATTTGAAACCGAATATGATTTTATCATAAATTAATATTTCAAACTTTTCCTAAGGTGCTCATCACCTCCCTTATAAAAGGGTACTGCCCCTTCCCTTAAATTCACACCTCCAAAGCCATTTGGATTGGCCAAAATCTACTATAATATCCTCCCAACAAAAATTAATTCGAAATATTGGACTTACATTTATTAGAAAACAATCATAATGAGATTTTTTTGTCAAATAAAAAACGATAAAACCCAAGAGGTTGTAACTATTTAATCACCTCTTTCAATGTTCCATTCTTCTTCCACTTCCTCGTTCATTGTTTTTTTAATAAAAAAATAATAACTCAAGTACCTTGAACATAATGAGATGTTTTTATAAATATGGTAAAACCAAATTAATTATTCTTTCTATACTATGAATGACAAATAAACCATACATACATACATACAACATACCGTCTCCACGTCGTGGGTTAGTTTGTTATTCAACGATTCATTATTTGGATGTGTATATTATTGATTATAATTGATTTGAATAATAAATATGAAATTTTAGTGTTTCTGTATATATAATATCACATCCAATTACATATTATTTCACTAGCAATAGAATTATATCGTCGCTCGTGCGTAAGTATGCCTTACCATCTCCACAATGTAATGAGATTAATTTCCACATTCACCATTCAACGATTATTATAAAAATATATATTGTTAATAATTAGGGAAAATATTCCATAATAATGATACAATAAATATACATATATACATATATATGTGTGTGTGTATTCATCTCATTCACTTATATTTGTTCAATACGATATGAAAATGGAAACAATGCTTATGCGTACATACGACCCACCGTCTCCAAAAAATAGTGTTTTACATTTCATATATCAATATATCATATATATAAATATTTTGAATATATATGATACATAAATAATTTTCTATATTCGGGAAGCAATGAAATCATGATATAAGTGATATGATCAACAATAACAAGTTAAATCACATACGATAATGAAATCGATTATTACCTAAAAGGTTATTTTAACATAGAAATTTTTATTAAATGGATTGAATAAAGTAATAATTGTTTAAATTATGATACCATAAGTATGTATATGGTTCGATTATAATTTAATTACATACTATTGTTATAATAAAATTGGTTAATCATATGCTCGACCAATAGATTGTACGAGGTAAGGGTTAATTTCTCAATCTCGTTATTATCCATGATTGTTTCTATGTAAGTATTTACTGGGAAATAATTGTTATCTATGTCCATGTTTCTATAATTAGTTTTCAAAATGATTCTTTTTAAGGGACTATTTAACTAAAACTTTATTTTAAATGGATTAAGTATTTATTCTTCTAAATTATTCTCATTAATGATGATGTTTTCAAAATGGTTTTAAAGGATTTATTTATATGATTATAAATTTATTAAAATGTTAATTACTTTTAAAATTTTCAAAGTGGAATGGGAACTTTGATTAAAAAAATGTCTTCTAGTTGTTTTTCTTTCTATGTTGTGGGAATTTTAAATTTTTTTTATTAAAAAAGGACATTTCTCTCAATGAGTTTACTAATCATTTTCATCCTTGTCAATATTCCTTTTGGATATTATTCATGATTTGGGTTGATTTTTTATAAATAAAATCAAAAAATTTATATTCAATGAGTTATGATATGTTTGAATGTGAATGTTCTATTTTTATACCATTCGTGATTTTTGCGTAAATTATGGACATTTTCTATGCTAAATTTAATACAAATGATTATTTTACCTTTATAAATTTTCATGTGAGGAATGCATTGGACATAGTAAGTGATGGGGGGAGCCCACTTTATCTCCTCGATGCATAGTAGGTCATATGTGAAAAACTATTTTTTTGGATTAATGCCTTAAAAAATCATTTGTATTCTTGGCATGAGTCCTTGACTATTTCCTTCTGATGTTCGGAATTAAATAATCCCTCATTATGAAATTAGTTATTACATGTTATTATTTTACTAGTAGAATAGAAATCTGTGTGATTATATGGTATTGTTTGATTTATTTTTTTCCAAATTATGTTCACACATATGTATATAAATATTTTTTTATTACACATCTTGCCTTAAAATTTTATAGGTTTCACTAAATTATTTACCCTTACTGAGCATCTGAGCACACCCTTTTCTTCTGTTTTGTTTTCCCAGAATTCCAAAATGATTATTTTGAATAATATTCTTGGCTATTTTAGGGGAATAATGGTGTTATAGAAGATTATTTATGTTGTGTTTTTTGTTGGAATGTGCAATTTTACGTTCGTTTATTTAATCTATTTTTCAAGACTCCTAAACTGATCATTCCTTCAGGACTTGATTCCTTGTAATCATTCCAATGTATTAAAATAATGCACTTGCTCTGTGTAACATGGGTCAGGGAATTACAAAAATAATAATTTAACATAATCATTGTTCTATGGTCTTGTTACAAAACAAATTATAACACTCTCTTAAGTCATAAGGGTAATGTGTGTGATGGTAACAGACTCTTGGGTGGCTCAAAAAATAGCACTCAGGCGGTAATCTATATCAACTTCCAGGTCTCCCGTATGTGGTTCTGTTCATGCATGACATGTTGAAGATCATCATAGGATTTGTAAAAAGTAAATCCCAATGATGCTACCTCATTTATGTGCTCTAAAAAATCAGCTTCATATGGAGTCATTCTACTGGATGAGTCCAACACTTCCTTTGTCTGAGTAAATTAGATTTATTAGATACCTATATTTATATTAATCATGTGATCACTATTCAACAGTTATACTAGAAATGGTAACAATACTTAATAGTATTTTAATATATTAAAATTAAAACCATGAATGTTCATATGTTTTATAAAACCGTTTTACATAATAAGAAATTTAATTAGATCAATAAGGATTCTAGTTAATAAATGTTTGTTCCATTACAAACAATACCCTCTAAAGACTAAATAATTCACACTAACTATCCAATAGATTGAGGATGAATGGATGCAATAAAGTATAAGTAATTACTCAATGACTTATAAGGTCCTTTACATAAATTAAAAGTGGAGTTGGGATCATAATCAGATAAAATAGAATGAGAGAATCCTTTTAAAATAATTATCTCATTTAGGTATACTATATAGAGTTGATCCAATGATATATTATATTGAATATGAATAAAATGAGTTTATTTTGTTAATCCATAAATATTTACCACATTCACATCATCTCAACTAGATTAATTTTCAAATCTAACCACAAAATACATGGTCATATTCATTATTTTTTAATCTGGCATTTGAAAATGTAGAACCTTAAATTTTAGTAAATTTAATTTGTATTTAACTTATTGATAATTAAAACATTTGATAGTAAAAGAAACAATATATTTGATTATTTCTTCCAACAAAAAATGTTCACGTAGGATTCCATACATTTATATAATTCTTAGTTTAATTGAAAATGAAGAGGTATGAGAATAAATAAATAGTCATTTCATCAACTAGGGGATGCTTGAAATAGAAAAAAACATTTTGAGTCTCAAAAAAACCTTATTTAGAAATAATTTGTTTTGGAAAATAAAATTACATAAATAATTATAACATTTCATGTAAATCAATGTTATATTTAAAATCATTAATTAGTTTTCAATCCAAGTATACATTACTGACATGTGAAGAAAAAATCATGGATTCCATATATGGAATATTTATAATATAGAATTCATCAAATCATTAACCAATGTGTCAGGCCCCAAACATAACATCGTTAATATATAATTATCATTCCGATTGAATGCATCAATAACTTTATTTTAATTCTCCAAATAGAAAATAATTTTTGTAGTTATAATATTTTAACAATTCCATTTATATCTTCTATCTCATTTTCAATAAAAAATTTGATTAAATTTATAATTCATAGTTTTATAATCAATATATTTCATTCATTATTCGATATAAAATATTTCGTTAAATTTTTAAATAAAACACTAAAACATCATGATCATGATCATGTATTCAATAACTTTTCTTACGATCATTTAATTGAAATGATTCTTAATGAATTACTATATCATTATACATTAAAAAATATAATTTTTTTCAATGATTAATTATTATTGACAACAGAGTGAAAATTTATTGTTAAAGGTGTTAAAATTATTGTATTAAAAATTATTCTTCTTAATCCATTTAATAATTCCTCATATTAATTTGTCAAAATAATCCTAATTTCATTTTCTATTAATTTGGTCAGTGGTCTTGATTACCATGAAAGGATTTCAAATAAAATCATAGAATAGATTACTAATACAATAAAAGTATGAATCCTAGTGACATTTTCAGCTCATGTTCTTCCATCAACCACTTTAGTTTTTGTGGGATAATCATTTATCCAATATTTATATACTATATATATAAATAATGACATTGTGGAATATAAATATAATCTCATGTTGAGGTACCATATATTTAAGATGAATGAGTATATTAATAAGACCCATTAATAAATTTAGGGAATTAGTAAACATAAATAAAATAATAAAAATTATATAATAAATATACCCATAACAAAACTAGTCCTTTAAAATCTTATACTCCTTAATCTTCAATATATGGTACCTAAACATGAGATCAAACTTGACAAAAACTTTATTCCCTAGTGCTAGTCAAATATGTAATTGATATGAGAAAAAGGATTATTTTTTAAAATATAAATATTAAAAAATAATCTATAATCAGTGGAATTTCTTATTGAACATTCATTCTTTTTTGTAAATAAAATAATATATACCTATGGTGAAGATCAAGGATTAGTGTTACCATAAACTGGAAAATCTACTAACAACATTATTAATTCCATAAAATCAACATGATTCATTTGATAATGAGTTTTTGATTTTGTCTTACCATTAGGAACTAACCCAATATAACATTAATTATACAAATCATGAAATATACTATGAAAATAATCATGATAGACATATATATATTATTTTAAGTATGCAATATCATTAGTCTGAACAATTAAATTGTTTTTAATAATTTTATAAATATAAAATTCATTCAATTGTGTTATGAATTTATCAAATTGTAGATAAGTTATCAAATGTATGATTCGATTTATAAATTCCAAATGTGATTTATTTTTAGAAAAAAAAAATTGGATCTAAAATATAAAATTTCAGGATAATCTGAAATAAAATACATACCAATAATAATATAATCTAAAAAATTAAAATGGCATTATGGATTTACGGGAAAAGTATTACACATGTGATTATAAGAATTAATTTTTATATTTTTTTCCCTTAATACTAGTGCTCTTGTGTTTTTAATGAAAATTACGCACTTCCCTTCGTGAGTCTAATTAATAAATTTTCTAAAAATTTATGAAAATTTGATAAATGTGTAGAAACTTAATCAACCATGATATTTGAATAATTTAAATAAAAAATCAATATACATGTTATAATTTTATTCGATATCCCAACACCTTCCCGAGTAGTTATAAATTTTTTAGACACACAATTTTTCTTATACTCTGTTTCATTCACATAATTGATGTTCTTCTTTAAATAAACACATTCATAAGGAAATATCTCATTGTATTTAATGTAATTTAATTATTACTTGTAAAAATATATATTTTTACTACTAATATATTTATGTTTTCATTCATGATAAACATACTCAATCTTACTACATCGTATGCACTTCCAACATTTCATATTATATTTTCCTATTTATTTTTTAACAAAACTATCACAAAATGAATACATTATTTTCATCCTTTTATGATTTATTCTTCTCATTTCCAACAACATAAAAATCGTTTTATTTTAGGTTTCATAAAAAACATGATAAAAATGATTTATACATTCTCATCATACAAATCAATTTTTAATCACTTTTAAATTCATTAATGGTTTATTCTTTTTGGTATAGTGTATTTTATTGAGGTTAAAACTGATTAATTATACTATAAATATCTTTGAAAATATTTTTAGGTACGTTGAAAATCAGGTAATTATTTCTTCATTTGTTGTGAGGTAATAATCCACCTTCTACCTCAAGTATCATAATTTATTTTTCATCATAAGTCAGAAAATTCTAGTATAATAAATTTCATGGAATATATTTTAAAATGAATTCTATTCCAATAAAACAATAACTACAACTATTATAATATTATAATCTATTCACCTCTACTGGTTGGCTTCCCAACAAATATAAAATATAAAGGGTTATCTTTTGATACTCAAAATACCCCATTACATGAAACATTATTTCTAGTTCTTTAATCCAACTCGTACTACCAGTCATTCAAGAGATCCACTAAAATATGGGGGGTATTGTCATAAAAATAATACACTATTGAAAATTTACCTTATGGTTGATATATTGATTATCTATCATTTATTCCATAATTATTTATATCCAATATAAATTTATCCATCATTAAAATCAACATCTCAGTACCATATCAAACCAATATAGGATTCCAATTTGGATGGATATTTTTATAGCAACCCGACCTTTTCATACATTTATATTCCATAATTTTAAAGATAAACAACATAATAGTATTACACATAGTGTATCCAAATGTTTAGTGTCTTGGGAAAACTATGACCATACAAATACAACGTAAAGCATAAACATTTATTTAAATTGTTCTTCACTAGATTCTTAGTGGAACTTGTCCTCTAGTTAGTACATGTAGCCACCTGAGGATATTCATCAAAAGAGGTGAAATAGAATCCTACTAAAAGGATAGATAAGAATTATATAGTATGGGGAGAGCATAATCATAACATAGTAATAATATCATGAACATGAGTGGAGCATAAATAAAAGACTTGAAATGTGGAAATGCATAAAAATGAAACATCAAGTCTTAGTGGTTAACTACCCACATACGTGTGAACCAAGATAGAATCTTGTTCACACAACATTTCACATTTACTCATGAAATTAATCACTTTACCCAATGCATTGGAGCGCTATATAATTACAGGTGCACCCGTCACATTTAAACATTCATATTTCCCTATATAATTTCGGGCGCACCAGTCACATCATAACATTATAATTTATAATACATGCCACAATGAACATATAACATAAATTAACATAACTAAATCATGAAAAGGAATTTGTTTCATCTCATAAGAAAACATTCATAATCTTTGGGTTCCCAAAAGAAAGAGGTACAACATACTTTATACAAAACTATCAACCTTGAATGAGAGGTAAAAGTTGAGTCCCTAAGAGAAGAGTTCTTTCGGAAAAAATTTGGTTTGACATATACTTAATTATAATGCATTTATATCCAATAAAATTAAATAAAATTATGATCAAATGATCTTTATGGAGTGACCATATCAAAAATGGAGTGAAAGAGGTAGAACCCGAAGGAAGAAAATTGTGTCCGAGATTTCCCCTTAACTTGTACTCGAATGCCTCCTTCTTTTTAATGTACATTATAATGAAATTATATTCATTAATTATAAATTCCATAACCTTTTATACATTAATAGGGTTAATTATGGTTTAATTATGTCATATTATGTTTCTTTCGATGACTTATAGAGTTTAAAAACATTGTTCTGGGATGTTTGTTTTCATGGTTTTCTTGAGAGGTTCACATGTATTCTTAAATTGATGTTTGGGTAGATCATGGGTAAACATCCAGAACTGATATAAAATATTATTAATGACATTACAGGTGCATTAAATATTTTTTAATGAATTATATTAGATCAATGTGGACGAATCATTAGATATGAATTTAATGATGGTTATTTTGGTAAATTTGAGATGTTTTTGGATCACAATGAACGTGTTTTAACCTTTCACTTGGTAATATGGCCATAGGTTATTTCCAAAACTTAAAATAGAACATATTAAATATAAAATATACTGTTTCAACCATAAAAATTGTTTCATGACCAGATCTGAAGGTATAAATGGAAGAAGAGAGCATGTCGTTTTTGAAGGTGGTAAATTAACACCTCATGAACAACGTTTTCTTTAATTAAATAAAAGGAAGAGGGAAAGGGTTTAGGGCGATATAATATCCCATTATAATCATAAAATTACATTATATGTATAATAATGGAGTTAAAAAACATTTTTTATGAATATAGATGGGGAGAGATCAGGAGAAGAACTTGAACATGAAAGGAAATTAAAGGAGAAGAGGGAGATAAATTATCTCTTAAATCTTCCTCTTGAGATCCTCCTTAAGGAAGATAGTCTTGGTATTCTGATGGGACCAGAAGCTTTTGGATGTGGGGGAGGTATTAGGGAAGATGTTTGGGCAGATTTCATGGAAGTCATGTATCTTGAGATGTGTGAGGAAATGAGGGAGTGAAGGGTGGCTTTTATAGTGGAGGGGAGAGGGGTTTCTTTAGTATAAAATTTATTAGTTTATTATTTACCAAAAAGACAAGGAATAGTGAGTCTTGGATGACCAATAATAGTAATTTTATAATTTAATCCTGAACCAAGTGGTCTTACATCAACATAACATCATGGATGACTCACTTAATACATTATTTAGCATTTATTGTGAATTATCGGATTCTACTATTCATAAAAAATGCATGTATCTCAAAAAAATCTGACAAATTTACCCCAACCATTTTATAAGTGTAGAATAGAAAAATAAATTCTATTTTTCAAAAATAAATTTCTAAATACTATTAATTTAATATTTAATTAAAATCATAATTTACTATAAAAAACATTTTTTAAGATTAAAACTGATTTTATAGTTCTTTAAAAAACTATGTAGGGCTTTATAAAATTATCTAAAAAAAATTAGACATCAATTAAATAATTTATAAATACAGTTCAGGGAAATAAATATTCTTTTAAATTAATTAATTAATTATAATTAATTATTTATGGATTAAAAAAACAAAAAACGTTTACTAAGGTCAAATTGTCACTTTATAAGATGTCTAAATTTTATTTAATTATTCATAGGTAATGTTACTCTTATCATGGATGATTTACTATTCATAAGGGTCATATTACTTTTCATAAAGGTATGTTACTATTCTTAAGGGTAGGTCACTATTCACCAAAAATTATTTTTGTTCCATTAGACTCTAAAAATCATCTTGAACACAACCATGTATGTCATATTTTTAAAATTACAAACATAGGAGTGACAAAATTATGATTAAAGGTCCCTTATCATTTACTAGTTCATTTTTTTGTGATTTCATGTTATTTTAGGACAAAAAAATAAGAAGGTAAACTTTCCATTGAAAAACTATGGGTCGTTACGTTCCTCCCCCCTTATGAAATTTCGCCCCCGAAATTTCACTTTCCAAAAAAAAGTGAGGGTACTTATCCTTCATTGCCTATTCAGGTTCCCAGGTTGCTTCCTAAATCTTATGGTTCTTCCACAACACGTTGACAAGATGGGTTGTCTTGTTGCGTAGAACCTTATCACTTCAGTCTAGAATCATTACTACCTGCTCCTCATAGGAGAGATCATCTTCCAGGTGCACCACCTCTGAGTTTAGTACATGTGAGGGTTCTGGTATTTACTTCCTCAGTAGTGATACATGGAACACATCATGAACTTGAGCCATATTTAGTGGAAGTGCTAGATGATAGGTCATAGCTCCTAAATAGTCAAGGATATCAAAGGGGCCAATATACTTTGGGCTTAACTTCCCTTTCATCCCGAATCGCAGGACTCTCTTCCATGGAGATATTCAAAGGATGACTTCATCTCCAACATCGAACTCCATTTCCCTTCAACGGTTGCCAGCATAGCTCTTTTGATGACTTTGATCACCATTGATGTGTTTCTGAATGTCTTGAACCTTCTCTATCATCTCTTGTACAAGATCGGGCCTAGGTAACTTTATTTCTCCAACATCTTCCCAACAGGTTGGATTTCTACATTGCCTTCCATACAGAGAATTATAGGAGCCATTTGAATACTCGAGTGGATGCTATTGTTGTATGAGAACTGAACCAATGGGATATGCTGATCCCAACCACCTTTGAATTCAAGAGAGAAGGCTCTTAGCATATCTTCAAGTGTCTGAATAGTTCTTTCAGACTGGCCATCTTTTGGGGGGTGTTAGGTCATGCTGGAATTTAATTCAGTACTCAAAGCATGTTGGAGGCTCCTCCAGAACATAGATGTGAATCTTGGATCACGGTAAGAGACAATTGAGAGTGGAAAACCATGCAGTCTCACCACATCCTTCACATAAATATTTGTATGTTGTTCAAGAGAGAGGTCTTCCCAAATAGAAATAAAATGGGTAGCCTTGGTGAGTCGGTCAACCACAACCCATATCACATTATTTACCTTTGACATCTTCGGGAGACCTATGAAAAATTCCATAGTAACATTTAACCATTTCCACATGGGTATAGGCAATGGCTGCATCATACCCTTGGACTTTTTTCTCTAAGCTTTAACTTGCTGACATACAAAGCACATTGATATATTTTCCGCAATCTCCTTCTTCATGTTATACAACCAAAAGTGTTCTCGGAGATCACTGTACATCTTGGTACTCCCAGGATGGATAGAGAAGGTTGAGCTTTGTGCATTATCCAATAAATCCTTCATTATCACAGGTGATGTAGGCACACAAAGCAGCATTCCAAACCGAATCACACCATCATCATCGATATGGAACTCTTACAGGTTCCATTAAATTACTACATTCATCCTCTTTTGTATCTCCACATCATCCCTTTGTGCTTCATTAATCTTCTCTTGGATGGATGGTTGCACAATAATTTGGGAAAGGTAGGATGTATCCCCTACCCTTATGATTTCCAAATCCATTCTTTTCATATCCAAGAAGATAGGGTCATTCTCAATCTGTAAATTGGAAAGAGTATAAGGTTTTTTTCTGCTTAGAGGAGCAGGTGCCTTGTTCGCCTTTCCAGGATGATAGTGAATAAAGAAATTGTAATCCTTGATTAGCTCTAACCATCGCCTTTGATGCATTTTGAGCTCCATTTGTGTGAATATATACTTTAGGCTCTTGTGGTCGGTGTATATGTCACAATTCTAAATATAAAGGTATTGCTTCAAAATTATCAAGGAAAAAATCATAGCTGACACCTCTAGATCATGCGTCGGGTAGTTCGGCGAATGGATATTCAACTATCGTGAGGCGTAGGCTATCACATTATCATTTTTCAAGAGTACACAACCCAAGACTTTATTTCAATAATCACATTATATCACAAAACTTTCTCCACTTTTCGGTAGTGTGAGTACAGGTTTAGTGATCAGCCTTCTATTTATCCCATTGAAGGTTCTTTCACATTCTTCCATCCAGACATACTTTACCCCTTTCCTTGGAAACATATTTAGCGGGTTTGACAATCATGAGAAGTTTCTCACAAAGCGTCAGTAGTACCCAGCTAATCCAAGAAAACTACAGATTTCTGTGATACTAAAGGGACTGGCCCATTCCTCAATCACCTTTGTGTTTAAGGGTCCATAGAAATTCCCTCTCTTTTGATCACATGACCCAAGAACATGACTTGATTCATCCAAAAGTAACACATGCTGAACTTGGTGTACATCTTCTCTTTTCACAATGTCGCAAACACAAGTCTTAGGTGTTCTTTATGTTCCACCTTGCTCTTGGAGTAGATGATAATATCATCGATAAAGACTACCACAAATTTGTTGATGTAATGTATAAGGACTCTATTAATCAAATCCATGAAGATTGTAGGGGCATTAGTTAGTCCAAAGGGAATCACCAAAAACACAAAGTTCACATACCTTGTACGGATGGGAATGTTTGAAAGATCATACTTCTTCACCTTTACCTGATGATATCCAGAATTAAGATCTACCATTGAGATGTATTGAGCTCCTATTAACTGATCGAACAAGTCATAAATCCTTGGGAGAGTATACCTGTTCATTATGGTGATCATGTTGACTTCCTGATAATCGATACATAGTGGCATTGTTCCATCCTTCTTCTTCACAAAGAGCACTAGTGCACCCCAAGGTGATGCACTAGGGAGTATGAACCCTTTGTCTAGATGATCTTGCAGTTTCTTCTTTAACTCCTCTAGTTAGATAGGAGACATCCTATAGGGGCCCTTCAAGATAATAGTAGCTCCGGGTCTGAGTTCAATTGAGAACTCTACCTCACGATCCGTGGGAATTTTGGGTAACTCTTCGGGAAATACATCACTGTATTCCATCACGATGGGCATTTCCTCAAGTTTGGTACATTCCTTCAACTCAACCATATGGGAGAGGTATGTTTCTTCATAGGGAATCAACACCCACACCGTTGAAGGATTTTTCAACGGAGATTTATTATCTTCCTTGCATTTGTAGAGGAGCATGGGATGGTTTAGAATATGAAAATTTATTTCTTTTTCCAAACAGTTGATATGTGCTCTATATAACGAGAGCCAGTCCATTCCCATTATAGCATCGAATTCCACCATGGGAAGTATTACAAGATTTTCCGGAATAATCATCCCACATACTCCAATGAGAGAAGACTCAAACACTTGGGTTTCAATTATTTCACCACTTGGTGTTTTTACAGATATCTCTACTTCAAGGTTTTGGGGATTCGATTCTATAGTTCTAGAAAACTTGCACGTTATAATTGAATGCGTAGAACCAGAATCAAATAAGACATTTTCCATTCTTCAGTGAATAGGAAGTGTACCTTGTACAACTTCATTATCCTGCCCCACCTCTGCAGTAGTGATGTCATAAGCCTTACCTTGTTCCTTTGGCTTTAGTGGCTGCTGATGCTGATAACCCTCGAGATCTCGACGTTTAGTGCACTAGTTTTCATAGTTCCCTAGCTCCTTACAGTTGTAGCATTGATCCATGAGTTGTTCTCTCCTTTCATCGGCTACATTCTCCTTCCTTTTCATGTCTTTTCAACACTCTTGAGCTTGGTTTCCTTCTTTCCCACACATAAAGCATTTCCCCGTCCCTTCGAGGCAGTTCCCATGGTGCAACTTCCCACATTTTTGGCATATGGGTCGTTGACTTTTCTTCCCGCCATTGTCACTAGATCCACTGGATTGAAACTCAATCTTTCTTTTCTTATCACCATATCAATGGGACCATTCTCCAAACTCCATCTCCATTTTGAGTTCACACCAAACGACTTCTTCAAAACACCCAAATTCTCAAATTGCAAGAGCCTTTCGAAGATTTGGTTTTAATCCACTAATAAATCAATCAATTTTTCTATAATTGTAGATAACAAAACCTGAAGCATACCTTTCACTCCTTGTAAAATTTACTTCATAGGTTGTGACAGATTCTCCTTCTTTTTTCTTGATCTCTATGAATTCTCTCTCCATCTTCATGTGAAGTGTTTGTGGGAAGTACATATTAAGAATAAATATCTTAATGTCTTCACATTCCATCTCTTGAATTTCCTCCCTTGGATTGGTGTTCTTAACCAAATCCCACCATTGATCGGATTCTCCATCTAGATGATAAACGGCTAGATTCGCCTTATCCGTCTTAGATGAGTGAAGAATAGAAGAGAACTTCTCCATGGAGTTGACGCACTGTTCTGCAACTAGTGGAACTGAAGATCCACAAAATATCGGTGGTCGTTGCCACATATAACATTGGATTGTCAGTTTCACCCTATTTGGTGAAGGAGGACATTCCCAATTATTAATGTTATTGTTCATAACCTGAGATAATTAGGTAAGCATTTCCGTGATGTTTTAAAATCCACCTTGCATTGGCCCTCACAAGAGTTGTTGGCCTGATTTCTCCAGGTTCCAACCATTTTATAAAATAGAAAAGGGTAGAACAAAACAAAACTAAACAAGTCATGAATAAATTATTCATTTAAACAATTTATACCAAAATCATAAAATATGGTATCCCTAGGTAAATATTTTTGTGTGCATATTTTACTTAATCTCATACTATATGTTTTCTCTAGGGTTCACTAATCTTAATTCCCAAATTAATTAAACCTTGCATCTAATACAAACTAGAAAAACCCTGAATTTTCTTACATTACTATTACAAAATTTTAAAGATAATCATCATAATATATTACACATAGAGGATACAAAGGTTTAGTGTCTTGGGAAAACTAGGACCACACAAATACAACATCAACCACAAACATTTATTTAATTTCTTCTTCACTGGATTTCTAGTGGCACTTGTCCTCTCCTTAGTACATATAGCCACCTGAGGATATACATCAAAAGGGGTGAGCTAGAATCCCATTAAGAGGATATATAATAACAATATATCATGGGGTGAGCATAATCATAACATAGGCAAAAGATAATGAACATTAGAGGAGCATAAATAAACGACTTGAAATGTGGCAATGCATAAAAATGAAAAATCATGTCTTAGTGGTTAACTACCACACATACTTGTGAACCAAGATAGAATCCTTTTCACACATCATTTCACATTTATTCATGAGATTCATCACTTTACCCAATTCATTGGAGTTCTATAAAATTATGGGTGCACCCGTCACATTTAAACATTCGTATTGCGCTATATAATTCCGGGCGCACCCGTCACATCATAAAATCATCATTTATCATGCATGCCACAATGAAAATAAAACATAAATTTACATAACTAACTCATTCAATTAAATGTGTTTCATCTCATAAGAACACATTAATAATCTTTTGGTTCCCAAAATAAATATGTAACATCAATCTTTATACAAGAACCATCAACCTTGAATGAGTGGTAAAAGTTGAGTCCTTAAGAGAAGAGTTCTTTAGAAAAACATTTGGTTTGACATATAAATCATTATATAAAATGTATATACCATAAAATTAAATTCAATTATGAAAAAATTATCTTTATGGAATGATCATATCAAAAATGGAGTGAAAGAGGTAGAACCTGAAGGAAGAAAATTGGGATCGAGATTTCCCCTTACCTTGTACTTGAATGCCTCCTTCTCTTTAATGTCCTATATAATGACATTATATTAATTAATTAGAAATTTCAGAACGTTTTATACATTAAATGGGTTAATTATGGTTTCATTATTTCATATTATGTTCCTTTGGATGACTTATAGAGTTTAAAAACATTGTTCGGGGATGTTCGTTTTCATGGTTTTCTTGAGTGGTTCACTTGTATTCTTAAGTTGATGTTTGGGTAGATCATGGGTAAACATCCAGAACAGATATTACATGTTATTAATGATATTACAGGAAATTTAATTATTTTATAATTAATTATTTTATATCCATGTGGACGAATCATTATATAAGAATTTAATGACGGATATTTGGGTTAATTTGAGCGGTTTTTGGATCAGAATGAACTTGTGTTAACTTTTCACTAAGTAATATGGCCATAGGTTATTTACATAACGTAAAATAGAACATAATAAATATAGAATATTCTGGTTTAACAATAAAAATTGTGTCATGACCAGATCATAAGGTTGAAATGGAAAAATAGAGCATGTCGTTTTTTGAAGGTGATAAATTAAAACCTCATGAACAACATTTTCTTTAATAAAATAAAAGGAAGAGGAAAAGGGTGTGGGGTGATATAATATCACATTAGAATAATAAAATTACATTATATGTATAATAATGGAGTTACAATACAATTTGGAAGAATATAGGTGGGTAATGATCAAGAAAGGATCCAGAACATGAAAGGAAATTAAAGGATAAGAGGGAGAGAAATTACCTCTTAAATATTTCTCCTGAGATCCTCTTTAATGAAGCTAGTATTGGTCTTTTGATGATACCAGAAGCTTTTGGACATGGGGGAGATTCTAGGTAAGATGTTTGGTCAGAGTATAGTGAGGTATTGGAGCTTGAGAGGTGTGAGAAAATGAGGGAGTGAATTGTGGCTTTTATAGTGGAGGGGAGAGGGGTTTCTTTAATATAAAATTCATTAGTTTATTATTTACCAACAAGACAAGGAATAGTGAGTCATGGATGACCAATAATAGTAATTTTATAATGTAATCCCGAACCATGATGGATTATATAAATAGAAAATCATCGATGACTCAATTAATACATTATTTAGCATTTATTGTGAATTATCGGATTCTACTATTCATAAAAAATTCAAGTATCTCAAAAAACTCCAAAAATTTAACCAAACCATTTTTCGATGTGAAAATTAAAAAAAAGAATTCAATTTTTCCAAAAATATTTTCTAAAAATTATTAATTTAATATTTAATTAAAATAATAATTTACTTAAAAATTAGTATTTAAGATTAAAACTGATTTTAAAGTTCTTTCAAAAATTACTTAGGGACGTATAAAATTATCTAAAAAATATTAAAAATCGATAAAATAATTTGTGAAAATATTTCAGGCAAATATATATTCTTTTAAATTAATTACTTAATTATAATTATTTATTTATGACTTATAAAATACAAAAAACATATACTAAGGTCAAATTGTCACTTTATAAGATGTATAAATTTTATTTAATTATTCACAGGTAATGTTACTCTTCTGTTGGATGATTTACTATTCATAAGGGTCATATTAATTTTCATAAGGGTATGTTACTATTCAAAAGGGTGTGTCACTATTAACCAAAAATTGTTTTTGTTCCATTAGACACTAAAAATCATCTTGAACGCAATCGTGTATGTCAGATTTTCAAAATTCCAAACATAGGAGAGAAAAAATTAAGTTTAAAGGTCACATATCAGTTAGTAGTTCATTATGTTGAGATTTCATGTTATTTTATGACATAAATATAAGAAGGGAAATTTTCCATTGAAAAACATTGGGTCCTTTCAATTTTCCACTTCATCCATATCAAAATTAGCTTCATTATTTCTTCTATTTAAAACAATTCAATATAGACATATTTTAGAGATGAAATATTGAAATAATATAATATTATATTTTTAAAACCATAAAATATAATCTCTTAATATATATTTATTACATTATCCAAATATCATAAATTGTTTAAACCTTCACTTTTTTAAAAAATATAAGTACCCAATGATAAATAATCATTAAAATTAATTCATTAGTCTAGAATTCAATTTCATTGATTATCAAAATTCATTTAGGTTTATATTTTTCTAGAAATACATTATCATCTTTCCATGATAATGAATTTCATCTTAATGTGGAGACATTAACTCAGTACACATTTCCCATAAAAAATGTTTTTCATATATAATTATTTATCATTTAGTGACATATATTAACAATATTGATTATGAACATATATTTCACCAAATTTATATTCACTATCTAATGAAAAAAATTAAAAAAACACTGATGAATATAAATATATCATTATGTGAAAAAAATTAAGAATGAAAGAAAGAAAAAATTAGTCTCATTGTGAAAAAAAATAATTTTATTAAAAAAAATTGATCTCAAAATATACATTTTTTTACGTAAGAAATCAACATAAATTACCAAATGATTTCATTAAGTACTTCATAATAAATCATGGTTGTTGAATAAAAATGATATAGTTTTATTTTTAGTGATCATAACTCATTAAACAATATGATGAAAGGAAAATAGTTCTTTCTTCCAATAATCATGCAATTACCGATTAAACATAATATTATTATCATAACATGTTAATTAAAAATTATTAAAAACCCCATGTCATGTATATAAATTTATGTAGGTAACTTGGGAAAAAATTTATATAACTATAAAAATCATTAAAAATATCAAATAACCTAGTTGGAAAAAATACATTTTTCTCTTTTGAGAAACACAAAACCTGTTAGCTATGTCCCTTTTCGCAATTAATTTGGTAGAAATATCAGGATCACCAACATCATGAGCTATGTAACACCCCGCCCCTACCTCACTGGATTGAGGAGGCGGTGAGGGTCACTTGGCCTTAACTGACGTTCCCAAGGCGCCAAAGGCTTGCAATAAATGTTGAGGGATTCAGAAGAAAAGTGGGGGACGATTTTCCGTCAAGATAATAACCCAACCAACCAACAACCAACGACTATATTGAATGCATTTCAATTTAAGTATCCCTTTCAAAACAACCCAAGGTTTATACAACAAGATGTTTTAAAAACATGAGAGTAAAACGACAACCAAAAGACACCCACAACAATCTGTGTCACAGCCAGGGATACACCCCATCTCTAGTCTCCATGCACCACCAGGCATCATGAGGCACCGCTAAAAGATGGAGATACCTTACCTTTTCCCACATCCCGGTATACTACATCTGCAAAGACACCAAATTACCAATAAAGGGGGTGATTATAACCAATCTGTATTATTTCCCCAAATGACTCCCATAGACACGCCACTAGGATAAACCGTTATAAAATTTATATAAAACAATTCCATTCAGAAACTCATTACAAAATCCATACATGCGATACACAACGGAAAACATCCAGAATCAAGCCACACGCTGGTTACTAGGTTCATATTTCACTCACAAGCCCCAACTACATCATCACATAATCGAGATATCAACAAAAAATGGGGGTAAATTCTCAACCACCCCGTTCACAACCCGACAAGTCGTACATTCTCAGCCACTTGCCCCGATGGTGGCCCTTCCTACCATTATCCATCCATCTCCCTGATTATAGTGGCACTTTCACGACCACTCCACAATATCACCTCACATTTCATTAAAACATCCTATTCATATCCACACATGCACAAGCCTCACAAAATCACTGATTATTGCAGTCACCATTACATGCCATTATCACGCTCCAGTTCAACGTCATTTTAAAATCCACATGTTAATATCATCCAATTGAATCCATTTCCATCAAAACCCATTTTTTCCAAAATCCCAATTTCATGCCAAAAACCCCAATTTCATCTCCCATAAATTTTCCAAAAATTTACCCAGTGATTTACCAATTCAATTTCAATCAAAAAAATTAATTGTAAATGCACCACGAAATTCCACCAAGTGGAGTTGAGAGAGAAGCCGCCTACCTCTTAGGGTTTGGAGAAATAGACCCTTTTCCCAAATGGACATCAATCCGGTAGAACGCCTCCACGAAACCTCTCTAAATCCCCTTCCCTAACATCCATAAGCCTTAAATACAACATTCAAGGAAACCCCAAACTTATATCTACACACAATAAGTGTATATCTAGAGAACCAAGAATGAGGGAGAAGTGGATCTAGAGGAGAACCCAAATAAACCATGGGAGAAGACTTGCTCGGGTGAAATCGCCTTCAAACCACCTTGAATAATCTTCAAAACACTTCAAAAATGAGTGGGAGATTTCTTATAGCCCCTGAGAACTGAAAATCCTGAGTGAGGCTTGAGTGGGAGGAAGAGTGGAGTGTTTTAGGTCAAGCCTGAGGGATCCCGGATTTAAAAACCCTACTTTTAAGTGGCTGCACGGTTTAGCCCGCACGGTTTAGCAAACCGTGCTCTAACCGTGCGCACTCTACTGCATCGAGAGGCAGGGTCCATAGCGTTATCTCACCATTTCTCAAACCTGTGCGCAGGTTGTGCGAAGCCTACTATCTCCCCCTGCACAGTTCCTGGAGCATCCGCACGGTTTACACTAACCTTGCTCAAACCGTGAACCCCTTTAAAAGCCTCCAAACTCATCCAAAATTGTTCCAAACTATCCCAAACTCTTCCCAAATCATCCCATGCACTATAAACACAAAAAAATAAATAAATAATGGTTACATACCTCAAACCGGGGGTGCTACATTCTCCCCACCATTGGGCTTTCCGTCCTCGGAAATTAGTACCCATGCCCTTTGCCGAAAGAGCTCGGGCCACTGCTCTGCCAATTCATTCTCATGTTCCCATGTTGCTTCCTAGATCTAGCCATGTTGCCACAAAACCTAAACTAGAATAACTCTTTTACAACACAAGACTTTATCTTTTCTATCCACAACCCGCACTGGCACGTGCACCAACGAATAATCCGGCTCTAGCTCACCATGATCCCATCGAATAACATGGATCAGATCCGACTGGTACTTTTTAATCTGCGACACATGGAATACATTGTGTACTGCACTGAACCTAGGTGGAAAATCCATCCGATAAGCCACCTCACCAACTCTCCCTGCAATCTTAATAGGTCCAATGTACCTCAGAGAAAACGTCCCCTGTTTCCCAAACCGATGATGTCCCAACCAAGGAGAAATCCTCAAGAAAACTTGATCACTCACCTTGAATAACAACAGTCATCGACGATGATATGCATATGATTTCTGAAAAATCCGAGCCATCTCCATCCTTTTCTTGATCATGTTGATCTTTTTTGTAGTCTCTTGGACAAGACTCGGTCCAACCATCGAAAAATCACCAGTTTCCACCCAACATAGTAGAGAACGACACGGCTTCCCATACAATGCTTCCAACTGATCCACTTGTAAGGATTCTTGATAATTGTTATTATATGAGAATTCTACCAAGGGTAGGTGCTCCTTCCATGATCCACCATATTCCATCACAAAAGCTCGCAACATATCTTCCAAGGTTTGTATCGTCCTCTGGGATTGTCCATCCATCTGAGGGTGATATGCCGTACTCATGGTGAACTTTGTTCCAAGGGATTGCTGCAAATATTTCCAGAAATTAAATGTAAACCTTGGATATCTATTTGATATGATCGCAACTGGGACACCGTGCCACTTTACCACCTCTCGGATATAGATCTTGGACAGAACCTCCACCGTATGAGATTCACGAATTGGGATGAAATGGACCGACTTCGTTAGCTGATCCAGTATCACCCAAATGGAATCGTGATTTTTGACCATTATTGGGAGAACTGTGACAAAATCCATCGCTATCTGCTCCCACATCTAAACAGGGATAGGTAAAGACTGCAACATTCCCGCTGGCCTCTGGTGCTCTGCCTTGACCTGCTGGAAAGTCAAGTATCGTGAAAAAAATCAGCCACTCTTCATTTCATTCCAACCCACCAGAACTGTGCTTTTAACGCCTTATACATCTCTTGAATTCTAGGGTGGATATCACACCTAGAGTGATGGTACTCCCTGAGAAGGTCCTCTTGAAAAGCCTCCAGTATAACTATCTGATTCGGAAAACATAAAACGGATTCTTTATTCAATTGTCAACCCTCAATGGTCTCCCCACCATTGATTCTTGACCCCATGGTCACACATTCAGGATCAGATATCTGTGCTTATATAACCAGGCCAACCAAGTCAGGAATCAATGTAACCGGAAAGAAGACCACTCTATCACCCTGGTCCTCACATTCCAACCGCATATCGGCGATAATCGACATCAACTTCCACTGGTCCGATGCATGTTTCACAACTTGAGCATATAATTTCCTACTTAATGCATCCTCCACAGAATTTCCCTTACCCGGTGTGTACATTAAGTCAAAATCAAACATCTTTAGATATTCCAACCATCTACTTGGCCTCACATTCAGATCCCTTTGTGAGAAAATATGATTTAAACTCATATGATCTGTGTAGACCATGAATTTTTCACTAAAGAGATAATGGCGCCACAATTTCAAAGCATGGACCACTGCCTCCAACTCCAAATCATGAGTTGGGTAGTTCTTCATATGAACCTTCATCTGTCGGGATCCATACGCAACCACATGATTTCCTTGCATGAGAACGCACCCCAACCCTGATCTCGATGCAACTCAATACACCACATACCCTTTCCTGGTTCTGGAAGAACCAAAATTGGTGCTGATGTAAGGTGAATTTTCAGCTCCTTGAAGCACTACTGGCACTGCTCCTTCCACTATAATGGAACATTCTTTCTTGTCAACATTGTCATTGGTGAAGCCAGATGTGAGAAATCATGAACAAAGCGGTGGTAGTACCCACCTAGACCCAAATAACTCTAGATCTCAAACACATTCTTTGGTGGTCTCCCCGAGATAACGACCCCTATCTTTTCCGGGTCCACTGAGACACCCCTATAAGAAATCAAATGGCCATGAAAATGGACTTCCTGTATCCAAAATTCACACTTTTAAAATTTGGAATACAACCGATGATCTAGCAAGATCCCTAGCACTATTGCCAAGTACTGATCATTCTCCTCCCTTGTCATTGAATACACCAGAATATCATCTACAAACACCACCACAAATGAATCCAAATATCTCTGAAATATCTGATTCATCAATTCCATGAACACTGTTGGTGCATTCGTTACACCAATGGGAATAAAAACATACTCATAATGACTGTATGGACTTCTAAAATCTATTTTAGGGATATCATCCTTCCTTACTCGCAATTGATGATATCCTGACCTCAGGTCTAACATGGAGAAGCATTGGGCTCCCCTCAACTGTTCAAACAAATCATTTTTTCGTGGAAGTGGATATCTATTCATTATCATTACTTATTTACGTCTATGATAAACCACAAAGAGCCTCAATGTTCCATCTACCTTTTTCACGAACCACACCGATGCTTCCCACGGAGATGTGATAAGCCAGATAAACCATTTGTTTTCCTATTCTTCTAATTGGACATTTAGTTCCCGAAATATAGTAGGTGCCATCCTGTAAGATGGAAGTGAGATAGGACTGGTCCCCGGAAGGAGATCATTCGTAAACTCAACTTCTCTTAAGGGAGGTAACCCAGATAATTATTCAGGAAACACTTCTATGAACTGATCCACCAATACTGGAAGAACACACTGCTCAACATCTTATATTTATTCTAATGACAAGAATTCCAATTGATATGATAACATACCAATTTCCGGTGCCAACAAGCCAGCTGTAACCTGATTCTCATGCCTCTCCCATCTAAAGAGATGTCCAACGCCATCATGTGTTGTAAAACTCACTGTTCACGCATCGCAATCGATGTGGGCCTTAAAAACTATTATCCAATCCATTCCCATGATTGCATCATTTCCATACATGTCATTTACTGAGAAATCCCACACTATCTCAATTTTTCTCACAACAATACAACATGCTCTACATAAGAAGGCTTGACACTCTTTTCTACCCTGAGGGGTTTGATGTTTCAAAACCGAAGGCATCATCTCTACCTTTCAACCCAACTACTCAACAACACGGAAAGAAATAAAAGAGTCTGAAGCATCCGTATCAAAAAATACTTGCATTTAGGTAGAATTTAAATGAATAATACCTCGTACTGTGGATGGCCCCATCTGATCATCCACCACAACCTGATCAGCTCCGAACAACGCCTTCGTTTCCACACTCTGTTCTTTACTGCCTTGTTGAGGCATCATGGTATTACGAGAATCACCATGACTAACCTTACATTCCTGATGAGGGGTATGCTGCTGCCCCAATCCTGTCAAAGAATAGGACGCCTGCGATCCTTGCAGAGTGTGATGCACACCCGTCCTCGGAGCATTCCTACAGTAGCTCTGGAGATTCCCCATCTGCTTACAAATATAAAATTATCTGGGTTGTGTCATGAAATCCCTCTTTATATGTGTCGAGAAGACACATTGAAAACAACCCACTTTACTCAGGGGCATCGGAGGAAGGTTCACTGATCCCGTTGTCACATTTTGTGTCATGCTCCCACTCTGGGAATATGTGTCCCTCTTTCACTTGAACCCAATGTTAGAGTTCCAACTAATCCTTGTGGGTATCACCACGCTTCTTCCACCCAGGGTTCCCAACAGATCTCGCTCAGCTACCGAGGTTTTATTTACCATTTCTGTGTAGTCCCAGATACATAGCACCACTATTTTAGAACAGATTTCCTGCCTCACGCCCGCCTTGAATATCCTTTCTTTTAGTGACATGATACCCTTCACCTCTGCTGCAAACCGCACTATGCTCATAAACTTAGCCGCATACACCATTAACGACATCTGTTCTTTCATCAAACTGAAAAAGTCAGTTTTAAGCCGAATCTTGAACATTTGAGGGTAGAATTGTTTGTTAAACAATTCCTCAATGGTTTCCCACATCATATCGCGGTCCATCCCCGAATGGACTACCAGCTCCCACCATTTAAGGGAAATATCCTCCAGATTATACGTTTCTAGGTTGACATTCATCTCATACGGGGTTCCAATGAATTAAAAATTCTATTTATTCAGGACAGGCACACCTCTGCCCTTTCTGGGTCCTCATCACTCGTAAAAATTGGTGGGTTCTGCTTCTGAAACTGAGCCACATAGTCGACATGCTTGGGCTCTTCCAATCTATTTATGCTGCCCACAGCTTGGAAGGCTTGGACTATAATTTGAACTAGATGTTGGTTCACCTGAGGCTCAGGTGCAACCGCATTCTCATCAGCCGCTTCCGGTTGATCTCTACGACACCTACCCGGTTCCATTTCTATAACGTAAAACAAACATGGTTGAGTCTCTCATCCATAGACATCACGAATCAACCACATCAAATACCATTTCCTAACAATCAATCACAATCAGGCTTTCCATTCTTGCACATTTCCCATGTTTCACCATTTTTTAAAATCAACCATTTTCAAAATACCATGTTTATTCACATTTTCGGTTCACACATTTGGAAAACCATTTTTTAATTCAACCCATAAATAATTAAACCCAAGGAAATATGCATCCTCAAGGGAAGTCATTTCTATCATACATGTCATGCTCATCTCATTGGCTACACCCACGATAATGAGATTTCCAATGCTTATAAGTGTCTCCAGAACACTTATGTACCAAACTCCCCGGTAACGTGATGTTCAACATAAAAGGGTTAGCTACGTCCTTTTATTCTATACGTTCCATGTTATGATAGTCTTATTCCTTGCTACAATCCCGACTCAAGTAATAACCAAGAATGAATGTCAACTCCAAATCCGAGAATCAACTCCAAAGGACCGATCAAGCCAATACCACTTGTAACACCCCGCCCCTAACTCACTGGCATGAGGAGGCGGAGAGTGTCACTTGGCCTTAAGAGACATTCCCCAGGCCCCAAAGGCAGGAAATAAATTCTGGGGGCTTCAGAAGAAAAGTGTGGAATGATTTTCCCTCAAGAGGATAACCCAACCAACCATGGACCAACAACTATAATGTATTCATATCAATTCAACCATCCCTGTCAAAACAACCTATGGTTTATAAAATCAGATATTTCCAAAATGTTAGAGTGTAATGGAAACCAAAAGACACCCACAACAACCTGTAACACAAACACAGCTCCACCCCAGCTCCAAGCTCCACGCACCACCAAGCATCACGAGGCACGACTAAATTATGGAGATGCCTTACCTTTTCCCACATCCTGGTATACTACATCTACAAAGACACCAAAGTTCTAAATCAGGGGGTGAGTACAACAACTTAGTAGGATTTCCGCAAATGACACCCCTACACATGACACTAGGATAAACCATTAGAACATTTATATAAAACATTTTATATAAAACAATTACATTCACAAAGTCATTACAAATTCCAAACATGCGACACACAAACGAAAACCTCCAAAATCAAGCCACCAGCCGGTTACCATGTTTATATTTCACTCACAATCCCCAAATACATCATCACATAGTCAATAAATCAACCAACAACGAGGGTACTTTCTCAGCCAACCCGTTCACAACCCGACAAGTGGTACTTTCTTGGACACTTTCCCAGATAGTGGACCTTCCGACCATTATCCATCCATGTCCCTAATTATAGTGGCACATTCACGACCACTCCACAATATCACCACACATTGCAATAAAACATCCCATTCATATCCACACAAGCACAAGCCACACAAGATTACCTATTATTTCATTCACCATCAAAATCCATTATCATGATCATGTTCAATGTTATTTTAAAATCCACATTTTAAAATCACACCATTGAATCCATTTCCAACAAAACCCATTTTTCACAAAATCAGAATTTCATGCCAAAAACCCCAAATTTCATCTCCCATAAATTTTCCAAAAATTTACCCAATGATATACCAATTAAATTTCAAACAAATAATTTAATTTGAAATTCCCCACACAATTCCACCAATTCGAGTTGAGAGAGAAGCCACCTACCTATTAGGGTTTGGTGAAATAAAACCTTTTCCCAAACGCACATCAATCTGGTAGAACGCCTCCACGAAACCTCTCTAAATCACCTTACCTAACATCCATAAGCCTTAATGAATTCATTCAAGGAAACCCAAACCTTAGATCTACTCACAATAACTGTAGATATAGAAAACCAAGAAAGATGGAGAAGTGGATCTAGAGGAAAACCAAACGAACCCATGGGAGAAGAATTACCCCGGTGAAATCACCTTAAAACCGCCTTTAATACTCTTCAAAACCCTTCTAAAGTGAGTGGGAGCGCCCTTCTAGCCCCTGATAACTAAAAAATAGGAGTGAGGCACTAGTGTGAGGAAGAAAGAAGTGTTTTAGGTCATTCTCGGGGAGTCTGGATTTAAAAACCATATTTTTAAGTGGCCGCATGGTTTAGAAAACCATGTGCTAACCGTGCGCACTCTACTGCCTTGAGAGACAGGGTCTGCACCGTTTACTCACACCATTTGGAAAACCGTGCACAGGTTGTGTAGAGCCTACTGGCTCCCCCTGCACAGTTCCAGGAGCATCTGCATGGTTTACACTAACCGTGCTCAAGTCTTGCACCCCTTTAAAAGCCTCTGAACTCATTCGAAACCGTTCCAAACTCTCCAAACCACTTCTCAACTCATTCCATGCACATTAAACACATTGAAATGAAAAAATAATGGTTACATAACTCAAACCGGGGGTGATACAAGCTACTTTAGGATTACTCATAATCATGAGATATAATCGGATCAAACATCATAATAATAAAATTTCTCGAAACATAACATAATCATAACAGTTGAAATCTTTCATTCTCATCATTACACTGATTAAAATATAATTTGAACACATAAGAATGAAATTTATTTATATCAAAATATTCATTCTCATATTAGAAACAATTTCATAATACCCAAAATAACAGCAAGGGGATTTTTATATGAAAAAACACCCACAAAACATTAATGGAATCAAGGAATCAATTAATAGTTATAAGGGTTGAAATACTTTTGATGTTTTTTATAATAAAATAGTACATTAAATTATATTTTTTTTCAAAATATTCCTTTGTAAATATATAAAAATATTCATTTTAGAACCACTAATATAAATTTAAGGGTATTATAAAAAATGATAAAATTCATTTATTTCAATTTTATCCCATAAATGAATATTTAAAGAAAATGGTAATTACAGAAAAATAATTAGAAATTAATGTTTTAAAATATTTAAAATGATTATTTAAGTAAATTGCCTCTTATATCCATTATCATTCATCATTTCCATTCATTATAGTCCATAATATTAAAAAATATGTTCTTTGTTTTTTTTATTTCTATCCTTTAACATTTTTTATTATTTATTATATTTAATTAACATTCATGTTATATTTAATTTGTTCATCAATTATGTTCACGTCGTATGTTTTTATGCTATTCGACTCATGGGTCGAAAATAATATTGGTAGGATGAATATGAGAAAATAACTAATTATTCCATTATTTCAAAAAATATTAATGAAACAGTTAAAATTTATATTCACTAATTAAATATTTGAAACCAAAAATGAAATATTTTTTTGTGAGGTAAATTCCATTTCAATCATAGAGAGGGTGGTTGTATGTACTACCAATTGTGGTTTCGGTTTATCAATGAACATGAAGGAATAATGTTAAGTATTATTATTTATTTAGATAATTATTATTATATCATATATATAATATTAAGTATTAAAATGAATATATATATATAGCATCAATGTGATGTGGTTATGAAAATTTAATCGGATATCATTGTGGACCTCATAGTCCCCATATACTCAAAAATGATGTTTTCATTTTTAAATTAATGGATAATTAATAAAATTAGAAAAATATTATCTTATAGAGAGATAATTATGTCACTTATATAATGTATAATAATCAAATATATCATTATAAAAATCATTGAATGGTTTTGATTGAAATATAATTCAATTATTTCGTGAGGTGGTAGTCTGCCGTATGCATAGACGATGGTTCCATTTCACATTTTTTTGAAAGAGGTGATAGATATATGTTATGAAATTTACAAAATAAATTATCATTATATTGAAGATTCTTATTTTAATATGTTATTATTGTGTAATAATATTTCATAAAGGTATAAAATTAAATAATATTAGAACACTTGATTAAAAATTGCAACACATCTTTGAACAATCTCCTTAGGTTTATACATAAATCATGCGGATGATAGTTTTCGATTTAAATAATCATATCTAGAGAATTTGTAGGGATATTTTAAATTTATTTTATTCGGTATCTAAAAAATAAAAATTCATGTTCTGTTTTTATTGGAGGGGATAATGGGTGCCATTTTATATGTTAGAGAGAGGACATTGTTGGATTTTTTGAAAGGATTAGAATATATTAATTTATTTGAGAAGAAAAAATACTCCAAAGTGGATAAATTATTAAAATGATATAATATAGGGTATAAATATATCCATATGATGTTATTTTAAAATATTTCTAGTTATTTTTAAGCATTATCATTTTAGTTCAACCACATGTAAACATGATTAACTTTAACTATGTCAGAATGTTTTTATATATTTTACTATTTGTTATAAAAAAATATTATCTTGACTTTATAATCTAAAATGTAATATTTACATTCCAAATATAGAATCTATTTTAACATATTAAATTCACAAAATAATAATAATTTTATTAGAATTTTTATCTCACCAATTTCAATAAAATATTTTTCGAGACGAAATGCATTGTCATATTGAATTTTGTTTTATAAATACTTCATGTATAATTATAATTCCAAAATCATTTAATAGATTATTTTAAATAAAAAAAAATTTGAAATATAAATTTTAATAAAAATAAAAATTTTATTCTCTAAATACTTGAAACTAATATAATGTTTTAAATGAAAATAAGAATTTTTTATTATTCATTTAAAAATTAAATATTCCTAAAAATACTAAATATTTTATCCATTGAACATTTCATTAGGATAAATTGAAAATTGATGAAAAAAATTATAAAATATAAGTTATAATATTTTGATATAATTTTTCTATAGAAAGAAATATAATGTATGAAAATCCAATTTGTTTGGAAATAGATATTTTCCCTTTTCGATGGATGAAATTCAAAAAATTTATATAATTAATATATCTATATGAAATATAATTATTATTAGTTAATATGAAAAGGATATTACAAATTTTAATATTAATTGTGTTGTTATAGATACTTGGGTTATTTGTATCATCTTATTAGATTACGATACTTTATTAATAAAAGAGAATATTAATACTTTTATAGAAATGCCCAAATATACATCATGTGTGTCATTAGATTGCAATGAGTGCCATATCTTATAGTATTTGAACAATATATTTGGTTAAAGTCAATATTATAGTAAAGAAATAAAAAGATGTGGTTGTAGAGTTTTTTAATAGTATCTATCATCTTCAGATAGATTTTCCATTTGAGAGGGAAATTCAAAACATGTATTATATAGCTGGATAATGTTATATAGAGAATGGTAGAGTAAACAGTTTTTGATTTAGAAAAACGTAATGTTAGAATTGAGTCGATAGAAAACTACTGATAGAAATCATTAGTGGAATATATAAATAAAATCTACTGAGAAGGTATACTAATGATTTGAATAATATAATAAGGTTATGAGATTTAAAATTAAAGAAATGTAAAGTCCTATGTATTTTACCCCCATAAAATTCTTGAGAATGTTGTGATGGTCATATGTATTTTTCACCTTCCACCACACCACATTAATGTTCATGATCTATAAAACAAATATATAATAGTAAATTATTTACATAATCCATAACATATACTGATATTAGATTTTATAGCATTGTTCCATTGTCCTTTAATTTATGAAAAACCGGTAGAAATATTTTATCACATATGTAAACTGATATTCAAAAGCCTACTCACTTTGATAAAATTCATTTGATGAATCAGAAATATAATGAATATACATGAGAACCTAATTATTTGATAAAGAAATTATATATCCAATTTTAATTATATATATTTACTATCATTTTACATTTTCATTTTAAAATTGTTACACCCAAATATTTTATATGTATTTATTTTATAATAAACATGTGGTATTCGACAACATGAATTACAAAAAAACATTATATTAAATGTTCTTGGAAATTGTAATTTAGAAATCAAAGTGAAATTTATGAACAATTATAACCAAAATATAGAAAAATATTTATTATGGATTTATATAATTCAAATATACATATTATTTCAATATAAATATATAATCAATTTTCAGTAAATTGATTTTATGATTCAAAAATATGTTCTCTTTCGAAAAAGATTTTTATTAATTTTGTTTCATGGAAATTAAACATAATTTATTTATCTAGTGTTTTTTGTGGTAATAAATATCATTTTTTAAATTAGCTTTTCAAAAATAGATTATGCTGTAATTTTTTGAATTTTCTAAAGTGAAGCATTTTCCCCTGAATAGTGAGAAATAACTTTTTTTAAAAATATATTTTATTTTAAAGAAAATATACCATTATGTTATTAATTTTCCTTTAAATAATTTATTACTCCATTAATTATAAACTATTTAATATATTACAAAAATATATACATTATTCATTATTTTTCTAGAATTTCAAAAAAAAGTTTAAAAAGTTTAAAATAAAAAATTATAATTTTTTGCAATTTTTTATTATCTTAATAAATTAAATAAATAAATAATTACTTATTTATTATTTTATTTTATAGGTTATATATTCAATTAAATATTTTAATCTTCAATTGATATTTTTTTCTTCACACAGAATAAAAGTAAATTAATTTATATTATAAAAAATATTTTTTTTTTCTAAAAATTGAATATCATTGGAATTAGAAATTTTACTTTGAAATGATTTAATTTTAGTTATTAAAATGTAATTAAAAAATACATATTATTATTCAAAAATTTTAAATTTCTCAATGAGTGGAGTTTAATTTTTTTAGTCATTATAATTTGTGGAAATAATTAATATTTCATAACGTAGTCAATGTAAAAACATGTTCATAAGGGTTTAAACTAAGAGATTAAGTTAATAATAAAACATAAACTAGTTTGAATCATATTTTTGTTTCATATTTTTACCTCATCGAAAATATTATTTTTATATGATTATTTTGGGAGCATATACCATGATTATTCCATTAATATATTATAATCTATTAAAAAAATACTATGTATGTCCCCTAACTACATTATAATTTTACCCCACGTATCCACACGTATCAACAATAATGGAACCTATTATATGATAATATATCAAAAACAATTCACCCCTAACTTCCCTTCCATTGAACTTTATGTACTATTGTGATCAGAATATAATCCTTTAAAGGCTTATGTTGTAAGCCGGAGAATGATTCTCATTTAATAAAATTAAATCTTAACAAATAATATTAAACTATATTTATTCTACCTCCATATCTAAATAGTTTGTATCTATCTAGAAATGATAAATATATTATATCTTATATACATATATTTTATTTTAGTTTATATAGAAAATATTATTTATATAATTCTGCATTACATGTGAAGAGAAATCATCATTTGTGTTTTTGTTCATACAACCTCCCCATTAATTGACGTTTTTAATTTTTCATCACCATAATTCACATATGGTTATTTTGTTTTATATAATAATTATATATATATTTTATTTATATAAAAATTATCCTTCTAAAATTATAATCTCTGATATAACTTTTTAACATTTCATCGACTAGGAAATTATAACGTCGCTCGTGAATACGTATGGACTACCAACACCATGAAATAATTTGATTCATTTTTTATCATAAATTTATAATAATATTAATAAACGTTTCTATAATGAACATATATGATATTTTTATAATTATTACTATTTTTTCATATAACCTTAATAAATTTATAAGTATTAGTTGTTTTGAAGAAAAACATTCATGGGAAACACAATTGTTAATAATGAGAAACAATAATTTTAATAAATAATTATTAATAAATGGGAATTGAGATGTTATATGTGAAACATTTATGTTATTATAAGTATATAAAATGTTTAATATTAAAATTATAAAAATTATAGTTTTATTAAACATAATTTTTTAGTACTTAAAAATTATTTGGTACTTGTGTTAAGGTTTTTATATTGCAGTCTCATTTTAACTGGTACTGTATGTGCGTAAATGTATGATGATATAGTTATATAATTATTATATATAAAATATTAGTTATTTTAATCAAATATTTTATTTTATGTGTAATGTTTTTATTTAATTTAATTCCAAACACCTTAATTACATAAAAAACAATATGAATAATTTTAAGTAAAACTAACAATATTTCTATATTTATTGAAAATGAATTATTCATCCATATCAACGACTTATTTAATTATTTCATGATGTTTTAAAAATATATAATTATTGAAAAATTTAATTATTACAATGTTATTTCCTTTTAATAAAAATTTTAAATGAATATTCTAATGTTTTTTTAAGAGAAGTAATTTTTTCTAAATATGTGACCAGAGTCATTGTTTTTAATGATTAAAGAATGAATGAAATTTACATCCTTCATGACCACTCACTTAATTGAATATTTCGTTTAAATTATCAATATTTAATTTAAATTATAATTATTCCCATAATATTTTTTAAATTTTTAGAATTTATATAAGTAATTTCAAATCAAAATTGGCATTTTCCATCAAAATAATATCATGTAATTTCATAAAATAACTTTTCATCTTAAATGGAACCCTAGGATGTTACCTATATGGATATGAAATCTAAAATAACATTTTTTCTATTTTAAAGAAGAAAACCCTTTTATGTTAATTAGTGGTAACCTTTAAAAAATCACCTAGTAAAAATAATATATACGAAATACGATAAACTCATTTTCTAAAATAGAAGCAACTACTACTCACTAGAAAAACACCATATAAGAAAATCTAAGCAATGAAATTATGATAAAGGGGATCATCAGGGACTATTTCATTATATTACATTAATTTAGGCTTGAGGGATCCCTCATAATTGTTTATAAAAAGTCATATATACCATTTCTGTGATTGAGTGAGAGAATATATTCTATGTAAAATATAAAAATGATTCATAACCTTTAATTAATAAGCAATCAAGAATTTGTCATGATAAACATAATAGAAAATGTAATTAAAATGAAAATTAAACCGCTGTTTACATGTTTAATCAAGTAACCAAGGTCATTTATCCTCTTTAATTTTATAGACCTAAGTTCTGTTAAGGTTGGAGGAGGTACGAGAAGTCATACATTCCTTGCGTGAACCATATCCAAATGGTTGGTTGGAATATTTTATTTTACCATTGAAATCATCAAAAAAATATGAAATATTTTTTACCTTCATTTAACATCAAATTATAGAATATAACTCATTCTAGATATGAAACATTCATCAAATTAAACAACTATTATTATAACATAGAATCTCTACACTCTACTATTAGATTGTATCCCTTAAGATTAGTATTCTCTATATATACCTGGTCGTGCATGGAGTCATTGCATTATAGGGAATTTTTTTCAAAAACACATTGAATTAAAACTCACTTTAAATTATTATCATGATCATGGGAACCCCCATTTTAATATTTTTCTATATTCATCCTTACGATGGCATCAGTTCTAGTAGGTTTTTCATAGATCTAGTTATCAATGTTTATGTAAACATGAATAAAACATGCATTGTCTTATCCTATGTTGACAATAAAAATTATATTTTTAAATTTAACATAATTCTCAATCCTCAAGAAATGTTTTTCCTTTAGAAACTCTAGGCGATCATGTTCACTGGCCGACAAAAAAAGGGAGCTTGTTTCATTGTCACTCAGGTCAAAATCTTACTATGTCCTTGACCCATACTTCTTTCCACTCCATTTGAGAATATGTGCATCCCATAACTCACTTACTACAACATCATAAACATTTCATTAAAATGTTTTGAAACAACTTTGAATATATATCAACCATGAGAGAACCCACATCCTAGAAGAACCATTGACATTAGAAATCATTTTATCCAATCCTTGGATATTCTTATACAAATATTGAATGTTACAATATACACAGGTTCCCAAAGAAGTTCACCCACCAGTGCCTATATCTACCATATTATCTATTACCTCACCTAATGTCGAAAAACCCTTTGATAAAAACCCATGTACCCAAGAATATTTTGAACCTCCACTATCTTCATGGGTGATACCAAATTAACAACTTCCTCAGTAATCAGAGGAACTACTGCTACTCCTATCTAGGACACCACATACCCATGAAAATGCACATATTATACTAAAAACATCAACATTAATAGTTTCTTAGAGATATAGTTTTTTCATAGAGTCTATAAAATATCTTTATATTCTTGGCGTGATCCACATCAAACATCGTGTATTTGAGAATATAGATAATTATCCAAATTATGAACATGTCCAAGAACTCACTAAATATAAATGTTCCCCAATAATATTTCATATGTGTTTCTAATAAAAAATTTAATATCTATAAAAAATGCCTATAAATATATCATAAGGTAGTATATGGGTTATCTCCCTTATCAAACCTTAACCGGTGATATGAATACAAAAAATCTATCATAAAAACAATCTAGATCATTTCAGGTACTAAATAATATCATAAATCCTTAGCAGGGGTAATGATTTTTATCATTAACTAATATATTAACTATTCTATAAAAACTTTTCAATAATATTATATTTCATTTATAATATAATCATATACATCAATATGTTTACACAAGTCTAAACAAAATTATTTTGCATCAGATATTCTATTTGAGTCCACATAAACTACAGCATTGAGTGTGTCATCGTATAAAGGGTCATAAAAATTGTAGAATTACTTATATACCATTATATTATAAATTTAACATATCATAGATTGTCATGTTTCATGAAATCATCATGAAAAAATCTAGGAACTCCATGACTACTCATGGGTCCTCGATCACATCAACGTCAAATACCTCAACCAATGGATAATCCACAAATAAAGGAGGTGATCCATATGAATTTTTATCAGTTTATAAACTAATTAAAATATTAAAACAACCCTCAATCCATTACCTTCATAATACCAAAATCACATATGAAATTAATCAATAAATCTCATGTATAATACTTCAAATCCACAATGGTTAAGACAACATATGTGTCCATATTTAGTAAGAAGGAATCACCCATAGACTAACACTTCCACATCATTAGACCTCATCATTACTGTACATCATTCACATAGTTCTGAACTCAAACTAGTGTAGTTAATGACATGGGAATGTGATGCCTCTTTATATTAAATTCAAATTTGTAGACTAGGGATGATGTAGAAAAGGAGTTTGAATATCATAAATCAAACTAGGAAAACCTCATGGTTGATGATAAAATCATCATACCTTTGATATCATCAAGCCCCTATTGAGATGAAACTTCTATTGAATGATTTTTATATTTACATGGTCCTCTCTGCTACAAATAATGGCCCCAAAAAGCATAAAATATCTTTGTTCCTTAATGACAACGGATTTCTTATTTCTTCCCTCAACCAACTGAACTAGCTCTTGATGGAATATAATATAATTGTATAGGCAATAGAACATATAATAGAATTTTCTGTGTCTATTTAAGGTGAAATTCAGTCTTACCACCAACATTTTATTTCAATATAGGGATGAAGTAGGGTACCTTTGAAAATGAAAATGACATCGATAACTTAAGAAAAAAACTAAAGAGATCACAGAGCATAGATTCAATCATCTAAACCTGATGAAATGTGATGTTTCTTGGTGAGGCTATATCACTATTATATAGAATTCTAACTATTTTGGAAGAAAAAAAATAACTATATTATAATATTCTCCATGGATGACACTAACAATTTCAATCTAGGCGTTCCCCATCACAATGTTTCAAACTATAGATTAACTTATCCTTCTTCTACCCCTCTAAATAAATAGGCTAGCTAAATGTGGAAACTAAAAATTAATGTAGGGGTAATCAATACCTCATCTATGCTTAATTCTTATGAATCCACATCTAGAAATTTCCTAAAAATAATCCCTAACAATACATTATTCATTCTCCCCTACAATAAATAATGTATACCCTACCTATATGTTTCCATCATCATTGTTGGTAATTTCACTTCCCAAAAATCCTTCTATATATTTATCTTTGAAAAATTATTTTATTTCCTTTCTTAGGGATATAATTTCCCCCACTGTTGTGTCTGTCACAACATTTTTCTAACAAATATTTGAAAATAATACTTTTAATAGGAACAAAATGGACCAAGCCTTATCATTATATCAACTAACTAAATCTCTATCACTAAATAATATTTAATAACCTCATAATTGTCAAAGATCTAATATTTAATGGAATAAAACATCTTACAAACCTTCTCATCCACTATATATGTATGCACCCTAAAAATTCTATTTTTTCATCCTAATTAACCTCTCTATCCTGAAATAGATGTGGGAGATGAATAACCAATATCTTAATAAAAAATGATACAAACATTTTTTTTGTATAAATGGACATATTTTTATTCATATTATTCAAATTAGTTAATTTACAAATATCACCACATTTTTTAACAAGTCATTCATACATGATACATGAAAATCACATGGGCCTCTACTATAAGTGTATCATAGACTTGATAGGAATGTTTGGAGAGATCAATGTAAATAAACTGTATCATAGATGGACCTAGAGTTGATTTCATAATTTTATCTATGTTGTTTCATTAAAGGATATGTTTTGAAATTAATATTTTAATACTAATACAAGAACTCCTCACCATGGCCTAACTCAAATCCCCACTCAATCTCCAAACCTAACCCTGGTACAACTTTTTCAATACCCATCATTATTGGGAACCCCTACTAGGATTAAAGTGATGAAAAAAGTTACATAGGAGGAGAACCTATAGTTTTGAATATATTGGATAAAATCACTAACAGTGAAAACAAATATGATGGTAGGTATTAATATTAATAAAAAATAAAAATCTAAATAAACACCAACAATCTAATATCAACATAAAATATAGAAACATCAAATATCTTACAATTCATGTATTATCAATCGAATATATCTGTCCCAAATGTAGAATAGAAAAATATACATAAAGTAGTGACCCACCCCACCTCAATCCTCCAATCAGGAACTATATAGATAGATTAGTAAATACCTCATAAAAACATGAAAACCAAATCGACATATATATGGGGGATAATGATAATTATACTCATTTGGATTATAACAATGACCTCTCATTAAAATGTTAAAAGAGTACATTATTTACCCCATTAAAAAAATAAAATTACCAATAATTAGGTAGTTAGAAAACCAGTTACCCCCTCAATAAATGATCTTACTCCCAAAATAATTAATCATATTATAATGAATGTATATCAGAATAATCATATGTCATGATACCCTACATCAACTTCCCAAATAATTTTCTACTCTCAGACACCACAAAAAATCATGTGCTTCTTTCTCTTCCATGTAAACCATTAAATGTACCAAAAATTTATATCACATTGTTTCCGCAACCAAAATCATCATTTCATGACCACAACCACATTTCTCATTCCACATTCCCATTAATGTTTCTTATATACGGGTACTATAGTATCAATATTGTGTTGGACATCAACCTCATTCAATAATCCAACCATGTTTGACCCCCCTACATGTCATCAAATCCACTAATTGTATAATAAAAATATATTGTTTAAGGGATATTATGGTGTAGGAGGTAGACAACCAACTATTTCATTTCCACCCTATATGTTGGGGAAAACTCCATCCACACAAACATTTGTGTATTCCAATTGTTTTCCCTCTTAGGTGGGGTGTGTAAAAATGATACAAGGAATTTATAAACATAATATACCATAAAAAATCTATGGGCTCACTAAAAATATAAAAAATGATCCCATTCATACAATCAATCACACCATTATGTTTATCCTCTAATATAACACATTCAGTCTACAAGCATCTCACAAATACCCATACGACATTTCCCATATCCTACATTCCTTTTCTATAACTGATTATTTTTTTAATATGTGTTCTTCATTTCCTATTAAATTTAATCTCATTTAAGTCATAAAATAATGATAAAAAATTCAATTTTCTATAGATTTTCGACCATACACATACATAGTTATCAAGAAAAAAAACAATATTTCCCACAATCTCTGCAAAACTAATGGAAGACAATAAAATGAAAATGACAACAAATCAAACTTAAAAATTCTAACAATGAACAAAGAACATTGAAAACATTTTATAATATACACTACTGATAATACAAAAATAACAAGTTCTATAAGAGACACTTCTTACAGCAAGATGTAATAATGAATAATCCCCCACAAATTTCCATCGTTTAATTTACAAAAAATAAGTTATTAAAAAATTAAAATGTATTCTCAAACAATACATCACATAAAAATGATTCCAAAAAAATACAAGTCAATTGTAATTGCTCATTTATAATCATATAAAAACAAAAGAAAGACCAAGGAAATAGATAACAAAAATAGACTACCACAACCCATAATTAATTTTATTTGTTTATAATATATTAATTATGAAAAATTATTACAATCCAAAAATATATAATAATAATAATGTTAATTAAAAAAATATTTCTATGATTGTGTACATCATAAACTAGGATCTCATTATTAGTTCCCTCATTTGGTTCACCACATGCCTCAAGTAAGCCTCCCTATTTTCTAGAGGCTACTAATATATGCGATGGTCTAATATGTTATGTGGGTAGACAATTAAATATTTATTAACGAAGAAAAATAACATAAATCAATATTAAATATTAAAATGATACTATAAAAATTAATAAACAAAAAAATGTAAAATGTATATATCCAAAATTAAGAAAAATGATCATAACCAAACCAGTAGAGATGTCATCAAATACAAGTTTCAAGTGTCCAACGAATACGCAAAATAACGACACGGTGTAAAATTACAAGAAGGTTCCAACATCTTGTTAAGTCCCCTCATCCATTCTACATACTGAATCCCAACTCATAAATCTAAAAATGGTATATTTCCCTTATCATATCCTGCATACATGAATTCTATCCAGGTACTAATAAAACGGTAAAGGTAGTGTGTGATTAAATCACATTAGGCCATCACCAATTGTGTATAATGAAATAACTAGACTATAATAGTGTATGAAATCAGGTAATGAATAATGAAAAAATAATAAAATATTTTTTTTTTAATTTTCCATTATTTTATCTACTACATAGGTACAATGGTTCCTGGTCACACTCAAAACAATAATACCAACATTTTTATGTTTCCGAGTCTGAACCAAACACCATGTGGATATAAAATTCCATAATTTCATTGAATTTGATTATTAATTGAATTTGATTTTAATTTTTACGTCGATAGATCATCAGTACAGGTACACATATCTTTGGTACCAAGAATATCTAAACAATTTTAGTATAAATGGCGGAAAAGATAAGCAGTCTAGAACACCATTGGAATTTTGAGCATTATTCCCTAACCAACAACTCATCATTAAAATTCATATATCATGGAAATAATGAATCACTTCGGTAGCCCAAAAGAATTTTTTGTGTTAGTCTATGATCCATAACTAATTGGTCAATCATTCACAAATACTTATATATGAAGGGGAAAGAGAATATGTCTTTCACTACATTGGTACGTGGATCACCAGTCCCTCACCCATAACTCATTGTTCACATTATCAAAAAACATACACTACATGGTATGAATCTACATATATCAACATAAACATGGTTCCTTACATTTATCCCAAGTCACAACATGAATAAGTCACCATTATTCAATTTGGTAAAAATTATTCACATATAATTAACCCATTAAAGGTATGAAAATCTGAACTTTAAATCATATTTCAAAACTATATTACAAGGATTTAGTTCAATTCCATTTACAATTAAAAAAATAATCATTTCATGTTTATTAGAACACCCAAAGGGTTTCCATAAAGCCTAATCTCATATATCTACTTTTCAATGGAAATTGTAATGGTTCCCAACACATCATAAAAAACAGATCACTATTTCAAATTCAAAAATTAAATTTTTCATAAATTTCATTGAAATAGTAAAACTATAAACAAGAGATCATGATAATCATGATGGGAATAAAGAATTAGAGAACCTATAATAAGATCATTGATAAATTCTATCGAAACATCAAAATAGAATTCAAAATATAATGATCAGAATTATAATGATGATGAAGATATAAGATCACAACCTAGGATCAATATCCATAAAATTGATACCCATTAAAAAATATATCTAAACCATCAATAATAGAGGTATATAATTTCTTCTAAAAAGTGAAGAAAATTAATGGAGTGGAATATAAAAAAGATGAAATTACATAGCATAGAGGGTTTGATTTCATTCATTCAATCTTCAATTAACACCATAATTGATTATAGAGACTTGGAATTCTATCAGGAGCATCCACGATCAATGGGTAAGGGATATAACTAAGGATTCAAAAATAATTATTTAAAATTATAGGGGATTAAAATAAAATGAATTGGGAACGGAGGATTGAGAAAATGGTATTGAAAAAAGGTGTAACCCTACTGTATAGGGTAATAATTAACTCTTAGGTGGGTGAATTTTTTTACAGAGCATGTGAAAACAATTAAAATCCCCACTATCTATTATTTCAAGGTTATGGGAGGGGCGACCGAATTTTTTGGTTAAACTGTGTACCCCCTTCCTATCTCAAAAATTGGAAGCATAGTTTATTAGGTAAAATAACATTGTATTCCCTTACATTTCACCATTATTGAACATCCAAATTTACAACCAAAATTATATACAATCGCCTAATACAACCCATGTGTAAGACCCAACCAATGTTTTATCATATCATGGTAAATGTGTACATAAAAAATAAAAATATAAACCTCTAGAATGTTTGGGATATTACAATAAAAAAACCTTATAATCTCTCATCTTAATGTTATACTCACTTGCATCAGTAAGCCACCACGATGAATGGTTTTGGCCATTGGGCCCACATATCTTCATCCCACTCCAATGTTTCCCCATAAAAAAAGCTGTGCTACCAAAATAATAAGAAAAAACAACACAAAGGTTACCAATAAAACATTATCACATTAACCCATAACCTGAATTGGATGCTCCTAAAAGGATGCATCATCCTAAAACTTGACATAATCTATGATTGTCACTTTAGTTGGGTCAGGATAATACGTCCAAATATTTGAAACATTAGAAACAATATGAATTGAATTCTACCTCTGTGAATGAATCAATCGATATTACAGTATTCTGATCCTCTCTATAATCTCAAATGGTCTGATAAACCTAGGAACAATCATTCTCTACCACAAAATCTTACGGTGAACCAATCAGAAGGAAAAATGAAGGAACAAATGACCACTCGCTATAAACTCAATAAGTCAATGATTATAATCAGCATACATCTTCAGTATACATCTTCACTACCCATAAATTTATGAATCAACTAAAATATTTCCAATTCATTTTTGAAAATACTCAGTCCAAACAAATCAGACTATCCATACTCTAACTAATATATGATTGATCATAATAGACTACCATAGAGGACCTCCTTTGGAGAAATCAGAATAGCCTATTGATAATTTTATTATAGAAGAACTCATCCCGAACTAATTGATTCTCTCAAGATCCCCCATATTCTAGGGCACATCCCAACAAAATTTCCTCTTACACCAGAATAGCGAACACACATAAACATATCTTACATAAAAATAATAACTATAACGCATCCAAATTCATATATTATCTCATTCTCATATATAGTATATTATAAAGATGACTCTCTACCATCATAGAATTACTTCAAGTATATACAATTAATATCTTTATACTACCTCTTTGTGATTTAAAATAGACGTGTGGACCCAATTGAAAAGGAAAAAAGAGTCATCTATCACTGACCCTACTGAACCTCTTTAAGCATATATTTCATAATTTTGAAAATCCTCCACTCATAATAAGAAAATTTAAATTTCTGAGTCCATTTCTTTCACCTCAAATTATTTGTAACATAGTTTCATTTTCCATGTGTATTTGATAGATCTATATTAAACAACATCATCAACTAAACCCACCTAATTTATCGAATATTCAAATATCACCTTGAAGAGATATATTTTAATCTTCCATGTTCATTATACATAATGAACCTTTCTCCTAATAGGTATTCCAGACAATAATTAAATGAATAAACCACTAGGGAAAAATCAATATAATGTGTAGGATAATTATATTCATACGGAATCATGTTTCAATATTAATATACCTTGACTAAATCATGATTCGTTAACACTACTCCATGTCCAACCACTGATTCATCATATAATATGGTATACTCATCACACATATTGGGTAGGATCCTCATTACGGTGGTAATTAAATGCCTCTTTTATTATTGTAATTCATTTTCACATGATACAAACCATTAAAATTTGATACCTTTCCTTGTCAAGATTAAAATTGGATCTATTTTTTTAAATCCATGATGAATATTCAATAATATCCCAATAATCCTAGAAAACATTGGATATAAGAAATTTCAATGGATGTTCCTAAGAAACAATGGTTCAGCATTCTCTAGGCCAACTAACACACCTTCCATTGAGATGATAAGAGCCAATAAATGTTCCACTTAAATCCATAATTTATTCTTTTACAGATTATTATTTTGGGGATTCTCTCTTAGTGTATATAAAACAATGTTAAAATATTAGGAATTATCATCAATAGTATTTCTGTACAACATGATTAAATCCAAAAAACCAAAAACTAATCTGTGTATGGGTAGATGATTCCTCTCATCTAGGACATTAACACAGTTGAATTATTCCTTATCTCAAATGATATCACAATGAAATAATCTAGTCCACACATAATTCAAAATGATTAATGTGATATATAATATGTTCTAACCCTCAACTTATGATTCCCACGTCTCATGAAAATCAATTATAACACACAAGCTCCTATGAAATGTTCAAAGAGATCATTGATTCGTAGAAGAGTATATCACTTCTTATACTTCATCTGGTTCAAATTTTTCAAATCAACACACAAACCCAATGTATTTTCATCCTTATTTGAAAATAATATATGGATCCCCCAATTGACATAATTACAAAAATAAATCCCTTATGTATAAATTCTTACTTCTGAGTATTATGATCTTTATGCTATTTTGGTAACATTCGGTATGGTAGAATGTAAATAGGTTCATATCATTAAATGAGCTTAGTTATGACCTCAAAATCTATCTCAGGTGATATCCATGATAAATATTCATGAAAATCCCCCTAAAATAAATCCACTATATGAGGAAGGACACTAATTTGTCACCCCAATCACTTAACATAAGACTCATAAAAAGGGTAGTAATAACTCCTGGTTGCTGATGAACAGGCCCTACACTATCTTCCTAGATACATTTTTCTCCTCTATGAATATATATATCACCCACATCATATGTAAAGGATACCTTCAAAAGGTAATAATGGATTTGGGCTTAGAATGATAATATGCATTCCATACCCAAAATCAAGTCAACAAGTGACTTGTTAGTTAAATACATATCCCAAAGGAAACGATATTCAACAACCTCATTGGAACAACCCTTAAATATATATATTCCTATTAAATGTACAAACACAAGGGTGTCTATATTCATAATCCAACATAAAAACTCATCTATTACACTTAAACCTTAAAAAAAATTGTTATACTAAAAGAATATGAGGATCATGTTTTTAATAAATTTCTATAAAAAAAACTACCAGAATTATACATATAAATATCAATTTCCTAGTCTCACTGTCTAATTGTATAAGATTAATTACTTCCTACATTCATTCCCCTCTTCCATGTCCTACATTTTGAGTCCCTAATGCTGCACTACTATGTTTATATGGGTTCTATTTATGTAAAGTACCACATCCACCACCTTGACTAGCATGTAAATCAATACTCCCACTAAAAAACTCTTATGGTGTAGAAGACCCCCTTCACAGACAATGGTTCTGCCTAGCTCCCCCATCACAACCCATTTGACATGGATTCTTATATAACAATTATACATACAAAATTTTGTCACAATCTCAATACATCAGGAGTGGTCTAAAACACTTGATATTGAAGTGAATTGGCCTACTTCACCAGTGAAATATCACTAAAGTATTTTCATGGGAAACTAAACCTTCCCCTTTACACTCATCATTGAACCTATGCAATTAAATGTCTCATAGTGACACATCCAAACCTCAGATGTTGAGTCTCATAATCATCCATTGGGAACAAAAAAAAATTCAACTAGAAACATCGTTCAGGTTCCCCTAAAAAATGATGGTTGATTAACTACATCCAAAACTTTTCCAGTTGAATGATATTAACCCGGGACATAATAACACATTGAAGTCTATCCAAAAAATATTATACCATGGTTTCCTCATCTCCTTTCGTAGCTATAAAAATCACATCATCTCATTTTAGTGACTATCATATTCCATCTAAAACATATTTACTATAGTGAACCACATAAATAATGACTCCCACTCCATCATTAGTGACTCTAGTTATTATTGATCAATTAAATTATCTTGGGAGTCTATCCATACCATTACCTATAACTATCTATTGGAAGCCTAAATATCCCACCAGCTCTTTACTGATCCTTACAAAAGGTAAGATTTTGATTTGATTATTTTCTTTTTAAGGGTATCTGAATGTTCCAGGATAGTCTAGATTGAGTCAATCGAGAACTCAGATTCTATAGGTCCTCCCTTTATAGTGAAAATTGGAGGGTGCTTCAATAGGAACTCTAGAGCCATATTGGACATATTTCATATGTCCAACCCCGAGGAACATTCTATGAACTGCATAAAGAAAGAAAAATTATTTTTGAACGTCACTTAATCCCTTTCACTGAGAGAAATCGTGTTCTCTAGTTCCTCTATTGGAGTATCATTTCCATCAATTCCCTCACATAATCCCACCAACAGACATTGTCCTAGAGACATGTCGATATAATGAAAAATCAATGTATATTGAGACATAACACATCATTAATACATTTGAACAAGAGAGATAAACATAATACTATATCAATTTATCCCTAAAAATACACCCCAATGTCAAAACCAAGTCATTGGTTGTGCCCTTTACCCTTTGTAACCTTGGAAATGGATAACACAGGGCGATAATTCTTCAATTTATAAATTTCTCTTCGGACACAGATTTCATAACCAATTAAAATTACCACATTCTACATTATTTACAATCCCCAATTCCTTATTTGGAAGCATTTTCATTTAATTTACTAACATGAGGAATGCAGTTGTTTTCAACACCCACTCAATATATTCTTTTACATACATTCGTAAAATGATTCTTCTCACATAAAATCTTGTTTTCCTAGATTGATTCATGCACACTCAACTCTCATTGTCATATCGGTCAATGAGAAAAATCTCAAATAATAATCACATAAACAAGCGCATCACTAAATGTGAAATAGTATTCAATTGTAGTGGAATCATCATGAACATCATTCCATGTAGGGTACTTGAGTTTTCTCTCACACATGGGTTAGCTACTCACAAGTGTGAGCTCATAACCAAGACCTAACTCATCCTTGTATGTGGTATAATTTCTCAAGTATTAATTTAACTGAAAACCCTAAAACATCATAGGTTGCCACATTGTAACATCTTAACGCATATTCCTTATACTAGTTCTCTGAGAATGATTTCCATAATACCTCAGGTGTTCCTCCCCGTATTCCAGTGGATACCAACAGGAAATGAGGGTCTAATATGTTACATGGGAAGACTATAAATATTTTATCAATGTATCACAATAGAAAAATATATATCCAATATTACCAAGATACAAAAATAATAAATAATCAATAAAACCACACATAAATACCACCAAAATAGGGAAAATTGTATAACTAAATTCAAAAATATTACATTCCATACAACTTTAAATTGAATATTGAAAATCCCAAATAAAGGACCGCTGAAAATGACTATGAATGTTCCAACATTTTTTATAGTTTCATCATCTATGCCCCCCCCCCGAATCCCAAATTAGTCATCTAAAATAATTCAAGATCCATTATGTTTTCTTATGAACATGAATTCTATTCATGTACCAATTTAGAGGACTAATTAGGGTGTGAGTATAAGTTTTTAGGCCACAACCAATGGTTACTAATGAAACATTTAGTATATAATACTGTATATAGTTCTATAATTAATTAAAAAATATAATATAGAAAACCATTTTCACATTTATTATTCTTAAATCAATCACATTGGCCCTCAGGTTCCCAGTGAAACCCAAACTAATCTTATCTACATCAAAACATGCCATATTAGAAACCATACACTATATGGATATCACAATTCATTATTTTTTTTGGTATTTCATTATTCATTTAATTCGAACATCATTTCTGATACATTGTATCATCAGTCTAGGTATCCAAATATCAAGAACATAGAATATCTACCTGTTAAAAATTTATCATAATCTAAGAGAACCCATCTCACACCTCATTGGTATTTCGAGCACCATTCCCTAACCCACTACTCATTTTTCACATGCTTTCATTGGGTTACTTTAGGATAAATCTATTACCCCATGGGTATTTGGAGAATATGTCCCTAAATTGAAAGTAAATTATAAATATTACACATAAAAATATACATTGGGGGCCTAGAACATAAATCGATATGTCATTAACCAATTAGGGTCATCGCTTAACTAGTCACCAGAGTAGATCCATGGCATGGCCCGATGGGTGAACTGATACTAGTTGGATGGAATCTAATGTCTATAATCATTAGATTAACCAAGGGAATAGATTATCCTGAAATAAATATATAAACAGTAAAATAGAAATAATAGATCATTCAAAAATACATATATTTATACAAACTAAAAAACATTTTTACATATTCTAAATATAAAAAACCGAACAATAAACCAAACTAAAATTTACATCCACTGTAACACCCCAATTTTCCACGATACATTTCCCTTTAAATAATGTAATACCCTGCATTGTACACATCTTCGAGATTCTAACACACCACGATCTATAAAACTAGCCATTATGAATAGTAATATCCACTTTTTGAAATTTTATAAATTTCATTTTTTTCAAAATGGGCATCTTTTTTGAATTCAGAATATCGAAATTAGCTTGGGGTGATTTTTTGGTATTTTTTTAAAACATTAATTTTCTGATGAATACTGAAAAACATTGTGTTATTAGTTAAAACCAACATTTTATTTAAATATTTTTTTATTTTATTTAAATTTATTTAATGTCAAAATTGATACATAATACGTATATATATTCAATGTAATTCATTAGAGTCATTTTAAAATATTTTTACATATATAAAAAATTTATTGTACTTTTTAACGTCTTTTACCCACCTCCTAGGAGCATTTTCAAATTTCTTTTAAACCTAATTTTACTGCTTCTGTGAGTTGAATTTCAAAAACCCAAGAGAGAAAAATAATATTAGAAAGTATAAAATATGGTTCAATATGATGCAAATAATTTTTCATGAATAGTAACTTTTGACATTTATTTACCATGGTTAAAAGTAAATATGGTAATTAGGTGTAAAAATGATATCATAATTACATTAAAGCATGTCATAATTTTATTGAATAATTATAATTTGACAAAAAACTACCATATAAATAAAATATGGCCCCCTTTGGTCCAAATTTATTAGATTAGAAAATTTATTATTATTTTATTTAAAGAAAAGTCAAAAGAGATAAATTCAATGTTTAATAACTAAAACATTTTATATATTATGTCAAACACAATATAAATTCAACTATAAATATTCATTTGAAATATAAAATGACTTAATACTGAATGGTATTTTATTAATAATTTTTTGACATTAAATAAATTAATTTCTTTGTGACACAATGACGATGCAGTAATAACAATAATAATGAAATATTAAAATAATTCATATTATAAATATCCTAATATAATGTAAACCGAGTCTTCTTATAAATTTAATTAATTTTATAGGTTATTATAACATGTTAGGGTTTATTAAATAAATTTTATTCTAGGTGATAATGTTTTAATGTCTTTCACAATAATAAAATACTAAATTGTGTCAAAATTGACTTAATTGAGTTTTTTAAAATACTATATTATAAATTGATATAATATTAATAAAATTCAACGGATCATTAAAAGGACTTAGAAAAGGCTATATATTTTAATAATTAACCGCATGGAGTTATCATGGATTTTTAAAGTATGTTTATTAACAATATATTTTAAAAATACAAAGAGACATGGTAAATGACAAATATTTAACTAAGAGTTAAATCTAACGATAAAGTTAATATGGTGACCTAAACCTGTCCAAAACCTATTAGATGATAGGTGTTAGACCCATCCCCACCATGTACTTAGAATAAATCCTTTTTGAACCATTATAAACTGAAAATACTTTTATTATAAAATAATATTTCAAGATTTTCATAAAGTGACCCTCACTACTATTATAAAACAGTACTTCCCCTCCACTTAATTTCACACCTCCAAATCCATTTGGCTATGCCAAAACCTTCCAAAATATCCACCAAAATTTCCTCCTTACAACCTAGAGACATTAAGTTTTTAATAATTTCGTCCAATGGATCCCATTTGATCCATTCAAAAGAAAGAACACAATGAAGTGGTAAATATTTTATCACCTCTTTCAAATTCTTTTCATCTTCCACTTCCTGTTTCTTTATTGATTTCATTATAAAACTATAACTCTAGTAACCTATATATAATGGGTAGTAATTATAAAAATGGTAAAACCATATTCATTATTTTATCCATCATATGAAGGAAAAGGTCACCAAACGTTCGTACGTAAGACTTACCGTCTCCAATTCGTGGTGTACTTTTTTATTCAAACACTTAATTATTTTAATCGGTATAATAAGGAGTATAAATAATTTAAATAATAAATATAAAAAGTTAATGATTCTGTATATATGACATACCATCCAATTACAAAAGATATCATCATTAATATAATGATATTGTTGCTCGTGCGTACGTATGGATTACCGTCTCCACGAACACGATGACATACATTCCACATCATAATCATTCAAGAATAATTTTCATTTTATTATTATAAATAATTTTTAAGAACATAATATAATTCTGTATATGAATAATATACATCATATCCATAACAAACATGTCTTAGGTAACCAAGTATATAATGGAAAACTGATTAGTTAACACGCGAAACAATGATACTACTAAAATATAATTAACAAATCAATATTATAAGATCATATATGATATCATATTTATTTATATTATTTTTTATATTTTAATAACTTATTTTTAACTATTATATAGGAGGTTAACATACCATCGACTCTGGAACAGTACATGGTAAGGGTTAATTTCACAATCTATTTATTATCTGGGGATGTTTTTACGTATGTATGTTTTGGGTATTCATTATCATCCACATCCTTGTTTCATAAATATGAATTTCAAAACACTTTTACTATTTACTAGATGATTGGTTAAATTTATTTATACCCTTTTTTGAATTATTATAATTTTTTTAAGGGAATCATTCTATCATTTCCCAAACGAGGTACATTATGACCTTTTCAAAAAAAATTAAGGTATGAATGTTTGTTTTTAACTTATACTACAGGTGTGGTTATTTTCTACCTTTATAATATTGTCGAAGCTTCCCATACAAGATTATTATAATATTTTCAAACTAACGGTTTTCGTTTATTAATATTTGTCTGTTAAATGATTACAAAATTGAAATAAATACATCTATACAAAAAGATTTGATTTCATCTATGTCATCATCCTTTAATAGATTGTATGATTTTTTGATGTTGATTTTTATGATACAAAGATTCCAAATTATATTGAAGGTTTTTGTATATGTTTGACTATGGGTGTGTTATTTTTATACCCATCATGGTTTATGGATAATATAATTTCATTTCTTATGCATGTTTTAATATGAATGGTTATGTTGTGTTTAAATCATTTCATGAGGAATGAATTAGACTTAGTAAGTGAATGGTGGAGCCCTCTATAGATATCAATGCATAGATAGGTCTCATGATACAAATTAGTGTCTTGTCACAAGGCCCTGACAAAATATGAGTTATAGTCTTGGCACAAGGCCTTGACTATGTAGTTATGAAGTCTGGCATTATTCATTCCATTATTATGAATGTGCCTATTTATATTGAATGTGATTATTCGACTAGTAGAATATCCATGTGAATAATTAAATTGAATTATTTTATTTAATATTTTCCATATTTTTCTGAAGATTATGATTAAAAGGCTTTTGTTTTAGTCGTATACATAGCCTTAAATGTTTATTCTTATTTATGAATGTTTTTTCTATATTTTTATCCTTACTGAGCATCTGAGAACACCCCTTTCATTTTATAATTATTCCTGAGAGGTGAAAATATGTTTTATGGATCCCCTACAGGGATAGTCTAAGGATATATGTGTGATCAATTGGGGAAAAATGTTGTTGATGTTTTTATTTCATGATGCAATGTAAAATTTATTAATGTATCTTGTACTTGCAATGCAACTTAACAGACCAGTATTTTGGGACATGATTCCTTGTGTCATGCCAATGTTATGTAATAATTCACCAACTCTAGGTAACTGGGTTAGGAACATTATATTTTTTATCAGAGGATTTTTAGTACAACCCTTGGAAACTGTATTTAGATAAACTCTAATTAGAGCACATTACCACAAGATGGGCATAAAAGATTGGAATAGAAGAACTTGCTATAATTTTTTTAATGTAGAGATTTGGTGTATTTTTTAAGAAATAAATCCTTTTACGGATACAAGCAGGTAGAGTTGGCTCAGGCATAGATTTACCCATAAGTTAAATATCCGACCAACAGTTTCGGGCATGACCTGGGGTATCCGGGTACACGACAACAGGCCTTGTTGCACTCTTGGTTATTACACTCCTAAGAAATATTCTTAGGATAATTGAAATATTCATTACATACCATTATGAAAGATTTATTAGTATATAACTCCTCAAAGAAAAGAGTTTGTTATGATAGTGGATTATATCCAAAACTTGTTCAATTTATGATAAGTGTTTTACAAGTTTGGAATTTTGTTTTGCGATTCATAAACTAATCTAGTGTATGCCATTATTTAGAAATAGTTCCTAGTGGAAGATATTTAAACCATATCAACTCACATAATACATGTAGTTATTTCTCTCCTACTCAATAAAATTATAGTGGTGATGGTGATTCAACTAGTTCTGATCAACTTATCACAATTCTGGGACAACTCACTCAGGTTATGAATAATTACTTTACCTGAATGGAGCATCGTGATCCATAATACAGAGGATCAATGATAGACCTATTCATGAGGCAACAACCATCAACATTAAACTGGAGTTTAAATCCATTAGTATCTGAGAAAAGGGTAAATTTCATATATAAAACATTCCATGCTTTGGGGTGTATCGAAAGGTAAAACTTTTTCATGGCAGTTTATCACATCACAGGAGATGCAGATCAATGGTGGTCATTAATCCCAAAAAAATTAATATGAATAAGTATAGAAAATATAATGTAGGTTATATATATATTTTTTCATAGAAAAATACTTTCCTCATTACCATTGAGCGGATATTGGAATGCAATTTTTGAGTCTATGGAAAAATAAGGATGAGAATGTCGATATGTATGAGGCTATATTCACAGGGTTAGCAAGTCCTATAGCAAGTTATATTCATAACCCATGGTGTAATATTGATCGATTGTTTGATATTTTAAAACCATTTTTCCATTGAGCATTAATCTCAAAGTCCTTCTCATCATACGATGATATTTTCTCATGCGCTGTCAAGAATGAAAATGAATTCTCTATGTCTAATGACATCAATGAAAAGAAAGTGAAGAAGAAATCTATTGATCATCTTGGAAATTAAAAAAAAGGGAAGAAGGGAAATATTGAATATGCATCCTAATATAAATGTGGGAAAAACACCACAGTAATTGCCTGAATGGAATTAGAGTCTGTTACAAATGTGGTGAACAAGTCCATCAAGTTTGTGATTGCATGGGAAACAAATATTAAGTCAATGTTGAATGCTACAACTATATAGAACATGAACATTATGAAAATTAATTTCTTATGCACGACGGAAATGTACGTCATAAATGAGTTAGGGAGAAAGGACAAGACTATGCAATCACTACTACTAAGGTTGATGCTCTGAAAGATGTGGCGGTAGGTAATATAACGGTTTCCTAAAGTTTAGAAATTTTTTTACTTTATTATGGATCATCTCATTGCTTCATATCGTCCCAATTTGGTAATAAAATTAGAAAATTTTAATTGGACATAATAATGGAGTTTTTAGTAAAAACTCTTTAGAGATGTATCATTGGAGAAATGTTTTGTGAATTACTACCCATTAGGGCATAAAAATGTTTTTTATCTTGTGATCTCATCGTTATACTCAGGATTGAATTTGATATAATCATCATATTGGATTGGATTTCAGACCATGATGAAAAAAATTATTGTAAGAATAAGGAGGATACAATTTTCAATGATGATAAAGAGTACCTTATCTTTAGTTCAGAAATGTCACCACCTGATTCATATCTAGATCCACTGCTAGAATCTCTAATAAATTCAATTATTGGGGAGGAATAGAATTTTAAAATTAAGGGAAAGGAAATTAATTTTCTAATAGAGGATGTACCTATTGTGAAATAATATATTGATGTGTTCCCAGAGGATTTACCTAGACCTCATTCAGAATGCGAAATTGAGTTTTCCATTTATTTAATTCCTGGTTCGAGGCCCATATTGAAGACCCCATATAAAATTTCCACTGTGGAAATAGTGGAAGTAAATAAACAACGAGATGAATTGAGTATTTATTGATTTATTCTCCCTAGTGTTTCTCTATGTGGATCCCTTGACCTTTTCATTTATAATAAATACGGATCTATGAGGTTGTGCATTGACTATAGGGAGATCAGTGTTATATCAATAAAGAACATGTATCCCCTACCTCACATTGATTATATATTCGAACAAATTAATGGAGCTCAGTAATAAAAAAATACATTCGAACTAGATATCATCAATTGTGTGTGAAGTAGGAATACATTCCAAAAAACTGCATTTTGAACCAGGTATTAGCATTACAAGTTTACAGTAATGACTTTTGGATTGAATAATGAACCCTCTATCATCATTGATCTAATTAATAGTGTATTCCAGGAATAATATGATGACTATGTAGAGGTATTCATTGATGATATATTGGATTACTCCAAAAGCTATGTATATCATAAGAATCACTTGCACATTATTCTAATGACTCTTAGATGAAATGAATTTTATGGGATGGTTAGCAAGTGTGAATTTTGGATTCAAGATATATTCTTCTTAGACATATTTCCTCTAAGGATGAAATCTATGTTGATCCTTCAAAGACCAAGTAAATCCAATAATGGACATCACATATTAGTATAACTAAGGTTTGCAGTTTTATTGGTTTAGTAGGTTATTATAGACGTTTTGTCCATAATTTTTCCCAGTTGGCTAACTCATTAACCAAGATCACACGTAAAGGGGTTAAATTTGTTTGGAAAAAAGAGTGTGAAGAATGTCTTAAAGAACTGAAGAGAATATTAGTCAATGATCTAATCTTTACACTACCATCATGGAAAGATGGGTTTTTTATTCATAGTGATGCTTTAAATAAAGGACTTGGTTGTGTCATTATGCAAAATGATAGAGTTATTTCCTATGAAACATGACAGCTAAAAATAAAAGAGAAAAACTATCACACTCATTATCTTGAGTTAGAAGCTATAATTATTTCTCTGATGATACTAAGACACTATATATATGGTAATAAATGTAATATTTATAATGATCATAAGTGTTTTAAGTATATTTTCTCACAAAAATAACTCAACATGAAGAAAATTAGTCGGATTGAACTACCCAAGGATTATGATTGAAAAATAAACTACCACACGGGGATGGAAAATAAGTTTGAAGATGACTTGAGAAGAAATAATCATGGAATGTTGAACAAGATTAGAGTTCAAAGAGAACCTATTTTATGGATCTAGTAACGATAGATATGGGAATAACCATATAAGGTGAAACATCAATACTTTTTCAAATGGTTGTCAAACAATCTTTACCAGAATGCATAAAATTTTATCAGACTAATGATGAGGAGTATGTAAAAAAGATTAATGTTGTAAATGATGGGATATTGAGAGAATTCATATACGAAGATGGAATTTTGATATTTTGGAAGAGAATTTGTGTTCCCGATATAAATGTTCTAGAAAGAGAATTGTTGGATGATTCACATAGCTCCAAATTATTTATACTCCATGGATCACCATGATGTATAGAGAATTTAAAGAACATTTTTGGTTGGACAATAAGAATGGGGATATTTCTGATTTTGTTCCAACATGTATGGGTTTTAAACAAGTGAATGATAGAAGGAAACATTCTTGAGGAGTTATGCAGCCTTTTCCCATACCTGAGTGGATATTTGATAATATTATGATGGATCATTTCTTGGGGCTACCAAAAGCTCTTATAATGAATGATGTAGTATGGATAATTATTGATCATCATACCATGTTATCACAATATTTTGCTGTAAAAAATGATTTACAACTTGAATGTCTAGAAAGACTATATATTGAAGAAGTTTTAAGACTCCATGGCGTATGCCTATCGATTGTTTCTGATCGCGATACCTGTTTTAAAACAAAATTTTTGAAAATTCGTCATATGGCCTTGGATACTAAATTTTTTCTAGCACTACCTACCACCCCCAAACTGATGGACAATCAGAACAGACTATTCAAACCATACAAGGCATTTTGAGATTTTTCTCACCATACATTCAAGGTTTGTTGGATCAATATTTACCTCTTGAGGAATTTTACTATAACAATATCTTCCATTCAAATATTTATATGGCAAAATATGAAGCATTATATGGAAATTGATGTCACACATGAATTTTTTGGGATGATTTTGGTGAATGAAAACTTGTAGGCCTAGATCATGTTGAGGAAACGGTGAAAAAGGTGAAGGTTATCGAAACCCACATCAAAGAAGCTCAATGTAGGAAGAAATACTATGAAAATAAATGAAGGAATGATTTTGAATTTCTGGTAAGAGTTCATATTTTTCTGAAGGTATCTCCATGGAATGGAGTAATATGATTCAGTAAGAAGGGTAAATTAAGTCCCAGGTACATCAAAACTTTTGAAATTCTAGAATGAATTGTGGTTGTAGAATACCATTTTCAATGCTGCCAAGCCTCCCCAAAGTTCACGATGTGTACCACATATCACTATTGAGAAAATACATTGAAGACCAAATGCATGTACTCATCTATGAGGAAATTGAACTGGAATATGATATGTCTTATTTTGAAGATCCTGTCATGATTCTTGATACCAGAGAACAAGTGTTGAGAAACCGGGCGATTCGTCAGGTAAAAGTTATATGAAGAAACCATAAGATGGAAGAGGCAATGTGGGAACCAGAGGAACATATGTTGAGGAATCACACAAATATTTTTGTGCGGTAGTATTCTAGAAATTTAGAGGATGAAATTATTTTAAAGAGGGAACAATGTAATACCCCATGCTTCCAGGGTGTGTTTCAATTTGAATAATGCAATAGCTTGCATTGTATGCAACTACGAGATTTTAACACACCACGACCAATAAAACTAGCCATTATGAATAGTAATACCGACATTTTGAAATTTTATTAATTTTATTTTCAATAATGGACATAATTTTTTAATTTTATATATCAAAATTATCTTAGGGGGATGGTTTGGTATTTTTCTAAAAACATTAAATTTTTTTATGAACAGTGAAGAACACTACATTATTAGTTAAAACCGACTTTTTTATTTAATTAATTATTTATTTTATTAAATTTATTTTACGTCAAAATAGATACATTATACAAATATAAGTTCAATGTAATTTATTGGAGTAATTTTATAATATTTTTAGATAAATAAAATTTTTATTGAACATTTTAGTGTCTTTTACCCACCACTTAAGAGCATTTGAAAATTTGCATGAAACATAATTTTACTGCTTCTGTGAGTTGAATTTCAAAACTCTGAGGGACACGGTTAATATTAGTAAGTAAAATTTGATTCAATAAGATGAAAATATTTATTTGGTGGATAGTAAGTTTGACTTTTCATTACCATAGTTAAATGTAAATAGGGAAATTAATGGTAAAAAGTGTATCATAATTACCATAACACAAGTCCTAATTCTATTGTATAAGTATAATTACACCAAAAAAACCATAAGACTAAAATATTACTCTATTTGGTCCACATGGATCAGATTAGTACATTTATTATTATTTTATTTAAATAAGTGTTAAAAGAGTTAAATTCAATGATTAATAACTAAACCATTTTTAATATACGGTTAAACAAAATATAAATTTAACATTAAATATTCATTATAAATATGAAATGATTTCCTACAAAATGTTTTATTATTTAAAATATTTAGACATTAAATATGTTAATTTATTAACAAAACAATGATGATGCAATCATTATCATAATAATGAAATATTAAAATAATTGATAATATAAATATCTAAATAAATGAAAATCGATAATTTGGAAAAAATAATATAATTTTATAGATAAATATGATTTGTTAGGGTTTGTTAAAAAAAATTATTCTATGTGATACTTTTTTAATGGATTTCATAAAAATCAAATACTAAATAGTGTCCAAATTGACATAATTATGTTTGTAAAACAAATAATATATTATTAATTGATATAATATTCCTAAATAACTGAGGATATAATAAAGGAAAAATATAAGGTTATATATATTAATAATTAACCACATGTGGTTCTATTTCCTTGTTATCATATGTTTATTAACCAAATAATATAAAATTACAAAGAGACATGGTAAATGTCAAACTATTTATCTAAGAGTTAAATCTAAAATATAAGGTTAATATGGTGACCTAAAACTATTACAAACCTATTGGTTGAGAGTTTTCGACCCATCCGAACCTTAAAATCAAAATAAATCATTTTTTAGCCATTAGAAACTGAAAATTATTTTATTATAAAATATTATATTAATCTTTTCCTAAAGTGACCCTCACATCTCTTATAAAAGTGTACTTCCCATTCTATTAATTTAACACCTCCAATGAAATTTGGATCATATAAACCATATAAAAATATCCTCCCAAATTTTGTCACGTCATCCTAGATTCCGTCCTTTTGTCATAAATCCATCATATGGATCCCTTTTCATCAAATCAAAAGAAAGAACATAAAGAAGAGATAAATATTTTATCACCTCTTTCATGTTATTTTTTCTTCCACATCCACTTTTTTTATTTATCCATTATATAATAATAACTCTAGTATGTCCTATATACTATGATGTTATTATAAAAATGATAAAACCATATTCATTATTCTGTTCCTCATATGAATTACAAATTCACCGTATGTGGGTACGTATAGCTTACCATCTCCACGTTGTGGTGTAGTTTTTCATTCAAACACTTCATTATTTGGATGGGTTTAATAATGAGTATATATATTGTAAATAATAAATATTACATTTTAATTATTATATATATATGATATACCATCCAATGAGATATGATTTCACCATCAATATAATTATATTGTCGCTCATGCGTATTTACGGATTACCATCTCCACGAATGCGATGAGATTCATTCCCCGTCATAATAAATCAAGAAGTATTTTCATTTTATGTCTATTTTTTTTTTTGAGAAATTAAAATAATTTTGTATATGATTAAAATAGACCATATCCATAACCAACATGGGTTACATAACATAGCATATAAAGGAAAATGGATCAGTCAACACCTGAAATGATGATACTACTAAAATATTTTTAAAAAATAAATAATATAAGATCATAAATGATATCATATTTATGTATATTATTATTGTATAATTTAATAAAATTTTTTTAACTATTATAAATAAGTTTAACATACCATTTAATAAAGAAAAGTACAAGGTAAGGGTTAATTTGAAAATCTCTTTATTATCTGATGTTGTTTTTACTTGAACATCTACTAGGACCTCTTTATCATCCACATCCATGTTTCATAAAAATATATTTGAAAACATTTTTACAATATACAATACTATTTGTTAATTTCATTTATACCCTTGTTTCAAATTTTATAAAATGGTTTGAAAGGAATTTTTCTATAATTTACCCAACAAGGAACTTAATGACCCTTTCGAAAAAATTAAGGTAAGAATTACTTTTTTAACTTATACGATGGGTTTAGCTATTTTCTGCGCTAATAAAATCGTCAAATATTAATATACATTCTTATAATAATATTTTCAAAACAATTCTTTTGTTTGATAATTATATATCTTTTAAATGATTTCAAAATAGGACAAGATATTTCTCTACAAAATGTTTTGATTTCTTCTTTGTCAACATCCTTTGATGGATTTTAAGCTTGATTGATGTTTTTATATTATGACACAAATCATCTATATCGTATTGAGGGTTTTGTGATTTTTTGGAAAGTGGATGTGTTATTTTTACACCATTAATGGGTTTTGAATAAAGTACTGACATTTCATATGCTTTTTTAATATGAATGTTTATGTTATGATTAAATGTTTCTTATGAGAAATTCATTGGACTTAGTAAGTGATGGGTGGAGGCCACTATAGCAACTTGATGCATGGGTCAGTCTCATGATACATAATAGTTACTTGGAACAAGGACTTGAAAAATTATTATTTGTAGTCTTGGCACATGCCCTTGACTATTTGTTTATGAAGTATGGCATTATGAATTCCATCATTATGAATGTGGCTACTGATATTTCATTTGATTATTCGACTAGTATAATATACATGTGAATAAGTAAATGGAATTATTTTATTTTATACTTGCCATATTATGTTGATGATTATTTTAAAAAGGCTTTTGTTTATGTCTAAAACATTTAAATAAATTATTATGCTTATTTATGGATGTTTCTGTGATATTGTTATCCTTACGCAACATCTAATCTCACCTCATTCTGAGTATTATTTTTCCCATAAGGTGAAGAAATATTTAATGGTTGATCTTTAGGGACAGAATATGTATATAAGTGTGGTCAATGGGGGAAAATGTTTTTGATGTTTTTCTTTATTGATGTAATTTAAAAATTATAAATTTTTTTAGTACATTCAAGGCTACTAAAACAATCGGCCTTTTAGAATATGATTCCTGGTATCATTCCAATGTTATGTAATAATTCACTAACTCTGGTTAACTGGGGTCAGGGCGTTACAACCAAATTATGTCCATGTTACCCCAAGGTTCCCTATATGTTACAAAAACCAACCATATCACATGATAATAGAATCCAATTTTTATCCCACACTATAAAAAAACAATAAAAAAATGTAGTTTTGAGTGTAAAAAATTATTAGTCTTTCCCAAAGAATATATCCCACTTGGACTTATTGTAAATAAAAGCATCATAAAGTTCACATTTAAAATAAAATATATAAAAATATTATTTTTCACATTAAATTTAAACATGGTCCATTTCCCTTTTTTTATTATGACATCTGATTCTTCACCAAGAAAGAGACATTAGAATATTAGAAACAATGATAAAATTCAATTTAACGAGCAGAGTATTTTTAAGAAAAAAAATTCCAAAACAAGATTTCCAAGAACATTGAAACCCATGTAATTATTCATCAAAGAAATACACCACACATTATAAAACCAACAACGATCACATTATATGGAAAATGAAAATAAGAACAAAACGATATCCAACCAATAAGTATCTCAATTATCTGTTGCAAACAACTAAGTTCCAACAGACATGGGAGAAAAGTAGTGTGTCATTAATAATCCAGAACATACTAATACATATTAAATCATACTAATGCCTAACGCGAGGAAATCAATAATACCCACATGATTGGACATCCAATTATATGTAAAAATTTAGGTACATTGTCACATAGTAATAAAACTCAATATATCCCCCCACTATGGGCCACTACCCAGTGCATAATCCTAGTCATTGAAGAAATCATTATTTGAAAATTCAATCATTATAAATGTTTCCCATATCATGATTTATATAGGGTGATCTAATTTATTCACAATTATCATCCAATCACATGAACTTATACAATAATGATTCACAGAGCATACATAATCCGAGTCACCAATTTGACCCATCACATGACATAAAATCAATAAATCTCTAAGGATTCCAATGTGAGGATATCATGATCCAATAAATATAAATGGGTTAGAAGGATTCGTCATCAAGGAAATCAAACCAATTTAATATATAAAAGAAAAAATATTACCAAATGATACATTTCACCGCAATATTTTTATCCAATTTTGAAAAATTACCAAACGAGCCCAAGAATCCTTTATAAAAGATCCAAAAATATCATTCCTAAATGTTGAAAACCCACAATTCACAATTTTATAGTAATTATAAAAAATACAATTAATGTAATAGAATAAAATGTGAAAAATTAATCCATTTTTATCAAAGTGTTAATTAGGCCACACATCATCATCATAGGCCATACCATTTTTCCAGAGCCAAAGGAATACCGCTATCAAGTTCAAAACATTTAAAAATCCATTTATGAAACAAAGAACCACTATTTACATTTCACTAATGTTTTTACCTAGCCAAGACATATGTCAAGAATTAAAAAATACTCAAAAAATCAAGCCAGTAATTGTATCAAACTATTTTTTTGCATCATATAACACATCATGGCATAAACACTGAAATAGTTCAAAAAATACAATTCATTTAACATCATACAATTATATCAAAGACTAAAAATCAATATTAATCATTAAAGGGAGGTGAGAAAATAAGGAAACTAATGATTCAAAAATTTATAGTCGTGTGAAAATGAAAACCTACCTAAAATTCATGTGGTTTTAACAACGTTGACCCAAAACCACACTATGATGTATCAAATATCAAAGATCAAACAAGAAGTAACATAAATAAGGAAACGACCCCACAATAAATATGACTAGACATGAAATATAGGTCCAAGAAAACATATGTGGATAATAAATTAAAATAAAATAAAATAATGTTTTAGTGGAATATCAGAATATAGGATTACATTGAGAAATCTAGCTCAAACCAATGAAGAATCACCAAATCGACACCGTAGGACTAAATTGTAGACTTGGAGCGGGAGGTAGGAACTTCCAAATGGATATATGAACTAATATTAGGAAGAAATGTTTGTATTGCTGACAAAAACATAAGATGGTAAATGAGACATTTCAATGTTTTAATACATTTCTTCTCAAATGGTTTGGCAGCATGATTTTTATATCATGCTCCTACAATTTGACAAGGTTCTATCACGAGAAAGATCCTCTCTGAACACTTATTGAATGTATTGTCTAACCATTTGTACGATATGATCCCTTAACTAGTAGCATCCCACGGGCCAAATAGTTTCCTTGAGAATAATTAGTTGTTTCTTCTAGCTATGTGAAAACCATGTGCCACCTCCTTTCAAATTCAAAAACAAAGAATTTATACAAAACACACTGTGGAATCTTTGAAATAACCTCAAGAACATGGAAAAAATGAAAATACAACATAAAATTTTAAATAAATAACACCCACCTCTAGGAAAAAAGTACAATATTTAAAAAGATACCAGCACAATGGGTTAAAACAAAAACTTGGGTGTGACATTTTACCACACCAAAATAATTTCTTCCCCTAAAAGGCAAGAATATTTTAAAGTTAATTTATCAAAGAAAACATATTTATACAACTAAATTATCCAACACCTCTAATTAATAAAACCTCATCAACAACAAAAAATTCTCATAACTCAGGTTAAAAATGATCCAATAACTACAAAACAACTTCTTTAAAACATGAATGAAATCTTAAACCACGTTTATTCAAAAGCCTAAGATTACCCCGAATAGAGAGGAGCTTAAAATTCATGCTACGAAAATTAAGTCACTTACTACCACTTCAACATGAGGTACCAAAACAAATTTTTTAATATCAGAATCCAGAATAGATTCCTATCCATATCAAACCAATAAGAACAAATCTACATCAAAAGAAACCTCAATGAGAACCATAGTGATTCTCACCACCATTTACGAATTTACCTACAACAACAGACCCCAAAAACCCCACATACATCAACTTGGGAACATTACACAATGCTAGACTGTGGTCCCTCACTCCCATGGGATTCATGACAATGCACCCACTTCACTCCAGAACCCATAGCTATAGAACTAATGTTATATGAATTTACTGCCACATATTCTGGATATAAAGTACCTTAGAGTGAACTCATTATTTACACATAAAAAGGGACTCATAAGAAACACTATCTTCCACTTTTATTCAAAATAAGAATCAATAGAGGAAAATACACACTGATTACACATCCACATAAGATAATAGGAATGTGGAACATTTAAGAGTCAAACATGATTCCATTGATACAAAAATTCATAGGTGTTCCACAACACCCAATTTTACAATTTAACAAAGATAAAACAACAAAAAAACCCCTAAACATAGACATCAAAATAATATATTCTAACATAAAAGGGACTTTAAACCAATCCAAGAGTATTGTGCTATTAATATGAACTCGCTCCACTTAACTTATTGGAAAAACCCCAACAATATTACTGTGGGTAACATAGGAATCAATAAGCATGGAAGGTATTCAAGAACATGAACTAAACCTATTATTCTGATTTGAATTTCTTAAAAAATGAAAAACTATGATTATGAGTTTAAAACAAGATGAATAATGACATAGAGGCTTTCTAATATCATTAGCCGCACTAATAGCATTAGCGTGATTCTGTATACCCTTACTAGAATTCCCTTTACCACATATCGAGTGTGGGGGAATACATTTTTCCTCAAGAACTCTTATTAACACAGCTTAAACCTGAAATACATTCTTTTCCATGATGTAATAATCAGTTAAACCAAACTCTAACATCATCCACTATAGTTTAGAATGTAGAATTCTCTCAATACATTGTTCCTTTAAGGAATTGTTCATGTCCCAGTCTCTAGTGTAAGGAACAAGATCCAAAAAAATATTACATAAAAAATTATCCATCAAATTTCTATAAAATGAAAATCAACTTCCACCTTGTCTTCTTCGCAATCTCATAGTAATATTGAATGAAGAATAATGCCCTAATGAACTCCCTATTGAGATATACCTCAGGCTTGTCTTGAGAAAATGACTTCAACCACTTCCATTATGATCCAGAAATCATGAAAATAGAATACATCACCCTCAATGATATAGGAATCTCAAGGAAATAGATGTTTCTCTCAATCATCTGCATCCACTCTTCCACATTGAGAGGATCTACTTAAACATAAAAGAGAGGTTCATTTATCATTCAATACTTAAGATGGATGTTTTATGTTGATTAACTGGAATATATAAGAACAATGAAAAAAATTTGGTCATACATATAATATATATCAAATATTTATGGGGGATAACACAATACAATAGGAAAACCATGTGCTCAATAAAAACAAAACCCATTCATTATAGTTCACAAAATAATAACATCGCCTAAGAAAAATCCATAAAAAATTGGTAAACAATCACCACAACCAATGGATATCAAAAAATAAAAAGTTTTATCATAAAAATGCTTTCAAAAATAGAAAAATGGCGGGTTTTCACTCTCACTGAGGTTATTACATGGAACATCACACATGTACATTCCCATTCCACCTCAGGAACTCAATGAATTATACCAATCCAGGTACTCATCACCCCCACAACATCAAACATCGACTCCCCCACACATATTAATTCATATGAGAAACCATGGAATAACCAAATTTCATAAAAATATAAATCCTAAAATTTAAATCCTAAAATTTAAATTTGAAACTCCACCCACCCCCTTAAAAACATTATTTTTTTCTCAGAAATATTCATTCAATAAAAATCATTTTATTAAAAACCCATTACATATTATTTATCGAAAATTACAAACACACATCAAAATAAATATCTGTTTCAAAAAACAATAATTCATTAACATACTCTATGTTTTGAATATAAAATCCAATATTTTAAATCTGTTAATGTTTTACATAAGAACACATACTATAGAAATTATATTTCAAATGATTCTTTCAAATTGGCTTTGGAAACCCATTTTTCAACAATCCCATACAATGCCCTTATCATTAAAAACTTTTTTTCATAGTTCCAAAAATTGAGTTTTACATTCAATTTTCATAATCAAGGATGAAACAAAATAATGTATAATGGAAAAATAATACAAATATTTGATTTGGCAATATGGTTTGAGGCCATATTCCAAACACACCACCATAATAGAGAGTCTTCTAGATCCATAAACTCTGCTCCACATGGCTTATAAGGACCTTTGATCTCACAAAAACCATTGTCCTAACTCCCTTTTCATATCCTAAGAAATAAAAAAAATAAAAAAATTAACCAAATAACACATGACCTGCCATAGAAATTAAAATCTTGGACCAGAATTTTATGCCCAAACTCACCCACATACTTCTTCACCATATGTCGATAGTCCTACTCTATATATTTTGACATCCCAAATAACATAGGGTGCCCTGAATGCTAGTTCCTACATAGAACCATCATTATATGATACCATTTGGTCATAGACCAACCCAGGTCGACCCCAAACCGACATCCAAATTCAATTAATGTCTACTCCCAAAGGACATTCCCAATCCCCATGGGCTGGAAAATAATCTTGAGAATCATTAGAGTATTATAGGGATTGATTCGTCAAAATATAAATTTATAAACTGAAAAATTGAAATTACATTGTATCCTAACATACGGAGAAATATAAAAACTAAACATTATTTTGAAATAAGCATAAAATTCATAAAAAACTAAACAAAAAACCCAAATGAACATGACTACCACCAAATCTCCATCTTACTACAAGGGTCAATCTCTAATACTAAAACCAATAACCCCCCATAGAGATCAAAAACATAATGATACCTATATCATAAGATAGAAAAAATAAAAAAATATAGGATGTTGTATTAAAACTCAGTAGGTATTCTTGAACAATATATTCCCTATTCACTTCTATTAATTAAAAGAAACATCGATTTCATGTTTGAAATACAATATATAATAATTGGAATTTTCGAATATTTTACACTTTAAATCCAAACACATTACATTTATTTTTTTATTAAAAAATCATATCATTTACCTAGAATAATACATTATCAATTTCAGATGAATGATAATATTCTATTAAAATAGCATAGTAATAGTGTCCAAAACATATTCAAAAAACAACATTCATAAAACATTGAATCCCAACCTATTAATACCCAATGAAATTCACCACACATTACAAACACACAAAATGGTCACATAATAAGGTAAATGGAAATAAGTACACAAGTATTAAAAAAATAAGTATCTCAATCATCTGCTACATACAACTAGTTTCCAATAGACTAGGGTGAAACCTATGATATTGTTAATAATCTAGAAAATACTAATACATTGTCACTCATTCCAGAAATAAATCCTAACACTATTACAACAATAACACCAAAACACGCGTCCTTCCACTACCTGGTACAGACCAAGTGTCACTTTCTAATAAAAATAAAACACAATATATCCCCCAACATTAGGCCACTCTGAGAGTATAATCCTGGTAAGTTCACCAGTAATTCTCAAAAAATTCACTCAAAATTCCAGGATCCCATTCCAATATATAAAGGGTGGGAGAAACAATGCTGACCAGGCATCCAATCACATGCACATATATAATAATAATCCACACAACATGTGTCACCTGAGTCACCCCAAGGACCAGTTTCTTAACATAAAATCAACATAATTCAATGGAGTCCATGGTGAGGATCTCTTATTTAGATCAAATTAAATAGGTCTTGAGGAATCCATTTCAAGGGAATCCCTCCCATTTAAAATAAATAATGAAAGAGGAATATTTATGTTTGGTTTTCACAATATTCATTTTATCTATTTTAAAAAATGTTCCAAATGAGAATCAAGTTTCCTTTATCTATAAATTAATACAACATTTACAACTAAATGAAAATACACCAATATCTATTTCAAAATCATTTTTAAAAAACCAATTTATTTTCTAGCACCACATGTTCAAACCTAACACAATTTTCATAAATATTACAATCAGGCATCATATAATTATCACAATCCATGCAATTTTTCAAGACCCAAATGCACTCCTCTTTCTGGTATAAAACATTTAAAAATACACTTGATAAAAACAAAAAGTCGATTTATATGTCACAGATACTTTTAATAGGCTAATAAACACATTAAAGATCCCAAAATACATAAAAAATCCAACTATCGATTTTATTAAACACATGGTGTGCATCATATAAATAATTATTCCATAAGAAACATAAAAATTAAAAATAACACTACATTTAAATAATAAATTTATTTAAAAGAGAAAAAATATGTATTAAACATATTATTGTGGTGAAAATTCAAGAAATAAATGATGCTTAAATTTCATGGTAGGTGAAAAGGGAATCCTACTTTAAATTTAAAACACATCAACAACACACAACTGAAACAACTACATGAGTGATCCATGATCCATGATTAACAATGATGAACCTTAAATAAGAAAAAACCGCCAATATAAACAAAGGGGACACATAAACCCTAAATCCAATAGACCAAAGTAAAAGAACAAATCAAGAAAAAAATAAAATAATGTGGGAAATAGAGAAGATAGTAAAGTATTACCTTGATAAATCTACATGAATCCCAGGAAGAATAATTAGATATACACCATAAAAGTGTAGTGTATAATTTTAGAGGGATGGAGTAAGTTCCTTAGGGAAATACAAACCAGGGGGAGGAAAAAATGGGAGGATAAGGTATAAAAATACATATAGGTAAATGAGACATTTCGTAATTTTTATAACCTATGTATCACTCACAATTGGTTGTTGGATCTATAAACCATGTACCATATGTGTGAAATGGTTATATCATAAGACAGAACCTCCTTTAATTATTACCACATAGTATTCCTTTCCATGTATGTCTTGTGATCCCTAAACTAGAAGAATCCCAATGACCAGAAGGTTTTAGAGAGCATTCCACAATGTTTCATCTAAATCTATAAAACTGTTTACCACATACATTCAAGACCAAAATCCCAAATTTTCATCAAAATTCAAAAAATGAAACTACTGAAAAACATTCAGTGAATGTATAGAAAATATCTCCAAAATATTTACACCCACCACACCTGGATCTTAATAAAAAGATCGAAATCCAAAAATAAACAAGAAAAAATGATCTAAGAGCCTACAAGGTTAATATAAATCATGTTATGTATATCTGGGATGAATATGGATACAAATAAAGGGTTCTGTGTGTTATAATTAATTTTTTTGGATTTTAAAAGTTTATATGAACAAATCCCAAAATGGGCCATATGGGTTGATGAACTGTGTTCCCTAATCATGTTCCTCTATTGTCTAGTGTTAACAGTTACTACTTGGTAGGAACATATTCTTCCAAACCATCAACTAAATGTGAAAACCCCAACTAATAAATGTTTTATATTTTAGGGAGTGTATCATAAATGTTTGGTTAAACCATCTCCCCCCTTCCTAGTAAAAATATTTATTGCACTGTTTCTTGAAGAAAATCATATATCTTTACCTAACCATGTTGTAACCATTCAAATCCCCAATGGCTTTAAATATTTATTCAAATTAAATAGAATAAAAAAAATATTATACCCAAATAATTTATGATCTTGAAATATAAAATAATACATAAAAACAATATTGAGAATCATCATTTATGGTCGAGAAGTTACAAGAGATACTAAACTCGTATCCCTTCATTGATATAAAGAATCTAGATTATAACCGCTTATAATAGGAGAATCAATGATATAATGAACAAGAAACAACATATGATAACATAAAATAAAATTAAATAAAAATTCATGACCCATATATTATGAAATTTCTATATAACATTTGGTATCATCACCCAAAAAATTATCTAGGAAATACTAATTAACAAAAGAGAGAATAAAGATGAGATGGTGTTCTTTGAATTTAAGACACATGATCACCAAAATCTGTGGTGTTAGAACATTCGAAATATATGATAACTGGGTGAATAGAGGTTGAGTTTTAGTTAATGATTAATGAAAGGAATAATAATTATATCAAATAAGAAAATGTTTTCTTTTTATAGAAGAATCATGTACATCCCATAACATGATATAGTGGCCTTACTCCTTGATGTGGTTCCCTTCGATAATTGTAGATCCTAATTTATAATTAATTTTTACCTTATACCTACATGTTTTAAAACCGTAATTAAAAAACCCTTCCCACCACCCTGACCAGCCCTCATGATATGGTGAATAATCCTTCACCCTTTCCATACAATTTGAAGCATGAAAATAGTGCAGTGAGTCCAAACACATCGTTTCATACTTGTAATCACCCAATGTTCTATAAACTTTTCCTCACAAACTATAAGAATTACCATTTTATTTTTTTTATCATATGGGGACTCTCAAGTTAACATGTCCAGTATAATTTCAACCAAATAAATTTATATATCAATGTAATTTCATGAACTACACAACCAACTCAAATTGTCGATGTGTCAACCACGACCAATCAAAATGGATAACCTATGAAATCTACTCCACTGTGGTCACCATACATACCATATTACTCAAAAAATAATCCCAATAATTTCTATAACCATGGTTAGGATTCACAAAAATAAAAAAAAACCCCTCACAACCCCTCTAATACATAGGAACCACAACAGAAAGGTCTAGAAGGTCCCTACAATTAAATGACGACAACATGGGTAGCCCCCATTCCACCACATTTTCTAGAATGATACCATTTTATAGTGGATTAATAATTCAATGATCCCCATAAACATATATAAAACATTTAAATTTTATTACTAACCTCCCATAGTGTGATATCTATTCTGGTCATTTACACAATATCTATATATTTATTTCATGTAAAATTGATTTATTTTTTCTTATGTAATTTTTATATTTTATTGTTTTTATTGATTTATTCATATAATTATACACTTAAATTTTCAAGAATGTGATGGAGAATATAAAATTACAATAACCTAATTTTTTTTTATATTTTACCATTTCAAAAAAACACACTTTTGTGATAAATAAATATTTTATTGATTTTATTGATATTTTTTATAAATTGAACACACATTTTCATTACTAAAATTTTCTATATACAAATTTATTTAAAGATAGATTATTTAATATTTTTACTACAGGGAAGGAACATCTAGTTTTGAAAATTTTCATTCCTTTCCAACATTAATTTCCCTTCAATGAATGAAATTATTTAATATATATTTCATCAAATATTTTTAAACTGTTTTCTAAAGAAACAAATACTTTAATTTCTAAATAAGGAAAAAAATTATTTAAATTATATGATTTTCCACAACTATGTCATAAAATTATAAACACACCTCCCTTCAACTTCTATGTCATGAAAAATGAGTATAAAATTCCTAAATTTATTAAATTTTATTCACAATTACATATTTAATATGAAATTATGTATGGTCGTCAAAGAGACCTTGAATTAATTTATATTGTTACTAATGTGAGGTAATGTTGAAATGTAGCAAAAATTGGGTAATTTATTTCCTTCATCCAACAATAATTTTATTATCCATGTGTTTATATTATTTTTTAACACTCTTTTGTGGGGAATATATATCATAACCACCCATTCTGATGATTCTCTTAAATTTATATGAATTATTATGTTTCTAAACCGGACATATTTATTTATTACAATTGAACACCTCTAATATATGATGACATGTCCATGATATTTACTTTTTCTACCACATGTTCTCAAGATGGGACTTTATTTAAATCAACCCTCTATTTTCAAGAATCAGTTTGGAGTTCTTGACCAATTTTATAAATATATCATTTAGAATCCAATAGATATGTATATTAAATTATTTTATTTTCACTTAATTAATTTCACCATTTTTAAAATATAACATATTTTTTATCTATATATAATAATTTCTTCACAAGTTTTCAATATATGTATGGTTTTTTATTATAGTACATTTTTATAACTTTAATTATCTTCCATTGTATATAGTTTGACCCCTAAACTATTTTATTTTCTAATAATTATTAATATAACGACCCATATATGATATATTCCTCTATTAATAACAAGTTTACATTTAATTGGAATGAAAATTTTCAAAATGTTAGAAATCTATTATATTTTATATTTTATTTTAATCAAATTGATATAGATATAGTTTTAAATAAAATATGTATAATTTTCTTTAACTATTTTATGAAATATATATTCTACTAAACCATATATATTTATAATAAGATTTTTTTTATCATATATGATTTTGTTTTGGATGATTAATTGTATATAGAAAAATTCATTATAATTAGAATAATATTTATAAAACTAATTATTTCTAAATTTATTGATCATGTCATTTTGTTTAAAAAACAACATAATAATAAATTATCATAATATATTGCATGAATTATATATTCCATTTTTAAATATTTTTATTTTTTTATCATCTCATTTCTATTTCATAGATAATTTACTATTTGTTTTTAAAAAAGTTAAATTTCATTTAAAATCATAATTAAAGGACCTAATGAAATATATTTCATTCAATGTTTAGTCATGATATGATTTCATATATGTTGTCACATTATAAATTATTTTTTAACATTTCTAAAACATGGATAAAAAATATATAGAATAATTTGACTTCTATAATTTTTTTTCCATTCCATTATCATTTTTTTAATTAAGAAATATTGATTGGATAATGCTTTTTAGAACCTATTCATTTAATTTTATAAATAAAATAGTATATGTACTTTTTCAATTAAACAAAAACAATTATTATCATGTAATTAATTTTATTTATCCTCATAGTTCTAGAATATATGGAAGTTGTATTGGAAATGATTTTGTGGGTTAACATGGAATAGTTTTTATCTATTATAGTTTATAAATAGATCATAGATCTACCATTTCACCCTATGTAATTTCTATTAATTAGTTTTTTTCACATCATTATAATAATAAAAATTATATTTTACTCATTCTTAATTTTCTTATTTCCAATTCCAATTCAAATTATTAATTTTTTGAAAAATATAATCCTCAATTATAATTCCTCCAATTGTCAAATTATAAAAAATATTTTTTATTCAAATAGAAGATTCATATATATATATATAATTATGATATTTATAGATTAATTAATATAAAATTTTTTCCATAAATTTGTATTAAAAAATTTATATATTCTAGGAATTACATCCAAATTAAAAATATTCATTTTAACATTTTATAATATATTAATTAAATAAAATATTCATATTGGTATATAACTATTGGTTGTGGTCTTTGTAAATTTTTATTCTTGTACTCTCTTGGAAATTTCCATTAATGATTTTTTAATAAAAGAAGCCCAACCTCTAACCTTTTCAAAAAATAAGTAAATAACATATTCATATTCTCTTTTCCCTAAAAATATATCAAATTCAATAAATTATTATTACTCCAAATATTTATATTACATAACATTCCTATATATATAAAATAAAATATTTTATGATTTATAAAAGTGTAATATATTTTACAAATGTTATGTTTTAATATTATGTTCCATAATGATTAGTTTTCAAATTTTTATGGATGTATGTAACACTATATGAAGTTTTCTATAGTTATAAATGTGAAATATGAGATTAAAATAAAGAAAATGTCCATTAAATTTGATGAAATTGTATAATAATAACAAGTAATTTAATTTTATAAATTTAAGAACAAAATCACTTCAAACATCATTTCATTCCTGACAAAACTAAAATTGAAATTTTTTGACATTTATAAAAAATTTAAAATTTCATGTAGTTGTAAAAACCTAAAAATGACATAATATTTACCAGAATGAATAATAATACTAAATGTAAATTATTTATAATGTCTCCAAGTAGATGGCATATAAATCTAACATGAGGTGTGTACATACTATACTGATAGAAAAATATTTTTCCAATGAATTTATAGTCATTAAATAATATTGTATGTATAAAGAAAAATAAAGGTATCATATATTTCATTTAAATATTCATATATTAACAATAAAAAATTTAAAATATTTGGATATATTGATTTTCAATTTGATTTTCCATTTTGTCAAGATGATTTGAAGAAAAATTATTCTTTTAAAATACTGAAATGAATGTATAACTATCAAAATAATAGAAAACTACCTAATATGGATGAAAAATTATTAGAATATTATCATTAAATAATATTTATTTGTTTGAGTATATAGTATGTCCATCTAATCTATAATTTAGTTACCCTAACTAAATTATTATATTTTAATGAATGTAATGTCTTCAAAAATGTGCATTAGGGGGTAAAATTTTATAAAATAACATCTGATTTCCATGAATTTGTAGTTCTATAACCATTTATTTATATGCGAAATATAAAAACATGAGGAATTTTAACCCAAGTTCTTATTTTCTCAAGATTATCAAAAACATTACTCTTTTAAAATACAAACAATTTTGTGTAATGATCAAATTTACATTGGAAAATAATGGATTAGTGTGAAATAATATATAATCTATTTTTAAATTATATGATACATATTCTAGTTACTGTAAATTCAATCCATTTTTTGGATTTATTGGACTGACTAGATAATTATTTTTAAGGGAATTATTGTATTTATACACATGTATTAGGGGAAAAACCAATAAAATACCCTTATATAAACTTGAAATCATATAACAACAACTATTGATTATTCTTTTAACTTTATGAACTAATGACCTAATAATAATGTTGGTAAATTCCTCCGAATGGCCAAAAAAACATTTTATAATTTTAATAAAATGAATATAAATTTTTCATTTATAACCATAAAAAACCACATTTTGTTGTGTAATCATTGAAAAATCCAATCTATATAACATTTGGTGTAAATTGATAGATATATAGTCAATCAAATATGTGGTATTCATGTTCTTAGAGAATAAAAAATTAAAAAATTTGATTTATGTTAAAAACATGTGTTTTTTGGTCAAACTCATGATAAAAAATTGATTTCAATTAAATTATAAGATAGTAAATTTAGAATGATATATGAAATTTAAGAAATTATATTATTCAAATGTATATAATTATTTTATAGAGATGACCATAAGTGAATTTTTATTGTGTAGAAACTATAAAATGATCATGTTATGGTCAAAATCATAAAGAATTATCTTATATTGGAATAAAACATAGTTCAAATATATTTTTATTTTATAGGATTGGTATGAGAAGAAATCATATCAATCTATTGTGAAATTTTCTATCACAAAATAAAATTAGAGATTTTAATAATTTTGAAGCCCTTGAAACATCCTTTTAGGTTTTAAAACAACGTAAAGATTAATATAATTTTTATTTTACTTTATTATTATTTAAATAATTAATTAGGTTCAAATGATTATATATTTTTTATTATATATAATTTTATTTTTATTTAATAATATATTCCATAAAATATAATTATTTTTTGGTGGTTGTAAAATTATTCAACGTTGTTAGTATTGATATTATTAAATTATATATGATTGGGAAACATAATAAATTTATAAATCATGGGATTTTTAATTACAATTTATGGAGTTTTGTAGATTTGATTATTTAAATAAATTCACTTATTGTAGAAACAATTTGACATTCATTATAGGATATGTTGGAGGGATTGTACTAATTTCTTAATGAAAGTCACTATACTATGTGAAAAAATATCAATAATCCTTTATTAATCTCTACTCACATAGGCGACAGACCCTAACATGTGTTTTTTATTGAATATATTTTTTTGGGAATCCTTTTTTGCTTCATCTCTCTCACAGCCTCCTATAGTAATGATGTATTATCATTGAATTTTTTCTTAATTAATGTGATATTTGGGTACTGTAATCCTTTAATTATAGTCATCTATCTTATTCATCTATTGACATGAAAATAGTTCTTTTAATAGTTATTCAATCTAATTCCATTATTTCATATGTTTGAAGTACATGTTAAATTTTATTGTTAAATTTTTTTCCCTTACATGTCCATCCAACCTATTTATATTAATTTTCAATGTTTTTTTGTTTTTATGACAATTCTATAGCAGAATTAAATAACATAGTCATTCAAAATAATTCATTATTCATTTGAATAATGTTTTTTTTCATTATTATATAATATCCCCAATGAAATTTTTTTTGAATTTTCAGTTATAGGAATGGAATATTTTTTTATGCTGTATAAAAAATTTATCAATTCAAATAATTTCAATATTTAGTTTTGTAGTTGTACTTTTCATATGATTGGATGTTTTCAATTTGATTAAACTGACAAAAACAAGATCATTTAATTAAAAAAATTTAAATTAAACATTCACAATTATTTTTCTCATCCATATAAACTATACCATTTTTTTCAAATATCATTGTTTGAGATTTACATACTCCATATATAGTTTTCATTTGGACTATATAAATGAAAAAAATTATATAAAATATCTCTAATACAATATCATATGTTATTGGAATGGTTGAAAAAATAGGAATTGATTTAAATTGATGATATTTTCCAAAATTATTTATACATAATCCTCCAAATATAACATGATTATTTTTTATTTTATACAATATAAGTGTTATTTCCTTATTATATATATATATAATAAAAATAATACTTTCTTATAAATATTTTAGGATGAAATCTATATGGTATTGTAATTTTATACTATATTATTCACATCATTTTTCATATTTGACATCCACTATTAAATATATATCTTTAAAAAACACATGAAATATCTATTTTAATTATTAAAAAGTGATAATGATTTAACCACTAAAAATTAAATTTTATAATCAGTATCCCAAAAAAAATTATATTTCATTATTGATGTAAAAGTGATGATAAAATTAACCTTAATCAATTATTACAACTTATTTGATAAAAAAATAATGTTCTAAACGTGTATTTCAGCACTGAAAATGTGGAATTTTATCAGCACTATATCTATCAGAAATATATGATCTATGTTGCAGTTATATCCTACTACATTTATTGAACACTAAAATCTAATTATAAAAAATGGTAATTTAATTTCAATTAAATTTAAATTAAAATTAATTAATACTACAAATATTCTTGCATTAAAAAATTTTAATTGGTCCAAATTATTTTTTTAGATATAATTATTTTCAAATTTATATTTATCATCAAAAAATCTACAACACTATTACATAAGTGAACCTATTTATCGTTCCCTTTGGGAACACCTTTTATAAAATAATGGTGATGCTAAAAAATTCTTGACACACCACCTAATCACTAAAATAAATGAATGTATCCAAATTATGAAATGAAACCATTTTTAGTAATACAATAATGAAAAAATGAAAACATAATTTTAAATAACAATGCATTAAAAAAATACTCAACATGAATATAAAATGATTTAAAAAAATTATAACAAATTATAAAAATCTAATAAATCCTAAAGTAATTTCTATAAAATCGAAGAAATGTTTCCCATATTTTAGTGAAGGGAGCACCATTTGAGATCAAATGTCACTTTTACTATGAAAATAAGAAATTTGAGTAATATCGGCATCATAATGTATCAGATTATTGTGTTGTTATTTCCTATACATCATGATTTATTTATTGATCATTGTCCTAATGTTTCATGATAACGTGAGAGAGTTTTCATTGTTTTATGTATGGGATTGGTCTTTGGAAATTAATGTACATTTTTAAAATAAAAAAAATTCTATGAATCATATCATTTACACCACATTCCATACATAATTTCCATTAATTCATACCCAACAAAAATTATTCAAGGATCATCTTCCCAAAGGATAATTTATATATGACTATGTATTTTTTTTTAATATATGACTGTTTCTTGGAAATAAAATATAAATCATAATATAATCAAGATATTTAGTCATATTTATCACTAAAAAGGTTATAATAATTTACAGTAACATCGTATATGTGAAACTTTATTCACAAAACATTCCATTAATGATACAATAATATATTTGTGTGTTTCCTTTGATTTTAGATTGTGATGCCTTTATTTAAATAAATTTATTATTTATATGGAACCATTAAAACTTATTTATATTTTATATATTATGATCCATATTAAAATAATGTAGATTCTTATACATAAAATTGTATCATGCATCATTTTCATAATGTATCATGATTATTATTGTCTTTATTATTATTTTTTAGTGATTGACACATGTTTTGAACTAAAATAGATTTTTAAAACTAAGACCACACACTTTAAGTCATATTGGACAAATGGTGTTTTAGATAGATGTGTGGATGATTATTATCCATAGAAAATTTCTAATGGATAATTTATATAATTTAACATTATCATTTTATTTTGTTTTAGTTGTTTTTATTGATGGTCACCAATTTGGAATAACAAAATTAACTTTTAACTAGAAACAACACTCTTTGAGTCATTTTTGAGAGACTCTGTGTTAATTAATGTGTGTATTATTGTTATATATTTTAGTTTAATAAAGAGTAATTTAACTGTAATATCAATATTTTTTTGTGGGTTTAAAATGTTTCATGTGATTTATACATGTTTTGAACATATTTGTCACTATAAATCTAAAAACATTCAATATGAGTTATAATGGCAATATCATGTATCACATATATGTGATTTTGGTACTGATATGTCGAAAACTATTATTATGGTTATATGTTCTAAATTATAATGAAATTATATTTATTATTTTTTTAGTGATTGATAAATTTTATTAAATTAAAAAGTATTTTTTAAAATAAAATCAGGCACTTTTAGTCATTCTGACCGCAACATGTATAAAAATGTTGTGTGGTTAATTCATACATTTCATAAATTGTTTCTTTTTAATTTCTCTAAACCCAATGAAATATTAGCACATTTTCATTGTTTTTTTATTCTGAGGTTTAACACATCTCATGTTACAAATTTTTATTATTTTGTATTTTTTGAATATTTTTTGAAATTCATGGGTGGTATTGTGTTTTGGAAAAAAATTCGTTTTGTTTTAATATTGGGTTTTTTTATCTATATTAGGATTATCATAAATTGTTAAGGTAAATGTTACTGTTATTTTATATGGTGTTATAAACCATAGAAGTGAAATTATGAATTGTTAGTGGACATTTAGTCAATCAATATTATCACTCCAAGAAACCATGTGTCCTAAAATATTCAAAATTGTACCAATACATGGTTGTTTCATGGTTATACATATTATGTGCTCTAAAAATTTAGATTTTACATTTTTATAAAAAAATAATTTTTCCCCGTAAATTTAAAAGTGGTATACACATATGTTTCCCTCCACATTCTTATATTCCTTTGGGGTCATGAATAGATTCACTCTACCGTTCCAATCACTAATTTTCAAGCATTATTGGGTATTTCATGCGTGATACCATAATAAAATCCATCATTTGGCCTCATTTTTCCTACCCTTTTTCCCTTGTTCCTCTTTCCCAAGTTCAATTTCCATTAATACATCCTCAAGTTACTTCTTGAACAATCACTTAAAATATGTTGGGTTATAATATAATTTCATTGTTTCTAGGTCTTATAAAGTTCATTTTCATGCTTTATTTACCATCTACCATTGTAGGAGACATGTTTTAGAAGGGTTTAGAAAATTTTCTTCACAACTAGATGTATTTATTTCTATATGTTAATTTTAAATTCAATTTCATTTTTTTTATGATATCACATTCATTTTTTATTAATTAAAACATTTATTTTTTTATATTTTGAATTATATAAATTTATTTGTACTTTGAAACTTATCATAATGGTGTTTGAGGATTCATTCACTATTTTTTAAAAAATAATTATTTCCAATTGTTTTGGAAGATACCAAATCATCTTGTTAATATTGGATTTTTATGTATAATAGTAATTGATACCATTTTAGTCATAAACTCAGTATATTTTCGTTTTTGAAGAAAAATATTTGGATTAAATTGGTTTCATAAATGTTTCAATTAGAAATATGGATTTAGAGTTGATTTATAATGTCTTTCAAATATGAGTAAATGTGGTTCAAATTACATGATTGTATTAAATGCATGTGTGGTATATTTGACAATGTTTCTCAAATGTATAGAACTATCATATATTCCCTTAGTGGTTTTTTATTTATGTAATGGGACCCCAAGAGTTATTTTTTACATTAATGTATATGTTATGGATTAGTTTTAATAGATGTGAAAAGGGTTTGTTTCATGATAGGGTGTAGAGTTTAGATTTTATATATTTAAATTGATTTATTTGATAAATTTATTAATGTGGGAATATATTTTTCAATATCCAATATAAATTTTAAGGGACTCATTGATTGAATAATAAATGATCGAGGGGAACATTCTGTTAGTGTTTTGGTGATAACTAGCTAGTACTCGATGATAGTTGTTCCCTCATAAGGGTAATTTTTTCATGGTGACTTGAAGGGGTTTCTAATGTTGTTCTAATTATTCTATTTGGGGGTCCCTATATAATGTGTTGTTTTATGAATTCAATCTAATTTTGTTCTAGTCAGCACCTGATGCATTATCCTTGATGATTATATAATTTCTATGATGAAAATTGGGATCCATATTAGTATTATTATCTTTTATCCTTAACCAATAAATTATTTAAAAATAATTAATCCAATTGGATGTTTAAAAAAGATTACTAGAAGTTGTTGTGTGTTTTATTTGGGGTTTAAATTATTATTTTCTGTTAAATTCAAATTGAAATGGAAAATCATTTTTGTTGTGTTTTTATAAAGAAAGAGTAATTTTTTTTTCTAATTATATATTTTTTAAAATCATATAAATAAGAGGAAATTATTTCTTTCTCCTATTAATGGTATTTAAATAAATTCTCAATAATGTTTTCTGAAATGATATAGATGATAAAGTTTTTTTTCATCCATCACTTATTTTATGAGGTGAAATTTTTTTATATGGAAAATAATAGAATATTTATTTGATTTTTATAAATTACATGTGAAAATGTTATAATAAATTAATTTTGTAAACTAACTTTAATGAAATAAATTTTTAAAAGGATATAACACAAATGATTTTGTGAAATCCTATATATTATATTTTTCTTACACCGTAAACACATAATTTTTAGCATGTAGCTCTTTTATTTTCTCCTAGTAGAACATTTTCTGTCCTAATAGGATTTCTAATCATATATGATTGTTGAAAATTGGTATTGTGGTATGGTGCCATTCCAAGGGTTAAAAAGAGAAGGATGTAGTAGTATATGATTTTTTTATTATGGATATTATTATATCTTTCGTGTAGGAAATTTTAACTAATTCTATTTATTATATACCTAAGTATATTTATAATAAAAATCACAATCTTGTACTAAGTCAAACGTGAGTTACTTTTTTAGAAGTACTAAAAGTTACTCTAATATATTATTACATTTATATTTTCCCTTTTTATTTAGATGGTGTGTATGTCCATGGCTTGAACACTTTATGATATATTTCCTAGTGGAATATTTTATATTGTTATCTAAACATAGAGGCTGAATCTAATTTCAATTATATGTTCTTAATAACTTAGAATTGGATCCAGTGGGTGGGGATCTGTTATATACAGAAATATTATATGAAAATTTTCTTATTTCAAATATTCACATAAATGAATAAAACATGAAATAAAATTCACTTTTGTGGTTAAGATAATTTCTATAGATTTTTATACATCTTGAAATATATAATTTTAATCATAAATTATGTAATTTAAATTTTGATTATTTTTATTTTCTATAATTGTACATGTTCATATTTTATAAAATTAACCAGAAATGATTTAGAATACATTTAAATAGTATGTATATTATATTAATATAAATTCAATGAGATTAAAAGGGGTTTATGTGTGTGTATATAAATATGTATTCATACTTCAATTTTAGAAGATATATTATTCAAGAATAAACTATCTGAAATATCCATATTTTTCTTGTATATTGGCTGGTAATTATTTGTGAATTTAAATATTGATTATTAAATGATATAAAAATTCAAATAAAGGTATTTATAAATATATGAGTTGTTTTTTAAATTAATATAAATAATTAACTAATGTAGATGTTAATTATCACTCATTTATGAATAATTCATGTGAGACAATTATCTATAAATTAAGCATGACAAGTGTGAGAGTATTGAATCATTGAAATAATTAAATTAAAATTGTTTAGGTATATCAAGAGTTAGTCTCTAGTATATTCATCTATTGTTTAAAATAACATTTTCTCATATTAATTGATCTATTTACTATTAAAATTGATATTCTTTTTTTATTCTATTATTCTTTTTGTGTGTTACATGGATTTATATTATTCAATATATTAAAGATAATTAAAATTTTCTTCCATGAGAATCATTTTCTATAGGAATTTATTAATGGAAATAAAATATTTAAACATATGAAAACAACTACTATTATTTTCTATTATGAAAATATATAGGGTTGTAGTGGAGAAACAAAGATGTGACTATGTTTAAACTCTTCCATGCTATATAGTTCGCAATAGTGTTCTTGATCTTCATCATTAAATTACATTATGATGTAATGTTTTGGTTTCTAAAGATTCATTGTTTCAAAATTTTAATGGGGTTGATCCCTACCTGATCAAATTGTCGTCATCTAAATCTAAGGTAAATGAATAGGAAAATTTATTTTATTATTACATTATTCAGTAATTTACCAGGATTATCGTCACAATTGCATCATCTATTATGGGATTATACTACCCTATAAAAATGGATGTTAGGGATTAGTTCATCTCCTTATAATACTAGGTTATTTTTATCTCCTTATATATTTAGGTTCCACTTACCTATTAAAATATTAGATGAATGTACCACTTTTATAAGAGTCTAGGATTAGTCTCTCGCTTTTAAAAAATAGGCTCATCTTAACCCATAAAATAGAAATATTTCGGAAATTTCTATTGATATTTGAGGATAAATCTACACCTATAAATTAACTTTTTCAATTTACATCACATAAAATATATAGATCTATCTAAACAGAAGAATGTTATCTGGTTGGTGTTGATACTGTAATTATATGTTTGATCTTTTCCTAGAAGAGGATGGATTTTTAAGAACAATTAAAAAATAATTGAATTTGGTTAAGACACAAGGTGTGTAAATTAACTATGTAATGATTTTTACAATAATTTAATAGTGATATAAATTAATGGGTTCCAAAAAATTGGTCGGTTTCAGAATATTAGAGTAAAATATTATCATTTAATACTAATATTTTATAAAAAAAAATTGGTTCATATTATACATTCTTACAGATTCTTTTGACTCAATTTCCTTATATGAGTTAGTTTGAATTATTTATTTATTTTTTATATCACATAACACAAATAAATTTAAAACTCTAATAAATTTATCTTGATACAAATTTCATCCCCACATACCCTTTTACATCAACCCTTCATGTTCTAAAAGTTTGTATCATAGAAATACCTTTTTATGATAAGACACTTTTTCAATTTTTTCGACAAAAATCAATTAATATTAGAGGTTGTATGTCTTAATTATATATTTTGATTATATCTATTTATTTATATTAATTTTAATAAAATTTTATCCTGGTTTATTACAAGACAAGGGGAATGATATTTTTTATAGACTATCGACTTATGAAAAATAATGGTTTAAATCTGAAATTTCCATTACAATTTATTTTTTTATGTATAATCATCAGATTCTTATGATGCATAAATTTCTAAAGAGATATTGTTATTAAATTTATTTTTTTTACCTAATTCTAATATAATATATTTTTAGGAAGAATTTATTTGTTTGTATGATCTAATATATATGTTCATCAATATTTTTTTAATATCTTTCGAAACATTTTTGGAAAATATTTTTAGTTAAATAAATTGCCCTAAAAACTGGGAACATCTTGAATAAACTAACTATGAATTATAGTCTAGGTAAATTGGGATCTTTAATTATATAATGTACTGACAGGTCAAATAAAACATATATCCATGAAAAATAAATAACCTCGTTATCCTGATGGATATGTCACTAGATGTATTTCTCATTTTAATTTATATTGTTGAAATGTTGTTTTTTATTATTGAAGGGAAAAAAATATTAAAACCAATTGATCAAAACTAATTAATAAAAATAATTTCATTAAGAATGAAATAAAATCTTTGACTTCTTGAATTGACTATTAAATATAATGAAATAAGGTCGAATATCCAAAAAACTAGTCGTGTTGAATTTATGGAAAACTATTCTAGGCTAAAAATTTCACCTCCAAAATAATTTTTATGTGACCATTCTTCATATAGTAAAAAATAAGAAAATATATGTTTTGAAAATTAAACCAAAAAATAGGGAATTTAGTTATATTTCAAATGCTTCTGTTAATTATATAAATGATGATCCAATAATTGAAGAACTAATGTATATGTGTGAATCATAAAAATAACAAATAAATTAAATGTCATATATACATGTTTCACTAAATTAAAAATATAAAATGGTTTATCAATATAAAAATAAATCAAATATTTAACTAAATAATTTCTACATTGAAATTTTAATAATTTCGGATGAAAATGATATGTTAAATTAAACACAATATGTTATTTATCTTTAAGTATTATTCATTGGTTGGAGGGAAATATTGGGTTGAGGTATGTAAAATCGAATTTTAGATTCTTTTAATAGTGTGTTTAATGTTCAGGTGGAAAAATGTTATAAAAATAGAATCAGATGATGAAAAAAATTGGATGAGTTTGATTCACAAAAAACCGTGGTTTATCACCTACTATGTTAGAAATTATTATCTAGGTGGGTGGTAATTGATGAATCACATCCCTGGTAAGGTGTGTGATTTTTAAGAGGAGTTAAAAGAGAGGCGCGATAATGTTGTGACTGGTGCATCATAGAACATAATAATATTTATTTAATATAGAATGCATTATGGGTACATGTTCTATGTGATGAAATTTGTGATGACCATGAGAAAGATGATGGATGGTGGTAATTAATGATAACGTTACTAGGATTTTGGCACAAATAATTGGTTAAATAATGTAATTTAACCTATAAAGTTGGATGATTTTTAATACAATCTAGTTTTGTGGAATGGTTGACCAAATTATGGACCATGAAACACATTTTCATGGATACATTGTCTTTGGGGATTATAGTATGTAACGACCCAAACAATTGTTAATGAAAATACCTGTTGATCCAAATAAATGTCTTATTTTGTAGAATGATCATTTAAAACGTATGAACTCGTTAGTTTTATGTTTATGTATTTCAATATATCATTAATAATGGTTATTGTTTCTAATATATCCGTTGAATGGTGATCACTTGATTAGAATAAATATAGGGCTTTAACAAATCCAATTTACGTAGATGAATGAAGCGATGGACTCATTTAGTATAATTGCTCCCTATGAGGCCCATGTTTCAGAGCCCAGAATAGAGGTGGTTTATTTGGGAAATACTCTTGGCCAATTCCAATCTAATATTGGATATGTTAAGCTCGAGTGTAACAACCTATTGGAAAAGTGGATGGTGATAGAGATTACCACTCAGGTGATGTTATCTGAGATACCCCAAGACTCTGTCACCATTATACACCTTACCTTATGGTTTTATGAATATTTCTTTAGGGGTTATGTAACAAGAACATAGAACTATGATCTTGTATATTATTTTTTATAAAGAATATACATTTATTTTATTACTGTTACTTTTTAAATAGTTTAGAGTACAAATAGTATTTTAAAATTTATATTCAACCTAGAAATATATTTTTGATTAATTAATGTATTTTTGAATAAAATAATATTTTAGTAATATTATATTATTATATTAATATTTATTAAATAAAAATTATCATATAATGTTTATGAATACAATTGTATTTTTTAGTAATGTTTGAAATCTATTTTTTTCAAAGCCCGTGAATTTTCTATAAATGTCGGTTTTTATTTTAAAAGTGAAAATTAACATATTTCAAAAATTATTGATTTAAATGGAATATTATTTTTGGAATCAGGACATCAAAATTATCCAACTTTGAATTTTTCATAATTTTCTGAGATAGTTGAATTTTTAGGGAAAAAATTAAATATCGTTTAAATCTATAATATGTTTTATGACATAATAATGACCCAATAGTGATGTAATCAAATACTATAAAAATTATGTTCATCCAATATCTTGTTTACCATTAATATAATGTGATTTTAGGTTGGATTGAATTATTTTACAAAGCCGTAGTGGAACCTCCAAGACTTAGAAAACATTTTTGCATCAATAAATTGATTTTCTTGGGAGTGTGACTCAGCTCCACATAATCAATCACATTAATTCAAGAATTTCGTTTATTGGCCTTATAAAATATTTTTTTATCTCCCCTTTCTCAAAAACCATTGGGTAAAACCGTGGGTTGGTTTGTGGTTTTTATTATTTTAATGTGTGATGTCCCAAACCTAAATAATAAAAAATTCCCTATATTTTCCTATATAAACCCACCAAAGATACCACTTCCTCTTCCATAAAAGACATTATAGTTCGTCCTTCCTCTGAAATACTATCTTTATAATTCTCCCAAGGTGACCCAAGCTCCCAAGAAGAATCTCTCAATCCTCTCCCAAGCCTTTGAGATCACACATCCAAGTAAGGGATTCTTTCCTACCTCATTTAATCCATGTTTTTTAATGTTTTTATTCCATTTTAGTAAAACTTATAAATTATGGGGTATACTCTCTCTTCTCCCCCATACATACCACTTAATATTTTAATGATTAGATAACACTTTTTCAAAAATTACTGCCTCCTAGGTACACGTGTTACCATGCCAAATTTCAGTACGAGATGCCTTCATTTCACATTTTATAAATGTTTCATAATATGGTTATGTACATTTATTTTCAATTAAAAATGTTGGTGTATTATTTATTACCTCCCCCATAATTTCTTCATTATTTTTGAATGTTTAGATTCACCTTTCTATTTCATTAGTACCTTATATTTACACATGTTACCATGATGAAACTTTATAAAGAATTTATCTCTCCTTATTTACATTAAAGAAATTATTGTGTATTATGAATCTAAATTACATTAGATATGTTTGGAAAAGTATCAATATGACCACCTTTCTTTTTATTTCATGTATATTTTATTATACATCCTTTTCTCTTTCATTAACAATTTTTATTAATCCTTATCCCATGTTTTTATACGACCGAAATGGAACCGTAATTTTCCATGCTAAGGTCTTTGTGTAGTGAATACGATGCCCATTTCTCTTACTAGGGTATTCACTATTATGAATATTTACATAATAATTATAGAGTTTCATTTATTAATTCCACATTCCATTATCGTGGAATAAATAATGTTTTTTAATGAATCTATGTTATATGATCCATGTTGCACACTTATGCATGAAATGATATGATTAGAAGGGTGCTCCCTGAATGCACTTCAATGCATTGGGTATAGATTGGTATCACGATATATCAATTGAAATGATGTTTTACTCATAATTATTCATGTGAAATGAGATTGAAATCCTATTCCATGTGCAATGATTGTTGGCTCATGATTATACCATGTTAGGTGTTGTTGCCACATTTCCATGTTATATTCATCTTGTTATATCATTTACTATGTTCATGTTGTTCTTATGTTCTATTGATATGCCTATTGCCTAAAATGTATTGTATTGTTCTTATTATTCATTTTCTAATCCCTTACTGGGATTTCTTGCTCACTGTTTTCTTATGAATGTCCTCAGGTTATCCCATCCAATGCTTAGTATCAACGAATGCAGTGGTCACATAAAAGATGATTTCTATAAAGATGTTGTGTTTTATGTTCTAAAATGTTATATAGTGTTTCTAAGAAACAAATACACTATAACTCTCTATATTCCAAGTTTTATTAAGTGAATTATTTTATGTAATTAAACATGTTTACATGTGTAATATATATGGGAGTTGTTATAGTAGGTATCAGAGGATATGTTTAGTTATTCTTGGGATCATGATTAGAAAACCCTAGTAAAATAATTTGGGATATGACTATGTATAATAAAAACATCCATTAAATTTGGGGAGTATTTAGTATGTAATTTTTCATCAAAATACATCCATGTCTCGATACGAGCAATTAGTGGAAGCTCTGGCACAAATGTACCGAGGAGTGAAAACTCCAATCTCCTGTATGGGGATTGACCTGGTGTATCCAAGTACATTACAATAGGCCTTACAACACTCTTGGTTATGACACTCCTAGGACATATTCATTGTAAAATTTACAATCTTGGTATGAACCATTGTTAAGTAAATAAAAAAATGTCCCTTAATAATATATGTTAGAAAGTAGATCATGGATAACTTAGATTGAAGCATATAGATTAATAAGTTAAGGAAATAAATGTTATTTATAATTTATATTTTTTGTACTTAGATTAACCTTTATGTTTTACCCCTATCTTTTCTTTTCTTTCATCCAACGGTTGTTAATAGGAAGACTCAGTCTAACAACGGCTACGATGACCAATATGATGATTTTTCTAATGAGATTCCCAATCTGATGGGAGCAGGAATCAAAATATTGGACACAATTGTCTCTAAGTTACCTCATGCTATGAATAAAAACATGGGTCAAAGGGAACCCCTCCACCTCCCCCCCACCCCCGCATGAAATATCCTTCCACAGTCGAGAGCATAATTAGATAATATACTACTACTTTTAAGGGTTCATCTGATCCCACAATCATTGATGAATGGATAACCTCCATTGAAAATATCCTCTTTGTCCTCAAATGTTCGGAAAATGGACGTTTCTTCAAGATTCATAACTTATAAATGGTGAATCTGATAATTGGTGTAAATTGATCCAAAATACCAAGTATGAGTTGGAGATCGAGGAATTGTAATGGAAGGATTTCTTGAATATATTTTTTGATAAATATTTTTCTCACACCCTCCAACTTATGTTGGAAAGGGAAATCCTTCACTGAAGAAAAAATATACAAATAATATGTCAGATAGTATGAGGAAAACATCACAAGGATTTCATGATATGCACCTGTCATTGTCGTTACCCCTGCATGAAAGGTTGACTGCTTCTTTGGTGGGATGAATCCTAGCCTTCAGAATTTTCTGCTGGTCCATGTCTTCGAATACATAGAATAAATTTTCTGATGTGCCCTCATGGTCAAAATGGAGATCGAAGAATATCAGGGTTATCAAAGTGTATGGTGGAATTCAATTATTGATGTCTGATGGATAAATCCAATGGTGCTATGAAAATCATTCCCCTACTTGCCAAAGGTGCACAAAAGAAGTACCCCTGAACATTTCCTAAAAGAAATGATGAAATGCATTATGTGTGGAAGAGAAGGATGCCATGGTGTTAACTACTGATAAGAAGACTCATGGCTACTATGGAGGATAGAAATTATCCATTTGAATCTCAAATCATTGTTAATTGATTTAGAAGAAAAGAACCAAACCACCATGCAAATCAGTGCTCTAATCTATGGGTTTTTGAAGGAAACCAACAACCTCCATGGCATCTAGGGTTACCTTTTTCCATCACTACCGCTGATGTGAGCACTAAAAATGATGTGGTGACATTTACACTAGTTATTCACTCCAGAATAGTGAATGAGATTTTTTATTCTAGTTCTATGCATTCTTTGATATCCCATTAGAATAGTATAAAAATCCCAACACCACCACAAATCATGTATTTAATGATGTCGGTGAGTGTGGAAAATGGGGTAATCATTTCATCCCATAAATATAACACCTCCCACGTCATAATTTGTGGTTTGAACATCTTAAAAAACCTCGTTATACTCCCTATAGTGGAATTTGATGTAATTCATGGCATGGAAAGTCTTTCCATATATTTAGCCAACATAGATTTCTATGAGGGGGAAATAACTCTCTATATGAAAATCGACCCTACATTCTATAGAATTTGAATGAATAATACGAATATTATTTAGCTTCATCATCTCAACCATGGATTTTAATGCCCTATGAGTAATATTATCTTGCTCATATGATTTAGTCAAAGGAAGAGACCATCCATGAATAAAAACATATTGTGGCAGAATTCACATAAGTGTTTCCTAATAAATTATCAGGCCTTCCCCCTAGAAGAGATGTTTAATTCTTAATTGATCTTATAACAAGGGAATTTTCAATATCCAAAATTCCATATTGAATTGATTTTGGGGAGCTTGATGAGTTGAATAAATAAATAAAGTAGAATCTGGACCACGGGTTAATATCCCCTAGTGCTTCACTATGGGGTTCTCTAGTCCCCTTTGTCAGAAAGAATTATGGTCCAATGCATCATTGGATTGATTATCATGATATCAACAAAATCACGTTAACAAACAAGTATCCTATACAATAATTTGATGAATTCTTTGATCTTATACATGGAGAAAAATACTTTTCCAAGGTGGATTTGTGGTCATCATATTATTATGTAAGTGTGAAGAAGGATTATATCCACAAGAGTGCTTTTTGTACCAGCTACAGAAACAATGAATTAATATAAATTCCTTTCAGACACACTAATGCTCGAAAAATCGTCATGAAATTAATGAATAGCGTCTTTAGAGATTTCCTTGACAAATTTTTGGTAGTATTTATAGAAGAGGTTCTCATATACTCCAAAACCAAGGAGGATCATGAGGAGCATCTAAGAACTATACTAGGAAACTTGAAAAATGATAAGTTCTATGAAAAGTACATCATGTGTATGTTATGATTTATGGAGGTCTCATTATTGGATCATATCATCACAAGCAATGGGATATCTATGGATCCCACAAAGACAGATGTAATAGAGGGATTTTTTAGGCCATCATCGGTAATATATATTCGTTGCTTCTTGGGGTTAGATGGACATTATCGTTGATTCTTGGGAAATTTATCACAATTTTCAAACCCTCTTACCAAACTATCATGGAATAGTGTATAGTTTAAATGGACTGGTAAATGTAAAGAGATCTTCAAGGAGTGAAAAAGAGTTTTTTCAATGTTCCAGTACTCAAACTCCCAATAAGGGGAGAACTCTTTGTGGTGTACAATGATGAATCAAAGATTTTTTTAGGATGTGTGATAATTTAAAATGATAATTTGATAACCTATGTTTCAAGGAAACTAAAAATCCATGACAAAACTATCCCATGAATGACCTGGAGTTGGCAGGTATGATCTTTGCATTGAATATCTGGCGGCATTATCATTATGGGGAGAAGTGTGAGATATATTCTAATCACAAGAGCATAAAATATATATTCACACAAAAATAGCTTAATATAAGAATCTAAGATGTATAGAACTCATCAATGATTTTGACATCTATATCAACTACCATCCTTGTAAGGCATTCAATGTGGTAGATTCTCTAAGTATAAAATATCATGTGTTATTATTAATGATGCTAATTGAAAAGGATCCAATCCTCTTTTATTTGCAATGGATGTACTTTGGAATCATTAATTGAGGAACATCGTCAATACATTCATAAATTATAGATTATCCATCCAACATGGATAAAAATATATGCTCAAAGAAAGGATGTGAAATTATGAAATGGGTGGAAGCTATCAGAAATTGGAAATACTCAGAGTTCTTGGTAGACAAGGATGGAATTGTGAGATTTGGGTCATGATTATATGTACCGTTAGATCCATAGATATAGAATGATCTTCTGAATTATACACGTATCTCAACATTCTCTATTCACCAGGGGAGCACAAAGATGTATCAAGATCTCCGAGAAAACTTTTTGTGGGACAATATGAAAAGGGGGATTGCTAAATATACATAAAATTACATGGTATTCCAAAATGTTATGGCTAAATGGAAAAGATATAAGGGGATTATGAAACCACTAAACATACTAACAATGTAGTGGAACAACATTACCATTGAAATTGTCACTGTACAGTCATGAACATCCAGAGGAAACCATGCTATATGGGTCGTTGTGGATCTTTTTACGAAGACAACACACTATATCACGATTTCATATGACTTCTCGTTGGATAAAATTGCATGGATTTACATCAAAAAGGTGCTAAGGTGGCTTGGATAACCAATATCTATTGTATTTGATCTTGACGTGATATTCACCTCGATGTTCTGGAAATGTATCCAACATACTCTAATCACTAAACTAAACATCAGTACAACCTATCATCCTCAAACTGATGGACAATATGAGTGAACTATTCAGAACTTGGAAGATATTTTATGATCACATTCAATGGAAATAAAAGGAGGATGGGACCAAAATCATCCACTGGTTGAATTCATCTAAAAAAAGATTCTACTTGATCATCTAAATAGATCCATATGATGTCCTTTATGTCAAAAGGTGCAGAACACTGGTTTGTTGGGATGAATTCGGTGAGCGTAAGATACTAGGACAAGAAATGGTCAAATAAATGGTCGAGAATGTGAAAACCATTCAATATAATATCAAGGCAACCAAAATTCGGCATAAGAGTTATGGAGATAACCATTAATGATACCTTGAGTTCAATGTTGGAGACATTGTATCTCTATGTATATATCCATGTAATAAGGTCATGAGGTTTGGGAAGAAAGCAATTTTAAGTCCTTTGTACATTGGCCCCATCAAGATTCTTGATCGTGTCGGGGTTGTGGCCTATCGACTAGCACTTACACCAATGATGGAAAAAGTACAAGATGTATTTCGTGTATCCCTATTAAGAAAGTACAAACCAGACCCTTCACATTCACTCTCTTCAGTGATATTACAAATAGAGGATTATCTTTCTTAATAGGAGAAACTGGTTAAGATCATAGATAATAGAGAAAAAATATACAAAATAAGACAATGTTCCTCATCATGGTGTTATGGAAAAAACACAATTTTTAAGAAGCGACATGGGAATCCAAGGAAGTGATAAAACATAGTTAACCTCTTCTGTTTTACGGGGGAAATGAAATTTCAATGGAGAAATTTCTTAAGTGGGAAGATTGTAAACACCCAAACTATTGCCAATTAAAATCCCTCTTGATCCAATTAAATGTCTTATTATGTAGAATGATCATATAAAATGTATGCACATCCTTGTATTTATGTTTTTTGATTTAAAAATATAGTTATGAATCGTTAACATTGCTAATATAGATATTGAATTGTGATCACTTGTTTAGTATAAATATAGGGCTTTTCAAATCCAATTTACTCAGACAAAGGAAGTTATGGCCTCATCCATAAATATTTATCTATATGAGGCCCATTTTTAAGAGCTTAGAGATGGGGAGGCATCTTTATGATTTACTCCTAATAAAGCCCAAATATGATATTGAATATGTTAAGCTTGAGAAGAACTTCATATCAGAGAGGTAAAAGTTGGTAGACATTACCACAAGAGCGATGTTATCTGATCCTCCCAAAGAGACTTTCATCATCTCACACCTTACAAGGAGAACATATTTGGGTGTTTTGAATCGTTATTTAACAATACCCTAGTTATATTCGATGTATATTAATTTTTTATAAATAATATACATTCATTTTATTATTGTTACTTTGTAAATAGTTTTGAAAGAACAAATATAATTCTTAATGTAATATTCTACTAAGAAATTTTTTAATAAATTATTGGATATTTGAATTAAATAATATTATAATAAAATATTATAACTTAATTACTTTTTATTAAATTTAATTGATTGTATAAATTTTATGAGTACAATTGTAAATGTTATCATGGTTTGAAAACTATTTTTGTCAAAACCCAAGAATTTTAGAAAAATTTCAGTTTTTTTAAAAGTTAAAATTCACATATTTAGAAAATAATTGAGAGAAAATGAAAATTATTTTTTTAATCAAGATGTTGAAATTATTCAATCGTGAATTTTTCATAATTTTATGATACAGTAGATTTTTTGGGTAAAAATTAAATAGCATTTAGAAATATAATGTGTTTTTTGACATCATAATGAGCCAATAGTCATGTAATAAAATACTATAAAAATTATGTTCGGAAAATATATGTTATATCACTAAAATAATGTGATTTAAGTTTGTTTGAATTATTTTACAAATCCTTAATGGACACTCAATGACTTATAAATCATTTTAGATTTATAAATTGACTTTCATCATAGCGTGACTCACCTAAAAATAATAAACCATATTATTTTAAGAAGATAGGTCATTGGCCTTATAAAATATATTTTTCCACTCCCCTTTAGAAATTTTTTTTGTTGGTTTGTTGTTTTGATTTGTTTAATTTGTGGTGTTCCAAACATAAATAATAATAAATTCCCTACCTTTTCCTATATTATCCCAACCATAATCCCACATCATCTTCACTAAATTCCTTTGGAGTTCATCCATCCTCTTGCCTCCTCTCTCTAGAATCCTCCCAAGTAAACCCAATAACCCAAGAAGCTTTCTCGGGCCTCTCCCAAGCCTTAGGGATCACATTTCCAAGTAAGGTATTTCTTCCTTCCTCATTTTATCCACGTTTCGAAATGTTGTTATCCACTTTTAATTTAAATTATAAATATTGGGTATGATTTCAAACCTTCCTCATAATTACCTATTTATGTTTTAGTGATTATATACCCTTTTCAGTCTCATTATTTCCTCCCATGTACACCTGTTACCAGGTCAAATTTCGGTAAGGGATTCCTTCCTTTAGCATTTTGTCCATGTTTCTTAATATTCATATTCCCTTTTATATTCAATTAAAAATGTTTCGGAATTATTTTTCACCACCCATATACTTACATATTTGTTTCAAGAATGATATACCCCTTTATATCCCATTAATACTGCACAAGTACACCTATTACCATTCTGAAACTTTGTAATGAATTTCTCTGTCCTTGTTTACATTCAAACAATTATTTTCTATTATAGATCTAAATTACATTAATATGATTGGACATGTATCTATATGATACCATTACTATCCATTTCATGTATATATGATTATAATTCCTTTCTTATTTTATCAACTATTTTTATGAAACCTTATGTCATGCTGATATGCTGTCGAAGTTGCACCACGATTTTCCAAGCCAAAGACATTGTGTAGTAAATACCATACCAATTTCTCTATCAAGGGTATTCACCATTATTCACATTTAAATATTTATTATATATATAAATGTATTAATTACACATTCCTTTATCATGTAATAAATTATTACTTATAATGAATCCATGTTATGTGGTCCATGTGGAACATTTATGCATGAAATGAAATGATTAAGAAGGGTGCATCCATAGAGCACTCCAATGGATTGTGTAAAAATTAGTATCATGATACGTCAAGTGACATGAGGTTTTACTCATGATAATTCAACTTCAATGAGGTTTTACTCGTGCTCCAAGTGAAATGTGCCTTGTCTCGTGCTAATACCATGTTATGTCTTGTTGATACATTTACATGTTATGTTAATCATGTTATATCATTACTTTATTTTCATATTTCTCTTATTCACTATTGATATGACTATTTCATAACATGTATTTTATTCTTAATTTTATGCCTTCTCTAATCCCTTAATAGTCTTTATATCTCTATCATTACATATTAATGTCCTCAGGTTATCCCATGCAATGCTAATACGAAGGAATATAGTGGTCATGTAAAGGATGTTTTCCAAAAAGGTGTTCTGTTATAGTTTCTAAGTTGTTATGTAATTTTCCTAAACCACAAATACACTAGACATATATGTATTCTATGTTTTATCATGTGAAGTCTTTTATACAATAAATCATGTTTAGGATTGTAAAAAATATGAGGGTTGTTATGTAGTTGGGGAGTGTGGGTCGAGAGAAGAAGAAAAAATCATATATTAGATGTTTTTTTATTAATGATCTGATGCTGGTGATCCAACAATGTGTTGGTTTTTGATAAATGTCATGAATTCCATTTTTTGTGTGTCAAGAACATGTGATTGGTGACATTTTTTTTATTCTTAGGATTCATACTATCTTGACACACAAGTAATTATGTATAGTAATGAATATGAAATGGGTAACTGTGATCAAAAACATGTTTTTTAATGTAATGAAAATGATGGTATTAATGTGAGGAGTGGAATGTTTTCCATGAGCATGTGAACATATTATTGAAGGTTTTAAATCTTGATATATATATCAATGGATTGAAATTTTTATTTTTTTCAGTGGATGTATATACCCTATAATAAATGGATTCATTAGAGAATTCATGGTGAAGCTCTAGTAATGAAATCAGGTAGAGTCTGAGCATGTATATTAGTCATCAAATATATTTTTGTAATATAAGGATGATCAAGTCAAATGTTCATTCGTACTTGTAGTGATACATCATTATGTAACCACATATGGTTTGTTTTGGCTATGTAATTTCAATGGTTGTTAGACATGGAATTATGTTCTCATGTGGGAATAACCATGGGCTCCCTTTAAATATAGGGGCATCAAGGTATGGTTCTTGGAGAAGTGGTGGGAGATAGAAGTTGTAATTTTTTATAAGGATCATCCATTGATGCATTGACTGTATTTTCCTTATGTAATTTGATATAATTAGATATGGACTGATTTGGGAAATTTCAATTGGAGTTTGACCTATTTGTATTGGAATCATGATCCATGTGTGGTGCATTCTTATGTAATTAGGATGGTGTGTTGGGAACAATAAAAAGATAATATTTGGAACTTTGTATATGTTTTTTAAAATTAATATAAATAGTGAGACTTGAAAATCATTTAATTGGTGGTTTTTTATAACACTTCATGTTAGGAGTTCCATGGGAAAAGAGGTGTTTTTTTGTAAATTAAAAATTGGTCATGATAGATGGCCTCAGGTGGGTCTTGTCTTAATGGATATATGATGTTTTTTAGAATTTGATCATTTTTTTAGGGTTATCATGTAATAAATTCATTTTGGTTCATTGGAATAATATTGGTTGTTATGAGTTCCAAAAATACTATTTGTGCATAAATTGAAGCTAAGGTTGGTTGGTTAGTTCAATGAGATTACTAGTGAGGCTTCTCAAGGAAGACAAGTAATAAGGTGGGGAGGTAGTCAAATTATGTGTTAGTAAGAAAGTTTAAATTTCAGTGGATGATAGAATATTATTATTAGTACCCATGAAAAAATGATAAAAATATATAAAAATAAGGTTTGATGCATTGGAAAACCTCTACCATGGGATTTTGGACCTGAACGGGAGATCAAGGGAAGTATTGATTTCTTAAGAGGGCCAACATAGTGGCTATAGTGGATGTTTGTACTTAGGTTGTACCTAGCTAGTAGTTATCCATTGATCTATACCAACTATCCAGTAGGTGTTAATTGGGTCAGAATTACAATTCTATACCATTATAATTAAAAGGGTTTATCCCCCCTATCTATGTATTTTGGTTACATGGACAGGGTCTGGCTTCCCTTATCTTTCTTTATCCAACCGCTTATTTTGGGGATCCTTTAAAAGAAGTTTTTAAGTGTTTTATATATATAATTTTTCCACTTATAGTCTCTATTTTCACATTCTTTCTCAAACACCATATTTGGTTTCTCTTATGTTGGTTTTTGACTAATTTCACCAAAATATTATTGAATCATGACCAAATTATGGGGCTTCCATACATCCTAGGTAGACGATTTCACAAGTGATTAACTATATTTTTTCACGGCCTATTCTATTGAGGTATGATACACTTTTTAATAATCATGGTATTGCATCTAAAATAAAATTAAAATTGAATAATTATAGCATCACATGTTAGGTAATCTTCCTAAAATAATTTTGGCAATAGGTTGCTAGATTTTGGTAGTCATTTGGAAGTTGTTTTGGTGAAGAATGATGGGCCTGCTTCGTTAACCATAATTTTATTAAGCTTTTAAAATTTTATTACATAATTATAAATAATTATTTTTATTTATTTTTTATTCATTGATTTGGTATAGGTTTTTAGGAGCATGGATGGTGACATTTTTAACTGAGATAATCATGGATAATCCATGGTTACAACTACTGGCCCTTGGAAATTAAATGAGGAAGATCTAATTATAGTAGATGGCCTTATGTAAATTATTTATAAAATTGTTTATTTTATTTTATATTCCTTTTAATTTTAATGCACTGTCATTGGGTGAGTCTCCTTTCCTTAAATTGATTTAAATAATATAATAATAGTTCAAAATTAAACCAAACGGTTTAGTTAATTAAAATTAAATGTTTAAATTTAATATAAATGTGTAAATAAATTGAATGGGTGTCAAGGTTCATAATAAACCATTTTAAACTTGTTTATTTCTAAATAAAAAATTAGAATGTTTTGGACTGTGAAAAAATAGATTCCCTCCAGACTACTTGTGAGGTAATATCAGACAAACGTAGACTCACTATAAATGCTGATCCATTTAGTCTCATCATGATGTAGATGGATTGGAAATATCCATTTTATGGGAACAAAACAATGTGGAATGTACTTAGGAGTACAATAAGTGGGGTGATTTAGGGAAAAGACACTAATGAACTTGAATAATGAGATGATATTCATTTTTTTAACTTAATTGTTTCTTAAATAGAGAGAACCCTTATTCCCATAAAATTCTTCCTTCACTTATAACAACCATTCTCTTTATTAAAAATTAATACATGATTAATTAGATAAATTACAGTTAACCAAAAATGGATGATAAATATTTCTACTGTATTTGTGATTTAGTAACATTACATTACAACATAAAACATGGAATACATCATATTTATTAAACACATCCATTACATGCTTGCACTAAATATTTCATGGGATAACCCATGGACATACATAATGAAGGGGTGATCTATAAAGGCCATTAAGGGAATAATAATATCATAACATGAAGATAATAATAAATGTTATACAATGGGTATATGTATGGGACACATATATTGTGAGAAAAATAATCATGAACAAAGAGGTATGATATAGCATGATAACATTAGGGAATCATGGGGAACGTGCCAAAAACATAAAACACTGCATTTTAAACAATTTCCAAGGATAAATGTGGTGAAATAATCATGTAAAAAGTATCATGATGGATTAGTTTATCTTCCAAATCCCTTCAATGATATCACTATTGACTAAAACATTCTGTAATTCATTGGAGTGTTCAATAATTTTGGGCTCTCCCATCACATTGATTTCATTTTTATGCTGATGTTTTCTAGATAGATCAATGAAATGGATTTATTTATAATCATATATTATTCCACGATCAAAGTGTGTTGAATAAATAAATTTAATTACCCAATAAATAAGTATAATTTATTAACTGTTAACACCATTGATAGTAAATGGGTATGGTTATTCAATACACAATTGAGTAGCCTTGAAAATCGAGGTGAAATTACGGAAGCATAACGAATTTATATAATGTTTTATAAATTTGGTTGATGAGAGAGAAAATGGTTTCAAATTATTTTGAAATAAAATGGTATATAAAATGTACAAGAAAAAATATGTCCCAAAATATTTAATTGGAATTAAAATACCTATGATAATGAAAAAACTGGAATTTATAGGAGATGGAAATGATCCCCTACATTGAATGTGTGACTTAAAATGCATAAAAGGTGCTTCTTGAGAGCTTGGGGGAATATTTGGAGGGCTATAGATAGGTTATGAAATAGTAAGGGTGTCCTCTAAGTAGTATGAGTGAATAAAAATGGGATATTGGGAGGGATTTTATAGGAAACTATGGAGGAATTGTTTATCATTTCTCAATCTTGGGTTTTGGACTCTATATAGTAAAATAAAAATATCACAAATCCTCTCCTAGTTTTTACCATGTCATATGATAAATCGAATTTTTTTCATTATTTTTATGTTCTTTGACCAAACATAATAAAATAAATTCTTTATTATGTTGAAATAAGTCATCCTCTTACAGAAATGAATTTAAAATGATAAAATAAATTAATTATATTGGACGATTCAGTATGGATTTATAAAATTAATAAAATATATATAAGATAAAATTATTTTAAAGGTAAAAAATATATGGTGTTCATTATACCATTTATAGTATTTTTCACATCACTTTTGGTTCATTGTGATGTCATAATAAAATTGATAATTTAGAGAAATTTTAATTTGTACTAAATAATTCGACTGCCTCATAAAATTATGAAACATTCACCATTGGATAATTTTAAAAATAATATTCAAAAAATAATATATATTTTAGAAAAATAATTTTTAATTATGTTATTTTTCACTTATAAAATACTAATTTTTATTTATTGAGAAATGTTGGGTTTTTTTCAATAACAGTTTTCCAACTCTTATAAAAATTACATTTTACATATTAATAATTATACTATAATTTATATTTGATTAATACTATTTTTTAATAATATTTTTTAAAATATTATTTATTAATAATATACATTGATTCTAAAAAATTCATTAATTGTATTTGAATAATACAAAAAAATTCAATTTTTGTTTTATTGTATCATAAAACTAATCATTTATAAATTAACCATAATTTGATAAAATATAGTCACTATTATATAATAAATAATTTAAATAACCATCCTTCTTACGTCTCAATTAATATCATTTTAATACACCATAAAATTGTCTGATAGTTAGGTGTGCTACGATGAGGCATCCATAATGTGGTTTGGTGTACACGGTTTTGGTCGTTGTCTAACAGAGCATGAAACTCTACCATAAATGGATTTTCAAATGGTTATGATGTTGGTTACGGGCTAGGTCATGGTCAATTTAGAATACCAGTGATGAAATATCCCATAGAAGATATGGAAAATGGGATTTATAGGGTAAAATACTACTAGTTTATGTCATCACATAATTTGTTTGTATCAATTGGATTTGTTAAAACTCTATATTAATTATAATAATGTGATCACTATTTAGAATATATATTATAAATGGTAATGATTATTAGTTATTTTTAAAATATAATTTGTTATAAAAAAAATTAAGTGAATGTACTTTCTAAAACCATATTACATAATAATACGTTTAAATAAATAACAAGGGGGTATTATGTATAGTAGTTCGGGACGTTAGAATCCCCCCCATCACAAATTTCACTCTCAAATTTTTCATTTCCCACACTAAATAATATGTGGGTAACAATTTTTCATTACGTCCTCGGACTCCCACGTTGATTTATTTAAAATGTGGTATCTTTACAGAACATTTAATAGGTGGATTGTCTTATTTCATATAAATTTGTATCTATGATCTATGATCATCACTAGTTTCACTTCATATAAGAGGTCACCCACCAATCATACCAGATCTAGATTTATTACATTTCTAGGTTGTGGTATATATGTAATTGAACGGGATACATGGAATACATCAGGTACATGAGATATTTTATGTGGAAGTGAAAGTCGGTAATCCACCGCTCTGATGCAATCACAGATCACATTGAGGTAGATGTAGCTTTGTATTTTCCTTGCCTTATTATTAAAACATAGTGATTTATTCCAAGGAGATATGCTGAGGAATACCATTCCCTTATATCAATTAGTAGGTCTCATAAAAAATTGTCTATATAGATCTTCTGTTGACTCTGATCATCCTTCATGTGTTGCTGAATGGTAATGAACTTTTACTCCATTTCGATACAATTTTTGGTCCTAACAGTTTTTGTTCCCCAACAACATCTCAAAATGTAGGTGTTCTGAACCACATTCAATAAAAAAATTCATATGTATCTATTTGAATGTTTTATTAAAAACTATTATTTTATGAGAACTCAACTATAGAATGAGGTTGATCACAACCTAGTTTTAATTCCATTGACCATGTTTAAAACCTCTCTCCATGTGTTTGGATAGTCCACCTAGATTGGAAAACATTTGAAAAGTGATAAATTATGATGATGATAAACTCTCTATTTAGATCATATAAAATAATATTCTAGAACATATAGGTAAATTTTGGGTCATGATTATATATAATTGATTGTGGTTTTCTATTCAGCCTCAATACATTTCTAATGTATATCCTTGCATGATGATCCATTTAAAAGTCCTCTTGGATCAAACTAATGTGATATATCATTGTAAGATTATCCCCCAAAACCCATATAGATTTATTCACTATTGAGGCCATTTTATGAATGGTGAAAAGGTCCAATGCGATGTTTTCCCATGCCTGTATCGGTACATATAAAGGTTAAAACATCTCAATAGACATTATCATTTCATCCATCACTTGGTTAAATATAAAAAATTGTGATATATATAATTAAATCACATTGTCCATATTATCACAAAAATAGTTCTTTCAGTGATCAAAATTCATCTTTTTGCTCACTGGTTTTATAGATAAGACAAAACATTATAGATCATATAATAGAACCTTATTTAACTCTAGATTTTATGGTACACATAGTTGTGATACATGTCTTACAACTCATTCTTCATGAACATTCTCTGAGGATTTCCCTAATTTAAGTCATTCACTTTATTTAAAATTACTATATCAACAAAATTATTATCCATTTTCCTCTCTGTATGAGATAGCCACACAATCATTAGTAAAATAATTGATGATTTTAATCCTTTATGATTACCATATATATCCTTTAATATCTAAGAATATTAGATCCTTCCAAATTAAAATCGATGATAAAATCACTAGATCCTTCAAATATAGAGATTATTCCACATTATTATCTTGACCATTATGGTGGTCCAATGAGTATTGATTATATTTTATCATCTCTAACTATCATCATTGGTTTGTATTCATCTCTTTATTTGTGAATATATAATTGAGGATTTTGAGATCCAAATATATTTTACACTTCTCCACAAATATATAATTTCACATGATTTTTAATGTAAACTGAATTGTAGAAAACTCTAGATCTTTTGTAGTGTAGTTCCATTACTCAACATTCAACTGCATCGAAGCATGTTCTATCACTTTGTGATTTTTCATTATCACAAAACCGAATTCCTTCTTCAAATCCTCGCTAAATACCACTATAATTTATCCACGTGTTACTATAATGAGTATGGTTGAAGTGATAAAACTTATCTAATAATCCATGATGTTCTCTTCCCATTTATCATTCTAATAAATCATAACTCTCTTATGAATAAGTGTTGCAATGGAGTTTCGACAATAAAGTGGTAATCATCCTAACTGATTCATCTCAAATATATTTCTTCTCTCAGATCATCTAAATATTTCATAACTACTTAAATAAAATAACTTATAAATATTAAGAATAACAAAACTTTATTATTTATATTATGTAATTATAATATAATTAACATCAATTTTAAAATGGTATATCCAAATCTCTTCGTATATATATATGAATTATTGTCTCTACAAATGACAAAATTTTCTTTTCATTGACCACATCCATGGACAGTTCTGAAAATGGATTTTGAGAATAAATATTTTATTCATTATATAATTTAAATTCATTAAGATAATATAATTTCTACTATCTTACAATTACATCTACTGGGATATGATAATGTTGTTCACGCTTACACATGGACCACAACATCCACAAATCGATGTAATTCGTTTTACATTGTTGCATTACATATATTTTCACGATAATGTAAATAATAAATAAATATAGTTTAAATAAAAATAATATTATTCTTTACATGATAAAACTATAACCTATGAACATGAACTAGAACATCCATGTTGAAACTCGAATGATAAAACCAAATATTTAACTACTGATTATCAATTTTAGCATGAATTTATAATGAATGAGTAATTAAAAATTAAATAAATCCATATAAATATTCATAATAATATATTCTGAATTAATAGAAAGTGTCAAACTATTATTAAATATTTAATATCATTTCCAACTATGTCAAAGAGTGATGGTAGGAATTTTTATCTCAATTTCAACATCATTGAGATATAATTTATATTATGAACAAATATTTATTTATTTGGTGTATATACTACACAAGAGAAATACATTCCGTGAATCATTATTTATTGGTGATGATCAAATAATTATTTAAAATTTAATCCTTCAATATGTATTTATTAAAATCACTTCTAAGATGTAATAATTTTTTTCGAACATCATTTTGGGGATTGAAAATATTTTGATTGTAAGATTCTTAAAATATAACCCTTTTAAACCCCATATATTTTATTTTTGAATGGGTATTTAAATATATTCCATTTTATATATTTTTTCCTCTCTTTTTTAATTTATTTATGAAAATTGATTTTTTAAAATAAAATATTATATTTTTTCTCTTCTTTATTAGGAATATTTTTATTACATTTCAATATTTTTTAAAATATGTTTAACAGAAATACTTTTTGTTTAATTATATAATTTAATAAGGACAAAATATGTCATATTTCAAATAAATTAAAAGTTTTTAATGTATTCTTTTCAATGTTTGATTAAAAGTGAATTTGTTACATTCATTTCAAAAGATTAAAAGAAGTAAATTATTATTTTTATATAGTGTTGATAGATTTTCCCACTTCTATTACCATTTTATACTATATTGCTTCTTATCTAATATTTACATGGTTTTAAAAAATATATATATATATAATGAAAATTTATTTTATAATTTTCTCATTCATTTTATGTTATTTTCCAAAAACATGATTTTATTTAAAAATATATATTTCTTTTAAATTGATTGTAATATTTTATCACTTATTTATTTTGTAGGAATTAAATTTAGCTCCAAACATTCACATTCATGTGATCAAAATTCATTGGACATTAAATTTAAATTATATTTCCACAATCATTGTATCATAGATATTATTATAAAATATATTTTTTATCATTTCAAAATACAGTGATTATTAAATGAATCTTATTATGATGGTTATTTATTTTACAGTGTAAATTTACATATTTTATCATTTTTAATCAGTACATAGAATTATTGATATGTAATATTTTTTATTAATTAAATTTTCTTTAAATATAGGTGGAATGCATTGGAAATGAAATTATAGGTGGTTCCATGTTATATATAACCCCCCGATGTATCATTGGTTATCATGAGATAAACTAGTTGGATATCCTTAATTAATAGGTATTAGTGTGTACTTACCCATAATTGAAGTTATCATATACAAAACATTGATCAAGACGTATGAAATTATTTATTAATGTCGTTGAGAATTTATTTAATATTATCCATTCGATTACTACATTTATTTCATGCATGGAGATTATTCATTCAATATTATTGATAAAATGGAATGTGTTTTCAGTTATTTACCTCCCTAAATTGATTATTACTTAATTACTCATAACATATTTCCCTGTATGAAAACCTAAAGAGAGTTTGATAATACACTTATTTTTTCACTTTTCCAATTATATGAATAAGTAATCATGTATTGTGTTTCAGGGAATAAAAATATATATTTTACCTTTGTTTTACATTTTACTACAAAAATAAAATTTGAAACCTATGTGTATCTAGTTCTTCAGTAATAATTAATTAATCAGTCCATGGTGATGTAATACCTTATATTGTATTCCAATGTAATAAATTAAAAATTATATTAGGGTTTCTATAGTTGGGGTGTTGTATTTTGTAAAAGATAATGTTAGGTATAGACCTTGGAACTATACTAGGAGAACATTAATTAGAGAACATAACTTGTGAATGAATATAAGGATAAGTCTATATATAAGATAACATCATAATATTTTTATCTAGTAGAGGTTTTATGGTTTTCAATGAAAATATATTTGTTTCTTGTTACTTGGATGTGGATGTGGTTATTTCATAGAGTCTCCTTGATTATACACCCCTAAAAATGTCATTCGGTTATTAATATGATTCTCATCCTAGGAATAATGAGTGTTCCTAAAAATGCACACATATCTAGACTCTCTTATGGGATATTATTTGGATTATTGACTTTTTCTTTAACAACCATATTGAAATATGAAAAAAATAGTTTAATAATTTGAGTATTTCACCAATGAATCTTTTTTCATCATTCTGAGATTATTTATGCATATACATCTAATTTATGGTAATTGTTACACTGTATTTATAGTTATATATTATGATTTGTTATTTATATTTTAGGAATCTAGTTGAACATATTCCATTTTTTTGGTATGTAGTAGAAAGAAGGTAAATCATATCAACCATGGTAGTCAATATTGGGGATCCCTTATGAGTAACCCAATATTGTTAGTGACGTAACTAATAATATCATAGAAATATTCGAGATGTTGACCCTTGTTATGATGAATATCCTTGTTTCTATAGATAAAAAAAGATATCTGATGTTTCAAAAAAGTATCATAGGATTATTCCTAACCACCTATCTAATATCATGATTATTAATATAAAACCAACTGAATTTCCTAGTATATCAAAATGATATAGTATAGTGTTTCATGGTATTTATAAAGACATGAACAATTTTTAGATAATGATTCTACATCTTAAAAATCAAGAGTGCCAAAATAATATCATGGATAAAATCATTAATCGAAATGGGATATGTTTTACATATGAATAAATAAGGAATCAAGAAATAAATATTTAATTGTAATTTTCATAGGTACATAATATTTTTTGTAATATGATATAAATTATTATATATTTAAATTGAGACAATTTGTATATTTTAAAAATAAATTTAATTGGGGGAAAGATTTATAGAGGTTCGATATGTTAATGAGAATAATGTATTATAAAATTAATATGATATATATCTAAAGATAAATAATCTATCAGAAACATACAATTGGAAATAATTATTTTTTGAGTTATGATTTTAGGATATATGATTATATTGAGATTGAATAAATTTAGAACATGATTCATGTTACAAATAATTTTAAGGTTTTATTATGAAATAATATTTCAATTCTTGGTTAATATCATATTAATTTAGTTAAATTATTGATATACCTGTGTATTGGGTTTTAAATAATATATTTTATTCTCATTTATTGAAGGTATATTAATATCCATGGATTATTCAAATAGTTTTTAAGGAAATATGGTTTCATATGAGGGTTATAAAATGTGAGTTATGGGAATATATAATGAAATATATAGATAACTATTGCGCTTATTTCATCCTTTGAATTTGATGCAATTAAGTTGATGGATTTTCTTATTTCATGGAAAAATAAGTTATGAAATAGAGATAAGCATGGAGCTTGAAAAAAAAATATTAATGATTGTTATTTTTTAAGATGTTCATTATATTATTTTGAACATTATAGGTTATAAAGGAATATTGATCATATGTTATCTAAAAATATATTTTCCATGTATATTAAAATTATAATAATGTGATTTTAGTAAAAATATCATCATATATGCTAGGAAAAATCTTGTCACATTCACCATGGTCATGTGGATAGATCCCACAAAAAAAAGAAATAATTAAATATTTCTAACCAAATTTTAATATGTAAACCTAGTAAAAATGATATTTTAATCCTAAATGCTCAAAATAAATGATGAATAATGATTATGTTAAATGTAAGAAGTATATATTTTTTTATGTTTTTTTGACATGATGATAAAGATAAGTTATGAAATGATATATATATATTATAGAGTGTAAGACTACGGTAATATATATTTTAGTATGAGACATTATGATTTATATTTTCTAATTGAATATAAATCGATTTGATCGAATATGTTTTGATTTTTGGGTCTCAATTTGATTAAGAATCATTTAAGGTGTTTATGAGATTATTCATTTATGGAATGATTTAAATAGAAATTTGGTTAATTTTTTGAATTAATTATAATTAATATATTATTTAATTAAATAATGGTTTATTAATCTGATACATTATCTTAGTTTGTGATATTTATTTTAGTTTTAGAAATTCAGAAAACCATATCATCATTTTATGGACATTATGGTTTATTAAAATTGATGGAAGTTCTCCAGCAATTATAAATTCATCATGATTTTAATGTTTCATATTTAATGATTAAATCATTATTATAAAATGTGAATAAATATATAATGTAATTTTGGAAGAAATTATTTTATCAATATTAAAGGATTGTATCAACTATGAAATAAATAAATCAAATTTTTTTCTATTTTCAAAAAAAAATTTGATAGTCTAAGTTTTTTGGAGGAACATTAATAATTGGATTTGAAAACATGATCCATAAAATTAACATGCATGATAATATATATGTATATGAAATATATTTATTGGGAATTGTGAATTAAAATTGTGAAGTTGTAATTTTAAAATGTATGGTAGTATATAACATCATATATTTTTAGGTTCAATTAAAATGATCATAATGTTTAAAGTCATACACCACTAGAAGAACTATTCTTAATTAGACTATGATATAATTTTATTTAAATATGAATATTATAAAATATTCATTTAACTTGTTTTTATTGAAGTACCTACTTTTAGATACATCATTAATATACGAAGGGGTTAATGAGTGATGTTCTTTTAATGAGTTCTTCTTTTGAAATCAATATGTTTAATCAATTATGATCTTCATTCTTCATTCATTCATCTTCCAAGTCTCCTATATATGAACAAATTAAAGTACAAAAAATAACACATGTATTTATATAATTTTATCCCTTAATTCGGTTGACTATATTTTTATGGGTTTTGTGAGTTTCTTAGGACATATTCCCTACTAGTAAATAAAAATAATTACAGTTATGTAAAATATCCAAAAATTCATGAAAAACCAACCCATGTAATGCCTGATAAGTAATTATTATTTAGTGATATCTAATGATGGAATATTTGGTCTGAAATCCCATTGATGGTATTTATATTAAATCCCTCAAATTAATATTTATCTTATAAAAATTGTTTTTTATATTTGTATCCCAACAGTTCTTTAATGGTCTGCCCAACCACTCAAGAATATCCCTTTAAATACTACTTCTATATACTATGTGTATGCAAGACTTGTTATATTTCAAGTATATATAGTTAAATATTATTCAAAATCACTCCAAACCTTGATCAACTTAAACTCTTATAACTTGTTATCTTTTGATAACTAACATCATGTTGGATTCTAATATCTCACTGATATTACTAATACACTTAATATCTAATTTCACTCTCCTAAAATATTGTAATATGTTATCATATGGTCTTCACTATGAAACTAACCTCATAATTTCTTTCAGATATAATTTAACTATTCATTCTAGTTGTTTTCATCATCACAACTCTTTTCACATGCATGTATTATAAATGTAACAAGCATGGAATTTGAAATTAACCATTGAAAAACTTGTGCTTTTGAATATAAAATTTATTCTAATTGCATGAAATAATAAAATGGATGAACATTTTTAACATTCTTCTCACTATATTTAATTTATACAGATATAGTTCATGCATGTGATTCATGTAGGTTGACATAAACTTTATTCATAAAACTATAATACATGATCATATTTCTTATTTGTGTAGCCTACTTAGTTTGTGGTATTGTATCCCTATTACTTCTCTATAAATTTTGTCCATAGTATTCTCTTCCTTATTTGTCTATGTTTACATGGGATATGTGTTATCTTTTATGTATAATTAAGAGATACTTCTACTTTATCACATATGTGTATCATGTGATGATGAGTTTCTTCTCCTTTGTAAAGGAACTTTTACTTGTAGTCCCTATGTTACAAAATAAAACTCATTCAAGTGAAAAAAACACATGTGAGGTTCATATTCCTATTCAAAGAACCTAAAAGGATCAGGGAATTTTCTCCAACACAAAAAATAGATTAACGATAATAATCAATTTCATCAAGAAAATTATAAGCCTTATAATTGTGGGTGTTAGCTCATCTTACCCATGGTACCTCTTAATTTATATTTGTTGTTCAACACATTTACACTAACTAAAATCTTAATTTCATGCCATGTAAAGAGTCATTAAAAATACAGTAAATTATTTCATTTATGTCAGTGATATTGAATGCCCAACAGTACTTATATTTTTCAAATGAATATTTCCAATATATGAATTTTGTGACATTGAAAAACATGGAAACTTCATGTAATATTATTTTTATACCTTTTGAGTTTAGAATCATGTTCATGAAGATATTATCATATAAAAACTTTAACATGATCTCATCCATGCTCTCAGATACTGAAATGGTCTTTTCAATCATCGTTTTACATTAAAACAAATCTCATTCTTTTAATTATCTCCTTTATAAAATAATGAGACTTGATAAATTAATTTAGGTGATATATAATATATACATTTCTTCATATTTATTAATGGACATGTTTGAGATTGTGAATATTATTGTTGGGTTGATATTGGATTTTTTAAATAGTGTTTAATATTTCATATGCAATAAAACCTAGTTGAGGATTAAGAAAAGTATTGGATATGATCAGACGTTCTAGATTCATTTAATCAAGAGGCCTATTATAGACATGTAAATTTTAATTCCGAAATAGAAACCTAAATATTTTAACCCCCGCAAATTTTTGATTCATTTAGCCTTCTATTATTAATTAATTTTTTTCTTTCAGCCTGTCATGTTAACAATAGGGTTATCACCCAAACACACATTCACACATTCCCTTACAAGCCCATATTACAACTTCATAGTCCACCTGGGAACCCTTCCGTGCCATTATTGCACTTAATGGGGGATGCGAACCCACCTATATTCTAATTAAATACATTTTCTCCATGTGGGAACTATGAATTCCATATTTTTTACCATACTGAATCGTTTTATAAAACATATATTATCATTTGATACCTCATGATCTCTATTGGAACTATAAAATACCTCAGTTTCACAATTATGGAATAAAAGGATAGCTCTTCCTTGAGGTTGAACCTACACATACATGTGTGGAATCTAGCTATCCTTGTTAACAAGTTTTGTTAGAAAATTTTATAGGTTTAAGACTCAAAATATATACTTAGTATAAGTAATAACATATAAATTTCCCACAAAATAAAATTTATATTCCAAATTATACAACAAGGAAAATTAAAATGGACTTTTTCTTGTATAAATATCAAACTTTCTTTTTTTATCTCCATTAATGTTGCAAAAAATGTGTCAATTTTTCAAAATTATTAAATCATCTATTTGAAAATTTCACCACATCGAATATCTTCATATTTAATATCATTAAATTTTTATCTTTCTAAAATTATTCTAAATACAATTTAAGAAAATATCAATAATCAATTTGGGTACTTTAATCTCCCCAATTAGATTTTTTGTGCAAACCCAATTCAATTATAATGCCAATTTTATCTCCTCCTAGTAATTTTTAATAAAAAAATGATAAAAATATTAGAAGGAATTGTCATATGCATCATTAAATATTTTCAACATATAATATATTCTTCTTACACATATAGATTTATTTTCTCTAGAAAAAGTGGGAATCACTCCTAACATAACAATTACTGAAAGTTTACTATCTCTATTTCTATGTGATCCATGATCGGTGTAGAAAACTTGATTGATCAAATATAAAATTAAAGTAATATATTTTCATCATGTGATGTGATAACTAAAACATTATTTTAGGGGTTGTTAAAAATATTTTCAATCTATAAATTATACTCATATTACCAAAAATATAAACACATACATGTGTAAGAATACACATCCCATTTTCAAATTTAATTTTCCTTTTTCATCAAGTAATAAATCTCTCATTTTTTAGGGATGACTATTTGAATCAAAATTAGATAACATTTTCTATATACCATTATGATGAAAATCTTGAATATCAATATTTTTATTGTCTAGTATTATAATATACATACCACACTACTACATAAGATATTTATGAGATATCAACTAAGATATATATATATATATCTTGTTGTTTTTATTATTCTACCCCATATTAAATGAACACCATATTAAACAGTATTTATCAAGTTGAGGTCTCCCCATAAACAAATGAATCAAAACCAATTCCATATATAGGAAAAACCAACAAAATATGTTCAAGTTGGTATGGTGTTTCTTTAATGAATGTTAGTTTGAGAAACAAGTTTGAGATTTCCACTTCACAAATACTATGTTCAATTATGATCTAGATATATTTAGGGAAGATGATCATTAGAAATTAATGATTTCTGCAATTGAGGGTGGAATGAATATCCTCTTCTCCCTAGAATATGATTTAACGTCACATGTATCATCATATTCCTGTGTTTATTTAATTTATGTTTTTTACATATTTTGTAGGTAGAAATATCATATAGTTATTTTTTTTATGTCCAATTTGTTTAAATATTCCACAAAATATTTCATGATATTTATTATTATGAGTTTTCTAATGTATCATATGGTTTTAAGTCTCATCTAGTTAATTCTCTATATATTTCCATTATAATTATTTTTTTCCTCTTTTTCATATAATAATACATATTAACAAGAATTTATTTGAAAAAAATGGTAATATATCTTTTAAAAAAATTTGTCTTTTATTACTTTAGACACATGTATTAAAATTATCAACTGTTTTTCTATCATGATTAAAATAAAGGCGTTTTTCAAATAATTCCTAGATTTTCATTAGAGAATCAAATTCATTCCGATGAAATAGACCAATTGATTTATCATTAAAATGAATCCTTATTATGAAGATTGTCTTCATTCTCATAGAGATAATTCCTTTGATTCCATAAATTCTCCCTGTTGATGTGTTCCAATTTTGAGGAAGCGATATATTATTACAAAATTTTTATGATTTGTGATCATGTTTACCACAAATCTAGTACTAAACTACAAATTTTGTCATTTTATACTTCTAATTATTCTGTTATTGATAATTTACTTTTTATTTTGATATGTTCCATCAATTTTTTTGCATCGGACAAAGGAACCATTGTTTTACCAAATGAATAGTCATATATTAATCATCATCAATTTTTATTTTTTCCGTTTTTATATCATAAACTAATCCAAAAGATAAAATATAAATAGTATCTCTAGAATAAAAAACATGTACCTTCATCTTTGTAAAATCCTCTTCAAAATATTTGGATGATTCATATTGAAAATTCCCTAATATTTCAAAATAAACTATTTTCCTTTTTAAGGTTCATTAATTAATATGAATCCATGATTTGGTATCATTAAGTACCTATTTTTTTATCTATTTTTGTATTATGTATATACATGATCTTATTATATTCAATAATGTTCATCTTATATGGTTTTGATCTCCCCAATTAGATCATTATCCTTAATGATTTTATTTCTTTTCTTATTCTGCAATAATATGATTATGTTTGTGAGTTCAGTAACTTAACAAAGAAATTATATCAATATAGATCTCAGCATGTTCCCATGGTAGGTCTCTTATTCATTCTCATCACAACATGAGTGACATCCATGTATCATAAATTTATATTGAGGTCATATTATTTTTATTTGAACTTTCATATTCTGATTCACTCCTTATTGAAGATTCATCATTAACATTCCAAATAATCATAAGTTTCATGTACATACAATAGATGTTCATTTTCTTTTTATTATAACCTATTAAATATTTTTCAGATCAAATTTTAGTGTAGTATTTCTCATTATCATAACTCTAATAATCATCAAATTATTTCAATGTGAAATAATTTTTTTTATTTTTCCACACATAAACCAAATTAATTGAATAAAAAAATTATTTCCCTTTCCAAATACAATAGCTTTACAAATAATGAATGTGGATATTTTATAATATTCATCATGGACCTCATCCTCATAGGATTTTGAGAATGGATCATCATTATTTTCTTTCATCTTGAGACATTTTATTTCCTGAAAATACCGGTCCTCCTTAGCTTTCTTTTTATGACATATGATATTTTCACATCTCATTATTGAGTAATGTACTATGTAGAAAATTAATGTATTGGTCTCTAATATCATCAATTGTATAAAAATTTGGATCGAATCTATATAGAAAATTACTCATTCATTTCTTGAAAATTGATTAATCTTCCAATGTATCACCAAACCCGATGATATAACTTAATGTCTCATTTATAATTGTAAATTTGTCTACAATAGTGAAATAATCATCAATATTAATATAAATATACATATCTCTATAGAAAATTCGTTTCACTTCATTGATCATAACATAGAATTCATATATTTTCTAATGTTTATCCCACATCTCCTAATATATTATTTATCCCATCACCTTAACGTTCCCATTATAAATCAAGGGTTTAAAAATAGAATATTTTGATTTCCCATATAATTAAATACTTCAATTATAATCATGTTTCATCAGAGAATATATTCTATTATGAATAAAAATAATTTTTATAATGTCACTAACATGAAGGCCTTGTAAAAGAAGATATAGAAGAATTTAGTTATTCCATCCATAGAATATATTCTCAATATAGAAATGAATCCTTATACTATATAATGAATTAAAAATATATATTAAATGCCCCCAGTAATAGTGGGATCATTTTATAGGGAATTCACATTTGATACTACATGAAGTACCTTGGTTCGAATATATCATTGAGAGGTGGAGGGGTGAATCTGGGATTTTATTTTTATAATTTATTATTGGGAAATCAAACATAGTGACCTTTTAATATATCAATCCAACGTTCCTTAGTGTCCCACTTTTTTTATATAAAGGAAAAGTTAAGAGATTAAAATCATATAAATAATATAAAAAATTTCACTACATATATGTGTGACTGCATCCATTCTATGTTCAAAAAAACCTGAGAAAAAAATTCCCCATAAGTAATGAAAATGATTTAATATATTGAAAATAACCCAAAATTGAAAATATAAAATATCTTTTCTTTCTTAAACAGAAATTATTATAGTGGGATTTCTCTCAATGGGATCTATTGAATGTCATCCAAATATTTTTCTTATTACAAACTACATCCAGTAAAGGTATCTCTCGAAAAGTGTTAGATTATTATACTAGATTCCAACCAGTTTTTATTGTACTTAACATCCTATTATGAATATTACCTCAACTAATTAAAACAGCTGATACAGTGTACACTTGGCCATTCCTCTATTTCATTTCTATGCCTTCAAACCTTCTTCTTAATCACAATTAACCTTTCTCACCTATTATCAATCAAAACTTATTTAATTCTAATATCACACATATTATGAATATCAGATATATCAATGATATTATAAATACACTGAAAATCTATTCAAAATACTTATAACTAATGTAATATTATTTTCTCTCATATTCTGTATACAAATTACATCACAATTCTTTTCACAAAAAACTAAACTGTTAATTATTGATCTTTTCAACTGGTAAAATCATATCACATACATGTATTTTGAATCTAGAATTAATGGAATTAAATTCCCACATTTACCAAACATAATACTTTGAAAATAGAAATTTTTATAATTTCATGCATTTTATTATTTCATGTATTTTATCACTATTCATATCGCTATATTTAATTCATATATATATATTTCTTGTATGTGATCCATGAAGCTCGACTTAAACATTCCTTGTGAAAATGTATTATGAGACACAAATTATTATTCTCAAAAAATAATTAGTTTGTAGTATTTCATCCCTATTATTAATGTATCAAAAAATACACAGTATTCACTTTCTTCTACTCATATTATTATGTATTATATATGTTATATTTTCTGTATTATCATTTAAAACATTTAAATATACATATATGTGTTTGATGTGATGTTATTATTCCACTTCTTCATGAAATATAATATGGCAGTGGAGGATTTCTCACCAAAACCATTTATATTACAAGAATAAAGCATGTGGGGTGTAAAATTTTCTCTTCAAGGGACTGAGAAGGCTCAGGGAATCTTCTTTCCTATAGGAAAAGTAATGGGTGAGAATTCATTATTTTCATCATAGAAAATAATGTCTCTAAAAAACAAGAGTGGAAAATATTTTTGAACTCACTAGTTCTCTATTTGAATTCATGTTTCACTTATTTTATACCATATTGGATCTATATTCTATTTTTTTAAAGACTCTTTAAACATTCCAGAAATTTTGTTATTTCATTTAAAATATTTAATTCATAAATATAATAGTTTATTTCTAACAGTATTTTCCTTATATAAAATATCATAATTCCAAAAAATTGAGAACCTTAAAATAGTAAGATTTTTTTTCCATTCTTGTGTTTTGACTCATTTGATTGTGATGAAGATATCATGTAACACCATACCATGATCTCATCTATACTAATAAATAACCATATACCCCCCTACAACTACATTTTTTATATGGACTAAGATCATTATTCGCATTCACTCAATTATTCATGAAGAAACATTTCAATCATGAATTTGAGTGATCAATCATATCTACATAACTTTGGTTTCATTGTTTTATATGTCTAGAATATTTATTATAATTGTTGGAATAAAGCCATATGTCTCAAATATTAGTCTATATGTCATTCAGAGAAAACCCTGGCTAAGGACGAATATGAAGGTGTGGATATGATCAGAGTGCTAAGATTCAGTTGATCGTATAACATATATTATATTAAAACATTTTCAATGTTTTAATAGTAACAAATGTTCTTAATATCCATCTTTTCTTTTATATTATATTCGCATCTACTTAATATGGGTATCTATTCTTTCAATCTCTCGATCTAGAACTGGGGTCGGCACCAAAACATTATATCACACATTCCCACACTGATTTGTACCACACCTACAAGGTACTCTTTTGCACCCTATCATTCCATGTTTTAACTATGTGGGTGTGATATACCCAATTATATGTTCATGAGATACTATTTTCTCTCTACATGAACTATGGATGCCCTCTTAGCATCCATGTTGTTTTGCCTGGAATGCTCTCACAAATGGTTGGGCCAGCTCCCACATATGTGGGATCAAGGTTTCATATTTAGGAATCATGGTTCACCAAATGTTTAGTTATATACTCCAAAATAAAATAAATTATATCTACTAAGTATGAAATTTTCATAAAACTCATATTAATCATTTAAATGAATCATTATGAAAAATATAAATACATTTTCTCGTTTTCTATAGACTTAAAATGTTCATTATTACTCTATTTCAATTTTTTAAATAAATTTATAATTATAAAACATCATTGAGACATTTTTTTAAACGTGACCAAATCACCAATCATTTGAGTTAAAACGCATTATCATTTCATCATTGAAACTTGCTAACAACAAATTCAAATTTATCACATTTTTAATCAACCACTTAGTTCATCAAGTATGAATAATAATAACCAAATTGTGGAATACTTATATATATTTTAATAAATAATAATTTTTTGATTAATTCATATAAAATAAGTACTCAATTTTTGGTGAAGTGATTTAAGGATTAAAAAATAGATTTCTTCAAAAAATATTTTTTATTACTTTTTGTGAAAGGATATTATTATTAAAATTTTATAATTTATAAATTTGATTTGATAAAAAGCTTTTCCTTTAATTAATAAATATATATATTAATGTGGGGAATTGTTTTAATGTTTCTCAAATGAAAATTTTTTAGTTAATAGTGAAAAATATAGATTTTTAGGAAAACATTGTTTTATTATAACATTTTTATAAACTACCATATGGTTTTGAATCGGTTTTCAGATTTTATTAGTACATTTTCAATTAAAAATCCAATTAATTTCATTATAATCTATATTATGCTTAATTTAGGTATAATTATTATTTTATAGATAAAAATTCATTTCCCTAGATATTTATCTTTCATCCTGTTTTGATTGATTATTTTAAAATTAATTTATTACATATATAAGAATTAAATTTTAAAAAACATATTCTATATTTAGAATCAAATTTTCATTAGTATTTAAATAATTTAACATTATTTATTTCATAATGAATAATAACTATATTAATATTTATCATCAAGGTTATGGTTAAATAGGATAATTAGTGTTATAACTAATGTGATGGGGATTCAAATTCAATAAAACAATTTCATTTCATTCATTTAATTACTATATTTCATTTATAATCATCCAAACATTTAAAATACTACATTTTCATCAATTAATCGTTGATTATGATATTTATATTATTTTATGTAATGAGTAAATACAAAATTACACATTCTTTTCATTAATATGTCTATGTTGTTCTAAAAGGAACAAAAATAATCCCTGAATTGTTTTAATTTCTTATTTAACAATTATAACCATTTTATATTAATGTATTATAATATTTAGTTATATAATAATTACAATAAACACTTCGAGAACAATATTATAGTTTTTTTGTATGAAATAGAAAAATAAAGAACATGATTCCTAAAATCATAAAAATATTATATTTTGAATGAAATATTTTTATTCATTAATTTTATGGATAATTATAAATAAAAAATTGTTATTTATGTGTCTTATTAATTTTTTTTTGATTTTCATGGTATTTCTATATTCAATCATAGGGAATAGACCCAAAATGATATTAAAATGACTTTGATATTTTAAATTTATTATTAAATAGCTATATAATCAATAAAAATTATAATATCTCTAATTAATGGAAAATTTTATTTTCTATCACTAATATTATATATTGTTTCTTCCTGGAAAATTTATAATTAATTTAATGACATTTGAAGGCTGAAAATGTTGTTATTATGGTAATTGTAGAGATGAGTTATAGAAGTTATAAATAATAGATAAGGGTTAAAATATCACATAAGATTGTCTAAATTGGAGTTTATGATATTATATTCAATCAAAATTATTTAATATTTTAAATATTTTAAACTGGGATCCATTTTTAGATGATAAAAAATTTATAATATTTTTAAATTTTAGTTAATTCTAAAGGTTCCTCTCTACTAACTTATAAAAGGGCTCCAAAAGTTCTTTATTATTCACATATTCAGTGGAATTATAGACAACGAAAATATATAATATAAACTTCTAGAAATCATTATATACATTATAGGGGTAATGGGATTCATAAAATGCAACCCCTATGGTCTTTAAGAATAGCTCTAAAGGAGGATCTAAGAAGATATAATCATATTTACTATTTCTATTCAAATTTGTTTCACCTTACACCTCCTATAAATATAATATTACCATATAAATTTCATTAAATTAGTATAATAAAAATAATTAAATTGTATAATATTTATTTATTAACTATTATGTAATTACTATTCATTATAAAATGGGAAATTAAAATGATATTAGGTGTACATAAAGAATCCCTTATCCACAACCAACATAATTTGTTTTTCATCAGCCACTTACATGGATGGTTATTAGAATAGATTTAGGGAATAAAAAATATATTAATTACATAATTATCATTTTTTAAATATATGATAATATCTACCCACATACCATTCAATGTATGGAAAAATTATATCATCGCTCAAGCATTTGTGTGGACTACCAGCTCCACGATGTAAATTGATTTTTTTTAAAACTGGAATACATACATGGTTATAAAACTATATCTATTTAATAAGTAATATACTTAACATGATTTCTTTATTCTATAATTTATGAATCTAAAAACACCACATGTTAATTAATATTTTGATACTAATCGTGCATGGGAAAACTAAAAAATTACACCCAATGATTGATTTTAACAATAATCAATAGTGAATGGGTATTGAGATGTTATATAAATTAATATAATATAAATATGGATATTTTATGAATTATTATCAATATTTAAACAATTATATAAGAGTCTAAATGACTCATATTTAAATAGAAATCTGAGTTAAATATTTTTCATCTCAATTTCCACATATTTGAGACAAATTTTAAGTTATGTATTGATTCAATTTTATGTTGTGTAAATAAGTAAAATTTTATATATTTAAAATGACCCTTTTATTTATTGATGGTATTATAAAAATTATTTAAATTTTAATCTTTTAAGGGGTTATAATTCAAATGTTACAAAATATATAAGAATTTATTTTAAAATATCGCATTTTTATTACTTATATTTTATATGATATTGTATTATAATGTATCCTTAATAAACAATGACAATTTTAATTTAATGTAGATATTTATATATTTTCTATATTTTATTCCATTTAATCCTATATTTCAAACATGAATCAAGAAAAAATGTTTAAAAAAGATGACTTTATTTCTCTTCTTGATCGAGAATATTTTTTCCCAAATCCATATTATTTTCTAAAATAATTTTAAAAAATACATATTTTTTTATTAAATAATATATTAATGATATTATTACTCAGCATTGACAGAACATAAAAAAATTTACACATTATTATACAATGTTTTCATAATGGTTTATTTTCAATATTTTTCAAAAAAGTTAAATGGAATGTGTTTTTAATTTATATGGTATTATTGGATATTCAAACTACTGTACCTAATTTATTCAATTTATCATATTCTATATTTTTTCATGGTTTCTAAAAGAAATACCTTTAATGAAATCATTTAAAAAAATTATTCAATTTTCCTCTATTCTCCAACAGATTTATTTTATTAAAAACATAATATTTATGAAGAATTAATGTTTATCTTTTATATATTATTAATTTTGGTTGTCATTAAATTTATCATGATATATTCGCATTCTTATGAATATATTTACATTGAAATTTCATTTCTCTTCCATGTCTATACTATTTCCATCATGGATATTCATATTAACAAAATAAAATTCAATTTCTATATACGGTGTTTGTTGAAATTTTTTTTTGTGAAAGTTAGTAATTGACACCAAAAATATTAACAATTTGTTTTCATTATTCTTTATGGATATTTATTGATAATAAATATTTTTTACCAATTAAATTAACCATCAAAAATATGAGGAATGCATTAGATATGTTATTTTTAATGGAAATAGTTATATATATCCCATTGATTTATTAACAAGTCTCATGAGACAAACTAGTTTTCTAGCCTTATTAAATTGTTATATAGTATATTATGATCATATTTGTATGTATCATGGAATAAAAAATTTATAAAGATAATTAGAATTATGAATTTCATTCATTAATAATTTAATTATTATTAAAAATAATATTACTTAAGAGATATTGTCCATGCATTCGTTTTTTTCATGTTATTCACTATATTGCTTCTGTTTCCCATTTTCCACATTTTTTATATAGAAAATTCTTTATTTAATCATGATAAAATCAATTATAATAAATCAATAGTCATCATTCGACCTCACCATTATTTATATTTCAATTATATGGGACATTGTGATGTAATATTTTATTGAGTTTCATGTATACATAATAACTATATTTTTATGTTTTATAATTTATTTCAAATGTAAAATGAAATATTTTTATATATCTGATTCTTCAAGACTAATAAACTGATATTCCCATGGTAATTTGATACATTTTAACTTATTCCAAAGCAATAATATAGACAATGGATTGGGGTTTTTTTATTTGGTGTTTTATATTATAATTTACCATCATATACTTTAAATTTTTGTAGAAGAAGAAGAAATTATTCACATGATATTTTAATAACAATATTTTTATAGATGCATGACGAACAACCTCTAAATAAAAGACACTTTGTTAGGTTTCGTAGCTTCCCAAAAATGTATTATAAGGTATCCATTAATTATATTCTTATATTCTTTACTTAGATGTTCATAAACATGTTTTAGGATAAGGATATCCTTACTAATCCTAGTGACATACAATCAAACTATTGCCATTAAATTATCTCCATTAATATTAGCATTTTTCCTTTAATTTTAACCTCCAAATCCATTTATATAATTTATTTGTCTACTTAATTCCTCTAAAAATAAAATACATCTCGTAAAATGTGTCCATATTGATCATGAAATAATTATATTACATTATTCCAAATATTTTAACTCCCAATGAAATCTAAATAAATGAGACATAGAGATAATAAATCACCACATTTATTCATGTGAAATACCAATATATTGTATAGGTCCTCTATTTTGATACCGATTATATAGAATTACAAACAATATTCAACCATCTAGAACTAATTTATTTGAATCGCATTGGTCGAAGTAGACATCAAAAAGGAATTCTCAGGACAACCGTGTATTAAATGTGGGGTAAATGAATTTCTCCATAATAACCATGATGAATCAAACCTACTATATATAATTATTAAAAACTAAAATATAAAAAATTATGAGACAAGTTAAAGAGATATATTAAATAAAATTAAATCACACTTCAATTTCATATAGTTTAAATATTAAATACTACATCTATGGGACAATCATAAAACATTTTCCTTTCACTATTAGTAATAAAGAATTTTTTAGTTTAAAATAACTCATATTATATGAAAACATTGATCATTTATCCCAACATATTAATGCAACATTCTGTTATATATGTAAAAGTGATAATGCCCAGTATTTTTATTTGTGATTAAAGGGTAACCCAATATTCTAATTCCTTTTAAATACATGGGAACTGATAATTTAAACCCAATTACTACTTAATGCATGTTTTTTTTTGACATTCCTAAAATCAATTTTAGAAAAAAAATTTGATTATACCCATCACTCCACCTTCAAAAAATCTATATAGAGAGTTATTCCAAAAAAACCCCAAATTCATTAACATATCTACCTTAAATCAATTAAAATAAGACCCATCTAATCACATCTTCATAAAAACTACATCCATATGAAATTCCATTTGTGATGCTCTATCATATTCGATGTATCCAGTATAATAAATAGTCTTACAACGTGTCTCATTATGGTCAACCAAATATGATCACTTTAATTATGATCCACATCTCTACATGTCTGAGGATTCCAAATAGATCCGGATGGGGATAAAGTTTCCATAGATAACGAGTCTATGTCTTTTGATTTGGAAATTTTTCATTATGTAGCATGAATTTATTTATATTTTTTTATTATCAATATAATAACTATTTTCAATGTTTATTTAAATATTTGAGTTATTAATGGATTTTTGAGGTACTATTTTTATTATTTAGGTGCAATGATTCTATTTTGATGGTTCTTTTTTATTTTAGAAAATAGTTTTCATTTAAAGAGGTTTTTTGAGAGAGATTTAGTATGAATTTTTTTATTAGATTTGTTTTCAAAAAATGGAGTACCCATACAAAGGTATGCCTTTTGTATAAAATAAAAACATTTATTAACCATATGAATTGTGGAACAAGTTAAATTTTAACTAATTTTAAACTTATGTAGTGACCGGCCTTATATCAAAGTAGTGTTAAATGGTAGAAATGTACATTAATTATAAATATATTTTTTTATATTTTTATTAAAAAAAAATTTTGATGTAAAAATATGAGGTTTAGAGTGACGAATACATTAATTATCCCATATAAATTAATTATGTAATTAACTATTGAATAGATTTTAATATTTCATATTAATTATTTTATAATTAATTATATTTAAATAAATTGAATTATGGACTCATATTAATGGATGGTGCTCATTTCATATTGGTATGATATTATTAATAACTTGTATTGGATTAGTAAGGATGTTATCTTCATGTATATAGTAAGTGGTCTGAATGCATATCCTCGTGGTTTATGTGTTTTTCTATGTTCATGTGATATGAAATCCTTCCACCAATGTGTGATTATCTATTAAATTAAATGAATTGTTTATTTTGTTTTTTTGATAGGAACAATCTGTCAAATTTCAATAAATTACCTTTGAAAATAGGCTTTATTCCACATCTACCTAATTCTAAGGACTTTATTAAAAATACATTTTAAGTGATACATTGATAGAGAGGGAATATTAAATTAAATGTAATGAAATTAATAAACATTATGAACCATGAAAAAGGTACCCCTTCCACCCATTGAGTATGGGATAGTAAATGTAGAGACCCAAATCCTGACGTACATGGACATTTCATTACATTTGTGGAATACTTAACACATAACAAAAAAACACACAAGGACCGTAATATTTTAGTGTCTTTGGAAAGTCGGAAAAAATAATCATCTCATAACGGTAAAAGATCTTCAACATCTCCCATAAAGATCTTCCACTTTTGTTTTCTTACCTAAAACCTATCTTTATATCATAGGGAAAGGAAAACATAAAAACAGTTAGCTCAAATGCTCAATAAGGGTAAACATAAAGAATATAAAACAATCCATAAACATTTGAATGAAAAAAACGTGAACATGAAATCTAAAAATCAAAATCTTGTGAAAAGACATAAATCATGGAAGTACATAAGGCATATATAATAAAGGAACATCAATCTTGATAAAATATTATTGGAATAAAACATTTAATTGTGGAAAACCATTAAGAACATGATATTATTTCTATAGTATCCAAGGCATTGCTTCCGAGACCAATATAATGGACAATGCCCCTTTCTGAATCGATTCCACTCGTCATTCCTGTCCTATAACACTGAACTGAATTAACATACATTTCCAACCATGTCTATCTCATGAGATTTAAATCTTTACCCAATTAATTGGAGGGATATATATTTCACACCCATCTCATAATTAAATAATTCTTACTTGGGCCACAAAATAATCATAAAGCATTAATCATAACCCAATAAATAAAATGGATTTCATAAAAATCATTCCAACATAGCATAATCCATATAAAACAAATGGATATCATTTCATAACAATAAAAATGAAACTATGTAAATCATAGAGACATTATACTTGAGACATACATTTATGAAGTAATGTTATCTTAGATGGAAAATGGTTTTGATAAAACACTTGAAATTGATTTTTGAGGAAAATATCCTTTCCTTTTCAAAATCATTTTATTTCCACAAAATGCCATGAAATTTTAAAAGAAAAGGATTTTGTTGAAAATATTCATGAAATCTTGTATATGAATTTCATGAAAATTATGTGTTATGAAAACATAAAAATCCATTCATGACGTTAAAGTTAAAAGAATTCTCCTCGTACTTTTGTCGGAAAAGTCCAAAAGTTCCTCGTATGGTAAAAAAAATTTGATTTCCTAACACATGGTAAAATTAAAAAATGGGTAAAAAGGACATTAAACATACATAAAAACACTTTTAGAAAACATGGACATGGATGATAACAATAACCCCAGCAAATACTTATGAATAAACAATCTCGTATAAGAATGAGATTGGAATAATTATCCCTTAACATAGGTTTGATATGCTTCGTACATATTTGAACCTCCAATATAATGATTTAAATAATTTCATTTACTTATTAAAAATAATATTCATTGTTATGATATCATATATGGTTCACATATGACTTTATAATACCCGTTCTTTTGTAAATTCTATGTTAAAGCAGCATTTTGGGTTAAATCATTTTATTTATCGTACATGATTGGATTTATTGTTCTTGATATTATTATAACTTATATCAATATTTAATTAATTCCAAAATGTAAATAATGATTTATATATAATATATATTTATTATATATATATAATAGATATATTAATGAAATGAAATACACCGTTCATGGAGACGGTGGGCCGTATGTACGCATGAACGCTGTTTTCCTTTCCGTATAGACTTGAATGAAAGAAAGTAGATGACACACACATATATATACATAAATTAAGTATCTTAATTATGTCATATATTTCATTATTATTCATTCTATATAATTTATAATCATTCTTGAACGGTTAACATAGATAATGAATCTCAATGCGTCGTGGAGACAGTAATACGTACGTCCGCACAAACGATGATAACGTTACCATAAATATTTAATGGAATCTGAGTGGATGATATAATATCTCAGAATCAGTATTATGTTATAATAACTATATATAGTTATTCTTTATGCCATTATACCCATCCATGTAAAGTGGTGGTGGAAAACAGATTACACCACATTGTGGATATGGTATTCCATACGAATGAACACGCAGTGATTTCGTTTTCTGTCAGATGGATAGAAGGTGAAATGGGGTTATTTAATATTTATAATAACATATCTTTATATTAGTGATACTGATGTTATTACTTTTTAATTAAATAACTAATTATGATGAAGTTGAAGAAGAAAGAAATCCTGAAAGAATCGGTAGAAGTGATTACCTCTTCTTCGACACACTTCTTTTAAGCTTCCTCTTATGGAACTAGAGATGGAATTTTGAGGTAAACAGAACCTTTATAATATTTCTAGGGAAGACGATAAGTGAAATGGGCATGGTTTGGACAATCTTGAATGCTCAAAAATTTGTAAGGAGAAGAGGGAGGAGGTTTTCATTCATAAGGGAGGAGAGGGGCACGTTATGAAAAACCTAAAATATTATTTTATAATAAAGTCATATTCGTTTTATAATAGCTCCAAATTGATTTATTTCAAAGATAAAGTGGCTATGGGTATTCATCCTCTCAACCAATAGGTTTTAGACAAGTTTAGGTTACTATATTATCCTTATAATTTATATTTAACTCTAGGATAAATAATTTACCTTTAACCGTGTCTTCTTGTTTTCTTACACTATATGGTTAATAAACATACTATAACAAGCCAAAAGAACCCCAAGTGGTTCACTATTAATATATATAACCTTATTTATGTCATTTGGCAGAACCTTGGATTTTTATGAAATAGAATAACAATGAATAATTTAATATTTTTTTAAATAAAATTTTATGTCAATTTTGACACTATATGGTAATATTTTTAGAAAAATAATAACAGCATGATTAGTTAGAAAAAAGTTAGTTAAATAACTATTAACATGTAATATTAACATATAAAATTATTTTAATTCATAAAATTTCGAAAAATTACATTTATTTGGGTATTTATAATATCAAATATGTTAATATTTTATTAATAAGTTAATTACTGCATCATCATTGTATCATAAATAACTTATATTATTTAATGTATAAAAATTATAAATAAAATATAATAATTTAAAAAATATTTTTATCTTTCTAATTAATATTTATAGCAGAATTTATCTTATGTATAACACTATATTAAAAATGTTTTAGTTATTAAACATTGATTTTAACTCTTTTAACTCTTCTTTAAATAAAAGAATAATAAGTGTCCTAATCTATTCTAAGTGGACTAAAAGGCTGATATTATATTCCTAAGGTTGTTTATGGTCGAATTACACTTATCCAATGGAATTAGGACATCTGTTAGGGTAATAATAATATCATTTTTTCCCTTAATTACCCTATATACTTTTAACCGTGGTAAATAAAAGTAAAATGTTACTATTCATAAAATATTATTTTTATCTTAATCAACCACATTTTACTCGATGATATTAACTGTGTCTCTTAGATTTTCGAAATTCCACTCATAGAAGAGGTAAAATAATGTTTTATCTAAATTTTCAAATTCTCCTTGGAGGTGGGCAAAAGTTGGTGAAAAGTTCAATAAAATTTTTATATATATAAAATTATTATAAAATGACTTCAATGAATTATATTGAAACTATATAGGTATTATGTATCAATTTTTACCGAAAATAAATTTAAATAAAATAAATAATTATTTAAATAAAAAGTCGGGTTTTAAATAGTAACCCAGTGTTTTCACTATTCCTCAAAAATTAAAATTTTTCACAAAAATACCAAAAATTCACCCTAGGATAATTTCTATATTCCGGATCCCAAAATAAAGTCCATTTTTAGAGTGAAAATTTTATAAAATTTCAAAAAATGGGTCTTACTATTCATAACGGCTAGTTCATAATAATATTATAATATTATCTTGTTTAGTAAACCTCGGTATTGCGTACTACACACGCTATAGAATAAATTCGTGATTGCGTGTAATGAAAGACAAGTCAGGTTTGCATGTAGTTAAAGATCTATTTAGTGTTGCGTATCACATAATCAAAAATTATTTCATTTATACATTAAACAAAATATATACTTAATGTTGCATAAAATAATTTTCACAAAACGAACATGAAATTGTGTGTAACACGAGCCAAGAATAGTGTTGTGTATACTGCAAGCTAAAACAGTGTTGCATATAGTACAAGATAATTTTGGTGTACTGTACAACACAACACATCAATAAAATTAAAATAATATTTTTCATAATATCTTGGGGTGTTACATTCTACCCCCATAAAAATGAATTTTTCCTCCAAATTTTTCAGGGATATAAATGGTTTACTAATTGAAATTTTCTTTCATATAAATCCAAATCATAAAAAGGAACACTAAAATGTAATTTTAAAAATTAAATTATGAAACATAATGGTTACACAAATTAACTCATCATTGGTTTTCCACATAGTTGAAAATAAATGAAAATATGGATATGGAATAAAAATCTAACCATCAAGTTCTAATGGAGAGTGGTAGAGAATATGGCTATGAAAAATCCAACAATCACGAAGACATAAATTTGTTGTGATATAACTTACCATTTTATTCATCGGATATGAAGACACTAGGACAACATTTTTGGTTTTCAAGATCATTTCCCTAAAGTTGAATAATATGAACTAGAAGAAATAATTACTTAATTTAGGTACAATCTCACCACTATTCGTGCCATGAACAATTTCTACATCATCTCATAAAAAAATGAAGTTGAATTTTTCATTGTTGAAGTCTTAGCAGATCATGTGATAGAATGATTGGTCATTCCATCTATCTCGAACAAAAGGTTAGAAAAAGTTAATAAATATACATAAGTCCATATATGGTGAGATTAATCATATATGGACTTATAAATCATATATCATACCACATAATTAATTAAAACTAATTTATACTAACCAGGGACTTCTTGTATGCTAGTGGTATGCGATAAAAGTCAGTGGAACTTCGGTTGTGGGTTTGATTCCCATAGCCTTTTCCGATTCGACGGTTTGTCACTCATCCTATGGGTTATCCTTTTTCTAAAAATATACTATTATAACATTCTAGAAATAAAATTCAAAAACAAGTTCTATCCTTTCAATATTCTATCTGATGTCACACATAATCCATTCCAACCTTTAGGCTTATTGATAATACTTCTATCCAATCATAGAGTATAAAGAAAACAATTACTAGAAATTTCATCAACCAAGCTTGTGAATACCACAATTTATCCCCCATATATCATAAAATATATCTCGTTGGTCACATTACAGACATTTAAATACCTTTATTATGTATTCTATTGAAACATGAATTACCATAGAACCTTAGTGAATAATGAATTATGTCAAAAGATAACTCTTTCCACATACCAAAATCCCAAAATTTAAATATACTCAAACCATGATATCAAATTGTCATTATATTAGTCATGATCTCATTAATACTATCAAACATCTCTTTATCTCTTTATCCCTTCATTATGAACATATCATCTACTTTCCAAAAAAATATGAATAACCTTTCATGGTTATGGGTACCATTCAACATATACATTCAAATAATTTCGGAAAAACAATTGCATAACAATCCTAAGATGTGTATATATTCCATAATACCATTACCATTACAATATAACACTTGAAAAACATAAATCATTCCACTACCTTCATAAACCATTGCTCCAGCTTAAACAATTCATTCATATCACATATCATTTGTTGTCTCTTCATCATCATCAATATAAATACTACCCATATGACCATGATGATTCTCTTCCTGAGGCTTTCACGTAGGGCATTGGTTTGCATAATGCTCGTACATTCCACATTTAAAACATTTAACCGTTGTTGATGTCTTAGAAATACCATAATCCTTTCCCATGGTGTTAAATGAACATTTTCCTTTTCAATTACTGGATTTCTGTTCTTATTTTCCACACCCAAAGCATCTTTTTATTACTTTGAAACATTTTCCTTGATGCATCTTCCCACATGATTTATATGGTGAAAATTGAACATTCTTTCCTCTGTGATCATCATGAAACTCCATATTTCTCTTATTAGTCGAGTCAAAAAACATACCAAAGTTGATATTATTGATCATATTATGAGATTGCTGATTAGGAATAATAACGTTGTTTGGACTTCCAAATCTCGTTTCATTTTGTAGCTCACGAATAATATCATTACATTGTCCATCATATCTTCCATTATCGTGAATCTTCCGGTTTCCAGCCATTTTCTAAAACCCAAAAATAATAGTGTGAGAGGAAAAAAACATGCTAGGAAAACAACATAATAAAGGGGGAGTACCTTCAATATATAACATCTTAGGTTTAATTCAATTATTGCTACCGTAATTCTATGACTATAACCTATACGTATAGTTATCATTAGAGACATCCCTAGACATACCTTATAAATATCACTAGGGATTTCACTAAAGTTTTCACACCCTAGTTTCAAAAGGTTAACTAAACCATTCCTCTGATACCAACTATAGAGACCCAAAGCCTGACATACATGGACATTTCATTACTTTTGCGGAATACTTAATACATAACAAAAACAAACACACAAGGATCATAATAGTTTAGTGTCTTTGGAAACTCGGAAAAAATAATCTTCTAATCACAGTAAAAGATCATCAAAATCTACCATAAAGATATTCCGCTTTTGTTTTCTTACCTAATAACTTTATTTATATCCTGGGGAAAATAAAAAATAAAAAAGGTGATCTCAAATTCTCAGTAAGGGTAAATATAGAGAACATAAAACAATCCATAACCATTTGAATGCAAATACATGAACATGATATCTAAACATATAAATCTTGAGCAAAGACATAAATATTGGAAGTACGTAAGGCATATGTCATAAAGGAACATCAATCATGAGAAAATATCATGGGAATAAAGCATTAAATTTTGGAAAACCATTAATAAAATGATATGATTTCCATAGTTGGTAAGGCATTGCTGCCAAGACCATCTTAGAGGACAATGTCGCTTTCTAAATCGAGTTCACTCCTCGTTCTAGTCTTGTAACACTAAACTGGATTAACTTTCCATTCCAGCAATGTCTATCTCATGAGATATAAATCATTACCCAATTCATTGGAGGGAGATACAGGTCTCAACCATCTCATAATGAAATCCTTCATACTTGTGGCACAAAAGAAACATAAAGCATTCATCATAACCCAAAGAATAAAATCGGTTTCATAAACATCATTCCATCATAACATATTCCATATAAAACAAATGGATATCATATCATCTTAAGAAATATGAAACCATGTAAATCATAGAAACATTATATTTGAAACACACACATATAAAACAATGTCCTCTTATATGGAAAATGGTTTTGATAAAACACTTGAAATGATTTTTTGTGGAAAATATCCTTTCTTTTTCAAAATGATTTTCTTTTCACAAAATTCCATGAAATTTGAAAAGAAAAGGATTATGTTGAAAATAGTCACGATATTATGTAGAGGAATCTTCATGAAAATTAGGCGCTATGAAAATGTAAAAATCAGTTCCTGCCGTTTAAGTTAAAAAAACATTCTTCTCGTACTTTTGTCAGAAATGTAAAAAAGTTTCTTGTATGGTAAACAAAAGAAATATTCTTTTTATAACATGTTATAAAACTCAAAAATGGGTAAAATGTACTTTAAACATACATAATAAATCTTTTAGAAAACATGGACATGGATGATAACAATAACCCTAGTAAATACTTATGAATAAACAATCTCATATTAGAATGAGATTGGAATAATTATCCCTTACCTTAGGTTTGATATGGTTAATACATATCTGAAACTCATGTATAATGATTTAAATAATGTCATTTACATATTACAGAATCATATTCAATGTTATTATATCATATATGGTTCACTTATGACATTATATTTCCCGTTCTATTGTAAATTCCATGTTAAAGCAGCATTTTGTGTAAAATTGTTTAATTTATCTTACATGTTTGGACTTGTTGTTCTTGGTATTATTCATAATTTTATCATGATTTAATTACTTCCTGAATGTGAATCATGATTTATATATCCTATATATTCAGTATATATATATATATAATAGATATATGAATGAAATGAAATACACCATTCATGGAGACGGTAGGTCGTACGTACGCATGAAAGCTGTTTTCCTTTCCTAATTGACTTGAATAAAAGTATGTAGATGACATATATATATATACATACATCCAGTGGCATCATTATGTCATATATTTTATTAATATTCATTTTATATAATTTATAATCATTCTTGAATGGTTAAATAGGAGAATGAATCTCATCGCGTCGTGGAGACGGTAATCTGTATGTATGCACGAGCGATGATATCATTAGCATAATTATTTAATGGAATTGGATTGGATGATATAATATCTAATAATTAGTATGATGTTATAATTACCATATATAGTTATTATTTAGACCATTATACCCATCCATGTATGTTGGTGGTGGAAAAACAGATTACACCACAGCGTGGAGATAATATTCCGTACGTACGCACGCGTGGTGATTTGATATTCTGTAGGATGGATAGATGGTTAAATCAGGTTGTTTAATAATTATAATAACATATTAGTATATTATTGATAGTGATGTTATTACTTTATAATGAAACAACTAATGAAGAAGAAGTTGAAGAAGAACAAAAACATGAAAGAATCGGTAGAAGAGATTACATCTTATTCGACACACTTCTTTAAAGCTTTCTCTTAAGGTGCTAGAGTTGGTCTTTTAAGGATACCAGAACCTCAATAATGTTTCTATGGAAGGTTATAATGGATATTGGATGGGTTTGGACGAGCTTGAAATATCAATATTGTGTATATAGAAAAGGGAAGAGGATCCCTTTTATTAGGGGGGAGAGGGGCACCTTAGAAAAAACATAAAATATTATTTTATAATAAAGTCATATTCAGTTTATAATAGCTCCAAATTGATTTATTTCGAAGAAAAAGTGGGGATGGGTAGAAATAATCTCAACAAATATGTGTTAGACATGTTTAGGTAAATATTTTAACCTTATCATTTAGATTTAACTCAAAGTTAAATTATTTAACATTAACTACGTCTTCTTGTTTTCTTACATTATATGGTTTATAAAAATACTATAATAAGCCAAACGAAACCGAAGTGGTTACTTATTAATATATATAACCTTATATATGTAATTTGGTCGAACCTTATATTTTTAGGAATTGAATTACAATTAATAATATAATATTTGTCTTAAAAACTATTTTATGTCAATTTTGACACTATTTGGTAATTGATTTTTGTGAAAGTCATAACAGCTTGATTAGTTCGAATAATGTTAGTTAAATAAATATTCACATATCATATTAACCTATAAAATATGTTTAATTAATAACAAGTCACAAATTACATTTATTTGTGTATTTATAATATCAATTATGAAAATATTTCATTAATAAGGTAATTACTGCGTCATCAATGTGTCATACATAACATACATTATATAATTTATAAAAATTATAAATAAACTATAATTATGAAGGAAATATTTTTATCATTAAAATGAATATTTATAGTCTAATTTATATTTTTTATAACCCTATATGAAAAATGTTTTAGTTATTAAACATTGATTTTTACTCTTTAAAATCTTCTTTAAATAAAATAATAATAAGTTTCCGAATCTAATCCAAGTGGACATAAAGGGTGATATTTTATTCATAAGGCTGTTTTTGGTCTAATTACACTTATCCAATATAATTAGGACATGTGTTAGGGTAACAATAATATCATTTTACCCTTAATTACCCTATATACTTTTAACAGTGGTTAAAAAAAGTAAAAAGTTGTTATTCACCAAAAAAAATATTTTTATCTTATTGAAACAAATTTTACTCCTTGATAATAATATTTTCTCTCGAAATTTAGAAATTCCACTCAAAGAAGTGGTAAAATTTTGTTTTTTGTAAATTTTCAAATTCTCCTCGGAGGTGGGTAAAAGACAGTGAAAGGTTCCATAAAATTTTTATATATACAAAATTATTATAAAATGACTCCAATGAATTGCATTGAACTTATATACGTATTATGTTTAAATTTTTAACTAAAATAAATTTAAATAAAATAAATAATTATTTAAATTAAAAAGTCGGGTTTTAAATAGTAACCCAGTGTTTTCACATTTCATCAAAAATTGAATGTTTTCAGAAAAATACAAAAAAATTAACCTAGGCTAATTTAGATATTCCGAATCCAAAAAAGAAGTACATTTTGAAAGATAAAATTTATAAAATTTTAAAAATTGGGTATTACTATTCATAAAGGCTAGTTCATAATAATATTATAACAATATCTTGTTTAGTGAAACTCACTATTGCGTACTACACATGCTATCGATGCATGTCTTGATTGTGTGTAATGCAAGCCAAGTCAGTGTTGCATGTAGTGAATGCACTGTTTGGTGTTGCGTATAACATAATAAAAAAAATTTCATTTATACATTAAACGAAATATATACTTAATGTTTCATAGAATAATTTCCACAAAACGAACTTGAAATTGTTTGTAACACGTTCCAAGAATAGGATTGAGTATACCGCAAGCTAATACAGTGTTGCGTATAGTACACGCTAATTTTGTTGTAGCATACAATATAAGACATGAATGAAATTGAAATAATATTTTTCTGAAAATCTTGGGGTGTTACAGTAAAGAACCAGAAATGAATTTATTGGGGATAGTAAATTCCAATACCATGTGGCCTATAGTGATAGTTCACCAGATATTGGGTTGAGTGATCCTCCCTCACTAGAATGTGCATACTGGGTGGGTTTGTTATGGTTATAATGATAATTTAAAGGGACATGATGGATCCTTGGATACTACATGATTCATAGAATCACAATATCATTTAGATTCTCATACATGGATAATATAGGGATATTAATTAAGAAAGTAAAACGGAATGGTATGGATAAAAATATAATACCTATTAGTAGGATCCCTTGATATTTTATTGAATTGGGATTAGGGATGAAAAATGTAAAATTATCCATGTTTTCCACTTTAGATCATAATGATGATCCATGTGTAACTTTATAGAATATCAATGTATTGTTATATCCATTTTTTCATCCTAAGATATAATACCCCTTAGATTAGTGGGTTTTAACCAAGGTTTTGGATAATCTAGAGATCCTATATAGGGTGTTCGGTATGAGATATGGCCAATGGTGACTATATAGGGTTCCTCAGTATTATGTTAACAATTGAGACGAGTATCCTGTAATGTTGGTGTTGGAAATTTTTAATGTCACCTTAAAACCTAAAAAGTTATTATTATTGCATGGTTGAGTTGTTTTGATGGGCATGGGTTGTGTGCTTGAGAGGTCATCCAATGAGATATGTGATCGGTTTTTTGATGAGGCCAATAATTGTGGCTATGATGATATATATCAGGGAGTAAATATACCACAAGAATATGCGATATTTTAATATTAGGCATGTGATATGTGTTAATGAAAGTCTAGATGTCAAAGGATAAGTACAACCCTTGGTAATAGAGTCTGAATACATGATGTGATAAGTGATATTATTTTGGTTCAACAATGTTTTCCTTGAGTGTGTGTGATATTTATCCAAAGTATGATGATTTTTATATGGGTTGTTTTTATGGTGGTTTAGAGATACTAGAGTTTTCCCTAGGGTGGTTTTTCTATTATTATTTTCTAATATATGATTCCACATGTGGGGTTCAAATGTTGTTCAATAGAAAGGTGAGTTTTCCTCTTGTTAGTTCTTGTATCATTTTTGAGTGAGGGAAACTAAATTTAGTGTTATGTAAAACACATGGGTATTGGTTTTCTAATGTTTTATTTGATATTTGATATGGTTTTAGGGATTAATATGGTTTTTCATTATTGTTCTCAATGCTTCTAGACATCTATTTTTTGCTGAAGTATTTGTTGTTAAACTCCTGTGTCACCAGGGAACATGAGTACCAATGATGATTTAGACATTTATTTATGGAATTTATATAATCATTTTTATAATATCACTCATATATTATACCCCATAGTTATTTTTGGAAACCATTGGAGGAGGAAAACTAAGTTATACTAACACCCTAATCTATCATAAATAAAAATTATATACTTGAGATGATTTTAGTATTCTAAAGCTCAAGTAAGTAAGTGGCATGTAATGCCTTGTCCCTAGAAAACAGATCCAGTGAATTATATTGTTACATTTCCATGATTACAATGAATAAAATCCCGAAGATATGATTATTTTATTAGTCTTGATGAAACTAGATTCATATATGGAACACATTTTACATTCAATTAAGAAAGCAACATATAATACATAATAAAAGAAAATAAATTGCATCCTTGAAAATTCAAAAAAAGATTTCTTCTTCATATCCTATGGAAGGAAAATTGACAGGGGTGAGCTCAAATATTTAGTAAGGGTTACATATAGTGGAGTCATGAATCCTTAATAATTAAATCATAATAAAGTATATATAATCAATATGCCAGGGTGAATAATTGAAAACACAGACCATTAACAAATTGATAATGAAAATGTATCCATGTATTTTTTTTAGTGAAACCCCATAGAAAGTAAAAATTTAATTTTGAAAAATGTGAAATATTATTATTCAAACATCATTTATATATAAAATAAACCATTATATCATCGATAAAATTTATGTTTATGGGTATAAATCAATACGATTATGTTATGGAAACAAATGCGATGGGTATGTAGCCAATTATTTTGATTCATGAGAACCATTGATGTATTGAGAGGATATTGTTGGCCCCACACATCACAGAAATCTTATATTATTCTTATACTAAGATTTAAATCCATAAAAACATGCCTTATCAATTTCTATATTGAGTAGAGTATATGTATTCATAAATATTTTTATAGATAAAAAAAACTCAAAATAATCACCATATGTAAAGTGGTATATAACTCAAAAAAATCATATCCATTATATAGTAATATGAATATTTAACAGGAATGTAATTAAAAATAAATATGACCACAATGTTGAATTAGATACACCACACAAAAAATGATTTAATTCACAATAACAAGTATGTCTGAAATAAATTGAAATTGTGATTATGACCCTTACCACATTGTAATCGATTGAATCCCATGACAAAAAATTAATAATCATCAAGTGGATCATTGAATAATATGAATATAAATAGAATTATGATTTTATATATAAAATAGAATCATACATATCTTAATTAATTTATAAAAATATATACTTTTATTTTACATATCTTCATTTTATTAAGATCAATTATCTCCATTGGGAAGATTATAAGATAACAATTTATCACTCGAGAGCATTTGTTTCCTCAATTTTCCTGATCAGCATACTTGTGTATGAGTATAAAAGTTAATGTGGAATGGGTATAATTCCCTCAAGTCTATTTTATTTATTATTAATGTACATTAAAATGTTTAAATGGTTGTTTTTATAATTTTATAACATGGTATGAGTATGGACAATTAGATAATTCATTTAGTGATAATCATTTAGATTATCATGATAGTCATTGATCAAAACGAACTCATTTTCTTTATTTGTTTATAATTATGTAAATATGTTACTTTCATAAGATAAAAAAGGTAATATAATAAATTTTGAAATCTTCATAAACCATTAAAATGGTTTCATGAAGAATACTTTATGATGAATTTGAACAATGAATATTTATTTTCCATAAAGGTTACAAATTGGCACCTCGCAGATATGGATTTTTTATAAAATTAAAAGAGGTAGAGTAAAGAGATTGATAATGGTTATTACATAAAAATGAGATAATTATTTTATATATATGATACTGGAGTTTTACTGATAAATTGGATGGTGGAGGTTATGATAGAACAAGAATAGAAGATAAATTGAAATTAACTTAAATGAAAAAGAAAGAGGATTTACCTCTTGAAAGATCCACCTTGAGACCCGCCTTAAGGGAAAGGGTATTTGTCTATTGGATAGCCCCCCGGATCTTGGGAGAGGGGATGGAATAGGGAATAGTATTTGGATAAAACCATGAATATCATGAATTTTTGAGGAGTGAGTATAAAAGGTGAGTGAGGCGTGGTTCTGATAGTGGAGGAGAGGAGTGATTTCCCAATATTCTACTTTTATTTTTTTATTTTTTTCAATACAAAGAGTAGTATTTATTATAGTATCCCATAAAAGTAATAAGTGACTATGATTTCATACTATTTGTTTCTTTCATCATCCATGATTCCTAGAATAGATTATCTATCTTATAATGTATTGTATGGTAAATTATGCATTTTAATATTCACTAAAAATTCATGTAATTTAGAAAAGTCCCCCAAATTCACATTGAACATATTTCAACATATAAATTCCAAAAATTAACTACATTTTTGTGAAATAATTTTATAAATATTAAAAATATATTTTTTAACATAAATCATTATTTACCTGAAAATACAAATTTTAAAATTATAACTAATTTTTTTACACTTTACAAAATTATCTACGGTCTGATTAGATTATCATAAAATCATAGAATAAGAAAATTTGGATTTTTGAATAAATTTTGAGAAAAATATTATTTTTTAAATAATCTTTTATTTATAAAATTATTATTTAATATTTATTTCTCCAAAAAATACTAATAATTAATTGTTAATTATTAGAATATTCACTTTCAATTATAAGGTGCCTAAAATTATTTTATACTTTCACATGTGAAATTACTAATCATATGGTTAATATTAATATTCATTAGGGTAACAATATTATTTATAAGGGTGTGTTAAAATTCTTTATAAATTAATTTAATCTTATCAGACTATGAATATCTTCATAATCACAATTGTATATATCCATTTTTTGTAATACAAATCTCATAAGTGGAAACATTATGTTTAACAGATAAGTTATAAAATCTCCTATTATAAAGTTTTGTTCCAAATGGACACATTGTTTCATTTATAATAACATATCTAATGAATTAAAATTATTTAATAAGAAACACAACATAATATCATGGGGTGTTATATTCTTCCCTCATTCGGTAATTTCATACATGAAATGTTTCTTGAATATATCCCTCTAAGAATATGTGGGTGGTTCCAATTCATAACATACACTTACTCCCAATTTTCTTCTTCAATTTAATGGTTTCTCTAAAGATCATTTACCAGTAGAGTTGTCTGATTTCTCAATAATTTATCTCTTGTGTCGACAATCATGATAGTCTCTTCACATTAAGACAAATCAGGTTAATGTTTTATTTATTAACAGCTGAGTACATACATGGGGTATAACATGTACATCTTTAAAAATGTAACTTGGAACACATCATAAACTTTTGAAAGACCTGGTATATCTCTATACACTACTATACAACTCCAATTAATTATATAATTTCAACAGATCCGATGTAATAGAGACTCATTTTCCCTTTCTTACCAAACCATAATACTACTTTCCATGGAGGTACTTTTAAAAAGTCATGATCTCTAACTTTAAATTTTTAATCCTTTATATGTATGTCAGCAAAAATCTTTTTTCTAATTTGGGTTGATTTAATGTGAGCCCAAATTTTTTAGACCTTTTTTATTTTCTCTTCGATAAATTATAGGCCTATATGTTTCCTCTCACCATCTTCATTCCAATAATTTGGAGTTTGAAATAACTTGTCATAAAATGATTCATAAGGTCTAATTTGAATAGTACAATGGAAAATATTATTAGAAGAAAACTCCACCAAAGGTAATTACTATTCATAAATACCTATAAATTAATGTGATCATGATATCAACGAGTCTTCTTGTGTTTGGAATTTTCGTTCAAACTCTTTGTTGGTTTGGAGGTGATGAGAATTACTCATATGAATCCTAATATCCATATCCTTCAAAAATTTCAATGTAAATCATGGATCAAAATTGGACACAATTGATAGAGGTGTACCTTGAAGTAATACAACTTCCTTAAAATATATTCATTCTTTGTGCTCAGGTGGTAATTCTTCACTTATAGTAAAGAAATGTGATTATTTTTAAAGATGATCAACAATTACCGATAATTCATCATTCCTTATTATAGTACTCAGTAGAAGTGTTCCAATTTATATCATTACATCATCCCACTTAATCATTAGAATAGGGATAGGTTGCTTCACTCCTATAGTATGTTGTCTCTCACCATTCACTTGTTGAAAAACTAGAAAACTTGACACATAGTCATGAATTTATCACATCTCGTTATCCAAAAAAATTGATCCTCTAGATAAATGTACATCATAGAGCTACCCGAGTATATATAGAAATTTGATCTATGAGAATCATATAATATTTCCATTTTTGGTTCATGTATTGATGGAACACATAACCTATTCCAAAACTTCATCACATCATCCTCAAACATGGATTCTGAGAATATTCTATCCTTAATACCATTAATTTTTTTTATTCTAATCATCAAATTGAATGATTTTTACCTTCTATAGTAAATATGTTTTAGAATCCATTTGAACGAAGAATTGTTTCTCCACTTCCATAAAAATTCCCATATCTATATTTACAAGATATGTGGTTGTATTATCTATCACAGTCCTCATTGGGGTCATAATTCCACGTTCATTTCTTCATAATACATCTTCCACCTTATTTGATTTCCTCAGTGGTAGTGTATTGAGCAATCATAATCTTTGAGTAACTCGAGCCATCTCATTCACCACATGTTAAGTAATTTTGGTGTAAAAATGTATTTTAAACACTTTTGATCCATATATAACTCATTTCATTCATCATAGAGATGGTGAATTTAAATATTTTTATCGGAGATTATATCCTCTAATTCAATATCATGAGTTGTAGAATTTTTATCACGAGTGTTCAACTACCTTGATTCATAACCAATAACATTATAATTTTTCATAATAACACAACCCAATATATTATTTGATGATTTGTTGTATATCACAAACCTATCATTTCCAAATGTAAGGGTAAAAATTGTATCATTGTCCAATAATCTTTCCAATTCATTAATTTATTCTTTGCATTATTTTTTCCATATAAAACTAACCCCTTTATATGTGAGATTGGTGAGGGGGCTACAAAATCAGGAACAATTCTGTATGAAATGCTGATAGTAACCTGCTAAGCTAATAAATCTATATACCACAGTTATGTTTTTTGTTTTAGGTCATTATTGGATTTCCTTAGTCATAAAATGAACATAATATCTTCCACACTTAGAGATAATATGGATATGAAATAGACTTCACGATTCCATAATTCACATTTACTAAATTTCTCTTATAACTCTTTTCTTAAAAGATTCTATTGAATAACACGAATGTAATTCCCATGGTCCTCATAGATTTTCGAGAATATCAAAATTTCATCAGTAAATATCATAAAATATAATCAAGATATTCTTTGAAAGCACAATTCATTAGGTTCATGAAAATGCAATGTGCATGAGTCCATCCAAATTGCATTACTGTAAACATGCAATTCATATATCTGGTTCAAAATTATGTCTATATAATATCATCCTTTCTCCTATATAACAGATGGTATCAAAACTAAAGTTAAATCATCAAAAAATATTTTTCTCCATGATGTTGAACAAAATGATCAATAATGCACGGTAGATGATACTTTTTATTTATCATAATAGCATTGATTTATCTACAATCAATGCATAGCCTCATAGATCCATCTTTCTTCATGATAATTAGAATATGGGATCCCCATAGAGAAAAAATAGTGTTAATAAATCCATTGTCACTTAATTCCCCTACTTGTTTTTTTAGCTCTACTAATTCAACATTTTTCATTCTTTAGTGATTACTTTATATAGCTACTGCGTCCATAATTAAATCAATAGAGAACTCAACTTATTGATCTTGAGGATTTCTATGTAAATCCTCTGATAATAAAGAAATATATTCTTACAAAATAGGTACATCATCAATTTTAGGATCCATAGATGATTTTTTTACTCTAAATATAAGGTATTCAACATAATTCTTAAAAATTGTTACTTTTTTCTTATATAAATAGATTTTTGCATCCTAATTTGAAAGAAAATTCATACTAAAATTTATGGAAATGTCAACAATAGGTATAATGATAATGTTTGTAACCAAATTAACTTTATTTATCACAAAAGTGACTTACTGACACATCATTGTTACAACAATAATTCCCTTTGGAGTTTTGACAAAAAACTCCATTATTAAAAGAAATTGGAATTGATTAATTTTCTTGGAAAATTGGGAAGATATGAAAGAATTCAATGATCCAGAATCAAATAAATCATTGGATAAGTTCATGGAAATGATGAATGTACCATACACTACATCATTAGGAACTTCAACCATTGCAGTTGTGATCGCCAAAGCATCATTGTGCCACCAATTCCTTTTATGGGGATGTTTACATCATATTTAGGACATTTCTTTACATAGAATCAAATATCCCTACAATTATAGAATTGATCATCATTTATTTTCTCTTCCCATTTCATTCATTATATCAGTGACCCTTTCTCCACACTTATAAAAAACTTCTAAGCCTTTCCAGAATTTTCCAAGATGGTTCTTTCCATAGTTCTAGAATATTGGAAATTTATTTAGTCCATTATACTATGAAGATCAACCATTTCCATGATTATAAAAATACTTTTATTATCTTGATTTCCAATGAAAAAGTTATATCTACAAAATTATCTCTCAAATTTGATGGGAATTTATACTATTACATCATATGATGAAAATGTTTGGGAATAAATTCCCCTTCAATGATATGGCTTAAGACAATCAATTTAGTGATCTATATTTTATTTTAATCATGTGTGTAATATATAGAATACCTTGATAGTCTTGTGAAAGTAACTTTATATTCGGCAATACTCTCTTCTTATATTTGATTCTAGATATGAAATTTTCTCTTCATTTTATTTCATTTCTCATGAGGGAAATATTTTTTGAAGAATACTTTCAATAAAATTATACATTCCATACCTTCTATTTCAACTTCCTCAATGATATACTTTATCCTGGACCACCATTGATCTGCATCACCCTTGAGACGATATACTACAAGTACTACCTGTTCATTTTCATTACATCTTAATTATATAAATATCATTTCAAGGGTATTGATCCGCTACTAAGCTACCACTAGATTAGTATTTCCATCAAAATGGTGAGAATTTAATAATATTAAATGATCCCAAAATAGGTGTAGCATTCTTATCTTTCATAGGATAAGTAATTTATCCTAATATGGCCATGATATGCTCATCTCCAACACTATCTATGTTTATTTTCTTAGTTGGGAAATCCCTATATAGTCTATAGGTATGGATTATCTTTCTTCTATTAGGTTTCATCACTAAACAATGTCATAACCGAAATTTGGTTATAGATCATAATGAATAATTTTTAACCTTAAAAACACCTTACATAATAAAAAAATATATGGACAACTAATCTCATAATCATAAACCTAAATTCTATTTAATTTTAAATCCTTCTTAATTGATTTTAACAAAAATGTGTATTATCCTAAGAATATCCCCCAGGATGGTAAAACCAGATGTGCAGTAAGGAACGTTGTCTAGTACCAGGATACCTTGAGTCATGCTCGTAATAACTTGTTAGATTCTTTACTCCTTGATATATATGTTCCAAAACCAAGACCACTTGTAGTATCTATATAGGTATGTATTTCAAGGAATGCCTATATAATATCTTCCATTACAATTTTTTTTGTTCTTCTACACTAATATTAAATTTCCATCATAGTTTTGTGGTACTTATTCTATGTTTTCTAAATCTAGTCCCATGGTTTCTAATTAAATTACATAGATACCAATTGTAATGCCTTGGCCCCAAAATCATGGAGCCGTTTCATTATGATATTAAATTGGAATGATTATAATGAGTCAAAACCTAAAATACTGATTATTTTTGTAGTCATGAAGAATCCATATTCATACATGGAATCCATTTTAAATTGTGAGAAGAAAACGACATATAATATATAACGAAATTTAATAAATTGCATCCTTGAAAACTAATAAAATGATATATTCTTTTTAACCTGGGGAAGGAAAAAATGCTAAACTCAAATTATTAATAAGGGTTAAATATAGTAGAAGAATTAATAAATAATAATTCAATCATAATAAATTAGACATTATCAATATGGCATGGTAAATAATTGAAAAATACATGCCATCAATAAATTGAAATGAAAATGAATCCATAGATTTTGTCATAGTTAAAACATCATAAAAAGTAATAATTGAATTCTGAATAAAGAGAATATATATTATTTTTACATCATGTATCCAACACATGAACAATCTTGATATCAATATGGTTTATGTATACGGGTAGAAACCTTTTTGATTTTATTTTGGAAACAAACATCCAGGGTCTATCGCCAACTATTTTGACTAATGAGACCAGTTGATGCATCATGGGGTAATGAAGGACCCTGCCATCACAAAAATTATTAATAATTCATATAAAAAAAATTAATTCTAGAAGAATATTCCATACCAATTTCTATATTATTAGATTGTATGGATTCCTAAATAATTTAACAGTTAGAACAACATTCAAAATAAACACTATATGTAAAAGGTTATAAGATTAAGAAAATAATCATATACATTAAAAAGGAATATAGATATTTTACAGGAATGCAATTTCTTTTGAAAATGATCTAAAATGGGTAGTATATGCACCACTAAAAATGAATAGGTCCACAATACCATGTAAGACTAAAATAAATGGAAATTGATATGAAGTCACTTACAACATTTTAATCAATCGAATCACATGAACAAAATGTAATAACCATTAAATACATCAAATATAAATATATTAATCATATTATATATAAAATTTTAAAATACATAAATCATTTATAAGTAATAAGTGGTGAAAATGGTAATCTAATTGAAATAAAAGTCAGATGAGAAACCGTGTACCTTATTGTTGAATGTTTTCATCACATGATCTAAATATCCTGGATAATAAAATGAAATTAATTAATTAAGTAATTAATTAAGAAAAATATATAACTGTATATTATTTATTATAATTTTATTATGTTCATTAATGGCCATTTTTATTAGTTATAAGATACAAATTTATTGCTCGAGAGTGTTTGTTTCCTTGGGTATCACGATCAACAAACTTATGTATGAGTATAGAAGTTCTTATGGAATGGATATAATGATACATAAGGGAATTTATAAATATAAAATGAAAATATAGATGTTTAAATGGTTATTTATATCATTTAATTAAATGTTATGAGGATGAATGATTAGATAATTAATTTAGTGATAATTATTTATATTATTACGTCAGTTATTGATCATAACGAACACATTGGGTTTTGACATTTAGTATTATGTAATTATGTCAATTCAAGAAAATAAAAAAGGTTATATTTTAAATTTTCAAATATATATCAACAATTAAAATGGTTTCATGAATAACATTTAATAATAATATAACGAATTAATCATTGTCATCCATGAAGATTGTAAATTGGCACCTCTCGGATAATGATATTGATTAAAAAATAAAAGGAAGAGAGATAAAAGATTGATAATGGTTATTAAATTAAATAGATATAATTATATTATATATATGATAATAAAGATTTTATCATCAATTAAATAGATTATGTTAGGAGATAATAATAATATATGATAAATTTAAATGAAATTAAATGAAAAAAAAACAAGACGATTTACCACTTGAAATAACCTTATTGAGAACCTCCTTAAGGGTAAGGGTTTTGGTCTTTTAGAAAGGAAAAGGGATCCTATATGTGGGTAAGGACCCAGGAAGAGTATTTTTATATAAAATTGTAAAAACAAATGACTATGTTTAGTGAGGTGAAGTGGGGATGAGGGTAGTTTTTATAGTCTATAAGAGGATTGATTTCTCAATATTTTATTCATTATTTTATTATTTTTCTCAAGATAAGAAATAGTGTTGATTCTTGTGACCAGGAATAGTAATAAGTTCATGTGAGTTCTAAATAATGGTTTCTTACATAATCCATGAAGAAATGAATAGTATATGTTTATTATAATTTATTATACTTTAAATTATAGTATTTTACTATTAATGAAAATTTCATGAATTTTGTAAAAATCCCAAAAAAAAACCCTTCCCATTTTTCGACATGTTATGTCCAAAAAAGTTACTCCATTTTATAAAAATAATTTTCTGAATAATAGAAAATTCATTTTTATTTAAAATCATTATTTACTCAAAAATATTAAATTATAAAATTTTAACTAATTTGATAACACCCTAAAATACTATAAACAGTAAAAATAGATTATCTTATAATTATAGGATAGAAAAATATTTATTTAGGAATATATTTCAAAGAAAATAATTTTATTTTATGTATATTTATTATTTATAAAAATTTTATTTAATATTAATTTATCATAAAAATACCAACACTTAATTGTTAATTTTTTGAATATTTATATTCATTTAAAAGGTGTCTAAATTTTATTTATTCAATAATGTGATAGGTTAATATTCAAAAAGGTCATATTACTATTTATATGAGTACAACTACGATTCATAAGGGTAATTAATTATTCAATAAAAATGTGTTCATCCTATCAAACATTAAATATCTTATTAAATGCAACTTCGTATGTCCGTCTTTCAAAATTCAAATCACATTAGAGGAAAAATTAAGTTTAAAAACATATTTATAACTATATCAAAAAAATGATTTTTTAAGATACTCAATTTTTTTATAAATAGTAAACAATCTAATGAATTGAAATTATTTCATAAGAAACATACCGTAAAATCATGGGCTGTTATATGGCCCAATGTAGCATGATTATTATGGGGATATTGTTTATAATCAAGATATAGGGATCAGGTGAGCTTGATCATAGTATTATACCCTATCCTATATTTCTTCTTGTTTATATATTAAATGTGTCTAGTATATGGGTGATCAGTTATCATATTCTTGGAATGCTATATTTAATTAAGGTATAGTGTGATAGTTATTTTCTTCATATCCATAATATAGTTTATTAGTACTTTTTATCTCACTATGCCATTTCTGTTGGTTTCATGAATTTAAATTTTCTAATTATATGTCAAAGATAACACATTATACTATATATGATAGTTAGTATCCTTTTTAATATACAAATTCATGCATATGGTCTTGTATCTCTAAAGTTTTCCACATTAGATAGTGGTCTATATGCTCGATAGTTTCAAATATCACCTTTAATTCTGAGTGTTGTCCATTATTCAAAATTAAAAATCTATCTAAGAAAATATTAAAATATATTGGTTGGAAAGAAACAATCTGATTCATACCCTGACATGTCTTCGATATAAACCTCAAACTTTGTGGAATATTATTTCTTATTATGTATTTCTGTCAACAACTAGATCCAAGAAATCAATTTTACATACCATATTTAATTCTACCATGATCAATGGTCGTATTTATAATCAACCATCAGACTGAAACATTTTTGATGAGTGAGTTTCACTCTATAGAGAAATATACTTTTATTAAACACCAATATCATATATACAATCATACTTTTTTACAAGTAATTTGAATCCTAAAATAACATATCTTGTGTATGTGCCCAATTTTTGTTCCTTTATTTTTCTACAACATAATTACTCAAATATAGAAATCCTTGTTAAATTACACCTCAACTTAATTATAGTTTTAACATACACATTCTGGGATGAATGATTTTATAAAATAGAATTTGTATATATTCACATTCTCTTAAAGTCTAGATATAATGATTCGTGGTACTACTCCAATAATCTAAAATCACTATGATTTATCCAATATTTATTTTGGGGAAGGCTAATAAATTCATGAAATGAATTGTTTCCTTTAAAAATGAATTATTTTAACACTTATTAATTTCAATAATAATATTATGAAGACACCACTTACATGTATAAACATTAACATTTCCAATTTTAAAAACTCAAATTATTAATTCATGGAAGGACCTTGTCTATCACGGTATAAACTTCCTTTGGTAGTTTAATTGAACTATGGTCAAACTCCAATCACAATGTAATATTTTATATCCAAATTAAAAAATTCGTATTATAATCATATTGTGACCTCCTCTATAATATCTAGGTCACTATGTGTCCATTTAAATAATTGGTGTCTTGATACTCCACCTACCCACATAAAAATTTCACTTTGGATTCTACAGTTATATCATCCCCACCACACAGACCATGGTTTATATAGTTCAAGTGGTACCACCTCATATCATATACACTAATTATATTTCTCCACAGCACCACTCCACTCTACCTTCACACATTTATACACCTAATTTCAACATATTCTAGGTCCTTTTTTCATTTATTCCATCACAACTTTACTACATTAATGACAGATTGTGGATTGTATGGAAATAGATCCTTTATCTTGTAACTGAATAGGGATGGTCTATTTCCCCTATAGAAATCCCCTATCAAGGTGTAAACCTATAGTCACAAATTTTATTCTTTCTACATCCATTTAGATAGAAATTAACTATAATTGGTTTTAAAAAACATCAAGTCATGTCTTAATTCATTGTGTTATGATCGCTTTCAAGTATACATAAAAATAACACTATATTATTTAAATAATCCACAAACACATTTAATAATTATTATTAATCCTAAAATTAATTCTTTGGATTTGAAAAAAATATAAAACATTATAGTTATCAATATTCAATTGGATTCAAACAATATCTTCCTTTGTATTAGTAAGCAATACGAAATATCATGAAATTAATTCTTCTTCATCATATAATCATAATTCCTCCCACTAACCCACATCTTACTTCTCATTTTAGTTTAAAGAACCCCTTATACAAGTTTATGTATCCTCTTATCCCCGTAGAGTTGTGGTTTTATAATTCTCATTCTCACTCATTGACATCAAATCCAATGTAATAAATCTCTTTAAAAATGGATTTAACAATATTAAAACCTATTTACCTTTGAAAAAATGTATCTATATTTTTATTGTTATGATCATTTTACCCATGCCTTTTTAGATTAAAAAATAAATCTTTATCTCATTGATATTAGTTATTAGATATCAAATATTATGATATTTGAGACAATAAAATTCTTTTAATTCGTCTTCATCAAGTAGGAGAAAATTTCAATCCACATTAAGAGACATAATACCTCTTATTATAGGATTAATCCTACCCCTTTGACACAAGATTCAAAGTAGATAACATTCATAAAATATTACCTTTTATAATCTTAGGTAGTATACCCATTTTCCAATAACTTCATAACATTGAATGGATAAACACCTTCTAACTATGGATATATAGTCTAATATATTTAGTTATGGGTCTTATAATATTGAAATGACTCATAAAAAATAAATATATGCATATAGAATTGAAATTATTGTTAGGAAACAATAGATAAGTCTAATAGAAATAATGTTTTTCATTCCACTTTTTTAACTATCATAATTAACCAACAGTCATAATTTTTACTATATACCAAGGAATTTCCCTTGTGAACTCTAATCAATCCCCAAAACATTAGTGAATAGAAATTAAAAACATATAATTTTATTCAAACTAGACATAATATTCAATAAATATCTCTAGACACCATGATTGACACTAATTTAAAATACTTATACTCATATTTGATAATATATTCAAACCACCGGTTAAAATATATTTTACCATTCATCAGATGTGCATCTATCCATCATTGAATTAGGATTTAACCATTGGGTGTTTATCTGCAAACTCTTACTATGTTTCCCAATTCCATGCATGAATATTGAGATGATTTTTTATCACTTGATTTTTCCATATAGTTTAATTGGAACTCTATAAAATAATCAAATTATATCAAATATCATATCAATTTTAAATTAAAAATATATATAATTCATGAAAATTATTCTAATAATTTCACTTATTCATAGTTTTGTTCAAATATATATATTTACACATCATTGAAGTTATTAAATTAATAATTGTTACATAGTTTGTAGTACTAATTTAATATTGATTGTATTTTCTGTACACATATAAATCTTGTTATTTATTCAATAGATTTCATCTATTAGTGCTTATAAAATTTAGATAGAATATTAAATCTACCACCACATCACCATAAATATATTTATAAAATTTCCATATATAATGTTACTTCCAAAACCACCTAAAATAAATTCAAAAGTGTTATAAAACCATTTGAATATATAGCGAGTGGGTAATTTATATTTTCCAGTGGTTGAGGAATGAGGATAATAATGGTTGAATACCATTGTCATTTAATCTTTCATTTCCATTTTTAAAATTTGCGGACAATAATACCATAACAAAATCAATAACTTCTTCATACAAATCATTATACATAGAATTATTCTTTATCCCCATTCTTGTGGATGTCCATTGAGTGATTCCACTTATACATTACTTATTTTGGATATATTTTTAATCTCCTCCCATTGCATGGTATTTTCCTCCTTTGGTTCCTTACCATTTCACCATTAAAAATTCTTCCACAACCATTAGAAAATTTTTCCACCATTATTCATCTCATTTCTAATAGTGGGGTTTTCAAGTCCTCATATACATGAATTATGTTTTTCCTTATTTAGAGCCATGATAGAAACCATGCTAAACGTCATCCATGGTAATTCTTTCCAAAAATATTAGTAATTTCTTCTCCTATGTTGAGTAGGCTCTTTAATTTTAATCCATATATGTTTTAATTATCTAAAAGAGGAATGTTGTAATTAAGATAATTTTGGTTCTTGGGGAACTCATTGATTAGTGTTATAATCATTCTCAAATATAGGGAACTTATTTTATAACATAACATATTTTATTAAAGATTATATCATTTTATTTAATGTTATTGTAATAAGAATATTATTAGAAAATTGGTTGTTTTAATCCTACTGCAATTCGTTTTCATATGACAAGGAATATTACGTGTGACAGATATTCCATTGAAATCATACCTCATGTGAACAACACTCAATTGATATGTTTTTAGTAAGTATCCATCTACTATGGAGACCACATGTATCAATATATTTACTCATTATATGTTTCAATCTTCTAAAATTGATGTAATACATTGTTTACCATATTTAAAACCCTTTATTATTATTTTAATCTGGAAACACAATATTATATTATTATTTAATATGTGGGTTATATTTTATGATATTTTAAAAGATTGAAAATAATTTCCATTAAATTTTTTATTCTTCAATTAGAAATAAATTTTAATCTTTATTGGAGGTTTTTAAAATTTCATCTAGCTCCATGATCTTCCCACTTTTCTCATCCCATTATAGAACCATCACTTTTATACCTTACCAAGAATTATATAAATCCCATGTTATTTATTGTAGTAATTTTTTGATATTTTTAATTATTCAAATTATCCTTAATATATTAATATTTTAAAAAACAAATTATTAAATTTCATAATAAATATCAATTTGGTTCGATATTTTTACACCCATTTTCTTATGTAAAAATTTAACTCAACATTCATCATGTTCATCCTATTTTATTCCTTTGAAATATATAGTATGAAATAATGATATATTTCATGTATAATTTCTCATTAATATACCATTTAATGTATTTATTTATTATCAATTATCTATTTCATGAACACACATTGAGTTTGTAACGTAAATTTGATTCCACATCATCACCATAGTCACGTCTTCCCTTCAATTTAATTAGACAATTTTTATATTCTGATTTAAATGATTCCTCTAAACATGGTTTTAATTTGACATAACAACTAATTTGTAATTAGTTCACTCTATTTGTGAGTTTTTCCTCCTAGATATATACTTCTTCCTATTCTATTTTTTCATAATTCATTCTTTATCAACATTAATCACTATTTTTAAATCATATTTCAGAATGAAAAAATTATTATAACCATTTAGTTGATTTATATAAGTTTACATTGAAACATTATAATAATAAATGATCTTAAAAACATTCAATTTTAGGGAATCATATAATACCTACCATTTATGTGCATAAAATTCTATATTTCATTGATTTTTTTCATAAATTACACTATGTTGGATTAATAGAACTATGCCATTATATCAGGAATCCCTATGAAAAACAAAATATTATTCTACAAATGCAATTAACATATTTTTCTAATTAGATAAATGATTTCCAACAAAAAATCATATATTCACTTAAAGATCTATAACCTTAAATCATGAACAATATAATCATATCATGTCAGAGTAAAAGGTACAATATAAATTAATCTAATCTCTGATGGAAATGGTTTGTCCCCTCAAGAGACATAGGTAAGAGATACCCAAAAAGGGTTGAATCGTGGTGCACAAATTTTTCCCAATTAATTACACATCCTTAAACTGTCATATCACTATCATGTTTTTAACAACATAATTATTTTATAAATCTATTTGTCTTTTATTAATCATTTGATAAGATTACTCATTTACATAAACATAACTTTACATGATTTTTTTATTGTTTATTGACACTACTAATTTGTATTCAAATAAAGACAATGAATCAAATGGATATATGTATTTTTAATTGTTTCACCCACATTGAGTTATTCTAATGATTATATGATATTAGAAGTTTCGAGGCATTAGATTCACTAATTGATTAAATCTTGGCCACTCATGTTTAGTTTCACTCCATTAATAGTGGTTTTTGGTTAGTTCACTACCACCCATGTATCACTTAATTGCCTATTTGATATCACTTATCTATAAAATAATAATAATTTGGCTCACTGGAAAAATATAAAATAAGTATGTTTTTTGTTTACCTTGGGGTATCATACCTTTATTATCAAAATGATCCTTTCAAGAAATATTATGAACATCACCATGAGTAGCTACAACACCATTCAATGAGATTTCATGTCATGTTTATCTTTAATATTATTCAGAAAAATATTCAATGGGTAAGAATCCTTTTTCTTCTCCAAATTATTTAAATATTCATCTATATTACTCATATATGTCAGTTTTATATTTTTCCAAATTGTAGTGTACTTACTTTTTTTGGAGAAATATAACTCCCAAAAATCAACATTTTGAAATTCTTCTCTATAATTAATGAATTCAAATATTTTTTTTATTCATAAAAGCCTAATATATATCATGTGTGTGATTTAAAAATCCTTCATATATATCTCCATTTATTACCAAGACCATAATATAAATATTTCAGCTTAAATTACATGTTATGATATTCATTTAACATTATCACTGTAAATACAACAAATATTGAAATATCTTAGTCACTACAAAACACCCTGCATCATGGAATGACTTTACATGTAACAAACCATCTTATGGAATGAAACCTTCTTTCATGACATTTTTATTATGGTACACAAAAATTAAGGTACTTCTCCATTATCATCCCTTATACTGACCACCCACTCATGGATTGACATGTTCTCTATAAAGGGACCACCATTAGTATAGAACCACTAAAACTTATCTAATCAACCTGTTTGGTATAAAATAATAACCCTAGGGTTAGATCTCTTTAGTCAGATTCCTTTTTTATAATATATATTCATCAATGGTGAAAGCACCTTCAAATCAGTTAAAACATCAAATTAATCCAAGATTACTTCACAGAAAAACCATCTTTTTCAGGACATGAATACCTTGTGATAGTGGAATTCAAATATGGAATCTTGTCCTTTATTGTGGGGTATAATTCTTTATATAAGAACTCTATAATTCTATAATCACAAGAATAAATCCCATATACCTCCATAAAAAGTCTATTATGTTCATAAAATAAACACACTACAACTAGATCTTCTGTGAACAACTTATATGGAGGGTGAATCAGGTCTCTCTGAATATTAAAATATTTTTATATTCTTAAATAATTTACCACTTTTAATTAAAATTATATAATTTGAACCTATATTAAAAATTATTTTACGAATTACTAAATTTATCTCTAACCCAATATAAAATCACCACATCCAATATAGAATATAATATAAATAGAAATATGTGATATTTTTACAAGGTTTGAATCCTTATAGAAAACTTAATCCCAGTAATGATTATTTATTCTATCAATCATATATTCTCTACTGTAAACTAATGTAATTATAGTGGTAATTTTCTCCCTTGATTAGTAATTCATACACTAACACTGAGTCTCACATTATTTATAACATATTTAGTATATCAGTAATTTTATGGCTTTACATTATTATTTACCTGAATACATCAACCACACCTATTCTGAAACATTTCCTCTTGTATAAATAAATTTTCCCTTCTATACCTTTTACATTTGACCACCAATAATCACATAATGTAACTATATCCAAAGGATCAGATCACCATCCTCATACATAGTCTTCAAATATTAATAAATATTCCAGAATAACTGTAACTTTGTCTCTTCTTAAATCTTTAGTTCACATAAGTTTCATTTAATTACATCATTAGTATTTTTCTTTACTGAAACATCAATAAGATTAATATTCAATAGATATTGAAAAACTCTTTCTACACGAATTCCTTTTTCACATCTTTTTCCTTCTCATTATCACTACACTAACTAGATCTAATTATCATATAAAATTAATTATATTATATACTTCCTCTTCATAGAATACAATGTTATCTTAATTATAATTACGTATCAGCCTTCCGTTTCATTATACTTACTCTGTATAAGATTCACCAATTCTCATGATTGGGTTTTAGTTTTTTAAATTCCCATAACTCTCAATTCAAATAAGTCATTTATATTTGTCAAAACCAAAAAAAACCCTTTTCAAGTATTTTATAATTAAAAGTATCCATAAACATATATGATGATTCTCCTCTCACATTTTCATATTTTTGTACATAATTGTATTGCATTAGATTTGTTATTATTTTTTTCTCAATCAATTTACCCAATGAATTTAAATTATACACTTCTTAATTTTATTTATCATATTTATTAATTTTAATACATATACCACTTCTTCTTAATTTGGATTTCATATTTTGTTCTTAAAAAATTCACAAATTTCATACCAATCACAACATCCAAAGATATACGAATCCTTTATAATTGTTGTGATTTTTTAGCATGGATAAACTCTTAATGGAATAAATATTTTTATACTTTTATAATCATCATCTATTTATTCCATATCATTTATTATTTCTTGATTAAAAATTTGTCACATCTCTTTTAACGTATTTGAAAAATGGAATCATATCTCAATAATTGGCTCAAGAAAGTCGAAATTATGCCTGAAAATTCATATTATATATATTTCATTTTAATTACCATTGAATGTTTCCTGAAGACAAGATTCTTGTAAATTTTAACTACATATAAAAAAATATTTTTACATTTAATTCTTTTAAATAAAGAACCAACATCATCACATTTAATCTAATATTTTGATCCCAAATATAATTTTCAAATATTACCATTAGAATTTGTTAGATAAAGAGAAAAACTATCTCCAATTTCTATTAAAATTTAATTTTACTCTATCCATATATTCAATAATGGATCAACAAATATTCATGTTTTTTAATCATTAAATTATAGCTTCAACATCATAGAATAATTTCTCAACTTTATAAAATCTGTTATTGAAACTAGCATTTTAAAATGATAAATATCTACAGTTTTAAATATGTTTTAACCCTATCAAGGATAATGAATTATATTTAAAAAACCAAAGGATATTATATAGGTATATTTTTATTTTATATAGCTATAAAATGATTTACATAAAAACAATTTTCTTTACATTCTCGACTAACTATAATTAAAAAAATTCACTTTATGGATGAATGATCCTTACAAAGAGTTGATTTCATTCATATGAAAATTGATTATCCTAAATGAGTGATTTTTATAAATATTATGGAAAGAAATTATTATTATATATATAATTGTAACAAATATGATTCATAAAAATTGGATAATTAACCAAATTTTATTTTTCTACACTGCAATTTCAACTCACTTAAAATAAACATATAACATCATCCAATGATATTGAGGCCCTCTAAAACCATTTAATAACTTATAAAATGTATTTAAAACAATTTTTAAAACAATTAAAATTATTACATGTTATTTAACGTGATATTAATATCTTGTAACAACATAACCATATATTTAAAATATTTACATAAAAATCAACTACGTGATTTTATGGCTCTCCACTTATGCTTTTATAAAACATCATCAAAGGGAATTTTAAATTTGAAAATAGAATCCTTCATGATATATAAACATTAAATGTATAATATATACTTAATATCCTTTAATATCCAATTTTATCCAACATTAAAATTTTCCTATAAAATATTCTTAATCTTATTCACCCAAAAATAAAATATCATGATTTTAATTTTAGTTGTTGAATTTATTGGATTATTTAGCATTCATCAAACAAGAGTTGTAATTAAAAGATATGATTCTTATCACAAATCAATAAATGTTATAGTTTTCATCTAATAACCTTACCATACAAATTAATAATTGTAGAAACACCATCATCCATTATTCCAAAAGTATATACAACACTTACACATCCTTTTCTTGGACTCTCAATCTGTCTCCATACTCCAACTTCATTCACTTACCTGAGAAAATTATTATTGATAAAAAATACAACTATAATCCACTGGGAGGTGCAACCCCACCTTGAATATGTTTTCAATATATAATTAAATTTTAAATTAAATTTTTTCTACTCCCCCAAAATGATATGAAATTAAAATGGAAGTGTTTTCTCCACTTTATTAATACCTCCAATAATTTTATAATTTAATCATTTTGAGGAGAAAATAGAACAACTAATTCTTTACCAATGAGCCTTATGTCAAATCTATGTCCACATGGGATAAAATAATAAAGAAAACTTGAGTGATTTATTATAATAATTAAATAAAAAAATATAAATTTCTCACTATAATAAAAAATATCTATTGAATTTTTTTGGGTTATAAAAATAGAAATTAAAACTACTCCAAACCTTATTCACATCTTAATCAATACACCAAAAATACTCTAGTGAATGTTGATTTTTTCAAAATTTTAATTACAGTCACTCCGAATTTGTAAATTGTTTAAACATACAATAAAAATATTGGGAATGTAATTTTCATACCTCAATTATGTAATATGGTATGTGATATCTAAAATTATTGATTAAGTAAAAAATGGTAAAATACAAATAATTTTTCACCTATTTATATCTACCCCTCATAGGATAATTTCCACCTTCCTCACAATTACTAATATTATATTCATAGAATAATCACCAAAAATATATAATGAAATATGTTACTTGATACAAATTAAAATGTAATAAATGTAATTGAAATTTACTTTTGAAGTAGATATTCAATATAGAATAAAATGATTGATATTTTTTTATAACTACTTAGAGATCAACACCATTGAAAAAAGGTCTCTTATTATTATATAACATTCAATCCCTTCACTAAAAATTCTTTAAAAAAATTAAAATTATATGGATATAAATATCTTTATCAATTATATCATGAGGTTTTATATTTCCTCTCTAAACCATGAAATATATTTTTTGTTGACTTATTAATTTAATAAAATTTCTTGATTTTCAAGCTCTTTATTTTATAAATATATTTATGATTGGGTAACATGAGATTAATATGTTTTCTTCAATTTAATTTTTATATCATATAGGCCTTCAAAATAATTTAATCAATGAATTTTTTTTAGTTTTATGTTGATTTATCTTTTAGTAATATTCCAACTATTCTGAAAAATGACTAATATTTACTGTTTTAAATTCAAATCCTTCCCCATGCTTGTACAATCCTTCTTCATATAAATTTTATTGGAATTAGAAGAAATATTTGATTTTCCAAAGACATAGAATTATATATTTTTTCTATGAATCCTTTTCATTTTATTTATAGTTAAAAATTAGTGTTCAATACACATCATAATAAAATTTAATGATATAATATTTATGATGTGTCATTATTTCTTCATTAGGTGTGTCTTACCCTAAACTAATCCTATTAGTTCTGTATTTGGCTACATCACCATTTAATGAATTCACCTTTCCCCCTTTATCATTTATTTTCATAGAAAATATAAAATGGTTCATGATGTAGATTCTCTATTGATATTAGAAGATAATACTATTATTTGGTGTGAAATCTTGTTTAACCATTATAACTGAATTCATGGTGTTTTATTCATTGAATCCTTATTCAATTTTCACATCACAAAATAATAACTTTTCATTATTTATCATTTTTAGCTTCACCTATTATGGTAATATATCATCAAATTTATATTTTTTTCATGGATAGTAAAAACATGTATATATTATAAAATTGTATGCTTTTGTTCGAAAATCTAATGAATCTGGAAACAAATTGAGAAAATTTGAAGATTGATTTTTCTTTTTCTAAAAAGTATCTTTTTCTATAGTAGGTTCCATTTCACATAAAGCTCTTCCCCTAGTTATGTTTTTCCTTTTTTCTTCTAGGAATAATGTTATAGTGTTCCATAATGATATATCAAAGTTTCAAAACAGTAAATAGTGAAAACATCTATCAAAAAAAATTTATCTTAAATTTTGTTGTAGTATGTTTAGATATAAAAACATTATAAGTTTGAGAAGTTTTCCAATTATTTTGGAATTTTTTGGGAGATACTTAGAACAATTCAAATTTACCCTTAAAACTTTATGGATTTTTAATAATTTTTTATTACCCATTATTTTTAATTTTTTTAAACATTTACCAGAAATTGAATCATCATTTACAAAGATGGAATGAATTTGTTATGAGAAATATTATTTGATGATCTATAAATAGGTATACTAGGTTTGGATCTCAAAAAAATAAAAAAAACTTGTCCATTACAAAATAAAATTTATTATCAATAAAATAGTATCAGAAGCACATTTTTCAATAGTTAAGGAGGTTTCAGCATGATTATATTCTAGATATCTTATTTTAACATCCAATTTAAGTAACATATAGGTTGAGTGTCTTCTATTATTATTAAAATATTCTACTCATCATTCTGGATCATTTTTCTATTTTTGATCCAAATATTAATTCACTCTATAAATATCTTATAATGGGATTTCAGGTTCTGTAATCATTATATCATTTTTTTCTAACTGAGTAGTCTTGACATAAGAAACATCAACATCAATTTATTAGAATGGACATATTCTATCATTAATTAATTTTTATATCTTCTCCTTACTCATTGATTTATATTTTATAATTTATCGAAATTATTAAAAATTTACCTCTATGTATAGATATAGATTTCCCAGTATCACTTCCATCATTGATGATAGACTTGAATTTTTTGAAACAAATATTGCTAATTTTTTTTATTAATTTAGAATCATCAATAAGTTATGAATTTTAATTATATAGTTCTTGAAAAACTCCACTATAATTGAAACAAATAAATTATTAAATTTCGTCAAGTATTTATTAACATCAATAGATATGACATTAACACATTTCATATTACCATTTCCCTAAAATCTTCGTATTTTTACATTATATGAATAATAAAAATCAACGGATTCATCGAGTCAATTACAAAAACAAAATGTGAATTCATCATTATTTAATAAAATATATCAGTTTCATAGTATATATATTATTTTTATTTCTCATATTCTTATATGACATATAAATTGATTCTCTTACTTGAGTAAAAAGGATTTCTTCTAAATGAGGGTGTTCTATTTGTTCTCAAAAAATTTACATTATCCCATTTTGATGAAGATCCATAGTGTAATAAAAACCATAGAATCTATCAAAAGGATACTTTTCTGATATGTCATTTGAAATTCTATATGAATATATGGGATGGATTCACCAAATTGGGGGGTGAATCATGTGTCCCTAACTTTTTCCAAATTTGATTCTTCTTATAAATTTTAACCCATTTAGTTCCTTGTATATTATTTGAACCTGTGATACTCATCAGTGTTTCATTAGATTTGTCAATATTAAACTACAACATTAAATAATGCATATAGAATTGAAATTGTAATGAAATATTTTCACATGTATTTACTCATTCATAGAAAACCAAATCCTTATCATGATTTCATATTCTTCCCAACCATATATTCTTCACTATAAATTATGTCCATTAAAATGGTTATCTTTTCAACAAAATAGTGATTTACACCCTAAAACTAAGTCTCAATGTGATTACAACATATTTATCATATTGATGAATAAAAAACTATTCATTATTTATTCTTCTATGCTCATACTATCAATTGTTCCACAACATTAAAAAATTTATTTAAAGGTGTTTCATTCTAGTAATTTTGAATTCAATCAATAACCAATGTCTAATATCACTACATCAATAAAATTTAATCTCCATTATTATATAAAATATTATTCAACTAAATTTTAATCCAAAAACTTTTAAATAGATATTTATATAAAATACTTATTCACATATAATTCTTATAATATATTCACTAGTATTTTTCTGAACTCAAAATTCCATAATATTAATTTATAATAAATGATCAATGAATCCTCATACAAATCATCATTTGTCCATTATTTTTCATTTTTTCTATCATTGGTTTTACTATAAATGATCATAATACCCCTTCCTTATTCTCAATATATTCTCATTTTATGATACCTAGAAATATCATCTTCATAGTTCAGTATATGTATCTTTTTTTCCTTCTTCTTATACTCTGTATGATTCAAGGGTTCTTTCATGTGGGTTGTCATTTTTTTCATTTTAAAGTTATCCCTCTTCAACTAAGTCTTTAATATTTCCCAAAACCATATAATTTCATGTAAATATATATATTAATAACCTCTAGTAATTTTGTACGGTAACTCTCTTCTCATTTTATAACAAAATTACATTTGTGTCACCCTTTATCAGAGTTATTCTTTATGGTCAATTGTTGTCCCTGAAAAATTTCAAGGAGAACCAATATTCATTATTTTATAATTTTTTAATCAAAATACATCTAACACTTTTTATCCATTATGATTCAATATTATTATTCATAGAAACATACCACTGTACTCATAGAAAATATATTTTCTATTTTTATATGATACTCATATAGAAGTATATAATTTGTGGTGTGGCTAGGATATTCATGGAAATGTGTTCTATTTCATTTTAGAGTCAATATCTATGTCCACCAAAACTTTCATCACAAATTGACATATAAAAATCATTACACGTTTTTGATATTTAATCAACTCAAACATAACTTGAGAATCAAATCAAAATATATGAATTGTTCATAGATGTTGGGATTTTCATCATTCATCGTGGATCTCATTTTTCATTTTAATTCGTATAGTTTTCCCATAAAATTAAATCATTAATAATAAATTCATTTTTTATTTAATTTATATAAATATTATACCTACACCATCACATCTTATCTTATCTTTTTATCACAAATATAAAATTTAAATATTACCATTTTAAAATGTGGCAAAAATATTAAATTGATACCCACTTTATTTTCATTGATATTTCTCAAATTTGTTTCTTCAATAATGTTTGAGAATAGCATTATATTGTTATAAACTTGATAAAACATCAAAAAATTCACAAAATAAAATTTTATATTCAAAAAATGTATTCAAAAACATATTTTTTTATTGAAATAGAAATTTTTATCAAGAGGATGACCCTATAGTACGTATTGAATGATATTTTCACATCACCATTTTACTCTATCATAAGTACAATTCATATTTATATAGATAATGAATGGTGTTTAATTAGAAAATCAACCTTTCATTCCACAATAATTAGAGTTACAATGATTAACCATGACGATGATGGATCCATACTCAAAAATAAGTTCATGTTTATGTAGAGGAATGATCTTCATTAGTCGATGAATATATAGATAATATAACATATATAAAACTAAAATAGAAGATGGATACATAGATTATTCTTATGAAGTGTATAATTATCAAATTATCAGTTTTCTACACTATAAATCTAGCTCACAAAAAATAAAAAATGGTCACTATCAAATGATATAAGACTATATCAAACCATTTTCAAAAATTTCAAATGGAAGTAAAATTATTTTAAAAATATCATAATTATTCTAAATTTATTAAACCCACCTCAAAATACATGAGTTATTTTAACTACTCATTATAAATATTTTCATAAAACATAATTGCTTCAATATATCTAAATCAAATTCAACATTTATAAAGAATAATCCATGTTAATTTATATAATATGATTAGTATTATTTAATTTCAATAACCATTGGATTTATTCCTTACACATAATCTATTTAAAAAATTTATTTAATTTTAGATTAATAAATTTTAATAATAGCCTCATAAATATATTCTCCCAGTATCACCAATCCATTATTATAAAATTATTTATAACTTATTTTATATAGTTCTACAATAATAATAAAAATTTGTTAATCTATATTTACCATCTCACCTATCCTATACTATGACAGTTAATATCTTAGTACCTATCTAGATACATTTTAAAATTAACCAACACCTATTTCCATTACCCAACAAGTATGGATTGCAAATGCACAACCATTCGGTGCTTTCAAACAATATAAATCAACTTAAACATTGATTTATTTCTCCTCATAAAATATTATTTATAAAAAATATAACTATGATTTAATGAGAAGTTTAGTGGAATGATTTATTTTCTTCATAATTAAAATTTATCTGACTCATTTGATGTTAAATGCTACTCATAAATAAATCCAACTTATAATTTTTAATAGAGGATTTTTTTATTTCCAAAAATTTTATTTTTATTATTTGACATGAAATTTTATATCACAGTGTGAAATCATTCATGTAGTTAACCACATATATATCAAAACTGCGTTCATGGTGAAATATTACCTCTTATGGAATGAACCTCCATATTTTCATATTAAATATAACTGAACGAAATTTTTTTTGTCTTGGTACAACTATACAGGTAATGGTATGTCGTAATGATCATATTATCCAATATTAGATTTATATATATTATTACTTTGGTTTATCAAATTAATATCACCATCATTGTCACATATAATTCTTGTAGTGCCTCCCAATTCCTAAACCTCTTGTTACATTCCTCTACAGTTTCTACCCACACTACCTTCCCTTGACTATGTTCTATGTACCAAACCATTATTGATCCATTACACCACTATTCCACATTGACTTATTTGTTTTTGGTCTTGGTTTTTAACTTGTTGGTGGGGGAGTCTTTCTCTTATGTTTGGATAATGATATCATATTTCTACCACTTCAAATCATCTTTTTCAATGAAATAATATAATTGTAGAGTTACGTGTTTTTCATCCATTTTTCTTTATCTTAGTAAAAACTATTCTTAGTTATAGACCTATAGTCCTGCTACAATTTTGTTTTGTAAAAAACGGTTGTTACATCTAATATGCATCAGTGTGTAACATGATGTGGTATAGTATGTTATCTATTTACTAAAAGTTACAAAAAATATAGCCTCCTTCAAAACTCCTCATCCAACTTGATTGATTATTAATTTCCACATAATCACATTGAAGGATTAGATAAATAATACAACAAAATAAAGTTATAAAACCACAATTTTTTGTTTACTAAGCTGAAAATTATATTTATTATTTCAAACAATATTATGAAAAAATTTGAAATGAAAATTCAACTACAAATGGATAAAGAAGGGTCGTTTAATATCATTTTAATTCTACCAGAATCCATTTCCCTAAACAAATTCAAAGATATAGTGGTTACCTATGTTCTTGTATCATCCCTTAGAATATATTCAAATGCAAAGGCAAGCTTGTCCCAGGAATAACTATTCTCCTCAAGGACAATCTTCTCATTGTCGAATATCCCTACTAGAAGAAGGTGACGATTCTCAATCCAGGTGTATTTCTATTCATTTAGAGTCACCCCATAATATATCCTCCACATTTTGGTTTCTTCCTCTTTATAATCATTGAGTAACAGAACCTTCTCAATTATGTATTCTTATGAACATATAAGAAAATCAAAGGTTAGTTCACAAAAACCACCTGATTACCTTTGAAACAAAACCTTATTGTCCATCTACTGGTCATCTTTCATTTTATTGATCATGTCTTCCAAGACGGTGGAAAATAAAAGTAATCTAACTTTCCATTCCTCCTCCTATAACTCTTGTAACTCTTCAGGCTTGAAGATTACATTGAGGGAAAACTATTATTGATTTCATTAGGCTCCTCCACATGAACACCATCTGTATAGGTCGAGTCTGTTTGGTTAGAGCTCAGTCCTTCAACTATAAGGCCTTCAATGCTTTTTGTCACATAAATTGGATTCTACTTACTTGGAATAGAACCCCATCTTTACCAACTAAAATTTGATCATCGAAACCAGTGTAGACCCTTGTCTTCCATTGAGCAAGAAACCACTACCTGAGCTAACAACCTTCGTATAAGAAGAAACACCAATATTGTATTCATCGCCTTCCACTTGAACTATAGCAGAAATACTCCCATTAATTTGAAAGTACCTCCGAGCATCATCATTCTAGAAAAATACTATACATCCTCTATAATTTCTAATGCCGTTAAGAGCATTTTGATTGAAGGGGCTATTAGATCCTAGCTCAATATACGAAAGACCTTAGAGACCTTTGGGTTATCCTAAAACACCAATGCGTGTTTCCCATTAATAGCATCTGACCTACTCAAAAAAATATCCATTCCATCACTTTGAACCAAAACATCACCAACCTCAGTTGACACATCGTGATGCACTGAGTCACTAGTTGGATGATCCTCCTCCACCAACCCATCTTTAACCAATGAAGTAGGAAGCGGGGACTGAGAAATACTTTAGTCATTAAGAAAACCCCCTAGAGATCAAACACCTAGAACACTAACCTCTATACTAGTTGGAATATATTCCAAAAAACTACATCAACATAAACCACAAACATTTTTCCACCACTATATTCCATCTTATATACATGAAACTGAGTCTCTTGTCTACAATAATCCATATGTGTCCTAGGTTCTTGCAGGTAGAACATAATTCTATCTAGGATTCATAGTCCACAGGTTGTTTCCAAAGATAATCCACACAAAGAGAAATACAAACATACTCCAATGAAACTCTGTACAACTCTATTTCAACAGAAATATGCAGTTTGATCGGAGGGAAAAGGGAGTCAGTACGACTATGTGAGCCCATATATCTACCTACAAGGTTCCTATGTATACTAATAATATAAGGGCATTGAAATGATAGTGGGAGTTTGGGAAATATCAAAAATATAATCATTGTAGGAGGATCAATCTTAATATGAAAATAGGTATACCTTTGGATAATTTAAAATAAAAATTTAGTGTAGCTCTGAGGGGATCATGGTCAGGATTTGATAAGATCATCCTCTAAGCGAAAATGAATCATTATAAGGTGGTTGTTCAAAACACCAATTGTCTCTCCCTCATATAAATCCCAATCAACAATGACATAACAATTTAATTAATCAACTATAGGAAAATCATCTAATACTTAGAAACAAAAGTATAATTTACAAAATCCGAGGATTCCGAGAACTCCACGGTCATGATCGGGAGATTAGGGAAACCATTAAGAAAATGCATAACTTCTAGGAAGCATGATACTTGTGGAAAAGGTGTAAGTAAATTAGGATTTGAGTAGGGAAGAAGGTATAAATAAGATGCTCCTTTGTGGGACATTAGGGTTCCCTCCCCAACGGAGGGAGATAGGCCAACATAGTGGCCTCCACCATTATGAAGGGGAGAGAATCACAACATTAAGATTTCCCCACAACACTAGTGTGTGGTGAATAATAGAAAATATTATTCTATGTTATATTTTCAATTTAGTAGCATAAATTAATGTCTTATAATGAAAACATACAATTGGAAATAGACATTCATATTAATTGAATAGTATAATTGAAAATTAATATTTGGACACATTGGTCACTGAAGAAATTATAAAGACACACAATTATTACTCTAAAAATTATATATATATATTTTAGTATAAATAATGACTTTTGAAAAATATATTTTTAAAAATAAATTGAAATTCCATAGAAAATCATAAAAGTATCATTTTAAAAAAATGTAATGTTATTTTATTTAATATAATTCAATCCACTAATTTTATAAATTAAAATTTGTTACTAAATCAAACAATCTATTTTAATTTTTATTCCAAAGACAATTTATCCCAAAATAATTTCTCCCCACATGGATAACTCGCTCATTATCTAATTATTGATTCAATCATTTAACCAATGGATATCTATATATCAAGTCATGTAATTCATATATTTTATATTGGGAATAAATTATCTCATATAATAAAAAATAACCAATGCTCATTTAATTATGTTAATCAAAAAAAAACTATATAATATGAAACCTTTTTTTGATAATTAATACCATGTTTTTTTACACTTCAAAGATACTCTGATTCTTGGGACTCATTTTATACTATGGGATACATGATAAAGCCTATTTTTTTAAACTAAATTTAAGAAATGAACTACGATATAGGTATATTATAAATCATCTAAAATAAAAATATTTTGTATGTAAACATGTTTTTCCTTGCTATATATGGTATAAAATATAAGTAATAAATAGTTAATATTATCAAAATTTATTCAGGTTATACATCTACAAAAATCACAATGTACTTAAAATTGATCGACATAACACATAACCATACACAAAGGTTTAAAAAAAGGGTACCCATAAATAAATATTATCACATTGTTAAAAAAATTTCATTGAGAATGATTTCACTATTTTTGATGTTATCATTTAAATTCAGTTATTTTTTTAATTATCAAAATATTGTTTAAATGTTTTTATTAATAGATTTATAAAAAATGGTAGTCATGCGAGAGATATAAACCAATTATTTACACATAGTTGAATCCTTTTATATAAAATATTAGGAATGTTATATTAATGTAATGATAGTCATATAACACTCAAACTAATATGAAATATAATATTTTATCCATCAAATAATATTCTATTACCAAATAATGTAAAATGAACATACAAAAAAAATTAAAGAAGAACGTTACAATAAGAAAACATTTGAAGATATCTTCTAATTAAAACCTAATAAGATAACATCCTAAATACCTAACTAGTTAAACCTATCATCCAAAAATTTCATCTTTAAATAAAATGTTTCATATAATAAATATAACCACTCTTACCCCATTTTAAAAAAGTGATATATCAGTGGAAAATATCTCAAAATGAATTTATTTGTACAAGAAGATAGGAGGACTCGATTATTTTGGTTATTTCTACTATGATCTGGTGGCATTGTTCCTATAAACTGTAATCAATTTTAGATAAATTTTATAATTAAATAGAATATGTTATAAAATATCATATGGATTGATTACCTTTCATTTGGAATGAAAAAAACCTCTATAAATAAACCTTTTATCAAAGATAAAAATGAACTAGATGATGTGAAAAATGACGGTCCCTATAAGAGATATTAGTTATCTTGGGGCAGTAAAGGTAAATATAGGAATCAAATGGGATATATAGATTTAAATGGAATATGAGAAAATTAAATTTATTATATAAAATTTGACTTGGTCCCATTAAAATGCCATCAGGTACCAAGTTTCTTTCAAGAGACACCCTTATTTTTCCTGGCATCACCAAGTACCTAGTACACCCATTTGAGTACACACTATCAAATATAGATTTAAACTATATGGGGACAACCTCCTAGACTTAAAAAAAACTGAATTGAATAATATACCTCTTCTATATCTTAAAATCAATTATCCTTTTTTACTTAATAATCAAATTTTGAGACTAGATATAAAAAAATAATAATTAGTAAGCCTTCTAAACAATAAATTCAAAATAATAAATTTTTAATCATATAAATCATATCCTGAAAATATTCTATTTAAATTAATTCACCAAGGACTTGCACCATTATATCCATATAATATTAAAAACATGATAAACTCTTTAACTATCTGTATTCATATTTAACTCGTTAATTATTTCCATAGAATGTATGCTTCTGATTTATTATTTTTTCGGTACATAAATTTTATAAAGTATAAATTTGACAAGTATGCTTATAATTTATAATAAATATGTATATATGAAGTATCTAAGAAATTGATATAATTAAATTGTTTTATAATACATTTCTAAATATATACTTGAATTAAAATTACTATATGTAAATTAAGATTTATAATATATATATATCATAAAATTCAAAAATTACATGTAAAATTGTAATTATGTTCATCCGTGTTTGTATGTGTAAATATAAAAATATATAAATATTTTTTGTGTGAGTATATATATAAATACATATATAAATAAAAAAGAATAAAAAAAATATGCACACTAATAGACATGCATATATATATTTAAACATATCCATGTATAAATATATTTATATATAGTGGGTTAGGGGATAGATTAAAAATATAGTTGTAAAAACAAGAAATTTAAAGAATAATAATTTGAATACATACATATATATAGTATATGGAAAAGTACATATAAATTTAATGAATATGTTAATAATTTAATTTCTATGTGTGTGTGTGTATATATATATACATGTATATATGTGAATATATATAATCACACACACACATGCATGAATTAATATACCCAACAAGGAAAAAAGTATTGGTGGTGGTTTTTAAACAATTTTGTCTTTGTTTTTTCCACTTCCCATCGAGTCATAGTGGTTCGTTAAACCGACATATTTTTTTAATTCACCTATTAATTAGTGGTGGTCTTAAGAATTTAAACAAATCGTTATTTATTGGTTGTTCTAAAATGGCTATTAAATTGAATATGGTGACTTCATAACTGGTAATTTTTTAAAATATAGAATTGATTTATTACAATTTTTATTTTTTACCTAAACATGTAATATTTATCACTAGTTTTAATAAATTAGTGGTATTTAGTATTATATAAAATCATAATTTTAATATGTAATGGTAGTTCAGAAAAAACTATTTATATAGAGGTAGTTTTTAAATAAATGAGAGTTTGGAATCACTACTAATTACAAAATAAATAACTATAAAATATTAGGTTACTAAATATTATAATACCAATAATATAATATACAAATATATCCACAAGACAAATATTCAATAGAAATAGTACTCAAAAGATGAAAATAAAAAAAACTAAAATTAATAACATATAACATAATATATTTTAAATATACAAAATATATATTTATGAAACATTTAACAAGAAAATACATATAAGTTTTATCTAGTAGTAAAACACATGAAAAGTGGAATCAAGTATCATCATTGTCCCTTAATTTAGGATGGCTACACCAAGAAGATCAATGATCCAGATTTTCTTATAGAATACCGATCTCTGGTGTGTATACATATTTCATTAATAATAATAAATATAAATTAGTTTTAATTATATAGTGAACAAGAAATATATTTCGAAAATATAATAATATTATAAACATAATAAAATAAATATTATAAATTATGTTAATCTATAATTTTTCAGGTTGAGGATCTGATATCCACCGTAATTCCCACAATCATTCCATGAACTAGAGTACCAAAGGAACTCCCCATTAGTGAAAAATAATCATCTAGATCTATCAATTGTTTTTCCTGATCACGTATTGTATTCCCTAGGACAATAATTTTCATTTATTATTCTATGTGATTTTTAAAAATAATCATTTCTGAAACTAGTAGGATGAGGCATTGTAATTAATTGAGGCAAGATCATCCTGAAGACTTGTGTGGGTGATGGTATAGAGCCCAAAAATCTCACATGACCTCCATGATCCATTCCCAAAACATTGGAAATTGCCTCATTTTTTGATATTGAAAAAGTTTGTGATGGATTTCCATCACAGTAAATTTTTATTTTATGATGACAATATAAAAAACAATATATATTTCTTCAAAAATAATTAAATTTTAATATATATTTTCTCCCACCATGTTTTTCTAGGGATTATTTATTTAATTTCCATTAACTTCCTTAAATACCTCAAAATATAAAAGTGTTTAACTAACCACATGACCACCTTTTATCACTTATATCATAATGTTAAAATAATAAAAACTATAAAAATTTATGTACTTAAATTAAAAACAATTAATAAATATATATAATATAACCATGATTGTTCTTGTCCATGAAAAACATTAACACCTAATTGTGTGTGGGATAGATACCTTATCCCAGTTTAATGATCTTTTTAACAATATTTCTAACTAATAAAAATATTATTAATAATAAAAATTTCATTATATTAATTAAATTAATATAAATGCCCTAAAATAGTATAATGATCCTTATGTACATCATAATGACTCTTATCTATAAGTTAATTACATGTATCTGTAAATTTTTCATTATATACCCTTCATTCATTTGATGAAGACACAATGAGGGTTCATTGAACTCACTGTGTTGCGTTAACATATAGTTCATCATCTATTATAAAAAACATTTCAAAGTTCATTGATGGAGAAACATTTCATGCCCATAAAAGTGGAAATAAATTTACAAATTAGATATGAGAGAATAATTAAACCTAAATTTGATAGGGATTTTAGATAAAAAAAATTAAAATAAATATTTTGACATAATTTAATTTTTTACTATAAAAAAATATTCTTCAAAACTATGGTAATATGCCTCTAGTCATGGTATATGATGCGAAAATATGTCATCTCATATTGTAATAGGTTAATTATTTATCCATCTAATCCTCCACCATTGTCTTTAGGTACCCTAAACCTGTTGAATAGTACAACTACAGTAAAATTTATTAATATACATGAATCCAATTTATTTATGATAATTTTTTATAATTATCTGAATTTATTTGAAATATATATACCAAAGTAAGTATATATTTGTAATAAAATACTTGGTAAAATAAATAATTACATGCCAATAATATTCCCATTGTAGTATCTTAAGGATGGTAACTATAGAACCTTATACTTCGTGGATAACCACTTCAGTGTAGCTCTATCGAATCCCTCAAACTTCCAAAAAATAGAAGGTGCTTTATTCAATATAGTGAGTATGGTAGATGAATATGGAAGCATATCAAAAGTAATAAAATGACGGATTGTGTATCATATTAAACATAGGGAGCATTACTAATGAAGGTGTGAGTTTATCAAATGGTTTATCTAACAGTCAGGGGTCTATGAAACATCATATGATATAATTAAATCATTATTTTTTTGGAATTCATGCATCCAAAATATTATAAAACATGTTTGAAAATGGAATATGATTGAAAATAATTATTGTTTTTGAAAATATTATACAAAAATAAATTTAATTTATTTATTTTATATCATCAAATAAATGTTAATATATAATAATTCTAAACATATAATCAATTAAATAATAATTTACCAAATTATCTATTTAATCCACTATTAAAATGATTTCATCATCGTCTCCCTCCCTTGAAAAATAAAAAATTTCAATATCGTCAATGATAGATAGATTAATAATTTATTATTGATGGGGTTTGTTGTCACAAAATAATTTGTTAACTTCATCACCTGTATCATATTACTCTCTCAGTTTAACATTGAATAAAATATTTTCTCTTCATAGACTATTTTTTCAATATAATATATTTTTTTATCATCTGAAGACCAAATACCTAAATTTCATTCTTCCTTTTCCCAAGTATTAATGATCCAAGTGAAATTAATATTAGTATATTCAAATTATTATTTCCTTTTAAACTTGAAAATATAGACCCACAATAATTGGAATAATAGAACAAAAAATAACTGTGATAATTTAATTCAATAATTTCAATAAAAAAATTGTTCTTAAAATTATATTAATATTTTGAAAATTACATTATTTTTTGTTTTTAAACATTCATGGTGAAAATTTATATGAAACCTGAATCCATTAATATTATAAGCATAAAATCTATTTGACTTCTTAAAATGTTTTAATGAAAAATATTTCAAACCATCTGTGAATCCATCTCTATTATGAATATTCATGATTTATATATATATATATATATATATTAAGATAATACTGTTATTTCTATGAGATAATTATATTATTATATTAGGATGATAAAATTGATTATGATATTAAATATTGTGAAAACCAACCAATCATGATTTTACTAACTAGTTATTTTATCACTTTGTTTGAATCCTAAATTCATCTAATTTTTTCAATCTCAAATTACCTAATTAAAGATGTACAATAACACTATTGAGTAACACATATCTTTGTGGTTTTATTAATTCTACTTGTGTCAATGAAAATAATGATATTTTCCTAATACAGTGACTTTAATTTGAATGTTTGATTATTTACTATAGTAATTTAATTTAATTTTATTATCAAAACACATCTGGATAAATTGAATAATTACTCAATATTATCTAAATACTAATAAATAGGTGAGAAACTCCTCTATAATATTACTTTCTTCGATATATCCTATTATTTGATCTTGTTTTCCCTATAAGGAATTAAACGGCCTAGATTAGAAATGAAAAAAATAACCTATCTGAATAAAACTCGTATAAAATGTGTTTAAAATTTTTATATGGTATCTATAAATAGTTATGATGATAATAAATCTTTTGGGGATATATAATATGAATATATATAGTCCCCAAAAATTTAATACCCTATTTAAATTAATTGTGTCTTATTAAATTGGTATCTATGAGATGCACCCAAAAATTGGTGTTGAGACATGAGACACCACATTATGTTATATGGTATACATCTAAGTAAAAATCCATTGTTACATATTATTAATTCCCAACCAGTGTGATTCTTCTAAATAGAAACTTTTTCCTAGTTTTGGAAAATTAGTAATCATATCCCTTATAAAAACAATCTTTTTGAACAATTTTTTTATTCAAACATCATATATATCAACACAATTTTCTAATAACACTTAGAATTATTCTATAATTACTTGAATGTATAGATCAATGTCATATATATGTATTTTATTTTTTGGAAGGATCATCAAAAAATTAATGAACTTCTTTTCATACACATATATAATGGTAGATTATATGGTCTCAAAATAATAATATTATATTATATTTCATATTTAATGAATTAAATGGATTATATCCATCAGTAGAAAATCAAATATGAACATTACATGGCCCAAAAAAGAATTTTAGATATTAATAATCAAATTATTTTGCTAATTTTAAATCACTTGAATGTTAAATAGACACATCATTGTTGTTTTCCATTATATTCCACTACATTTCCTATATATTTTTGTAATATGTGAAAAATATTTTTTTCATATTTATATTAATTTAAAGTATCATAATCCCTTTAATAATGTTCTATTTCTATTCTTATTCATTGTAAATTTATTCAGTATTTTATAATCACTCACATATTTTCGTTTAGAAATATAGAATCTATTATACTCTTAAATTTTTAAATCATCTCCCTGATATAATATATACTCATTGGTAAATTCATGTATCTTTAAATACATAAGACCATGTTTGAAAACATCTTTATTCATCTCATAATATGATCAAGGGATTATATCATTAACAAATTCATCCTGAAAAAAGTCTAATAAAATAGAAACTAACTGTTCATTAATTCAACATAAGAACTTGATTAGGTACAACATTGATAGAAATAGATTATTTAAATATATAAAAAATTAGTAATATAACCCAATAATATTTTATTATCCTCATCATGTTGTGTTGTATTAAGGAAACATCATTAATTCAGTTTTGAATTTCATTATCCAATATCGACGTAATCGGTTGTTCATATTGGTGATAGTAAAACATCAAACATTCTACAATTTCAAATTACGAAAACAATTTTTATCACATATCCATGAAGAATTAATTTCAATACCTAGTGAACATAAACTTAATTTATTTTAAACCATCGTCTAAAAATAAAATTAGGACATAGGAATTTTTTTCTTCAATAAATGGTTTGTATTTCAATTATAAAATCTAAATATATTTCAATGATCATTAACATATTCAGGTGTATTTTGGGAAATATTCATTCAACTTCTATCCATTTTATTCATATTGATAAATATCCTTATAAAAACCTAACACACCTTAAATAAATAATATAATATTAAAAATTGATAAAAATATTTGAATAAAAAAACAATATTATAAATAGTCTATGAATTTATAGAATTTGACTGAGAATAAATTTTCAAATACAATATAATTATACACATTTGATGTTATGATATCATATATTATAATATGAATTTTCTATGAAAAATGTTTAAAAATATAACACATCTCCTAATCAAAATCTGTAATATTTGATTAATTTCATAAGTTATTGTTTAATTAAATAATATGTGCATATATTTTTTTGTTTTCCCTTTTTCCATTGCACATTAATTGTGTGTTTTGGAATTATTACATATTAAATATTTCATATATTCATGACTATTGAATATTATAAACAAAATAGAATTATAAAATGTGCGATGACTAAAATAATTAAAATGAAAATTTAGTGAGATTAAAATATTATTAACTCATTCAAATTTATTCATTTGTGTTTTTAATAAATTACATAATTAATATTAAAAAAATATTAAAATAAAAATATTTATTTCTAAAAAATTATTTAAATATATAAAATCTTACGAAATCCTTAACTATAATAATTACCCTTAAAAATATATGAAATATTAAATAAATTTTTATTCTACAACATATTAATAATGAAAATATGAAAAAAAATAGAATTCATGATTACATAATAAAAAGTGTTAAAAAATAAAAAAAATTATTGACTTACTAATAAACAATAAAATAAATAAATATTCTGTAATTATTCAAATAATAAATAATTTAAAACAGTAAACACATTGTTATGTCACTATAGTTAAACTATATACATAAATTATGTTGATTTATGGGGGAAATTGAAATAAAGAATGGATGTCGGATTTTTGGTACATAAAAATTTCACAGAAATTTAATTCTAGTATATGATTGTATTACATGATAAACCCAAATTTTTAAATCCCTAAAGGGAAAAAATTAAAATTAAAAATTTAAATTACATAAGTAAATGTCGTTGTAGTCACTGAAATAAATGACTAATAAGGTGAACGTAAGAGTAGTACTTTTCAAAACATACCTTACACTCATAAGTAAAAACTATGTCAATATAATGAAAAACCAAAAAATATTGATAATATTTGTTTGAAAGGGAAGGGAAATGTATGATGAAGTGGAATACTTGGAATACCAGGAAGTTGAAGAGGAAGACACATGTGATGAATTAGATTATCAATGAGAAGGGGAAGACTCATCAGAGAAGAGTAAAGTCACATGATGAACCATATCTGGATGTGACGAGAAGAAAAAAAGGGGAAGTTTAAGTATTTAAAAATAGGTATAAATTGGTTATAGTAAAATTAAACCCCTTTCAATTAATTATATTCATGGAATTTATAATAATTTTTGAAACCTTTATTCCAATCTCATACCTTCCAGACCGAGAACATGATCCCTTATAGCATTCCATCGAAAAAGAAATTTGTGATAGGGGGAGTATCCCATTCATAATTATTTGTTAGCAGCCACACTTTTTAGAAAATGACATAGGATTTTCTTCTCAACCAAAAAATATACCCTCAAACCAAATACCACAAAACATCGACTCCCCTTCAATGATAATTTGTTAGTAACATCATCTTACACATTCACTATTGTTTGACACTACACTAGGGTACATCATCTAGCATCTATTATCATATAGAATTATTATATGAAGCACCACCATGGATCCACATGAACCAGAATAATCTATCATTATCACTATCAAATTGGTTTGGGGAAACACCACTAAAATCACAGCTGAGCTACAAGGTACACCTAAGACCGCTTTTCAATTTCCTTACCACCATGTCTAGAACTTCCTCACCCATCACATTATCCCTTATGGGGTTCTATACAAAAAACAATTAATGATAGGAGGAGTAGCTCATCTAATATTATATATAAACCCCCACCCCTTAAGGAAACTGATTTGGGATTCGGTTTGATCCAAAAAAATAAATCACAATTAATAAATGAGTAGGAAATATATGATTTTTAATTTGTAAAAATTATTAAACCTCACATAATAGTATTCTTGTACTTATTGTTATGTGTGTATATATATATATTAAAAAAAATATTGGACACACATAATTACACACACATGTATATAAATAGATATAAACACACACATGCACACAGATATATATATGTGTGTGTGTGTGTGTGTGTGTTTTTTTTTTTTTTGTGTTAGTGTGTGTCTGTTTTTTTGTGTCTATGTATATATATATATATACATGTATATATAAAGGTATATATTCCCACTATATATTGATATATTCAATCAGTATTCTTATTTTCTACACACAAAAAATGTGATGAATAATGAAAAAAATTACCCCACATATATATATAACTAGTTTGGATAATAAAAATAATAACATTTCAATTAAATATTTTCAAATTTTGTTTACAATTACCTAAAAATATTTCACAAAAAAACAACAAGGGTCAAAATCCATGACATCATAAAAAGGAAGGTTGTGTAAGAGGATGAAAAATGATCATAAAAAATATTAATGAATTTTATTTTCACTTCCTTAAAAACAAAACTAATTAAATAAGAAAGGTCATCCATTAATGATAAAAACTATTTATCAATTAATATATATTACAATTGATATATTATTATTTTTTTATTTACTAATATCAAGATATTGTTATATCTGTGATAACACATTTTCCATTATAAATGATAGTGATTAATATATTAAAATATATTGAGATATATTTTATCACATATTAGATATTATAATGTTTATTTAAAAAATATATTTTTTAAATTTTATAAAAAATTAAAAATTATCATTAATAATATTCCAATATGAATAACAATATTTTAATATATATATATATTATATAAGTGAATAAATATTTTCAAAATATATTTTTATTTTTATAAATTTCTAACTAAATAATTTTATTAAAATTTTAAATTATATATGATAAATTATAAATTAAATATATATATTATTAATTATTAAAAATTATTAAAAATTTTAAATTTTATTTATATATTATTAACTATATTTTTTAAAAAATAATAATTATATAAAAGTATTAAAATTCTATACATTATAAAATTGTATAATTATATTTATAAATATTAATAACAATATATAAAGACATGAAACTTATGGATACAAATATACATACCATAAAATCAGAATTTGGATATGAGACTGATCAAATAAGGTCCCATATGTTTATATCGTGAATGGATTCTATGTTCTCAAACACAAACCATTTGTTTGAAAACATTATTTTTACTATATGCTTCTTCAATAATATTGGGACTATCACTATGAACCATAGTTTAAAACAAAATGACAAAGAATTATTATACAATAATATTTCTATATGGTTTTTCCAAAAATAAAAAGAAATAATTAATTTAAAAATAACAACCCATTAAGGAAAATACCTTGGAATCATATGTCAAACGCACCAAAAAATTAATGAAATCCCTCTATAAAGGTAAATAAATAACCAAAACACCCCTAAGATGCATGAAAATCATGATTCATTATCAAGGGAAGTTAAATGAGGGATTCATGGGAGAATCATATTTAAAAATAAAATTTAATAATAATTAAAAAACATTATTTTGGATGCATGGTTAACAAAATCATTCTCCAACTCTGTGGGTTCTTTTTTTCTATTCAAATAATATAATGATTGGATGTATGGTTTAGTAAATCATCAACAAACTATGTCGAGGATTTCGATAAGTCCGTCAATGAAAAATGGGGTTTGAGGCATCGTGCGCTGGTAGGTATTCTGGGTCCGCGACAATTTCTTATTATCTTTGCTGATGAAGAAGATTTGGGTAGGGCTTGGTCTAGTAATAGGAAATCTTTCTCTGGATCCTATTTCCATCTTCTTCGGTGGTCCTTTCATGCTCATATAAATCGTGATTCACCCAACTTGGCAATATGGATCTAGTTGCCTGGTCTTCCCCTACCGTTCTAGAACCTTGGGTTGCTGAAATCAATTGGAAATTCTATTGGGTGGTTTAGATGTGGTGATCAAAAGATGGCATCGATGATACATCCGATGACTGTGAGAATTTGTATTGAAATGGGCCTGTCGAGAATTCCACCGTAGATTGTCTGGATTGCTGTTGGAAATGAATACAGGTATGCTCAGTCTATTGTGTATGAATCTTGGACCCCCTTTTGTTCATGTTGTCACAGGCATGGACATGATGAATCCGGTTGTCGCAAGAAGGATGGGGGTGTCCGACCTGTTGAGCTCCTAGGTGTGGCAACCCCATGTGATGGGAAAAAGGATGATCAGACCATAGTAGATGCTCTGGAATCCCGGATCTCAGTTGACCCCAATGTTGGTACTGATGTTGGGTGTAGCAAGTCACTGAGGATCAATTTCAAGGATGGGTTTAGGGGAGTTTAAAGTGCAAGAATATGGTGGTTCTGTAGGTGTTGTGGTGAGGCAACAACAGGAAGGGGTCTTGCCTCATGAACCGATGTTTTCTGAAAACATCAAAAGGATGATACAAGACTTGGAAGATCCTTCGGAAGCTATTAGAGTTGCAGGAGTAGTACAGAATTTCAGTGCTCCACAAACTGGGAGGACTGATTTCCTAGAAAATCGCAATGCAGTGGTATCAAACGACGGGATTAATGCTGGTCTGGTACAGGTCATTGCTGCAAACCTTTAAGAGATGGAGGCTGATTTGAATTGGAAGGCAGTAGGGGATCAGCAGGCTGGAAGTAATGATCAAGCTTTTGGCAGCAGGGTTGAGGGGGTGCAACCTGTGGCAGTGGAGACCACAGGTCCTGTAGTGCAAGATGGCCTTACTTTGGGGGATTCTGAGGGATGTGTTGTGGGAAGTGGCCGAAACAAAGATGATGGAGGGGTCCTCATTGAAATTACTATAAGCAACTGTTTTCAGGGTTTGGACCAAGAGGATGTATAGGTGACTAATCCAGGAAACACTGGTGTCAATACGAAGAATGGATTTAATGAAGCTATTGATGCAAGTGAAGAAAGGAGGCTGGTGATGTATGAACAGCCGCAATGCTTAACATCATTTGATGCTAATGCTTAGCTTCAGCAGCAGCAGCCAGCATTCTATAAAAATGTTGTCATTTTTGGGAAATGGTTAGAGGTCTTCGAAAGTGATAAAGAAACTATTCGTGGATTTATGAGGCCCTAGTATAACAACATTGTCCATGGAGAAGGTGAAGGTAGTTGTGAACCAGGAGGTGAGGACTGCTTCACCACGAAGGCGGCTGAGGAAGGATTACTCCACTTTTCCAAAGCCGATGTCCACGAGGTCATCGACAACAAAGCGAGGCGGGGCAAGTCTATGTAAAGTTATGAAATCTCCTAATGCTTTTATTTCATTGGAGAGGATGAATTTGAGATGGAAATATGCCAAAATACTGATGCATTATGAATGCTCAGAATGGGAGTCAGCCACTGTGGAGGAAGATTTCTATAATGGGTGTGGAGAAGGGTATGGTTCTGATGGGTTCTAGTTGTTGTTTTTTGGGCTTCTGTTTTTCTATACTAGACTTTTCTTTTTATTTAATAAATGGTTGGAGGTTTTCCACTAACTGACTTTCTGGTATTATAAAATAATTATAAGAATAATAAAATTAATTATATAACATTTTTTAATAAATGTGATTAATTGAATTGGTCACCTAATATGTTACCCATATAACATTATTAAAATAAACAAAATATACAAAAAAAATATGGGGTGTAATGATATTTCACTATAATGGGACTGAGGTAGGGATAAAAGATGTGTCTTAAAAGAGAAAAAAACAAAATATTGAGTTTTAAAATACATTTCCAAGTCCTATAATCTTCCTGTCAAAAAATATTCTCTTGAAGGGGGAATTTTTCATTGTCTATTGAGGGAACTGGTAAAATATGCCACAAAAGAGGAATCAACCATTCAATGAAAAAGATATTTTCCAAATAGAAAATTATATAGTACTATACCTTTAAACCTTGCTGTAAGAACAATAGTCTTCTTAAAAGATTTTTGTTCAGAATTCTCCATCGATTATTTTATTACCATAGAAAAGGGTTTTCAGTTCCATTTCCTCATTATCCTATAATTCACAACTTTCAAATCAGTTTCTTTCTACATGATTGATTTTATTTTTTCTACATCATATTTATATTTCCTCTATCACTTTCTCCCCTAGTGTGTTTATTCTTTCTCAGTGGCTACTTGGTTGGATAAGGATTTAATATCATTGACAGCTTTGATATGCACACTTTCCCCCGATTGATCTACACCTAAAATGGTAAAATCTATACTAGAACAAAAAGGTGAACACTTTTATAAAGGGATTATGATCCAAAAAACTGTAATCCATTTTAAACAAGGTACATCACATAATAATTTATCACAATAACAAGAAAATATTAGGAGAATTAGAAATAAGCATTCCTATGGTATGGATTAGAAATCAAAATCATAATTTCTTTTTATTCATCCGACATCTAAATAAACATCCATTTTCTTATTTCATGGTATTTATAATTATTAATAATATAATTATTAAATTTATAAAATTTAATCACATCATGTTCATCCATCATGGAATCGTCTCCCCAACCTCCTCCTCAAGAAATAGGAATCTATTTACACATGAATATTTTTCCCTCCTAATTTTCCTCATCAGATCTAGAGGATGCAATAGGTTGTTCAACCACATATGAGAGTGTTTTAGGTTCAATATTCTTCCTTTTGATTTGAGGTTCGATGTCCATTATAAAGCATAATAATATTAAAAATTGCAATAAATTACCTCCAAATGGGTGTGACACAATCTCCCAATCATTGAGATTTCCTTCTTCAAAAAGAAGAAGGTTAACGGTATCTTGAATGAGTTATAGACATTGCTCTATAAAATAATTTTCTTTTTTCAATATATTCAACTAAATCTATCCAATTTCCATAATAACCTCACAAAATTAACACATTTTACATTCGTGATTTTTCCGCTCTTTCTGGAAGAGTGATAGGAGAATTGATAAATATTTCATTTAACTCAATTGTAACCTCTTCCAAATTAAAAAACATGCTATGTTTAGGTTTGTACATATCAAATTCAGATACATGGAATAAATTTTGAAAGAAGTTAAATATTAGTGATAAATCCAAATATTATGAAACATCAGCAATAAATTCTAATATCTCAAATTTTTTAATATAATAAGGAGACAACATAAATTTCATTCCCAAAAATTGATGCCATAGATTTGAATTTAACAATATCAATATATTCTCACCCACATAAAAATATAGCGGCCTTAAAAAATAATATTTGTATGATTTATTATGTCTTGAGGTATCTCCCATTCCTTTCAAATTCATCTAGATGATTTTGGAGTATTATGAGTAATTCAAGGTAACATTAGTTAATTTCACCAATATTTATCCAATAAAGTGGAGCGAGAGATGGATTATAATACAAAGAATCAAATGAATCCATGGATATTGTATCCTAATAAAAAACATTATATAAAAAGTCCACTATTGGGAAATGATCAATATACAAGCCACCAATGTCCATAACACAACCTATGAGAATATCCTCTAATGTGTAAATCATATGTTCTGACCACCCATCTATTTAAGGATTTTATATCATGTTCATTAATAATTATGTACCCAAATATTTCTAAAAATAATTTTAAAACATAGTGGTAAATATAGGATCATAGTGAAATATAATTGATATACATAATCTTGAAAGTTTCATCACATACAACATAGAGAGTATTAATATATTTACTACCAAATTATATTAATATATATGAATGAAGTGTACTGACCATATGAGTCTTTTCATAATCACCCAAATGGAATCATGCTTCTAAGTAATTTTGGATAGAACAAAGATAGTTTTCATAGAAATAAAATTTTATTTCCATAATGAAATGGGTAATGACAATAATATACTAGTTGTTCATTGTTGTTCAGCCAAGACCTATTGACAAGTGATGTATTTTGTAACATTATATTTCACATTATATTTAAAAAGTGGTTATAAAAAGGATGTAATTGGTGACTTGTATAGTATTTCGATACATGGGTGAACGTCCTACATAGAATAGTGAGAAACATAAATGATTTTTTTCTATTAATCTAAAGGAACAACTACTAAATTATAAAAAATTATATATTAAATTCATATCTTTTATTTATCTCTCAATGGTGTCCCCAACATTGAGGTTTGAAATTATGGGAAATAAATAGGGTCTAATCATTGACATCCCCTAACCTGCTCAACCAATTCCGGGATGATTGTCACTAGGAAGAAAAATAAAACATTAATATACTCAATTACATCCATATAAATTTCCATAATCAACCTTATTAATTTCAATTAGTCACTATATTTTTTAGAAAATTCATTATATGAATTATAGATCAAGGAATCAAGTAATGAATTTCCATTTTCAGTTTTATAAATGAATTCAAATTTTAGAATTTTAAGATACTCCTTTCATCATAATTTCCTCAAGTTAAAATCCCTTTGTGAAAATATTTTTTACGAATTTATGAATAATGAAAATCATGTAATTTTTACCCAATATATAATAACAATATTTCTCATTCTAAATATTGTCATAGGTAATTCAAAATCATATATATGATAATTCATTTTAGGTATCCAAAGGGATCCATAAGTTTTCATTTGATGACCCAAAATGATAACAAAACCCAATCTGGGTCTAAACTCATCAAATACATTACCTAACTCTTACCTAAATCTGGAAATATAAGGATAGAAACTGATCTAATTTTGTATATAAGATCCTAAAAAAATATATCTATAATTCAGTAATCTAATGGAATAAAATTCCATTACTTGTAAATGAATTCATCTGAAACATTAGGATGGATAATTCTTGGAAAAAAATTTATAATAACATGTTAATCCTAGAAAAGTGCATATCTAAAATACATTATTTAGTGTTTTGAAATATCTAATAGCTTATATCATTTCATGGTCCCCTGACACACATTTATTAGAAACGAAATTCCCATATAAATGAACATATGGTATCAATAAGTCATTGTTAATGATTTTTTCAAATAGTTGATAATCTCATAAAGAGATAAATGAAATAATTTTTTTTTTCATGGACATTTGTAGTATAATAATAAATCAGAATGTCAACAAAATGTAGTGAAACAACAGAGTCAATGTATCGTTATATGATATGGTTCATCAATTCCATAAATACAATCAGTGTATTCCTAAGACCGAATGGAACATCTATTGTACTCATAATTCCTTTAATAAAATCAAAAATTTATCTGACCAATTTCCGTTTAATAACATTTTTTTGAGATTCCCTATTCTTATATAAATATTTTAGAACCATTTGGATCCCTTCAATTGAACTAATAAATCATCAAAATGAGGAATTGGATTTTTCTTCCTAATCACAATTTTATTTATATTATTCTAATCACAACTATGTACATGTGAACAATCTAAATTTTTTATAAAAGTGAATCAATGTGGCTCATGTTTATGTACTTGACTTTATGAATCCCTTACTTTCAAATTATACAAACCAGGCCTTCAATCCATTTAATTCAATTGGTGATATTCTATATTGTAGAAGTGAAATAGTATTTGACCTCCATAGTTTTCCAATTGATAATTACACTTCCTTCTCAAGTATAAAACTAGATAACTTTTATAGAAACACATCATGATAATTGTCTAATATGGAAGGAAAATCATTATCCTTGATTACAATTATATGGTTCATGTCTACTACTACAGGATGATAAATTATAGTTCCAACCATGTGTACCAATGTTCTTGGTCTTCCATCATTCATGTCATATTCCCCATACATTTGATTCACCGTTATATCAAGAGATAAAACTTCTAGTCATTATGTATATCATGTTAATAAAATATTTTAATGTTGCCATCCTTTCTATTCCCATATTTAATTCCAAAATAAACTTTTACTAAGTGTAAAAGTACCAAAAAAATTAAACAAGATCAATGATTAAAAGAGGCATTGAAAATTTAAATCTCCCATTCTCTTGATGTATTATATGTGTTCATATTCTCATTACATTAATCAATACACCAACATGTATACCCTTTTGATTTACCACATGATGAGTGAGGAAATAATGGGATATTCTATTATCAAACAGCACATTCATAAAAGTTGAGTTCTTCGGGATGGTACATCACACCATCTAGGTACCAAATTTCTCTTCTATGATGTTATAGACAATTTAAGAGGAAATAGTAGAATGTTTAATTTTTTTTAAATGGAAAAAAAGATCATTAACTAGAACAAGATCACAGACATTTTTAGATATGGGGTATAATTCCTATATCTATTAGGATAAAAAATCAATTCACAATTTTTAGGATAATATTACAATATTAATTATAGAGTTATACAAACCCATATATGAATTTAACTCATAAGGAAACACTATTCTATAGAATATGATGTTTCTACAATTTCAATTCACATAGTAATTCCACTGTTAAATAGTAAAGGTGGTTGGAATATTGGGGATTTATACTGATCAATTGGTGTCATTAGATATATCTGATACAATTTACATATCAAATTCCACACCTCTATAGTGGATTATTAGTTTCACTAGTAAAATCATCTATGGTTATGTATTGGTGTACATAATGGGTCATTTGAAAATCAGCATCACTTCTTCCAGTAGATCAACCTCTACCATTCCAACATGTGTAAATCTCATCAACACTATAAAATTTATATCTATAACTTTATATGTAATCATTTTTCCATTAGTGTGTTTTCATTACATAGGGAGTTGGGGAGTTTTTGGATATATTTGATGCATGCAGTCTCTAAAATGGTCATCCCTGCAAATAGACTCAAAAAATGATAACCATTATAACATCCTTTTCCCAAATCATCATCTTTGGAATAATTTAAATTCCAAAAAACAAAAGTGAAATTCTATAGGAACTAGTGGTTGTGAATGAATTCCTAGTGTTTAAGAATAACATTAGGTAATAGTTTACCCTTACGTACTCAAAACCTGAAAAGGGAAAAATATAAATAATATCATAACTCTAGTTAATGCATTGAAGGAAAATTAATCCAACACAATATCCACCATAACTAGAAAAATAATATATTCACAGTATAAAATAAAATAGAATATTATATAATGACCCAATAAAACCAAATATGTTTTGGTAACCATTAAGAACTACCATGAACACTATATATGAAAACATCAAAGAATTATCTTCATGCCTTCATGATACTAGAATCGTGATAATCCACTAGAAAAGTGTGATATTGTACACATAAAAAATAAACATGTTTTGTATACTCACCAAGGTGAATATGTTTGGGGTGATTATATAACTAACTAAGAAAATAGTAATAAACATCCCAGACATGCCACAAGGATAAGAACAATGTTGATTACAATTTTAATAAAAAAAATATTATAAAATATGTTTTCAAAATATTCATATTCATTATTAAATGAAAAATTCCCAAATAGATGGAATACCCAATTCATAAAGACATAAACCCATGAAATTCAAAAAAATAATCTATTAAAAAACCTTATCTGTAATGAAAGGGATTCTCATATCATTGAAGTCTATATGATTTGTCCAGCTTATGTGAAAAAACCTCATCCCTCTACACCCAAATAATCACATTAATGAAAAAATATATATTCCCCAAAATAATCTATAGAATCTGAGCCTAAAAACATTTAATAATACATTTATATCACGAATTTATTACATGTTCTTAAATAAAAAACACTACTTTTAAAATATTTAACTTTTTAATCATTTTTCAAACATATTTCAAGTGTCACTATAACACATATTTGTATACTAAATAACTATGAATTATCATCAATTAATATTTCAACATGATATTTCTAAATATAATGATAAGAAATGAATCTAGAAATACCACTCTTTCATATTTTAGGATAAAATTGAGGGAGGTAAAATCTACAAATGTCCAAGTTTTTTGATCTTATTGAATCACAAAATAAGCAATAATTTATAATTTCCTCCTATTTACCTTCAATTTAACTAAATAAATTATATATATAAAATTATCAAACACATATATTTGGAAATATAATCCATAATCTAGGGTTTTTTAAAGATAGAATAGAATAATCATTTTTTTAGAAGAAATAGATATCATACCTATGATTACTAGATCAAAATCACTAAAATAAGATGAATTCATCCTCTATAGGGAAGGAAATCACCAAAATTACCTTGATGGTACTATCTAATTGAGTACCCTGATCAAAATGAGGGAAATTAGGGTATAATGTGGAATAAGGAATAAAAATAAAATTCTATGAATAAATAATAATGTCACATGATATTCCAAAATGGTTTAACAAATTGTGTGCCACCCATACAGATGTTTTTATAAAATTCTCCAACATCATGTTTTGGAAACATGTCTTGGAAAACCATTATCCAACCATAAAAAATTTCACATTCATGAACCACATGATTAGCTAAGAATCACACATGTTTTCTCTTACCATGATACAGTGGTTCACATCCTCCTACATCACCTCAATATCTCGCATGGTAACCAATGATATTCATATGGTTCTCCCTATGAAGTTTCCTATAGTGGATCCTCCAAAATATCTCCAAAATTTTTCAACATCATCAAAACAAATCATTAGATAAAATCCAATAATTATTTAACAAAAAAATACTCAAAAAATTCCTAAAATTTTCGGTGTTACCTAAATCATTTATATATATATATATATTATTTAAATTTCTATATAAAATATTATTTATTCAATTTAAATAGTATTATATAGTAATATTGGAAACAATTGTATATATATTTATTCATGTTCCAATAGGATAAATGAAAATTAAATAACTCAAGAACAAATGGGATAACAAAGTCAAGTGACCACACATGTCTCATGGAATGGAAAATTAGGGGTCCTTAAACTTACTAACTAGGTAGATTATGGAAATTCAGTTCAATCCCCTACAAAATATTGGTGAAATTGAAATTCAATGATCATTATCCAATTATACATGCATTGATAAATTTTTTTGATAGAAATTTGAAAATGTGAAAAATACATGAAAAGAAATATTAACAAAAGTGATGAAAAAACATAAAAAAATTTTGGCGGTAAAATTTATGTAATGGTATATTTTTAGAATCATTTTCTATTACTTTAAAAAAATTTATGAAATAATTTTCCATTATGATTATATTTTACAACTTTCTATTGGTCTAATAATGAATGGTTTTTCTTTAAAATTTCTACCCTTAGTTCAGGGAATAAATTATTTAAAAACTTGATATTAACCCCCCACCCACCCCACAGATACACACACACACACAAATTTTGGGTGTGGACTCGCCTAATGGTCATGGGTTCATATTTTAAGTCCTTTAGTTTACCCAATTTCTGTACTTATTGGTCATATGTTATATTTATTGGGAATTTATAATTAATTTAAGAAATTATAAAGTAAAAAATACCAATAAATATAAATTAAGTGGAATTCATATTATAATTATATAATATCCTTATTAAAATCAAAACAAAGAACATCTATACTATTATTGACTATGGGAATGGTAAATTAAATGAGGAGACAACAGATCCTAACAATGGATACAAGAAGGATTGAGGCAAAGAGGAGAATGAGAATAAATAAAAAATAAAACAAAGGGAAAACACATACCATATTTTTTGGATGATCAAGTTGAATTAGTTGTTGAATGACCCTCTGTAAAAGTTATATGGAACTCATTGGCCAAGAAGAATATTTATAGAAAAATAAATTACATTGAATTTAATAAAGTATATATTGTGTGTGTTGGTAAATGACTTTTACCTCACTTTCAAAACTGATATTTGATCTTTCATACAGACTATTGAATTCCAACACATTGGTTATATATAAGTAAATGTACACATCTTTTGGTCACATCATATGTTTTCTAAAGACCCAAATTCTCCACCAACCACTACTAGAATTGAATGAAATGTTGTTATAAGTAAATATGCATCATGTTCATTCAATGATTTATGTGGGTGTGTACTCCTAATATCGAGGTTATGTACCATTTAATGGTACATATTATGTACCCAAATCAATAAATCATTTGTTTCTTCATTTTTCTAAATTACCATTCAAAATTTAGGAATTCAATATTAAAATCCAAATAATCAGCCAAATATACCAAAATAATGCATTACAACTCATATATATAAGGTTATATTTCATATAAACTAACTATTTACTAGGTATAACAAAATCAAAATGATATAAACAAATCGTGTGCAATAAAATCACTCAGACTTGGAAAATTTCATTCCCCTAAGAAAAATATAAACATCTAATAAAAAATATATACTATGATAAGAGAAATATTCCATTTATTTTTTTTAATAAACTTATATTCATAGATCATGTTTTCAAAATTTAAATAATCTCGTCCAAAAAAAGACTTATCTTAATCATTCCTTATAAATAATTCATAATTAATTATTTCTTACTCACTATTTTTCAAAATATTCCACAGTTTATAAATTCTAACAAAATAATGATTTAATGAACCTGAATATTGAATTCCCTCATTACATGAGATCATTTGATTATATTTTTTCATAATCTCAAGTACATGAATTTTTTCAATAAAAATTATTGTATTATATATCTACACATGATAATAAACCATAAAAAATCCTGAAGAATTTTAGTAATGTTCTCATGAATCTAAATATATGGGATGGTGGATAATGATGTGGAGATTAAACTAGAGTCTTGAAAAATGAGTAAACATCATTTAAATATAAATCATGAAATTTATTTAATTTCATTAATAAATACATTACTTTTATATTTCTTTCATATAATATGAATTCATTATATTTGTATCTTTCATATTCATTCTCAAAATAAATTTTACAATGAAAAATATTTATCCCCATTTTTTATTTATTTTTACTACTATGGATCAATTTAAAACAAAATTAATAATAGTTTTTAATTTTTTTTTCAAAATCATATGAAAGGCATCCACTAAACATAAAACAAAGTACTTTCAATTGATGGTACCATCAAATCTATGATAACTTTTTAAGGATCAAATTAATATTTATGAATTAATTTCAAATGAATTATGGTATGAAGAAAATTGAATCTTATAATATGGATTCCTATCCAAGAAATTAATGGTTTACATGGGTTTATCGATATATAAGCAAAACGGTTTGTCTCAAATTACAATAGGTGAAAATTTAGGATCTATAACCAAAATAATTAAAAAAATTTCCTAAATATTATTCACTAAAAGGAAAAAATTATATGTTATTATGGTTATTCATACCTTGGGAATAAATCAAAAAAGTGAGTACATGAAATATTATTTATAAGGATTTAAAAGTACTTCATGTAATTTAAATAAAATTCATATGTTAATAAAGTCATTGAATTAATATAAATAAATTTTTTACTAAATGAAAACTAAATTAAATTAGAGAATAAAAACATGATTCATATCACTAATCAACAAATAACTTAAAAATTTAAATAATATATTATCTTTTTTAATTATGACATATGTGTTTATTATTTATAATCATATTTCATCAAAAATTACAGACATATTAAAATATTGTATATAATGAAAAAAATCTCCTAAATTAGTTAGTGGAAAATAATTAGTTCTTTTTCAATACACCCTACCCCATAAATACACTAATACATGCTCCACCATATGAAAAAATAATTAGGATAAAGCATATATGACACGATACCTAAATGGACCAATGAACCATTGAAAATTTGTAAATTAGAAATTATTAAAAAAGGTGATGTATCAAATACAGCACTCGGTGGTGGATAGCCGAAGAAGATGGGAAAATAGGCATAGGAGATGCCATCATGTAGTACATAAAATATTTTTCTAAAAGGATTATATTTCTAAAATAATGAGAAATGAATGTTTCATGAATAAATATCTTATCATCGAACTGTAAATAGGATATAAAAAATAGAAATAAGTGGAAAAAAACAATCACTATGGGTCCTCATGGGAGTAAATGTCTGATGTTGCAGGCTATTAGATTTGATAATCTCAATAAAATGAATAAATATTAGGCTTAGCCAAAAGTTCCTTCTAATATTTTGGTGAATATTAATTAGGAATAATTTTGATAAAATCAAAGTAGATGTTACAAAATCTGACATTCAATCCACATCCATAAAATTTTAGGTAGCACCCTGGGAGGTTAATGAAAAGGGTTCCACTAGACAGCCAGATATGTTTAGGAAGAAAATGACTGAATTCCAAAAAAAAATCCCATACATCCCCATTTGTTGGTTTGTAATGGGTTCATAATTGGGTGTGATGGACTAGTGTATGAATACAGAGTTGAAAATTGGATTGAGAGGGTGGAGACTATGGGTCCATTGAGGGATTTAATTATAATAATAGCTAGGATCATTTATATCAACAACTTCCATGGAATATATGTGGACCACATTTACCAACACATATGCATTCACACACTTATGGACCAGAATCAAATTAATCATAAAGAGGTAATTCAACATTATGTGTAAATCCAATAGATTGTGAATCGAATAGGGCTCATTATTCTTATATTATGTGTTAATCATGTGACATAGAAACTATCATTCAGGTTCCATTGATGACTTTTAACATGGAATGGAAATATGTGGTAGTGAAAAAGGGAAGGATATGGTAGTACATTTTTTCAATCATGGTGAGGATCTCAGTGTCACATGTTGACATGAATCTACAATCCTCTTGGTGTGGGGAAATAATGGAAATGAAGCAATGATGGATAAGAAAAACATTCATAGAGGTGATCAATGATCTCTTTTGTGATGTTGAAGAATTTAAAAACCCATATTCAGTATGCTCCCTCCCCACAATGATAAATTCCTCCCAGTTTGGGTGAGTGAGGGTGTAAATGTGACGTTCAGTGGTGGTATAGGGCGTATAAGTCTCATTCCTAGTTGTAAATGATCAAGATGAGAGAAAAGGGTCACCCTCCAATCCAGAAAAAGATCGTATTTTTATACCACTCAGTTTCTCCTTCTAGAATTAAACATCAATCATTAAATTCATAGTGAATTTCAAAAAAATAATTATTATGTAAGAGTGATTCCCTGATGAAAATTAATAAGATGAGTGGAACCAAATGACCATACATCTCATCTAGGTCTCTTGGTATCTCTATGTTGATTGTGTCATGGAACAGGCTTCTCAACTAAATTGTGTGATGACGAAAATATTGTAATAAATCATTTGTCAGGATCATATCCTAAATACAACGTATAGGTATATGTATGGAGTTGGATCCACTGGCTATGGGAGGGGGATTCTTCCCCAACTACTATAGTAGACTTGTATGATGTTTTGGTAGCTAGATGAGGAGGTGGTCTTACAACTCTTGAACCGGATAATGTCTCTACGTATAAAGTACAACTAGAGGATGAATATGAATGCACTATAGGAATGACAACTAAATGTAATGGATATAAAGGTCATGTGTCCACTATTGTAACTCCCCAATAATTAAAAATTAAATTAAAATTCATGAAACTTTTTTATATAGAGAAATATTACAAGACTTTAAACATAATTTTACTACTTCTATATTTTAAATTTTGAAAAACTATCATCTACTATTGTGCTCAGTATGCCATTTGGAGTCTAATAGAAACAACTTGTTTTTTTGGTGAATAGTATTATACCCATATGAATAGTAATATGAATTATAATATAACCCTAATTAATATTATGTTGTATTATTGTTTTATTTTCTAAATGGTTTAAGATAATTGCATCTTGATTAATTTTTAAATGTGATATGAAAGCATTTATAGTTTCAAAATTTTTAAATTATGAATTAAGTATGTTTTTATTAAAAATTTAATTATTATTTTTTAGAAAATTATTTTCAAAAAATGGACTTTATTTTTTGAATTATTGTCATCGAAAAATGTTATGTTTGAATTTTTTATAATTTTCTAAAATTCTAGATTTTTTATGAACAGTAAAATACGATCAAATACGATAAATGATATATACTTGATTTAAGGCATCATAGATTATTCCAAGATGTTGTAAGACCAATGGTTTCCAATACAGATTCCATTATTAATATTTGGGGTTACACGGATTAACATTATTCATTTTCTTGAGCAATAATATTATAATAATGAATAAAATAATGAAAAATACTCATTATCCTCTACTATAAATACCACCCTTATTCCCCTCTTCCTCACGCGTATCTCAATACTTGAGCCTCACCCATGATCTACAAAATACTCCTCCCAAGTCTCTTCCCCTCTTCCTCGAGCTTCTGGTATCACCAAAAGGCCCAACCAAAGGCGTTCAGAAGTATCTCAAGGAGAAGAGATCTAGAGGTAAACATCATCTTTTATTTTCAGTTTTTCCAATATTTTTTTGATATTATTTTTCTTTACCATCGGTTTAGGTTAAGATACAACATTATATATCTTTCATACTTCTCATATTACATAATAATTCTTAAGTAGCCCTTTCCTCTATTCAATTTATTTAATGAAAATTTAAACGACATCGTTTTACCGAATTTCGTAAGGAATTTCCCAAATTTTCCTTTATTTTGAGTTCCTTTCATTTCTTATTCTTTTCTCACATCCTCTTATACAAGAATTCCGAAATCTCCAAAAAAATTTATATTAATTAATTTTCTCATGTTCATGGAAAAATCATCATCAATATTCACCTCCTCCCCCAATTATTCATGGAATTAAAAACATTGTATGTGATGTGTCGAATTACCGACATCATTGATGATGTAATTTAAATTTGTATTAATTACTTCAATTCTGGTCATGAAACCATTTTTATGGTGAAAAAACGTTATAATATATTTATTATTTCTCATCCATGGTTCTAGAATTATTTTTTATACATGGTTTTAAATTATAATACAAAATGAAGGCATTATTATCAAAGAACCAATAAAATGATCTAAAAGAGAATCAATAATATTTTAACTGATGAATCATCCTCATGTAATAATCAAAAATGATAAATTGTATTATTTTTGGTACTATAAATATTTAAATATCATTATATTCCAATTATGGAGTTTCACTTCCAATCAACATGAACATCCACCATAAACAGATCATGGAAATCATGTAAATAACTCACCCAAAAACAGTCTAAGGAAGAAAATACTAACAATTAAATAGTGAATTGATGTAATGCAATGATCATTAAGGTATTATAAATATTAATATGTTTCTTTATTATATTAATTACACTCTTATAATCATTATACACGTGTTTTAAATGTGTTTTATGTAAGAAAAATTTAGGTTAGGGGATTATTTACACGATTTCCATTCTTTCGGTTAAACATCAACTTCATTATTTATGTGGTGTTAAAATGGTGTATGTTAGGGTTTTTGAATATATTATGTTTTATTATGTTATTTTATAGTGTGTATACATATTACATCCACTACATTATTTCTCTCTTCAACTATATGATTTATGTAAGGGGATTTTCTTTTAAAATTGTTTTTTATAATTCTTATTTACAATGTTCAAAAGAAATGTTTTTATGCAATTATTCATGTTTTATGATGGTGATATAGTTATTGTGAATTTTTTATGATGATGGGTGGCACTATATTTCTCTCCATGTCATTGGGTATGGGTAATTTGGGGTTCGGTCATGTGGTTACTCTATGTGTAACTGTGATGGTTACAAAAATTATAAGGTAGTCGTGATGGTTAAGAATTTTTAGGAAGCCGATATGGTAACATGATTATGTAAGTAATGCCCCAATATATCATTGTGTTTCTACTTATGTTCTTATATTTTTTTGGATCTTGTTCAAATATCAAGTTTCACAAATTAAATATATATGGGTGAAAAGTATGTCGTTTGAATATGATTTGATATGTTACGAGGGTTCATGACCTAGTGTGTTCTTTCCTTATTTTTATATCCATTACTAAGATTATGTTCTCATCCCATGTTGTTTTAAATTATTTTCATAGTTCATAAGGTTGTGTAATACATAGAAGAAATCCATGTTAAATTTTAGAATAATTTTCAATGAAATCCTATTTTACGCTTTAAATGTTTATATTTTGAATAAAATAGAAAATGTTTTTATGGTATACACACTTTAACAATGAGTAATGATATGAATGTATGTTGTACCAATTATCAAAATCTCTAAACTTGAAAATATCCTCAATGTTAATGTAAGTTAATTTTTTCCTGAAATCAATATTATGTAATGTAATATGGCATGGTCTTTACAGTTGGTATCAGAGGATGGTTTAAATAACATTTTGGGTTACCATGATTTTATAATAATACCATAAATGATTTTAACTCTATGATTAAATTGAATTTTTTTATCATTTAAATATTACCATGTTTTTTAGTATATGATATGTTTTTTCAGAATGGTTTTACACATTAGAAATATGGAAGCTAAAGAGGAGAGGCACCGACATAAATACATCCTTCTGAATATGCAGCCTTGCATGATAAGGATTTTAACTTAATAGTTTTTAATAGTAATTAATCCGAAAATACACAAAATAAACGGTGGTGTAATCAATTCAATATTACAACTAGAGGTACCACAATGGATCATGAAACTACTGGAAGAATTTATGAGATAAACCCCTCCTTCCTTCAATGGAGTTTCTGACCTAGTAGTGGCTAAATGATGGATTAAAACCCTTGAAAATATATTCAACGTTATAGGATGTCCATACAATCAAAAGGTAATTCATTCCATTTATAATTTTGAATGTTAAGATAATAAGTGGTGGTCAATGGTAACTGATATTATGAATAGATAGGATTTTAATTCCTAAGAATGGGATGAATTTGAAAGCCTTTTCTGTGAAAACTATTTTCCTATGGTAGTGCGACATAGGATGGAGAAGAAATTCCATGAATTGAAGAAAAGAAGAATGATTAAGTGGTTATGTATGAAGCGAACTTCACCCGAATGATGAGGTATGCTCAAAATCATATTTTATATCATGATAGAAAAGGAATCCTCTTTTACTCAGGATTGAATCCATGGAATCGAAGGGCGTTGGCCTCCTGTGAATTCAAAAGTTATGATAAATTTTTTTGATGTGCTGAGAGGGTAGAGATGGAGTTTTTTGATGATCATGTTCACTTTTGAAACAAGGAGAAGAAGAGGTCTTGATTGAAAGAAATGGGTACGAATGAACCAAATAAATATATTTGTATGAAAATCAAGATTCTAGTTTGTGAAAAGTGTGGCAAGAAGCATCTTGGTGAATGTATTACCAAAAATAGAAAGTTTTTTAAATGAGTTATGTTTGGACATATGGCCTATTATTTTAATGAAAATTATCCTAGGAATAATCCGTATAAGATAAGATTAATTTTCTTAAATATGGTGAGATGGTTCATTATTAAAATGCCTTCCAAAAGAGAGATTCAAATGACGAATAAAACCAGAATATAAGCAGAAAGATATAGTGAGATCTTTTTCAACAACATCACCAAATGTCAAGCCATATAATAAAGTTTATTGAGGCACTTTGTTTTGTTACTTATATTTTTCATGTTTGGATTGATATGGGGTCTACACATTCCTTCACCTATGAGAAATATTCGGGTAAAATAGAATTATCACTTCATAAAATGAAACCGAATGTTGTTGTTAAAACATCAGGAGGAATATTATAACAAATAGAAATTATTAGAAACATTCTATTATGTCTTTTAGAAAGTATTTACTAGGGAACCTTGCTGATTTTCCCTTAGTCAGGATTGATGTTATTCTTGTAATTGAATGACTTTATGATTATCATGCTAAGAGTTACTCTAGATCTAAATAACTTGGTTTTTAGAAAGTGTTTCAGTTTTTATACAAGAATGATACCATTGAATATATAATCTACCAGGAAGCTGAGATACTGTTAAAAGATGGAAATAAATGTTATATTTCTCATATAGTGGAAAATAAGGGAACTTTTCACTTTATGATGTGATTGTTTTAAATGAATACATTGATGTTTTTTATAACGAGTTAACCGGTTTCATACCTGATCAAGAAGTCAAATTTATAATTTACATAGTTCTTGATGAAAATCCAATCTCAAAATCCCTATATCGTATGGATCAAATAGAACTTCTTGAATTGAAAATTTATTTGCATTATTTTCTTGATTAAAGCTTCATTCATCCTAGAACATCACCATGGGTAGCTATTTTTCTTTTTATTAAAATGAATGATGGTTCTGTGTTACATTGAATTGATTATAGATCATTGACTAACATCACTGTTAAAAACAAGTATCCTTTTCCTCTAATTGATGATTTATTTAATAAGATCTTGGGAGATTGGTTCTTTTCCAAGATTCACATGAGATCCGGATACCATCAAATGAAGGTGAAGGAGGATGACAACCCAAAAATAGCCTTTCATGCAAGATAGAGGAATTTTGAATTTTTATTCATGCCATTTGGGTTATCAAATGAACTAGTTGTATTCATGAATATTATGAATAGAATATTTCATGGTTCATGGATAAAATTGTGGTTGTGTTTATTGATGACATTCTAGTATTTTCTAAAAATAAAGTGGAGCATGAAAAACATCTGCTGGTTCTTTTACAAACCTTAAAAGAAAATAAACATCATGTAAAATTCGTCAAGTGGGATTTTTGGTTGCCACATAATTCTTTACTCGGTAAAATTGTAAATATGGATAGAATAATAGTTGATCTTTCCAAAACAAAAGTGGTGGATTAATGGCGAAGACATAAATATGTAATAGAGATTCTTCGTTTTCTGTGATTATAAGGTTATTGGGAGTACTACTTTCCAATGTATTTTTCCAGGATCCTATAGTCACTTCTAACTTTTGGAAGGGACTTCAAAAGTCATTTTTCACAGAATTAGATTTCAGTACAACATTTCATACTTAATCATAAGGGAAGTAAAAACGAACAATTTAGAGATGGGAGGATATGTTTTGAGATTGTGTAATGGATTATCAGTGAAGTTGAGATAAACATATTTCTTTAGTTGATTTTTCTTATAATAACAGTTTTCACTTGAGTATATAGATGGATCCTTTTGTGGCATTATATGGGAAGCGCTGTCAGAACCCATCTTCTTGGAATGAATTTGTTAAAAGAATGTTAATTAGTATAGAATTTTTATACGATTTGATAGATAATGTGAAGTTGATCTAGCCACACATGAGTACAGATTTGAGAATGCAGAATGTTTTTGTAGATAACATAATAAAAGAATTATATTTTGAGGTATGTGTCCATGTTTTCCTTAAAATAACTCCTTGGAAAAGTGTGATGTGTTTTAGTAATAACGGGAAGCTAATTCCTTAGTTCATCAGTCCTTTTGAAGTTTTGGAGAAAGTTGGAATTGTTGCATACCAAGTATCTTTTATTATGTGTTTGTTTCAGTTAAATAATGCTTTTCATTTTTTTATGTTGATAAATTATGTTCCAGATTAATCACATTTGTTGATACAAGATGCAGTTCAGCTAAAACAAAACCATTTTTATGAAGAGAACATAGTTTATATGTTTGATCAAAGGGAATAGGTATTGTAGAATAAAGGAATACACTAGGTATTGTTTTTGGGGAGAAATTATATGGTAGAATAAGCAACATGAGAGTCTTAATATGTTATGAGGGAAAACTACCCTCACATGTTTAATAAGTAAATAAAACTGAAAGGATGAAATATCTAGTTTTTTGGGAGAATGTAAAACCCCATGGTTTTAAAAATAAATTGAAATTCATGAAACTTTTTTTAAGTATATAATTATAACTGGCCTTCAAACCTAATTTTACTACTTCTGTGTTTTGAATTTTGAAAAATTGTCATGTACAATTGGGTTCATTTTTTCATTTGGAGTCTAATGGAACCAAAGTTTTTTTGGTGAATTGTAACATACATTTATAAATAGTAATATGAATAGTAATATGACCCTAATGAATTGTAAATTTTTTTATTATTTTAATTTTTTAAGGATTTAAGATAATGACATGTTTATTAATTTTTCAATGTAATATAACAGGATTTATTGTTTTAGAATTGTTAAATAATTAATTTAGTATGATTTTATTTAAAAGTTAAATTAATAATATTTTGAAAATTATTTTCAAAAAATGGACTTAATTTTTTGAATTCTACATGATAAAAAATGGTATCGGTGAATTCTGTAGAAATTATATAAAATTCTAGAATTTTTATGAATAGTAAAATATGATCATATGTGATAAATGCTAAATACTTTATTTACTACATCATATGTTATTAAAGGATGATGTAAGACCACTTAGTTCAAACTCACATGATATTAATACTATTTTGGATTGTAGTAATTAATATTATTCATAGTATTGAACACGAATATTATAATAACGATTAAAATAATGAAAAATAACCCCTCTCGTCCACTATTAATACCACCCACATTCCACTCTTCCTCTCACACCTTTTAGACATTGATCATAACCTATGATATTCCCAATAATCCTCCCAAGACACTTCCTCATGTCCTAGATCTACTGGTCTCACTAAAATTCCATAATAAAAGGCCTTATGAAGGATCTCATGGAAAAGAGTTCAAGAGGTAAACATATACTTTTATTTTCATTGTTTTCTTTTAATTTTATGTTATTCATTTTCATTTCCTTTGGATTATGTTGGGATATTTCATTAAATATCACCCTAAATTCCCATATTATGTAATTATGATGAGATACCAATTTTATCTCATAAAATTAATTTATGAAAATTTAAACGGCGTCGTTAGCCTTCCGAGTTTTTGTAAGGAATTTCTCCTATTTTATTTTATTTTGAGTTTCTATCTTTCCTCTTATTTACTCACCTACTCTAATCCAAGAGGTATGAAAGCTATAAAATATTATATATTCTAGATTTTTTCATGTTCATAGATGTATCATCATCCATATTCTTGTCCTCCCCCACTTATTCAATTATTTAAAAACATTTTCCATGATGAGTCGATCTACAGACATCATGGACGGTGGGATTTCAATTTTCGTTAATTCCTTCATGTCTGGTCATGAAACCATTTTGGTGGTTTAACTAGGTTATAATATATATATATATATATATATTATATCTTATCCATTGTTCTAGAAATTTTTGTATGCATTGATTTAAATTATAAAAAATATGATAATGTTTTTATGAAAGAACCACTAAAATGATCTAAACAAAACTCATTACGTTTTTAACATATGAATCATCCTCAGGTAAGAATTAAAAATGATAAATGGTATAATTTATGGTAAGAAGAATATTTAAATACCTTTACATTACAATTCTGTAGTTTCTCTTCCAATCAACAAAAACATCCATCATGAACCAATCGTGGATATCATGTAAAGAACTCACCCAAAAACAATGCAAGGAACAAAATAATAATAATTAATGGTAAAATGATGTAATTAAATGAACATATAAGTTATATTAAATATTTTTATTTTTATTTAATATATTAATAAAATATTTTCAACCATTATACAAGTGGTTTAAATGATATGGAAGTAAGAAAAACTGGGGTAAGGGAATACATAACCTCAATTCCATTCATTTGGTTAAAATTAATCTACGTTATTTATGTGATGTTAATATGGTTTTTGTTAGGGGTTTTATTTATATAATGTTAAATTATTGGTATTTATATTGTGTATACTTATTCATTCCACTATATTAATTCTATATTCAATAATATGATTTCTATAAGGGGATTTTCTTTTAAAATCCTCTTTTAAAATTAATTTTTACAAATTTCAAAAGAAATGGTTTTATGCAGTTATTCATGTTGTATGATAGTGTTATGATTCTTTTTAATTTTTTATGAGGATGGTTGGGACCTATATTATCCTCTAATTCATTGGTTATGTGTATTTTGTTGGTTGGTCTTATGGTTTCTCCATTTTTAACTATGATGGTTACACATATTGTCAGGTAGTCGTGAGGGTAACAATTTAATAGTTAGCCAAGATAATCACAAGATTATGTAAGTAATTCCACAAGATACCATTGTTGTTATAATTATGTTATTATTTTTTGTTTGTATCATGAATAAATATGATGTTTTAAAATGTAATTATATATGGGCGACATGTATGCCTTTTGAAAATTATTTCATACGTAACATGTAAGAACCTGACCCCAGTTACCCAGAGCAGGTGCCTTCTTCGATTACGTTGGTATACATAAAAGGAAAACAAATCCCAAAGGACCGATTAGTTTTGTATTATTGGAGACATGTTACATAAATAAGTTCAAATTAACATATGTATTTAAAAAACAACACTAAATTATTCCACAAGAAATATAATTTCTCCTAGAATATTCTTGCATGTAATTTATAATTTACTTCATCATATCCTGAGAAAAATGAAACATAAGAATGGGTGAGCTCAAATGCTTGGTAAGTTTAAGGAATATAGAAGAAGATAATTTAAACATTATTCATGGTGAATTATTTAAAACACATCCCTTAAATAATAAACTTGAACATATTATGGTAGGAATATGAGATGAGTAAATATTAACATAATAAAACATAATCAAGGGTATTCTACTACTCGAATATCCACATGAACATTAAATTACTAGCTTCATAATGAGAGAAGTTCATATTCTAGAAATTTTTAATCTTTTTTTCATGGCCTTGGCCAAGACATCTAGTGATTAAGCCCTCAGCCAAAATCTATATCACATTGGGAAAGGCCTCGACCAATTCCATGTCTAATTGTATCATGAGACCTACCGAGGCATCGAGGGGATATAGTGAGCTCCACCTATCACATTATAATTTCTATGAATTCCTAATATGAGTGGCGATCAACATTAACAATATATACATTCATATTGAATCTATCATATGAAATGTAACTAACTTTCCCCAAACATTAAACATAAAACACTAACCATTCAGAATAATATGGTGAATAGTTATATGATAGATCATCCACAATAGAGATAGTCATAATCCATTAAATATAATATCGTAGATGACATCATAAATTTTTAAACCCAATAATACCATTTAATAAACAATAGTATTGAATTAGATGAAAAAACCCTTATAAAATCATTAAGCAATTCGTGAGATGAACACTCTTTTATTTTGAAAAGAAGAGTTATTTTGGAAAAATAATTGTATAAAACCTTAAGTGATGTAAGATAGTATTTTCATAATAAAACAAGTTTTTTTAAAATAATAATTTTTTCAAAAAATAGATTATATATTCCCCTTGAAAATATATATGAATTTGAGAAATTCCCTTTTATTGGGCTCGTATTTTTGGAAACAGTTTTGAGAGAATCTCTTAAAACAGTAACTATCTAGAAAACTTGGAAAGATTCAGGTTGGTGTTCATATATATAATACTCATACATTATTCATGTGGAGTAAATAACAATACATAATAATTTCATTGAGAAAATTAAGCAATAAATGTATCCCAAATGAAAATGGAAGTTCTAGTGGAAAACCCTTACCTTAAATCCAAACGTGTTCCGCTCTTGTACTTAAGCTCCTGGATTATGAAATTATACTTGTTAATAAATTATTTCAGACACAATTAAAAATGTATTTATTTTACCATAATTATGGTTAATTCATTTATGTATTTATTGATAAGTTATTGTATTGAATTTCGTCGTTCTGGAGTATTCGTTTCCTTTATTTTCAAATTCGGTTCATTTGTTTTTATGTAATCATGTTCGTGTGGAATGGTTATAAATATCCACGATTGTAATTATATATTATTAATGAACCTAAATAATTGATAATGGTAATTTATATAATTTTGTTACATGTAATGATGATGAATCATTAGATGACCACCACTTCGATTATTCGGCGGTATTTGGAATATTATGAACTAGTTTTGTCATATAACATAATTATATGTACATATTCTGGTTCTTGAATATTAATTAGGTTATAAAACATATATCATATTCTGGTTCAACCATGAATATGGTTTCATGACCAGTAATGACAAATAAATTGATGAGTGAAACACTATCATCCATGAAAGTTATAAATCGGAAACTCATGGACGTGGATTTCGATTATAAAATAAAAGGGAGAGAGTAGGAATATTTATGATGGTTCTTCCATTAACATGATATAAATCCAGTATATAGATTTTTACTGGAGTTATCATTATCATTTGAATAGAGGAGGAGAGGAGAGGATATCAAAGAAGAAAAATTGAAAGGAACCCAAATGAAAAAGAAGGGTGGTTTACCTCTTGAAATAAACTCCGTGAGAAACACCTTAAGGGAAGTGGTTTTGGTGTTTTTGAAAGACCCGAAGCATTTTGGACGTGGGGAGAGAGTAGGGAAGGGTAATTGGGTAGATCATTGAGGAGCTTCAAGGCTTATATGAGTGAAGAAAAGAGGTAGTGGTGGTGGATTTTATAGTTGAGGAGAGGGGTAAATTTTGAATATTTAATTCATTATTTTAATATTTCCTTCAAGACACCCAATAGTATTGTTTCATGTGACCCTTAATAGTAATAATGGCATGTGAGTTCAAAACAAGTGGGCTTACATCATCCTTTCATCACCAATTATGCATTAAATCAATAATTTATCATTTATCGTATTTTATCGTAAAAAATTATAGAATTTCAGAAAAATCCCAAAAAATCCACCCCTACCATTTTTCAAAGTGTATAATTCAAAGGTTAATTCCATTTTATAAAAATAATTTTCTAAATATTATTAATTTTACTTTTAAATAAAACCATACATAATTCAAAAATTAACAGTTCTAAATCTACAACTACATCTTTATTAAAATTAAAAAGTAAGCAAGATGTTATTATCATATATCTTTAAGAAATTAATTTTATAATAATATTTACTATTCATTATGGTCATATTACAATTCATATTACTATTCATAAGGTTATTTTACTATTCACTAAAAAATCAGTTTTGTTCTATCTGACTCCAAATGACTTATTGAAAAAAACTCTAGATGACCATTTTTCGAAATTATAAACATAGAAGAGAAAAATTTGTTTTTTAATTGCTATATTATAAAATTTCATTCTATATTGATTTTATAAAATGTGGTGTGTTACATTATACCCTAATTACAAAAATTTATTCCTTGAAATTCATAGAATATTACCTAAAATGTTTCGGGTATGTCTTTAACATAAGCTCCTCATGCTCCCATGTTGCTTCTTCTATATTATGGTTCCACCATATAACCATCACTAGAAGAGTCGTCTGATTTATCAATACATTTTCTCAAGTGTCAATAATTTTGATATTCACCTCACAATAAGATAGATCGGGCTCAAGTTCTACTTCTTCATAAGTGAGTACATGTGTTGGGTACGGCTTGTACTTTCTTAACATTGACACGTGGAAGACATTGTGAACCTTTGGGAGACTTGGTGGAATTTCCAAACGGTAAGCTACAGCACCAATTCGGTCATGAATTTCAAAAGGTCTAATGTACCTGGGACTTAACTTTCCCTTCTCACTGAATCGTATAATACCCTTACATTAAGATACCTTTAAGAAAATGTGATCACCTTCTTGAAATTACAAATCCTTCCTTTAGTTATAATCATAGCTCTTTTGCCTACATTGTGATATTTTGATATGTTTCTAGATAATCTTCACCATTCCCATTGATTCATCCACAATTTCTGGGCCCACAAGCTTTCATTCACTAACATCATCACAACAAGTTGGTGTACGACATCACCTCCCATATAATGCTTCATATGGTGTCATCTGTATACTTGAATGGAATCTATTTTTCTAGGAAAATTCTACGAGAGGTAAATACTGATCCCAGAAGGCTTGAAAATCAAGTGAACAATACATCAAAATGTCTTCCAATGTTTGAATTGTCAGTTCCAATTTTCCATCAGTTTTTTTGTGGTAGGCATTTCATAAACAAAGATCAGTATCTAGGGTATTCTGGAGACTTTTCTAAAATCATGATGTAGAATGAGGATCATGATCAGAAACAATCGTTATGGTTACTCCATGAAGTCTCACAACATCATTAATATTAGCTCTTTCTAGATGTTCAAGTGGTTGATCTTCTCTTATCGCCAGAAAATGTGCCGACATAGTAAGACGATCAATAATGACCCATATTACATCGTTCTTTCTAGGAGTCTTTGTTGGCATCATCCAAAAATTCCCTTTTTAGATCAATTATATCGGGAACACAAAGTCTCATCCCAAATTTCAAAATTCCATCTTCATATACGAAGTCACTCAATCTCCCTTCCTTCACAACTTTAATCTTCATTTGAAAATCCTCATCATCAGCTAGGGAACATTTTATCCTTTATAGTAAAGATGGTTTGGCAACCATTTGAAAAAGAATTGATGTTTCACCTTCCCTAGTTATTCCCATATCCATCACTACTAGATCCATGAAAATGGGATCTCCTTTAACTCTCATCTTGTTCAAAACTCCACGATCCTTTCTGCTCAAAGCATATGCCACCTTATTTTATTTCCCCGGGTGAATGTGTATCGTGCAATCATGATCCTTGAGAAGTTCATCCCATCTCCTTTTCATCATGTTGACTTCTTTCTATGATAAAATATACTTCAAACTCTTTTGATCAGTATAAATCTAACATTATTCACCATAGAGATAATGTATCCATATCTTCAAAGAAATTAATATAGCAGCTAACACAGGATCATGAGTAGGATAGTTTTGTCCATGAATTATTAGTTGTCGTGATGCATAATCAATAACCCTATCATTTTGCATATGGAAAAAACCAAGTCCTTTCATTGAAGCATCACTATAGATAACAAACCCATAATTCCCTGATGGTAGAGTAAATATAAAAGCATTTACTAATATTCTATTAATTTCATTGGAACATTATTCACAATCTTTTTTCTATTAAAATTTAACCCCTTTACATGTGAGCATCATTGGAGGGTTAGCCAATTGGGCAATATTCTGTACGAAACACCGATAATAACCTGCTATGCCAATAAAACTGCATACCTCAGTTATGTTTGTTGGCATGGGCCAATATTGGATTTCCTTTGTATTTGTAGGATCAACTAAGATTCCATCCCTAGAGACAATATGGAAAAGAAAAGAAATATCCTGAAGCCATAATTCACACATGCTAATCTTCCCATATAATTCATGTCTTCTAAGAGTCTTCAGGATAATGCGCAAGTGATTTTCATTATCTTTACAGCTTTTAGAGTATACCAAGATATCATCAATAAATACCTCTACAAAATCATCAAGATATTCCTTGAAAACTGTGTTCATTAGATCCATGATGATAGATGGTGCATTAGTCAATCTAAAAGGCATTACTGTTAACTCATAATGCCCATACCTAGTTCGAAACACTATTTTCAGAATGTCTTCCATCTTCACACTCAACTGATGATATCCTTATCAATTGTCAATTTTTGAAAAGTATTGATCTCTATGCAGTTGGTCAAATAAATAATCAATTTGAGGAAGGGGATATGTGTTCTTTATTTTTATAGCATTGATCTATCTTTAGTCGATACATAACCTCATAGATCCATCTTTCTTCTTAAAAAAAAGGACAGGGGCTCCCCATGGAGAAACACTGTGGTGGATAAATCCCTTATTAATCAATTCCTCTAGTTGTTTCTTTAGATCCACTTATTCCATAGTGTCCATTCTATATGGGGTGTTTGATATGGTCCATGAACTAGGAATTAAATCAATGGAAAACTCAATTTCTCATTCTGGAGGATGTCCATGAAAAACTTCTAGAAACACATCAGCATATTCTCTCACAATAGGTACATCCTCTATTTGAACATTCCTTTCCTCAACAATAGTTATTTCATTATCTTCCACCAAAATAATGGAATTTAGTTGAGATATTGGGGGTAGATCTAGATAAGTATCAAGTGGTGACGATTCCGCTCTAAATATAAGGAGTTCTTTATCATCGTAATCAAAAATCATAACCACCTTCTTCTTATAATAAATTTTTGCATCATTGTTCGAAAGCCAATCCATACCGAGGATTATATCAAATTAAATAATTGGTATGACAATAATAACAGTAGATAAAGAACATATATATGCCTTAATGGGAATTGATTGACAGAACTTTATAGCCATGATACTTCCCTTAGGAGTTTTGACTGACAAATCTCTTGATAAATAAAATTTGAAATATCTATTTTTCTTAGCAAACTGGGAAGATATTAAACAATGTGAGGATCTAGAATCAAATAAAGTATTTGATAAACATGAGTAAACAATTAAATTACCTACCACCACGTCATTAGGAACTTCAACCTCTACAGTTGTGATTGCATAAGCCGGTCCCTGATCCCTTGGCCTTTTCTGTTGCATATTTCCTTGACGTTTTCGAAAATCATTAGCATAGTATCCCATCTCCCGACAACTATATCACTAAACATCATTGGCATACTTCTTCCCTTTGAAATCACCAACAAGATGGCCTTCTTGACCATATTTCTATCATACTCCTTTTCCTTTTAAGCATGCACCTAGGTGTTTCCTTCCACAATTGTTACATAGTGGAAATTCAACTCTTACCTTCTTCCATGTTTCCATATTTCATTTCCTAGGGTTTTTATCATCCCTATACTTTTATTACTTTCCCTTAAATTCATAACACCTAGAGAATTATTATTCTATCTTGATGGCACATGAAACTATATCCTCATATGATGAAAAATTTTGGGAGACAGGTTCCCGCCAGAGGAATGGCTTTAGGCCATCAAAACGAATCGATCAGTTTTTCTCCTTGGATTTTGTATGTAGTCTACAACATGTATTGTTAATATTTTGATGTTAGCATTGTACCTTGCAACATTCTCATCTTCCTTCTCCCTCAGATTCATGAACTGTCTCTCCATATCTGCTTTCTGCTCATGAGGGGAATATTTTTCAAAGAATATATCATTAAAATCCCTCCATTCAATCTCTTTTATCTCATCTTCATACTTTGTGTTTTGGATTCATGACCACCACTAATCCGCATCTCCCGATAGACGATATATTTCCATGAAAACCTTCTCTCTTTCATTACATCACAAAGTGAGAAATATCTTCTCAAGGGAACATATCCACTACTCTACTATAAATGGGTTTGAAGTCCCGTTGAATAATGGAGGCCATTGTCTCATAAAGAGATATAACATGGCTCCAGCACGTGGTGGATCCTAATTCTCTACATGGGTAAGGTTATTATTCATAACCTGAGTATGTGGTCCCAATACAGTTTTTAGTTTCTCAGCACCTGTCACATTACCATATCCAACATCATTGTCTTACATCGGAGGAAAATCTCTTCATGGGACACGTGCATTCATGACATTTCCATTCTGTCCACTAGGCGCCATATCTATATAATGGCATACACTATATTAGGTTATGATTCATAATGTATAATCTTAACTTAAAAATTCTCAGAAAAATTGAGATCTTATGCATTGCTAATCCCATATTCACAAAAATGGTTTCCATGAGTAATATTTACATTAAACTCCTTCATAAATGCTCGTAAATAAAATATGAATTACCCTATGAATATCTCCCATGAGTGTCATAACCAAGAGTGCACAAGGCATATTGTCATGCACCAGTTCCTGTTCAAGTCTAGCTCAAATCCGTGTTTTTGGGTTTTACCCCTAGATACATATGTGCGATAGCCGCCTCTACTTGCTCGTATCTAGACAAGAATGTATTTCTTGAAATATCCACATAATCTTTTACTTAACAATATACCTGGACATAATTTTATGTATATACTAAAAGGCTATCTTAGGGAATCTTCCATAATTATTCATTTTCTAAATCTAGTTTCCAAGAATTCTTCTAAACTACCTCTGATACCATATGTAAGGACCTGACCTCAGTTGCCTGGAGCCGGTTCTTTCATTGATTACGTTGGCATGCATACAAGGAAAACGAATCCCAAAGGACTGAGTAGTTTAGTATTATTGGAAACAAGTTACCTATATAAGTTCAAATTTATATATGGAATGTAAAAACAACACTAAATTATTCAACAAGAAACATCATGTCTCAAAGACTATGCTTTTATGTCATTCATAATTTACTTCTTCATATCTTTAGAAAATTGATACATAAGAAAGATTGATATCAAACTCTTAGTACACTACTAGAAAAACAGGTATTTGCGACGGGCTATTTGCGATGGGATCCCGTCGCAAATAGCCCGTTGCTGAAAACGCCGTCGCAACTACACTTATTTGCGACGGGCCCGTCGCTAAAGACTTTTTTTGGGACGGGCATTCTCTCCGTCGCAAATAGTATTCCGTATTTTTGTAAAAAACTTTTAAAACAGTTTTTGCGACGGGACCCGTCGCAAATACATTTTGCGACGGGACCCGTCGCAAATAGCTTTTGCGACGGTTCCGTCGCAAAAACTCTTTTTTAAAAAAATAAAAAAATTAATAATACTAGTATTTGCGACGGGAGTCGGGACCCGTCGCAAATACTTTTTAAAAAAAAATAAAAAACTATTAATAATACTAGTATTTGCGACGGGCATAGTATCCCGTCGCAAATACTATAAAAAAAATAAAAAAATAAATTATTAATAAATTATTTTAATTAATATAATAATAGAATTATAATTTACAAATGAAAATAATAAATTATTTTAATTACTATAATAATAGTAGAATTATAATTCAAAAATAAAAATAATAGAATATTAATAAATAATTTAATTAATATAATAATATTACAATTATAATTCATAAATAAAAAAAATATTAATAAGTTATTTTAATTAATATAAAAATAATAGATTTATTTTACATTCAAATATTAAAATAATTCAAGTATTACAAAAATAATAATTAAATTATAATATTATAAAATTTTAATATATATATAAAATTTTAATATATATATATAATTTTAATATATATATAAAATTTAATATTATAAAATATAAATAATATTATTATTCATATTAATATTGTTATTTAAAAATATAACATTATTAATATTTTATAATGAGACAGAAACTACGAATAGAAAAAAAAATATTTTGATTTCAAAAATTTTATAACAGAAATACTAACTCTAATCTGAAGGAGGGGGGGAGGGGGGAGGTGGGGAATCTGCAGATGGTGGTGGAGGAAACTCCATCCCTAAAGCATGAGTGAGTCGGCGCATGTACTCCATCTGCTCCTGATGCTGCTGCTGCCACCAACTCGTCTGCTCCTCGTACAGCTGCTGCTGGCGTCGACGCTCCTCCTCATGCTGCTGACGCATCTGCTCCTGCTCCTGTCGGAGACACTCTATCTGTGCAGTCTGAAATCGCAACTGATCCTCATACTGTGTAGAAGAAGATGCACGAGCTCCTCTCGAGCTGGACGCCGACATCGCAGCACTGCCATTATAATCTCCGGGAGTCAGTCGAGAGCCGATACCAACTACCCGGCCCTTCTCGAAGGCATACTGGGTGGCCTGCCTCCATGCCGCCTCATCAAACTGACGGGCAGTGGTCTGATCTGATGACTCGGCCTGACTCTCAGGCCGGGCCTGTGCCGCTGCGGCCTCATATGACTCCTATAGTTGCAATTTAAAATTAAAATTGTGAATATATTATATGCAGTTAATTTTTAAACTTGAAAACAAATAATACTGACCACGATGTGATGCTGACGATCACCTCTGAGCTCCCCAGTAGCAGGATCACTGTACATCCTCCGATATACGTCGTACTCTGTAATATCGGGGTGCTCGACAGCCTATAAGAATAAAAAATAAACTGTTAATATTTATAGTTATATAAAATATTTATAAATAATGTACGTACCAGATGCTGTCTATGAGTACTGAAAGAACGACTCCCAGCTCGATGAGTCACCTCCTGTCTCCCCCGATTCTGCCTCCCCACCGATGATCTCCTCTGAAAGGCACCACTCAACCAGTGCGCACATAATCCATCCCGTACATGGGATGAAATATACTCTGGTCGGTGTGCTCTACATGACTCCTCAAAATCTGACACTCCTGCTTTCTTCATCGCAGCTTTTCTTAAATTGTGCAAAAACTGACGAAGACGATCACGCATGGCCACCTCCCATGCCTCGTGGATGGCGTCACGCATGGTATCCTCGATCGGATACCATAAACCCTACAAATAAATCAAAATATCATGTTAGAAATGAAATATTTTTCAAAATAAAAATTATTTATTTACGTACGTACCAACCAATGGCCGAACATGGCCTACTGCACATCAATGGGAATCTGCTCCCATGTGGTCCACGGCTGAGAGAAATAGTTGCGCAAAATAGCGCTGCCCTTTCCGACTGCTATATGCGGAAAACTGAAAAAATAATAAACATTTATTATGTGAATAGATTAATGAAATCTTAGTCAAATCCATAGGTTATCACACAGGTTATCACACCTCCGGGTGCGCGGATCAAACCCATGACGTGGACGTCGCTCGGGGACGGGGTCAGGAATCATCAATCGTGCAAGACCGCGCCCCCTCCGCGTACTCCCTGGAGCGCCTGCATGCTGAGGGTCATCTGCCAGCAACTCATCCGCATCGAAAGGCAGGTCAGCCTCCGCCAACTCACGAAATGTGGCCTCGTCCATCTGAAACAGAAAATTTTAAAGTTAGCAAATAATTGATAATTACTATTATATATACATATATACATATTATGATTGTATATAAATACCATGGAATTCTATAAGTGTTCATCTTCATCATCATCTTCATATATGTCAATGTCATCTTCATATTCCTCCTCAACATCATCGATATCCATTCGAGTTGCAGTTGCTTCATCTCTTACCATTTCAAATTCATTGTGACATCATTAACATCATCGTCATCACCGACTCCTAAATGTGGGGTGTCGTCATCGATACTCATGTCTCTTTGTAAAAAAGATTGATTTTGAGTACTCTCTTGAAAAACTTCAATTCTTTGCACATCAGTGAAATCACTTTCACTTTGACTAAACTGATTGTCTCGAATTTTGATTTTTATTACACTCCACCAATCAGTCAAGTCTCTTGATGTTGCACAATACTTTGCATAATAAACTTGATATGCCTGTTGAGCCAATAAGAATGGTTCATTTACTGCGAGAACACTTTTACATTTAATATCGATGATTCCATGAGTCGGATGAACACGCACGCCTCTCTCTGTATCCAACCACAGACAATTGAACATGGTTATGTAATGTTGTCCAAGATAACAGAGTTCAATGATTTCATCAAGTATTCCATAAAAGTCAACTTCATTTTCTCGATGATGAGATCCTCTCAAGCTAACTCCACTGTTCATTGTTTTTTTCGATTCCCCATATGCATGTGTGTGGAATCGAAATCCATTCACCACATATGCATTATAAGTTTTAACAAGTTTGGAATGTGAGTTACTCAATACACACAGCCGTTTGTCAATTTTATCAGCATGTCGAGACACCTGAAGATTTGTGAAATAATTATCAATATAGTAAACTATACATTGAATGAGTTGCTAAAAGATAAAGAATTTATGTTACCAGTTTTTGAAACCACTGAGAGAAAATTTTCAGTCGACGTTCTTCTAGAGCAGCTGCTGTAATTTGTGGAATTTTTTTCTTGATATGATTATCATACAACCTATAAAAACCAAAGTTATTTACTGTAACATAAATGATAGAATAAGTGATATAAACACTTACAGTACAACTGATGTCATCTCTTCACAGTTGAGCAGAACATACGTATGAGCTCTATGATGTTCATCATCTGAAAGCCATCGTTCAGAAACTCCACCAAAACCAAGCTCTGACTGGTTGAAAACAGATAATTGATTGTCAATTTCATCAATATTCCTCTCATTCCGTCCCATTAGGTTGTGTTTTGAAGGATACTCAGATTCAAAATAATGGGAGCAGAAAAAAGATATTTCCTCTTGCAAATAAGCTTCTGCAATAGATCCTTCAACAGATGCTTTGTTGGGTACTTTTCTTTTCATTTTTTGCATGCATCTTTCAAATGGGTACATCCATCAAAACTGTACCGGACCTCCACATTTGGCTTCATATGGAAAATGTAACATCAAATGTTCCATTGAGTCGAAGAAAGACGGCGGAAATATTTTTTCAAGTTTACATATAATTACAACAACATCTTTTTCAAGTTTTCCTAGAGCATCATAATCTGCCGTAGCCGCACAAATTTCCCGAAAAAAATGAGACATGTCTGTTATGGAATCCCAAATTACAGAATACAACAGACCTCTTAATCCAATGGGTAGAAGTCTCTCCATTATAACATGACAGTCATGACTTTTTAATCCAGTAATATGACCATTCTTTACACATCTACCCAAATTGGAAGCACAGCCATCTGGAAGTCTCAAATCCGCAATCCACTGACAAAATAATAAACGGTTTTCTTTAGACAGTGTATAAGCTGCTTTTGGTTTCAGTAACCATTCTGTTCTGACATTCTCAAATAGTTCCAATTCTGGACGCCTACAAATTTGGGCAAGATCTAAACGTGCATTTACATTGTCTTTGCTCTTTCCTGGCGTATCCAAAACTGTATGAAACAAATTATCAAAACAGTTCTTCTCAATATGCATGACATCTAACATGTGTCGGACCAACAAATCAGACCAATATGGAAAATCCCAAAATATGCTACGTTTAATCCAATTGTGTTCTTTCCCAAAACCAGAAAATTTCTGTTGGTTTTTTGTGGGACCAAAAGTGATGGGAGGTAATGAAAATACAACCGATTTTAACTCCGAACCTGATAGCATTTTTGGAGGTCTATCCCTTTCAGCTGTTCCTTTTCTGAAATGAGATCTGTTTCTGCGAAAAGGATGATCAGCTGGAAGAAATCTACGATGACAGTCAAAATAACACGGTTTCTTTCCATGAATGAGCATAAATGCTTTGTTCTCTCCCATACAGTAAGGACATGATTTCTGACCATGTGTACTCCAGCCAGATAACATCCCATAAGCCGGGAAGTCACTTATTTCCCACATCAATGCTGCTCTCAGTATGAAATTATGTTTCATTGCAACATCATATGTACTGACACCAGTACTCCACAATAAATTTAATTCATCAATCAATGGCTTCAAATAAACATCAATATTTTTCTTCGGATGTCCTGGAATTAGTAAAGTCAAAACGATATATGGCTCCTTCATCAACATCCATGGAGATAAATTATACGGAGTTAAAAAAACAGGCCAACATGAATATTGACTACCATAAGATCCAAACGGGCAGAAACCATCAGTGGAAAGGCCTAGTCGAACATTTCTAGCTTCTAAAGCAAATGATGGATGCACTCTATCAAAATGTTTCCATGAATCGCCATCGGCTGGATGATTCAAGCTTTTATCGGTTGAACTATTCTCTTTATGCCATGACATCATTGTCGTTGTATTCTTAGACATGAATAAACGCTGAAGTCTGGATGTAAGCGGAAAATATCTCAACTGTTTTACAGGAATCAAACCAGACTTCCCGTGTTGTCCTTCTTTATATCTTAGTTGCCCACATGTGGGACAACTATCCAACGACTCATTTTCCCCTGAATATAAAATGCAGTCATTTGAACATGCATGAATCTTCTGACAAGTAAGTCCCAAATTTCAAACCAACCTCTTACATTCATAGTACTTTGCAGGTAAAACATTGCCTTCGGGTAACAGTGTTTTCAGCAAAGAAAATATCTGGTCAAAACAGGTGTTTGACATTCCGTTATCTGATTTGATAGCCATAAATTTTGCATCTTCTTCTAATTTGCTCATCTTGCAGCCAGGATATAATGCATCCTCAGCAGACTTCAACAACTCATAAAATTCAGACGGTCCCAACTCAGTATTTGAAGCTATATCAGCCGGAGTTTCTGTATGTTGAACAGATGAACCTGCAACATCATGTACTAAATCTTGAAACTGGGATGGATCCGGAATCAAGTTGGTATCACCTGCTCTGGAACTGCGTTCACCGTGTTGATACCAAAAAACATAATCTGCTTGAAAACCAAAACGCAAGAGATGTTCCCCCACTTTGTCAAATGTGTCAAACGTTCTCAATGCACATTTTCTGCAAGGGCATTTTATTTTTCCTTCTGAAACAAATTCTGAATTTGATTCCGAAAATGATAAAAAAGTCTCCACACCCTCAACATATACTGGATTTAAACCAGAACCGTTTGGATTTCTACGTTGATTTATCCATATGCGGTCACCTAATAATGATTTTTGACGACCTCATTGTTCCATATTTCTCTATAAAATATAAAAGCATTACTGGTTTTGAATAATTTGTTAGAAAAAACACTCATGTAAAGATTGAATATATTGAGAATAAAGCAAAACATGTTACAAATATTGATAATTTTAATATTATATTGATTTTTTATTATTTTAATAATACTAATATAATTTTTTCATAAACATTAATTATATAATAATAACATTATTACATTATTAGTATATTTTATTATTAATATTAAAATAACATAATTTTTTATATTATATACAATTCTCCTTTCATCTGTGTGTTTAACATTCTGTCTCCACATGTAATATTCGCATTCACTTTCACCTCTCCATTGGCGAGTAGGTTGATAATTTTGAAAAAGAATGCGAATATTACATGTGGAGACAGAAAACACACAGATGAAAAGAGAATTGTATATAATATAGAAAATTATATTATTTTAATATTAATAATAAAATATACAAATAATGTAATATGGTAATTATTTCAAATTATTGGTAAGTATTTCAAATTATTGGTAAGTATTTCAAATTATTGGTAATTATTCCAAATTATTGGTAATTATTCCAAATTATTGGTAATTATTCCAAATTATTGGTAATTATTCCAAATTATTGGTAGTTTTTCTTAATTTTTGGTAGTTATTCCTAATTATTGGTAAATATTGGTAATTATTGGTAAATATTGGTAATTATTAGAAAATATTGGTAATTATTGGTAATTATTGGAAAATATTGGAAAATATTGGTCATTATTGGTAATTATTGGTGATTATTGGTAATTATTGGTGATTATTGGTAATTATTGGTGATTATTGGTAATCATTGGTGATTATTGGTAATCATTGGTGATTATTGGTAATTAATACTGATTATTGGTAATTAATACTAATTATTGGTAATTAATACTAATTATTGGTAATTAATACTAATTATTGGTAATTAATAATCATTATTACTAATTATTGGTAATTACTACTAATTATTCCTAATTAATACTAATTATTCCTAATTATTCCTAATTATTACTAATTATTGTTAATTATTACTAATTATTGTTAATTATTACTAATTATTACTAATTATTTCTAATTATTACTAATTATTTCTAATTATTACTAATTATTGCTAATTATTAGTAATTATTGCTAATTATTACTAATTATTGCAAATTATTATTAATTATTGATAATTATTGATAATTATTGATAATTATTGGTAATTATTACTAATTATTGTTAATTATTGGCAATTATTTTTAATTATTACTAATTATTGGTAATTATTACTAAATATTGGTAATTAATACTAATTATTGGTAATTAATACTAATTATTGATAATTAATACTAATTATTGGTTATTAATACTAATTATTGGTAATTGATACTAATTATTGGTAATTAATACTCATTATTACTAATTATTGGTAATTATTAATAATTATTGATAATTATTAGTAATTATTGATAATTATTGGTAATTATTACTAATTATTGCTAATTATTGGCAATTATTGTTAATTATTACTAAATATTGGTAATTATTACTAAATATTGGTAATTAATACTAAATATTGGTAATTAATACTAATTATTGATAATTAATACTAATTATTGGTAATTAATACTAATTATTGGTAATTAATACTAATTATTGGTAATTAATACTAATTATTGGTAATTAATAATCATTATTACTAATAATTGGTAATTATTACTAATTATTCCTAATTAATACTAATTATTCCTAATTAATACTAATTATTCCTAATTAATACTAATTATTCCTAATTATTCCTAATTATTACTAATTATTTCTAATTATTACTAATTATTGCTAATTATTACTAATTATTTCTAATCATTACTAATTATTTCTAATCATTACTAATTATTTCTAATTATTAGTAATTATTGCTAATTATTAGTAATTACTGCTAATTATTAGTAATTATTGCTAATTATTATTAATTATTGCTAATTATTATTAATTATTGCTAATTATTATTAATTATTGATAATTATTATTAATTATTGATAATTATTGGTAATTATTGATAATTATTTGTAATTATTGATAATTATTGTTAATTATTACTAATTATTGTTAATTATTGGCAATTATTGTTAATTATTACTAAACATTGGTAATTAATACTAATTATTGGTAATTAATACAAATTGTTGGTAATTAATACTAATTATTGGTAATTAATACTAATTATTGGTAGTTAATACTAATTATTGGTAATTAATACTTATTATTGGTAATTAATACTAATTATTGGTAATTAATACTAATTATTGGTAATTAATAATCATTATTACTAATTATTGGTAATTATTACTAATTATTCCTAATTAATACTAATTATTCCTAATTAATCCTAATTATTCTTAATTAATTCTAATTATTCCTAATTATTCCTAATTATTACTAATTATTGTTAATTATTACTAATTATTGTTAATTATTACTAATTATTACTAATTATTTCTAATTATTAATAATTATTTCTAATTATTACTAATTATTTCTAATTATTGCTAATTATTACTAATTATTACTAATTATTACTAATTATTGCTAATTATTATTAATTATTGATAATTATTGGTAATTATTGGCAATTATTGTTAATTATTACTAAATAGTGATAATTATTGGTAATTATTAATAATTAATACTAATTATTGGTAATTAATACTAATTATTGGTAATTAATACTAATTAATTGTAATTAATACTAATTATTGGTAATTAAGACTAATTATTGGTAATTAATACTAATTATTGGTAATTAATACTAATTATTGGTAATTAATACTAATTATTGGTAATTATTACTAATAATTCCTAATTAATACTAATTATTCCTAATTATTACTAATTATTACTAATTATTGTTAATTATTCCTAATTATTACTAATTATTGTTAATTAATACTAATTATTGGTAATTAATACTAATTATAGGTAATTATTACTAATTATTGTTAATTATTGTTAATTATTCCTAATTATTGTTAATTATTCCTAATTATTACTAATTATTGGTAATTAATACTAATTATTGGGAATTAATACTAATTATTGGGAATTAATACTAATTATAGGTAATTAATACTAATTATTGGTAATTATTACTAATTATTACTAATTATTCTTAATTATTGATAATTATTGATAATTGTTCCTAATTATTAGTAATTAAATGAATAATTATCAATAATTAGAAATAATTACCAATAATTACAAATAATAACATTATTAATATATTTTATTATTAATATTAAAATAATATAATTTTCTAATTTATATACAATTCTTTTTTGATCTGTGCGTTTTCTATCTCCACATACAAATAATACATGTGAAGACAGCAAACACACAGATCAAAAAGAATTATATATATATAAAAAATTATATTATTTTAATATTAATAATAAAATAAACTAATAATGTAATAATGTTCTTATTCCTAATTATTGGTATTTATTACTAATTATTAATATTTATTCTTAATTATTAAAAATTATTACTAATTATTCCTAATTACCATTAACTATAAACAATACTAATAATTTAAATTTATTAAGTAATAAAACAATGTAAATATAATTAAATTACAACTAATTAATAATAATTGAAACTAATGAAAAATTGAAAATAAATAAAAAATTAAAAATAAATAAAAAATAAAAATGAATAAATACCTTGAAAATTGATCTGTTCTGATCGTTCTTCAAAACTTTAATATCAGCTCCGGAGAAAAAAATTAAACTGGAGAAAAACTCAACTCTAGAAATATAATTTTGAGAGAAGGAGAAGATAAGGAATGAGAATGAAATGAAAAAAACGGATGGGGGTATTTATAGGTTAGATTATTTGCGATGGGCCCATTTGCGACGGGATTCCCGTCGCAAATACCTTAGCCAACATTTATTACGGTCAACCGGTAAATAGTTATTTGCGACAGCTCCCGTCGCAAATAACCCCTGCCGATATAGTATTAGCGACGGGGGAATATTCCCGTCGCAACTACCTTTTACCGCCGCCGGTTATTTGCGACGGGAATATTCCCCCGTCGCAAATAAGTTTCCCTCGATTTAGCGGGCATCGTGGGAAAACTATTTGCGACGGGAAAAGCAATCCCGTCGCAAAAGCCTCCTTATTTGCGACGGGGAAATACCCCCGTCGCAAATAAGTGTTTAACATGATTATTTGCGACGGGATTTATTCCCGTCGCAAATAACCCGTCGCAATTGCTTATTTTTCCCGTAGTGGTAAGAGTAATCAATATAGTGGAAGATAATATAAACATTAGACATTGTGAATTATTGAAAACACATGCCTTTAATAATAAACTTGAATATATTATGGTAGGAATATGAGATGAGTAAATATTAACATAATAAAACATAATCAAGGGTTTTATAGTAGTCGAATATCCACATGAACATTCAATTACTTGCTTCATATTGAGGGAAGTGCATATTCCATACATTGTGAATCATTTTGTCATGGACTCTGCCAAGAAATCTAGTGATTAAGGCATCAGCCAAAATCTATATCACATTGAGAAAGGCCTCATCCAATTCCACGTCTATTTGTCTCATGAGACCTACCGATGCATCAAGGGGCTATAGCGGGCCCCACCCATCAAATAATAAGTCCAATTCATTCCTCATATGAGTGGGGATCAACATAAAAAAATATACATTCATATTGAATCTATCATATGAAATGTAACTAAATTTCCCAAAACATTAAACATAAAACTCTAACCATTCAGAATAATATGGTGAATGGTTTTAGGATTGATCATCCATAGTAGAGTTAGTAATAAACCATTAAATATAATATTCCAGATTTATTCCTTAATTATTAAACAAAATAATACCATGGAATCAATAGGAGTGATGAATTAGATGGAAACAGCCTTATAAAATCATTAAAAAATTCTTCTCATGAACACTCATTTATTTTGAAAAGAAGAGTATGTTTGGAAAAATCATTATATTAAACCATAATGGAATTAAGATAGTATTTTCATAATAAAACGAGTGTTTTTAGAAGAATTATGGTTTCTAATAACATATTATAGATATCCCTTGAAAATAGAAATGAATTTGATAAATTCCCTTGTATTGGGATCGTATTTTTTGAAACAGTTTTGAGATCTTCTCTTAAAAAATGTAACTATCCATAAAATAAGGAATGATTCTTGTTGGTTAAAATATATATAATACTCACACATAATTTATGCGGAGTACATAACAATACATAATAATTTCATCGAGGAAATTAGACAATAAAAGTAACCTGGATGAAAATGGAAGTTCGGGTGGAAAACCCTTACCTTAACTCCAAACGTGTTACGTTATCGTACTTAAGCTCCTAGAATATGAAATTATACATGTTAATAACATATTTCAGAAACTACTATACCTTTATTTAGTTTACCATAATTCTGGTTTGTTCATTTATGTCTTTATTGATAAGTTATTGTAATGAATTTCGTCGTTCTGGAGTGTTCGTTTTCTTTATTTTCATATTCGGTTCAATTGTTTTTATGTTATGAAGTTCGTGTGGAATGTTTATAAATATTTAGGATTGGAAATATATATTATTAAATAAAATTAAAAATTTATAATGGTCATTTATATAATTTGGTTACATGTAATGGGGATGAATCATTAGATGACCAACACTTCGATTATTCGGCTGTATTTGGAATATTATGAACTAGTTTTGTCATATAACATTATTATATGTAAATATTTTGGTTCCTGAATATTAATTAGGTTATAGAACATAATTTATAGTTTGGTTCATCATTAATATAGTTTCATGACCAGGAATGAAGATTAAATTGAAGAACGAAACTTTGTCGTCCACGAAGGTTATAAATCGGAAACTCAAGGACATCGATTTCGTTTATAAAATAAAAGGGAGGGAGTAAGATTACATTTGATGGTTCTTCCATTCACATGATATAAATCCATTATATATATGTTTACTAGAGTTATCATGATCATTTGGATAGAGGAGGAGAGGAGAGGATAGAAAAAGAAGATAAATTGAAATGAAACCAAATGAAAAAGAATGGTGTTTTACCTCTTGAAAGAACCTCCTTGAGAAACTCCTTAATGGAAGGGATTTTGTTCTTTTAAGAATACCAAAAGCTTCTTGGATGTGGAAACAGAGTAGGTATGGATAATTTGGTAGAACATTGAGGAGCTTCAAGACTTAGTGGAGTGAAGAGAAGTGGTAGTGGTGGGGGTTTTATAATGGAGAAAAGGGGTAAATTTTGAATACTTAAATCATTATTTTATTATTTACCTCATGAAAACCAATATTGTTTTTTCATGTGAAACCTAATATTAATGATGCCATTTAAGTTAAAACCATGTGGGATTACACCATCCTTTTATCACCAATGATGCAGTAAAACAAGTATTTAGCATTTATCATATTTTATCGTAAAAAATTTATAGAATTTTTGAAATATCACAAAAATTCACCCTTACCATTTTTCGACATTTAGAATTAAATTGTCAAGTCCATTTTTGAAAAATAATTTTCTAAATATTATTAATTTAACTTTTAAAGAAAATCACACATAATTAAAAAATTAACATTTCTAATTCTACAACTTCATCTTTATCACGATGAAAAATTATCCAAGATGTTATTATCTTCTAGCCTTAAGAAAATAAAATAATAATAAAATTTAGTTTTCATTAGGGTCATATTACTATTCATATTACTATTCATAAGGGTATGTTACTATTCATTCATAAAATCAAGTATGTTGTTTCAGACTCCAAATGACTTACTGAACACAACTCTAGATGAAAATTTTTGGAAATTCAAAACATAGGAGAGGCAAAGTTGTGTTTTAATGGTTATATTATAAAATTTCATTATATATTTATTTTCAAAATGTTGGGGTGTTACATTACAAGTGTTCATGGACTAATGTGTTGTTTCTTTATTTTTATATCCCTTACTGAGATTTTGTGCTCAACCCATGTTTTTATAAATGATTTTCACAGGTTATAGGATGTGTAACACAAATAAGGAATCCAAGTTAAATTTTTGTCGAATTAGAAAATAAATAATGTTTTAAGATTTAATGTTTTGTATTTTGAAAAAAAGGAATATATTTTTATGGTATCCACTCTATAAAAATGTGTAATGATATGAAAGTATTTTTTCTCAATTCAATAAATCTCTTTTTATGAAATGATCCTCAAAGTAAAAGGAAGTTATTTTTGAATAAAATTATGATTATGTAATTTAAAAAATTTGTGTCCTTACAATTACTATCCACTCTTCTGCTGAATCAATATGAATTATCCATGTCACTAGGTACTAGTATGTGGGTGAAGTGGTGGTGTGAATCACTATTAAATAAACCTCTTCTTCAATTATTTTTTTATGGAAAAAATAAATACTATGTATAGTGACCATTATACATGTATGATTTGATTTTTATGGTGGTAATTAGAGGAATCCACACAAAAAATGAGATAGGGATAGGGGAACAACATCAAGTCATGTGATAAGGGTAGGGTATGTGATTTATGTTGAAAAATGGTTGTATGTCCATGGAGAGAATATTGTATTTGTTTTTTGATATTATTATAAAAAATAGTGGCTAAATATTGTGTAATAAATATTTAAATGATGTGTAATTCCATAAAAACAAATGACGTTTTACATTTTATTTAGTGCCCAATGTGAGGATTCAAAAGTGATGGGTTTATCCAGTGTATTTTCCACAACATCTAGGGATACGTTTTTACCATTGATATTTTATTAATAAATAAAATATTAAATATATAAACACAATACTATATATTACAGTGAACATGATTTGTGGTTTTATTTTTCTAGAGAAAAAAATTAGGTTGGGTTTTTTGTGAGGATTTTAACCAAGGTCTTTGAGGAATTATGATGATACCCTTCAAGATGATGCAACCCCATTATGGGTTTAATATTTATTTATATATTATTCAAATATTTATGAAAACATTTTAAAAAATTACATAATTACATAGAGGAAAAATTAATGGACCCTAAACTAGTGGACCTCATGGTGGGATTCAAACCCCAACAACATTAATACCCTTGAGAACACAAGTCATTAAAATAGGATCCATTCATAGTTATTTATTATATTCTTATTTAACTATATTATATAATATACACAATATATATATGAACACATTATATGTGATAAATAAATATGTTTTTTACATAAAAATTTATTATGTGACCTATGAATATATTAAGAGAAGGTACATTCCATGTTATTTATAATGAAATTCTATTTAATTTTTAAGATATAAAAAATGAGCTTTACAGAGAAATATTTTGAGTTTCAAATCAGAAATATAATTTAGTTATGGCTTTCGGATTGACAAATGATAGATATCCTACCTCTACTCTCAGAGTGGATGTGGTTTCCAATCTGTGAACCCCAAACTTTTACCAACACTTAATTCTTTAAAATAAATGGCGTTTTTTTTGGTTGGGTGAGATGGTGTCTTATGGAAACTTTATTCATGGTATGAAAAAAAAACAATCTAACCAAAATTTCACTTAGGATCTATATGTGTTCCACCTCATATATTTTCAACTTCTTAGAAATGAATTTATAAATATAATATTAAAACACTTTTAGAGTAATTTGATGATTAAAAATGTATCATAATTGTGTGAAAATAAAATTTCCAAATTATTGTTCTCTTATAAGTCCCTATATTCATTTTTAGTCCATGGGAAATAAATTTTTTTAAAAAAATATTTTTAAAAAATACAGCATTACTAAAACAAAACTTCTCTTCTTATTTGGGAATGGAATGGTCAAAATAAAAAAATGATATTATGTCATTATTAATCATTTTTTCTACTCATATAACCAAAGTTTTATGATTTTCAAACTATTAATATTAGTCTAAATGGTGATTGGTGAAATATATCATTATTGAGAATAATTTTTAATTTAAATAAATGTACCTATGGGTAATTATACAAAAAAAAAGTTGTTTTTTTGAAACTTATCGATTATTCCTCATTTTAGAACTCATCATCGATGTATGGGTTGTATCATACTACATTTTTAAGGTGTAATACATTTTACATTCATCATATCTCTTATTTTTAGTTCTATTTATAGTTTTTATCAATGTTTTTGTGGTTAGGGTGTTTGAATTATGTAGGAAGGAGTGTGCAATGATTATTTTTGGATAAAACAAATACATCATCTAGCTAGTGTGATCCATCGGCTGACCAATACTTCTTGAAGAATGATAACACTTCGGGAAACCACATCAGCTAGCTAGTGTGTCCCACTTGATAGATGGTGACATTTGGAAAAAAAATTAAAAGATGGTATCCGCATAATTTCACTTATATGTTCATTTTAACATTTTCCTTCCATATATTCAATCCTAACATAATTTAACACTTGGAAGACTCTCCCTTTGGAATCCTTGTCCCTCTAATACTTCATCGTGTTTCATGGTTATACCAGATCATCATGGATGATTAAATTGTTTTTGTACTCATGATCTGATCTTAAAACCACTTATTCATGTGTAATTGGTTGGAAAATATATGATATATTGTCAATATCTATTGATTTGATATTACCCTCATATTAAATTATTGGGTTCATGGTAGATCGTATCTAGATCTAGAATTTTTTTGACATTTCCATCGACTGTTTCTAACTATAAAACTGATAGAGGATATCATCATTTATTTTGATATGGATCAACATAATTGGGGTGATTCAATTCATTGATCTTATTCTAGAGCCTATATTATGATCAATTGGGATCAGTTCTATGTATTAGTATTGTTATAGTTGATATGATTATAATCCTGTTGTGATTCAATTAAACCCCCTTCATTAAACATTATAATTATATAGTTATTTGTTTGAGGTAGGATTTTCTATACCATTTAAATCATTTTACAACCTTCTTGAAACAATATGATGAATGCATATACATAAACACCTTGACCATGGAGGATTGTGATGGCTTCTATATATGTGTGTTATTCCCAATGATACCTATATGTGATTTTTTATTTCATGTCTATATGTGAATAGTTGGGATATCATGTTTTATATTGATAAAATTTTTGCGAGTGAGCTAACTAAGGCTTGTGTTAATATACTATATCATACCTATATATTTTTTCACTTTTGTGTGTCATTACATTACATTTGGAGGTATAGCTTCTCGTAATTTGTAATAAGATGAAAATTATAGCATAATTGTCCCTTATATAGGGATTAAATATAACATGTGATGATATAAATGATGGAACCTAGACACAGGTCATATGTCTGATGTTCGTTTGGTTGGACATGAGAAAACAATGGACTATGAAACCCATGTACTCAGACAAATGGCATAGATAAAAAATGAATGCCTTTTGGAATTACATGTGACTAAGATGGGATATGATGGTATTTTGGTTTTACCTGTGGTATAGACGGTATACAATAGCCATGTCGATCAAATGTACTCTTTTACCTTTTGGCTGGTCAATGAAATTTTTATTATCCTTCTAGATAAGTCGTGATCATCAAAAACATCTAATGTGATAGTTTTATTTCATGGATATGAAGTAGGTATGGTTGGGGCTCATGGTGTCTTGGTTATTATGTGATCATTCATCATGTGTTTTCCAATTTCTATTTTGATCACATACTATTATGTTGGAATACAACTATTATACAAGTCAAATTGTGTTAATGATGTATTTATGGAGTCTTATAGGGTTTTATTTCCCTCAACCTAAATAGGACTCTTAGAACACATTTATGATTAATTATCTAGGATTTAGGGAAGGGAAAAGGGCATGAAGGAGGAAGATAAAGAGTTGGGGAATAACGGTATAGGCTATACCAAGAAATTCTATGTATTGTGGCCTATATGTCCTATTTATTTATTTATCAATCATTTTTAAAACATTAATTTCACCTACACATTAAGTATCCTGAATTTCTTTTATTTTAATATGACATGTGTGACAACATTATTATACCATTTTATTACTCATTATGGTATTCATGGTTGTTTAGAGTTGTTATTATGATAGGTTATAGATATTCTTACTCATGATATAGTCTCTCAATAAAACCATTTAAACAATCGTATCTAGTTGACCACCTCTTGTGTATAAAGAGGTGGTCATAAGGTGTTGTAGCTCCGCCACTCATGTTCTAGTCAATAATCCTAGGATTGGGAATTGAAAAGGGGATTTCAATAATAATTTTTTCCAAAAAATATGTTTTTTATACATTGTAGAAACACATTAGGCTTTGTTGAACTAGTATAGGGGTGTGGCATGTGTTCATGGAAATAAATTGTTTAATAGACATCCAATTTAATGGTGATAGGGATTTTTTTAACTATTTATCTATAATTTTCTATATTGATCCAAATTAATGTTGTTCAGTTTTAGTTTATTTGATTTGGTTGTGTTCCCATATTATGACTATCAAGAAGGAAGACATAATATATATATATACCTAATTTTTGTTTAATGGTAGTTTGTTTAATTAAATGTATTAATATGTGATTTGTGTACATATATGATATATCAAATTTATGTGATTCATATAACTATATATGAATTTACATTAATATAAAATTAAAATGATTTATTTTATCAATTCATATATTATTTTCACTAACATGTAGGTGTGGTGTATTTGGCATAGGTCACAGTTTGTTCTAGGAGTGTTCTGCAATAGTTTATTGTTATCCTTGTAGGGTAGATCTTCCATGAAAATACATTGATATTAAATATGATATCTTCAGTAGTTGTATCATATACTCTGTTATCGGTTTTCCAAATGTTCATTTTATATTTCAAGTAATTCTACCTCAGAGATGAATGATTTGACCCCTGGAATAGAAATCCAAAATTCTTTGGTCAGATAGGATGTACTTGTTATCACATTTACTATGCATGAGGATTCACCAATGAGTTCCCTTTTTCCAGATCTAGTGGTCCACATAGGGGAACTCCTCTATCCTGATTTCTTCTTCATTGTACATGCTAGGGGAGGAGGGGTAAAAAGTACCCTTGTTGACTATGCTCATGATTTCTATTACCATAATCTTCCAGTGATCATGGTAATTGTAGTATCGTAGGATCTCAAGGAATGGATTGAAATTATTAAGGTCATATTTTACCTTCTTGAGATGCCAATGGATTGACAGGTCATGTTGGAAGCATTTATTCTTTTCGTACCTTTAGGAGATGGTGAGTTTCCATGGGAAACTGGATGAATATAAGGGTCTTATATTGGAGGAAATAAAAGAACATTTATTTAGGGAATTCATTCTTGAAACATTGAATCTCGACCATTCCCATTAATTCGTTGATATTCAGTAGAGATCCATGATGATATCTACATAAGCTTCTTTTTATACCAAGATGCATCATTTTTCTCTCCTCCAAGCTAAGAACGAGGCCTATGTGGCCATGAATATTGAGATTGGACTTTATCCTGATATAAAAAGTATGGTTTTTTATTTTTACCTGATGATGTATCTGAAGGTTCATTGTAAGGCCAAGACTATTGAAAAGGTTCTATAGAAGGATCAGAAAACTAGAATTCTACCATCCTTCAGTGCTTCAGTTATTAGACCTCCTACTATTGGGTTGAATGTCACTTTAGGTTTTAGGAAGAGGATGGTCGAGTAAATTTACAAGGAGGAGGTAGATATGAAAAAAAAATATTCAGGCTTCCTAATAGCCCACTTTAATAGTTCCATAATTCTTCAATAATACGAAATTATGAAATTATAACAAGTTCTTTAGAACACCTAAGAGAACATTCTGGTGGTGCGGAATTATTTGGAAAATCTTATAGATATTATCCATATATTTGAGGTTGAGATTCTATAAGGGTGTTGGAAACGTATAATAAATGACCTAATTATTTAAATAGGGTATGTAGTGTCATTTTTAGGTCCCTCTAATGAAGATGAATCACACGATTCCTATATCACATGGATGGGTTCTGGGAGCTGATGCGGGACATGTGTATTCATTTGATTAGGTTCTAGGTGATGGTTGGTATGTCTATTAGACCATTCTTGGTAGATTCTATATCCCATATACTCCTTTTACAAAAAAAATATGATATTGGTGAATCCCATTAATTCATATCATCTGAATTTTTTATTTTCATTGAAATATCGATTAAGTTATATTGTATGTTTCATACTATAGAAACATCCTTGGGGGTGAATTTTGATTATCTATAGATAAATACAGTTTTCCAATTAGTTTTTTTGTCTACAAACATCTATTATATTTCATTATCCTTGATATGGATAACTTTTATGTGATCTTAGGCCTATACGGACTGATTATTTGTTGGGAAAACATCGATTTATATCGGAGATGTGTGTCCTTTACCACACTTAAGGGAGATAATTTCATGTTGAATAGTGTGATGGATGGGGATTCTAGTAGAATTGGACCGTGTTTGGGATATATTTGAGCTTACATGGATAAGGTATAATGTTTATCTTTCTTGATGGAACAAGTTAATGATTCATTTTTTTTCGCTTATTGTGAAAATCCCTTGTGATATTTTTCTGATGACTTCTTATGTCTCCATCCAAATATGGGTAATGATTTGGAGAGAAAATTCATTCCAAGAGTGTATCAAAATTTTATTCCCCATTATATTATAACATAATCCAAGTTGAGGGAATAAAAGGTGTATCTTGAGGTCATATGGTTTAATGGATTCATCATAATGTTCAAGAATCCCAAAGGTGATCTTGTATTGTTCTCTATGAAGGAAGATAATATTCTTTTACTATACATACACTATAGTAATAAAATACAGGTTATATTAATGTATATATGCACTTTAAAAAGTATTGATTATTTATTGGACATGTTGTGGGGATCTCAGTGGGATTACACTATTGATCATTGAATAATCATTCCCCATTTGTCGGTCAGAGAGAAAGATATTCTAAAGATATTGGTTAGGATATTATGTTGGTTATATGACTAACTATATTACATTTGTGTGCAAAATTCACTACAATTGTTCATGGATCTCATAAAAATGATCTTTCACCAATAATTGTACACATTCATTATTGTCTACATTAATGAAATCATAATATAGTCAAGAACATTAGAGCCACATGTTACCCCAAATGGCCTGAAGGCCTTATTTTTTTATTGATTATTGATAACCCCTGTTTCAAGTTATTAGGGGGAACCGTTACATGGTTCATAGTCTTCGAGTTTACATGACCCGTAGAACATACGAGATATATAAACTATACTTGGAACTCCTCCTCCGAGCTTCTTCATCATGATATCATATCCCCACCTTCACATGGATATTAGGCTAGTAATTCAATGAAAGAAGAGACTTCTCTCAATGACAATGTCATACACTTTCAACTGGAAGAATACTTTGATATTCTCATCTGGTGAATGCACCTGCTACGAATCCCTATCTGGAGTCTGCTTTCTGTAGATTCTTTCTGATCATTTAAGCACAATTTTAGGTGGCTCAATGGCATTAAGGTGGACTAAGGGACATGGGTTTTCCCAAATGTATTAATTTCCTAATGATCTTGGTTGTCTTGAAGGAATTAAATGACTTGAGGCCCAAACTGGAGGCCCAAAATCCCAAATGGATGAATAGTTCTGGTTGCAATAGTACTCAAAAATCCATTCTACAGTACTACTACAGTACCCCAAAAATATGTCTCCAACCAGTTTTGAATTTGGGTCTCTTGGATTTACATTCCATGTCCCCACTAACTGGGCTGAGGCTCTTGTCCACAAACCCAAATGTTAGGAATATTTAAATTGTGATAGGTACACATTGAATCTATTGAATTTATACCATTATTTTGATGTGTAAATTTTAGATCCAAAAGGTTTTATTTCTTTTCCTCGTTTTTTCAGAAGTATTAATAACTATTGGTATAGAGAATATGGATGTATTATGTCAAGGCTGCATCCAAATAACATGTTTTATATCAGGATTTTCCTTAGATTTTATAGTAATTATAAAAATTTTATTCAAGACTTCTCTCGTTTTGAATAAACCATGATACAACATACCATTAAAGGATTGAAGTTTCAATGGATCGATCAATGTGAAGAGTCCATCTTATAGTTAAAGGGGATATTGAATATAGATCTAGTATTTATTTTTTAATATTTAGATATCAGATATAGTATATATTTTGATTCAGTAGGTGTTTGTTTGGGAGAAATATTGATGCTTAATAACTGTGTACTTTTTTATCGGTTTCTCCAGCAATGACATCAAATGTGTAACTACTCGACTCATGATCTAGATTTAATAGTAATGGTTAATTTATTGTTTTGTTTTAGAAACTATTACCATTCCATGATATTATTTTGGTATATAGGTAACATAAGATCATGAGATATATCTATTTTCAGTAATATTGGAATTTAATGTAGAAGAATTCAGGGGAGTTTCTAGAGTCATTAAACATCAATATTTCATATGCACTATTTAAGGGTAATTTTATTATAGAAAGATTCGGGAGTCCTATTTGCTTAGAGAGTATTCATTAGAGGGGGGATGGTGTCGAATATGAATTTTGGAAAAAGAAAATTGTAGAATCAACAATGGAATGAAGTTTGATGACTTATGAACCTATGGGTTAATAATTTAAATACTAGATAGGGTGATTTTATATAAAAAATGATTACCATTCATGGATATTAAATCAATTTAGATTAATATTCAAAAAATTAAAAATATACATGTCTGATAAAAATTCTAGTTTATTATATTATGAATATTGAATAATAAATCTTCTAACATAATGAATGATCTTCAATGTTTTCCTCAATTAACATACTCTTTAGATTCTCTATGTAAAACATTCTAAATAACCTATGGAAATGAAACATAAGAAAGGGGTGAGATCAAATACTCAGTAAGGGTAAATTAATGTGATATATATGCATAACATGAGCATAATAGTATGAGAAAATGAGAATAAAATTCGAATATCATACCATTAATATCAAAGACCATATACATGATTCGTGGCATAAATATTGGCATTTCATAAGACATTAATCAAAAGGCAATGAAGAATATATCACATAAAAGACATTGAATTTTTGAAGACTCATAAATATGTAATATCATTACATATAATTCATGGAACATTTTGAAAATGTAATAGGGAAATTCATGGAGACCACACATTCTGGGTGGGACACACCACTATCCCAATTCATTGTCACTTCCTTGAAAGGGATCAGGTTTCCCCATATTCTCATACTAGATCAGATTTCCCCTTCTTCATATTGTTTATGTTTTTTCCAATCATTACATAGTGGATCTGGTTTTCCAATCATCGGAAGTGGATCAAGTTTCCCCATATTATATAGTGGATCAAGCTCATCGAATTGATTTCCATCATTATCTCATGTGATATAAATATTTAACCAATGCATGGGAGGGAGATATTGGTCCCACTAATCCCATAATAAAATCATATATACATTTACCACAAAATCAAGTCATATCATAACGCATGAAATAAAATGGATGTAATTAAAAAAATCATATCTTAGTATATAGAAAAAAACATGCTTCAAAATCATTTCATCAATGTCTATCCCATTAAACAAATTGGGTTTCATAACCATATAAATTGATAATCAGACACAATGTTCATTCCATAAAAACATAAACCTACCCAAAAATATAATAAATGTTATTCATGATCATACAGCCAATAAAGAATAAACAATAATAAATATGACTCCTCATATGATGAAGTATTTGGAAAGATCACCTATAAAGTTTACTAAAGAAATAACCTTTCATTGAAAATTTCTTCATTAAAACCATTTCTAAAATAATTTTCTTATAAATAATGATTTACAATTCCATTTAAAACATTTATTAAGGGAAATATAGTTTCAACTTTCAAAAAATGTTTTTGAAATAAAAAAACCTTTTTCAAAAACTTTTTCCATGAAAATAACACTAAAACATATAAATTATGCTTGAAATAATTTTGAAAACTATTTATTTTAAAAAAAAACATTGAAAAAAAATTAATATTTAAAACATTTTCCTTGAAAACATATAATGAATATTTTTTAAAAAAATATAAAATATTTTTCTTTGAAAAATCACTAAAAACTAATATGAATGCTCAAAAAATTCAAAACCCATTTTCTTTGAGAATAAATTGAACTAATCAAAATTAAAAAATATTAGTAAAAAATTTCATTTAAAATATTTTTTTAAAACTTAAAAAGTAATATTTGATGAAATTATTTCTATGAAGGTGCGTTAGACTATACATGGATAACATTACTTTTGCAATATAAATGTTTAGAAAAGCACCTTGATCTGAAAATAAAGTACTATTTTTTGAAAAAAAATTAAAAATATTAATTTATTGGTAAAAATTTCCATTAATAATCGTTAGATAATTTTAAAACATTATTGAAAACATTTTTAGATAAAAGGTTTTTGAAATAACACATATTTTTTATTGATAGGAGAAATAAATATAGATATTCATAGAAATATTATATTCATTTTAATATGTAAAAATTAATTTAAAATGGTCCTAATAAATGAATATATCATGGATAACAATCTGATAAGAAAATTAATGATTTTTATTGAGATATGGATTAATATTTAAGAAATTATTTCATAATCATAATTAATCTCGATAAATATTGAAATTGAAGTAATAAATTGGTCTTGAATTGGTTACATTGAATCATAATACACATGAAAGAATAAAATTAAAATAAGCATAAAATATTATGAATTTTTATATAATCATGATATACCAGGAAAATAGGATTTATATACACCAAAAAAATTTATTGAGTGTTGAATATGGCATGTATCTCACGTGAAATAAAAAGTGAGATAATTTTTTTTACCTTATATCTTGAATTTCATCATTTGTTTTCAAACCTCATGTATAATAAATATAAGTTTATTATACATATACCAATGAACCATATAATTATATCTAATAAAATAAATTTGTTTGTTGTGACTTTATATTACTCTTTTTTTAACAACATCATATTAATGGTATGTTTCATGTATTATTGTCTTTGTTTCTTGTTTGTGTTTTGAGTTATTAGTATTGATCATTTAATAAAGATCATGATTTACATATTTATATATTTTAAAACATGACATATATATCATATATATATTTAGTATATAAATATTTCCGAAAAATTATAAATTTTAGAAATGTGAAATGGATTACATTGTTCCTATATATGGTAGGTCATATGTATGCATGAATGTTGTTTCTGTTTAATTGTCATCTCTAAAGAAAGAAAGAAAATTTAATATATATTTATTTATATATATAATAAATAAAGTAAAATAATTATTTCATATATATCATATATGTTTACTAAAAGCATCCTTAATAAATTCCATGTAGAGTGTGAATGAATAACATCTCATTAAGGAGGCAGTAGTCCATACAACCTCAAACATGTTTATTGTATTTACACAAAATATAAACAATGAATGAAGGAGTAAAATAATAATTAAAATATCATAAATATGTTATAGTTATCCAATATATCATAATAAATTTATTTTCTATCATAATTCTAAACCATGGATGGTGGTAAAGGAAAAATAAACCACGCCATTTCATGACGTGATAGCTTGTCGTACACAAACATTATGTTCATTACCCATTTGATTGAAGTGTCTGTAGGTGGTGGTAGAACCATTCACATAAAAATATCTCAGTATTATTATTATAATTTTGATATTGTATAATCATGTAATAATTAAAATTAAATGAGTTGAAAATGAAATAAAACTAAAGTTATCATTGAAGAAGGTTTCTTATTTTTTGGGTAACTCCTTTGGGTTATCACCAAAGGACTTTCTGGGATACATTTATTCCCTCATTGAGTCTTATAGGATAAATGGATTGATATTGGGATTAAATTTTATCATATTTTGGGTGATCTAATGTACCTGGGAGGTGTGAATAAGTGAGAGGGTTAGTGCGTCTTTATAATAGAGGAGAAGTGACGTTCTTGTCATCTTTTTAAAATGGAATTCCACCAACGTTTTTCCTATGAAATTTTGCTCAAATAATGTATTTCACTGTATAAAAGTTATTATAGTGTCTAAATATTTACAAAAATGTATTTTATACGAATTTATATGCCATTTTGGATATTAATTTTAAGGTTTAGTCCCTTGTTAAGCTATTTTTTCTCTTATTAATTGTAATTACTTTTAATTTCATTCACTAATACATTTTTTAAACTAATATGACTTTATTATAAATTATAAAGTATTATTATTCCAAATATAGAATTCATTTTTTTTAAATTGTAATCACAAAAGAGAAATAAATTAATTTAAAATTAATCCCACATACGGGACGACAAAGAGGGTTTTCTGAGTAAAAATGATACAAATTATCTATGTTTTATATAAAATTTAGAATTTAAATAGATTTTAATGAACTAAATATGATTAATTAATGTAAAATATATCTAATTTCACTTCAAAACACATTAATAATATAGTTTGACATTATCAATAAATTTGGTGAAAAGCAGTTTTGAATTAAAATTATTTATTATTCACTGTTCATAAAATAATGAAACTTCTTAGAAAAATACCCCAAATAATCCAAATATAATTTTTATGTTCCAAATTAAAAATAATATTTATTTAGTTTTATAAGATTTTAAAAAATTTCAAAAAAATTATTTACAATTTTTTCAACATTAAAAGAAAGAAAAAGATATGTTATAAAAATATAGCCATTTTTTTAAATAAAAAGGGGTTTGTTCTTATATTAGGTATATAAAATATATTGGATCAAGTTGAAAAATATTTCATGATAATATAATATATATTTTTTATTTAAAACATTAATCAAAAGTAGTTTTTAAAATATATTGAGATAATAAAAATTTATAAAGTAAAAAATATATATTCTTCTTAGAAAAGTAATATATTAATTTCAAAAAGTTTTTAAATTTGATTATACTAATTTATTAAGAAATTATTCATTATATATATTTTTATATATATAAATAATTTTTTCACAATATAGTTCATAATATCTGTAACTTCCATTCCAACAGTAACATGGTTTCTATAATAATATTTTAATAATAATATTATTATTATCTATTAATTCCATAAAACCTAACATTTCATGTAGTGAAAGCTATTGATGGGACTTGGTATTGTATGTAATAAAAGAAAATGATTTTTTAATGTACTGAAATCTAAAATAATATTTACATGTAGTGAATGATTTACTAGGTGTTTTGTACAATCCAAGCAACACTCAGTGATTTTGTATAACAAAATTCATATTCAGTGTTGCGGGAAATTAAAAATATCAAAAAGATTAAATTCATTCAAATATATATTTCAATAAATATCTAGGTGTCATACTATACCCCCCATAAATTTAATTTCTACCTTTAAATTTATATTAGTTATCTTATGTTTAAAATAATAAATTTCCATTCATAGAAACCCACATCATAAATTTCAATACTAAAACCTCAATTAAAAATGGAAATTTTAAACAATACAGTTACTCAAAACATTAGATAACTAGGTTTCCACAATGCATAACATTCATCATAAGTGAAAACATAGATATGGTATAAAATTATAAATAATTAAAGAGATATATAAATATCACTAATCACAAGAGAATTGGTGATCTATATAAAGTTAAAAAATAAAAATACTATAATGTGAAGAAGCATGAAATAGGTCATTCATATAATAAAAAATAATGATAATAGGAAAAAATTTAATTTCAATACCTTTTTCAAAAAGTTGAATAATTTATTTCATCGAAAGATATTCTTACTTGTATTCATTCCCTTTTATAAATAATATATCACCCTATGGTCTTGTCATATCTAATTTACACTTCACCACTTTCACTAAAAATGAAGGTGAACATTTAATCCTAGAAGCACTAAAAGATCCTAAGATCCATGAAAAGTCATAAAATCTCTCTTTAGTTACCATTAATGATATGTGTTTAGAAAAGGCTATCCAATATTAATAAATCCTCATGTGGTGAGATAATACATTAATCTCATAAACTTTATCTAAAGTTTAACATTATATTTATATAAATGGTTAACCGTATAACCCATCCAAATGATAAAAATAAAAAACATTAGAAAGAAGGTCGTGAAATTATTTAATCATTGATACCTCATAAATCATAAAGTAGGTCATGGTTGTCACATCCCAAAAAATTTTATAACCTCATCATATATTCTCTTGAAACATTGTAATAAAATAATTTATCTTAAATAATTTTGGAAGACATGCATGATTCATTATTAAAATTATTATTATATGTAATGCTCAAATAAATGAAGTTTTAAACATTATCCATGATGACATAGACAACGTTTCAAACAAATTAATAATCACTTCAACGGAAATTAGTGATATCTAAGTTAATTTATACATATCAATCATCTCATTATCCAAGCTAAACACGTTTTTATCAACATCATAGACACATTAAGGGTTACCGTTCCATAATCCAAATATCACTATTCCCATAAATCAATTTTCTAGTTCATCTCTACCATTCAATATTTTTTTTCAAATCCTTAAAGAAAAAAAAATATAATTCCTGATCCATATAAAATTATTCTTGACTTTATGTTAAAATATACTTTAATCATCCATATTTATTCATAAAACATTTATCTAGATTCATCATCTTATCCCTTAATACCCCTTTCCTAGAATATTAAATATGAATAATTTCTTATGGTTACTCAACCACAATCCAACATTGATTATTATTTTTAATGTAAACTATTATAGAATAGCATCGCATACCTTTCACATGTCTTTTTCTATCTATTTATCTTCAATGGTATAACCAATACTCATGGAACTTCTTAATTATCATCATGATATTTAAAATTAAAATATCTATTCTCACCATTCCCATAATTTCCATATCTAAAATATTCAATGTTAACCCATTTCATTCAATTTAACTCTATTGAATAAAACCAGATATAATATGTTGAAAAACACATATCATAGTAGATAACAATATACTCATGAAAACATAATTATAGGATGTCTAAATTATGATAGATACTTCATTGATCTATGATATATTAGGGTTATAATAATTTATTCCTAATCATGTTCTATTTAAATCTTTCATGATGGTTCATAAAGTCTTTTTGAATACCCAAATCATGTCCCCTACGTGTGTACCACTATGTGTGAAAAAAGGAATATTGTAGGAAAACTATTCCCAATCAAGTATGCTGTGATAGGCTGTTTTAAAGGTTGTTACCCCTATTTGTATTTATTCTATATCAACATGCACTTGTAGTATCCGTATAGGAATGAATTTTTAGAAACAAATCATCTTATCCTTTATTGATATTTCAAGACCTTTTCCTATACATTAACTCATCATTATACTTATCCATGGATACATTCATTGTATTACACTTAGAAACATTCCAAGGGATCTCTATAAAGACATCTCATCCTAGATTCCAATGGTTGACTGAAACATTCCTTGGAAACCAGCTATTGTTTCCATGACTTAACATACACAGATATTACATCAATTTAGATTAATATTCACCATATTAAAAAATTACATGTTTTAGGAATGTAATAATTTAGTTCCATGGAAGCATGGAACAATATTATATTACATAATGATATATTTTCACTACCTCCCACAAATATCATCCCCATTAATAACTATACATAAAATAATTCTTCATAACATGGGGAAACAAAATATAATAAAGTGGTCAACTCATATTAAAGTAAGGGTAATGAAATTAGATATATAAGAATAACATGGATATAAGGTTATAGGAAAATGAAAATTACATTTGAAGATCAAATCGTTCATATAAAAGATCACATATGTGATACATGGAATAAATATTGGATGCTGATAAGACATGAATCATATGGAAATCAATAACATAATCCATGAAATCATATCATAAGAATATGAAATTGAACTTTGGTAGACCTATAAACATGTAATATCATTGCCTATATGTCAATGTGTATTGGTAGGACTTAATTGGACACTTAATAGGGACTACACCAACTCGATAGGACACATTGACATTACCCACCATAGTAATTTAATTATAAGGGATCATTTTTTCCAACGTCCCCTTGTGGATCAGGTTTCACCATCATCCCCTAGAGGATCTGATTTCACCATCATCCATAGTAAATCAAGTTTGTCAACGTGATTCCCATCATTTTATCATGAGATATAAATATTTACCTAATACATTGGAGGGAGATATAGTTCACATCCATATCATGATGAAATCATACATACATGTGTCATAAAATCATAAATAATCATATCATAACCCATGATATGGAATGGGTTTCATAAACAAGTAATCTTATCTTACTTGTGTAAAATGATAGGTATAAGAATAATTTACTCAAATCATTACCCTTAGTGAGAATCAGGATTCATTATCATATAACGAATTAAATAGACATGGGATTCATTCCATCAAAATATAATCCATTCACAAAAGAATAAAAATGGTATTTGTGGATTGTATCCCTAGTAAGTAATAAATTATAACAAATTATGTTATATTTGATGGAGAATGATTTTCAAAGATCAAAAAGAATATTTCTTACTGAAAATATTGTCTACTTTAAAATAACTTCCATAAAAAGATTTAAAAACCCTTTCTTATAATGAATTCTTTACAATTTCATTTAAAATTTATTTTAATAAAAAATTATTTTCAACATTGGAAAATGATTTTTAAATCATAAAACATTTTTAAAACCATTTTCATTGAAATAATTATTGACAACACATAATGGAATCATGAGTTAATTTTGAAAATCAATTTTTTAAATAACACTAATAAGTTATAAAATATTCTTGAAATAATTATGAAAAAGGTTATCTTTGAAAACATATAAAATATTTTTGAAAATATTTTTTGAAAATATTTTTCTCTGAAAACACCCTATAACACCATAACAAAAGCTTAAAAAAATTAAAACATTTTTATAATACTTTGAATTCAAAAAATATCAATAATATTATGAAAAAAAACATTAAAAACCATGTAAAATAAAAAAAGAAGCTTCAATTAAATAATTTTCATGAGGGTGGGTAAGTCCGTACATGCCAAACATTCCTTTTTCATCATAAAATTATTGACAAGTGAACTCATCGAAAAATGAAAATAATATTAATTATAAAAATATTCTTTAAAAAGGAAAAAAATTGCATAAAAATGTCATTTAAACATCATTGTATTTTTGTAATACATATTTTGAAAACATTTTTATAAAACACCATTTTGATAGAACATAGTCATCCAACCAAATGGAGAAATAATGTTAGATATTCATAAAATAATTTTCTTGATTATAATAAGTAATAAATATAGGTAAATGTTACCATTAGAAGAATATATCATCTTATTGAGTTATAGATCATAATATTTCATCAACGGAATCATAATAATAAACAATCTCGATTAAGGACGATATTGTAGTAATAAACTATTATGACTTTGGTAACATTGAATCATATAACCCATGAAATAAAAAAATTAAATAAATATTAAAATATCATTACAAAAATTAGATTCATGATATAACATGTCAATAGTAATTATATAATCCTTACAAAATAATCGAGTGGTGAATATGGCATTTATCTCAATGAAATAAAAAGTGAGATTATATTCTCTTCTCTTAAGTATTGACTTTTTTGTACACATTAAAACCTTCTATTTATTAATTATAATTTCATTATAAATCTACCAATGAACCAGATTATTATATATATTACCTTATATGATTTTGTATGACTTCATTTTACCTTTTTATTAACGGCTCCATGTTAATCTTAAGTTTCAGGTAAAATATTATTTGTTTTTCTTGTAAGTTTTGGGATATTATTCTTCATCCTCTTAATTATATAATGACTTACATATTTCAAGAATTTTAAAAAATGAAATAAATATTATATATATTCATTATATAAATATTAATAATAATAGATAAATGATGGAAATATGAATTAGAATGCATAGTTAAAAGGATACATTAGGTCTGATGTGCACATGAGCGTTGTTTCTGTTTAATTATGGTATTCATAAAAATAAATAAATTTAATTTATTAATATATATATATATATATAATATAATTAAAATATAATTTTTATTTCATATATATCTATTAAATTTACAAAACCCATCCTTAATACCTTCCAGGTATAGTGTGGATGAATCACATCACTTTTGAGGTGGCGGTATCCACACTTCCACAAATGAAGTTATCGTATTTACACAAAATATAAATAATGAAGCTATGTTTTATAAAATAACTACAGAAGAATAAATTCATTATAAATATATTATATATAATATAAAAATGTATTTACCATCATAATACCGAATCATGAGAGTTTGTAAAGGGAAATGGACGACATCATTTCATGAGGCGGTAGTTTTCCGTACAGGAACGGTTTGTAACCCATTTAATAGATGTGTATGTAGGTACAAGTAGAACCATTAAAATAAAGAAATATTAGTATATTGAGGATTTTTATTATATAATATGATAATATGAATAATTTATATATTGGGGAATGAAATAAAACAAATTTGATAATTGAATAAGGTTACCTCTTTTTCAGGTAACTCCTTTTTGCTTTCACCAAGGACTTCCAAGGACACCCTTATTCCTAGAGAGAGGATTATTGGATTAATATAGGGATATTGGTAGATTAATTGAGATTATTTTTGATGATTCAATGTTTTTTTGAGGTATGGATAGGTAGTTGGGGTTAGTTGCTTTTTATAGTGGTTGGGCTGTCGTACTTGTTAAATTTTATAAAGGGAATCCCACCCAAGCTTTTCCAATGACATATGGATCCAATAATATATATAATTAGATAAAATGTATTATATGATTTATATATGAATTAAATATATATTTTTTGCATGTTTTTATTTCATTTGGGATCTTGATTTTATGTTTTAGTCCCTTGGTATGATAATTTTTCACTTAATCATTATAATTAATTTTTATTACATTAACTAATCCTTTTTGTCAAAAATTAATTTATCCATATTAGAAATTATAAAATATTATGATCCAAAATATAAAACATATTTTTTCAAATTCCAAATACATAATTGGGATAACTTAATAAAAATTTAATCCCACAAATGGTGCGACAAAGTCAGTTTTTAATGTAACAATGTTCGATGGTTTTCCCATATTTTTTTATACAATTTCATAATAAAATTGATTCCAATGACAGAAATTAGATTATTTCATTTAAAATAAAAATAATTAATATTTTAAACTAATTAAAACTAAATTTTAACCTTATTTGTAAATATTATGACAAAATCATTTTGAATTAAAATTTAGTATTTTTCACAATTCATAAAATATTTATCAACCAAAAATATTTACAAAACATCACACTATTATAATTATGATTTTAATATTCCAAAAAATATATTTATTTTGACATATAAATTTTATAAATTTAAAAAAATTATTTCAAATAGGTTCTCCATTAAAATGTGGTAAAAGAGCATATATAAACATATTGCCTTTTTATGTGGAATAAAAGGTTTCTTCTTTTCTTATGTCTATTAAATCTATTGGATGAATATAAAAAACACTTATTTAATGTATAATATATTAATTTTATTTCAAAATTTAAACATAATATTTTGTTCAATTTATTGAGATAATACTGTGTTTTATAGAAAAGAATAAATAGTCTTTCTGGAAATGTAATGTCTTTATTCTAAAATAGTTCTAATATTAACTTCTACAAATTGATAACCAAATAATACAATATATATTCATGTGTAAATCAAATTTTCACAATTTAGTTATTCATATTCATAAAATCCATTCCAAAGTCTATGTGTTAGATATAATTATATTTTAATATTATTATTAATAGTATCTTTTAGTTTGATAAAACAAGAACTTACATGTAATGCAAGATATCGAAGGGACTCCGTATTGTGTGTAATATAATACAAGAATAGTATTGGGTGTAATAAAAGATAATTTAACTATTTTATTTATCACAATATTGACTATTTTGTTTAATGAATGCTAGACTTTGTGCTTTCCTTTAACAAAATCTATATTTTTTGTACCATGAAATTAAAAATATCAAAATTATTAAAATGTTTCAAATAAAATCCCAAACTCTAGGGGTGTTACAGATGGATATCCAAGAGTTTAATTTTTGTTTTTCTAAATATCAGGTTATGATTTCGTGCTTGGTTGGTTTTTATATTAATAATATGTGATTAATGTCCATGTGAGAGTTTTCATAGTGAAATTCTAAGGGAAAGAGTTAACTTAATATACAATGATGAAAATTCATATTTATTGGAAATCATGTATCTTGAACATGAACCACCATACCATAAATATGGTTTAATTATATAGGAATAAATCCATCTCATTATACTTGGAAATAATCATGAAGGGGTTTTCACCAACTTTTTTGTCTCATAAAACCTATTGATGCATCGATGAGCTATCTATAAACATGCCCCACCCATTAATATAAGTCCAAAACATTATTCATACATAAATTAAATTAAATAATAAAATTCAAAGAAAACCCATATTTAAAAATTACATACGTTTATGAATATTATAATATCAAGGATAAAAAGTATGGATATTTAATGAGATATTAAATGAATGATGATCAGAAATAAAAAGGAAGTATACATACACCACACGCAAGGACTAAGTGGTCAAAGGAAATATCAAAACGATTTCCATAATAATATTTACTTAAATAATATATAGACATTAATAAGGTTAAATATTCACATATATTGATATATTATGTCCAACTAATATGAAAACAAAAAAAAGAGTTTTTAAGAATCTTTAAAAAAGATCCTATTTAGGGTGTTTTAATGGAAAATATTAAAGTGTCCTTAAAATTGACAAAGGATCAATTGCATTCATAAACCAAAAATTATCTATGTTATTTTTTCATGATAAAAGGGTGATTTTATTAAAATAATGATAATATATAATAGATTTTTTTAGTGTAAATTAAATGGGTCTAAAAGTGGAATGATCTCTTGAATTGGGCTTTCTTATCACGAAAAATTGAAATGAGAACCTTATAAAACGTGAATTTTCCCATAAATGAAGTAATAATTGAGCTAGGTTCATATGTTTGGAAGATACATATATAAATTATGATTATTAAATAAAATCTATTAATAATTACATTTGTTAAAGAGAGATAAAGTGTTACTTGAAAGAAAAAATGGAAGTAGGGGGGAATCCCTTTCATTATGTTTGAAAATTTCAACACATTATGTTAATGTCCTAGATAATGAAATTAGTTTCATTAATAGAATAATTCATAACCTATTATACATTTATTCTATTTATTAATATTTTAATATGATTATTTATGTCTATTTTTATGAGTTATGATATTCATTTTCATCGTTTGAGAGTGTTTGTTTCCTTCGTCTTCGTAATAGGATTTGTTGTATACGTGTATGAAAGATAATATAAAATTGGAATAAGTATCCAGATTTGAAATTATTAGTTATTAATTAAATTATATAATATTAAATGCTATTATATAACATTTTCCTTTCATATATGATAATTACTCGTTCGATATAATAGAAATGATAATATTATGTATATATACTGGTTAAAAACACTATAAAAATATAATATTTATAATAAAATATTATTTAACCATATTAATGGTTTTATTAAAATTATTTAAGTAATTACTATATAATTAATATGAATTGTCAATGATGGAGGCAAATCGACACATTATGGACTATGTTTTCATTTTTAGAATAAAAGGCTTGTGAGAAGGGGGTTGATGATAAATATTCAATTAAAATATTACAATTAATTTATATATAAGATTTTTTATTTACCATTCATCTTTTTATAGTCGATTTAAGTAAAAGATAAGAAAAGAAAATAGATTAAATGAAAATTAAAAGAAAGAAAGTGGATTTTACCTTCTGAATTCCTCCTTATGAGACCTTCTTAAGGAACAGTAATATTTGTTTTAGTGTGAGACCATAAAAAATATTATGGGAGCTTTTTGGGAGAGTTATTATCCATAAATTTGAAAATATTCATAGATTTTTTGTCTAAGAAGAAGTAGTGGTGAGGGGTAGTACTTTTACTCTAGGAGAGGGGTGTTTTTTGATTATTTTATTTAATAGTTAATTATTTTTGTTCAACACTACAAATAGTGTTGATTCTTGTTAAAAAAATAAAGTAAATAGGGCATGTGTGTTTTAACCAATGGTTTTTACATCATCCATACATCATCCATGACCCGACAATTCATGTATTTACCTTATACTGTAAATTACCATATTTCACTATTTACAAAAAATAGTAATTTTATAAAAATCTAAATGATACACTCTAACCATTTTGATATATTTGATTTCAAAAATGAAATTAATTTTTTGAAAATAATTCTGTATATCTTAAATTTTTATTTTTAAATTAAAATTTTCATTTATTAGAAAAATATCTATTTTAAAATTGAAACTGGTTTTATGAGTCTTTTGAAAATTTATTATGGACTCATAACATTATATTATAATAATATAAAAAAAAATATTAATTTATGAATTTATTTTATGAAAATTAATTGTCATTTAAATAAATAAATTAACAATTAAATTTTAAATATACTTTTTGATTTTAAAGAAATACCAATACTTAATTTTTCATTTTGAAAACATTTATTTACATATTTCATGTGAAAAATATACTATATTTTCATTAAAAAGATGCCATAATATTATTTATAATTTTGTAGGGGATTTTACTTTTCTATTGTTTATATTACTATTTAAAATGGTCTTATTACTATTCCAATAGTCATTTTAATATTTAATAGAATATAATTGTTCATTTTAGATTACTGTCTTTTGCAGTATAAGATCACAAATGAAATGAATTTATTTAAGAAGATATATACCATTAAATCATGAGGTTTTATATTATTCACACCTTCAAAATTATTTTTCTCAAATGTTTTCATGATCATTTCCTACTAAACAGATGTAGGTGGTTTTCCCTCATAACATCCTCATATTCACAAATTGATTCTTTTATTTTTTGGTTTCTCCAATGAAAATTTACTAATTGAGTCATATGATTTCTTAATAATTTCCCTATTATGTCTAGAATCATGATAGGATAATCAAAGAAAGATATATCTAGTACCATATCCTTTTCTACATAGGTGAGTAATAGATTTCAATTTGTCATGAAATTCATTAACAATGATATTTTGATCACATCCTCGACATTAGAGAGAGTTAGTATCATTGTTAATCGCTAATCTACAGCTCCTATTATTTCCATAATTCCAAATGGTTGGATTTAATTTGGGCTCAATTTCTATTTATTAACAAACCTTAATACACCATTCCACATATATACATTCAAAATGACATGATTTTCCTCATTATATTCCAAATTCATTATTTGTTTATTAGTATAACTCTTTTTTAAAAATTGATTTTCATTAGTATGATATTTATTATTATTTACCATTTTATTTGTCTCTACACTAAATTAGGGAAATGCATGTCTCCTCTAAACTACATTATCCCAACAAATAAGAGTTCAAAAACTATTGGCATATTATGCTTCATATGGCTCAATTCGAAGATATTAATTGAAATTATGATTGTATGAAAAATCCACCATAGGTAAATACTGACCCCAAATACCTTGAAAGTCAAGTAAAAATTTTCTCAACAAGTCATACAATGTTTTCATTGTCCTCTCAGACTTCCAGTAAATTTTAGAGTTATAAGAAGTTCTCATATGAATCTCAAAATCCATAGTCGTCTCGAGACACTTCTATATTTTTTATTTGAAAGAGGTATGTCTATCAGAAAAAGACAATAAAGGTGAACCTTGATGTCTTATAACATCAACCATATAGATTTTTCTAGGAACTCATGAGTTAAACCTTCACTTATAGAGAAAATGCACTCATTTTGTTAGATTACCAACAATAACCCAAATTTCATCATTCTTTCAGGGTGTTTTTTTAATCTAGTGATGAAGTCCATATTAATTTCATCCCACTACCACATAATATTATCAAAAAAATTTATAAATAATCTTGTATTCTCTCTCTCAGCCTTCAAATATTGACAGAGTCGAAATATTGACACATATTAAAAAATTTCATGCTTTATATTATCCCACCAAAAATTTTCTTTTGTATCTCTATACATTTGGGTACTACCTAGGTGTTTATAAGAGATTGATATATTAGAATCATTTAATACTTATATTTTTTTATCAGGTTTTTTTGGAATTAAATACAACTTTCTTGAATTTCATAACTCCATCCTCATACACAAATTCTTCCAATCATCTATCCTTGACAACTTTAATTTTATTTTTAAAATTATCATAATCATTTTTACATATTTTTAACATCTATAGAAAATGTTATTTAAAAATCATTTATGATAGTGGTATTTCCCCTTCATTAACAATTACCATATCAATAATTACTAAATCAATGAATATATCATCTTTCTCAATCATTATATGGGTCGTAAGTTCATGATATTTATTAGTTAATGCATCTACAACCTTATTTTTTCGTAATTGGTATTGTATTGAGGAATCAAAATATTTGATTGCATTGGTCTGTCTTCATTGCCCCATATTGAGTTCATTCTATGTAAATATGAATTTCAAACTCTTGTGATCCATATATTTCTCACATCTTTCACTATAGTGATAATGTCTCTATATGATCAATAAAATGATTATTTCTCCTTACTCAAGATCATGGATTGGATAATTTTTTTAATGGGTCTTTAACTACCCTAATATATATACAAGAACATTATAATTTTGAATAAAGACACAACATGTTACTTTCTTTGATGGGTTATTATAAATCACAAACTGATCATTTCATGATGGTATCGCAAAAATTGGAAAATTGACTAATTATATCTTAAATTATTCAACACATTTCATCCCATTATTTTTTCTATATGATCTTATCCCCTTTACATGTAATATTAGTAAATGGGTTATCCAATTTGGAAAATTTATAAATTAAAATCATTATCATAACCTTATAGACAAATGAAACTATGTACTTTGTTTATGTTCATTAGCCTAGGACATTCGGGGATTTCCTTTTTCTTTGAAGGATAAAATAATATTCTAAACATAGAGACAATTAGTCCATGAAAATAAATTTCAAGAGGAATGAATTCACCCTCGATAAATTTTCCAATTAACTCTTTATTATATGAGAGGGATGGGAATAATTCGCAAGTTATTATCATGGTCATCATAGATTCTATAATTCAATAGAAGATCAATAATGAATAGTGTTAAAAAAATTAATATATTATTTAAATACCTTGATCATTAGGTCCTATAAAATAATGTCTTGCGTCATATTTTGAAATAAGGTCTTGCATCACGAAATAATGTCTTACGTCATATTTTGAAATCCCATCTAAACTAAGGATTATATCAATTTATACCATAGGTAATATGATATGTTCTAGAAATAAATTATATATATATATGCCATAATGGGATCTATCAAACAAATTATTGTTGTAATGAGACTTCCCTTAGGGGTTCTGACTGATAAATCGATTATTAAAAAGGAAATATAAAATTTTTATAGAAAATTGGGTTGATATAAATGTTTTTGGTGATAAAGAAATGAATAATTAATTGGATAAATTTGAATATATGATTATTGGACCTATCATATCATCATTAGGTACTTATATATTAGCTATCGTGATGGAATAATCATGTCTAACTCCCCATTGGCCTCTTCTATTGACGATTCCCCTAATTCCTGAGACATTGAGTAGAATAATGTCCTATTTCATTAAAATTAAAGCATTAAACATCATATATTTGTTTCATATCCATGAATTCGTTATCTTGATGACACTTTTCTCTTCACTTATAACAACTTCTCTTTGATTTCAATAATTTCCTAGGATTATTCTTTCTAAAATTTTTACATAATGTAAATTTCTTCATTACCCTCTTATCCTTTTATGATTCACCTATTTTATGGTTAGTAGAAGACCACATATTCTCTTTATTTACCCTGAATATATAATATCTAGTAAAATTCATCTCCATTTTTATATAACATAATACAATGTTATCATATAATGAAAATGTTTTAGAATTTAGATCCCTGAGGTGATTTTCTTAATTCCTTCTATGAAATGATCAATATTGTCTTATGAATAACATATCTAATTTGTAGCATACTTAACCAGTCTTTCAAATGTAGTTGCATACTCTGCAACACTCTCTTATTCCATGTTCATTAAGATATGAAATTCTATCTTCATTTCAGTTCATTTATCATAATGGATGTATTTATCAAAGAATGTTTCTTTAAATGTACTCTATACTATGTCTTTTATTTCAAATTCCTTCTTAGTTTTCTGGAACAATGACCATCAATGATCAAAATATCCCTTGAGACAACATACTTCATGTACAATATTTTCATTTTCATTATATCACATTGCTAAAAATATATTTTCAAGGGAATTGATCCATAAATCAGCTTCCACTAGAATATTAGACCCACTAAAATATTGGGGATTTAGCTATATGAAATGATCCAACATAGGTGTATTGTGGATATTCGTCATTATATGAGTAGGATTTCCTAATATGGTCATGTTCTTATTTTCTCCAATACTAGCTGTGTTGAATTTCTCAATATCCAAATTGCTACATTGTCTTCAGGTATTGATACCATTCCTTCCATTAGGCACCATTACTAAATATCGGCACAAATTATTTTATTTAATTATAATCATGAGTATTGAGTAAAAAATCACTATAAGTATATATTATAATTCTCATTTTTATTTAACATACAGTTACCAAGGTTTTAAGTAATCATTATCTAATACTAACTATTAAAACCAAAAATATATTATCTCAAAGTAAATGTTTTTTAATAAAATGGAACATATACAAGAGATCTCATCACTACTGATCGATTAGTTTAGTATTATTAAAGAACTAGATACATCAATGGTTCTATTTTTACATAGGAAATTAAACATAGAATATAAAAAAGAAAATAAACTAATTATAGAAACATATTCAATGATATAATATTCATAACTAGGGTCTTGGTTTTTATAGATTATGAATCTATGGTTAAATAAATTTATAATGACAATACACTGAATTTTTTGTGGCTATGTACAGAGAGTTACAGTTATAGTTTTTCTTCTTTATTCGTTATTTGTTAGAAAATAAATTTCTTGCATTCTAATCATGGTTTTTTCTTCAGACACATCCAATTCCCTTGACTAAGTTGTATGATGAGACTATAGACATTGTGGTGGGGTACCTAGGATCATGAGTTGTTGTGATACCATTTGAGTTATTATTGAAAGGCGGACTAATGTGGCTCAATTTTACTTATTTGGGAGACCCTTTCAATATATGAGTTTTAAAATCTATATAACAGTGATATTTTCCACATACATAGAGTGACCTTGAGAATTATATTATAAAATGATGTGTATATACAGCCATCCTTTTGGTGGGGAATACAAAAGGCCTTATAGACTCTGCTGAATTTGAGTTTGGTGTATTACCTGCAGACTGATGTGCTGTCATAGTAGCTGATTGGGATATTGTAGGATATTCTTCAAGACTATGTTATATATTTTTTAAGAATAATTGGATAATAATATTTCTATAGTAGTGTTATAATAAAACAACATTTTATAGGATTCAATTCATATGCAACCTCATGATGCTCTTTACGGTTAGTTGTTTAATTAACAGTTGTGTTCACATGAAGCTATGATATAGTATTTGTTAAACCTAGTATAGTATTGGAGAATTATAATAGAGTGTGGATCATTTAGAAAATTGGGTTCAATGATCAGAGCTAGTTTATAAAATATTCTGACCATATTAAGTAACCATTTTATTTACTCTTAGGCGATGAGGATTTGTTGAGAATGACTCCTTGACAAGGGATTCAACTATTATAGATGTAGGAAAAGATATAATCATGGTTCATAGAACCATTAGAGATCATTGAACACCATGAAATATTAGATTATTAATTAGACCTTCTTGCATGCCATCATGTAAAGTATGATGGGATTAATTGGTCTTAATTTTGGAGGAAGACAACCAAACCTATTAATGTGATCGACTGTAAGGATATTTAGAAGGAGAAAAATTTATCATTTGTGGAGTGATAGATTCAGATATTATACCAACTTTTGAGAGTATTTTATGATAAGAAAGTGACAATTTTTTAGATCCTATAGAAGAATAGATGGATTTATGAGGAAATAGGGTAGTATGTTCCTGGTGTTTAAGCATAATGGGATGAAATGTTCGATCATCCCATATATAGGTACTTATTAGGTATAAAATTTTCTTGTATGGGGATAATTATATCATCCTCAATTTTTCAATGGTATATGACATGTTAAATTCATAATATATCATATGTTTAATTCTATTTCGGTTTCTTCCAAAGGTTTCTGGTGTTAGAGTGTTTTCATTCTATAAGGACATGGTTGAAAATAAAAAATATGGGTGGGAAACAACCACCATTTAGCTGATAACATTCATAGGCCAGACAGTGTTATTAGATGATGTACAATGATTATTTTAAGACCACCATCCTTCTAGTGGTGCTGATAAAAGTGGATAACTTATTCTAATCCCATCATCCTACCAAGGGAAAGATGGTGGGGTCTAGATCAAAATTTCAATGATTCCAACCTCTGAATTTAATCAGTACATAACTGTAAAACATTTTCATTCTAGAATCTGAAGAAAAATCAATCTTAACACTTAAACGAATCGTCCTTTGGAGTCCATGGCTCTACAATTATAATTCTAATTACATAGGTCATCCATATCTTCAAGACAACATATATTGGTACATGTTATATATCTAATCATGAAACATATTCATCTCTTAAAATAAACAATATATCTACACCACAATGGCTATACATACATACATATATATATATATATATATATCATAGAGAATTATGGGTTTCTGGGTGGATAGACTCTAGATCTAGAAAATTGGTTACCATTTCATCAATAATTTTATGATCTACCTTTGAATATGGATATATTTCAGTGGGTTGATGTGGATATACGTCAATGACAATATTATAATTTCAGATATTATTCTACACTCTATCATATAATCAATTTGGATAGGTAATAGGGATTCTGGGTGTATGGATTTATTTTATTGGGGTGGAATCATGATTCGATCAACAGAGCTTTTCCAGACCATGGAGTTAAAAATATTTAAGGCTGAGGTAGGTTTCTCAATTCCATTTATGTCCTTATAAAAAATATTTTACATAATATTATGGATAAGTAGTCATATAATTTTTGACCATGCTTGATAGTGATTTCAGGTGTTTGTGTGTGTAGGTCTTGAAACCTATAAATGATGTTTTATAGAAAGGGTGTGTGTGCATGTACGTGGTTGTTAGAGAATTTTTACTCTGGATCACATGTGTATGTGAGATTCAAATAAGACTCAAACTAATTTCTGGTTTCCTACCTATATTTTTCATTCCCTTTTGTATTTGATTACATTTTATATATATGTATTTCTTATCGTATTAACAAATCGGTATACCATTATATAATTGTTTTACCTTATTAGGGGAGTGTGTATGGAGTATAATGATAGCAATGATGTATCATAGAAACTTGTTAGGGGTTTCATGGCCATAATAATAGACTTTTCGTAGCATTAGAGTGTGAAGGCTATGTCACCTCATCCAACGCATAAACATGATATGGAAACCTTGAATCGTGACCTATGAGGGAGATGTGATACAATGTCATTATGGATTGACCCCTAAGAAAGAAAGGATGTGCTGAAAATGTGGACGGAATTGAGTTATAAGTCTTGTGGGTGCTTGTAGACATATACATTATCCATTTGTATAACTAATGATTCTAAAGGGAATTTTATTTGACCATTTTTTCATATGGATTCAATGCCATTACATCCAAGACTCATGGTAGCATGGTTATCACTTGATTACCAAACATGTGTTTTATTAATGAAATTTTTAAACTTATTATTATCATGGAATACACATGTTATAAATGTGAAATTTTTTAATGGTTAAATTTGTTGTGTTTTACATTTTTTAATTACCCACACTCTCTGAGGAATTTCAGTTTGACTGAAAACATTATGATCAAGGATATAGGGTGTGAAAATGGCATATGGTGGGTAGTGGATGAGTTTTACAATGGTATCAATGGGGGAACCAGGATAGAAATTATATTATAGCTGATATTACCTATTTATTTATTTATAATTAATTTTTTTATACATTGGTTTGACCAACCACATTATGGGTTGTCAGGTTCCTGAATTTTGACATGACATCTGTTAGGAAATTTTTCATTTGATTAAATATATTTTGTGATATTAATGTTTTTAAATAATTTTTTTTCTTATGGTGTATTTCTATGATTACATGGTATAGTATCCCCACTACATCGTTCAAACCCTCATAAATGGTTGGAAACCACAAGAATACAGGGAGGCATCTATGTGGTCTTATAGGTCCTCCACTCGTGTTTTCTTATGTAGACATGGGTTTGTGTGTTACTTAGGTTACACTCCACAAAATAAGAATATAAAATAACTAGATAATATGGATAAAAATCATATCTTGATAAAGCATAAAACTTTTCTAGTAAATTTCACATCTATATGAAAGTGAGATTTCAGTATCCAAGAAAAATATAAATATAAATAATAATAATGAAATCCATGTATAATCCACCCTTACACTGAAATAATGTTTAAATACTTGTCTCAAGAAATATAAATAAAATTTCATCGTACAAGCCAAAATTTGTGGTGATTTAGATGTCTAATAACCAGTAAACTATGAAGATAGTGAATATATGGAATGGTCCCAAAAGGATGAGGGGGGTAGTTGAATGTCAGAAAACATATACTTATAATATGGGTTCTAATAAATTATTATGACATAAAAATAAAAATAGGAGAAATAATTTGGATAAAGGAACAATAACACATTATAAAGAAAATCTCCAAAATAAAAGTTTTTTTATTATATAAGTTGGATTATAATTATAAATTCATTATTTAGCACTTCAAATTATTCATGAAATATTTTTTCTGAAGGTATTCATGTTTACCAACTTTTCATGGTTCAATAATATTTTTTTAATTTAAAACATTGGACCAATGATTAAATTCATGAAAAATGTATTTCAAAAAAAACAAATGTGTGGGAGAAGAGTCAACCAATAGTCATGGGTTCATTCATTGTAATTCCTTTGGTTCTCCCAAATTTTGTTTTCATTGGTTTGATGTGACATTATGAATTAATATTTAATCAATTTAAAAATGATTTATATTGTGAAATTCACAATAAATGGAAACATTGTAGAATTGTTATTACGTCACATCCATAGCCTTATTGTAACACAAAAATAGGACCCATAAACTCTTATGATCCTATTAATAGTACATTGATTGAGTAGAAACTCAATCCTACCCATGAAGACAAATAGAATTGAGGTCAATATGAGAACAAGAAGATAAAAATAAAACTAAAAATAAAACACATACTAAATTTATTAGAGGATAAATTGGTTAGTGTTTGAGCACCCCCATATAGTTTCCATTTGTAACTCAAAGGCCAATATATGTATTTATATAAAACTATTATTCAAATTTTTCTTCTGATCAGCCAATTGTTTCTCACATTCTCCACAAGTAGATGAACCTCTACACTACCTTTTTAATTCCCACACATACCTGCCATTTTTTTGTAATTCATATTAGTTATCATAAGAAGTACTATATATTTTTACTTTTAAATAATTTAATGAAGATAATTTTAATGATTTTTTATATTTATATAGATCTTATGATCTATTAGAAGTTTATTTTAGTTTTTTAGGAAATAGAAATTTCTGTTGTTCATCTATTACTAGAATATGGGATGAAAAGAAGTTGAAACTAACTAAAACAAAAATACAAATGAGGAAATTTAATTTATGGTTTTTGAGGAAATTGTGTGTGTGTATTTTCCCATATTCCATGGTAAAATCATTCCTCTACTCTTGGAAGAGGGACCTTGAAAATGGATTTTTTCCTATTTTATAGTTATTTGTCAGGAATTGATTATTTTTTTCACCCCTTACTGATTTACGTTTGGTTGATCATTATCATTATCATTTTTATGCTCCAAATCACTATATATTATTGTTTATACATAAAATGACTCTTTCATGCCTATATTTTCACATCCATCTAATGTTATAATTATCTGGGGACATAAATGGGTTTTTATTTAAGGCCTGATTTATATTTTCACACCCCATTTCAAAATAATTATCCATTATTTTTTTTTTCAACGGGGGACTTCAATAAAGGAATTTAATAATATTGAACCATTTATTTCTGGGTTAAAAATGTGTGGATGAAATTATTTATGAATATTTATTTAACACTAAGATAATTAAATAATGTATTGTTAGTGGGGTAAAATTACCATAAAACACACATCCACCTCACACCCATGGGCCTAATGTTCATTTCATATCACCCCAAGAGGTAACACATGCTATCAAGACTTTTTACATATCATATATAATATTGTGTAGTACCTAAAACATAATTTCCCAATAAAACAATATTAAAATATTGAAAACTATGATGCAGATAGAAGTCCTTCCCAGACTCTATCGTGGTGTCTCTGGTAAGACCTACACTATTAACACCACCTACCCCGACCATTGATGCTGAATAGCTAGATTCACATGAATATTCCTGATTTTCATTATTTTATGACCATTTATTTATCCATACATGTTCAATCACCATTCCCTATTACTATAGACTTCACTCCAGGTCTTGACATTGCCTTTTCCTTTCACCTAACATCAATCGTCGAACCATCATCCACCGAACCACCTCTTTCTCTATCGAGCGATCATTCAATTGAACCCCCACCAATACCTCTAAATAAAATTCCATCCTTATTTCACGATTACATATCAATTGTTTTCTCACAGACCAATAGTTGACATCATGGTGACCCCTTGCACTGATATATATATATATATATATCTTGGCGCATAAGGGAAAGGAAAATATCTCCCAAATTGAGTACCAAATCATAATGCGGTCATGAATTGATATATGGACACCTAGATGTATGGGGAAAAATATACAAATTAACTGATTCATAGGATATCTTTACCTTGAAAATTTATTTTAAGAGAACATTATGCTCAATTAATAGTTTAACATGAAACATTTAGCATTAAGTGAACTACAATATACTATAAAATATTATTATTTAAATGTGGAAATTACAATGATTACATAAAGATAGAAAGTATGAGTGGTAATTACAAAATTATAAAAAATATTTATAAAAGATTTCAGAAATGAAAATATATTGATTAATTTATAATTAATATGTACTCAAATATCTTTAAATACATTTTATGCTTTAATAAAAAAAAATTCATCAAATAATATTTTTATTGCATTGTGTTCACAGACAGTATAATTAATTTATAACCTATTTAGATTTTTTATATTAGGAAATGAATATAATTTATCAAATTAGAATTTCAATATTATACTAGGTTGGTTTTTTTATATTTTACTGAATTTTTTTATTTTTCAGTGAATTTTAAAAAAATAATTTTTTTTTAAATTGAAAATTCATTTGATTAATTTGTGTAATATTTCAATGAATATTAGAATTAATACCCAACATAAAGTATAGAATATATATGTATCGAAAAGTAAATTACATTGTCTATAATAAAGTACTCATCAGGCCAGCTAGTCAACCTCTTTTTCTTCACATTCTACATCGGCAGGGGATCCTATGGCCCACCCATTGAATTCCCTTACATCAGTTTTTAGTAGGTGTAAATGAGAAGCATATAGAACTGATGTACAAAAAATATAAATCAAAATTATGTACCATCCATTTTATAATGGTTATACCTGGCATTCTCTTTTGTAATACTAACTTGGGCATGCACTCATAATGGTCAAGTCATGATCCCTACAATGATACACAACATATGCCCCCAAAATACACATCAAATATTACTTATTTAATCTCCAAACCAATTATGAATTGGGTATTCAAAAATTAATTCTTCAAAAACCTAAAAATATTCCAAAATTAATAATTTAAATCATAAATATGTTTAAATAATGCTTAAGAATACTCTTTACTGACTAAAACACAGCAAAATAATTTTTATAGATAAGGTGCATCAATAGGCATCACCTCCTTCTAAGTTTTAAAAAATAATAATGGTTATACCATGATCCATAAGAAATTACATATTAGTTCCCATAAACTACATGTCTTGTATTAGTTTTTTTCACTAAAACATTTTTGAATAATACATTTAATAATAAATTCATGAAAAGTTTCGAAATATAATGAAATGAAACATTAAAAAAATAAAAAATTATATATGTGTCTTATAATGGATCTTTACTAAATTGAAATCTAATATGTAATATTTATTGATCAACATAATCAACATAAAATTATCCCTTCTAGGGTCTAACCCAATATACAGATTTATTATTATAAGTTTTTAATATCCTGAAGTCCCATCATTTGATGAATCAAATACCAACTTACATGGAATGAGATTCTTTGTTTTCAGTGCACCATCCTAATGAAATATATATAATAATATGAAATTAATTATTTATTAATTATAAAAATGTTAATAATATTTTATGTTTAATTTCTCAACTCATTCAATTTGAAATTGATGTTATTTTTTTCAATTCAGTATAAAACAATCATATTTTTATATTCTATATTAATACTCTTTAAACGACACACACTATTATATTACTTTATTATGTAAATCCATATGTTCTTATATTCATGTGTGCATAAAAAATATATTCTATTAAATTTTTATTTAAAAAATTAATTTTTTTAGTGATGAAAAATATATAATTATATCACCACTAATGAAAGTGCCATAAATGTTAACTTGATCAACAATAAATTTAGCACTGAAAGAAATTAATTTTAAGAATATTTAATAGAAACCACCGAAAAAATTATTAACCATGTTTATGTTTTACTTCATCAGTAATGATTTTTCATTTATCCCACTACAACAAAAAATAAAATTTATATGTGTTTATTTACTACCCGGAAAATTTCACGTTCCAATAGGTGTATATCAATAGAAAAAAATAATTTTATTTTGGTAAGTATTTTTGCAAAAAAAATGTCATGTTACTAAATTGATTTTAAAAACTCTATCACTAAATGTTATTATAATTAAGAAAATAGTAATTTTTAATTTGAACAAATCTAACTGCTAATATATATGTTGTTTAAAATGTTTATAAAGAGATTCATATTAATGATTTATTTTTTGATAATACTATTAAAAATATTTATCTTTCTATAGGTAATATTATTAAAAATATTCTAACAAATTCAAAAAACTAATACCTATTTTTGGATTATTTTTTAAATAAGATATTATTCATGGGTATTGTAATATTCACTGCTAAAATTTTAAAATCTATTTATAAATATTTCTATATATAATATTTTTATTATATAGATTATATAATAATATTAAAATTATAATTTATGAGATTATTAAAAACCAAGTTTATATTTCTAAAAAACATTTCTAAATACATTTTAAAAACATTTTCATCTATAATCTATTTCTCACACGCATTGGGTTTCACTGTCCTAGTTCAACTTATTGATGGGATCCACACATTTAATAAGATCCCCTTACTTGCATTTTACTTTTCTTTCACTTGTACTTTTGGTTGGAAGTATATATTTTTGCGGTGGTTTTCACTATCATGGTTCACCTTATGGTCCATTTCTTTTATTTTTTAGGTCACATTTCATACCCATATACTTGTTTATTGAAGCCGAAATATATGAGATGGTTTTCACTATCATAGTTCAACACTCATATAATAATTTCTTCTTCCATACACTTAAGGATGGTAGTAGCTCATTTGTATCTCATATAGTATTCTCTATCTCACACTAGAAAATAAAATAAGATGTTTATAAATCATCAATTAGATAAAATCAAGTACACTTAAGTGAATTAAAATATAAATCATAAATAGGTTGTATAAAATCACTCTTGGGTATTCTATGAATCACTAAAATCATACAAAGATTTCAACAATAGTGTTGATTAGTCCAATATAGTTTATTTGTTTAGGCACATTTTAAAATTTTATTTTTTAATCTTGGTGAATAATGATACATGGGAGGGAGATACAACTACGAATATTTTTTCATGTGAGATGTTCATGACAACATTCATATTTTTTTGGATATGTCATGAACCATATCCCATCCATGTTATCCATGTTCCTTTCCCAGTGTATCAGTGCTCCACCATACATCATGTGTGATGAAACAAAATATAATAATTGAATTGGGAGAGTGATAGATAACCAAAACCCCATATGACAATAGTATTATGTCCATCGTTGACATAAAATCCATCATCAAATACCTAAAATAAAAAAAAACTCTCTATCAAATGATGAAACAAATATTTTTGTCAACTATTATTGGTAAAACAATCAATTATTATAGAAACAACTAACAATAAAACATTACAACTTCGCATCAATTTATCAAAAACCCCCAACACAATATTATCCAAAATTGATAAAAAATGAAAAAGAAAAACTTGAATCATAAAATAATATAATATCACCTAACATATGTAAAAAAAAATTACCATAAGTACTATTCATATCTTCACTATTATTGAGTTTATGAAATGAACATGATGTATAAGCTCATAGTCATCAACATTATTCATAATGTGAAGGAAAATATGGGGGTTTGGTTTCATTTAGACCATATTAAATAAGGTCCCAACACACAAGGAAGCTATAGAGTCTATTAAATTTATGATCTTCACCACATCATTCATTTATTACTGGATAACTTCTAGGAGGATTTCTTACCTAATATAGAAATTTATATTGTTATGATGGTAATGAGATTGAATAAATCAATAAAATTCTCATTAAAAGAAGGAATTTTTCAAAAATAATTACAAATGAAATTAATTTCAAAAAAATATCCATATATATTCACTACCCCTCTTTTCCCAAAATTTAATATTTTTAATCCTATTAAAATGAATATTTCATTCAATTATCATCTTCAAAAATGAATTATCTCATTAAAATTAAAAATATAATAAAATTTGGTTTAATTATTCAATACATTGAGATAAATTGGTTCCCAATTATGGTAAAGAAACATAAGGAAACTTGTTATTAGGAATAAACCTGTATATTTCTTCAATGTATACAATATGTGGCATATACAGTTGTTATTATTTTTTTCTCACTTATTTATGAACTAAACATCAATCTGAATTATTCATTCATTAATTGATATAGAAAAAAATAGGAAATAATGAATTTTGAATGAAAAATGAATGCATGATGATTTTTACTATGACATGTACTAGAAAAAATATGGTACAGTTTTTAATATTACCAACTCACTTGATCAAATATATTTGGGACAAATGATTTGTTAAATCAATAATAGTGCACTCATAAGAAACACACAACACAACTCAAACATACTATTAGAAACCAACTCCATGATCAATGTAAATATATAAAATGTTGAAAAAATTACGAATAAATTTTCATTTCTAATTCATCCAAATGAAAGTGTATGAATAGAAAGAATGTGAATAAAAAATTATAGCTTCATTTGGTTAAACAAATATTACATTTTGATTTTCATGTGTGACCCTAAAAATCAAGGGAGTAGTTCTTGTGAACATATTTCAAAATCACCCATTCAAATATAAATGTGAAGGAATAATAGATAGTCAAGTATGAAATAATACATCTCTATAAAAACCTCAATGTTAGATGGGAAAAATTTAATATCCACTCAAGGTATATGGTAAAAAATGAATGAAAATGACATGTATACTTTATCAAAACATGTGAACCTAGATATTAGACCTTATACAGTAGATAATTTCATTGGAAAATGTATATTAACTTGATCTAAAAATTTATGGATTACCTAAGAAATGGTAAATATATTCAATATTTTCAATATACAGGACCAATTACTTTATAAATCTAATGTCTCATTATAAATATTATAATCCTTTTAATTGTATTCTTCCACATGAATAATTTATCATAAATGATAATTGTTATTGTATTTTTTCAAAATATATTTTCATTTAAAGCCTTTTGTTTTTATTATAAGTGCTAAATCATATAAGTGTCATATGTAATAAGAAGCTATCAGTTCATTTTTTCAATCAGACATTATGAATTTTTCAAAAATATGTTAATATAAATTTACCTTTAAATAAATTATTATGGTGGAAATTAAATACCTTTTAACCATGTATAATATACCCAACATCACTGTGAACAAAACACGGCATAATATTACAAATACTGACATAAAAACTTTGGAGTGGAAGGGGAATTTTTTTATTTGAAAAATAAACAATTTAGAAGCAACTCACAAAACACATATTATATATTAAAACAACCATGTTCATTCATAAATAATTAAAAAGGTATTAATATTTATTATAAAATATTTCATGTCTTCAAAAATATTTGTAGTGATCTAATACAATTTTTGTGAATCAATCACCTTTTCACAATGAATAATAGATAAAAATCCACATGTTCTCCTATTTAATCGACCAGTTTTTTCTAGAGTCCTAGTTTTTTGAAAATAAAAATGATTATTGAATGTGTAATCACATTTATTAATGTTCTACACACCCAAATTGAATAGTATTAACCAATAATTTTAGTGGTCGTAAGTAAACATATATTGACTTTACAAATGTCATCCACATCAATCCAGTAATGTTTTTTTTCTGACCCCCAATAATCAAATATATAGAAAGAGGTGAGATATAATCATTTAGAGGATTCAAGGGGTTGAAACAAATAATCTAATTTAATAAAATAGTCTTCATGACTTTAATAACATTAAATTACAAAACAGAACATTTACAAATGAAAATTCATGAAAAAATGTAAATATATTAATAGAATTTCTAAAAAAATTATAATAATAATAAAAAAATGAAAACAACTTATTTAATATTTTTTAGATTTACCTTAATTAAATAAACAAGAAAATAAAAAAAATTAAATAAAAATAAGATATAAGTTTAAGTGATTCATGTAATATGCCAAAATGGTTAATATAAATGAGAATGAAATTCAGGTACTAAGAGAGTTATTGGAATACATGAAAAAAAACATGTCATTTTCATTATTATTCTTCATCCCTTATATAAATATAAAATAATTTCAACAATGAATAATTGAAGAAAAAATGAATGATGAAACAATGGTGTTAAAAGTATTAAATCTATATATATGGAACTCTTCACTCACCATATCTCCTTTGATTTTTTTACAACCTGTCCTAACCAATTATTCAGAATTTGAAAACATGGAAAAGTATATGAATTAACAATAAGAACCAAAATTTACATGAATTATAGAATACTTTTCAACCAAACTTGTATAAAATATTGTGAGGACTGAATTTTTGTGAAGCTATGGAACTACATGATTAACATTACATGAACATGTTCAAGAGAAAAACAATCATGTTAAGTCAACTAATATGACTTGAGCATCATAATTACTCTTTATTCAATAACACTTCATGAAAAATGAATATAAAATACTAATAGTATGGAAGATTCATATTGTATAGACTGAACATCATATGATAATATTGTGTAATTTGTGATCCAAATATGTATCGATGAATACTTTTTTGGAATATCAGTTTCATGACCCCAAACCATAAAGTTGTACCAATCATTGGTCGGAAATGGGAGAAGAAAGATTGTGACACTCAAGACCCACCTCAAGTATGTCTTGGGTTGGGGACAAGAACTGATGGTAATGTAAACACACAGATTATATGCATTACCCTCTAATAGAACACAAGATAAAGATAGATATTTGATAAACACTAATCACAACCAACTGAAACTATAATATAATAGTATCCAAAGTATATAAATTTATTTTCATGTAAGAACTACTACATGAGAAAGGGAAAAGTATAGGTGCCTAATAAAAGCTATATATGACAGCGACCATGAAACAAAAATATATAAATAAAAACCCCAAGATAGTATTAACCATCCTAATCTATAACCTTATCCAACTGACCTAAAAAGAGTTTATATATAAGAAGAGTTAGTATAATAGTATACGCATTAAGATCCTCTCTAGTTCCACTCGTGAAAATGTAAATAATTCATGTTAAATAATAATGAATAATATGTGAAACTACCTCATCACCTAAATAGGTATACTATGTTCCCATCCTCACCATGGATACTCTCACCATGTATCAAATGAAAGAGAGTATAATGTGATAAAGAATATCAAGTGTGCCCCTACCACTTCCCCGCTGGTTTACTGTATTGCCCCAAAATCACATGTCTAGTGTATGTCTCTCTAATGAATCTATCAAGAAGACACCTAGAAAATGTTCCACAACATTCACCTCGTGAATCTCACCACCACAACCTCATATGAAAAAGTAACTAGGTAGTTTACCAGGGCGACCAAAACCCATAAAACATGTATCGTACATCGGGTATTATACCTCAAGACATCACAACCCATACACTGAGTCGGGTACCTGAGGACATCGCATCTTATACATGTTATACATATAGAAGTCCTTACAAAACAATATCTATAAAAAATGTGTGTGAAATGACCATAATCCATTACAACCCTCAACACACATACATGGGGAAAACAAACCATCAATCATAGAATCACGGTTAACTACCAAGAGAAGATAGTGCATTAAAGGGTGTATTTAGCCATAAAAACTCACGCCTGGATTTTCGAGAAAACACCCACACCCCCAGGGCTCAGAATCCATGAATTTATTGATACCCTATAAAAATGATTTAGTAGTGTATAAAAAAAACATTACATGATGTAATTCAGCGTTCAACCATAGTATGGGCCTAACCTAGTCTTAGAATCAATTGAAACTAACGTCTCTTGGACTCCCAACTCCCACTACTGGGATTATATATCCAAAACCACACAACCATTTAAATATATACATTATCTTACATTATACATTGTTACCAATTTTTTTTACATTAATTAGATTATTAACCATAAATTAACCACTAATATTTCAACATTATATTTCATTAACAATTATCTAGGCCACCTTGGAATAAGAAAACTAATTTCATAGTTTCTATGAATTATAACCTCAGTATTATATACCAGCATACATTAAACCCATGGTTTGAAATTTTATTTATTTATTTAAAATATTATCAATTTCTATATTTCTAGGTATTTTAAGAAAATAGTCTAAGCTACCAAAAACAATATTCTCAACATAGTGAGTAGAAGAACTACTCATCGAGTCTTTTCCTATTATATTAGAAGTGTAAACCCATCCAACAATGAGAATCTATACACTCAAAGAATGTGGCATAACCCCTGTGTATTTACCTCTCATGAAATGATAGTAACCAAAACCAGATTTTTCATGTAGTGGGAAAGGAAAGAAGATAAACAAGCAATAGATTCAAACAATCATCTGACGTTCATATCAATGGGTATGACCTTATTCAAACCATTCTATCATTTCTAGTGTCGTTACTAAACCCAAAAGAAAAAAATATGCATCTCAGCACTATAGGTGTTAACTAATACCACAAAAATCGGGCCTCCCAACCCTACAATCAAGAAAATTCCTTTATGCTCAACCATCTCAATCTCACATTATATCCCGGCATCCTCGCCCAATATATCCCAACACAAGAACCATGAAGCAATCAAGTTACTGGTATCTTGTCCCAAAAATAAGGCATTTATCATTCACTCAAAAATGAGCTCTTGCAAATCCATTACATGAGGCACTTGGTATTTACAAGAAAGTAGATAAATCAGACCCGATAATTATTTATATTTTACCAAAAAAATAGTTCTTTATTCAATCTAGAATTAATTGATTCTTTATTCACATGTTCCAACTACGAGAATCCTAATCAACAAGCTGTCATAAACTAACACAAATTAATTAAACAATTAATTTAACATGCATTTAATTATTTTATCGACAAGAATCAACATCATTCGAGTTCATTATCCATTTTAATATTACATTCTTATTTTCAAAAATTTTATTATCATAAAATTGGAACAATAATAATCAGATTCATTAAACATATCTTTCTTTATATTTAGCCAATTAATTACAACATTATGGTCTTTACTAATTTCAATCAATAAAAACATGCTAAAACAATCCATGAATAGATATCACAATTTCTAGAAAATAAATAGGAAAACTATTATAAAGGAATAACGAATCAATATTGATATGCGATCGATAGTAATTAATTAATATAGTTCAAGTATATAATTATTTCAATTTCATTGCAATCCTAGGTTCTAAATCATGATATCTACAATTTAATGTAAATAAAATAAAGAGGAAATTAATCCCCTATCTAAAAATATTATAGATGTTTATTTTATGTGAATAGATCCAGACAATGGAACTTTGGTAACCACCATATTAAAATATGCATCCATCCATGGATGTCGAAGCCCCACCACACCAAAAGAAAAAAAATATAATCTATCATTAGAATCCAGGTAATCATCCTCCATATCATTTTGTGAAAATATGATAGGAAAAAGGATCAGGCTTGGAGAAATAGCTATAAAATGAATAGAAAACTGACCATGGATCAATCTGGGTCACCATGGATTGAAGATAGAATCCCAAAATCGATTCACATCGAAGGGATATAAAAAATGCCAAGGAGGGGAATATCAGGTCACTTAGGAAGAGAGACAGTTAAGCTACATCCATAGGGATTTATAGTCTTATTATTTCGAATGTTTTAAATAATTACTATAGATGTGAAATCCCCTTTCACGTCATGTAATGCCTTGAGTTCAGCTTCCAATGAAAAAATAGACTCGTATTCAATTTATTTATTTTTCATAAACTAGAATATTACACAATGTGAAACCCCTATTCACATCATGTATCATTATTTCATGATGTGAAATATCCCTTCTTCTAGCTTTTAGAAGTTTAGTCACTCTGGTCATCCATAAAGCCTCCTCTATGCACCTCGGTTTTTAGAAACATGAAAAGGGTCAATCGACATGGATCTAGGATTGTTCATTAGATACCACTAAAATATTTTCTTCCTTGAGAATCAAAATCTATACTATAGAGGAAATAAAAAGGGGGTCATCTGAATAGCCACCCCACAATAAACCTCTCAATTCTCCCACTACCACATGATATCAATTGCTTCATCATAGGAACTTCATGAAACCCTACAACAACGGAAAACAGCTCTGAAACACACTCCTTGGAGAGATACCTCTCAAAAGAGAGCAATACACAAAAAGAAACAAGTTAAATTCATATCATACAAAATATGTTCTACAACAACCAAATGAACAACATTATATGATAAGATCTAAACATCAAAGAAATCTAGGTATTGAGTGTTTATTTGTAAAAAAATGTTCCCAGGTACTCTCCTTCATGCAAAGATGATTCCCTAATACAAGATCCCTGGGTATGGAACACACATGAAACACTGTCTCCTTGTAGTCCTAGATATATACCGGCCACTCCTAGAAGGTTTCATCCTCATCAACATTGATATCTCCCTAATCAATGACATGAGAGTCTTCATAAAGGTAACATTGGAGACACATGAAAAATATATTGAATCTACCACATCTGTAGGGGATGTACTGCTTGGTATGCCATATCTACAACACGAGACAACACCTCAAAAATACCAATAACTGGGGAGAAATATTACACCCATGACCAATCCACCAATTCCACAAATGGGAAGTCACCTTCAGAAACACATGATCTCCAACACAGTACACCATAGGACTCCTCTTGTGATAATAATATTATTTATGATGATCCTACACTAGTTTTATCCTATTGTGAATCACCTAAACCAATACTGAAATGTTCTAAACGAGTTATAAACCATGAATTTATCACTCTCTGACACCAATCCATCACAATGGAGAAAGAAAATGTTGTCCATTAATGTCTTAAAATGGATCCATACTAATAGTGAAGTTAAAACTGTTGTTGTAAGATAACTCTACCAAGGGTAGGTTCCAAATCGATAAACCTACATAATCCATGACCCAAGATCATAACATGTCTTCATTTATTTGGATGGTTTTCTCTATAACACCATCTATAAATGGATGTAAATAAGTGTGTAGGCATAGCTGAGAACCAAAACAATGATGAAGACCTATCCATAACATGGAGGTAAAATTGGGGGTCTTGGTAAGAAATCATCATCCTCAGGACACCGTGGAGTCTCACCACCTCCTCCAGATATTGACCTAATAAAACATCATGTAATCTAGAATCCTTTGTCTTTGTAAAGTGGGTTGATTTCATAAAATGATCCACTAATACACATATATCATCATAGTATCCCTAGTATCTACATAAACATATAATAATTTCCATCAAGATATCTACAAACTTCCACTAAGGAAAATCTAACGATTGCAGAAAACCACTTGGAACATAACGCATAGCTTTCACAATCTAGAAGACCAAGCATCATAAAACTAGTCGTACAACTGTACGCTTCCACCATGTCCACCAAAACTACATCCTCATATCTCATTACATCATTATAAAACTAGTTTGTACCGCTAAGGGTACACTATGGAAGTCGCTGAGAACCATATCACGCATCACCAAAATATTGATAAGCCTTAGATGAAACAGCACTCGAGATTGTTCATCCTCGGACCAACCATCAGGGGCCACACCATAAAAAATTTGGTCTTTCTACATGTTATGATTGATTTTCTTCCATTACTCTCTAGGAATCACCAAATTCTTGCACTACTTCACTACGTGACTTCCTACACAATGTGTTAGCCACAATACTTCCCTTTACAAGTGTACACTAAATATAAAAGATATATTCTTGTATGAACTCCATCCACCTATGTTGGTGCAAGTTTATTTCATTCTAGGATAAAACATACCTCATACTTTTATGATCGGTGAAGACCACAACACGCTCGCTGATGGGGTAATGACTCAACAACTTCATGGAAAACACCACTGAAACCAACTAAAGATATTGGGTGGAAGAGATATACTCAATAGGACGTAACTATTGAGACCCATAAAAAATTACATCTCTCTACATTATAAGAATGTAGGCTAACCCAAGATGGGATGTGTCATAGAAAACCTCAACGGAATTCCTTATTTTGGCAGATAATGAACTGGAAAATTAACCAACTTTTTCGTTAGATTCTGAAAATCCTTCTAATACTGGTTACTCCACAATAACATGTGATCCTTTCTGGTCAATGTTGTTAGAGGGGTCAGAAAAAAGAGATAAATTAGCTATGAATCTCTTATAATAACTTACATGAGTAAGAAAAATTTTCACCTCTACCAATGTCTTGGGGGATGCCCAAGACACATATTATTTCTATCCTAAATAGATTCAATGTTATTCCCAACTAGAAAACAACATTCCCAAAGAAACAGACTTCTTGAGCCCAATACATAAACATCAGAAACTTCCCAAACAACATACCATGGTGAAGAACTCCCAATAAAACATGAATATGCTCTACTTCTTCCGAATGAAACATAGAGTACAGAAGGATTTCATCAATTAAAACCACCACAAACATATCTAGGAACACATTGAACACAAAATTAATTAACCCCATTGTCACGACCCGTCCTCGGGGCCCGTGCCGTGACTACCCCAAGCCCGCCTTCCATAGGCCAGGGGCTGGCGACTAGCACCAAGGCGTAAAATCCCAGTAAACAGGGAAGGCATTGCCTTTATAAGTAACAACCACACAGAGTCAGCAAGCGGAAAGTAAAGTGCAGAAAAGTAAAGGGGCCGGAAATACAAGCCCAACTGTAAAGTACAACTGAAAAGAAAAAGAACAGCAACTGAAGAAAAGACGGCGGCCTCGTGTCGTCCACTGGCAATCCCACCTGAAGGGTGGGTACAGATAGCCTCCAGGCTCCTCGGGTCCCACGTCCGCTCCGAGCACGTCCCGCCCAGTGGTCCACCTCCAGGTACCGTCCTGCTCCACGCCCCAACCGCGATCAGCGCTGTCCGTCGTCTGCAACCAACACCACGAAGTGCGGGCATAGCCCGTGCAGGGGTGAGTACAACTACTCAGTAAGGACCCCGAGACCCCCGAAGGTCTCTCGAAATCCACAAAGGATATAGCACAAAAGAAAGATGCAATCACGAAGTAACATCTGACTCGACTTAGGTATATGCCCATACATATACCTAAGCCCCCAATTCTAGCTCTGCTCACGAGCTCAAGAACAACTCAATCCACAAAGGAAAGCAAGACTCAAATCCACAAGGAGAGTAAACAGTAAATCCACATAGGATAGTTCAACACAGTCCACAAAGGAGAGTAACATAAGATTCAGCTCAACCAGGATTTTCATTATCGAAACCGTAAGTGTTGAAGAGCCCCATCTCTGAAGTGTACAGTGGTCCTGTCACGACTCCGAGGTACTGCTCACTAACCTAAGACTGCTGAAGTACTCCTCCTGTCGAGTACCGCGGGTCTGCTGCCAACTACCGGGCGCTCCGTCCGCTGAGGGTCTGCTGCCAAATACCGGGCGCTCACCCAGATAGCCTACTGAGGTACTCCTCCTGTCGAGTACCGCGGGTCTGCCGCCAACTACCAGGCGCTCCGTCCGCCATGGGTCTGCTGCCAACTACTGGGCGCTCCGTCCACTGGGCTAGTCGACTCACTCCAAGTCGAGTCGGTCAAGCAGTCGTCAGGTCTCAGTCATCTACACGGTCTCCGTACTCCGCACGCACGTCTCCACCGTCGCGGGTCTGTCGCTACAACCAAGCGCACACACTCCGTAGAGTATCGCGGGTCCGCCGCTACAACCAAGCGCTCCACCGCCAAGGGTCTGCTGCTGCATCCAAGCGCACCACCACTGTCAAGTACCACGGGTCCGCCGCTACACCCAAGCGCTCCACCGCTCAAGGTAAAAAGAAGATTCAGCTCACACAGGTTCGGTAGCACTCTTCCACGTAGGATCGCTGAGTGCAGTAGTCGACGCAGTCCACTGAGGATCTCTGCACAGTCGTCGCCGCAGTCCACGAAGGATCTCTGCTCTTCCGTCGTCGCAGTCCACGGAGGATCTCTGCTCTGTCATCGTCGCAGTCCACGGAGGATCTCTGCTCTGTCATCGTCGCAGTCCACGGAGGATCTCTGCTCTGTCGTCGAAGCCACAGCCAGCACTAGGGTTCCCGCACGTAGCGAGCTCGTTTAGGAGGGTCCGCTCCACGAGCCGAGGGGCTGATACATCAACTGACACGTAGTCCGAAGTTGATGTATCCAAAAGTTCCGTATCGACAACAGGATCTCAACGCGACAGACGGCGCGTCAATCGGACGCCCGGTCTGAGAGTTATTGGCATTTTCGTCCCAGGGGCCCGGTTGGTTTTTAGGGCAAAACCAACCCGACCGTACTCCGCCTGTATCCGATCCTCGGGCGGAGTATGCCAAAAGTTCCGTCTCACTTAGAGGAAACTACCACAGCTGACGGTACGTCGTTCGGACGTCCGTAGCTCAAGTTATGAGCGTTTCCGCTCCGAGGGCCCGGTTGGCTTCGTGTACGAACCAACCCGGCCGAACCCAAAGTCTTCCGAAACCTTGAGTATAATATACCGAAACGACCGTCTCGATCCAAGGATCGCGTAGCCGCTGACGGTTCGTCAATCGGAGGTCACAGGCCCAAGATATGGGCGAAAGACCGTAGAGGGCCCGAAACGGGGGTACTGGGCCCGGGGCGACCCGGCCCGAACCCCCCCTGGGGTCGGCCGAACCGGGTCGGCCCGAACCGGGTCGGCCCGACCCGGCCCGAACCGGCTCGGCCGGGTCCGGTCCGGCCTGGGCGCGGCCCGGCCGACCGGACCGGCTCGGCTTCGGCCGAGCGGCCGAATGCGCTGCCGCCGCGGGTCAAACCCGCGGCTTTGGAGAAAACCGCGGCCCGCGCGGGCCGCGTGCTGGAAGGCCGGACCGCGGACGCGGTCCGGCGGCTCGCCGCCGCCGCGGCTCGGCCGCGGCGGACTCCTCCGGCGGCGCGCCGGGCGCCGCCGTCCCCGGTCGCCGGCGCCGCCGCGCCGGCGACCCGCGCCGCCGCCTCCTTCCGCGGGCCGCCGGAGATGCTCCGGTGGCCCGATTTGCCTCCCGTCTGCGCCGTTGTTCCTCCCGGGATGCGTCCTCCACTGCGGAATCAACATATGGCCCTTGCGTCGCGCTTTTGCCGTCGCTCGCCAAATCCGCACACAAGGAAGATCGACGGAGGGTTGCCGGGTCTTGTTCGTTAGACCCGCACCCTCCGCGTTAGTCATAATCAACGGGAGAAACAAGAAAGGAACCAATCAACAATTTTAAATAAATTAAAATTGTTTCATGATCGGGTTCTATATTTCAAAAGAATAAACACGGGATTTTTAAAAGAATTCCAACATCCCTTACCTCGCAGCTGTCGTTGCCGAACGAGGGATCGTCGCGGAATCGCTCGTCGCGGAGGAAGGAGATCGCCGCGTCGTCGCGGAATCGCTCGTCGCGTCGCCAATCTCCGGATCAAGATCAACGGATTTAATTAGTTTAAATCCGTTGATATTGAAATTAAAAAGGGAGAAGAAAAGATCCGATTCTCACCTTTGTTGCCGAACGAGGATCGGCCGCGGAAGAAAGACGTCGCCGAAGAACGTCGCGGGTAGATCTCGTCGACGTCGCAGATCTTGGTGTGCGTCGTCGAATTCCGGTCGCCGGCGTTCTTCGCGTTCTTCGCGTTCTTCGCGTTCTTCGCGTTCTTCGCGGAGAGGGTGGAGGAACGAAGATTCTCTCAAATCCTTTCCAAGGATTTTTTTATGTTGGTCTTATTTTATAAACATGCCAACACGAAACCGGTTAAGAAACGATCCATCAATTCGTTGAATTAATTCAACGAAAGAAACGACCCATTTAATTCACGAAGAAACAGTCCATTTAATTCACGAAATAAACCGCCCAATTAAATGGTCTGTTAAGAATTAAAGAAAACGCGTCGGTTGACTTTTCAGTTACTTTGACGGGTTTTCGCGGGTGCGTTACTTAGCGAAAGAAACGGCGGGGCTCGTGCGGGTCCCACCGCACAAATATCCTACCAAGGGGTAGGATATTTCTGGATAGCATCCTATCCAGTTCAACTCAGTTCAAGCCGTCCTTAAGTGACTTCAAGTGGCTTCCAAGCAGCTTAAGTGAAATAAAATAAAGTTGTCGCACAAACTTTATTTTTATTTCTGACTTAAAGCCGTAAAATTTAAAAACCACGTCTGAGCAAACGCAACTCCGGAAGAGGCGTTTCTAAGCAAACACCGGCGCTGCGATTTCATCGGTGCCCTCAGAATTTGATTCCGGGCACCGGTTCAAAAGATAGAAAAACCCGCTCGTCCGTTCACTGAACGTACCCGAGCCAAACTTCGGAAATTGATTCCGGGCACACCGGGCCTCGGAATCAGGTGCCGTCTGAAGCTGCGTTCTTGTAAAATTCCAAAGAAAATTAAGAAAGAAATTTCCTTGAAATTTGCGGGTCTTTACATTACTCCCACCTCAGGGCTTTACGTCCCCGTAAAGATACATCAAAACTAGGGGAACAAATGGGGGTACTGAGCACGCATCTGAGCCTCCCGCTCCCAAGTGCTCTCCTGGAGGTTCCCGTGCTGCCATCTGACGCGCACAAGAGGAATCGACCGCCCACGTAGGACCCGCTCCTGTCGATCCTCGATCTCCACTGGAACCTCCGCAAAAGTCGCCCCATCGTCCACGTCCAGCTCCCCAAAGTCGATGATGTGCGTCGGGTCGTGCACGTATCTCCTCAGCTGAGATACGTGGAAGACGTCGTGCACCCGGTGCAACTGAGGTGGTAGAGCCAGGCGATAAGCCACCTCTCCTATCCTGCTGAGGACCTGGAAAGGCCCGATGAAGCGTGGAGACAACTTGCCGCCTCGGCCAAATCTCCGTAAACCACGTCGAGGTGAGACACGCAAAAAGACGTGGTCGCCATCCTCGAACTCCAGTGGCCTCCGCCTCTTGTCAGCATATGACTTCTGCCGGCTCTGAGCTGTCCTCATCCTCTCCTGGATGATCTGGACCTTCTTGTCGTGGCCTGGACCATCACAGGTCCCACAAGAGCTGCAAGATTTCTTCTTTGCCGAAAAGAGAAATCTGGTCTCATCCCCTGGATGAACCACATTCTTTGCCTAAAACAGTCAATCCTAACATGGATGATACTAATCCATACCAAGGATGACGTCGTAAGGCCTCGACGCTACTACTAAGAGATTCAACTGTTACTCTCGCCTCCAAGGGTTGAGTCACACTGTCGGCATCAGTGTGTGGTAACTGGGTCTCCTCCAGTAGATGTCTCACAAGTGAGGGTCAAGTCAACAGCCAAAACTGGAATCTCCTAGTAACATCATGAAAGAGGACAGGAACGAAAACATCACAAAGGATGCGTCTTTTATTATTGCAGCTCATAATACAAGACGCTACACAAAAGCAACAAGGAACCAGAAGTACAAAGGATGTATCCACTAGTTCTGCTCCTGTCCATCAGCTCCCAGGGCTCCATGATCGAAGGCCTCGACTGCCTGAAGCTGAGCTCTCCCCTGCGGTCGGGGTGGACCTCCTGGTGGTGGTGGTGGTAGAGCCTCAAAGCGTCGTCCACCACCTGCTGCTCGGCCAGCTCCTCTACCTCGTCCGTCTCCTCCCTGCAGACCGCCACGGTCGAACCTCTGCCTCTGCCTAGGTGGTTCCTCAACCGTTTGCTGCTCCCCCGCATGGCGGGTCGGGCAGTCACGAGCCATGTGGCCAATTCCGCCACAGGAGTAGCACTGCCCACTCTCGGCACGCCTGGCTCTGACTCCACCCCGGCTTCCCCGAACAACTGAGCCTGAGTCGTGCAGTCGGCCACTGGTAGGTCTGGTCTGCCTGGAACCCTGAGTCATCTGTCGGCTACCTGCCACCGAAGACTCCGCTACGTGCCGCCCTGCGGTGGGTCTCTGTGCTGGTGTAGACTCAGCAAGGAAGCTCTCGATCAGAAGGGCCCGCTCTAGTACTCCTGTCTGAGTCGGTATGCTGAGGGAGATCAGCGATGCCCTGATCTCGTGTCTCAAACCCTGCTCGAAGGTCCGGGCCCGGAAGAAGGGGTCCCGTACCATGTCTGTCGAGTACCGAGAAAGGTCGGTGAACCTCGCCGCGTACTGAGCGACCGTCATGCTGCCCTGCCGCAGCTGTAGAAGCTCCTGGATGCGCACCGCTCGGAGGGTGGCCGGGACGAACTCAGAGCGGAAGAGGCTCTCGAAGTCCGTCCAGAGCAGGGATGCCTCATCGTGAACCTGGAGCATCAGGCTCCACCATCGTCCTGCCGCCGCCTGCAGGAGGCTCGCTGCGAGGATCACCATGAGATCCGCTGGTGTCCTCACTAGCCTGAAGATCCGTACCACCGCCTCTAGCCAGTCCTCGGCGGCCTGGGGGTCCGCCTCACCGCGAAACCTGGGCGGTCGCTGGCTCTGAAACTCGTGCAGTGCCCTGAGGCGACGTGCATCGTCGGCGTCTGGTACTGGAAGCATCGGTGGCTCGGCGGGTAAGGCTACCGCCGGTGCCACTGCTGGCAAAGGGCCCTGCACCGAGGCCTCGTCGCTCGGTGGGCTGCCGTCGCGCCCTACACTCGGAACCCTAGCTGGCAGTCGTCGCGGGGCCATCCTGAAAAGGAGAACAAGAGCACCACAGTCAGAACAGTATACCTGGCGAGCTGGCACAAGTAATCACAAGGAAAACTTGAGACTTTCATAAAGCAGATCAGTATACCCGGTGAGCTGACATAAGTAATCACAAAGAAAACTTGAAACACACACGCAATCAATGTTTTCATGCATTAAGTCGGAAATCAGGAGTCAGGGTCCTGGTGTACGGATACGTCGGCCGCCGCACCAACACTGGGCTCCCTGAACTGATAACCACACTCAATACACTAAACACTATTGCTTCACATAGAAAGAAAGGACGATCAGAGTCTGCGGTAGAACCGACCGCTCTGATACCAATTTGTCACGACCCGTCCTCGGGGCCCGTGCCGTGACTACCCCAAGCCCGCCTTCCATAGGCCAGGGGCTGGCGACTAGCACCAAGGCGTAAAATCCCAGTAAACAGGGAAGGCATTGCCTTTATAAGTAACAACCACACAGAGTCAGCAAGCGGAAAGTAAAGTGCAGAAAAGTAAAGGGGCCGGAAATACAAGCCCAACTGTAAAGTACAACTGAAAAGAAAAAGAACAGCAACTGAAGAAAAGACGGCGGCCTCGTGTCGTCCACTGGCAATCCCACCTGAAGGGTGGGTACAGATAGCCTCCAGGCTCCTCGGGTCCCACGTCCGCTCCGAGCACGTCCCGCCCAGTGGTCCACCTCCAGGTACCGTCCTGCTCCACGCCCCAACCGCGATCAGCGCTGTCCGTCGTCTGCAACCAACACCACGAAGTGCGGGCATAGCCCGTGCAGGGGTGAGTACAACTACTCAGTAAGGACCCCGAGACCCCCGAAGGTCTCTCGAAATCCACAAAGGATATAGCACAAAAGAAAGATGCAATCACGAAGTAACATCTGACTCGACTTAGGTATATGCCCATACATATACCTAAGCCCCCAATTCTAGCTCTGCTCACGAGCTCAAGAACAACTCAATCCACAAAGGAAAGCAAGACTCAAATCCACAAGGAGAGTAAACAGTAAATCCACATAGGATAGTTCAACACAGTCCACAAAGGAGAGTAACATAAGATTCAGCTCAACCAGGATTTTCATTATCGAAACCGTAAGTGTTGAAGAGCCCCATCTCTGAAGTGTACAGTGGTCCTGTCACGACTCCGAGGTACTGCTCACTAACCTAAGACTGCTGAAGTACTCCTCCTGTCGAGTACCGCGGGTCTGCTGCCAACTACCGGGCGCTCCGTCCGCTGAGGGTCTGCTGCCAAATACCGGGCGCTCACCCAGATAGCCTACTGAGGTACTCCTCCTGTCGAGTACCGCGGGTCTGCCGCCAACTACCAGGCGCTCCGTCCGCCATGGGTCTGCTGCCAACTACTGGGCGCTCCGTCCACTGGGCTAGTCGACTCACTCCAAGTCGAGTCGGTCAAGCAGTCGTCAGGTCTCAGTCATCTACACGGTCTCCGTACTCCGCACGCACGTCTCCACCGTCGCGGGTCTGTCGCTACAACCAAGCGCACACACTCCGTAGAGTATCGCGGGTCCGCCGCTACAACCAAGCGCTCCACCGCCAAGGGTCTGCTGCTGCATCCAAGCGCACCACCACTGTCAAGTACCACGGGTCCGCCGCTACACCCAAGCGCTCCACCGCTCAAGGTAAAAAGAAGATTCAGCTCACACAGGTTCGGTAGCACTCTTCCACGTAGGATCGCTGAGTGCAGTAGTCGACGCAGTCCACTGAGGATCTCTGCACAGTCGTCGCCGCAGTCCACGAAGGATCTCTGCTCTTCCGTCGTCGCAGTCCACGGAGGATCTCTGCTCTGTCATCGTCGCAGTCCACGGAGGATCTCTGCTCTGTCATCGTCGCAGTCCACGGAGGATCTCTGCTCTGTCGTCGAAGCCACAGCCAGCACTAGGGTTCCCGCACGTAGCGAGCTCGTTTAGGAGGGTCCGCTCCACGAGCCGAGGGGCTGATACATCAACTGACACGTAGTCCGAAGTTGATGTATCCAAAAGTTCCGTATCGACAACAGGATCTCAACGCGACAGACGGCGCGTCAATCGGACGCCCGGTCTGAGAGTTATTGGCATTTTCGTCCCAGGGGCCCGGTTGGTTTTTAGGGCAAAACCAACCCGACCGTACTCCGCCTGTATCCGATCCTCGGGCGGAGTATGCCAAAAGTTCCGTCTCACTTAGAGGAAACTACCACAGCTGACGGTACGTCGTTCGGACGTCCGTAGCTCAAGTTATGAGCGTTTCCGCTCCGAGGGCCCGGTTGGCTTCGTGTACGAACCAACCCGGCCGAACCCAAAGTCTTCCGAAACCTTGAGTATAATATACCGAAACGACCGTCTCGATCCAAGGATCGCGTAGCCGCTGACGGTTCGTCAATCGGAGGTCACAGGCCCAAGATATGGGCGAAAGACCGTAGAGGGCCCGAAACGGGGGTACTGGGCCCGGGGCGACCCGGCCCGAACCCCCCCTGGGGTCGGCCGAACCGGGTCGGCCCGAACCGGGTCGGCCCGACCCGGCCCGAACCGGCTCGGCCGGGTCCGGTCCGGCCTGGGCGCGGCCCGGCCGACCGGACCGGCTCGGCTTCGGCCGAGCGGCCGAATGCGCTGCCGCCGCGGGTCAAACCCGCGGCTTTGGAGAAAACCGCGGCCCGCGCGGGCCGCGTGCTGGAAGGCCGGACCGCGGACGCGGTCCGGCGGCTCGCCGCCGCCGCGGCTCGGCCGCGGCGGACTCCTCCGGCGGCGCGCCGGGCGCCGCCGTCCCCGGTCGCCGGCGCCGCCGCGCCGGCGACCCGCGCCGCCGCCTCCTTCCGCGGGCCGCCGGAGATGCTCCGGTGGCCCGATTTGCCTCCCGTCTGCGCCGTTGTTCCTCCCGGGATGCGTCCTCCACTGCGGAATCAACATATGGCCCTTGCGTCGCGCTTTTGCCGTCGCTCGCCAAATCCGCACACAAGGAAGATCGACGGAGGGTTGCCGGGTCTTGTTCGTTAGACCCGCACCCTCCGCGTTAGTCATAATCAACGGGAGAAACAAGAAAGGAACCAATCAACAATTTTAAATAAATTAAAATTGTTTCATGATCGGGTTCTATATTTCAAAAGAATAAACACGGGATTTTTAAAAGAATTCCAACATCCCTTACCTCGCAGCTGTCGTTGCCGAACGAGGGATCGTCGCGGAATCGCTCGTCGCGGAGGAAGGAGATCGCCGCGTCGTCGCGGAATCGCTCGTCGCGTCGCCAATCTCCGGATCAAGATCAACGGATTTAATTAGTTTAAATCCGTTGATATTGAAATTAAAAAGGGAGAAGAAAAGATCCGATTCTCACCTTTGTTGCCGAACGAGGATCGGCCGCGGAAGAAAGACGTCGCCGAAGAACGTCGCGGGTAGATCTCGTCGACGTCGCAGATCTTGGTGTGCGTCGTCGAATTCCGGTCGCCGGCGTTCTTCGCGTTCTTCGCGTTCTTCGCGTTCTTCGCGTTCTTCGCGGAGAGGGTGGAGGAACGAAGATTCTCTCAAATCCTTTCCAAGGATTTTTTTATGTTGGTCTTATTTTATAAACATGCCAACACGAAACCGGTTAAGAAACGATCCATCAATTCGTTGAATTAATTCAACGAAAGAAACGACCCATTTAATTCACGAAGAAACAGTCCATTTAATTCACGAAATAAACCGCCCAATTAAATGGTCTGTTAAGAATTAAAGAAAACGCGTCGGTTGACTTTTCAGTTACTTTGACGGGTTTTCGCGGGTGCGTTACTTAGCGAAAGAAACGGCGGGGCTCGTGCGGGTCCCACCGCACAAATATCCTACCAAGGGGTAGGATATTTCTGGATAGCATCCTATCCAGTTCAACTCAGTTCAAGCCGTCCTTAAGTGACTTCAAGTGGCTTCCAAGCAGCTTAAGTGAAATAAAATAAAGTTGTCGCACAAACTTTATTTTTATTTCTGACTTAAAGCCGTAAAATTTAAAAACCACGTCTGAGCAAACGCAACTCCGGAAGAGGCGTTTCTAAGCAAACACCGGCGCTGCGATTTCATCGGTGCCCTCAGAATTTGATTCCGGGCACCGGTTCAAAAGATAGAAAAACCCGCTCGTCCGTTCACTGAACGTACCCGAGCCAAACTTCGGAAATTGATTCCGGGCACACCGGGCCTCGGAATCAGGTGCCGTCTGAAGCTGCGTTCTTGTAAAATTCCAAAGAAAATTAAGAAAGAAATTTCCTTGAAATTTGCGGGTCTTTACACCCATAGGCACATCTAGAGCATTTTTCACACCGAATGGAATTATAAAAAATATATTAATACCCATGACAAAAATGAAAATTGTCTTTATGGATATCCTCATCCTTTACATGCATCTAATGATATCCAAACTGGAAATCAATCTTCGAAAAACAAAATTCACCATTTAGTTGGAGAAATAAATCATCAATCTATAGATGATTATAGTGGTTCTTCACTTTCACTTGGTTAAAGCAGTGATAATTGAAACATAACTGCAAATATCCATCAGCCTTCATCGTGAACAAAACTAGTGCACCCATGCTGTCACACTTTGTCGAACCAAACCAAACTATAACATACCATAAAGTAGTATACAATTCTTTCTAAACTCATAAGGCACCGCACAATATACAGGCATCAATATCGAAGAGACACCTTGATGTAGATCAATCCTGAACATGATCTCTCATTGAGGGGGTTGTTCTATGACATCCACTAGAAAGACATTAGGGTACTCATCTACCACCGTCGAAAATGTAGATTTTTTATCCTCTAATGAACTCTACATAATCTCAACCATTAAGGAAGATAAGGATGGAACACACCTCTAACCTATATGAGTGTATCCCTCACCAACTTACCCTGGTGTCTCTCAATAATCATTGAATAACACAATCTTCTCCCAAAATAAATCCATGATAGCATGAATTAAATTAAATGAATCCATGTTGATTATGACAGCATATGGATGTATCTATTAACATAGTAATTATTTCCAAGAATTTTTATTCCCTAGCACTAGCCCACAGTCTACAATTACTTCAAAAAAGTCATATTTACCTTATAATAGTTTAGTCAATGGCAAAGTCACTCAATGTATCTCTACCTCATGTCCAAAAGAATGTATAAGGGCTGGTTATATGAAGGATTAAATCTATCTAGGATCAAAAAAGAGATGAAACCATGTAGAGAACAAGAAAATGGTACCTCTAATGACATATACATACCTTTTTGTTGTCAATGATAAATCATGAAGCTGGCCATGACTGCTTCCATGGACTCTCTAACCCTGCTGATGACCATATCCATGGTTTCGATCTTCTATTTGAGGATGGGGAGAATCTTTGGGTTGTTCTATATCTACCTCATCTTCTATCTACTAATCCAAAATGGGTTCAAATTACTTCTACTTCATCAACTAAAACTGAATCAATGGAGGAACCTGAAGTAGAATACCAAGAAAATACTGAATAATTATAAAGGTAGATCACTCTCTCCACTGATTTCCTAGGCCTCCACAAAAAAATCATGAGTCTGATCCATTGATATAGGCCTAAGATCCACTACCCCCGAAAAAAATTACATTCAGGGCTATGACCTTTGCCCAAATCATTGGAATGTCTTCTTCACAGAAAACAGAGAACCCCAAAATGGAAATAAGGAATAAGTTTAAGTGATTCATTTAATATGCCAAAATGGTTAATATAAATGATAATGAAATTCAGAGACTAAGAGAGTTATTTGAATCCATGAAAAAAACATGTCATTTTCATTATTCTTCTTCATCCCTTATATAAATATAAAATAATTTCAACAATGAATAATTGAAGAAAAAATGAATGATAAAACCATGGTGTTAAAAGTATTAAATCTATATATATGGAACTCTTCACTCACCATATCTCCTTTGATTTTTTTACAACCTTTCCTAACCAATTATTCAGAATTTGAAAACATGGAAAAGTATATGAATTAACAATAAGAACCAAAATTTACATGAATTATACAATACTTTTCAACCAAACTTGTATAAAATATTGTGAGGACTGAATTTTTGTGAAGCTATGGAACTACTTGATTAAAATTACATGAACATTTTCAAGAGAAAAAAATCATGTTAAGTCAACTAATATGACTTTAGCATCATTATTACTCTTTATTCAATAACACTTCATGAAAATTGAATATAAAATATTAATAGTATGGAAGATTCATATTGTATAGACTGAACATCATATGATAATATTGTGTAATTTGTGATCAAAAATGTATCGATGATTACTTTTTGGAATATCAGTTTCATGACCCCAAACCATAAAGTTGTACCAATCATGTGTCAGAAATGGGAGAAGAGAGATTGTGACACTCAAGACCCACCTCAAGTATGTCTTGGGTTTGGGACAAGAACCGAGGGTAATGTAAACACACAGATTAGATGCATTACCCTCTAATTGAACACAAGATAAAGATAGATATTTGATAAACACTAACCAACACCAACTGAAACTATAATATAATAGTATCCAAAGTATATAAATTTAATTTCATGTAAGAACTACTACATGTGAACAGGAAAAGTATAGGTTCCTAATGAAAGCTATATATGACAGTGACCATGAAGAAAAAATATATAAATAAAAACCCCAAGATAGTATTAACCATACTAATATCTAACCTTCTCCAACTGACCAAAAAAGAGTTTATATATATGAAGAGTGAGTATAATAGTATACGCATTAGGATCCTCTCTAGTTCTACTCGTGAAAATGTAAAGAATTCATGTTAAATAATAATGAATAATATGTAAAACTACCTCGTCACCTAAATAGGTATACTACATTCCCATCCTCACCATGGATACTCTCACTAAGTATCAAATGAAAGAGAGTATAATGTGATAAGGAATATCAAGTGTGCCCTGCTACCACTTGCCCGCTGGTTTACTGTATTGCCCCAAAATCGCATGTCTAGAGTATGTCTCTCTAATGAAGCTATCAAGAAGACACCTAGAAAATGTTCCACAACATTCACCTCATGAAACTCACCACCACAACCACATATGAAAAAGTAACTAGGTAGTTTACCGGGGTGACCACAACCCAAAAAACATGTATCGTACATCGGGTATTATTCCTCAAGACATCACAACCCATACACTGAGTCGGGTACCTGAGGACATCGCATCATATACATGTTATAAATATAGAAGTCCTTACAAAACTATATCTATAAAAAATGTGTGTGAAATAACCATAATCCATTACAACCCTCAACACAAGTACATGGGGAAAACAAACCATCAATCATAGCATCACGGGTAACTACCAAGAGAAGATAGTGCATTAAAGGGTGTATTTAGCCATAAAAACTCACGCCTGGATTTTTGAGAAAACACCCACACCCCTAGGGCTCAGAATCCATGAAGTGATTGTTACCCTATAAAAAAGGATTTAGTAGTGTATAGAAACAAAAAAAGTACATGATGTAATTTAGCGTTCAACCATAGTATGGGCCTAAACTAGTCTTAGAATCAATTGCAAATAACTTCTCTTGGACTCCCAACTCCCACTACTGGGATTATATATCTAAAACCACACAACCATTTAAATATATACATTAACTTACTTTATACATTGTGACCAATTTTTGTTTACATTAATTAGATTATTAACCATAAATTAACCACTAATATTTCAACATTATATTTCATTAAAAATTATCTAGGCCACCTTGGAATAAGGAAACTAATTTCATAGTTTCTCTGAATTATAACCTCAGTATTATATACCAGCATGCATTAAACCCATGGGTTGAAATTTTATTTATTTATTTAAAATATTGTCAATTTCTATATTTCTAGGTATTTTAAGAAAATAGTCTAAGCAACCAAAAACTATATTCTCAACATAGTGAGTAGAGTAAATACTCATCGAGTATTTTCCTCTTATATTAGAAGTGTAAACCCATCCAAAAATGAGAATCTAAACACTGAAAGAATGTGGCATAACCCCTGTGTATTTACCTCTCATGGAATGATAGTAACCAAAACCAGATTTTTCATGTAGTGGGAAAGGAAAGAAGATAAACAAGCAATAGATTCAAACAATCATCTGACGTTCATATCAATGGGTAAGACCATATTCAACCTATTCTATCATTTCAAGTGTCTTTACTAATCCTAAAAGAAAAAAATATGCATCTCACCACTATAGGTGTTAACTAATACCACAAAAACCGGGCCTCTCAACCCTACAATCAAGAAAATTCCTTTAGGCTCAACCATCTCAATCTCACATCATATCCAGGCATCCTCGCCCAATATATCCCAACACAAGAACCATGAAACAAACAAGTTACAGGTATCTTGTCCAAAAAATAAGGCATTTATCATTCACTCAAAATGAGCTCTTGCAGATCCATTGCATAAGGCACTTGGTATTTAAAAGAAAGTAGATAACTCAGACCCTATAATTATTTATATTTTACCACACAACTAGTTCTTTATTCTATCTTGAATTAACTGATTCTTTATTAACATGTTCCAACTACGAGAATCCTAATCAACAAGCTATCATAAACTAACACAAATTAATTAAACAATTAATTTAACATGCATTTAATTATTTTATCAACAAGAATCAATATTATTTCGAGTTCATTATCCAATTTAATATTACATTCATATTTTCAAAAATTTTATTATCATAAAATTGGAACAATAATAATCAGATTCATTAAACATATCTTTCTTTATATTTAGCCAATTAATTACAACATTGTGGTCTTTACTATTTTCAATTAATAAAAACATGCTAAAAAAATCCATGAATAGATATCATAATGTCTAGAAAATCAATAGGAAAACTATTATAAAGGAATAACGAATCAACATTGATACGCGATCGATAGTAATTAATTAATATAGTTCAAGTATATAATTATTTCAATTTCATTGCAATCCTATGTTCTAAATCATGATATCAACAATTTAATGTAAATAAAATAAAAAGGAAATTAATCCCCTATCTAAAAATTTTATAGATGTTTATTTTATGTGAATAGATCCACACAATGAATCTTTGGTAACCACCATATTAAAATATGCATCCATCCATGGACGTCGAAGCCCCGCCACACCAAAAGAAAAAAATAGAATCTATCATTAGAATCCAGGTAATCATCATCCATATCATTTTGTGAAAATATGATAGGAAAAAGGATCAGTATTGGAGAAATAGCTATAAAATGAATAGAAAACTCACCTTGGATCAATCTGGGTCACCATGGATTGAAGATGGAATCCCAAAATCGATTCACATCGAAGGGATATCCAAAATGGCAAAGCGGGGACTATCAGGTCACTTAGGAAGAGTGACAGTTAAGCTACATCCATAGGGATTTATAGTCTGATTATTTCGAATGTTTTAAATAATTACTATAGATGTGAAATCCCCTTTCACGTCATGTAATGCCTTGAGTTCAGTTTCCAATGAAAAAATAGACTCGTATTTAATTTATTTATTTTTCAAACACTAGAATATTACACAATGTGAAACCCATATTCACATCATGTATCATTATTTCATGATGTGAAATATCCCTTCTTCTAGCTTTTAGAAGTTGAGTCACTCTAGTCATCCACAAACCCTCCTCTATGCACCTCAGTTTTTAGAAACATGCAAAGGGTCAATCGACATGGATCTAGGATTGTTCAATAGATACCACTAATATATTTTCATCCTTGAGAATCAAAATCTATACTAGAGAGGAAATAAAAAAAGGGGGTCATCTGAACAGCCACCCCACAATAAACCTCTCAATTCTCCCACCACCACATGATCTCAATTGATTCATAAAAGGAACTTCATGAAACCCTACATCAACCGAAAACAGCTCCGAAATACACTCCTTGGGGAGATACCTCTCAAAAGAGAGCAAGACACAAAAAGAAACAAGTTAAATTCATCTCATACAAAAAATGTTCTACAACAACCAAATGAACAACATTATATGATAAGATCTAAACATCAAACAAATTCGAGTATTGAGTGTGTTTTTGTAAAAAATGTTCCCAGGTACTCTCCTTCATGCAAAGATGATTCCCTAATACAAGAACCCCGGGTATGGAACACCCGTGAAACACTGTCTCCTTGTAGTCCTAGATCTATACCAGCCACTCCTAGAAGGTTTCATCCACATCAACATTGATATCTCCCTAATCAATGACATGAGAGTCTTCATATAGGTAACATTTGAGACACATGAAAAATATATTGAATCTACCACATCCGTAGGGGATGTACTGCTTGGTATGCCCTATCTACAACACAAGACAACACCTCAAAAATACCAATAACTGGGGAGAAATATTACACCCATGACCAAACCATCAATTCCATAAATGGGAAGTCACCTTTAGGATCACATTCTCTCCCACATAGAACACCATAGGACTCCACCTGTGATAATAATATTATTTATGATGATCCTACACTAGTTTTATCCTATTGTGAATCACCTAAACCAATACTGCAATGTTCTATACCAGTTATAAACCATGAATTTCTCACTCTCTGAAACCAATCCATCACAATGGAGAAAGAAAATGGTGTCCATTAATGTCTTAAAATGGATCCAAACTAATAGTGACGTTAAAATTGTTGTTGTAAGATAACTCTACCAAGGGTAGGTTCCAAATCGATAAACCAACATAATCCATGACCCAAGAGCATAACATGTCTTCATTTATTTGGATGGTTTTCTCCATAAGACCATATATAAATGCATGTAAATAAGTGTTTAGGAATAGATGAGAACCAAAACAATGATGAAGACCTATCCATAACCTGGAGGTAAAATTGGGGGTCTTGGTAAGAAATCATCATCCTCAGGACACCGTGGAGTCTAACTACCTCCTCCAGATATAGACCTAATAAAACATCATGTAAGCTAGAATCCTTTGTCTTTGTAAAGTGGGTTGATTTCATAAAATGATCCACTAATACACATATATCATCATAGTCTCCCTAATATCAACATAAACATATAAGAATTTCCATCAAGATATCTACAAACTTCCACTAAGGAAAATCAAACGATTGAAGAAAACCACATGGAACATAACGCATATCATTCACAATCTAGAAGACCATGCATCATGAAACTAGTCTTACAACTGTACGCTTCCACCGTGGCCACCAAAACTACATCCTCATAGCTCTTTACATCATTATAAAACTAGTTTGTACCTCTAAGGGTACACTATGGAAGTCGCTGAGAACCATATCATGCATCACCAAAAGAATGATAAGCCTTAGATGAGACAACACTCGAGGTTGTTCATCCTCAGACCAACCATCAGGGGCCACACCATAAAAAATTTGGTATTTCTACATGTTATGATTGATTTTCTTCCATTACTCTCTAGGAATCACCAAATTCATGCACTACTTCACTACGTGACATCCTACACAATGTGTTAGCCACAATACTTCCCTTTACAAGTGTACACTAAATATCAAAGATATATTCTTGTATGAACTCCATCCACCTATGTTGGTGCAAGTTTATTTCATGATAGGATAAAACATACCTCATACTTTTATGATCGGTGAAGACCACAAAACGCTCGCTGATGGGGTAATGACACAACAACTTAATGGAAAACACCACTGAAACCAACTAATGATATTGGGTGGAAGAGTTATACTCAAGAGGAAGTGATTATTGGGACCCATAAAAAATTACATCTCTCTACATTATAAGAATGTTGGCTAACCCATGATGGTATGTGTCATAAAGAACCTCAACGGAATTCCTTATTTTGGCAGATAATGAACTGGAAAATTAACCAACTTTTTCGTTAGATTCTGAAAATCCTTCTAATACTGGTTACTCCACAATAACATGTGATCCTTTCTGGTCAATGTTGTTAGAGGGGTCAGAAAAAGAGATAAATTAGCTATGAATCTCTTATAATAACTTACATGATTACGAAAAATTTTCACCTCTACCAATGTCTTCGGGGATGCCCAAGACACATATTATTTCTATCCTAAATAGATTCAATGTTATTCCTAACTAGAAAACAACTTTCCCAAAGAAACAGACTTCTTTATCCCAGTACATAAACATCAGAAACTTCCCAAGAAACATATCATGGTGAAGAACTCCCAATAAAACATGAATATGCTCTACTTGTTCCGAATGAAACATAGAGTACAGAAGGATTTCACCAATTAAAACCACCATGAACATATCTAGGAACACATTGAACACAACATTAATTAACCCCATGGGCACATCTAGAGCATTTTTCACACCGAATGGAATTATAAAAAAAATATTAATACCCATGACAACAATGAAAATTGTCCTTCTGGATATCTTCATCCTTTACATGCATCTCATGATATCCAAACTGGAAATCAATCTTCGAAAATCAAAATTCACCATTTAGTTGGACAAATAAATCATCAATCTATAGATTATGATATTGTTTCTTCACTTTCGCTTGGTTAAAGCAGTGATAATTGAAACATAACTGCAAACATCCATCAGCCTTCTTCGTGAACAAAACTAGTGCACCCCATGCTGACACACTTTGTCGAAACAAACCAAACTATAACATACCATAAAGTAGTATACAATTCTCTCTAAACTCATTAGGCACCGCACAATATACATGCATCAACATTGAAGAGACACCTTGATGTAGATCAATCCTGAACATGATCTCTCATTGAGGGGGTTGTTCTATGACATCCACTAGAAAGACATTACGGTACTCATCTACCACCCCCGAAAATGGAGATTTTTTATCCTCTAATGAACTCTACATCATCTCAACCATTAAGGTAGATAAGTATGAAACACACCTCTAACCTATATGAGTGTATCCCTCACCAACTTACCCTAGTGTCTCTTAATAATCATTGAATAACACAATCTTCTCCCAAAATAAATCCATGATAGCATGAATTAAATTCAATGAATCCATGTTGTGGATGACACCATATGGATGTATCTATTAACATAGTAATTATTTCCAAGAATGGGCATTCCCTAGCACTAGCCCACAGTCTACAATTACTTCAAAAAAGTCATATTTACCTTATAATAGTTTAGTCAATGGAAAAGTCACTCAATGTATCTCTGCCTCATGTCCAAAAGAATGTATAAGGGCTGGTTATATGAAGGAGTACATCTCTCTAGGATCAAACAAGATATGAAACCATGTAGAGAACAAGAAAATGGTACCTCTAATGACATATAGATACATTTTTGTTGTCAATGATGAATCATGAAGCTGTCCATGACTGCTTCTATGGCCTCTCTGACCCTGCTGATGACCATATCCATGGTTTCGATCTTCTATTTGAGGATGGGGAGAATCTTGGGGTTGTCCTATATCTACCTCATCTTCGATCTACTAATCCAAAATGGGTTCAAATTACTTCTACTTCATCAACTAAAACTGAATCAATGGAGGAACCTGAAGTAGAACACCAAGCAAATATTGAATAATTATAAAGGTAGATCACTCTCTCCACTAATTTCCTAGGCCTCCACAAAAAAATCATGAGTCTGATCCATTGATATAGGCCTAAGATCCACTACCCCCGAAAAAAATTACATTCAGGGCTATGACCTTTGCATAAATCATTGGAATGTCTTCTTCACAAAAAACAGAGAACCCCAAAACCGAACAATACTTCATAATGAATTTCAAAAACTCCCCTCAAGTGATGATTCGGTTCTAGAAAATATGATATCAATGACTAATACTCTAAGAAGCACCTCAGGATACGTCTTCAGCATAAACAGGGTGACCTATAACTATATATTTGGATTAAAATCCTCCTAAAAATTCAATACCCAAGCCTCCTCATCCAGAAATAGTTCTAAATCATATCGTAAAAGGTTTTTGAAATGAATCCATTACTCTTGCACATTTGAGCTCCCCTATTGAGGGGTAAGCATCTCTTGGTGACCAAACACCTTCATGGTTAAAGAATAAAACTTGGTTCTAAACTAGTATCATAACTCATCCCACAATACTATTTACTACCTACAATTACTGAGGAATATGAACCACCACAGTCTTGATGGACCCACACAACATCATCAAATCCTAAAACACCTATTCGTTCTTATGATCACACGTCAAACTGTAAATTTTCTAAAACTCTTCCAAAAAATATACTATGAATACATTTTAATTGGATCTATCCTACCACTATAGAATCTACTATTGGAACACATGATGTTTTCTCCTCCAAGTATATTCGTCATCAAACTATTATTTATCGCGATCTAATGGTGCAATCTAATAAACATATTCCAGGAAAACATGATAAGGAAATCAACCTGGAGCCATTCCTATAAAAGAAAAAAATATAGATCCTAAAATGAAATTATGGATGTCATTAACCTTAATTAATTATTTTTTATTTATTTTAGGTTAACGTATCCCAAGGTCTACCCATTCAAACATTGGCGTAATGAAAAATTATGCATGATCCTTTCCTATGACTCTACCCTACAACTAGTACCACCTTATTTAGTAGCCACTGTAAGAATAATTTTTCATGCATATAATCACGTGGGGGTCTAAATAAAAGTGTCTCAATCAGTCTCCTATATTTACATCAATATCTAAACATAGATGACACTATTTACCAACCAACCCATGATACCTCGCCAGTCCCTAACACCAATCTTCTTCCTACCCCTCTACATTCCTCTGAAACCACTCTGTTAGGACCCCTCCCCTCAAGGAGTACCCCTCTTGTGTCAGAAATGGGAGAGGAGATAATGTGACACTTGATTCATATCTTAATTTGGCCTTACGATGGTGAATATGACTGAGGGTATAGTAAACACATAAATGGAAGGCATTACCCTCTAATAGAACACATGTGAAAGGTAGAGATAAGATAGAAACCAACCAATTCATGTGCATACTATATTATAAAATAAACCCAGATACATAAATTTAACTTCATGAAATAACTACTACAACTGAAATGTAAAACTACATGTACCAAATGAAAGGTAATGACGACAGAAACCAAAAATCCCAAAAATATATTGCAAAACCTCAAGCAAATATTAACCATCCTGATCTCCAAACTCTTCCAATAGACCTGAAAAAATAGTTTATATACATGTAGGGTGAGTATAACTGTATACTCTATGAGATCCTCCATGGAGCCTCTCAAGAAAATTTAATGAAATCATGAAAAATCACAGTGAACAACAAGTGAAACTGACTCATCACCAAAACAGGTATACTATGTTCCCAACCACACTTTGGCTACTCTCACCAAGTATCACATGAAAGAGTGTATAATATAATAAATAATATCATTGTTACCCTACTAAAACATCCCCAGTTGTTTTCATATTTTCCCCCACACTACACGACTTGAGCATCTCTCTTCCAAAAGAATATCCTGAAGACACCTTGGTGAGGCACCATCACATGCACCTCATGTAGATCACCACCACATCCACATAACCAAAGTTACAAAGTATTTTTTTGGATAAACCATATCCCACATAATGTGTATCATACATCAGTTATTATACCTCAGGCCATCAAAGCACATACCCTGAGTAATGATTCTCAACCCATCACAGCCTATATAGGTTATACCAATAATAGTTATTATGAAACTATATCCTGATTATATGTATGTGAAATAACCAAAAACCCTTACACACCTCTTAAAAATACAATGGGAAACTTGACCGTCGTACATACCGGCATATTTAATAACCATGAGAAGAGACTGGGGACATAGGCATAGTTAGCCATCCATCCTCCCACCAGATATTGGGGAAACACCCCCCCCCCCCCCACGGGTTAAAAATTGACAGGGATTCAGTTTCCCTAATTGATAGGGTGGACTAGAATATAGAAGCAAAAAAAATTATGATATAATACAGATCTATACAATATTATATGCATAACCTACTGTTAGACTCAATTGTAGCTAACATCTCTCATACTCCTAACTTCCACTGCTAATACGATATATCCTAAAACACACAACGATTTTAAGAGAAAAATTAAATTACTTTATAATTTTTTATCAATTTAAATTTATGATAATAAATTATTTAAGAATTAAATAACTTGTAACATTTCCACATTACCTTTAATTATCAAAGATCCATTCCCTCTTTGCATGAACAAACTATGTACACAGTGTCTTAGAATTATAACCGCAATATTTTATCCCATCAAGCTCCAACCCCATGGGTTATACATTTATACATCCATATTTCATGGTATTTATAGAAAAAATTATTACCTACAAAACACAATGATATGGACATGGGGAGTAGATGATCTACCCATTGAGTCTTTTCCACCTATAACAGGAGTGTAGACCCATCCAACCACGAGAAGCTAAACACGGAAATTACATATTATAACCCACCTTTATTCGCCTCTCTTGGAAAGATAATAACCAAAACTAGATTCCACTAGAAGTGGGGAAAGGAAATCATATAACCAAGACAAAAATTCAAACAAGAAACCAACATTCATATTAATGGGCAATCCTAGGTTCAACCCATTCTATCATCTCTGGTGTCCTCCCTAACACCACATGTGATGAATCTCACCAATTTAGGCATCAATTAGTTCCAAAGAAATATGACATCCACACTTCACATACCAACACAACTCTCCAAGTGCATCCATCAAAGGCTCACATCACTTCCAGGCCCCCACCCAATATATTAGAACTCATGCAACATGAAACAAACAAGAAATTGGGTGTTAAGCCCTAAAACAATCTATTTATCCTTCACACACAATGATCTCTCATGGCTCCAAATTATAAGGAAATTTTCCTTTATAAGAAAGAGGGTAACTCAACCCCTATAAGGAATTATATTTTACATCACAACTAAATCTTTAGTCCATCTCGAATTAACTAATTCTTTATTCATTGGTTTTCATTATGGGCAACCTAAGAAACAAGATAACTAAAATTAATTAAAAAATTAATTTCATATTAATTTAATTCATTTATCAACATGAATCAACAAGATTCTAGTTAATTAACCAATTCTATTAAATAGGATTACATGCATCAATTTTTTTATCATCAAATTGCAATAGAAAAAACTTGTATCATTAAACATGCATCTTTAACCATTTAGAAAATTAATTAAAAATTAGTTCCTACTTTTCATAATTTACCAATTCCCATCAAGAACATCATGATAAACCAATAAAATAATAGATATAACACTATCTGAAAAATCAACTGGAAAACCATAATTATGTTATAAAGTAAAAAAATCGATATGTGATCGACACAAATTCTTAAATCTAGTTCAGGAATTTAATTTGGTCAATTTAGTTGAGATCTAAGGGGATAAATAAATATAGTTATATGATTTCATGTAAATAATAAGGGAATAATTGAATCCCAGACATCAAAAGGTCTTCGATGATCTTCTCATTATAACAGATCAACTCAAGGGATCTATGATCACATCTCCCGTAATAGCTACATCCATCTGAGGACCATGAAGAACTACAATACAATTAACAATAAGGAGAAACCCCCATTAGAAACATTTTAAGTTTCCACAATGGATTAGAGAGAATATATGTTATTAAATAATATAAAAGTGGGATATACTGTTAGAAACTAAATGAAAACACACCTTGGATCAATCCACATCGCCATAGATCAACGACGGAAGCCTGAAATTGATTCTCGTCAAAGGGATCTCCAAAGAACCTAGGAAGCGAATACCAGGTCACCTTGTACGAGTTATAGGGAATTAGAATATGTAGGGATTGATTACATAAGCATCTATAATATTTAAAACATTATCGTAGAGGGGAATAACATGATGTGTAATCCTCTTTTACATCGTGTAATGACTCGAGGTTGGTTTCTTGTAGAAAAAATTGTCACCTATTCCTTTTATATAATTTCCAAACCCTGGAATATTTCACATTATGAAATACATATTCAGGTTGTGTAAACATATTTCACAATGTGAAATCTCCCTACTTCTATATTTCAGTAGTGGAGTCCCTCTAGACTTCCACTGTGCCTACTTCGAGGACCTTGATCTTCAAAAACACAAAAAGGGTCAATCAACACAGATCTAATCCCTTACACTCATGTTGCAATTGAGGAACTATATAATCACTATTATCATGTTTTAGACTTTATAACCATTACATTTAATGATTTGGAAGATATAATATAGTATTATAGAAGACATAAGTCCCACTATTTTGATCGAAGCTAAAAAATGAAATTATGCCAGTGACCCAGAAAACATTAACAAAAAATAAAAAAAATGAAATTATAATAATGACCTATGAATATAAATAAAGGTCCATAAAATTAGATATGACTTCCATTTTCTCTTTGTTCCCAACAAAATCATTTACTCCAGTGCTTATAACATTACCATGAAATTTGGAGAGGGACACCACAATTCTTTTTGTATTTATATTTTCCTTATTCTTATAATAATATGATCTAAAAACTCATTAGTAATTTAATCAATGATACTTGTATTGGAAAACACCTTTTTGGATAATAATAATAATTATTACTAAAAAAATAAACTAAAAAATGAAAAAAAAAATATAAACATAGAATCATTATACTCATGAACATAATTATCTTCACTCTCTAGTAATAATTGTAGAAATTTGGATAGAATGTATTTTCTAAAGATTAACATTAGAAAAATATTTTTAGTCCACATTGACATGTCAACATGGAAAATTATATCTTAATATGTTTGTAAAAAAATATCTCTACACGACTAATTACAATAGTATAACTAATTAAAAACGATAATGTAGTAGTTGATAATACAACATCTGTATAAATTCTCATTTTTTAAACATTACTATTATATAGGGGAAGAGTGTCATGATATCAATGCATCATTTCAAAAATGAAAAATATTAATATTTATGTAATCAATAAAATATATTTTATTTGATATGTGTATGGAAATATAAGAACATTCATATATAAATGGTGATTATTTAGTAAAAATTAAAGGAGATAAAAGAAATTTGTTTTCTATATACCTAGTCATAATGTACAAGGGTGGGAATACTGAGCAGTGTCATGTAAGCATCCGTAGTCTCCATCATAATATTTGATGCACCCTTTATACTTTTAATTCATATTGAATCTGCGGATAATAACGTGATAAAGGAGAAATTATAAATCATAATTAGGGAGAATAAAGTTAAAATTGATGTGTAAATTCATGAGACAACAATAAATTGTTAACTTTCATTCATGTGTAACCATTTATTGGCTTCATTAACCTATAATAACAAAAAAAATTAACAACAAATTTTTTTATTATGGTTGTATCATTATAAAAACAATCATTTATGATAATAATGAAATTTTTATTCCTACATAATTGATATATAATACCAATTACCTCACATTCTCCTTGTCTTCTAAAATCACATTATAAATTATGATTATGAAAATTTCATAACAACATAATACAAAATGATACCCTCTATGATTTAACATGAAAAACATTTGTGTCATAGAGATTCTGAATATCAAAATTAAATTACTTCTTATACATGTTGAATGTATATTAAATCAATAAATTATGCTATTAAATAGAATTAAAAATGATTTTAGAGATCAAAATAAATAAAATTATACTGAATTCAAATGGAATGGAACAAATACATCATAGTATAACTATAGTTATTAATGTTGTGAACTATCATTCCATTGACCGTTTTAGGAATTAGTGTGTCACGCCAGGGATAATCTACGATGGGGTACTTTAGTGTGTGTCATGTTATGCCATCATACACAGTAGCTTGTTGTGTACCACTATGCCAACCAATTTTTTTCATGTTTTTATCTAGTGTCCAAATTAAAAATCCATTTTTTTAGAATAAATAATTAACCCTCATTTCTTATGACACTATGAAACAATGTCCTCTTCATGTGATTGTAGTAACCCATATGTTGTCTGATAATGTTGTCAATTACAACCATGCTAGGCTCCCTTGATTACTATCACTCGCCCTACCATGAACCAACTAAGCTAAATCAACCACCACGTGCCATATGATCTCCCTCACCATTCACGTTATAGATACACAATTTCATCTAAGGTAAGTGAAAAATATTTTCAAATTAGTAACAATTTTTATTTTATAATTTTTATATATTTAATTTTATTTATGTGGCCAATATTTATTTCCATTTATTCATGTTCTCTTCCCATTATTATTTTTATAATTATTTACAAGTAAGTATTATCTTCTATTCCTTTTTCAGATGTTATTTTTCATGATTTATATTTTTTATTTTTTTATTTTTCAGATATATGGTTTTTAATATTTAAATTTCATATAATATGATTTTTATTGTTTGTTTTTTTATGTGTGGAATATGAATTATTGACATAAATCATTTATATTTAGGTAAATATAGTATTATTTGTTATTTTTTAGATTTGAAATATTTACAAAACCTTTTTTGACCACAAGTTAATATTTCCCCATGCCTTCTGTCATTACGTGCCATGTGATTCTGAGATAGGGGCCCTTGTCGTCATTATGTTCCATGTGTCATAAAAATATATGTGATGATTGTGATAAAAATAAGGAGGTTATGTAATATTATACCATCATAAAAAACTACCACAACCCCAAAAATAATAAAATTATTTAAGTATAAAAGAAACTTTTTTAGAAGGAATAGATGGGGCTTGAAATAATATTGAAATTGATACTTGAAATGATGAATGTATCTAGTCCTAGTGTTCCATGTTAATATCCATAAAAAAGGATACATATATACAACCCCAATCATTGATAAATGAAAAAATAATGAAAATAAAAATATTGGGAAAAAACTAAACTGTCTAGCCTTCAGTATTTGATCAGGTAAGAAACCTCCAAGAAATGTGACACATTATCCTCTTGTATCCCCATAGCAATGAAATTCCCTGGTTTTTTCACATTCTAAAACCTCATAAAATTCCAAACATTGTCCCACATATGATTCATGATGAAATTTATTGAAGGAACAGTAAAAATTATAAGATTTTTCCAATTATCAACCACATTTGTACCTAGACACGTCCTTCTATCTACAATATCCACCATCCAATTCAGGATCACCACATCCACACTTCTTTGAAAAAAACACCACAATATCACCCCCAATGTAAACAATGTAATTAGATCATATGAAGTTGAAGGTGGTTTCATTGAAAAATTAGAACATTTTTTCTATATGAATAAGGTTGACCTGGTTAAAATTCAATAATTTGAGCTCAAAGACCCATGATTTGGAGATCTAGACAACCTAGGCACAACTATAGATAGAGTTCAAAATGTACTTGTCTATATAGGTGGTAAATTATTATATAAGTTTAAAGGGATGCATTAATAAGAATCATGGAAGCCATAAAAGGAAAATAAATATTAGTCATTCCTTATGTATGATAATGAAATGAGATCATTTTGAAATGTTATATCTATAGAATATGCAACGAAATTAAAAAACACATTATTTTTTATATTGAAAACCTAGTATACAAAATGAAATAACACTTAATAAATGATTATCCAATGGCAAAAGAACAACATTTTGATTGAAATGCACTATAAGTAATCAAAACATCTACCTTCCAATAATGTGATTAAATGAAATAGTTAATATTTCAAAAAAATTATGTTCTTATCAAATATAAGATTATAGGCTCAATTTTTTGAGCTTGATATGGAACTTGAGCTACTCAAGAAATAAATAAATTTTAAATAAAGTAATTTTTAATGTTATGAACATAATAAATGAGGTTATATTCAAATATATAAAATAGTGACAATGTATATAATTTTTAAAATAATATTAAATTTACTATATAATTTTTATATATTTCTAATTTTGTATATCATTTAGAATATTATGTTAATAATGAGATTAATAATGTGAGATTAACTTACTCAGCTAAAAATTTGACTTTATTTCAATAATAAAAGTCATTACTAATTCATGTTCTAGTTGACTATCAAGATCAATATCATGATGTGTAATTTATTTACATGACTTGACTCAATTTGATTATACCCCCTATCAATGAACATAAACTTAGGAACTATGATTTTGTTTGTCCATTTGTATGGAAATTCAATACATATAACTTTTAATTTTTATAAACACTTTGTAATTAAACTGATAGATTCATTATTTCCCATGGAAGGAAAAATTCTCTATGTGTTCCCATCAAATAGACAAAATAAATTCATAAAGACAGATAAAGATGCATATTTTATGGATTTTAGTAGTAAAAAATATAGAGTAATGTGATATAGGATTGCCTTTGTTTGATAATAATTTCAATGTTTGGTTTTTGTGATTTGAGTTAATGAACCAAAATCAACTACCTATGATTCTAGGGTAAAATGAAAACAAACAAATCCTTGAACCACTTTTCATGGTCAACCACATTCGAATAGATTGAGAGTCCTTGATCTATTTTTTCTTCAAATTTCAATGATTTTTTTATGGATGGTTATTCAAAGTTCTTGATCAATTGTCCAAGGATTAAATGTTTCTATTCATGTCAGGTTTGGGATTTGTTTATATTCATGTAATGTATTTGAGAGGTTTTTGTTCTTTTTATATCATAGTGGATGACATACTTGTGTCCTAGAGTAAGTCCTTCTATCTATGAAATATTAGTCCACGGTATCACAGAATATGAAATCTTGAACATTCAAGAAATTTACTATTATAAAACGTTTTAATGTAAAAATTTAAACAAATTTATAAAGGTAACACTTAAATGAACTTCTATTCACTATAAATCACATTTCATTTCATTCATAACAAATGAATTTAAAACAATAGAGTAGAATGACTTATCAAAACTCTAATCATAGATGAATTTAACTCTATAAATTATGTAAATTAATCCACATAATATAAATTAGTAATAAAAAATATTTATATAATATAATAATATAAATAATTAAAATAATGAAATAGCATGATTTCAACAAATTTTCATGAAAAACACTTTTTCAATACATAATGTGTCATTTTAAATGGAGAATGTTTTTATACACCCCCTCTTAGTTATTACCTAAAAAAAATTAAAATTTATTTGTATAAATCATTTTGTTTAATAATAAATTAGTTATCTATCATTTTTCAATCATGAAAATATAATAGAAATTTAATAGGGTTTAAAAAATATATGATTCAAATACATAAATTATGAATAAAAACATTACAGGCCTTGTAATAGATTCATAAAACTCCATCAAAGATCCTTTCATGTTGTTAATATTAATTTTATTCAATATCTAAATATTTCATTTTAATAAAATTTTCTTTTGGATATGTCTTGTGCATCCAAAAAATTTTTTTTAATGAAAATTGTGCTCTACATCATTATTTTTAGTTAGTTACAATTTAATAAGAATGGGAATATACCTATCCAAAATCCATGATTTTGATCACTATATTGATCCCCTATAATATATTAGAATAATATTTATTTTTATAGTTGGAAAATACAAAACAAAACCTAAGGAAAAGTGGGTTTTTTGCATCTAAATTTAAATAATTTAATTAAATATGTTTCTCACTAATGTATATATCAATGGATTGTTGGAGGATGATAACTGATAGTAACAACAAGGAATACATTGAAAATATAAATATAATGATAAATATTTATTTGGAATGTTGAGTATTTCCCTTAGCATAATAGGAAATAACAAAATACCTCTTTAAAATATAATAGACACAATAAAAAATTGAAAAAATTACCAAAATATCATATCATGTGAAAAAATTATAACCAAAAGTGAAGTTAATAATTTAAAAGAGAATGTGAGGTAACGTCCATGGTCAATAAAGAGCTCATTATTCTAGTGACATCTAGGATCCACTTTTTTCTAATAAAATTGTAAAAATTAACAACTAGATAGGGGGACAGATGTAAAATATGATAATATTATTTAAAACAAACTAATAAATAATAAAGTACATCATATCATATAAAACATTACAAGTAAAACTGTAGGATATGGAAAATATCTAGTGGAATCCATATTCTCCCCTAAAAATGATTAATATATTGCATGGGGTTTGAAAAAACACCTAAAAATAGTGAATTGATGAATCGAAGAAAAATCCCATAAACAACCCAATAATGAAGACAAGGAAACATAAAATGATAAATCCAAAATAGTAAGAAGAAATAAACTTGACGTATCATTTAATCCATCCTATTGAATTGATATATGGTGGGATTTGATCCCTCCTTTTGTTACCATCTGGTTTTAGATGGCATATTAATTCTATCTTCCTCTCACCTATATTTTATTTTGTTAGATGAAGGAACTATCACCCCTTCACCATATAGGTATCCTTGATATATGATGGATAATATAGTTGTAGGTGTACCCCCTTAGTGGAAGGGTTCTTTTATTCAATCATTCATGACCTATATCAAGAATTTTCCTTAATTGAGGTAGAAAAATTCCATTACCAATGAAATATTTAATGTAATTTGTTTTAAAAAATTCGTAACATGTTGATTACTAAATATAAACATGAAGGTGTTTGGCTTTTCTTCTACTTCATTTGATGATATTATGGTCATATTAAAACACTCAAGGACAACAAAGATAATACATCAATGTAGTATTAATCTATGGTCATAAAAGTCTTAACACTACATATTTTATCATTGGTGGAACACTAGTTTGATCATACAAATACAGAAAACATTTTTCTAATGATTTGAATAACCATTTCCATAGAAAATTAATTTTTTATTTCAAGATATATGGTTGGGTAAAATCATCAGAAAATTTCATCATCAATTTAACCTATAAAAAATGGAATTCAATTATCACAAAATAAATATAAACATAATTCATGAAGCGTATGAAAAAATTACATAATCATTAAATACAAAATTCTTATAAATATGATTTCAAATTATATCATGAGATATTCAAGTTTATTTTTCCCAATATGATCGAAATAAAATTTTTATTTTCATTAATTAATTAATATTAAAACATTAATATAATCTATCAATTAATGCATAAATTTTAGACAAACTTGAATTGATGTTTACGTTATCTATATAACCAATTTAAGATTTTTATTATACATATTTATAGTGATTAAATAATGATATTTTTAAATTATACATGATGGTTTGTATCATTTAATATTAAGTTGATTAGTGGCCCTTAGTCTCATCATGAAAAGTAAATATAAACAACATATATTTCAAGTGGATGATTGTTTGGGGTAAATTCAAATGTGATTTTTAGATACATATTAATAATCCTCCATTTATAATTATTTTATTTTTTCATATATTAGTATTAAAAAATAATCCCCAAGGATTCATATCCAATTTAAATGAATATATATGAAATTATTATAATGTAATGTATTATTATTATTTTTATAATTATTATTATAAACAAATCATAATTTGATATCTACTATAATATTCAAATTGGAATTAAATTCGGTAGTTTTATGTATATTAGTATCATAGAACTAGTTTTAGATATATACTATTATTTTTTTTATTCAACCGATTATTTTGAAGAAAATAATATTTGTTTTTTGTTCAAATATCATGATAGTCCCAACACGTGCATTAATTTTTTAATTTTTTTAACATTTGTTACATAACATGAAATACAGATCCAATATGATATATTTAAATATATATATATTCAATGCTTTTTTTATTGATAAAAATTATGAATGACATATATTTATTGAAAAATTCATTATATGTATTGTAATTATAATTTTCGTGATAGATACATAGTTTATTTGATATTTCGTTACAAGATTATAAATTATATTATTTTTTATCCATATGTACTTTATTAAAATTCATAATTAATATTTTATATTATTTCATAGATAATTATTTTTTTAATCACTCAATACTCCTTATGTTTTACACTTATATAAAAAATTCATGTTTTTTGTTCATGGATTTAAAACCATATTTAAATCATATAGAATTTATTTTCAATATAATCATTTGAAAAAAAAATTCAATGTCATAAATGATTTGAGATATTTTATTCATTTATATTATTTTTATAACATATTTTTTCATTATTAAATATATAAATATTTGGTCTAAATAAATTTTCTTTATATATTGTTTTTCAACTGTTATTACTTATAAACTCTCACATCTTGGACATAATTAAGAAAAATTTCATGTCTGTTAATTTATATTATTATATATGGATTAGGTTATCATATATGTGTAATTATCATTTTAGTATATGTTTTGTTTAATTATGAACTTGCCAATTGTGGGAATAATTATGACAAAATTTGTACAATAAAATAATTTTTATTATATATTATTTAATTAATATTATTTGGTTTCTTTTTAATATATTCTATATAACCATAATAACACCTACCATAGGCATGTTTATGAAGACAGTACCTTATGATACATTTTTTTAGATGGGACTATATTGGATTAAAAATAAATATATCTGATATATATATATATTATTAGATATCTTATTTTATTAGTGATATGATGTATTTATGTTTTAGAATTATTTCATTTTTCATTTTGTTCCCTACTGGGGATTAATTTTGTTTGATATAAGAATTTTACATCATGTCAATTTATTTTTAGAATATTATCGGGACCCATAATCTTATTATGATGTATTGTTTTAAATTTATGTCTATATAAAAATACCATATTGGTATTAGATTTTTTCTGAAATAATATTTATACATCATAATATTTTTCTCTGTTCGGACCACTGTTTAAATTGTTATGTTTTATAATTCCATATAATTTATGGTAAGATAAAATACCCATTGGTGATAGATTTTATATAAAATAAATTTAATACATGAAATTACGGAAATTTGATTATTATGACATGAGATCATTATTATTATGATGATGGTGTATACATGTTTTGTAATTTATGTTCATTTAAAATACATTATCATTATTTTATTTTTTGTGGCATAAATTTCATACATCATGAAACTATAATTTGATGATTTGGGACCCTTTTAAAGGATCATTATAAATAATTTTATCCAAAAATATATCCTTTTTACTTTTTGAATCATTTAGTTTGACTATATAAATATTTAGGCATAATATATTATTTCTCTGTTAAATAAAATTCATAACATCATTGTGTATTTCAGTCAAAATGTCAAAAGGGGGTTTTATTAATTTTCATTAAGGATAATTATTTATGTTTGTATGTGTGTTTTAAAACTATATGGAGTAATATTATAATTGACCTTTGGTATGTTTATGATAATTTTTTGTCCAGTAGTGGTGTTAAACTTTTTAAAGAGGATAAAATGATATTTAATTTCCACATTAATACAAAAAACCATTCAAGATATTAATTTTGGAATCCAAATTCATATGATAGGTCATGTGGTTTCCTTGGGTTGACTTTAAGAAGATATATTCTAAAGATCCTATACTAGGGTAATATAATTTTTTATGCACTTTCATTGCACCAAATATTTAACGATAAAAATGGTATATAAAAGTGTCTCGTATGTTATAGTTATTGGATGTTTTTTATATTCTCATGTTTATATTCTTTTTTTGTTAATGATTAGGTGGTGTAATTTGGTTATATATAATTATTTTCATAAAAATTTTTGGAAAAGTTTTTCATATATTTCTATGGCACCAAAAAATAATATGATTTCCTATAATAAGTCTGTTGAATTTTGGGTTTTTTTGTTATTTATTGACTATAATTTTATTGGGTTCCTTGTTGATTAAAAACATACTTACAGATATATGTTTTAGTAGGAATGAATATTTCTTATGGAACTGTAAAATGGATTCTAATAGTCACTTCTAACATGTAATAATATTATATATCTTTTCATGAGTATAAACACGTTGAATGCATAAAAAGGTCACTTGTGAAGTATTGCTACAATATTGCTACAATGAAATTCACATTAAAAATAGGAATAGATTATTCTTGTTTGAATTATTTCGATATAAAATAATTTTTGTGTGAATTTTCTAGAGTATTATATTCAAATTGAGAAACTTCATATAAAAATTATATTGGTTGACACGCTAACCATTGAATTTACTTTGTGGGTTTATCGGAGTCATTTTATTCATATGAGTTTTCTTAACTTATTTTTATGTATTGGGATAGCAGTAGTTTAAAACTCTTTATAAACACATTTTCTATTTATGATATATTTTGTAATGAATTTATTTTGAATATTACATATTATAATGAATTATGTGATATTTGTACCATTATTATATTTAAATATCTTGTTAAATTTAATTATGTAATTATTAATCCATTCTGTGTATATGTTTGTTAACACTTTTATGAAAAATTACCCTACTAGATACTATTTATTGAATTTTAATATGTGTTTCTTGGAATTATAGTGTGATTTTTTTCAATTTATACATTTGTTTCTTAATTAATTTATGAAATCCAACTAGAATATTTTGAGATATAAAATTTATATTTTCATTAATTTATTAACTAGGAAACATTAATTTAATGAATTAATTCATCCATAAATTTTACATGAACAATAATTTTTTTTGGTTTTCATATCACTAAATGATGCCTGAAATTCTTCACATTCATGGATATTAAATAATGACATTTGGATTAAGTGACAGATGATGGTTTGGAACATTAAACATTATGTCAATTAAATGTCCTTAGTCCCTTCATAAAAAGTTTATATAAACAACATCACAATCAAGTGGTGAATTATGTGGTGTAAAATCATATTCTACATTTAGGGAGTGGTTAATACACCTTCATTTTTACTTCTATTGTTTTTTTTCATATATAAGTTCTAAAGAAAGAAGCTTCATGGATTAGGAGGAAATTTCCAATTAGTTTTATGTATTTTTCATTATATTATGTTTTGGGTTGTTATAATTATTATTTTTATTTTCATATCATTATTTTATATATATGATCCAATTAATATTGAAATTACATTTTATATTTTTATATCATAATATTATCTATATAAAATAATTTTAGGTGTCATCTATGATCTGTAATTAGTAATTAACAAACATTGACCACCATGGATATAAAAATAGAGGTTATAGAAAATGATCATACAGTGTATTCACTTGGGAAAATACACCCTAAAGTGCGTTCACTGGGGAAAATACACCTTACATTGTGTTCATTGGGGAAAAGTTTTTTATTCATTTTTTGAAAAACAAAATTACAAATGAGTAGGTCAAAAAAATTGAAAATTGTATCTAAAAAGAAACAGGAAAACTTTCACCTTTCTTGAAAAATTAGCAATAATAAGTAGGCAATAATTTTTTTATATTTATAAATATATAGTTCATTATATCATGATATATATTGTCTTTATTTTATTACATGTATAATTATGACATTAATATTTGAAATTGAAACTATTATGTTTTTTAGCCATAACTTTTGTGACTTGTAATTTAACGTTTAGTTATTATATTTTTTATTTGGTTTATTTTATATTATGTTCATACATTAATTATTACTTGATAATATAACTAATCTAATCATTTTGGTTCCGGTTTATATTCATAGAAACCACTTATATGGGGTTATGTTCTATATTTTGATTAATTAATTACTACTTATTTATTTTTTAAATACCTATATTTATATTATTATTTAAAAATATAATATATATATATTGATTTTTTATATAATTACTATAATCTTTTCTTTCAGTATTTTAATTCATTTATTTCTATGAAACTCATAATAATGTGGGGAAATATATGAATAAAAATGATTAATCATGATTCCCTAATTGAATCAATATCAACACACATTCCCATATTATTATATTATTTTATGGTAAAACATCATTTGAAACAATGTTATAGAATGCATCGTGAAACTTGAAAGGATATGTGAACTATGGATTTTTTATACACCCACAACTAGAATAGGACAGTATGTTCTCTTAGAATGAAATATTTTTTATTCTAATCAAAACAACTATTATGTTATATATCTCCATTTTTAGATTTGGTAAGTCATATTATTCTATAAAATTGGAATATACCAGTAAAATGTGGGGAATAACTAAAATGTATTCATATTAGAGTGGTTCAATACCAAGTATTTGTTTGAATCTTTAATGATCAATCTTCATGAATATTTTTTTTAAATTTAATTTTACTAGAACAATATATTATTTTATTAAACCATTACAATTGTATTTATAATAATTTTTTTACATTCCATTTATTTTCAATTATTTATTATATTTATGAATTTTTTTATTTTCAAAAACATATTAGATGCTTAGGCCTTGTTTTTTATTTTATTTTGGTTGTTTTTATAGATTATATTCAATATGTTTTATAAGTTCCCTATTTGAAATTTAATAATTTTCCAAATAATTCATGTTGACAATTTTATGTACTTATAAAATATAAACATTAACTATAATATAATTGAAAATATAAATAGTGAATAAACATGTAAAATTTTTTATAATAAAAATAATTTCTTCATTTTAATATACAAGAAAACATTTACATTATGTATTATAATCACTCTCTATGGTGAGGTCGTGTCCCACATGGTGGTACACAAATGGGACCCTATATATAGATCGTCAAGCTGTTTATAGTGGTATACTATGATAACTAGAAGATGGATGATCCTCAATGGTTGGAATGTCGACTATTGATTGAAGTACTTGTGTCTCAGTTGGAGTATGTTTCAACTGGATATCATCATGTGAACTTTACCATTCAAACACTATGTGAGTATAAGGACTCTCCATAATTGCATGTGGGAACCATACGCCCTATGAATGATCTGGGATGAATTATGGAGGCATGAGAAATGACACCTTATATAATCTGGTATAATATTCACCCAGAAAAACTATGGATATCCTTGCAATATGGATGGGTCCCACGATGCCTGAAGCACATCTCTAATCTGCTATGGTTGGACTCCTAGAAGTCCGACTTCTACCCATGGAACAAGTGAGTCCCAACATGTAGCACCTCAAAATTTATATCATGGTTTTCATGGATCCTCTACAACAGTTTCTACTAGGTAAGGTTTCATAGTAGGATCCTCTACTCTCTAGGTATAAATGTAATCTCCCTAAGGTGTATGATAAAAAATTATATTGTAAACCACATGATAAACATTCCTTATACCATGTATTTCAACAATGATCACTTTCAGGAATTAAAATTACTCTTCCTCTAGATCAATCATGAGAATAATATGATCTACATGAGTATGTTGTAAAGTGATTCAAAATGAATTATAAAATAGTACAATAAATAAACGATTTGAAATTGATTGACCTACCATGTCATAAATACCTCTTTCATGAGTTAGATACTAAATATACTTCATTCAATAACATGGATCATAATTAACATACTATTAAATATGGATTCACATCATAGGTACACCACGAATTTGAAGTGAAACTCATGTTCCACAGAGTTTAATATATTTGGGATGTTATCGGTGCCAGTCGACATTCTACCACCCATCCAGCTTCATGGAATGATGCTCTTATAAATATCTCAGTTGTAATGGAATTCATTGAATATAGACAAACTATTCCATGACTCTATCAGGCTGGTTCCACTCAATAATATGAAGTTGAATGAGTGAAACTATATCCATATGATCAAGAATTCCATGAGTGTAATATGCCAGAAACTGGTCCAATAAATCCTAGTATAGACTTTATTAAATCTGAAATGACATGTGGTATTTTATTTTATAAAAAATTATGTAAATCAATAAATGATTATATTATAGAAACATTAGTCAATGAAAGATTATATATGCTTACATCAGTGGGTAGGAGACTATTCAATATAAGCCAGTATGAACACAAATAGTGTGTCAGAGCGCTGACGAAGTTGGGTACCTGACTCCACCTATGAAATGAATCATTAAATGTTATAAATATTAAGAAATTAAATTCAAAAACTCATACTAGATTTGTAAATAAATAGAGATGATTGGTCATACTAATATATTCATGGAGCATCATGTAGCATCACTATAGGAAGATACTTACTTGTATGATCAGGGGAGAGGGGGGATGTGCTCTCATGGACACATCTAAATATAGATGATGCGTCCCTTAAAGATCTATATGATCGTAGTAGTATTTCTTTAATAATTATATGTATATGTAATCCAATCACACAGATCCCCAATTGTATATCCAAGCCGAATCAAAGTCCACCAGTAGCCCTAGATACATAATGTTCATGTGATTACCTAAGTGATAAGTGAAAATTGTACATCCAATAATCTATAATATATAGGCACGTGCATGATTGATGAAATTCTTTATTTCATTCTAACTGAGAAAATGTGAAAAGTTCATCTCAAGCCAACTCAAAGATATCAAACTGCCATAAATAGTATCATCATCAACCAAAATGCCGATGTTGAGAAATCTTTGTACCAATTATGTTAATTCTGAATGGGTGGGTCTAACAACTGCATCTCCTATATAGGAGGACCAAGAAGGACTTCCACATCCTCAAGGTTAATTTTCATCTCTCCCTATGGTAAGTGGAATGTGTGTGTATCAGGTATCCACCACTCTTTGTGGGTAGTAAGAAGCTAATGATTATTGAATATGAAATCTAATAACGCAATGTTGTAGAATCTTAGAAGTGGCATGCTTGGTATAATGATGGATGGATGAATCATGTGATGATTATGTTGCACTAGATGCACCTTGATTCATCAAATTGGATGACCTTTAATCACGACATGGGAAACATGTGTAGTCTGCTCAATTAGTAGTATAGTATCTTCCATCTATATGTAAAAAATGGAAGTATCTAGTGAAAAAATATAAATCTATCTTTCTGGTCAAAATAATGTTTTGTCTGGTGGAATGTAAGATATGAAAGCTTTATTCCCATTTTTTATAATGTTTTTTTTACAAAAATATATTTCCATGAATTAATGTTTCTCAAATAATATAGCTGAAGTATTTTGAAATATATTTGTACCTTGAAAAGGGTGTTTTGTAAGTAGTTGATTTATATATTTATATATATAATCATTTTTGCTTCATTATCTAAAAATTTACTAGAAAATGGTGTTCTTTTTAATTTATGTATGATTTCTCAGGTGAGGTCATGTTTCAATATTATTTTCTCATGTTCTTGATTAATGGATTAGCTATTGAGTGTTTTTTATGATTTTATCTCACCGCACATGAACATTCCATAATCCTTTGAATGTTAACTTGAACAGATTATTTTTATTTGATAGTAAAAGTGTTTGGAAATATTTGGTAATTATACAAAATGAAGTACCTTATATTACCACCATATAATTATCAATTTGAGCAGGTCACATTGGAGATAATACATCCTTGTTCCTGAGAATGTGAACTCGATCCAGCAATGTTATGGAATCATTACTAGTTAGGACGTTTTTTAGGACAAATGACACATCTCAATCTTTTCCCATGTTCATGAGTCCAATCCATCTCGTTCAGTATTCTACTAGATGCATTTCTGCCTCAATGATGCATCTTTTTTATGTTAGTTTTCACTATTTGATGTTTTTCGGACCTTTGGAAATAATGAAACTCCCCAATACTCATCCATAGTGAAGAAAATAGATGGAAATGGTGTAAAATAGTTATACTAAATCTATGTATTCTTCCAATGACATGTTTATAGAGACAAATAATAAATAATAAATAAGGAATAATAAATAATTAATAATAAATAATAAATAATAAATAATAAATTCTAAATAATAAATAATAAATAATAAATAATAAATAATAAATAATAATTAATAATTAATAATTAAATACATAATAAATAATAAATAATAAAGTAAGATAAATAATAAATAAAAAATAATAAATAATAAATAATAAATAACAAATAATAATTAATAAATAATAAATAATAAATAATAAATAATAAATAATAAATAATAAATAGTAAATAATAAATAATAAATAATAAATAATAAATAATAAATAATAAATAAATATAAATAATAAATAATAAATATATATAAATAATAAATAAATATAAATAATAAATAAATATAAACAATAAATAATAAATATATATATATATAATAAATAAATAAATATAAATAATAAATAATAAATAATATATAAGGAATGATAAATAATAAATAATAAAGAATAAAGAATAAATAATAAATAATAAATAATAAATAATAAATAAATATAAATAAGAAATAATAATTAAATATAAATAATAAATAAATAATAAATAATAAATAATAAATATAAATAATAAATTTATATTAATAATAAATATATATAAATAATAAATAAATATATATAATAAATAATAACTAAATATAAATAATAAATAATAAATAATAAATAATAAATAATAATAATAAATAATAAATAAATATAAAAAATAAATAATAAATAAATATTAATAATCTAAATAATAAATAATAAATAAATATAAATAAATAATAAATAAATATAATAAATAAAAAATAAATATATATAAATAAGAAATATATAAATAAAAATAATAAATAATAAATATAATTATTAAATAAATATAAATTATAAATATAAATAATAAATAAAAAATAAAAAATAATAAATAATAAATAATAAATAATTAATAACTAATAATATATAATAACTAATAACTAATAACTAATAAATAAATATAACTAATAAATAATAAATAATGAATAATAAATAATAAAAAATAAATAATAAATAATAAGTAAATATAAATAATAACTAATAAATAAATATAAATAATAAAAAATTAATAATAAATAAATATAAATAATAAATATAAATAATAAATAATAAATAATAAATAATAAATGATAACTAATAACTAATAAATAATAAATAATAAATAATAAATAATAAATAATAAATAATAAATAAATATAAATAACAAATAATAATTAAATATAAATAATAAGTAAATAATAAATAATTAATAATAATTAATTATTAATAATTAATTATTAATAATTAATATATAATAAATAAATATAAATAATAAATAATAAATAAATATAAATAAGAAATAATAAATAAATATAAATAAGAAATAATAAATAAATATAAATAATAAATAAATATAAATAATAAATAAATAATAATTACTAAATAAATATAAATAATATAAATAATAATAAATAAATAAATATAAATAATAAATAAATAAATATAAATAATAAATAATATATATATATATATATAAAAATAAATAAATACAAATAATAAATAATAAATAATAAATATAAATAATAAATAAATATAAACAATAAATAAATATAAATTATAAATATAAATAATAAATAATAAATAATAAATAAATATAAATAATAAATATTAAATAATAAATAAATATAAATAATATAAATAGTAAATAATAAATAAATATAAATAATAAATAAATAAATATAAATAATCAGTAATTAATAATAAATATAAATAATGAATAAATATTAAATAAATAAATATAAATAATAAATAATAAATAATAAATAATAAATAATAAATATAAATAATAAATAATAAATAATTATAAATAATAAATAATAAATAATAAATAATAAATAATAACTAATAAATAATAACTAATAAATAAATATAAATTATAAATAATAAATAATGAATAATAAATAATAAATAATAAATAATAAATAAATATAAATAATAAATAATAGATAAATATAAATAATAAATATAAATAATAAATAATAAATAATAAACAATAAACAATAAATAATAACTAATAAATAATAACTATTAACTAATAAATAATAAATAATAAATAATAAATAATAAATAATAAATAAATATAAATAACAAATAATAAATAAATATAAATAATATGTAAATAATAAATAATAAATAATAAATAATAACTAATAACTAATAAATAAATTAATGTATGTTATGAATAATAAATAATAAATAATAAAGGAAACACATGAAAAAGTATGAAAAGACGTGATAAGGGATAAAAAATCATGAAAACACATAAAAAATGATGGAGAAGCATATGAAGAATGAGGCACTATAAAGAATGAGAACGCATGAAAACTCGTGACAACTCTGGAAAACTCTTTAATAATTCAAAATAATCATCATAATAACACATAAAAACCCATTGATAAAGATAAAAAGTCATGGGAACCCAAATAAACAGTAATAAATGGAGCTACCGTTAAAACCTGTCAAAACTGTCATAAAGAGACAAAAACATTGCACTCACATTAACGAAGATAACTTATGATCAGAGAGTCCGTTTTAGATCTACGACCTGTCAAATCAAAGATCCTGAAACGATCGTCGACCTGAAAGGTGAAAGATTCTGAATGGACAGGCAGATCAGAAGTTATGACCATTTCAAAAAAAGCTGACGGGGAACAGGTGCTAGAAACGAGGCATTGAAAAACATAACAAACTCAATACCCACTAAAAAGGCCATAACATATTATATAGGAGTGCATGTTGGATCCGCGACCAGTCAAACTGAAGCTCATGGAACAAGCTATGATCTGGAAGAAGGAGGAGGCCGAAATGACACACTGATCGAAAGTTAGGTCTGTTTGAATACAAGTTCGACGGGACACCGGTGACGAAAATAGGGTTTTGGTGGCCTTCAGAGGGGTTTTTGGTGTCTAAAAACACTATAGAAAATTTCTTGTGTTGATTTGGTGCATATCTCTCTTCTCTGGCTTCGATTTGATATGAGGTAGAGCCCAAAAGGACACCCGGAGCGAAAGTTATGGTTGTTTGAAGTTGGAGAACTTTTTTCAACTTTCTTATAACTCTAATATGTTGCTCACCTTAGACTGTCTCACGGTTTTGATTATATGTGCCTCTAGATCTCTTCATGAGCTTCGATTTGACTGGTCGTGGTGCTTCAAAGGAAGACCGGATCAAAAGTTATGGTCGTTTTAGTGATTTCAGGGTTTCTCGTGTTTTTTTATTTTTTTCATTTCATTTCGGGGCGGTTTTACCGAAACCGCTGCTATTTCGCGGAATTTTTTTAAAAAACCACCGCTAATACTCGAATAAAATTAAAAAAATTTAAAAAAATTTAAAAAAACCACCGCTGCTGTTTCGCGGCACTTTTAAAAACTCCAGCGAAAAAACCGCCGATAAACGGCGGTTTTCTTGTAGTGCTTGCTGCCGGTAATACCACTATTTTTACATCATTGTGACTTGGGATGGGGTCCAAACACTCTTTAAAGTCAAATGAAGAGTATTATAGGAGGTAAAATAATTTTTGATATCATAATTTTTTTAAATGTTCTTATCAATCTATCATTGAAAGTGTCTTTCATACCTTATCCCATTTTGAATCCCATTAGAGACTTGTTTTGGTCTTTTAACGAAGTACTTCATGCAATGATAAAATTTCTCTTGAAATATGGTATTTATAGGTAACATAAAAAAAATCCAGGAAGAAACCATTGATGCACTCCAAAATGATTATGGTTGTGTGTCCATACCTCTTCCTTCCATCATATGTCAATGTCTATTTTTCATTTGTAATCTACATCATATAATCATGCCCGTCTTGATTAGACTTATGGATTTCATTGAATCATTATTAAATACTTATTTCATCCAACTCATATTCTATATGGAAGTGATTTTATTTCACATAAATTGATTTTACGTTTATATTGAAATCATAAAAAAAATAAAAAAATACATTGTATACAAAGTCTCATGACTACCTTCTTTATACGATTATTATCAAAAAAAATCACATGTTTCTAGCGATGTATATGATGTAGTATCGATTATTTGAATTTGGGGGTCTCTATGTATCAAGATCTATATTGATTGAATCATTTATTTCTCAATGCTGATGAGATATCAACCAGACACCCTGAATGAGGGTGAAATGGTTGACGATACAAGCCAAAAACCAACTCCATGATTCATAGTATTACTTCTCCATAATGGAAAATGTTATCAGAATAGGTGAACGGTTTACATATTGGGTTACCAAAAACAATAATAAATCCTTGTATTTTCCATATAAAACATTCAATTAATCATTATAAACAATATTTTAAAACAAAATGCATAAATATATTAGTGAAATTCCTAGAAGAACCAATGAAATAGTACATGGGGAAGATCAAGGTGTTTATCTTGACACATATGATTGTTCATATGAATATTGAAGAAAACGAGATCATTGTGTCTGGGTATGGCTATAAATATTAGTAAAACATGATATTCTTCATCCCAATCACCATAGTCTTTCACAATTTAATTTATTTCTCCTTGCATTTCTTAAAATATGAAATCTTATTACTAAACTTTGGTTGCATCCACTCTTTCACAAGGGCTATGGGAACATCTTGGGAGGTCCTAATCATCCCAAAAACAATATATGACAATGATTTAGCATAAAAAGAAGTGTGATCTTGAGTTAGTTTTGGATGAACTCAAGTAACAACTTCCTCAATAGTTGAAATTATCCATCCTCCAATAGTAATGTCTATAATCTCCCTCAATCAGAATCTAAAATCAACCCCATATTTATCACACCATATGATGTATTATTTTATTTCTTGATTATTGAACTAAATAATGACAATTCCTCTCTATATGAAATATTTTTAGCATGTTTTTTAATGTATCATTGCATGGAAAATCCATTCCAACATGTAATTGTTTTCCAGATCACTAAACCTATCCACTACAACTCCAAGAACCTCAGTTTCACATGTGTGAAAATTAAAAAAAAACAATAAATCATTCCATTGATTCTGACCAAAATCTAAAGTTTCATAGATGATTTATTATGGGTCAGGGCTGTTGTAGAAATACTATATTTCTCGAATCTTCCTCCCCAACTACATCTACTCCCTCCTCATCAGCACTATTGTCCCATCTATTGCTTCATTACCAAAATACTCATCAGATGTTGGACATATATATATATATATATATATGAGATTATATAGGTTTTCATATTCCACGTCATAAGGTGGAGCCTTAATTTCATGGGACCTCCCGCATCAACCATTCTTGTATGTCAATGTCTATATACAATTGGACGTTGTTTTTTTGTTATTGTACAGTAGATCTGTCAACATATAACTCAACCATAGAACCATGTGACTTCTAGGAAAATGAATTTATTGCATAGAACCACTGCTCATCAGTAACCAATTGACATAATAGATTCCATAGTGTAGCTGAAAATTAAAAATTTATATAGAGAATATAGTTGATCTCAGGATCATGTCCTAGACATAAGAAATCAAGAATTATGTCTTGCTGTTCACTTTGGGATACACAGTCAGATGTCCTAACCATTATTTTGGGTTGTGTTCAATAAGAAACTTCATTATTGGTTTGAATAACCTTTTTGTAGATGTAGATATTGGAAAAAATTACTCTCTATGTTAAAAATGTTTTTTATCTATACTCAAATATTTTAAATAAAATTTACAATGAGGTTTGACCATAAAATCATTATGATAATAAATTTTTAGAATGTATTTTTATATCCTAAAATATGATAATAATGTTAAATTATATGAAATTAAATATAAAAATGTGTAACAAAATATTTTGGTAAATGGAGGAAAAAGTAATAAAAATACAAAATCAATTTATTTATCCATGATTAAATGACATATATGATCATATAAAGATAAATTGATAAGAAAAAAGATATTAAATAACACTTTAATGCATTAAAATAAAAAATAACATGAAATTTTTCAATAGAACATAATTTGGATGATATGATCCGGACATCTTAAGTGAATTAAAATCCACCTTATTTTCAAGTGGATGCTTAATAATATCTTCCAAAGAGATGTACTTAACTTTTGAATTTTAAAAATATTTCAACCATATAATAAAATATCATAGATGTTATCTTTAAATTTATTAGAAGTTTGAAATATTTTGAAAGTTAAAAAGTTAATTAAATCTATTTGGAAGATTCCATTAAGATACCACATGAAAATAATCTTGATTTTACCACACTTCCAAAGGTAGGCTCAACTAATCCAAACTCTATTGTGATGAAAATTTTCAATGCAATTCATGTCTATCTTAAGGTATTCACGTGTTATTTAATGTGTTTTTTATTGTACATTTCCCTTTATATGATAAAAAATTATAATTTTATCATTGATAAATAAATTTATTTAGTGTTTTCTCTTCTTTTTACCTCGTTTTCCAAAAAATTTCTGTGAATACTATTTACAATGAGGGTTGAACATATAATCATTTTGATTGTAAAATTTTAAAACATCTTCTTATATCCTAAAATATGAAACTAATATTTATTAGTATTTTTTTTAATCGTCCTAAATGTATTTCAGTAATTTCTAAAGAAAATATAAAGCTTCTAATGCATATTCCCTGAGAGTGTCATACATGTTATAAAAAATGGCTTATTATCATGTAACGAGTTATACCGAGTCCGGCCCTATGCACCTTGTCAGAGTTGGTACTCCTAGGTAAACTTTTCTAGAGCTAAATTCACTTTTTGTATCCAAAATGAAATTTATTTCTTAGATAACTACATAATCATTATGATACAAAAAATTAAAAACGTTTTCATATATTATAAAAGTTGAAACACATTTTTTTTGTACAATTTATAATTTTCTAAAAGACTTGTTCAATGTTTTATAAAAATAATGTGATTCATATAAAACATATCCATTTACATTTACAAAATTGGCATAAAATATGTTTTAAATTTTCATCAATCGTCCCCTAGGGCCCATGTCGGGACTACCCCATGCCCGGCTCCCGATGGCTAGGGGATGGAAACTAGCACCAAAGTCATCAACCTACAAGTGGGAGGCATTTCCCTAAATACCTGTATGCACACACATGCCAAACCATGTCCCACAAAATGAAAGGGGAAAACAAATATAATGAATCAAGTGTTGAGTACAAGTAAAATAGAATACAAGTAGTCCAGAATACAAACACAACTAAGGAACTGAAAACAGGAAAGTATAGAGGGACTCGAGTAGCACTCTTCTAAAAACACCACCTTATTGATAGAGTATTATAGCTAATGGAATCTGATATAGTATGTCATGTCTGCCTAATCCTATTGGGCTCTACCTGGTCATAGGCCACCAAGTCCTATGTCAATGTGTTGATCATATCTACAAGAAACAACATGTTCGTGAAAAGCCAATGCAGGGGTGAGTAACAAAATACTCATTAGGGGACCACAAAACACAAAGGAAATACCACAATGAAATCCTCACAGCATTTTACAAAGCATAAGCACGAAGCACAAGCATGAAGTACAAGATAGCTCACACCAGTTATATTCAAGAGTAATAAAGTTTCATTAGTTTTAAGGAATATAATTTCGTACTGTTGAGGGGATCATCTATGATGAGTAGCTAAATTATTCTGTGCCACTAATGTCCAAATGGTTTTTTGCTCATTTGTGGTGCCAATAAGGTCTACATGGATCTGCCGAGCCACTGAGGTCCACACAGCTGCTGGTCAGTCGGGCCACTAAGGTCAACCTGGTAGTTCGTCTGTCTGGCCACATATGTCTACACTACTACTACACATCTGCGCGCTCGATCCTGGGAGAACTGCTCCCCCAATCCATTCTTTTAAAATCTACATTCATAAAAGTTTCTATATGGCATATGAAACGATTTTCCTAGTTGAGAGGGTGCCAACGCAGCCAAAGAATCGTCAATTGGACGACTAGATTGCATGTTGTTAGCGTTTTGGTAAACGGGAGCCGGTTGCATCTAGGACCGATCCAACCTAGTCGGATAGACCTCACCAACCCGAAACATGGGTCCCACATACCCCAGTTTAATTCAACTGACTTGACATAGCCCGATTTAGATCTGGCCCAATCCGGTCCAACCTGGCCAGTAAGTGAGGCCTAATGGGCCTCTCTAGTCTCTGCCCGGGTTGGCAGAGGGTCTATCGAACTAGGTCACCCAGCGACCCGGTCTCATCCTTCCTAGTCTGTTAGCTTAATCTCGGCCACACATATTTCCGGAGGTGTGTTCCGAGGATGTGGACAGGACCATCGTATCCGTTCGTCTATCTAAACATTACCTTCAAGGAGTGGGAGGCTCCTCCTATGCGGTTCCAGCCTGGTGCCATGTCCAACACCTATATTGGCCAACGAGCCGCAAACTCCCTCTACCACGGTTGAGTGACCCTGGATTTCTAGGTCACCCGGACGGCCCAGAGGCATGTCGGCACATCCACACTGTGTTGGTATGCACCGATCCTTCATGCCTCTACAGTCTGCCGACCACAACCTCTAGCCATTGTGGTGCACTAACGGGTGCACCACCTCCCTCCACCAGTGGCCTTCGGCAAACCAGTGGTTCTTTCTTCGGGCAACCAGATTTTCTCTGGTGGATTATTTCTTGATCCTCCTATGCCTACAAGCTCTTTACAGTGTCACCATAACCTCAATGGTCTCGGATGTGCGTTGCCTCCATCTTGGACAATTTGTTTACAATGATCACACATGCGGAGGGGCTCGGGCCAACTTTGTGTTGGCATGCGCCCTATACGTTATAAGCATTAAACTCGGGGGAGGTTTAGGGAAGATTTTCAATACCTGATAATTTATCTTGGATTCTAAACCCCAAAAAGAGTACCCTCCCAAAAGAACAACTGACCCATGGATCAACCTATTCGTGGGCTGAACTGTATTCATCATTTAGAAAATAAAGGACGGGTAAGACTTTAAAATAAAACCCCTACCTCATTGATTTTTATTTTTTTAGTGCTTATTCCTCGATGGTCCAGTAGGTCGATGGTGTTCGTAATTCTTCATGGTAAGTCAATGTCGATGTCATCCTGATGGCATTCTTCATTCATCATTGGAGAGGAAATCCATCGAAGGTTCATGAGTGAATCCTCACTATTTAATCCTCATTCAACCAACACATCAAAATGTTAAAAATAAGACAAGAATCAGTGTTTCTGTTACACTACAATGTCGTGTCATTACTCTATTTCATTTTTATTTCAATTTCATTTTTAATCATCACTGAAGTGTCGTTACACTATTGTTTTTTAAGACATTAATGACTTATATTAATGCACCTTGTCGTCACCTCGTCATTGTGGAACAACATCTATGTGTCGCTGCTTGGCGGTTGAGAAAAAGAAATAAAATATCTTTTTAATGTTATTATAGTTTTTTTCTGAATGTTATGAAAATTAACATTTCCATTCTACCCATGTTGGTCGAAGTTATGGCTTTTCTTGGTGAATCTCGGCATTATGAGTTCAATAGTCCCCTTGTATTTTCGATCTGAGCATCGGTTCAATAGATATAAAAACATGTTCTCACGTTTATTGAACATACCATAAACAATTTTCAAAATACCACTAAGAGCTCACTGAGCCTTGTAATAACGTTCTGTCAGAGCGTGTAGTCTTGAAATACTTCCACATAATTAAAAAAATTACAATGATATTTTGAGATGTTACATTATCCCCACCACATGGCTTTACTTCCCCAAAGCCAAAACATGAGCGAATCAAAAAAATGGGGGATGTGCTAGGTTGTACTATAACCTGCCAAAACTGCTCAGTATTTTAATAGTTTCTATGAACCTTAGAGATATCTTGTTACCCCAGCCAAATATCTGCAATCTTTTTCAGGGTGAGGCCCAAAGAAACATGTGGTCTCCCTCCTCAAACTCCATGGATCTCTGTCTCTTGTCGCCATAAAACTTTATTCTACTCTGCATAGTCCTTATCCACTCCTGGATGACCTACACGTACTTTGTGGTAGTCCATAACTACTCTGGACCCTAGAGTGTCACCTCTAAAGGGTCTTTTCAGCATTGAGGTGATCTGCAAGGCTTCCTATACAATTCCTCAAACGGTGCCTTGATAATGGTGGAGTGGTAGTTATTGTTGTTCAAAATCTCCACCCGTGGTAGTTGGTCCTCCAAAATATGACCAAAATCTATGACCTAAACATGAATCATGTCCTCCAAGGTCTGTATTGTATACTCTATCTATCCATCCTTGTGGGGATGAAACATTGTGCTAAAGCGCCGCCCTTTATCGAACTCCTCCTATAATCCCTTCCATAACTATGATGTAAAGCGTGCTTCGTAGTGTAAGATGATTTTAGAAGTTACCTTGTGAAGTTACACTTTATCATAGACCTAAAGACGTCTCATTACCTCTTCTGATCCCTACTCCTGAATGGGTTGGTTGTGTACCAACTTGGTAATTCGATCGATGATCACGTAGATAGAATCCTATCATCTAGATTTAAATGGTATCCCCATCATGAATTCAAGTGAGATGTCACCACATTTTTAACCTGGTGCCACAAGTGGTTGAACCAAGCATGATGGAACCGAATTTTAAGCCTTCACAAGATGAAAAGTGAGGCATCATGAGATGATCTCCGCCACTACATTCTTCATTCATTTCCACCAATACTAACGGAAGGGTTCATGGTACTTCTTCTCCACTCTAGGATGTACCTCCAAAAGAGATTTCTGGAAATCCCTTAACACCTCCTCTTACAATGCCACTGGTACTTGTGTGATTTTTCTAAAATTGGTGATGTGTTCCCGACCCATCAAAAATCCAACAGGAGCATTTCTTGAGGATAATTGAGGACATCGGTCCTCAGAGTCAACATCCACTAGTTGTGTCTCCCTGAGTTGATATAAGACTGCAGGACTAATAGTCTTAAACTAAAGGTAAGCTTCTCCATCACCATCCTCAAATGATAGTTTCAACATGGCTAGAAGCTCTATCACCTCACTCACCAGCTGCAAACTGCATCTCCTTCTAATCATGTTTTCTTCCACGTTACTCTTACCAGGAAAGTACACTATCTCAAATTAATAGTCTAGGATGAACACTGGCCCTCATCTTTGTCTCAGGTTCCAGTCATTCTGGGATAATATATACTTGAGACTTTTGTGGTCAGAGTAAATTGTAAATAATTCACCCATTAAGTAGTGCGGCCACATCTTTAGAGAAAATACTAATGCTACTAAATCCAGGTCATGGGTATCATAGTATTTCTCATGTTTCTTAAACTATCGTTAGCCTTAGGTGATCAATACATTCTTCTACATTAGGAAACAACCTAGGCTGGTCCCTCATCTATCACAAAAAACGATGTACTCATTTCCCTCCTCTGGTAGTCTAAATATCAGGGGAACTAGTCATTCTCTGCCTCAGCTCCTTGAAGATCTATTTTCTTTTCTCTTTCCACATGAACTGTTTTCCCTTCCGTGTCATAGTCTATAACGGTGTTTCCACTCCGTAATAGTTGGGTACAGACCTCTGATAGTAACCATCCTACGCAAAGGATTTCTTCACCACATTAACGCTCTTTAGTGGCTCACAAGCGAGAACTTCCTCTATATTAACAAGATCCACTGCAACTCTAGCTGTAGAGATGTCATTCCCCATAAGTTTAACATACAAAATCTAGAACTGTAACTTTGAGAGCATAAATTAAATATGGTTCTATTGGAGTGTATCTAGTAAAATCCATTGATGTGTAGTGTGCTCTTCCTCTGACATTGAGTACACTAAGATCTTGTCAATGAATACTACCACAAAACGATCATGGTAAGGCTAGAAGATACTATTCATGAGTACCATGAACTTTGTTAGGCATTGGTCTTATTGAAGGGCATCAACAAGATCTTGTAGTGGTCGTACTAGCATCTAAAATCTGTATTTGTTATGTCATCAACCTATACCTGAAGTTGATGATAGCAATATCGAGTTCCACCTCATTCACTCCAATTGATGGAAGAGGTCATCAATCCCTGGCAATGGATACTTGTTCTTCAAAGTCACTTATAACCAGAAATGGAAGTCCACACATAGCCTCAAGATCCCATTTTCCTTCTTGGAAAAAAACATCAGGGATGCCCATAGGGAAATGCTGGGCATTAAGAACCACTTCTCTTACATGTCCTCTAGCTCTACCCACAGATCATGAAGCTCTACAGGAGCCATTAGATTTGATGATGTGGATTTTGGTTCCATATCAGTGTATAGATCAATGAAAATTTCTACTAATCTATAAGGAGGTAGTCCCAGACCATCCTTAGGAAAAACATCCCACACCCATCCACCAGTCGAAGAAATCTTGGACTCCTCTCTTCCACCACACTATGGGTGAGTGTAGCCAACTGAGGAGTGATTAGCTGCATCCTCCTAAAATAAAGTCTATCATGTGCTGCAAATGATACATTCTTGTCAGTTAATGAAAACATAGTCCCATCTTCAAGGAAACATCGAACTTTGTCCCTAAAATAGTTAATCTATTCATGGACTATAGATAACCAGTCCATACCCATGATGAAACTGTAAGGCCTTGATGTTTCACTTAGGTTATTCTAGCCAATGATGTCACCTTTTCGAGTAAGATAGAACTGCCTGTACCTTTGTGTAATCATCGAATATCCACTTGTAGGAGTCTCTTGTCGTATAGATCAAGCCAATGGATCCACCGAATCCTATGAGCACCAAATCAGAGTCCTGGAATTGAATGAATGACTGCACCTATGTCTATAATAACTGTAGATAGGGTGGAGAAGATACATATCATACCTCAAATAAACTCTATAGCACCGTGGTCATAAGCCTCATCTACCTAAAGCTGAGCTCTTCTCTGTCTGCAAGCTCACTAATTTCGGGTGGACCACATTGAGGTGGTGGTGGTAGTACCCTGAACAATCTCCCACCACCTGCTACTCGACCTACTCCCCATCCACATCTACCACCCAATGACCCTCCTCGATAAAACATTTTTTTCAATCTCGATTGTCCCTCGATTTTCTCCTGATTTCTTTCACTGTGAGTTGGGTTGTCAAGAGCCATGTGTCTCTGCCCGCCACATGAGTATCACACCCTACTATTATGATGTCGCCTATTTTCCTAGAAGCGTGAGACCACTAATCCTAACTCATGTGGTTGTCCTCTAAATGATATGGCTAGTTTGGATCACTGTTGACGCTCCTTTCGTCACAGAATCTAAAGATCGGAAAAGGGAATATATGAGCACAATGTGATTCAACCTTTGAAGAAAACATCAAAAATTGACAAATGGATGAACAAGGAAAACATTTCCCATAGGCCGCGCAAGTTCCTTCATGGTCGCGCAAGTGGACTTGCGCGACACAACTTGGCGCGCAAGTGACTTGCACGACCTAGTTGATACCCGCCCGGTAACCGCCCAGGGTCTTCTCCTGCCTATAAATAGACCCTATGGGCCCCCCATTCGAGAGGATCTTTTCCCAGAAACTCGGATTGAAGCTCCCGACGCCCAAGTCTCTTCTCAAAGCTTCCGGAACACTTCTAAGGTAATTTCTTACCTAGAACGGAAGATCTAAAGAGAAGAAGGAAAGCCTAAGTGTTGAAACTTATCAAACACCTACGCGCCGACTTATTTCCTTCAATATAACTTGCGCGTCCCTTTTCTGGAAGAACCTCAAGAAAATTCTAAAGGGTTTAAAAAAGAGTCGCTCAAGTATTTCAATGCTGGTTGAAAATCGCGCAAGTACACCATGTGTCGCGCAGGTATACCTGCGCGACCAATACTTGTGCGCCCACGGAAGACTTGCACGCCTTTCAAGACTTGTGCGCCCCTATCTTTTTGGGTGCCCATCTTGTCCATTTTACACCTCTTAAGCCATTTAACCTTTCCTTTTCAAGATTCAGTCTTCAAGACACTCTTCAAAGCCATTTATGGCATGATTTCTTGATTTGACTTCCTTATCTGAAAGGAATTCTGTGGAATATCTCTCAAAACCTAGTGATTTAAATATCCTTATATCACCAAATATTGAGAGTTCGTTCAATTAACCTCATCCTTTAAAGATGAGAGGATCCTTAACCTGGGTCTCCTTTTTTAGGAATAATCCCCAGTTATATATCCTTTAATCTGGGCATCCTCCTCAGGAGTAAGCCCCAAACCGTAATCCCTAACCTGGGTCTCCTTTTCAGGAATAAGACTCAGTCATAATCTTGGGATTCCTTTTCAGGAGTAAGCCCCAAGTCCCCTAACCTAGGCCTCCTTTTTAGCAGTAAGTCCCAGTCATAATCTTGGGTTTCCTTTTCAGGAGTAAACCCCAAACCCCCCTTAAATTTCACTTAACCAGTCCTAATTTACCCTTGATTTGGGTTTCATTTTTAGGAGTAAAACCCAATCATAAATCCCCTCCTAACTTGGGCATCCTCCTTAAGAGTAATCCCCAAGATTAGAGTATTCAAATCTCCATAAAACACATATTACATTATGGACCCTGTTCATGGATTTTCTCCCTAAAAGTAAATCCTAAACCTTCATCTATCTGGGCAGTCATACATACATAAGCCCCAAACAAATTCTTATGATTGCATCTTTCATGGAACAATTGTCTAATTTTTACCAATACCTCTTGTTTCTCACACTGAGCATGACTCGCATGAGCTTAGAGTGTAAAAGTAATTATGACATTCATCTTTGAGCCATTAATCATAAAAATCATACTCCATTACTCGAACTATGTGGGTTCTGATTCCTTTTCCAAAAACAAAGGATACGTAGGTAGCCCATTTATGGGTTTGATCCCAACTTTGAAATAATCCATGTCCTTCTGAATGAAGATAAACATCAAGTGCCTCACTGAGTGGCTTTAAAACCAGCCCGGTCATCATAATGACCAAGAGACTTTTTGTTTCGAAGGATACCATTGACCAAGAATCTCTAAATAGATACAGATGATTCTCTATTGATGAAGAACCTCGAATACATATAAAAGATTCTCTTAATTTCTTGCATATTTTAATCATTGATTGTTAAAACTTAAGGAAAGCTCATTTTATACTTGGTAATGTAATAAGGATTCACGAACATAACTTAAATCTATAAAGAGAGTCCCGGAGTAGACAATAATTCCCCTCAAAAAGTTGTGATGAGTCCGACCTCCCATCCTCTCGACCAATGCAAATTCCTAAACCTCATCAGTCCACAAGCTAATGAGCGCCTGCCTTTGGAAAGTAGGTCCAACCGGATGTGGAATCATTGGATGTTTCCGGTTCTACGAACAAATCCGCTAGAAACCGATCGGAGCGTTTGAATCTCCCGTCCAGGAGGTCATCCCCGAAATCCGTCGAGCAAACAATCACTAATCCATCTATCTGCTAGATAACATAGATGGCTCAGCTTCCTGTCTCTCAGTGGTGGAACCCACTATCCGTTCCCACTATGTGAGGAAGATATCTACTAGTAGATCTAAATCCATCACTCCAGCGTGCACGACGATTCTAGGAGACACCATTGATGCCCTAATCAACTGCCTGAGTCCTTGCTCAAAAGAATTGAGCCCTGAATAAAGGGACTCAAACCATGTATATAAAGTATTAAAAAAGCTCAGTGAACCACGTTGTGTACTCAGATACCATCATTATTCAATACTAAAGGTGAAGCAGCACTTGAATTTTCACCATGCGTAAAGTTGTAGGGAGTAACTCATCTCAAAAAATCAACTCGATATTCATCCCGGTGAGGTTCATCTCATCATGTATCTAGATTTTAAAACTCCACCATCTCCCTTACAATCCCAGAAGAAGGCATGCAACTATAATCGTCATCTTGGAATGTTGTGTCCTCACTAAGCATATGACTCGCGTCACTACCTCCAGCCAATCCATAACGACCTGGGGATCCATCTCTCCCATGAATCTAGGAGCTATCTATCTCTGAAAGTCATGCATGGAACTAAGTCTACACATGTCCCCTGATGGTACCACCAGTAGTAGATTCTAACCAACCAGTGTTGGTAGCACTTTCGCACCACCAGGTGGGGCCATCTCGAGAACAGGTCCCTGAACAGATGCCTCATCCCTAGGTGGGATATTCTCCTCACCGCGTATCAGAATCCTTACTGGTCTTCCATGTGGAGGAATCCTGAAATATATCATGATGTTCCGCGGTCAATAGATTTTACCTCGTGGGATGATACTTATAAAAATGAATATAAGGATAAAACTTTGCAATAAGTATATTTATGCATTGGTCCGAAAAGAAAATTCATGGTCCTGTGTGTGTGGATATGTTGTCCATCACACCAAAAATGGACTCCTAGAATCTGAAATTTGAACTTGCAACATTTAACACTGTCTTCCCAAAAAAACATCAAAATAACAGTATTTAAGGTAGAACTGACCAAATATGATACCACTTTGTCATGACATGTCCCTCAAGGCCCATTCTGTGACTACCCCATGAATGCCTCCCAAAGGACAGGGGCTGGAGACTAGCACCGAAGGCGTCAACCTGCATGTGGGAGACATTTTCTTGAGTACCTTTACACACACACACGCCCATACATGTACCAAAAACTGAAAGTGTAAAAAAATAATATTGAAACAATTTGTGAGTACATGTACAACTGAAAACAAGTTGGCCAGAATAAAAACCCTACATAAGAACTAAAAATATGAAAGTACAAAGGGATTCGGGTAGCCATCCACTGAAAACCCCACCTAAAGGTAAGAGTACTATAGCTATAGGAATCTGAAATAGTATGTCATGTCCGTCAGATCCTACTGGGACCCCACATGGTTCTAGGACACCAAGTCCTTCGTCAAAGCATCGATTTTCTACACTAGACACAACACATGTGCGCGAAGACCGTGCATGGGTGAGTAACAAAATACTCAGTAGGGCTCCTAGAAACATAAAATAAATACCAAAAAATCATCAAAGCAAAGAACGAAGAATAATCATGAAGCACAATCATTAATCACAAGCATGAAGTACAAGACTACTCACACCAGGTATATTCTAGAGTAGGAATGGTTTATGAGTTACAATGAATAACATTTCATACTTTTGAGAGACTCATACCTGATGAGTCACTGAATTTTGTCGAGCCCCTAAGATCCACATGTCTAATGCTCCTCTGTTGGTCCACTGAGTTCAACATTGATCTGTCATTCCACTGAGGGCCACATAGCTTCTGGTTTTTTGGGCCATAGAGGTCCACGCGGCTATTTGTCTACCAGGACCCTATAGTCAACACTGTTGATGATCGTCTATGTGCTTGATCCTGGGTGAAACACTCACCCATGCCCTACATTGAAAATCAAATTCCATGGATGTTCCCTTAGAGAGTACCAAAAGATTTACCTCATTACGTGGATACTAATTCTGTAAAAATATCATCAATATGATTATTGGATTGCATGTTATTTGTTTTTTAGTAAACATGGGCCAGTTTTGTCTGGGCTTAGTCTGACCCGGTCGGATTGACCTGACCTACCTTGATCAGGGGTCCCACATTCCCTAATTTAATTTTAATGACTCCGCCTGGCCCACTTTGGGTCTGGGATAGACTAGTATGGCCTCTCTAGTGGTCCATGACCCATGAAGGGTCCAGCTTAACAGGTCTCCCAGTGACCCAGTCTCATCTGTCCAGGCCTGAAGGGAAGAGTTCTGGCCTTCTGGTTGTACGATCGGCCCACTAGACCATATATCCAGCCTTCCGGCCCACTTGCAGGGGGTGCAGCCTACTAGCCGAATCTGGACACACGTTTGGTCAGTGGTGTGTTCTAGAGATGCAGAAGCTACCATCGTGTACCATCCTCTGTTCAAACATGGCCCGCATTGAAACGGCCACTCCTCAAATGCGGAGACCGCCTGGCGCAGCGTCCCACACCTTCCGTAGCCAACGGGTTGCAGCCTCCCCTCAGCAGTGGTCAATCGACCGTGGCTCGCCAGGTCGTCTGGGACACGCAGAGGAGGGCCGCCACCTCCCTACGGTGTTGTTCGGCGCCACTCCTCTCTCCCCCTGATTTCCACCATAGGCCTCCACTTGTGTCGGCGCACCAGAAGATCATTCTGTGAGCCATGAGAGTTGCTCTGGTGGTCCGTTTCTCAATCTGCCTACACCTACGAGCTTCGTAGGGTGTCACCGTCACTGTAATGGTCTCAAATTCACCTTGTCGCCAGCATGGTCAATCCATTCACAATGAGTTCAAATGTTGAAGGCTCGAGCCTAGGTCGTGTCGTCCCATTCCATCCTCATTTTTTGTTTTAAAACTGGGGTGGGTCCGGGAAAATGATCAATCCATGATAATTTAATCTCTTTGTTGAACCCCCAAAAGTGTACTCTCCCACAAGAATGAGAGACCCACGGATCAACATGATCTTTGGTTGATATGTGTTTGTTATTTATAAAATAAATGATACGGAATACTTATAAATATTACCCCTACCTCGTTGATGTTTGTTTCCATACAAATTCTTTGTTGAGGGTCTGATAGGTCGATTGTTTTCTTCATTATTCATGGTACATCAATGTTTATGGAATCCCTCCAGCATTCATCATTCTTCATTTGGGAGGAAATTCGTCGGAGTTTCATTAGAGAGTCCTCATAGTTTAATCCTCATTCAACCAATGTTTCAAAATATTAAAAAGAAAGAATGTCGCGTAGTTTCTTTTTTGTCATTTTGTTTCTTTGTTACACTATTTCATTTGTGAAATGGTGTCTCTGTTATGTGTCATTGAACTATCATTATGATGTGGGGTTTTCAGCTCATAATGGGTTAGATTAAAGCATCTCATTGCCTCCTCTTCATCGTATTTTTGTGTCATCTTTTCATCACTTATCAGTTGAGGAAAAGATATAAAATATCCTTTTAATGTTAATTTTTTTTATGTATGAAAATTATCTTTTCTATTTATCCATTGCCGACTGAAGTAAATTTCTTTCTAGATTTATCACAGCACTCTGAATTCAACAGTGCCCTTGTATTCGTGATCAGAGTACTATTTCAATATTTAGAAATACATGCTCGCACGTTTATTGAAAGTAGTTTAAAAAATGATCAAAATTCCATTCCTGGCTCAACTGGATTTAGAATCATGTGTCTTGAGAGAATGTAGTATCAAAATAATTCCATATAATTAAATAAAATTACATGTAAATCCTAATATGTTACCTGAATCTTCTAAATCATCAGAGTAACAAATCATATGTGCAGTTAACTCTATTTATCATCTAGTTTTCATCTTTCATCCTTAGTTTTTTCCATGTTAATACATGTTTAATAATGGGATAATCATTGATTAATCCTTTGTTATTTACTATTTAATCATTATTTAATCACTCGATAATCATTAGTTAAATCTTAGTTAACCATTATTTAAGAATTAGTTGATTAATAGTTTACCGGTACTTAATTTTTATTTAATAATTCATTAATCATTACATAATAATTAAATAATCATTACTTAATCATTCTTTAATCATTACATAATCATCCAATATAAATTACTTAATTATTCTTTAATCATTACTTAATAATTCGATAAATAATTAGTTAATGATTATTTAGTCATTAATTAATTATTTGTTAATCTTTCTTTAATCACTCTTTAATAAATAATAAATCATTAGTTAATCCTTAGTTAACCATTAGTTAACAATTTTTAATTCATTATTTAACAACTAGTTAATCATTAGTTAATCATTCATTAATCATTCCTTGATCATTTGTTAATAATGACTTAATCATTCATTAATTATTCCTTGATCATTCTTTAATCAATAATTAATCATTACATAATCAGTAAGTTATCATTAGTTAATTATTAGTTAAATATTAGTTAATCATTATTGAATAAATAGTCAATTAGTACTCAGTCATTCTTTATTCGTTCCTTAATCATTACTTATTCATTAATTAATCATTATTAAGTTATTCCTTAATCATTATTTAATCATTGGTTGATTATTAAATAAACATTATTAATTGTTGTATAATCATTATTTAATCATTGGTTATTCGTTATTGGATGATTCATTATTCATTACTTAATCACTAGTTAATCATTATATAGTCACTCTTTAATCATACCGTAGACATTCTTTAGTCAATACTTAATCATTACATAATCATTACATAATCATTACATAATCAATATTTAAAAATTAATTAATTATCACTTAATCATTAGTAAACTATTAGTTAATCATTAAATATTTGTTTGTTAATAAGTCATTAATCATTAGTTAATCATTAGTTAATCATTAGTTAATAATTAGTTATTATTTACATATTTATTAGTTAATCATTACTTAATCATTCATTACTCATTACATAATCATTCCTTAGTCAATATTTAATCATTCCATAATCAATAGTTAATGATAATTAATCATAATTTAATCATTAATTAATAATTACTAAATAATTATTTAAACCTTTTATTTTTATTCATTAAACATTACATAATCATTAATAAATTATGATATAATAATTAGTTAATCATATAATATTAATTAGTTAATTAATATTATCTAGTAATTATATCTAATTATTTTTAATGTTATTTTTTTCATTATTTAATCTATAATTAATCACTACTAATAATAACTATTATTTATAAACAATATTTAAATAAACTACATAGTAAATGAAAAATTTATAAGTCACTAAAAACAAATCAATTAAATAAATAAATAACATTAAATTAAATTAGAAAAAATACCTCAAAATCATTTTTCAGAAAAAAAAAATATAGAATTTTTATGCCACCTAAACCATCACACATAAGGAATACTGGTTTTTGTGAGATAATGTGTGGAATATATAGAGGATGAGATTTAGAAGTGGGGAGTTAGGTGGAGCACTTTTATAAGTGATTAAGGGAATGGTGCTAGGGGTGCTGCCTTTTTCTATTACATTAGGCAAAAGGTGGAACAATACTGGCTACATTTCACATTATTTTGGGCGAATGGAAGCTGGCTGAATTCCATCATTTCTAACTGATTTATCTTGGGAAAATGTGGCTGTGGGTGTTCTACAATTCAATAAATCAAAATGTTGGTAGCACCGCAGCTGCCTTTTGGGCACAAAATTAACAAAAGAGAACCTATACACATTTTAAAATATATAAAAACACATTAAAAAAATTGTTGAGGAAGATTCTTTGGGAGATCCATTTCGAAAAGAAATTTTACTCAAGATCCTCCAGGACTTTTGGAGGAGTTAGTGTCACAGGTACTCATCATTCCCATCATCGTGAGTTGATCATTAGAGAAGGGTTGGTCATGGGGGATTCATGTCATTATTGTAGAGAGTTTGTCATCATTGGGGGTGTTTTTCATCATAGCATCCACAAATATAATTTCATCACTGTTTGATGATTTCTTGGTAGGAATCATAGTATGTGGGACCAGCCATATCACACTTCGTATGATTAAACAATTCGATCAACCCACTGAGTTGGCATGCCCGACTCGATCATCCTAATAAGAAACGATAATGTTCATGTCGTATGACAGAATAGGGTGACGTTCTAGGATTGTGCGCGTTTGACCATAGTTGAAATAAACTTTTAAATGATTGAAAGAATTCAATAGGTCAATCAATGTCCAAACTGAAAATGAATTTTAAGAGATTTGTGCCTATAAATTTGTTGATGATTTATTAAGAATAATACAAAACTGTATTTATAGTATTTTTTATAAAATAAACATCTACAAGGAAATTTTAAATTTTTTTCCCATTAAACCACATTTCCCTGACATATTAATAAATAAATGTGTGGTAAAATTACAATCCACTAGGTAAAACATGTAGTTATTGAAAGCGGTGTTCCAATGGATGGTTAACCAAAAATAAAAAATAAAATAACCCAATTGTTATAAAGAAATTGTTTTTTGGTTACTAAACCTTTTATTTGGTTAGTTACCCAAAATATTGGACATGTTTTCGATAATAATTTTAAAAATAAAAAAAAGAGCAAAATATAATTTTTTATATTTTTTATTAATTTTGTATTCAAAATTATTTTGTAAATTGAATATAAATATCTGAAAAAATAAATTTTTTTTAAATATATGTTTGTTCTAAAATAACATGTGTTTTTATAAAATTTTATGATTTATTAATGATATTGGTTTTGTAACCAATATAGACAGGGTATGAATTTTATACACAATGGTTAACTAAAATATAAAATAAAAATAACTGAATAATTCAAGAAAATTGATAGATGAAACATAAAAAATAGTTATTGGATTTTGTTATTAAAATGATAACTAAAAAACTAAATGTTTATTGATTTTATGTTTTGTTATAACTGAAACCTTAATTCACCCACCCCTAGTTGTTGGACAACATATTAGGCAAAACACTCTTGGATTCTTGATCGTATGTATTCAATGAATCTAGGTGTAATTTCATAATGTATCGTGTACACTATATATTTGACTGCTTCCCTCAATTTATCCGAACATTATGTATGTTTTACCACTTCCTGTAAATATATTGACATTACATTTCAAAAAAATAACATGATGAAAAATAAAAAGATGATGTTATGCTGAAAATATATATAATGAATTTGGTCTGATGATAACAGAAGATAAGAGATGAATCGTTTTGATGGTGTTGAAAAAAATATAAGAAGATAATTGTTGATAGATTCACGATGGAAACAAGAATGATCTAAGTGAAAAAATATATTGCATGAAAGTAAAGAATAACACAGGTATTTATGATGTTCGGGTTAATTGTTTCCTACACTATAGTAGGAACACAACCAAAATTATTATTGTTATGAAAAAAAATCAATAAAAATATGATAGAGATTGTAAAAAGAGGGAAAATTTGCATAGACCACAGAAACCATCATAGCATAGGCGACTTGTCACTCCCAGAGCCATTGATGAACCCTTGCATTAAAATGATAATGTACACCTTCGAGTAGGAATGAATCACACATGCAACCCCAACACCAAAACCATAAATGAATGAAATAAATAAATAAATAAATAAACTGAAACAAAAAATAAATAATTTCACATGTCTGTATCCAAGATCCACTAGAGGTGAAACGACGCTTCCAGGGTAGTTTAATCTTGAAGCCGATGCAGTGCAGACAGAACTAGTGAGTACCAATCTCTCCGTCGGAGACAATGACCCGAACAGGGGCTACAATGGCGTGGAATGAGAGCACCATATATTCTTTTTCTCACTCAGATTATACTCTCTGGAACGTAGATGAAGGGAAGAACAAAGAACCACAATGAAAAAATGATGTGATGTGGAAAGTAATAATAGTGAAGCAAGGGTAGCATCAGATGGTGTTTCAAATGTAACAGCCAAGGTAGGACACATGTATTGTGATGGTAAGGTAAATGGATCAAAAAGGTAAAGATAGCATAAAAAATCATGATGAGTTGATGTAACATGTAGGTAACAAGTTGAGAAGAAAAGCACTAGGATCAATAGAAATAGAGAAACACAAACAACCAATAGGAGAGCCGTTTGGTCATAGTAATAAATTGCCATCAACACTCTGAGTGGCTCACGGATCGATCCACAAAACCTGAAAACTAGTCTATAACCTACCACACAATGCTATAATAAACACGGAGTCCTAGTCATCATACCCACACAGATGAAAACCGAAATAAAAATATTAATTTTCATAATAAAAAAATAAAGTGAATTTTTAATGGAATGAAAACAAAAACAATTATTAAATTTTGAAAACCACATTTCAACAAATCTACTCATATTTAAATAAAAATAGAAATTCAACATATGATGTTCTTTCATATTCTATTTATCCAACCATTAGATTTGTGATCATTTTTAGTTTTAAGAAAATAAGCTTATGTCTAGAGTATATGTAACGCCCTGACCCCAGTTACCCAGAGTCAGTGCATTATTACATAACATTGTCATGATCACAAAAGATCATCTATTAAAAAGACCGATTAGTTTAGTATCCTTGGAATTACTAGATATATTTATAAGTCTTAAATTATATCATAAAGTGAAAAAAAGTACAACAACATCATGTCTCCATATCCCCTGATATTATCCCTTCAGTTCATTCATAAAATATTTCTTCACATCCAGGAAAAATTAATACATTGAAACGGGTGAGACTAGATGCTCAGTAAGTATAACAATATAGTAGAAACTTTCATAAATAAGTATAAATATTTAAGGAAATGTATAACTAAAACAAAAGCCTTTTAAACTTTAACATGAGCATAATATGGAAAAAATAAAATGAAATAATTCCATTTACTTATTCACATGGATATTCTACTAGTTGGAAAATCACATGCAATATCAATAACCACTTTCATAATTATGAATGAATAATGCCAGACTATTATAACCACATGGTAAAAGCCTTGTTCCAAGACTCTAGTTTGTATCATGAGACCTACCGATGCATCTAAGAGATATAGCAGGCTCAACCCATCACTTATTAAGTCAAATTCATTCCTCATATAAACAGGTTTAAACATAACATAAACATTCGAATTAAAACAAGAATATGTAATGTCAATTCTTTCTCCATAAACTATTAATGGTATAAAAATAACACATCCACAGTTAAACATATCACAAAACCTACAAAACAATATGGATGTTTTTTATCATCCTAAATCATCATCAAATAAGCATAAAATCCATCCAACGTTGTTGACATACTTGAAATAAAAACTATTTGAGAGAAATATCTCTTTTTTTTAAATCATTTAAAAGTCACATAATGATATAAGAAAACATTTACATTAAAAAAATTCCTATAATATTTTAAGGGAAGCTTCGACAATTTTATAATGGCAGTAAATAGCCTCACCCGCTGTATAAGTTAAAAAAAGACATTCTTAAATTAATTCTGTCGAAAAGGTTAAAAAAGTCCTCGTTTGGAAAATGACGGAAGGATTACTTTATAAAAATCTTATAAAAATTACCAATGGTATAAATGACTTCATCCCATCATCTATAAAATAGTTAAAATTATTTGAAATACATTTTTAAGAATCTTGGAGGTGGATGATAGAGAGGTCCTGGTAGATAATTACGTATAAACAACCTTGAATAATGAAGAGGTTTTAGAATTACCCATTACCTTGTACTTTCCCTTGGTCGAGGGTTGGTTAAACCTCCTATATAATGGTAAAATAATTTTCATTAAATTATACAAGAATCATATAGATTAATATGATATCATATATGATTTTTTAACATTGCATTGTTAAAAATATCTAAGTATTATCGTTGTTTTGGGTGTTAACTTACTCATTTTATTTTATATGGTTTGTTAAATAAGCCATGTTATTTATGGATATGTTGTATCTTATTAATATCCAGAATGATATCAAGTCCTTAATCATTATATTTAATCATCAAATGATAATTAGACTTTAATAGATACAATGGGGAATGAATCTCATCGCGTCTGTGGAGACAGTAGTCCATACATACTCACGAGTGGCAATATCATTCTTTTGATAATAAAATATTATATAACTGGATGGTATATCATATATACAGAATCATTATAATGTTTTATTGTTTATTAAATCAATTACACATCATTATCATACCCATCCAAATAATAATGATTTAAATTACAATTACACCACAACATGGAGACAGTAAGTCGTACGTACGCACATATGGTGAAAGGTAATTAAAATGTTGGATAGAATACTGAATATGGTTGTAACATATTTATAATAACATCTATCTATATAAAAGATACAAGAGTTATTATTTTATAATGTAAAATACAAGGAATGAAGAAGTTGAAGAAGAAAGGAACTTGATAGAGGGTGGTGAAAGCATTACCTCTTCTTCGAGTTCTTCATTTTGATTTGATCAAAAGGGCTTCTTAGGATGGATTTCAGATCAAAATAAGGCCTCTAGGTTGAATTTAGGGAATTGGAGAGAATATTTGGGTAGAGGATGTCTGAGAAAAATGGCTGTGAAGGTATGAATTAGAGAGAAGGTGTACTGCCCTTTTATAAGAGGGGTGAGGTGGGCCTTTGGAAAAGATAGAAATATTATTTAATAATAAATTTCTATTTGGTTTATAATTTTTAAAAACTGATTTATTTCGATGATAAAGTAGTGATGGGTCGAAAACAACCCAACAAATAGGTTTTATATAGTTTTGGGTAACTTTAGTAACCTTATCTTTTACTTTTAACTTGTAGTTAATTAGTTTGACATTTACCATGTCTCGTTGTATTTTTATATTATATGGTTAATAAAATAACTATAAACATCCAAGAGACCCCCAAATGTCCAATTAATGATACACATATCATGATATTAGTCCTCTTGCCGATCCATTGACTTTTTGGAAAATAATATGAATTGGTAAAATAATATTTATTTTAAAAACTCTTTTATGTCAATTTTGACACTATTTGGTTTTTGGTTTTTGATAAATTCATAACAGAATTATTACATCAAACAAATTCATATAACCACTCATAATATGTCATATTAACCTATAAAATTATTTTAATTCATAAAAAGTATAAAATTACATTTATTTGGATATTTATCATATCAATTATTTTAATATTTCATTAATTATGTAACTACGATATCACCATTTTGTCATAAATAAATTAAATTATATAATATCTAAAAATTATAAATAAAATACAATTATTTAGGAAATATTTTTATACTTCTAATGAATATTTACAATAGAATATATCTAATGTGTAACGCTATATTAAAAATGGATTAGTAATTAAACATTGATTTTATCTCTTTCAACTCTTCTTTGAATTAAATAATAATAAATTTCCTAGTCTAAACCAAGTGGGCCTAAATAATAATATATTATTTATAAGGTTCGTTTTGGTCAAGATACACTTCTCCAATAGAATTAGGACATGTGTTAGAGTAATATTAATATCATTTTTACCCTTAATTACCATATTTACTTTTAACAGTGGTAAATAAAAGTAAAAAAGTTATTTTTCACCAAAAAAAAATCATCTCATTGAACCACATTTTAATTACTTGTATCAAAATATTATCTTTTATTTTTGAAATTCCATTCACAGAAGCGTTAAAAAAAATTTTTATGTGAATTTTCAAATTCTCATGTGAAATTGGTAAAAGACGGTAAAAAGTTCAATAAAATTGTGTTTATCTAAAATTAAAATAAAATGAGTCCAATGAATTACAAGGAACTTATATAGATATTATCTATCTATTTTGACATAAAATAAATTTAAATAAAAAAATAAATATTTAATAAAAAGTCAGTTTTAACCAATAACTCAATGTTTTTTCACTATTTATAAAAAATGAAATGTTTTCAGAAAAATACCAACAATTCACCCTAGGATTATATCAATATTCCAAATCCAAAAAATATTTATATTTTACCAAATTAAAAACATTTATGATGAATTTATTAATTTAAAATTAATTCCCGTTGTTAATACAAAAAAGCATCTTTTTAAGAAATAATAACTACCAAAAGATTAAAACTTGCTTATATCCAATTTAAATGTGAAAATATGTCCAATGACCAACATTGGATTAAATGGTAAAAATTTAATCTAATTATACATTAAAATCAATCAATTTCATAACTTATCAATATTAATTATTTCTATTAAAAATGTTATTTTTAATTAAAATTTAGTAATTTTCACTATTCACACAAATATGAATGTTATCAGAAAAACACAAAAAAAGTTATTGAAACTAAATTATTATGTCTTGATTCTATAGAAAAAGTTTATTTTCACAAATTGAATATATAAAAGATTCAAATATTGGATTTAAAAGCGGTTCACCATTAAAAGTCGGTAAAAGAACATTTTTTTAAAAATACTTCTTTTATCTGAAAAAATTGAATTTATTCTTACATTATGTCTAATAAAATCATAATATGGGTACTAAAATTATAAGGATTATATAATGATCAAATTTTAGTTAATACTATTCATAAACACTTTTGAACGTCTAGTTTGGTAAGTCATTGTGAGCTTGAATTCGGTGTTATTTGTAGTGTAAGCTATTGAATTACATTGAAAAAATAAAGTACTATGAAGTCTTTGGGTGTTATATTATAACCTCCTTCAATAAATTGCATCCCCTGAATTTGAAATTTTTCTTCGAAAATAAAGGTTGAAAATAGAAAATATCTTTCTCAGAAAACCCACATCAAAAATTGGGTAAATAAAATTAAGACTTAATAAGATGAAAAGACAAATGAAAAGGCCACCACCAAATTATGATCTCAATTAGGAGATCATTGGATTCAATTATTGACACATAATTAGAAGAAAATGTAAATATTTATAGGGAGCGATTGAGGCCATCAGTTACAAAAAATTGTAGAATTGAGAGAAATAAATTCATCAATCTATGATGATTTAAAATACCATCTGTTCAATAAAACATAAGGTATTAGGATAAAACGTTTTTTGTTTTAAGATCACTTCACTAAAGTATAAGAATTAATTTCTTCATAGAATAAGATAAGAAAAAAAAGAAATACTTGACAAGTAGAGTTCCATCCTTTAAGTAATTTCTACCACAAAATCATCTTTCACTCTAAAAGATAATAGAACATAAAAAAATGTTCTATTTATCCTATTCATATTGGGTTAAAAAAATGAATTTATAATTCATCTACCAAAACTTTTAAATAAACTACATTATTCAATCTAGGACATCACATGGGCCAGTGGTAGGTGGTAAACCCTTATCACCCTTCAGTTGTCGGTTCATGTCTCACAGCCTTGCCAGATGGGATGGGTTGCCGCCCGACCTCCAGTTTGTCCATTTATGGAAATACAAATAAAATCCCAAAAATTAATTATCCAAAATAAATTTTTCCAAACTAATATTCCAAAACATACAAGGATGGTAAATAGAATGAATATCCATTTCCCATATAATAACACGTGAACACCTTCATCATGTATTCTTTTAAAACACTGCAACATTTTGAATTACCATAAAATTTTATTGATTACATTAAAGCTCCCTTATTCAATATAGAATATTGGATATACTCCATCTATCCAAAAATTTTGAAAACTCAAAAAATGATGTAATATAAAATTCATTAATCAGTTTCATGGTAGTCCAAATTATCCAATATAATTTATCCAAATCAATCATGTATTATTCCAAAATCACTACCTCTATATCAGAACCATATTATGTTTTATCTCTCTCTAATCCATATATTTTCCAAAAAATTAACCTGATATTGAGTCATTTTTCATTGTTCCACAAAATCTAAAGTCCTTAATGAAATAGTACTGCAGTACAATCCTTATATACTCCATAATTATTATAACCAGTACATCGTTGATTCAACACTCAAATGACATAATTATTTAATAACAAAATAATAACTCTAATCATTCCCCCTCATCTATGGTAGAATCATAACTTTATTATTATCCAATAGAATCATTTGGGGCATACTCTGATGATTTGGACATTGGGTCACGTAGTGTCCCAACTCCTTGAAGATGAAGCATTGTACATTTGAAACCTTTTTCTTACCCTTCCAGTCACATAATTGGTGTCTTTTTTCTACACACTTATAAAAAACTCCCATTCTATTCAGGAAAGATCCTGGGTGTTTCTTTCCATAGTTATCACATATGGGAAAATTAATCTTTTACCTCTTTCCATTATACATCTTTCTCTCTAGTAACCTTTTTCTCTATTGTTTCCTTTCAAATCCATAGGACTCGGAGAGTTATTTACATATCTTATTAACACATGATACTATTTCTTCATATGATGAGAATACATGGGAGACTATTTCCCTTCTACATATTGGTATAATTCAATAAAAGATGTGATCCTTCCTAATCTTTGGATCATACATATTTCTGGAGTTCACATTCCTTCTACTGGGCGCTATTTCTATATGATGGCATACACTGGGTCAGTTTATGAATTAAAATGAATAATTACAAACTTGTAAAATACCTAATGTATACTGAACAGTTTATGGATATAATCCATAATCATAAAAAAATATTTTATGTAGTATATACATAAAAACCCTTCATAATGGTTTTAATGAAAATGAGAATTACCCTAAGCATTTCCCCCGGGAGTGTCGTAACCAAGAGTGCAGCAAGGCCCATTGTCATGCCCCAGTTGTAATTCGAGTCTATCTCAAAGTGGTGTTTTCAGGTTTTACCCATAGGTATATCTGTGCTAGATCTTCCTTTACCTGCTCATATATAGACATGGATGTATTTCTCAGAAAACTCACAAAATCTCTACAATACCAAGATTCTAGGAAGTTCTTCTACACTAAATGTCAAAGTCTATCTTAGGTCAATGTGCTCTAATCAATGTTTATCTGTATCTAGTTTTCACGGTTTGTACTAAAATTTCTCTGTTTCCAACTATAAGTCCCCAACCATAGTTACCCAGAGTCAATGCATTATTACGTAACGTTGTCATGATCACAAAAGATCAACTCTTTGAAAGACCGATTAGTTTAGTAGCCATGGAATTACTAGATATATTCATAAGTCTTACATTACATCATATAGTGAAAAAAATACAACAACATCTTGTCATCATATCCCCTCATACTATCCCTGCAGCAAATTTAAAAAATAATTCTTCACATCATGGGAAAAATAAAAATTGAAAGGGGTGACCTCAAATGCTCAGTATGTATAACAATATAGCGAAAACTTTCATAAATAACCGTAAACATTTAAGGCAATGTATAACTAAAACAAAAGCATTTTAAACATTAATTTCATCATAATATGTCACAAATAAAATGATGTAATTCCATTTACTTATTCACATGCATATTCTACTAGTCCAATAATCACATGCAATATCAATAACAACTTCCATAATGATGGAATGCATAATGCCAAATGATCATAACCACATAGTCAATGCCTTGTGCCAAAACTACAAATAATATTTTGTCAAGGCCTTTTTCCAAGACACTAGTTTGTCTCATGAGAGCTACCGATGCATCTAGAAGCTATAGAGGGCTCCACCCGTAACTTATTAAGTCCAATGCATTCCTCATATGAACAGGTTTAAACATAACATAAACATTCTTATTAAATCTAGCATACGAAATGTCAGTACGTTATCCATAAAAAATGAATGGTATAAAAATATCACATCCATAGTCAAACATATCACAAAACTTTCAATACAATATGGAAGTTTTTTATCATAGTAAATCAACTTTAAATAAGCTTAAAATCAATCAAAGGATGTTGACATAAATGAAATCAAAACTATTTTAGAGAAATATATCTTTTATTAAATCATTTAAAAGTAACATAATGATAAAAGAAAACATTTACTTTGAAAATATTCTTATAATCATTTAAGGGAAGCTTCGACAATTTTATAACATCGGTAAATAGCTGCACCCACTGTATAAGTTAAAAAAAGTCTTTCTTACCTTAATTCTGTCGAAAAGGTTAAAAAGGACCATATTTGGAAATGGACGAAAGGATTACTTTATAAGCATCATAAAAAAAGTCAAAAAGGGTATAAATGACTTTAACCCAGATTCTATAAAATAGTTATAATGATTTGAAATACATTTTTCTGAAACATGGATGTGGATTAAAAAGTGGTCCCAGTAGATAATTACGTATAAACATCCTTGACTAATGAAGACATTGTAGAATTAACCCTTACCTATAACTTTTACTTGGTTGAGGTTTGGTAAACCTCATGTATAGCGGTGAAATAATTGTTATTAAATTATACAAGAATCATATATATTAATATGATATCACATATGATCTTTTAACATTGCTTTGTTAATAATATCTTAGTATTATCATTGTTTCGGATGTTAACTTACTCTTTTTATTTTATATATTTTGTTAGATAAGCCTTGTTTTTTATGGATAGGTTGTATGTTATTCATATCCAGAATGATATCAAGTCCTTAAAAATTATTTTTAATCATCAAATTTGAATTAGACTTCAATGGATACAATGGGGAATGAATCTCATCGCGTTCATGGAGACGGTAGTCCGTACGTACGTACGAGCGACAATATCATTCTTTTGATATTAAAATAATATATAATTGTATGGTATGTCATATATAAAGAATCATTATAATTTCATAATTATTATTTAATTAAATTACACATCATTATCATACCCATCTATATAATAATGTTTTTAATAACAATTATACCATGACATGGAGACGGTAAGCCGTAAGTACGCACATATGGTGACATGTCATTAAAAGGATGGATTGAATAATGAATATGGTTGCACCATATTTATAATAACATCAAAGTATATATAAGATACTAGGGTTATTATTTTTTAATGTAAATAACAAAGAAGGAAGATGTTGAAGAAGAAAGGAACTTGAAAGAGGATGGTGAAAACATTACCTCTTATTCATGTTCTTCCTTTTGATTTGATCAAAATGGGTTCTTAGGTTGGATTTATGATCAAAATAAGTCCTCTAGGGTGAAGTGAGGGACCTTTAGAGAATATTTGGGTAGGGTTGGCCGAGCCAAATGACATTGAATGTATGAATTAGAGAGAAGGGGGAGTTCCCTTTTATAAGAGGGGTGAGGGGCACCTTTTGAAAAGCTATAAATATTATTTTATAATAAATTAATATTCGGTTTATAATGGCTCCAAACTTATTTATTTCTAGGCTGTGGTGGGTATGGTTCGAAAAAAACTCAACCAATAGGTTTTAGACATGTTTGGGTCACTTTATTAACCTTATATATTAGTTTTAAGTCTTAGTTAATTAGTTTGACATTTACCATGTCTCTTTGTATTTTTGTATTATATGGTTAATAAACATATTGTAAACATTCATGTGACACCAAGTGGTCCATTAATAATAAAAATATCATTATATAAGTCCTTTGGCTGAACCCTAGATTTTGAGGAAAAGCATATGAATTAATAATATAATATTTGTTTTAAAAACTCTTTTATGTCAAATTTGACACTATTGGGTATTTGGTTTTTTCGAAATTCATAACAGCATTATTACCTCAAAAAAAATCCATATAACCAATACTAATATGTCATATTGACCTAGAAAATTATTTTAATTCATAAAAAGTCTCAAATTACATTTATTAGGATTTTTATAATATCAATTATTTTAATATTTCATTAATTAGGTAATTACTACATCACCATTGAGTCATAAATAAATTAAATTTTATAATGTATAAAAATTATAAATAAAATAACATTAAGTAGGAAATATTGTTTTATTTCTAATGAATATTTACAATATGATTTATCTTATGTATAACCCTGTATTAAAAAAAATATAATTAACATTGATTTTTACAGTTTTAACTCTTCTTTGAATTAAAAAATAATAAACTTTTTAATCTAAACCAAGTGGAACTAAATGATAATAATTTATTCCAAATTTTGTTTTTGTTCGAGATATATTTTCCAAATAAAATTAGGATATGTGTTATGGTAATATTAATATCATTTTTACCCTTAATTACCCTATTTACTTTTAACCGTGGTAAATAAAAGTAAAAAAGTTACTATTCACAAAATAATTATTTTCATCTCATTGAAGAAGATTTTACATACTGATATCTATTTTTTCTCTCATATTTTTGAAATTCTACTCACATAAGTTGTAAAATTATGTTTTATGTTATTTTTCAAATTCTCCTGGGAAATGGGTAAAAGACGGTAAAAAGTTCAATAAAATTTTGTATATCTAAAAATAATATAAAATGACTCCAATTAAATACATTGAACTTATATAGGTATTATGTATCTAATTTTACCTAAAATAAATTTAAATAAAAAAAATTATTTAAATAAAAAATCTGTTTTAACCAATATCTCAATGTTCTTTCCATATTCATCAAAAAATGATCGTTTTCAGAAAAAAACCAAAACATCACCCTAGGATAATTTCAATATTCCAAATAAAAATGATTTCTATTTTACCAAATTAAAAACATAGAATTTTCATTTATTAATTTAAAATTAATTCCCATTGTCAAAATAAGAACGTGTTTTTAAGAAATAATAACTATCAAAAGATTAACATTTTCTTATATCCAGTTTAAATGTGAAATTATGTCTAATGATCAAAATTGGATTAAATGGAATATTATAATCTAATTAGTATTTAAAATAACTCAAATGAATAACTTATCCCTATTAACTATTTCGATTAAAAAAGTTGTTTTCAATTAAAATTAAGTAATTTTCACTATTCACCCAAATATGAATGATTTCAGAAAAACACGTAAAATTTATTGAAACTAAAATCATATGTCCTGATTCTAATGAAGAAGATTATTTTTTGAAACTTAATATATAAGAGTTTAAAATATTGGATTTAAAATGGGTTAACCATTAAAAGTCGACAAAAGTGCATTTCTTTAAAAATACTTCTTTTATCTGAAAAAAATTGATTTGTTCTTACATTATGTCTAAGAAACTCATAATATGGATTCTAAAATTATAAGGATTATATATTGTTCTAAATATAGTTATTACTATTAATAACCACTTTTGAATGGCTAGTTTGGTAAGTCGTTGTGCGCTTGAATTCGGTGTTGCGTGTAGTGCATGTTATTGAATTACATTGAAGAAATAACGTACAATGAAATCTTGGGGAGTTACATTCTAACCCCATTCAATAAATTGTGTCCCAATAATTTGAAATTTTTCTTCAAAAATAAAGGTTGAAAATAGAAAATTTCTTTTTGGGAAAACCCACATCGAAAATTGGGTTAATAAATTTTAGTCTTAATAAGAGGACAAGGGAAATGAAAGGGTAACCACCAAATTATGATCTCGATTAAGAAATCATTGGTGGAAATTAGAGACACATAATTGGATGAAAAATGTAAATGTTTATAGGGAGTAATTGAGGTCATCAGTCACAAAGAATTGTAGAATCAAGGGACCTAAATTCATCAATATATGATTATTTAAAATACCATCGGTTCAAAAAAACATAAGGTATTAGGATGACAAATGTTATGTTTTAATATACCTTCACTAAAGTATAACAATTAATTTCTTCATATAATAAGATATAATGGAAAAGTAATACATGACATGTAGGGATCCATCCTTTAACTAATTTCTACCACAAACTCATCTTTCACTCTAAAAGATAATAATACATAAAAAATATTGTATTTATCCTATTCATATATGGTACAAAAAAATGAAATTATAATTCACCTACAAAACCATTTAAAATAATCTACATTATTCAATCGAGGACATCACATGGGCCAGTGGTAGGTGATAATCCCTTGTCGCCCTTCAGTTGCGGGTTCAAGTCTCGCGGCCTTGCCAGACGTGACGGGTTGTCGCCCGACCTCCAGGTTGTCCTTTTATGGAAATAAAAAAATAATCCCAAACAAGAATTATACAAAATAATTATGTGAAAACTCATAGTCCAAATTTTATAAGGATGATAAACACAATGAATATCCTTTTTTCCATGTAATAACATGTGAACAATTGCATCATGTATTCTTTTAAAACACTTCAACATCCTTAATTACCATAAAACCGTATTGATTATATTCTGGATTCATTATTTCTTATAGAATACTGGATATACTACTTCCTTCCATAAAATTTGTAAACTCCAAAATTGATGGAATATATAAATCATTAATCAGTTTCAAGGTAGTCAAGAATATCTAATATAATTTATCCCCATCAATAATGTATTATTCCAAAATCACTACTTCAATATCAGAATCATATTATGTTTTATCTTTCGCTCAACCATATATTTTCCAAAAAGTTAACCTTCTATTGAGTCACATTTCTTGGTTCTACAAAATCTCAAGTCCTTAATGAAATATTCCTGGAGTACAATCCTTATATACTCCATAATTATTATAGCTAGTACATCGTTGATTCAAAAATCAAATGACATAACTCGTTAATAACAACATAAGAACTCTAATCATTCTTCCTCTTCTGGGGTAGTATCATAACTTTATTATTTTCCAATAGTATCATTTGGGGAATACTCTGATGATTTGGACATAGGGTCATGTAGTGTCCCAACTCCTTGCAGATTAGGCATTGTACATTTGAAACCTTTTTTTACCCTTATAGTCACGTGCTTAGTTTCCTTTTTTCTCCACACTTATAACAAACTCTCATTCCCTTCAGTAAATTTCTAGGGTGTTTCTTCCCACAACTATCACATATGGGAAAATTCTTCTTTTCCCTCTTTCAATTATCTGTCTTTCTCTCTTCCATCATTTTCTTCTCTTGCTTCCCTTCAAATCTATAAGAAACATAGAATTATTTACTTATCTTGTTAACAAATGATATGATTTCTTCATATATTGATAATAAATGGGAGACCATTTCCCTCCTAAATGTTGGATTAATACCGTGAATGATATGATCCTCCAAACTCTTTGGATCATACATATTTCTAGAGTTCACATTCCGTCTACTTGGCACCATTTCTATACAATGGAATACACTAGGTCAGTTTATTTATTGCATGAATAATTCCAAACTTGTAAAATACCTAACACAGATATAATAGTTTTTGTATATAATCCATAATCATAAAATTTTTTATCTTTGATGAAGTATATACTCATAAACCCATTATAATGGTTTATATGGAAAATGAGAATTATCCTAAGCATATCCCCCGGGAGTGTCGTAACCAAGAGTGCAGCAGGGCCCATTGTCGTGCACCAGTTCCTGTTCAAGTCTATCTCAAAGCAGCGTTTTTATTTTACCCCTAGGTACATCTGTTCCAGAGCTGCCTCTACCTGATCGTATCCAGACATGGATTTATTTCTTTGAAAAAACACAAAATCTCTACAATAAAAAAATTATAGGATGTTCTTCGACACTAAAAATCAAAGCCCATATTTTGTCTATGTTCTCTAATCAGAGTTTATTTAAATCTAGTTTCCATGGTTTGTACTAAAATTCCTCTAATACCAACGGTAATTCCGCGACCCCAGTTACCCAGAGTCGGTGCGTTATTACATATCATTAGCATGTTCACAAAAGATCAAGTATTCAAAAGACCGATCATTTTAGTAGCCTTGGAATCACTAGATATATTCATAAGTCTTACATTACATCATAAAGTGAAAAATGTACAATTACATGTTGACTTCATATCCCCTCACACTATCCCTATAGGTCATTCATAAAATACTTCTTCACATCCTGGGAAAATAAAAATTGAAATGGGTGAGATCATATGCTCAGTAAGGATAACAATATAGTAGAAACATTCATAAATAAGCGTAAACATTTAAGGCAATGTATAACTAAAACAAAAGCCTTTTAAACATTAAATTCAGCATAATGTGTCAAAAATAAAATGAGGTAATTCCATTTAATTATTCACATGGATATTCTACTAGTCTAATAATCACATTCAATATCAATAAACACTTTCATAATGATGGATTGAATAATGGCAGACTAACATAACCACATAGTCAAGGACTTTTTCCAAGTCTACAAATAATATTTTGTCAAGCCCTTGTGCCAAGAAACTAGTTTCTCTCATTAGACCTACCGATGCATCGATGAGCTATAGTGGGCTCCTCCAATCACTGATTAATTCCAATGAATTCCACATATGAATAGGTTTAAACATAACCTAAACATTAGTATTAAAACTAGCATAAGAAATGTCAATACATTCTCTATAAATAATGAAGGGTATAAAAATAACACATACACAGTCAAACATATCACAAAACCTTAAATAAAATATGGAAATTTTGTATCATAATAAATCCACATCAAATAAGCATAAAATCTATCAAAATTATGTTGACAAAGATGAAATCAAACTATTTAAGAGAAATATCTATTTTTTTTAAATCATTTAAAAGTCAGATAATTATAAAAGAAAACATTTACTTTTAAAATATTCTTATAATATTGTAAGGGAATATTCTAAAATTTTATAGCGGTGGTAAATAGCCGCACCCGCTATATATGTTAAAAAATACATTCTTACATTAATTCTGTCAAAAAGGTTAAAAAGGAACTTGTTTGGAAAATGATGGAAAGAATCCTTTATAAATATCTTATAAAAAGTCAAAAAGATTATAAATTACTTTAACCCATAGTATATAAAATATTTAAGATTATTTGAAATACATTTTTAAGAAACATGTATGTGAATGATAAAGAGGTCTTAGTAGATAATTACGTATCAACAACCTTGAATAATGAAGAGGTTGTAGAATTAACCCTTACCTTGTACATTTCATTGTTTGAGGGTTGGTTAACCTATTTTATAATGTTTAAATAATTGTTATGAAATTATACAAGAATTATATACATTAATAAGATATCATATATGATCTTTAAACATTTATTCATTAATAATATCTTAGTATTATCGTAGTTTCTTGTGTTAACTTACTCGTTTTCTTATATATGTTTTGTTACATAAGACATGTTTGTTATGGATAGGTTGTATTGTATTCATAACCAGAATGATATCAAGTCCTTAAACATTATTTTTAATCATCAAATGAGAATTATACTTCAATGGATATGATAGGGAATGAATCTCATCGTGTTCGTGGAGACAGTAGTCCGTATGTATGCACGACCGACAATATCATTCTTTTGATATTAAATTAATATATAATTGGATGGTATATCATATATATAGGATCATTATAATGTTATATTTATTATTTACTTAAATTATATATCCTTATCATACCCATAAAAATAATAATGTTTTGAATAACAATTACACCACGACGTGGAGACGGTAAGTCGTACGTACGCACGTATGGTGACATGTAATTAAAAGGATGGATAAAATATAGAATATGGTTTTACCCCATTTATAATAACATCACAGTATATAAAATATTCTAGAGTTTTTATTTTTTTAATGTATATAAAAAATAAATAAGAAGTTGAAGAAGAAATGAATTTGAAAAAGGGTGGTGAAAACATTACTTCTTCTTCAGGTTCTTCCTTTTGATTTGATCAAAAGAGCTCCTTAGGTTGGATATATGGTCAAACTAATGTCTATATGTTTATGTGAGGGTATTTCAGAGAATATTTGTTCAAGGGATGACAGAGACAAATGGCATTGAAGGTATGAATTAGAGAGAAGGGGGAGTGCCCTTTTATAAGAGTGGTGAGGGGCACCTTTGGAAAAGCTAGAAATATTATTTTATAATAATTTCATATTCAGTTTATAATGGATCTAGACTGATTTATTTCGTGGATAAGGTAGGGATTGGACTAAAACCACACAACCAATAGGTTTTATACAGGTTCAGGTCATTTTATTAAACTTATCTTCCAGCTTTATCTCGTAGATAATTAGTTTGACATTTACCATGTCTCTTTGTTTTTTTATATTATATGGTTAATAAACTTACTATATACATCCAAGAGACCCCCAAGTGGTCCATTAATGATAAAAATATCATGATATAAGTATTTTGGACGAAATTTATATTTTTAGGAATAGAATATGAATTAATAATATAATATTTGTTTTAAAAACTCTTTTATGTCAATTTTGACACTATTGGGTATTTTGTTTTTTACAGATTTATAACAGCATTATTACATCGAAAAAAATTCATATTACCAATCCTAATATGTCATTTTAACATAGAAAATTATTTTAATTCCTAAAAAGTCTCAAATTACATTTATTTGGATATTTATAATATGAATTATTTTAATATTTCATTAATTAGGTAATTACTGCATCACCATTGTGTCATAAATAAATAAAATTATTTAAGGTCTAAAAATTATAAATAAAATACCATTATGTAGGAAATATTTTTAGATTTATAATGAATATTTACAATTGAATTTATCTAATGTGTAACTCTATATTAAAAATGTTTTAGTAATTAAACATTGATTTTAACTCTTTTATCTTTTGTTTGAATAAAAAAATAATAAATTTCCTAATCTAAACAAAGTGGACCTAAATGATAATATTTTATTTCTAAGGTGGTTTTTTGGTCGAGATACACTTGTCCAATAGAATTAGGACATGTTTTAGGGTAATATTAATATCATTTTTCCCTTAATTAACATATTTACTTTTAACCGTGGTAAATAAAAGTAAAAAAGATATTATTCACCAAAAATTATTTTCATCTCATTGAACCAAATTTTACGTAACGATATAAACTGTGTTTATATGTTTTTTGAAACTCCATTCACAGAAGTGGTAAAATTATGTTTTATGTGCATTTTTAAATTCTCATAGGAAATGGGTACAAGGCGGTAAAAAGTTCAATAAAATTTTGTATATCTAAAATTAATATAAAATGACTACAATGGATTAAATTTAACTGATATTTGTATTATTTATCTATTTATAACTAAAATAAATTTATATAAAAAATAAATATTTAAATAAAAAGTCGGTTTTAACAAATAACTCAGTGTTTTTTCATTATTCATCAAAAATTGAACGTTTTCAGAAAAATACAAAACATTAACCCAAGGATAATTTCAATATTACAAATCCAAAAATTATGCCTATTTTACCAAATTAGAAACATAAAAGTTTCATTTATTAATTTAAAATTAATTCCCGTAGTAAAAAAAAGCGTGTTATTAAGAAATAATAACTATAAAAAGATTGACACTTTCTTATATCCAGTTTAAATGTGAAATTATGTCCAATTACCAAACATGGATTAAATGGTAAAAATATAATGTAATTATACTTTAAAATAACTAAAATTCATAATTTATCACTATTAATTATTTCAATTAAAAAGGTTTTTTTAAATAAAATTTAGTAATTTTCACTATTCACCAAAATATGAAATTTATCAGAATAACCCCAAAAATTTATTGAAATTAAATTCTTATGTCTTGATTCTAAGGAAGAAGATTATTTTGTCAAATTGAATTTATATAAGTTTCAAATATTGTATTTAAAAAGGGTTCACCATTAAAATTTGGTAAAAGTGCATTTTTGAAAAATACTTCTTTTATCAGAAAAAAATTGATTTTGTTCTTAAATTATGTCTAAGAAACTCATAATATGGATTCTAAAATTATAATAATTATATGACGTTCAAAATTTAGTTAATAATATTCATAAAATCTTTTGAACAACTAGTTTGGTAAGTCATTGTGCACTTGAATTTGGTGTTGTGTGTAGTGCAAGTTATTGAATTACTTTGAAAAAATAACATACTATGAAATCTTGGGGTTCTATAGTATCCACCAAGTGAAAAAACTCTCAATGTGTCCCATAGTGGGACATTTTCTACATATATCTTCTCTTATACGAATTTCATAATAATAAAATATGCACCGAAATATAGATTACTATGAAACAAAATTTAACAACACAGCTTACCAACATTAGTTAAGCCTCCACCAAAACTAAAAAAAAAATCTTTCTCATTGATAAATACATTGAATTTGTCAACATATAAAATATCAAAATAATACAAATAATTAAAGGTAGTATAATCCCTCAACAACCAAAATGAGGAATGTGGAATGAAAAAGATCATCAACTAAGCCTGAACGGCTTAGTCCATCCCTAACGCACCCTCTCTTCCAACGAGGATCCTGTACAAAGTCAAGAAGATCTATTCCTTTGATCAAAAAATAGAGACTCCCTTGAATCAATGCCAAATTCAAACTAGGTGATGATAAAAACGATTTAAAGAACATTCACAGTGGGGAACCCAGGACATACTACATGTGACTGGGTTATACTGTATTTTTTTATACACTGTACAATATCAAATTATATCATGGGTTATTCCACACTCAATGAAAATGAAGTTCATAAACTAGTAATTTTTGTTCCATTAATTATTATTATTTTTCAACTAACTCATAGAATTCATTAACTAATGTTCAATATTTACACTACTAAGTAATTCAGTCAAACTGTGTGTTTGATGATCATGACACAACACTATAGAATTAACCTCTTCTATGGTAATTGAATTTCCACCGTACATCATGGAATCCTTTATTGAATTAAAGGAATCATCAATGGAGTTTAGAATACATAAATCATTATCATTATATTTATCTTTAATATATATATTATCTAAATATTAAACCACTTTATTAAATTCAATATGAAAACACATATAATATCCCTGGGAGATTTTAATTGCATAACGCCTCATCTTTTTCTACAAAGGACCAAAAATAAATTTTCTAGGTCATATATAAATTTTATGTATTAAGCGAATTGAATTTCATATTAGTTTCTAGGGATATTTCACGTGATAATTTGTCTCCTAGGGCTAAAAGAAGAATACAATGAACCTTTTTCTAAAATACTAGTGTCAACATCAACATAAGAGGTTTCTGAATGGCCAATAGTAGACACAATCACTATGAGTTTCCTGGGGAAAAGAAAAGAATCTACTAGACCACTATGGACTAAGAACTCATGTATCATAAATCCTTACATAACAAAATCAGTATCACAATTAAATTATTTAACATCAAACATTATAGATCACATTGTTAAAATGATTATAAGCTTGGATACCAATTTTTAAGGTCAGAAAAAATCTAATGTTGGTGGTCTGATGCTAAGATAAAAAAAATAGAATAATTGGTTTTGTGATGCTAAAGAAATGATAAAAAAACATAGACATATAGAAGATGAAAACATTGACAAGAAAAATAGAAAACAAAATTGTAGGAAAGTAAATATTAGCATGATTATTTATGGGGTTTAGACGAATTTTGTCCTAATCAATGGTAGTAACACCACCACAATGATTATTATTATAAAAAGAAAACAAATATCATACAATAGAGAAAATAAATAGAGAGGAAATACAAATAGACTAAAGAAACAATTTGAGAATAGGGATATTATCACTCCACGAGCTAGTAGTGAACCATATCCGAAAGATGGTATAATATGCTCTCAAGCTGTATAGAAACAAACATGCAACCCCAATACCCAAACTGTAAAATAAATAATTTAATAAATAAAATTATTAGCTAGAACTGAAAAGGGAAAATCATATAAGTCCAGATCCCAGATCTGGTGATCGAGAAATACGGATGCCATGGTTGTAATATCATGAAGCTGGTATGGTATAGAGAAATCTCATGAGTATCAGAATCTCCACCAAATATGATGAATGTAATAAGGTATGTGAAGGTATCGAATTATATCCCCAAAGATTCTTCTTCTATCAAATTCTTCTCACTGGAATTTAGTGGAAGGAGAAGGTGAAGAATTGCTACTAGAAAATAAAGTGATGTGGCAATAAATAATGACGAGGAAAACATTGTTTTATATGAAGTGTCATGTATAACAGCCAGGGTGGGATACATGTATGGTGGAGGGCGAGTGGAAGGATCACATAGAAAGTGCAGACATTACAAATTCTGAATAGAGGGGGTCATTTGGATGAAATAGATAGTCTGGATTGAGATAAATGAGGATGAACCGAAATCTAGAAACATAGACACCCATATAAGAGTCGTCTCGTCATGGTAATCAACATCCAACAACACTCCAAGAAGAAGCCTATAGATAATGATAATCAACAATCAAACTAGGTCTTTCCCCCACATCCCAATACCAAACTAAACAGAGACTCCCAACAAACATGCCCCGATGGACGAAGCCCACAAATCAAATGAATAAGTTGGTTAACTAAAAATAAACTGACTTTTTCATGTCATGGAAACAAAACTAGATTCTTTATTCCTAAAACCAAATTTCAAATGTTTCAAAATAAACAATAATTAATCCTAAGATGTAAAATGAAAAATATAATGGGAACACTTTTTAATATCAAAAGATAAACTTGGAAGACATATTCATTGGCTACAATATCTAATGTAAAATGTGATTCTTGTTGATCTATTGATATAATTGCTTTCCAAATATATATTTAGGAAATTTCATAGATACATTAGAGGTTATATAGAACTAAATCATATCAATATACATATATGAATTAATAATTTATAAAGATAAAATGTTTCACTATAAAACATCAATGAAATAGGAACTTTTGATTCTATAATTATGTAATAAAATGACGTAAATACAACAAATAACAATTTTCTGAAAGGGTGAGGTGGTTGGAATCGAAAAAACGAAACATGGTCAATGTGAAAAAAAGTTAATAGCTTCATGAATCCAACCATTCTGAAAATAAGAGGTAACAAATAAAGATAAATAATATAGAGAAATTATTATATAATAAAAGAGATGCAGAAATGTAAAGACCACAATGGATCTATATTTTTTAGATCTCATTGATCATAAGTTTACCGAAATAACACCATAATCATCTTTTTTTTTTGAAAAATAAGAAACAATAATACATCATAGAATATAAAGGAGAAAATAAATGTGTGTGTACCACATTTTTTGGTTTTTTATTGAAAATATCATTTCCTTATTGTGGGGGGTGATCAACTACCTTTGATGACCAGTTTTCAGCGGAGACCTACTGTAGCAGTTGATGGTCTACCATGACGACAATTCTGCAAGAGTTAGTTTCCATCCAAAGAGAAATTTGCATCCCCCATTTCAATATTCTCCTCCCACTAATTCATTAATTATGGATTCCATTTTTGATAATTCATAGGAGAGATTGGAATTTTTAATATGATCTTCCATTATTGAAAAATAATAGTGGATGTAGGTCATACGAACGAACCATGTAAATTTGTGTCTCTCTATTTTGTGTTTTATTTTATTTTCTTTTTTAGATTATTGAGATAATGAGTGATTCCACCCTAACAAGTGGTATTAAAGGGTTTGTTTCATTACATTGGAAAGGTTGGCATCCATCGCTCCAAGATCATGCACCTGAACCCACTGTAGTTTGTGCTTCCTATTGGATGTTTTTTTGGCATTCCAGTGAATCTGTTGTTATCACCTTGTTTGAATCATGTTCACAACGCATCATCTTATGTCCGAGATTCATGTTCTATATGTGGAAAAAAATTTGTATTTACACCTCATGTTCATACTCCAGTAAATATGTTTCTTTCTGCACTTCTGAAACCCTCCGCACATCTCGATCCAGTTTGATTTCTGTTTGGCCCATCTATTTTTCTTCGGTTTAAAATGGTAGTGGGAAACCAAAAAATAATGGAGGTGACGGTGTGTTTCATGGGAATAAGCAAAGAAAGAAAAAAGATAAGTAATGGGTCAGGCAACATGAATGATAAAAGTGAGGGAGTGATATAATTTTTTGATGTTAAAGTAAAAGAAGTGGGAGTGTGTGCATGTGAACAAAAAATGAAGGAATATCTTTTTGGAAATTGTCAATAGTGACTTATGTAAGGGTGAATGAATTTTACATGCACCACGTAAAAAATTATTTGAATTTTATTGGTTAATATTTTTTTGTTTGGGCGTTTTGTTTTTGAAAAAAAATTGAATTCTCATTTGGAATCCATTTTTGAAGAATTAAATAGTGAATTTCAGCATATTTGACTACTCTGAATTTATCGGTGTTGTCTATTTTGGAAATTGTGATATGTTTTTGTGATTGATAATCTCTAAACCGAATGTAGATTAGTTCCACCTTAGGACCCCGATAAGTATGTTCCATCTATGCATGTCGGTACTGCAAATACATCTAGACATAAAAGTATATTGTCCATTATCAAATTTGAGGTGGAGAAGTTCGATGGTACAAATAACCTCATTATGTGGAAATGTGTTGTTTGGGATATGTTAACTCAACATGAGTTAGATATCACCTTGGAATAAAAGCTCGATAACATCTCCGATGGTGATTGGAAGAGACTCAACTGTCAGGCTTGCGGTATGATCTGGATTTGATTGACTAAATATTAGAAATAAAATGTGATGTGGGAAACATCATAAAAATGATTGTGAAGTATTTTAGAGAATATTTATATTTCTAAAATCATTGAAAATCAATTATACTTAAAAAATAATTGTTCAGATTTCAGTACAAGAAAGATATGTCTATGATTGAGAACCTTAATTCATTTAAAAAAATCCTGGCATATTTTCAATTCATGGAGGTAACAATTGGTGATAAAGATAAGGCTCTATTGTTTTTGAACACTCTACCAGATAGTAATGATCACCTTACTACAACGTTTCTATATAGTGAATATTAGGTGAAATTTTTTCTTGTTTCATATGCATTAGTTAATAATGACTACAGGCAGAATGAAAAATATGACCATTGGGATTCCGCATCAGAGGGACTGATGACAATTTTTGGAAGGTCGTCTTACAAGAAATCTAGAAGACTCAAGAAGAGATGAATCACGATCGATGTCAAAAGGCGAGTCCAACATTAGAAATCTAGTGAAAGAAAAGAGTGTTTAGTATCACGAAAAAGGGAACCAGAAGAAATATTGTCCAAAAATTTGGAAATCAAAGTCAAATGTGGTATTGAGAACTGAGGATGCTGAAGATACTATCCTTGTTTTCTCGACGATCAACCATTCAGAATACTTGATTCTTGATTCAGGTTATTCATTCCATATGTGTAGGAATAGAGATTGGTTTTCAAACCTCAATGATTTTGATGAAGGTGTGGTGTTTATGAGAAATAACCAACCCATTCATATGAGAGGTATTGAAAAAATATTGTCGAAGATGTGTGATGGTACAACTCGACACCTTATAGATGTGAGATATGTACCTGAATTGGAGAAGAACGTCATATCGGTTGTTGTTTTGGATAATCTTGGATACCAGATTTCTATTGAAGATGGTTTCATGAAAATTACTTTCAGCTCACTCCTTGCAATGAAAGGCATTAGAAAAGGTACTTTGTATTGTTTGAATGCTAAGACTATTATAGGTGGATTACTGAAATCGGATAAGAGTATCACCACTTGTAGAATACAAAGGATTATATGAAGACCTCCCAGGATTGAAAATTTGGTTTGTTATGATCATTCTGTTGTTGAATATGGGATTCTAGATTTTTATCATGCTGTTTTGGATCAAAAAAGAAATGAAGCAGTGGAAGTTTGTTATGGAAGAAGATATGAATTTATTACATCATAAAATGACATGAGATCCTGTTCCTCCTCCAAAGGACAAGGAAGAAAATAAAAGGGCCGAGGTCCAAATGTTTTTGGACTTGATCAAAATGACTCAAACATGAGATGGATGCAAGCATCGGGAAGGCAGCATCATGAAGAAATATTTCATTCAGTAGCAGCCTAAAAATTTGATCCAGTTGTATGATGTTTTGTTTGAGAGGAAACATGGTGATATTTTTCATCAAGGTGGAGATTATTGATTTTTTTTAAAAAAAATACCACCGTACTATTGTGGTGGGTGACTGAACTCCTTTGATGACCAATTGCTAGAGGTGATTTGTTGTAGCAGTTGGTGGCCGATCAAGATGAAAATTCTGCAATAGTTGGTTGCCATCCAGAGAAACATTTTCAGACCCATTTTCATTTTCTCCTCCCAAATCTACTTTATTTATGGATTTTCTTTTTGTGAATTCACAAGAGAGATGAGAATTTGTAATATGTTCTATGATTGTTGAATAATATTAGTGTATGCAGGTCATACGACCAAACCATGTAACTTCATGTGTCTTTATTTTGTGTTTTTATTGTTTTTTTTATTTTGTGTGAGATTATTGAGAGTATGATGGATTCCACCCCAACACACATAAGGTATCCTAGAACAAGGACCTCAACACCACAAGAACCAAGGGTGAATCATGGAATCAAACTGGATGGAATCATGAATGAAACATTAATAGTTTTCAATAATGGAAGCAATAAAACAAAGAATAGAACTGAAGAATAAATGAAAAACCAAGCCGCGTCAATCCTTGATTAAACATAAATTGGGAGTATGCTCATCAAAGGGTGGTGTCAGCTATTCTGGATCTGAAATATTTGCATATAGGGTCGAAAAAAACTCTTGTGACCCGAACTCTCCACTAGAGTGGATTATAGTGACATGGGCTTACGGGGCCACAAGAGCATTGGTGCTCCTCTCTCTCCATCTTTCTCTCTCAGCGATGAATTCTAATGGAAAATGAAGAACAAAACACAATAATGAAGGGTTGTGAGGATTGATAGAGGCACGGAAGATGTGAGGATAAGGGATGATAAGAACAACAGGGGAGGCAGATAGGTGGATGATGGATAGCATGTGAAAGAATCAAGAATTTAGTTTTGTCTTAACAAACACTTATCGGATGAGGATGGGTAGAGCCAGCAGATAGGTCATTCAGAAAAGCACAAGGATCAATCAAAATCATGAAACACATATGCCTCAAATGATATAATACATCAGATGTGATGGGAAAGATGACAACGATGAACACACAATCAATAAAACACGAACGCATAGTGGAAAAACAATTCAAACAGCGGGTGCACCGCGACAAAATAATTTGTAGAATATAAAATTGGCACCAGAAATTTTTATGTGGAAAACAAAAAAGGGAAAAACCATGGGACCTAGTCCAGAAATAAGGATCCAATAAAATATATTAGTAAATAGTAGAGACTCCCCAATAATTAAGTGGATCTCAAAAGTAATACTTAGAAAAATAGTGGATCAATGTCGGTGAATAGATGCAGTCTGAATGAAGCCTGAAATGAAAAATGCATCCTAGTAAAAAGACCCAAAGAGATCATACTGTGATAGTAGAAGATTGACGTTTGATCCCAAATATAGATGAAAAGGAAACGGGTTCAGATCAAAACCCACCACAGATGAGAACAGATCAAATCCAAGTAGTTCCACTGGTTGTAGATCTGAAAATCACACATTGAAAATGCAAATGCACTGCCTCCAATAACTTGCAAGAGAGGATATATACATCACATATATATAGAAGATTCGCCTCATGATATCCCATGTATCTCATGAAAGATATCTCATATCTTTTAAATGATATTAAATATATCTCATCAATGATATCAAATATATCTTCTTAAAGATATCAGATATATCAAAAAATATCAGGGCCAGATGAGAAGGCTCCCCAACAAACTCCCCCTCCGACTCAACTAGGTATCATCATCAATCCTACAATCAGTCAGCAAGTTTAAAATTTTCCTTTGGGTAAACTCTTGGATAACATGTCTAACCCATTGTCACCAGTGCGGATAGTCTCAAGCTCTAACTGTCTCGAATCATGGACATTGTAGATCTTATGATACCGAAAATTGATATGTTTCGACCTGCCATGAAAATTATAATTCTTCCCCAAAAAATAGCACTCTGACAATCACAAAATAAATCATAACTTTCTTGATTAAAATCGTGCTCTCGAATAAAATTTGTTCTTCCAAAAAAAATCTTTGCATGCCTCTATAGCTGTAATGAAATTTGACTTTGTGGAAGATAAAGAAACTTATCTCTGCAAGCTAGACTTCCAAGATACAACTCCCCTGCAAAAGTAATCAAATGCCCTGAGGTATACTTCCTTGAATCGTTATCTTCTGCCATTTCTGAATCTCTAAACCCTAAAATAATAGGATCCCCTTTCCCAATACACAATCTCAGACTAGAAGTACAACAAATATAATGAAAAATGTACTTCACATCGCTTCAATGATCTCTGCCTAGATTTGACAGAAAATGACTGACCACACCAACTGCATGAGCTATATCAGGTCTACTACATGCCATGGTATACCTCAAATAGCCACCATCAAATAAATAAGGTACGTTTTGCATCTCCTCTCTCTCTTCATCAGTAGAAGGTGACTGATAGGTGCTGAGCATAAAATGTAAAGCAAGAGGAGTACTATCCAAATTATCCCTATCCATTGAAAATATCTAAAGAACTTTCACAACGTATCTCTCACAAGATAACCAAAAATTCTTGTCCATCCTGTCATGAGAGATTGTCATGCCAAGAATCTGTCGTGCTAGCCCATTGTCTTTCATCACAAAAGACTAGAAAAGATCCTTCATCAATCTGCCATTTCTAGAAGAATCATGTCCAATAATGAGAATATAATCAACATTAAGCAACAGTATAATAAAATCATCATCAGTAAATCTCTGAAAAAACACACAATGATCAGACTATGTCTTCCTGAAAACATGATGGGAAATGAAAGATTCAAACTTCTTATACAGCTGTCATGGATATTTCTTCATACCATAAAAACTCTTATTCAATCTACAGACATGATTCTCTTTACATGTTTCAACAAAACCCTCTAGTTGCTCCATGTAAATCTCCTCCTCTAAATCTCTATGGATGAATGTTGTCTTCAAGACATCATCTCAATCTGAAGATCCATTCTAGCATCCAAACCAAGAATAACCCAAATAGAAGAAATTTTGACAACAGGTGAGAAAATATCATCAAAATCAACACCTTTCTTCTAAAGGAATCCTTTAAAAATTATCATTGCCTTGTATCGTGGAATAGAACTGGATTTTTCATTCTTAATCTGATATATCCACTGATAATGCAATGCTCTCTTACCTGTCGGTAACTTCACAAGCTCAAAAGTATGGTTGTCAGGCAATGATGTCATCTCATCATCCATTGCAGCAACCCATCTATCTTTTTGTTCACTTTCCATCGCCTCAAAAAATGATTCTGGTTCTCCTCCTTCAGCAAGGAGCATATACTCATCAGGTGAATACCTAGTAGAAATGATACGATGTCATGATGACATCCAGTGTGGAACTACAGGTTCATTGATAACCCCATGAACTAGATCATTAGAAACAAAAGGTGCATCAGAAATATCAACTCCAACCTGTTCACCCAGAGCATCATTATTCATATCAATTTGATCATCAGAATCAACAATATGAGCTAAATGTGAATCATAAAATGGCTCAAGACTAAAAAAACCATTAGAATTTGGAGAAGTGGACAGTTCTCCCTTATCAATATCTTCAATAGTCTGGTCCTCTTTAAGCACTTCATCTTGGCTTCTGACAGGTTTCATCAAAGCACGATCATAAAACCTATACCCAAACTCTTCGTGTCCATAGCCAATGTAAATACACTTTCATGACTTATCATCCAACTTTGTTCTCTCATCTCTAGACAAATAAACAAAAGCCTTGCAATAAAAATATATTCAAGTGATCATACCTGATATTTTTTCCATAAATATATTATCGGGTGTGTCTATCTGCAAATCATCATAAAGTGATAAATTTAAAATATATGTAGCCATAAGTAAAGCATCACCCCAAAAGTGTCCTGAAAACATTGCTTCTGAAAGAAAAAAAATGAACTCCTTCCAATAAATTCATGTTCACCCGCTCAACTACACCATTCTGCTGAGGTGTCTTGGGAGGTGTCTTCTGTTTTTGAATACCTTCATGCCGGAAATACTGATCAAATGGGCCACAATACTCTCCTCCATTTTCAGGGAAAATACATTTCAATTTCATGCATGATTCCCTCTAAGAATAAACATGAAATAGCTTAAAATCTATGAGCACCTGACTTTTGGAATTCAAAATATAAACCCTAATCATTCGTGATTAGTCATCAATAAAAGTCACAATATAAAGACTGCCACTAAAAGTCTTAGATTTCAGAGGACCACAAACATTTGAATGTACTAATTCATGTATCTGTGACATCATTTGTGGAAGATGACTGTTGAAACTCACTCTGCTCTGTTTTCGAGCCATGAAATGATCACATGTGTCAAATTTGACACTCATAAAATCTGGAAGAAGATTTGGGTTGGCCAAACAACCAATAAATTTCTCACTAATGTGACTAAGCCTCTAATTCCTCTACATGGATGAACCACTACACTCAACAATTCAAGCAGTATCACATAAAATAGAAGCATCAGTCCATCACAAACCTGACTGGTTCTTCCCTTGAGCCACACCCAAGGAGCCCTTGGAATGCTTCCATTGGAAATCACTAAAAGTACTGATAAAACCTTCATCATCAAGAACACTGGTAGAAATAATATTCAAGAAAACCTCTGGTACATGTTGAACATCCTTCAAAATAAGCTTACTTCCAGTACCGGTCTCTAAAAAAACATCCATGATACCTATGACATAATCATGACCATCATTACACCTCTTCTAAATTCCAAAATTACCTAGGTTGTAAGATGTAATGAACTCCTTCAATGATGTCATGTGAAAACATGAACCACTGTCAACAACCCAACAAGAATAATCCGAAGCTATATTAATGGAGTCATAAAAAATAACATGATCACCCCTGTAGCGGCAGTGACAAGATCGTCACCATAGTCATTCTTCAATGGATGATTTTACATAATTCTGTTTTCTCTTTTCATCTAATAACAAAACTTCATAACACGACCCTTCTTACCACAATGATGACATTCAAAATCTCTATGCTTTGATCTGGATTTTTTTCTACTTTTACCATTTACTCGACTTTTATGCCCCTGATTATTTTCCTGGCTTCCGTCCATTTTCTTTGGGACTAAAAGCTCTGAAGATTTCTCTTATGTATGTCTCCTAACTTCTTCATTTAAAATAGAAGACTTTACAAAACTAAATGTCACAGCACCATTAGGAGCAGAAGAAGTTAGAGTGACAAGTAAATTCTTCCATGAATTAGGTAACATATTATGTAATAAAAGTTCCAAAACCTCATCTTCAAAATTGATACCCATGCTAGAAAACTGATCAAAACATCCCTGATATTCACTTAAATAATCAGAAATAGAAATTCCTTCTATGTAAATAAAATTCATCATTTGTTTGAGAAGAAAAAATTTATTGTTTCCTATCATGGAATCATAGATATTATCGAGCTTCTCCCACAATGTTGTGGCAAGACAGAAGATGATAATGTGGTTCATCATGTTGTCTTCGACCCATTGGCGAATGAAGCCACAAACCATCTCATGCTCGAACATCAATTATTAATCTAACATCCATTCTGGCTTCTGGGTACAAAACACATGAAGATGCAATCACATGACAAATAGAAGATCCTTCATTTTATGTCGTCACCTATGATAATTGGTACCATTCAAAAAAATCATCCAACAATAATTGGTTTCCATAATGAATATGAATTAAAAACCAAAACATATGATACCAGATGTTGGGAATGATGACAACGATGAATGTGAAAACAAAAAATACACAAACACGCAGTGGAAAAACCTTTCCCTCAAATAACGAATGCGCAGTGACAAAAAAGGTGTAGAATATAAAATTGACACCAGAAAGTTTTACATGGATAATCCATAAGGGAAAAATCACGGGACCCAGACCAGAAAGGGGGATCCACTAAAATAGATAATTACATGGTAGAGACTCCCCCAAAATGAACGGGATCTCAAAAGTAATACTTAGATAAATAGTGGATCAATGTCGCAATATAGATGCAGTAGGAATAAATCCTGAAATTATGAATGTATTGTAATAAAGAAACCCAAATATATCTGAACGTGAAAGTAGAAGATTGATGTCCGAACAAAAACTGCCAATAGAGTATATATACATCTCATATATATAGAAGATTCACCTCAAGATATCCCATGTATCGTATGAAATATATCTCATATATTATTAAAGATATTAAATATATCTCATCAATGATATCAAATATATCTTCTTAAAGATAACATATATATATATAAAATAGGGGGCAGATGAGGAGGCGCCCCAACAAGATTAGACTTAATTAATGCCTGCAATACATACCAAACACAAATATCTAAGGTGACACATAGGTAGGCTGACTAAGAATCCCAGAAAAGATGTCCTAGCACACATAAGGATCCCATAATCACTGATTTCCCAAATGGAGTACCAAAAAATAGAAACACGAACCGAATTTATATAATAATAAATCCTGGAATTTTTGCATTGAAAATTAAACAAGATTTTAATTTGAAATATGAAATTTATCAAAATATATATGAATTAATTTGTTTATGAAGTGTATAAGGAACCCAAAAATAATATGATGTGAGAGTTCAAAAAACATCCACAAACCCCTTCCATAATTTTTAATCCACCTCCTTCAGATTCCCATTAAGATAAAGAAGTGATGTTGTTAGCATAATGAAGTAGAAATAAAAATTCCAGTAGGATAGGATAATTCAACGTCGAATTTAAGGACCTCTTGAGATGCAATCTATCTCGCCGCATGCTCTAAGACATCAGAATCCGACCCCAATAAAAATAAAATTCCATGATGAAATTGTGTATATCACTAGAATCTAAGAGACTAATTTTTTAATCGATGATCCTTATCCTAACATTTAAAACAATCACAAAATTGACTAAAATATAGGTGTAGTAGATAAACTTAAAAACTAATGAAAAATCAAAAATCAAGGGAAAAAACATCAAAATTATTCATCCATGTAGGTGATGGTCAGGAGTCACATATTCTTGAAAAATATTACATTTGTTGGTGGGGATGAGGATCGAGTATGGAGTTATGGATCTAGCGGCTCCAGGTGATCATTACTATTTGAAGATGTTAATCATATTATCCCATCATAAAAATAATTTATATTTTTTTAATATATATATATATATATATATATATTTAAGAAAAAATATCATTTAGATATACAAAAAAACATTCTACATATTTTTCAATAAAATCAATGACAATTTAGAAATCAGATTTGAGAATGACATCCTTCAAACCATGCTTAGAAGAAAACACTGAACCCAACTGAATAACATACCCTTGGAACCCAAAGGGCTCCGATTAGAAGGAAAATATTAACATAAAACTGTTTTACCTAATTCATGAGAGTCTCTTGAAACAAGAACAACAGACTAACAGACAAACACCCACCTTATTGTTTCGAGACAATTAAACATTAACATTAACATTAAGTGCACCGGGATTGGGGGATACACATCCTGAGATCTCTATCTTTAATAATCCCACAAACATGACTTGTGTTCTATGTTGAGATCCATTCAAATGAATGTGAAACCCAAATATTATTTGTCTTATCAATGTGTCTAAAAAGGAGCTCATTTCAAAAAACTCGATTCATCTACAAAACGGATTAGAGGTCACACACTATTTCAATAGGGAGTGAGGAGACCCACTGGACTAGATTGGATGGTAAATAATGTGAAAAAATAATTACCACCTAGGCCTTATACGTCCAAACATTCTAAACAACCCTCAATCAAGGACAATTCAAACATAAATGTTAAGGGTTTTTAATTTCATAGGATAAAAGGGAGCACAATGGGTCACTCATCAAATTCCATTTTAACAGAAACTCTCCAGTGTGGAGGATCCCAAAATATATTTTCGACCCTAAAAACATGATTTTAGTGTGTACTGACAAATCCTGTTGGAATTTTCAACGTTTAAACACAAAATAAGGATGGGCGTCAAGAGAAATCATATAACATGATTTTAAAAAATATGAATCAAATACATATATACCCCAACACAAATGGATTGAGCCTAATCCTACCATAATAGGAATACTGAGAATAATATCATGATCCATATCGTTAAACTAGAAACAAACCATATCCAATGACAATCCATCCCAATTATCATTAAAAAGATCTTAAACCATGGCCTTATCCAATCCTAGAATAGTAGGTGATGTCATCAACAAGGTACAATGATCAATATTCATAGGCTGACTCCAAATAATTACCCCCTCTCCATCACCAATTCTCTAATAGAAACCATTATTCAAAAGACAATGTGAGCCTCATAAGTTTTTGCAAAAATAAACATGGACATGGCCATATGAATGCATTTAAAAAATATGAATATGTATAATACATATCATTAAAATTCTAGGAACTTAAGGAATTAGGTTTTTTAAAATGGTTCCTACCCTACTTATCTGGAAAAGAATCATTAAAGGAGCTCATGTTCCTAATACCAAAACCCCAACTACCATTTCGTTCACATATCTTCTCTCATTTCACCCAATTGTGTTTCTTTTCTCCATCATGATATCCCAACCAAGAGGCATCCAATTATTAATTAAACGAATCAATAAGACTACCGTAGAGGTGAAAAATAGGCATGCCATAAGTGGGTATAGAAGATAAAACCACCTTGACAAATATCTCTTTCCCTTGTTTAGAAACACCCCTGGAATATCATATCTATATTTTCTTATCAATTTTACCATCAATAGAAGAGAATTCATCATTAATTGATATTCCGAAAAACCATAGGAAGGTCATGGTATTTTTGATGAATATCAAAGACTTGGATTCTAGAAGGACCTTCAGGGTCATCTTTTATAGAAAGAAAGGAACCTCTGTAAAAGAATATCTTAAATATAGATAAGATAGAAAACTGACCCAAATCTAGTTCATAGATGGACCAAATATTCTTAATGGAATGGAATTAATCAAATGATTCTTGAGTAAATAATAGTATTTCATTTCCAAACATAAAATGGGAGATAAGGGGTTGCACTGACAATATTTTCCACCATCATTCATATTATTCTTTTCCTCACCTATAATAATATTAGAGAAAACATCAGGCATATGGATAAATAGGTATGTAGAAAGAGGATATCTCTTACAAAGCCTATCATGACCCCCTCCCCACAAGGTGTATTCCTCCGGGGCTGACAATGTGAGAAGGGAGATAATTATCCCTAAGTCCCGCATCTAGTAGGCCCTGGGATGGTGACTAGAACTGAGGGTTTTGTAGACACACAAATGGGAGACATTTCCCTCTAAGAGAACACATGTGAAAGATATAGATATGATAGAAACCAACAAAATCCAACTAAGACAGCAATATCAAAAAACCCAAGTACACAAATGTAATGACATGTAATAACTACTAATACTTAAAGGGAATACTAAAATAACCAAAAGAGTGTATAAAATGAAGAAACCACGATACTCGAACAACTCATGGAATCCCAATATATTACTAACCATCCTAACTTTTGCCTAATATTAAACTCTATCCTATCCCTCAAAATAGACCTTTGATACCACTCTGTCATGACCCCCTCCCCACAAGGTGTACCCCTCATGTGCCAACAATGTGAGAAGGGTGATAATGACCCATGTGTCCCGCCTCTAATAGGCCCCGAGTTGGCGACTATGACTGAGGGTATGGTAATAACACAAATAAAAGGCATTACCCTCTATGATAACACATGAGAAAATAAAGATAAGATAGACAACAACATACACTAACTCATACTGTAATATAAAATAATACCCAAGTTCACATATATAATGTCATGGAAAAACATGTTCAACCGAAAGGGAAAATTGAAAGTATTAAAATAAATTAAAAATGATAGTAACGATGAAAGGCTAATAGATCCTGCAATCGCAATCTAGTAGTAACCAGCTTGATTTCCAACATACTCCAAATGACCTAAAAATAGTTTAAATATACGTAGGGTGAGTATAATAGTACACTCAGTAGGATCCTACCCAGAGCCTCTAGGGAAAATTTAATGAAATCATATAAAATCACAGTGAACAACAAGTGAAACTAACTCTTAATCAAAATAGGTATACTAAGTTCTCATCCACACCATTGATACTCTCACAAAGTATCACATACAATAATATATAATATTATAATGAATATCAAGGGTACACTACTACCACTTCCCCATTGGTTTTCCGCTTTTCCCTAACATTGCACATCCCAATCCATCTCTCTCCAATAAGGCCTGCCCCCTTACACTAGGGAGAAGCACCACAATAAGCACCATGTGCATCACAACCTCCACATCTATGTTACCAAGTTAACTAGGTAGTTTCTGGGAGCCACAACATCACACATAACATGTATCATATGTCACGTATTAAAACTCAATCCACTATAACCCATACCCCAAGTAAGGATCCTCAATCCATCATAGCCTATACACATTACACTTATAGTAGTCCTTGTGAATCTACATCCAGAATATATGTGTGTGAATAACCACAAGCCATTATATCCCTCTACACACAATTATGGGGAAAACTGAAAGATGTTCCTACTATCTCATGTAACTGACAAGAGAAGAGAGTAGGACCAAAGGGGGTTGTCAGCCATCCATCCACCCATAGGAATGTTGGGTAAAACACCCCTAGGGCTATGAATCCCCGTGGATTCGAAGAGGACATGTTTGGGATATACCTAATACTAAGAGGGGGGTGAATCAGTGTTGGGGACTTTTTTAACCAATTCCAACTTTTATCCCTGTACCTCTAGACCTGTTAGGATCTTGATTCGTATATTCTCTTATACCTATTGCATGCATTAAATAGAAAGTGGTAAATATATGCACATGATATTTTTACAAGGTTCACCACTCAATAAGAGTAGCTACATCCTTGCCATGAATGGGTATGACCACTTCCTGGATTCTCCATTATAATGTGATATTCTTTTACAATGGAGTGGCTCGGAAAATAATCATCTAGCCAGTGTGAGTCCCTACACATTGGAGGGGGTGGAAAACAATCCTCTTCCCTAGACTAGTGTGGGCTAGTCCAACATGCAGCCTCTAGCTGGTTCATTATACTGCCTATAGAGACAGTCTCTTACAGCCTCCAGCTGGTTCTTTATACTGCCTCTGAAGACATTATTCTCTCTGTTAATAGTGTTTGGAACACCAAAATAGTATTTCACCTGTTGAGGCCTATTGGATGTCACAGTGCTACTCTGTTATTCCTCTATTCAATTATTACCTTCCTAGCAGCATGCAGGTAAACAACCACATATTTCTCTACAGCAAACCTGAAAGCTGCACAATCTTCTTCCCCTTCTTCTTCAGTGGAAAACCAGATACACTGAGATCGCTTCTACTTGTATCTTCTAGAATCAAAAACTCCCTTTGTGATTATCAGAAAAATAAAGACCAGATCATATTAGCATAATCAAAATTAAATAGCCCTGATTAATTGTCAGCCTTTAGTTGGGCATACTCTGTTCTTCTTATTCTCTTCTTTCTCTTTGACATAGTACAATTACAGTGTCTTAATCTCTTTCTTCAATTATCAATACCAACACAATAGTGTATTGGTATACTAACATCTTCCTTAGTGCAGATATGAATTCAGCTGCACATCTTGTTATTCTTCACTTCACAATGTAGAATGATAGTGTTTAAACACCAGTCGTGTGAGTGCAGTTCAACTTATATTTTTGAAACTGAATGGTTCATAGTTCTTTCTTCTTCGCAAAGCTTCTTCAAGATTGTTATGCACCTTTCGAAGGCCTATGGGACCCCCCCAATTTTCCGTGCACCCTTCTATGTGTCTTGCGCATAAAATTCAATCCTTGCACATAAAAACACTTTTTGGCGTGAAAAACCCTTTTCCTGCAACTGTTCTTTTTCACGCAGAACTTCCTATTTCGCGCAGAAGTTCTTTTTTCGCCCAACAATTATTCTTTTCGCACAATACTCTATAATTCAATTTTTTTGCGCGTCAGAGCTCTGGATTTTTCTATGTGTCAAATCACACAAAATGAGAGGGGTCACCACATATTAATTGGCAGTTTGGACCCTGCATGTAAATCCCCTTTCTGCGCGTAAAACTGTCTCTCAATTATTGATATTACGCGCACCTTCCTGGATTTTTCTCACACCTCTAGACATTTCCATTTTTCGACTATCCAATCAAAATACACCAACTTTGCGCAAATTTCCACACTGTATTCCATATTGTGTGCAAACCCCATCATTCCCGCGACATCATATTTTGCGCACTGTTCCAATCATTAATGCATTTCATGCCTTTTTCAATTTTCATCATTCTAAGCATGAAGCACCAATTGCGCACAAAATTCCACACCACATTCCATATTGTGTGCAAACCCATCCTTTCAAGCGACATCGTATTTCATGCAATGATCCAATTTTTCATACATATTATGCCTTTGCAAATTTTTGAGCTTCTGATCTTGAAACACCTTTTGCGTGAAAAACATCATTCCTCTATTTCGCGCATCCCGAAGATATTTCACGTAGCTTTTCATTTTTCACAAATCCCGCTGAAATTTCATGCCTCCCGCAAATAATTCATGCAACCCACAAATACTGCGCGTACCACTTTCTTTTTGTGTGCATCTTGCCTAGATTTCCGCGCACTCCATGCCTTTGTCATTTTTCGATGTTCTGACCTTGAATCAGGCCTTGCATGCCAAATTTTAAACCATCTTCAATCTTTCGTGCAACATCCATCTCCAAAACACATCTTCATCTCCCAATTTGTAGGCCCTAAACTTTGGAAAGCATTGGAAAATGGTGCCACCTTAAACTGTGCTTTTATGCCGCCCCCAGATTGTACATTGCTTTGTCATTTCACTCTTCACTGCTTCCCATAACCATTCTTCAGCATTCATCATGAACTCCGCTATCTTGATATATATCCTTTGATAGATCATCTTTAGCCTTATCAATGTTACAATGGGAAGTATTGATACTTCCTTATCTTCCAGCAGCATCACTCCTTCCAATCAAAACTATATATGACCATAATCATCATTTCTCCCCCTTACATCATACGGCTTGTATCACAAGTTCTCCTGACTTATGATATTTGAGAAATACATATCAGCAAAGCATCATCTGGTTTTATCCATTCTCTTTAGAACATGAATTCCAAAGTGCTTCTTTCATCCTAATGTCAAATCCTCATTCTTCTTCAATAATCCTCTGATGGATGATACCTCATCATTATTCATTGTTGTAAACAATGTTTCACCTTTGAAACAAGTTCTTTGAACTTAGGATCAGTTCAAAAATCATCTGAATTAACTTCATGGAGAATTTCCCCAACAGGACATTCAATTCTATGATTACATAACAATTCTCCAGGAATCCTCACTCCAGTCGATCTCCATTAACGTTGGATCCCTGCTTCATCTCCTTCTTCTTTTTGAGCAGCATTGACAATTGCTGACAACAAATACAATATTCATACACAAAGTGGTCCCAACATTTTCATTTACCCTAACCAACAGGTTGGAGTAGCATATAGAAAAATATAAATTACTAAATATACTATATCTCACTACCACAATATGGGCATAATCTTGTATTAGACTCAAATGCAGCTAACGTCTCTCAGACTCTCGGCTACAACTGCTAATACTAGTAATCCTATAATCAAACAACCATTTAAAGAATTTTCTTACATTACATTATTCCCTTTTAATCATTTTATCATTACATTAATTAATTACTTAATTATTAGTTAATCATTAACAATTCCACATTACATTTCCTAAGTATCGCACCATAAGTCCACTATTCTGTTAAATTTCAACCTCAAAATTGCATCCCAGAAAGCTCTTACCCCATGGGTTAACATTATTTATTCAATTATTTATTAACAACATTATTAATATCCCATATTCTAAGGTATTCTAGAAAAATATTCTATGCTACTAAACACAATGGGCTCATCATGGTGAGTAGGTGAACTACCTGTCAAGAATTTTCCACCTATAGCAGTATGTAAACCAATCCTCCCTTGAGAAGCTAAACTTGGAATTCATGTGGCATACCCTTTGTGTATTCACCCCATTTTGAAGGAGGTTACGCTAGACCAACTACCTTGAGAAGTGGGGAATGTATGTAGATAAACATTCAATAAGATTTAGCAAGCATATAAACATACACATCTAACCCTATTAATTATCTCTAGTGTCTTCTATGACACACACATCCATAAACTGATGCATCTCACCACTCGATGAATCGACTAATACAACGAACAATGGTCATACCTACCCCCACATATCAGAACATCCCTCCAGACTCACATCACAACACAAGCAGTAGGAAAACAAACATCATGTCAACTATCTTCCTGGCCCGTAAGCAAGCAAGAGGGTAACTCAGAAGCCTATGCTGAATTATCTTTAATCAAACAACTATTTTGTTAATACATATTAAATTAAAAGTGTTATAATTCATAGGTTCCAATAATGGGAACCTAAATTGAAAACTATCATAGAAAAACTAATCACGCATACAACATTAATTTGATTTACATTAAATTAGAACAAGAAGAACCAGATTCATTTACATGCCAATTTATATTTCAAAATTAATTTTCAATTATTTTAAATTCACATTCATTACCAATTTCCATCAAGAACCAAAATAAAAACAATCCATGAATAGATATTACACTATCTAGAAAAACAACAGGCTATTATAAACAATGGATATCAATTGATTTATTCGGTTCAAATATTTATTATGTCAATTATATTTTGGTCTACTGTACAAAACACGATAACTCTAAATTTTCACATAATGTAATAGAAAATAAAAGAATCCCCTAACTCAAATAGTTTTTGACGTTACTTACAGAAGAACTATTCATGTAATGGATTTCGATCTCCTCCCCCACGAAATGTGCATCCACAAGAGGACGTTGTCGCACGACTGCACCATTAGACAGCCAAGAAAAATCCATTTGAAGCATAGAGATCACATGTCATAACATGGAAATGAGAAAAAGGAGGAGAAGGATCGAAGAAAACACAAGAATAGATGTAGATCATACATTCTATCGATGAATGATCAACAGTTTCTTCTTGAACCAAAACAGGGGGTGCACGTGCAACATGAAAAAACATGAAGTTAAATGATCTGTGGATAAAGGTTCAATCAAACCTATTCTATTGGAAGACAGAATTTTTAAAGTGTCTCGTACCAGGGAATCTGAAGGTAGAACAAGGGAGAAAAATATCTCATCCTTTTAAAATATTTATGGAGTAGTGGTTTGAGATACGCTGGATTTTCTATTAAAATAAGATTGCTTTAATCCAAATGGTTTGACCATGTAATGACATACCGAGCCTTTGGAACATTATTGTAAGATTTATGGATTTGAATCGGCCATAAATCCCATAAAATTTCCTTGAATTATTTTTTCATCAATAAAAATTCATAAATGGCATAAATATAGGAATCTGGAAAAATTGTTTGCTTACTGATGCTAAAAACAATGTTCACAGAATGACTCACTAACACCGATGACACTATTCCAAAAATGACTCACTGATACCAATGGTACTATTCACAGAATGACTCATCGACACTGATGGAAATGTTCATAGAATTACTCAAGGACACTGATGGAACTGTTCATAGAATGAATCACCGATAAAAATAGAACTATTCAAAGAATGAATCATTAACACTAATGGAATTGTTCATAGATTGGCTCACTTACACTGATGGAACTGTTCATAGATTGATTCACTGATGTCGTCACTGGTGCTGACACTGACACCAACACTGGTGCTAACACTGACACATATGCCCGTGATTACATCAAAGATGGTACTGACACAGACACTGACGCAGGTGATGACACCGACACCAATGCGGGTGCTGGCACCGATGCTGATGCTACTATCTACAACACTGGAAACACTATTCACAAAATAGAAATTTGGTAAAGTGTTGTGGATATGAAACCTTGACCACCCAGAATGCCTCTGACTCCTAAATTCATCAAAGGAATGGTCCAGAGAGGTATGGTCCATTACATCACATACCTCTCAAAATATTCTCATACTAGAGAATCCAAAATAAATCTCGATAAGATGTGTTCTGATCAACCACCCATCGAGATACCTCTCAATGAGAGGAATCCAAAAAAAAGAAACAAAAGAAATCCATATCATAAACACGAATGGTCTCCCATGGAAAATGAACATCATTACAAGAATATATTATACATCAAACATCCCTGGATACTGAGCACATATATATGACTCACATTCCAAGGTACTCTCTTCTACGCCACCTGGTCACCATAACACATGAAGCAAGGGGATAGAATTCCTGCACAACACCTTCTCTTTGCAGTTATGGATCTCTACAGGCCACTCGTTGAAGGACGGATCATCATAAACATCGATCTCTCCCCAATTGGTGACGTGAAAGTAATCCTGAATATAATGAACTATCATTGACAAGTGAAAACAATTGTGTATCCGGATCATATGCAGGGGTAGTACTACTCGATACACCATGACTCCCACATGAGCCAAAACATAGAAAGGCCCAATAAATGAGATAGAAATCTTACTCCCACGACCAAAACAACATTTCCCATTATAGGGAGTCACCTTTAGAAAAACGTGATCCCCAACATCAAATCCTAAAGATCTCCTCCACTGATAAAAATATTATTTGTGATGATCTAATGCTGCTTTCATCCTCTCACGAATCACCTAAACAATCTCTGTTTTATTTTGCAATTGTTTCGGCCCATGAATTGTTGAATCTCCAACCCCATTCTAGCACAACATAGAACAGAATGGTCATCCATAAACGGCTTCAAATGGCTCCATACCAATAGTGGAGTTAATACAATAGTTGTAAGATAACTCCACTAATGGTATGTTCCTTACCCATGAACCACCAAAATCCTGGAAAAAAGAGTGCAACATGTCTTCAATAGTCTGGATGTTCTATTCTGTCTGGTCAACCGTTTATGGATGAAATGAAGTGCCATTAAATAACAGTGATGCAAAATCATGCAGGAGACCACTCCACACCTAATTTGTAAAACTAGGATCTTGATCAGAAATGATCATCCTCAAGACTCTGTGGAGTCTCACCACCTCCTCCAGATACAGCCTCGACAAAACCAACACTGAGCTCGACTCCTTGATCTTAATAAAGTTGGATGATAATGTTAAACGATCCACTAACACCAAAATATTGTCTTCTACTCCCTGAGATCAAGGTAGGCCTATAACAAAGTCCATTGAGATGTCCACCCACTTCCACCGAGGAACATATAATGGCTAGAGCATGCCACCAGGGAAACAATGTTCAACCTTCACCTTTTGGTTGACAAAACATCAAGACAAAAACTATCCAACTAGACGTTTCAGCCCAAGACACCAAAACTGACTCCTCAAGGACCGGTCCATCTATGTAACACTGGGATGCATCGCTAATAGTGAACTATGTACCTATATAAGAACTGCCTCACGAATTTTCCAAGGAACAAAAAGCCTTCCGTGATACAAAACATTGTGTTGTTCATCCTCAGGACAACCATCATGGGACTCGCTACAAACAAATCAGTCTCTCTAGACCACCACCTCTAGATCATCCAACTGGGACTCTTCATCTTTCAGCACCAGATATGACTGAAAAAGACATCCAATTCCCCGAACTTCTCCCATGTTGACATGTAATTCTAAAATTTATTCCATCACACTCCATGAATCACCAAATTCACACACTACATTACTACGCAACTTCCGGATAAGTGAATCATCTACAACATTCCCCTTCCAAGGGGTATACGATATTGTGAAGTCATATTCCTGTAATCACTCTATCCACCAATGTTGTAGCAAGTTCAAGTCATGTAGGGAGAAAACAAACCTCAGGCTCTAATGATCGGTGAAAACCACAGATTGCTCACCAGCACGGTAATTTATCCACAACATCAGAGAAAACACCACATCCCCAAACTAAATATCATTGATGATATAGTTACATTCATGGGGAAAAAACCTCCAAGACCCAAAATAAATAACTGATCTCTACTGCATCAGAACACAACCAAACCAAAAATGTGAAGCATCGAAGAAAACATCAATATAAACTCCCTCTACAAGAAGAAAAAAACTAAAACACTTACCAACTTCTAATTAGAATATTATAAAGCTTCTTGAAACTGATTAGTCCGTACGAATGACTGCTATTTAATGTTTAATGTTATCAGAGGCGTCTCAACCCAAGAGAAATCTGCTATCAACCTCTTGTTGTATCCTGTGAGACCAAGGAATCATTGAACCTCTACCACTGTATTGGGGGTTACCCAAGGCAAAAATGCTTCTATATTTTATTGATACACAACTAATTCCTGTCGGGACTAGACATTCCCCATGAAATGAACTTCTCAAGTCCAAAACTCATACACATACAACTTCCCAAAAATCCATTGTTGACAAAGAACTCCCAAACATCATACATATGCTCTGCATGATCCTCCTCACACGTGGAGTACACAATGATGTTGTCAATGAAAACCACCATGATCTTATCCAAGAGCTCATGTAACATAGGGGTCATCAATCCCATGAACACATCTAGTGCATTTTTCACACCGAACATCCTTACAATGAACTCATAATGACAATGATGAAAACGGAAAGTAGTCTTTGGGATATCCCCATTCTTCACAGATATCAGACGATATCCTATCCAAAATTCTATAAGAGATAGGAAACATTAACCATTCATTTTATCGAATAATTAATCAATCCATGGACAAAGATAGCAATTCTTCACTATCACATTGTTTACGAGATAATCGATACACAACTGAAAACATCCGTCAGCCTTCTTCACGAACAAAACTTGTGCATCCCACTTTAACAGACTCGACCAAACCAAACTGCACTATAACTGATCATCATGCTATATACACATCTCCTATAACATAGAAGTTCAAATCCTATACAAATATATATATATATATATATATGGGAAATTCTCATGGTTGTAGCTCAATCCCAAACTTGATCTCTCATTGAGGGGGTAATTAAACGACCTTTTCAGGAAAGACACCATGGTATTCTTCTAGGGTCATAGGAAACAAAAACGGATGAACCTCTAAACATGATAGAATCATCTCATCCATCAATAATGATAATGATGAAACATGCCATTAACCCATCCGAGGGACTCTCATTCCAACAAACACCCCCAGCTCTCAATCAGCTAAGAAGAACAACACATGCCTCCTTAAGAAATTTTTTATCTAACTCTCCATATAAAACCAATACATGCCAAGGATAGCGTGATATAGTAGTATTTGTAGAAATAGGAAATGTACCCTAGAGTGGTTCAATCCTTGAATGAGCTCACAGTATCTAAAAAATTGAAAAACGTTAGCTCGACCTTCAACTAGCGTAGTCATGGCCAAGGGCCCTAGAAGACTCTTTAACTCATGTCCAAATACATGGACAAGGTCAGGTGATATAAAAGAGAGTGATTATCCAGAATCAGACAAGGCATATACCAAAGTAGAAAAAAAGGGTCCCTTGAACGATGTCTGGCTCTCCTGATGATGGCTACGCTAAAGCGTGAAGATGAACACGACATCCTCCACGACCTCTCTGACCCTAATGATGACCACTACAATGGTCGTGCTCTACTCTCTGAGGATAGGGAGCATCACGAGGTTATCATCTGCCTGCCCCATCTGCTCTTTTCTAACCCAATGATGGTGCAACCTACAACTACTACCTTAGCTAGAACTGCCTTAACAGAGGAACCTGAAGTGGAACACCTGGTGCATGATGACTGCACTGAATGTTTGGGTACTCTCACGGATGAATTCCTCATCTTCAATATGAAAAAAAGGAACCTAATCCCTTGGAAAAGGCATACTTTTCACTGCCACTAAATAAACGAGATGTTGAGGGGTGGGACCTTCCCTCGGCCGAATAGAAACACTTCTATAATAAAAATCTGGAACCCCTAACCACAACCATGATCCATGTAGAATCATGACTACCTCCATCTCATGAAAATCAGGTTCGGGCCAATGTTCTCTCGATGACCCCTTCCTTCACAAACATCTCAATATATGTCTTCAGCATAAATGGGGTCACCAAACGTTGGATCTATGTACAGAAAGCCTCATAGAATTGAGTTTCCCTAGCTCCTGAACTAGAAACAAGTCTGAATCATATCTAAAAAAGTTACTGAAACAGATTCAAAACTCTCAAACAATATAGCTACCCAGTCGAAGGGTAAGAAGCTTCTCGGAGACTAGGAGCCTTCAAGGTCGAAGAAAGAAACTGGACATTGAGCATGTCCTGGAACTTTTACCAAAAGATCATTGACTCCTCGCGATCCCCTAGGAATAAGAACCACAATACCTTCACTACTGCTTGCAGCGTTGTCATGACCAAAGACACCCAGTGCCCCTTAATGAACTACGATCAAACTGAAGGATATCTCAACCTCCTCTAACAATTCATCATTGACTACATCTAAAACAGAGCCCTCATACTTTATCAAACTCTCACACAAAATCTCATGGAGTTTCATCCTCCATGATTAATATTCATCAACCACTACCCTACAGAGATCTTCTATCATAGCCTACTAGACATCTTCTACATAAACCTGACGATGATGTCGACCCATATCCATACCAACAACATAACAAACAGTTAGATCTTCTAAAAAGGAAATATTGAATGCGAATCATTAATTAATTTATTAATTTCAATTATTCATTTCAGGATAACTTATCCCAAGTTCAAACTATTAAAACACATGTAAAAAGAATAATGATGAAATATTTATTCCTATGTCTCTACGTTGAAACAAGTTTCACCTCGTTTATTAGATGTTGTAAACTTAAAGGTATGTGCATCAGATCATAGGAGGACCAAAACGTTTAGGGATCACCATGTCTCTAGTGTTTACATCACTTGTTAAAATTTACTAACATTATTTCCCTACCGACCAATCAAATCTCACATGTCCCTAACACCAATGTCTATCATATACCTAGATTTACACCATTTCTACCTACATAACTCGACCCCCTACCCAAAAGGTGTACCACTATTGGGCCAGAAATGTTATAAGGGAGATATTGACCCACAGGTCCCTCCTCCAGTAGGCCTCATTTTGGCGACTAGCACTGAGGGTATAGTAAAAACACAAATAGAAGGAATTACCCTCTAATAGAATACATGCGGAAGAGATAGATAAGATAGACACCAACCGACTCCAACATCGACAGTAATATAATATAAAACCAACTACACATATGTAATTTTAGAAAAAAACTACAACACCTGAATGTGAAAACTGCAAGAACCAAAGGAATGTAAAAACAATAGAAACCTCGAAGCCTAGACAGCTCCTCCAACCCCAATCTTGCGGTAACAAGCCTGATCCCCAACATACTCTATGTGACCAGAAGAAACGTTTATATATATGTAAGGTGAGTATAATTGTATACTTAGTAGGATCATCCAGAGAGCTTATCGTGAAAAATTAATGAAAACATAGTAATGCAATGTGAGCAACAAGTGATACTAACTCGTCACCTAAACATGTATACTAAGTTTCCATCTTCGCAATGGATATTATCATGAATTATCACATAAAATAGTATATAATTTAATAAATAATATCAATGTTACATCGCTACCACTACCCCACCTATATATCGCTTTTCTCTAACGTCGCATGTCTTATGCCATCTCTCTCGAAAAAGGATTCCCGCTGACACATGGGAAAAGAACCAAAACATAAACCTCATGCATTACAACCACTGAATCCAGGTAACCAAGGTGACCAGGTATTTTCTGAGATCCACCAATGCTTGCAAAACGTGGATCATACATTGGGTATTAATCCTCAAGGCACTATAGCCCATACACTGAGTAAGGATCCTCATACTGTCATAGCCTATACACATTACACCTATAGTGGTCCATGGGAAACTACGTCCATAATATATGTGTGTGAATAACTATTGGCCTCTACAACACTCTACACACATATATGGGGAAAACTAATGACCATGACAACTATCACAATTAACTACCTATAGAAGAAAGTGATGCCAAAGGGGGTACTTATCCATCCATCATCCGACCAGAATGTTGGGAAACCCCCCAGGTATCTGAATCCACATGTAATCATTTTCCCTAACCGATGGGGTGGAGTAGAATATAGAAACACAAAAGTATAAAATATAATATAGATCACAACCAAAATATGGTCATATGAAAGTCTTAGACTCAATTGCATCCAACGTCTCTCAAACTACGGAATTCTACTGCTAATACTAGGTATCCTACAAGCACAAAACCATTTAAAGAGTATTATTGAAATTAAATTATTCCCATTTTATGAGTTACACATTATGTTAATTTATTTATTAAACAATAATTAACCATTAACAATTCCACATTATAGTTAATTAGCATCGCACCAAAAGTCCATTGTTCTGTTAAATTGCAAATTCAGCATTGCATCCCAGCATGCTCCAACCACATGGGTTAACATCATTTATTCAATCATTTATTAATAGCATTATTATTTTCCCATATTACCATGCATAATATAAAAACAATCATTTCTACTAAACACAATGGGTTCAAAATGTTGAGTAGGTGAAATACCTATCGAATATTTTCCACCTATAGAAAGAGATTAGAACCATCCTCCCTCAAGATGAGAAACATGGAAAGCACGTGGAATACCCCACGCATCTTCACCCATTTTTAAAAGACGATAATAAAGAAAAACTTCCTTGAGTAGAGGGGAATGTAATGTAGATAGAAAATGAAAAAGATTCAGAAAACATCCAAACATGAAAATCCAACCAGATTCATCATCTCTGGTGTCCTCCCCAAATCCCACATGCATAAACCAATGCATCTCAACACTATAAGAATAAATTGTTACCATAACCAATGGGACTCCCTACCCCAACATAACACAACAACCATGCAGGATCACATCACAACACATGCAGTAAGAAATAAATATCATATAAACTGGGATATTGTCCCTTAAGAAAGCTAGATGGTTACTTCGATCCCTAAAAGGAATTATCTCTTATCAAAGAACCAGTTCATTAATCCATCATGAATTAACTTATGTATTATTTTTAGGTTCCAATGATGGAAAACCAAGCAATAAACTATCAAAAAAACCAATTATGCTTACTGCATCAATTTGATTAACATAAAATTAAAATAAGAACTATATTCATTTACATGCCTCTTTATCTTTGATAATTAATTTACTATAAATCACAGTTTACATTCTTTACCAATTTACATCAAGAACCAAAATAAAATAAAATTAGGCATAGATATTACACTATCTAGCAAAAAATGCGGCTAAAACATATGATTTATATAAATTTATTTATTCGGTTAAAATATTTATTATGTCAATTCCATTGTGGTCTAGTGGATAAAAAATTATAACTATAATGTTGAATGAAAAATAATATAGAATCAATTAATTTCCTACCTAAAATGGTTCTTGACGTTCTTTACACAATAAAGATTCACACAATAGATTTTGAGCTCCTCCCCCGTGAAAACTGTATGTACCTGAGGACACCACACCACTACCACACCATTAGACAACCAAGAAAACTCCATTTGAACCATAAGGATCACATTCCATAAAATGGAAAGGAGAAACATGAGGAGAATTATATAATAAAACTCAAGAACATAGGTATATCATACCTACAATCAATGAATGATCGACACTTGTTGCTTGCACCAAAACAGGGGGTGCACATGTAACAAGAAGAAACATAAAGGGGAAATGATATAAGGATTAAGGTTCGACCACACCACTGATATTGGAATAAGGAATGTTTTGAGTCCCTTATACTAGGGAACATGAAGGTAAAACATGGTACGAAGATATCACTTCTCTTTAGAGTATTTATAGAGCGGTGGTTTAAGATACACTGGATTTTCCACTAAAATTGGATCAAATTAAGCCACACAGTGTTACCATGTAAATACATCCCGATCCTTTGGAAAATTAATATAGGAGTTATGTATTTGAATCGGCATTAAATCCCTCAAAATAAGGCGTTGAATTTTCTTATCGTCAAAGAAAATGCATAAGAGTGAACTTTAGGATGTTGTCAACACTGTTCTCCTACCAATGCTGAAAACAGTGTTTATAGAATGACCCACTGACATAGATGACACTGTTCACAGAATGACTGACTGCCACCAATTGAATTATTCACAGAATGAATCACCAATAATGCTGTCATTGTTCCCAGAATGACTCACCGACACCAATGGCATTGTTCTCAAAAATGACTCACCAACACCAGTTGCACTTTTCAATGAATGACTCACCGCCACCGCTTGAACTGTTCACAGAATGACTCACCAACACAGATGGAATTGTTCACAGAATGAATAATGAACACCTATGGCATTGTTCACATAATGACTCAACAATTCCATCACTGGTGCAGACACCAACACCGACACTGGCATTGGCACTAATGTTGGTGCAGACACCGAAACCGATGTTGGGGCTGACCCTGACACGGATGTTGATGATAACAACGATGCTAGTGCTGACACTAACAGTTACGATGATACTAACATAGATGTTGTACTGACACCGACACCAAGGCTAGTGATGACACCGCCCCTGACAGTGGTTCTGACATTGATACTGATTCAACTATTCACAAAACTAGAAATACTATTTATAGAACTATAAATTTGGTAAAGTATTGGGGAAAAGCCACCTTGACCTCTTAGAACACGTCCAATACCAGAATTCTGAAAAGGAATATGCCATAGAGGTCCAATCCATTATAAATCATATTATAAGGAAAAAATATTTATTTAAGATTTCCATTAACCTTGATCATAAAAGAAACCAAGTATATAATATATTTAATGTCATTCAACCATTGAGTACCAAATCCCATCTTTCTATGAGAAAAAATAATAATGAAAATTTGATTCGGACTTATGATTTTGTCATGTCTAATTTCAAGGCCGTCATACCCCTTTTAGATAGATTGGGTCTTCATTGAGTGAAAAATTTCATAGGAAATGATGGTATTATCTGATATGATTCTTTTAGTCGTAAAGGAACTTATATTTTCATAAATAAAGGAAGGAAACAATCATCTATGATGATTAGCCATAATTTTTTAAAAATATTTTGCGTCACATTGTAAACACTATTAGGCCTAAATTTTGAAACAGTTGATGGATTTTATATTATTGTGGTATCATTAAATGAAATGAAGTAATTCTATCATTTCCATATTCTCTCATGAGTTTTTTGATATCATACCCAACAATATTCCATGATTATTTGGATAAAAGAAGAAAATATCCATTCGGTTTAGGAGACTTACTGGAATATATTTGTGAAAGAACCATGATGACCTCCTCATCAGTGATGACCTTTGTAAGAGCATTATTACTATAATTTATAAGAACCGGGGAGATACAGGTGGAAACCTCAATAGAAATAAAAAATCCCCCAAATAAGATTACATTTCATAAAACAAATCTCAAAATTATATATTGGAATTCACTCTCACAGCCTATTATTCCACTATCATGCCACTACAAATTCAAAATAAAGTAATTTCAAGATTCATGTACAACACTATTGAGAAAAATTTAAATTATTCCGGTCACATTAATTAATTATAGATTATATCACCTGTATGGACTAGAAACACTCATTATTTTAAGGATTTATTTCATATGATTTTTTACGAGAAAAAATCTGTGAGATCATTGAAATGAATGTTGGGAGAGAATAACACGCCTTTAAGGTATTCTCAGTATGGTCAAACTCACAATAAAATTTATTACTTTTCATGCTTCTCTGTTAATTAAGAATAATATCAAAATTTTCAATTTAATAACAATAATAATTATTATTGGAATTCTAAATTGACCTGACCATGCCTTCACAGTCTTCCCTCGTCATCCATATGCTTTCAAACCAGAGAAAATATTTATTTCAAAATTTCCTCCCAGCTCAGTCTGTAGTGATAATAATATGATAGAGGTCTGATAAAATATAAGAAATATGTCATCCTTGAAATAAAGGAAAAAATATCCATTTATTAATAAGTACCTATAAATCTATGAAGACATTTTGATATCCCATTCTCTTATCATTACCCAAAAACAAGGGAATGGGCTACATTTGATGAATAAACCATAAAACCTCATTCAGCTAAATAAATCTTGGAACTCCACAAAAATAGATGCTGGAATAAAATAACCCCACACTTTTCCCTCTGGAAAAGGATTTCATTGAATCCCACCCCTGATAAATAAATTTCAAGAGAAGTAATTATGCACAACATCAGCAGTTCCAAAGCATTCTTTTGATCAACCTAATTTGTCGAGCCATACAATCCCATAAAGAACCATTCAGACCCTCACAAAATGGATGTAATAATATGATTATGTGTTTATTTTTATTTTATTTTAGCAACCACCAGATCTTTAAAAATAATGTATAATCTACTTTCATGAATATGTCATCCGAATGTGAAATACATTGAAATCCCAATATAGGGACCATAGAAACAATTTCCCTTACTGCCAATATTGTTTAATATAGGAAAACCACATTTAGAGAGTATTTTAAAAACAAAAAATCAGTGCCCTATTTGTGACTGGATTTTCAATATGAAGATTGTTCCAACAAAAGATATTCATTTCTTCATAAAAGATGGAACATCTTACTAAACTAGAAGTGGAAGAGCCAAAAATTCAGATAAAGCCCGTGATTTGAAGACCGCAATTAATCCAAACCCTCTGATCTAATAAATCCATTGATCTGTTGTAATAGTTCTAAACCTGATCAATCTAGAAGAAACCATTTAGATGTTGAACATCCAAATCTAAAGAAGTTGAACATAACCTGATAAAGCTCTAAACTTGAAAAGGATCCCAAACTAACTACAATATGTTGAAATGGATCAGACAAATAAAATGAAGATATTAGATGTGGATCCAAATCTATTGAAGATCACAATCATACTACGATTATATGAAGATAACAATTCAACTATGATCATATGTAAAAGATATATAAGTGGTTGTATGATCAAAAACTAGACAAGATCCCAATACAACTATGATCTGGAGAAACAAATTTAAACACGATGAATCCACCAACCTAATGATGTAGATAAAAAACCAGTACAGTTAAGAAAATATGATCCTTGTGACGTAGAACTGGTAATAACAAAGAATATAATTTTTGGATGATGAACCAAGTTGATTATTTAAAAGAACAAATTCCATCTTCCACATAATAGAGCTGAATAAATTCTAACAAAATTGAATCCAAAGTGAAAAAAAAAGAATAAGAAAATTTAAAAAAAGACCACCATGGGTTTGAAAAAATCCAAAAAACCGATGGAAGAAGAGTGTCATGACCGAGATAAAAATCTTCCATATATATAAAATTATAAATATAAATAATAATAAATTTCATTGTTTTAATCTTAAATTTTTAAATGTAATACTAATATATACTATTATATATATATAGATATATTATAATATAATTATGTAAATGTTCACTAATTAGTAAATGATGATTTTTTTGTTACTAAATTCCATTGAGGGATTTATTGGATGATGGGAATAATACTGGATAGAATAATCCTTATGAGAAATAAAGACAATGAATCCATGATGAACACTAGGTAATGTGAAAGTGCTGTTAATGATTAGAAAGGGGGAGATTCAAGGAAATGATACACATATTACATATATAGATATAAATAATTTAAATATTCTAATATGTGTTGTTTATCACTATAGAAAACCCTATCCTACTACTCACCATGCACCATTAACTACTATTATAGGGATAACATCTTCTAAAATTATCTTACAATAAAATCACTCTAACAATCTCATAAAATTTATGAGAACTAAAAAAATAACTGATAAAGTTCACCTTTATCAGCTCTTTAATTAGAATTACTACAAGAAGAATTTATAACCACATTGTTTAGCACTAGTAACAGTGATTTATCATTTCTCTTTTTGCACTGATAAACTTCATAACAACTGATACATAGTTTTAGCTCCATAGCATCCCTAATTGAAAATAAATTATTTGACAGCATAGAAAAATAGTTCAAATTTTATAATTAAACACAATTTGAATTCAAATATTACATTGTAGCATTATTTCATTTCAAAATATACAGTTAAAATTTGCATAAAAAATATTTATAGTGATGTGTTATATATAGGTAATCAAAAAAATTACAACGCAATATACAATGAACAAACTCATAAAACCATTTTTTTCAATGATCAACATATATACAAAAGTGTGTACCTGTAATAATGCCAATGATTATTTAACTAACAATATATAAAAAATAAAAAAAACATAATTGTTTTGTTATTTAATCCACAAATGAGAAATTATATTGTTAATTACAAAAAATATTAATTATATTATTGGTTATATTATTAATTATATTATTAATAATTATGTAGTTATATATATTATAATTTATTAATTTTAATTTTAATTAAAAATTAAATTATGAATTATTAATCACATGTTCAATTAATAATCTGTACAAATTGATTGTTAATTACAAAATATAATAATGATATTATGAGTTATTTGTTATCTTAATTGCATAAATAATGTTTAGTAATTATATAACTAATTAGAATTATTTAAATTACATTATTAATGATTAATTATATTTTAATTTGTATTATTTTTTATTAATTATAGATTTTTTTTATTTTTATTTTTCAGTTATTGATATTGATAAATAAACTAATTATATTATTAGTTATTACTGCTTGCACACCAGATGAAAAAGTGGTTCATGCCTCCAGTAGGGGGACTCTATTCACACTTAATGAGACTAATTTCTTTCCAAATATGGATCATTCCAGTATTGTTAGAAAACATACCGACCATGGTTGTAATGTTTTGAGAGTGTGATGGTAATTTTAAACTAAAAGGACACATTTATATTTAAAACCAAAACATCCAGTCATACCTACCACATCAGGCATTTGATTCATGTGTTGTCAATTTATATTTCCCAAAAATTAATTATGTATCATTTCCCTAAATATTCAAGACAATGTGATGTTATTTTCATAGTTTTGGTTATGTGATACGCGTTTCAAACTGAAATGACAATTTTATATTCTAAACACAAATATTGAGTAATTTCCACCACATCACGTGTTTTATGAATGTTAAGTCAATTTCTACATGAAACAAATAAATTACGGATCATTTACCTAATTTATATATATAATCAGACCGTGTTACTCAGTTTTGGCTATGTGACACAAGTTAAAGAGTAAAATAGCACTTTTGATGTGAAAACACACACTTTTATCCATACCGTCTACAGCACGTGTCAGATTCATTTTTGGTTGATTTTCTACAATTAAAAATATGAATTATGGATCATTGTTTTAAATTATCAATACATGTCAATCACTTCTTCTTTGGTTTATCTACGTGAATATCATTTTAGACTAAAATGTCCTATTTTAATGTGAATGTAAGAACTTTGAGTCCCATCAGTCATGTCTTGTTTTGTATTTACATGAAGTGAATTCCAAGATATCAAAAATTAATTATGGGTCATTTTACTAAAATATAAAGATAATAATAGCTCATTTTCATTATATTGACTATGTAAATAATGTTTTGTACTAAAATGAAAAAATTTATATTGAAAACAAACACTTTTGTCATATTGCCACATTGTGTGTCGTTTTTATGTGAGGTCAATTTAAACATTTAATTAATGTAATATATATTGTTTTCGTATGTTATAGAGATATCCTGAGCTCATTTTTTTGGTTTTGTCCACGTGATACTTGTTTTAGAGTAAAATGACAATTTTAAATTTGAAAACATACACTTTGAGTCATACTAGACACATCATGTGTCAAATTGATGTGAGGTAAATTCCTATACATCAAAGATGAATTTTTTATTTTTTTTACATGAAGTATAAAGTCAATATGAGACTATTTATTCTATTTTGGATACGTCAATCTATTTTTAGTCTCATATTATTTTTTTACTGTGAACAGGAATTTGGAATCATGTCGACCTCGTCATATGTTGAATTAATAGGTGGTTGATTCATATATATCAAAAAATAAAATATAGATTATTTTCCTAATATATCATACAATTCTATAATTTTTTCCCTATTTTGGCTATATATTGTGTGTTTTATAGTAAATTGACACTTTTAATGTGAGAACACACACTGTGAGTCATACCGACCACATTACGTGTCAGGTTGATGTGTTGTAAATTCATATACATATTAAATCAATTATGGATCACTTTAAAAAAGTATATATTAAATCCTAGTACATTTTCATAGTTTAGACTATGTGAATATTTTATAAGACTAAAATAAATGTGTTTTTATTATCATGCACTTGAAGTCCTATTGGGTAAATCTTGTGTTCAATTGAAGTGAGGTTTATTGCTACACATTACAAATGATTTTTATCTTAATTATGAAGAAAATATGAAATTTTTTTATCATTTTAGGCCGTTTGGTGTGTGTCTTAGAATAAAATGGTACAATTAATATGAAATCAATATAATTGAGTAATACCAGTCAAATCATGAATTTGATTTACCGGTGGTCAATTCCTACTCATCAAAAATAAATTATGGATATGTTTCATAATTAATTAAGAAAATATTAGATCATTTAATAATTTTTAGCTATATGAATCATGTTTTAGAGTAAAATGTAATTTTTTGGTGAACATCTATTTTGTGTCATAACGGGCTCATTATGTGTCAACATGGTATGTGGACGATTCATTCACATAAAAAATAAATTATGTATCTTTTAAATAAATTTTCAAGATAATATGAAATATTTTTTTGGATTTGGACTACGTGATGCATTTTTAGTTTAAAATGAATGTTTTTAATGTGAAATCATGAACTTTAACTCGTATCATACAAATAATGCAACAAATTGATGTGATGATAATTTATACATTTCATAAATGTATTAAAGATCATTTTCTTAGTGTACAATGAATATATGAGATTTTTTTCGTTGTTTTGGATATATGAATATATTTTTAGACTAAAATGTAATTTTATATTATAAACATAAAATTGCATTTAAACTGGCCACATAATGACTTAGATTGACATGTAGTATTTTCATAAACGTAAAATATGAATTATGGATCGTTTTATTAAAGTATCACCATAATGGAAAATCATTATCTATGTTTTGACTATGTGGAACATGTTTTAGATGAAAATGACCCTTTATAATGTGAAAATACAAACTTTGAGTCATATCAGGCAGATTCTGTGTTAGATTTTCGTGTAGTAGATTAATATATAACAAAAATAAATTATGAATCATTTTCCTAAATTATGAAGACAATATGATTGTGTTTTCTTATTGTGTAATGCCCCGACCCCAGTTACCTAGAGTCAGTTCCTTATTACATAACATTGGCATGATCACAAAGGGTCATGTCTTGAATGAACGATTAGTTTAGTAGTATTGGAAACACAATATATATCCAGAAGTCTTACATTACATTATGAGGTAAAAAAATCTACAACAACATCTTGTATTTATATCACATCATACTATCCATGCAGGTCATTCATAAATTACATCTTCACATCCTGGGAAAAATAAGACATTGAAAGGGGTGAGCTCAGATGCTTAATAAGGATAACAATATAGTATAATCGTTCATAGATAAGCATAAACACTTAAAGAAAAGTATAACTAAAACACAAGCCTTTTAAACATGAACATCAGCATAATATGGCAAAGATAAAATGAAATAATGTCATTTACTTATTCACATGGATATTCTACTAGTCGAATAATCACATGCAATATCAATAACCATTTTCATAATGATGGAATGCATAATGGCAGACTATCATAACCATGTATCCAAGGCCTCATGCCGAGACAACAAATTATATTTTGTCAAGGCCTCGTCCCAGGACACTAGTTTGTCTCACGAGACCTACCGATGCATCGATGATTTATAGAGGGCTCCACCCATCACTTACTAAGTCCAATGCATTCCTCATATGAATAGGTTTAAACATAAAATAAACATTCATATTAAAACTATCACACGAAATGTCATTACTTTAACCACTAACCATGAATGGTATAAAAATAGCACATCCACAGTCAAACATAACTCATTTGATACAATATGGAAGATTTTGTTGTATCATATTAACCTCAATTAAGAATAATGAAGGATATTGACATAGGTGAAAATAATCATCAAAACTATTAGAGAGAAATATCTCCCTTTTATTGAAATCATTTAAAATCCAAACTATTTGTCAAGAAGACATTAAACAATATATTTTTGAATCAAAGTGTCCCTTACCACTTTGAATATTTGAAAAGTAATTTTAATTTCAAAACAGTAATGTCCATATAAATACATCTTTAAAAACCATTTTTAAAACATGGACATTAAAGAGAAAGATTTATAAGAATAAATATTTAAAACATTTAAAAATGATATTTTAGTTAGAGTTCCTTAACAAAATAGAGACACTTTAATACAAATAATTGAGGTAATAAAAACTTTGTTATATCATGGGAATAAATGGATTCATTATATACTATGTCAAATTACATTATATACACCATATAAATGTGATTTGGTGTATAATAACAAAGGAGTCTCAATAGAATGTAAATTGAGATGAAATCTCTCATAAAACTTGTATCCTTACGTTAGGGATAAATTTGTCATGACCCGTCCTCGGGGCCCGTGCCGTGACTACCCCAAACCCGCCTTCCATAGGCCAGGGGCTGGCGACTAGCACCAAAGACGTAAAATCCCGATAACTGGGAAGGCATTGCCTTTATAAAAGAAAACAAGCACCACAGAGTACAAGCGGAAGTAAAACACTAAGTACAAAAAGAAGTGCTGAAAAGTAAATGGGCCAGAATACAGACCCAAAAGAAAGTACAACTACAACTGACAAAGACAACAGCTAGAGGGACGGAAGCGGCTCCTGGGTCGTCCTCCTCGGATCCTACCTGAAGGGTAGGTACAAATGGCGCAGCTCCTCGATCGTCCACCACGAATCCTACCTGAAGGGTAGGTACAGATAGCCTCCACAGTGCTCTCGTCCGTCAACCTCCTCCGAGTGTCGTCTCGCCGTGAAGTCCACCTCCGGACACTGACTTGTCGTGTAGTCCACCTCCGGGTACAGTCCAGTCCTCGAACACTCGGCCTCCGTCAGCACTGCCTGTCGTCTGCAACTAACAAAACGAGGTGCGGGCATAGCCCGTGCAGGGGTAAGTATAACGATACTCAGTAGGGACCCCGAGACCCTCAAGGTCTCACTAAAACCAACAAGGATAACCACAAGAAGATCTCAACAGATAAACTCTACTTAGGTATATGCCCATACATATACCTAAGTTATCAAGTAACCCATCTCAATCATGAGGAAACACAAGGATCATGAGATCAACAGATAACCACTATCCAGGTATATGCTCATACATATACCTGAGTTATCAAGTAACCCATCTCAATCATGAGGAAACACAAAGGTCAAAAGTCTCAGCTCAAACCAGGATTTTCATTATCGAAACCGTAACTACTGAAGAGCTCCGTCTCTAGAGTGTACAGTGGTCCTGTCACGACTCCGAGGTACTGCTCACTAACCTAAGACTGCTGAGGTACTCCTCCTGTCGAGTAACGCGGGTCTGCGGCCAACTACCGGGCGCTCAGGCGGGAACAAAATCGGAACACCGGAGCGATCCCGGTGGCCCGCGGAACTCGCCGGCGGCGCTGGTCGCCGGCGCGGCGGCGCCGGCAACCGGGAGCGGCGGCGCCCCGGCGCACCGACGCGACTCAGCGCGGCGGCGGCGGCACCCGCGGCCGCGCGGGTCCAGTGCCCTCGGACGCGGCTGAAGCCGCGTCCCGACTCAGCGCGGCCACACGCGGGGGGCCGCGGCACCACCAGGCCGCGGGGGCAGCGCCCCGCCGCGCCAGACCGTTCGGCCGCTCGGCCGAACCGGACCAGGCCGGTCCGACCGGTCGGGCCGCGCCCTGGCCGGACCGGACCGGGTCGGACCGGGTCGACCCGGTTCGGCCGACTCCCGGGGGGTCGGGCCAGGTCGGCCCGGGCCCGGACCCCCGTCTTCGGACGGTTTTCGTTCAAACGCCCGAAACATGAGCTAAGGGCCTCCGAACGACGCGCCGTCAACGGCAACGCGATCCTTGGATCGAGACGGTCGTTTCGGTATACTATACTCAAGGTGCACCTTCCTTTTCGGGAGCCTACGTAGTTAAAACTCCGTAGTTAAGCGTGCTTGGCCTAGAGCAGTGATCAGGATGGGTGACCTCCTGGGAAGTTTCCCAGGGTGGGTGTGAGACAGAAAGGCCAATAACTCTCAGACCGGGCGTCCGATTGGCGCGCCGTCTGCGACGTTGAGTTCCTGTTGTCGATACGAAACTTTTGGCATCCTCCGCCTGAGAATTGGATGCAGATGGATAGTGGCCGGGTTGGATCGCACCGAAATCCAACCGGGCCCCTAGAACGGAAAGGCTGATATCAGCTCAAACCAGGATTTTCATTATCGAAACCGTAACTACTGAAGAGCTCCGTCTCTAGAGTGTACAGTGGGAGGCTCAGATGTGTGCTCAGTACCGCCTTTGTATCCCTAGTTTGTGTTGAAGCTTTACGGGGACGTAAAGCCCTGTGGTGGGAGTAATGTAAAGACCCGTAATTTTCAAGGAAATTTTTTTTCTTAATTTTCATTGGAATTTTACAAGAGCGCAGTTTCTGATGGCACCTGATTCCGAGGCCCGGTGTGCCCGGAATCATTTTACGAAGTTTGGCTCGGGTACGTTCAGTGAACGGACGAGTGGGTTTTTCTAACTATTGAACCAGTGCCCGGAATCAAATTCTGAGGGCACCGATGAAATCGCAGCGCCGGTATTCGCTTAGAAATGCCTCTTCCGGAGTTGTGTTTGCTCGGATGTGGTTTTTAAAATTCAGGCTTAGAGTTAAGAAATAAAATAATTTTGCGACAACTTTATTTTATTTCATTTAAGCCACTTGGAAGTCACTTGAAGCCACTTAAAGGCGGCTTGAACTGAGTTGAACCGGATATGATGCTATCCAGAAATATCCTACCCCCTTGGTAGGATATTTGTGAGGTGGGGCCCGCACGAGCCCCGCTGTTTCTTTCCGCTAAGAAACGCACCCGCGAAAACCCGTCTTAATTAAAGTCAACTGACGCGTTTCTTAAAATCTTAACAGACCATTTAAATGAGCTGTTTCTTTCGTTGAATTAAATCTACGAATTAATGGTTCGTTTCTTATCTTTTGAATTTCAAATGTTTAGTTGTGTAAATAAAATAAGGCTTATGCTTATTTTATTTTGGGTTGAAACTTGTGGCGTGGAGAGGATTTGGAGGAAAGCGTTCTTCTTCGGTGAAGAACGCGAAGAACGCGAAGAACGCGAAGAACATGAAGAATGCGAAGAACGCCAAACCTGAGGAGATCGACGACGCGAAGCCTTGTACCGCGATGCCAACGGATCTCCTTTCGCGATGCTTCTTCCGCGACGATCCAACCCCGCGACAGCCTTCGATCGACAACAACCAAGGTAGGGGGTTGCGCTTCTTTTTATTTTCTTTTTGGATTTCAACAACAACATGGATTTAATTATTATTAATTAAATCTGTATGTTCTTGGTCCTCGGAGATCGTCGACGCGACGCCCTTCCGCGGTGTGACGATCACCTCCTTCCGCGACGGTCAATTCTGCGACGACCTCGCATCCGACAGCGACGGCGAGGTAGGGATTTATTTTGGGAATTACCCCTTTTCTTTTTATATTCCCGTAATTGTTTCTTTAAAAAGTAAAGAATTGGCTTTGTGAACAATTTTAAAATTTATTAAAATTGTTTTTTTTTCGTTCAAATGAGGAACCCGTTAATGAAACAATTTTATTTCATTAAAAATTGTTTCGGATATGCGTTCATGTGTTGAACTTAATTTTCTCCCGTTTGTTTATCTGTAACGCGGACGGTGCGGGACAAACGAACATGGCCCGATGACCCTCCGTCGTTCTTCTTTTTGTGCGGAATTGACAGGCGACGATGGAACGTGCCGCAACGGATGTTTGACGATTCCGCAGTGAAGGACGAGTCCCGGGAGGAGCAGCGGCGCAGGCGGGAACAAAATCGGAACACCGGAGCGATCCCGGTGGCCCGCAGAACTTGCCGGCGGCGCGGGTCGCCGGCGCAGCGGCACCGGCAACCGGGAGCGGCGGCGCCCCGGCGCACCGCCGGGACTCAGCGCGGCGGCGGCGGCACCCGCGGCCGCGCGGGTCCGATGCCCTCGGACGCGGCTGAAGCTGCGTCCCGACTCAGCGCGGCCCCACGCGGGGGGCCGCGGCCCCACCAGGCCGCGGGGGCAGCGCCCCGCGGCGCCAGGCCGTTCGGCCGCTCGGCCGAACCGGACCAGGCCGGTCCGACCGGTCGGGCCGCGCCCTGGCCGGACCGGACCGGGTCGGGTCGACCCGGTTTGGCCGACTCCCGGGGGGGTCGGGCCAGGTCGGCCCGGGCCCGGACCCCCGTCTTCGGACGGTTTTCGTTCAAACGCCCGAAACTTGAGCTACGGGCCTCCGAACGACGCGCTGTCAACGGCAACGCGATCCTTGGATCGAGACGGTCGTTTCGGTATACTATACTCAAGGTGCACCTTCCTTTTCAGGAGCCTACGTAGTTAAAACTCCATAGTTAAGCGTGCTTGGCCTAGAGCAGTGATCATGATGGGTGACCTCCTGGGAAGTTTCCCAGGGTGGGTGTGAGACAGAAAGACCAATAACTCTCAGACCGGGCATCCGATTGACGCGCCGTCTGCGACGTTGAGTTCCTGTTGTCGATACGGAACTTTTGGCATCCTCTGCCTGAGAATTGGATGCAGATGGATAGTGGCCGGGTTGGATCGCACCGAAATCCAACCGGGCCCCTGGAACGGAAAGGCTGATATCTTTCAAACCAGATGTCCGTTTGACGAAACCGTCAGCGGAGTTGGTGATTACGTTGAGTAACGGTCCCTATGAGTATACCCTATATGAGTTCGGGGTACAGTTGAGATACGGCCGGGATTGGTTTGCTCACGAAACCAACCGAGCCCCTGGGACGAAAAGGCTAATAACTCACAGACCGGGCGTCCGATTGACGCGCCGTCTGTTGCGTTGAGACCCCTATGATGAGGCGGTCCTTTGAGATACTTCTTCGTGGGACCTTGAGATACTTGGAGTATCGACCAGTAGCTTGTGGAGCGGACCCTCCCGGAGATGAGCGTGCGGAGTACGGAGACCGTGTAGCCGGCTGAGACCTGACGACTTCTTGACCGACTTGACTTGGAGTGAGTCGACTAGCCCAGTAGACAGAGCGCCCGGTATTTGGCGACAGACCCAGGGCGGACGGAGCGCCCGGTAGTTGGCCGCAAACCCACGGTACTCGACAGGAGGAGTACCTCTGAAGGCTATTGGGGGGAGCGCCCGGAATTTGGCGACAGACCCACAGCAGACGGAGCGCCCGGTAGTTGGCCGCAGACCCGCGGTACTCGACAGGAGGAGTACCTCAGCAGTCTTAGGTTAGTGAGCAGTACCTCGGAGTCGTGAAAGGACCACTGTACACTCTAGAGACGGAGCTCTTCAGTAGTTATGGTTTCGATAATGAAAATCCTGGTTTGAGCTGAGACTTTTGACCTTTGTGTTTCCTCATGATTGAGATGGGTTACTTGATAACTTAGGTATATGTATGGGCATATACCTGGGTAGTGGTTATCCGTTGATCTCATGATCCTTGTGTTTCCTCGTGATTGAGATGGGTTACTTGATAACTTAGGTATATGTATGGGCATATACCTAAGTAGAGTTTATCTGTTGAGATCTTATTGTGGTTATCCTTGTTGGTTTTAGTGAGACCTTGAGGGTCTCGGGGTCCCTACTGAGTATCGTTATACTCACCCCTGCACGGGCTATGCCCGCACCTCGTTGTGTTGGTTGCAGACGACAGGAAGTGCTGACGGAGGCCGAGTGTTCGAGGACTGGACGGTACCCGGAGGTGGACTACACGACAAGTCAGTGTCCGGAGGTGGACTTCACGGCGAGACGACACTCGGAGGAGGTTGACGGACGAGAGCACTGTGGAGGCTATCTGTACCTACCCTTCAGGTAGTATTAGTGGTGGACGATCGAGGAGCTGAGCCATCTGTACCTACCCTTCAGGTAGGATCTGAGGAGGACGACCCAGGAGCCGCTTCCGTCCCTCCAGCTGTTGTCTTTTTCAGTTGTAGTTGTACTTTCTTTTGGGTTTGTATTTTGGCCCATTTACTTTTCAGCACTTCTTTTTGTACTTAGTGTTTTACTTCCGCTTGTACTCTGTGGTTCTTGTTTTCTTTTATAAAGGCAATGTATTCCCAGTTATTGGGATTTTACGCCTTTGGTGCTAGTCACCAGCCCCTGGCCTATGGAAGGCGGGCTTGGGGTTGTCACGGCACGGGCCCTGAGGACGGGTCGTGACAAAATCAATGACATAATTATGTGTGAAAAATATAAATACACCCAATATGATTGGATATTCAGTGTAAAACAATAAAATGAAATTCACACATATTATTATAAAAACAACAACAATGAATTAGATGTTTAACTCAACAAAATGAGATTCAGTAAAAATTACTCTTATCAAGTTCATACCGATGACTTGAGAATTTATAAATGGAGTTATTATGTGTATCAAAAGTATATCTACATAAAGAGGAGTGTAAATTATGACATAATAAAATGAATAGTGATTCCACACATAATCTTGGAGTAAAATAATCAATGAAGTATGCGTAAAGCCGAAGGAGTGGAAATTGAAATTTCAAATTTCCTTATTGATTTGGTAACTTACGAAACATACAACCATGAAATAAGGATCATACAATGATGATGTAGATATCCACAATATAAAGTATATTACATAATGAATACAATCATGGGTAGTACACACACCACATGTAATAAATAAGTGGTGAACAGTGGAAATCTCAGAGAATTGAAAGTGAGATAAGAAACCCCATACATTGTAGTTTTTCCCCGGTAAACGGTAGGTTAACCTATTTTATAATGGTGAAATAATTGTTATTGAATTATTAAATAATCATTTACATAAATATGATATCATATATTATCTTTTTTACATTTCATTGTTAAAGATATCTTAGTATTATCTTTGTTTTGGGTGGTAACTTACTCATTTTCTTTTTTATGTTTTGTTACATAAGCCGTGTTTGTTATGGATAGGTTGTATCTTATTCATATACAGAATGATATCAAGTACTTAAACACTATTTTTAATAATAAAATTAGAATTATACTTGAATGGATACGATGGAGAATGAATCTCATCGCGTTCGTGGAGACGATAGTCCGTACGTACGCACGAGCGACAATATCATTCTTTTGATATTAAAATAATATTTAATTGGATGGTGTATCATATATACTGAATAATTATGTTATATTTATTATTTACATTAATTACACATAATTCTTGTACCCATCTAAATAATAATGTTTTGAATAACAATTACACCACGACGTGGAGAATGTAAGCCGTATGTACGCATGTATAGTGACATGTCATTCAAAGGATGGATAGAATACTGAAATATGGTTGTACCATGTTTATAATAACATCAAATTATATATAATATATTGTAGTTATTATTTTATAATGGTAATACAAAAGAAAGAATAATTGGAAGAAGAAAGGAACTTGAAAAAGGGTGGTGAAATCCTTACCTCTTCTTCAGGTTCTTCCTTTTGATTTGATCAAATGGGCGCTTTAGTTTGGCTTTATGACTATAGGCAGTCAACTAGGATTATGTGAGGGATGTTGAGAGATTATTTGGATAGGGTTTGGCAGAACCAAAAGGCTTTGAAGGTGTGAATTAATGAGAAGGGGGATTTCCCATTTATAAGAGGGGTGAGGGGCACATTTGGAAAAGATAGAAATATTATTTTATAATAAATTCATATTCGGTTTCTAATGGCTCAAAAGTGGATTATTTAAAGTTAAAGGAGGGGATTGGTCGAAAACCACTCAACCAATTGGATTTTGACTGGTTTGGGTTACTATATTAACCTTCTATTTAACTATTAACTCTTAGTTAATTAGTTTCACTTTTACAATGTCTCTTTGTATTTTTATATTATATGGTTATAAAACATACTATATTCATCCAAGAGACCCCCATGTGGTCCATTAAAGATACAACTATCATTATATAAGTCTTTTGACTGAATATTAGATTTTTAGGAATTTAATATCAATTAATAATATAATATTTGTTTTAAAAACTCTTTTATGTCAACTTTGACACTATTCAATAATTGATTTTTTTAACACTCATCACAGAATGATTACTTCCAAAAAAGGTAATTAAATCAATCCTAAAATTTCATAATAACCAATAAAATTATTTTTATTTATAAAAATTCCAATATTACATTTACTTTGGTATTTATAATATCAATTATTCCAATTTTTCATTAATTAGGTAATTACTACATCACCATTGTGTCATTAATAAATTAAATTATTTAATGTCAAAAAATTATAAATAAAGTACCATTATGTGGGAAATCTTATTATATTTATAATTAATATTTATAGTCGAAAATCTAACATATATAACACTATTTAAATTTTTTTTCTAAAAGATATATGCTTATGTCATTTTTTTATTTATTTTAACTTAATTAAAATAAAGTGTCACTATGACCTACAAGTGGCTCCATGGGGTCCCAAAATCGACCCTAAGATTCCCATGGTCAGACATGTATCCCCCAATATGGTTAGGACACGTTTTAGGGAAATTTAGTATTATTATAATATTATTTTTTTAACCCTTATTTACCGGTTTTACCCTTTAACTATGGTAAATAAAATATTTACCGAAGTTATTATTCAAAATGTCTAAAAATAAAAGTTACCTATTTACACAATTCTTGAAATCCTCATTTAAAATATGGAATCCATTTTTACAAATTCAAAACATAGAAGTGGCAGAAATTAATTTATAATTAATTCCCGCTGTCAAAACAAAAAGCGTGTTTTTAAGATATAATAACAATCAAAAGATTGATACTTGTTTATGTCCGGTTTAATTGTGAAATTATGTCCAATGACCAAAATTGTATTAAATGGTAAAAATATATTCAAAATATACTTTAAAATCACTCAAATTAATAAATTATCACTATTAATTATTTTGATTTAAAAAGTTGTTTTTAATTAAAATTTAGTAATTTTCACTATTCATCAAAATATAAAATTTATCCAAAAAGTTCCAAAATTTCACCCCGAGATAATTTCAATATTCTGAATCCAAAAATGAAGTCCATTTTGAGAGTTAAAATTTATAAAATTTCAAGAAGTGGGTATTACTATTCATAATGGTTATTTGGTTGTTCGAGGTGTGTTAGAACTCGAAGTGGTGTACAACACACTATACTGTATTAATCAAAGAGAAGAGTATCGTGGATGATTGGGGTGTTACATTCTCCCCTCATTCAATAAATTATGTCCTTGATATTTTTAAAATTAGTCTTTGTAATATAATGGAAAGTCCCACATCAGAAAAAGATTCAATAAAACTATCTCTTTAAAAAAAGAAAGAGAAGTACAAAGATCACCCGAGATAACCTATACTACGATTCCATGTATAAAAACATGGATATGGATGATAAAACATGTGTCAAGTTCTTATGGAGAGGAATAGAAAACATTACCAAGAGAAAGTTAACAATAAGAAAACCACAAACTTGTGATGGGAGAAACGGTCATTAGTTTCCCAGTAGGAAAAGTAAACGGACAACATTTTTTTTTCAGTTACATTACATAAAGATAAGGAATTAATTTCGAATATTGACTAAGAAAATAAAGAGATATGTTTACTTTTTATGTAGAGTTTCATTCTTTAAAAAATTTCCACCACCAACTCATTTCATTTAAACGATGAGTATTCAAGAAGACTTGGTCACACTGGAAGAGCTAGAAGAATCTTCTATAGAATCACATGATCCAAGAAGGATGAACTATATATTTACATTGTATTTAGTGATTAATCAAAACCAGAATTGTTAGTACAAGATCTGATGATCCCCAAAAAGGATATTCCTTTAGACAAATAAACATTAATATTAATTTCTAAAATCAATACCCCAAAGTTAAATAAATACAATTAAATAAACAATTTTCCATAAAATCCTTCAATATAATCCAAATTAATATTGAAAACCAATGCTTAGATGAATTTGGTTATGTAGTCTTCCACGTTAAATTGTATCTCCAAATGACATCACCTACTCTTAAAGTCACATACTTAAAATTGATTAACCTAATCAGATATTCTCTATTATAGGTTAATCATTTCCATTAATAACCCAAATTACAATAAACCCACAATAAAATCATAGATAAAAATCCACCATTACTACTCAAATGAAATCCCATAGTATTCTATTTTCCTTAGGCATATAGTGTTCCCAAAAAAGCGAACATCTTCCAAAATAACATTTATCACTTAATTACCAAATCATTTTCCTATACTAAGGGTATTAATTTGATAAGACATAATAACGCAAATCAAATTATTATTGATCAACTAAAAATAATTAGTCACACTAACCAGGGACTCCACATAGTCCAGTTCTTGGCGATAAATCCCTATCACACATTGGTTGTGGGTTCGATTCCCACAGCTTTGCCCGATGCGACGGGTTGTCTCACGGTCTTCATGTTGTCTTTTTTCAAAAACAACATTTTATAATATTAGAAAAATGAGATAAATTCCTCAAAATATCCATAAGATAATTTAACCACAAATGTTATCTCATACCTTGCATTTTCATCCCAAAATATAATAACTTGTAATTGCCTCAAACCCAATGATCATATAAGACCAAATGGTTTTTTATAACTATATCCGCAAGAGAAAAGCTAATTCATCCTCAAATATCATATTTACATGATAAATTTCATGGTTACACATAAAAGATAAAATTATTCCAATGTAATCCCATCAATAAAGAGCACTAACACTTTTAAACATTTCACCATCCATTTATTTCCACATAGGTTCTTCATCATATTTTCCTTGGGATCCCATATTGCCTCTTCCATCTTATGATTTCTCCATATAACTTTTACCAGACGAGTAATCTAGTTTCTCAACACTTGATCTTTGGTATAAAGAATTATGATAGGATCTTCATAATAAGATAGATCGGGTTCCAGTTCTAATTCTTCATAGGTGAGTACATGCGTTGGGTCAGGAATCTATTTTGTCACTATTGATCTGTGGAACACATCACGAACTCTAGAGAGACTAGGCATAATTTCCTTTTGGTAGAATGTGTTCATGTATGACAATGGTACCTCAGGAATTTTTCAAAATCATCTACTTCCTTAACCCAAAAACACCTCATCCATCTTGGATTATATCGATGGAAACGTCGATGCATCATGAAAAAATAAGTATTTCTTATATATAATTTTGAGACATCGTCTTTAACATGTTTATTTAGAAATATTCTTACTGATTCATATTCAATTATTTCAAATAAGGCTTTGGTAAATCAGTTTCCATATGTCCCAAAAGACATAAATATATAATTTGATACATATATGCTGCTTGAAGGTCTCCCTCTTCTGCAGCATCTAGAAAATCATTTAGTGCATCGTAATTTTGAGATAAAGTGGCGAATTTGAAAAGACCATGATGGTACATCCCACGCTTAGCGTGGAATGAATGTTGAGAGCGATATATTATACCATAGTCGATTCTTGATCCTTGAAAGAATCATGCAATGCTAGAGGTATTGGATGTCTCCTAAAGTTGTTTGCATGTAACTTGGACGTTTGAAAAAGTTTCAACAACATCTGTGCATGGCTTCTAGATAATAATTTTAAGTAGTTCTTCAGGAATAGAGAGAAGAGTTGTTCATGATCTTTCTCCTTCAATGGTTTAACTAACAGAAAAGAAAATACAATTAGGGTTTTTGAATACTTATCTAATAAGCATGTAATTTTTTTGACATAATGGTATAATCTTTTAATTGAACAAAATATCCTAACTTGGGGTACCCTATTTTAAAATCTAGGTTATCCACTATCTACTTCATAAAATATATTCTTAGGGGCATTTTTTTGTTCCCTTTATAATGGTTCATACTAATTTTGTGAATTTACCAAAGAATATCCCCCGGGAGTGTCATAAACAAGAGTGCAACAAGGACCGTAGTCGTGCACCATTTGCCGTTCGATTCTAGCTCAAAGTAGTGTTTTCGGGTTTTAACCCTAGGTACATCTGTGCCAGATCCGCCTCTACCTGCTCATATCCATACATGGATGTATTGCTCAGAAAACTCACAAAATATCTATAATACAAAAATTCTAGTATGTCCTTCTACACGAATCACTAAAGTTTATCTTAGTACTATGTGATCTAATTAGAGTTTATCTAAATCTACCTCCCAAGGTTTGTACTAAACTTCCTCTGATACCAACTGTAATGCTCCGACCCTTGTTACCTAGAATCGGTGCATTATTACAAAACATTGGCATGATCATAAAGGATAATGTCTCGAAAGACCGATTAGTTTAGTAGTCTTGGAAACACTAGATATATTCATAAGTCATACATTACATTATAAGGTAAAAAAACTACAACAACATATTGTCTTCATATCCCCTCATACTATCCCTGAAGGTCATTCATAAATTACTTCTTCTCATCCTGGGAAAAATATGACATTGAAAGGGGTGAGCTCAGATGCTTAGTAAGGATGACAATATAGAAGAATCATTCAAAGATAAGCATAAACACTTAAGGCAATGTATAACTAAAACAAAATCCTTTTAAACTTGAACATCAGCATAATATGGCAAAGATAAAATGAAATAATGTCATTCACTTATTCACATGGATATTATACTAGTCAAATAATAAAATGCAATATCAATAACCACATTCATAATGATGTAATGCATAATGCCAGACTATCATAACCATGTAGCCAAGGCCTCGTGCCGAGACTACAAATTAGATTTTCTCAAGGCCTTGTGCCAAGACACTAGTTTGTCTCATGAGACCAACCGATGCATCGAGGAGCTATAGCAGGCTCCACCCGTCACTTACTAAGTCCAATGCATTTCTCATATGAGTAGGTTTAAACATAACATAAACATTTGTATTAAAACTATCATACGAAATGTCAATACTTTAACCACAAACCATGAATAGTATAAAAATAACACATCCACAGTCAAACATAACTCATTCTATACAATATAGAAGATTGTATTGTGTCATATTATCCTCAGTCGAGAATAATAATGGATATTGACATTGGTGAAATTAATCATCAAAACTGTTAGAGAGAAATATCCCCCTTTTTCTTGAAATCATTTAAAAGACACACTATTTGTCAAGATTACATTAAAAAATATATTTTTGAATCAAAGTGTATCACACCACATTGAAACATTGAAAAGTAATTTTAATTTCAAAACATTAATTTCCATATAAATACATCATTAAAAACCATTTTTAAAGCATGGACATTAAAGAGAAATATTTAGAAGAATAAATCTTTAAAAAATTTAAAAATGATATTTCGATAGAGTTCCTAACCAAAAGAGAGACACTTGAATACAAATAATTAAGGTAATAAAAACATTTTAATATCATGGGAATAATGGGATTCATTATATACTATGTTAAAGTACATTATATACACCATATAAAAGTGATTTGGTGTATAATAACAAAGGATTCTCAATGGAATGTAAATTGAGATGAAATCTCTCATAAAAGTCGTATCCTTAGGTTAAGGATAAATCAACAACCTAATTATGTTTGAAAAATATAAATACAATATATATGATTGGATATTAAGTGTAAAACAATCAAAGTACATTCACACATATTCTAATAGAAACAACAAAAATGATATAGATGTTTAACTCAACAAATCGAGATTGAGTAAAAATTACTCTTATCAAGTTCGTACCGATGACTTAAGAATTTATAAATGGAGTGATTATGTGTATCAAAAGTATATCCACATAAAAGGGAGTGTAAATTATGAAAAAATCAATTTAATAGTGATTCCACACATAATCTCGGAGTAAAATAATCAAAGAAGTATGTGTAAAGTCGAATGAGTGGAAATTGAAATTTCAAATTCCCTTATTGATTTGGTAAATTACGAAACATACCCCAATGAAATAAGGATCATACAATGATGATTTAGAGATCCAAAAACTAAAGTATATTACACAATTAATACAATCATCGGTAGTACAAACACCACAAGCAATAAATAAGTGGTGAACAATGGAAATCTCATGGAATTAAAAGTGAGATAAGAAACCTCATACATTGTACTTTCTCCTTGGTCTACGGTAGGTGAACCTCTTTTATAATGGTGAAATAATTGTTATTTAATTATCAAATAATCATTTTCATTAATATGATATCATATATGATCTTTTTACATTTCATTGTTAATGATATCTTTGTATTATTGTTGTTTCGGGTGTTAATTTACTCTTTTTCTTTTATATGTTTTGTTACAGATGTCGTGTTTTTTATTGATATGTTGTATATTATTCATACCTAGATTGATATAAATTACTTAAACACTTTTTTTAATCATCAAATTAGAATTATAATTGAATGGATTCGATGGAGAATGAATCTCATCGCGTTCATGGAGACGGTAGTCCGTACGTACGCACGAGCGAAAATATCATTCTTTTGATATTAAAATAATATTTAATTGGATGGTATATCATATATACAGAATAATTATCATGTTATATTTATTATTTACATAAATTATACAACATTATTATACCTATCCAAATAATAATGTTTTTAATAACAATTACACCACGACGTGGAGACGGTAAGTCGTACGTACGCACGTGTGGTGACATGTCATTCAAAGGATGGATAGAATAATGAAATATGGTTGTACCATGTTTTTAATAACATAAAATTATATATAATATACTGGAGTTATTATTTTATAATGGTAATAACAAAGAAAGAAGAAGTGGAAGAAGAAAGGAACTTGAAAAAGGGTGGTGAAATCCTTACCTCTTTTTCGGGTTCTTCCTTTTGATTTGATCAAAAGGTCTCTGTAGGTTGGCATTATGACTAAATGTTGTACTCAATGATTAAGTGAGGTAAGTTGAGAGAGTATTTGGTCAGGGGTTGGCCGAACCAAAACACTTTTACGGTGTGAATTAATGAGAAGGGGGAGTGCCCTTTTATAAGAGGAGTGAGGGGCACCTCTGGAAAAGTTAGAAATATTATTTTATAATAAATTCATATTCGGTTTCTAATGGCTGAAAAGTCGATTATTTAAAGGTTCAGGTGTGGATAGGTCTAAAACCACTCAAACAATTGTATTTAGACAGGTTTGGGTTACTATATTAACCTTATCTTTAAGTATTAACTCTTAGTTAATTAGTTTCACTTTTAAAATGTCTTTTTGTATTTTTATATTATATGGTTAATAAACTTACTATATACATCCAAGAGACCCCCAAGTGGTCCATTAATGATACACCTATCATGATATAAGTCCCTTGGAATAACTTTATATTTTTAATAATTTAATATCATTTAATAATATAATATGTTTTTAAAAAACTCTTTTATGTCAATTTTGACAGTATTCAATAATTGATTTTTGTAAAACTCATAACAGAATGATTAATTCAAAAAAAGTTAATTAAATCAATCCTAAAATATAAAATTAACCTATAAAATTATTGTTATTTATAAAAAGTCTAAAATTATTTTTACTCGGGTATTTATAATATCAATTTTTCTAATTATCCATTAATTAGGTAATTACTGCATCATAATTGTGTCATAAATAAATTAAATTATGTAATGTATAAAAATTACCAATAAAATACCATTATGTGGTAAATCTTTTTATATTTCTAATAAATATTTATAGTTTAAATTCTAACATATATAACCCTATTTAATAAAAATTTGCTAAAAGATATATGCTTATGTCATTTTGGTATTTATTTTTACTTAATTAAAATAAAGTGTCTCTATCACCTACAAGTGGCTCCATGGGATCCCAAAATCGACCCAAAGATGCCCATGATCAGACATGTATTAAAAAATAAGGTTAGGATACTTTTTAGGGTAATTTAATATTATTATAATATTATTTCTTAAACCCATATTTATAGGATTTACCCTTTAACCATGGTAAATAAAATATTTACCAAAGTAATTATTCTAAATGACTAAAAATAAAAGTTACATATCTACACAATTTAGACATCCTGATTCCAAATAGGGAGTCAATTTTTCCAAATTCAAAACACAGAAGTGGCAGAAATTAATTTATAATTAATTCCCGCTGTCAAAACAAAAAGCGTGTTTTTAAGATATAATAACTATCAAAAGATTGGTACTTGTTTATGTCCGGTTTAATTGTGAAATTATGTCCAATGGCCAACACTGTATTAAATGGTAAAAATATATTCTAAATATACTTTTAAACCACTAAAATTCATAATTAATCACTATTAATTATTTTGATTAAAAAAGTTTTTTTTAATTAAAATTTAGTAATTTTCACTATTCAACAAAATATAAAAGTTATCCGAAAAGTACCAAAATTTCACCCTGGGATAATTCTGATATTTCGAATCCAAAAATGAAGTCCATTTTTATAGTTAATTTTTATAAAATTTCAAAAAGTGGGTTTTATTATTCATAACGACTACATTGGTTGGTCGAGGTGTGTTAGAACTCGAAGTTGCTTAAAACACACGCTACTGTCTTAATCAAAGAGAAGCGTACTGTGGAAGATTGGGGTGTCACATATTATTTCTATATAAATCAATTTTTGAGTAAATGAACATTTTATTATAAAAAATCACATGATGTGATACTGAAAACATTATGTGCTGGATTGAAATATAGCTGATTCCAACACATCAAATATAAATTCTAGATTGTTTTCCTAAAGTATCAAGATAATATGATATCATGTTCTTTTTTTGACAATGTTACCCATGTTTTAAAGGGAAATGAATCTTTTTCATGTCAAAACATTCACATTGAGTCATAAAAAACACATAACGCTCTAGATGGATGCGAGGTTGATTCCATCACATCGAAAAAGGACTATGGACTGTTGGAATACAACAATAAAAATATTATGTTATTTTCATGGTTTGGGATATGTAAATCACGTTTTTTTCTAAAATGATTTTTTTTGTTACAAACACAAAATTTTAGTCCTATGAAGCACATGATGGTTAGAATTAACATGAGGCTGGTTCAAACACATAAAAAATAATTATGCATTATTTTACTGATGTTTCAAGAAAATTCATGATCATTTTCCCTTTCTATCTATGTGAAACCTCATTTAGAGTAAAATTACACTTTTTAATGTTAATACATGCACATTGAGTCATTCTGGCCACATCATGTTCTGGAATGTTTGTTGGTCAGTTCCTATACATAAAAATATATTATGGATCATTTTAGTAATGTTTTAAAATAATAAAATCTCATTTTACTGGTTTTAAAAATTTTACATGTGTATTAATATAAAATTAAACTTTTATATTAAAAATAAGAACATTGAGTCACACTGTCCAAATCTTGTGTTAGATTAACATGCAGTCAATTTCTGTAAATTCTAAAATTGAATTGTTAATTTTTTTTCATAATGATTAAACATAATATATGTTTTTTATTGTTTTTGGTCACTTGATTCATATTTTAGAATAATATGACACTTTTATATTGAAAACCTATACTTTGAGTCATATCAGAAGAATACAATGTTAGATTTTGTGATTACATTTACTAGACATCAAAAATGAAACATGATTCAATTTTATTTATTATTATGAAAATATGATCTGTTTTAATCTATTTGGACTATGTGGATCTTCTTTTAGTGTTAAATTACACTTTTAATGTGAAAAAATAACTTTGATTCATACAGACAACATCATGTGTAAGATTAATTTGATGTCAATTCATATATTTCCAAAACAAATTATAGATAAATATCCTTAATTGTCAAGATAATAAGATATATTTTTCTCAATTTTGGCTATGTGAAATGTGTTTTGGACTAAAATGAGGATTTTTTATTAAAAATATCATTGAGTCCTATTGACCACGTCATGAGTAAGAATAATATAGAATTTATTCATACAAATAAAAAATGAATTATAAATTTTTTTCCTAAATTATTAGATAATAATAGTTCTTTTTTAGGTTTTTTCTATATCATGCTTGTTTTAGAGTAAAATTACAATTCTTTTAAGTTGAAAACATGAGAATGGTATCCTTCCAGTCACATCATGTTTTAGGTTGGAATCCAACCAATACCTAAATATCAAATATGTATTTTGGATCATTTTTCTAAATTATCAAGAGAACCCAAGCTTGTTATTGCCGTTTTGGTTATTTGACATGTTTTTAGAGTAAAATTACATTTTTATGTAAAAACATGTAATTTGAGTCATATCATCTACATCATGTATCATATTGACATTAGGATGATTCCTACATAGCTCAACTAAATATTGGATCATTTTTTAAAATGTTGAAAACAATTCAAGCTCGTTTGATCATTTTTTATAATTTGACATAAATTTTAAAATAAAATGACACTACTTACATTGAAAACATGCACATTAAGTATTAATTGACACATCGTGTGTCAGGTTGTTATGTAGTGAAATCATAGTGAACTATATGAACCAAATAAAACAAACTATATTATTATCTTAATATATTGTTAAAAAAATTCAAATACTGCATACTCTATACACTTATCTCAAAAAAATACCCTTCTTCTTTTGACTATGTAAATTTTCATAAATCAAAGAAGTACTGATAAAATATAGACATAAAAAAGATTGACCAGTATTTAAAATTAATAATTATATTGCTTCATAAAATCATATTTTGGGATACTAGTTTTTTTATGGTACATGATATCTTTCAAAAATTCACAATCGTAATATGAAAAGTCTATTTTGTTATTTGGTTTTATACAATGTGAAAACATTAACCAATATAAGAAAATTATTTGGAAATTTTTTTTATAGTTAAAACTTAATATATTTAGCTTAATTAGTATCCATTTTAATTAATCCATTACATTTTTATATATATTCACTGACCTCATACAGTGATTTATACAATATTTAGAGATAACCCTATTATAGACAAATTTTATAAAAACACAAAATAAAATGTACAATATTATATTTATCTATAATATTTTCATCTTAGTGCTTTTAAAATTCACAATGGACATCATTTTCTGTCTATTTGCTGGAAATACACACTTCAGATCAAAAAAAATCTATTTATCCAATTGAGTATGATGAGAATCTAGTGCTTAGTAAAAAATTAAAAAACAGTCAAATGAAAAAAAAAATTATACATGATTAGATTGTAGAGTTTCGACTTTTCCTTATAGGAATAAAGAGGATTTTATCATATCTTATTTTCTATTCAATGGTAATGCTTTGTTAATCTTATTCATTCATTTTTTTCCATTTCCAAATGAAATTATAGTATAAAAATTATAGCAGGCTTAATTAGTCCAAATGTTTAGTCGTAGGGTCTACCCTTTATATAATAGTAATTTATACACCTACAGAAAATAGGAATAATTGTAAACTATAATTCACATGACATATTATTTTTTGAAAGATTAATTATGAAAATTTATCTCATGTCTCCATTCACAACTAATATTCCAATCCATCCAGACTATATAATTTCATTTCCAGTCTTGATAAAAATCCCATCTATAATGACCTCTCATAATATTTCTTCTAAATATTCTAAAGAGGAAAATTTTCCATCAATGAATTTTATATCCTTATGAAAATTTAATAATAATATATGTGGTATTATAATTTGTTGGATGAAGGTACATAAAAGAGGTTCTTTTTATTTCATGGTTGATCCCCTTTAGTGTCTATATTTTATAATCTAATTCCCCATTGTTCTTATTATTTATAATATCATACCCCATTTTTGACCTTTTTCATTAAATTTAATTGTTTTTTCATTTGAAATAAATATTAAAGGATATACATCATTATCTTTATGAATTGTTTTAAGAATAATAGACTATTCAATGAATGTTCGAATATAATAATTGAAAATGTCGATATCAAGGATATCAAGAGGAATAGGAAACCCAGACCTCGGCTCATGATATATATTAATACCCACACTCATGTGAAATTTTTTAGGGTGATTTATTATGTAGAATGTCTCCTTGTTTATTTTACACTGTATCACCTTCAGAAAGTTTATGGGTGGGTTCTTATAGATATAAATCACATAAAACATCACCATATAGAATATTAGTAATAGGAATTTATTTTCACTTTATTGATTCAAATTTAGTATTTTTTTATGAAAATTGATTACCTTGGATAGGGTAAGAAGTTGAGATGAATGACTAGTCATAATTCTAGCAGGGCCGCGAATCTATTTATGTATTGATCGTCGATCTACAACAGGTTCCTTTAGATACGTTTTCATAAACATATCCTACAAACTAGTATATAAAATAATACATTTTAAATAATATATTTATTCTTACAACCCATTATTCATCACATTTGTATCTTATTATGTATTTTTCTCCTCAAAATATGCTCTAGGTGACACACCAATATCGGATCCTATAACACAACCATATTATTCTGGCTACTTCAATGTTATATAATTTAGTTGTTCCTTTGGTAAATATGAAGATAATTCTTGTGTATATATTGTTTAAAAAACATGTGGACATAAGATATATTTTTATGTAGTAATTTTATATATAAAAAATTTACTATTATTTCGTACTTACACATGCTTCCTATACTGCATGTGTGTTTTCATCAACTATTTTTTCATCTTTATTTGTAAATTACTCCTTCCACATAAAATTTCATGAGATGGATGTGGATTTGGATATGGATTCATAAATGTTCGCCACAGACAGTATTATATTTATTAGAAAGAAATTGTATAAAAAAATACAATGAAAAAAATTATGGTGGTATAAATTAATGAAATCGAAGAGCATAATCCAAAACAAAGGGATTATCTTCAAGAGTAAAGGATACCAAGACACACAAAATAAGGATCCAGTCATTTTGAGATTCTCTAAAAGAATTAAAATCCTCCACAACATTACCCTAATTCCATGTATGAATGATGCACATCTTATTATTCATAATGACTTTCATCTCATAAAATAATATTCAATAGACCCTAGAATATATCATTTACTATATAAAGCATTATAGACTTGTAATGAATCCAATTTAATCTTCGTAATAGGTATGTTCATCAGATTACATATGAGAATTCTTGTTAACATGGAATGATCTTCTTCTTGAATGTATCACCATTCCCAAAGGAACAAATTTTTTTACATATCACATAAACCATTTATTTTTTATTAAATACTCATATCATTTTATTTTTATATGAATAATACCCCATAATTTATTTATGATAGGGGTACATTCGTTTAGATGCACACTTCTTATTTTCATCACTCTTTTATTGCTTCATTAATTAATAATTTTGAATCAAAATGGATAAAACAAATAATTTCAAATAATATATTTTCAATTATAAAATAAAAAAATGATTTTTAGGCATGGAAATTAATTAAATATTTTCATGATTCCTAGTTTATAATTATTACATACATGGATAGTGGATTGGGGATTACTTTCCGCTTAGAATTCCTGAGATACCCCTTTAAAAAATTTATGAAAGGCATTATGGTATTTTACAACAACCATAAAATTAAAATATCATCTACAAATCATCTTAAATAAATGAACTCTATAATGAATAATGAAATGTTAATAAAAGTTTTATTATATTATTTTGTTCTGTAATATTTTTAAAATATAATGTAACATTACCCTAACATTATCCCCAATTATTTTCCCCAATTCAGGAAAGACATTTCTTCATATATTTAAATAAATCAAAAAATTCATTTGATTTGTGGCCCCAATTTTACTAATGAACATTGAATTATTGTATTCAACATGTTGTCCTGGTTGATTCCACCAATACTTAAATTTTATACCATCAATTATTTACATAATGAAAGTATTTAACATGTTGATGATATATAACTCTTTTTTTTCATGTGATGTTGATCCCCTAGAAGTTTCCAATTTTTTCGCATTGATAGTGGGTTATTCCTAATAATTGCTAACATCATCATAAGGTGAATTAATTATCTACATGATTATTTAGAAATTTATTTTAGATCTAATAAATATAGTAGAAAATACTTAATATTTTAATAAAATCAAATTATAATTAAAAATACTATAAAATATTCATTGAACTAGTTTTTTTTCTTTAAAGATCGCATGGGATTTGGCTCCTATATCAGGTATCCAAATCCATCAATGTGGATCCCTCAAACATACAAGACACTATCTATAGTAAGACCATATTTGAAACTAATATGATCTCTTAATGAAAGGGTCATACATAGTTATATTTTCATGTGACATATTGTTTTATTGTTCTCTAATAGAATAACTGACCAATTTCTATTTATGGGATCTGGAATATAAAATAATTTCACCAAAAATGATAAAATTATGAAAGATTCATCATTCTACTATTTTACAATGGCATTCATCTACATGAATCCCAATTCATAAACTTTAACTACACTCCTTTTATAAAACCATTTGTAATGTAAAAGCATCACTTGAATGTTTTATAATTGAACTCACATATTTTTTCAATGATACCAATGTGTAGAATATCTTCATTAATTAGATTTATATACTTATAACGTTATATGTGAATCTCTTCCACCCCATGTGTAACTCCACTATTATTCATCATTTTTTTCATCTTGTTCCTTCAGATAATCATAAATGTTACAACATAATACAATTACCCTTGGTCACATTTCTAGCCATATATGTATTTCATCAATTAAATCCAAATTTATATATAACATCATACAAAAATAATCCCAAAACCATCTTATAAACTATTTATTATATGTATTTGATATACATATTTAATCACTTGATGGTTTCAAATGTCATTAAATTACATTATGGGATTCAATGTACAAATAAATCTATGCTCTATTTTAAAAAATATAAAGGTGATATTATTCTCACATTATAATGGAAATTTTATCAAAAAAATCTTTCAGAAATACCTTCACGCTCAAGGAATCCACTATGATGAGATTGTGGGAGACCATTACTATCAATTTTTTATATGTAGTTGAAATATAAATCAACACCTTTATAAACAATATTTCATTATCAAATAAAACCTTATGGACACCATTCATTCTTTATATAACATTTAAATATATATATATATAATTCAATAGGGTAAATCCATCTATAATATATTAGGCCACAAAGTTTATTATATTTAACAAATTGAACTACTAGGTGGGCCATAATAACAAAGAGTAACAGAGAGTAGAACATCATTAATTAACATAATATGACTATAATTTCATTAATCATGATTAAATACATTGTTGGGTCTATAAAATTACTCAATATGGATTTGAAAAAGATAAAAATTATTATTAAATTATTTCATATATTTTTTGAAAGAATTCAACCCAAGTCTATATGAAATAAATATTTCATCAAAACATGACAATCATGTGATTTTAGACCATTTAACATCAAATTATTACGTGAAATTAAATTCCTTATTTTTTATGAATTCCACTATAAAAATTTTACATCATTTATAAATATTCAAAATCAATATCGATATTTCCTGAAAAGAGTGTAAATTGTTGGTAGAAGAACATTCCATCTTTCTCCCTTCCCTAGTTTCAACGCTTCCCTCACATGTCATTCATATCAAACTAAGACATTACATCATATTTTGTTTTATCTTGTAAATATATTAAATTTCTAGTTACATAATCACATTTAATATTTTCTGTGTATATGACATTAATAAATTGTATGATATATAAACAATTCAAATATTGTAATTCAATGAAAACTGATATTGATCCAACATGATGAAAAAATGTTTAATAGTGTATGTGTTGATATAATATAATTTTTAAAATTATTGATCAATAATTAATTGACTTGGTGTTTAAAAATTTTCGTTATTTCACTAAAATGATATCATCCTAGATTGGTATTTATGTTATCAGGGTAAAAATTTATTATTTCTTAAAAAATAGTCCTTGAATAATTTTTAATAATATATATGATTTTATACCCTATTAAAATATGGGATAACCCAGCATTCCTATAATTTCATATCCTGATGAAATTCTATAAGTAATAAATTCATTTCTCATTCCATAAAACATGGAAATTGATGTGAAATATTAAATTATATTATAACCATAAAATGTAAAACATATATCCTACATCATTTTAAAATTTTAAATCGATTGGGAGAAATAAACATTAATATCTTTACCTATTTCTTTTTGTCCAGATATAATAAAAGACAACATAGTGTAGTTGGGAAACATTCATAAAAATGGTGACAATTTATATTTTACCAGTACAACTGGACATGTACTGTGATTTCTAATTTATACTCCAAAAGAATTCATTCCATCTACATAAAATTCTAGACGGAGGACTCTCAGATCATTTCCAAAATTAGGATACTCATAACCACTTTTCTTTAACTGAGGAGAGTCTACATTGCTATGTATTTTCCAATATTTAATTATTTTATCTATGTGAATTTTCAATTATCTAGTGGTACACTAAAATACATATAGTCTCCTATACCTTTTAATGATCGAATATTACTATATAACTTTCCAATGATTTGATTCAACGTTATTATATCAAATTGTGGCAATCTAAATGAATTTTTAAATTGATCTATGTTTTTGTAGAAACAATATAATATCATTTTAAAAAAATGTACATTTTAGGGATTATAATTATAGAATATATAATTATTTTTTCATTATATGGTTGAAATGTAATATCATTTTCTTATTGAATAATGACATTTAGAAGATTATGTAGTTCGATAAAGCTAGTGTCTCTGAATCCACAATAATGTTTTAAATTTTATTTCTTCAATATAGTTTACAATATCATATAATTCTTAAAACTAATATACAATGGTTTATTTGTAAATATATGTATCTTCTTAATAAAATTTGTACAATAAAAAATTCAATCTCCAATTTCCCATTTCATTTCATCCCTACGATTTCCATCATCTTTTACACCAATATTCATATAAAATGATCCATCAATCACAATATCACCCCAGTAAGTATGTATACTCCATTTTCCCCCATGTTTAGTCCAATATTTATAGCGTAGATCTATTCCATGAACAACCAAATTTTATTCAAACTATTATGGATGAATTTTGTTTAATAAAAATAATATAAACATAGAAAAAGAAATTGATGAGGTTCATATGTATTATATATTACAAACGTTATGGCCACATTAACTCCATCCTCATAATATATTTTTTTAATATTCTTAGTGTGCATATTTTTTTGTTTCATATCAATCCTATTAGGTTCAGGAATATTCTTTTTTTACAACAAATAAAACAATAACTGTAATGTATTCATAAAATGTATTTATACATTGATATGTAAACATAGTATACTAATTTTACTGTATATAATGATAATGTATTTGTGTGTGTCTAATTATTTTGGGTAAATATATAAAGCCTATGTTTGAAATAATTAATGAATCATTAAAATAAATGGACAAATATATTGATACATTTATGAAAATTTATAATTTCATGATAATCATTCTAACTTTGTACACTCATAGAATAAATTTAAAGATATTTAGTGATAAATAGGATAGTAGTTAATATGTGTCCAAGTTTGGATAAAACTATAATTACCTAAACCTAGGATATGTAATGTGAAATATTAAACTACCATTTACATTGTACCAAATTATTTATTTGGGAAATGATTAAAAATATTTGATTATTTTATTTCATTCTTCTCAAATTACTTAATTGATGTTATTACTTATATTCATTAGTTTGATTATGTTTTGATTGAAATATTATTACCTGTTGAATTTTATTCTATGAATTGAGAACTAAATTAGAATGGTTCAAATTATTTAAAAAATATTTAAATTTATAATCACATGAATGATGTTGTGGAAAAAATTATTATTCCATTGAACACTTCTTATTGTTGATCGGTATATAGTAATAAATCTTATATAATGGAATAAAATTACAATTTTAATTATAGTAAATAATCAAACTGATTTAAACCATTTTAATGCTTTTTCTTTAATTATGTATTAAGTAAGTATAATAAATTATTGAAATAAACCATTTGGACAATTGAGAATAGGATTGTAAAGACCCTTACCCTAGTATCTCGGAGCTAGTGCCTATTTTATTACATTGACATAAGAGAAAGGATATTCATCCCATTTAAAATATTAGTTTTTTAGTCTTGGTATATTAGATACATGTATGATATTTACATTAAAATACAATAATAAATTAAAAAAATATTTTAATTTATGACATCATTATTCCACTTAGGGTAACTCTACATATCAATCATAAAAGGAATTCTGGAATCCTATGAAACAATACAACCTTGGAATGGGGTGATATCAAATACTATGTATGTTTTAAGTACAACAGAATATATCATGAATCAATAATCCAAAAAAACATAGAATGTTAAATAACTAAAGCCAAATAAATTTAATAAATTACATGAGGAAAATATGGTTTGAATAAATATTTTTAAATTAATCCATTATAAATAATAACATTAACATGAAACATAACCATGAGTATTCTAACTAATCAAATAATCACATAGAATATTAATAATTGAATTCATCATTATAGAAAGCAAAGTATCAATAATATGAAACATTATTTCATGGTTTTATGATAAGAATATAATACTCTAAAGGATTCATTTCATGAATATAACATCATCATGGCTTCAGGATGGGAATTTAATAAATTGGTAAGTCCTTTTCCATAACCCAATAAAGTTTATCTTAGGAGACCTACCAATGCATTGGGAGGATATAGATGGGCTCATACACAACATAATATGTCAAATTTATTCCTATTATTATAGTAATTAATCATAATGAACATATATATTCATATTGAAATTATAATATGAAATAACATTCCCTTAATAAATTTTCAAAAACCATTAAAAATAATATTGTGAATAGTATCAATATATTTTATTCCCATTCAAACTGACTACAAAACATTTCATAAAATATTGAAGTTGATATGATATGAGAATGACTGCAATTAAACATAAAATTATTCAAATTATCTTGGTATACATTAAAATACATTATTGATTTTATTAAAAATATATGGTGGAATATATCTTTTTTATCATTGAAATCACATATTTTTTTTTGAAAAATACACAATCATAAAATAAAACACATTTCCTTAAAAATTAACTTATAAACATTTAATTTATTCACAAATTAATTAAGGATTCATGATAGACGTAAAATAAACTATTGTTATATATGTAAAAAAAATTCACAAATATTTTTTTTAAAGTATATAATGTACCACACTGGAAAATTAAAAACAATATTCCATTCAAAACATTTTTTTAAAATCCAAACATGTGAAGAAAATAATTTTAAATATCATAGGATGATATTAAAATATTTTTTACAATATTTTTTAAGATAAATTATTATAGAAGATAAGTATTCCCTAGTAGAGACGTAAAAATTACCAATCTCGAATAATGATGAGATTGTGAAATTGTCCCTTGACACATTGTAACCAGTTTAATTGTATGCCCCATGAATGAATAACATTTAAAAAATAACTAAATATAATTATAATAAATTAATTCATGACATAACATGTAATTGGGGTGTTATATACACCATATAAAATATTGTAGGTGCATTACATCAAAATATGCCTCAATGAATGAAAATTGAGATGATGCCCCTTACAAACATCACATCCTTGAATTAGAAATTAATGAAATGATTTTATTATGTGAATATTAATAAAATCTACATTAAAAGTTTAAATATATCATATGTCCACAAATTTTCATTTCAAATATAATTTTAGAAATACATAATCAATGATGTAGAAGTTTAGTCGAGTTAATGGAAATTGATTTAAGAAATACATTACCTCATGACTAACTTTGGGTTTTTGTACATTAAAAACATCTATTAAGGTTTAAATAATGTTATTAATTATTTAAAGAACTATAATCACATTTATAATACATTATTTAATTAATTTATATAATCTTACCTCCCTTTATTTAATAATATTTCATTATTTTCATTGTTTCATGTGAATTCATTTCAAAGATTCATGGTGGTTTCATTTCAGTATAATTATGGAAGTTCTTGTAAAATGGATAATGAAAACCTTAATTAAAATTTAATTATATTAATTCACTAAAATATGTTTATATGGTACTATATAAAATTTTTAATTCCAGTATTATGATGATTCATTTGATAAAATGATAATGATAAATGTTTTGTTTATTTTGGCAATTTTAATGAACAACATCAAATAATTTTGTTTTATTTAATTTTATGTATATATATTTGTTAAATAACATGAAATAGGTTTTAATTAACATATTAAAATATTATTTAACCAGAGGAATAATTTTATTACCATTATTGAATGCGGTAATATAGAATGAACAAATTCATTATCCATAGATACAATTAACCTCCATAATTTGGACAATGGTTTTGTTTCTTTGAACAAGAGTAGATGAGGAAAAGTGGTGGATAAAAGATATTACATTATATATTTAGCATTATATTATATAAATGATAACATTTTTATTATTATTTGATTGATGAAAGAGTTTAATGGAAGGTAGACTAATAAATCAAATTATGATAGGTTGTTTGATAAAGTTACCTCTTGAATATAATATTCTTGAATGACCCCATATGAAACATTTGACTATTATTTGGGTGAAACTATATGCACATTAAAATGAGAAAAGTTGGTAGGAGAAGGATTTTAGAATATTTTAAATGGTTTAGGGATTCTATGGATATGGGATTGTAATTATAGTAGATGAGGTGTGGTTTTAAGTGATTAAATAATAATAATTTGATATGTAAATCCAACCACCATTGGTTGGAATTAATTTCAACAATTTTGGATGAAAATAAATGATTCCAATGATAATTATATTTTATAAATACATCATACTCTTAAAATGTTTATTTATAATTATTTTAATCTCTTACCTTTTAACTTAAAACTAGTATGTTATTTTACTTATATTGTGGTAAATCAATTTAACCACGGTAACTGTTTTATGCCTAAAAATGAAAAATGGCCATATTAAAAAAAATTACCTAAATATTTATATTATTGACTCTATTTTTAAAAATATATAATACATAATTATCATAATTAAATTTAATATTAAACTTTAAATTCAAAATAAAAAACATTTTTTTAAAAATGTGTTTTTATGAAATTATTTTTTACTTATTCCAAAATGAGTTATAAATATTACAAAAATGTAATTATTTATTTTATATATATACAAATATTACTTAATTTAATTTTATATATACTTAAAATGAAAAAATAACTTTTAAATATAATTGAAATTAGTGATTAATAAATAACCTATTAACTGAAAAATTAATCTTTTCAAAAAAATAATCCAAAATTAATACTAAGATAATATTGACACGATTATTTCAAATATTAATTTTATTTTATAAAATATATTTTATAAATGTAAAATCATAATAAATAGACATATAATTTAGCATATAAAGAAATAAAAAACATTTTTTCATTAAAAATTACATTTGAAAAATAAAATTACATTACTAATCATTTATACATTTTTTTCCCACGGAATGAATAAATAAGTTTTTATTTAATATGAAATTTATATATATATATATATCATAACATAGTTAATATTATTCACACTCTCTATATTAGTTTCCATGTTATAATGATATTATTAAAATAATAATATTTATTACTATGTCATGGTTCGGTTAAGATCAATGATGTGTGTAATATAAACTATCGAAGAAATTAAATTTATAAAGTAACATAGAATAAAATATTTTGGGGATACATTCTCCCCTAATTAAAAACATTTCTTCCTAAAAATTTGAAATTACACTTCAAAAATAAATGTTTGATCTTTGATAATTCATTTGTTGGAATCCCATATAATAATAAGGGCCAATAAAAATTCTTCATAATAATAGTGTAGGAAAATATGAAGGTCATCGAAATTATAGGAATATTATTTGGATAAAATTAGTGGAAATTGATAATATGGACAAGGAGGAGAAATATAATGATCATCATATAATGGGTAGTGATAGGTAACATGTTCATTAGAAAATAAATAATCAAAAAAATAAATCTATTATTGAATTAAATACTATTAAATTCAAATTAAAAAACATAAAAAGATAAGTATTTTGTTCAGAAATTAATTCCCTATATTATAGGGATACTTTTACTCTATAGATAATGTAATTAAAAAATAACCTAACTTGATTTCATTCCATGTCATAATAATAACATTATCCTTTGGTTTTTCTTCAATCTATTTCCACTTCATCTATTATGCTAGGAAATGGATATTTAGGACGAATTTATCATCATTGGATAACTTATCATAAATAAAAAGATCCATAAGTCATTCATTCAACCTCTATAAATTTTTTTAAATCAAAATGGTTAGTATAGGTTATTAAATCATAATTTAACCTCAGTAAATAATATACTATATTTATTATATTTCATTAAATAATTAATTAATCTTATGACACTTCCAAAATGTTACTGATCATATTCCAAATTCAAAATGTTATTCAAATATTTATCACTACATAACATAAAGAAGTTCAAAATTCCACATTCAAAACATGTTAATAATTTGATCAGATATTCACCTAAAACATGGTAATCACCATAAAAACATAATGAATACTTGGATAAAATATCAGGTTGTCGAATATACTTTTAAAATTAAAATATGGAGTAAAATTTTAATAAATATATAACATATAAACATATAACCTCTTTCATGGTCACTAATTTTGTCCCATAATCATATATTTATCCTTATTATCTCTACATCGACAACATTTTATATGTTATCCTCCCTCAATAATGTGTTATCTTAGGTTATTCTATGTTATGATCCATAAATGATTTGGGAAATCATTTTCATAGTGTCCCATATCCTTTTTGTAAAATCATTGAAAATTGGAAAATTATTACTTTCCCAAATAATCACAATAATAGTGGCATTTTTCCCACACATAAAAAAAACATTTCATTTTAGGTATGTACAATGTTGATTCCTTTCACACATATAAATTTTTTTAAATTCATTCATTCCCTATTCCCTAAATCAATATCTTTCTTGGTCATTATATCACTCTTCTTAATCCCTTCAATTTCCTAGGACATGGATAATTCTTTCCTTTTCTTCATAGAACATGATAATATATCCTCATATGATGAGAAATTTGGGATGTCCAGTTCCCTTTGAATATTTGGATTAATCCCAAATAATAAATGGGTAGAATTACTCTTTGGATTATATTAATAGTCCAAAAAATTACCTATAATAATGTAAATATATATTCATACATAGATACATTCTCATCCTCCTTTTGTGTTTCAATTATAAATTGTATCTCCATATATTCTCACAGTTCGTGACGAAAGTATTTTTCAAAGAAAGGTTCTGTAAAATCCTTTCATTCCATGTTTTTTATTTCCTCTTCTTCATTAGTGTTTTGAATTAATATACACCATTTATCCATATATCTTAATATATGATCAAAATCCCTGAAAAACTACTCCATTTCATTACTTACTAAAGACAGTAATATCTTCTCCATAGAACATATCCATTGCTATGCTAATAATGGATTTGTATTCCCACCAGAAGATGGAGGTTGTTGTTTTATGAAGTGATATAACATTTTTACACTACATTTTTTATCAAAAGGTTATTACATATGGGTATGGTTATTTCTCATAACTCAATTATGTTATCCTAGTATAGTTATAACATCATTAACTCCAACTGCAGCTCCAACTACAACATTATTATCTTACATTGAAGGTAAATCCCTAAATGGGTTACATGAATTGATAAATTTTTAATTATTTCTTCTATGTTCCATTTATAAACATTTTCATACACAAGATTATATTATGAAGAATTAATTATAATTTCATAATAGTAAAACAAATTATAATTTATGTAAAACTAATTTCAAAATCACAATCATGGTTTCATTAGAAATATTCTAAATGTGTGTTGTAGGGTAATTTTTCATCAATATATGTTTTACTAAATTTATTTTTCATGGTTTATAATGAACTTTATTTGATACCATCTATAAAAAACCATTCCCCAGAAGCCCGACGTCAGTTCCTACGTTATTAAAATGGCATAAGATATAATAAATCTCATTCCATATGACACAATATTTTTGTGGTATTGTAAAAATTTATTCATACATGAAATTAACCTAACATTCCAAAATAAATTACAAAAAATGTATTTTCTTTCAGGAAAAAATTATTCCCCTGAGCATAAGTATTCAAATCAATCAAAAAACCCATCCTGGTATCATGGAGAAAAATAAAACATAATAAAGGGGTGAGATGAAATTATCATTAAGGGTTAATTATTGTGGAGTATATAAATAATAAACAAGCATAAACAAAATGTAAAGGTAAATTACTAATCAAACATTCCATTAAATCAATAGAATGAACATAGTATTATGGGAATAAATGATAATCAATTAATATATATTAATAATCACATGAGCATTAAACAGAACAATGAATATTCTAACTAATAAAATAATCACATGGAATATCAGTAACTAAATTCCGAATGACTGAAATTATACTTTCAGGCATCAAAAACATGGCTTTGAGGATTTGTGCCAAAAATATAATTTTTCAAGTCTTCATTCCAAGAATCTAATATACCAAAGGCTTCGTTCCAAGAATTCGAAAAATGGTTATGACCTTGGAAAAACCCAACCTAGTATGACTCATGACTGGCACCAATGCATCGAGGGGATGTAGTGGGACAAAAATATAACATACAATGTCCAATTAACTGTTAATATATACAGGGGAAACATAATCTTCATATACATTCTTATTGAAGATAGAATATGAAATAACTTTCCCCTAATCAGTTATTTTAAACAATTGAAAATAATATGGCGAATGGTATTACAAAATTTAATTCATAATATAAAAAATAATAAAACATTTATAAAATTTGGAAGTTGATATAATAATATATTAACCTCATGGGATATAATATTTATTAAAGAATAGTGACATATATGAAAATATTTCATTAATATCATTGAAATTTTTTTGAGGAAAATATCCTTTTACACTTTGAAATCCCACAAATATATTTTAAAAAAACAACTCAATTGTTAATAATTTTCATTAAAAACCCTATAATTTTATAAATTAATATTAAAATAATTATGGAGTCATTAATGAAAGAAAATATGTCATTCTTTATATGTTGAAAAAAATTCCTTCTGTATTTTTTTAGAATGGTCACAATGTAACTCGTTTGGAAAATGAAAAAATTATTCCTTTCAAAGTATTTTTAAAACTTAAAAGACATGTAAAATTAAAATTAAAAAATAATAGGACAATAGTAAATACATATTGAAGAAAAAATTATTTGAAATAGAAATATTCCCCAATGGAGTCTTAAATTTAATCAATCTTTGATAAGGATGAGATTGTGAAATAAACCCTTACTACTTTGTAATCAGTCGATTCATATTTCCCATGAAGGAATAACATTTAAAAAACCTCAAATATCATGATAATAAATAAATTTATTTATTTAACTTTTCAATGGGGAGTTATATACTCCTCTATAAATATTATAAGAATATAACATCAAAATTTTCGTCAAAGATTTAAAATTGAGGAGAAGTCCCTTACAAAGATCAAATCATTGAAGTCAGCATTGATAAAATTAATTGATTTTGTGTATACACTTTAAATACACATAAAATAAGTTTAAATACATAATATGTTAATAAAAAATCTACCTACACATAATATTATCATGATATAATCAATGAATTATAAGTTTATCCCAATGAATGTAAATTGATCTAAGAAATTTGTTAACCCACACTTCCCTTTAGTTTTGCATAACTTAACCACCTATATTACTGTTTAATGAATGTTATTAACATATTATATAACTACATTTAAATTAATAAAAAAATATGATAATTTTAAAACATCTTAGAATCCATTCTATAATAATATTACATTTTTTTATTATTTTGGGTGTGTTTTTAAAGGATTCTTAGTCAGTTAACTTGTGTATAATTATGGAAGTTCATATAAAATCGAAAAATATCTATATAATTGAAATATAATGGTATTAATGTAGTTATATAATTTTAAATGATCCCATATATCATTTATCATTTCAGTATGAGGGTGATTCATTTGATAAAATGTTAATGATAAATATTTAGTTTATTTTTGCGGGTTTTTGGACCATCACAATCTAGAATCGTTTTATTTAATTTTTTTGTTATTTATTAGTTACAAAAAATTAAATAAGATAAAATATTCCTATTAAAATATTAATTTATCATAATAATACTTTTATGTACATCCTTGAAGGTGGTAATGGAAAACAAATAATATAATCATCTATCGATATGGTTAAGCGCCATAATTCGGACTGTGGTTTCAATTCTATGAAAAATATGAAATGATAAAAGGAATGGATATAAGTTATTAAATTATAAATATAAAAATATATTATATACAATATACTATAGTTATTACACTTTTATCGATGAATGAGAGGAATACGAGGTAGAAGGAAAAAAGGAAATTAAGATAGATGTTTTTTTGTAAAAGTTAACATATAAATATCACCTCCTTGAAAGACCCATTATAGAACTTGTAATTTACCCATGAGTGTGAGAAATATAAATTGAACATGGGGAGAGTGGGGAGGAGATGTGTTTTAATTTATTTTAAAATATTCAAGTCATGTGATGAGAAGGGATGATGTTGGGAAGTTCTATACTCAAAGATGGGTGGTTGTAAGTGATCAAATAATGATTATTTAACATTTAATTCCAACATTCAATGGATTTCATTAATTTAAAATTATTCCATAGATAGTTAATGTTCTATAGGAAATATATGGTTTATTAACACATCAAAAATCCATTTATTTTTATATTTTTTATCTATTTTATGAATTACCTGTTATCTTTAACATGTTACATTATTTTACAAATACTGCTGTAAATCTTTTTTCACCACGGTAACTTTTTTAAGCCATAAAATGAAAAAGATCTCATTAAATGATTTTTAACTCATGAATATAAATCTGGAATACATTTTTAAAAATTAATAACATTAATTTTTGAAAATATACTTTAATATTAAACAAGAAAAACTAAAAACACTATTATTTAAAAAAATTTGTTTTTAAGCACAAAAATAAACATAAAAAAACAAGGTAAAACTATTATTTAAAATTAATTAATTAGATTGTATTGAAATATAGGATAATTAATTGAGATATATTTCAAATCATCAATGGAATTTTTAATATAATTTAAATCATAACTTAATAAAAATTAGTATTTTTCACAATTCACTGAAAAATGTTATCATTTCAGAAAATTAAAAAAATTTATTCATAATATAATTGTTAAATTAGTATTTCAAAAATTAATTTAATTTTATTAGATAAATTTCCTAAGTGTTTCGAAAACTAATTATATTTATTTTTTCAAATAAATCAATAAATATCCCTTTTTTATTAAAACATATATTTTATGAATAAAACGATATTACTAAAAATATCATGTTTATTTACAATGAGTAACGTCTTGGTTCTCGGTTTTGTCTAAAGGTTATGCATACCTGTTTGGTCAGATGCCCTCAAGAAAATTCCCCTGAATGTCAATGGCAGCCGACTAGAAGTGGGGGAATTGGGTGTGATAGTGGGGAAAATATGCCCTCATTGGTAGAGTATGCACAATATAATAACTTACAATAACCAACAACAGAAGAGGAAATACCATACAAAATAAGTAAATAGATGAAGACTAATAATAATATAACAACTACAACATATATAAATGATCCCTGTTACATGTATTTATGAAAGAATCCGAACATGTTACAATACTAGAAACAAAATACTACACCAAGTACAAAATAAAATAAGTGAAATCCAGTAGTATTCCAAGCCTCAATTTGGATCCATACTCTCCAAATCCAACAAAATCAAGTACCTAATGATGAAGGGTTCTTTCCCATATCAATACCTACAACCATACATTCTATTTGGGTTCTATAGCATGACCCAAATAGGGTGTGAGTTGAATCCTTGTAGGAAACCACCAAAAGAATTGTGCCTATCTGTCATTGAATTTATATTGTAGGAAAATATGAAAAATGAAACAAAAAACTAGCAATTACTCAAAAGTAAACAATCATCCATTTTACAATTACCTTCATATTCATTTAATATTTTTTAATCCATTTAATAATATAACCTCAGGGTCTATCCATAAAACTATATCCTATTAAAAACAATAACAAATATATGTCTCCAAAGACCATCTAACAATCATGTAAGACCGGGTCTAGGCTTGTGCATTGGATTTTCAGACTTCTAAGAATTATAAAATCATTCATAAGCAACCCTCTAGGAATGTCCTTATAGTCTAATAACATCTGGTTTCACATATCACCAATTACAATAATATAAAAATGACCCTTTGGGTAAGATCTCACAATCTGACACCTCTGGTCCCACATAGCAATAATAAATTATAGACGTCCACTTGGGTAGCTTTCACAGTAAATAAACCATGGTCCTCATCATGATAATAATTATAATAACCCTATGGATGCTCTTATAGTGTATTACCTATAGTCCAACTGTAACATCCTAGGTAAATAAAAAATATTTCTTTTTCATATTTATTAATATTTATGAATAAAATATTAATATTACTTTAAAGGGAACGCTATTCTTGATGGCATACCCAATATGCAACAACGAGTTTTTTTGAAATATTACATTGCACTCTAAAAATAAAATAATATTATTTTAAATGGTAGTTAACACCTAGCCATTGTAATGGCGGGAATGAACAGAACTAACTGCAAAATGATTATATTTGTCTGTCAAATATTTTTACTTTTATCCAATAAATGTTATAGGCTTAAAATGTGAATGAATCTAATTTTTAAGCATAAATATTCTAATATTCTTTAAAAGGTCGATTAAATGCCTTTTGATGGAGAACCCTATTTAAATCCAGTGTTTGAAAATTTTATATGTTATATTATACCAAATAAAATCTTTCCTTAGAATCTAGACATCAAAATTTACTTTGTGTAAATTTTTGTTATTTTTCTGATAAAGATCATTTTTAGTGAAAATGTTGTATTTTAATTCATAACCTCCTTTTAATCTGACTTAATTATATGGATATATTATCTTTTTATTTGGGTTTAAAGTGTAGTTAGAATATATTTTTACCATTTAATCCCATGGTTGTCATTGGAATTAATTTCACTTTGAAATTGGACTTAAACTACTGTCAATCTTTTGATATATTTTGTTTCTTAAAAAAATGATATTTGTTTTGACAACAGAAATTAATTTTTTAATATATTAAGGAAAAATATATGTTTTGAATTTTTTAAAATAGACATCATTTTGGAATTCGTAATATCAAATATTGCTTAGGGTTAATGTTTCATATATTTCTAAAAAACATCAATTTTTGTTGAATTGTGAAACCACTAATTGGTAGTTAAAAAACTCATTTTTCGTTTAAATAAAATTTTAAAACCTCTATGTTTTGAATTATAAAAAATCAGCATACATTTTTCTCATTATGATGTATAATTTGGTTCAATGGGATAAAAATAAATTTTGTTTAATAGTAACTTATAAGTTTTATTAATCGCGATTAAAGGTAATTAGTGTAATTTAAGGTAAAGATAATGTTATAATAATATGAAATGACCTTTCCACATGTCCTACCCATATTTTCTGATTCATGGCCGACCACAAAAATCCATGGGTCAACATGGGGACCCCATGGAGAAACTTAGTTAATAAAATGACATTAATAACTTTTTTTAAATGTTAAAATAAAAATGTCACAAACATGTATTGTTTTACTAAAACAATTTTGACTTGAGGTTATAAAAGTCATAATTTTGACTATAAAAATTAATTGTAAATCTAAAAATATTTCATACATCATATATTTTTTCTATAATTTTTAGATATTATATAAGTTAATTTATTTACGACTCCATGATGATGTAGCGATTACCTCATTAATGAATGATTTAAATAAAATGAAAAGATAATGTAAAATCTAATACAAACACTTGTCAAAAACCAATTTTATGGGTGTATTTAGAACCCTTATCACCATATCCTCTAAATATATTATTTTGGGACCTTTTATATCCGAAATCATTTTATAATGAAGAAAATTTTCAAGACTTTCCAAGAGTGCCCCTCCTCCCTCTTATAAAAGGCCCCCAACTCTACTTCCTCACCCACACCTCTCAAGCCCTTGGATCATCCAAAATCTACTCATATTTTCTCTCCACATCCCACTCTTACTCATAGAAACCTCACATTGGGCATAATTCTTCCATGGAAGCCTTTGAGCGCAAATCAAAAAGAGTTATCTGATTTGAAGGTAATGTCTTCTCTTATGTTCTTCTGTTTTATTTTTATTCCCCAAGACCCTAAACTATTTTTATTCCCTTATTTTTTAACAAAAACAGTATATTAACTATACTAAGATGTTTCTATTCGACGTATTCAAGATACACTTACACACACCTCCGTCTAATGGTTAAAGAACATACTATTTCTGTGGATGGTGAATTTCTGCCTCATGAAACGATGAATGTTCAATATTCTTCTAACAACATTCATGGTGGACATTAAGATGTCGCTATATTTATATAGAATATATAAATTATTTTTATGTATTCTTTATTCTTCTGTATTTTTCATTTATTCCATACCTTTATGGTTTCCATAATGGGTAAACGCGATTATTTCATTTTAGGAAGTGCGGACTACTACCCACTCAAAGTGATTTGAATCGTTAATACCATATGTGGGATGTATAAAGGATGGATATAATGATTTTATATATTATATTATACTTTAATTATAATATAACTATGTATCGTTATAAATTTCATTCCATTAAATTATGAAATAGAAATGAAAGTAGCATTCATGCGTACGTACGGCATACCGTCTCCATGAACGGTACATTTCATTTCTTATCTCCAAATGTTATGTACTATTATAAGTACATATATATAATGGATATATATGTAATATGTTACATTTAAATTGTGGATATCATTCTAGAATTATAATATATATATATATATATCATTTGGTTTTAATTCCACTAATATGACAAACAAATGAAAGTAGCGTTCATGCGTACGTACGGCTCACCGTCTCCAAGAACGGTGCATTTCCTTTTTTATCTCCAAATGTTATATAATAGTATAAAATGAATATATATTGGATATATATGATATTTAAATCATTAATACTATTCTGGAGATGATGTACCTATAACTGCATGGAAAATTATTTTCCAACAAATTCAATTTTGACTCACGTACTAAACACCAACAAAAACGTCTGATATAAACTCACATTATTAACCAATTATTAAAACATTATAATATGATATAATAACTGAATTCTAATCTTTAATGGGAGTCCTTAAGCAATTATAAATTGAAAAAAGTTTATTATTCAGGAATATAAAGAAACGAACAAGACAAGTCGTACATGAAGTAAGAGATCCAACCTCTCTCTTTCATCACATGTACTCTCTTTTATGTCATTTATTTTATGCTCCATGTTCTTATGTTGGAGGATGTTATTTTATATTCACCATACTTTAATTTTTATTTTCATATGATGAGATACCCCCTCTTACACTCATCAATTCATTTTAAGAATTTGTAAGTGGTGTTGTTAGGCTGCCAGATTTTGTACGGAGATTTCTTATCTCACTTTTAATTTCATGAGATTTCCATTGTTCACCACATATTTATTTCATGTGTTGTATTGTGTACTGCCATATATTATCATGATTCTATTTATATTCATGGTATTCAGAGATTCAATTTTTGTTTATTTTCTTTTGGTCATGCGACTTGATTTATTACAACGAGGAAAGAGGTTTTTATCTCACTTTTTATTCCCGTGAGATTCATGCTATATTTGTCACTATATCTTTTCAATGGTGTATGTAAAGGCAATTAATATACTCTTTTTGTAATATAAATTCATTTATGGGTATTTACATCTTAATTGTATGACCCTTCTTTCATGGGGTGTACGTTTCAATGGTTACCTAAATCGGTAAGTGGACCTTTCACCCTCCTATTTTTAAAAGAATTCTTTTTGTTAGGTCTTTTAATTTACATATTCTTATGTTGGGATATGTTCTTATATATAATTATTTATTTAAATTCTATGTCCAAGTGATGAGATGACCTTTTTATCTCTCATCAGCTCATTTTCGGAATTTTAAAGTGACGTCGTTAGGCTACTGAATTTCTGTAAGTGAACATCTAAACCCAATTTCAATTCTTTGGGTTAAACCTATACTTCTTCATTATGTCTTAATATGAATATTTGTGGATGAAATATGATTGTTTTACACAAAATATCTTCTTATATTGGGTGTATTTATATTTGTCACAAATAATTATGTAATTGATTTATCCTTAATCTAAGGATACCGACTTTGTAAGGGACTTCGTCTCAATCTCCTTTCATTGAGGAATATTTTGTTATAATATAAGACTTCATTTTATATACTATATAAAACAACATTTATTTTTCATTTCATTCAAAGGGAATATTTTTCTATAAAGCGTTTTACTAAATGACAAAAAGGAATGTTTCTTTTAACGTACGCGGTGACGACGATCTTTTCTACTGCCATGAGTATTTTTTGATCTTTGGCTTCCTCAACAAGATGTATTATTTTTAAATGTAAATAAATACCATATAATCCTTTATGTATTTTTGTATTGAAAATGGTTTTGATAATCTATATTTTATGTCAATATATTTAAGTGATATATTGTGATTGAAGTGTGGAAATGTTTTCTTTCCTTTATAATTGTTGAAACGCCCCGACCATAGTTTCCCAGAGTCGGTGAATTATTACATAACATTGGCATGATCACAAGAAAGATCAAGTCTCCAAATACCAATTAGTTTTTAGCCTTAGAAAACACTAGATATATTCATAATGTTTAACATTACATCATAAAATTAAAACTACAACAATATAGTCTCCATAGTCCACACTCTTATCCCCTTATACTATCCATGCAGGTCATTCATAAATTACTTCTTCACATCCTGGGAAAAATAAAACATAGAAAAGGGGTGAGCTCAAATGCCCAGTAAGTATGAAAATATTGCGGAAAATTTTATAAATAAGAATAAACATTTAATGCAATGTATAACTAAAACAAAAGCCTTTTAAACTTGAACGTCAACATAGTATAAAAAAAATAAAATGAAATAATTCCATTTAATTATTCACATGAATATTCTACTAATCGAATAATCACATGCCATATCAATAACCACTTTCATAATTATGGAATGCATAATTCCAAACTATCATAACCACATAGCCAAGGCCTCGTTCCAAGACAACAAATATTATTTTTCCAAGTCCTTGTGCCAAGAAACATGCTTGTCTCATTAGACCTACTAATGAATCGAGGAGCTATAGCAGGCTCCACCCATCACATAATAAGTCCAATGCATTCCTCATATAAATAGGTTTAAAAATAACAAAAAAAATTCATATTAAAACTAGCATACAAAATGTCATTACGTTCTTCATAAAACATGAATGCTATAAAAATAACACATCCATAGTCAAACAAATCACAAAACCTTCAATACAATATGGATGTTTTGTATCATAATAAGTCAACTTCAAATAAGCTTAAAATCCTTCAAAGGATGTTGACATAGATGAAATCATGACTATTTGAGAGAAATATCCCTTTATTGAAATCATTTAAAAGTCAAATAATTATAAAATAAAACATTTACTTTGAAAATTTTCTTATAAGATTGTAAAGGAAGATTCAATGATTTTATAACGGCATAAAATAGCCGCACCCGCCGTATAAGTTAAAAAGACATTCTTACCTTAATTAAGTCGAAAAGGTTAAAAATGACCTTGTTTGAAAAAAGATGGAAAGATTCATTGATAAACCACTTATAAAAGTCAACAAGGGTATAAATGACTTTAACCAATTTTCTAGTAAATAGTAAAAATGTTTTGAAATACATTTTTAAGAAAATGGATGTTGATGATAATGAAGTCCCAATAGATTATTACGTATAAACAACCTCAGATAATGAATAGATTGAGAAGTAAACCCTTACCTTGTAATTTTCCTTTGTTGGGGGTAGTTTAACCTCCTGTATAATGGTGAAATAATTGTTATTAAATTATACAAGAATCATATACATTAATATGATATCATATATGATCTTTTAACATTTCTTTGATTGTAATATCTTAGAATTATCGTCATTTCTGGTGTTAACTTACTCGTTTTCTTTTATATGTTTTGTTACGTAAGATGTGTTTATCATGGATAGGTTGTATCATAATAATATAAAGAATTATATCATGTCATTAGATACTATTATTAATCATCAAATGAGAATTACAATTGAATGGATACAATGGAGAATGAATCTCATCACGTTTGTGGAGACGGTAGTCCGTACGTACGCACGAGCGATAATATCATTTTTTTGATATTAAAATAATATATAATTGGAAGGTATATAATATATACAGAATAATTATCATGTTATATTTATTACTTTCATTAATTACACATCATTATTATACCCATACAAATAATAATTGATTGAATAACAATTACACCATGGCGCGGAGACGGTAAGTTGTACGTATGCACGTATTGTGACATATTATTCAAAGGATGGATAGAATGCTGAATATGGTTGTACCATATTTATAATAAAATTAAATTATATAGGATATACTGGATTCATTATTTTAGAATGGGAATAACAAGGAATGATGAAGTTGAAGAAGAAATGAATTTGAAAAAGGGTGGTGAAAACATTACCTCTTCTTCGGGTTCTTCCTTTTGATTTGATCAAAAGGGATGATTAGGTTAGTTTTCTAATCAAACTAAGGCCTCTAGGTTGTATTTATCGAAGTTTAGAGATTATTTGGTCAGGGGTTAGCCTAACAAAAAGGCTTTTAAGGTGTTAATTAATGAGAAGTGTGAGTGACCTTTTGAAAGAGGGTTGAGGAGCACCTTTGGAAAAGCTAGAAATATTATTTTGTAATAAATTCATATTCACTTTTAAATGTCTTAAAAGTAGATTATTTAAATTTTAAGGTAGGTATGGGTCAAAAAAAAAACTCAACCAATAGAATTTAGACAGGTTTGGGTCATTACATTAACCTTATCTTTTAGTTTTAACTCTTAGTTAATTAGTTTGCACTTAACATGTCACTTGGTATTTTTATATTATATAGATAATAAACATACTATATACCTCCATGCGACCCCCAAGTGGTCCTATAATGATACACCTATCATGATATAAGTCTCCTGGAAAACACATAGATTTTATAAGAATTTAATATCAATTAGTAATATAATATTTGGTTTAAAAACTCTTTTATGTCAATTTTGACACTATTCAATAATTGATTTTTGTTAAAATAATAACAGAATTATTACTTAGAAAAAGTTAATTAAATCAATCCTAACATGTCGTATTATCCTATTAAATTAGTGTAATTTTTAAAAATTCTGAAATTACATTTATTTGGGTATTTTTAATATCAATTATTCTAATTTTTCATTAATTTAGTAATTACTGCATCACTATTGCGTCCTAAATAAATAAAATTATATAATGTCTAAAAATTATAAATAAAAAATCATTATGTAGGAAATCGTTTTAAATTTCTAATGAATATTTATAGTCAAAACTCAAAGATATATAACCCTATGTAAAAATTGTTTTTCTAAAAGATATATGCTTGTGTCATTTTTGTATTCATTTTAACTTAATTAAAATAATGTGCCCCTATCACTTACAAGTGGCTCCATGGGGTCCCGAAATCGACCCAAATATGACCATGGTCGGACATGTATCAACCAATAAGGTTAGGACTTGTTTTAGGGTAATTTTATATTATAATAATTTTATTTTTTAACCCTTATTTACCAGATTTACCCTTTAACCATGGTAAATAAAATATTTACCGAAGTAATTATTCAAAATGTCTAAAAAAAAAGTTACCTATTTACACAATTTTAACATCCTGATTCCAAATACGGAATCCATTTTTCAAAATTCGAAACACATAAGTGTTAGAAATTAATTTAAAATTAATTCCCGTTGTTAAAACAAAAAACGTGATTTTAAGAGATAATAACTATCAAAAGATTGACACTTGTTTATGTCCGATTTAATTGTAAAATTATGTACAATGACCATCGTTGTATTAAATGGTAAATATATATTCTAAATATACTTTAAAACCACTCAAATTCATAATTTATCAATATTAATTATTTCGATTAAAAAAGTTTTTTTTAATTAAAATTTAGTAATTTTCACTATTCATCCAAATATAAATGTTATCTGAAAAGTTCCAAAATTTCACCCTGGGATAAATTCGATATTCCGAATCCAAAAATGAAGTCCATTTTGAGAGAAAGAATTTATAAAATTTCAAAAAGTATGGATTACTATTCATAACGGCTAGTTTGATTGGTTGTGGTGTGTTAGAACTCGATGTTGCGTACAACACACGCTATCGCATTATTCAAAGAGAAGAGTACCGTACAAGCTTGGGGTGTTACATTATCCCCTCCTTCAAATAATTTCTTCCTCGAAATTTCTAGAATACTACCACATGAAAAGTCTCAGGTGGTTCTTCATCATAAGTTCCTCGGGTTCCCACATTGCCTCTCCATTTTATGGTTTCTCCACAAAACTGTTACCAGACGCATCGTCTGGTTTCTCAGTACCTGTTCTCTCATATCAAGAATCCTAACGGGCTCTTCGCAATAAGACAGATCGGGTTCTAGTTCTAATTCTTCATAGGTGAGTACATGCGTTGGGTCAGGCATGTATTTCCTAAATAGAGATACGTGGAAACATCGTGAACTTTGGAGAGACTTGGCGGCATTGCCAATCGGTAAGCTACATCCCCATTTCATTATAGAATTTCGAAAGGTCCGATGTACCTGGGACTCAATTTACCTTTCTTACAAAAATGTATGACTCCCTTATATGGAGATACCTTCAGGAAAACAAAATCACCGACTTGAAATTCCAAATCCTTCCTTCGATTTTCGGCATAGCTCTTCTGCCTACTTTGAGCTGCTTTGATGTGATTTTGGATTACCTTCAACATTTCCATCGTTTACTCCACCAGTTCTGGACCTACAAGTTTTCTTTCACCAATGTCATCCCAACAGGTTGGTGTGCGACGTCTCTTTCCGTATAACGCTTCATATGGTGCAATCTGAATTCTCTAATGAAAGCTACTGTTATAGGAAAATTCTACCATAGGTAAATATTTATCCCACATGCCCTGAATGTCAAGTGATAAGGATCTCAAAATTTCTTCTGAGGTTTGAATAGTTCATTCTGATTGTCCATCTATTTGAGGGTGGAAGGCAGTTCTCAAATGAAGTTCAGTATCGAAGGATTTCTGAAAACTTTTCCAGAATCTTGAAGTAAAACGGGGATCACAATCAGAAACAATCGATAGGGGTACTACATGAAGTCTCACAACATCATCAATATATAGTCTTACTATACTTTCCAGTGGTAGATCTTCTCTTATAGCAAGAAAATGTGCTGACTTGGTAAGACGATCAACAATAACCCATATTTCATCTTTCCATCTAGGAGTCTTTTGTAGTCCCATGATAGTGTCCATCATGATATTATCCAATTTCCAATCAGGTATGGGAAGAGGTTGCAATACTCCACCAGGCTATTTCCTTCCAGCTTTCACTTGTTGAAAAACCATACATCTTGACCCAAAATCAGAAATATCCCTCTTCATGTTGTCCCACCAAAAATGTTCCTTCAAATCTCTATACATTTTGGTGCTCCGATGGTGTATAGAGAAATTGGAACTATGAGCATCATCTAGAAATTCCCTTTTTAGATCAGTTATATCGGGAACACAAAGTCTCTTCCCAAATTTCAAAATTCCTTTTTTCATACAAAAATTCTCTCAATCACCCATCATTCACAGATTTAATCTTCTTTTGAAATTCTTCATCATCGGTCTGAGAACTCTTAATCATTTCTAGTAAAGATAGTTTGGCCACCATTTGAAAAATCTTTGATGTTTCACCTTCCTTGGTTATTCTCATTTCCATCTTCACTAGATCCATGAAAATTGGATCCCTTTCAATTATCATATTGTTCAAAACTCCATGATCTTTTCTGCTCAAAGAATCTTCCACCTTATTTGCCTTCCCCGGGTGGTAGTGTATTTTACAATCATAATCCTTGAGTAATTCAATCCATCTCCTTTGCCTCATGTTGAGTTATTGTTCTGAGAAAATGTTCTTCAAACTCTTGTGATCAGTATAAATCTCACATTTTTTTCAATGTAGAGGTAGTGCCTCAATATCTTCAATACAAAGATCATAACTGCTAACTCGAGATCATGAGTATGATAGTTTTGTTAATGAATTTTCGACTTTCGTGATGCATAATCAATAACCCTATCATTCTGCATAAGGACACAACCCAGTCCTTTCTTCTATGCATCACTATATATAACTAACCCATCATTCCCCGATGGTAGAGTCAATATAGGTGTATTGACTAATCTTCTCTTCAGTTCTTCGAAACATTCTTCACACTCTTTTGTCCAAAAAATTTAACCCCTTTACGTGTGTTCTTCGTTAATGGGTTATCCAATTGGGCAAAATTCTGGACGAAGCGTCGATAATAACCTACCAAACCAATAAAACTGCATACCTCAGTTATAATCGTTGGTTCTATCCATTCTTGGATTTCCGTGGTCTTAGAAGGATCTAAAGAGATTCCATTTTTAGAGACAATATGACCAGGAAAAGAAATCTCTTGAACCCAAAATTCACACTTTCTAAACATCCCATATAATTCATGTCTTCTCAGAGTCTTCAGGATAATGCGGAAGTGAGTTTCATGATCTTCGTAGCTTTTGGAGTATACCAAGGTATCATCAATAAATAACACCACAAATTCATCGAGATATTCCTTGAAAACTCTATTCATCAGATCCATGAATACAAAGGGTGCATTAGTCATTCCAAAAGGAATTACTGTAAACCCGTAATGCACGTACCTGGTTCGAAATGATGTCTTCGGAATGTATTCCTTCTTCACACACAACTGATGGTATCCAGATCGAAGTTCATTCTTTGAAAATTATTGAGCTCCATGTATTTGGTCAAATAAATCATCAATGTGATGTAGGGGATACTTGTTCATTATTGTTATAGCATTGATCTCCCTATAGTCGATACATAACCTCATAGACCCATCTTTCTTTTTAACAAAATGAACATGGGCTCCCCATGGAGAAAGACTAGGGTGAATAAATCTCATATTAATCAATTCCTCTAGTTGTTTCTTTTGCTCGACTAATTCCACAGTGGTCATTCTATAAGGGGTCTTTGATATAGGCCTTGATTCAGGAATTAAATCAATGGGAAACTCAACTTATCATTCTGGAGGATGTCCAGGTAAATCATCCAGAAACACATCTACATATTATTTCAAAATTGGTACATCCTATATATGATCATTCCTTTCCTCACCCATAGTCATTTCATTCTTTTCCTCCCCAATAATTGAATTTAGTTGAGCTACTTGTGGTGGATCTAGATAAGAATTAGGTGGTGATGATTCTGCTCTAAAGATAAGGTGTTCCTTATCATCATCATCAAAAATCATAACCTCCTTCTTCTTACATTAAATCTTCACATCATAGTCTGAAAGCCAATCCATACCAAGGATTATATCAAACTCAATCATAGGTATGACGATGATATCAGCCGATAAATAACATTTATGTTCTCTAATGAGGACGGATTCACAAAACATTGTTGTACTGATACTTCCCTTAGGATTTTTAACTGACAACTCCCTTGTTAGATCAAATTTGAAATATCTAATTTTCTTAGAAAACTGGGAAGATATGAAATAATGCGATGATACAGAATCAAATAATTCATTTTCTAAACTTGAGGAAACCATTAAATTACCTGCCACCACATCTTTCGGAGCTTCTACCTCAGTAGTAGTGATAGCATAAGCTTAGCCTTGATTCCTTGTCCATTTTTGAGGTATATTCCCTGGACACTTAGGACATTAATTTTCATAATTTCCCATCTCCCTGCAATTGAAGCACTGAACATCGGTAGCTTCCTTTATCCCTTTTCAATCACGAGCTTGGTGGCCTTTTTCACCACACATGTAATAGACATCCATTCCATTCAAGAAAGTACCAGGATGTTTCTTCCCACATTTACCACAGGAGGGATATTCATCCTTTCCCTTCTTTCCCTTATTTCCATTCCCAGATTGATCATCAGATCTCTTCTTCTCTTACTTTACATTAAAGTCATAAGACTTAAGGAATTCCTTTTCTGTCTTGATAGCAGATGAGACAATGTCCTAGTACAATGAGAAGGATTGTGAGACTAATGCTCGATGGATAAATGGTTTTAACCCATCAACGAAATGATCAATCTTACTACTTAGGTTATGTATATAATCTCCAGCATACCTTTCTAACCTTGTAATGTTAGCCTCATACTTTGCGACATTCTCATCCTCCTTCTGTCTCAGACTCAAAAATTTCCTTTCCATATCTGGTTGATGGCCGCGAAGAAAGTATTTTTTTTCTAAAAATAGATATTTTAACTCCCTCCATTCCATATTTGATACTTCATCATCTTCCTTCTTATTTTGAATCAATGACCACCATTGATCAACATCTCGAGTGAGGCGGTAAACTGCCATGATAACTTTTTCCCTTTCACTACTCCCCAAAGCCTGAAATATTTTATCTAGGGAATTTATCCATTGCTCATCTACTAAGGGATTTGTACTCCCATTGAAAACTGGTGGTTGTTTCATCATGAATTAATCTAACATTGATCCTCCACACTGCGGATCATGGTTCTCCATATGGGTAAGGTTATTATTCATAACCTGAGTGAGTTTTCCCAGTATGGTGATTAGCTAATCGGCACCAATTGCATCACCAACTCCACTATAATTATCTTTAGTAGGAGGGAAATCCCTACATGGAGTGCGTGCGTTGATACAGTTTCCATTTCTTCCACTAGGTGTCATTTCTAAATAATGGCATAAACTACATCAGTTTATGAATCAAAATACATAATTCCATACTTATAAAACACATAACATAAATTGAACTATTTATGGATATAATCCATAATCTTAAAAAAAATCTTTTAGGAAGTATATACTCATAAACCCTTCATAATGATTTATAATGAAAATGAGAGTTATCCTAAGAATATCCCCCAGGAGTGTCGTAACAAAGAGTGCAGCAATGCCCATTGTCGTGCACCAGTTCCCATTCGAGTCTAGATCAAAGAGGTGTTTTCAGGTTTTACCGCTAGCTACATCTGTGCCAGAACCGGATCTACCTTCTCGTATCTAGAAAGGGATGTATTTCTTGTAAAACTCACAAAATCTCTACAATACCAAAATTCTAGGAAGTTATTCTATACTAATCCTCAAAGTCCATCTTAAATCTATGTGCTCTAATTAGAGTTTATCTAAATCTAGCTTCCAAGGTTTTTCCTGAACATCCTCTGATACTAACTGTAACGCGTTGAGCCTAGTTACCCAGAGTCGGTAGATTATTACATAACATTGGCATGATCACAAGAAAGATCATGTCTCGAAATACCAATAAGTTTAGTATCCTTGGAAACACTAGATATATTCATAATGTTTTTCATTACATCATAAAATAAAAACTACAACAATATACTCTCCATATTCCACACTCTTATCCCCTCATACTATCCCTGCAGGTCATTCATAAATTACTTCTTCACATCCTGGGAAAAATAAAACATAGAAAAGGGGTGAGTTCAAATGCCCAGTAAGGATAACAATATAGCAGAAACTTTCATAAATAATAATAAACATTTAAGGCAATGTATAACTAAAAAAAGCCTTTTAAACTTGAACTTCAACATCGTATGGAAAAAACAAAATTAAAAATGACATTTACATATTCACATGAATATTCTACTAATCAAATAATCACTTGCCATATCAATAACCACTTTCATAATGATGGAATGTGTAATGCCATACTATCATAACCACATAGCCAAGACCTAATGCAAAGACTACAAATATGATTTTTCCAAGGCCTTGTTCCAAGACACTAGTTTGTCTCATGAGACCTACCTATGCATCGAGGAGCTATAGCGGGCTCCACCCATCACATAATAAGTCCAATACATTCCTCATATGAATAGGTTTAAACATAATATAAACATTCGTATTAAAAATAGAATACGAAATGTAAATACATTATCCATAAACCATGAATGGTATAAAAATAACACATCCATAGTCAAAAAAAATCACAAAACCATCAATAAAATATGGATGTTTTGTATCATAACAAGTCAACTTCAAATAAACTTAAAATCCATCAAAGGATGTTGACATATATGAAATCAAAACTATTTGAGAGAAATCTCCCTTTTTTGAAATCATTTAAAATTCACATAATTATAAAATAAAACGATTACTTTGAAAATTTTCTTATAATATTCTAAGGGAACCTTTGACGATTTTATAATGGCGGAAAATAGCCGCACCCACTGTATAAGTTAAAAAAACATTCGTACCTTAATTCTTTTGAATAGGTTAAAAATGACCTTGTTTGGAAAACGACGGAAATATTTTTTTATAAACCACCTATAAAAGTCAAAAAGGTTATAAATGACTTAAAAACATATTATAGTAAATAGTAATAATGTTTTTAAATACATTTATAAGAAACATGGATGTGGATGATAAAGAAGTCCCAGTAGATTATTACGTATAAACAACCTCGGATAATGAATAGATTGCGAAGTAAACCCTTACCCTGTACTTTTCCATTGTTGGGTGTAGGTCAACCTCCTGTATAATGGTGAAATAATTGTTATTAAATTATACAATAATAATAAACATTAATATGAAATCATATATGATCTTTTAACAGTGCTTTGTTAATAATATCTTAGAATTATCGTCATTTCGGGTGTTAACTTACTCATTTTCTTTTATATGTTTTGGTACGTAAGCCATGTTTGTCAAGGATACGATGTATATTAATCATACCAATAATGATATAAAGTCCCTAGATACTATTATTAATCATCAAATGAGAATTATACTTTAATGGATACGATGGAGAATGAATCTAATCGCGTTCGTGGAGACGGTAGTATGTACGTATGCACGAATGACAATATCATTTTTTTATATTTAAATAATATATAATTGGATTGTATATCATATATACATAATAATTATCATGTTATATTTATTACTTACATGAATTACACATCATTATTATACCCATCAAAATAATAATTTATTGAATAACAATTTCACCACGACGTGGAGACGATAAGCCATACGTACGCACGTATGGTGACATGTTATTCAAAGGATGGATAGAATACTGAATATGGTTGTACCATATTTATAATAATATTAAATTATATAGGAGATACTGGATTAATTAGTTTATAATGGTAATAACAAAGAAAGAAGATGTTGAAGAAGAAATGAATTTGAAAAATGGTGGTGAAAACATTACCTCTTCCTCGGGTTCATCCATTTGATTTGATCAAAAGTGATCCATAGGTTAGCTTTCATATCCAAATAAGTCCTCCAGGTTGTAGTGAGAAAAGTTTAGAGAGTATTTGGGAAGGGTTTGGCCGAACCAAAAGGCTTTGATGGTGTGAATTAATGAGAAGGGGGAGTGCCCATTTATAAGAGGGGTGAGGGGCACCTTTGGAAAAGCTAAAAATATTATTTCATAATAAATTAATATTCAATTTTTGATGGCTCCAAAGTAGATTATTTAAATTTTAAAGTGGTTATGGGTCTAGAGACACTCATCCAATAGAATTTAGATAGGTTTGGGTCATTATATTAATCTTATCTTTTAGTTTTAACTCTTAGTTAATTAGTTTGACACTTACCATGTCACTTTGTATTTTTATATTATATAGTTAATAAAATTACTATATACCTCCAATAGACCCCAAAGTGGTCCAATAATGATACATCGATCATGATATAATTCTCTTGGACGAACTTTAGATTTTTAGGAATTTAATTTCAATTAATAATATAATATTTCTTATAAAAACTCTTTTATGTCAATTTTGATACTATTCAATATTTGATTTTTGTAAAATCATAACAGAATTATTACTTCTGAAAATGTTAATTAGATAACTCCTAACATGTCATATTATCCTAGAAAATTAGTTTAATTTATAAAAAGTCTCAAATTACATTTATTTTGGTATTTATAATTTCAATTATTCTAATTATTCATTAATTTAGTAATTACAGCATGACCATTTTGTCATAAATAAAATAAATTATATAATGTCTAAAATTAATGAATAAAATAAAATTATTTAGGAAATATTTCTATATTTATAAAGAATATTAATAGTCGAAAATAAAACATATATAACCCTATGTAAAAAATTTCTTTCTAAAAGATATATGCTTGTGTCATTTTCTTATTCATTTTAACTTAATTAAAATAAAGTGTCCCTATCACTTAAAAGTGGCTCCATGGGGTCCCAAAATAGACCCAAAGATGAACATGGTCAGAAATGCATCAACAAATACGGTTAGTACACGTTTTAGGGTAAATTTTTATTATTATAATTTTATTTTTTAACCCTTATTTACCGGATTTACCCTTTAACCATTGCAAATAAAATATTTACCGAAGTAATTATTCAAAATTACTAAAATTAAAAGTTAACTATTTACCCAATTTTAACATCCTGATTCCAAATATGGAATCCATTTTTCCAAATTCAAAACACAGACATGGAAAAAATTAATTTAAAATTAATTCCCGTTGTTAAAACAGAAAACATGTTTTTAAGAGGTAGTGAATATTAAAAGATTGACACTTGTTTATATCCGGTTTAATTTTGAAATTATGTAAAATTACCAAAATTGTATTAAATGGTAAAAATATATTCTAAATATAATTTAAAACCACTCAAATTCATAATTTATCAATATAAATTATTTCGATTAAAAAAGTTGTTTTTAATTAAAATTTACTAATTTTAACTATTCATCAAAATATAAATGTTATACGAAAAGTTCCCAAATTTCACCCTGGGATAAATTAGATATTCCAAATCCAAAAATGAAGTCCATTTTGAGGGATAAAATTTATAAAATTTCAAAAAGTAGGTATTACTATTCATAATGGCTAGTTTGATTGGTTGTGGTGTGTTAGAACTCGATGTTACGTACAATATACGCTATCTCATTATTCAAATAGAAGCATACTGTAGAAGCTTGGGGTGTTAAAATTGTTTTATGTGTTATAAATTTATAATGGTACTTGGACATTTGACCAGTTGTTATGTGATAAGCCAAATGACGGGTGGTGCCGTGAATAACAGGACGGGTGGTTACGTTATAACCTCCAATGCATTGGGTATGGAAGTCAACCATATGGCTATTCCATGTAGTGATATGTGTGGAAGTCGACCATATGATTATTCCATTTAAGTATGTTTATGTCCCAAGTTACCTTAATATATTATGTGATCTTTATATTGGTTTTATAGCAATCTTTTGGTTACAAAAGGGTAAGTAAAGATCTTTTATTCAGAAAAGATTATTTTCTACTTCATAAATGTGAAATGAATTACATTGATAAAGTATTCATAGTTTACTTGTTGTTTTGAAAAACCAACAGTTTTCCTTATTTGTGTATCCTTTACTAGGCTTTTTATGCTCATCCGATTTTATGAAATATTTTCTACATGACTTAAAGATGAATAGGGTCAAGGATGGGATCAAGGAAAGACATGCTATATAAAACATGGAACTAGACATGTTTCTTTTTAAGAGTATATTTTTTATGGAAACGTAGTAGAAATGTCTACTTTGTAATCTTTTGAGATGTAATAGTTATGTCCTAAATCTCTAAAACTATAAACCTGAAAATATCCTCTATGTGAATTATTCATTTAATTCATGATTTTGTAATGTTTTAAGGTCAGGTCCTTATAGTTGGTATCAATTATCGGTTTAGATAACTTTAGAGGTAAGGGTATTCTTTAAGCACAAGTTACATTACCATAATGGTTAGAATTTCAGAAAGGGTCATACTTTTAGATAAAGTGAAAGAGTATAAGATAAAATGAATAATTATATATAATTATTATTGGATGATTGTAATTATATACTCAAACATACCTATTTGGTTTAGTAAATGGATGGATCTAGCAGGCACCAAAGTGACAACGGGTTTGATGGAAACTGTGGTGGTTCTCTGATTAAGAGATTGGATGAAATGGGGAATTCTGTGACAAATCTCGTGGTTATTCTAAACCAACTATCAGGAGGAATGATTAACCACTTGAACCATGGTTATTTATCTAATGTAACATGTACGAGATGACCAACTCGATGTGGAAGTTCATGTAATAATTATAAAGGTAACCATTATGGTTTATATGATCCTTACTTTTGAGGTAATTATGGGTTATTAAATGTTAGGATGGGAAATGAAAGTCATGAGTTCAAATTGTGGTTAAATTATGTTATGGTTATTTTTGATGATTTTATCTCTTTTTGGGGAATGTTTTAAGAATTATATAGTTTTGGAAAAAGGACAACACGTAGACCGGGTGACTACCCGTCGCATCGGAAAAAGCTGTGGGAATTGAACCCACAACCAAAGTGCAACTGGTATTTGTCTCCTACCACTGGAATACGTGAAGTCCTTATTTAGTATGACAAATTCTTTTTAGTTATATAATTTTATGAATCAATTATAATTTTATTTTGGGTTATCTAGGAAAATATTGACCTATCATGGAGGATATATGACTAGGTTAATTACTTTTCAATATGATACTTTAAGAGCAACTAAGGTTATTTGAAGATAAATGGTAAGAATTATCTTGGCAGACTATGTGATTAAATCCTTCAGAGATTTGGGTTTCAATCATAGATTTGGTTAATTTGAAGACATTTATGGATTAGTGTTTATTTAATGGTATTTGTTTAACATTGGGTATTTTTTGACAAATTTTGGAGATTAGGAATAGATTTTTTTAATAAAGGATTATCCGTTTAGGGGATTATTTGATCTTGTACTAACATTTTTGGTTTTTTTTGGTTAAGTTCAAAAAACATTAGAAATATATAGTTCTCTTTTATGGATTATGTGATTCTCAAAAAGTTGATTATAGTACTCTTAATATGAACAAGTCTCCCTAAATACTCGTCTTTTGGAGAAAATATGAGTTTGTGTAAGAAATATAGTAAAAGTTGAAAGTCAACATGACAAGTAAGTATGTTTCCTTATGTTTTAGTTATGCTCATAAATATATTCCTCAATGAAAAGTAATTTAAAAAAAATCTGTTAATTTATTCTATTAGGGAATCAAATACCGTTTAACCCATCATAAGTATGTGATTTTCTGGTGGTTAAAATTATCCTAAACATGTTTCTATCACTCTTCATCAGAACATAACCCTTTTTTTTCTTGAATATCCATGTTTTCATGGAATCCTAGTAACTGTTATCTCGGGTGACCTTGGTACTTTTTTCTTTATTTTAAATTGATAGTTTAATTTACTCTTTTTCTGATGTGGGGCTTTCAATGAAGTTTCCAATCCCAAATTTAAAATTGTGAGGATGCAATTCCCAAAAAGGTGGTAGGATGTAACATCCTAGGTAAATAAAGAATTTTAATTTTTCATATTAATTAATATTTGTGAATAAAATATTAATATTACTTTAAATGGAACTCTAGGGATGATGGCATACCCAATACGCAACAATGAGTTTCTTTGAAATCATACGTTGTACTTGAATAATAAAATAAAATTATTTTAAATGGTAGTTAACACCTAGCCATTATAATGGTGGTAATTAACAGAACTAAATACAGAATGATTATATATGTTTGTCAAATATTTTTACTTTTATCCAATAAATATTAGAGTCTTAAAATATGAATGAATCCAATTTTTAAGTGTAAATATTCTAATATTCTTTAAAAGGAAGATTAACTGCCTTTTGATGGAGAACCCTCATTAAATCCGCTTTTTGACAATTTTATATGCAATATTTGACCAAATAAAATCCTTCTATAGAATCTGGACATCAAAATTTACTTTGTGTAATTTTTTGTTATTTTTCCGATAGAGATCATATTTAGTGAAAATGTTGTATTTTAATTCAAAACATCCTTTTAATCTGATTTACTTATATGGATAGATTATCTTTTTATTTGGGTTTGAAGTTTATTTAGATTATATTTTTACCATTTAATAAAATGGTGGTTATTGAAATTAATTTCACATTGAAATTGGACATAAACTTGTGTCAATCTTTTGATATATTTGGTTTCTTAAAAACACGTTATTTATATTGACAACGGGAATTAATTTTTAAATAGATTAATGAAACTTATTTGTTTTGAATTTTGTAAAATAGACATCATTTTTGAATTTGGAATATCAAATATATCTTAGGGTGAATTTTTGGTATTTTTTTGAAAAACGTCAATTTGTTATGAATTGTGAAACCACTAAGTGGTGGTTAAAAAATTAATTTTTCGTTTAAGTGAAATTTTACCACCTCTGTGTTTTGAATTTAAAAAATCCGACATACAAGGATATCATTAGGATGTAAAATATTGTTAAATGGGATGAAAATAATATTTTTTGAATAGTAACTTATAAGTTTTATTAATCGAGATTAAAGGTAATTTGTGTGATTTAAGTTAATGATTATCTTATAATAATATGAAATGGAATTGACACATATTCTACTCTTATTGGATGATTCATGGGTGACCACGACAATCCATGGGTCAACATGGGGACCCCATAGAGCCACATGGGTAAGAAAATGACATTAATAACTTTTTATTTATTGTTAAAATAGAAATGTCACAAACATGTATTTTTTCACTAAAACAATATTTACATGGGGTTAAAAAAGTCATAGTTTTGACTATAAATATTAATTGGAAAGCTAACAAGATTTATTACATCATATTAATTTTTTTATAAATTTTAGACATTAAATAGATTAATTTATTTATGACACCATAATGATGAAGTGATTACCTCATTAATGAACGATTTAAATAAAATGAAAAGATAATGTAAAATCTAAGACATAAACTTTTCAAAAACCTATTGGATGCGTGTATTTAAAACCCTTACAACCTTATCCTAGAAATATATTATTGTGGAACCTTTGATATCTGAAAATAATTTTATAATAAAGTAAATTTTCAAGACATTCCAAGAGTACCCCTCCTCCCTCCTATAAAGGGCATCCACCTCTACCTCCTCAACCACACCTCTAAAGACCTTGGTTCTTCCAAACTATGCTCATATTGTCTCTACACATCCCTCTATTACTCCTAGAAGCCTTACATTGGGAAGAATTCTCTTTATGGAATCCTTTGATCTCAAATCAAAAATAGTTATCTGATTTGAAGGTAATGTCTTCTCTTATGTTCTTTTGTTTTATTTTGCTTCCCCTACCCCCTAAACTATATTTATTCCTTTATTTTGTAACAACAACAGTATCTAAAATATACTAGGATTTTTTTATTATACGTATTTGATCTACACTGACACAAACCTCCGTCTAATGGTTAAAAAACATTTATTTTCTATGGCTGGCGAATTTCTACCTCACGAAACGATGATTCTTCAATATTCTTATAACACCATTCATGGTGTCCATTAAGATGTCACAATATTTATATATGATATATAAATTATTTTTATGTAATCCTTATGCTTCTCTATTTTTCATTTATTCCATACCTTAATGGTTTTCATAATTGGTAAACGCGACAATTTCATTTTAGGAAGTGCGGACTACAACCCCAGCAAAGTGATTTGAATCGTTAATACTGTATGTAGGATGTATAAAGTATTGATCTAATGGTGTTATATATTATATTATAATTTATTTATAATATACCTATGTATCATTATTTTTTTCAATCCATTAATGTATGAAATAGAAATGAAAGTAGCGTTCATGCGTACGTACGGCTTACCGTCTCCATTAACAGTACATTTCAATTCTTATCACCAAATGTTATGTACTATTATAAGTACATATATATAATAGATATATATTTCATATATTACATATAAATAATGTATATAATTATGGAATTATAATATATATCTCTCATTTTTTTAATTCCATTAATATGACAAATAAATGAAAGTAGTGTTCATGTGTACGTACAGTCTACCGTCTCAATGAACGATGCATTTAATTTTTTATCTCCAAATGTTATGGAATAGTAAAAAATGAATATATACTGGATATATATGATATTTATATCATTAATACTCTTATGAAGATGATTTACCTATATCTACATGGAAAAGGTTTTTCCAACAAGTTCAATTTTGACTCATGTGCCGAACACCAACAAAAATGTCTGATATGAACTCACATTATTAACCAATTATTATAACATTATAATATGTGATATGAACAGAATAATGATTATTAAAGGAGGTCCTTACACAATTAGAAATTGACCATTGTTTATTATTCATGAATATAAAGAAACAAATAAGACAAGTCGGACTTGAGGTAAGGGATCTGACCTCTCTCTTTCTTTACATGTACTCTCTTTTATGTCATTTCATTTATGCTCCATGTTCTTATGTTGGAGGATGTTCTTTTATATTCACCAAGCTGTAATTTGTATTTTCCTATGATAATATACCCCCCTATTACTCTCATCAATTCATTTTAATAATTATGAAGAGGTGTCGTTAGGCTGGCAAAGTTTTGTAAGGGTATTTCTTATCTCACTTATAATTCCATGAGATTTCCATTGTTCGACACTTATTATTGCATGAGTTCTATTGTGTACTGCCATATATTATCATGATTATATTTATATTCATGGTATTTAGATATTCATTTGATGTTTATAATCTTTTGTTCATGAGACTCGATTTATTACAACGAGGTAAGTGGTTTTTATCTCACTTCTTATTCCCGTGAGATTCATGCTATATTTGTCACTATCTACTTTGAGTGCTTTATGTATAGCCCATTATTATACTCTTCGTGTAATATACTTTCATTTATGGGTATTTACATCTTCATTGTATGACTCTTATTTCATGGGGTGTATCTTTCGAATGTTACCCAAATCGGTAAGGGAACCTTTCACCCACCAATTTTCAAAAGACATCATTTTGTTAGGTATTTTAATTTACATCTTTTTATTTTGGGATATGTTCATATGTATCGTTATTTCTATAAATTCTATGTCCATGTGAGGAGATACCCTTTTTATATCTGATCGACTCATTTTCAGAATTTTAATGTGACGCCGTAAGGCTATTGAATTTCTGTAAGGGAACTTTTTAACTCCATTTCAATTCTTTGGGATAATCCTATACTTCTTGATTATGTAATACTATGAATATGTGTGGATGACCTATGATTTTCATACACTTAATATCTTATTATATTGGGTGTATTTATATTTGTCACACATAATTATGTAATTGATTTATCCTTAATCTAAGGATACCGACTTTGTAAGGGACTTTGTCTCAATCTCCATTAATTGATGCATATTTTTTTATAATACAAGACTTTATTTTATGTGCTATATTAAAAACATTTTATGACAACCCTACTTTTATTACAAACATAAATATTATTTATTACATAAACTAATAACTTGATACAACAGGGAAGATCGAGAGGTCTAGTGTCTTTGGGGCATAGGATCATTACATAACAACTTAAAACATGAAATATAACATCTTTATTGAAAAAATCCTTTACATGACCACTAAATTTTCTCATACATAGCATTGCATTGGATAACCTGAGGACATGTATAAGAAAAGGGGTGAGCTATAAATCCCAGTAAGGGAATAAACATGGAATACATGAGAAGTAAAATACATGTTATACAATAGGAATATCACTAGAGCACAAGAGAAACATGAACATAATGTCATGATAAATCATGATAATCATAACATGGAAATGTGGCGACAACACTTAACCTGGAATTATCATGAGCCAAGGCTCATTGCACATGGAGCATTGGAAAATCCTCATTGAACATGATGAACGAGTAAACCCTCATTTCACTTGAATTAGAATGAGTCAACACTCATTTCACATGGCTTATCATGATACTATACATTACCCAATGCATTAGAGCGCTATAAGGGAGCACCCTTCTTAAACATTTCATTTCATGTATAACTGTTCCACATGGATCATAAAAAATGGATTCGTAAAACATAATCATTTATTCCACGATAAAGGAATTTCGAATTCATAAATTCTTCATTATAATAAATAAGTAAATGTGCATAAATTTGAAAACCCTTGATGGAGAAATGGGCATGGTATTCACTACACAATGGCAATGGCTTAGAAAATCGGAGCGATTTAGGCAGCGTAACGGCGTGACATAAGAATTCATAGAAATGGTTGATGAGAGAGAAATGGATTACTCATTATATTTACTTGTAATGGACAGTAAGTAGATAATATAGATACATGTACCAACAATTATAATAGAATTTTGATTCATGATACAAAATTATTGCTTGAATTTAAATGAAGAGAGAGAAGTTCCTTTCAGAATTTCGGCTTAGTAACGGGTGTAAATGGGAGGCATCAAATGAGAGAGAAAGGGGTCTCCCATCATTCAAACATAAATAGGGAAGTATGAGGGAAGTGAGAAATTATACCCCAACATTCATAATTGAAATTAAATGGACAAAAAAACTTAAATAAAATTGGACAAAATGAAAAAGGAAGAAAAAGCCCTTACTTGGAAGTGTGCTTCCAAAGGCTTGAGAGAGGCTTGAGAGAGGCTTCTTGGGAGCTTAGGGAACCTAGGGAGGATTCTAGAGGGAGTTGGGATTAGGTTGTATGAACTAAAAAGGGCTTTTATTTAGGAGGATGTGGAAGCTTGGATGGATTTATATAGGAAACGTGAGTGAATTCTTAATTATTTAGGTTTGGGACACCTTGCATTAAACTAATCCAAACCACAAATCAGTTCATGGATTTTGGAAATGGTTTATGGAAAAGGGAAGAGAAAAATAATATTTTATTAGGCCAGAGTCCGAACTTCTTAAAATAATGGGGATGCTTATGAAGAGGTGAGTCACACTCCTATGGAAAATTATTTCAAAAGACAAGATGTTTAATAAGTCTTGAGGGGGCCATTAATGGTTTTAAAAGTAAGTAAAACAAACCCAAAATCACATTATTTTAATGGATAAACATATATTGTCCGACCATAAAGCTTATATTATTTTATTACATCACTATTAGGTCATTATGATGTCATAAAACACATTATATATTTAAACAGTATTTAATTTTTACCCAAAAATTTTACTGTCTTAGAAAATTATGTAAAATTTACCATTGGATAATTTCAAAGTCCTAATTCCAGATATAATATTTATTATATCTATATAATTTTCAAAATATGTTAATTTTTAAATTTAAAATAAAAACTAACATTTTTCAAAAATTCTCAGGTTTTGACAGAAATGGCTTTCAAACTTTAATAAAAATTATAATTGCATTCATAAAATTATATGATCATATATATATAATAAAACTAATTTAATAATTATAATAATATTTCATCAAAATAAAATTGAATTCAAAAATCCCTTAATTTAATAAAATAGATTTCTTAATTAAATAATAATTAAAAAAACTATTTATACTTTAAAAACTATTTATAATGTATCAATAATGACAAAGTGGTATATTCATTATTATATACAAACAAAATAATATACATGAACATATTACTATATATTTGTTACATAACCCTTTAAAACAGCCGCATAAGATCTAAGGGTATGGTGTGTGATGGTGACAGACTCTTGGGATTGCTCAGATAACATCACCCAAGTGGTAATCTCTATCAACATCAAATTTTCACATAGATGGTCCCGTTCGAGCATGACATGATGAAGCTCAGCTTGGGCTTGGTCAAGAGTGATGCCCCAGGACGCCACCACTTTTCCAAGCATCGAAAAATGGTCTTCGTTTGGATAAATCCTAATGGATGTCTCCATCGGTTCTTTTTTCTGAGTAAATTGGATTTGTTAAAGCCCTATATTTATACTAATCACGTGATCACTTTTCAACGGCTATAAAAGTAACGGTCACAATTCATAACATAAAAAATGAATTTGACATTTTATATAAACATTTTAAATAAATAGACATTTATCTAGATCAATAGGGATTTCCATTAGTGAAACTTTGGGTCGTTACAATATTCCCCCCTTAAGAAATTTCTCCCTCGAAATTTCCTTTTTCACACACTAAAACAGATATGGGTAACTCAGCTTCATCATTTCCTCTGATTCCCATGTCGCCTCTTCAAACTTGTGGTTTCTCCACAACACCTTGACAAGGGATATTGTTTTATTTCGTAGAACATTTTCTCTACGATTTATAAACTTCACTGGTTTCTACTCATAAGAAAGATCATCCTCCAACTGTACCACCTCAGAAGAGAGTACATGTGAAGGGTCCAGTATGTACTTACTTAAGAGGGATACATTAAAGACATCATGTACTTTGTCCATGGTAGGTGGAAGTGCTAGTCAATAGGCCACATCCCCGACATGATCAAGAATCCCGAAGGGGACGATGTACCTTGGACTTGACTTCCCTTTCTTTAGAAACCTCATGACCTTCGTCCATGGAGATATGTGTGGACCAACTATGTCTCCAAATTTAAACTCATAGTCTCATCGAATTTTATCTTCATAACTCTTATGTCGACTCTGGTCTGCCGTGATATGTTGCTGAATGGTTTTCACCTTCTCCACCATTTCCTCGACCATTTCTAGTCCAAGCAGCTTACGTTCACCGACCTCATCCCAACATGCTGGTGTTCATCGCCTTTTCCCATAAAGGGCTTAATATGGTTCCATTTGGATGCTCGAGTGGAAACTGTTATTATAAGAGAACTCAACCAGAGAAATATGTTGATCTCATCCTCCTATAATGTACATTGATCACGCTCTCATCATTTCCTCAAGTGTTTGGATAGTCCATTTGGATTGCCATCCATTTTAGGATGATAGGCCGTACTGATGTTATGTTTAGTATTCAGAGCATGTTGTAGACTCTTCCAAAACATAGAGTTGAATCTTGGATCTCAGTCAAACACAATAGATAGTGTAACTCCATGAAGCCTTACCACTTCCCTAATATATATTTGTGCTATTTTATCCAATGAGAATTCCTCCCGAATAGCAATGAAGTGTGCAATCTTTGTAAGACGATCCACAACAACCCAGATTCCATTGATTCCTTTGGATGTCCTTGGAAGTCTGGTGACGATGTCCATGGTGATGTTCTCCCATTTCCATTCTGGAATCGGCACGGGTTGCATCATCCCCTTAGACTTCTTCCTCTATGCCTTCACTTGATGGAAAACCAGGCACATTGACGTATATTCAGTGATCTCCTTTTTCATATTATCCCACCAAAAGTTTTCTCATAGATCACGATACATAATTGTTCTCCCTAAGTGAATATAGAAATTTGAACTATGTGCATCATCCAAAAGTACCTTCTTTAGCTCCGTACTTGATGGAACACATAGAATTTTCCCAAAATCGCACAATTCCCTCTTCATTAACATTAAACTCTGAGTATTTCCCCTTTTAGATATCTTCCACTTTTTCCTTAATTCACACATCATCCTTTTAGTATCCTTTAACATTTCCAAAAGATACGTTTGAGCAATCATTTGTGAAAGGATTGATGATGTTCCCTTATTTATGATTCCCATGTCCATCTTCATCAAGACAAAGAAGATTGGATCCCTCTCAATTCTCATCATTGATAGAATCGTTGGGTCCTTTATAATTAGGGAATATTCAACCTTGTTCTCTTTCCCAGGGTGGTAATGTATTGAACAGTCATAATCCTTTATGAGCTCTCTCCATCTTCTCTGGAGAATGTTAAGCTCTTTATGTGTGAATATATATTTAAGACTCTTGTGTTCCGTATATATCTCACATTTCTCTACATATAGATAATGATTCCAGATTTTCAAGGTAATGATCACCACCACCAACTCCAGATCATGCGTTGGACAGTTTCGCTCAAGGATTTTCAACTACATTGAAGCATAAGATATCACTTTATCATTCTGCATCAGCACATGACCTAAGCCCTTCTTCGAAGCATCACTGAATACCACAAAACTTTCCCCACTTGTGGGTAATGTGAGCATGGGCGCAGTGATAAGCCTCGTTTTCAACTCCTTGATGCTTTATTCACATTCATCACTCCAAGAAAACATTAACCCAATTTGAGTTAGCTTGGTAAGAGGGTTTGAAAATCGTGGTAAATTTCTCACAAATCATCGATAATATATAGTTAACCCTAAGAAGCTACGGATATCTGTTACTGATGTTGGCCTCGGCCATCCCTCAATTACATCTGTTTTGGAGGGATCCACAGATATCCCATTGCTTGTGATGATATGGACCAAGAATGAGACCTCCTTCAACAAGAACTCACACTTTCTGTACTTTTCATAGAGCTTCTCCTTGCGCAAAGTCTCTAGTACAGTTCTTAAATGTTCCTCATGATCCTCCTTTGTTTTGGAGTATATTAGAATATCATCTATAAATACTACCAAAATGTTTTCAAGGTAATCTTTAAAGACTCTATTCATAAAGTCCATGAATATTGTTGGAGAATTAGTGAGTCCGAAAGGCATTACTATGAATTCATAGTGCCCGTATCTTGTAAAAAAAGCAGCCTTGGGGACATCTTCCTTCTTCAACCATACCTGATAGTATTCCCACTGCAAATCTACCTTGGAGAAGTATTGCGCCCCACGTAGTAGATCAAACAATTCATCGATATATGGTAGAGGATACTGGTTCTTTATCATGATTTTGTTAAGTCCACGAAAATCGATGAAAAGCTACATTGACCCTTCCTTCTTCTTGACGAAGAGGACTAGTACACCACATGGTGAATCACATGGGAGTATAAACCCTTTATCAATATTCTCTTATAGTTGTTTCTTTAGATCTTCAAGCTCCACGACATCCATTCAATATGGATTATTGGATATTGGTTGTGCCCTTGGTATAAGTTCAATTGAGAATTCAACATCTCTTCTAGGAGGAAGACCATGCAGTTCCTCGGGAAAAACTTCATTGAATTCCCTAACAATATGCATTTCTTCAAGGATGGTTTTTTCTTTGGACTCAATCATCTAATCCAGATACGCATGCTCATAGGGCAGTAATATCCATGCTTATGATGATGGAGAAAAAAGGTATTCATCTTCCTCTTTACACTTGTAATGAATCGGGGGACGATTCACCATATGGAGTGTGATTTCCCTCTCACGACAATTTATGTTGGATCTATATAAGGAAATCTAATCCATGCCAAGAATTGCATCAAATTCCACCAGAGGGAGTATGATGAGGTTCGCCAGGAAATTCAATCCACATATTATAATAGTGAAGGACTTATATTCATGGGATGCAATGATTTCCCCATTTGTCGTACTCACCAACATCTTCACTTCACATATTTGTGGTGGTTCTGGGATTGTTCTACTAAACTTTCGAGATATAAAAGAATGCGTAGAACCTGAATCAAAAAGTACATTCTCTATTCATAAATGAATAAATAGTGTACCTGTCACCACATCATTGTTGGGGTTCGATTCGGTAGAAGTGATGGTAAATGCACTTTATTGCTACCATGTAGGTTGTTGGTTGCCTCCGAAAACCCTTGGTTTAGGGAACTTATTTGAAAAGTGTCCCGGTTCTTTGCAGTTGTAGCAATGAACAACGCGTTGAGGTTTGAACAGAGTGTTCATCTCCAATGTTGCAATCGTGGGTCTTTCTTGATGAGAGTTAATAGCTAGGTGCCCTTCTCTTCCACACCTAATGCATTTCCTTATCACCATGAGGAAATTTCTAGGGTGCTTCTTTCTGCAATTTTGGCAAGTGGGGTGCTGGATCTTCTTAGTACCATTGGATTTATCCATCGGACCACCAGCATTTAAGTCCACCTTATGCTTCTTGTCCCCATGATAGCCATGTGATTCCCCGATCTCCATTTCTACATTGATGGAAAATCTGATAATTTCCTCATAGCTGTTGAAGCCATGGGCCGTTATTGCTTTCCGCAGGATAGGCTTCATCCCACCAAAGAAGCGATCAACCTTGCATTTGGGGGTAACAACAATGCCAAATGTGTATCGTGCAAGACTTGTGACTTTTTCCTCATAATCTCCAACAGATTATTTATTTTTTTCTTGAGGTAAAGGAATTCCCTTTTAATCTTAAGCTGGAGGGTGCGCGGAAAATATATATCGAAAAATATCTTCCGGAAATCCTTCCATTCCAACACCTCGATCTCCTCTTCAGGCTTCGTATTTTTGAACAACGTCCACCATTGATCATCTTCGCCCTCCATACGATAAGCATCCAGGAGAACCATCTGTTGTTCTGAACATTGAAGGATGGAGAAGATCTTTTCAATGGAGTTGATCCATATTTTAGCGATCCTGGGATCAGATGATCCACTAAAAGAAGGAGGACATTGTCTCATGAATCTCTTGATAGCGACTTGTTCTTTCTTATGGGGGGTTGAACCTTCCTCTTCACCCATGTTTCTATTCAAAGCTTGAGTTAGCTGAGAGAGAAGCGTGACAAATTTCACAATTCCCGCTCCCATTGGATCTGGCATCTCATAAGTACAGTCATCACACTGACCTTCAGATCAGTTGTTAGCCCGAGTACTCCTATTACTGGACATTGGTTGGAATAAAAGGATATTTATGGGGAAACACATAAAGGGTAATCCAAAGAAAAAATTTTATGACTTATAAATAAACATTTATTTCCTTTACTCATGAGTCTATGGGCTTCAATCTCAGATTTTCATGATCTACTATGTAACATATATTCTTAGAGGAATTTTTTTTAATTCCATTAATAAGGGTTCATACTAAGCTTGTGAATTTATCAAAACATATCCCCCAGGAGTTTCACAGCCAAGAGTGGAGCAAGGCCCATTTTTTTTTACCAGTTCTCATTTGAGTCTAGCTCAAAGCAGTGTTTTCGGGTTTTACGCCTAGGATACATCAGTGCCAGAGCCGCCTCTACCTACTCATATCCAGACATGGATGTATTTTCTTAATAAACCACATACTCAGTACTTAAAAAAACATGGGGATGTTTTTATTATACTTAGTCTTGTGTCTATGGCTCTAATAGGGTTTTCTAATCCAAATACCAAAAATTACTAAACCTATCCTTTGATACTAACTATGACAACCCTACTTTTATTACAAACATAAAAATTATTTATTACATAAACTAATCACAAGATACAATATGGATGATCGAGAGGTCTAGTGTAATTGGGGCTTAAGATCATTACATAAAAACTTAAAACATGAAATACAACATCTTTATTGAAAACTTCCTTTACCTGACCAGTACATTCCCTTGTACTTAGCATTGAATGAGATAACCTGAGGACATGCATAAGAAAAGGGGTGATCTATAAAGCTCAGTAAGGGAATAAACATAAAATACATGAGAAGTACAATACATGTTAGAAAACAGTCATATCAATAGAGAAAAAAAGAAACATGAACATAAATGCATGATAAAGCATGATAATAATAACATCGAAATGTGGTGACAATACTTAACATGGAATTAGTATGAGCCAAGGCTCGTTGCACATATAGCATGAGGAAATCCTTATTGCACATGAAGGATGAGTAAACCCTATTGCAATTTAATTAGCATGAGTCAACACTCATTTCACATGATGTATCGTGATACTATACTTTACTCAATGTATTGGAGCTCTATAAGGGTGCACCCTTCTTAAACATTTCATTTCATGCATAAGTGTGACACATGGATCATAAAACATGGATTCATAAAAAATAATCATTTATTCCACGATAAAGAGGTGTGAAATTCATACATGAAACTTTATAATCAATAAGTAATTGTAAATAAAGGTGAATAACCTTGATGGAGAAATCGTCATGGTATTCACTACACAATGGCATTGGCTTAGAAAATCGGTGCGATTTCGGCAGCGTAACGGCGTGACATAAGAATTCATAAAAATGGTTTATTAGAGAGAAAGGGGTTCCTAATCATATTTACATGTAATGGAAATTAAGGAGGTCATATAGATACATGTCCCAACTATTTTAATGGAATTTAGATTCATGATACAAAAGTATCTCTTGAATGTGAATGAGGAGAGAGAACATCCTTTCCGAATTTCGACATATTAACCGGTGTACGTGAGAGGCATCTAATGATAGAGAAATGGGTCTCCAATTAATCAAACATATAGAGGGAAGTATGAGGGAGGTTCGAAACCATACCCCAACATTCATAATTTAAATTAAATGGTAAAAATAACTTAATCAAAATTGGGAAAAAAGGAGAAAGGATGAAATAACCCTTACATGGAGGTGTGCATACAAAGGCTTGAGAGAGGCTTGAGAGAGGCTTCATGGGAGATTGGGACACCTTGGGAGGATTATAGAGAGAGTAGGGCAGAGGTTGGATGAACTCAAAAGGCTTTGAGTGATGAGGAAGTGGGAGCTTGGGTGGGTTTATATAGAAAATGTGATTGAATTATTTATTATTTAGTTTTGGGACCCCTTACATTAAACTAATCCAAACCACAAATCAGATCAAGTTTTTTGCCCATGGATTTTGGAAAATTGAAGAGGAAAACAATATTTTATAACCCCAAAGTCTTAATATCTTAAAATAATGGGGTTGCTTTTGTGGAGGTGAGTCACACTCCAATGGAAAATAATTTAAAAAAGACAAGATGATTAATAATTTTTTAGGGGTCCATTAATGCTTTGAAAAGTAAGTCAAACAAACCCAAAATCACATTATTTTAATGGTAAAACATATATTGGCCTAAGTTAAAGCTTATAATATATTATTATATCGCTATTGGGTCATTATGATTCCATAAAACACATTATTTATTTAAACAGTGTTTATTTTTTACCCAAAAATTTCACTGTCTCAGAAAATAATGAAAAATTCACCATTGGATAATTTCAACATCCTGATTCCAGAAATATAATTGATTTTATCTAAATAATTTTCTAATTTTGGTAATTTTCACTTTTAAAATAAAAACCAACATTTATTGAAAATTCTCAGGTTTTGACAGAAATGTCTTTCAAACCGTAATAAAAATTATAATTTCATTCATTAAATTATATGATAATTTATATATAATAAAATTTATTTAATAATAATAATAATATTTTAATAAAATATTATTTAATTAAAAAATCCCTTAATTTAATAAAATATATTTCTTAAATAAATAATAACTAAAAACACTATTTGTACTTTAAAAACTGTTTATAATGTATCAATAATGACAAGAAGGTATATTGATTATTATATACAAAAAAAATAATATACATGAACATATAACTAGAGATTTGTTACATAACTCTTTAAAACAGCTGCATAAGTCCTAAAGGTAAGGTGTGCCATGGTGACAGACTCTTGGGGTGGCTCAGATAACATCACTAGAGTGGTAATCTCTATCAACTTCCACTTTTCCGGTAGACGGTCCCGTTAGAGATTGACGTGATGAAGCTTAACTTGGTCTTGGTTAAGAGAGATGCCCAAGGAAACCACAACTTTTTTTCATGCTCCGACAAATGGGCATTGTATGGAACATGTATACTAGATGAGGTCATCACTTCTTTTTCCTATATACATTGGATTTGATAAAGACCTATATTAATACTAATCATGTGATCACTGTTCAAAGGCTATAAAGTAACGGTCACAATTATTACCATAAAACCAAAACAGTTGACATTTTATATAAATGTATTTCATAAAGAGACATTTAACTAGATCAAGAGGGATTTCTATTAGTGAATCTATGGGTCATTACAACTTTGACTTTTCATTTCATTCAAAGGGAATATTTTTCTATGAAGCGTTTTACTAAACGAAAAAACAGAATGTTTCTTTTAACGTACATAGTTACAACAACCTTTTCCACCGCCACGAGTATTATTTGATCTTTGGATTACTCAACAAGCTGTAATGTTTTTAAAAGTAAATAAATACTATATACTCTTTTATGTATTTTTGTATTGAAAATGGTTTTGAGAATGGATTTGTTATGTCAATATATTTATGTGATATATTGTGATTGAAGTGTGGAAATGTTTTCATTCCTTTATAGTTGTTTTATGTGTTATGAATTTATAATGGTACATGGAAATTTGATAGGTGGTTACGTGATAAACCAAATGACGGGTGGTATCATGAATACCAGGACGGGTGGTTACGTTATAATCTCCAATGAATTGGGCATGGAAGTAGGCCGTATGGCTATTCCATGTAGAGATATGTGTGGAAGTTGACCGTATGGTTATTCCATTTAAGTGTGTTTTTGTCCCAAGATACCTTTATATGTTATGTGTTCTCTATATGAGATTTATGGTAATATTTTGGTTAAAAAAGGGTTAGTAATGTTCTTTTATTCATTAAAGAGTATTTACTACTTCATAAAGGTGAAAAGTATTACTTCGATAATGTATTCATGGTTTACTTGTTGTTTTGAAAAACTAACAGTTTTCCTTCTTTGTGTATCCTTTACTAGGCCTTATATGCTCATCCCACGTTTTTGAAATGTTTTCCAAAGGACTTAAATATGAATAGGGTCAAGGATTGGATCAAGGAAAGACATGTTATCTAAAACATGGATCTAGACAGGTTTCTTTTTAAGAGTTTTTATTTTAAGGGAACTTAGTAGAATTGTCTACTTTATAATATTTTGAGATGTAATAGTTATGTACTTATTCTCTAAAACACTAAACCTAATAAGATCCTCTAGGTGAATTATTCATTTAATTCATTATTATGTATTGTTTTAAGGCCGGGTCCTTATACCAACATACATTTAATAATGACCCTCGGAGTATCTCTCATAGTCTAACCCCTCATTTAAATGACCTCATGGAAGCTATCTTGGTCAATTCCTATAGTCAATGAAAAAAACCATAAGTTACCCTATGTTGAGATGCTCTCATGGAAAATCCCCTTTGGTAATCATTAATAATGAAAAACACTTGCATCTCATATAAAAAACAATTTTGTCCTAATAACAGAAGGTTTGGAAAAAAAGGAAACCTAAAATACCTTCTAGAACCAACAACCATAACCAAAAACAAACATGGGAAACACATCAACAATAATGTTAATATGTTTTATACAAAATCAATAATCCCTACTCAAATGAATAGACCATATCATGAAATAAATTAAGTTAAACTCCAAAACATTCAATACCCTAAACAAGGTTATTCAAAACCTTTAAAATATATAGTCCAAATAAAACTAAATAAAGTCAAAAACCACCTACCTCAATGTGGAATGGTGAAGTCTCTCGAATGTCGGACCTTAATTTGGCCTAGAACGTAGTAGATCTACAAATAGATCAAAATCATTCAACCTTGAATAACTCAAGTGAGCGGAAAAACCAAGAAGATAAGCTTTAGGGGAAGAGAGAACCCAATGGTGCGAATCTGACACACCCAGAAACATCTCAATTAGATCTCGGACAGAGGAACAGTAGGGGTTCGATGTTCTTTGTCGTCATGTCACTCTTCTATATAAAACACGGGATGAAGAGATCTCTTCTGAATATGGGATGCAAACCCAGTCCAATTAATCTAATAAAACGAAAATTACATTACACGTTCTATTACTGTACTTTCATTGTACATGCTTTAAACGACCCTCCCTTTAGGAAGTCAAAAATTCCATGTACTCGGCCATTACACGACAAGTACACCACTACTCGTGGAAACTGAGTACAAGACGTGTACTCAAGAGTACACGGTGTGTATTTAGAAAATTACCAATTTCTACTATTTTCCTCAAAAAACCTGAATTCTAGATCCATAACTAAAATGAAGATCTGGGGTCTTAAAAACTCCCCCCTTAAAGAAATTCATCCCTATATTTCCATTAAAAGGATGGTGAAGAAGAAACTTCAAAAAATCCTTGGCCACTCAGAGCGTACATCTGCCTCCATATCACAAGTCTCATCCTATACTCATTTGTGCTGCTATAAAACTCGTACCAATGGAAAAGACTGGACATCAATAACCTTTATGTTGTGATCCACAGTCCTTATAGGGTGATCCTCAAAGTATTCATTAACCTACAACTCAACCTCCTCATGTTGAAAAACATGAGACGAGACCGAAAATAAACACCGTAGCTAAGAAACATGAAATAATTTGTGTGTATCCTGGAACTTCTAGGGAAACAGAAACTAATAGGAAACTATCCCAACTCTTTCCAAAATGTAAAACATCCCAACGTATCTCGGTGATGGAATTCCATGTCTTTTAATCCTAATGTGTCCCAACATCGGTGTGACAAATATGAAAACTAGATCTCCAATCTCGAACTCTATAGGTCATCTCTGTCAATCTGTATAAGGTTTCTAGTGAACTTTGTAGTAGACATCATCTTCTGAATCAACTCCACCTACTCAGCGGTCTCCAAAACAAGATGATGTCCCAAAATAGCTACATCTCTTGCCTCCAACAAACATTTGGGTGATCGGCATGGCCTACCATAGAAAGACTTATAATTTTCCATCAGGATCATTTCCAAAAAATTATTATTATTTTCAAACTCCATTATGGGTATATGTCTCTCCCAAGAACCCACAACATAAAAGACACATTCCCAATGAATTCCCTCCAAATACAAAATCATGTCCTCAGACTAGCCATCTTTCTGGGGTGGTATGTTGCACTTAGAAGTACCTATATCCCCAAATCCCTCTTTAATCCTTTCCAGAAACGAGATGTAATATGGGTGTCCCAGTCTGAAATAATAGTGTATATAACCCCATGCAAATGTACAATATCACGGATGTAGAAATCTTTAATATCATCGACACTTATGGTTTCATTAATTGGTATGAAGTGTGAAACCATCACGAGCTTTTCAATGACAACCAAAACAACATCATTCCGTCTAGTTAACATCTGAATAACTGTCACAAAATCCATCACGACATCACTCCACTTACACTTAGAAATGGATAAGTGTTGTAAAATACCGTCCAGTTTATGATTCCCCACATTCACCTGCTAGAAGGTGGAACATCTCATAAAAAACCCCAAACATCTCTTATCATACCTTTACACCAATACTGAAGATGTAAATCTCGATACATCTAGGTGATAACAAGATGAACTGCCCAAATTTAGGACTGAAAATCCCTCATAATCTTCTCATATTTGTATTCTAACACCTATACACACTAATAAAAAAACAAGATTTTGATAGGACCCAGTTGGAGTAATGAACCACTGACAGGGGGTGAATAAGTGGTACCCCTTTTTCTTCTTTTAAGTTTCATTAAAGTTTAGAACAACCTTTTTTCCTGTAAAAGATATAATTCTCTACTAAGAAACAAACAAGCACACATCCAAAGAACTACAACAATTTACAAGGTTCACTATTCAATAAGAATAGTTACATCCTTGGTATGGTTGAAAACAATCCAGCACCATACAATCCACTGAGAAAATAATCCTTGGATTACAACGAGTAGGATATACCCTTACACTCGTGAAGCACTGTGAAACAATCACTCCAATGCATGTGCACACTCTTAGCACAATAGGGAAAAGTATCTTTTCTTGTAACAACTTATGTTTCCAGCACTTCCTTTCAAATACACAAGTGTAAGAAAGTTTATCACAAATCTTCACTTCCTTACCCAAAATAAAGAATAGAACTTCTTGGACTTGCGATAGATCAAATACAGTCTGAACATCCCATTCCGAACCTCCACTCTAAATTTTCTTCTTCACTCCGATTCTTCAATCCAAGCCTTCCTCGGTCGGAGAAACTCAATACAGTGATAACCAGTTCTGATTCCCCATTCCGAATATCCATTCTGAATTCTTCACTCTGAATTTTCTTATTCACTCCGATTCTTCGATTCGAGTCTTCCTCGGTCTAAGAAAATAAAAAGGTGACAAAAAGTACTGATTCCCCATTCTGAATCTCCACTCCGAATTCTTCACTCCGATTCTCCAATCAGTGTCTTCCTCAGTCTGAGAAACTTAATACGGCGACAGCCAGTACTGATTCCCCATTCCAAATCTCCACTTCGAGTTCTTCACTCCAAATTTTCTTCTTCACTCTGAATTTTCTCAATCCGAGGAACTCAATACAGTGTCAACAAATATCAAATTCTCATTTCAATTGAGACTGCAATGAAAACTCAGTCGGCCAAACACATTATTCTATCACTATATTATCACAGGTTCTCTCACTACTTTATCATCACTCTTTTACTTTGTACTCTGATTTCCTTTTTTAGGTTCTCCAATGTGTAATTAGGAGGTAAACAAAAATATTTTCCCTCTCACATAAATTCACCCAATTCTTAATTTCTCCTGAAATGTCAGAATAATTAAGACTATGTCAACGCTTCTAGAAACATCTCGAATCTTCTTCCAGATCTCATGATTTAGAAATTTTTCCTTTTCTGGATCTGGCATTTTGGCTTCTCCGTATCACATTCTCGGATCCTGTCATCTGTCTTCTCGACATCATATTCTCGGATCCACCCTTCCTGGTTTTTGGTATCACTTCAATTCTTGGCATGAATCTCCACAGCTTCTTCAGCAAGACACCATTTCAATTATCGGTATGACTCTTCTTCTTCATAGGAAAACACTTCTTCACTTCTTGGTGTGGCCATTTTTTGGATTCTCAGTATGACTCCTCTCAATTCATAGATACTAGAGATTTTGAATTCTCGGCATGACTCTTCTGGATCTTGGTACGACTTCACCAGTTCTCGGTACGATGTTCTGGTTCTCAGTATAACTTCTGGTTCTCGGAACGGCTCTTCCTGATTCTCGTTATAGATTTTGGTTCTCTATACGACCTCTACTATTCGTCGTACGACATCAACTTCTCGGAACGACTCTTCCTGATTATCGGAACGGCTTCACCAGATTCTCGGTATGGCTTCTCGATCCAACATTTTCTTGCATCATGAGTACTTGCATATACTCACAAATTATAGTTATAAAACACCAAATCATCATTATAATTAGTGCCTTCAGATCTCCTATCAACCATCTTTCGAGAATTCTCAATTTCCCAATTCTAAACTTCTCAATTTCCATACACTGAATTCCAGACTCCGAATTCTTCGAACACCAGGTTCTAAATGTTCAATATTCATGGTTCTGAACTTCTCAATTTCCAGACTCCGAATTATTAGAAATTCATGGTGTCTTTCCATTATGAAAACTTCCTCAAGATCAACAAAAGGACATCCATGAAAACCATCTCTTCCTCCATCATGGTCCTAAAAATCTCCCCCTTTGGATTTTGTTGTCTACCAAGTTTTTATAAATCACCAAATTGTGTAACCTCAAGAAATGGATTACATATCAATAATTCTAAGCCCACGAGAGCTAACTAATTTTAGGAAACAAGAATCATTGACAGAAAAACCATGTTGTCTATAGGTAGTGAAAATGAAATATTCAACATCATACATCTTCATCTTCATATATCTTCAGCTCCATACATCTTGTAAACAACTTAATGTTCTTTCCTACAACCACTCCAACAAACAGTTAGAATTTTTCACATGCACAAGCAGTTCTGAGTTCACAGCTTACCCACAACTCTCTCTTTGAAAAATAGATTTATGATACAAAAAAATTATCCCCCTTCACAAAACAATCCAAAGGTAAGAAGAGAGAGGGGACGGTACAACATACCATAGCCTTCAAGAGAAAGAGGATGGACACCCATGTTCAACCTCAATCTTGAGAATGATTCTTTTGCAGAGGTTTCGTGAAAATATCAGCAACTTGTTCATAAGATGAAACATATTCATGTTTCAGTTCATTCTATTCCACATGCTCTTTGATGAAATGATATTTGATGTCAATATGATTCGATCAAGAATGTTGGACTGAATTTTTGGTAAGATTAATTGTGATTTGATTATCACAGCCCAAGAGAAAGGGAAACTTCACATCAACTAACAAATCATCCAACTTTGTTTTCATACAGATAAGTTGAGTAGCGGCCATGGTGGCAGCAGTATATTCAGCTTCAGCTATAATGAGTGTCACATAATTATGCTTCTTCGATTTCCAGCCAACACAACTTTTTCCCATGAAGAACACACCAGCAGATATGGATCTTCTATCATCAACATTTCCTACTCAATCTGCATCTGAATAGTCAAAAAATCAATGTTATTTGAGCTACCATACTTGATTCCAATTTCTGTTGTTCCTTTTATGTATTTGAGAATTCGTTTTCCAGTAATAAGATGTGATTCATTAGAAGAACTCTGGAATCTTGCACAGAAGGTAACAACAAAATCAATATCTGTTCTAGATGCAGTCAGGTATAACAAACATCCAATCAGATTTCAATATTCTTTCTGATCAACTTCTTTTCCTTCATCATCTTTTCTTAGCATCATTCCCACTGAGATATGAGTTGATATAGGTTTGTAGTTTTCCATCCCAAACTAGTTAAGGAGTTTCTTAGCATACTCTTCTTGGGAGAGAAAAATGAATTCTTTCTGTTGAAAAATTTGTTGCACAAGAAAGTATCTCATTTCACCCATCATGGACTTCTCAAATACATTCTTCATTTCATCAGCAAACCATTCACATCTTCATTCATTATTCCCATCAAAAATAATGTCGTTAGCACAGACAATCACAATGAGAGAAAGATTTTGGCATTACTTGATGTACAAATTGTTTTCAACTCTCCCTTTCTTGAAGTTCATCTCCTTTAATAAAATATCAAGTATGGAATACCATGCTCTTGGAGCTTGGTTTAGACCATACAATGATTTCTTCAACCATCACACATAACCTTCACTCTTACTAAAAATAAAGTCACATTGTTCCTCAATATAGTCATCTTCTTTAAGATCGCCATTATGAAATGGGGATTTAACATCCATTTGAATGATTTTTTAGCCTCGATGTGCAGTAACAGCAAGAAAGATTCAGATAGTTTCTAATCTGGCTACCAGAGAAAAAGATTCTTTAAAGTCGATTCCTTCAATCTGAGAGTAGACTTTGCAAAACAATCTTGCTTTATTTCTAATAACCAAACCTTCTTCATTCAACTTGTTCTGGAAGACCCATTTGTTTTCAATAATGTTCTTATTTTCAGGCTTGGGTATAAGTTACCATGTGTCATTCTTTTCAATCTGATCCAATTCTTTATTCATGGGTTTAACCCATTCTGAGTGCTCAAAGGATTATTTAAAATCATTTGGTTCCACTTTGGAATACAAGGAAGTATGTGTATAGAATTACTTGGTATTCTTGTTTGAACCATGTGACATTGATCACTAATTATATTATGAGCTTGCGCTTATTTCATTAGCCTTGGATAATTTTTTTGTGTGCCTTCCTCATCAATTGATATGGCTGATTTTGATTCTTCATCTTGTTTAGGATTACAATTCATTGCATCCTTATCAGAATCGTTAACTTCATCTTACTCATCTTCCTTGTCTATCTGGACATCCTTATCTTTCCACGGAGATTCAATGACCATTAAATCAACTGCATCCACCATTCTTCTTGTTTCTTTATTGAAGCATCTATAACCTCTTCCTTCTGGTGCATAACTAAGAAAAATTCCATCTTCTCCATTCTGGTTGAATTTTCCACTGTTTCCACCTTTCTTCATTATAATGCATGGGCTCCCAAAAACATTAGCATGCTTCATATTTTTATTAATTCCATAGAAAATTTAATATGTAGTCTTATTTGATTTAGGCCTGTAGAAACATTTATTTTGAATATAAACAGTTGTACTTGTAACTTGCCTCCAAAAGTAATGGGTAAGGCCTTGTACAAGAAACATGGTTCTTCCCATTTCCACCAAGCTTCAGTTATTCCTTTCAGAAACCCCATTTTGTTGAGGTGTATATGGAGCACTATATTCTTTAGCAACTTCAAGTATCATTTCATATGTGAAGAACACCCACTATCACGTATCCAAGGTCGTTCTTCCTTCGTAAATTTTAGAGCAGTATCAACAAAAAGGGATTTTTATTCTTTCACTTATTTCTTCACCTTTGGCTTCTGAAAATTTAGAACTTTTTTTGAGTAGGTAACAGCACAAGACATCCATTTTCCAGGTGTCCAGGTTGTTCACACCTTACACAAATGGTCTCTAGTGTTTGGAACCAATTTTCTGTCTTGACATCATTCTTATCAACTTTCTTCAATAAAACCATCTCACTCTTCTTTATTTGAGGAGATTGACTCCCCCTCAATCTATGACATTCATAACTTGTGGGGTGACATTAATAATATTGATTGAACCAAAACATATTCACTGTATGCCTGAATCCACCACAATTCAAACAGTACCCATAGAAAGAGTACCTTCTTATAAAACTTTTGTTCTAATACTTCTTTGTTGGTCTTTCTTCAGCCCCACCAACCATTATTTTGTTAGCAAGATTTCTCTACCATAATTCATCCTTCTCTGATTTTTCTTGTTTTTCATCAGTGTTAGACTTAGGTTTCCTTGAAACATCAGAGTTCCCAATAACACTGGTCTTGGACACATAAGTAACTTTCTCAGCAAAATTCTTCACAACAACCACATTATTCTTCTATTGAATTTTATCATAATGTGATTCTTGAGAACCTTCTCTAACATCAGTTGTTGAGTTTGGAAAACAAATGTTTTTTTATTCAACTTCTGAGAGCTTCTTTTGAACGAGTTCTAATTCTTCCTCTTTTGCCTTCAGCTTAACTCTCATGTGCTCATTTTGACTTTTCTTATCATCAAGAGACTTTTTCAAGTCATCAAGCTCTTTCTCAAGTTCTTCATTATCATTGAATTGATTCAATGCTGATAAACATTCAACTTCCAACTTTTTGTTAATCTTCTCAAGCCTTCTAATGTTCCTTAAACATTCCTTCAATTCTTCTTTCAGATGCATCTCAAGCTGTGTTTCTTCTTCATTCGAGCTCCTTCTTCTAAAATCCTCATCATTTGTTGATGCAGTGAAAGTATTCTCAACACCATGCTCAACTTATTTTTCGGATTCAACATCACATTTTTCATCTTCTTCATCACTGACTTCTTCATTCTCGCTTCCAGTACAGTTTTCCACAAAGTGGCCAATGCCTCCACATTCAAAACACTTCAAGGGGAGTTTCCCATGTATTTATCTTTTCCTATTTTGACATATTTTGAAAACAAGGATAAAATATCGTTAATATTTTTACATACCTCACTTTCAGAGTCAAAGTCACCACCATATTCTTTAATCAAGATCTTCTTAGACTTATCCTTCTTCATGGATTTTAAAGATAATTCTATGTTAACCATTTTCTTGGTCTTCATAGCCTTTTTCCATCTCATCTAATATGTAATGAGCGTGCTATGAAAATAATCAAGAGATAGAGTCTATGAGTCTATATCTTCTAATGTTGATACCTTCACTTCAAATTTATTAAATAGATTCCTCATTACTTTTTCCACCACAACAGAGTCTTTCATCTCTTCACCAAGACATCTGATGGTATCAACAATATCATTTACAGTGGTGATTAAATCCCCAACAGATTCTTGCTCTCCCATATTCAAGTATTCATACTTCAATCTCCAGATTTTATGTTTTTCATTCTTGACTTTTTTATTGAATTCGTATATGTTTTTCATTTTTTTCCAAATACCATTGGATGTGGCCACTCCTATTACTCTTAAGAATTCACATTTAAAAAGGGAAGATAATATATAATTCTTGGATCTTACATCATTCTCAAGAAACTTCTTTTCAATAGGTGTAAGTGGAACATTGTCTTAAATGGGGGGAACCCCAATTTTTGCAGCTTCAGGAACATCATAACTAATAGACATGAGATACCTTAGCATTATATCCTTCCAGATGTAATCGTTCTTCCCATCGAATACCGAAATGCCTTTATTTTTCACACAATTCAGATTCTCCATCAGCATGAAAAACAAAGGAAACCTAGCTCTGATTCCACCTGTAAGGACCCAGTTGGAGTAATGAACCACTGAGAGGGTGGGGGTGAATCAGTGGTACCCCTTTTTCTTCTTTTAAGTTCCATTAATGTTTAGAACAATCTTTGTCTCTTGTAAAAGATATAATTCCCTACTGAGAAACAAACAAGCACACATCTAACAAAACACAACAATTTACAAGGTCCACTGTTCAATAAGAATAGTTATGTCCTTGGTATGGTTGGAAACAATCCAGCACCATACAATCCAATAAGAAAATAATCCTTGGATAAAAACGTGTAGGATATACCCTTACACTCGTGAAGCACTGTGAAACAATCACTCCTATGTGTGTGCACCTCTTAGAATAATAGAGCAAAGTCTAGTTTCTTGTAACAACTTATGTTATCTACAATTACCTTCAAATAAAAAAGGGTAAGAAATTTCAGCATAAATCATCACTTCCTTACCCAAAAGAAAGGCAAGAACTTATTGGACTTGCGTTAGATCAATTACAGTCCGAACATCCCATTCTGAATCTCCACTCCAAATTCTTCACTCTGAATTTTCTTCTTCACTCCAATACTTTAATCCGAGTCTTCCTCTGTCTGAGAATCTCAATACGGTGATAGCCAGTACTGATTCCACGTTCCGAATATCCACTTCAAATTCATCACTCCAAATTTTCTTCTTCACTCTGATTCTTCAATCTGAGTCTTCCTCAGTCTGAGATACTCAATATGGTGACAACCAGTACTGATTCCCCATTCCAAATCTCAACTCCGAATTCTTCACTCCGAATATTCTTCTTCACTCCGAATTCTCTCAATCTGAGAAACTCAATAAAGTGTCAACCAGTATCAAATTCTCATTTCAATTGAGACTGGAACGAAAAATCAGTCGGCCACACACATTTTTATCTCTCTAGATTATCAGATCTTCTCTCACTGCTTTATCATCACTCTTTTACTTTTTACTCTGATCTCCTTGTATAGGAGCTCGTAAGTGTGCTTAGGTGGGATGCCAAAATATTTTCCCGCTAACTTAAATTCACCCAAATCTTAATTTCTCTTGAAATCTCGGATTAATAAAGACTCTGTCAACACTTCTAGAAACTTCTTGAATCTTCTTCCACTTCTCTTGATTTAGAACTTTGGAAATTTCTAGATCTGACATTCTGGCTTCTCGGTATCACATTCTCGGATCCTTTCATCTGTCTTCTCGGCATCATATTCTCGGATCCACGTTTCCTGATTCTTCAGCATCACTTCAATTCTCAGCATGACTCTTCACAACTTTTCGACATGACACCATTTAAATTCTATTCATGACTCTTCTTCAACATAGACAAACACTTCTTCACTTCTTGGTATGGCCATTTTTTTGATTCTCAGTACGACTCCTCTCCATTCATCGATATCAGAGATTCTGAATTCTCGGTATGACTCTTCTGGATATTCGTACGACTTCACCAGTTCTCGGTATGACGTTCTGGTTCTCGAAATGACTTCTGGTTCTCATAACGTCTCTTCTTGATTCTCGAAACGACTATTGGTTCTCTATATGACTTCTTCAATTTTTGTTACGACTTCAGGTTCTTGGAACGATCTTCCTTATTCTCGGAACAGCTTCACCAGATTCTCGGTATGACTTCTCGATCCAACTTTTGCATGCATCATGAGTACATTCTTATACTCGAAAATTAGTGTTAAAAAATAGCAATGCATCATCACAATTAGCTCCTTCACATCTCATATCATCTATCTTTTGAGAATTTTCAATTTCCCGGTTATGAACTTCTCAAATTCCAAACTCCGAATTTTTCGAACACCAGGTTCTGAATGTTCAACATTCTCGGTTCCGAACTTCTCAATTTACAGACTACAAACTCTTAAAAATTCATGGGGTATTTCCTTTATGAAAACATCCTCAAGATCAAAAAAATACAATCCATGCAAACCATCTCTTCCTTCATCTTGGTCATAACAGATATCATCCTCACCTATAGTCCACGACGGATTAGTGTTCTCTCCTAACTCACTCTCCTATTGGACTAGGGCTTCAGAATTTTATAGCTGACACGTTTGCACTCAATCCAAAAGAGTAGAGGTAATATCTATTGAATAAAGAAACGTCTTCTCCTTTCTGTCATTCACCTTTAAATGTATCTTAGAGAATAGAGCCATAAGTTTCCACTCACAATGTGCCTCCTGAACTACCTATATATGAGTCCTTTGGCTCAATGCATTATCCATTGTGTTTCCTTTCCCAGGCCTATAAGAAATATCAATGTCAAAAAAATAAAGGTACTCATCCCACATTCTCTGTCTCAAATTCAGATCATGACGAGTAATGATATAATTTTTACTTTTGTGGTTAGTGAATACCACAAAATTCTGTCCGAAAACATAATTTTCCCAACATTGCAATGAATTAACAATTGAAGCTAACTCGAGATCAGGTGTTGAGTAGTTCATCACGTACAGCCTCAACTACCAAGACACGTACAAAATGACTCTTTCTCCCTTCATATGGACTTCACCCAACCATATTCTTAATGTGTCCAATAAACAGTGTAACTCTTTCCTGGATCTGAAAAAAACAGTATCGGTGTACATGTAAACCTTCCCTTAAGCTCTTGAAAGGCCAAATTGTACGAATCTGTCCAAATGTACTTTTCACCCTTCATTTCCTGGCATTTCAATGGCACTTCTAAGCATGAAATGTCATGTATAAAGAGATTTTAGTAAACTAAAATCCCCAGATAACATTATAACTCAAATATGTTCATCAGTTTCCCCCATGAAACTACTAATCTCACATTATATAAGAGTACAGATATTCCTGTCTCTGAGATGAAATGTCCCATGAAGTGAATCTGATCCATCCAAAAGTGGCATTTTGAGATCTTGGAATATTATTGATGGTCTATCAATGCACTAAAAACTATCTCATGATCGGTGGAATGGTCGTTTTGAGTGTCATAGTACACCATGATAATCTCCATGAAGACTACCAGAAAAGAATCCTTGTATGGATGGAACAATCGGTTCATCAGTTCCACGAACATTAATGGCACATACGTGAGACTGAATGACATAACCATATACTTGTATAAACCATACCTTCTCTGAAATTATTTAAGAGGTATATTTGATGATTAAAAAAACAAATAATGATAAATTTATCTAAATTGAATATTTGAGAACACTCGGCATCCTAGAGGCTGATAAAATAGATCATCAATCCTTAGAAAGGGATATCAATTATTGACATTCAACAAGTTATTTATCCTAAAATTCAGAAACATTTTCAGTGTACTATCCACCTTTTTCGTGAAAAGGATAGGCTAACACCAAGGAGATGTACTGGGTCAGATGAAACACTTTTCGTAAAAATCCTCTAACTTCTTCTTGTGGTCTTGTAACTCTGGTGTAGCAATTATATAAGGAGGAATGGACACTGGTGCCGATTTTTGCACAAACTCAATAGAGAAATCTACCTCACGCTCCGGAAACATAAAAAATCATATGCAAATACAGCCCTAAAACAATCCACCACTGTAATAAATTTCATCTACGAAGTACCCTGGTCATCCAGATATAAAATTTAAATCTAGACTGTAATTCCTCTCAACCCATGATGCTCGAGTCCAGCTCTACTCACCTGGACATTCCATTTTCCCTTGTGTATAAAATACCTTCCCTATTGTTTTGTGATGTTCACCCTATGATGATATATGTCAACAAATTATTGAAAAGAAACTAAATAGTCATTTCTGAAAAAGAAATTGATGCCTTTCATCTCTATGACATAAGGGTCCCATTAGAAGTGACACCCACCAACTGTTAGAGGGAACTCCTTGCACTGACATAAAGTAGTCGTCCATATCCACAAAGGAGTTTCCAACATCATAACACCCTCATAAGTAATTATATAGAGCCCAAGGATCTCCATAATGAAATCAAATATAAAATTATGGGAATACCCTGTATCAAAAAGTGATGATGATAAAACTAAGAAAACTACAATCATACCTATATCTGTAGACATTCTGGGATCATATTCCTATAAGTTCTGCTCCACTGCAAATGTCTGACCTATATCGTGGACTTGTGACTATGCCAAACATTTCTAATATGATCCACCATACTGTTGCTAAAATTGCGATGCCTAATTACCACGGCCTGAACCTCCTTCTCATCTTGAATGGCCAGAAAAACTATACTTCCCCAAAAAATGACAAACAGGTGGTCCATCTCCAAAATGTGGAGTCATAATAGAACCTCTATCACTCACTACTGGTGAGAACACTCTATAGAAATGCTTAATAAGCCACATATTGTTGCAAGATCAGCACTCAACTAGGTATCTCGGGAAATATGGTATCTTATGAATTCTCTTCCCGCATTGGTAGCAAAAAACAAGGCTACCTGAAGATTTACTTCATGTGAAGGCTCTCTTCAGTGCATCCTAATTTATTTCAAAGGAGTAACAATCCTGGATGATAAATCACCTTAGCTAACATCTCCCTACTACCTCATATTTCTCTTGGTAATCAGCACCTCGTTCACTATAGTCGTCACTGAATTCATCCTAAAGACATTCCCCTATGATAGTATGTCATCCCTAAGACCATACTCAAATCTCCCAACCAAATATAACTCATCACATCCCTAAATAGGTGTGAAGAACTGATGCTCTACAAAATGGGTTGAATAATCCATCACATAAAGAGCTCCCTTCTCTAAATGCATGAATTCTCAGGCTCCATTAACCCACATTGTCTTGGGGTAGAAGTAATCATAGAAGATTATCTAAAAAGATACCCAATCAATATCCAAACGATGTATCACATGTGAGTTAACATACCACCATATCAGGGAGGAATTATGTAGCATGTACATATCAAGCTTCACCTCATATTTCGAGGTGTCTCCAGGTGCTCAATGATATGAAGCATGGATTCCAAATATGACTCTACAGCTTGTGGTCCACCATCCCCTATGAATGTGGGATGTTGTTGTGTCTCGAAAACGTGCATCTTCTCTTCCATAAATGGTTCAGGATCCGGTTCTCCGTTATATGTATAAAAGATCTTTAAAAGGACTTCACAGAACATTACATTATCACCTATGTCTGGTATAACTGATGGTGCCATGATGGGCATGATAGGAGGATCTACTAGTAGTCCATGATATATCACATTCGTTGTATGTGCATTGCCTTGTATCTAGTATACAATCGGAGGACGCCTTGGCAGAATGACTCTGAAGGGTAATGAGTACACCTCAGTTTAAGAATATAAAGGATATAAACATAGAATATTATGAAAGGAACAATAGAAGAAAACATTAATCTTTATCCAAACAGGGTTACACGGCATGTATAACCTCCACACGATGTGTTCACTTAGGTTTCAATATGGGAGTGTACCTCTACGAAGAAAATTCATTTAGCACCCCTTCATACTGTATGTTCATTTAATGATTTGGTGTGTACATAATTTTTCCCTCCCACTAATGTTTCTTCTACACGGTTAAACACACAGTTATCTCCTGGGTTACACTACACAATGTGTTCATGCTAGACCCGACGTGTACTGCTTATATTCAAACCACTTGTGTCGTTAGTCACACTATCGAATACATGGTCAACTCTACATGACTTTCAAGAATGTAACACGGCGTGTACACCCTTATTTTCAGCCACCTATTTTTTATTCAAATAGAAATATACAATGCCCTTTGGGAATAGTGTGTACTCATAGTATATGGTGTATTCTCCCAATTTTCCCAACAATGTGTCTATGCTCACATAGTCAGCCACAAAGTTAAAGACTACACAACATGTACTTATAGCACACAACATGTACATAAATCACACATCATGTACTTAATAAATGTTATTTCTTCTAGAACAAAAGAACATATGGAATCTGTTAATAACACCACACACCATGTTGTTTGGATTTCCCGATAGAAAACCTCTGAAACTTCTCTAGAACACTTAATAACTTTAAATTTTGTACATGTAATGACACATTCTGACCTGGGAGATCCCATACTCCCATGAATAAGATATTGGAATCCTTATTCACAACATTATTAGACAAAATTCAACTACAGTTCATACATGATCCACCAAATTCCGAACCAAGGGGGCCCATAACACCACAGGGACAAATGTTTGGCATCCATCCAAAAGCAAGATAACAGTTTCCAATACCCTATCAGAATAGCGGGTATTACATAATGGCATCTATCACAACAACATTAATATCTAGAACAACATCTATCACAACAACATGATATTAGTAATTCACCCTAAATGACATGACAATAATTCGTGAAAAATGATCTCTAGAATGTTCCTACATGAGGCATGAGATGGAATACCCTTATCTCATTGGGTTGCAAAAAAAATAGAAACTCAATAATATCAATGATAATAGTACAATACATGTGAATCACCCAATACTGAAATCAAATCATCTGTAACACTTTCAATGTCAGAAAAATATCAATATTGATGGTAACATGGATTTTTCCTATACAAGGGTTAGCTACACCTGGGAACTACTTATTACGAAGTACCTATTCTTTCTTATCCCTATATATAGCCTCCATATAGTAAGAAAAAGCCTAAAATAAACACCTATAATACCACTTTGTAACATCCCAGTCCTGGGTGCCTCCTAAAGGTTCCTCATACCCAGTGGCTCACATGGCCTCAAGCGCATTTCCCTAAATGCTATAGGCTTACTACTAGTAGTGAGGGCCTTGGTTTTGATAGTGGGGAAACTATGTCATCATTGATGAATATGCATAGTGAAATAACAAACAATGAACAAAAACAGAAGCAGTAATACCATACAATAGAAGTAAATAGTAGAAGACTAATAATAATATAAAAACAAGATCATATAAAAATTATACAGGCCACATGTATCTACGAAAGTATTAAAAAAATCAAAATAATGGGAAGACAACACTAAACTAAGTGCAGAAGAAGAAAAGTAAATATTGGCACCATCACAAGCCTCAGTATGCTTTCATGCTCTCTACCTCCAATAGTGATCAAGTACCCGATGAAGATGTGTGCTTGCACATATCTATAACTACAACCATAAAATCTATTTTGGACAAAAAACATGTCCCAAAAAGGATGTGATATTAATTCGAAAAAGGCAACCACTTAAGGATCTGTGATTGTCTATAAGTGAATATATATAGCAAGAAAATAGGAAAAATGAAGTAATAAAAAAGGAAGTACTCAAAAGTAAACAATCTTAATGTTTCCAATTACATTCTTTTTAATTTATAAATTATTCAAACCACTGAATAATATTACCTCATGATCTATCCTCGTCTATGTATCCCTATATATAATAATAACAAATAGAATTCTCAAAATACCATCTAACAATCATGTATGACCATGTCCAAGATTGTTCTATGATTTTGTAGAGTTGTCAAAATCATACAATCATTCATAAGAAACCCTAATATAAGGTAATCGTAGTCTAATCCTGTATGGTTTAACATATCTCCCATTAAAATAATATAATAATGACTCTCTGAGAAATATCTCACAGTCTAACCCCTCTAGTGCAACATAACAACAATAAATTTCAAATGAAAACCTATGTAGCTCTCATGATCAATATCCCTTGGTCCGCATTGCGATAATAATTATAATGATCCTTTGGTAGATCTCACATTTAATTTTCTATGGTCTAACATATGTTTAATAACAACCCTCTAGGTATCTCTCACTTTCTAACACCTCTGTTCAATGACCCCATGGAACCTCTCACAGTCAATGCCTCTAGTCAATGATAACAAATATTATACATAAATGTCTCTATGTCAGGAAACTCTCATGATCAATTCCTGTTAGTCAACATTCATAATAAAAAATCAATGAATCATATATAAACATCAACTCCATCCTAATAACACTAGGCATATAAAACAAGGTAGCCTAACATGATTTATAGGCCCAATGAACATAACCAAAACAGACGTGGGAAACACATCCATAATCAAGGTAATAAATATTATGCCCAATCAATAAACCCTTCTCAATAAAATAGACCATGTCATGCATTAAACAGGGTTAAACTCCAAAACACACAATACACTAAACCAGGGTATTTGACCCCTCTACCATATATAATCCAAATACACCAACATAAAGGCATAAACCACCTACCTCAGCATGGTACTATGAAAACTCTCAAATTATGCACACTGAATCGGCCTTGAATGTCGTAGATCTAAAAAAATATCTAAATCGTTCGACCATGAAAAACTCCAGAGAGAATCAAAATTTGGAAGAGACGCTATAAGAGTTGAGAGAACTAGAAGTCGGAATCTAACACACCCAAAATCATCCCAATCAGAGATCATACATAGGAATGATAGTGGTTTGATGTTCTTTTCCATCTCGTTTCTCTCCTTTATGAAAACGGGAAGAAGAGATGTGTTCAGGAGACAAGACAAGACCCCGATCTGATTAATCAAACAAAAAAAGTATATGGAGTGTTCATTTAATGTTATATATGTGTACATGCCTCAACTGGACCACTCATTAGGTGGTCCACACGACCATGTACTCGGTTGTTACACGGCTATTACATGGCAACCTACAGCAACCAGGTACTCAACGTGTACTCAAAAGTACACAGTGTGTACTTATAAAATTTCCAATTTATTCTGTCTTCCTCAAAAATACCAAAATCAAGATCCAAACCTAAAATGATGATCCTGGTTATTAAATTAGCCATGATTAAAAAAATATTAAATATAAACATAATATATATATTCAATAATATATTTAATATTATTCAACCACATTAAATTAATTGATAGGTTATAACTGTCTTAATAAAATAATAATATTTAATAGTATGTTGCTATTTGGAAAAGCTCAGTGTGGTGTGAAATGTAGTCCAATAAAGTAATTAAATAAAAAAGGGAAATATTATTAAATTATGATGTGTTAAAAGTAACCTCATAACATGAACATATTCATTGTCACAACTCTCAATATAATTATTATATTCCTCAAAAGATAAATTCTTCAATTTTCAACCATCTATCACTCTTTCCCTTGTTTTTCATTCTTAAAAACCTACTGTTTTGACTCATTCTCTAATAAAAAAGAAAAATTTGGAATTATATCAAAAATATTCTTTCAATAAATAACATTTTTTTATTTTTAATCAATTAACATTTTATTTTATAAAGAACTCAATTTGGAACCTCCTTGAGGGAAAACATAGAATAAAGATATTTCATTCTTATGTAAATAATATTTTTATTGGGACTTAAAAAAATTCCTACTATAATGCTAGCATCGTTGTCAGTGGGTTACCAAGAAGTTCAATAATTTTAAAATTTTGAATCAAATATTTTGGAAAATACAACTCATTGCTTTCAATTATTTTTTGAAACCATTTATTTATATCTAACATCAAAATCTGAAACACCCACACAAACATTTGGAGTATTATGTCCATGAATTTAAGACTAATTTTGATAATAGAGTCCAAAAATATTTGACAGTGTTATTCTATGATTTTAGACAATAATTTAAGACAAAAATTTGTGAATAACTACATAAATATCCACCTCCAGACTTAAAAAATAAAAAACACCAACACTTTATTATCTAAACACTTTGTAAATCATGAAAAAACAAACAAACATGAAGGTATTAGAATAATTAAACCTTGGTAATCAGTAAAATTGATTAGGATAACCAATACATCCCGAGTTACAACCATTGAGATATATAAAAATAATTTCTCAACACAAATTGAGAAATATTATTGAAAAAATGGGGTTTGGATAGGGTTTTACATATCAATTACTATAGGAGGAAGAAATGAAGCTCATGAAAAGAAAAAAAATTGACTAAAAAGGAATACCACGAATCACATAACAGTGGTTTTGGGATTACCGGTTCATCTAAGAATTGTTAGGTGGAATGGTGTTAGAGGTCATTTTTCGCTACATCATGGATAGTGTGAGTGAGTGAGGTGATGTTAGGGTTGATTATAATTGATTACAGAGGGGTTTATTAGTTCCTCAAAAAAATTTCAATAAAGATAGCTTTTATGAGTGCTAAAATAAAAAACCATTGATAATACCTATCAATATCAGTGTTAACTTTCAAACATCCTAATAGAAAGTATTTATGAGTATTTTTTATTTTCGCACTGAAAAAACAATATTTTATCAGCTTTTTTCAGCACTGAGAAAAAGGTTTAAAATAAATTAGACATGTATTTAATAAAGATAAACTAAAATTGTATAAATTATAAAAAAGTAATATATAATTAATATTATTATTGAATAAATAATCTTAGAATCATGAATGATAAAATTGAAGAAAATTTAATAATTAAAAATGAATAGTTTGAAAAAATATTAAAAAATGAATATGTTTTATTGATTATATTAATTATTAATAAAATAAAAAATAAATATATATAAAAAAAATAAATACATATTAATTATGTACATTACAAAAATATTAAAAAAATTAAATTTTAATGTATATATATGTATAAATAAATATTAAATACGAATTAATTACAAAAATTTAAAAATATATATATTAATAATTAATAATTGGGAAAAAATTATAAATAATTAACATTTTTCGGAATAAATTATTTGAAATAATATTAAATGAATGAATGTTAAAACAGAGAAAATTTAATAAATAATAAATCAATACGATTAATTTTTAGAAAATTATAATATTTAATTATATATAATATTTGTAAAATTGAAAATAAATATGTCTTAATATAAGAATGAATACATATTAATTATATAAATTAAAAAAAAATAATAATTTATTGAATAGTCAGCTATTATTAAATATTAAAATGGATAAAATTAAGAAAATGTAAAGTGAATAAATATAGAAAATGAATAAATTTAAAAAATAAAATAAAATATTACAATTATTATTAATGATTAAAAATATTAAAAATGACGAAAATTTAAAAAAGATTAAAAATAATAAATAGTATATATTATATATAAATATAAAAAATGAATAAAACTAGACAATTTTATACATAATATATTATATAAATTATGTTAATAAATTAAATTGTAAAATGAATATAAAAATTTGAATAGATTTCAAATATATTATTTGTTTGTGTATCTCTATATAAAATTACATTAATTATGCATATGTGTTTATGAAATTAATGTATATATAACAAATTTTTTGATATATTTCAAACAAAAAAGCTGAAATTAGTTTAATATGTTATTAAACATCTATCGATAATAATTAGTAAATATTTTAAATTAATGTTAATTTTTAATAATTTTATTAAAAATTTCAGTAAATAATAGATTCTTAAGTGTAAATATGTATTTTGTAATATATAATTCATATTTTCAGAATACTATATATATATATATATATATCAATATGTATGTATTTCAATATTAAAATAATAAATAATTTATTTAAATTTAATTAAATAATGACTGGTATTTAATTAACAAATTAATATATTCTAGGGACTAATACACTACCAATTGAATGTACTCCATACATGGCAAGATGGGAATGTCGTTACTGACTTTTTAGCTACTAAATAGTATATGAATGAATGTTCTCTTTTCTTTTCTAGGTTCGGTTGTTTTCCTCCGGAGGGGACATTGTTTTTTAGAGCTAAAGAAATTGATCTTCATTATTTCTGATCTATGTGACATACCTTTGTAGGATTTTCCCATTAATGATAATTTATTAAAAATTCAATTGTGCTGGTGAAATTATAAGAATATTATAAATAATTAATTTTAATAATAAATATTTAAAATTAAATATAAAAAATGTTTTAAATTACAAAAAAAATATTAACAAATTTAAAATTAATAATTATGAATTTAATTTTTTTTAAAATATTAGTTAAATAAATAAAAAAAAATTATAAAATTAAATATATATATATATTAAAAAAAATTCTAATTTGAGGGATCATGTTTGGGGAACATGAGCCCTCGGTGGGAGATTATGATTGCATTTAGGTTTCCCTTTTATCAGTGGATTTTCCACGAAATCTCACCATTGATATGTAGCATCGAGATATTCGTTTTGAGGTATGTAGTTTGGATGATTCTTTGAAGGAGGTGGAGCACTCGAACATGCTTACTTAAGATGAGTTCATGAGTGAAGAAGATTTCAATATTTTGAATTTTTCATTATTCATGGATTCATTGAATGAGCACGTAATGATATGGGGTAACTATAACATCTTGGGATTAATGAAAGAAGCATTATGTTCGATAGCATACATGATACCCCACATCATGCTTAAATGAACAACAACATATTGTTATTTAAATGTTTCCATTTTAACCTAGCCGTTAGAATATAAGGAATTAACATTATTAACTAAATTATGAAATTATTATTTACACATGTATATATAATTAATTACATGGGGAATAATTAGTTTTAACATAATGTAAAACCCTTTTTAAAATAAATGGACATGTTTTTGTGAAAAACTATTTAAATATGTGTATGCTTTTTTTAAAATATATATAAAATTAAATATTTTTGGATTATATATATATATATTATATTCATTATAATTCTTAAAATTCATTTTATATATTTAATATTCATGGTATAAGACTGAATTGATGTTTATGCATAAAACAAGTATTTTTCAAAAAAGGCATTTAAACATATTTTTGATGAAAGAATATTTTTAGAAATATTTTATGATCATTTTATTTTTCTTGAAAAAATAAATTATTATTTTTAATCAGAACATCAAAATTTACATTAGAGAATTTATTGGTATTTTTCTAGTAAATTTCATATTTTAAGGAATAGTAAAAGATATTGCGTTTTAATTCCAAACATATTTTTCATCTATGTTATTTATATAGATAGGTTGTCCTTTTAATATTATTTAAAGTATAACTATTTTTTTTCATTTAATCCAATTTTTGGAATTGGAAATAATTTTAAATTTAAATTGATTATAAAAAAATTCTAAACTGTTGAAAAGTTTTACTTCTAAATCTCATTTTTTCAATCCGTCAAAAAGATTAGTGTTAAACCTATTTTAATAAATTCCACGAGTTGAATAATTTAAAATTGAAATATATGGTTATATTCACTAACAAAAATGTGATCTAATATTATCGGAATATTTTTTTGAAAAATAATTTAAGTATTTTATTTACCTACGTTAAGGGTAAATCTGGTAATTATATGTAAAATAATATTATAACAAAATAAAACTACTCTAACATGAGTATTTGTAATGAACCAGAATTTCCGTGTAATTTTTATATTAAATTGAAATTTTAAAAGTCCGCGGAAATTGAGGGCACGTGATTCCGAGGCCCAGTGTGCCTGAAATCAATTTTTGATTTTTTATTCGAGTACATTAAGTAAACATAAGAGAGGGATTTCATAACTTTTGAACCAGTGCTCGGAATTGAAATCTGATGGCACCGTTGATCTCCCATAGCCATTATTCGCTTAAGGTGACTTTTCCCTTGACGACAGTGGGATACGAATAAAAGATACTTTTTGGGTTTTTTGTGGAAAATAATAAAATAAAATGAACTACACTTTATATGATTTTTGAGCCACCATGTGGAAGATGGAGGTGGGGTCCACCAGAACTAAACCTTCTTATAGGAGATGAAGTGTGGGTACCACCATACCATAACCTCCCATGAGAGGTTATGGTGGTGGGGCCCACCCATACCTAACCTCCCAAGAGAGGTTACGATGCATGGAAAACCCGGGACTAAACCCCCTAACAAAGGTGGGAGAGGAAAACAACTCAAATCCCCTCATTAATGAGAGAGAGTCTCTCCACCCGCTCATTTATTGGTGTTAACCCTTCCTTTCTTTTAATTTTTCCAACATCATGAATTAATTAACTGTAGCTAACTTAATTAATTCATCCAATCTGAATTCTATTTCCAATCACTTAATATTTTTTATAATCTAATATTTGTTTCTACCTTTTATTTTGTTGGCAATGGAGGGAGGAGATTTTGACAGAAAATATCTCACCAACGTTGGACGGAGAATGTGTTCTTAAAACAATGAAGGCCGACAAGGAGCATCTTCAACTTCTTCCTCAAAATCACCTTGAGGAGGCATCTGACGTGGGATATGTTTGACCACCGACCCTCCTTCCTCATCATCATCAATGAACTGACACACAATCTCAGGAATGGAATTGTGTGGAAGACGTGATGAACAATGATAACTCTGTCTTCTTCGCCATGACTTCGTCAATGAATAAAGAACAAAGGTAGGGGTTTAATATTAATTTTGTATGATATTATAACCTTGTATATTTTCTTTCCAATCAAAAAACACGGACCAACGTATTATCATGTGGATCCACATATGTTTTTCTTTACAGGTTGGGAATATTTGTTTAATGAGGGATTAAGGGAATTTATTTTTTAAAATATCTTCCATGATCATTCATTGATTCATTCTTGTGATCCAATTTCTATCACCCTAAATGAGGAAGGGTGTGGACCACAACAATGTGGTCCAACCCTTCCGTTGTTCTTCTTTGTGATGTTCTTTGACATGGAGTCAAGGAGACGAGACAATGAATGAAACAGAGGCAACAACCACACTACCTGCGACCTCCGCGAGCCGCACCACCCACCATCCACGCAGCCTGCCTGCCAAACCAGCCCAAGTAGCACCACGCCCCAGCCAAACTGGCCCTAGATGCACCCTCCACCTAACCAGCTGCCCAAAACGGCCTTAGCCACCCCCATCGCTGACAGAACTGGTTCCACTTCCCGGGGCCAAACTGTGGCGCCCTCTCAGTCGCCCACGTCTCCTAGGAACACACACCGTCCCAACCGCCCACGCCTCCCGGCCGAGTTGGAATCCCAAGCCCCTTTCCAAACTGCACTACTCACGGCGTCCCGACTGAGCCGACCTCCCACGCCCCTAATGACGCTTCAGCTGAACTGACCCTCACCCTTGCGGCACCTTCCAGGATGAACCGACCTCCTTCCATCTCGCCGTCGGTCTGTGCACTCACAGTCTGCTAGGCGCGGCCCATCATGCTGGGCCAAAACTAATTGGATGGCCCACTTAACGGGTATGGCCATACCCAATGGGTTAGGCTGGGTCAACGTCGACCGGCTCATCCCCGACCAGGTCCGTCAGACCGAGTCGGACCAGACCCAGGCCCACTACGACCCATTACCTTCTTTTGACCATATCTTTGGCCCCGGGAGTCCGTTCAACCAACCATCAGTGGACATAGAAATATTATCACATGACGGTCTCTTTGAGTATTCCCCACTAGAGTTAGGGGTATAGTTGAGATACGGTCAGGTTGGATCCTGGATGAACCCAACCGAGACCCTTTGTGTTAAAAGCTAATAACTCACAGACCGTGCATCCGATTGACGTGATGTTTGTTGCGTTGAGACCTCTATGACGTGGAAGAACTTTTAGATACTTCTATGTGGGACTTTGTGATAGTAGGAGTATCGAACAGTAGCTCGTGGAGTGGATCAATCCAGAGATGAGCAGACAGAGTGTAGAGACCTATTAGCTAGCTGAGACATGATGATTGTTGACTGATTAACCTAGAGTGACTCGACTAGCCCAGTGGGGAGCGTCTAGTTGTGGCAGAAGACCCACAGTGGAGGATTGCCTGGTTGTGGTATCAGACTCGCGGTTCTCAATAGGAGGAGTACCTCTATAATCCATTACGGGGAGCGCTTGGTTATGGCGGCAGACAAATGGTGTAGAGAGGCTTGCTGACACAGTAGACCCATCGTACTTGATAGGGGGAGTACCTTAGCAGTACAAGGATAGTGGGAAGCACCTTGGTGTCGCAGTAGACCCAATGTACTCGATAGAGGAGGATTTCTCTAGCAGACATCACTAAGATAATTTGAATAAAAATCCTGGTTGAGCTGAGTATGTAACCATTGTGTTTTCCTAATGATTGAGATGGATTACATGCTAACATAGGTATATGTATGGGAATATACCATTATGGGGTTATCTGTTGATTTAATTTTTTTTGGTTTATCCTTTTTGGATTTTGTGAGACCGTGAGGGTCTCGGGGTCCCTACTGAGTAACGTTATAGTCACCCCTGTACATGCTATGCCCACACCTCATTGTGTTGGATGGAGAGGACAGACATCACTGACAAATTCTGAGTGTACCAGGACTCGACAGAACCCAAATGTTGATCTTACAGAGTGTCGGTTCACGGAGGAGACAGATGGACAATGAGTTCTGAGGAAGCGATCTGTACCTAAGCTTCAGTTAGGAACCTCAAAGGACGACCCATCGATATTTTATTTCCTCAGTTTTACTTTTAGTTTCTTATACATTATAGTTGGGTTTGTATTTCTGGACCCTTTTACTTTCAACACACTTTTGTTATACAGTTTTACATAGTGTTTTGTTTCTAGTTTGTGCTCTTTTGTGTGTGTTTACAGGTTATAAAGTCAATGTCTTCATAGTTTTAGGGTATTAAATCATTGGTTCTTGTCGCGAACCCATGGCCTATGGAAGGCAGTCATGGGGTTGTCACAACACAGGCCCTGCGGGATGGGTCGTTAAAAATTAGTATCATAGGAGTCAGTTTTACTGAAGAACATAGGACTCTCATCTTTTTTTTCTATGATGCAATAGTGTTATGAGTATTGAGTGTGGTTCTTAGTTTTGGAAGTCTAGTGCTGGGGCGGCGACTGACATATCCATACACCAGGACACTAACATTTGATTTCCGACTCAGTGCACAAAAAAATTATTGCGTGTGTGTTTTCAAAAGTTTTCTTTATGTCATATCAACTAGTTCATCTCACAAGGTATAATATTTTGATCGTGTTTCATCTGTTTATTTTAGTATGTCTCCCCGTGGATGACCAACTAGAGTCCCGAGAGTTGTGCACACATATATTACACCGAGAGATGAGGCCTCAGTGCATGGCCCTTTTCCAGCGGAGGCACCTGCGGTACCAAATCTTGTTGGTCCACCAATGCCTCCATCCCTAGTATCAAATGATGCACTCTACTTGAGCACATTTCACAAGTTCAAGAGCCAGAGGCCTCCTAGTTTCAGGGGAGAGACGGACCCACAGGTGGGTGAGGATTGGTTGGAGGCTGGGGTGAGAGTCTGCTGACTGGTAGAGACACCACCTGACCTCATACTAATTCTTTTTGTGTGCCTTCTATAGGAAGCATCGAGAAGATGTTGGAGCTTGATGCTCTAATTTCACGATGAGATGACACTTATTTGGGTATCCTTCGAGATCCTATTTCAGGTAGATTTTGTCCCAGCGACTCTTCTCGCAATGCACATACAAGAGGAACTTTGTTTGCAGTAGGGTAGCATGACTATAGCTCAGTACTCAGTGAGGTTCACAGAACTCTCATGCTACTCTAGTGATATAGTACATGACACTTTCTTCACAGCCCAGACCTTCAATTATGGAATTAGGTGGGAGATTAGATCTTCGATGATCTCATTCAGCATCCCGACACAGACATGGATTTTAGAGAGATCCCTCTTATTTGAGAGTTTCCTTGCATAGAACTCTCCAGCAAGTTGATCCGCCACTATTCAACACATAGAGGTGTCTTCTGCAGCTAGAAGCAGACAGATGTCACAGAGGTCCAAGAAGACCAAACCTACAGGTGGAGGACAACATGACTTAGGATCGGTGGTGTGGGGCACCCCGAGTAGAGACATAAATGCTAGGATAGGTTAGTGTTTCCCATGTGGAAGAAAGGGTTTCATGGCTCATGACTATTTGAATCGTCGTTTGGATGATCAGCCGATGGTCAAAGGACCACCCTAGCAGCGGAAGAGAATCGATCGATGTAATCCACAATGATCAGGCGACCGTGGAAGAGGATCTGGTCATGCAGGTGGCGATGGACGACGATTTGAGGTGCTACCGGCACCACCACCAAGAGGTCCACCCCGATCGCATGGAGCAAGTGGATAGGGGAGAGCTCATTTACAGGCAGCTGAGGCTAACGATCACGATGCTCTGGAGATGATACGAGGTACCATATGTGTCTACACCACTATAGATGCAGTTATTATAAACATAGGTGTCAGTCACTCATTCATTTCCACAACCCTCGTTCGGAGCTCAGATATTACGATGGAATTGTTGGTTGTCTCTTATGGATATGGAATCCTATGGGAGAAGGATCAATGATTATGCACTGGTGTCGACAGTGTGAGCTTACTCTAGGAGGTGAGAGCTTTGGTTGGGATCTCCTCGTAGGGGCGTTGAGTCCTTAAAATGTCATCTTGGGTATGGACTGGTTATCTTCAGTCCATTTTCAGATTGGCTATATTAGGTGAAAAGTGTGGTGTGTCCACACGGATGGGAATGGGTTAAACATCACCAGCGAGAAGGGAGCCTTTTCAACGTAGGATGGACTTTCCTAGAGGAGGGTGTAGCAAATCACTCATCATTTGGCTTTCTTTACCATCATTTTAGTTGATGTGGAGAGTCCTACTTATTTTATAGTGGTGGACTAGTACACGGATGTTTTCCCTAATGATTTCACAAGTCTACCTCCTTGGAGAGTGGTGGTCTTTTACATTGACATGTACATCGGAATGACACCGATATCTTCTCTAGAGTATAGGATGTCTCCCATGGATCTTCGCGAGTAGGGAGTACAAATTGAGGACATGTAGGGGAAGGAATTCATCCAGCCCAGTGTTTCTCCCTCGACAGCCCCGATTCTGTTTTCCATGAAGGCAGATGGGAGTTTGAGGATTTGTGTTGACTGTCATTTCCTGAACCAGGTGACTGTGATGAACATGTATCCACTCTCAATGAATGAAGACCTATTTGATCAGTTGAAGGGAGCACAGTGGTTCTCGAAGATAGACCTCAGATCAGGCTATCACCAGTTCAGAGTTCGAGATGAGGATCTATAGAAGACGACCTTTAGATTTTGATATGACCATAATGATTTTCTGGTAATTCCATTTTGTGTAACCTACCCTCTAGTAGTGTTCATGGGACTCATGAACAAGATCATTCATCCATAACTCGATCACTTTGTTGAATTCTTCATTGATTAAATTTTGAACTACTCGACTACTGAGGAGGAACATGCCTATCAATTGCGGGTAGTACTGGACACACTCCGAGAGCACCAGCATTTTGGTAAACACTCAAAGTGCAAGTTCTGGATCTAAGTGGTTCACTTTATAATACATGACATCTCAGAGTCTGGAGTGTCAGTTGATCTAGTGAATATTGAGGCATTATATTCTTGGGAGCCACCTAGGAGTGTGATGAAAGTATATAGTTTTCTTGGGTTTGGCCGGATACAACCGGTGATTTTTTCCACATTTCTCCAGAGTTTCAGCACCACTATCACCCTTGACAAAGAAGGGGAAACCCTTTGTGTGGACGGAGAGATTCCATAAGAGCTTTCAAGAGATGAGTCATAGGCTTATAGGTGCCCCCATCTTGAAGCTTCCAGAGGAAGGTGTAGGGTACGTAGTCTACTACGACGCATCAGGGACTAGAATCAAATGTGTCCTGATGCATGAGCGAGTAGTGATCACATATGGTTCTTGTCAATAGAGACAACATGAGAAGAACTACGCTACCTATGACCTAGATCTAGCAGCAGTGGTCTTCACCTTGAAGATGTGGTGACACTATCTAATGGGCGAGCATTTTACTGTGTACTCTGATCAAAAGTGTTTTAGGTATATCTTTTCACACAAGGACATGAACATGAGACACCAGCGTTGACTTGAGTTCATTCAAGACAATGAATTTGAGATAGTCTATACTCATGGGAAGGGGACTGTTGTTGCAGATGCACTCAGCAAGAGTACTAGAATACGCCTACAAGGCGAGGCGCCAGAGAAGCTAGCTTCTCTATAGATATCCCTTCTAGATAATGATGGAGTATCCTTCCTTATGTATCTTATGGACACTCCCCCACTACATCAGCGATTCAGGGAGGCACATCATTCGGACACTGAATGCGAGACACGACGTGCTCAAATATCCATAGGGCAGGCACCTGATAAAAAAAATTTAGGTGGGGAGCACGTCATCCTATTCAGAGGATGTACTATTGTACCAGTGTCACGTCAGGAGGAAGTGATGAGGGAGTTCCAGAAATCCCCATTAGCAGTACATCCAGGAGAGACGAAGATGTATCAGGTCCTTTGATGATAGCACTATTGGTCAGGAATAAAGAATGAAGTTGTAGAGTTTGTCTCTCGATGTCTCACTTCTCAGCAAGTTGAGGCAGAGCATCTGGCACCACCAGAATTGGTTCATCCTTTAGAGGTCCCATAGTGTAAGTGGGATGGTATATCAAGGTATTTTTTGATAGGACATCCACGTACATCCAGAGGACATGACTCGATCTGGGTGATCATCGACCGACTCACCAAGTTGGCCCACATCCTATTGATCAGAGAGAAGGGTCCAGAAGAAAGCATGGGATGCCTCAATGTGCAAGATATTGTGCAGATACATGGATTAACTTTGACTATTTTCTTCGATCAAGACACACGATTTACTTACAGGCTATGTAAGGTGTTGCACGAAGCTTTCAGGATGCATCTTCGTTTGAGCACCGCCTTCCATCCTCAAACGGATGGCCAAACTGAGCGGACCATTCAGACCCTCAAGGACCTGTTGTATGCTTTTCTTCTCGACTTCAGTCACAGATGAGAGGATCAGTTTCCTTTAAGTGGAGTTTTCATAAAACAACAGCTATAACTCCACCACTGGGATGAAATCATTCGAGGTGTTGTACGGGTGACCTTGCAGATCACCTTTGTGTTGGACTGAAATATAGTAGTCGGCACTAAATGAACCAGAGATGGTACGGGAAACCACAGAGAAGGTACATATCATCCATGAGTAGATGAAGACCGCACAAAGCTGGCAGAAGTTTTATGCTGATAGGAGAAAGAGACCACTGGAGTTCGAGGATTGAGACCATGCCAGTCTACGCGTCTCACACAGACGAGGTCTACAGAGATTTGGCCAAGGAAAAATGTTATATTCGAGAATCATCGGACCTTATCAGGTCCTCAGCAGAGTTGAAGAGGTGGCATAATGCTTAGCTCTTCCACCTCTGTTGCACCGGGTGCATGAATTCTTCCATGTATCCCACCTGAGTAGATACGTGCATGACCCTTCTCATATCATCGACCATGGAAAGCTGGACGTCGACGAAGGGGCGATTTTTACGGAGGATACCATTGAGATTGAGGATCAGCAAGAGTAGGTCCGTCATGGATGGTCTATACCTCTTGTGAGTGTTCGTTGGCAGAACGAGAACCTCCATGAGAGAACATGGGAGTGGATGGCTCAGATGCGTCTTCAGTACCCCCACATGTTCCCTTAGTTATGAGCTGTAGATTATGGGGACGTTTATCCCTGATGTCTGGATAATGTAAATACATAGAATATCCATGTAAATTTTATTTTTTATTTAATCAGAATTTTATGAGTCTGCGAAAATTGAGGGTGTGTCATTATGAGGCACGGTGTGCCTGAAATAAATTTCTGATGTTTTGTTTGGGTACATTCAGTAAATGTATGAGTGGGATATTATAACTTTTGAACCGGTGCTCGGAACTGAAATCTAACGGCACCATTAAACACACAGCGCCGATATTCTCTTATGGAGACTTTCACCTCAATGGTAGTGGGTGGAGAATAAACATTATTTTTTTGGTTTTTTTGTGGAAAATAATAAAATAAAATGACCGACACATTATTTTATTTTTGAGCCACCATGTTGAAGTTGGAGGTGTGGTCCACCAGAACTAAACCTCCCATGAGAGGTTACAATATGGGAACCACCTGGTACTAAACCCCCCAAATAATGGTGGGAGAAGAAAACCTCTAAACTCCCCTCATTAATAAAGGAGAGTCTCTCCACCCCCTCCTTTATTGGTGTTAACCCTTCTACTCTTTTAATTATTCCAACCTCATGAATTAATTAAGTGGAGCCAACATAATTAATTCACCGAATTATTATTCTTATGCCGACAACATAATATATTGTATAATATAATATACTTGTCTTCCTTTTCATTTTTTGGAAAATGAGGAAGGAGATTTTGAGAGAAAAGCTCTTTCCAACGAAGTACGAATAACGCGTTATTACAACGAAGAATGATGACAAGGAGTGTCTTAGACATCTTCCTCAGAAGAGCCATGCAGAAGTAAATGATGTGGGAAATCTTTGATGACCGACCCTCCCTCCTCATCATAGTCAATGAACCAATGCACGAGCTCAGGATTGGAAGTGTACGGTGAATGCGATGACTGATGAAAACATTGTCTTCTTCCCTATGACTCCATAAATGAACAACCAACAAAGGTAGGGGTTTAATTTTATTTAAGTATGATATTATTACCTTTTTAATTTTCTTCCAAGACAAAGAACATGGAAAAACTTATTATGATCTTGATCCGTAGATGTTTTTCCATGTAGGTTGGGAATATTTTTTTAATGAAGGATTATAGGAATTGATGTTTTTAGGATATCTTCTATTCTCATTATATGATTCATTCTTGGGATCCAATTGATACCACCCTAACCGTAGATTGGTGTGGACAAAACCAACATGGTTTGACCCCTCCGCCAATCGTCTTTGTCATGTTATTCGGCATGGCGACGAGACGAAAAGACGAATAACGAAACGAAAGAAATGACCACACTACCGTCGGCCTTTGTGACACGTGCTGCCCACCGGCGGTGCCACCCGCCAGCAAAATAGGCCCGAGCCGCGCTGCGCCTTGGCCGAACCAGCGTCGGCCGCATTGCACCCTGGTCAAGCCGAACTAGCTGTGCCCTTTGCCCAAATGAACTGGTCGGACCAGACCCGACCACCCTTTCTACCAACCGAACCAGCTCCACCACCCCGCCCGAACCGCGGCACCCACCCGACCACCCACACCTCCTGGCATTCCAAGCACTCCCAGCCACCACCACCTACTGGCCGAACTTTCTCTCGGCTGAGCTGGCCTCCCGAGCCCCCAGCCGAACCGCGCCCCTCTCGACGTCCCCGCCATGCTGGGCTCCCGCGCCCCTCACGGTGCTTCATCAAAACTATCTCGTGCCCTTGCAGCACCCTCTAGGCTAAACCACCCTCACACCGAACCACAGCCTGTTCGCGCCCTCGCGACTAGTCTGCGCCATCCCGACCGGTCCACGCTCTTGCGGCCCTACGCGACCCCTCGCGGCCTACTAGGCGTGGCCTAGCGGGCCAGGACAAACCTAACTTGATGGACTACCTATCAGGCTTGTCCCAAACCAACGGGTCAGTCCAGGTCAACCCAGACCAAGTCAGCCTAGACTTGGTCGGGCCGGGTCAGTCTGACCGGGTCAGACCGGACCTGGGACCACTACGACCCTTTACTTTTTTTTGGCCATATCTTTGGCATCAGGTGTTAATTTGATGAACCGTCAGAATCCCTGGTAATCATGGAGCATGACAGCCCCTTTTAGTATACCCCACTAGAGTTTGAGTTATATTTGAGATACATTTAGGATGGATCGTACACGAGTCCAACAGGACCAATAGGACTTAAAGTCTAACAACTCATAGACCGGGCATCCGATTGACACGTCATCTATTGCGTTGAGACCTCTATGATGTTGTGGACCATTGAGATACTTATATGTAGGACTTTTTGAAAGTTGGAGTATCGACCAGTAGCTCGTGGAGTAGATCCTTCTACAAATAATCAGACAGAGTTTGAAGGCCTAGTAGCTGGATGAGAAATGATGACTGTTGACCGATTGACTCAGAATGACTCGACTAGCCCAGTGGAGAGCACATGGTTGTTGAGGAAGACCCACATAGTAAGTGTTTCTGGTTGTGGTAGAAGACCTGCAGTACTCGATAGATGGAGTACCTTGGCAGGATATTAGGGGGAGCGCCTGGTTGTGGCGGCAGACCCACAGTGGGGAGATCTATGGTGACGCAGCAGACCCATGGTACTCAACAGGAGGAGTACCTCAGCAGTCCATGGTTAGTGGGATGTGCCTTGGAGTCACGGTAGTCCCACTGTACTCAACAGAGTAAGAGTTCTCCTGCATTCATGGTTTAGATAATGTGAAGAAAAATCATGGTTGAGCTGAGATATTAACATTTGTTCTAACCTCATAATTGATATGGATTACTTGATAACTTAGATATATGTAATGTAATATAGCTAAGTGGGGTTATCTTTTGATTTCAATCTTTTCGTTTATACTTGTTGGATTTTGTGAGACCCTGGGGTTTTCGGGGTCCCTACTAAGCATCATTATACTCACCCGTGCACTGGCTATGCCCGCACATCGATTTGTGGGATTCATATGGCGGACATCGCTGACTGAGGCTATGAGTACCAGCACTAGGCGGTACCCAGAGGTGGACCTTACGGTGTGTCAGAACACAGAAGAGACAGACATACATGGAGTGTTGAGAAGGCAATCTGTACCTACCCTTCTGGTAGGAACCTTGGAGGATGACCCATCTACACTTTTTTTTTCTTCAGTTGTACTTTCAGTTTCGTGTACTTTATAGTTGGGCTTGTATGTCCATCCCCTTTTACTTTCAACACACTTTTTTTATATATTTTTACATAGTGTTTTGTTTCCATATTGTTATCTATTGTGTGTGTTTATAGGTTATAAAGGAAATTCTTTCCCAGTTATAGGGAATTACGCCTTTGGTGCTAGTCTCTTGCCCTGGCCTGTGGAAGGCGGTCTTGGGTTAGTCACAGCACGGGCCCCGGGGGACGGGTCGTGATAGTATTAATATAAACTATGATTTATATTCAACTATTAAAATCCATATGCATAAATTTTTTCTTTTTGAGGCCACTTGGGTGTGATTATGACATAAATATTTTTTAATAATGCAAAATACAAAGATGTCATAAGCTCATCTCTTATTAATAAACCAAATTTTACTTGGGGTATATAAGTTATATCTTCAATAATAAATAGTCCGCACATATATTAAAACATTATCCATATAATGATTATTTATTAATGATTTTTAGACATTTAATAATTAAATTTATTTATAAGATGATGATGACGCAGTAAAAGCTTTATTGAAGGAAGAATCAAATAAATGATATTAATAGTGTGAAAATAAAGATAAATTAAAATATTTGAAGCCCAAACGGATTTTATGGATTCATTTGACATGTTATGGTTGATATAATTTAGTTTTTTCTATGTAATTTTGTTTTTAGGAGTTTTTAAAGAGGCCATGTAGTAAATAGTGTAAAAATTGACATAATTCATAACTTAAAATATAAAAAATTATATAAAATTATATAAAATTTATAATGATACAAGATTCATGATTTTTTTTGATAAGTCCAAATATATCATTAAAGACTCATTCATTTATCTTTTTTCGAGATTTGGTAATTATTTTAACTAGAAAAGTTTATATTACATAATAAAATGGTAAGAGTTTAAAGAGTTAATGGATAAAGATAATGATTAAAATGATATCCAAAACATCAATAATTTTTATTGGATGAAAGGATTATTACCCATAATAATCCTATATTCTAAATAAATTAGTTTGGACCCATTTTGGAATCAATATACATTTTATGTTAATTTATTACTTTTGACAATTCCAAGGATGACCCTCCCCTCTCCAATAAAATGGTACCCATTCTTCTCTGTTACACACATTTCCAATATCTTTTTAATCTGAAAATCATTGAACAACCACATTCTTAGAATTACTAACCACGTTTTAAAAGCCTTATTTTAACTGTAACACCCTCTTTAAAGGTGTTACGATCTTAAGAAAGGTGATCAACCAAAAAAATGTATGGTTTTCATGTAAGTGTTTCTATTTTGTTTTTTCATTCACTACGTAAAAATATTTTTCACCCAAAATTAAATAATAACTCCAATATCATAAATATACTAAGATGTTATTATGTTAATATTTCACCTAAATCTATATCTACTTCCAACAAATGGGATGGGCATTAATGATTCATGTGTACATGTGAACTATCAAATGCACAAACGGAAATAATTCTTTTTCAATAACTATCTCCCATGGAATGTTATAAAGATTGAATTAATATTAATATTTGATATTAATGAAATATTAGTCTGTATAGGAAAATAATATATCAATTTTTTTCTTACATTCCACACACATAATAATGATAACGTCGTTTGTGCATATGTGTGAAATATCACCTCCTCAAGGCGATGTGTTTTATTTTTATTCATTAAATAAATTTTGTGATATATATAAGTATATGTAGGTGATTAATATGATATTAATAATAATATAATCATTCTTGAAAGAAAAAATAACACTTACCTTCTTTCCATAATGATCAATGAAAAATGAAAAACATTACTCAGGCAAACATACGACCAACCATATCCATGATTATACCGTTGTTCATATTTCATAACCATATATAATTTTTTGATTTAAAATTATATTTTAAGTAAAAAATAATAATAATTTCATGAATATTATTAGAAATAATATTTATTTATGACCACATGGAATATTTACATCATACCACATTCATTTTAGACTCACGTACCTAATTTTGACAATACAACCGACATGAACTCAAATAATTGACCAATTATTATAACATAGTAAATAATGATATAGAAGAAATAAAAAATGAAAATTTTTATAGGAAAGTATAAATTAACCCAATTTTATTATTCAGAAAGAATAAAGAACATACGTGAGAATCGAACTTAAGGTAAGGGACTTCATCTCAATATCCATTCATTGAGATATATTTTGATGTCACACACCATATTCATTTATAAGGTGTATAATCAACACCTTTGAATGTTAATTTCATTAAAATGTAGTAAAAAGTAATATTTTTATACAAATCATTTTAATATATGAAAAAAGTAATTTTTTATTAACGTATATGGTGACAATGACTTCTCCATTACTGTAACTATTATTTGATACTTGAATTCTTCTATGAGACTAATGTTTTTAAATGGAAAAGAAATCCCTTATTCCATTTTTTGGTATTTCTTTATTGAAAATGGTTTTGAAAATGGATTGACTATTTCAATATCTTAAAATTATTTCTATTCATTTCAAGTTGAAAAATTTTAGTCAAATGTTGATATATACAATGTTTTATGTGTTATGAATATATAATGGTAAATGGAAATTTCATAGGTGGTTACGTGATATACCCAATATGGGTGGTTCCATGATAAACCAAATATAGATGGTTTCGTGATAAAAAAAGAATGAGTGGTTACGTTATAACCTCTAATGCATTGGGTATAGAAGCTGGTCATATGGATATTTCATTTGAAGGTGTGGCATGTATAAAAGTATACCGCATGGTTATTCCTATTAAGATTGATTTTGTCCCAAGTTACCTTTATATGTTATATGTTCTTTCAATTGGTTTTATAGTATTATTTTAAATAAAAAAGAGGTCGTAAATGAGATTATATTAAATTTATTGTATTACCTACTCCTTAGAGGTAAAAATTATTAATTTATTATAATGTATTCATGGTTTACATTATTTCACAAGACTAAATATTTTCATTCCTTATATCTACCTTACTGAGCTTTCTATGATCATCCATTGGATTGAAATTTATTTTTCATAGGATTTAATGGAGAATAAAGTCATGGATAATATCAAAGAAAATTAGTAATGATTAAATATGAAACAAATCCGTTTTTATTTTTCAATTGTTTTGTTTTATTTGAAAAACAGATAGTGAGTAGACGTTTCTACTGTTAAATATTTGAATTTTTATATATCAATTATGGACTCATTATCTAAATATATAAACATGAAAATATCCTCGATGTGAATTAATGTTAAATTATTTGCTCAACAGAAGATTATGTAATGTTTAATGTTTGGTCCTTAAAGTTGGTATTAGAGAAACGGTTTAGGCAGCTTTAGGGATTAAGAGTTTTGGTTAAACATATGGTATGTTTCTATTTCTAATTTTTTAGTTAAATCATTGTTCTATAAATTTTTTATATCAATGAAGGTTGGTTAAAAATTTAAGGGTTAGGATCATAAATTTTTTCTACCTATTCCTATTAACATTCGTTGAATTATTATTACAATGTCATGTCCATATGGTTCTGAAACATTTTCTTACATACAACTCACTTGCAAATAGTTGTATGAGATATCAAAAAAATCCTATATGTAACATTCCAGGTAAATAATGATAAATAAATTTTCATATTTATTAATATTTACGAATTAAATATTAATTTTACTTTAAAGGGGTTTCTATGTTCGATAGCGTACCTGATACGCAACAAACAGTTTCATTGAAATCTTACGTTGCACACCAGTAATAGAATAATATTATTTAAAATGGTAGTTAACACATAGCCGTTGTTTGGGAGGGAATGGATAGAAATAACTAAAATATGATTATATATGTTTATAAAATATTTTACAATAAATTATAAAGGCATAAAATACGGAATGAATTCAATTTTAGGCATTTATACCCTAATTTTCACTAAAGGTTCATTTATCACCTTTTGATGGAGAACTGTCATCAAATATAGTTTTGTTCACTCTTATACATTATATTGGACCAAATAAAACTCTTCTTTAGAATCAGGACATCAAAATCTACTTTGTGCAAATTTTTGGTATTTTTCCTATAAAGTTCATTTTTTTAATTAACAGTGTAAAATGTTGTATTTTTATTCAAAACATATTTTTAATATAATTTATTTATATGATTAGATTATCTTTTGAATTGGTTTTAAAGTGATATTAGAATATATTTTTACCATTAAATCCAATTGTGGTCATTGGAATTAATTTCACTTTGAAATCGGACTTAAACTAGTGTCAATCTTTTGATAATTATTGTTTCATAAAAACACGCTATTTGCTCTGATAACGGGAATGAATTATTAAATTAATTAATGCAAATTATATGTTTTTAATTTTTTAAAATGGAATTAATTTTTTAATTTGGAATATCAAATATAGCTTAGGGTGAAGTTTTGGTATTTTTCTGAAAAACTTCAATTTTTGATGAAATGTGAAACCACTAAGTGGTACTTATAAAAACGGATTTTTCATTTAAATGAAATTTTACCACCTCTGTGTTTTGAATTTAAAAAATCCGACATACATGGTCGTCATTAAGAAGTAAAATGTGGTTCAATGGGATTAAAATATTTTTTTGGTGAATAGTTACTTTTATGTTTTTAATCGCGATTAGAGGTAATTAGTGTAGTTTAAGGTTAAGATAATGTTTTAATAATATGAGATAAGCATGACAAATGTCCTACCCTTATTGGATGTGTCATGGCAGACCAAGGCAATCCATGGGTCAACTTGGGGACCCCATGGATCCACATTGGAAGGAAAATAACAGTAATATCTTTTTATTTAATGTTAAAGTAAAAATGCCACAAACATGAGTTGTTTTACTAAAACAATTTTTAAATGGGGTTATACAAGTCATATTTTTTACTATAAATATTAATTAGAAATATAAAAATATTTCCTACATCATTATACATTTTTTATAATTTTTATACATTAAATAAATTAAATTATTTATGTCACCATGATGATGTAGCGATTACCTCATTATTTAATGATTTAAATAAAATGAATATATAATGTAAAATCTAAGACCTACACATGTAAAAAACCTATTGGATGGGTGGATTTAGAACCCTTATCACCTTATCCTCGAATTATATCAATTTGGGACCTTTTAAATCCTAAACGCATTTTAAAATAAAGTAACATTTCATTACATTCCAAGTGTGCCCCTCCTCTCCTCTTATGAAAGGTCCCCACCTCTACCACCTTACACACACATCCAAAGCCTTTGGATCGGCCAAAACCTGCCCATTTTGTCTCTCCAAATCCCTCTATAACACTTAGAATCCTCACTTTGAGCAGAATTATTCCCAAGGAAGCCTTTGAGAGCAAATCTAAGAGAGTTACCCAATTTTAAGGTAATGTCTTCACTTGTGTCCTTTTGTTTTATTTTGCTTCTCCAACCCCCTAAACTCTTTTTATTCATTTATTTTGTAACAACTCCAGTATATTCAATATACTAGGATTCTGTTATAATAATCTTTAGAGCTACACTTACACACACCTACATCTAATGGTTAAAGAACATATTGTTTCCGTGGATGACGAATTTCTGCCTCACGAAACGATGATTGTTCAATATTATTCCAACACCTTCAAAGGTGGCCATTAAGATGTCACTATATTTATATATGATATATAATATATTTATGTCTTCCTTAAGCTTCTGTATTTTTCATTTATGGAACACCTTCATGGCTTCCATTATGGGTATACGTGATATCTTCATTTTAGGAAGTGCGGACTACCGCCCCCTCAAAGTGATTTGATTCGTTAATTCCATATGTGGGACGTATAAAGGATGGATTTAAAGTTATTATATATGATTTATGTTACATATAAATTATTAATATAATTCTGGAATTAAAATATACATACCTCTCATTTATGATTAATTCCATTAATATGAAAAAAGAATGAAAGTAGCGTTCATGCGTACATACGGCTTACCGTCTCCATGAACGGTGCATTTCATTTCTTACCTCTAAATGATTATGTAATATTATAAATACATGTATATTCTGGATGTATAAGATATATATGATATCCAAATCATGAATATCATTCTGGATACAATGAACCTTTGACCACACGACCATCATGTAATTGTAAGAAGTTCACTTTTGACTCAAGTACCCAATATCGAAAAATGACCGTTATCAACATAAATGACTACATAATGTTCATAACATGGTAATATGTGATATAAAAGAAATAATGAACTTGAAAAAGGTTTTTAATCAAGTAAAAATTAACTACATGTTATTATTCAGGACGTTAAAGAATGATCGAGTCAACTCGGACCTGAGGTAAGGGACTTCATCTCAGTCTCCTTTAATTGAGGCATATTTTTGTTTTATACACCACTTTCATTAATACGGGGTATAAAACCCTTTTACTTTTATGTTTATTCAAAAGGAATCTTTTTATATGAAGCGTTTTACTAAACGAAAAAAGGGAATATTTTTGTCGTACGTATGCGGCGACAACGACTTCTCCGCCGCCGCAAGTATTATTTGGTCTTTTGCTTCCTCAAAAAGCCGTAATGTTTTTAAAATGAAATAAATACCATATACTCTTTTATGTATTTTGGTATTGAAAAATCTTTTTATAATTGATTTGTTATGTAAATATATTTATGTGATATATTGTGATCAAACTGTGGAAATGTTTTCTTTCCATTATATTTTTTTTATGTTTTATGATATTATATTGGTACTTGGACATTTGACGGGTGGTTACATGATAAACCATATGACAGGTGGTGCCGTGAATAACAGGACGGGTGGTAACGTTATAACCTCCAATGCATTAGGTATGGAAGTCAGCCGTATGGCTATTCCATTAAGTGATATGTGTGGAAGTTGACCATATGGTTATTCCATTTAAGTATGTTTATGTCCAAAGTTACCTTTATTTGGTTTGTGATCTTTATATGGGTTTTATGGTAATATTTTGGTTACAAATGGTTAAGTAATGATCTTTTATTCAGTGAAGAGTTTTTACTAATTCATAAAGGTGAAAAGTTTTACTTTGATAAAGTATACATGGTTTACTTGTTGTTTTGAAAAACTGACAGTTTTCATTCATTGTGTATCCCTTACTAAGCTTTTTATGCTCACCCCATGTTATTTTGAAATGTTTTTCACAGGAAGTAATGTGGAATAGGGTCAAGGATTGGATCAAGGGAATGTCATGCTATCTAAAACATGGAACTACACATGTTTCCTTTTAAGAGTTTTTATTTTATGGAAACATAGTAGAAGTTTCTACTTTTTAATCTTTTGAGATGTAATAGTTATGTCATAATTATCTAAAGCTCTAAACTGTGAAAAGATCCTCAATGTGAATTATTCATTTAATTCAATATTAAGTAAGGTTTAAGGCCGGGGCCTTATAGTTGGTATCAAAGGTCAGTTTAGACAACTTTAGGAGTTAGAAAATTGTTAAATTATAAGCTAATTTATGGTATGACTAAAATGATATAGCATTTAAAGATTACCATGTTCCTTCACCGAAGATATTTATGTGTTCAGAATGGCTTTCCGTAGAGGAAACATAGCAGCTATGTTGGGACGACATCAGGAGGAAGAAAACCTTCCAAATCAACAACCTGAGATGGTTGGAATCGAAACTAAACAGTTTGTTGTAGTGATGGCACATTTGACTCAGGCTATAAATGGTGGTGGTATCCATGAATGAGATCAACCAGATCAATTGCAGAGGAACATGTCAGTGGTGGAACATTTCATGAGGAAACATCCCCCGTTATTCAGAGGATCATATGACCCTGTGCAAGCTGAAGGGTGGATTAAATCACTAGAGAATATTTTTGATGTCATGGGGTGTTCAGAACATCAAAAGATTAGTCTTTCTATTTACCATTTTGAAGGTGATGCTGATCAATGGTTGTCTATGGTAAAAAATATCAGGGATAGTGATGAGATTGATGATCTTCATTGGGACGAATTCAAAGGTATGTTTCTTGAGAAATATTTTCCTAAGGTGGTTCGTCTTAGGATGGAAAAATTGTTCCTAGAATTGAGGCAGGAGGATGCCACAGTGGCTGCTTATGAACTAGAGTTCACTTGATTGGAAAGGTATGCTCCAAACTTCCTACGAGATCATGATAGTAAAATAAACCATTTTTACTCAGGGTTAAAGCCAAGGTATCGAAGGGATTTATCTTCTCATCAGTTCGAAAGTTATTAAAAACATGTTCGATATGCGGAGAAGGTGGAAATGGAGTTTTCCGATGATCAAGTGATCTTTGACAAACAACAGAATAAGAGGTCCAGTTGGCAGGCAAAGGGAAAAAATTCATCAGAGAAGCAAGGAGGTAAGAAAACCAAATATCCATCCTGTGAGAATTGTGGTAAAAATAATCCTGGAGAATGTTTATCCATGTCTGTAAAGTGCTTTCGGTGTGGTATGTCACGTCATATTGATCGTAACTGTAAGGAGGATGATCAAGCAGGCACTAAAAAGCCGGTGGTAAGATGTTTTAAGTGTAATGAAATGGGTCATTATGCAAATGAGTGTCTAATGAAGAACTCAACTGAGGGAAATCCGCCAGACTACAAGCAGAAAGGGGTTGTGAAATCCTTTGTAACTACTTCAGTATATGTTGGGACATCGAATGAAGTAGTATCAGGTACCCTGTTTGTTTGTTCATATTATGCCAATGTGTTGTTTGATTCTGGTTCTACACATTATTTCATTTCTGAGAAGTATTCTAGTAAATTGAAAATTCCATCTCAAGATATGAATCCTGAGCATATGGTAAAAACACCCTGAGGGAACTTTGAGACAAAAAGAAATTATAAGAACCTTCATATCCTTGTGTGAGGAAATAATCTACCAACAATCCTTATTGTTTTGCCTCTAGTAGAGTTTGATTTTATTTTGGATATTGATTGGCTTTCTGTTTATCTTGCTAAGATTGACTGCAGAGCTAAAATGGTTTCTTTTCAGAAATATTTTTAGTTTGTGTACAAGAATGAACCCTTGATTTTGATAACATATCAGAAAGATGAGAAACTAGTAAAAGATGGAAATTAATGTTACCTTGCACATATTGTTGAAAATAAAGGAACTGTTCAGATTAATGATGTGCCAGTGGAAAATGAGTATCTTGATGTTTTTTCTAATGAGTTTCCTGGCATTATTCTTGATCGGGAAGTTGAATTTACTGTTGACTTAGTTCCTGATTCTAAGCTAATTTCAAAACCCCCTTATCGAATGGCTCAAGTTGAACTTTTAGAGTTAAAGAAGCAATTTCATGAGTTATTAGATAAAGGTTTCACTCGACCTAGCACATCACCATGGGGTTCTCCTGTCTAGTTTGTTAAAAAGAAAGATTGCTCAATGAAACTTTGCATTTATTATAGAGCCTTAAATAACATTACTGCTATGAACAACTATCCTTTGCCTAATATCGATGATTTGTTTGATCAGCTCTAGGGAGCTCGGTATTTTTCGAAGATTGACTTGAGGTCGGGGTACCATCAGTTTAATGTAAAATAAGCAGACGTTCCAAAGACTGTGTTCCGTAGTAGATATGGCCATTATGAATTTGTATTTATGCCTTTTGGGTTAACCAATGCACCTGTTGTATTCATGAACCTTATGAATAGAATTTTCCATGAGTTCTTGGATATGATTGTGGTTGTAATCATTGATGAAATTTTGGTGTTTTCTAAAACTAAATAGGAGCATGAATGTTATTTAAGGGTTATCTTGAAAACCATAAAACAAAAGAAACTGTATGGAAAATTCAGCAAGTGTGTGTTTTGGTTACAACAAATTTCTTTCCTAGGTCACATTGTTTCAAAAAATGGGATAACTGTTGATCCTGCTAAAACAAAAGTTGTTGAAGAATGGCCAAGACCCAAAAATGTAATTGATATCCGTAGTTTCCTTGGTTTGGCAGGTTACTACCGAATGTTTGTTGAAAATTTTTCACGGTTATCTAGTCCACTAACTAAGCTAACTCATAAGGGTGTTAAGTTTATCTGGACAAAAGAATGTGATGATTGTTTTCAAGAGTTGAAAAGAATATTGGTGAATGCACCAGTTTTGGAACATCCTTCTAGGAATGGTGAGTTTGTTATCTACAGTGATGCTTCGTTGAAGGGACTTGGTTGTGTCCTTATGCAGAATGATCAGGTAATTGCATATTCATCATGTCAGTTGAAAACTCATGAAGTAAATTACCCTACACATGACTTGTAATTAACTGTAGTTGTTTTTTCTCTAAAAATTTGGAGGCATCATTTGTATGGAGTAAAGTTTGAAATATATACTGATCACAAAAGTTTAAAGTATATATTAACTCAGAAAGAATTGAACATGAGATAGAGGAGATGGCTTAAATTAATAAAGTACTATGATTGTACAATTCATTACCATCCGAGAAAATCAAATAAAGTGGTCGATGCTTTGAGTCGAAAAAGTAATGCTTCATTAACCATAATTCGCTCGGAACGAGAACATTTGGTTTTTTATTTGATGAACTTTGGCATATACGTTGTTGGTGCAGGAAGTTCTTCTGTTTTGTTTCAGGTATCAGTGAGATCATCCCTATCAGAGAGAATTAAGCAAGCACAGAGGGAAGACAATGAGTTACAGAAAAAGTTAGAGCTGGTTCAGAAGGGTAAGTTGCCTGAATTCAACATTGATAATGATTGTGTTTTGAGGTTTGGGAAGAGATTATGTGTCCCTGGTGATTCACAGCTGATGAATGAATTGTTATGTGAGGCTCATAGTTCCCCATTTTCAGTTCATCCTGGTAGTACTAAGATGTACAGGGATCTGCGGGAGTACTTCTGGTGGGAAGGAATGAAAAGAGATATTGCTAATTTTACTATGAAGTGTTTGAATTGTCAACAGGTTAAAGCAGAGCGGCAGTTACCTAAAGGGATTCTTCAGCCTTTACCAGTGCTAGAGTGGAAATTGGAAAATATATCCATGGACTTTTTTGTGGGATTACAAAGGACATCTCGAGGTAATAATGCAATCTGGGTTATTGTTGATCGATTGACTAAATCTACTCATTTCTTTCCTATTTGAGATAATTTCCCTCTAGATCATCTTTCTCGATTGTATCATAATGAGATAGTCAGGTTACATGGAGTTCCCCTCTCCATTGTGTCCGGTCGTGATCCCAGGTTTACTTCTAACTTTTGGAAAGGCCTTCAGAAGTCATTGAGTAAGGAATTAAATTTTAGTACAGCTTTTCATCCGCAATCAGATGGGTAGTCAGAACGAACATTTCAGACCTTGGAGGATATGCTACGAGCTTTCTCTATAGATTATCAGGTAAGTGGGGTCCAACATCTTTCTTTGGTTGAGTTTTCTTATAATAACAGTTTTCATTCGAGTATACAGATGGCACTATTTGAGGAATTATATGGGAAGCTGTGTCAAGCTCCAGCTTTTTGGGATGAAGTGGGTGAAGGGAAACTAATGGGAGCAGAATTGGTAGAAGAGATGGAAGAAAAAGTTCAGTTGATTCAGAAACATATGAGAACAGCTCAGAGCAGACAGAAAAGTTATGCGGATAACCGGAGGAAAGATCTATCTTTCGTGGTAGGTGATCATGTTTTTCTCATGGTTTCTCCATGGAAATGTGTGATGCGATTTGGTAAGAAAGGAAATCTGAGTCCGAGGTTCATTGGCCCATATGAAATTCTGGAAAAATTTTGATCAGTTGCATACCGAGTAGCTTTACCTCCGATTTTATCTCAGGTACACAATGTTTTTCATGTTTCGATGTTGAGAATGTATATGCCAGATTCATCTCATGTTTTGAGTCCAGAGGTAGTTCAGCTAGAAAGAACCTATCTTATGAAGAACAGCCGGTCCAGATTCTTGACCACAGGGAGAAAGTGTTACGGAATAAGGTGATACACCAGGTAAAGGTTTTGTGGAAAAACCATATGGTTGAAGAGGCAACGTGGGAATCTGAAAATGCTATGAGGGATAAATACCCCCACTTATTTTGATAAGTGAATAAAATTGCGAGGACGCAATTTCCAAAAGGGGGAAGGATCTAAAATCCCAGGTAAATAAAGAATAATAAATTTTCATATTTATTAATAATTACCAAATAAATATTAATTTTACTTTAAAGGGGATTCTATGTTCGATAGCGTACCCAATACTCAACAAAGAGTTTCATTGAAATCTTACGTTGCACACTAGTAATAAAATAATATTATTTTAAATGGTAGTTAACACAGAGCCGTTGTATTGACGGGAATGGATATAAATAACTAAAATATGATTATATATGTTTTTAAATTTTTTTACAATAAATGATAAAGGCTTAAAATATGGAAATAATTCAATTTTAGGCATTCATACCCTAATTTTCACTAAAGGTTCACTTATCTCCTTTTGAAGGAGAACCGTCATTATGTATATTTTTTTCACTCTTATACATTCTATTATACCAAATAAAACTCTTCTTTAGAATCGGGACATCAAAAATTACTTTGTGTAAATTTTTGTTATTTTTCCGATAAAGTTCATTTTTTTAATGAACAATGTAAAATGATGTATTTTAATTCAAACCCCCTTTTTAATCTAATTTATTTATATGATTAGATTATCTTTTTAATTGTTTTTAAAGTGAAATTAGAATATATTTTTACCATTAAATCCAATTGTGGTCGTTGGAATTAATTTCACATTGAAATCGGACTTAAACTACTGTCAATCTTTTGATACTTATTGTTTCATAAAAACACGCTATTTACTCTGACAGCGGGAATTGATTATTAAATTAATTAATGCAACTTATATGTTTTGGATTTTGTAAAATGGACTTCATTTTTTAATTTGTAATATCAAATATATCTTAGGGTGATGTTTTGGTATTTTTCTGAAAAACATCAATTTTTGATGAATAGGGAAACCACTCAGTGGTACTTATAAAAACTAATTTTTCGTTTAAATGAAATTCTACCACCTCTGTGTTCTGAATTTCAAAAATCCAACATACATGGTTTTCATTAAGAAGTAAAATTTGGTTCAATAGGATTAAAATAATTTTTTGGTGAATAGTAACTTTTAAGTTTTTAATCGCGATTAGAGGTAATTAGTGTAGTTTAAGGTAAAAATAATGTTTTAATAATATGATATGAGAATGAAACATGTCCTACCCTTATTTTATGTGTCAAGGACGACCACGAAAATCCATGGGTCAACTTGGGGACCCCATGGATCCACTTTGGAAGGAAAATAACATTAATATCTCTTTATTTAATGTTAAAGTAAAAATGTAACAAACATGAGTTGTTTTACTAAAACAATTTTTAAATGGGGTTATACAAGTCATATTTTTTACTAAAAATATTAATTAGAAATATAAAAAGATTTCATACATCATGATATTTTTTTTTATATTTTATAGACATTGAATAGATTAAATTATTTTTGGGACCATGATGATGCATCGATTACCTCATTATTTAACGATTTAAATAAAATGAAAATATAATGTAAAATATAAGACCTACACCAGTCAAAAACCTATTGGATTTGTGGATTTCTAACCCTTATCACCTTATACTCTAATTATATCAATGTGGGACCTTTTAAATCCGAAACTCATTTTAAAATAAAGTATCATTTCTTTACATTCCAAGAGTGCCCCTCCTCTCCTCTTATAAAAGGCCCCCACCTCTACCACCTTAACCACACATACAAAGCCTTTGGATCAGCCAAAACCTGACCATTGTTCTCTCCACATCCCTCTATAACTCTTATAAGCCTCACTTTGGGCAGAAGTATTCCCATGGAAGCCTTTTAGCTCAAATCTAAGAGAGTTACCCGATTTTAAGGTAATGTCTTCACTTCTGTCCTTTGGTTTTATTTTGGTTCTCCAATCCCATAAACTCATTTTATTCATTTATTTTGTAACCAATCCAGTATATTAAATATATTAGGATGTTTTTATAAAAATATTTCGAGCTACACTTACACACACCTACATCTAATGGTTAATGAACATACTGTTTCCGTGGATGGCGAATTTCTGCCTCACGAAACGATGATTGTTCAATATTCTTCCAACACCTTCAAAAGTGGACATTAAGATGTCACTATATTTATATATGATATATAATATGTGTATTTCTTCCTTAAGCTTCTGTTTTTTTCATTTATGGCACACCTTCATGGCTTCCATTATGGGTATACGCGATATCTTCATTTTAGGAAGTGCGGACTACCGCCCCCTCAAAGTGATTTGATCCGTTAATGCCATATGTGGGATGTATAAAGGATGTATTTAAAGTTATTATATATGATTTATGTTACATATAAATGATTAATATAATTATTGAATTAAAATATACATACCTCTCAATTTGTTTTAATTCCATTAATATGACAAAGAAATGAATGTAGCGTTCATGTGTACATATGGATTACCGTCTCCGTGAATGGTGCATTTCATTTATTACCTCTAAATGATTATGTAATATTATAAATACATGTATATTCTAGATATATATGATATATATGATATCCAAATCATAAATATCATTCTGGATATAATGTATCTTTGACCACACGAACAACATGTAATTCTAAGAAGTTCACTTTTCACTCAAGTACCAAATATCGACAAACGACCGTTATCAACTTAAATGACTACATAATGTTCATAACATGGTATTAAGTGATATAAAAGGAATAATAAACTTGAATAAGGTTCTCAATCAAGTAGAAATTAACTCAAGTTTGTTATTCAGGACGTTAAAAAACGATCGAGTCAAGTCGGACCCGAGGTAAGGGACTTCGTCTCAATCTCCTTTCATTGAGGCATATTTTTGTTTTATACACCACATTCTTTAATACGGTGTGTAAACCCCTTTTACTTTTACATTTATTCAAAAGGAATCTTTTTATACAAAGCGTTTTACTAAACGTCAAAACGGAATATTTTTGTCATACGTATGCGGTGACAATGAATTCCCCACTGCCGCGAGTATTATTTGGTCTTTGGCTTCCTCAACAAGCCGTAATGTTTTTAAAATGAAATAAATACCATATACTCTTTTATGTATTTTGTTATTGAAAATGGTTTTCATAATGTATTTTTTATGTCAATATATTTATGTGATATATTGTGATCAAAGTGTGGAAATTTTTTCTTTCCATTATATTTGTTTTATGTTTTATGATTTTATATTGGTACTTGGACATTTGACGGGTGGTTACGTGATAAACCATATGACGGGTGGTTCCGTGAATACCAGGATGGGTGGTAACGTTATAACCTCCAATGCATTGGATATGGATGTCGGCCATATGACTATTCCATTAAGTGATATGTGTGGAAGTCGACCATATGGTTATTCCATTTAAGTATGTTTATGTCCCAAGTTACCTTTATATGTTTTGTGATCTTTATATGGGTTTTATGGTAATATTTTGGTTACAAAAGTTTAAGTAATGATCTTTTATTAAGTGAAGAGTTTTTACTACTTCATAATGGTGAAAAGTATTACATTGATAAAGTATACATGGTTTGCATTTTGTTTTAAAAAACTACTAGTTTTCATTCATTGTGTATCCCTTACTGAGCTTTTTATGCTCACCCCAATTTTTTTTGAAATGTTTTTCACAGGACATAATTTTGAATAGGGTCAAGGATGGGATCAAGGGAAAGTCATGCTATCTAAAACACGGAACTAGAAATGTTTTATTTTATGAGTTTTTATTTTATGGAAACTTCTTAGATGTTTCTACTTTGTAATCTTTTGAGATGTAATAGTTATGTCCTAATTCTCTAAAACTCTAAACCGTGAAAAGATCATCATTGTGAATTATTCATTTAATTCAATATTATGTAAGGTTTAAGGCTAGGGACTTATACTCTATACCTCGATACAATCATGGATCATGGGTTGTCTTTAATCAAATCCTATTTTCTGAGTATTTTTAATTTTTTTAAAAAGGTAAATATTTTCATGGAATTTTTAGATATTTTACATTATCATATGATTTTGAAGCATATTATGATTTTAAAAGGCTGTTAAATATGGAGACCCTTTTTTAACCTATTTATATTTTATTTTAACCTGCAGTGTTTCAAATCATACTTATGTTGTTTTAAATGGACAATTTATTAAATGGTTTAAAATATGGTCGGTCTGAATGTTTTATAAAAATAATGTCTTATCTGATGTTTTCAAATTATATGTCATTCGAGATTATTTTCCAAAAAAAAACTCTCTATGAAAACCCATAAGACTCATGTTGTAAAGGTTGTATTTATGAAAAATAAAATAGTTATATTATTTAATATCAAAATGATTTTTTCAATTTATGGACCCTATATCTACTTGAAAATAATGACAATGAAACTACGTTGAAACAATGGTCAAGGTATGATTCTCTTTATTTGGGGAAATATTTTCTAAATGATTTTGAGTTGAAATAAAAAATTCCAATATATACAGTAATTCCTGGAATAAGATGATGAGGTCATTATTATTTGGGATGAAAATGAGAGGTATAAGAAAAAAATTGAAGATAAAACATGTTATGGTTAATTTGGAGTTTTATAAAAATTGACAACATGCAAGATGGGTGACAACTGGTCGTATCCAAAATGATTAAAGGTAATGAACCCACAATCGATGGGAGACAAGGGTGAATAACATACCACTTGCCTACGTGAAACCCTTGGTTAGTATGAATATTTATTTTTATTTAATATATTTAATGGAATATGAATATGTTGATTTTGGAAACTTATTTTTTATCAATTAGATATCCTTGGTAATGGAAATGATTTAGGTATTAAGTGAGAAATGATATTTTTTAATAAATTCACTATTTTGGGAACCCTATATGACTAAGGTAAATACAATACTATGGTATTTAATTTAAGGAGTAATTGTTGATTTTTATTTTGGATGAAACTTTGATTTTATTATGGGCATATGGGGCATTAGGTTATTTAAGGAAATGATTAACCTATCTTGGAGAATATGTTATTTTTTATATTACTTGTTACTATGACACAATAAGAGTGGTTTATGTTATTTGGAGATAAATTTAAAAATTTATCAAGGAAGATTGTGTAATCAAAATCTTCTAATTTTTTGGTTTCAAACATAGTTTGGATTATTTTGAGTGATTTTAATAATAGTTATTTGTTTAATGGTCTTTATTGATGATTGGGTATTACTATTGAATATTGGATAGTTAATGTAGTATTTCTTCTTGTAAGGATAATTTTATTTGGGGAACTATTTTATCTTGTAAGAACCTGAACCTTCTTTTTAGGTATGTTTTTTCTTTCTAGTTGTTTTTGTGAAAAAGTAGGAGTATCTGAAAATTTACAGAGTAAACGCCTTGAACTTTATGAGTACGCGTGGTGTACATTGATGCAGCTCGAGTTCGTGTGTTGTCCATGTCATGGACATACACCTGACCATGTAGGGGTGATGTGGAGGCCGCTTAATGCGGAGTACGAAAAAGCATAGTACACGGCGTGTACTCTAAAAGTACATGTCGTGTATGTTCATTTTTTTAAATGGATTGGGGTCACGTCTTAACCCCAAAAACATCTTCTTCTATAGATTCTTCAACAAAGAGTGAGGGTACGGACGAAGATCTTCTCCGAGCCACCGATCCATCACCAGTTATCTCAATTGAATGTTGTCGGTTGCAATAGAATCGCAGTGGTTAGTTCTTGGTTCTTCTTTGGCCATGTTTCATGATTCTTTCTCTTATGAGAGTTATCTGAGGTTGATCGTTTGAGACATTTTGTCAGATCTACTCCATTCTAGGGTGATTCATAGGACTAGGTTCAATTATATCAATCTCCTAGGATCGAGGATTGTTTTTTGTTTCCCTACATTGAATGTCTTTGAGTTTTTGTTCAAAAGTATTGGATTCCCATGTTTCTGGTATCTTGGGTTAGGGTTTTGATCCTATTTTATTGTATTCCATATATATCTTGTGTTATAGAGGATAATAGATGAATAATGAATTCTTATTATCATGTTTTAGAGTCCCCCCTCATGGGTGTTCTCCCATGTTTTGGCTATTTATCATCGTTTGGATTAGGTTTCCTGTGAATAAAACCTTGTTGCATTGATTTCCTGCCTTGATATAATTGATTGCATGTTTTTCTTACTATTTAATGCTTTTGAAGCATTGTATCTCTTATCCAAGTAATTGGTGAGCTTACTTAGGGATGCTGATAGTCTATTACGCACGACTACACTGCTCAGGGCTGTGTGAACTAGGTGCAATAGACTAAAGAGGGAATTGATAATTAAAGTATTCCCTAGTGAGTTTTTTATAAATTTGTATCGTTTTATGGTCCTATGGGAATTGGATTTTGTGATTACTCTGAGATTCCTTAGTTACGTATCAAGACTATAGGGGGAATTAGAAATAAGTGCTTCCTCAAAGAGTCTATATCTATCGTTACTAGACCACATGGGAATTGATGGTGAGAGCTTCCCAGAGTGTTTGGGCCTTGTATGATTGCCTGACTGGAGGGGTCTGCCAGTATGATCCACATAGAGAGTTAGTATCAATATTGATTGGTTTGTTGTGACGAGTCCACCAAGAAAAATAACAAGCTTTGGATTGTACTGCTTGTTGTTTAGGTAATCTACTGAGATACATGTTGTGTTACTTTCTATGCCTTGGGAATGTAGAGAAAATTCTAGGTTCCTTGGTTGATAATTAAATGATTGAATTAAATTAAATAATAATTGTGAATGGAGATTTTTAGGATTGTTTACTATAGTGTATTCCTATTTCTCTGATGCGTTTATTTCCATTAATTTTTCTATATTGCTCACTGACAGTAGGGCACAGATCTTTTGGTGGTTGCCTACTAGGATTAGTCTCACACCCTATTTGGGTCCTTCTTTCTGCCCAAACATGTTATATGGTTACAGGTGTGGATAGGGATTGTGGACCATATACTTATGGTACATGATTTTTGGTTGGAGCTAGAGAGCACAAGATAGAGATTAGGCTTGCGATACTGCTGGAGTTGTTGTTTACTTTTAGTACATTGTTCTCAGTTGTATTTCAGCACGTTGTTGTATTTTCTACATTCCTAAGATACTTGTACCTACTTCATCATTATCATCATTATTATATGTTCATTTCTTACTCTATTGTTTTCAGTACTTGTACGTTGTTTACTACTTCCTCTATTGACTATTATTTCCTTTTTCTTTTATACCTTACCAAATGAGGTCATAGTTTCCCCAATGACTCACAAAGGCCCTTGTTGTCAGTCAGAAGCCACTAGAATTTGGGGAAATTCACTTTAAGTCATGTGGAGAACTGGGTACGAGGCACCAGTTGAGTGGCTCCGGATTTCAGTCATTACAAAATGGTATCAGAGGAGGTTCTTTTCTTTTCCTTTATATTAACTTACTGTTTAGTGACATTAGATTGGGATAGGACAGAATATGTAAATGGTATATAGTTGTGCCCGGGTGTTATAGAACACGTGTATAGGGAAAAATCCAGGTTACCTTGAATATTGAAATTTTTGAGTTCTGTAAGTGTTATAATTTACATGATTTCACCATAGGGTGGTGCAATTTTTCTGTGCAGTTAATGTTTATAGGATTGTGGTTCTATTTTTGTTTCAACCCTATGATATTAGGGTATGCCATATCATTCATCATATAGGCACATGATAGAAAAAAAAAATTCATTCATTTTCCATGCCATCTACATTGAATTAGGAATTCCATGCTTTTGTGATATAATTTGTGATAGAAAATGCATGCAATTGTGATATTTCTTGTGATAGAATACCTGCTATGTTTATAGGGTATCGTTTGTTTAGAGCTTCATTATCGTGGACGCCAAAAATTGGTCTTAGATGTGTTATGGTCCCTCGAGGATTGGAATATGGTGGATCTAGAGTTTTTTATACAGATTACTTTTTATATGTATTGTTATGATTCCATGCTTTGATTCACAGGGAGTATGGTCCCCCACGGGTCAGAATTTGGCACCTTAACGCTTGTTTTTATGTGTTTTCTAGGATCGGTGCAGTTTTGAGGCTACTGTCCTGAAAAACCTAGAATACACTGTGTGTATATTATGCATACATGCCATGTAGTTTTAGCCGTGTCACAAACTGTGTGGGAAGGGACATGGGGTTGTGAAATTTCATTTATGAACACACCGTGTACTAGTTTATATGAAATGTAGACTAACATGGGTATCCATCCGTGACAGGAACAAAACGGGCCATGTATTTCCTTCAAGTGCACGTTGTGTCCCTCTGGAAAATGTCGTGTGTAGCTAACCATGGAGCTAGTCGTGTGGCTAACAACACGGGTGGATATTACCTTTCTCATACACGTTGTTTCCATCAGGAACACACTGTGTCATGTCGGCCATGTGTCAGTCTGTGTCGCTAACAACATGGGCCTGGTAAGTCATGTCTAGTACATGTGGTGTCTCCTTTGAACACGACGTGTAGTTCCCTGTTGGGATAGTTTGTGTTCCTAGCCATGTCGGGGAAATCGGGTTGGGAGAAAAAGGGTTAGTACACATCGTGTAGTTGGAGAACACGCAGTGTTGTCGGGTGGTTTACACAGCCATGTATGGACAAGGTACATGCCCAGGGTAAAAGTCCAAGAAACACACCGTGTAGTGGTACTACACACCGTGTAGCCATGATATTCCAAAATATTAGAGTTTTTCACTCTTATACTGTTTTCCTCTCTTAAGTTGCAACTGTGTTCATCATTAATGAAGTTTGGATTTTGACCTTTCAGAGCTATGGCACCAAGACGCCCATCTATTGCACGCTAGGAACCAGGAAGTGACTGTACGTCTGATACCATAGAACAGGGACTACTAGTTGTTCCACCTATCATTCCGGACATGGAACCTATAGTGATTCCAAATACTGGTGTCGATGCTCACTTCATATAAGGTTTCATGTTATTCATGCAGACCTTCCAGGGATCTCAGCATCCTGCCCTGTCTATGGAAGAGCTGAGGTGGGTTTTTCAACAGTAGTATCTTCCCATGTTCATAGGGGATGGAGGACAACAGGCTGCGGAGTCATGGCTAGAGTCCATTCTATCCATCTTCGAGCACCTGGAGATGCCTCCAAAGAGGAGATTGAATCTTGCTACTTATATTCTGCGAGATTCTTCCAAGATATGGTGGTATGTTGTCTTAGAGGAAGGGCGCCAACATGATATGGATTGCGACAAGTTTCAGTGTACATTCTATGACTACTTCTACCCGGCGATGCTGAGGGATGATAAATCCAGAGTGTTCATGAACCTGCAGCAGGGTACTCTCCCAGTTATGGATTATTCCTCTCGTTTCATAGTTTTACGATGTTTCACTCTCGTTCTGGGGAATGAAGAGCTATTTTTTGCGACTAAGTATGAGGAAGGCCTTAGACCAGATATCATATCATAGTTGAACGTCATTGAATTGAATTCTATTACTCTGATAGTCAACAATGCTCTTATCAAGGAAATAAATTTGAGGGAGACTGTAGCTATAGACCTAGGTGGTTCAGCATCCAGAGCTGATTTGTTTCAGATAGACAGTAAAAAGCACCACTGAGAGTCTAGACGAGGTGGCCTGAGTAAGCGAGTTATTCCTTATGGTAGACAGGATCTTCCCTATGGAAACCCAGTGGTGTGATAACAGTGTGGAAGAAATGGGAATAACAATCCTTAGTGCCCTAGAGACTCAGTGGATTGCCGATCTTGCGTCAAGATGGTCATCTGCAGTGTTTCTGCAAGTTTCTACTTTTAGTGGATAGTGAAGGAGGACCAGTTTCAACTCCGCATACAAGATTAGGATTACCAGTTCCGCAGCCGACATGGTTTTGGAATTCTTTAGCTCGTTCAGTCCAGGGTAGTGGTCATGGACGTAGTGGTCAAGCTTAGGCAGGGTCAGCTCAGTGATCTCAGGCTGCTACACAGGGCCGCAGAACAGGCTAGACTTTTGCGGTAAAGCAGATTCATCAGGAGCAGGATCATGGACCTTCTATTATTTGAGGTATGATTTTAGTATCCTTAGTTTTATCTTCTACACTTTTCTATATAGTACCTTCTCATATCTTTATTAATGTGAACACTGTGAAAAGCCTTAGACTCACTGTTTATACTTCTGAGGATATGATGATGCTAGACACTCCCTTGTGAATTAGAACTGCTAACATGATTCAGTGCTTAGACTTCCCCCTTGCGGTTGGTGGCTATAATTTTTCTTGGATCCTCTATGTTTTAGAGATGATAGGGTATGATTTCATTCTATGTATGGACTGATTAATTCCCTTCCATGCCTTTGTCGATTGATATCGTCGTAGGGTGTGTTTCACATCACCAGAGGGCGGATCTTTTCTTCACAAGGGTGAATGGAATGTATAGTCAAGAGGAGCTGGACCAGAGCATCATGCGTTAGGTGGTGTTATGTCCCATATTTCTAGCTTATATCTGGATGACCAGGGGACTTCTCAGTTAGTTTTTTCATCCAATGGTTCATTGCTTTCCAGATTTCATTACAAAAGAATTTTCAGGTTTCAAACTAGAGTGAGAGGTATACTTCTCTATTGAGCTCATTCCAAGAGGGGCACCATTGTCCATTCCTCATTATAGGATGGATACGCCTGAGTTGCAGGAGCACAATAAATAATTGGAGGAGCTGTAAGCAAAGGGTTTTATCCGACCTAGTACTTCTCCTTGGGGTTCGCCAGTCTTGTTTGCGAAGAAGGCATATAAAATCCTTAGGCATTGGGTGGAATATTGGAAGAAAAACTAGTTGATGGTTAAGAAACGATATCCATTTCCACGGATAGATGGTATTTTTTATTAGCTCTGAGGATCCAGAGTGTTCTCCAAAGTGTTCTCCAAGATCGACATGAGATCCGGATATCATCAGTTGCATGTCAGGCCATCTGATATACCTCTTACAGCCTTCCAGAGTAGGTTTGGTATGTATGAGTATTTGGTCATGATTTTTGGTCTCACGAATGGTCTAGTAGTTTTCATGACACTGATGAACATTGTTTTCCATCCTTACTTGGATTCCATTGTGGTGGTTTTCATGGATGATATCTTGGTGTACTTTTATACTCAACCCAAACATGCTACCCATCATGAGATCGTTTTGATTACACCAAGAGAGCTTCAGTTATATGATAAGATCTCAAAATGTCACTTTTTGATGGACCAGATTCACTTCCTAGGTCATTTCATATCAGAGACAAGAGTATAAGTAGACCTAGAGATGGTGAGAGCATTAGTCACCTAGGAGCATCCGAGGAATGTCTTTGAGGTGAAAAGTTTCGTGGGGTTGGATGGTTACTACAGACAGTTTATACAGGACTTCTCATGCTTAGCAACGTCATTGAAAAGCGTGACTAAAAATGGGGTGACGTATGTTTGTTCAGAATCCTGCGATTCATCCTTTCAAGAGTTAAAGGGGAGACTAACTTTACCAAGATTCTAGTTTTACCAGAGCTGGGCAAGAGTTATACAGTTTTTTGTGATGCATCTGGCATCGGGCTTGGAGCAGTGCCTATGCCGGAGGATCATGTTGTTGCATATGGATCTTGGTAGTTGAGGCCACATGAGAGGAACTATCCTCCGCACGACCTGGAGTTGGCTGCAGTTGTCCATGCATTGCGTTGTGGGAGAAATTAGCTTCTGGGAGAGAATTTTTTGGTATATGTTGACCACAAGAGCCTCATTTATATCTTCATGCAGTGTGACTTGAATATGAGACATCGGAGGTGGGTTGAGTACCTAAAATATTTCAATTTCGTGCTTTCTTATATGCTTGGGAATGGCAACGCTGTGGTAGACGCACTGAGTAGGAGGACAGAGATTCAGATAGTTCAGGAGTTCTGTAGTGAGTGGCAGCCTATGACTCTGTTCTTTGAAATGTATTTAGAGTTGCACGATAGACAAGGTTAGAATTTTCTTTCTTCTATAGATATTACCTCTACCCTTCTTGATCGAGTTCGAATGAGACAACTATAAGATTATGAAGGGCTAGTCCTATTGGAAATCATGTCATGAGAGGACCCTCTTCCCTGATGAACTGTAGACGAGGGTGAGATCTTGCGTTTCTAGGGAAACGTTTGGGTGCCAATAGATATACGTGAGGAGATGATGCAATACATTCATTCCTCAGTTTGGACATTTCATCTGGGCATCACCACGATGTATCATGATTTACACTGCCAGTATTGGTGGCTAGGTATGAAGAGATATGTTGTTGCTTTTATCATGATGTGTTCCACCTGTTAGCAGGTGAAGGAAGAGCACCAGTGACCAGCAGGGATTTTACAGCAGCTACCCATTCTCGAGTGTAACTAGAATGTCTCCATGATGGACATCGTAATAGGGTTACCGAGATCACCTCCAGGGAGTGACCCAAAATGGGTTTTCATCGATTGGATCATGAAGGATTCTCACTTCTTGCCGATTAAGGAGACCTTCAGTGTTGATGAGCTTGGAAGATTGTACATCTATGAGATTGTACGCTTGCATGGGGTACCGAGTACTATCATTTCAGATAGGGATGCCCGATATACTTCACACTTCTAAAAAGGGTTATAGAGGGATTTGGGTACAAAGGTACTTCTGAGTATAGCTTTCTATCCCCAGATAGATGGCTAATCAGAATGCATGATTCAGGTGTTAGACGACATGCTGCGGGCATGCATCCTTGACTTTGGAGGTTCTCAGGAAAGACATATACCTCTCGTGGAGTTTGCCTAAAATAACTGTTTTCAAACAACTATTCAGATGGAGCCTTACGTGGATTTGTATGGTATAACATGCCGATCACCATTATGGTAGCTGGAGGTGGGAGAGGAAGCAATGTTGGGACCTCGTCTTGTTCGGGAGACCACTTAATAGGTGGAATTGATTCTGAAGAGGACGTATACTACAATGTCTCGGTAGAAATATTATACTGATTAGCGGAGATGACCTTTGGAGTATAATGTCGGAGATCAGGTTTTCCTACATGTTACCCTAAGGTTGGTACACAAGAGGATCAAGAGACAGGGAAAGCTTTTAACAAGAAATATTGGGTCGTTTGAGGTTCTGAAGAGAGTCGGGATGATTTCTTATAGGTTGTAGTTACCTCAGAGGTATCAGGAAATGCATGACGTCTTCCATGTTTCTCAGCTTCGACGCTACTTCTCAAACTGATTTCATGTTTTTCATCCCGATGAGGTTGAGCTGGAGCAGGATGCATCATTCGAGGAGCATCGTGTGATGATTTTTGATCGTAGTGAAAAGGTACTCCATGGCCGGTCTGTTCCTCTATTATAGGTGCTATAGCAGCACGACCGTGTATAGGACGAGACTTGGGAGAGGGTGGATGATATGCGATCACAGTGGCCAGATTTTTTCGAGGCTTCTTCTGCTGCACTGTGCTAGGGAAATTCCGGGATGAATTTCCTTAATGGGGGAAGTTTGTAAGAACATGGACCTTCTTTTTAGGTAATTTTTTTTCCTTTCTAGTCATTTTTTGGAAAAAGGAGGAGAATTAGGAAATTTACAGGGTATAGGACGTGTACTTTATAAGTACACACCATGTACGTTGATGCCGCTCGAGGTTGTGTGTTGGTCGTGTCATGGACATACACATGGCCATGTAGGGGTGATGTGGTGGCCACTTAATGAGAAGTACGTAAAAGCTTAGTACATGTCGTGTACTCGAAAATTACACACTGTGTACTTTATTTTTTACATTAAACGGACTGGGGTCACATCTTAACCCCAAAAAAGTCTTCTTCTCCAGCTTCATCAACTGAGAGAAAGGGTTCAACCGTATATCTTCTCCGAGCCACCGATCTGTCACCAGTTATCTAAATCAAACACTGTCGGTTGCAATAGAATTGCAGGAGTGAGTTCTTGTTTCTTCTTTATCCACATTTCATGATTTTTTCTATTATAAGAGTTATCTGAGGTTGAAAATTTGAGACGTTTTTGAAGATCTACTCCATTATAGGCTGATTCATTGGCAGAGGATTGTGTATATTGATCTACTAAGATCATGGTAGGTGGTTTGATTCCCTATGTTGAATATCTTTGAGTTTTTTTGCAAAAGTACTAGATTCCCATGTTTCAGGTATCTTGAGATAGGGTTTTGATCCTGTTTTATTATCTGCCATAGATTGCATATGTTCTAGAGGCTATTAGATGAATAATTATTGCTTGTTATCAAGTTTGAGGATCACCCCATGCGTTTTCCCCCTTGTTTCAGCTCTTTATCTCCATTGGTCATAGGTTTCCTGTGAGGAAAACCTTGTTGCATTGATTTCCTTCCTTGATATAATTGATTGAATGTTTTTCCTACTGTTTATATGATTATAATGCATTTTATCATTTATCCATGTATTTGTTTAACATACTTAGGGATGCTGATATTAAATTACGCAGGACTAGACTACTCAGGGATGTGTGAACCTGCAGCGGTATACTAAAGAGGGAATTTATTATTAAGGGATTCCCAACAGAGTCTGTTATAAATTTGTATCATTCGAAGGACATTTAGGAATTGGACATTGTTCTTCCTCATAGTGTCCTTTGTTACGTATCGAGACTATAGGGGGAATTAGATGTATGTTCTTCCTTAGAGAGTCTATAGATATCGTTACCCGACTGCAGGGGAATAGACGGTGAGAGCTTCCCAGAGTGTTTGTGCCTTGTTTGATTACTTGACTAGAGGGGTCTGCCAGTTTTACCACCCAGAGAGTCTATTTGAATATTGTTTGGTTGGATGTGATGAGTCCACCAAGACAAAGAACAAGCTTGGGATTGTACTTCTTGTTGTTTATGTAGTCTGCTGAGTTACCTATTGTGTTACATGCTATGCCCTGAGAATATAGAGCTGATGCTAGGTTCCTTGTTTGATAATTAAATGATTTAATTAAATTAAATAATTATTTTTAATGGATATTTGTAGGATTGTTTAATTTAGTGTATTTTTGTTTCTCTACTACATTTACTTCCATTACGTTTGATATAATGCTCACTGAATGTAGGGCACAAATCATGTGGTGGATGCCTACTAGGACTAGTATCACACCTTGTTTGGTTCCTTCTTTTGGTCCTAACAGGTTATATGGATGTAGGTGTGGATAGGGATTGTGGCCCTTCTAATTCATGTACATGATTGTCGGTAGGATCTAGAGAGAACAGGACCAAGCTTAGGCTTGTGATGCTGCAGGAGTTGCTGTTTACTTTTAGTAAATTATTTATGGTTGTATTTCATCACGTTGTTGTGTTTGCTGCTTTCCTTATATACTCGTACCTGTTTCATCCTTATCATTATTATCATATGTCTATTTCTTATTCTCTTTAGTTTTATTAATCTTATTCTCTTTACTGCTTCTGCTATTGACTGTTATTTCATTTCTCTTGTATACCTTACCAAATAAGGGCATAGTTTCCCAAATGACTCACCAAGGCCCTTGCTGCTAGTCGGCATCCTCTGGAGTTTGGGGAAACGAACTTGAGTTCATGTGGAAAACCAGGTTCTGGGCACCAATTGAGTGAATCTGTATTCATGATGTTTCATATATTATCATAAAATTTTTGGGTTTAGTTAATCATTCAAAACATGGGAATTGTATAGTTAATATTTTTTGATATTTTATTCCCTAGAAGATGAATATAGTGTTTTAGGGGGGATAAATTCTTCTTAAATACTCATCTTTTAGAGAAAAACATTATTTTATAGTAAAAATTATCTAATGGATGAAACTATACTTATCAAGTAAGTATGTTTATTAATGTTGTTACAAAAGGAAGTAAATTAATTACCTAACTTTATGAAAAGTATCTTAGAAAAAAAATGTTATCCATTTACTTTTCATTATATGAAATCAGTGATCATTTAAACCATTAATAAGTTATGGTTCTGTGGTTTTTAAAATTATATTGAAAATTTATCTATCACTCTTCATCAAAACTAGATATGTCACGACCTATCCCAGTGGGCCCCGAGCCGTAACTCCCCAAGCCCGCCTCCAATAGGCCAGGGGATGGTGACTAGCACTGAGTATGCATGCTACTCACATGGTAGGAATTTCCTACAAACCTGTACACAGGCACACACATCTCAAATCCCACAAATATGAAATGTAAAAACTACTAAAAGGAAAAGATGCATGCATACACTAAAACCCAACCAACAAAGTACGACAGGAAGGTAAAGTAAAAGAACGTAAAACCCTAGGCCAAACATACAAGACCAGCAAAAGAAAGTTCGTAACCAAGTCCAACCTGTATGGAAAGGTGCTTGAATGCACTATGTAGCTGGAGGAACACACCTCAGCCTGTCTGATCTCACTGAGCACCGTTCGGTCCTATTCCACCCAGAATCCTGTCGAAGGCTCGCTCATCTGCACAAGACACGACACGTGCAGGCCAAGCCCTTGCATGAGTGAGTATAACAATATCCAGTAGGACACCCCAAAACCAAAAAGGAATACAACATGGGAAATAACAAATAATAGAGGTACAATCCACTCTCAACAGTATATGTTTATGGAACATATAACATGAATATACAGATATACTAATACAAAAACGACCATTTCGAAACCACCACTATGATCCAGATCGAAGATTCCACTAAGAATGCAACCGGGAGAACACACTCCTAGTTATGAAGAGAGAGATATGAAGAACTCGTTCTGTGAGAACACACTCCAAAAGTACTTTGAGAACATGATGCTCAGATGAGGAACACCACCAAGTCATGGGGTGATTCTGGCAACTCAATCTGAGCTAATCTGCAAATCAGAGGATCAGCGCCTGGGTAAATTTGGTCACGTTGATACCAAGAACTCTACCAAGGGTTCTAGGACTGAATAGAGGATCCATCTCTAAGTCTCAATGTGGGGATTCCAACAACTCTATTTAGGAATTATTGCTAAAGGGATTATACTCCTATATTTTGGAAATGATACCGAAAACCTTCCGGAGAAAGACCAAGGGGACGAACCCTAAGGAAACTCGCCCACGTCACAGAAGGTAACTGGCCGAAGCCACGAAGAATAGGTTACACGGAGTGTAGTATGGTTACACGTCTTGTTCATTGACTCTTGGTATTTCCCCTGTAAACGGCCCGTGTCATCCGTTCAAGCAGTGTAGAACTCAACTACACGACATGTAGAAGAATCACATGCCGTGTTCCTTGTGTCCGGGTACTGCCCATGTAAACGGCCCGTGTCATTCGGCTTGTCGGATAGAATGTAACTACACTGCGTGTAGAAGAATCACACACTGTGTCCGAGCACCTAGAGCTCACTCCATGTACGTTGGCCATGTGCCTGTACATTGTCTCTGTCAGTGTCGCATGCCCGTGTACTAGCACACGGGGTATCCCATGTATCTAGCCGGGTCTGGTCTGGGAGGGGTATTCGCGATGTGTCCTTGTCCATGTAACCAACCCATGTCTGTGTACTCCCATAGTTCACACAAGGTGGTCCACCGACGAACATAGGCCGTGTATCCCATACTACACGGCGTGTAGTCCGGATTTTTCCAAAAATGCCGTCTTCCTCCTCATATCGCGGCTGGTCCTCCGGATCCACGGATTCTCATCCGTTCATCTCGATACTCCAGAGGTTTGTTCGTTTCATCATACGAACATCGTAATGGGTGTTTTTGGTCCTTAAATCTGATCATAAACCTCAAAAGATCCATCCAACGAAACATGACCGAAAACTCATATCTCTCGATCCACTCCGAATCATTCATTGAAACCATCATCACACCTCTGTCACATCACTCCGGGGTTGGATCTACAATCTCAGATCCTTGCGCCAACAAAGGAATGTGTAATGATCAATTTCCTCCAAGAACGCATAGAACACAACGAAGAACACAAGGGAGAAAAATACAAAGAATCGAAGAATAGGGACAAACCTCGATCATTGTTCGTGACGATCCATGTTCATTGTCATTAGATCAAAACCACAACAATCAACAGATTATAAATCTCGAGTCTTTGATCTCCCAATAAAAACCCCAAATCACACCCGACCGTAAAATGATCGATCCATGGGCTAATCGGTTCACAGATTATTCAGCATTCATCGTAGGAATCAAGAACATGGAAGGAAATCAAGATCAAACATCCTACCTAGATCTGCGGCGTTCGTTGGTGATGATCCGGTCGTCGCGTCGTTGTTACGGGTGAAAATCATCAAGAACGTTGTTGCCATGTTGGGTGGTTTTCTCCAAAGCCTCTAGAGCCACCAAGGGTTTCAGGGTTATGAGGTTTGTAACCATGGACCCCTACACAAGCCTTTTTTAAAGGATATCTGTTGCTATAAATCTAAAAATATTTCACTACAGAATAAAATATTTTTATTGAATATTTTATTACTGTTACGTCAAAAAACTAGATTTGACCACCGACCTGTATCGGCTGATGTAAGGCCTCGCCTATGGTAAAAATTCTATTATGAATTCAACAATGACCTCAGATTTTTAATCTGAGCACTCATTCGGGAGTTATCCCACTTTTTCAGGAAAACCTCATGCCTGCGTTATTTAATTATTTAATTAAATTAAAGCATTTTTTCTGGGCTCAACGGGGCTCAGAACTGCACACCGTCTCAAAGAATGGCCTCGAAATAATTCCCACATATTTTTAAAAATAAGGTATGTAAAAGCCAAGACATTACATCACACCCACCTTAGGGCTTTTACTTCCCCGAAAATCCAAAACAAGGGCTACACAAAAAAGATGTGGGTACTGCACATGAATCTGAGCCTCTCGCTCCCATGTGCTCTCATGGAGATTCCCGTGTAGCCACCAGACACGCACCAAGGGAATAGATCTCCCATGAAGGATCTTCCCCTACCGATCCTCGATCTCCACTAGGTACTCAACAAAGGTCGCTCCATCATCAATTTCCAGCTCGCACGAGTCGATGACGTGCGATGGATCATGCACATACCCCCGTAGCTGCGACACCTGGAAGGAGTTGTGTACACTGTCCATCTGAGGAAGTATATCCAAGCAATACGCCACCCCACCAACTCTACACTGGATCTGAAAAGGGCCAATGAACCTCAGAGATAGCTTACCGCCTCAGCCAGATCTCCACTAATCCCATCGAGTGAGATCAGAAGGAACACATGGTCTCCATCCTCAAACTCCAAGGGCCAACTCCTCCTGTCAGCATAAGACATTTTCTGAATCAGTGCAGTCTTCATCCACTCCTTGATTTCCTACACCTTCTTTGTAGTAACTCGCACCATCTCTGGGCCCATGAGTGCTGACTCTCCTAGGTCTGTCCAGAAAAGTGGTGACATGCAAGGTTGTCGTACATAGCCTCAAATGGTGCCATACCAATAGTGGAATGATAATTTTTGTTGTAAGAAAACTCCTACAGTGGTATGTGATCCTTCCAGCTACAACTGAAGTCATGTATGCAAGCTCTAAGCATAACCTCTATGACTTGGATGGTCTGCTCTGTCTGACCATCAGGCTGGGGATGAAATGTTATGCTCAAGTGTAACTAAGTCCCAAAAGCTTCCTGCAATCATTACACAACTGGGATGTAAAATGATCATCAGGATCTGAGACAATCGTGGATGGCACTCCCTGAAGTCGAACTATCTCCTGCACGTAGAGGCGTCCCAAAGCTCTCTACTGAACTCTGCTCCCATATGGCTAGGAAGTGGGCCGACTTGGTGTGTCAATAAACTATCACCCAGATAGCATCATGTACCCTAGACGTATGTGGTAGACCCGTCACGATGTCCATGGATATCCCATCCCACTTCCAATATGGAACCCCAATGTGCTGAGTCAAACCCGCCGGTACCTGGTGCTCATCCTTTACTTGCTGACAAGTAAGGCGCCAAGAAGCAAACTCTTCCACACTCTTCTTTATTCCTGGCCACCAGAACTGACGTCGGACGTCCTGGTATATATTTTCCATGCCTGGATGGACCACCAAAGGAAATGTATGGAACTTCTTCAGAACCTCCTCCTGCAACGTCACTGGTACTACTGAACACCCCCTGAAAAGAACAACATTCTCCCCACCTTCTGAATATCCATCATCAGCATCACACGTGGATATCTAAGCACGTAGAGTCTCACAGCTATCATCCTTGAGTTGTGCATCCCTGACTCATTGTAAAAGTGGAGGGGTAACGACCATCTATTGAAGGTTATCTCCCTCATCTCCATCCATGAAGGATAACTGTGAGGATGACAACTGCCTCGTTGTCTCATCCAGTAACTGCAAAATGGATTTCATACAGATTGCATCTGCCAAAACGTTCCCCTTCCTATGTGTGTAAACAATCTCAAAGTCGTAATCCTAGAGGAAATCAATCCATAATCATGGTCTCAAATTCATATCCTTCAGAAAAAAGATATATCTGAGACTCTTGTGATCAATGTAGATGGTAAACCACTCTCCCATCAGGTAGTGCCGCCACATCTTCATCACGAAGACCACCACTACCATCTCAACATCATGGGTCGCGTAATTATGATCGTGTGGCCTCAACTGATGTGAGCCATAGGCAATCACCACTTTCATCTACATTAGGAAACATCCAAGCCCGGTTCCTGATGCATTGCAGAAAACAATGTACTTGACACCCTCTTCCGGTAATCCCAAGATCGGGGTGCTCGTCAGACTCTGTCTCAAATACCGGAAATCATGCTAGCATCTCTCAGTCCACATGAAAGGTTGCCCCTTTCAGTTCAAAGCTGTCATGGGTGATACAATCCTAGAGAAATCAAGAATGAACCTCTGATAGTAGCCCGTCAACCCAAGGAAACTCCACACCTCTGTCATGCTCCGAGGTGGCTCCCATGCTTCCACTGCCTCCACCTTGGCTGGGTCCACTTCTACACCATCTTCTGAGATAACGTGTCCCAGAAAGTGGACCTCATGTATCCAAAACTGGCACTTTGAGAGTTTCCCATACAACCGGTGCTCTCAGAGTGTGTCCAGAACCATACTTAGGTGTCTCGCATGATCCTCTTCAGATGCATAGTATACAAGGAAATCATCAATTAAGGCCACTATAAACCGATCTAGATAGGGCTAAAAGATCCAGTTCATGAGTCCCATAAACACTGCCAGGGAGTTCGTCACGCCGAAGGGCATCACCAAGTACTCATAGTGACTGAAGCGAAATCTGAAAGCTATCTTCGGTATTTCCTCATCCCATACTCGTAAATGGTGGTATCTTTATCATAGATCAACCTTTGAGAACCATCACACGCCTATTAACTGGTCGAAGAGTTCATCGATCCTCAGTAGTGGATACTGGTTCTTTACGGTCAGGTGATTCAAGCGCCAGTAATCCACACATAGCCTCATGCACCTGTCTGCTTTCTTGGAAAACAGCACTGGGGCCGCCAAGGGTGAAACGATGGGTCTTACAAAGACCTTCTTTTTCAAGTCTTTTAGCTACACCCTCAGCTTCTGAAGCTATGCAAGAGCCATCGGATATGATGATGATGATATCAGTGTCACCCCGAGTGGAAAATCAATGCAGAAATCTATCTCCCGACAGAGAGGTATTTCGGGGACATCCTCCAGAAAGACATCCTCGTACTCAGCCACTACTACCGGAAACTAGAATCTCGTAAAATCTGATGCTCCAAGGGCTAGGCTAGCCAATTGATAGGATATCGGTTGCACCTTCCTACGCACAGGTCCATCCTTCACTGCCTGAGTCTCTCTTTCTCCGAAAAAAGAGAAATTTGTTCCATCACTTCGGACACACCACTCCCTTCACCTAAAACAACCAATCTGGGCATGAAATGTGGATAGCCAATCCATACCATGAATGACATCGTATGTCCTCAACACTACCACCAGGAGGTTCCATACAAAACTATCGCCTCCAAGGGTCAGGTCACACTGTCTACAGAGGTGTGTCATCTCGGAATATCCTCTGGTCAGTGATTCTAAGCATATGGGTTGAGTCAATGACTCAACTGGAATCTCAAGGTCTCAAACAAGATAAAATTCCAGAAAGGAATGACTATAACCTGTGTATATTAGTACGGAAACCAATGTAGAAAAGACACAGATTGTACCTCTAATCATTCCGGGAGTACCTGGGTCACAACCCTCTACCACCTGTAGCTGTCACTGCCTGTATCTACCAGCTCCCTGAACCTGGGGTGGACCTCCTTGGGGTGGTGGTGATAAAAGTCCAAAATGCCGACCAACTCCAGCTGCTCTCCTATCTCCCCTACTACATATGTTGCCCCGTGGATCTGTCTGCTCCACAAGTTACCTCTTCCTCGGTGGTCCATCCACTGCCATCATGTTAGTAGTACGGCGGGTTGGAAAATCTCAAGCAGGATGTCCCTTTCCATCACATGAGTAGCATCGCCTCTCTCGAGGATGGCTGGATGCACCCAGCGAACCCAGTACAGCAGATTCCCTATCCTGGGATCTCCTCTAAAAACGTCCCCCATGCCTGTGTCCCTAGCATCGGCTCCCTGCTGCCGAGGTCTCTGCTCTGCCATGAAGATCTCAACCACCAATGCCTGCTCAAGAACCCCAGCATTAGTAAGAATTCTCATAGGGATGATTCTAGATCAGATATATCTGCGCAAGCCCCGCTCAAAAGTCTGAGCTCTGTAGTACAGATCTCGGACCATATCCATCAAGTACCATGAGAGGTCAGTAATCCTCGATGAATAGTCGGCCACCATCATGGTTCTCTACTGGAGCTGAAGAAGCTCCTGTATACATACTACCCTTAGGTTAACCTGTGAAAACTTCTCTCTGAAGAGAAGCTCAAACTCCGACCATGCAAGAGTCACCTCATCGTGAGTCTGAATAACTAAACTCTACCATCGTCCTGCCGAGCCCTGTAGAAGGGTCGTTTCCAGTATCACCATCTGGTCTGCTGGTGTCCGGACCAAACGGATGTCTCTGGTCACCGCCTCAAGCAAGTCCCCTTCTGACTGAGGGTCAGGCTTGCCTCAAAACATGAGGGGTCTCTATCTCTAAAACTCGTGGAGTACGCTCAGCATGTGCTCCTCCTCCACTGGTACAGTAGGCACTAAACACTGCCCCGCGGGTGGTGGAATAGCTGGCACACCACCCTGAGGTAAAACTGGGAGATCTGGTCCCTGTGTTGAGACTTCATCACTGGGGGGGTCATCTTCATGATCTTACTGCTGGATCATAGTGGGAGCATGTCATGGAGGAATCCTGTAATAAAACAAGATGTATCGTAGTTAGTGATTATATATAGAGAGCTGACATAGTAAAGACATGGAAACCACAATTCATTCCAATATGATGAATGTACCATTATTTTCCCCTGAAAATAGTTTTCTCATGTTCTGAGTCGAAAAACAAGTTATCAATGTCCTGGTGTATGGATACGTCAGCCTCCCGCACTAAAACTGGGGTCCCTGGCCTGAATGCCGAACTTCATACACTTAACAGTGTTTCCCCATACCAACTCACAGACTCTCGGTCCTAATGTATGTTGGGTCAGAGAGTGATGGCAAGAGGGGGGGGGGGGTGAATTGCCTTTGTAAAATAATTAGCAACTTAAAAACAATTTATAAATGCAGCGGAAATAAAAAGGGGCAAGACACAATTTGATAATGGAGTTCGACTTAAACCAAAGCCCATGTCTCCACTCCCAACTCAACCGTTGAGAGATTTATTCTTCAGCTTGCTTTTTAATGGTTGTAGCAAGAAACCCACTAGCCGTTTTACGGTAGGCTAGATCACCTTCGTACAACTTGCTTTTTTATTATGGTTGTAGCAAGAAACCCAAAATGAAAGTGAGGAAGAAAAGGATGGTTTGTTTTAATACAAACCCAATGAAGAAATAAAAAATTGAAATAAATAAATTATAACAAACTAGAGGAAGACTTGAGCGCCAAGAGTGTGAGAGTAGTTGATGTAGAGGCAGCCCAAGCTACAAGGATGGAAATGGATCACAAGTAGCCATAGAGATTTGTTGTTAGAGCTTCAAGGGATCAAAATATCATTCCAATGATGTCTTAGAGATTTTTTGTCTTATCTATCAATCATTTTTGTCATTGCATGCTTCCTTATTATTGTTTTTCTAATTTTCTTTCATAATTTTCCTCCTATTTTGATAATCCCAAAGGGGGAGAAAAACTCTCTATTACATAGTTACTTATTTTATTTAATTAAGTGCTCTTTTTAAGTTCTCTTTTTATGTTATTGATTTCAGTTGTTTCTTTTAAATGACATATGGTTACAATTTCAAAATGAACCATTCTCTTTATTTCAATCCATTCAAGATTAATATCATTTTCAATACATGATATATCTATGAAATTCTTGTATGATCTCTAAAATTTTCCATGTCCAAGTTTCTTATTTCTTTTTTAATTGGAATATCCTTTTTAAAAGCTTTCTCATTTGTGACTGTGATCATCAAAATAGGGGGAGACTGTTGTACCCCTCTCTCTTGGATTTTAATGATCACAATAACTCTCATCGTGTTCTAACTTTTTTTCAAGTTTTTTTTATGATAGGGAAAAGGTTTCCAAAGAGTTGGACCAAGAAGACTGGAAAAGGACTCTCTGAGTCCACCGGCCAACCGGTGGATTACCACCGGCCAGCCAGTGGTCTCTGGCAGAAGCAATGCTCTCTGCCAGGTTCCACCGGTCAGCCGGTGCCTAACCACCGGCCGACCGGTGGAACCAGACAGTAGGCCTTTCCCACTGCCAGGTGCCACCGGCCAGCCGGTGGTAATCCACCGGTTGGCCGGTGGACTCAGAGAGTCCTTTTCCAGTCTTCTTGGGCCAACTCTTTGGCAACCTTTTTCCTATCATCAAAAAAAACTTGAAAACATGTTAGAACACGATGAGAGTGATTGTGATCATTAAAATCCAAGAGAGAGGGGTACAACAATGTAGAACTGACCACCTCTGATAACACTCTGTCACGACTCGTCCCAGTGGGGCCTGAGCCAACAACACCCCATGCCCACCTCTAATAGGCCTGTGGTTGGTGACTAGCACCGAGTAGGCATGCTACTAACATGGGAGGCATTAACTATAAACATGTACGCACACACACACATATCCTAACCCACAAAGCTGAAAAGTAAAAATTAATAAAAGGAAAAGATGCATGCATACACTAAAACTAAACAAACATAGTATGACATGAATGTAAATTAAAAGAATGTAAAACCCTAGTACAAACGTACAATCCCACCAAAAAAGAGTCTGTAACGAAGTCTAGCCTCTAAAGAAAGGTGCTGGGACTGCAATCTATAGACGGAGGAACACACCTCAGCCTGTATGATCTCACTGAGCACTGTCCGGTCCTGGTGCACCTAGAATCATGTTAAAGGATTTCTCATCTGAACATGACATGACACGTGCAGGCCACGACCGTGAAGGGGTGAGTATAATAATACCGAGTTGGACACCCCGAAACCACAAAGTAATACAACAAAGGAAATACCACAAAAGAAATGTATAGTAATCTCTACAATGTATATGTTTAAGGAACATATAACGTGAATATCCATATATGCTCATACAGAAACGACCATTTCAAAACCACCACTAAGATCCAGCTCGAATATTCCACTAAGCATGCAACCGGGAGAACACACTCCTAGGTATGAAGAGAGAGATACAAATTACTCATTTCAGGAGAACACACTCTGCAAGTACTTTGAGAACATGATGCTCCAATGAGGATCCCCACCAAGTCATGGGGTGATTCTGATAACTCAGTCTGAGCTAATCCGCTAAGCAGAGGATCAGCGCTCGGGTAATATTGGTCACGTCGATACCAAGAACTCAACCTAGGGTTCCAGGAATGAATAGTGGATCCAGCTCTAAGTCTCACAGAGGGGATTCCAAAAACTCTATTCAGGAAGTCCTGCTGAAGAGATCATACTTTTATATGTAGCAAACTATACCAGAAACCTTCAGGAGAAAGACCAATGGGACGAACACTAAGGAAAATAGCCCAAGTCACCGAAGGCAACTGTCCCAAGCCACAAAGAATTAGTTACACAACGTGTAGTATGGTTACACTCCATGTTCATTGACTCTGGGTACTTCCTGTGTAAATGGACTGTGTCATCCGTTCAAGCTGTGTAGAACTCAACTACACGGCATGTAAAAGAATCACACGTCGTGTTCCTTCACTCCAAGTATTGCCCGTGTAAACAACCTGTGTCAATCGGCTTGTCGGATAGAATGTAACCACACGACGTGTAGAAGAATCAAACTCCATGTCTGAGCACCTAGGGATCGCTCCGTGTATGCTGGCCATGCTCCCATACACGGTCTCTGTCTGTGTCGCCTGCCCATGTACCAACACACGTGGTATCCCGTGTATCTGGCCATGTCTGGCCGGGGAGGGGTATACATGCTGTGTAGCCAACCCGTCTCCGTGTACTCCCGGAGTACACGCAAGGTGTTCCACCAATGATCACATGCTGTGTAGCCCATAATACACGACGAGTAGTCGGGATTTTTCCGAAAATGATGTCTTCCTCCTCGCGCCGCGGCTGATCCTCCGGATCCACGTTTTGTCATTCGTTCATCCTGATACTCCAGGGGATGGTTCGTTTCATTATAAAACACCATAACAGGTGTTTTCGGTCCTTAAATTAGATCATAAACCTCGAACAATCCATCCGAAGAACAGCGCCCAAAAACTCATATCTCTCGATCCACTCTGAATCATTTTCCGAAATCATCGTCGCACCTCCGTGACATTGATTCGTGGTTGGATCTACAATCTCGGATCACTGCACCAAGAAAAGAATGTGCAACAACTAATTTCCTCCAAGAACGTGTAGAATGCATGAAGAACGTGAGGGAGAAAAATACAAAGAAACAAGATGGATGAAACTCAATCATTGTTCGTGACGATCCGGGTTCATCTCCATTAGATCGAAACCACAACAATCAATACATTATAAATATTGAGTATTTGATCTCCCGATAAAAACCCCAAATCACACCCGCCCGCAAGACGATCGATCTGCGGGATAATCAGTTCGCAGATTAGTCTGCATTCCTCATAGGAATCAAGAACATGGAAAGGAATCTAGATCAAACATCATACCTAGATCTACGGTGTTCGTTGGTAAAGATCTAGTCGTCGCGTCGTCATCGCCGGCGAAAATCATCAAGAACGTCGTCGTTACGTTGGGAGGTTTTCTCCAGTGCCTCCCGAGTTTCCAAGGGTTTCAGGGTTATGAGGTTTGTAACCTTGGACCCCTGCGCAAGTCTTTATTTAAAAGATATCTGTTGAAGAAGATTTAAAAAGATTTCACAGCAGAATAAAATATTTGTATTATATATTTTATCACTCTTACGTCCAAAAACTAGATTTCACCACCGACCTGCGCCGGCTGATGTTAGGCCTCGCCTAAGGTCAAATCGTTGTTCTAAATGCAATGGTGCCCTCATATTTCTGATCTGAGCAGCTATTCAGGATTTATCCCATTTTTTCATGAAAACCTCATGGGTGTGTTATTTAATTATTTAATTAAATTCCAACATTTGTTCTAGGCTCATCAGGCCTCAGAACTGCATGTCGTCTCAAAGACTGGTCTCGAAATAATTCCCACATATTTTTAAAAATAATTTATGGAAAATAACAGACATTACAAGATAGTTATTTTTTCTTCTATTTTCATGTATTATTAAATGGAATCCCAATATGTGTTATCAAATATAACCTTTGATATCCCATTTCCTTCTTTTTAAGTAGTAGATTTATTTATCCATTAGCATATGTGGATAGTAATAACTTTATTTTTAAAAAGCATACATTAGTTTCTGAACCCAAATACAAATTCAGAGGAAAAATATCAAAAAATAGGGGATAATATAACATCCCTATTTTTCATAATGAAACATTATGTTCGAGAGCGTACATAATATGCCACATTTATTTTAAATGAACAACTAAATATTTTCATTTAAATGTTACCATTTTAACATAGCGATTATAATGAAATGAATTAATAATAATAAATGAATAATTAAATTATAGTTTAAAAATATATATATAATTATGTTATTAGTTAATAATTAATTATAAATTAATTTTAAAACATTTTAAAAATAAAAGGAAATGTTTTTTTTGAAAACTTATTAATATATACACAAGTGTGTTTTATACTAATAAATAAAAAATAAATCTTATTGGGTTATCAATGATATATATATATATATAATATTAATTCTATGTTTTATCATTAATTTTATATTATTTCTAGGTATGATATAATATTAGAAAGAATTTTATGCATAAAACAAGTATTTTCTAAATCAGGCATTTTTACCAACTATTGAAAGAGAACAACTATTAAATCTCTTTTTAACAATTTTATATGTTTTATTTGATAAAATTAAATTCATATTTTTGTGTGGGGAATATAAATATACTTTGGATATTTTTTTGTACATTTCTGATAAATTTCATATTTTAATGAATAATGAAAAATACTGTATATTAATTCAATAATTTTTCTTAATGATTATCTATATTGTTCATATATCATTTTAATTGGGTTTAAAGTACAATTAAATAATTTTTTTATCATTTAATCCAATTTAGTTCATTTTTATCAATAAAAAATAGAAATTGAATTTAAAAACATTGTGAACTTTTGAACGTTTTTTTCTTTAACAACTCATTTTCCCAATCCATCAATGGAGTTAGTGTTATAACTAATTTAACCACTTATGTGAAATGAATTCTAAAAAAGGATGTAAATGGTAGTAATAAATATGTAAATTTTTATCTAATATGATCAAATTTATTTGTGAATAAATACATTAGTATTTTATTTACCTCGGATATGGGTAAATCAGGAAACTAAATGTAACAATAATATTATATTAATATACAACTACCATAAAACCAATTATAATAAAATAGTTTTAGTTTTATTTCATAAAATAAAATACCTGGGCTGATATTGTGACATTTTCATCCACATTGTTGTGATTATGACATTAATTACATTTTTTAAATGTTAAAACAAAGGTGTCATAAACATGTATCTTATTTCTAAAACAATATTAATATGTAGTAAAATAATTGATATATATTTCTATAAATAGTATTAACAAAGTTATAAATATGACCAACATCATAATAAATTATTTAAAATATTTATCCATTACATAAATAATTATAATTATGATACAACAATGAGGTACTAATAGATTTTTTAAAGAAACATCAAATAAATGATATTAGTAATAATAAAATAAATATAAATATAAATATTTGATTCCATAAAATATTATATTAATTAATTTTACATGGTATGTTTGATTTATGATTTATTTGATGTAATCAGGTTTTTATGAGCTTTTAAAAAGAGTCACTTTGTGAATACTATCAAAATTGAAATAATTCATAACATAAAATATAAAATATCTATTTAAATGATATAAAACTCCTAAAAATATAATACTCAGAAAAATTGTTTATAATTTTTAAAATAGTTTATTAATAAGTCATTAATTGGTATTTTTGTATGATTTACTGGTTATTTTGACTCTTAAAGTGAAAATAACTTAATAAAATGATAAGAGTCAAAAATGTAATAACATTAAGATATGGATTAAAAAAATATCCCAAACATGTGCAATTTTTATTGGATAAATTTATTTAAAACATTACTCATCATATATTTTAACTAAATATTTTTGGATTCATTTTGGAATGTAAAATTAATTTATATATTTTTAATAATTTTATTAAATTGAAGGGTGCCCCTCACCTCTTATATAAAAAAACCCATCCATCTCTATTAATCACAATTCAGAAACCTTTTTGATTGGACAATAACTACCAAAACCCTTACTATTATACATAATCATATTATTTAAGCATTATTTTAGGCATAACTCCCTCATTAGAGGTGTTATATGGTCAAAAAAGGTGATTATCAGAAGGAAAGGTAATGTTTTTACACTAGTATTTTTATTTAATTTATTCTTCCAATTCCTTAAAATAACTTTCTTCAAATATGAAATAATAAATATATTATCCCAAATATACTAATATGTAATTATTTTTATATCATTACCTGAATATATCTTTAATTTTATCAAATGGGAATGGAATTAATCATTCTTGTGTATGTGTGAAGTATCACCTCCACCAACGCATATAATTTTTTTTCCATAAAATAATCTCATGACAGGTTATAAATATATAATTAATGATTATATCTGATAATCATGACATATTATCATTATAATATAATAAGTTATCAATTAGTTTTTTACATTTCATACTCATAAAAATGATAATGGTATTCGTGTGTACATATGAAATATCTACATCATGATGTGATATGGTGTGTTTTTATTCACTATATCACTTGTTTGATATATATAAGAATATTTAAATGATTAATATATTATTAATTAAAAAATGATAATTATTTGTAAAAAAATTAATACATACCTTATTTTCATAATTATCAATGAAAAATAAAAAATCTTACACATGAGTATGTACGGTTTTCATTATCCATGATTATAAAATTGTTCATCTTACACTACCAAAATTAATGGTTTCACATAAAAATATAATTTATGTATAATTAATATAAAAATTTCATGAATATTATTCTTTATATGAAGGGCATATTACCTCATGAACTATTTATATACAAACATTTTTATTTTTTACTAATGTACTGAATATAAAAAAAATCACATGAACTCAAATAATAATATAATTATTATAACATTGTAATTAATGATATAAAAGTAATAATAAACATTAAAAGTTCCCAATGAAATTATAAATTAACCTATTTTTATTATTCAGGAAGAAGAAAAACCATACATGATAATAAAAATCAATTTAAGGGACTTCTCCCTAATCTCATTTCATTAAGGCATATTTTGATGTTATACACTACAATATTTTATAAAGTGTATAATCATCTAACATGAAATTTCATTTCATTAAAAGGTATTCAAAATGAATCTTTTTATATGAATATTAATAAATAATTGAAAAATTATTTTTTAACGTATATAACACAACCACTTCTCCTGCGTCGTTACCATTATTCGATACTTGTCTTCCTCTATATACCTTATTTTTTAAAAAAATTGAAATGAAATAACTTATTCCATTTGTTTGGGTATTTTATTTTATTGAATTTTTTTTTTGAAAATGAATTGAAAATTTAAATATCTTTAAATGATTTATTGTGATTGAAAATGTAATTTTATGAGTTAAATGTTGATAATTTCAATTTTTATGTGTTATGACTATATAATGGTACTTGGGCATTTGATGGCTGGTAATGTGATAAAACAAATATAGATGGTTCCATGATCAAATAAAAATGAGTGTTTTCTTGATAAACCAAGGATGGTTGGTTAGGTTATGACCTATAATGCATTGGGTATGGATGTCAGTCGTATAACAATTGCATTTTTAAGAGTTCCAAGTATGGTAGTTGACAGCATAGTTATTCTATTTAAATATTACTATGTCCCATGTTACCTTTATATGTTTTATTTTTTTTTTCTATGGGTTTTATAGTAATATTTTCATTATGAAAATATTAAGCAATGAGATTATATTAAATTGAGGGTACTACTCCTTATAGGTGAAAAGAATTACTTTATGGTATAGTATTCCTAGTTTATATGCTTTCAAAAGACTAATAGTTTTACTTCTTTGTGTATACCTTAATGATATTTTTATTCTCATCCCATGCTCGAGAATGATTTTCACATAATTTAAAGGATGATATATTCATTAACGGGATGAAGGAATATTTATGATTATTAAACGTGAAACAAAACCCTCTATCCTTTTAAATGTTTTTATGAAAAAAATGTATAACATCTAGAAATATATACTTTGTAATATTTTTATTTTTATGTATGAATTATTTCATAATTCTATAATGATCAAAAATTGAACATATACTCTATGTGAACAAAAGTAAAATTCATGACTTAAATTGATATTGTGTAATGTTTAAGGATGTAGCCTTATAGTAACACTCCTAGAGACATGGAGAATAGTGAGGTAGTTGCAGATAAATTTCAAAATTTTCAATTTTTTATTATTTATCATCTAATTCATATAGTAATATTTAATACATAGAACACTATGAAATTTATTATTATAAAATCTACTAATTGAGTCTTCCTGAATTTTACATGTACTTCAATATGTAAAGAGTTTATTCATATTATATTTATCTCATAAGACATAAAATGGAAGCATCGATGTTATGGTTATACTACTCTTTGGACAGGCTTGTTGTTCATTCAAAATTCCGATTTTCAATTTAATCCCTTTAAATGAAAAAACAATAATTCCCATGTATGATTATAATAATTGAAATAAATTGAATCCTATAGCATCCAAGAATAGTGTACAATGTTTTCTTTATCATTTGTATTCCAATTTAAAATTTTAAAGCCACAATGGTTATGATATTTTTTTATTTGTCTACAATTATTTTTTAAAGTTGACCTTGGATCTTATTTATTTGATAAGGTGGTTATGTCAGCTAATGTAGATGATATTGATCTACATATTAAAAATTAAAAGGTTCCTTTATTTTTTATCTCATTCAATCCATTAGACGTGACCAGGATTCTTGTTAATATAATTCTATTTATGCATTCAGCCCTCTTAAGTGTTTTTTTAGAACATATGTTGAAAGAAAAAGAATCTTAAAAATTAGAGGGCACACACAGCTATAAAAAATCATCATGTACATGAGAAGGGACTGTTGAAAATTCCCATTAAAAATATAATTTGTAGTCACTGACATGCTTATGTTAATTCCACCTATGAGAAATGTAATAAGTTGAATTATGATACAATCACCGAGAATCCAAAATAGAAGGATATGGAAGGGGAAGTTAAGTTTGACATTCCGTAATCTAGGTATCTTTAAATTCATGGCCCCTATAGATCAAATCTATATTTACATAGTCCTATTAGATCCTTCGTGGACATAGAGAAGAAAAGAATCATTGCTAGTTTCACCTTCTAATATTCTCTTTCTAAATGATGTTGTGAGGATCATGATTGTGGGGGATCATAATAGGGTCAAAGCGATTCTAAATGTTTTCCCCAAGAAGACATGGATGGTGATATTTAGTAAAAAAAATATTAATTCATTATGAAGTTCGAAAGGGAAGAAACAAGAAGATTTTTATTGTTCCACTGAGGATTAAGACCAAGACAAGTTCATCTAAAGAAGTTCATGGTATCATAGGAAAAATATTTTCATCTTCCCCTACCATTGAGGTAAAAAAAATTAGTTAAAGGAACCCCTCTATTTTTTTGACTAAGAGGACGGTTCATTTTCAATTTCATTTTGGGATATCAGAAAATCAATTTCCTCTAAATATAATGAGGTGCAATTTATTAATTCAGCCTCCTCCTCATCTCAGTGTGGTAATGGGCCATTCCACTATCCCTTCAATGATGTTTCTTTTTCAATAAAAGAGAGTTTGGAAAATATTCCACCTGGTAATGGGTGTTAGGATAAGCCTAAAATTATCAGACAATAGAAGGATGGGGCTGTCTTGAGTTCCCTAGTATTTTTACCTTTAAATGACATGGATCCCCTCACTATTAGAAATAAGATGATACTAAGTTATTTTGTGATTAGTTTAGGACTATATAAGGAATCATCCATGGGTAATGAGCAAAGTGATTCCATAATGAGATTTCCTAATTTTTTTCCCAATAAAATCATTAATTTCAAACACTGGAATGAATCCTAGCACTCTTCCTCACAAAGTAGTATGAGGAATCATAACTCTTTAGAATTTCATGCCTCCAAAAGTAGTGAGATGGATATTCAAAGTCGTTCAAGTAATCACAATGTTGAATCTGAGAAGGATAACCTTTTATGTTTTTTTAAATGATGGTAGACCAATGTAGTAGACCCAGAATTAGAGGAAGTGTAGTGTTCCTCATGGATATGGTGGAAAAACCACTTTTCATAGTATGTGTACTCAATCTCTAATGTTTGGTCACTATCATGGTCTATCTATTGTTTTGGGATTTTTTTTTCAATTCGGCCTTCCCCTCTTGGTAATTGTTTTACTTCTGATAAATATGGCATGAACCTCAATATCGTCAAAAATTAATATCATATATTATAGAGAAATGTATATAATGAATACAATTTAATAATTCAAAACAACTATATTAAATTTTAAATATTAATAAATAAAAATATAAATTGATTATATTAAAAATTTATTATTTCTGTATATGTGTTTATAAAAAATTTAATTAATTTCATATATATATATATATTAATATGTTTGTGAGATGTTATTTTATTGCATATTATGCGTAAATACATTTTAAGTCAATATTGCTAACCAATAATTAATTAATTATTAAATTTTATAGATGCCAATATGACAAATGACACTGATATAATAAAATTTAATTAAATTAATTTAATATCAAGCATTAAAATTATTTAAATTTGAAAATTTTTAATTAATGTATAAACCATTTTCACTTAATATAAGAGATATTAATTGTAAAAAAATATTTATAATTTTGTAAATCATATAAAATGAAATTATATATATTTGAATATATTTTAAAATAATATATATATTTAAATAATTTGTGCTTTTATCTATGCAAAAGCACGCAATGATAATGATCACTATTAACAGCACTTGATAAATTAAATAATAGAAACTACCTTTAGCGACACTAAAAAATTGTTGATAAACGTGGTTGTTTTTTCAAGACTTTTTTCATCGAAAAAATAACCTTCATGAGTTATTTTAAATAGTATTGGTAAAAAAACCCATTTATTATCCATTTTTTAGCCCTTATAAGGGGGTCCACTCAATATTCCCAATTCTGCATAAGTGTTGGCATCAGATTCACAATGTATTAATAGTGAAATATTTCCCTTAATTTGTAAAGTTCCATTAATAAATATGATCCTTCTAGGAATCATAAACATATCATGATCATATTTAAAACTAGAAGAAATGTCATTAACATAAATAAAAATATTCAATTAATTGTCCACATGCATGATTCACATCAATGATTAAGAGGTTGAATTCCATATACATCATGGAATATAGCATTAAAGGATGTAGAGTCAATTCCGTCTCTCATGGAAGGAGGAATTAATGATCTTGTATTCTTGGAATAAATGTGGTTTTCTATTTTTTATTTTGGATATGATCATTTATTAATGAAATACATGATTATCTATGATTTTTAACATCATATATGGCGTTAATCACGTTTCATTTATTCAACTTTTTTTTAAAAAACATTGAATGACTTAGACCCCTACAAAATATAATTTTCTAAAATAATTTATTGGTTTTTTCAAACCACCAATATTTTTTTATTATTTTACATAATATAATGTATATTTGTAGACATTTCAAATATGATTTTTTATAAAAATATTTATACTAGGTTAAAATTGCTAATAATTTCCATTATCAATATATACCTTTTTCAAAAATAATTTTAATAGGTTTCGATTGTATTTTTAGTAGTAGTTTCTTTTAACAACTGCTAAAACACACAACTAGAAATAAGACCATTAGTGACTTTGATGAGACTAATTTTGGGGATCTCTAATGCTCTACAAATGAAACATGCTATTTTATATGAAGTATGTGGTGTATGTGAATTGGGAATGTGAAGGTGAGTAAGAGGGTTGTTCTATGTCTCATTTACTGACCATGGTAGATGTGTGGTTTCCATTGGGAGGTGAAGAATGTTAGTGGGGCATTATGTGTTGTAGACATATATCGGGGTGCGATTGCAGTGCAACCCATAGTGTTTTAGTGGAGGCCTAAGGTTGTTGAAGTGGTATAGTGGTCATCTAGGGTGATAAATGTAATGGGGATAGGGAAATTTTTTTTCAATGGGAATCCACATAGAAGATGTGGATAATAACCAAAAAATTAGTCAATGAATCATGTGAATGAAAAATGATGAATAACCAAGTCCCACAATATATTATTCAAAGGATGGATCTTAATAAATAACTTTTAATATGATACTCCCCCCATGATCAAATTATTTTTATGATGGAATGTCATAATGGATTATGTGTTGGCCCTGAAAGACATAGGGATGGACTAATTATAACATGAATAGTGGTTTGAGAGCCATGGTGCCACCCTTATGTGATGATAGGTAGAGTATTCCACAAAATGATTTCAAAATCATAACAATGTACTTATTGAAGTATGTGGATCTATGATTCCATATCCTTTAATTCATCCAAATAATTGTAGTCATTTTGTGATTTTTGATGGTGGAAGAAAATGATGGTGCATGATGTTTGGATTGGGTTGATTATCATTGAATGAGAAGATCAATTGTGTGTTATTTGGTTTTAGGGAGTATTGTTGGGTAAAAAACTATGTCCGAAAATATTTTGTTTAATTAATGGTGTCTATCATATATGATTTTAGGGGATACTCTTCTTTTCAAATAAGGGATTTTAGGATGGAAGCCAAAAAGGCCTTAAGTGTGAAGGATACTATGGCTTTTAAGAAGAATGAAAAATGTGATATAAAAAATATAGGGCCAAAATTTATGTCAAAACAAAAAATTATGTCTTCCATATTATAGATTCATCCAAATAAGAAGTGAAATTTATTTGAGCATTAATAATTAAATATGAAAATTAAATCAAATCCCCACTGCATTCGATTTCGATTGGAATCCTGTTTCACTCAATTAAGTTGAATTTTTTATATAAAAAATGATGGATCCATAGATATCATCCCTAATATATTAAATATCATATTAGTATATATATATATAAAATTTTTTTCTATGTGCTATCATGGAGAATCTATTATGCTTTCAATACTAATGTGATCACTTGAGTATCAATCCTTTGATCTAGGAAGAAGAACTTGGATGAGGTTGATAATATCTATTCATTACAACATTATAATTTTGGAGTGAATTGAGTGTGGTTCTCAAATTCTTATGAATAAATAGTATCTCTAAATTAGTATTTTTTATACTATAATTATTAGGTTTAAAGTCTCATAAATTGCAATTAGGTTCCAGGTGACATAAATATTCAAGATAATCCCTTAATGAAACTTAAAGAGTTATTAATAGTGTCATAAATGTCTTTTAAATATTATCACATATTTGTGGTATCACATATATTTTACATTATAACACTCAAGTGGTTAACATGACATTATTCTACCATGGAATACATAACAATCCTTTAATAATAATATTTTTTCAACAAACACTAGTGCAGAAAACATTTTTAACGTCGGTTATTTTTCATTTTTTACATCGGATTTTAGCGGACGTTAATACATAGGACATTATAAATATGTTTTTTACGTCGGTTATTTCAAAACCGACGTAACAAAACCTAACATCACGGTGTTTATCATGTAGGTTATTAATTAAACGATGTGAAAAAACCATGGGGGAGGGTTTATCACGTCAGTTATTAGATAACCGATGTGATAAAACAGTGCAGGGGTGTTTATCACATCGGTTATATAATAACCGATGGGATAAAACAGTGCGGGGGATGTTGATCACGTCGGTTATATAGTAACCGACGTGATGAAACAGTGTGGGGGATGTTTATCACGTCGGTCATTACATAACAAACATGATAAACCCCTAGGAAATGGTTTATCACATCGTTTATATAATAACTGACATGATAAACCAGTCCGAGGTGTTTTATCACGTCAGTTATTAAATAACCGATGTGATAAAAGTCTTGGGAAATGGTTTATCGCATCGGTTATTATATAACCGACTTGATAAACCAGTACGAGGGGTTTTATCACGTCGGTTATTTAATAACCGACGTGATAAACCATTCCACAGTTGTTTATCATGTCGCTTATTCAAATAACTGACATGATAAACCCTTCCACATTCCTTTATCACGTCTATTATAAAATAACCGACGTGAAATACAAATTTTTTTTTAAAAAAATTGAATGTAGTCCTCTGATCCCCCCAGAAACAACTAGAAAAAAATCAACAATTCATACCACAAAAACGAAAGTAGACCAAAACAAGAACCAAAGAAAAATTAAGAATTTACATTGATAACATTTAAAACTTACCCCACTGGACATCCTCCCACCACCCCCTGAACAGCCCCCCTCACCCCACAGGACAGCCCCCATAACACCCCTGGACAGCCCCCACCACACCCATGGACTACCCACTGACCCCCTGGACAGCCCCAAACACCCGTAGACAGCCCCCCCCCCCACCCCACACCATCATGTATACCCCCCACCCCCTAGATAGCACTCCCACACCCCTGGACCAACCTCCCACACCCCTGAACAACCCCAAACACCACTTGAGAGCCCCCACCACATCCCTGGACTACCCCCGACCCCCTGGATAGCCCTAAACACCGCGGAACAACCCCCCTCCCTCATGTATACCACCCACACCCTGGACAACACTCCCACACCCCTTGATAGCCCTCCTACACCCCTTGACAGCCCTCCCACACCAATGAACAACCCCAAACACCACTGGTCAACCCCCACCAAACCCCTAGACTGCCCCAACCCCCAGAGAGCCCCAAACACCCTAGGACACCCCCCCCCCCCACACTCATGTAAACCCCCCCACACCCTGGACAGCACTCCCACACACCTGGACATCCCTCCCTCCCTCACCCCACTGGACAACCCCCACCACACCCCTGGACTTCCCCAGACCCCATACACCCCTGGACAACCCCTCCCCCACCCCACCCTCATATATACCCCCCTCCCCCTGGACAACACTCCCACACCCTTGGACAGCCCTCCCACACCCCTGAACAGTCCCAAACACCCTCGACAACCCCCCCCCAACACCCTCCTGGACATCCCCTCGGGGGGCACACCGCTGGAATGTACTCATCACTCCCACATGCGAATCTTGAGCTATCAAAATTTTTCACATGTGGGAGTTATGAATATCTTCCAGTGGCGTTCATCCCACTGAGGGATGGTGGCGCCTCCTCTCCCACCCCCTGGACTGCACCGCCCCCCCCCCCCATCCCGATGGACACCCTGGACCCCCCTACCCCACTCGACATCCCCCCCACCCCACTGGACATCCCTCCCACACCCCTGGAAACCCCCTCACCCCACATGACACCCCCACACCCCTAGACACCCACTGGATGGCCTCCCACTCCCTTGGACAGCCCTTCCTCCCTCCTGGAAACGCTCCCACCCCCTGGACTACCCCCCGCACCCCACCGGATAGCCCTCCCACACCCATGGACACCCCCACCCTAATGACCACCCCCACACCCTTGGAACCCCTCCCCCCAAAACAGAATCCATACCAGAAAAATCATCAAAAGTAGACCAAAATAAGAAGTAGAAGAAAAATTAAACATTCACATATATAACATTAAAAACTAACACTGTCAACAAAAAAAAACTAAATCCATCCTAAAAGACTACAAAATACACTATTAGAACGAAAATATTCCAAAATTACATTTCACAAAAAAAATAACTAATATTCAATAAAACCTGTAAAATAATTTTACCAATCCACTTTTAAGTGTTTGATGTCTTCCGATGTATAGGGTTTAGGGTCATCAAATAGCTACAAATGAAAAATATACTAGTTAATGTGTGTTATGAATAAATCAAATTGAAATAGTATGGAAAAGATTAAAAATAAATCTTACTAGGTCAAATCTCACAACTGTCCCGGTTGTTATTATTTCATACATAAATCTTATCATATAATATCTGAATTCGATGATGCCTTGTTGTTCACGAAAATTATTTTTGAATGAGTTTAAATTCAGTATATTATTTTTTTGTAATAAATCAAAAAGTACAAAATATAAATGGATATTTACCTTCACATTTACATATTTGATTTTTTCACTCCTTTTCATTGTGATTTTTCAAAAGTATACCCATGCCGTATTAGAAAATGAAATGAATGTGGTAAATTTAAAATTCATTATAATATATAAAACTATTCAAAAATTGAAACTCAATTTTCCAATATATTCATAAAACTTTCCCTCACATCATTATGGAAAGAGCATATCGAATAATGTGTTTTCTCCCTTGGGCAAATAACCACTAACATCAAATGATCATTGATAAATTAAAATTTAAGGTTAGTGGTTTTTTATGTTAAAATATAATGAATTCTTTGAGAGAGATGTGTTTCATACCTCTCACAAAAAGGAATCATCCAACATTGTGTGACTATATTCTATTCAAGTATTTCAGCAATATAAAACATTCTTTGTTCCTCATCCAATGCACATGCTTCTGGGGAAATTAATTGTCGGTCTATGAATCCATATACATCAGTCATCTCATTCCTCTCACAAATGTTATAAAGATACCTAATACAAAATAGAAATAAGTATAAATTTTCAATAAATATAACACCGGGAAAATGTGTTATGACTTACATGGAAAAAAATTGGACCACGTTGATTCCCAACTAACTCCTGTAATAAGATCCAAGATATCATTTTTCATAATCCCCATAGTTATTTCATATCCACAATCAGGATCTTCTATTCTAAAGTCATAATGACCCGCCATCAAATTTAAATATCTTCACAATTTTTCAAGACTACTAGAATCTCTATCTGATGTCATAGCCATTTGTCATTGTTGTTGTCTATATATTATTTCTTTACCTTTGTAGTATTCCTGTAATAATAAATATAAAAATATATTAGTTTTAAAATGACAAAAACAAAATTAATAAAAAATACAATAAATGATATAACATTTATTCATCTATGGTAATCAGTCGAAGAAGTCTGGATGGACAAATTAAAAAATGGCCCATTCTATGTCCAATTGTCATCACCACATCTGTATCTAATGGTACTAGAGATGATTTATCTATAATATCTTGTACAGTGACCTTATGATTCTCTACCTCTAATTCTTGATGATGAACTATATCTCTTATATAGTATACCAACCCATATGAAAATATATGATGTTGATGATCATCAACATAAAACTCAAAATAAGTTGGAAGCTACGGTGGAGTAGTAGGATAAAAAGGGGGGTTATAAGCTGAGGTGGGGGAGTGGGAGCTACTGGCGGAGGTGGAGGATAAAAAATGGGTTCTGCAGGGGGAGCTGGAGGTGTGGGATCTGTAGTCTGAAATTGTATTTGCATGTGTGCAAACACAGACTGTACAAGTGCTCTAATATTTTCCTCCATCGTCGCATTAATATTATGAACTTCAGCTTCCAAGGATTCTATTTTTTTTATAAACCCCCTCGACTTTATAAGTTGAAGAACGTGGCAACACTTTTCTTACCGATACACCTGGTGAATATCCTCTTACACGACTAGGATGTTCGGGTTTTCCCAATGCTACATATAAAATATCTTCCCTTATAGTAGCTGTAAATGTCCTCTGTGAACTCTGATCCTCAAGAGAGTCCTATATTAAGTAATTGAACATTTCTGTAGTGATTGAAAATATATGAAGAAAATAGTTAACTTAAATAAAAAATAGATATCTTACAATCCTCTCAGCTATGATTCTTGATTACTTTGAAAGATATTGTCCTTTTTTTCCCTTTCGAGCTCTCTTCCATTTTTCATGTCTATATAGAGGGGATGGAGGGACCACCTCTCCAGATCTTGAAGAGTTAGCTCTTAGTTGTTGAAAATTTTCCACCATCATTTTTCTTCCAAAAATGCATACCCTCCCCGAGGTAAACTATGAGGGTATACATTTTTAGACTGGATCTTCTAATGAGAATTCCTTGCTTTCTATAAATTAAGAATCAGAAATCATCAACAAAACATTAATAAGATCATTTATATAAGAAAGCTTATAAAATATTACATTGACCTTACAAAAAATGACTCTTTTCTTATACTTTCAAAAAATTGTCTCCATGTGTCTTCATTTATAAAAGTATATATACGAAATGGATCTTCATGACTCCTATGAACATAAATGAAATTATATGAGAGGGTTGATTTGAAATCCCTCCATCTCATGGAAGCCAACGATAATCATTTCTTCCTAACTCCTCCAGTGTCTGGAATATCAAATTTCATATTATAAAGAACAGATTAAACATATAATATATACTAGAAACATTTAATGAATATTCAATCAATAGAAAAAGATCTTACCAAAATTATCTCTCACAACTGAGAGATTATCACTTTATCCACACTTCTCCAGTCATCATACAGAATGCTTACTTTGCTCTTAGCCTGAGTTACTACAAAACTCTAAAAATATTTTGTATTTAGACCTCTAAGAATATCATCATCATCAAACTCAACGACTATCCTCTGATCCTACGTATGGACAAGTGATAATTTTGGTAAATGTGTGAACCCACGTTTACCAACCTTTGAATTCTTTGTCGTAATAGGAGCATGTGAATGTTCCTCCCTAGAGGTATGACCTATATGCTCATATCCAGAATCATGTGGTTGATCAACTGAATGATCTATCATTATCCTTCAATCAAAAAAAAACGTTATTTCACAAATATATACATTCAAATATTTTAATACTACTGTAATTAGAAAATAGAAAAGTGTACTAATTTACGTAATAGTAAACATTGGTAATATGGTATCCATGATAAACAATGGTCAAGATGGTCAAGATGGTCAAGATGGTAAACATGGTAAACATGGTAAACATGGTAAACCTGGTAAACATGGTAATGTAATTGTCACTGAACAAAAATAATAGATATATAATTCATGTAATGGTAAACATGATAAAGTAAACTAAACAAACTTAAAAAAACAAAAACTTATACTGATTTTGTTTTAAAACATGTTTTAATAAATAAAAAACTTAAAATATCTAACATTTATGAAAAAAATAAATGTAAACAAGAAATAAACATATGTTACCTGTAATTTTTGGAATCTACAAATAGATTGTCTTCCCAAATTCCTTCTTCATGATCATTTCTTATGACAGAGACCATGTATTCAACATGCTCATCATTATGTTCTTTTAATCTTTCCATGGAAGTAGGGATCTCACATAAATCAGCATCTTCATTAAGTTCATCCTCACCAACATATTGTTTTTTTTTCCTTGTAAAACATCATCCCACTGTATGTATGATTCATATACTACATAGAAAATTTGTTTTTCATGTGTTTCCATTATAAAGAATTAGCTGTGTCTTCCAATCTATTTCGATTAACAAGTGTCATTCCAAATTCATCGTGTCTGACACTGTTGTTACGGATAAACCATTTACAGTTAAAAATAGGAACTTTAATTTTAAATTAATCAACCTACCATATGTCTTCAATCACTCCATAATATTCACTTAATGCCGAAATTGGGTTTTTGTCCTTTACACTCGAAAAATGCATTGCTTCTACAAACACCAATACACCACTATTCTGAACTGCACTTCTGTTTTCCTGAGCTTTTGTATGAAATGTATAGCCATTGATGTCATAACAGGACCATGTTATCACATTTAAACATGGACCACCCACTATCCATTTTAATGTCTCTGATACATCTAATCTACCAAGAAAAGTCTTTTTAATCCATGACAAAAAAGTTTTGTTTTGCTCATTCAAAATCCACATTTCCTTCTTCTTTGGATGAAATTGTTTCAGCTCATTAATATGCAATGTGATATATGGTTGGGCATAATATATTTTATTCAATATTTATGATTCTAACTTCTTCATCTGTTCATCTAAAAATGATTTCACTTTCAAGCCCCGAATCCCCTTTCCCTCAATATTAACTCGTTCATAGCGAGATGGAGGCAAACCTATGTGTTGCGCAGTAGCCAAGTAGCTTGTACAGAACTCTGCTACCTTTTCAGAAATATACTTTTCAATAATGGAGGCTTCAGGTCGATATGGATTCTTAACATACCACTTTAATATTTTCATATAACATTCAAAAGGATACATCCAATGGAGATATATAGGTCCACAAAGCTTTATTTCCCAAACTAGTTGAATCATTAAATGCACCATTATATCAAAAAAAATTGGTCGAAAATACATTTCCAATTGACAGAGTATAAAAATTGAATCCTTTTCCAAAATTTTCAAAGCATTCACAACAATCGCCATATTAAAATTGAATTGAAATAATAACACAAATTCATTATAGTCTTTCTGACACTAATGGTCAATATTCCACGCAATAAAACTTGTAGAATTTGTTGTATCATGATGTGACAGTCATGTGATTTCATACCTATCAACTTCAAGTCCTTAAAGGAGACAAAATTCTTTACATTTTAAGAACAACCTTGAGGCACATTGATATCATTAAGACACTAACAAAAGCTTATTTTATGCCTCTTTGATAATTAATGACAAGCTGGGGGAAGAAATGTTTGTCTTCCATTTGAAGTGGTAGCTAACTCCAAACGTATTCCCATTGATAGTAAGCCTAATATTTCATTTAACCCATCTTTTGTCTTTCCTTTAATATCTAACAATGTTCCAATCAAACAATCACATATATTCTTCTCAAAGTTCATGACATCAATATTATGTTTAACTTCATGATATCTCTAATATGGTAGCTCAAAAAATATTGTCATTTACTTCCAAATATTTCAATCATTACCAGCTTTCTGTGTCTTTCCCAATGTCACATCAAGGTTTCTCACCCTCTCAAAATATAGATTAGGGGGTAATGGTTTTAGAGAAATATAAAATTCTTTTGAGCCATCGAATGAATTTATTAGTCTTCTATAAGGGTGATCCATAGGAAAAAACTCTTGATGACCCATGTACACTGTTTTTCTCCCATGATGTAATTGATAATATGACGTCTGTTGTTCACAAATTGGACATGATTTATGCCCTTTAACACTGTATCCAGTCAAATTTCCATATGATGGAAAGGCATTTATAGTGAACAAAAGCACTGCATGTAGTTGAAAATATTCTATTTTATAAGAATCATACACCCTAATACCATCAGCCCATAAAAGTTTTAAATCATCAATCAACAGTGAAAAGTAAACATCAATATCATTGCTGAGTTTCTTCGGACCAGAGATCATTATACTCAACATGACATATTTTCGCTTCATTAAAACATCAGGAGAAAGGTTTTAAATTATCAATAAAACATGCCATGAACTATGTGTGGTACTGATGGTTTGGTATGGATTTATTTCATCTGTGCACAACACTAGTCTGAGATTTCTAATTTCATTTCCAAATAAAGAATACTACTCATCAATTTTCTTCCATTGTGTACAATCAGCTGGATGGAATATTTTTCCATCACATAACTTCTCATCTGCATGCCATATTAACCTTTTTTAATCATGTGAATTAGAAAATATATTTTTGAAACGATAAATTAAAGGAAGATACCAAAATACCTTTGAAGGGATCTTTGTAATCTCTACATCAGCCTATGATTTTTATTTCACCTTATACCGTGATGTCCCACATTTAGGACACTATGACAGAAATTCATATTCCTTCCTATATATAATACAATAATTCAGACAGACATATATTTTCTTGTATCCCAATCCCATCGGACATAATATTTCATTGGACTTATAATGCGAATCTTGAAGATCGTTATCTTCTGGAAGAATGTATTTCATCAATTGTAGCAGTTCTATAAAACTTTTATCACTCAATCCATGTTTTTCCTTCAGTTTAATCAATCTTAACACTACCAAAAAAACTGTAAAATCTATAAAACCAGGATATAATGGTTTTTCAGCATCACCATATAGATGCGCAACTGTCGGTTCTATCTCAATTTGTTCTACTGTAATATCGCGAATCATTTCTTCAATTCCATCAGAGTTAACATCTTGCGAATCACCATCATCATCAGTGAAATTCTGTCCAGTTTCGCCATGCCAAATCCAAGGGTTGTAACTCAGATTAAAACCATGATAAGTCAGATTAAATTTTATCTCTCTACTTTCCAACTTCTTCATATTCAAACATTTCTGGCATGGATAGAAAAAGATGTCACTACATAGAAAATTTCATTTAGAAAATTTCAAAAAGGCATCAACACCTTCCTCATTTTCATTGCTCATTCGATGTGCCGTAATCCAATTTTGACTCATTATTACCTATAAAAATATCAAAATTATACGTATTTTTAAGAGAAGACAAATATATGTTTGTTTGAAAAAAATCGTAATTTTAATGTAAAACAATTTTGAAATATAAAACAAATCTATGCGTATTTAAAAAAATGCTTCAATATGATTTTAAAAAGAAACTAATATTTAGATATAATAGTTTTAAATTCCATTGAATCAAAGAAAACCATCGGTCCTCCAATGGTTGGTAGAAAATTGGGGAAAATGGAGTAAACCTGAGAATCAAATCAAATTTAAAATAAAAACTCAAATAGATAAAATCAAAATGCCAAGCCAATCATCACGGCATAATGGGGTCAAGATAACTATGCATATTTGAAAACCATGACATGGTCTCCCCCATAACCCATAATTTTATCATAGTAGATGACTGGTTAAAATATATATAACCAAATAGAATCAAATTGCAACACTAATATCCATGAAACAATACAATCATCATGTTATAATCTCACAATCCATGATGCAGTAGTCAATCCCAACATACACTTATCCCCCACCCACTTGGACACCCCTTGGACACCACCACCCCTTGGACAGCCCCCCCACCCCTTGGACACCACCCCCACCCCCTTAAACACCCCCTAGACACAAGCACACCCTTGGACAACCCCCCCCCCCCCACTCCTGGACACCCCCACCCCTCCTCGACCCCACGACCCCTCATCGACACCACCATCCACCTCCTACCCCCGTGGACAACCCCCTAGACAGCACCCAACCATCTAGACAACCCCCCCCCGATTAGCCCCAAACCCTCTGGACAGGCCCCCACCCTCTTGGACAACCCCCACCCCCTTAGACACCCCCACCCCCTTGAACCCCCCCCCCCCCCCACACACACACAGTCGTCGACTGCCCCCCCCCCCCCACGTTCATGGACACCCTGGACATCCCCCAATCCTCTAGACAGCCCCCAACCCCTCTGAACACCACCCCGACCCCCTTGGACACCCCCTGGACACCACCACCCCCCTTGGATAGCCCATAACCCCTCTCGACAGCCCCCCCCCCCCCACCTAGAAAGCCCCCCCCTCCCTCTAGATAGCACCCCCACCCCTCCAGAACACCACCCCCCTTCGACACCCCCAACCCTTTTGACCCCCCCCCCCCCTCTCACACACACACACCACTGGAATGCCCCCCCCCACCTCCATGGACACCCTGGACACCCCCCAACCCTCTGGACTGCTCCCCAAACACTATGAACACCACCCCCACCCCCTGGAGACCCCCTGGACACCACCACCACCTTGGACAGCCCCCACCCCTCTAGACAGCCCCCACCCCCAGGACAACTCCCCACCCCATACCCCCTTGGACAACCCCAACCCTCTAGATATCCCCCAGTACCCCCCCAGACAACCCCCCAAACCCTCTCGACAAGCTCCCACCCCTTAGATATCCCCCCACCCACCCACCCCCTTGGAAAACCCCCCCACCCCATCGACACCCCCACCTCCTTGCCCCCCCCCCCCCACACACAACCCTGGACTGCCCCCCCCCCCACCACCATGGACACCCAGGATAGCCCCCAACCCTCTGGACTGCCCCTAACCCCCTGGACAGCCAACAAACCTCTTGAAACCCCCCATAACCATGGGATTTTAACCTCCAGTTACTATTTTTGGCATATCTAGGGATTTTAACCTCAATCTACTAGTTTTGGAATCATGCAATTATTTAAAATGAGAACCATGAAATGTATCTACTACTAGTCTAAAATTCTCTATTGTTCATTGAATCAGGTTTTAATAGCCTATGAAGACATATAATAGTCTATGAAAATAAGCGACATAAATATATTATGGAACTACAAATAGTGATACACAAAATAGAAACAACCAAGGATCGAAAAACAAACATTCCAACATGAAAAACCACATATACTTATAAAATAAATTACACTGGTAAAAGGAATGGGTGTATAGAAATGATTTAAATATAACTTGCAGTAATATAGGTGAAGGAGATCATTATTTTTCAATGACAACAAAAATTACCTTCAATATCAGGCATCTGCGAAACAGAAAAAAACAAAATAGAAGTAGGTGATGCTTACGTGAGTATTTAGAGTCTATCTAATAGATCTATTTATAATAAATAAGATGATGATGGAAAAATGAGGTAATAGGGTTCGAAATCAAATAATCTTACCTAGTTTAAAAAAAAATACCGAAAAACGTAAATACAGACTATCCGGGAAAAAACGAAGGAAATAAAATTGTGGTAGGCTTACTTGAGTGTTGAAAGTGGAGATGATAGATCCAAGGAGACTAAAGATGATAAACTATGATGGAAAAAAAAGTTTAACTAAATGAGACCAATGACTCGATTAGGGTTTTCCACGCGAGAGAGATGAGTCACCAGTCTGTCGAGCGAAAAATCAGAAATAATAATCAACGGGGCGTGTTAATTATTTAAATGTTTTATAACGTCAGTTATTTAATAATCGATGTTATAAACTATTCTTATTAAATTTCTAACATCGTTTTTTATAATCACTAACATTATAAATGTATCAGATAAAGCATTTTTTATGTCATTTATTTTATAACCGACATAAAAAAAGTCGAGTGTTGGTTATTTATGTCGGTTATTCTAGAACCGACATAAAAATAAAATCATAAACCAAAGTTTTTAAGTTGGATAATTTATAACCGACATAAAAAATATCAGGTGTTTGTTTTTTATGTCAGTTATAATATAACCGACGTGAAAAATTTGGCGGGTTGGGTTTTTTACTTCGGTTATTTAATAACCAACGTCAAAAAGGCCTCAGATGCCACCTTTTTTACATCGGTTATTTTATAACCGATGTAAAAAATTTGTAAATACCTCGTTTTTTATGTCGATTATTGAATAACCGATGTAAAAAATGCCATGATTGGGTTTTTAACGTCGGTTATTTTATAACCGAAGTAAAAAAATGAATATGTGAGATTTTTTAAGTCGGTTATTAAAATAACTGACTTATAAAATATACTATCCGTAATTTTTACATCGGTTATAAAATAACTGACGTAAAAAACCACGTATCACAGATTTTCACATCAGTTATATATAACCGATGTCAAAAATCGTGACATTAAAAACGTTTTTTGAAATAGTGAAATATTTATTTTGTATTCAATTCATTACTTGTGAATACAATGATTAAATAAATTCACAATATATTATTCAAAACTCAAATGATATTTAATTTATATATTTATTTGTTATTGAGAAAACTATGAAAAATCTGAAAACCCATGGTGGAGACCACCATTCCATAAAATCTAATTATATCAGAATTGGCCATTCTCTTGAATATTCTGTGTGTTACCATCTATACCCTTATCTAGATAGTAGGGGGTTCTATTCATAGACCTTGAGCAGTGTCTAGAAACCCATTAAGTCCCAAAATGAGATAAGGTTATGAAATATAAATTACAACGACTTATAAACAAGAAGTTTGTAATATAATCACATTATCTCATTATATATTATAATATAGAATGAATGCTCTGTATCATCAACCTTTTTTTACTATTCATTAAACTTACTAGATATACTTACCTTTAATCACCATTTAAATGTATTCAATGAAGCCATTACCATACCGATCAATTTGTGCCAATAAATATCACCCTTTTCAAAGAAAAAATCCATCTTGATAATTCTATCAATTTCATATCACCAATGATGCACCCAAAACATGATTCCTCTAAATGACACAAACGTTAGGGATTTCATCATGCATCAGGGTACATAATAAAATAATACACACGGATAATAATCTTATTTCGAGATAAAAATACATGTGTTTATAGATAGGAACTACCAATGACCCCTAAAACATGAGGTGTTCCTATTAGTGGGTCAGTCCTCATGATCTTCTCTTCTTGATATCACTAATTGTGGACTTCATAAGAAGATGTGTTAATGCTTATATGCCCCCATCACATGATAGTTGGACATTAACTAGGTTCAATCAGATTGATGTATCAAGAACATATGATATATGTTAATGATTAATGTCATAGTATCTTATGTTTATGATTATAGCTGGGAACTGCTATAATTTGTTGATATGAAAAATAATTTTAGGATTTGACAATGTAAAAATAGGACACATAAGTTATAACACTATTATAGAAAGTATTCATTATGAATAACTCTCTTTATACATGATTCAATAAACAAAACTTACATTTTATGTTGGGTCTGGGGAACAAAATATAAAAACTAAAATATTTTTTAGAAGAAAATTGATAACAATAAAAAAAATTTCTCTCACATGGAATGGGCATGATTCTACTGAGTTATGACTTTATTCATTAGTCATACCAAATATTCAAATATGGATACTCGGTTATCTATTCCATCACCTCAGTGAGTGAATATTCTAATGAAATGATATCAATGAGTATACCATTTTTTTTCTATTTCATAATATTGACATGCTGGTTAGTGAAAAAAGTTTGATTCCATGAATTGGGAAATATTCATAATATTTTTTTATGCTTATTATACTCCATTAGAATCTGAAATGTACTCACTAAATATATATATGGATACTAATTCCTTAAATGAGATTATATTTCTCAGTAACGTATCTTAACAGTGACATTATAACATTTTGATCCAAATGATGAATAGTGTGTATCACCTTATAGCTAGATTCTCTTCCTATCGATGCACAAGGTATATATCTCATGTACTTTCTCAAGTACAATTGGATGGTTCATCCAGATTCCCATCTATTTCTTTTGGGTTAAATAGATATTTTTCTATTATAATGTATATATCAGAAATATCTAGTACATATCATGGAATGGGTGGTAGATCTATCATAGATGCATATGGAATTCATCTCACTAATGGAATCTCCTCCTATATAATATACTATTCATTTTAGAGAGATTTGTTTCATGTAATATTGGGAATAATTATCTATAACAACTATTAGTATGGGGGATAGTGTGTATAGGAACTAAAAACATTTGCAATAATGATGGAGATCCTTTATTCCTCCATTATTTCTATTATATATGGCTTTATTTCATCAATACACCGAGAGATATGTAAAGGAAGTGGTATCCAAACTATATAAAAAAAGAAATAGGTTTCCAAATCCCAAAATATGGGTCAATAAGAACATGAACATCAAATATACTTTAAGAGAAATAAAAAGATATCCTTTTTAGAATTACTCTCTGAATTTGATTCCTTCAATGAAAACATCACCAAAGCATCCAATGTTATGTGGGTGGATGATGGTTCTATATCCTTGGTGGCTAATCCTAAAGAATTATCAAAATGTTATATCCATTATTATCCTCCCTCCTCAGACATATCACCTACTAAAAGGGTGATAATCCTCGGTGTATTGAAGAATAAAATGTAGAATATCACACTATTATAATTTCATCAATTGGAAGTTCATTCCAATTGTAAAAGGATAAAACCATATTATTATGAATAGTAAGGATGATATCTACTTTGTATGAAATATTGGTAATATTAAATTGAAATAATTAGTCTTTTGAATCAATGACTGGTCAATAAATACTAATCATTTTAATAGATGCAATTCCATATCCTAAATTTGGGTAAGACTTCATGGTCTATATTGGGTATTTTTTTCCACAAAGACTCAAAATGATCCTTCCTCCTGCATTGGGGTTCCCTTGAAAGTGGATCAATCCACAATGAATGGTGATTTAGGAATTTTTAAGAAAATTATTGGTGATTCAAAAATTGAATCAAAACTATCATTGATGATTATATTCATTACTAATGATCATAAATTTGAGGTTAAGGTTGAGAGTGAACATAATACACCATTATTTTATGTGTTCAAGATGGTTGGACATTTAGTTGTAAACATTGGTGTGGTACACAAAAAATTTAACCCATTGAATGATGAAAGATTTTGGTTGAGGTCCATCAATAACCAAAAAAAATATGATCATATATGTTGGATAAGTGTGAAAATTTATAGAAAAATGTTGAGGTTAAATGGGTGAAGACCCAATCAAGAAGTGATATTGCTGGGAACTCATGGGATGCATTAGTTTTGGAAAACTAAATAAATATAACCCTTATGTCAATAAAGGGGGCCAAATAAATTTTGTTCCTATCGAATGAAAAAAAATTACAACTCCATCAATAATGATATAGACAATATCCTAGAAATGTAGATTACCATATCGATCAAAATCCTAGTTATATCATTTCAATCTATAGTGAGGTTTGTGGAGTTCATACATTGTTGGAATGATGAAACCTCAATCTTTGAAGATGTTAATGCTAGCATGTTAATATAGATTTTCCTAGTGATAAAAAATCTTGTTATCTCATCTCAATTTGAATTGATTTAGAGTTTGGTCACTAAAAATAATTCCACTGTATAGAGTGACACATGTAATTCACAATCATCCCTAAAGAAAAATATTAAGACTAATTTTAAATCTATGGAACATATTTTAACACCCAAATATACAGGTCTTCATTAACCCTCTATTTAAGGAATTTTCCATCCTTATAATGAAGTACAAAGAGGATTGTAATAAGCAAGAATCTTATTTTGTTGTTATAAATAGAACTACCACTTCATTGAGTAATGAATTGACTAAAGAACTCTTAGTATATAAATAGATGAATAAAAATCATGGGATTGAAATGATATGAATTAAGAAACCATGGCCTACCAAAAATTCTCAGAAGAAAACTAAATTTGGAGGGGATGAAATGGGGGTTTTCACACCTATACCTTATTCCACAAGAAGTTTCTTTTCTATAACCGTCATGGATTGGAAAACCTTGTAACTATTGGTAGCCTTAGTCTCTTTATTAATAAAGATAAAATTTATTTAATTTTTATACCTGACCCAAAATGAATTTACTCTCATAGAATGGAGTCCAAAGAGAACAATGGTTGTTGATTTCTTGGAATTAATAAGTCACAACCATAAATTATAATATTATGGATCTTAGTCCACCTAAAACATGAGAATACATTAATTTCACCAATAGTGGACACCTAATCACTTACAACTTCATCAAAGAAGAAAGGAAACACTATTGTTCTCCTAACATTTCTTTCAACAAGTATCATGATAGTGAGTATTTATAAATGTATATAATAACTCTATCTTGTATCATTAAATAGAATTGGACTCCAATTAGTTATTTTAATTGCATCCATCATCTTGATGAAATTCTTGGCCCAGTGAACATATCCATTCCATCCATTGAATTTAGAAACAGTATTTAAAACAATAACCAGTTTGACATAAATAAGGTGGGTTCTAAATACACATGGTATTGAAAGATCCTAATATAATATTAGCTTATAAAATCGATAGATTATTCACTAATGAGGATTCATTAATCACTTGGGTATCTATATTGTGTAATAATTTGTAACGAATAAATTAGGACCATCAAACAATCCTTATGAACATCATTCCTAAAGAGTAGAAGCCACCCATTCCCTTTATATATTATAATTCGTAGGTAATACATCCAATTTATGGTAATATTTTTCATTACACATGGATGTTAGTTGAATTCCAAGACAATTTGTTTTCATATAGCCTCAAACTCATACTACTTCAGAGAATGACGAAATATCAGATCATAAATTATTTTAATACTTTATAAAATGAGACAATGTCACTTAATAATTCTCGACATCCACCTCAAGAATACATAACAACATAGATTTTATTAGGAATACTTATGCATAAACATGAGGTCTCATATTATCATAACAACCTTCTTAAGCAGAAAGATAATATTCAAATGTAAAATTTCAGAATAAAATTATTGAATGATCGGAATAGAAATTCAAAAAAAATCAATATTCTTAATAAATATAGATATTCAAAAAGGCCATTGTCTATAATTAAATATGGTGATCATATTTTAGAACACAAGGGTTATTTTACTAATCTTATTTTATATTTATAACTGAATATTTTTAATGGACCTCTCACTATCTAAAACTTATTGGATGAAATAATTACCAAATTAGTGAATATAGAAGAAAATATCCAGCTAAATTAATCTAGTATGAATGTGATATTAAATTGGTAGTATATTACATTAAACATAGAATCTATCCTAACCCCGACGGTTTCAAAAATCATTTTTTCTTAAACTTCTTTGAAATAATTGAACAAGATGTTTATAGATGAGTCATAAAATTTTTCAAGGGTGGTCCTCTTAGTTGTGGAACCAATGCAGAATTTCTATACCTTTTACCAAAGGTGGATAATGGAAATGAAATTAGCTAGTTCAGAATAGTTTTGTGTGTCAATAATATTTAAAAAATCATGTGATTAATCCTTTCTAATGGGATTTCATGAGTCTTAAATAATATTATATCCATGAATCAATCTGGCCTCATCAAATGAATAACCATACATGATTGTCTCATCACAACATCTATGTGTGTGAATTTTCTCAGAGAAACTACATGTGGGTAACATTATTTTAAATATTGATGTTAAACAAACCTTCCACGCTATGGACTGTGGTTTGATTGGTAATGATTTTATTAGTTTTTTGTTAAATGATATATTTCTTCACTAGATTAAAATATTTAAATCTCATGTCATATCTCAGTTATTATTAATGGGTCCCATAAGAAATTATTCTATTTCTCAAGAGTTGTTCGATAAGGTGACCCAATCTCTTCCATTTTCATTTCTATTTTAGAGGATTATCATACTAAGTTTCATCTTAATATGGTGAAAAATGGTTATTTGAAGAATATAAAAGCTTCGAGAGGTTCATCTTTTCCTTAAAAACTATTTTTTAATATGAAATCATCCTCTTTATATAAGGTGACAAAAATAACATAAGAAGTATTAAAAACTCCTTCTTTTATTATGAAAAAATATCGATATAGTAGATTAGATATAATAAGATAATTTGTTTTGGGAAAAACATTTTTGCAGTCTGAAAGTTCTATATAATTAGGGAACTGAGCATAAAAGAGGGAACTCTATATTTCACTTACCTTGGAGTCCCTATATTTTAGGGAGTACGATGGTATGATTACATTAATCATATTCTGGGTCAAATTATATGTCTTATTAAATCATGTAAAGGAATATCATATTTAGTGGTAAGGAGTGTTTTCCATGTGAAACTTATTTTTGTTTCTAATAATTTATTAATTAATGGTTTATAAATGGCTAGACTCTATGATTAAAAGAAACAACACTTTAATTATGTGAATTATTTTATGTGGTAGAATTTTAAGAAAAATGTTTAATACAAGGCCATGGAAACAATGCTACAAAAGATATTTTCTAAGTGGATTCGGGATTAAGAAACTTTGAAACATCAACCAATATCTTCAACATTATTTTTTATTAAGGATTATAACTGAGAAATATAAACCCCTTAGTTTTCTTACATAAATATTCCATGATTAATTAAAGTACGGAATTTATAATTATGTGGAGTATTTAATCTGGACTACCTTTAAATCAATATTTTTCAGCATGCCTATGAAATATCAATGGCTGGTCAATAAAAACAGTTACCTTATATTTTGGTTTAATAATTTGATATTTGTTACCTAGTTGATATGTAGAAACCCTATTGAGAACTTTTTTATACATGTATCACCATAAATGAATAATTAAACCACTTTTAATCTCTTGTAGACATGATCAGTTCAATTTTCAATAGTCATTACATCATTAATCATAATTTTATTCTTATATAGAGATGGAAATGTATGGAAATATCAATTATAATATATATATCATAGAAATCATAATTAGGGTAACATGAATATTTGGATTAGATCAATAAAAAAATGAATTTTTACCTCAAGATTCATGTTATTATGAAGATTTGCTATTTGGAAGCTCCTAGTCGATTCATATCTTCAATAATTATGGAATTATCTCTGATCATTGTGTGTCTAACAGAATAAATATAGAGAATAGGTAAATAATATCTTCCTATGATGTGATAATACCTTGGAACTATGGCAGACTATCTTCTACATATTTTAGATTCATCCCCCCTTTTCAAATTTGTTCCAATATCACATTAAAGAGTGTTCAAGACACCCCCTTTTCTAGTATGATTTTTAATATTTTTTTTGTACATAATTGAAATCATCCACATGATTTGAAATGGTAAGAACCTTAATATTTTTATAACATCTATAACAACAATCAATTTTCCATTGTGAAAAATATTATGGTAGTGCATAATTCTATCTCTCAACAACATTATCAGAATAATAATCCTCCTCCTGATCTATCAGTTCTCAAAATCCCTAATATTGCATGTAAATTTAACCACCTACTATTACTATTGAATTAATTTGGAACTCTCTATTTATTGGATGGATTATTTTTAACATTAATGGCTTATCTAAAGCTGATCCAGGCCAAGTGGGATTTGGATCTATCTTTATAGATTGTAATGAATATGCCATGGAATGTCTTTATGGACATGTAGATTATCTTCATCTCTAGAATAAAAAATCCTCGGCCTAATAAATGTTTTTCATATGAGAAAAAATTAAAAACTATATAATTTTTTTCTTTTGTGGGACAGTACTTATGTTGTTCAAGATATCATAACTGGTCATTTACACCTATCCAGGAAGTAAAATTCCCTACTGATCAAGTTCTTGGAGATCCAATATGTAATGAACTAATTTTTCTTGCATTAATATAGTAAAAATAATTATACTTCTTATGGTTTTATTAATAATTAATTAAGCTCTGATGGTCTTATATTTTTTAACACTCTCGCTTATGATAATATGCCTCTATTTCATACATATAAATGTAAATTTCCATCCTTCAGATTACTGTAAATTTATTTTATTTTTTTCTAATAAATAATAATTTTAATTTCTAAAAGTGGTCAATGAAATTAAAAAAATATCACTTTAGTTGTTATAATACAATGACAGACTACTGGAATTCAGGTTTTTACCAATGCCCTTATCCCAATGGTTCGTCAAAACTGTTGGTAAAGGGTTCATAGTGTTATGGTTTACTAATGATTTTTCAAAACTGTAGGGAATGAATTGGGGAAGCCAAACTTTACCAAAGGTTTTAATAAAATATTTTTATAGATTATATATCCCAATAATATATAAAAACTATTGGGATAGATTTTCCTCAAATACAGGGTGAATTTCCCCCTCCCCATTTGAGATGTTTTCTTTTTATCTAACAGAGCTCAAATCCCTCATCTAATCAGCGACCACTCTTCCACCGACAATCCATCGTTTTTTTAATTCACATTCTTCCACTTGAAATTATTTTCTTTCACTTAGAATCTGTTATCTTCAAATTGGTGAGTATGATTACTTCCATTTATTTTTAGTCTCCTCATTAGTCTTTAATCACCCATCATTTAGATTTTCTTATTATATTTTATATACTATATATATATACAAAGAATCATTTATTCTTTTTCATATACGATATCTGTATACACTAATTTTGTAAAAATCCATTATGTTGCATCTCTATAGATACACTTAATCTTTATACAAATATATGATGATGTACATTGATTATTATTCTATATCTTAATACATATAGATGTTGATTCTGAGTGCAATTACATGAATTTTTTCCATCCATTACTAGGTATTAAACCACCCCTTGGGTGTGTTATTTATATTTCTTGTAATGATATAAAAAATTTATTAAATTGAAATAGATTTCAATGAACCCCTTTTCCCTTAATATCATTATTTATCATTGAAGTTTATCTATTGACCAATATTATTAATTTAATTGAATTATACATTGTTTAGTAATTTTTTGGTGAATTATATTAAGGAATGTATAATCTCATTGGGGGTTATTATATTTTTAATTGAATTATGATAATGAAGGTGCACTGGTCCTTGAGTGATATCGGAATACTCATTATGGATTTCCATATATAAGGTATCATAAGGAAAGTGAGACTATATTATACAGAATTATTATAGGGGTAACTTTGTTAGTTTTGGGGACATATAATTTAAAACCACATTGGAATAGGATGTTTGAAATGTAATTTCAAATCACTAAGGGTGCTGGGAATGACATTCCATTCACCTCAATTGAGATGATGGGCGTGAACCCAATTAGTTTTATTAATAATACATATAATTGAATCCTACATTTACTATTATACTCAACATGACATACTATATTAATTATGAAATTTAATCTTGGTTATCATTATTTTTCTATGAGATTGATTGGAATTGTAACACCCCAACCCTAGTTACCCATAGTCGGTGCATTATTACATTACATTGGCATGATCACAATAGATCAAGTCTCGAAAGATCGATTAGTTTAGTAGCCTTGTAAACACTAGATATGTTCATAAGTCTTACATTATATAATAAAGTGAAAAACTAAAACCACATAGTATCCATAGTACAAACTCATCTCCCCTAAGGCTATCCCTGCTGGTCAGTCATAAATTACATCTTCACATCCTAGGAGAAATAAAACATAGAATGGGGTGAGCTCAGATGCTCAATAAGGATAACAATATAGTGGAAAATTTCATAAATAAGCATAAACATTTAAGGAATTGTATAACTGAAACAAAATCCTATTAAACTCGAAATTCTTCATAATATGGAAAAAATAAAATGAAATAATTCCATTTACATATTCCCATGGATGTTATTCAAGTCGAATAATCACATGAAATATCAATAACCACTTTCATAATGATGAAATGCATAATGTCATACTATAATAACCACATAGTCAAGGCCTTCTTCCTAGTATACAAATAATATTTTGTCAAGGCATTTTTCCGAGACTCTATTTTTTCTAATGAGACAAACCTATGAATCAAGGAGCTATTGAGGGCTCCACCCGTCTCTTACTATGTCCAATTCATTCCTCTTATGAATAGGTTTAAACATTACAAAAACATTCGTATTAAAACTAGCATATGAAATGTCAATACGTTTTACATAACCAATGAATGGTATAAAAATAACACATCCATAGTCTAAAGAATCACCAATCCTTCAATACTATATTTATGTTTCTTATCATAATAAATCAACTTCAAATAAGCTTAAAATCCATCAATGGATTTTGGCATAGATGATATCAACACTATTTGAGAGAAATATCTCATTTTTTAATCATTTAAAAGTAACATAATGATTAAATAAAACATTTAATTTGAAAATATTCATTTAATATTGAAAGGTACGTTTTGGAAATTTTATAATGGTTGAAAATAGCAACACCCTCTATATAAGTTAAAAAAATACATTCTTGCCTTAATTTTGTCGAAAAGGTCAAAAAGGCCCTTGTTTGGAAAATGACAGAATGATTCTTTTATAAAAATAATATAAATAGTCAAACAAGGGTATAAATGTCTTTAACCCATAGACTTTAAAATAGTAAAAAAATTGAAATACATTTTTATGAAACAAGGTTGTGGATGATAAAGTGGTCCCGTTAGATAATTACGTATAAACAACCTCGGATAATGAAGATATTTTTAATTTAACCCTTAACTTGTACATTTCCTTGGTAGAGGGTTGGTTAACCTCTATTATAATGGTGAAATAATTGTTATTAAATTATACAATTATCATATAAATTAATATTATATCATATATAAAATTTTATCATTTATTTGTTAATAATATTTTAGTGTTAACGTTGTTTCGAGTGCTAACAGATTTGTTTTCCTTCTTATTAATTGTTATGTGCGTCATATTTGTTATGAATGGGATATATATTATTTATATTCAGAATTATATCTGTTCTTTAAAAATTATTTTTCATTATCTAGTGAAAATATAATTGAATGGGTACAAGGGGGAATGAATCTCATCACGTTCGTTGAGACGGTAATCTATATGTATGCATGAGCAAAAATATTATTCTTTTGATTTTAAAATAATATATAATTGGATTTTATATCATATATAAAGAGTAATTATCATTTTTATTGTTATTTACATAAATTACACATCATTATGATACCCATCCAAATAATAATGTACTGAATAACAATTACACCATGACGTGGAGATGGTATGTCGTACGTACACACGTATGGTGACATTTTATTCAAAGGATGGAAAGAATAATGAATTTGGTTTTACCATATTTATAATAACCTCACATAATATATATTATACTATAATTCTTATTTTATACTAGAAACAACAAAGAAAAAGTAAGTGGAAGATGAAAGGAACTTGAAAGAGGTTTTGAGATATTTAACTCTTCTTCGGGTTCTTCCTTTTGATTTGATCAAAAAGGTTCCATAGGTTGGCTTTATAACTAAAGGAATGAATCTAGAATAATGGAAGGATAGTTGAGAGTGTATTTGGGTAGAGGTTGGTAGACAAAAAAGGCTTTTAAGGTGTGAATTAGAGAGAAGGGTGAGTTCCCTTTTATAAGAGGAGTGAGGTGCACCAGAGGAAAAGCTAGAGATAATATTTTATAATAAAATCATTTTCTCTTTATAAATGCTCCAAAGTTGATTGATTAAAGTCTAAGGTGGGGATGGGTTGAAAACCACTCAACCAATAGGTTTTAGACAGGTTTTGGTCACTGTATTAACCATATCATTTTGATTTAACTGTTAGTTAAATTGTTTGACATTTACCATGTCTCTTATTATTTTTATATTAAATTGTTAATAAACATACTATATACCTCCAAGTGAACCCCATGTGGTTAATTAATGAAACATATGTAATTAAATATATCTTTTGGATGATCCTTATATTTTTAGGAATATAATATCAATTATTAATATAATATTTGATTTAAAAACTCCATTATGACAATTACGACACTATTTAATAATTGATCATTCCGAAACCCCTTAAAACTTTATTAATTCAAAATAAATTCAATTAATCAATCCTATCATGTCATATTAAATTATAAAATTCTTGGATGTGATTAAAAAAATTCAAATTATATTTATTTTAACATTTATATTACCGTTTATTTGATTATTTCATTAATAATGAAAATACGGCATCATCATTGTGTGATAAATAAATTTAATTATTCAATGTCAAAAAATTATAGAAAAATACAATTATGTAGGGAATATTTGTATATATCTAAATGAATTTTTATAGTCGATGAGATAACATGTATACCCCTATGTAAAAATTGTTTTTCTAAAAGAGATATGCTAATGTAATTTTTGTATTTACTTTAACTTAATTAATATAAAGTTTCATTATTTGTTACAAGTGGCGCCATGGGGTCCCAAAACCGACCAAAAAATGATCATGGTCGGAATTAATCATCAAATAGGGTTAGGACATGTGTTAGGGTAATTTAATATTATTATAAATTTATTTGTAACCCTTATTTACCAGATTTACCCTTTAACCAGGGTGAATAAAATATTTACCGATGTAATTATTCAAAATGTCTAAAAATAAAAGTTACCTATTAACACAATTTGGACATCCTGATTATAAATATAGAATCAATTTTTATATATTCACAACACATAATTGGAAGAAATTAATTTAAAATTAATTCCCGTTTTCAAAAAATGACGTGTTTTTATTAAATAATAACTCTCAAATGATTGACACTTGATTATGCCCAGTTTAATTGTGAAATTGCATCCAATGATGAAAATTGGATTAAATGATAAACAAAATTATTTAATTATACTATAAAACCACTCAATAGTATAAATTATCACTAAAATTGTTTTTAATTTATTTTTTTAATTAAAATTTAGTTTTTTCATTATTCATCAAAAATTGAATGTTTTCAGAAAAATACCAAAAATTTACCCTAAGATAATTTTCATATTACGAATCCAAAAATGAAGTCAATTTTAAACGATTATATTTATAAAATTTCAATAAGTGTGCATTACTATTCATTATGGCTAGTTTTATTGGTTGTGGTGTGTTAGAACTCGAAGTTGCGTACACCACACGATATTGTATTATTCAAAGGAAAACGTACCATGAAAGCTTGGGGTGTGACATTCTTCCCTACATCAAATAATATTTTCCTTGAAATTTCTAGATTACTACCGCATGAAAATACTCAGTTGGTGCTTCATCATATGTTCCTCTGGTTCCCATGTTGCCTCTTCCATCTTATGGTTTCTCCATAGAACCTTTAACAGATGAGTCATCCAGTTTCTCCGCACTTGTTCTCTTGTATCAAGAATCTTGACAGGCTCATCGCAATAAGACAGATCAGGTTCCAGTTCTAATTCCTCACAGGTTTTTACATGTGTTTGTTCCGACATGTATTTTCTCAATAGTGATACGTCGAGCACTTCGTGATCTTTGGAGCGAGGTGGTGGAATTTCCAAATTGTAAGCTACAAATTCAATTCGTTCAATAATTTCTAAATGTCTGATGTACCTAGAACTCAATTTTCCCTTCTTATCGAAATATATAACACCCTTTCATGGAAGTACCATCATAAAGACATGATCTCCTACCTGAAATTCCAAATCCTTATTTTAGTTATTGGCATAGTTAATTTTCCTACTTTGAGCTGCTTTGAAGTGGGTTTGGATTAACTTCACCTTTTCTATAGTTTCCTAAACAGGTTCTGGGCCTACAAGTTTTCTTTCACCAACATCATCCCAACAAGTTGGTGTGTGACATCTCTTTCCATATAATGCTTCATATGGTGCCATTTTAATACTTGAATGGAAGCTATTGTTATAGGAAAATTCTACCAATGTTAAATATTGATCCCACATACCTTGAATTTCAAGTGATCATGATCTCAATATTTCTTCTAAGGTTTGAATAGTTCATCCTGATTGTCCATCAGTTTGGGGGTAGTAGGCAGGTCTCAAACGAAGTTCAGTGTCTAGGGCGTTTTGAAGACTTCTCCAAAATCTTGATGTAAAACATTGATGATGATCAGAAATATTCTATAGTGGTATTCCATGAATCCTCACAACTTCATTAATATATAGCCTTGATAGACATTCATGCGGTGAATCTTCTCTTATAACATGAAAATGTGTTTACTTGGAGAGATGATCAAAAATGACCCATACTGCATCATTCCTTCCATGAATCATTGGTAGTACCATGACAAAGTCCATCATAATATTATCCGATTTCCAATCTGGTATGGGAAGTGGGTTCATGACACCTCCAGGTTGTTGCCTCCCAGCTTTCACTTGTTGACAAACCATAAATCTTGACACAAAATCAGCAATCTCCCTCTTCCTGATGTCCCGCAAAAAATGTTGTTTCAAATCCCTATACATTTTGGTGCTCCCATGGTGTATAGAGAAATTGGAACTATGAGCATCGTCCAACATTTATCTTTTTAGATCAGGTATATCGGGAACACAAAGTCTCTTCCCAAATTTCAAAATTCCATGTTCATACATAATGTTACTTAATCTCCCATCATTCATAGGTTTAATCTTCTTTTTAAACTCATCATCATCGTTCTAAGAACTCTTTATCCTTTCTAGTACGGATGGTTTGGAACCCATATGAAAAAGTATTTATGTCTCACCTTCCATGGTGATTCCCATATCCATCTTTACTAGATCCATGAAAATATGATCTCTTTAAACTCTCATATTGTTCAAAACTCCTTGATCCTTTCTACTCAAAGAATATTCCACCTTATCTACCATACCAAGGTGGTAGTGTATAGTGAAATCATAATCCTTGAGTAGTTAGAGCCATCTCCTTTTCCTCCTATTGAGTTGTTTCTGTGATAAAATATACTTCAAACTCTTGTGATCAGGATAAATCATACATTTTTCACCACAGATATAGTGTATCCAAATCATAAAAGAAAAGTTTACAGCTTCTATATCAATATCATGAGTAGGATAGTTTTTCTCATGAATTTTCAGCTGTCATGATGCATTGGCAATAACCCTATCATTCTTCATAAGGACACACCCAAGTCCATTTTTTGATGAATCACTATAAATAATGAACCCATCATTCCCCAATGGTAGAGTCAATATTGTAGAATTGACTATTCTTCCCCTCAGTTATTCAAAAAATTCTTCACAATCTTTTGTCAAAAAAAAAATTAACCCCTTTTAGTGTGAGCTTTGTCAATGGGTTAGCCTATCTGGAAAAATTCCAAATGAAACGCTGATAATATCCTACTATGACAATAAAACTAAGTACCTCTGTTATACATGTCGGTGCAGTCCATTATTGGATTGTCTCGGTCTTTGGAGGATCAATGAAAATTGCATCCATAGAGACAATATGGCAATGAAAAGAAATCTCTTGACGCTATAATTCACACTAGCTAAACATCCCATATAATTCATGTCTTTTAAGAGTCTTTAGGAAAATGTGCAAGTGATTTTCATTTTCATTGTAGCTTTTGGAGTATACCAAGATACCATCAATAAATACCACTAAAAAATAATTGACTTTTTCTTTAAAAACTCTGTTCATTAAATCCATGAAGACAGAAGGTGCATTAGCCAATCCAAAAGGCATTAATGTATACTCGTAATGCCTGTACCTGGATCAAAATTTTGTCTTCTGAATGTCTTCCTTCTTCACACGCAAATGATGAAATCCATATCAAAGTTCAATATTTGAAAAGTATTGATCTCCATGATGTTGGTAGAATAAATAAACAATGTGAGGTAGGGGATACTTGTTCTTTATTAGTATATCATTGATCTCCATGTAATCGATACATAACCACATAGATCCATCTCTCTTCTTAACAAAAAGGACAGGGGCTCCCCGTGGATAGACAATAGGGAAAATAAATCCCTTATTACTCAATTCCTCTATTTGTTTCTTTAGTTCAACTAATTCAACAATTTCCATTCTATAAGGGGTCTTCGATATGGGCCTTGAACCATGAATTAAGTCAATGGAAAACTCAATTTCTCATTCTGGAGGATGTCACAGCAAATATTCTGGAAACCCATCAACATATTCTTTCACAATAGGTGCATCCTCTATTTGATCATTCCATTCCTAACCCATAGTTATTTCATTCTCTTCCTCCCCAATATTTTTATTTAGTTGAGCTACTAGGGGTGGATAAAGATAAGTATCAGGTGGTGATGATTCTACTCTAATGATAAGGTGTTCTTTATCATCATCATCCAAAATTGTAAACTCTTTCTTAATACAATAAATATTTGCAACATGGTCCAAAATTCAATCCATACCCATGATTATATCATATAAAATCATGGGTATGATGATGAGATTAGTAGATAAAGAACATTTATATGATCTAAAGGGTATTGATTCAAAAAACATTGTTGCAATGATACTTCCCTTAGGAGTTTTGACTGGCAACTCCCTTGTTAAATAAAATTAGAAATATCTCATTTTCATAGAAAACTAGGAAGATATGAAACAATGAGATGATCCAGAATCAAATAATGCATCTTCTAAACATCAAGATACCATTGAATTACCTTCCACAACGTCTTTCTGCGCTTCTATATTAGCAGTACTGATTGCATAAGCTTTTCCATTTCTAAGTTATGTTCCCTTGATGCTTAGTACATTGATTTTCATAATGTCACATCTCCCTATAATTTTAGCATTTAACATCTGTAGCTTCTTTCTTCCCCTTGAAATCACAAGCTTGGTGACCTTTTTTAACACACTTTTAATAGACTCCTATTACCTTCCAGAAAGTACAAGGGTGTTTTTAAATACATTTATTGTAGAATGGATAATCAACTTTTCCCTTATTCCCCTTATTTCCATTTTTATAGTGATTACCAGATCTCTTCTTTTATTGATTTTCTTTAATGTTTTAAGAAATAGATATTTCTTTTTCTGTATTGATAGAACATGAGACAATATCATTGTACGATGACAATGATTGTGATACTAATGCTCGATTGAGAAATGGTTTTATCAAATCAAAAAACAATAAATCTTTCTTCTTGGGTTATGTGTATAATCTGCAACATGCATCGCTAACCTTTTTATGTTAGCTTCATACTTTGTAACATTATCATCTTCCTTCTTCCACAGACTCAAAAAATAACTGTCCATATCCAATCAATGTTCATGATGAAAGTATTTTTCTATGAAATTTTTTTAAAACTCTATCCATTCCATATTTGATAATTCCTCGTCTTTCTTTGTGTTTTTAATCATTGACCACCATTGATCATCATCTCCAGAGAGGCGGTAAACAAACATGATAACTTTTTCCCTTTCACTGCTCCCCAAGGCATGGAATATTTTCTATCAACATTTTATCCATTGCTCAGATAATAATGGATTTGTACTCCTATGGAATGTTACTGGTTTTTCCTCATGAAACTATCTAACATTATTCCTCCACGTTGTGTATCATAGTGCTCCATATGGGTAACGTTATTATTCATAACCTGAGTGAGTTTTCCCAGTATGGTGATAAGCTGATCAGCACCAGTTGTATCACCATCTCCACTATAATTCTCTTGAACAAGAGGGAAATCCATATATGTAGTGTGTGCATTGATATAGATTACATTTCTTCCACTAGGATCCATTTCTAAACAATGGCATAAACTAGATTAGTTTATGAATCGAAATACATAATTCCAAACTTCTAAAATACTTAACATAAATTGAAAAGTTTATGGATATAATCCATAATCATAAAAAAAATTCTTTGAGGAATTATATACTCATAAACCCTTCATAATATTTTTTTTAAGAAAATGATAATTATCATAAGAATATGCTTAGGGTGTGTCATAACCATGAGAGAAGTAAGGCATGTTGTTGTGCACCAGTTCTCATTCGAGTCTAGTTCAAAGAAGTGTTTTCAGTTTTTACCCCTAGGTACATCTTTTCCAGAGCTGCCTTGACCTGCTCATATCCATACGGGGATGTATTGTATGGAAAACTCACAAAATCTCTACAATACCAAAATTCTAGGATGTTATTCTATACTAATACTAAAATTCTATGTTAGAGTTATGTGCTCTAATCAGAGTTTATCTAAATCTAGCTTCCAAGGATTGTACTATGCATCCTTTGATACCAACTATAATGCCCCAACCCCAGTTACCAAGAGTCGGTGCACTATTACATAACATTATCATGATCACAAATGATTATTTCTCGAAAGACCGATTAGTTTAGTAGACTTGGAAACAGTAGATACATTCATAAGTCTTACATTACATGGAAAACTGAAAAACTAAAGCAATATATTCTCCATAGTCCACACTCATATTCCCTCATATTGTCCCTATAGGTCAGTCACACAATACTTCTACCCATCTTGGGAAAAATAAAACATAGAATGGGGTGATCTCAAATACTCAGTAAGGATAAAAATATAGCAGAAACTTTCATAAATAAGTATAAACATTTAAGGCAATTTATAACTAAATAAAAAGCTTTTTAAACATTACTTCCGAATAATATGGAAAAAATAAAATGAAATAATTCCATTTATTATTCACATGGATATTATACTAGTCAAATAATCACATGGAATATACATAACTACTCTAATAATGATGGAACGCATAATTCCAAACTATCATAACCACATAGTCAAGGCCTTGTGCCAAGACTACAAATAAGATGTTGTCATGGACTTGTTACAAGACACTATTTTGTCTCATGAGACCTACCAATTCATCGTGGAGCTGTATCAGGCTCCACACATCACTTACTAAGTCCAATGCATTCCTCATATGAACAGGTTTAAACATAACACAGTCATTCATATTAAAACTGGCATACGAAATGTCAATACTTTATCCATAAACCAAGAATGGTATAAAAATAATACTTCACATTCAAACATATCACAAAAACTTCTATACTATATGGATGTTTTGTATCATAATAAATCAACTTCAAATAATCATAAAATTCATCAAAGGATGTTTATATAGATGAAATAAAAACTATTTGAGAGAAATATCTCTTTTTTTAAATCATTTAAAAGTCACATAATTATTGAATAAAATAGTTACTTTGAAAATATTGTTATAATCTTGTAATGGATGATTTGAAGAATTTAAAACTACAGAAAATAGCCGCACCTTCCAGATAAGTTAAAAAAGACATTTTTACCTTTATTTTGTCGAAAATTTTAAAAAGGGCCTTGTTGGGATAACGACATAATGATTCCATTATAAGCATCTTATAAAAAGTCAAACAAGGGTATAAATGAATTTAACCCATTTTCTATAAAATAGTGTGAATTTTTTAAAATTATTTTTTATGTAACACGGGTGTGGATGATAAAGAGGTCCTAGAAGATAATTACGTATAAACAGCCTCGAATAATGAAGAGATTGTGAAATTAATCCTTACATTGTACATTACCTTGGTCGAGGGTAGGTTAACCTCTTGTAAAATGGTGAAATAATTGTTATTAGATTATACAAAAATCATATACATTAATATGATATCATGTAGGATCTTTTAACATTGCATTGTTAATAATATTTTAGTATTATCATTGTTTCAGGTGTGAATGGATTCGTTATCCTTTATATTATTTGTAATGTGAGAAATATTTGTTATGTATGGGATGTATCATTTTAATAAATAGAATGATATAATGTCTTTAAACATTATTTTTAATTGTCTGATGATAATTATTCTTGAATGGATATGATGGATAATGAATGTCATCGCGTTGGTGGAGACGGTAATCCGAACATACGCACGAGCAAAAATGTCGTTGTTTTGGTATTAAGGTAATATATAATTGGATGGTATATCATTTATAAAGAATCATTATCTTATTTTATTTATTAATTACATCAACTACACATCATTATTATACCCGTCCAAATAATAATGTATTGAATAACAATTAGAGCACAATGTGGAGACGGTAAGCGGTACGTACGCACGTATGGTGACATGTTATTCAAAGGTTGGATCGAATAATGAATTTGGATGTACCAGATTTATAATAACATCACAGTACATAGAATATACTGGATTTATTATTTTTGAATGGAAACAACAATGAAAAAGGTAGTGGATGAAGAATAGAACATGAAAGAGGTGGTGAGATATTTAGCTCTTCTTCAGGTTCTTTCTTTTTATTTGATAAAAAGGCTCCATATGTGTCCTTTATTACTAAAGTAATGCCTCTAGGATTAAGTTAGGATAGTTGAGAGAGTTTGTTTCCAGAGTTTGGCCTAGACAAATGTCTTTGATAGTGTAAATTAGAGAGGAGGGCGAGTGCCCTTTTATAAGAGGAGTGAGGGGCACCTTAGGAAAAGCTAGAAATATTATTTCATAATAAAATAATTTTCTGATTATAATGGATCCAAAGGGGATTATATAAATTCAAAGGTGGTGATGGGTCTAAAAACACTCAACCAATAGGTTTTATATATGTTTGGGTCACTATTGTAACCTTATCATTTAGATTTAACTCTTAGTTAAATAGTATGATATTTACCATGTCTCTTTGATTTTTTATATTATATGGTTAATAAAAATACTATATACTTCCAAGAGAACCCCAAGTGGTTCATTAATGGTACAAATATCATAATATATGTACTTTGGAAGAACCATATATATTTATCAATATAATATAAATTAATAATATAATAGTTGTTTTAAAAACTCTTTTATGTCAATTTTCAAACTATTTAGTAATTGACTTTGGTTAAAGTCCTAAAAACATTATTAATTCAAACTAAATTCCATTAATCAATAATAAAATGTCATATTAACCTATAAAATTCTTGGATGTCCTCAAAAGTTCAAATTATATTTATTTTAACATTTATAATGACATTTATTTTATTTTTTCATTAATAATGAGAATACTGCATCATCATTGTGTCATAAATAAATTTAATTATTCAATGTTTAAAAATTATAAATAAAATTCCATTATGTAGGAAATGTTTTTAGATTTTTAATGAATATTTATAAATGAAGAAATAACTTTTATAACCCTATGTAAAAATTGTTTTACCAAAAGATATATGCTTGTGTCATTTTTGTATTTACTTTAACGTAATTCATATCAAGTGTCATTATCACTTACAAGTGGCTCAATGGGTTCCCAAAATCGTCCCAAAAATGCTCATGGTCTGTCATTTATCACTAAATAGGGTTAGGACATGTGTTAGGGTAATTAATTATTATTATAATTTTAATTGTTACCCTTATTTACTGGATTTAACCATTAACCATGGTAAATAAAATATTTACTGATATAATTAATAAAAATGTATAAAAATAAAAGATACCTATTTAAAAAATTTATACCTCCTAATTATAAATATGGAATACAATTTTCTAAATTCAAAACACATAATTGTCAGAAATTAATTTAAAATTAATTCCAGTTGTCAAAACAAAAGGCGTGTTTTTAAGAAATAATAACTATCAAAAGATTGACAGTTGCTTATGTCCAATTTAAATGTGAAATTACGTCTAATGACCGCAATTGGATTAAATGGTAAAACTATTATCTAAATATACTTTAATAACACTCAATAGTATTATTTAGCACTATAAATTATTATGATTAAAAAGTTGTTTTTAATTAAAATTTAGTATTTTTCACTATTCATCAAAAATTGAATGTTTTCAGAAAAATAACAAAAATTACCCCTAAGATAATTTTTATATTTTTAATCCAAAAATTAAGTCCATTTTTAAATTTAAAATTTAAAAAATTTAGAAAATTGGGTATTATTATTCATAATGGCTAGTTTGATCGGTTGTGGTGTGTTAGAACTCGATGTTGCGCACAACACACGCTATTGTATTATTCAAATGGAAACGTACTGTAAAATCTTGGTGTGTTATAGGAATGGTGACCCTTATTTAAATTATCAGAGACCTATTATTATACAGGGGCACTATATTAAGGCATATGGTCTTGGCTGGTACTACATATATAAATATATGGGTATATATGTTACAATATTTACTGTGAATATATATGAATTCATACTTATATATATATACTAATATACTTGGTTACAAAACAAAATATTTATTCTAGTATAGACCGATGCAGGTATAGTGGTCCAGGTTTCCCTTGAAGAATCTCGGTGTCCCATGAAAATATTGGCATGTATTAGAGTAAGGTTAATTTAACACATTGGGGTATACCTTGAAGTCTATCAACACTTCAATAACTCTTCATACTGGATTTATATCATTTTTATTGAACACCTATATGTTTCTCGTTCTTGACACCATGATGGACTCCTTTTAAATAACAAACCCTATAAAAATATCATGGATAACTAATATTACAATGAAAAAATTGATTAAAAATATATAATTAATTATGCAAAAAATATATATCCAAATATTTACACATAATGCCAACTATTTTTTTATAATTTTCCTAGATATATCCTACATTATATAGAGATATTCCATCACATCAACCATGATTCAATTAAAAATCATTTTTTTATATTTATATTATTATATATATATATAGTATTTTGTTGTCTTTCATATTATGATTTTCATACCGTGTATTGTTTCAGTTATTGTTTCTTATAAACTAAAAAATTATCAGTTACTTAAAAATATATTCTATTGAACTGCAATATTATTGAATTGATTTCAAAAAAACAATTATTATATTATTTTACAGAATGGATATAATTTTAATGTTTGAAATTGATATAATATCAAGCTATTATTAAAAAAAATTGGAGAGATTTTTAGATTATGCATTTGGAAATGCTTCAGATAGTGGTCACATACACCGCCCATGTTATAATGGTGTTTGAAGATCCAGGTTCATCTTTGACTATGCTATCTAAAATATTACCAGATATGTTTATCAGACAAACTATTATGTATTGTATGAAAATCTATAGAAAATTGAATCTCACATTGCTGATGATCCAAATAAGAGTACGGTATTGGATAATTTGATATATGACCAGTTTTTATTTATTCATCCTGATGATAAGGAAAGGGGTTTTACCCAAGAATAGTTCTATACAATAACACATGATGCGTCCAATGATAATAAGGATATTAATTGGTTGAAAAAATTGAATGATGTTGTGACAACACCGGTATATTTGAAATTTCGTAAAATAAAAAATATGGAATTTCTAATTATAATGATTCCTAGGAAAAACATGTTTGGGATTTCTAATACTTCCATCAATTACATTCATACCATCTTGAAGGACTTACTTCAAGATGATGAAGATGTTCTCTGAAATCAGTATATAGAATGGAGGTTAGTTGAAGCACATATATTTTCAAAAACAATTCTTGTTTGATTGAAAGATTCTAGCTTATTTTGAGAGTAAAATATTGAATGAAATAATTGTAAAAAATTTGGAACATCATGATGGAAGAACAAAGATAATCGAACACCATCTCGTGATCTACATAAAGTAATGTGGAACATTTCATTGATATATATATATATATATATAATGAAATATTTTCTTATTTGATGAAATATCAATAAAAATTTGACGTAATGATACCGGGGTAATAACGAATAATAATGGTTTTGGTCACCCTATAGGTAGATTTTCATGGAATATATTTTATTCTCAATATCCTGATTTTCTATAAGAAATGCTTAATTTGAGGCTAGGTCTTTCATGTGACAATTTTAATCCATTTCGGTAAATTATTACTTCACAATCGACATGGCTTGTTTTCATACACATATATAAACTTCCCCAATGTTTTTTATGATGAAAAAATTCCATTTAATGATTATTATCTTATCTGTGCCTTCTGATCTCGATAATGATATAGAGGTATACTTGAATCATTTAATAAAAGAGATGAAACTTATTTTGGATGTGGGTGTGCGCACATAAGATTCATGATAGAATGATATATTTTAGATGTGTGTCGTACTTATGTGAAAAATCAATGCTTTTCTTCTTTATGCAATGAAGTATGGATAAATAATGAAGGGAAAATTTTCATGTCTTGTTTGTTTGAAGAATACTCTATAAAAAATGAAATATCGACATAATTAATTTCATGTGAGTTAGAGAAAATATTTCATCTATAAGTTTTAACATGCATGTTGCATCTAACAGTACACCTTCTAATGGAAATACTTCTTGGAGGACCTATTCCTTTCATAGAATGTATCAAACTAAAAGAAATATGTACTCATTGAAATATTGTGTTTGGAACATGAATCATCTCAATGGTTCTATCATGAACGTTTACATGGTTCAAGAATGTATGGATTTCTACTCAATGTATTTGTCTAATCTGACTTTGAGAATAAACATAACAATGAGTAATGAAGAATAATTGTATGGTCAAATTGAACCAAGATTCCCACAAATTCCTCAAATATGGGTAAATCCCAAATCATATACATTGACATCATTAATCGTTGATGATCGATAGATGGTACATCACACAGTGTTGTACATATGTGATTTTTTTGATGACTATATAAAGTAAGAAAGTTGTAAATTTATATATTATCTCATCTCTTGTAATTATTAAAATATGCTATACTATTTCTATATTTATATATATGGAACATAAAGTAATAATAAATCGAAATTATTGTTCATTATATTTGAGAAGGAGAGAGAAATTTCATAGAAAAGAGTTTTCTAATTGGTTGAAATTTATGATAGAAATAATAAATTAATAGAAAAATAAAATATATATATAATTATGTTAATCATTTGTTTATATTTTTTGTATAATGTTTTCCTACTGACACTGTATCTATAAACATAATATCTTTGGATTTTAGTCATAATACTATGGTCCGTGAGTGTAAATAAAATGTGATAAATGGGAGTAGATTTAAAATCACTCAATGATCAATGAACATTAGAACACAAAATTATGGTTTTTTGCTAACTGCAAAAAAATAATGTTATGAAAGGTCATGAGATAATAGACATTATTTTGAAAATATAGGTTATTATAGAGTCATTGTGAAAAATGGTAATATTTGATTATTACTCTCATTGTCAAGTCACCATGATTAAATTCCAGTGTCACGATTTTATGATGAGACATAACTCCTTTATTGATTATTTGGGATTTCAGGTTATTAACATGAATCACACTCTTGCTATAGATGAACTGTATGTATTGGAATCAATGGATAAAATTTTTTTTTATGTCCAAGATCATCCTATACCTGAATTTGGTGTCATTATTGAAGTAACGCCATGGAACATTTTTGTTGATGGTTATGATGTAATTGACACAATCCATTCTCCCATTGGCCCCGATCCATTTATTAAATATGATGACTCCAATAACTAAATTTTTAGAGGAATTTGTGAACCCGAAGTTGTGGTGGGAAATATATTGAAGCATTCATCTATTCTATTAGATCAATTGATTGGTCTCGACATGAGCTGTTGAGGATTTTCTATTCAAATTTATTTACTATTTATAAGAAATATTTTATATCCAACTATACATTCATGTGAATTTTCAATATTTACTTGTTGGATTATTCTTTGAGTCATATTTTATAATTTTGAATTGAATTATATTCAGACCTACCAAACACAAACAAAAACTAAAATAGATGTATTATAATCAAAACATTAATGAATTTAATTGTACACACTAAACTAATTCATCTCTAAATCAAAAACAATGAAAATAATGATATATCCAAAAAAATATTTAAATAACCAAACCAAAAACATGAACCAAATGACCTAAGACAAATATTCCATGTATCAAATATTTTTTTGGTAATACATTTGTTATCAATTTCTAATTACTTCAATTTTTTTCAAATGAGAAAAATGAATCTATATGAGGAGAAGTGATGAAAAAATATAACGGACAACAATCGTCGAATGGTTGAACAGGGAATTCCTCTATTAGTGTCGGTTGATAGTATTTTATTTCAAATATATATATATATATATCAATAAAATATAATTTCATTTAATTAATTTAGTTTTAATATTTTATGTAGGATAAACAACTTGGGCACTAGTTATTCACTGAGTAGCCTAGTAGTGGTCCTAGTACATAGGCCGGTGGTACGCGGGGGTGGTATGAGAGCTAGGCGCTCTAGTCGGCATACCTGTTTAGAACATACTCCTCCCACTAACATACCCTAATCCACACATTCTACTCCGACTACGCCATTAGGGAAACATATGATATTTAGGCCTCCCATGTCTTCACCACACATTACATATGATCCTCCCCACCCATATTTACAATATCCCATGATGATTCCCACTCCTCATCCATAATATTCTTTTGGTCAGCCATCCATGACATATTTTTTACTGTCTACTTATTTTTCTTTGAGCTTCTATATTACATAATAGACTCCTTCTATGACACAGTCTCTTCCAACAGAGTATACACAGGAACACACTCCACCAATACAATGTGATCTCCCTTCATTGGCAGTGAATCAAGAGGCCTCCATTGAGTAGACTGTCATAAGTATATTTTATAATCCTCAATTTTTTTATCAAAATTTATTTTCATTATATCATGTATTGATATAATATTAATTTATCTATCATAAAATATAAATATATTGAGAGGTGGCTGGAGTGGCGGCATGAACCCATGCATTCAATGTCGATCCACTGCATGTAGTTGACAATGGACTACAATGAAGACAACCAAATGATTGAAAAAATATGGAAAAAATGTTAATGTTTTTTGGAGACTCTTTCCAAATACTCCAACATCATTCCCTTTATCCCGATCTCATGGGTAATGAATCCAAACGAATTAAATGATAATTATTGGAATCAAATATGGGTAAAAAAAATTGTTTGATTTAATGTAATATTTTTTTTGTATTTATATGAATTAATATATTACTTTCATCTTCAGTTTTATTTTCGAGAGGGTGAGGGTGCACGACCATCATGTCTAAAGGATTCAGGTGAGATTTCGAGTGCCCATAAGCACAAGTTGTATATTGGATGTTGTGTTAGAGTATTCATAAATTTATAGGCAGTACCTATCATGGATATTTGTCCCATAGATCAATATCGACAAATGATTAGTACTTAGATGACTCTCATATGTATTCTATTAATCAAATTTGAAATATTAAAATGAAAATTTTCAGGTTTTCATTAATACTATATTTTATATTATTGAATTTTATTTCGGAATCTTCCTAAAAAAATTCTAAAAAACACCTCCACTCTTTTTGGAGTACTACAGTGTTAGATCATGATAGGAAGAAGGTCAACGATTTTTTATAATATTTCTTTGGGACTGGCACATTCCATTGTTTCCTCCATAATTTATTTGATTTGTAATGTTTTAATATAATTTTAGTTATGAAAGTAATTATTGTTAACATATTTTTAATTATGAATTTCTATATTCAATTTCATTATAGAGACAGGTAATGAATATTAAAGGAATTTTGCCTTGAGAAAAACTATTTTTCTCGAGTAAAGGGAAAAATATGGAAATGTGGTTAACGAACTGACGTTGAAAATGATTATCTGTTTTAATTTTTTGATTTAAAATTTTAATATTTTTTTGCAACTTAATAATCAATTTATATCTATATCATGATTCTTTGTAGGCCATTGATTCCCAATAACCTACCAATTTTGGGCCGAATAATCACTTACATCTATTTTTGGGGGATGATAACCTTGGTAGAGTACACTAATGACTTGGGAAGAGTATAGTTCTGATGAGTTATTGTACCTATTCTGGCTATACCGAGTTAAAAAATGTAATGTCACATCTAGAACATGCTTAAATAATTCCCACATATGTGGATGAATGATCTTGTAGGGAAAAAACTAATTTTATGAAACTGATGAAAGTTTTATTTCAATTACTTCCACCAGAGGTCAGCAAAACTTCTAATGAATATATTTTGTTGGTGAATTCTCTATATATTTCAGTAGGTGGAAGTTTTATTAGTGGTAGAGATGATTTATTTCTTTGAAATGATGATGCAGAGGCTAAGAACTAGGTAGAGGCATAGAGAGAGGTGGAGGATGAGAATGAGGATGAGGCTAAGGATGAGCCTAAGGATGGGGATGAGGATGAGGTAGAGGATGAAGAAAGGGCTAACAAAAAGGATGAGGATAGGGGTAGGGATGATGAAAAGGATAAAGATTATGCTGATTATGATGGATATGATAATTAGGGTGATTGTAATGAGGTACATACTTATTTTTTACATTTTTTACTACTATTAATGACATTTAATGTTTGCTAATTTTTTGTGACTGAATATGTGTGTGATGTGGTAGGTCGCATTATTATTGTCATAGGTAGCCTAAATAATACATAGTTTTAAATATATCTCCTTTTACCAATGTATTTCCATATTTTTTGATAAATTAATTTTTTTAATTGAATATTTTATATATGATTCAACATTTGAATGATCGATTAGGTCACTAGTCTTAATTGTATATTTAATTATTTATCTATAATTGGATTACCTGAATTCAATTTTTACATGGTATCAAATATATTTGTCAAACCTACCCATACTAATCAATGAACCACTCCACAATGCACCACCCTAAAAAACCTCCCAAGTCTATAGACCCTCATAGTATCCCCTTCCATGTTATATCCTTATAACCCTCTCACAGTGTCGTGACATCTTTTCAAGGATATGGTGGTGTGAACTATTCCACTTGTCAAGGAATTTCCTATGGAAGTGTCCATAGATTAATAAATTTACAACATTATTGAAACAAATTCCATCCCATTGACATATATAAGACTCTCAATGGATGGATAATGGACCTTCACACTACCCAGGAATCGTTTAATGTGTCCTAAGATCCACAAAAGCAGACACTAAAAATATTTTTTGAAGAACATGAGCTTATTCCTTGTCATTAAACCAATTAATTGTCATCTTACTCTAGTTCATTTTCTTTTGATGATTTACATTATGGGACACCATTTTGATCTGATCTCAATGCCACATTTTAATGGTGATTGGTCTATCACCATTGGGGTGATGATGATGGACTCCTTCATCCACAAATATGCATATGGTTTCTATAATATATCATTGAGTAATAATGATACTCAATTTCATTAAAAACCTTCATTTAAATATTTCTATAAAAATTATTACCTACTATCAATAACCAAATCAATAAAAACATTAGTTTTGTAAATATTGGACTCATAAATCTATAGTAGCAACACAACAAGGATGTATAATGCTCGTATGGGAAGTCAAAGAGATTTTCTACCCTTGATACGACCAATTTTCATGTAATTTTCTAAAAAATAAGTTTTAACTATGTCATGGTGTAGTAGATAACACAACATTGACTACTCAGTGACAAAATATTTGTGATCATTTTGATCAAATTAAAAATTATTAGATGCTTTCACCAATGAAATTGAAATGGGTTAGTGCGAAGAGTGGATGTCATATGATGATAGAAATGGGGAATACTAGGTTCTGGTACATTCCCTGGTTGGAAGATTATACTAATTTAATGTGCTATTGATGGTTTTTTTCATGTTGTTTTATGATTTGTATATCATTATATGAAATGGAGGGGATTCTGGAAGGCTTTTTTGCATAATTATAGAAAAAATACCTATACCAACAGTTTAAAACCGTTCGCATATTGTTGAAAATCAAGGATTTACTAATTTTTTTGTAAAAATATTAGTACAAATCTATACCAATTGATATAAAAATGTTGGTAAACTATTAAATTATACTATATATGAATGTTTAATAATCCATTGGAATAAATATATACAAATTATTCTTATGAAACAATTTGGATACTGACATTTATAGAGCTCTATACCAACGGTTGAAGTAGAACCCTTGGGATGGGCCTATTCCAATTCATAACTAAAGATATCATTGCAAATTTGTTGTTATAGGATATAAAAATATTTTTCTAGCCTATAAAAATGGTTTTGAACCATTGGTGTAGACTACCTTTCTTATAGTTCCATTATATGTACTTTTAATTTTTCTCTAAAAACAATATATATACCTCTACATGTCATTATTCTTTGTAACATGGGTTATAACATTAAGTTAATCATTAGAGAATTTCAATCAACCCAATCATAAATAACGGAAATAATAATAAACAAATTCCATATGTTTTCATCATATTCTAATAGGAAACTATAGTACTATAACAAACCTATAATAGAAACATGAAATAAATCCATTCTGAGTGAATATCATATGAATATAATTATAGAATTAATCCAAAAATGGGTCTCTGAAACTCATAATAATTTTTTTAATTTTATGGTGTCAATAATCCTTTTTGATTTTATCTTATATACAACATACATGATTGGTGGTCCAGACACCCAATGACTAATATTATGATCATATAATATTTAAAAAATTGGTATAATTCAAATTGATCTAAGAGTGATGATTTAGTATAACCAATGTAACCTTTTTAGTATAATTATTGTTCCAATATTGTGTAGTTTTTCTTGAATACCCACCAATGACTTTGCATAAATTAGAAAAACTACCAAAATTTAAACCTGATTTTGGTACATGGAATCCATTTTGTTGATATTATATAATATTTTCAATAATAGTTGACTATCATTTGCTTCTTCCTTATAGGATTTATTATTCACAAAGAACAATATATTTCCCATTAAGGGGAATATAAAACCTAAAAAATTCATTTAATCTTATAACATAGTATATTTCTATGGAACATCTTTTTCAGAAAACTATTATGGAAATAATTCCTATGAAAACTACTTCTTCAACTACGAAATTTTCATAACCCATGTTTATCTTTCACCCACTATATCAAGTAGTTATGTATTCCCTTTTATATAAATATATTCTATCACTTGAGTATAATTATTCTATTTAAAATATTTTTATAATTCCCTCAAAATTATTTAGGATAATTACAATATATGAATATTATATTATTCCTTATGAAAGAATGATTATTTAATTATCATTAATAGATTATTTTTAAATAATAAAATAGTGAATTGAATATTATATTTAATTCATACTATAAATCATATTATAAAAAATTTCATTTATGTTTTATTACTGTTATGGATACTTTTTAAATTTGGGAAGAATTTCTAAAAAGGATAATGGATGTGATATCATGATATATGAAATCTCATCATTGATACTCCTTTTATTAAAAAGATTATTTTGATGTATATAAGGAAACATACATTTAGGAATTTCTCCATCATACAATTTAATGATCAATGATTAAATGTTAAATTTTTTATTGATTGACGTTTTACTAATATCATGGAACTTATGTGTATATGTAAATATGTGTTTATTAATAAATCCAATGTACATTTTCATGACCAGTGAATTTATGGTCGTGATTTTATTCATTTCATGAGATGGAAGAAAAATATATCTTATAACCATATATATTTGTTACATTACATTCACATTCCTCATAACTCTTAAAGGAATAAAATGAATTATAAGAATATAACCATGTATTAATCATATTAAAGTTCATTCCCTCTAGTTGAAATAATACTAAATGATATTTGACATGCATTTATTTATAAAGTATTTTTGGTCTAAAAATAGATATGTAAATGTATCAAAAACAGCTATGGTTTTAGCTACAATGAGTATAATGACCATAAATTTTATATACTTGAAAAATATATTTAGGTTTATTATCCAATGAATCAACCTTCCATAACTAGATTTTTAAGAATAAAAATTTATATTCACTAGGTTTTTACAATGATTCAAGCATTACTAAACAATTAGTTGACTATGAGACACCTTAATTAATATTTATAACAAAAATTGAATTATGTATATTTTTTTCAAATGGTAACAAGATATAAATATATTGGTGATACTCAATAAAAGTTAATCTACAATCATTAATCCTGGAAATTAGAAGTTATTAATTTCTCCCTACTATCATAGAAATCACCATTACATATCTTCTTGGAGAATTCAGCATCCTTAAAATATAGATTCAATACATACATGATTACTATAGTTGGAAATAGTTATGAAAAAAACATTTAGTATCAATATAGAATTAGTAAAATAGAAAAACCACATAAAATTATGATTATAAGCTATGTTTAAGACCCTATTTTCATTTAGTTAAATTCATTTCATTTTATATTCCATAGAATTCACTCATAAAATACAAGTCATATAGACTCCAGTATTATTCATTTCATCTTTTCATTTATGGATGTTGTGAAGGTACCTTTGGCATCACACTTTCCATTGTCATTTTATTTTTATTATTCATATTTTCCACCAAAAGAACTAAAGGATAATCTTTCCTTATGTTCTTATATTCTTGGTGAATATAACTCAAAAAGTATTATATTATTTTCATTATATTTTTTACTTTATAGTCCTAAAGAATTTCGAGTAATTAGGTGATAATGATATAGTAATGGGATACATTGAATTGTCATGATACATCTATCAATATACACATGTTCAGTGTAATCACCCTCACATTCACTCCACACTCTACTTTCTCCTTGTAGGCTTCTTTTAGATGATACAAAACAAGAATCCTATAATAATACTTCTAAAATTTTCTCCATGAGATGTATTAACATGATTTGTGGACTTTTACATATAGAATATATTTTATATTTTAGTAAATTGTGCAAGAGTTTAAAAAAAACATGTAAATTCATACTGGTTATGGCATTTTATTTATCCTATATGGTTCATGGTGTCTTTTTGGTATCACATTCAATTTTTTATAAAAAAATTAAATATAATTAGATCATTAATTTTATCCTAATGAATAGTTATTGGATATTATATATTTTATTATCTCAAATGTCTCATGTTATTTTATAAATTATTAGTATCCCTTAAACACTGGATTTAGAATACTCAGTCAATTAATTATTACATAAAAAATGATCCTCAAAACCACTATTTATAGTCAATGAATGGATATCTGACTACTATAATAAGGAAGGATTATAGCTATAAAACCACATTAACATGTTTCTCCATGATCTATTTAGTGGGGACCCATATCATGCAAAGGATAACCTTGAATTTCTCAACACTATTCCTTTAATGTTTCAACAATATATATGGGTATTTATTTACTACCAATATTAGTTAACTCAACCAATAAAACTAGTAATAACACCCATGTATTAGTAGGAACCCTCAAATAGAGTATAGAAGAAAATTATACAACCAGTTTTGTTCAATATTAAAAAATGGAATGCATTACAACAAAACATTTTTTTGATATTTTCTGTTATTTTTAGCAAATTAAATTCATTTCTTTAAACACCTGCTTCTTCTATGTGACCACACTCACATCCTAACAATTATATGGATAAAAAAGAATTCATCGCTCATGTAAATTTTATCTACACATGATCAATAATTATTTTATGTGATAACATATAAAAATGAAACATACATAAAATAATAAACCTTGAATATATTAAAATTGACTACATTATCATGATATTATACTAATGGTTGATCCATTTAGTGAATAATAAATTAAAATAGACCCTTGGGGTAACTACATGAGTCATTACACTTTTTACTCCAGTTTGAACACTCAACCATATAATACATCAATGTTCCATCTGGTACGTCACTAAATTACAATGAAAACATTTTCACTTTTCATCGACTCCATTATATAAAAATTCTCATATGTTTTTGAGGGGATGTCACGAATTTAGAATATAGATATATAAAATTTATTGATGTGTGGGGACCTTATACATATAATGACAGGAAAGACGACACATAGGCCAATATTTGTTAAATAATTATTAGAAACAATGCAATACAATAACTAGATAATTTAATAATGTAAATCTAGACACACATTGGTCAATCTAAGACCCACTATTAGTCAGTAAACATTAAAATCTAGTAAATAAATTAAATGTTTGATAAATTCACAATGAGGTTGTTTTTTTATATTATTCTATAATTATTTAATATCCATTGATGTTTTTTACCCCCTTCCCTGAAGGTGTTGCAGATCATGTGAAAATATATTGAAAGGATGGACATGTAAGGTAGAACCTGGCACGGTCTTCCCATGTAAAATTTTACCTAAAAAGGGTTTTGGGTCATATGTCATGGAGGTGGGAAGGGGAGAAAGAGGGAAATATAATAATAAACAATAAATGTTAAAAAAAATCAATATTTACCCCTTTTCCCTAACATTATGCATGAAATCTATCACCCATATTGGGGGAACCACTTTAACATTTTTTTAATATATATTTATGTTTAGAAACCCTTTAATTGTTTTTTTTTTATAAAATATTCCATATAGTGATGATTTACAACCTATTTAATTTTTTTATATATTTTAGGTTCTTATATTATATATATATAACAAAAAATATATAAATGGATATAAAATATTAATATTTTTTGATAAAGACATAGAAAACATCCTTGCATATCTATTCACATGAATAATGTATCATGTACTATTATCCCAATTTGTAAAATTTCATTTTATAGCAAATTTAAAAATGAATATCCCTATAATCATTCATTCTATGAATGAATCCTGAAAAATTATAATTTTGATATTTGGAAGAATATAAATTGGTCATCCAATCTATGATCAATGCATAATTTGTTGAAGTGGGTCCATGGCGACACCATCTTCTTGAATAAATTAATATTTAATATTTAATTAAACTTAATAAAATAAATGCCTAACTATTATAATAATTAAAAGAAATATTGGCTATGTATATATTTGAAAAATTGTATTTTATAATTATTAGGACCAAAGTATGTTAATAAATAAAACTAGGTATACACTAGGGTGGATTATACCACAGATCATGTTCAATTTTCTTAATCATGATGAATTAAAAAAAATTGATTTGATACTGTACCACTTATGATTTGAATTGGAATTATGTTTTGATATCTACAAGAGATCATTTTTCAAATGAAATGACATGAGACCCCTATAGATATTTCACATGCACATTAGATGCCTTTAAATATGTTGGTCTTTAGTTTCTTGGTGAAATTTTGGAGAATCGAAGACACTTTCGACATCCTTGTGACTTCTTGAGAACCATTCCGTCGATTAGGGATGATGATCTTGAATCAATATACACATATCCATTATTTACAACTCTTGAATTTGAGAGAGAAGAGTGAGAGACTCTTAAATTCGTTATAAATAATAATCACTTGGATCTGGGCTTCTCAAGACTTATATAAGTAGGATTTATTTCATAAAAATTTCACTTATCCCCATAGAAACATAAACTTCAAAATAATACATTAATTAAACTAAATGACTTTGTTATTGTGTCATAAATTTCATTTAAATATAATAATATACTTGTAACATAAAATATATTTTATGTGATAAAACTCGAGTAATTAAATCGACTCATTTCTTTGATTAAATACAATACGATCCTTGAATAATAATATTCATTAAAAAGTATTTGATCCATATTCTCTTAACTAATGAATACAATGAGTAGATATATTGAAAAACTATTATTAAAAAATAAAATAATATTGAATTTATTAAATTTTCAATGGTCAAAAAGATTAGCACATAATTCAAACCCCATGGTGGGGCATACAATGTTCTAAAATCCATTTAACACAAAATAGGATAGACTATAGAATATTAATGGCGGGTAACCCTCTATATCTGAATATCGACTCCTGTGGGTACTACATATGGATCAGGGGAACATCCCACCAATTCATAAAGGACCCTAGGAAGATAAAGATTAGTCATAACAATTATAACCTCTCATAAACATTCCATAATAATATAATATATTTTGACTTTCGATGTCTCATAAAGACGATTTCACACATTATTTCATCACCCTTTCTTGATTTATGGTTCAATGAACTTACTAGAGTAACATACCTTTAATAAACATCTCCAGGTATTTCATAATGGTTCTATCATCCTAGTAAACATGGCCCAACAAATATCACCCTTCCATAAGTGATAATAACTATCTTGGTCATTCAATCAATATCATACCACAATGAACCCAAAAACCCAGATCTCCCTGACACACAATTCATTTTTTTCATCTTGCATAAAAGTACGTAATAAAATAATACAAACAGATAATGATCTCATGTTAAGAGACCAATAAAGGTGTACCATAATAAGATGTAAAAATGAAACCAAAAATATGTTCTTTTTATATTAGTGGGATAGTACTCACGGTCTCCTAGAGATGATATCAACAAAATTTAATTTCCTTTTAAGATACACAAATGCTTATGCCTCCTAATAGAGAAACACTTTCGATTTCCAGTCAAAATGATGATTATATACTGTTGGATATATATTAATCATTAATTTCAAAATTTCTAGATTTTTTCATTAAAAATAAGAACTATTATAACCTTTTGATACAATATATAATCTAATAGGAAATCCATGTAAATAGTGGATGCTGAAGTGTCGACATTATTAAAGTAATTATTTATCATGTATCACTCTCTATATAAAGGATTCAGTCCTCGAAATGAAAATTTCAAGTTTATTCTTGGGCATCTACATTTACAAAAATGTGTTTGGCCTAGAATCCTTGGGGAAGAGTAATTTGATTGTAACAATTTCTAGTAGTCATTATTAGGGGGGTTATAATCTCAACAATTGAAAAAAATAATCACCACTAAATTCATCAATTTTTTAGCAGTTTTCATCCTCTTCATCTTCTCCAACATTCTCTTTGGAATCCTCTTTGAAATAAGCATTAAATATCATACTATTAAAATCACTATAAATCTCTTTTAATTGTTAAAAAAAATTAGGATCATAGTACTATTAAATTAATGGTCCTATTATAAGAGCTATGAAAATAATAAATAAAGTATATAAAAATATAATTTTCATTACTTTTTTTAGCATTGATAGGGGACACCTTTATCAGTTCATTTTTTGAGCATAGATAAGTGTTCCTTTGTTATCACCAGTGAACCATAAAAAATTATTCTTCAATTATAATTGTATGTTATTCCCCCCTCATCTTTATCTTCACTATTTCGAGTGACCAACCACATTATCTACACACCAATAACCCTTTTTCCATTATCTTTCGACCCTTTAATCCTCATTCTTTACAACAACCATTATCAGTTCATGTCTCACCATTTTCATGCCTTCTCACACCAAGATTCAAAACATTGACCTCATTTTTCTTTCTAAACACATATTCAACATTAATATGAATATTAATTCAATATTTATGAATTTTATATTTATTTATATATGTATGCATTATTCATTAATGGATAGTTTTTTTATTTAACGTGCTTCTCAATACAGTATTTTTATGTTTTTTTAATAAATTTCTCTAAGCCAATGGTTTGTGCTTCTAAATTCATAATTCTAACAGTTTTTATTTATATATATACATATTTATTTTTTAAATTATATATTTACTCACATAATTTAATATATTTATCATTTTATTTTAGAAAATATTGAAAACATATATTTAAATATATTTACAAATAATTGTATATTACCAAATAAATTTTTTATAGTATATTTATAAAATTAAATATTTACTATAAATATGTTTATATAATTTATTTCGATAGATTTTTAAAATAAAATTTATCTTATATATGTTTATAATCATTTATAAAAAATTATATTATATATTTAACGATTTATTCGAATAAATACATTTATATGATGTACACACACGTAATATTGTTACAAACATACACATATATACACCCACATATTTACACACTTGTACACACACATACAAAAATTTATATTCCACACACATGCACCCATTTTTATATTTATATTTCATCTGTGCAAGCATACACACACACACCCACCCACACACAAACACATATACTACCCAAACACAAACACACACATATTTATATATTTATATATATTCATTTATATAGTTGACATCACTATATTTTATAATATAAATATGTAATTATAATAATATTTATAATTATAAATTATAATAAAAGAATAAAATAAATTATTATTGATTTATAACATATATAATGTATTTAAATAAATATATTTCTTTTTTATATTGACCATACATAAGAATATATTTATGTATAAATAACATATATATGAATTTTTCCTTTTATGGATGTATTTATGTGTAAATACATATATTAATATTTATTTACATATATTAGAATATATATAGAGATATTTTTCTTAATGCACACAGAAAAAAAATGTTCATATTTAATCATTACAAATAAATTTTCTTAAGTATATATATATATTCGTATATTTTTTTAAGGATTATAAAATGAATATGTTTTTATTTTAAATAAATTGGATAATTTATATTTATTTCAATTTGGTTTATATATTGAAAAATATATTTTAAAGGAAAATATGTTTAATTTTTTGTTTATACAATTAAATTTTTATATGTTAATATATGAATATATGTATATATATATATATATATTATTTTTTAAATAACATTAAAATAGGAAAATGAAAAAATCTCAACACTATAATATTCATAAGAATTTATTCTCGATGAATAAATTATATCCATACGGAAAAATACATTAATACCATCTTAAACGAAGTTGATATTTCATTGAATATTCAAAATTTGAGGTATCCCAATAAAAAAATAAATTTTGTGGCCTTCCAAGACTTTCATGACCGCAAATAAAATAACAGAAAAGTTCCCCATGGGTTCATATGTCATAGAGCTTTTCATAGGATTAAATTTTAAATTATAGAGTTCCCAAACAAACAACCAAATCATATGTTATTACTATTTAATGTTCAAACTTTTTTTCAAAATAATGTTAATATATTAATGAATTTATTAATTTTACATATCACTTAATTATTATTATATATATATTATACAACACTAATAAGTAATTTTTTAATTAATATTAATATAAACCATTGTTCATTATATGATATATATTTAGTGTAAATGAATATTTATTATTTTATAAATCAAATATAAGAAATTATATTCTATTTATATTCATGTAGATATATTTTTATATTAACATATGAAATTTAATAATATAAAAGTGTGTTTTTGTTAATATAGAACCATTATAAACATTATGAAAAGAACTAGTAATGGTTTCGAATTATGAATTCTATTAAAAGTATTGAAATATTGGATTGTATGCTTGTGGGGTGTGGATACCATTAATTTAGACCATTGGCTATTGCTAATTTATTTATTAGTGAATGAAAATAGAAACCACAAATACAATAAAAAAAACTAGATAGGATTTCTTCTTTTTCATTTTCATTGGGGGTTTACCACTATAACTTGCCACTGCCACCACTCATTTTCCACTCCACTAACACGGTCACCCCTAACCACCCAAATCCGACCATCAAACACTCAGGTATGACCTCCATTCACTCGTCCAATGAATTCATATAATTCCTTGACAACTCCAACATATCTTTCTCTCCTTCGACCACCGGACATCATCTACTTATGATGTAAGAAGGTTTGGGGTCATTTTTTATCACGCATTGTGTCCCTCATGTCCCCTAGCATCCCTTGATCATGCCCCACATTTAGATATGTATAATTTTAAGGGGACCTATAGAGACCTCCCAAAGTGGTCATTAATTGGAATTAGCAATGAGGTAATTGAGACTGCTATAGGAAATCAGAACATGGATGATAAAGCCTATTATTGACTAGTTTTGGAAGTCACTAAATGTAATTATTCTGGTTGTGGTGATAAATATTTTTTATTAATGATTAAAAAATTCATTGATAAAAGGTGTTCTTTTATTTGTGCTGATAATGGTACACTTTTTCATAGATTTTAGCTAGCACTAATAAAATCTCTAAATTTATCAGTGATTTTATAAACACTGATGATGGTTGGAACTAAATAAGAATGAATCTATTGTGTGCAATTTTGTATCGCTAAAACATTCACCATTATCTGGGAAACATCATCATCCTATAGGCCATATTTATAACTAGAGTACACGATATTAACATAAATAACTATGGTCTATAATGTGTTCACATTGATAATGAAGTTCTTCTTGCATAAGTTAAATAGATTATATGCTATGTATATCATGGAATCTAGGACCCAAAGACAATGAGTCAACTATATCTCCACCTACAAAATGAAACACATTATTTATAAGGTTATGTATCATTATAGTCCATTCCCTTTCATGTCTCCAAAGAAAGTGATTCTTAGAGGTATCCTTGAGATGGTTCATTGGAGTTTTGAAGCTAAAATATAGAAGTAAGAGGAATTCACAGTGTGAACTATAGTTCATAATGTGAGTGTGTATTTTTTTTACTGAATGTTGATTTGAATCATGAGTAAGGGTGGTTTGTAGGGTTTAGATCATGAGGTGATTCATTAGTTCATGACATGAATGGATGCAGGGTTAAATTTAGTGAATTTATCACAACAAAATCATGATGTGAATATTTAGTTCATGATGTGAATTAATAAAAAAGTTGTTAGTATAAGGCCCCAGCCTTAAACCTTTCTTAATATTTAATTAAATGAAAAATTCACATTGAGGATATTTTTAGGTTTAGAGTTTTAGAGAATTCGGACATAACTATTACATCTCAAAAGATTACAAAGTAGTCACTTATACTAAATTTCCGTAAAATTAAAACTCATAAAAAAGAAACATGCCTAGTTACATGTTTTAGATAGCATAAATTTCCCTTGATCCCATCCTTGAGCCTATTCTACATTAATACCTATGATAAACTTTTCAAAAAAACTTGGGGTGAGCATAAAAAATCTCAGTAAGGGATACACAAAGAATGAAAACTGTCAGTTTTTCAAAACAACAAGTAAACCATGTATACTTTATCAAAGTAATACCTTTCCCCTTTAGGAAGTAGTAAAAACTCTTCACAAAATAAAATATCATTACATACCCTTTTGTAACAAAAATATTACCATAAATCCTATATAAATAACACATACCTATAAAGGTAACTTGGGACCTAAACATACCTAAATGGAATAACCATATGGTCGACTTCCACACATATCACTTAATGGAATAGCCATACGGCTGACTTCCATACCCAATGCATTGGGAGTTATAACGTAACCACTCGTCTTGGTATTCATGGAACCATCCATCATATAGTTTATCTCATAACCACCCATCAAATGTCCAACTACCATTATAAAATTATAAGACATAAAACAAATATAATGGAACGAAAACATTTCCACACTTTGATCACAATATATCACTTAAATATATTGACATAAAAAATCCATCATAAAAACCATTTTCAATACCAAAATACATAAAAGAGTATTTGGTATTTATTTCATTTTAAAAACATTACGGCTTTTTGAGGAAGCCAAAGACCAAATAATACTCGCGGCGGCAGAAAAGGTCATTGCCACCGCGTACGTTAAAAGAAACAATCCTTTTTTTCTTTTAGTTAGACTCTTCATAGAAAAAGATTCCTTTTGTATAAAAGTAAATGTCAAAAGGGTTTTATACACCGTATAAAAGAATGTTGTGTATAAAACGAAACATGCCTTAATGAAAAGAGATTGAGACGAAGTCCCATACCTCGTGTCCGGCGTGACTCGATTGCTCTTTAATCTCATGAATAATAAACTTCAGTTAACTTCTACTTGCTTAAGAACCTTTTTTAAAGATCATTATTCTATTTATATCACTTATTACAATGTTATGAACACTATTTAATTATTTAAGTTAATAACTGTCGTTTTGTCGATCCTTGGTACTTGAGTCAAAAATAAACTCTTTATAATTACAAGTTGTTCATGTGGTAAAATATACATTATATAAAGAATTATATTAATGATGTAGATATCATATATATCATATATATCCAGTATATACATTCATTTATAATATTACATAATTATTTAGAGGTAAGAAATGAAATGCATCGTTCATGGAGACCGTAAGCCGTACGTACGCAATAACGCTACTTTCATTTCTATGTCATATTAATGTAATTATGACTAAATGAGAGGTATGTATATTTTAATTCCAGAATTATATTCATCACATAGATGTAACATAAATCATACCTATCCATTATATATATGTACTTATAATAGTACATTACATTTGGGGATATGAAATGAAATGCACTGTTCATGGAGACGGTAAGTCGTATGTACGCATGAACGCTACTTTCATTTCTATCTCATACTTTAATGGAGTGAAATCATAATGATATAATGTTATATGATAATTCCAGTATAATATCATATATAATATCATTAAATCCATCCTTTATACGTCCCACTTATGGCATTAATGAATCAAATCACATTGAGGGGGCGGTAGTCCGCACTTCCTAAAATGAAATTATCGTGTTTACCCACAATGGAAACCATAATTGTATTCCACAAATGAAAAATATAGAAGAATAATTAAAACATAAACATATTATATATCATATATAAATATAGTGTTTTCTTAATGGGTGCCGTTGAAGGTGCTAAAAGAAAATTGAACAATCATCGTTTCGTAAGGCAGTAATTCGCCATCCACAGAAACAGTATGTTCCTTAACCATTAAATGGAGGTGTGTGAAAGTGTAGCTCGAATCCTTCTTATAACAACATCCTTGTATATTTAAGATACTGGTTTTGTTAAAAAAAATTAAAAAGTTTTTTAGGGGTTTGGATAAGCAAAATAAAACAAAAGAACACAATGAAAGACACTACCTTTTAATCGGGTAACTCTCTTTGATTTGAGCTCAATGGCATCCTTGGAAAGGATTCTGCCTAAAGTGAGGCTTCAATGATGAAGAGAGGGATGTGGAGAGACAAAATGGAAAAGGGTTTTCCAAACCAAAGGCTTGAGAGGTTTGGGTAAGGAGGTAGAGGTGGGAGTCTTTTATAAGAGGAGAGGAGGGGCACTCTTGGATTGTTAAGAAAAGATACTTTATTATAAAATGATTTTCGGATTTTAAAGGTCCCAAAAGGATATATTTCGAGTATAAAGTGATATGGTTTCGCAATCCACCCATACAATAGGTTTGTGACACATTTAAGACTTAGATTTTAACCTATCTATTCATTTTATTTAAATCGTTCAATAATGAGGTAATCGCTGCATCATCATATTGTCATAAATAAATTAATTTATTTAATATATGAAAATTAAAAAAAAATCATGATGTAGGAAATATTTTTATATTTCTAATGAATATGTAAAGTCAAACATATGACTTGTATATCCCCATTAAAATTTTTTTTTTGGTAAAATAACTCATGTTTGTGACATTTTTATTTTAACTTTAAATAAAAATTTATTTATGTCATTTTCCTACCAAAGTGGCTCCATGGGGTCCCCAATTTGACCCATGGATTTTCTTGGTCGGCCATATCACATCCAATTAGGGTAGGACATGTGTCTAGGTCATTTCATATTATTAAAACATTATTTTTACCTTAAATTATACTAATTACATTTAATCGCGATTAATAAAACTTAAAAGTTACTATTCAAAACCAAATTATTTTAATCTCATTGAATCACATTTTAATTCATAATGACAACCATGTATGTCTGATTTTTTAAAATCAAATCACAGAAGTGGCAATGTTTCATTTAAATGAAAAATCATTTTCTTTAACTACCACATAGTGGTTTCACTATTCATCTAAAATTGAAGTTTTTCAAAAAAATACCAAAAATTCACCCTAAGCTATATTTGATATTCTGAATTCAAAAAATGATGTCTATTTAACAAAATTAAAAAAATATATGTTTCATTAAATTATTTAATAATTAATTCCCGCTATCAAAAAAATAGCGTATTTTTAAGAAACTATATTTATTAAAAGATTGACACTAGTTTAAATCCAATCTCAAAGTGAAATTAATTACAATGACCACTATTGGATTAAATGGTAAAAATATATTCTAATTTTACATTAAAAACAATTAAAAAGTTAATTTAATCATATAAATAAATTATATTAAAAATAGGTTTTGAATTAAAATACAAAATGTTTCACTATTCATTAAAAAATGAACTTTAACGAAAAAATACCAAAATTTTACACAGAGTAAATTTTGATGTCTTGATTCTATAGAATAATTATATTTTGTCATATATAACATATAAAATTGTCAAAAAGTGGATTTAAAAGAGGTTCTCCATCAAAAGGCGGTTAAACGACCTTTTAAATAATATTAGAATGTTTACGCTTAAAATTTGATTCATTCGCATTTTTAATCCTCTAATATTTATTGTAAAAAGTAAAAATATTTGATAGACATATATAATCATTTTTTAGTTAGTTCTGTTCATTCCCGCCTTTAGAACGAGTAGGCGTTAACTACCATTTAAAATAATATTATTTTATTATTATAGTGCAACGTAAGATTTCAAAGGAACTCGTTGTTGCGTATTGGGTAAGCCATCAAGCATAGAGTTACCTTTAAATTAATATTAACATTTTATTCACAAATAGGGACAAATATAAAAATGTCATATTATTTATTTACCTAGGGTGTTACATCCTTCCCCCTTTTGGGAATTGCATCCTCGCAATTTTATAATTGGGCTTGAAAACATCCTTGAAAGTCCCTCATCGGAACAAGAGTCGGTAAAACAATCATTTTAAAATAAAGAAAGAGAAGTACAGAGGTCACCCGAGTTAACCCATACTAGGATTCCATGTAGAAAAACATGGACATGGAGGAGAAAACATAGTGTATTGTTCTGATGGAGAGTGATAGAAAACATGTTTAGGAGAGAGTTAACCACAAGAAAATCACAAACTTTTGATGGGTTAAACGGTATTCGATTTCCTAGTAGGAATAGTTAATAGACAACATTTTTGTTTTATGTTACTTTTTGTTGAGGAATTTATTCATAAGGAAACATAATTACTTATCATGTTTACTTTCAACTTTTATTATATTTCTTACACAAACTCATATTTTCTCCAAAAGATGAGTATTTAGGAAGACTTGTTCACATTAAGAGCACTATAATCAACTTCTAGAGAATCACCTAATCTAGAAAAAAAACAATATACTTCCCATGTCTTTAGACTTTAACCAAAACCAAAACCAAAAAGGTTAGTATAAGATCAGATAATCCACAAAAGTATAATCTTTTATAAAAAGAAAATCTATTCTTAATCTCCAAATTTTGTCCAAAAAAACCCAAAGTTCAGCGAAGACCATTCAATAAACAATTGTCCTTAAAATTCTTAAAATTAAACCAAACTAAGATTGAAACCCAAATATTTGAAGGATTTAATCATATAGTCTTCCAATGTACAAATTAACTTTTATCTCCATATAACATCAGTTTCTCTTAAATTCTCATATTGGAAAGTAATTAACCTAATCACATATCTTCCATGATAGGTTAATAATTTCCATAGATAACCCAAAATAGACATACTCTTGATTCCTAAAATCATCTAAATAAAAAGATTTAGTCAAACTAACGAGGTACTTCACATAGTCCAGTGGTAGGCGATAAATACCAGTTTCACTTTGGTTGTGGGTTCGATTCCCGCAGCTTTGTCTGACGCGGCGGGTTGTCACACAATCTGTGTGTTGTCCTTTTTCCAAAACTATATATTTATTAAAACATTCCCCAAAACGAGACAACATCTTCCAAAACAATCATAACATATTTTAACCTCAATTTTATCTCATGCCTTTCATTTTCCATCATATCATAGAGTAACCCATAATTACCTAAAAAGTAAGGATCATATAAACTCTAATGGTTACCTTTATAATTATTAACTGAACTTCCACATAGATTTTTCATCTTGTACATGATGCATTAAAGAAAATACCAAGTTTCAATTGGTTGATCATGACTCCTTGATATTTGGTTTAGAACAACCACAAGTTTCCTCATTGAATCCCCCATTTCATCCAGTCTCTTAATCAGAGAACCACCACAGTTTCCTTCAAAACTATTATCACTTTGGTGCCTGCTAGATCCATCCATTCAATAAAAACATAAATGTCATTGTGAGTATATCAACAAAACCATCATGTACTAATGAGGAATATAAACACTAAGATATACTTACTCATTCACTTTATCTAAAACTAGGACTCTTTCTGGAATCCTAACCATTTTGGTAATGTCACGTATGCTTAGAGAATACCCAAACCTCTAAAGTTATCTAAACCGACCTCTGATACCAACTATAAGGCCCCGACCGTAAACCTTACTTAATATTGAATTAAATTAATATTTCACATTGAGTATCTTTTTAGGTTTATAGTTTTAGAGAATTAGGACATAACTATTACATCTCAAAAGATTACAACGTAGTCACATCTACTAAATTTTCATAAAATAAAAAATCATAAAAAGAAACATTTCAAGGTCCATGTTTTAGATAGCATGAATTTCCCTTGATCCCATACATAACCATATTCCACATTATGTCCTGTGAAAAACACTTCAAAAAATCTTAGGGTGAGCATAAAAAGATCAGTAAGGGATACACAAAGAATGAAAACTGTTAGTTTTTCAAAACAACAAGTAAACCATGTATACTTTATCAAAGTAATACCTTTCACCTTTAGAAAGTAGTAAAAACTATTCACTGAATAAAATATCATTACTTACCCTTTTGTAACCAAAATATTACCATAAAACCTATATAAAGAACACATACATATAAAGGTAACTTGGGACGTAAACATACTTAAATGGAATAACCATACGGTCGACTTCCACACATATCACTTAATGGAATAGCAATACGGCTGACTTCCATACCCAATTCATTAGAGGTTATAACGTAACCACCCGTCATGGTATTCACAGCACCACCTGTCATATGGTTTATCACGTAACCACCCGTCAAATGTCCAAGTACCACTCTAAAATCATAATACATGAAACAAATAAAATGGAAAGAAAAAATTTCCACACTTTCATCACAATATATCACTTAAATATATTTACATTAAAAATCCATTATAAAATCCATTTTTAATACCAGAATACATAAAATAGTATATGGTATTTATTTCATTTTAAAAACATTACGGCTTGTTGAGGAAGCCAAAGACCAAATAATACTCGTGGCGGCGGAAAAGGTCGTTGTCACCACGTACGTTAAAAGAAACATTCATTTTTGTCATTTAGTAAAACGCTTTGTAGAAAAATATTCCTTTCGTATAAAATTAAAAGTCAAAATGTAATTATACAACGTATAAAAGAAAGTTGTGTATTAAACTAAACATTCCTTAATGAAAAGAGATTGAGACGAAGTCCCATACCTCGTGTCCGACGTGACTCGATTGCTCTTTAATCTCAGGAATAATAAAATTGAGTTAATTTCTACTTGATTAAGAACCTTTTTTAAAGTTCATTATTCCTTTTATATCACTTATTACAATGTTATGAACACTATGTAATTATTTAAGTTAATAATGGTTGTTTTGTCGATCCTTGGTACTTGAGTCAAAAATAAACTCTTTATAATTACAAGTTGGTAATGTGGTAAAATATCCATTATATCAAGAATTATATTAATTATGTAGATATAATATATATCATATATATCCAATATATACAAGAATTTATAATATTACATAATCATTTAGAGGTAAGAAATTAAATTCACCGTTCATGGAGACGGTAAGACGTACGTATGCATGAATGCTACTTTCGTTTCTATGTCATATTAATGGAATTAAAACTAAATGAGAGGTATGTATATTTTAATTCCAGAATAATATTCATCACTTAGATGTAACATAAAACATATATATCCATTATATATATGTACTTATAATAGTACATTACGTTTGGGGATAAGAAATGAAATGCACCGTTCATGGAGACGTTAAGCCGTACGTACGCAGGAAAGCTACTTTCATTTCAATATCATTCTTTAATGGAGTGAAATCATAATTATATAAAGTTATATTATAAATAAAGTATAATATCATATATAATATCATTAAATCCATCCTTTATACACCCAACGTATGACATTAACGAATCAAATCACTTTGAGGGGGCGGTAGTCCGCACTTCCTAAAATGAAATTATCGTGTTTACACACAATGGAAACCATAATGGTATGCCAAAATGAAAAATATAGAATATTAGGTAAAACATAAACATATTATATATCATATATAAATATAGTTTCATCTTAATGGCCACATTTGAAGGTGTTAAGAGAATATTGAACAATCATTGTTTTGTGAGGCATTAATTCTCCATCCACAGAAACAGTACGTTCTCTAACCATTAGACAGAGGTGTGTGAAATTGTAGCTCGAATACTTAATATACAAAAATACTAGTATATTTAAGATACTGGTTTTTTTACAAAAAAAAGTAATAAAAAGTGTTTAGGGGTTTGGAGAAGCAAAATAAAACAAAAGAACACAAGGGAAGACATTGCCTTTAAATCGGGTAACTCTATTTGATTTGAGCTCAAAGGCTTCCTTGGTAAGGATTCTTCCAAAAGTGAGGCTTCAATGATGTAGAGAGGGATGTGGAGAGAAAAAATGGGCAAGGTGTGGCCGAACCAAAGGCTTGAGATGTGTGGGTAAGGGGGTAGAGGTGGGGGCCTTTTATAAGAGGAGAGGAGGGGCACTCTTGGAATGTTATGAAAAGATACTTTATTATAAAATGATTTTCGAATTTTAAAGGTCCCAAAAGGATATATTTCGAGTATAAGGTGATAAGGCTTCTAAATACACCCATAAAATAGTTTTTTGACAAGTGTAAGACTTATATTTCACCCTATCTTATCATTTTATTTAAATCGTTCAATAATGAGGTAATCGTTGCATCATCATGGTGTCATAAATAAATTTATCTATATAATGTATAAAAATTATATAAAAAAATTCATGATTTAGGAAATATTTTTATATTTCTAATGAATATTTTTAGTCAAACATATGAATTGTATATCCCCATTAATAAATTGTTTTAGAAAAACAACTCATGGTTGTGACATTTTTATTTTAACTTTAAATAAAAATTTATTTATGTCATTTTCCTACCAAAGTGGCTCTATGGGGTCACCAAGTTGACCCATGGATTTCCTTGGTCTGGCATGACACATCCAATGAAGGTATAACATGTTTCTAGGTCATTTAATTTTATTAAAACATTATTTTTACCTTAAATTACACTAATTACCTTTAATCGCGATTAATAAAACTTAAAAGTTACTATTCAACAAAAATTATTTTAATCACATTGAAGAACATTTTACTTTTTAATGACAACCATGTATGTCGGATTTTTGAAAATCAAATAAGATAAGAGGCAACGTTTCATTTAAACGAAAATTCAATTTCTTTAACTACCACATAGTGGTTTCACTAATCATCTAAAATTGAAGATTTTCATAAAATTACCAAAAATTCCCCCTAAGCTATATTTGATATTATGAATTCAAAAATTATGTCTATTTTAAAAAATTCAAAAAATATAAGTTTCATTAATTAATTTAATAATTAATTCCCGCTGTCAAAACAAATAGCGTGTTTTTAAGGAAAAATATCTATTAAAAGATTGACAGTAGTTTAAGTCCAATTTCAAAGTGAAATTAATTCCAATGACCACTATTGGATTAAATGGTAAAAATTTATTCTAATTTCACATTAAAAACAATTCAAAAAAAATAATCTAATCATATAAATAAATTATATTAAAAAGTGGTTTTGAATTAAAATACAACATTTTTCACTATTCATTAAAAATGAACTTTATCGGAAAAATACCAAAAATTTACACAAAGTAAATTTTGATGTCCCAATTCTAAAGAATAATTTTATTTTGTCAAATATAACACATAAAATTATCAAAAAGTGCATTTAAAAGAGGTTTATCATCAAAAGGCGGTTAATCGACCTTTTAAAGAATATTAGAATGTTGACGCTTAAAATTGGATTCATTCGCATTTTTAATCCTCTAAAATTTATTGTAAAAAGTAAAAATATTTGACAAACATATATAATAATTTTATAGTTTTTTCTTTTCATTCCCTCCATTACAACGGTTAGGCGTTAACTACCATTTAAAATAATATTATTTTATTATTATAGTGCAACTTAAGATTTCAAAGGAACTCATTGTTGCGTATTGGGTAAGACATCAAGCATAGTGTTCCATTTAAATTAATATTAACATTTTATTCACAAATAGGGATAAATATAAAAAGGTCATATTCTTTATTTACCTAGGGTGTTACAGTTAGACTTAGGGGATGCATTTTTCATTGTGTATTAAACATCATCCATTCACAAAGTGAATGAATCCTTATTTAAATTAATTTTCAACTACAATAATTCTTCTAATGCCTATTACACGGTTAAATTTCCCAAAACCCTTAAAATCCTCTTAATCATAAGGAATCAAGAAGATATATATCAAGGGGTTTCAAATAAATTTAATATGTGATTGATCCTAATATTTTTTTGGTTGATATGTAGGGATCTGAGGTGAGTTTCATTCTATATTTTGGTTTCTTTTATGATGGGTTTTGGTATAAAATAAGTTCTAGGAGCGCATTACCAACTAAAATTTTAGTTATAATCAATGATTTGTCCATGATATACATTGGAAATGATCATCATGATTATAATAACTATCAAATATTAATTGACATGAGAACAATGGAACAAAATGTTGGATCATCAAATAATTATTTAAAAATAATTTTAGAAGTTAAATAATTACCTATCAAGGAATTCATTCGACTTTGATGAATATAATAACATCTCAAAATTTCACATTGATGAATCATAACAATTATGTGTTTATTTTATTTAATGATGATCCACATGTGAAAAACTGATCCTTGGAGCATATTTGGAGGTATTTTTGGGTGCTAGCACAACAGACCACAACACTTTTGTCATTCAGCCTTGATCACAAGGATAATCACATACAAGAAGGATAATTATTGATATCACTATAATAAATAGGGCATGTGAATTAATATATCTCTTGATTCTAGATATATTTTAGGAAGAGGTTCTCACTAGGTATAATGATAATTATCCTTGAGTTGTTCGGCATAATAATAAAAAACTGTAACCCATGGGTTTGATAATGGTATAATTTGGATTAAATGGGGGTAGGGTTATAAATTATTAATTATGAAGGTGACATTATTATTTCTATAATATCCGTGTATCCATATGTTTGTAATAACAATATTTTGTTTCTTGAAATAAACAAAATAAGTTAATTAAATAAATAATTTCCCTTGAAAAATTGTTTAAAATATATTCAAATAATAATTAATATATATTATTTTTATGCGGACCACTAAAGTAAATTTTCCATTCATCCAAGAATATTTATTAGGCCTTAAATAATGAATATTTATTTAATATATATATATATTCATAATTAAACAATAAATAAATAAATATTATATACACTAAATAGAAAATAAATAATTATTAAATATTCTTCTCACAAAATATTCACACAAATAACCAGTGATAGAATATACAAGATAAAGTAAAAAATTAATTATTATTACACAATTTAATAGAATAATTTTTTTCATCATGTTATATATTAAATTATAATATTATTCAACGAAGGTCTGAGATACACTTAATGTTTAAACATCAAGGACTCTTTCTCAGTGGCATTAAATGGGGCCACCCAAAGTCCACGATTTTTATCTAACAACATGAAATGTAACTTATAGGGAAATAAGATAATTCTTTAATGAAATATGAAATCATATTGATACTAACTGTTAAATATAATCCCTTTATCCAGATATCTCTAATAAAGAAATATTAATGATGATGTCATCAACCTATGGACTCGATGTCACATTCTTTGACTTTCTATAAATGAAACAGAACATCGAACACCATAGCCATTGATTAATTCCATATATGTAATTTCTATTTAAGGAAATGAGATATAATCTTCCATTAAAAAATAAAAACAAAAAAAAATCTTCATGTTATGCTATACTAAAATTTTACATATGATTCATCCAATATATCATACCATTCCACGAACGTATCTCAATAGGGTTTTTATAAATTAATTAATTTACAAAAATAATAATTAAAATTAATTAATAATAATATTAAAATATAAGAATAAATACACATGTATGTAGATAAAAACATCCATTGACACATATAAATTTAGATTTCCTACTAACATGCCATGTTCTAATAATCTATTATACTATAAATTACCAAGGTTGAACACCAGAAAAAGTGTTTCAAAATCATATGAGTTTCCTCCCCAGATAGCCTGTAACAATTTATTCATTTTTAATGATATGATTTGGATATAAAACAAAAATTTAAAAATATTTTTGTGGAAATTCTAGGTCCTATCATAATGTGGAACTGTTATAAACATTCAGTGTGACATCTACTATTGGGATATTTTCACATAGTATATATCATGGAAGAGTAATAGTTATATGATAAATGGTTTAATAGTATAATAATCGAGGAATATATGTAACCATAACATACTGATAACTTACTTCTATGTTGATAACTCAAATATACTCACACTTTCTCTTGGTCAAATTGTTAAGGGAAATACATCTTCTAGATCCGATATGATACTCATTCTTCTGCTTAGATAATGATTCAGTTAAGGGTTTCAACAATTTTTATTCTTTGGAAACTCTTCTTACTGCAACATGACCACTAAGAGAATAGTCTCTCAAGAGGTGATATTTCAATAATATTTTCTTCTTTCATTTGTGTGGATTTTACCTTTTAAAACATCTATCACTATAGTATTATCAGAATATTAATTGATAGGGTATTTGATGCTTGATACTACATCATGATCCTAGAAAAACCATTGCAACCAAAATTATTTTTGGTTTAATGAAGAGACACTATATATATTCATTCACTATTTTAGAATCATGAAAAACTATCATAATTGAACTCTTCCATCTCAAAACATCTCTATTGAGGATATAGACTTCTCTAGACTATGTCTTCTTATCATTATAATAGGATTGAAATAAAAAAAATAGTTTAACCATTTATGACTGTCTCTATGTATCCTCCATGCACTAGGAACATATCCTTAGTTATTCTACGATAAATTATGTTATATTTAACATAAAAATAATTTCATTCAATTGGGTTGTTAGGATAAATTCTTACCATTTTCAAGTATTTGGAAACATAAATCCTATTATAGAACACAGAATTCATTTATTTTACATATCAAAGAAGAATATAGAATAATAATAATTCTTTATTTCTCCTCTTGTGTATGAGAACACATTTTCATATAATGATCTATACCATGTTACAATGATACCAATACACTCTTATATTGTTCCATACTAAATATATTATGTAGTTGGCCAATGTATATACCTTTAATTAGTCTATGTATCCTCTTAGATATATAAAAAATGATCTTGATCCCTAGAATATCGGTTTTTTCACCTAAAAATTCACCGGCAAGAACATATTAACTAATCCTTAACTAACTATAAGAAATGCTTATCATTTCCAAATAATAAAATGTCTTCAAAATAAAATACTATGATAATGATCATAGTCCCACCGAACCATTTGTAAACACATAAATCACATTAATTCACAATGAAAAATCAATTCTTTTATAGAATCCTCAAACTGAATTTTCCTTATCAAATATTCTTACATCAATCCATAAATAGATCTCAACCACTTGAAAACCTTTTTCGTATTAGTTATTGTAATAAATCATCTAGTTTTTTTAGCATATAAATCGTTCTAATGGTTTCCATTGAGAAAATATATTTTTATATCCATCTTCCAAATTTCATAATCATGGAATGTTTCCATTGATAGTACTATTCTGATGGGTTTAATCAAGGAATTTGCATGATAGATTTCATCATAGTGAATACCATGATGTAGTTTAAACCTTTTAGGAACTAGAATTTAATTATTGGTACTTTGTTCACATTTTATTTTTATTTTTCTCTTGAATACCAATTTACACCCAACATTCTATACATAAATAAGTCGGTTGATCAAAACCCCAACATCATTTGGATATATTAAATCTATCTACAAATTCATAGATGCCTTCCAATATGTTTCTTCTGAATATCTAATACATCTTTATAGAAGAACAATTAATTATTATTAACCATTAATGTGTCACCATATTCAGTGACTAGAAAATCATTTCTTTTTTTATTCCCTTTCATCTATATATCTATAATAATGTTCTTGTTTTTTATGAATAACTTCTTCCATGGAGACATGTGTAATTTGTTCCTATAACAAATATTTTGTATCATGAGCATCAAATTCATATAAGTCAATCTTTATCCCATTATACTTCTTGAGTATGTTCTCTCTTTTATGAAATATGGATTGTCTCACGAGAATACAGTTATTTTATAATGGGTTATATAGATTATATTTATTAGTTTTTTTAGGATATCATATAAACTAACATTTTATGCCTCACGGTGATAGGTTTTTTCCAAAGGTGTACTTAAAAAATGAATCACATCACCATAAACATGTTTTCTATAGAAAATTTTTCATTTAACAGCAGTACTTTAAAGGAATTCTATTTTAAACTTTAGTAAGTACTCAGTTTCGTGTGTATGGTGAATTTTGTAATGTATATTCCCAATAAGACAATGGAATATCCTCATGTCCCATCATCAACCTTAACATGTCTTAAAAGGAACAGTTCCTACATTCACTAACATTAATCTACGAAGGTGTATAAGTTCGTTTGAGTTGGATAGAATCCAAAAATATCATATAATGTTAAGAAACACTTGGATAAGATATTAAACACCTCAATTAGATTGATTATTCCTTATATTATTACCGACACGATTAACTACATTATTCTTGAATTCAATGAATTTTTAAAATTCCACAAACACATACCACATCATGTAGACATATCCATATCAACTAAAGTTGTTAGTAAATGTTATGAAGTAAGAGTATCCTCCCAAATAATCTTGTATAAAAGGTATAACCAAATTTTTTTATACCAATTCTACAATCATGGTGGCCCTTTCACCAGTTCCACTGAATGTGGTTTAGTAATTATCCCTTATAGACACGAATAAAATATTTTACGTTCTTTTAGATAAAGAGATTGTAAATAACCATCATGATAGGGTATTTTCAGATTCTTATCATTTACATAACAATGAAATTATTTCCAATGTTTGGTGTTATATAACTTCTTTGAAGATTATTCATTATCAATTACAAATACTTTTTTATATGTTAATACATAATGACCATTATTTAGTTCATTCATACAATATTTTTTTAAAAAAAACCATTATTTGTTTCCAAATTTAAATAAAAATCCTTCCATTTCAAAGAAAGAAACCTAGAAAGTCATCTTAGAAACACATAGATCAAACTAAAAATGTTTTAAAACCAAAATCATTTCAGTTGTCAATGGAAGGTGGTAGTCTCATATAGTCAATGTAGGAAGGCATGCTCTATTGGTATCTTGAAAACCCACATATCCTACAGAAATATTATGGAATCTACCTAGTTCTTATATTTTTATATATATGTGAACAATAGAATATTTATCTAATAATAAACTTGTAGATATATAAATAATAAAGTTGAGAATGAACACACCTCTACCTTCGCCTAACTTTGAGGTTCTTTTCCTTTTCTTGTTTCCCATATTACCACATGAAAAAAATATTAGTTTCTTTTAAATCACCTACCATTATAAATTCTGACTGTTTGAAGGATGGTTCTCAATATCATTATACTTATAGTGAATCATGGGAAATTTTACTTTATTATACCATTAAGTATTCAATGATAGGATTATTGTTTTTTCATGCGCAGTGTCCTTGTAAATATAAAGAATGATAGTAAAACGTTTTGAAAGGGTCTTCTCTATACCTATCATATATTAATTCAAAATTAAACTGGAGATGGTTTTTATCTATGAGGAAATGATGAAACTATGAATATATCCATATATAATTCTATTCCTTAGATGTCTTATAATTATATGTATCTAATCGTCATGACTACATGTGGCCTTGATGGTGCTGACTCTCCATGATTGTACATGAAATGCGCATTTTTGATACCATATCTCTATTTTCATTCCTTCTCTTGATAGATAATTGTACAGAGATACATCATCATATACACATCTATATACTCATATTTATTTAGATTATCATTAGGCATGGATAATAGCATGAAAAACTGGACACATGTATCTTAATCTTATTTTTTCTCATAGAGATACCTATCTTCCTCACTTGACACATAACCATGAACATTTGGAATTGTGTTTATAATCATGTAAAATTCCATTTCATGGTGTAGAAAAACACATAATTTCATTTTTATTTATAGAAAGTAATGTCAGTGAGACGGTTATACCTCTCATGTATTGATAATAGTGGAATGTTTGAGTTCATGGTAATTATCATTTCTACAATTAAATAGAGTAAACATTTAGTACATTATTTCATAAAATTAGATAACAAATATTACATTTATTAATTGAACACTATTTTATTAAAATCTAATATCCCACACCATTGGTTTCATAATATATTATTTCCTGGTGATTTATGTGTTAGACAACCATATTCTCCCTTTAATATCCTAGAACGTGTATAGACATGTTATTTGATTGTTTTTAAGTAGGAATTAAATTTAAAATTGCATTAACTCATAGTTCCTTGTTCTGTTGAGTAAACTCCCTAATACTCATGTCCATAAATTTGGATTCCATCATCCCTTACCACTCAGTTTCACTATGTCCAACTTTTGTAGCAAACTCTTGATGTGAACTACATTAATCTTACTAAAAATGAATTTATAATTAACTAAAAACTGAAAGAAACCTAAATTTTTCCTATCATGACATTTGAACTTTTTTCAATTACTTCTTGAGTTGTGGAAGGCTATAAAGTCATAGTATATATAATCCATGTATTTTTTTAATATTATGCATTATTTTCTGATTTTTTATACTTTTAAAATGGTTTTTAATAAAAAGATGAATTTCATAAGTGATTGACCATGTCTTAGATAATATCAATACATAATCTATTTTTTTAGTTCTAAATGTCATGATTATTGATTAATTAATCCATTTTATCCTTAAAAATCCATAATGAAATTTAACATGCAACTTGGTAGGAATAAAATAATAAGAGTGGAATGATCATGAGATTTTCATAATGGTTAGTTTATCTAGTGTATGATAAAGTAACCATCATCCTTTTGAAAAATACCTTAAAACATGGATTGGATAGTGTTACAACTTTCCACCTATCCTCCCTTGTATATCTTGGATTCCATTTACCTCCAACCCAAACTAGAACAACCACTACTACCCTATGATCTCTATATATTTCATAAGATTTTACTCACATACATGGTGGTGTAACTAAAGTATTGGTTAATGGGGTTTGTATGAAATGATATTGTGGTTATGTTAGACCTTACATAATAAGTGGAGGGATGACAAATAATCCATCAATTAAATTTAATAATCAATTAAACGGGAAATAATCATATACAAAATTCTTATATAAGCTCATAATCTTCCCCATAGGTGTAACAAATTACAAATGTAATAAATTCACTTCATAAACAATCATTATTATTTAAGATAATGCATTCTCAAATGAATTTATTACCTCATTCATTTAATTGATTAATTTATCTTAATTTTATTAAAAAAAATTTCTATTTTCATCCATCAAAATGTTAAACAAATTAAAAAAAATTTAAAATTTACTATGTACAACACTTTTCCTTGGAGTAAACATGATTTCTAACCATCTTAGCTACCCATCATGAATTATTTTCATATACTATTTAATAATGTGTCATGTAGCATACACTTATTATAAAGTAATTTCATGGTGTTTATATGTCAACTGAATGTCATATAGAACACATGTCATTTACACATCATGTTAAATCTTAATACACATAGATTAATTGATAAATTACAAAGATATAATGTTTTTGAATATTATGAAAAAATTAATTATAAATTAAATATATATTGAAAATATCACATGGATTATAATATTGAGCTGAATGACACAAGGAACACATGTTTATAAGGTTTAATTTTTATATTAAATTTACTTAAAAATAAATATAAATTGGTAATATACATAGTGTGTATTAGCCATAGACATGTCATGAATAGATCATCCCTTTCTATATGTGGCCCACGCTGAGGGGATGGTTATGGGCTCAAACCCATTAAATTAATGGAGTACATGAAATGATTATGGCATACATGTCTTGTTGTCTCTACGTTGCATGGTTCCAAGTCTTATAGGTCATGTAAAGAAATACATGGATCATCATTAATCAAATTACTACATGATGTCCATGCTTGTCAGCTAACTGTGTTGTAGGATAGCCAAGTTATGTTGTGGGGGATTAAATACACATATCCACTAATGAATTCACATACCTTGAATCAATTAAAAAAAAGTTCATCTTTTTTCATGGTGCATTATACATTGGTTCATGATGTTTAACAAAGGGATACAAACCATACGCTCTTGTATAATCTATAAAAAAATTACATGGAACCTGAAGATGAATTAATTTAATGTTCTCCATTCAAAATAAATATTCTAATTTATTATATATTTATAAAAAAAGTGAAATATGTTAATATCTCAATATTCAGATTAAATAATGATTACAATAGAATTCATAACTGATAGAAAATGCTAAAATCAAGAAACTATATATAAATAATTATTTGACCTGATATAGATAATTGGTGATGGAACTACACTCACCATGTATCTAGGGTTTCACTATGAAACCATTCCCTATGGTTATGATGACACTACTCTCTCTCATTAAGAATTTGATCCTTCATCTGGCTGCTGATCAAAACTGTTCTGGTCATATCATAGTGGTTTAGAATCTATATATGTATCTATACTCAGGTCTATTTCATATATATTGTATCGAACTATATTTTTTCTTATTGGAAAAACATTTCAGGTCATAGTGTCAGTATAGGTGATGTTTGGTGGATTTTTAAATTTAGGTGATGATGGGGATAGGTTTTGGTGTTGGCTAGATTCAGGGTAGGGGATGAAATTTCATGGTTTTGTGAGGTGATGGATACAAAGATTCATGAAATGATGGTTGTGATATTGGGTGGGTGACTATGATGTTTACAATATGAATGGTTTTAGGATGTTTTTCTGATATGGAATTATCATAGGGAGGTGACTAGTTTTGTTGTGGTGCTCGTAATTTTTGGGGAAATTTGTAGTGTTACTAAGACAGTGATGTTGAATTTCTATGATGAAGGAGGTTGGTATAGAGGTCTGGGGACACTTGGCCTTTCTAATTATGGAAATTTTTGGGTTCTCAATACCCACTAGTCCTTCATGAGATCATTTTTCTTCTGGGTCATTGGGCCTCTAGGACATTTTTAGGTTATGGGCTACATAGTGTGACTCTGATTTTTCCTCAGAGCATTTGTAAAGTGGTAGAACATGTCATTTAAGTATTTTCATGTGGGAATCCTCATTATATGGATGTGTTTGATAAAACCCATCATTAATTTATCCATCTTGTGAGAGGGATGGGAACCCATCCTCAGGTATTTTTTCATTATATTTTATTCCTTTTGTTTGGAATATCATTTTGACATTGCAGTGATAAACATGTAAGCAATGTTGGGTTCATGACTACAAATATTGATGTGTGTGTTGACCATAATCATACGATCCTCCCCTACAATACAATGTGGTATATAGGGGTTCCTTTCTTTATTATATTAGTTTATCACACCGTAACTTTTGGAATGTCTTGAAACATCATTCTTTCCTTGCAGCAATGGTTCATAATATGTTGAAAGGATAATTAGGAAATCTGACTAGTACTTGGAATGAATCTTGAATCCTCTTAGTCCATTGGGTTTTCATTCTATTTAGGGTTATTTTCTACACCTAGGAATCACTAGGTCCATTGAACCTTGTTAGTTCCTTATCACCATGTTACATTGAGGCTTATGTACATCTGGGACATCGGGCCAGGTATTGGGTTCACTCTCAACCTATTTTCAAAGGGTATTTCCTATTATTCTTTAATAATGAGGGTTAGTATCTCAAATTGTTTTTTAATTAAAATAAAATAAAATAAATAAATAATCATATGACCCCTTTGATATAATGTCAATGTTCCAAATGTAGTGGAAGTATAAAGATGGCATGAAAAACATGGATTTTAGTTGTAATATATGATTAATATGAGATGTACATTGAAATTCATCACCTTGAAAATTTTAATTAAATCAATGTTTAATTGATATGATAACACACAAACCCTATGAAAGATCAAAACATAATGATTTATATTTAAATTAATTCATCAATGGATTACGCAACAGTGAAGAATTTCTTTTTTGATGAAAATTAGACCCAAATTTCGTAGACGGAATAATGTGTATTTTTCCTTTAGTTGTGATCCACATTTGAACACATAACATCCAAGCATCAACATACGAATCTATGAGTTCTAATGTGGTAGATCCAAAAGCATTCATCAGACATCCTTGATCAACATGTGAATCACATCCCATAAGGATTCTTCTTTATATCACTTGATTCAATAGGGTTGGTGGAGGAGTATCCCTCTCGAATTTTACAAGTCTTCTTGGAAAGGTTCTCTCTAAGGCTTTTTGGATGTACTTGATTCATTATGAACAAATAAATGACATCCCTTTGGGATAGAAAAATATATAATTTTTTTTATGCTAGTGCAAGGGTTAGGGATTAATAATTTCAAACACAACATTATTATTTAATTAATATATGTAGAACCCCATGTCTATAAAAATATTATTCTTATTATTATTTCATTACATGCACAAAACCAGTGAATTGCTTAAATATTATTCATTCAATAATTTTTTTCATTTATTCAAATAATGGTTAATATATAATATTTCACAAAGTACCATTAAACATATCCCTTTATTCCTCCACAATATTCATCAATCCTTGAATAATGAGTATTCATTAAATAAATAAATTTCATTTCATTATTTCCTAATAAATAAAAATACAATATTCATTAAATAGAAAATAAATATTTTTTAAAGATTATACTCACACAATATTCTCTTGAATAACTAGTGATGGAATAAATATGGTCAAAAATGAAAAATTATTAAACCACCTATGATAGTAATACATATTCAACAAGTTAAATAATTAATATTATTTTTATTTAACTAATAGATTAGACACACCTTGTATGTGAACCTCTATTCCACTTTCTTGGTTGAATTAGGTGGGGCTACCCCATTTCTAACAATAACAACTATTAACATCCTATAACACCCATTAGAAAATAATTTAATGTCACAATGACCTAAAAATCATTAAAATATTTCTTATTAATTTTAATACATTTATAATGATATCTATAATAAAGAATGTTTCACAGTGGTGTTATCAACCTATATATTTGATGTCTCTTTAATTGATTTTCTAGAAATAATCCAACCCACAGAACACCATGGTTGTGGATTTAGGATGGTTCATTAATTAAATGGCATGAGATATTATATTTTTTAAAATAAAATAAGGGATAAATCATTTATTTTTTCATTCATTAATGAAATATTACTTGTGACACAAAAAACATATCGTACCTCACCTCAAACATATATTATCTCAATTTTTCCCGATTTATAAAATTACCTGAATAATTATATTCATTAATAATAATAGTAAAAACAGAGGATCAATACACAAAACTATATATAATAACATCTGATGACCCTTATAAATATATATTTCCAACTATCTTGTCACTTTCTCATACCACCCATAATTAGAAATTACTATGGGTGAACATCTTGAGAATGTACCCTAGAGTCCTACGAGTATCTAACCCTAATATCCATTAACATTTCCGTCCTGTAAATTGATATCATCTATATATAGAACATATATTGAAGAATACTATTTTTGATCTAGTATTATCTTATTATATAAGGGAAATTCAATAACCGTTCAGTGTGACAACTACCCATATAAAATTATCACATACTATTTCACATTGAAGAAAAATCATTATGGGTTAAAATGTTTATTAATATTAAAAACAATGAATAATGGTACCTACAAATATCACAGATGTTGGTTCTAGGGAACCAACTCCAATAATCACTTTTTAGTTTAGATTTCTTCCATTCTACCTTTTAATTCTCTAATGATTGTTCTCCATCAATATCATTTAGTTCTTTAAGGGTTTCAGGGAAGTTTATAGTGCATCACCCAAATGAACTGTTAGTTTTTTACCTGATTTGTGATTAGTGATTTCGAGGGAGTTTTATTAATATTTTGTTTTCATACTTTATATCTATATCCATTTTCAATGTCATCATTCTAATTATTTAATGGAACACAATACCAACTAATATTTGGTTATGTACAGCTATTTGTTTCTTAAAAACTATCCTAGATACATTCAAATAAGACTTAAACTATTAATATTATGATTTTAATTTATTTATTATTTTCAAATTTTATACAGTATTATCGTTTTACACTATTTGATATCATAACCATTTTTTTAATAAAATTGTTTCATGTAGTTATTAAATCATAATTTTTTTATTCATTAAAAATATTTGATTTAATTTCATATTAAATTTAATACCTATTTTAGTGTTTTGGTTTAAATGAAATGATGCTAATATTAAATTCCAACATCCTGACAGAGAAAACCTTCCCTATATAATATTTTATCATCAAAATTCTCCCAGTTTAACTCGTTCCAATTTGATATTTGTTTTCATGTATTTTTTTATATTATATGATTTCTTAATCACATTAAACTGAAGTTGACTCCCTAAATTCAAAACTCCATATAATTATATTAAATATTATTTGGTTTTTATAAATATTATTGTAAATATTTTATTTAATTCATAGTATCCTTCTTATAATAAAAAATTTATCTTTAGTACCCTACTATGATTATTTTTACGGAATATTATTGAGATGAGTACTAAAATAAATAAGATACATGAGTGTTGTAATCTACTATATATATTCTTTAATTTTTTTTTGAATAATACATGGATTTTATTACTTAAATCAACATGATATGATATATGATAGGAAATTTATTTTGGGATTATTCCCATCCTCATCTAAAATATAGTAACTAATTAATTTTTTGTTTTTGGTCACCCATGATACTATGTTTTCATATAGGAGTCATTATATAAATCCATTTATTTCAACATTTAAATACTTCTCAATTCTTCCCAATCACTGACACTGGTCTAGGCCCAAAACCCAACCCCCATAGATGCCCAATATACTCCTTCCCTAAAATTATTGAAACTTCATCATTTTCGGAAATAGATGATGATTTTTAAGGGTTCACATCTTAGAATTAATGATTTTTTACATGTTCATACAACAATATTAACAATAATTTTATAAATTATATAATCTGAATAATATTTTCTGACTAATAAATTTTTCATTACTATTTCACAAAATTTCATTACCATAAAAATATAATAATGCAAAATAAATTATAATAATAAACTAGCTGTAAACCAATTTAATTGGGGTTAGAAGAATGCATAAAGTGGTGCTAATATATCTTATTAGTATTGTTTGATTCATTAGTTGGGACTATTAATTGGTTTTAAATAAATTTTGTTGTTATTATTTATTTTTCATTATTATGTTTTCATTGTATTCAAATAACCTTAAATAGTACTGAAAATTACTTACTCCAATGTCTTTCATAGGTTCATTTTCAAAACTTTATATCTTACCCAAGAACTTTTATTAAATTCATTATTCATTTAATTTCTATTTCTTATTTGTTTTGGGGTTTTACCAATCATTTTGGTGAAAATGGTGGGTTTTGAAAATTTGGGCCAAACCGTTTGCCCAATTCCATATTTAAAAATAAATTTAGATTCTTCTATAAATCCTTAAATTATTTCTATTATATACCCAATACACTTCTCAATTGACATAACCTGATATATTAATATCACCATATCCCTTTGGAGCACATAGAAATCCAAAATCATGAGGGATTTGGGTTTTTTATTAAGGTAATGGGCCTGCCTGTAAGCACATTTCCTGCTTTAATTTTTTTTTAAAAAATTTCAATATCTCATTTCTTTTTTAAATTTTGTACCATGATTCCACCTCCCTCTCAAATAAAATATCCTGTGGATCACCCCCATTATCGTTTTGGAAATTTTGGAGCTCATTTGAAACACTAATTAGGGCGATCTATCATACTCTTTCTCAAATCTACTAGATTTGATGAGGTAAAATTAATCCTTCATAAGTCCTTCAATATTCATCCTTTTCCCCCATTTTAGTCCCCACATGACCTAATATGAATCGTTCAAACATCCATACCATTTTTGTGTACTTGGATATTAATATTTTGGTAGATTTACGGTGATCTCATCAATATTTCTACAAGTAAGTATTTCACGATTTCATTTCTCCTCTTTTCTTGGGGTTTCATCCCTCTTTCTTGGTGTTCCAAAGTGTCCAGAACCTAGGTTTCGTCCCTAGGGTTTAACCATGAGTATTTATGGCGAATATTTTTGGTATAGTGCTAGATTTACCATCCATGTGGTGTTGGGTTGGTGCGGTTGATGTTTCACACCATGTTTTGAGGGATTCGACAATTTCGGTAGGTGATTCCGTGGGTAAACTTTTAATCATGAGTTATTTTTCTTGATTAAATAATATTTCATGTTCATTATATTATGTGAATTATGAGAATACCATTTTTGGTAGCAATAGTAATGAATTTGGTATTAAAGTTACATTTTTGTTACGTTTTTATTTTTCAAACGTATTTCATGTGTTATCTCTTGTGGTATTTTTGTAAAATTCGGACATGAATTGTTATTTGTTGAATGGGGATGACAATTTTGGTTGGGTAATGATATAGTCTCATCTGGGCCTAAAATGGGGGGTATTGGAATGTGTTTTATGTGTATATCCTTGTTGTACTCCTTGAAAGTGTTTTATGGATTTGTGTGTTCTCGTAGGTATATTTTGTGATATTGTTCAAGATGATTATATGACATTTGGAAGTAGATGATTACATGTCGATTGGGCTGAAAATTATGTTTTTTTTGTGGCATCGTGTGCTTTTGGCTTAAAAAGAAGCTTTTTAAATGGGTTTTATGTGCAAAGCATGGGTATACTCCTTATAATTGTTTTATGAATGTTTTGAATGGTTTATTGAGTTGTGTAAGTAGTGAAATTATATCTGCAAACTATTTTGGTAGGGGAATATTTTTAAAAGGTCCATTTCAATTTTTAAATGGATTTTATTTCATATGTATCATCATGGAAATATTTTATTAAATTTTTCGAAGGAGATGTTGAGGTTTTAAAGTGATGTGAATGTGATGTGGACTGTTTTGTATGAGTGTGATGTGAAATTTTTTAATTTTTATTATAGAAGGTGTGTTATGTGCCAGGTGTGTTGGATGTTATATGATTTTCAATATCTTATAATTTTTTTATAAAATTTTTTAATGGTTTTCTGGAAGTGTGGAAGAAATGTGAAATGTGTTGTGGGTTATTTTGGTGTGAGTCGGATTTCAAAATCATTTTGAATGAAAAATGGATTTTGTGACTTGTGTGTTATACATATGGGATTATGGGTGAATTTGTTATGTTGAAATGATATTTTCATGTTCAATGTATATTTCATGGCTTGTTTAACTTGTTTGAGCACAAGGGGGAAACCTAGGTATCTTGATGGGTGGACGTGTACTAGTATGCTAATGAATCTGTGGGGTTTGGCCTCAGTTTCACTTATCATGATCGACGCCTACAACGCTAAATAAACTATGATGATTATGATTGGGGACCACTAGGTTATTGGTATGTTCCCTACTAGTGGCTTGTTCATGGGAATGGATATTTGTGATGGTTACTCTCACCGAGATACGAGGTACCTGTGACTCACAGCTGGCTAGTGCCTAGGGGTTATTTCCTATTTCTTGTGTTCATTAGTTAGTTTATACTTACAATTGGAATATGGTACATTTGGATAGAAAATTAATTGGATTTGGTGTTTATTTTAAATGTGTTAATCCTTTAAAATAGCCCACTTGAAAACTGTTCTTTTTCAATGTTTCTTCTTTTTGGAATTTTAACTAGCTTTTCATGTTTTTGAAAACTCGCATGCTTTTAATCTTCAAATGATTATCATATGGAATATCTTAGTGGAGGAATCCTACTGGGATTTGGATCACACCCTACATACACCATTGGGTGTATGTAGACTTTCTTATTTTCTTTCACATATTTGGGTACAGGTTTTATGCCATTGGTTTGGGTTTTTAGCATTCCATCGTGATGAAGTGTCGTGGAGATGGATTGAGGGCGGTGCCTCTTTTCATGTGGAGGTTCTTGGGATATAATTTCATGAGTTTGTACCTTTGTAATGGTCTACAAAAATTGTTTAAAATTTTGTAATTCAATTCTGAATTTTATTAAAAGATATTTTGGTTTGAAAAATCCAGATTTGATTTCATTGATTTATTTGTTGTCTTAGGTATACAAACTCAGCTAAATCATTCCCAATTTTCATTTTTTGATACCGAGGCACTTGTACCAGCCCATGGGGATCAGGAACGCCCTTCAGGACTTTCCACGGGGTCGGTTCAGGTGCTGATTTTGGCGGCAACTAGATTCAGTTTGTGACACTGTCATTGGGTTTCCTATGAAATTTAAGCCACATCTCTATCTAGATAAAAAATTACATAATTCATTAGAAATTATAAAATATATATGTGTGTTAAAAATATAATGACAAATAATATAATAAAATAAATAATAATGTGTAAAATACAACCAATATTTTTGAATTTACCAGAAAACATTTATGACCCAATGCTATAATGAATTTCTTGTTTCTCATGACTGAAAATATTTTTATAGACAATTAAAAGATAAAATACCAATATTAATTAGAATTATGAATTTAAAATGTTTATGTAATTGAGATAATTTTACATATGTAATTACCTAATGGGATGTATTTATATTAATATAAATAAATATATTCAACTACTCCTGATAAACAAATCTAGGAACATTATCATATATTTTTTTGTGATATAGGAAAAGCGTTATTAAACTCATTTCATAATACCAACATAAAATATCATATTAGATGCCCAAATTTTTCTTATTCTTTGAGCATGAAATAAATTTAGGGACATCAAAATGAAAAAAAAATCTAGAAATAAAAAATATATCACGTTTTAGGTATATTAATAATATTACTCATTCATTTTAATGTAGTTATCAATTAATATTAAATTAATATTACCTTTACTAAGTTATAAAAAACCTCATTTTTTATGTTGTGGGAATATGAATCCAATATTTATAATTAATAAGAAATTTCATTGTCATACAAGGATGTTTTCCAAAAATCTATCTATAGATTATGATAGCATCACTGGTAGGAATTCTGAACTCATAAAATGGAATGACAATCTTGAAGTATTTCAGGTCCAATACATATGTTTTTTTAAATTTATATCTCTCCTATAATTTTCATTATTTATTTGAAAAATTAATTAAACAATTAATATAATATTTATTTTTTACAATGATAAACAAACGAGTAATGTCAACTCATCAATATCCTCTAGATGGAGGCGTGGTCAACTAATCTATTGCTAGAGGTGCATCAAACAATGTGCTATAGTTAACATATGGGAAAACTAATGTATTGATAAAGGTCTTTAGAATAGAAGAATCACTCAGATCCATTGAATATGATCGTAGTGTTGATGAGCTCTGAGATATTGATCATCTGGGACATTAAATTTTATTCCTCGATATTCCTACAATTAAAATTGTTCAAAATATATTTAATGTATAAAAAACATAGAATTAAAATATTTTTAAAAAAATGAAAAATAGAACTATATATATATGATTCAATTATAGATGATAAATTTCAATATAGTTTCATTGTCAATTTTTAAATTCAATTATCATCATTTTCATTTTCTTTGTTGTTTTCAACCTCAATTTTACAAGCACATAATTTTCACCATCTCTTGCAAGTTCAATTGTATATATGTATTTAGGAAAAATATGTTCAATGATTTTGGGTTGAGGAGTTTCATTTTCATAATGTAACATTGACCTTCATCACTAATATCATAATAGTATATCGATATCAAGAGTACAAAAACACATCAACCTTCATTTATTTCATTATCGACATAATAAAAAAATTCTATTTTGAAACCATGATAATAGGATTATGTTATGAATTCTCACTCGTATAAATCAAGTGGCAATTTTTGGTTGAAGTAAAATGCATAAAATTTTTCATTATTTCTCATTCATTGTTAAACCATTAAAATTTGAATAATACAACTAAAAATATATTGTGATATTTTATGTTTATTATATCAGTCTTCTTTCTACATTATCTAACCTCTAAATGTTTATATACACCACTACTTTGTTTTTTCACGTATTCTTCATGATAAAGATTATGAATCTTCAAGGCTCAAATATTGCAGGAGACGAATCACTTATACTGAATTAGTGTACCCCGATCTAAATAATTCAAATCATTTTATCTTTCCGTTCAGATCTCAAATTTCATTTTCTATGTAAAAAGATATAACGTGTAACTTCTGACATAAAAAACTACATATCAAAAATATCAATATTAGAATATACTTACATATCGGGAGAACCATTCACAAATATCTTTATTCAAAACTTTTCTTAATTCACACTCATCTAAATAGTGAACCCTTACTAACCTATTTTTTCATTATCAATTCCTCAAATAATAGATCTTCAATAAGACTATAGAGTAGTACATATCTATATTCTTGTAGAAACTACAATTTTGTTGGTGTAAAATTTTTCGCTTTTCCAACTCGCCATCCAATGGTTGAAAATACAAACATCTAACCATAATAATGAGAATTAATGGAGATGTCATTAAAATATCTTTCATGATTGAATCTAGTTTCAATTTCATTGAATTTCCTAATACAAAATTTCAAGTACTCTTATTCTATGTATCCTTCAAAAACATATAACTTTGGTTGATATTTATATCTCACATATAATTTCAAATGACAAAAGTACCTACAGAAAAAATAAGAATCATAGTAAAAACATTTACATGATGATTTTGTAAAAATGAAATAATTAGTGAGAGTTAAAATGATTTAAACATACCTATAAATTGTATATTTCCATTAATATTAATCTATTTCACAAGGTTTAGCATATATTGCCAAATTAATTGTCAAATGAATCATGATTTTATAAAATGTAGGAGAAAATTTAATCTCTAAATGATATGGTGTCAACACAATTTTTTCTAAAAGTTTAACAAGATCATTTGGATTTTTATATTCTCTATAACAATATCTACAAAATTTACACAATTCAACTAGACCTACAGTTAATTGTCAAGGTAAATTATTATGCCAATAAAACAATAAACACTACCCCTTCAAAATATTGTAATCATGAATTTTCAATCCATGTACCTTTTGATGTTTTAAGTCTATAGACTATAAAATTTTAATTTAATATCCATCAGGAACATTTATATTCATTAAAATTGATTGAATGCATCTTCCATTGGATTTTTCATAGTAATAATAGTAAAATTATACATTACATTATCTTTTTAAAACCAACCATGATTTATATCCCTTGATTCCAAATCCTTATGAGAATTAATGTGATCCATCATTTTAACATACTCACTATGAAATAAAAAAATTGCAACAACTTCGAAGTTATTATAAATATGAATGATGTAAATTCTACGAAATATAAATTAAAACTCATAATAAGGCCACTTGAAAAATATATTCATTTTATTCCACTATTGTGTTCTATCAGCTTCAGGTATGGTACCACATTCCCCCCCACCTTCTCTAAACTAATTACATTTTCCAAATTATACAGTGACTTTCATTAATTGTCCTAGGATTTATGAACCAGTTAACACCTTCAGTGACATTAAAAATTCTATTTAACTATTGAATAATGTATTCTAAAATATTAATTTATTATAAGCATCATGAAATCAATAATGACACATAAAACACCATTTTCTGCGATGAGGTGACTATTGAATTTCAAAATCAAAATTACAAACTAGAAAAAGAAAACATATATTAGTGATCCAACCAAGTAAGATTCGTAGTCATTGAAATTCACTAATTTTCAATATAAAATTAGCCAAAAAATTTAATAGTTTTTTCCTTGAATCATCATATGTTTCTCCACAATCAACCAATAATTCGTTCAATTCTTTTATTAGAGGTTGAAGGTATACATGAATATAATTTATTGTAATTTTCATTCAGGGAATAATCATTCAAATAATGAAACAAATCCTCTTAATAAACATCCATTAGTTAATGTATATGGGATAAAAACTACTATAAATAATATGTAATTTTTAATTAAATTTCCAAAAGGGTTAAAACCATAAAAAGATAATCCCAAACAGAAATTCTTATGATCTGATGAAAAATATTGATATAATGATTCATGCTCCTTCCATGATGTTAAATATTTTGGATGTAACATTAATCCATCAATATTATTATCCTGATCATTCCACTTCAAAGAAATGGTAGTAATAGATGATGTAAATAGTATTTCTAGAGATGGTTTTATAGGAAAGTAACACAATACATTTGTTGGATTTTTCTTCTTTTAGTTTATTTTAGTGTTTCAATTATTATTAATCCCAATTTTATCATTGAATTCTATATTATTGTATCAAATATTATTATTTCATTATTATATTCCTATTTTCACTAGTATAGAAATATATCATTAAGGCACAAAATATATTTGAATAATGATCTCCAAATATAGTGATGATTATCTTAATCCAATATAATGATTCAAGGATCTTAAATTTAAAAAAATACATCACGAGGAAGCTATGAAATCATGGAACCTTCTTTTTCAGTAATTCTATAGAGTCACTTGATATGATAAGACATAAGTAGAAAATAAAATGTCAAATAATTGGAACACCATTAATAAATTTCTTGTTTTCTGTTTTCAACTAATTCGTAAAAACCTCTTTTTTTGGTCTATGATGTTCTAAGAATGATTAAACTTTTATCCATTAACATGTGGTTCTATTGAAATATTAAAACCTTGTACATTTTATATTGAAACTAAAATTCATTATTTATCATGTTTGGAACTAAATACTCTTTTAACACATAATTTTTTTACAGGACAGTCATTGGATTGATTTCTGTAACATTTGATTTCACATTCCCAATCAAACATAAATATTGAGAAGTTAACTATTTAAGTATCAAGTAATCATATAAATTGTTTCTATTAAACTATCAATTTATTTTTCATTCAGGACACAAACGTTTTATTCTACCATCACCTAATTTGTTTAAAATTGATTGATACAAAAAATCTTCCAAAATAATGGCATAATGAGGTGTTATTTGTGGAAAATTAATCAAACATTTATCTATAGTTATTGTATTTTTAGTATTATCACAATAAATTAATTATAAATGATTTAAATGTTTTATTATAAATGTATAATCGATTTAAAACACCACAAAACATCGTCATTGACTAGGGAGAGGTATTGATATGACAGAACATAAATTTAACCTAAAAATGATTCAATTAAACATGAAAAATATAAAGAACATAAATAAGTTAATATTAAACCACACAATAATGGGGTTGTATTCCATTGAAGAAGGTAATTGGGGAAAGTAGAGGAAAACACATTGTCTAGAGGTTGTGGATATGTGCCCATAAATATATGACTTAGATAAATATTGGGGAAATCCGAGAGGTAGGAGGTACAGGATAGGGATCGATCACCATTGAGTGTGGTGTACATATGGTAAAAAGGGAATGGGGTTCATTGTTTCATGTAGAAGAGTTTTTGTGGGATTTTCTACAGTCAATTTCAAGGGAGGTGCATCAGCAGGTAGCTGTCAGAATCGCAGGAGGGGGTAGAGGCTGTATGTTTTGGAGTTTGGGGGTTGTGGTGGGTGTGGTGGGTGTGGGAGAAGGGATAATTTATTTTTTTTTAAATAATATAAGTTAATTTATATTAAAAAAACTAAATCAAATGAATAATGGGATTTTAATTAATATACCGCTATATTTTATATAATATTATAAAGTTTTTATTTATCAGGGGTTGTCAAAAGAACCAAAATAGACGGATGCTAAGGCCAAATTATTTTTTAGTGACTCCTCTATTAATATGCATTAAACATCTAAATTAATTCGGATAAAAATAATCTATATATAATTCATTCTATAGTCCCAAGAGACATCATTTACAAACTCCATCTCATATTGAAATTCATCACTACATTTATCTGTGGGTTTTCAAAATTTTTAGTATTCACCTAAAATTTAGGTGTCCACCTTTTTATCCAATTAACCCATGGATATTCATTTTGATCTATTTTTCAATAAAAAAATATAATAAGATGGTTTTATGAACCCGAGACTTAATCTAAATTCACGATCCTCTTCCTCATTCTTGTAATGGAATCCAAAAAGATCGATATTATAGTTTTGGATCAGAATACAAGAATTTAGTTAGAGATGTTTAATATATAGTCTATTCTCAATGAGTTTGATCCGGTGGATGTTTTTTAGTGATTTATCTAGATTATTAATTCTTTGAATATAGAGGAAATTAAATGACTGGATCATAATACAATTTAAAAAATCCAATCTCATCTATCAAGTTAATTTTGCTATGATATTTCGAAAGAGAAAACTATTGTTATGTTGTGGATAAATTTGAAGCATAATTATATGATGACAAGTATAACCAGAACATTTCATATGAAGCAAAGGATATACTCCCATTACTTGTCGTATGGTGAAACCATTTCAGATCATTTAACAATTTTTAGATAAATTTTTTCTGATATGAAAAATATATATGTGAAATATGTTGAATAATATTTGGACTTATTTATGTTTCCCCATTAGTATGGGTCATTTAGTGATAAAACTATGGATATTAACCACACATTAAATCAAAATATTTTTTGTGGGGAATTATATTAAGATGAAAATCTATAACAGCATATAGAGGGTTTTGAATCCTAGGAATATGGTTTTGTTGTTAGAGGATGAACCAGTGAAAGGAAATTTATACCTGAAAAGGGATTGTAAATTCCATAAATAAAGGAAAATCTAGAAATTGTTTTAAGAAAAATGGTGATATTAAATCATAAAATTTCATGTTAAAAAATTAGAAGAATAAGGGACTTGTCAATCTAAAATGTATGTAAGAATAAAATTCTACAAAATCCAGTGTAATAGATGATAATAATAGTAAGGGGAACTTCTTGTTTTTTTAGTAGTGTATCCAAATTTATTGATTTTTCAATTCTTGATTTATAATTTTATTTGCATGTGTTCCAATCAGTTCTGGTTTTAAACATATAAAATATTTATTGAAGGTGTTATGTTGATGGGAAATAATGAAATTATCTTCATTACTATAATTATAACCATTATAATTAATATGTTTATTGGAATTTTGAGAACTATTACTAATGTAACTCATCCCTAATCATAATAGAAATTTATTTTTTTGAGTACCCATTATTAAAATGGTTTTAAGAACACTATTGAAGGTGGAGTTTTAAATGTTAGAACAAGATTTCTTATTGTGATAAAATGGCCTATCAAAATTTGGTAGCTTGTTCTCTATGGATCAAGTTCCATTAGTGACATTTCCGTATCTAGTACTTCCTTATATAATGATTACATTTTAAAATTATTGCATATATGACATTGGAATATTATTCAAAATGTAATTATTTATTTTATCAAGGGAATTCTTCATGATTTTAAAGGTATCTGTATGTTTTAATTTCATTATCATTACATATTTTGGAATAAAAATGTGGTTACCTTTATAAAGGGAACTTATAATTTAAAGGAGACAATGGAAAATATTTATTTTAATATTTATGTTCTAGGTAGATTTCCTTCTATAAGAAGTAAAATCTACATTTTAACCACTATTGATAGTTTTTTTTATCAAATTATGTGTTTTATTATTGAATAAAAACATAAAATCATTGAAAATATTAATTTTTGGAAGATTAGGATTGAAAATTCAACTGATTTATATGTGTCGTTTCTCCACAAAAATAACATAAATGAATTTTTTACTCATGAATTTAATTCCTTTGACAACCCAAAAATATTCTATGGAATTTTATTCTTCATAGTATCCCATAGAAAAATGAAAAATCAAAACACGTGAAGAAGGAATTAATGAAGAAGATACGATGTATACTCTCTAACACTCATTTATCAAAATAATTTTTTATTGATGTTGATAAAACTAAATGACTTATAATTAATCTATCTCTGTAAAAATCATTTGGATAAAAGAATCTATTGGAGGTATGGTCTTGTACTCTTTTATCTTACACTAGTATGAAAATATTTGGATTTCTTATTTATTGTCATGTAGATAATGGAAAATTATACCCGATATCTAGAAAGTGTATCTTTCTTGGTTGTAAATCAGGGGTTAAATTTTATAAGTTGTAGTTTCCTGAAATAAAAAATGTTATTCTTTGATGGAATCAAATATTATAAAAGAATTATATACTAATGCCTTCAGCATTTAATTATTTGAGAAGAAATAAATTGTTCAATCATGTTTAATTTGAGATTCTGTCATATTCATCATCATATTCATCATCTCATAATAACTCATATATCACAGTTCATATTTATCAATCTGCATCACAATTAGAATATTATATTATATTGGATCCACTGTGAAAAAATATTATACCACTTTTCAGTTATGTTGAGGATGAATTGGTTTATTTTTCACTAAATTTGGATGAAGGTAATTATTTTAATGAACCGCCTATGAATTTTTCAGAAGGGGTTAGCTGTGATGATTTAGGATAATAGATTTTGGTTATATTATAAGTGATGGATTCCCTTCCAAAAAATTTTTACAAGGGATTTGAAAAAATTACCTAATTGTTATAATGATGCCAGCTACAAAAGGGTGTTCAATAAGAATGTGGGAATACAATGAGTAAATGGATAAATTTATAATAAATGGTTGGTATCGAATGGTTATAGTAATTTGGAAAACATTCACCTGAACTGGGTTTTGGTAACGATGGATTTTTATTCAATGAAAATTTTAAACACGGGATCATCCAATTATAGCTTTGAAAACTCTTTAATTTCAAATATGTTACTTCATTCAATTGGACTTCCAGAGTTCAGAAATAATAAAATTTTATCCTTTATATACCATTTAGAACTTTCATGTGATTGCAAGAGAGAATGGCCCACCTATGATATGAAAATATTTATATTTATAGGCCTAGAAACATTCTTCTTATTTTGAATCATTTATTCACATGTGACTATATGTTCATGAAAATTCTCCGGATCAATAAAATTGACCATTTTTATCCGTCTTAAATAATATTTTCAATGGGTGGACTCAACCATTAATAATGATCCATAAACTGAACCTCTAATACTATGGTGTAAAAACTCAATATATGAAATAAGAGATTAATATAATAACACCACCAATATCCATTTCACCCAATTACTTCCTTTCTTCTTCAACATTGTTAACTAATTTTAATTGGTTGAAATTCTCAAGAACATTATATCACCATATTGAATCTTATGATGTGACATAACCTTGGATTGTATCTCCAAAAAAACCTAAAAACATGAAAATATATAAATTTAATTTAATCAAATAAGGATAGGTGATTCCTTAGAATCCTCAAGAAGTGGATTAAGGACAATCCTAATTGTTCGACCCTTCGATACTTTCCTGGAAATCAATGTACTGTCTTTGTACTTGTTGAAACTACCCAGAAAAATTCAACTTTTCTAGCCATTTGACTATGCATTACATACCCACATGATGAGTATTATTCTAATATATAGGTTCTAGAGGAATCATATCTTTCACAATTTGGGTATTAAACCCACAAGTATTGATTTTATTTATTGATGCTCCACCAATGTCTTATTTCTCAGAAATCTATCTTTGAGTTGGAATCTCCTCACTGATCTTTATCTCATGGTCCTTCTCTCCTTGGAGGGCTCTTTTTCATACATTAACATTTCTACATGTATCATGACATATGAATTTCTTGAGTCATTCATTATTCATTATTCATTTATTACGTACAGGAGTAAAATTATTTTGATGTGTAGCGAGTAATTCATTTAATGAATGTAAATTATTTTTTATCACGACTGGAGTAGATAATACAAATTTATTATATGTTTTTTCACATTATTTAAAAAATTTATTTGGTGAATTCAACCTAGTAGTTGATTATTAACCCGTTATTTGAGCTTCTTCAGTATCCCCTAATACATTAATCCTATTTTTGGATTTATCATTTTGACTTCCAATATAGGGTTTCTCATTATACACCTCGTGAGATGGGGATATACTTTGGAGTTATATTTCCATACCTACTTTATTATAGCTACAATATAATTCCAAATTCCCTTGATTAGAACATATAAATCATCTCCCAGTAAAAACATATCTTATGTAATCATTTCTTGTCTGAGATATTGACATAACTCATGTTTTATTCTAACAGTGAGCTCATGGGAATCTTGAAACATATTCGTGATGTATCCCAATCATCCAAAATAATATAATTTCATGGATACTTTCATTTGAGATACACATATTTTATATTTATCAGGATCCTTATACTTATTCTCAGATTTTAGCAATATTTATGTCTTCATGGAAAGAAATATATTCCAAATCCTATGAACAAAAACATAATGTATTACCATGATTCTGAAAAAATAAAATATGTTATCATTTAATCCTATAAAAACCATTTTAGTTTTGTCTTCATCACATAAATGATTTTTCCTACTTTTTGAATCATTGATAGAAATTTTACTCTCTAGCATGGGGGATGATTCATCATATCATATATCTGATTTTCTCAAACTGATTGGTCATTAGGATGAGATGATAATTTATTTTTTTCATCTGAAATCACATATTTTATTTTTATTTAACTATAATATTATTATGTATCATAAAATAATAAATTCCAAGATTCCTTCAATTTAGGATTTCCTTTTCCATTGTATTTATCTACTTTATTCTTGATTAATTCTATCTCTTCTTCCAATTTTTGACTCTGTTTATCCCTTGATTAATGTTGAGAATTAAGTTTCCTCTTATGATTATTCCCACCATTTATGTCAACTTCCAATTCATTGGAGATCTTATACATCAAGTCATATTGATCCTATATTTTGTGATCTTTTTGTGAAACATAGTCATTGCATCATGCATTGTCTTTCTATAGCCTTTGTTTATTCTGAAATAATTCATATGGATTTATTTAAAGATCATTATTTTTCTCATCCAAATTATGAATTTCATCTTTGTTCAAAATCATTCCATTGTAATCATCTTCCATTTTTTCAATATTTTTATAAATTTTTTATTGTTCTTAATTTTGAGAATAATTCTTCTCTCATAAATCGGTGGCCACCTCTAGGAGCCTTTTATTTAAAACATTCAACTTTTTCACTTAAATTTCTTGAAATTGGGTCTAGATATATTTAGATTATTTTCTTCATCTAGTTTATGATCCAATTCAATTTTTTGTGAACAACTTCAAATTTTTTCCTTCTTTTAATTTATTCACCATAAATAGTACCAACATCACATGTACCATCAGGTTCTTCACTAATTATATCAGTATCATTGAATGAGTGAATATTTTCACTATCCAATTCATCTAGATCTTTATATAGTACATTTTTTGGTTTTATTAAACTTAATGACAGTCTTTCTATAGACACATTCATGTTAAGGAATTCCACCAGACATCCCTTTCTTACGTGATGTTATTCCTTTCTCCATGGAACACAATGTCAATAGAATAATTAATCTTCCACTTTAAAAATAGAATGAACAATGTTAGGGAAATGAATATAATAGAAGAAACCTATACACTAATAACAATTTTTATGTTCAAAAGGGGCCTAGATAACCTGAGAGGTGGGTGAATCAGGGTATGAATATACATTTCCAAATTATTTTTGCCACACTAGATCTTGGTATCTTTATTATAATGGTTAAATTGTTTTCACATAAGTGTTAATGCTGATCCTATTCATTCCTTCTTTATAAGATGATGATTCTATGAATGTAATGTAGTTAATCCAGAAGAAAAACACACAATATTTTACTTGGTTCATCCTCACTGGGCTACATCCAATGAGCATACAACATTCGTTGTCGAATATACCAAATCCACTAAGGGTCACTGCTAAAATTTTATTTGTTCTAGATCCCCTCTAGGACCACATTCAATACCCTTACATGGTTTAGGGATATGTTACTACATTACCTAGGGTCACACCCTACGTTTGTTTATATAGATCACTGCCAGTGGAATTTATCACCTTATTTCTCTTTCTTCACTCACTACTCTTGGAAGGGATTCGCCAACAGTTTATATAATTACAGGTCCCTTCATTATTACTAATTAATACATCCTCATTTGTAGATAGATGCTCTATTTATGTTCTACATTCATCTAAATTATGAATAATAATTTACCTTATATTTACTAGGAAATACATTTTAAACACTTTACATGATATTTAACTACCTTCATGAAGATCACTCCTTCACAAAGATCCTTCACAAAGCTCATTCTTTCAAAAAGCTCAAGTAGCCACGGGGAGATCCTTCTTACGTGAAGATCAAATAGACACTATGAAGCTCCTAATTTCATGAATATCAAATAGTATTTATAATGTTCCATCCTTTAATAAATCATACATTTCCTTAAAAAATATAATAACTTTTTCAATGATCAAAACAATCGGTTGGTTTCATAGCCTTCACAAACGTTTTCCCATGAACCACCTCTGTGAACCAAGAGACATAAGATTTTTTTTATTCATGCTAATTTTATGAATGCTTTTGCGGAATATTTATAGGAATTTCCCCTCATTCATGATGATTCCATCCATTTCATCTCCATTTCACAATGCTCCCTCATTTCCACCATGATTCTCCCTTCTACGCAATGCTCCATAGAAATTTCACATTCCTGATGCAAGTCATAATTAGGGAGATTTCCATAAAAAACATACCATTATATCATGATTATCAATTATATTCATGATATTCCCTTAATGAAAATCATGTCTTCAAGAAATTTATTCCATTTCAATATTTTTACTAGGCCTTCATTAAAATATGTCTTTTGCGATTCTAGTTGTAATCAGAGAGATCATAGGAAAATTTGTTTTGTATCATAATGTAACAAACTTCACGAGTCACATTATTAATTAAACTCATGAATTTTATATATTTTCGTAAGGTAATCAAGTTAATCCTTTTGTTGAGATGTTTTCCCTCCTTCAAAATTTGAAAACCAAAAATTTGGAAAATATTGGGAAATGGTGTCACCTTGTGTATGAATGTTTTTGTACCACTTCCAAGGAATCTATTACTTTGTATTGGATCTTTCTCAACATACCATTTCAGAAACAAATCTTGAATCTAGATGTTACCACAAAGAATAACCTTTTAAATTAACACAATCATCAAAAAGGGATTCAATGTACCCTTGAGTTATTATTTCCCAACATGTTGGATGTGAAGTCCTTTTTTCATCATGGATATCTGGAGATTTTTAACTATATGTAGTATTGGCAGAGTTTTATAGTTTCATGTATGGTAAACTATGTATGTTCATTGAATAAATATATTTATATCCAAATACAATCACCCATACAATAGGTTAATAGGTTTTAATATTTTATGATCTCTCATTTTGTAGGATGGTGTAATTATGATAGTTTTGTCAATCAAAATAATTGTTGTGACTGAACTTTTTTAATATACTAATCAATTCTTATGACATATTGATTACAGCTAAGGATAATTAGGATATTAAATAAGTTATAGGTCTGTTGAGTACATAAATTAAAATTTAATATTTGAGATTTTAAAAAAAATTATTATAATGTATATATTGGGGAATGATATTTAAGAATATTCAATTTTATCTATAAATAATACATTGAGAATGTTCATGAATAGTTTAATGTAAATAGTGACAAGCCGATATGTATTCATTTTTTTCATCATTTTAGACATTCGTGATATTTATATCCCCATCCTAATGATGAGGTTGTATAAATGTCTTGTGTTTCATATTCTAGTGTTTTTGGTTCGTTGATGTCATCTATATAAATCATCCTACAAGATTTATCTCACATAGTTACTTTCATTAGATGATATATGGATAATCCTAGTAAGATAAATTGGAAGGAATTCAACTAGATTTCCAAATATCTACATTGGTCTATTTAAGTATAATTTCATTTTTAGAGATCCCTAGGTAACGTAATTATCTTAATTGAATATTATATTTTAGGATATATTGAAAGGGTGAAATCATTGATAGGTTATATTATTACTATTAGTGGGTGTTATAGTAGTTTAAAATTAGTCTTATTGAAATTTGTTTCTTTATCTACCACTAAAGCCGAGTATATGGATATTATAGAGGTTGTTGAAGAATCTATTAGGTTATGGGAAATGATAGGTGAACTCATTATATATATACACATATCATCACTTTATTGTAATATTTAATGTGAAATATTTCTCAAAAAGGATCTAATGTTTCATGAGTATAAAGAAGAATAAAATGAGAATTATCATTTTGTGAGGGATTATATCACATTGAGATATTATTTTGATCAATGATAGTCTTCATGATGATACGGTAGATATAATGACCAAAGATCATTCGTATTTTTATGTTCAATCACTTCTTGTACTTGGTTGATCTCTCATTTTGATTTTTCCCTAATGGGAATTATTTTAAGATGTGGATACATTTGATTTTAGAGATTTTTGGTATTTTCTTCATATATAGGATTCTGATAATGATAGAAATTATTATTGTCTTTCCATATTCAATGCTTCTCTAATTCTACCTGAAATATTGTCAACACCCCTTTATTATGTTTCTCAATTCTGAGAATAACTCTTATACTGATGTGGTTAAAATATCTCCATTAATATTAGGGGAAATCCATCAATTTATATATCATTCTATAGCATTGTGTATCCTCTTGTACAAACTACATATCATAGTGAAATACGAAAATACCTCTACATGTGATTTTTTATGATTTGGTTTTTCACTTAACAAATTAGGTGTAACCTTTAACCCATTTCCTGTGATTATTATTTATATATTTTCTCCAATCACCTTCAATTACTACTAGAAAAGTTAATTTTATTGACCACCTTTAATGGTATTTACCACTTTGTTGTAGAAGACTTTAGTGAACACTAATAGTCCCACACCAAAACACAAACAATACAATGATTATGGGTGTGTGTGTGTGTTTCATGCCAACTCATAGGGTAGTTCATGAACTTGGATTAATCATTTATAGAGAAGACACAATGTTCGGTAAGGGGTTTGAGTGGTTGTAGGCAATCGGGGATGGAAGGAGGGTGATCAATATGATTAGTAGTGTTAGGGGTTAAGAGAAGAATATCATACGAGTGATGGGGGTGATGTATGGTTCGAAAAATGTGATGGTTATAACTATTAAGTGTTCTATAACCCATTATAAGACGATGAGGTAGAGATATTGGATGATGATGGTGGATAGTGAAAAATTATATGCTGAAATTTTGATGTTATTAGCGATCACAAAAGGCCTTCTCCCACTTCTACAGCCAAATAATCCAAATATTATAGTAGTGAATCATCCATTTTGATTATCTCATTGGTCCATTATATCCACAATAGCACTATTACATGAACATTTACCATAATTATTCATTGGATGAGTCTCATTCATGAACAATGATGAAATCACATCATCCAAATTCAAGGTATAATTCCCAAAAAAATAATGTGATGACATGATTATCATATGAATCCTTAAATTAAAAAAAATATTGTAAAATAATTATCTTATTAATCCATTTCAACATTTACAACAGTAGATTTATCATCAATATCGAATAACCACCGAGTAAACCTCTATAATAATTTTAGTAATGTCACCTAGATGGTTAAAAAATCTCGTTTCCATGGATGTTTCCCATGACACAGTCATTTATTATGATATAAAATATTTTTAGGGATTTAAATTTATACCTTATTTTAAGATTCGCCCATATCTCTTTTTGATCTATTATATTCATTACCCCATGTAGATTATTTTCAGCCAAATACATCTTAATTTTTCTTATCTTCGACTCTCTCATGCTAATTTTAAAATGTTTTGATTATTAAAAATTAAAATTTTTCATTTTTATATTTATTTCATTCATGTATTTTCATATAATATGTCTTGATTTCTTCCATTTTGTATGTTATATTTTTGATATATTTAGATTTGACAATATTCCTGTAATTTTTATTTAACCATACATAAGGGTGGCTTACCATTACATGAGGTTATTCTACCCTTAAATAATTTTTTTACCCTTTATTAAGTAGTATGTTACCCATATGTGTATCTGATATGTAGGGCTTAAATTTAATATGGGGTCACAGTACCCTTATTTGATTTAGGGGTTTTGTTTTTTAACATTTCGTATGCACCATTTCACACTTATGTGATGTTTATAGAATATGAAGTACATTTACATAGGGATTATATAACTTTGTCATAACCTATTAATGGAGTAGATAACCCTATCATGAGCTAGAGATTACCCTTATGAATGAACATCATTGTTGGTATTACATTTATGTGAGGAAAAGAAGACATGTACGTAATGGGTGAAGATACCATTATCAACAAGGTTGTGGTTTGTGCTACCCATACACAACAATGAATTGCCTTTACACAACAGTACATTGACCCTTATACAAAATTATCTATTTGGGTTATATTATAATAGTTTCTTCAGTATACTCCTCAATCGAACACAAGTCATTTTTTAGTAATATGAGGTTATTTAAGGGGTTTTTACTCAGTAATTTAGCCCTGAATTCTAATATAGTTGTAGGAAGATAAATATATTGAATCCCATATAGTTAGAATCGTAGTGGATGTGATCCAGTGGTGGGTTATTATGTTCATTGTTATGTTGTCACAACATTCACTGACAATTTTGAGAGTATTTTTCTAGTGGAGAACTAGATGATTCTAGGTTATAAAGAGGGTGAAAACAATATTTTATTGATTCGATGGGTGATTCTAATCACTACTATGTGGTTTTTTCTTGGATATATTCTTTCCTATTGAGTTTTTTGTTCTTTTATTTTGGTTATTATTCATGCGTGTGTAGTTTTTTAGTTGTTCCAGTAATCTTATGTTTCTTGTTGGCTTATTTTCTATAAAATTTTTGTTTAATTCAACCATTATTTCATTTCTTGATAAAAATGTGTGGGGTGGTGTTCTTTGTATAGAGTTGGACCATGGTGGTCAGAAATATGTAAATTATATCATGATGATTTTGTTTTAAATATTTTTCTTTTTAAATTGTTTATTTTTTCTCTTATATTTATTAATAGAATATATTTTGTTGTGTTTATAGTTTTTTCAATTATTATCTTACACTTGATTGTTTTTTTGTTTTATGTTATTGGTAATTTTGTGATATACATTCTCCTACATTGTCAGTTTTTTTATCTCCTCAGTTACCTCCCCATAAAAAATTTATATCATATATAGTTATCAGGTTTAGACATTTCGTTGACTAAGATATAGATTTAAAAGTTTAATGTAAATAACTATTTCAAATTGATGAGTGATTAAATGAATACACTTATTGTCCACAATGTACTTGAACAATCATTGGTAATATCTAAGAGGATAATTACCATTGTCTTTCTTGCAAGAGATGTATCAACCTCTTATGAAAATAATGACCTTACTACATTAAAAAATTGAACATTCCCTATTGTTGATGACCCTGGTAGAAATGGTTTTTTGATAAGTGGTCAATTAAACATATTCTATTTCAATTTCGTTGAAGCTTGAGAATACTTACATGACTTTGTCCCTTTTAGTAAAATTAGACATGAAAATACATCATAATAATTTCCAAATGGTACTTGGAACTTCTATGAGGACCCATTTATATTGTTTTTACAAGATATGGTTAAATTTAGATAATGTAGATTATTAAATAATGGATAAAGACCATTATTTTTTGTTGTTAAATTCATTGAAAAATCATTCAATATGGTCTGGTATTTCATGATGCATGAAATTATGTTTATCACTTAAGAGGATGTGATGTCACATGTCTTGTCATAGGATCATCAAATTCGTAGTTTAAAGGTTGAGGGTAATTGGGTTTGTTCTTGGATTTACATGACTAGTGTGATAGGTTTACAATAAGTTAAAATAAAATAAATGAATGATGGTAGTCGGTTTTGGATGTTAAATACCTATTGGGGTGGAAGGACTAAACAGATTAAGAGGTACTTCATTAAGGATATACCTAGGGATAAAATTCCATAAAATAATGTGTTATAACTCTATTATGATAGTTCAAAGGTTCTCTATTACTTCTATTTTCCACTATTATAGGGTAGTCATAGCTCTAGGTTGTCTTTTTCATCATTCATAGGACGAGATCAAGATTTTATTTGTAAAGGAAGCAATTGGACAAGAGGGTGACAGTTGGGTTGGTTTTCTAAGCATTTCGGGATAAGGTGAAAATATGTATCCTTTATTCTTGTTTTATTTATTAGGTTTATTTTTATGCTTTATCATCATAAATTTTGAACTATTTTAGAACTGTTTATCTTTTGATCTTTTTTATACTATGCATTGTAATGGTTTCATGCTTCTTTATATTTGATGTCTAGAGTACTAATATGTTTTCTTTGTGTGTACTTTTGGAATTGGGGAGCTAAAGAAGACATTTATTGGAATGTATTCAACAGGTTACAGGTGTGTGATTATGGAGAGCTTAGGTAAATGAATATATGAGTTCTGTTAATTCATTTTGAAATATATGTTTTTATTTTTTAGCATGTTTTTGAAATTTATAGTAGTAGATGTGTTGTTATGGGAATATGGGTTCCACTGGTTTAAATTCTTGGTAGCTGTTCAGAATACGATGACTAGGTTTGAGAATAGGGATTTTTTTATGATGACTACCCAAACCAATGGATATTTTAGGCATGTGTAGTCCTAAAAGAACATTCCCACATGTGATTTGCAAATTTCATGATTCCATTACATGGGGATTGATATTTCATTACATCACCAATTATTGGGATTTATTACCCTTATGTGAGCTTTTATTACCCTTATGAGAGAAAATCATTGGAGTTGTTACTATTACGAGAGGACTAGAAGATCCTTACACGACTAGTGTAACTACTTTTACTTTGTAGGTCGTAGTTCTCACTACCATTAAACAATGGAGATCAAACATTGCAGAGTGGGTTATTAACCCCTACATAGTTGGTGTGAGATCCTTACACAATAGGGGATCAACTTGTACATAGAATATCTGTGTACCCTTACACAACAATTTTCTATTTTCATTTTTATTTCAATTTCATTTAATCACAATCCTCAAACAAATACAAGTCCTTGGGTTGTTGATGTTTTTTGAGATTTTGTTTTTTCTCTAGATTTATTTCATGTGTTCCAAATATTGTTTAATGAGATAAAAATACGTAACATCATAGAGGTAGAATATTATAGAAATCAGGGGAGAAAGAAACAATCCTGTAGTGGGTGATAATATTCATGGCCTTATTGGAGACACCATTCACTATTGATTACATGAGTAGTGTTTCTTAAAAACTCAGCTGTATTAATTTCATAATAGGATGAAAATAATCTTGTAGGGAATCAACATGTGATTCTAAACCCCAGTGAGGGGTTTTTTTTATTTCTATTCATTCCTATTGATTTTTTCCTAGTTTTATTGTTGTTTTTCCTATGTACTTAGTTTTCAGTTTATTACTCCAATTAAGTATATCATGTTAGATTTTTACCTATTGAATTATTTATGTATTCGAAAGATTATTATTTTCTTAATGAAGAGTTGTGAGGGTGGTTCTCTTATCAAGGAGTAGGACCAAGGTGTTCGAAACCATTTTAATTATCTCATTTTTTATTTCCTATAATTTACATTATAACTTATTTTGTCATTTTGCACATATTTTATAAAATTTATAATTATTTTTTGTATCTCTTTATTTTTGAGTTTATTTTTAGTCTCGATCCTTTCTTTATATATTGTGTGTGGGGTTGTGTGACACAGCTTCTTCTCTTTGGAGTTTTGTGAATCTCCTCGGATACCACCCCAAAAAATTGGTATAAAACCTAGTTTTATGTTTTTGATATGTTGATAGTGATTGAAATGTTTTATGTAGAGAATGATTTCTATTTTTAGACAGTTAAAATTCCTGATCTTACTAACTATATTAAATCTAAATAATCATTGGAAGGATTTAATATAAAATCACCATTGTCTCTACAATATGTGATACCATAACCCTTTATGAGGATATTCTCCCTAATATTATCAAATTTTCCCATTCCATGATATTGCCGGCCCTACGTAACAATTTTTTTAAAGAATTTGTCCATGAATATTCTTCCATGGTAATATGGATAATGTTTGATCACATTTACATGAGTTGGTTACTTTTAGAAAAATTATAATATAAAATGCATATTTATAAATTGAAAATGGTCCATGTAACTTCTGTGTGGGAACAATTTGATTGTATTAATTAGATAGTGATAAATTTAGCCAATTTAGATAATAAAATAATGTATGAGGACTATGATTGTTTTTTTGTAAAATTTCATTGATGAATCATTTAATTTGATTATATTTTTGACAATGAAAGGAATATATTTCATCACATTAGTAGAAGTGGATAATGTTGCCTTTTATAGGAATATTCATAATTATGGATTGAATATGGAGGGTATTAGAGTGAGTTATATTCTTTAGTAACTTATTGTGAATAATAAAAATGAAAAAGTCAATAAAGGAAGTATAGTAGTCATTTTTTGATATTTACGTTCTATCTGTGTGGAATGACTAACCACATTAAGAGATACTACCCTGAGGGTATGTTTTGGCATAGTATGTCATATAAAAATGTCGTATACCCATTTTATGATAGTGTTGATGTTGTATGAGTCTATCTAGTGTCCCTTAATTTAGAGTAGGTGTAGATATAGGTTTTATTTATCTTCTGTTCTGAGAACTAGTTCTATATGTGATTTGTTGAGGCACCTAAATAAAAGATAAGGTCAGGGTAGGGATGGTGTTTTGAGCTATTTAGGATAAGGTGGAGAATTTTATCCAGTGATATAGCTTTATTATTTTACTCTATGTTTTATTCTAAATTTATTTCTTGAATTTAGAACTATTTTTCTTTTGATATTTTTTATACACTATGTATTTTATTTTCCAAGTCTCTTTATTCTTGTGATGTCGAGTAATGTTATTTTAATTGGGTATCCTACAAGAACAAGAGATATAAAAAATTTCTATTGGAATATATTCATTTATTTATATATATATAATAATGATGATATTAGGTAAGTGAAGTTATGAGTTATGTTAATTCTATTTCAAATATTATTTTATATTTTAAATAATGTTTTAGTAGTTGATAGTATAATGTTTGTTCATATATGAATACATGTTAATCTATGGTATATGATATACAGTTGGTCAGGCATGGAAGATTAGGTTTGATATTAAATTTTTTTGTTAGTGAATATTTCCTAAACCAATTGATATGTTATGATAGTATAAGACTATAAGAATAACATACCCATGTTATTTAAATTTAATTTTGCAAAGTTGATATTTTTTTAACTTTATTATGTTTTAATGTTAAAAATTAAATTTTTTTATTTTTATTTTTAGATTCCATGTATTCAAATCTCTTGTTTCATGATTAATTTGTTTTTGATAATTTATTTTTCTTATATTCTTTTTGAATCATTTTTATTATTCTTTATTTATCTTATGTGAGGTAAGATTACCTTTACATCATGTGTTGTTTACCCATACATGGTGTGATATTACCATTATGTATGTATTATGTTACACATATATTCATTTTCATTGTAGGTAATAAATAAAAATTGGGGGTCATTTTACCCTTAGGTGAGAAAGGAGTTTTTGAGGTTAACCCATACATATGCTTATATAGAAACATACAGGAAGAATATATCATCCACATTACCTTTTTCTAGGGACTATGTTACCAATACATGAAATATTAATGGTGTGGATTATCCTAATGAGATTAATCCAAAACCTTATTATAGATGATCACTATAAGACCCTTAAGCAGCATGTCATTCTACCTTTACATATAAGGTCATGGTTTTGCTAACTTTATACAATGGAGAAGGACCTTTATGTAGCCTTCAAGTAATCCTAATGTACTGGGTGTGAGACCCTTATACAATAGGGGATATACCATTGCATAGAACACTAGTGGACCCTTAAACAACTTTGGACATTCTAGTTTTTTTCATTGACTTATTCGACATGGTCTTCAACTGAACATGTGTCCGTGAGTTTCTAGTGAATGTTCAAGTGTATATTTTCACTAGATTTAATCCTTGATTTACTCACTTTCTGAAATGAGATAGGTAGATTAAACCTAAAAGAGGATGAATCTAAGAGAAATTGAGGGAGAATGAGACAATACATAGGTGGGTGATCCTGTTCATGGCCTTGTTGGAGACATCATTATTAACTGATTTCAAGAGTATTATTCCATTGGATAAATTGAGTATATTGTTTTATAAAGATGAAAAAAGAATATTTTAGGGATTTTAATTGAGATTCCAATCCATAGATAGGGGGTTTTGGCCTATTTATTGTTTTCCTAGATTTTTTATTTTTGTTATTTTTTATGTTGCTGTCGAGTTAGTCCACTAATTATATGTTTCTTGATTTATTTTTCTCTCCCTAATATATGTTTAATGTTTCTATTATTTCTTCAATTATTGAAAATATGTGTGGTGGTCTTATTTATGTAGAGTATGAATATGGTGCTATGGTCCATATAAATTTATATGTGATGTTTTTCATTCTGGTTTTTTCCCCTGTACTCATCAATGGATTAAGATTTTTATATATCTATTTCATTTCTATTTTCATGTTAGGCTCGATTATTGTTGTGTTTTCTACATTTGGTGGGTTTTTGTGATGTTTCCTCTTACATTTGGAGTTTCATGTGACTCATATAATACAACACCATAACATCTCATCTGTTTTCAATATTCATCTCTTAACTTCCCCGGTTATATGATTATTTATACAATGCCTTTATTATTTTCTCAAGAGTTAAAATATTTTTAACACAAGGTTTCCATTGTGTAAAATAATTTTTACCATTAAATGATTGATTTTGACATGAATCCTTTATTGTGAATCACTTATATTCAAACAACATGAAACACATATTTCCTCGCTCTGATACTAATTGTTCGGGATGGGAACAATCCTTCTTATTAAAAATCCATAATTATAATGAGAATTTTAAGAATATCCGATGAAAACAAAATAGAAAATCAGAAAGTAGAAAATATAATTAGTAATTAAATTTTCAATGTGGAAAAAACCTATGATGAATATGATTAAAGAACTATAAGGTAGCTCTGAAAATTCCACTATAATTCATAGAGTACAATTTCCATGTAATTTCAAATCATGAATAAAAATATGTTTATAAAAACCCTATGTGAAAAAAATGCACCTTGATATGTCACTTTCACCTCCTTGAAAGTCATCTTGTGAAAAAATAATCACCCCTTGGAGATCAAATCCAATCACGCAGAATCATTGTGGTAGCACTTCAAATACTTGAATAATACCTTACACAACAGGATATATCATTTCCTTTAAACTCATATGATACATTCACACAATATTTTTATTTATACCACATATGTTGCACACATTTTTCTTTTGAAAAAGAGTCTCAATCACAAAAATTAAAATATAGATATATATCTCTCAATGATCCCTCATGAAAACATACTCTATAATTAACATTTCAATCAATATGGATCAACCATGTATGTGGAAACCAAAATCAATGAACAAATTTTTTTATGAAAATTAAACAAACAAGATAAATCATGATTATATAATATAATTACACAAGGAAATGTACACCCAAAGGACAAAAAAAACTGCCTAAACCATCCTCAAATTGAAGGTCCCTATGAGTAAATTTTGACTTTTCAAAACGTTCTTTTTAGTTATATAGTTTTGGGTTTTTTTAAATGGGAGGGGCCAATACCATATGATGTGGCACTATGGGGAAATGGGGTGAGGCCTAGATGAAGTGGAACTCACTTTCTTACTTGAAAAATAATAATTTAATTTTGATATTTATATATTTATTAATACATATACAATTATATATATATATATTTCAATATATATATTTATAATTATATATTTTTATATATGAAAATTGTATTTAAAATCATTACCTAATTAATGATTATGGCAGGTTCATGTATTATTTTTAAATCCTGAATCCTATCAGAAAGTGATTACTGGGTTACCGAACATAATGAAAATTTACAAATATTTATTTATTAGTATATTTATAAAAATATATTTATTAATAAATATGTATAAATATTATATATATATATATATATATGTATATATTTTTTATTTTTTTCAATATTCATATATTAATGAAGCGGGTAGTTGGGTGGGTTATCACTTAGGGGATGTTGGATTTTACCCACCATTCAAGCCTATGTGTGTGATGTTTGTGTGTTTGATGTAATTGCACCCATAAGAACCTAGTATATATATTTATGATTAAATATATTTATAAATATATAAATATATAATTATATAAATATATTTATATTTGTATAAACACACAGACATATATATATATATATATATTTATACTTATAACAAACTATTTATATTTATATTTATAAATATATATTTAAAATTATGTAAATATATTTATAATTATATAAATTTCCTTATATAAATATGTATGTAATAAATAAATAAATATTAATATTAATATATTTTTAATTATATAATTATATATATTTTTAAATATATATTTAAATATGTATTATTTATATATTTTTATATAATTATATATATATTATTTTAACACATTGTTATTAATATATATATATAAATATATTTATGGTGGTGGTTGTCAAACTGTCCAGAAGGCCCTATATATTTTTTTTTTAATTTTTGGAGCATCCTCCCTTTTTAACTGGGTTGAAAGAGAACCCTTACATGATTTTTCATGCCCAGAGGCACATGGCCTAGTACAAGACCTGAAGGTCATGAGGCATAAGGGCCAATACATAATTTTAAAACCAATCTAAATTAGATTTGACCATCACCATCATTTTCATCGTTGAATATTCATAACTCTGCACCTAGCATGGTTGATCAGCTAGCATTGCCCCATCCAGAGCTGCATGATGTTTGGTACCGATGCATATTTCCATACAAGATTATTTTTCAAATCTTGTTAGCTATACTCTGGTGGCTTCTAAAAGGAAGGAATCCTATTCTGGGGCCTACTCCTGTGTGGTCATCCTAGTATTTTTCATGCTCATGTGGCCTGGAAACACCATGGTATATAGGCCTGAAGTGGCCCAGAGCCCCTATGGCCTGATGGACAATAACATCACAATTTCCCTATTTCCATTAGGCCCAAAATGATGGCATGATTTCCCGAATTGATTGAATAGTTCTTAAAGCTACATTACTGCACAATACATCCAATTTTACTACAACAATAACCTGAAAATATATGTCATCCATAATTTTATCTTGGCGATGACATTGTAGGGAGATCATAACACATGGTCATGGTGTGTGTCATTCATTATCAATGTTTAGAGATGGACTGGAAATGAATGGTTCTTGAATCATTGGAATGAAACATCATGACTTGAGAGACATATGAAACTGATGATTTGGATAGATATAGCTATAGAATATATAGAATACGGGTTGGGGTCTAGTGGTAGTGATGGATTTCAGTTGTGGTTAACCCGATTTTTGCTCCCATGTTGGATATTTGAGAGGGTAATTTATAGCTAGCATCCATGGTGCATGCCTTTGGGGTATACGTGTGTGCGTGTGGATGTAGACCTCATATACAACAATAGGGGATGGATCTCAGAAGGAGGATTGTCATGATGGGGGCATTTTGGTTCATATAGTGAAATGACCTTCCTAATGTATGTTCATACAGACCAACTGGAAAATAATCAATATACTTTTGGGGCCAAAATTTTTAATTTATTTCATCACTCAATATAATATGGCCGATAGGTCCATATAATAATAAGGGATAGATATGGTGGGATAACACTAGGAGGGATATGACCTGCTCATTCGAGAAGTTGGTAAAAAATGGTTTTATGTATGTTTGAATATAATTTTACCCCAAAATATCAAATATATATTTATACATATTTATTATTAAATATATATTTATAATTATATAATTATAATTACATAATTATAAAGATATACAATAAGTGTATTTATAAATATATTTAAATTTACATTTATATTTAAAAAATCAAAAGTAACTATTTATAACTATGTTTTTAAAAAAGGAAGTCGATTTCCCCTCTTTTTAAACCAAGTAGAATCATCTCTTTTTTTAGGAGAGGGATCCCATCTCAGGACTAAGCACGAATAGATAATTATACCTCAATACAACTAGCCTGGAGGCCAAATGGCATGGACCCTTGTCACCATCACTACCCCTCATCACTGGCATTGCCTCATCCCAAGCATATATGGACTACAATACATCCATATAAGGTCCAAGAAAAATAGTCTCATAGACCATTAAATTAGATCACACCCCTCCTGGATTGTAATACTTCTGACCAACATCATCTTCAATGCCCTATAAAATTAGAATATCTATTTTTGGACACATGATGCCACATTTACCCGAAATAAAAAGACAATTAGATTGATATCAAATAAAAAATGTGGTTTCTATAATCTTAAAAAAATCCATTTTTACCCTCTACCATTATTAGGGTCAAACAATTGTAACAAATCATAAAAAAATTATAACAAATTAATAAACATTTATGAACATATAAAAAATCATATTAGAAAACAATAATTCTAAATAATAAAATTATATTTAAAATTATATAAAAAAAATATATTACATAAAATTAATATTATATAAAAAACATATAAAATTTTTGATATAAAATACCTAAAATAAGTTGATAAAAACATATAAAAATGATGAAATAAATTAGTAATTAAAACATATCAATTTATTAAAAAAATAACAAAAAAATATAAATTTCTTATAAATTACTTTTTTAAAACATATCAATTTCTTATTTCTCAAATAATAATTAAACCAACAATAAATCTTGGAATGTTAAAAAAATTATGAATGACATTGAAAATTTTTATATTGAAAAATATAAAAGAAAATTATTATAATTAAATGTTTTATAAAAATACTGTTTGGTAATTATAATATTTTCTCAAATATAGAGAAACTCATTATTTTATTAATGTATAAGAATTTTTATACAGAACTTTTTTTAATGGAATAAATATAATATAATTTATAATGGAACTAAAAAAATAAAAAATTGAATAAAAAATAAATTTTTTATTTAAATAGAAAATTTTTAATTAAGAATTTATATTCTAAAAAATAAAAAATAAAAGGGGATAATTTATTTAAATTTTAATAAATATATTTTTATTAAATTAAATTATATATAATATGTATTAATTTATTAAAATAAATATTATAAAAATAATTTAATATTTATCATTTAAAAATATATATAATACATGAATAAAAATGAAAATAAAATGTATATATTTATTAAAATTTGTAATAAATGATCTTATAAGTTATATTACACATATTTGTTTTACAAAGTTTTTGTATATAACCATTAAAAATCCTTTAAGAGTTCCATTGGATGTTTTAGTGGACTTGCATATGGAATTTCTAGTTTTAGTTCCTATGGATGTTCCAGTAGAAGTTACACAATACCACATACATATATATTTATAAAACAACAAATATTATCAATAAAAATTAAATTTTAATAAATATATTTATAATAAATGAACTTTTAAATATTACATTATTACAAATATCTTATAAAAACAATATAATTTACTATTTAAAAATATATATTTTACATGAATAAAAATGTAAATATAATTTATATATTTAGGAAAATCTCTTATAAGTTCAACTATACGTTATATTACATATATTGTTTACAACATCTACATAAATAACAATTATAAATCTATTAAAAATTCTATTAAAAATTTACAGTGGTTGTTATAGTGAAATATACAGTGGAACTTCTAGTGTTCTAGTGGAATTCATTATTGATGTTCAAGGGATGTTCCAGAATACAAAAAATTATATATTTATAAGACAATAAAATATATAAATAAAAATAAAATTTTAATAAATTTGTTTACACTAAATGAAATTATATAAAATATGTATTTTATTTTTTATATAAATTTTATAATAGAATAATATTTTCCAGTTAAAAATGTTTATAATAAATTAATAATAATGTAAAATATTTATATATTTTGAAAATATAGATTAACTTCAATTAAGAAGATATATTAAATATTTTTTTTACAAAATCTATATAAATGGACATTATAAATCTATTATGAGTTCGATTGGAAGTTGCAATGGAAGTTCTAGTAGAATTTTTAATTAATAAACTAATGGATGTTTCACAATAAATTAAAATTATATACTTATAAAACTATAAAATATATTAATAAAAATTAAATATTAATATATATATATTAAATGTAATTATATAAAATATGTATTATATTTTTTAAATAAATATAATAAAAATAATATTATTTACAATTTAAAAATTTATAAATTAAATGAAAAAATGTAAAAAAAGAATATATTTATGAAAATTTATTATAAATTCATGTAGATGATATATGAAATATATTCTTTAAAAAAATTTAAATAACATTTATAATGTTATTAATAGATTCCCTGGATGTTCTGGTGGATGTTTTGGGGGAAGTTCTAATGGACATTCCACAATACAATAAAATTATATATATATATATATTAATATAAAATATAATAATTAAAATTAAATTTTAATAAATATAATTATATTAAATTTAATTGTTTATAATATATGTAAAATATTTTATACGTTATCTATACTAATCAAAATTATAAATCAATTAGGTTGAATTTCTAGTGGAAGTTTCTGTGTAATTAGTAGTTGAATTTACAATTAAAGTTCTAATGGATGTTTTCACACTACAAAAAAGTATATATTTATAAAACTAATCAACATATTAATAAAAATTAAATTTTTATAAATATATCAATATGAAATGTAATTATACATAATATATGTAATATATTTTATTCAACTTCTATACTAATAACAATAACAAATCTATTAAGATGAAGCTTCAGTTGACGTTCCACTTGATGTTCTTATGGAAGTTCCTTTGGAATTTCCATTTGAAGTTCCAATGGAAGTTTCACAATAAAACCAATGTAATATTTATAAAACTATAGAATATATTAAAAAAAAATTATCGAAAATATTTACTTTTATGAAATTATATATAATACATAAAATATATTTTAATAAATTTTAATAAATATATTTATATTAAGATAAATTTTTTAAAATATATGAAATATATTTTGGTCAACAAATATACTAATAAAAATTATAAATATATTAATTGGAAGATCCAATAAAAGTTACAGTGGATGTTCCAGTGGAAGTTCAATTTGATGTTCCAGTAGATGGTCCAATGGATGTTCCAGTGGATGTTCCAATGGATGTTCCACAGTACAACAAAATTATCTATTAAAAAAATAGAAAATATTAATAAAAAATAAATTTTAAAAAATAAATTTATATGATATGAAATGATATAAAATATATGTAATAATTTTTATTCAACATATATACTAATAAAAATTATAAATATATTAAGAGGAAACTCTAGTAAAATTTCGAATAGATGTTCCACTAGAAGTTCCAAATGATGTTACAATAGATTTTCCACTATACAACAATAGTATATATTTATAAAACTATAGAATATATTTATAAAAATAAAATTTTAATAAATACACATAGATCAAATTCAATTATATATAATATAAGTAATATATTTTATTCAAAATATATACTAATAATAATTATAAATCTATTAAGAGAAAGTTCTAATGGATGTTCCAGTGGATGTTTCTATGGAAGTAGCAATTGAAGATCCTATGGAATTTCCAATTGAACTACAAAAGGATGTTCCATAAAACAACAAAATTATATATTTATAAAAATATAAAATATTTTAATAAAAATTAAATTCTAATAGATATATTTATATTATATTCAATTATATATAATATATGTAATATATTTTATTTAAAATTTATTCTAATAAAAATTGAAAATATATTAAGTGGAAGTTCCATTGGAATTTATAATTGATGTTCCAAGGGGTGTTCCACAATGGAACAAAATTATATTTTTATTTAACTATAAAATGAATTACTAAAAAATACATTTTAATAACTATATTTATATTAACTGCAATTATACATAATATATAAAATATGTTTCATTCAACATCTATAATAATAAAAATTATAATTCTTTTATGAATAAGCTTTAGTGGATGTTCTAGTGGATGTTCCAGTTGAAGATTGAATGTAAGTTCCAATTGAAGTTTCAATGGATTTTACGCAATACAACAAAAATATATATTTCTAAATCTATACAATATATTACTAAAAATTAAATTTTAATAAATATATTTATATTAAATGCAACTATATATAATATTTATTTCATTTTTTATATAAATATTATAAAAAATATAATATACCATTTAAAAATTCATATAATACATGAATTAAAATAAAAAATGTATATATTTAGAAAAATTTATAGTAAATGATCATAAAAGATATATTAAATATATTTTTTACAAAATCATCATAAATTACAATTTTAAATCTATTTTGAGTTTGGCTGGAAGTTCTAGTGGAAATGTTTCATTGTATGTTCCAATGGATGTTCAAATGGAACATCAATTGGATGTTTCACAATACAAAAGTATATATATATATATAACCAACTAATATATTAATAAATATTAAATTTTAATAAATAAATATATAATAAATTAAATGATATAAAATATGAATTATATTAGTTATATATTTTATATAAATATTAAATAATTTACCAATTAATGAATGATATTATATATAAATAAATATATAAATAAAATATTAAATTATAACTAAAAATAAATTTTTTAAAAAATTAAATTATGAGATATATTTAATATTTTTTATTAAATATGTATTCATAAAAATTATAAAAATTAATAATATACTAATAAAAAATTAAATTTAGTAAATATATTTAAAATGAATTCAATTATATGCCATATGTATTGTATTTGTTGCATAATTTTTATAAATATATTCAAACATAACAACTAATAATATACATTATATATTCATACCAAAGTAACTTAACTATGGAATTATAACTAAAACTAAATTTATAATAACTGTACTTACAAGATATATGTAATATATTTTATTCAACATCTATACTAATAAAAATTATAATTCAACTAAGATGATGTATAATGGAATTACCTATATATGTTCGAGTGGAAGTTTCAAAATACAATAAAAGTTTATATTTATAAAACCAAAAAATATATTAATAAATATAAAATTTTAATAAATAAATTTATAAAAAATAAAATGATATAAAATATTTAATATATTTAATATATTTGTTGCATAAATTTTAAAAATATTATATAATTTACCATTTTACAAATGCATATTTTATATGCATACAAATGAATATAAAATATACAATTACAAATAAGTAATGATTTATTAAAAATTAACTAAGAAGATATAAGTAATATAATTTTTCCAAGATCTTTACTAATAAAAATTATAAATCTATTAAGCAGAACATTCAGTGGATGTTTTAGTTGATGTTCTAGTAGATGATCAAACGAATGTTCTAGTATAGGTTCACAATCAAATGAAAATATATATTTTTAACACAAATAAATATTTTAATTAATATTAAATTTTAATAAATCTATTTATTATAAATGCGATCAAAAATAATATTTATAATATTTTTTCATACTTTTTATAAATATTATATAATTTACTATTTGTGAATGCATATTTGATATGAATTAAAACATAAATAAATACGATATTATAATTAAACTAATTTTCTAATAAATTCACTTATAAGTTATATTTAATATATTTTTTATGAAATATGTATTAATAATAATTATAGATCCATTAACTGGACGTTCTTATGGATTTTTTAGTAGATGTTCTTGTGGATGTTCTGGTTAATGTTCCAGTGAAGGATCATGGGGAGTTCTAATTGAAGTTTTAATAGAAGTCTCACAATAGAATAAAAGAGTATATTTATACAAACGAAAAATATATTAATAAATATTAAAATTCAATAAATATATTTATAATAAATTCAATGACATTATATATGTATTATAATTGATACATAATTTTTATATATATTATATAATTTACCAATTTAAAATTCGTATTATATAAATTTACACTACTCTTCAATAAAAAAATTACTAAAAAATTCATGTGGTAAATTAATCATTGAATATTTGTAATGTAATTTTCATTTAGGTTATGAAATGAAAATATCTAAAGTAATTTTTTCAAAACGTCCCTCAGAAATTTTTTGAGGAACATATTTAGTTAATATTTTCTATAGATTATTATTACATAATAAACAATTTTTTAACCTATCAAAGAAACATGTTTCTCTTAATAAATTTATACAAATATTATTTATTATAAATAATAATAAAATTATAATTTATAAAAGAATATAAAATTTTAAACAAATAAAAATATTTTATGTTTACAAAAAAATAACTTATATATCTGTTTTTAAAACATTATTTTTTATACTTATAAATAAATATAATCTTTTTATGGGGATTTGTATAATATTAGTAATTTAATATTTCAAAAAATATATTTTTTATAAGTTAAAATAATTAGATGACAATAAAAATAATAAATAAATTTTATTATATTTAATCTAATAATTAAAAAAACTATCTTTTCAAAGATTAATTATTTCCTTTTTAAAATTTTATAAAACATTTTTAACACAATAATATAATTTTATTTAAAATAATAATTTTATTTATGATAAAATAAACTCAATATTATTTTACACATTTTAAAAAAATCTTATGACATTAATGATATCCAATAAGCTTTATCAATTTTCTCTGAAATGATTAAAAATATATTTTAATCACATAATTTATTAGTTCTTTTTTAATAACAGATAACATTTTTTAAACCCAAAAAATATTCCAGTTTCAAATATGTTTGGTTTTAAAATATAATTAACTAATTAATATTTAACATGTTTTCAAAAAATAAACACATTTAAAAATATTAACTAAAGTATGTTTACTTAATTCAAATGATCAAAAATTGAAAACACATATTAGTTTGTCATTTTTTAGATTTTCTAAATATTTTATTATAAAGGAAAAATAAAATTTCATTTGAAAATATATTTAGTTTAGAATATATAATAATTCTTATTATTTGATTAATATATAATATAATATTATAAAATATAAATAATGAATCATGTTGATTTGAGAGAGTTAGATCATCTGCCGCAATGTTTTTTTCTGCAAGAACAATATGACGTTCATTTCATCTACTTACCTGATCATGCCATTTGGAAAAAAATACAACATGTCATCGTCTCACCGAGTTATGGGATGGTCCATTATTTTGTGGGATTAGTGTACATGAAAGGCACAACACTTATGCACAAAAATATCTCTCCATATCACCCAGACCAACCACTATTGTTGCTGATGTGGTCATCACGACACTCCATCTCCACTCATACAAACTGTAGCCACACTCATCCCATCACTGGTCTTTATACACAACCAATGCATATACCACCACCACGCACAATCCTTAGGGGCCATCACCCCCTGGTCGCCATCACTTACCTGCATCATCGACACTATTTCATCTGTCCAACAACCCAAAGGTCTTCAACATTTTTATTATTACGATAATGTTCTCTATTAAGGGATGAAAGGGGAAACCCCCACATACATCATTGACATATGACAAATAAAACCCGAAGGACAAGAATGTAAAACCAAACTGAAGACATGGAACTCTCCCTCCTTAGAATTTTATAATGATGAATCTCTCCACTATTTCAAGGAATATCAATAACCATGTTTTTGGTGTAAATTCACATGCCTGATCCTATGAAAAACGTCATCCCTCTCAAACAACTAAATTTTAAAAGATCATAAAAGATAAAACCCCAGTTCTTGATCCTTCTATAGAACTTTTTTCGTGTGTTCAAATTTGGATCCACTATATTCCTCACATTAGTTAAGATGGAAAATGAAAGAACAAAACTTCTAAAACCCTTTCACCATTCACGCGTCACTCCACATGACTCTTACCATCACTGTAGTCCCCGGAGTGTCCAGAAGATGGTCCAAGGAAAGCGAAGCCAAACCATCGGCTCTGAGGACTGGATAGCCGAATACAACACCAAAGGAATGTTTCCAATGTGGGGGTCTGAGCTGGTATGAACTAGAAACACAACTTGTGGTGTGGATCCAATCATATCGGAGCCACATACGTACCCTCATCATATTCTGACACAAGAAAACTACATATAGGGAGGAAATTCAGGGAGTGACGAAATCAAGGTATCCACTACACACCATTCCAATAGAACCACCATTTCCCTGAAAATAGAACAAAATATAGAAAACACATAAAGTAAACCTTCTAGATAACCACATGAACACTGAAAAGGAAACAAGAGTCCTCCCCCATACAAACCACTCTGAGGCCAACCTCAGTCATTGGACCGTTAGTGAGACACGGAAGGATCACATTGATTTTACATCAAGTGGGAGAGTAGGGAAGATAAAACTAAACCTCGCAAGGCTGGCGCTGAGCCATGTTGAATCTGAAGACTCACTGATGGAGATGAAGCCAGATTATTCCACACCTTTCTAGACCAGCAACGATCTGAGAAGAAGTTTATCCTTGTCAGTCACTGAGCTGAGATTTTGGAGCATCCTTAGTGCAGATGAAGTTGGAAGATGGAGCCTTGCAAGGCCAAAAACAAGCCAATACAAAGCCCCGCAAGTGGAGATGAAGCACAAAGATGCCTCACCTCGCAAGATATGTACCGAGCCAAGAACAATTCTATGATTTAGTGTTCACCGAGCCAAAATACTAGAGCCTCGCCTCTATAGACGAATCCAGAAGACAACAAACCAAGCCACACAGATGCCATGTAGAAGGATGCAGAGTCTGATATTCACAAGTCGTGCCAGAGGAGCGGAGGTGATGAAATCCAAGGAAAACCTTATCCACACTAGTTGTAGAAGACCCCACTACTAAAAGGATGACAAACAACCACCGAGAGTACTTCATATCAAGAAATCATTAGGTGCTACTCCCCCACGGTATGAAATTCTCTTATTAGACGCCCGCAATGATTAGAAAAATAATTTGTGAAATGAGTCATGAGGCCCTCTACTATGATTCACTGACCATCTGGTCCCTACAAGAATGATTTGGTCAACCCGAAGGCTTTTTGACATGATGCAAGATCTATATGACCATGAATTGAAAAATAGGCTGGTAGGTGCATGAAATCAGATCATGGACTACCTGGCTCGTAACACATATCCACATACATTTCCTATTAGATTCTCAATATGACCACCAACATTGGTGGTGATCCCACCCCCTCTGAAGTCCACTTATTCTATGGACAATATTTGAACATATGTAGCCTCTAATGATACGGATAAGGAACACACCGCCTGAAGACATCACCAATAATGAACACGTCACAACTCTGACACCCATAATAGCCGGTCAGTGAAAGAACCATGTTAGTGAGCATCTACATGAATCCTCCCCAAGAACCATTCAATCATGGACATTTTAATTCCTTTCCTAAACTCAAAATATTTCAGCTTGGAACATGCCACCCAAGGTCATCACCAACAAATAACCCACAAGAGATAGCTCATTTGTTGCCGAACCGAACTGCCCCTGAAAAAAAAACACTACCATCCCGGAAAACCCCCCCACTAAAATATACATCCAAAAAAAATTCTCCATAAATATATATCATAATTGATTGAAATCCTACATATATGTATATTTATGGGGTGTTTTTCAACTCAAACCAATCAACAAGTACTTTTTCTATAAATTGGTGGTCCTTTATGGCTAAATATTTCCTTACATAAGGAAATTTGGCATCCCCTAATTTGAAAATTCTCCAAGGGATGATGTTAATAGGGGTGATTGATGTGGGATTTCATTGTCCAATGAATATTTGGGTGCCACTGCCTAATTATGGAGGAATCAATTTAGGGAGACACGGTCAACAACAACCCTATTGCAAAGTCTCATTTGGTGTGTAGTGCGGTGGATGAAATCTGACATAGTGGATGAGAAGTAGGTGGTGGGAAACATTTTCATGGGTAGATGAGATACCCAAACCCAACCATTGGAGTTTTTTTCTACCTCTTAAAAAATTGAATTTTAATCCTATTGTGTGTATGTTTGTGATCCTCCATCTAGTTTGATATGAATATGAGTCAAATACATGTGAATCCCCCGCCATTTATCTCGTGGATTTAGGAAAAAATTCTTATCCACATTATATCCTTATGTTCATCCATTTTTATCCATTTTTTGGGATTTAATTTTCCACACAACATAGTTGTTCCCTTAAAAGATTAATCAAAGTGATCCGAAGCTATAAAATTTGAAACGGAGAGGTGACAACAGGTTTTTCTGGTACTGATATGTTGAAAGGGGTTGGAATTTTTTTGAGGCTAGATGCATGAAGAGGATGACCAGAAAATTTCAACAGTGTAAGAGGCTTTGAAAATGGATTTGAAATGAGTGTTGTAGTGCTGGTAAAATTTTCAGTGAAACCGTGGGATAACAGTAACAATTTGTTGGGGAAGATGGCACTGGTCACACCAATGGAGAAATTTCTGACATGATTCTAGTGGTTGTTTCATCATGCCACATCAGTGCAATGTCATGGCCACGTTAGTTGGAAATCTGGGATGTTGAATTTTTTTAGAGATATCTCGACCAATCGGTCTCTGATTTTTATGATACATGAGTTAATTCACACTATTTCGACCATTATGGACACTTTAATATATTTAATTTTTTAAAATTGTCACCATATCGACTGGTATTGAAATGGTACAACATCGACAGTGGTGATCTCATTTTGTGACAATGATGAGGGATGGTGGTGGACACTACCATAATTTGATATTGATATGTTTGATGATTGAACAATTTTCAACTTTTGGAAAAGAACGATGAAAGATATTCTTGTGAAACATGGAATTATTAGACTATTTATCAGAGAAAATTCTGAGAGAAATAGTGACTATGATTGGCATGAGCTTGAGATGCAGGTCGTGAGTACAATTTGAGTATTTCTGGAGAACAACATAAAATAATCAGTGTTGGAAGATACCTCACTGAAGGGGATTAGAAAGAATTTTGAGTTGTGGTATAGGGAATGTCACTCACTAATAAATTAGTTCTAAATAAAAAATGGAAACAGTTCTGTATGGGTGAGGGAAAATTTTTATGAATCACACTAATGAATTCAACAATATCCTGATGTATTTTTTGGGTCTCAGTGTTATTGTTGGAGAGAATGGATTTTTTTTTCTTTTTTCATCTCTACCAAGTTCATTTTATGGACTTGTGAATGCATTGCTCATGGGGAAAGAAACATTGAATCATGATGAGATGATGGAATCACTTCAATATTTAGAGGCATTATGAAGACCTGCGAAACATTTAGATGATAAAATCATGGTGATGTGAGAAGATCAATGTGGGAGGAGGTGACATCTAATGTCAGGAAGTTTAAAATGTGGTCAAAATTAAGGGGATGTGATCCTAATGAAATCATGTTCTTATGGTGTGATAAAAATGGACACTATTAAAGTGATTAGGGAATGAACAAATAGTATTTTGTAGAGAAAAATAAAGAGGAAGAGAAGGGTGTGAAAATCATATAATTGTCGGAAAATTATGATTTTTTCATGACAATGGTATGCTCACACTCAAATTGGAGAGTTGAACTGGGAGAGGTGTATTGTCATTACTACAAAATATACAGGCACATGAAGCTTGAATGTCAATTTTTAAAAAGGAAGAATGAGTGGGATCATAATCTAATTTAATATGGATGGGTTTTAGATTTATAGAGCTCAATGAATATAAGTATATCCAATGTCATGTTTCATAACATTCAACAGGTGAAAGATTTGGTGATACCTGGTGATGGGTTAACATGAGAGGTTTGAGGAGTCAGGAAGGTGAAATTGACGACACCTAAAGGAGGTGTACGATTTATGGCATATGTGAATTTTCTCTGAGGATGATACAAAACATTTTATCATTAATCAAAATCGATGTAAAATTGTATAATATTTCTATAGCAGGTGGAGTTTTGGAAGTCTCATATAGGGATGCATCGATGCTTACTAAGAAAGATTCCTAAGGGTTGTATATGTTTATGTGGACCAAAATCAGCAGGAGATCTATTAATGATGGTGGCAGTGACATGTCATCTTTAGAGATGAATATTGTTTGATTTTCTGATGAATTTTTCAATATCCGCATGGAGACTGCAGGTCAAGAATCTACCATAAATTGGTTGAGGGAAGAAGATTTGTGGCGGCCACTCCAAAATTTCATAAGAATCAATGGAGGTAGTCACAGTCAGCTACAACCCTGATGCAATGTCTCATTTGCCGGGCAATGATGTGGAAGGCAGCCGACTCGGTGGATGAGCAGCCTGAAACAATATAAGTTTTCATTGGTAGATGCGCAATCCAAACAAAACCATTTCAATTTTTGTTTACATTATCTTTAAAAATGTAATTTTAATCCCATTTTGTGTATGTTTGTGATCCTTCATACAGTCTGATATGAAGAAAAGAGAAATAAAAGAGACCCCCCATTTAACTCAGGGATGTCGGAAAACCTTCTGAACCACGTTAAATCCTCATGTTCATCTGTTTTCTCCATTTGGGTGTGATTTGTGTGTCATGCACATTTGTTATTCCCTTACAAAAAATGTATTCTTCTTTAATCAGTTCAATGGATTGGGATCTTCCATACTTCGACAAAAGTGTTATGTTCTTTATGTTGATAGAATTTATATCCTCTAGCCCTAGGTCTTCCAAACCCAACACATGCACTTTTTCGGTTCCATCCTAAAACCCATTGGTTCTATGATGAATTGTGCATCCAATATTATATGTGAGTTAACATCCTTTGTAGAGACTGAAGTAGGATTGGGGTTTAACCCAACAACCCCCTCCAAAAAATAACTCACAACTGATCCATCCCATCAATGATAACTCAACCATTTCAAATCATCAAACACATGCACCATTATTTCTCTCTCACCCAGGACATTCCATATGCCCATTATTATCGGACATATCATATATAAAAGGCACTACCATGGATCCACATACTCTAAACCGAGCCACCATTCCATTTTCATACTATTTATGTGAATATTCCACTATAAATCACTCATTAGCAACATCATTGCTCTAATTATAGTTATCAAAATCGATTTCCTCCAGAAATAGGTGTTCCAAGGCCAATACATTGACCCTTGTGTTTCAATCCTGTAACCCATGGACGCACTGATGAATTTTCCATCCAATATTATATGTGAGCCACCATACATTGTGGAAATTAATGTGAGATTAGGTTTTCACCTAACACATGTGAGGGAATAAAAGGATGAAATTTAGTAATAGTTAGAATAATTAAAGAACATTATTATTTCATGACTCTTCTTACTGAGGGGAACTATTCCATTGACCGAAGGGATTTAATTGATATAATTTATGCTAATTATAAATTATATAATTGGAAGTGTGTCTCTATGGTTCATGGATTCATTCACTTTATTTCCCCCCAAAAGAAATGAAGATGATGTAATGTTATTTTGGATTTTTCTCATCAAATCATGTTTTCTTTCTATTTAGAAGCTGGATTATAATTTGAATCCAATAGAGGATGATTATTCCTCAATAAAATTATGGGTTTAATTTTTTAATTGAATAGGATTTTAGAGCATACCATGATTCGACAAAACATTTCTTTTTCCTTTGGTATTCCCATAATGGTTGATAAAAAAGAAGGGATGAAAAAGGAAGTAGAGATTTCAAGGCATGGGCATTAGAATTTTTTATTATTTGAAGTTAATTATTATTCCCCATTAGTTTATATAGTTTTTCAATATTCTAATAATGAAGTATTTAATCTAGGATATGAATTTAAAAGAATCCCCCATTTCTTATTGAATTTTTAAATTATATGAAATGATAATATGAATTGAAAGAGGGATGTTATCAATTATTTTATTCAATTCAATGACATGACAGAGGTCAGTGTTTCAAATAATGTTTGAATAACTCTATTGGGAATAAAATTAAACCCCTAAATGATTAGTTTTATATTATTAATGAGGTGTGGTTTCCTTGTAAGGATTATATAATTCCCTGTCAAGCATTCGGTGTGAATGATTCTGAATTCTGAGATATAAGTTTTGGTTTGTAGGTCAATTCATCCTTGAATGATCTTCCTTACCGGATGGTTGGACTCCCTCATAAGGTAGTTAGCATTGATGACATGTAGGTTGTACCTGGATTGTAGTATAAATAAATCACCATTGGTGAATGTTTTCATTATTGTTTTTGGTGATTTTTTGTTATACAACATGATTTATGTAGGGATAAACAATTGAATTGAAACGAATCTCATTCCATTAGAGTTTCTTTTAGGGATGTTCTTTCTTTAAGCATAAAAAAGGTTATTGAATTCGATGTCCATGCTTAGAAAGAACTATAGTATCCTACTCTTACCAGTATAGAATAGGGGTGAGAAGTCAACCTGCACTAAATTCACAAGGGGTCCTTACAGGCTCTCAAGCGAGGACACTTATTGATACTGGAATAGAGATGTTAATAGTGGAGTATATATTGGTTTCATAAAGGGTACAAGGTAATTGTTTTGATGTAGAGGATGGTCCTCCTCTTGTTGGTGATAGAGAGAACAGATATTCCTTTGATTTGGTAGTCAAAGATGATATTGATCAGCCATAATGTTCGGAGTATAAGACATTTGTTTCTTGGGGACATAAATTTATATAAAATATTGAATTTTATAAATATTCCAAGAATATATTGGTTTCATCAGAGTCTAAAGAAGGAAGTAGATCGAATAATTCCATGCATGTCCATTCTAGGGACACGATTGTTGATGATGGAGCTCTAGAAGGGTAGTTAGAAAAGATGATGGGCAGTAACATGTCAATGTGTATTGTCTGATTGGAAATTCTACTAATTTTTCATCTTTATGTGATGATAAAATATCTATGGAATGAACTTTGGTTTCGGGCCATAATGATTACATGTTGTATTTGAGTGAATGAGATTTTATTAGGATAACCAATTATACTAATGTGGATTTACTTTTTGATTCTTCCAAGGTAGATAAAGCTCTACAGATATCGTGAGAATTGACTTTTGAAGACTTTGTTACCTCAAGAGACTCTAGTTGTCCCTAAAAACATGCAAAAACAATGTTAAGGGGCCATCACCCAAGAGGTCGAAGGCTTGGACATGGCTGTATTGATTAGGGGTCTCATTAATGAAAATCTCTACATTTATTATGTGATTCTAAAACATCATGGAATGTTACTTTTGTTTTTGTTTTATGTCTGCATTTGATAAGTGCATGATTTGTTTACCTAACCCATTTTTTCTGCTTTTGGTTTTTATTTATTCTTAGTATAGATGCACCGACCTAGTCCTATTATATATATATATATTGTTTATATATATATATATTTAAAAAATTTAATTTATTTAATTATAATTATATTTTAATAATTATAATTATATTTATTCAGAAAATTATTAATATTTATTAACAAGTATAATTAAATATAAATATAAATGTAAATATTTATTATAACTAAAAATATATTTATATAATTATATATATATAAATATATAGATATGTATTCATAATTATATTTATATATAATTACATTTATCATTATAGATTCATAAATGTATTTATATATAAATATACTTATATATATAGTAAATATATGATTATATATATTTATTTATTTATTAATATTAAAATATTTATTTATAATTATTTATTTATAAATATATTTTTATCAACATATTGATAAATAAATATATTTAAATATGTTTTGAGTTCGAAAAATCCGATAATCGAGTGAAAATAGTGTTCAGGATTTTAAAAATATTACACGAACTTGCCGAAATTAATAACCAGGCAATAATTTAAATTAATTTTTTATATATACATAATTATATAACTATATTTATAAATATATACATAAATTATATATATATAATGATATACATATATATATATTTAAATTATTATTTTTCAAGTAAGGTTGATGAGCGCCACTTCATCTCACGCCCATCCACTCCCATTTTTCAAAAATAAATAAATTTACCACCCCTATGATAACATTAAAAAACAAATAAGATATAATGATAATTTTTTAATCTTAATAAATATACAAATATGAAAACATTTGGTCAAACACTATTAGATTCATCCCTCCACAGTATATTCAAGATCACCCCATAGCTCACAACATTGCTGTTGTTCAGAACTAATGTCCATAAACCATAGATTTCCTACCACAATTCAAGTATAACTCCCCATACCCACCTATAAAATCATGAAATCATGATGCACAAAATAAGATAATCATACCTGGATGAAGCGGCTTTTTCATGCACTACCTATGGTGATTCATCACATTTATTTAGGAGAGAGTAAATTATCAATAGATAAATTTATCTCAACCTTTATTGAGGATTTTCTCCAATTCTAATAGAGAGTTAATTACCAACAATAATGGTTGAACAATTTAATTTTTATTTCATTAGTTGGTGATTATTTCATGGTGTCTATATAATAAGATGTGATTCTATATTTTAAAATGGGTTCCAGCCCAATGATCCCATGAAAAGAAAACCAAGAATGTGTTTATATGTTTTCGGTATCCCATATGACTCGATGGAAAATACACCATTAAATTTCACTCATAGAGAGATTATAGGAAATATGTTAAATATCTAGTCCACCGATATAAGGAAAGGGATAAAAAGTCAGTGGTATCATGTGTGGCGCATCGACATTGAACAGTTGTAGAGAATCAATAATGAAATCAATGATCAGGGCCATGTATTGAAGGTCTTCTTAATTGTTGTGATTAGATGGTGTATCCTAGTTAATGATAGATTGTAAATAATGATGGATAGACCAGGAGATAGAAAAATATTTTTTGTGTCATATGATGGTGCATGGATGCCAAATGTTCAGATGACGATCTCTGAGGTAGTGACATTTTTTCAATTGAAGGGTGATGTTTTACCATAGATGAATCATTTAATATTGGTGGATATCTCTCAAAATTACATCTTAGTTTTATAATACTATTAATAAAAAGATTTTTTTTGTTAAAAATCATGTATGTTTATTTATTTATTTTTCTTTTTTTCACTTCCATTTTTCATTTGGTTTCTCACTAATATTTTTCAAGTAATTTTAGGGCCGGAATCCGGATCCTCCCACAAAAGTTATATCAGAAGGGGGTTCATGGTTGAAATTTAATGTGAAAATTATGGAAGAATTTGATATTATCGCATATGAATACATGAGGAAAAATTAGGTTTGGAAATCAAAGTAGATTGAGTGAGGTGATGTGCTAGTTACTCAAGGGATTTTAATTAGGGTGAGCAATTTTCTTCATTGGGTGCTCTAAATTGGGTAGTGTTCATGATTACGGAGTAGATAGATGTTTCTGGTTCAGACTTACTCAGAAGAATGGTGTAGATACATGTGTGATGATGACTTCAACATTTTGGTTTCTTTTTACAGGGGGAGATGATAGTTTTTTGTTATTAGTGAAAATGGAATCATCATATTTCTTACATAGGATGATGGTTGGTGTGATAGCAAGATATATTCTTTTAAAAAAAATCGGATGCTTCCCTTATTTTATACGCTTAAGGGGTGATTTTTGTGATTCATCACATTTATATAGGAGAGAGAAAATCATTAATATATATATTTATCTCAACATTCAGTGAGTATATTATCCAAAATTAATGTATAATTAATTCTCAATATTGGTGGATAAAATATTTTTTGTTCAATTCATTATTATTTTTATGAAATGGTTTATATATAAGAGTATGTTGTAAAATATTTTAAATGGTGTTCCAGTACGAATTACCCGACAAGAGAAAATTAGAAAGTAGTTGTATCTTTTATGGTAGCATATGTGACTGGATGACAAAGACAAAATTAAATTTTACTTGGGGAGATATTATTGGAAATATAATAAACATGAAGACAAATGAGATATGGAATAGGGATACCATGTTGATGGTATCACGGGAAGATCATCGATGTTTAATAGTTGTGGAGTAGTAGTAATGAGATCAGTGATTAGTGTCGTGTATCGAATGTCTTCTTGATAGCAGTGATCAGTTAGTGTGTCTCGATTAATGATTGGTGGTACTTCATGATAAGGAGATAGAGAGAGAGAGAAATCTTTAAGGTTTCACAATAAAATGCACATTTGACACATTTTCAGATGAAGATATTCGATGTAGTAACATTTTTTCGAAAAATGGGAGATTTGTTTATAGATGGGTATTTTGAACATCGTGTTGGAACATTATTTTTCATAGAATATTGAGGTGTATCAAGGTGTGGTAGTGAAATTGGTTCATCTATTCAGCCATTTAATTTTAGGTATAGATAATTATTGGATTCTTTGTATTCATTGATTCATAGTGGATTTTTCTCAGAATATCCACAATGTTTTTCAATCATACAAATTGATGGGTTTTTACAAATTAATAATCAAACATACTAATTTATTTATTATGATTTATATCACTTCCATATTTCATTAGGTTTCACATAAATATTTTGGATGTTATTTTTTTATCAGAATCAGAATCCCCCCCCCCAAACCCTCCACCTCCTTGATCCTTCCATCTTGCCTCTATGTCAGGGATCACTGATACCACACAACCACCTTGCAAGCATCATTTTCACCAACCAACACATTTTTTATCTTCACGTTTTATTTATGGAATAAAATTTTAATGGGTTTTATTAACTTTTATTTAATGTATAGTTCGCGGTTCTTCCATCACTAGGATGCATGAACATATGCTTCGCTCAGAAGAATGAAAGTTGTTTGTGATTCCCAGCAGCATTTAGTTTTTAAAAAAATATTTTTTATTGTCTTTTATTATATATATATATATAGAGAGAGAGAGAGAGACAGACAAAATATATTGGGGAATAGCTTAGTGGTTATGACATTGAGGGGCCTTCTAAGAGTATTGAGGGTCATGTCTCCCCATGTACATTTAGGTGACATTAATTTCATTGTTTCTTTGTACTCCCCTCCCAGAATTGTTTTAATATGGACACAGACACACAAGTTAATAAAATAATTAATATAATAAACTACATAAAATTTAATAAATATAATTAATAATATTAAATATATAATTTATTTTAATTATTTATAAATAAAACACAGTAAGTAAATAACATCTAAAATTTAACATTATTTTATTAATAAAATGATATAAATAATCATTAATTAATAATATAAATAAAAATTGATAATATAAATAATTATTATTATGTTATAAATATCATTATAAAGTAATACTATAAATATTATGATTTATATTTAAAAATATAATTAATATAATTAATAATAAATAATATATGTAATATAATTTGTAATAATACCTATTTAGTTAATTAAATTAATTAAGAAGTAAAATTCATCAAGTAAATAAAATGATAAATTTGTAATTATTTATTTAATAAAATAATATAAATATTTAATAATTAAGAATATAAATAATTAATGAAAATATAATTAATAATAATGATGTTTTAAAAATAATTATCAACAAATAATATAATTATTATGATTAGTTTTTTATAATATAATTAAAATAAAAAATAATTAATAATATTCAAATATGTTTTATGAGTTGTGGGTGGTCAAAATTAATTTTTTAAAGAAAATAGAAATGTAGAACAATAGCTACTCAAAGGATGTGACACAAAAAGAAACACAAAAAACCAATGTAGAAAACAAACACCAACCAAAATGAAGATAGAGTGATAGCCTCATCCACACAATGAATATAGAGGCCTGGATACCCCTATTAGGCATCCTCATTGGCCCACATTAATAGATGAAAACCTATAAAATCTTTCAAAAACCCATTTTGGGATCCAATGCGACAATGGTTCTTGCCTTCCCACAATGACCCCTTCTCACACAAAGCCATGATGTCTCCAATCCATCATCCATTGAACTACACCCAAAGGATTTCCTTGTTCCCTTTAGTGTCATCACCCATGTGTTATATGTGCTTCATCACGTCAATGTAATACTTATTCCACAAACTCATTGGAGTCTCATTCCATTGATCCTCATAGTTGGATGATGCGATCACACCCATTTCTTTCCCATACCACTGATGGTCACTGTGATAATCATACCTCAATATCCCATTCCACTGAAAAAACTTGAGAGTCTCTTACCATCACCAATTATAATTCCATCACCATCCCTAATCAAGACTAACAACCCATAATAACTAAAATTCAATATTTCCACCTCTACTATTGATGGGAAATCTCAAGGTTCTCTACAGGAAGATGTTGTGAATGAATAATTTCACCTCAAAGATAGTTTTACAGGCATATATAAGCTTTTCAAACTCCTAAACATACTTCAATGAGTTTGGGGATACAATGATGCAGTATCCCCTTTTCAATAACAATGATCCACTAATCATGGTACATGGTATATAATTTAATAAATGCAATTTTAAAAACAATAAAATAAAGGGAAAAGATAGATTTGATATGAATATGATTGAATAAAAATAAATAACATTTAGAAAACCACTTGATGACCCACATGCATAGAGAGAACACCACAATAAGACGTCATTTATATTGAAAAAATGATAGATTAGATTACATTAAAACCTTAAAATACATAAGTAACTATCTAAGGTGGGTGAAAGTGATGAAATCTATTATAAAAAACTACAAAAAATACTTCATGGACTAACACACTCTACACAAAAGAAGTAATACAACATATTTAGGCAATAAGAATGATAACTAGAAGGGAAAATGAATTTCTTTCCACACTAGGTTTTATTACCAAAAAAAGGATAAAGATCCAATTGATTTTAGGTGATGATGGTCTCATTTTCCTAATAACATACAAAAACTATGATGGCTGGAGAGTCTTCAACACTCTCTATTGAAACTTTAATATAGGTTATTCAATAAGGATGATATTTTGGGATCTATTTTCTTCATCCCTTGGTCCTCTAGTCCCGACAGATATGCCCTTACGGGGTTCCATCCTAATACCCATTGGTACTAGGATTGATTTCCCATCCAATATTATTTGTGAGAAACCATCTTCTATAGAAACCTATGTGGGATTGGTTTTTCACCAAACAATCCTCTAATAAAACCAACAACCACACAACTAGGTTTTCCAATCAATGACAATTCTTACGATCCAAATTATCATTCCCTTACACCACTATTTCTATTTCTATCAAGATATTTTGTTTGTGTTAGAGTTCATACAAAACATTTGAATTCTATATCTAATTATCCAAGCATCGTTCTTCATTAGACACAACATCTGGTATCAAATGAGGTTTATCAATTTTTCTTAATGATTAAATAAGAGTTATTCATTCCTTGTGATTTCTTCCCACATTGAACTGTTTAATGGGAATATTGATTTTACACATTTGAAATAAAGGGTTAGAAATATTTTGGTCTATGAGAATACAATGAAGGAATTAATGAAAGAATTAGATAAACAGAAGATGGTGAGTGATAGTGATTGAAAAAATAATAAAATGTTGGAAACAAAATCTATTAATATGTATTTGTATTGTAAGACTCTATGATAATTGATGAATCTGATAGAGGTGAAATAGATTTGGGAGAATCTTGAATGAATTTATAAATCAAAATCCTTGAAAATCATTTTATATGAAAATATGGTTGTATCACTTTTGAATTTTAGAGAATGGATATTTTATTATCCATATAGACATGTTCATATATATTTTGATGAATCTATCTTTAGTGGTAGTCATGATCAATGATATAGGTAATGTGGTACCCATTTAAATGGATGAAAAAGACAAATTGTTTCCTCTTTTGGGTTTGTTTCCCAATTTATATGACAATTATGCCACCATAATACTATTCGGGAAAGAAACACTGATGTTAGATGATGTGATTTCATCATTATTGATGAATGATACTTGTAGAAATACTATTGATGGTGAATCATTAGATAATTGTGGTATTCTAACTATAAGGTATAAGAATGGTAATCAGATAAGTTAGTCTATGGTATGAAGAATGGCCAAGTGCATATTTTATGAAAAGTATGAATATGTGTAGAGAAATTAATTTGAATTGAAAAATATTATTGAAGAAAATAATGCACACAACATTTATTCTGAGGATACCATCATAATTCTTATTCAATGTGAGGGTGATTTAATTTAGGTTGGTGTTGGTTTATTCTTGCCATATTTGTACAATGAATGGGTGGTTGATTTAGCAAAATAGTGTAATATTACATTGAAGTGGTGATAATTTTACTCATATGAAGAATATGAATTAGGTATATTGAATATTGGAAATGTATCTTCTACTGATGTAGTTAGTGTTGGTGATATTTATATCACTATGAATGAATGTTGTATGCTGACATTGAGAGAGGTGAATCATGTAGTTGGTAACGCATAAATTTTTATCTTCTTGTTCTCTTGATACGGATGGATTCAAAATCTTTTTTGGTTGTTCCAGATGGACCATGTTTATAGGATCGAAGGTATATTCACAATTAAAAATCAATAAAATGATTTATAGGATAGATGTGAAGGTGTGCAGTGTTGTGTAAAATGATTTGGAAAAGTGGAATTTATTGTATTTGTGTCATAGGTAATCGTATAACATTATTTTTAGACCATCAACTAATATTATGAAGGTTTGGAGGTAGAAACATGTTGAATATAGTGTTTCAGGTATTATAACCAATTATTTTCCATTCATAGGTTTCCAATAGTAATGAAATATTTAAAATAAAAGATCTAGGTGTTGCACTGAGAGTTTCATACTACTCAGAGGTTGTTGTGAAAAGGGTAAAATTAATTCCCACAAGTGCTCCAGATTATGTGGTGATCAAAATTATGTGGGAGACATATATATTTTATTGTCGTATTGGTAGTTTAGAAACATGTATGAAAAAGACTTCGATATTTGGATTTTTTTTCTAGGAGGGATTTCAAGCTTCCATCAAAAAATGAAAAAGTGGGATGTTATATTGTCTTTATTGTTTAACATTTTGTGAGATACCAACTAGGTTTATTTGAAACTAATTATAATAGATGAGATCTAATTCTAATGTGTTATATTTTTAGAGTTAACCCCAAACATATTAATTTTAGTTATTAATATCATAGGACCAATCCACTTCTGAGAAAATAGTTTTCCCATTGTTATCATTAATTTTTGTGATACAAGACTCCGCAATGGATATAAATGCTCTAAAATGATCTAAAATTATATTTCTCAAAATCGGTTTGGACCATCCACATCACACTTGGTGTACACAATCCCTCTAATAACACTTATCAAGAACATTTTCCACTAGCACTATGTGTTTTAGTCCCAACACATAATCTATTCTGGGGTCCCATCCTAAAACTCCTCGGTTCTATGATGAATTACCCACCGATGTTTATATGTGAGCCACCATCCATTTAAAAAACTAATATTGGAATGGGCTTTCACTAAACATGAAGAACCAAATTCAATAAGGCATAAGAACTAGCAATAGAATTTTTTATATGAATACCTCTTAGTCTTCCTCAAGCATGTGAATTAAGAAATTTTTAGGACTCTCCACTCGAACTATTAAGGAACAAAAATTGGGAACCAAATATAAACACTCTCAAATCCAAAATTCCCCTGAATATCCCATTGGAATAATAAATGATGTAAGAGGATTCAATATACTGTCTGGAATGCTACATCAAGTGATACAGTTCCATATTGAAACATGAAACGAGAAAAAAAATATGGTGAGAAAGAAACAAAAACACATGGATAGCCATAGGAACAAGGCTAAGAAAAACCCAAGATTCATCAACGATGTAAAAAATGATCTAGCTATAGGTTAAGGAAAACCATAACAATTCACATTGAAAAATATGTGAAATTAAATAGAAAATTTTCAAGGCAATAAAATGAAAATAAATAATTCAAGTCGTTCATGTAACCAAAAATCAAAATGACAATACATATTAATTCAATATGATTGAAACAAATAAATTATATCATGAAACTTTACACAATGGATTATTAAGAAATTGCAGTTATCAAACCTTGTTTTTTTATGTTCTCAAAATGGAATATCTCTCAAAATATTGATAACATGAAAGGCTATAATCTATACTATATTACTTTTGTAGGGTATTCAATGCATGATTCATCTCTTAAGGGTACAACTATCACCAAAAATGTTATAGGCGGTCATGTACATAAGATCCTATGTAGTTTTCTCAAGATGTTCTTGGAATTTTTAATTGGAATATACATACCCCAAATGCTTTGGGACATAACTATAATAATGTTGATGAAAAATATTAAAAGAAGGATTCTGTCTAAATGAGATGACATTAAAGGTTGGTTTTCCATCACCAGCTGTGTAAGGGGTTTCAAAAATTAATTCCCCTTTTGAGGAACATGTCTCATCCGGGGATGATGAAACAAATTTGGTCAAAATGAATCAATGATTATAAAATTGGTTTCAAACCTCCCATTTTCACTAAAAATATGGTCACTTCTGTTTCTCTACTGAATTATGGAAATACAAGTAGATAATTTTTACGAGATTCATTTAGGTCCTAACGAGTGAGTATGAAGAATAATCAAACATGGATAAACTCAAAACATTTTGGATCCCTCTTAAGTAATGAAGAATAATTCCACTCCCAACAAGGTTAGTTTTGGGTTAGGGGAAGAAGACCCAAGAAAAGATGATTGATGTATCATTGAATATTATGAATACTTTGGACTTTTGGGTAGACAAAACTAGTGGGAACTTCCATGAATACTGGGGAAATAACTATGAAAGATGTTGTTTATGAGAGAATTTAATGCAGGACAAAGAAGGCAGAAGTGCTGCTACCATAGACATTTTAGATTACATGTTTCATGATGAGATAACTAAGTAGGTTTAAAAAATTATCTCATCATTTGTTAAGGTATATAATAATACAATTGTCTCTATTTCAAAATCCATGGGGTCTCAGTGAATTTGTCTACAAATGTTAATAGAAAAAACAACATAAAGAATAATAAAAAATATTTAACTTATTCCAATAGATTTATAGTGACATACTATATACTTTTAGATAAAAACATGTAATTTAGTTAATAGTTAATTAGTTTATTATTATTTTTAGGCACTGAATACCATCATAAATATCCGTTGATATTAATCATTTAGTAACAATTTTTTACCAATAGTTAAATATACTGTTTTATTATGTTAATACCAATAATATTACTACTAAAAAATTTATCTATTATTATCATTTATTATTACCAACAAATTGCTAACCAGTTAAAAAATATGTTGCAGAAAATTTTATAATAACAATAAATAACCAACTAACTATTAAATATATATCTATTAAATTACTAGTTCAAACACATATTATTTTTGATAAAAATAAATGTTTGTAAATTGAATTATATTATTTAATGATTAAAAAATATTTTATTAAATAAATATATATAATAAGAAATTATTGATTAATTACTCAAAAAAATATCATTTATAAATTTATAAATTCAGAAAAAAATAAAGTGTATAACGTAACGGTGTTTTTTTAGAAATAAATGTTTTTATAATATATAATTATATATTGAATTTATCAATTCTAAATGTTTTTCTATTATATCAATTTGTGTCAAGTGGATATTTCCCCCATAATCGAATTTAATTACTATGTGAATGTCTCCCCCAATATGTAACCCTGGAAACCCTAAAAAGAATAATAGAAATCAATATATAGATTTTCTATTTTCCATTCATCTCTACCTGATCAAATCAACGAGATCGATTCCATGCCATTTTTCACTACATAATTTTGGTTTCTTCAACTCATCATTAATCTCCACATGTTCATAGCAATCACATTGATGTTATTCCATCCCATGTTTCATCTATATAACCACCCATTAATTTTCATTCAATCACCCCTTGTTTATGTTACATTCATCCCAAATATATATGTTCTCTACTAACACCCTATTTCACCTTCAACTAAAATCTCATCACCAATAAAAGGTATTTATTTAAGAATTTTTTATTGTGTAGTGGTGGATTATTACTTTCTATATTTTTACAACGTGTTTATGAGTCCCATCATGCATGTGTGGATTAATTTTTGAAAATCTCCACCATTATTTTTTTAAGGAAACCATCATCACGTCATGAAAGTATGAATTTGGATCCTATATAATTATTTAAAAAGGGTGTATAATATAATTTATTTTCAATTTTTTTAAACGTTGAGTTCCAAAATCATTTTCATAACCCTACATTTGAACATTGTGGTTACATTACTAATATTGATGTTCGTTGTAATTGAATGATGTTTCCCCATAAAAATTCCTTAATATTCTCAATTATAAGGATAATGATTCTCTTTTTTTATTTAATGTTATAAATGATATCACAAGCGCATTTAAAATTCCTCCATTGAAATGAAATCTCACATAAGTGGGTGCATAGAGGTATATTTTTAATGATTTTGTATATATTTTTTTCCTAGGCGATGATATTACGATTATAATTAAATCCTGTTTAAGTATTGAAATATTAAGGCTTTCCCAATGAAAATATTTTTCTTCAAAGTCCTCAAATTTTAAAATTAGAAAAAATTTACCACATACTGTAATTAAAAATTTTGATTGTATATTTCATCCACATGTTGGGTATAATACAAATATAGAAAATGGATTTTATGGTTTCTATTTATGAATAACAATCACTATATTATTTTTTTTATCATAACATTATTAAATGAAGTCATTAGTATTTCTATGGTGTACTTGTTTCCAAATTATTTATTATAACCAGAAGGATTATTACAAGATTTTTAGGTATTAGTATTAGTATTTATTTTTAAAATAGATTAACAAACTATTTTTTTCTCCAATTTGGCCTCTTTTCATTTCACATTGTACACATTACATGTACTTTCTAATTACACTATATATTCATCGATCTCATTCGTAGAAGGTGAGACATCTTATATATTATTAGAATCAAATTAATTTGTAGATTTGGAAGTTAATTCATGATTGAACTTATATAGAAATCACATTATATCTTCTAGATATGTAATAGATATAAATCTGAATATATTTCCACTATCATCACTATTCATACACCTTTGAAAAGATGAATACTCACTACCACCGCATGTATCAATGACCTTCATAATATTCATTAATTTGTATTTATTTTATCTTCTTGAGTAGTTTTCCTTGTTAAACCTAGGAAATTGTTGTATAACATTCTGTAAGTTCATGCATTCATAAAATTATACCTCATTTTATTTCTTTCATCATGATTAAATTAGTATCCACTCATTGGAATATCACTTTCATCTAAAATTATTTTAATTAGAGTAATAATGGAACTCCCTTTTTTAAATTCATATCCTTTGTTTTATTATTCTTATGTAAAATCTTATATTTCATCAATATTATAAAAGAGTCACAAAATTATAAATCATTTTTATATATTGTGTCTCAAAAATCTGTTCTTTTGTATTTTTATAATCTAGAATGATTATATATAATTTTATCAATAATTTTCATATAAATAATATTAGTCACTCAAAAATATTATAAACCATTCCCAATAGACTTTATACTTTTATTCATTTTATGGATTTGGTTCTCTTGGAAGTAAATTATAACCAACATATAAAAAACAAAGCTATTTTAGTTCCTAAAACATTTCGTATTCCAAAATGAGTAATCCCATATATCCTCAATACTTCATTAGTAGTCTTCCATAAATAATGAAAAATATTTATATTTCTTATCACTTAACATTATAATTTATTCAAAATCATAAAATTCAAAAATATATAATCTCTCTAAAGAGGAGTAAAATTAGAATGAGTTGTATCTGGAATTTCTTATTCACTATATAAAAAAAAATTTAACATTAGTTTTGATATTATTCAACATGATTTTCTCTCTCAAATTATCATAATCAGTATCATCAAATAATTGTGGTTGATTTAAATTTAATTATTAAATAATTATTTCAAGAACATTTACATAAATAAATCATTTAATGTATTATAAAATTTTTTAATGAAAATTTATGGAATATCTCTAAAAAAAATTATTTATCTGTAAAACATTATTAAGACCTGGTTAATTGATGAATTAAGTATTGATAAAGTATAAAACCCTATGAAATAAAATATTTACTAAGGTAATGTTCTAGATAGTTTGAACAAAAATAATTCTATCAATCTAATCCAAATTATTATAAAAAATTGATAAAAGGCTATAAAATTGTAAACCCCAATATATAATATAAATAATATATTTAAAATTATGTTATTATTGAAAAAAATTATTGAATAAATAAATAAAACCCTAATATTTCTATATGATCAACCCCTAATTTTTTTTGAATTAAAATGCATGATCCAAATACATGAACATATTTACCATTGATCAAACACAAAAGGTGATTCTAGTCTAGATTAAGATACACAAATATCTAATAAATAACTTCTTTGATAATAAATATAACTAAAATGAGTTTCTTATCCAAAAAAATATTTGATCAATCTAATCAACAATAACCAAGTCCCTATGCCACTAATTTTTTAATCAATACTTTTTGTATCAAGACATATTTGAATGCAGATATGTTTTTCCATTACAATTAAAAAAATGTAAGTGGTACAAAACCTAAAATATAAAAAAGGATGAAAAAATATTCATTCATAATCAAAATATTTGTAATTATAGGCTTTCTCAACATTTATTCATATATTTAATTTATAATCTTGGATGATATTAACCATTGTAATTTTTTCATTATAAATCTCATAGTTTTATTTTTACATCCCTCCAATATTTTTGGGATTGATCATTGAATCCAAAAATAGTTTTGAAGATAATTTAGTTGAACATTGTATTTATCTTCCTATAGAATAACGTCATATATTTCATGATCGATAACATTACATTATGGTATGTTGATAGTTTGGTAGGAATTGTAATCGGAGTGAGAACATTATGAAGATCCTGGTTTCCGTGCATTTATATTTATCAAAACAATGTTTTTGAAAGATGTCAGGAAGAATACTGGTGGAAAACCCATATCTAATTACCCAATGAATATCCTTTTGTATCACAATATAATTTTTAACCCCATTATTTCATAATGTGACAAAAGAAATAGAATGTATCTCTGTTATATTTATTTATGTTTATGATCCAATATTAATTTATAAGACATTATAATTTTATTATAATATTTAAATGTTATTTGTCTTTGGTGAGTGGTTATCTATTATATGTGCTTTATTACTCCTATAATATGATATTTGTGTTATTTCATAGTAAAATATGATGAAGATAAAAATAATAAACAAGAAATAATGGATAACATCATGGTATTAATATTTCATCATTGTTTTTATCTTTTCATTCACTATCCTCATTTACAACCCATAACAAGAGAAATAATCATTGTCCCTTTGAGAATATTTGGAATTTTATAATCAAAAAATTATTTTTTTACAAAATTCATACAATAGTATCATATATTTATATGAATGTTTTTATATTTTAATGGGTAAATATTATCATCTCTTTTATATTATTGCATAAAAAATATTACTATTATAATTATAAACTCTACAATGATTACATTCATTATTTTGAAAAATGACGTAACAATAAAATGGATCATTTAATTTTCATAAATAAAAATAAATTAAACTCTAACATAAATCATATAATTAATAAAAAAATTTATATAAATGTTTTGGAAAATAATCTTCTGGATCAATTTTTTTCTATTTTGAACCCACTCTATTTAAAAGATATTAATCATGTAGACTATGATAAATATAATTACAATATTCTAAAAAATTATTTTATTTATATTTATTTCCCTCCAAATTTAAAATTCATTCTTTAAGATATAATATATACTTTTAAATTGTTTGAATGGTATCAATTATCATATTCATCCACACCTAATTACAATTTCAATCCAAATTTATGTTTTCCAAAAAATTATATGTATTTTTTTTGTTTATATTTCATTACAAATTATGGAACCCATTATTCAACATTGTGCTTTTGATTTTTTATATTACATCATTATAAGACCAATGAATGGGTTTCACTACATATTTTCACATTTGAAGAATATTTGGTTCGATTATTATTTATATGATACATTTAGTTAAATTACACAACATTATTATTGAGTATATGTATTATGTCTTTCATACACATTCCAAATATAGACTATAGAAATATATTAGAATATTTTCAATGTTAGATATAAAATATAATAAATTCGACTATATGATCTCTAATAGTCTATCTTTACATAAGATTAATTAACTCTCATTTCACAATAATATTATAAAAACCCATTAATTACACACATTTATATTTCATAAAAATTATAGAATATTAATTAAAAAATATAACAAAAACATGATAGGACTATATAGATATGGTGTCTTTAGTAGCTAGGAAATGTAGCTAATAGATTCTTTAGACATCATCATGGTTTCCCACTTATTTCTTCATAACAAGTCCCCTTTTGGCATATATTACATTTTACCCTTCTTCATGACTTGTGGAAAAAATATATTACAGAATGATCTTTGATTATATGTTAGTGTAAAACTGGGGGATATCAATCATATCCTATTCCTAATACATAATAACATAAAATATAAAAAAAACATCATGTATATAAAAGTTCATGATTTAATACCACAAGGTAAATAATAAAAGTATATAAGAATAAATGAATGTAATAACAAAACTAATAATAGAAGAAATTTTTTTTGGCATACAAATAAGCATATAAAATCATTTCATATTTGCCGGGATCATTTCCAAGACCATAATTGCAGACATTGTCCATTATTGAAATGAGTTCACTCTGAATTCTAGCCCTATACTATTGAACCAAGATCGTTTCTAATTCAATACATGACTATCTTGTGAGATATATATCTTTAAAAAAATAAATTGGAGGTAGATATAGGTACCAATAATATCCTAAATAAATCATTCTTACATGTTCCATAATAACATAAAACATTCATCATAACCTATAAAATAAAATAAGTTCCATTAAACATTATTCCACCATAACACAATCCATGTACAAAATTAGATTTAATAAATTGGATTCCATCATAAATACAATAAGATAAAAGGAACAATAATGATATTTTAATTATTTACATTACCATATTAAATAATTAAATCTTAAATTGAAAATAATTTAGTTATAACAGTTGAAATTAATTCTTGAAGAAGATATCCTTTCTTATTAAAAAATGTTTTCTTATCTTAAATTGACACGAAATTTTAAAACAAAGGAATTTATTTGAAAATAAACTTGAAATAAGGTAGATAAAAATTAATGGGAACAACGTGTTATGAAAATATAAAAATCCATTCATGTCATATAAGATAAAAAATATTCTCCTTGTACTTTTCTTAGAAAATTCAAAAAGTACCTCATATAGAAGATGAAAAATGATTCCATTCATACCGTTTAATATAAATTAAACAATAGGTAAAATTTAATATAATAAATTGTATCATAATAGTATGAATATTTTGGAATATATAATTTGGAAACATTTACATGGATGATAAATATACCCCAGTTAATACTTATGTATAAAAAATCTATGATAATAATGAGATTGAGAAATTATCCCAGAACATAGGTTGTATTTCCATTGAATATATCAGAAACTAATTTATAATGATATAAATAATATAATTTACTTATTTAAGTATCATTTTAATTTTAAAGATAACATATATGAATAGATTATGAACTATTTATTGGTAATATTATTACTCTTCCATTGGGTGGTATCTTATTTATTTTCTTCCATATGATTTTTCGAATATGTCATTATTACTCTTCTTATGTTATAGTTATATCTTTTAAATAATGATATTAGTATAATATATATCATTTTTATTCATCAAACTCATTTATATAATCATTTATTAGTGAATATCATGTAGAATTAATTGCATCTCATCGTGCAGACGGTGGGCCATACATACACTCGAGCGACGACATCATTACCAAAATTGTTGAAAGGTATTGAAGTGGATGGTGTATAATATATAAAAATCCATATCATGTTATAATATCCATATATTTTTATTATTTCCATTATTATACCCATCAATGTAAGCTTGTTGTGAAAAACAATTTACACCACGGTTTGGAGATAGTAAACCTTATGTATGCATACGTGGTGATTTCATTTTTTCATAGGATGGATAAGAGATGGAATATGGCTGTTTAATAATCGTCATAATATATAAATACATAAGTGATTCTGGAGTTATTACATTATAATGAGACATATCATGAAGTGTATGTAGCAGATGAAATAAGTTTAAATGAATCGATACAGATGATTATATCTTCTTTGATGTGCTCTCTCTTAATCTCCTCTTAAAGCACTAGAGTTGGTCATTAAAGAAGATCATAACCTTTAGAATTAAAATTGGGATTTTCAAAAAATAAATTATCTGGGGATATATGATCTGAAGGATCTACTTAAAGTGAACAGATGACGTTGTAGGTTCCCTTTTGTAATTGAGGTGAGGGGTACGTCGGGAAACTCCAAGAAATATTAATTTATAACAAAATAAAAACCCATCCAAAAACCTAAAAATGGTCCCAATTTATAATATTAGATGGTATATTGTTGGAATATCATGAATATAATTATACATGTTTTCTATCATTTTAAAATTTATCATTTTAATTAACACTTTGTTATTCTATCAAAATTTTCACTTGCGTATCAAATATTTTAAAATTAAAAGGGTGTTATATTTTCTTATTTGATGTCAATTAGACCATAAAAAATAAATTATAATATTTTATACCTTATCATAATTATAATAATTTTTTTTATAAAAATTTATGATTTTTATATAATTTAATAATACATTATTTTAGAAAAAAACAATTTCAATTTTGACACTATTCAATTCATTGATTTTTGAAAATATTAAAATAATAAGATAGCTTTGAAAAATCTATATCCATACATTTTTAATTGGTAAAAGTTGTCTATAAAATTCATTGAAAATATTTATAATCTCAAATCATATTTATTTTAATATTTTAAAAACAATTATTTGTTTCTCCATTAATAACATCATTCAAACATCTTCTTTGTGTAATTATATAATACAATAATTATTTGAATAAAAAATAAAAATAAAATACTTTAATTAAGATAATTATACTACCCATTATAATAATACTTTTAGTATAATAAATAGTTTTGAAAAATCAACATTAATGTTTTTTACATATTAGAACATGAATTTTATAACTTTAACACCACTTTAAATAAAATAATATAAGGGACAAAATTTCTTTTATAACTCTCTAAATGGTCTATAAATAGAAAATTATAATGTTATTCTATATATATAATCTACTCTAACACCCCAAGCTTCTACTGTACGGATCTCTTTGAATATATATGATATATAAATCATGTTTTATATTCTGGATGTAAGTAGATCATGATATAAGTAATAATAATGTCAAGAACAACAAGTCCAAACACCTACGATAAATGAAACGATTTTACCCAAAAAGCTTCTTTAACATGGAATTTACAAAAGAACGGGTAATATAAAGTCATAAGTGAACCATATATGATATCATAACAATGAATATGATTCTGTAATAAGTTAATGACATTATTTAAATCATTATACAGGATGTTCGGATACGTACAAAGCATATCGAACATAAGGTAAGGGAAATATCACAATCTCATTTTTATCCGAGATTGTTTATACTTTGGCATTTACTGGGGTGTATTTTATCATCCAAATCCATGTTTCCTCAATATGTAATATTATTTCCATCCACCTACAATTTTTTAAATCCAATTTTACCCTTCGGTGAGTTTTTAGTAAAGGATATGAAAAGAATCTTTTGTCGTTTTTCGTACGAGGTACTTTTTGACTTTTCCGACAAAAGTATGAAGAATGTTTTTTTAACTTATACGACATGAATGGATTTTTGAAACATTATTTCCAAAAATAATCCTTTACAGGTTTTCAAGTTTATTTTTAATCAACTTCTTTTAGTTTAAAATTGTATGACATGTTAAGAAAGGAAAAGTGTTTTTAAAGTAGAGAGGATATTTTCCTCAAGAATGAAGTTCAAGTGTTTTATCAAAATTATTTTCCATCTAAGATAATATAGGGTTATGTTTCTATCCCTATTATTACATTGATTTTACTATGTTGTGATGGAATTATTTTTATGAATTTCTTTATCTTATATGAATTTTTTATGATTTCACGATGTTTAAGATTCCCATTTTTATTACATGGGTTATGCTATGATGTATGGTTTATGATTTTGTGGCACACATAAGAATGGTATCATTATGAGATGGGTGGGACCTATATCTCCCTCCAATGCATTGGGTAAAGATTTTATATCTCATGAGATAGACATGGCTGGAACGGTAGGTTATACCGATTCAGTGAAACAGGACTGAAACGAGGAGTGAACTCGGTTCAGAAAGGGACTTTGTCCACTAAAATAGTCTTGTAAATGAGTCTTGAATAATAAGAAATGATTCTCTATGATTATGTGTGTATGCCACAAAGTTTCATGTTTTGAGTTATGATTATTGGGATTACATTTCACTACTATGATTTATCCCATGTTATGAAATTATGATCTCTTTTGATGGTTAAGATTTCCCAAAGATATGCTCTTATGAATATGATGTGATTGATATTTCTTTTGTTTACCCTTAATGAGCATTTGAGATCACCCTTTTATGTTTTATTTTCCCCAGGACATAAAGAAACGATTTAGGTTTAAAAATATAAGATCTTTATGGGAGATGTTGAAGATCTTTCACCACGATTAGAAGATTATATTCCGAGTTTCCAAAGACACTAAACTATTACGGCCCTTGTGTGTGTGTTTTTGTTATGTACTAAGTATTCTAAAAAAGTAACGTAATGTCTATGTACGTCAGGCTTTGGGTCTCTACAGTTGGTATCAAAGGAAAGGTTTAGTCAACCTTTGGAAACTAGGATGCGAGAAATTTAGTGAGATCCCTAGAGATATTTCTATGGTATGTCTGGGATGTCCCTAAGGTTATGTATACGTATAGGTTATAGTCCTAGAATTACTCTAACGATCATATAATTAAACCTAAGATGTTAGATATTGAAGGTACTACCCCTTTATTATATAGTTTTCCCTAGCGTGATTTTTTCCTCTCACACTATTCTTTTTGGGTTTTAGACGAGGGCTGGAACCCGAAGGAACCGTGTTGATCAATGTAATGGACAATGTAATGACTGTTCTTCTGAACAAACAAATGTTATGGGAGATGGAGTGAAAAATATTATCGCTATACTTACACAAGCTATGAGTCATTCTGGACTTAGAAGGGAACATTATTCTATTGAGTCCTTCATAAGGCAACGTCCACCTTCTTTCATTTGGCCTTCTGATCCACTTGTTGCTGAACAATGGATCAGTACCACTGAAGAGATATTTTCAGTTCTTCAATGTTCAGAACATGATAAAGTCATCATAGCAGTATATCGTTTGTAAGGTGAAGCTGATCAATGGTGGAATCTTATCAAGAATACAAGGCCAAGAGATGAAATTGAGTCCATGGAATGGGATGAGTTCAAGAACTTATTTTTCAATAAGTAAATCCCTCGTATTATTCGAACAAAGATGGAGAAGGAGTTCCTTGAACTAAAGAAAAAGGATGATGAATCTGTTGGTATATACGATGCGAATTTTACAAGGCTTGCAAGGTATGCATCTGGATTTATCATCCAACATAAAAGTAAAGTTGATCGATTCTTCAGTGGATTAAAACCAAGTCTTCGAAGGCCATTAGCTATAGGAGACTTCAGTAGCTATGAAGAAATTGTGCGTTGTGCTATCAAGTTAGAAATGTAAGTTGGTGTTACTTATCCATCTCATATTTTTTACACGAAACGAAAGATGGAGTTCAAGGAGAAATCTCAGAATAATGGTGAAAAGAAGATGAATGTTTCCTTATGCTCAAAGTGTGGAAAGAATCATGGTGGATATTGTATTAAAGGGACAAGTAAATGTTTTAAATGTGGAAAGGAAGTTCATTGGGCATTTAAATGTTGCAATGATGGGAAGAAGATGTCTAATGATGCAAAAAAAAGAAGGGATACATAGAATGAACCTACTACACTTCAATGTATCAAGTGCAAGGAGATGAGACATTATGCCTATAAATGCCCTAATCCAAAGGTTAGTGATGATCGACATGAGCAACCACTTAAGGAAAAGGACAAAGGGAAGTCACATGTGATCACCATTGGCGATGTTGAATATGACAACGATGTGGTGGAATGATTAAGTGTTTATGTAATGGGATTCTAAAATAATGTTGAGTATTGGAATATTTATGTATTGGTATATTGTGGTCTTCAATAATTTTATGGTACCGGTAACCATGGAATGTGATTGAGATATTTTTGGAAAAAAAATGATATGCGCATAATGAAGGGAAAATGAGAAAAGGACATATTTGACAGTATTCATGAGCTATTGATTGATATAAGGACTAAGTGATATCATGGTTTGAGTATATAGAATTTTGAGGATTTTGGTATGTGGAAAGTGTTAACTTTTAACTGCATTCATGTTTTCACTAAGGTTCAATGGGTATTCAAGAGAACACATGATTAAGGCCTTTGAATGTTTGGAATGTGACCAACAAGACATATCTTATGATATATGGGGATCAACGATGGTATTAAATCTCTGGTATTTGTTTTCACTATAGGACTGCAGTATTATGGATAAGCCTAAAGATTGGAATGGACTATGTTGGACATAAGTTTTTATTGATTAAGGATAAATTTTTCTCGATATTATTGATGGGATTTTATAGTAATATAGTTTTATAAAAAGGACAACCTTCAGGATGGGTGACAGCCCATCGCGTCGGACAAGGCCGTGGGAATCAAACCCACAACCGAAGTGCGATTTACCTTTATCGCCTACCATTGGCCTACATGTAGTCCCTGTTTAGTAGAAACTAGGTTTATTATATTAAGCAGTATGATATATGAAGTATAAGTCCATTTAGGAACCATATATCATTAATCTCACTATATATGGGCTTATGTATTTTTTTTATAACATTTCTAACCTTTTGTTTGAGACAGATGGAATGACCCATCATTCTATCACATGATCTGCTAACACATCACGAATGAAAAATTCAACTTCATTTCTATAAGATATGAAGTGGAAATTGTCCAAAGAATGACCAACAGTGAGACTATACCAAAATCACGAAAGAATTTCTTCTAATTCCAATTTCATCAACTTTAGGGAAACTATCTTGAAAACCAAAAATGTTGTCTTACTGCTCTTATATCTGATGAATCAGATGGTACCTTAGATCGTCATAAATTTATGGCTTTGTTATGCTGGCTTTTTCATAGCCATGTTCTCTACCACTATCCATCAGAACATGATGGTTAGATTTCTCTTCCATATCCATATTTTCATTTATCTGGAAACCCAGTGATTAGTTTATTTGGGTAACCATTACGTTTCATACTTTTGTTTTTAAAGATTGGTTTTGGTATTCGTTTTTACGATGTGGGTTTCTATCAAAGAAACTTTCGAATAGTAAACAATTTATAACCCCGACAAATTTCGAGGGAGAATTTCATTTTAAGGGGGGTAAAATGTAACACCCCGAGATTTTATGAAAAATATTCTTTTTAATTTATTTTTTTTAAGTTTTACGCTACACCAAAAGGAGCTTGCTCAACATGCATCCTTGACTTGCCTTTCATTACACGCAATCCCGACCTTCCTCGGTAGCGTGTGTAGTACGCAATACTGAGTTTCACTAAACAACGATATGCTTTTAAAATATTAATAAAACTAGTCGTTATGAATAGTAATAACCACTTTTTGAAATTTTTTAAATTTTATTTTTCAAAATGGACTTCATTTTTGGATTCGGAATATCGAAATTAGCTTAGGGTGAAATTTATGTACTTTTCGGATAACTTTCATATTCTGATGAATAGTGAAAATTACTAAATTTTAATTAAAAAAAACTTTTTTAATAGAAATAATTAATAGTGATAAATTTTTAATTTGAGTGGATTTAAAGTATATTTAGAATATATTTTTAAAATTTAATACAATGTTGGTCATTGGATGTAATTTCACATTTAAACCAGACATAAACAAGTGTCAATCTTTTGATAGTTATTATCTCTTAAAAACACGCTATTTGTTTTGACGACGAGAATTAATTTTTAAATTAATTAATGTAACTGATATTTTTTGAATTTGGTAAAATAGACATAATTTTTGAATTCATAATACAAATATAGCTTAGTCCTAATTTTTTGTATTTTTCTAGAAACGTTTATTTTTTGATGAAAAGTGAAACCACTAAGTGGTAGTTAAAAAACTGAATTTTTCATAAAACATAATTTTACCGCTTCTGTGAGTGGAATTTCGAAAATCTGAGAGACGCGGTTAATATCAAGGCCTAAAATGTGGTTCAATGAGATGAAAATAATTTTTGGTGAATAGTAACTTTTTACTTTCTTTTACCACGGTTAAAAGTAAATAGGGTCATTAAGGTTAAAAATGATATTATTATTACCCTAACACATGTCATAATTCTATTGGATAAGTTTAATTCGACCAAAAACAACCTTAGGAATAAAATATTACCATTTAAGCCCACTTGGATTAGATTAGGACATTAATTATTAATTTATTTAAAGAAGGGTTAAAATAGTTAAAATCAATGTTTAATAAGTAAATCATTTTTAATATAGGGATACACATTAGATAAATTCTACTATAAATATTCATTAGAAAGATAAAAAGATTTCCTATATAATAATATTTTATTTGTAATTTTTAGACTTGAAATAATTTAATTTATTTATGAAAAATAATGATGTAGTAAATATCTTATTAATGAAATATTGACATAATTGATGTTATAAATACCCAAATAAATGTAATTTGAGACTTTTTATGAATTAAAAAAAATTTATATGTTAATATGACATTTTATTGTTGATTTAACTAACTTTTTTAGAACTAATCATTCTGTTATGATTTTTACAAAAATAAATTACCAAATAGTGTCAAAATTGACATAAAATAGTTTTTAAAACAAATATTATATTATTAATTGTTATTATATTCCTAAAAATCTAATGTTTGGCCAAATGTCTTAGATAAGGATATATATATTAATAATATACAACTCGGGGTTCGTTTGTCTCGTTATAGTAAGATTATTAACCTTATAGTGTAAGAACACAAAAAGACACGGTAAAAGTAAAATTATCTAACTTAAAGTTAAACCTAAATGATACGGTTAAAATAGTAAACTAAACTTGTCTAAATCCTATTGGATGAGAGGATTCTGACCCATCCCCACTTTTGCTTCTAAATAATACCCTTTTAAACCATTATTAACCGAATTTGACCTTAATATAAAATAATATTTTGAGATTTTCCTAAGGTGCCCCACTCCTCCCTTATAAAAGGGCACCTCCTCCCTCTCCTCCTCACACCAATTTGAGCATTCAAGCTCGGCCAAACCCTGCGAAAATCTCTTCTCCACTTCCATAGTATCATCCTAGAGGTCCTGTTCTTATTCAAAGACCATCCTTAGTTCTTTAAGTAGAGGTTAAGAAAAGGCGCGTCAAAAAGAGGTAATATCCATTACGATCTTTTTCAATTTCTTTCGTCTTCAACTTCTTCTTCATTAGTTGTTTCATGATAAATTAATAACATAAGTATTTATTATATACTGATATGTTATTATAAATATGATACAACTCTAATTAACCTTCTCCCCATCCTACAGAAAAAGGAAATCATCGTGCGTGCGTACGTACAGAATACCGTCTCCACGCCGTGGTGTAATCTATTTTCCGCCACCACCTTAATTGGATGGGTATAATTGTGTAATGAGTAACTATATATTATTATTATAAAGTGATATTGATAATGAAATATTATACATACACTTAAACACAAGTTCATGATCATGAGAACGATATCATCGCTCGTGCGTACGTACGGACTACCGTCTCCACGACGCAATGAGATTCATTCTCCTCATTAACCATTCATGAATGATTATAATGTATATATAATGAATAATAATGAAATATATGACATGTTAAATATACTGGATTTATGTATATATATATATATATATATGTCATCTACTTACATCCATTCAAGACAATAAGGAAAGGAAAACAGCGTTCATGCGTACGTACGGACTAACGTCTCCATGACCGGTGTGTTTCATTTCATTTATCTATCTACTATATATATATACTGAATATATATGATATATAAATAATTTTTTATATTCTGGAAGTAAGTAAATCATTATATAAGTAATAATAATGTCAATAAGAACAAGTCCAAACACCTATGATAAATGAAATGAATTTACCCAAAACGCTTCTTTAACAAGGAATTTACAAAAGAACGGGTAATATAAAGTCATATGTGAACCATATATGATATCATAACAATGAATATGATTCTATAATAAGTTAATGACATTATTTAAATCATTATACAAGAGGTTTGGATACGTACAAAGCATATCGGACATAAGGTAAGGGAAATATCACAATCTCATTTTTATTTGAGATTGTTTATACTTAGGCATTTACTGGGGTGTATTTTATCATCCAAATCCATGTTTTCTCAATATTTAATATTATTTCCATCCACCTAAGATTGTTTAAATCCAATTTTACCCTTCTATGAGTTTTTATTAAAGGATATGAAGGGAATCTTTTGTCGTTTTTCGTACAAGGTACTTTTGACTTTTCCGACAAAAGTACGAAGAATGTTTTTTTAACTTATACGGCATGAATGGATTTTTAAAACATTATTTCCAAAAAGATTTCTTTACAAGTTTTCATGTTTATTTTTGATCAACTTCTTTTAGTTTAAAATTGTATGACATGTTAAGAAAGGAAAAGTGTTTTTGAAGTAGAAAGGATATTTTCCTCAAGAATGACGTTCAAGTGTTTTATCAAAATTATTTTCCATCTAAGATAATATACGGTTCTGTTTCTATCCCTATTATTACATTTATTTTACTATGTTGTGATGGAATTATTTTTATGAATTTGTTTATCTTATATGAATTTTTTATGATGTCACGATGTTTATGATTCCCATTTTTATTACATGGGTTATGCTATGATGTATGGTTTATGATTTTGCGGCACACATAAGAATGGTATCATTATGAGATGGGAGGGACCTATATATACCTCCAATGCATTGGGTAAAGATTTTATATCCCAAGAGATAGACATGGCTGGAATGGTAGGTTATACCGGTTCAGTGAAATAGGACTGAAATGAGGAGTGAACTCGGTCCAGAAAGGGACTTTTTCCACTAAGATAGTCTTGGCAATGAGTCTTGACTAATAAGAAATGATTCTCTATGATTATGTGTGTATGCCACAAATTTTCATGTTTTAAGTTATGATTATTGGGATTACATTTCACTACTATGATTTATCCCATGTGATGAAATTATGATCTCTTTTGCAGGTTAATATTTCCAAAAGATATGCTCTTATGAATATGACGTGATTGATATTTCTTTTGTTTACCCTTAATGAGCATTTGAGATCACCCTTTTATGTTTTCTTTTCTCCAGGACATAAAGAAAGGATTTAGGTTTAAAAAAAGAATATCTTTATGGGAGATGTTGAAGATCTTTCACCACGATTAGAAGATTATATTCCGAGTTTCCAAAGACACTAAACTATTACGGTCCATGTGTGTGTGTTTTTGTTATGTACTAAGTATTCCGCAAAAGTAATGTAATGTCTATGTACATTAACCTTCGGGTCTCTACAATTTTTGAATGAAAATTACACCAAAGATAGGTGTTTTTCCCAACCACATTTTAAATCCATAAAGAAAGATCTGAACATGTATTTTGGAGTTTTATTTTTCCACTCAAACTGAATTTCTATCTAAGGATGATACGTAGTGATGAAATGTAACTCTATATCTATATAATGATGAAAACTTTTCCAAAACATCAACGTAATCATCAAATCCTGATATGATATAAATGAAAGTCGTACTCTATGAAATTTGACAACTTCATTTACATATTTCCTATAGATAAAATCAAGAGATAATTTCACTCTAATAGAAATGACGTGTTCCAACATTTTAATGTGGTAAACTATAACCTAGATAGCATTATGGATTTAAAATATTTTGGGATTTTTGATGATAAAGTCCAAAGTGATGTTATCCCATTTCAATTCTTGTATAGTTAATGGTTATAGTATCCCTTGGTACTTCTATCTATCACCAATAAAATGCTTAAAACCCAAGAATAGAGAGACATATTAATTAACATATCTTTTTCATGACACCCCAATAGAAATACTCTTTCATGTCTCTATACATTTTATGCTTCCAAGATGAATACATAATGACAAAATATGATCCTCATCCAACAAATCCTTTTTTAATTATGGTATATAAGTAATACAAACACAATACTTTAACCATACTATTCCATCACAATCAAGGTTTAATTAATGATTATTTATTAACATATTTTATACCTCTATATCTTCCTTCTATGAATCCTTAATCTTCACATGTATAGATGGCTGAACATTCATTTGATAAAGATAAGATTTATCCCCTTCCATTAAAATTTCAATATCCATCCTTTGAAAATACCTAAATATTATACCTTTTGTGATCCTTATCATGGATAGGCTAGCATTGTCCCTTTGACATGAAGAATCATTAACCTTGTTCAATTTACTAGGGTGGTAATGTATTGAGCAGTCAAAATATTTAATCTAATCCAACCATCTTATTTGGCACATATTTATCTCATTTTTCTAAAACTATACTTTAATATTTTATGATCAGTATAAATATTACAACTTTAACAACAAATATAATTCCTACATATATTCAGTGAAATGATTATAGTAGCTAACTCCAAATATTAGTTGGTAAATTTTTCACATGGATTCTTGATTGTTGAGAGTCATAAGATATCACCATATCAGTTTTCATGAGAAAAAAACCCAACCCCTTCTTGGTTGCATAACTATAGATCAAAAAAATTCTCCAATATAAAGTTGTGTGAGCACTGGTGCACTGGAAAACCATATTTTAAGGTCTTTGAAATTAACTGAACATTCCTTCATCCACATTAACATTACTCCTTTATGAGTCCAATTGGTGAGTGGATATGATAATGATTAAATATATTTCACAAAATTTCAATAATAACCATCCATTCCCTGAAAAATCGGATCTAAGTCTCCATTATTGGTCACAACGAACATTTAATGAAATATGTTCTTTCTAGATCCAAAAATATCTCCCTTATTGATATTATGGGACAAAATGAAACATTCTGACACCAAAATTCACAGTTGTTAAATTTTTCATAAGGTTTATCCCTTCTCAAAATCTCCTGTACAAGAATTAAGTGCTCATAATTCTCTTACTTTATGTTATAATAGACATGAGAATAATTAATAAAGACAACAAAAAATTGATCAAGAGAGTTTCTTAGGAATCTATTAATTTGATCCATGAAGATAGTGGGAGCATTAGTAAGAAAAATAGGCATCACTATAAATTCACATTTTTCATACCTTGTACAGAATCTTGTCTTTTTTATACCTCCTTGTTGATAATTAATTGATAATATCCTAAATAAAGATCAATCTTGGAAATGTATTGAGTTCTACGAAGTTGGTCAAATAAGTCATCAGTACAGGGTATAGGATAATTTTTCTTAATAGTTATCTTATTATGTTCTCAAAAATCAACATAGAGTCTCATTGATCCATCTTTTTTACTAAAAAAATAAATAGGTGCACCCCATGGATACACACAATGGCGTATGAATCCATTGGCAAGATTCACTTGGAGTTTCTTGTTCAATTTCAACAACTTAATAGAGGTTGCTCTATGAGGTGTCATTGAAATAGGTATAGCACCCTTTTTGAGTTATACTGGAAACTCATCTTCATGATTCAGTGGGAGACACGGAGATTCTTCTAGAATGACATCATCAAACTCAGATAAATTTGGTGTATTATTATCTTTGAGTTTCCACCCAACCATTTTATATAGATAACCTTAATTTATAGGAATCAAGATCCATAAGATGGAAGAAATTTCAATTGGAAGGTCATATTTATCCTTGTTTCGTTAGATGATCATAGATTGATCATAAATATGAAATATATCTTCTCTTACATAGAAATTGATATGATTTTTATATAGAGAAATCCATTCTATTCTAAGATTCAAATTAAATTCCACTATAGGGAGGATCACATGATTTTTAGGATTCACTATCCCACAATACAACCATTAAGGAATAATAATCTTTTGATGTGAATGTTGTTCCATTAGTTGTTTTCAAAGATAACTCTACATATAATTATTGATGTAATATAGAGATTATCATAGAAAATATTTTGGAAATAAATGTTTGGGTTTAACCTGAATCAAAGAAAACATTTTATACTATAGAGTGGATAGTAAGTGTACCATTCACCACTTAATTACCATATTCCACATTGTCGATAGTGATCATAGGATACACACCTTTTTCTTGGGGCATAAGAGTTTACTGACATCGATCATCATCGATGACCCTTTGATGATGGAATTTTCTGGAATAAAGCCCCCTTCCATTTCAATTGTAGCAATTAAGTGTATGAGGTTCATTCTCTGTAGCCTTTTCACTATTAAAATAATTGGACACTCTTTTTAATATCACATCATCATTCATATACCTAATAACTTTATTTCCCATGAATAAAAAAACTTATTCCATTTAAAAAAAATTTAAAAAAGTTTATTTCTAAAAACTAATCAAAATGGGAAACTCATATTATTTTCAATGCGGTCATTATATTTTTCTTTGAATTCCATTGGTCTCTTCTTATCAAAACCATAAGACTATTGGTTTAATCCAATATCTATCACAACCTTGATATCACATCAAACAATCTCCACATAGCTATGGAATCCCTTATGTATATTTTTTTTTTGGAGACATGGTTTTAACTACCAAAAATTGATCAATTTTACTCTCTGGTTGGAAAACATTTTAAATGTGTACATTTTATGTCTTGTAATATTTTATCTATTAGTAACAGTGGATTCATTTTACTTTTTCTTAAGCACAAAGAACTCCTTACCCATTTTTGTTCGAAGAATATGAGTAATGTACTTTTTGAAAAAAATTATGGCACTCAGCTAATTCTATGTATTCAATTTTACATCTCTACCTCGTATTCTTGATAAGGTTCCACCATTGATCTGCTTCACCTTATTAATGATAGAATGCTAAGATGACTATATTATGTTATGATCACTGGATAACTAAAATTATTCTTTAGTGGTATTGATCCATTTTTCCGCCACTAATGGATTAGAGTACCCGATTAAAGTTGGTGATGCTGCCTCATAAAGGACTCAACAGAATGTTGTTCCCTCCTTTTCTCATTTGGGAGTCCTACACGATTCATTGCATGAGAATGTTTTGTGATCATAGAAAAAATATTTATCAATAAATATTCCATTACATTTGGTTTCATATGAGGAACATCATTTCATTTCCCCTTGAATTCAGCATTAATGTGGTTCCTTTGAGTTTGAAACATTTACTAAAACCAATAAGCATAGAATGAGAAACACTAACCATAATGGTAAAGACACACAAATAAATAATAAAATTTAAATTTTGGGATGTTAAGGTTTATCCTATTTTATTAATTTTAATTTAAAAAATTAATTTCTAAAACACTAGGATTATAACCTATATATTTCTATATCCTTAGGGTTCTTCCTAAGGTTTTCTCATCCTAGTGTTCAGTTATTTACTATACTTTTCCTCTGATACCAAATATAACAAACCATAACTTACATATATTGATATTACCTAAAAAGGAAAGAATATTCATTAAAAAATATAAAAAATCCATGACAGGAACATATTGATACTGTGTAATTAGAAACTGTGAAACATGAAAAACTGATTTATAATGCCTCTTCCTTGTCTCCCACATATTTCATCATAACCAGACCCAGTTTGAAATATCATAGTTATTAAACTTTTTCATGACTTGGGGAAAAGAAACACATGAAAGGGTGGGTTTATATGCTCAGTTAGGGTAAAAAGGGGATATATAAATCATATCACAATCATAATATATAAGAACATAAGAATTGAAAATCTTATCATACATAGGAACCATAGTGATATCATGCGAAGGGATAAATCAAAAATGTTCATATGAATTAGTAAATGTAATATAAAAAGTTATACCATAAGACATGACTTTTTTCATGCATATATGCATAGAAAATAATTTTATATTAGTCAAGGCTCATTACCAATAAAATCATCGCAGACAAATTCCACTATTGAACAAAGATCGCTCATCTTTCTAGCCCAATACTACTAAACAGATATCATTTCCCATTCTAGACATGTCAATCTCAGAAGATATAAATCCATAACCAATGAATTGTTGGGAGATATAGGTCCCAACCATCTCATAATGAAATCATTTTTATGTTCACCATATTAATAAAAAAAATTATCATAACCGATGGAATAAAATGGGTATCTTTAAACATCATTCCACCATAACATATTCCATGTAAAACAAATGTACTTCTTAAATAACATTCCATCACAAATACAATAAAATAAAAGGAAAAATAATTATATTATACATGAAACATAACCTTATTAATGAATTCCATCTTATATGTAAAATAATATTAATAAAACACTTGAAATATATTTTTTTGAGGAAAATATCCATTCATCTTCAAATTTTTTTTCATTACACAAAATTCCAAAAAAAAATTAAGAAATTTTTTTATGGAAAATAATCATTAAATACTATAAAGGTTTATTTATGGAAATATTGAATTATGAAAATTTAAAAATCCATTCATGTCTTAAATGTATAAAAACATTCTCCTTGTAATTTTGCTAGGGAATTCAAAAATTACCTCGTATCCAAAACGACAAAAGATTCTTTTCATACCATTTAATAAAAAATCACCAATGGATAAATGTGACTCTAAAAAATAATAATGTTAATGAATATTTTTGAATAAATAATTAGTAAATAGAGAAATTATGGAAAATAAACCCCATTAAATAATTACGTATAAAAAATTTCATATAATAATGAGATTGCGAAAATATCCCTCACCTTAGGTCAGATTTAATTTGTATGTATCCATACCTCTTGAATAATTATTTAAATTATATCATTGAATTATTTTAGAATCATATTAATTTTTATGATATCATATATGATAATATTATCAGCTATTTTTTAGTAACATTATTACTCATCCATCAGGTGTTAAATTTTTAATTTTCTTACGCATGTTATGTCATATACATTCTTATTACTGTTGTTAGGTTATAGTTATATCTTTTAAATAACAATATTAGTATAATATATATAATATTTCTTCGTTACATTCATTCATGTATAAATTATTTAATAAATATCATGTATAAATATTCCCCTCGCATCGTGGAGATGGTACGTCATACGTATGCACAAGAGACAACATCATTCCCATAATTATTGAATAGTATTGAAGTCGATGGTGGATAATATTTAAGAATAAATATAATCTTATAATTATAATATATATTTATTATTTCCATCATTATACCCATCCAAGTATGTTGGTGGGGAAAAATAGATTCAACTACTGCATGGAGATGATATGTCGTACGTACAAACGCGTTGTGATTTTGTTTTTCGTAGGATGGATAAAAGATAGAATATTGTTGTTTCATAATGAGAAAAACATCCCATTATATAAATTATACTGTATTTTTTTATTTTATAATGAAACGAATAATCATTAGGATGTAACAGAATAATGGAATTTGAAAGAATCAGTAGAGGGGATTATGTTTTAATCCATGTGATCCCTCTAAATAGCAACATCAACAACTAGAGTTGGTGTTTGAAGAACACAATAACCTATAAAATGTAAATAATAAATTTTATAGAGGAAATTGTCTAGTTATGGATGGTTAATAGTCATGGGAAGAGGTTAGGTATGTTGTTACATTATATACCTAAGGTGAGGGGTACGTTTGAAAACTCCACCAAATTTCAATTTATAATAGAAGAAAATAAAAATTAAAAATCCTGAAAAATGTAGAAATTTAGAATATGGGATGAGATAGGTTTTTAATATCATCACCCCATAAATTTTAGGTAGGTTATTATATAAATTTAAACCTTATCATTATAATTTACACTTGGTTATTCTCTTTAATTTTTAACTAGGTTAACAAATATTTTAATATTTAAACTGAATTATATTTACATAATTGATATCAATTAGACTGTAAATAAATAAATTAGAAAATTTTAGACAATATAATAATTATTATGTTTTTTTAAATGTTTTATTATTTTTAAATAATTTAATAAAACAGTATTTCGATAAACAATCAATGGTGTTAATTTTCACAATATCTAAAAAATTGATTTTTAAAAATATCTAAATAACCAGATAACATTGAAAAAAATAATTTATTACATTAATAAGAGGATAATTTCATGTATAAAATTAATTGGATAAATTAATTATTTAAAATTTAATTTGTTTAATATTTTATAGATATTTATTTGTTATCTCCATTATTAAAAAAATTACAACAGCAGTTTTGGGTAATTATTTAATACATTATTTTTTGAATAAAAATTATAAATAAAACTCTACGATGAATATAAATATACAATATTTTATAATAATTCATCTAGATGAATATATATTATGTAAAATCAAAAATAAAAAATTGTATGAAAATTAAAACCTGAATGTGAAAACTTTAACATAACTTTAATTGTAATAATTAAAGTATCCAAATAACTTCAATAAGAATCCAAATGGTAAGTAACTCGACACATTTTTGTTTATGGTCAATATATAAACTATAAAAAGTGATCTGGTCCTGTGTTTTTGTCTTTTAATGGTTATTATCACATTAATAATAATTATTTTATAGATTTCACATCAATCATATAATTTATGATTTATTAAAAAATAAGCCACTAAGGTAATTATTTATTTCTTTAAAATTTAAAATAAATTATCATGATAATGAAAATCATTTTATCTTTTAAATGAATATTTATAGTCTATCTTAACTAATTTATAGACTTATATTAAAATTTATATAGTTATTAAAATTTTAGTAAGACATATTTAACTTTTTTTAAATAAAATACACTAAATGTCCTAAGTTCATCCAAGTGGCTTAAATAACTGAATTTTAACCCATGGATGATTTATTTCAAAAAAATCATCAAATGATGTTATGAAAATTGTTAGGGTAATTTCATAATATTATTTTTACCATTAATTACTAGAGTTACCCTTTTACTTTATTAATAAAAATATTGGAAGTTACATTTCATAATGCTCAAAAAAATATATTTACATATTTTGGATCTATGGATTAAAAATATAAAATTAAATATTTCAACATTAAAAACACAAATATTGTAGTAGTTAATAAAAATTATTTCTCACTGTCGAAATGAGAAAACAATTTTATAATGTTAAAAAATTACAAATGAGTTAAATATTTTTACATCTAAATTAAGTGTAAAATGAATGCCAATGAACTAAATTACATTAACTAAGAGAAATAAATTCATTTTATATTTTCAAAAAAATTCAATAATAAATTTTATCCACATAATTTATTTTGAGTAAAAAACTTGTTTTCAATTAACATTTAGTGTATTTTTGTTATTTATAAAAACATGAAAGTTATCCGAAAAATATCAAAAATTCATCTAAAGTAAATTTTTATATATCGATTCAAATGAAATGTTTTATTTTGTAATATAACAATTATTAATGGGTCAAAATCATAATTTAAAATAGGTTTTCCATAAAACGGTAGAAAAGCTACCATTTGAAATAAATATAGGTTTTTTTTACTTCAAATAGTGTTTATTAATACCCTATGATAGAAATATATATTGGATGAATATGAAAAATAGTTTATAAAGTACATAACATATATATTTCAATAATTTAATTTACTAACAGACATTAATTTAATTTATTAATTGAAATATATAATTGATTTATATTTTAATAAATAATTGTTAGCCAATGAATTCACCATACATTTTCATAAGTAAGTTATATTTATTCCTCCTAACATAAATTCGAGTTTATAATTGTCATTATATACTAAGGGAATCTCATGGTTCTTTTAAACACACAATTACATAGAATTATTGCTATTGAGGAATTAAAATTTATTAAATATAATATTTAAAAAAAAAATATCTTCGTGTCACACTCATGCCAAATTATTCGGGATAGATTGAGTTAGAAATAATCCCCAATATAGAACCCCAACTTTTAATTGATTATACAAATAATTACATTTCATCCATATAATGATTTAATATATATTTCACATACATTTTCATCATTATTTACTATACACTGTAAGGTTCTAGTTCTTTATTTTCATTGAAGTTGTTTAAACAGATTTTATTTAAACATCTTATTTTATACGATTATTCTTATGTATTTTTTTATAATTTTTTTTATAAATAATGTTTTTGTATAATTCTAATAATGTGTGTTCATTATACTAAATATCACTAAAATAAAGTAATAATAAATTTAATATATTAATTAAAGTATGTATATTTTGTTCAAAGTGACCATCAATTTTATAAAATAAATTATTTTTAGATATATCGCTTTTTTAATCACCCAACAAAGAACATTACAAAATATTTTTATAAACATAGGTTATGTATCAAGATTAAATTATATATATATATACTGATAAATTTATTCAAATTTATATCAAAAGAAAATACATAGTAAACCAAAAATATAATTAAAATGTGTTTTCCCTTTTTATGTAAAATAATGAATGAAAACAAAATATATTTTACCAAGCCCATATTATGAGTTACCAATTTACATTAATTTAAATTTTATTATATATATTATGTTCTTGGAAGGTATAATTATATTAAAACACATTCACACACACACACCACACCCAAAATCTAGAAATTATTTATATAAAACCCCCAAGGGTATGGCCCACCCATCAAGCCTTAGTTATTTTTTCCCTAGACCATAATACCAATTGGAATGAAGACTATAACATGGCCTGAAAGACTAGTGTAACATCATGCCTACATCATTCTATCTACATAAACTTTCCTAAATCAGCACCTAACTACATCATTATGACAACACCAATAACCTATATCATCATATAGGTCAAATACTATATAGTACTATAATATTACCTGCACCCAAAAAGGTTTTATCCCAAGACCTCGTGGATGCCAAGAAGGCACATTTTATTCCTTGAGGCCTTCCTGCATCATCACTGTTACTTATGTATTAAATTTTTTTCAATGATGACAGATAGTTAATAGAAATATGGGGGAGGGAATTATATTTTCTACTGGTCAAGAAACTGTAACAATTCCAAAGTGTAGTAGAACTCAATACCTAATTGTTTGGTTTTGTTGATGGTGTTTTTATTATGATAATATGTTACACACTTGCGTTATATATAATACCCAATAGAAAACATGAATTTTTTAGATAGTTTTATGATTTATTTAATTATATAATATAACCCTAGTATCATGATTTACATTTCTATTGGTATCCATTTTATATCCTGAAGTATATTTTTCATCCTCTATTCTCATCCAAGAGATTAATCCATGATGGTAGGTCAAGATTTGTTCAAATCCATCAGAATGTATCATTTTTTCCAACACTAGTATTGGTTATCTTCTTTTTTCTTATTTCCTGTTATAACCCAAGAGGTGGATTCATCATTAATAACATCCATTTGGTTATTTTTAAGTGATATGTTATTTTTAGTGTTTTTATAATAAAACAATTATGGAATCTATGAATTATAAAATTAAATTTAGCTCCATCAATTTATTTTTTATTTCTATATTCTTGTTTACATTTGATAACTTTTTGAAATTCCCTAAACTAGGTTTCTCAAATTCTTTAAATGGTGGAATCCTTCTTACCTTTTAGTATTTTGAATCCTATACAACATATTTTAGGTACATGCCCATTTCCCCATTCATAGACTATTTTATTTTATATGGAATAAATTACATAGGGTAGAGTGAGAATGAACCAACAACCATTATCATAATGATAAACTATTCAATTAAGAAAAATAATATAATTTGTTTAAAAAATTAGATAAGTAATGTCTGATGTTTTTATTACACATTTCTTTTTTATTTCTTTGGTTGCATTAATGATAACTTGTAAAAAAATATTTAAGAATTAATATTTGGAATAGATATTGAGATTCATATAAAACCTGTTGCATTCAAAGTATTTTTTGTTTATTATTATTTAAATGTATATTTTTATAATGATGTGATAATTTATTAAATGGACTATTGATATTTCATGTGACATTACAAGAATTTCACATTAAAATAATTCTTGGTAAATGACACCACATCTACCCACATATATCTGAACCCTATATAAACAATTTACATATGATTATATATATATATATATATATTTATATTTATATTACTATTGAATATTATTTTGATCCATGGTTTTTTGAACCATATATTCATATAAAATAAATAGGGTTTTTGTTTAGGGGTTGCTTTGGTTCAATCCATGGAAAGCCAAAACCACAAATGATAGATCTTAGTTATTTTCATTATTCATTGATATGGATTTATAAATTTTAATGATCTCAATGGGTGCTTATTGATATTCCTGTTATTCATTATAATTTATACACTTGGACTAAGATTATATCCATAGGGTTGTTTTCTGGATTTTTCAACAAATATTATTTATCCTTTATTATATATTACTTCTGTTAATTTATTACATTCATTAAAAACTATATTGTTCATGGGATTAATTTTCACTATTTTGTTTATGTTATTGTTGAATATTTAATATAATATCATACATTTATCCATTTTTTATATTTAATCTTCTAAAATTCTTCCCTCCCATGTTCCTTTCTCTACTCACCAACAACACCCCAACATGCATATCTTTTGGTCAAAAAATATCAACCGAAAACCTAATATGTTCTCACTAGTAAAGAAGAGTTATAATAAATGTAGTGATTTCATGACAGAACTCATCGATGTACTAGACAATAATGAGGGACATGTATACCATCATTACATTATGTATAAGGATCAGAATCTATTTATTGATGGGGTCTATCCAATATAGATTTCACCTTTTGTTTCACAAATCCTCTACCATGTACTCATAATTCATCCCATTTAAAGTGAATGTTATTAGAACCCTTATGCAAAAAAATGATCTAGAAATCCAGTTGAATGACCTTATCCACCATTTTTGACAAGCATTTGTTAGATCGATACCTCGAATAATGTCGTTGGATGGATTCACCTACAACATAGAAAGGGGAAGATAAAATTTAATTAATTTCTAAATTTACCAACATTATATGAATGATAAATTAGTTGACATGGAAAAATAATACAGTTTATTTAAATCTCTTTTAATTGTGTCTGGTGATGATAATAATAGTAAATGAATGATGATGTTTTTTTTTGATTTTTTACATGCATATTCCACTACCTCTTGTGATTGATAAAAAGATTTATTGATGATGTTGATAAGGAAATTTAGTACCTATATGATAACATTATAATGTGTATCATGAAGAGAATTTTTTTTATTAAACCCCAATTGGTTATGTGGCGTGTGTAGTGTATGATACTCCATGCTCAATGTAATATATTGATAACTCATCATTGTTTTAGTATAATAACTAAAACATTACTACCCTTAATGTATTTATCATTCCATGGATTTAAATATATATTTTTTTATCCACTAAATAATTTTTTTCCTCATCTATTTGTGTAATCTATGTGTAATATTAGAGTGTTTCTGAGTAGAATCCTTCCAGGTTTATTACTATGTGATATCTAGAATCTATGTATTGTGTATAAAAATTGAATGTTAAGAAATATATATTCTATTTCAAATTTAGAATATATGTAATATTACACATCAACTCTAAATCATATGAATTTATATGTGTTTGACTTATACTAAATACATTACATATAATCTTATTAGATTGATCATATGGCCTGAATTTTACGTAGATTGCACACACATGACCTGTCGGAAATGTGGAATATGGAATCTGTTTTAGTTTTCTCATTTAATTAAATTAAATAAGACATGTCTTTTACTTATTTTTAATATACTTCATCCATCCTTCATCTTGACGTTTATGTACACACTCATGAAAATATTCATATCCACCCTGTCCATTTACATCTGGTACCAAGCCGATAACATAGAATAGATGATTTGTATAATTTACCTATGGGTTAAAAAGCTTATACCACTATAATCCAATCAGTTCAGACTACCACACAGTTAACAATTCATGGATATTGTTAAATAGAACCAACCTTGCCATATAGGGACCAATTTAAGGCCTCTGACCCCTTAGGTTGAAAATTGTTTTATTCACGGTTATTCATTTTCATTGGTTCTGTTATCATGGTTTTTTTCATCATGTTTACTCAATGTATTAAAGGGAAACACGAGATTACTATATTTTATGTCGATTATATTAAATTTATGTCATTGTGAGGATAAAGGTTTTAGCCAAAGTCCATGTCTATTTTTATCCACATTAAAATATTTTATTATCAAGAATCACATGGGCATTAGTTTTTCAATATATTTGTTGAAAGTTTCAGGGTGGAATTATTTTCAAAATACTTTTCTATATAAAACATGAAAAGGTAGTAGTAATCCTCTATTTTGATCATATATTTTCAAAATTTTATTTTATCGGATTTTAAAACTATTTAAGAGTACTATGGTTTAGTAAATGATTTTTTATTTTATTAATTTATATTTTTTCAATCCATGTAAATATATTTTTATTGAAGTAGATCCATTCCTAAATTATGTAGTCAGATAATATTTTCTTGTCTAATATCATTTTTCCTATTGTGACGTAATAATTTTCATTAATTTTATTATTATTTTATGCTTGTTTTAAAATTATTAAAAATAATCAAAAAATTATTATTTATTTTATAATAAAATATTTTATAATAATTATTTTATTTTTTATAAATAAAAATAAAATATAAATCTACTGTTTTTAAATGTACATAATTTTTAAAAACTACCTTATATGAAATTTTAATGCAATGTTGTGAAATTATATTAACATGAGTTGAATGTTATAAATTTTTTAATAATATACATAAATTTTTCAAGATCTTTTGGACTTCTAAATATAAGGTCATTAACAATATGTCATGAATCATTGAAAAACATTTCAAACAATGTTAATTTCATATTATCATAATTTTATTTTCTTATACATATTCATTTTTTTGATAAAAAGAATTATTTTGTGGTTATAAATGTATTTTAAGACTTTCTTATTTATTGGAATTTTTTTTATCAATACTCAAGATTTATTTCATGGAAGCACTCTCATGAGATAAGTGGTGAAGAACGATATAGTATAAATTTCTCTCTATCATCTCATATATCAGAGGAAATCATGATAGTTCATTTATATTCCAAAATTTTTCATCCTGGTGGTGATGAAATCCTACTCTAAACAATAATTATGTTTGTGGTTGAACTGTGTTAATCAAATAATGATACACTAGTTCTTTTATTGCTGTTTAGATGAATACTTTTTAAAAGTATGTATGAAAAAATGATTTCAAAGATTTGTTTTTAGGAAAATTCATAAGATTAGAGATGAAAAATTATTACATTGAAGATTTCAATACATGACCCTAGAGTTTCGAATCATTGTTTTACAGTTCCTAGTAAGAAACCTCTATTGATGTGGAGTATGAAAAAAATATCGTTTGGTTGAGTATACATGTGGGTAATTAAATGTTTCATGAGTTGTATGGATGATTGGAATATATATTAAATCTGATGAAATTTAATTTTTACTAACAGTTTTGTTTATTTTAGTATATTTTAATATTATTTATTTTAATAAATAAATTATAAATTTTTATCAACAAATATGATAGTATTAAATATTCATTTGAAAATGAATTAAAAACAAATATTATGTTTTGACATTGTGTATAGTGACATATAAGTTTATTATTTAGATAATAATACCAACTGATATTTAAATCTTATAATAATATTAATAATAGATAAATTTGTCATATAAATCTGTTGATAAATATTTTGACCCAAAAATATACTATCTATAATAATTTTTCTTAATTTTAATAAATTTATTCTACAAATAATAATACAATTTACTGATATATTTTTTACCAATAATTTAATGGCAGAATTATTTTGTTGGTAAAACACAGTACTAACAGAAATAAACCTTTTACCGATATATATACCCTTGTTGGAAAAATCCTATTATTTTTCAGTGGAAGTAATGATGATTTGGTATATCTATAAAACCAAAGGTCCTTACTAAAATTATATTGAAGAGTTAATCATTTTTACAATCCATTGATGAAAATATTAATGTTTTCTTCATGAGAGAATTTGGATCAATTATATAAAATAAGAAAGAGACAACTGATGTAGTTAGTGATCCAACGTCACTAAAGGAGGGATATGTTTTTTATGGAAATAAATTTTAGGTTATTATTTGTGCTTTATAAGAGATAAGAAATACAGTTCAAGGTCTAGAAGAGTCGTGTGATGATAAAACTATTAGGTGAGAAGTGTATGAGCCCCAGAAAAATAACACAATTGTAAAAAATAAATTATTAGAATCTATAATTAAAATGGAAGTTCAGAACTAAAAAATATAAAATAATTGGGGGAACATAAATTTAATTTTAAAAATATTATAATTAAGAGGATTAAAAAACTATAGGGAAACACTTAGAAAATTAACTAATAATTTGATAATACATAGAATCCATATAGATTAAAAAAACATAAATATAATGATAGTGTGGAATTTTTTTTTGAAAATACACAACTTGATACAACTCCATATTCTCTCTAATAATAATTGTATGAAAAAAATTCACCATTTGGAGTTCAGAAACTAACAACCTTCATCATTGCAACACATTGATGCATAAAATGATTTACAAATTCTCGCTTCGTACCATGAAAAAAAACCATCACCAAAAAATATAATATCTATTGGGCTCATTTTATCGTATATTCTATACTACCTATCCCTAAGTTGAACCACTTCCTTTTTATATGCGTCTAAATCCTCATGTAAATAAAAGATATTCCATGCAGTTTTCAAAAATCAAATAAATCTCTCCCTACATGTGAAATCCAAAAACAAGATTCCATTTTCAAATAAAAATTATATATAATATTTATATATAAAGATCTCCATGATTCAGGATGATCTCCCAAAAATATCCATCTTATTCCCAAAAAATAAGTAGATCTCATAAAAAACTTTGTTGGATTGAAAACCAGTTGATATTTAACAAATCGTCATCCTTGGTATAAAATATGACATCAATATTTTTCATCATTGATGAAATCATGAAAGTCCCCACTAAAAAAATAAATATAGATGCTGAAGTCCTCATCTTGTCATTGTCTACAATACACTATTGAATAAGACTATAACAAAAAAATGGCTCCCCTATGACTATGATCACCACATAATATAGAGAACCCAGAGGAATTAATTTCCCCCTTTTATCAACATCCTTTGTCAAATCTGAAGCTCTCAATGCATCAGCCTGATATTTGAATTTAATTATTTCTTCACTAGTGGCACTCTATGATGAAAAATAATTAGGTGTAACTACTTAAACACAGGAAATATCCTATTTGGGATTTCAAACCTTCTTCAGAGTATATGGTTTTGGCTCATATAAAATTATAACCTTTTCCAAAAATATTATGAATTTTTCATTAAAAATACATTTGTTACATCACCATACACTATTACATCCATCCAATATAGTATGTCCTTCGTTCCACATAATGAATATACCAACAATCCTCTAGATAATGTATATATTCCATTTACAAATGAACTCATGAACCCATCACTATCAATAGTCAAAAAGATAATAATTATGATGTATACCTAGAACATGTCACACATCCCTCAATGACTGTATACAACTTTCAACCGTAGTGATAAAGATATTTTCAATAGTAATGAAATTAGTAGAATCACTATTTCCCATCTTAAATATAACTAATTAACATTATTTATATGAAGAAAATAATTTTCACATTTGTGTAATGTGGTACGATTCTAATGAATCAACCTTCATTTTAGTGTATTGATATGAACAATTAAAATCAACAAAAATTGAAATCAAATCACCCTCATCATTAATAATGTTTAAATTGGTATCCTAAAATTTTTTGTGCTTCCTCTTTTATTCATTAATCCATTTTAATTCATAGAAAATTCTCTGCACATGAACCTCCCTTTAAAAAAAGAAGCGCATGACTCTTCTTCTTATCTTCAACCAACCTCTCTGATTACTGCATCTATATTTCACTACTAGAATACAACTACTAACTGAATATTCACAATAATTGTCCATTTACTAGGTCTAATTAATCAAAAATAGTGACATAACATCATCCTACTTCAACATTTCTTTCCTAAAAAAGAATATGGTGATTAGATTATCATATGAATCAGGAAACAAACCCAAATGAATAAAATCATTTAATTCATCATCAAGAAGATTCATGTAAATATAAAACCACCTTGGTGTATCATCCAAAATTAGGGAGGGTTCATCTAGATTTTAGAGGGCCATATACATTAAAACACATGGTATATGTGGCTTTACATGATCATATAAAAGTGTCCTAAGACTAAATTTGTAAATATTCAAGTAGAATGAAGAGGGAGATGAGACTGTTAGTCGTAGAAGAGCATGAATGTGTGTTAATGATATTGAAGAGGTGGAAGGCAGAAAAATCTTGGGGGTAGTTTTTTATGAATGAGCGTATTGATGTGTTGATTTCAAGGGGATGCAATGATAATCTATATGCAACCTTCAAGGACAAGTGTAACATTTCAACCACTCTAGAGGACACACAATGCATTTCAGGTAGGCCACATCATGGATAAATATTAGTGTTTTTTAATATGTTTTATTTAAAAATATATAAAAAAATTATGGTTTTTATAATATTTTATAAAATGGGTCTAATGAATCGTTAAGCTCGTACACCCTTATAACATCATCATGAATCGTGAATGAGGTTCATGCTTCTAATGTAAACTTTGGTTAAGAAGAGTTACTATTCATAGTTTTCTTTTATTAAAGTATTTTTTGTTTATATATATATATATATCTGTGTGTATATTAAACAATAAAATAATTACTATAATATAATATAATAATAACATAATTAATATATTTATTAAAAATAAATATTTATTACGTAAAAATAATAATAGATAACATACTTAATATAATTAATATGGTTGGACCATATATTTGGAGACCCAAATACATAACCACGGAATTTATTAATAAAAGGAGACATATAATAGAATACATGGATATACATTACAATTATACATGTAAAAACACACCCTAAATACACACAAAGTACCTGTATAGAGTATGTTCAAATTAAAGGCCCCTAAAGGCCTACTGATCTCATGACCAAGATCTATATTTCTTATTTTTTTTCTATTTTGTTGAACCCAAAGGCATTACATACATGATTGGGATATAAATATATAAGTGATTCTGGAGTTGTTACCTTATAATGAGACATATCATGAAGTGTATGTAGCAAATGAAATAAGTTTTAATGAATCGATACAGATGATTATATCTTCTTTGATGTGCTCCCTCTTAATCTCCTCTTAAATCACTAGAGTTGGTCATTGAAGAAGATCATAACCTTTAGAATTAAAATTGGGAATTTCAAAAAATAAATTATCTGGGGATAGATATAAGGCCTCGGCCTTAAACCTTACTTAATGTTGAATTAAATGAGTAATTCACATTGAGGATTTTTTCAGGTTTAGAGTTTTAGAGAATTAGGACATAACTATGACATCTCAAAAGATTAAAATGTATTATCTTCTACTAAATTTCCATAAAATAAAAACTCTTAAAAAGAAACATGTCTAGTTCCATGTTTTAGGTATCATTAATTTCCCTTGATCCCATCCTTGACCCTATTCCACACTAAGTCCTATGAAAAACATTTCAAAAACGTGGGATGAGCATAAAAAGCTCCGTAAGGGATACACAAAGAATGAAAAATGTTAGTTTTTCAATACAACAAGTAAACCATGTATACTTTAACAAATTAATACTTTTCACCTTTTCGAAGTAGTAAAAACTTTTCACTGAATAAAAGTTCATCACTTACCCTTTTGTAACCAAAAGATTACCATAAACCCATATAAAGATCACATAACATATAAAGGTAACATGGGACATAAACATACATAAGTGGAATAACCATAAGGTCGACTTCCACACATATCACTTAATGTAATAGCCATTCGGCCAACTTCCATACATACTTAATGGAATAGCCATACGGCCGACTTCCATACCCAATGCATTGGAGGTTATAACGTAACCACCCATCCTGGTATTCACGGCACCACCCGTCATATGGTTTATCATGTAACCACCCATAAAATGTCCAAGTACCATCATTACAGATAAAATATTGAAAATATAAACATTTCAATAACAACATTTCATTTTCAATCAAAATAAGTAATTCCAAGATATTGAATTAATCAATCCATTTTAAATAATCATTAAAAGAGGTTTTTGAATCAAAGTGTCCCATACCACATTGATCCTTTTATTGGAATTATAATTTTAAAACATTAATGTCCATATAAATAAATACTGAAAACCATTTTGAAAAAAACATGGACATTAAAGATAAATATTTATAATAATAAATCTTTAAAGCATTTAAAATGATATTTTTGTTAAAGAGTTTTTAACAAAATGAGAGACTCTTGAATACAAATGATAGCGGAATAACATTTAATACGAACTTTATAATATCATGAGAATAAATGGATTCATGATATAATATGTCAAAGGACAGTATGCACACCATATAAGAGTGAATTGGTGCATGAAGACAATGAAGTCTCAAAAGAAATGTAAAATGAGATGAAATCCATTATAAAGAAGGTATCCTTAAATTAAGGATAAATAAATCTCATAATTATGTGTGACAAATATAAATACACCAAATATAAGTGGATATTAAGTGTAAAACAATCAATGGTTATTCACACATATTCAATGGATGACATATTCAATAACTACATGTTGAACCCAAAGAAATCGAAATTGGGTTATGAAGTTCCCTTGATAAAATTCGACAGCCTAACAGCGTCACATAAAATTTTACAAAAACGGTTGATGAGAGAGGTAAAGGGGATATCATCACTTTAACATAAAATTTACATAAATAAGGATATAAAAGAACATATCCCAGCATAATAGTATGTGAATTAAAAGACATAAAAAAATAAGTCCTTTAAAAAGAGGAGGGTGAAAGGTTCCCTTACCGACATGGGTATCTTTCGAGACATGCACCCCGTGAAATAAGGACAATATAACATTGATGTAAAAACTCATAAATGATAGTATATTACACAATGAGTAAAATAATGTTCAGTACATACACCACTCAAAGGAAATTGTGGCAAATGTATCATAAATATCACAGGAATAAAAGTGAGATGAAAAATCCCTTACGAAAACTCGGCAGCCTAACGGCGCCACATAAAACTTACAAAAATGGATTGATGAGATCAAATAGGGTCTCTAATAATATTAAGATAAAGTTTAGAGAAATAGGAATATAAAATATCACCCCCCCAACATAACAAAGAGGAGCTTAAAATAAGTGACATAAAGGAGAGTACTTAAAAAGACAGAGAGAGGTTAGATCTCTTACGAAAATTCGGCAGCCTAACGGCGCCACTCAAAACATCCAAAATGGATTGATGAGAGAGAATAGGGACTCTCCTCATATGAACATAAAACATTACAGTAATATTAATATAAAATAACATCCCAATCACAAGAAATATGAGCTTAAAAGGAATGACATAAAAGAGTGTACTTAAAAAAGAGAGGAGTAAGATCCCTTACCTTGGGTCCGACTTGACTCGATCGTTCTTTAACATCCTGAATAATAAACTTGAGTTAATTTATATTTTCTTAAAAAAAAATTTCATGTTCATTATTCCTTTTATATCAATTATTTCCATGTTATAAACATTATGTAATCATTTAAGTTAATAATGTTTGTTTTGTCGATATTTGGTTCTTAAGTCGAAAGTGGACTTCTTACAATTACATGTTGTTTGTGTGGTCAAAGGTTATTTATATCCAGAATGACATTACAGATTTGGATAGAATATATATCATATATATCCATAATATAAATGTATTTATAATATTAGATAATCATTTAGATGTAAGAAATGAAATGCACCGTTTATGGAGACTGTAAGGCGTATGTACGCATGAACGCTACTTTCATTTCTTTGTCATATTAATGGAATTAAAACTTAATGAGAGGTATGTATATTTTAATTACATAATTATATTCATCATTTAGATGTATCATTCATTATATATATCCATTATATACATGTACTTTTAATAGTACATTACATTTGGGGATAAGAAATGAAATGCACCGTTCATGGAGACGGTAAGCCGTACGTACGCATGAACACTACATTCATTTCTATCTCATACTTTAATGGAAAGAAATAATACTGATATAGAGGTATATTATAATTCCAGTATAACATCATATATAATAACATTAAATACATACTTTATACATCCCACGTATGGCATTAACGAATCACATCACTTTGAGGGAGCAGTAGTCCGCACTTCCTAAAATGAAGATATCGCGTATACCCATAATGGAAGCCATAAAGGTAAGACACAAATGAAAAATACAGAAGATTAAGTAAAAAATAAACATATAATATTTCATATATAAATATAGTGTCATCTTAATGGCCACCTTTGAAGGTGTTAAAAGAATGTTGAACAATCATCGTTTCAGGAGGTAGAAATTCTCCATCCACGGAAACAGTATGTTCATTAACCATTAGATGAGGGTGTGTGTATGTGTAGCTAGAATCATTATTATAACAACATACTAGTATATTTAAGATACTGGAGTTGTTAAAAATGAAAGGAATAAAAATATTTTAGGGGGTTGGAGAAGCAAAATAAAACAAATTGACTCAGGTGAAGACATTACCTTAAAATCGGGTAACTCCCTTTGGTTTGAGCTCAAAGGCTTCCTTGGGAAGACTTATGACCAACGTGATGACACAAAGAGTTATATAGGGATGTGGAGAGACAAAATGGGTAGGTTTTGGCCGATCCAAAGGCTTTGGAAGTGTTGGTAAGGAGGTAGAGGTGGGGGCCTTTTATAAGAGGAGAGGAGGGGTACTCTTGTAAAGTTACAAAATGTTACTTTATTTTCAAAAGAGTTTCGGATTTTAAAGGTCCCACATCGATTTATTTCTAGGATAAGGTTATAAGTGTTCGAAATACACCCATCCAATAGTTTTTGGACATGTGTATGCCTTATATATTACATTACCTTTTAATTTTATTTAAATCGTTAAATAATGAGGTCATCACTGCATCATCATGATGTCATAAATAATATACATTATTTAATGTATAAAAATTATAAAAAAACTATCATGATTTAGGAAATATGTTTAGATTTCTAATTAATATTTATATTCAAAAATATGACTTGTGTAACCCCATGTAAAAATTGTTTTAGTAAAACACCTCATGTGTGTGTCATTTTTACTTTAACATTAAATAAAAAGTTATTTATGTCATTTCCCAACCAAAGTGGCTCCATGGGGTCATCAAGTTGACCCATGGATTTTCATGGTCTCCCATGACACATAAAATAAGGGTAGGACATGTTTCAAGGTATTTTCATTTTATTATAATATCATTTTTGCCTTAAATTGCACTAATTACCTCTAATCGTGATTAAGAACATAAAATCTATTATTCATCAAAAAAATATTTTAATCTCATTGAACCACATTTTACTTCTTAATAACAACCATGTATGTCGGATTTTTGAAATTCAAAACACAGAAGTGGTAAAATTTCATTTAAACGAAAAATCAGTTTTTATAAGTACCACTTAGTTGTTTCACTAGTCATCAAAAATTGAAGTTTTTCAGAAAAATACCAAAACATCACCCTAAGCTATATTTGAAATTCTGAATTCAAAAATAATTTCTATTTTACAAAATTCAAATCATATAAGTCACATTAATTAATTTAATAATTAATTCCCGCTGTCAGAGCAAATAGCATATTTTTTGAAACAATAAGTATCAAAAGATTGACACTAGTTTAAGTCCAATATCAAAGTGAAATTAATTCCAATGACCACTATTGTATTAAATGGTAAAAATATATTTTAATTTCACTTTAAATCCAATTCAAAATATAATCTAATCATATAAATAAATTAGATTAAAAAGTGGTTTTGAATTAAAATACAACATTTTTCACTATTCATTAAAAATTGAACTTTTTTGGAAAAATACCAAAATTTTACACAAAGTAAATTTTGATGTCCCGATATTAAAGAATAGTTTTATTTTGACAAATATAACACATAATATTGTCAAAAAGTTGATTTAAAAGAGGTTCGCCATCAAAAGGCGTTTAATTGACCTTTTAAAGAATATTAGAATGTTTACGCTTAAAATTTGATTCATTCACATTTTTAATCCTCTAACATTTATTATAAAGAGTAAAAATATTTGACAAACATATATAATCATTTTGTAGTTAGTTCTATTCATTCCTTCCATTACAACGGCTAGCCGTTAACTACTATTTAAAATAATATTATTTTATTATTAGAGTGCAACGTAAGATTACCAAGAAACTCATTGTTGCGTATTGGGTACGCCATCGAGCATGGCATCCCCTTTAATGTAATATTAATATTTTATTCACAAATATGGATAAATATAAAGATGTCATATTATTTATTTACCTGGGGTGTTACATCCTTCCCCCCTTTTGGGAATTGCATCCTCGCAATTTTAAAATTGGGCTTGGAATCTTCATTGAAAATTCAACATCGAAACAAGAGTCGGTAAAACAATCACTTTAAAATATAGAAAGATAAGTACAGAGGTCACCCAAGTTAACCCATACTAGGATTCCATGTAAGAAAACATGGACATTAAGGAGAAAACATAGGGTCATGTTCTGATGGAGAGTGATAGAAAACAAGTTTAGGAGAAAGTTAACCATAAGAAAATCAAAAACTTGTGATGGGTTAAATGGTATTCGTTTCCCCATTAGGAAAAGTTAATAGACAACATTTTTGTTTTAAGTTACTTTTTATTGAGGAATTTATACATAAGGAAACATAATCACTTATCATGTTGACTTTCAACTTTTATTAGATTCCTTACACAAACTCATATTATCTCTAAAAGACAAGTATTTAGGAATACTTGTTCATATTAAGAGTACTATAATCATCTTATAGAGAATCACCTATTCCACCAAAGAGAACTATATACTTCCCATGTCTTTAGGCTTTAACCAAAACCAAAACCAAAAAGGTTAGTACAAGATCAGATAATCCAGAAAAGGGTAACCGTTTAAAAAGAAAATCTATGCTTAATATCCAAAATTAGTCCAAAAAAACCCAAAGTTCAACGATGACCATCCGATAAACAATTTTTCCATTAAATTCTTCAATGAAAACAAAACTAAGATTTAAACCCAAATATTTGATGGATTTAATCACATAGTCTTCCAAGGTACAAATTAACTTTTATCTCTAAATAACATCAGTTCCTCTTAAATTCTCATATTGAAAAGTAATTAACCTAATCACATATCCTCCATGATAGGTTAATCATTTCCATAGATAACCCAAAATAAACTTACTCTTGATTCCTAAAATCATCTAACTAAAAATAATAAGTCAAAATAACCAGGGACTTCACGTAGTCCAGTGGTAGGTGATAAATACCAGTTGCACTTTGGTTGTGGGTTCGATTCCCACAGCTTTGTCCGACCCGACTGGTTGTCACACAGTCTGTGTGTTGTCCTTTCTCTAAAACTATATAATTTTAAAACATTCCCCAAAACGAGATAAAATCTTCAAAAATAATCATAACATATTTTAACCTCAAGTTTATCTCATGCCTTTCATTTTCCAGCATATCATATAATAACCCATAATTACCTCAAAAGTAAGGATCATATAAACTGTAAAGGATACCTTTATAATTATTACTTGAACTTCCAAATCGATTGGTCATCTCATACATGATTCATTACAGAACATACCTAGGTTCAAGTGGTTGATCATGACTCCTTGATAGTTGGTTTAGAACGACCATGAGTTTCCTCATTGAATCCCCCATTTTATCTAGTATCTTAAACAGAGAACCACCACAATTTCCTTAAAATATGTTGTCTCTTTGGTGCCTTCTAGATCCATCCATTCACTAAAAACAGAAAGGTCAGTGTGAGTATATCAACAGAACCATCATGTACTAATGAGGAAGATAAACACTATTATATACTTACTCATTCACATTATCTAAAACTAGGACTCTTTCTGAAATCCTAACCATTATGGTATTGTCACTTATGCTTAGAGGATACCCTAACCTCTAAAGTTATCTAAACCGACCTCTGATACCAACTATATAGCCCCGAACATAAACCTTACATAATATTGAATTAAATTATTAATTCACATTGAGGATCTTTTCAGGTTTAGAGTTTTAGAGAATTAGGACATAACTATTACATCTCAAAAGATTACAAAGTAGTCGCTTATACTAAATTTCAATAAAATAAAAAATCTTAAAAAGAAACATGTCTAGTTCCATGTTTTAGATAGCTTGACTTTCCCTTGATCCCATCCTTGACCCTATTCCACGCTAAGTCCTGTGAAAAACATTTCAAAAACTTAGGATGAGCATAAAAAGCTCAGTAAGGGATACACAAAGAATGAAAACTGTTAGTTTTTCAAAACAACAAGTAAACCATGTATACTTTAACAAAGTAATACTTTTCACCTTTTCTATGTAGTAAAAACTCTTCACTGAATAAAAGTTCATTACATACCCTTCTGTAACCAAAAGATTACCATAAAACCCTTATAAAGATCACATAACATATAAAATTAAGTTGGGACATAAACATACTTAAGTAGAATAAACATAAGGTCGACGTCCACACATATCACTTAATGGAATAGCCATTCAGCCAACTTCCATACATACTTAATGGAATAGCCATATGGCCGACATCCATACCCAATGCATTGGAGGTTATAACGTAACCACCCGTCCTGGTATTCACGGCACCACCCGTCATATGGTTTATCATGTAACCACCCGTAAAATGTCCAAGTATTATCATTACAGATAAAATATTGAAAATATAATCATTTCAATAATAACATTTCATTTTCAATCAAAATAAGTAATTCCATGATATTGAATTAATCAATCCATTTTCAAAAATCCTTAAAAGAGGTTTTTTAATCAAAGTGTCCCATACCACTTTGAAGCTTCTATTGGAATTATAATTTTAAAAGATTAATGTCCATATAAATAAATACTAAAAACCATTTTGAAAAAAACATGGACATTAAAGATAAAGATTTATAATAATAAATCTTTAAAACATTTAAAACGATATTTTTGTTAAAGAGTTTTTAACAAAATGAGAGACTCTTGAATACAGATGATAGTGGAATAAAATTTAATCCGAACTTTATAATATCATGAGAATAAAGGGATTCATGATATTATATGTCAAAGGAATGTATGCGCACCATATAAGAGTGAATTGGTGCATGACAACAATGAAGTCTCAAAAGAAATGTAAAATGAGATGAAATCCATTATAAAGAAGGTATCCTTAAATTAAGGATAAATAAATCTCATAATTATGTGTGACAAATATAAATACAACCAATATAAGTGGATATTAAGTGTAAAACAATAAAAGGTTATTCACACATATTCAAAGGATGACATATTCAATAACTACATGTTGAACCCAAAGAAATCGAAATTGGGTTAAGAAGTTCCCTTGGTAAAATTCGACAGCCTAACGACGTCACATTAAATTTTACAAAAAGGGTTGATGAGAGAGATAAAGGGGATCTCATCACTTGGACATAAAATTTACATAAATAAGGATATAAAAGAACATATCCCAATATAATAGTATTTGAATTAAAATACATAACAAAAGAAGTCTTTTAAAAGAGGAGGGTGAAAGGTTCCCTTACCGACATGTGAATCTTTCGAGAAATGCACCCCGTGAAAGAAGGACAGTACAACATTGATGTAAATACTCATAAATGAAATTATATTACACAATGAGTAAAATAACGGGCAGTAAATACACCACTCAAAGGAAATTGTGGAAAATGTAGCATAAATCTCAGGGGAATAAAAGTTAGATGAAAAATCCCATACGAAAACTCGGGAGCCTAACGGCGCCACATAAAACATACAACAATGGATTGATGATATCAAATAGGTTCTATCATAATATTAACATAAAGTTTATAGAAATAGGAATATAAAATAACATCCCCCAACATAACAAATAGTATCTTAAAAAAGTGTCATAAAGGAGAGTACTTAAAAAGAAAGAGAGAGGTTATATCTCTTACGAAAATTCGGCAGCCTAACGGCGCCACTCAAAACTGCCAAAATGGATTGATGAGAGAGAATAGGGTCTCTCATCATATAAACATAAAAAATTATAGTAAGATTAATATAAAATAAAATCCCAATCACAAGAAATATGAGCTTAAAAGGAATGACATAAAAGAATGTACTTAAAAAGAAAGAGTGGAGTAAGATCCCTTACCTTGGGTCCGACTTGACCCGATCGTTCTCTAACGTCCTGAATAATAAACTTGAGTTAATTTATATTTGCTTAAAAACCTTTTTCATGTTCATTATTCCTTTTATATCACTTATTTCCATGTTATAAACATTATGTAATCATTTAAGTTAATAATGTTTGTTTTGTCGATATTTGGTTCTTAAGTCGAAAGTGGACTTCTTACAATTACAAGTTGTCTGTGTGGTCAAAGGTTCTTTATATCCAGAATGAAATTCCTGATTTGGATAGCATATATATCATATATATCCAGCATATACATGTATTTATAATACTATATAATCATTTAGAGGTAAGAAATGAAATGCACCGTTCATGGAGACGGTAAGCCGTACGTACGCATGAACGCTACTTTCATTTCTTTGTCATATTAATGGAATTAAAACATAAGGATAGGTATGTATATTTTAATTCAAGAATTATATTAATCATTTAGATGTTTCATTCATTATATATATCCATTATATACATTTACTTTTAATAGTACATTACATTTGGGGATAAGAAATGAAATGCACTGTTCATGGAGATGGTAACCTGTACGTACGCATGAACGCTACATTCATTTCTATCTCATACTTTAATGTAAAGAAATAATAATGATATGTATTTATATTATAATTCCATTATAACATCATATATAATAACATTAAATCCATCCTTTATACGTCCCACGTATGGCATTAACGAATCACATCACTTTGAGGGGGCGGTAGTCCGCACTTCCTAAAATGACGATATCGCGTATACCCATAATGGAAGCCATAAAGGTAAGAAAAAAATGAAAAATACAGAATATTAAGTTAAAAAATAAACATATAATATATCATATATAAATATAGTGTCATCTTAATGACCACCTTTGAAGGTGTTAAAATAATGTTGAACAATCATCGTTTCGGGAGGCAGAAATTCACCATCCACGGAAATAGTATGTTCTTTAACCATTAGATGAAGGTGTGTGTATGTGTAGCTCGAATCCATTTTATAAAAACATCCTAGTATATTGAAGATACTGTAGTTGTTACAAATGAATGTAATAAAAAGATTTTAGGGGGTTGGAGAAGCAAAATAAAACAAAAAGACTCAAGTGAAGACATTACCATAAAATCGGGTAACTCCCTTTGATTTTAGCACAAAGGCTTCCTTGGGAAGACTTATAACAAATGTGAGGCTTCTAGGAGTTATAGAGGGATGTGGAGAGACAAAATGGGCAGGGTTTTGATGAGACAAAGACTTTGGAAGTGTGGGTAAGGAGGTAGAAGTGGGGGCCTTTTATAAGAGGAGAGGAGGGGAACTCTTGAAAAGTTACACAATGTTACTTTATTTTCAAAAGAGTTACGGATTTTAAAGGTCCAAAATTGATGTATTTCTAGGATAAGGTGATAAGGGTTCTAAATACACCCATACAATAGGTTTTGGACATGTGTAGGCCTTAGATATTACATTATCATTCCATTTTATTTAAATCGTTAAATAATGAGGTCATCGCTGCATCATCATGATGTCATAAATAATTTAATTTATTTAATGTATAAAAATTATAAAAAAACTATCATGATGTAGGAAATACTTTTATCTTTATAATTAATATTTATAGTCAAACATCTGACTTTTATAACCCCATGTAAAAATTGTTTTAGTAAAACCCCTCATGTGTGTGTCATTTTTACTTAAACATTAAATAAAAAGTTATTTATGTCATTTCCCAACCAAAGTGGCTCCATGGGGTCCCCAAGTTGTCCCATGGATTTTACTGGTCGTCCATGGCACATCAAATAATGGTAGGACATGTTTCAAGGTATTTTCATTTTATTATAATATCATTTTTGCCTTAAATTGAACTAATTACCTCTAATCGTGATTAAGAACTTAAAAGTTACTATTCATCAAAAAAAATATTTTAATCTCATTGAACCACATTTCACTTGTTAATAACAACCATTTATTTTGTATTTTTTTAATTGAAAACTCAGAAGTGGTAAAATTTCATTTAAACGAAAAATCAGTTTTTATAAGTACAACTTAGTGGTTTCACTATTCATCAAAAATTGAAGTTTTTCAGAAAAATACCAAAACTTCACCCTAAGATATATTTGATATTCTGAATTCAAAAATTATGTCTATTTTAAAAAATTCAAATCATATAAGTCACATTAATTAATTTAATAATTAATTCCCACTGTCAGAGCAAATAGCGTGTTTTTATGAAACAATAAGTATCAAAAGGTTGACACTCGTTTAAGTCCAATTTCAAAGTAAAATTAATTCCAACGACCACTATTGTATTAAATGGTAAAAATATATTTTAATTTCAATTTAAAACCAAATCAAAAGATAATCTAATCATATAAATAATTTAGATCAATAAGAAGTTTTGAATTAAAATACAACATTTTTAACTTTTCATTAAAAATTGAACTTTTTTGGAAAAATACCAAAAATTTACACAAAGTAAATTTTGATTTCCCGATTCTAAAGAAGAGTTTTATTTTGTCAAATATACCACATAAAATTTTCAAAGAGTGGATTTAAAAGAGGTTCGCCATTAAAAGGCGTTTAGTCGACCTTTTAAAGAATATTAGAATGTTTACGCTTAAAATTGGATTCATTCGCATTTTTAATCCTCTAACATTTATTGTAAAAAGTAAAAATATTTGAAAAACATATATAATCATTTTGTAGTTAGTTCTATTCATTACCGCCATTAAATTTGCTATCCGTTAACTACCATTTAAAATAATATTATTTTATTATTAGAGTGTAACGTAAGATTTCCAAGAAACTCGTTGTTGCGTATTGGGTACGCCATCGAGCATAGCATCCCCTTTAAAGTAATATTAATATTTTATTCACAAAGATGGATAAATATAAATATGTCATATTCTTTATTTACCTGGGGTGTTATAATAGATGATCTGAAGGCTCTACTTAAAGTGAAGAGATGAGGTTGTAGGTTCCCTTTTATAATTGAGGTGAGGGGCACGTCGGGAAACTCCAAGAAATATTAATTTATAAAAAAATAAAAACCCATCCAAAAACCTAAAAATGGTCCCAATTTATAATATTACATGGTATATGGTTTTAATATCATGAAAATAATTAGACATGTTTTCTATCATTTTAAATTTTACCATTTTAATTAACACTTTGTTATTCTATTAAACTTTTCACTAGCATATCAAATATTTTAAAATTAAAAGGGTGTTATATTTTCTTATTTGAGGTCAATTAGACCATAAAAAATACATTATAATATTTTATACCTTTTCATAATTATAATAAATTTTAAAAAAAAATTATGATTTTTATATAATTTAATAATACATTATTTTAGAAAAAAACAATTTCAATATTGACACTATTCAATTCATTGATTTTTGAAAATATTAAAATAATAAGATAGCTTTGAAAAATCTATTTCCATACATTCTTAATAGTTAAAAGTTGTCTATAAAATTCAATGCAAATATTTATTATCTAAAATCATATTTATTTTAATATTTTAATAACAATTATTTTTTTCTCCATTAATAAAATCATTCAAACATCTGCTTTGTTTAATTATATAATACAATAATTATTTGAATAAAAAATAAAAATAAAATACTTTAATTAAGATAATTATACTACCCATTATAATAATACGTTTAGTATAATAAATAGTTTTGAAAAATCAACATTAAATTGTTTTACATATTATAACATGAATGCGATAACTTTAACAACACTTTAAATAAAATAATATAAGTGTCATAATTTCTTGTATAACACTCTAAATGGTATATAACTAGAAAATTATATAGTTATGTTATATATATAATATATTGTAACACCCCAAACTTCTAAGGTACACATCTCTTTGAATAATGTGATAGCGTGTGTTGTATGCAACATCGAGTTCTAACACACCACAACCAATCAAACTAGCCGTTATGAATAGTAATACCTACATTTTAAAATTTAATAAATTTTATCTCTAAAAATGGAATTAATTTTTAGATTTGAAATATCTAATTTAGCCTAGGGTAAAATTTTGGAACTTTTCAGATAACATTTGTATTTTGATAAACAGTGAAAATTACTAAATTTTAATTAAAAACAACTTTTTTAATCGAAATAATTTATACTGATAAATTATTAATTTGAGTGGTTTTAAAGTATATTTAGAATATATTTTTACCATTTAATAAAATTTTGGTCATTGTACATAGTTTTAAAATTACACCGGACATAAACAAGTGTCAATCTTTTGATAGTTATTATCTCTTAAAAACACGTTTTTTGTTTTAACAACGGGAATCAATTTTAAATTAATTTCTTCCACTTCTGTGTTATGAATTTGGAAAAATTAATTCCATATTTTTAATCACTATGATCAAATTGTGTAAGTAGGTAACTTTTATTTTTAGACATTTTGAATAATTACATCGATAAATATTTTATTTAGCATGGTTAAAGGGTAAATCCTGTAAATAAGGGTTAAAAAATATTATTATAATAATAAAATACACTAAAAGGTGTCTTAACCTTATTTTTTGATACATGTCCGACCATGGGCATATTTGGGTCGATTTTGGGACCTCATGGAGCCACTTTTATGTGATAGAGACACTTTATTTTAATTAAGTTAAAATGAATACAAAAATGACACAAGCATATATCTTTTAGAAAAATAACTTTTACGTAGGGTTATATATGTTTTCTTTTCGACTATAAATATTAATTAGAAAGATAAATAGATTTTATACATACTAATATTTTATTTATAATTTTTATTCATTATATAATTTAATTTATTTATGACATAATGGTGATGCAGTAATTACTAAATTAATGAAAGATTAGAATAATTGATATTATAAATACCTAGATAAATTTATTTTGAGAGTTTATATAAATAAAACTAATTTTCTAGGATAATATGACATGTTAGGATTGATATAATTAACCTTTTTCTAAATAATCATTTTGTTATGATTTTTACAAAAATCAATTATTGAATAGTGTCAAAATTGAAATAAAAGAGTTTTTAAAACAAATATTATATTATTAATTGATATTAAATTTTTAAAAATCTATGGTTCGGCCAAGAGACTTATATCATGGTATATGTATCTTTATTGGACCACTTGGGGGTCTATTGAAGGTATATAGTATGTTTATTAACTATATAATATAAAAATACAATTGACATGGTAAGTGTCAAACTAATTAACTAAGAGTTAAAACTAAAAGATAAGGTTAATATAATGACCCAAACCTGTCTAAATTATATTTGTTGAGTGTTTTTATACCCCTACCACATTAAAATTTAAATAATCCACTTTGGAGAAATTATAAACCGAATATGAATTTATTATAAAATAATATTTCTAGCTTTTCCAAAGGTGCCCCTCACCCCTCTTATAAAAGGGAACTCCTCCTTCTCATTAATTCACACCATCAAAGCCTTTTGGTTCGGAAAACCTCTGAAAAAATACTCTCTCAACTTCCCTCAATTAATCCTAGAGGCCCTCCTTTAGTCATAAATCCAACCTAAGGAGCCCTTTTGATCAAAGAAAAAGGAAGAATCCGAAGAAGAGGTAATAATTTCAACACCCTTTTTCAAGTTCCTTTCTTTTCCACTTCTTCTTTCTTTTTTATTACCATTATAAAATAATAACTCCAGTATCGTATATATACTGTAATGTTATTATAAATATGGTACAACCATATTCAGTATTCAATCCACCCTTTAAATAACATTCCACCATACGTGCGTACGTACGACTTATAGTCTCCACGTCGTGGTGTAATTGTAATTCAATAAATTATTATTTGCATTGGTATAATAAGGATGTTTAATTCATGTAAATAATAAATATAAAATTATAATTATTCTCTATATAAGATATAACATCCAATTATATATTATTTTAATATCAAAATAATGATATTGTCGCACGTGCGTACGTACGGACTACCGTCTCCACGAACGCGATAAGATTCATTCTCCATCGTATCCATTCAAGTATAATTATCATTTGATGATTAATAATTGTATTTAAGTACTTCATATCATTCTGTATATGAATACAATACTACCTATCCATAACAAACACGACTTACGTAACAAAACATATAAAATAAAACGAGTATGTTAACACCCGAAACGATGATAATTCTAAAATATTATTAACAAAGAAATGTTAAAAGACCATATATGATATAATATTAATGTATATGATTATTTAATAATTTCATAACAATTATTTCACCATTATACTGGAGGTTAACCTACCCCCAACCACAGAAAAGTACAACAGAAGGGTTTACTTCGCAATCTCTTCATTATCTGAGGTTGTTTATACATAATAATCTACTGGGACTTCTTTATCATCCACATCCATGTTTCTTAAAAATGTATTTCAATTTTTTTTTACTATTCACTAGAATATGGGTTAATTTCATTTATACCCTTGTTGACTTTTATAAGTGGTTTATAAAGGAATCTATTCGTCATTTTCCAAACAAGGTCCTTTTAAACCTTTTCGACAGAATTAATGTAAGAATGTTTTTTTATCTTATACGGTGGGTGTGGCTATTTTCCGCCGTTATAAAATCATCGAAGCTTTCCTTACAATATTATAAGAATATTTTCAAAGTAAATTTTTTATTTTATAATTATGTGACTTTTAAATGATTTCAAAAAAGGGATATTTCTCTCAAATAGTTTTGATTCCATCTATGCCAACATCCTTTGATGGATTTTAAGCTTATTTGAAGTTGATTTATTATGATACAAAACATCCATATGGTATTGAAGGTTTTGTGATTTGTTTGACTATGGATGTGTTATTTTTATACCATTCATGGTTTATGGAGAATGTATTGACATTTCATATGCTAGTTTTAATACGAATATTTATGTTATGTTTAAACCTGTTCATATGAGGAATGCATTGGACTTATTATGTGATGGGTGGAGCCCGCTGTAGCTCCTCGATGCATCGGTAGGTCACATGAGGAAAACTAGTGTCTTGGCACAAGGCCTTGGCAAAATCTTATTTGTAGTCTTGGGACGAGGCCTTGGCTATGTGGTTATGATAGTCTGGCATTATGCATTCCATCATTACGAAAGTGGTTATTGATATGGAATGTGATTATTCGATTAGTAGAATATTCATGGGAATAAGTAAATGTAATTATTTCAATTTATTTTTTCCATACTATGTTGATGTTCAAGTTTAAAAGGCTTTTTTTTAGTTATACATTGCCTTAAATGTTTATTCTTATTTATAATAGTTTCTGCTATATTGTTATCCTTACTGGGTATTTTAGCACACCCATTTTTTTATGTTATATTTTTCCTAGGATGTGAAGAAGTAAATTATGAATGACCTGCTAGGATTGTATGAGGCGATAAGATTTTGGACTATGGAGACTATGTTGTTGTCGTTTTTATTTTATGATGTAATGTAAACTTTATTAATGTATCTAGTTATTCCAATGCTACTAAATGGATCGGTCATTCTAGATTTGATCTTTCTTGTGATCATGCCAATGTTATGTAATAATGCACTAACTCTGGGTAACTAGGGTCAGGGGGATACAGTTGGTATCATAGAAAGTTTAGTACAAACCATGGAAGCTATATTTAGATACACTCTGAATAGAGAACATTGATTTAAAATGGACTTTGAGGATTAGTATAGAAGAACTTCCTAGAATTTTGGTATTGTAGAGATTTTGTGAGTTTTCTGAGCAATACATCACTGTCTGGATAAGAGCAGGTAGAGGTGGCTCTGGCATAGATGTACCTAGGGGTAAAACCAGAAAACACCGCTTTGAGCTAGACTCGAACGAGAACTGGCGCACGACAACGGGCATTACTACACTGTTGGTTATGACACTCCCGGGGGATATGCATAGGATAACTCTCATTTTCTTTACAAATAATTATGAAGGGTTTATGAGTATATACTTCCTCAAGAAAAAATTCTTATGATTATAGATTATATCCATAAATAGTTCAATTTATGTTAAGTGTTTTATAAGTATGGAATTATGTATTTTGATTCATAAACTGATCTAGATTATGCTATTGTTTAGAAATGGCGCCTAGTAGAAGAAATGGAAACCGTATCAATGCACTCACTCCATGTAGGGATTGCCCTCCTGCTCAAGATAATTATAGTAGAGCTGGTGATGGAACTGGTGCCAATCAGCTAATCACCATACTGGGACAACTCACTCAGGTAATGAATAATAACCTTACCCATATGGAGCACCCTAATCTGCAGCATGGAGGATCAATGTTAGATCGATTAATGTGGCAACAAACACCAACGTTCAATGGGAGTACAAATCCCTTAGTAGCTGAGAAATTGATAAATTCCCAAGAGAAAATATTTCAGGATTTGGGGAGTAGTGAAAGGGAAAACGTTATCATGAAAGTTTGTCGCCTCACTGGAGATGCTAATCAATGGTGGTCATTGATTCAAAATCTGAAGGAAGATGATGAAGTATCAAATATGGAATGGAGGGAGTTTAAAGATCTATTTTTATAAAAATACATTCCTCGTGACCATCGAGAAGATATGGAAAGGAAATTTCTGAGTCTGAGACAAAAGGAGGATAAGAATGTTGCAATGTATGAGGCTAACTTTACAAGCTTAGCAAGGTATGCTGGAGATTATATATGTAACCCAATAAGTAATATTGATTGTTTCTTTGATGGGTTAAAACCATTTCTCCATCGAGCATTAGTCTCACAATCCTTCTCATCGTACGAAGACATTGTCTCATGTACTATCATGATAGAAAAGGAATTCTCTATGTCTTATGAGTTTAAAGCAAAGTAAGAGAAGAAGCGATCTTCTGATCAATCTGGGAATGAAAAACAGGGGATGAAGGGAAATGTTGAATATCCATCCTGTAGTAAATGTTGGAAGATACACCTCGGTACTTGCTTGAATGGAATGAGTGTCTGTTACAAGTGTGGTGAAAAAGGCCACCATGCTCATGATTTCAAGGAGAAGAAGAAAGCTACTGATTTCCAATGCTAAAATTACAGGGAGATGGGACATTATGCAAATGAATGTCCTAATCATCAGGGGAACTTACCTCAGAAAAGTCCAAGGGATCAAGTCCATGCTTATGTTGTCACTATTGCAGAGGTAGAAGCTCTGAATGACGTGGTGGTAGGTAATTTAATGGTTTCCTCAAGTTTATCAAATGCATTATTGGATTCTGTATCATCTCATTGTTTCATATCTTCCCAGTTTTCTAAGAAAATTAGATATTTCCTATTTGATTTAACAAAGGATTTTTCAGTTAAAACTCCTAAGGGAAGTATCATTGCAATAATGTTTTGTGAATCAGTCCCCATTAGATCACATTAATGTTCTTTACCTGCTGATCTCATCGCCATACCTATTATTGAGTTTGATATAATCCTTGGTATGGATGGGATTTAGGACCATAATGAGAAGATTTATTGTAAGAAGAAGGAGGTTATGATTTTTGATGATGATGATGATAAGGAACACATTATCTTTAGAGCAGAATCGTCACCACCCAATTCTTATCTAGATCCACCCCCAGTAGCTCAACTAAAATCAATTATTGGGGAGGAAGAGAATGAAATGACTGTGGGTGATGAAAGGAATGTTCAAATAGAGGATGTCCCTATTGTGAAAGAATATGTAGATGTGTTTCCAGATGATTTACCTGGACATCCTCCAGAATGAGAAGTTGAATTTTCCATTTATTTAATTCCTGGATCAAGGCCTATATCGAAGACCCCTTATAGAATGGCCACTGTGGAATTAGTCGAACTAAAGAAACAACTAGAGGAATTGATTAATAAGGGATTTATTCTCCCTAGTGTTTCTCCATGGGGATCCCATGTTCTTTTGTTTAAAAAGAAAGATGGATCTATAAGGTTATGTATCAACTACAGGGAGATCAATGCTATAACAATAAAGAACAACTATCCCCTACCTCGCATTGATGATTTATTTGACCAACTGCATGGAGGTCAATAATTTTCAATGATTGACCTTCGATCCAGATACCATCAGTTGTATGTGAAGAAGGAAGACATTCCAAAGACAGAATTTCAAACCTGGTATGGGCATTACGAGTTTACAGTAATGCCTTTTGGATTGACTAATGCACCCTCTGTATTCATGGATCTGATAAATAGAGTTTTCATGGAATATCTCGATGAATTTGTGGTGGTATTTATTGATTATATCTTGGTATACTCAAAAATATACGAAGATCATGAAAATAACTTGCTCATTATCCTCAAGACTCTGAGAAGACATGAATTATATTGGAGGTTTAGCAAGTGTGAATTCTGGATTCATGAGATTTCTTTTCTTGGCCATATTGTCTCTAAAGATGGAATCTCTGTTGACCCTTCTAAGACCAAGGCATTCCATGAATGGCCAGAACCTACGATTATATCTGAGGTACCCAATTTTATTGGTTTGGCTGGTTATTTTCGACATTTCGTCTAGAATTTTTCCCTGTTGGCTAACCCATTAACAAGGCTCACACGTATAGGGGTTAAACTTGTTTGGACAAAAGAGGGTGAAGAATGTTTCGAAGAACTGAAGAGAATATTAGTCAATTCTCCTATATTTACTCAACCATCGGGGACTGATGGGTTCATTATTTATAGTGATGCATCGAAGAAATTACTTGGTTGTGTTCTTATGCAGAATGATAGGGTTATTGCCTATCCATCACGACAAGTTGAAAAGTCATGAACAAAACTATCCTACTCATGATCTTGAGTTAGCAGCGATGATCTTTGCTTTGAAGATCTGGAGGCACTACCTCTATGGTGAAAAATGTGATATTTATACTGATCATAAGAGTTTGAAGTATATTTTCTCACAAAAAGAACTCAACATGAGGCAAAGGAGACGGCTTGAATTACTCAAGGATTATGATTGTACGATACACTACCACCCGGGGAAGGAAAATAAGGTGGAATATTCTTTGAGCAGAAATGATCACGGAGTTTTGGAAAATATGAGAAATGAAAGGGATCCAATTTTCATGGATCTTGTGTAGATGGACATGATAATAAGCAAGGAAGGCGAAACATCAATGCTTTTTGAAATGGTTTCCAAACCATCTTTACTAAAACAGATTATGATTTTTTAGACCGATGATGAAGAATTTAAAATGAATATTAAAGTTGTGAATGATGGGAGATTGGGAGACTTTGTGTATGAAGAATGAATTTTGAAATTCGGGAAGAGACTTTGTGTTCCCGATATACCTGATCTAAAAATGGAATTGCTGGATGATGCTCATAGTTCCAATTTCTCTATACACTCTGGGAGCACCAAAATGTATAGATATTTAAAGGACTATTTTTGGTGGGACAACATGAAGAGGGAGATTGCCTATTTTGTGTCAAGATGTATGGTTTTTCAACAAGTGAAAGCTGGAAGGAAACAGCTTGGTAGAGTATTGCATCCTCTTCCCATACCTGAGTGGAAATGGGATAATATCACGATGGACTTTTTCATTGGACTACCAAAGACTCCTATAAGGAACGATGCAATATGGGTTATTGTTGATCATCTTACCAAGTCAACACATTTTCATTCTATAAGAGAAGATCTACGACTAGAACTTCTAGAAATACTATATATTGATGAAGTTGTGAGACTTCATGGAGTACCCCAATCGATTGTTTATGATCATGATCCCTGTTTTACTTCAAGATTCTAGAAAAGTATTCAGAAAGACTTGGATACTGAACTTCATTTGAGCACTGCCTACCACCCTCGGACAGATGGACAATCAGAACGAACTATTCAAACTTTAGAAGACATGTTGAGATCCTTCTCACTTTACATTCAGGGTTTATGAGATCAATATTTACATCTGGTAGAATTTTCCTATAACAATAGCTTCTATTTGAGTATTCAGATGGAACCATATGAAGCGTTATACAGAAAGAGACATCTCACACCAACTTGTTGGGATGACGTTGGTGAAATAAAACTTCTAGGTCTAGAACTGGTGGAGGAAACAACGGAAAAGGTGAAGGTAATCCAAAATCACATCAAAGAAGCTCAAAGTAGGCTGAACATCTCTGCCGATAATCAAAGGAAGGATTTGGAATTTCAATTCAGTGATCATGTTTTCCTGAAGGTATATCCATGGAAGGGAGTCATACAATTTGGTAAGAAAGGTAAATTGAGTCGCAGGTACATCGGACCGTTTGAAATTCTAGAATGAATTGGGGTTGTAGAATACTGATTGGAAATGCCGCCAAGTCTCTCCAAAGTTCACGATGTGTTCCACAGATCTCTGTTGTGGAAATACAAGCCTGACCCAGCACATGTACTCACCTATGAGGAATTAGAACTAGAACCCGACCTGTCTTATTGCGAAGAGCCCGTCAGTATTCTTGATACGAGAGAACAAGTACTGAGAAACTGAACGACGCGTCTGGTAAATGTTTTGTGGAGAAACCATAAAATGGAAGAGGCACCGTGGGAACCCGAGGAACTTATGATGAAGAACCACCTGAGACTATTCATGTGGTATTATTCTAGAAATTTCGAGGATGAAATTATTTGAAGGAGAGGAGAATGTAACACCCCAACTTCTACGGTACACTTGTCTTTAAATAATGCGATAGCGTGTGTTGTATGTAACATCGAGTTCTAACACACCACAACAAATCAAACTAGCCATTATGAATAGTAATACCTACTATTTGAGATTTTATAAATTTTATCTCCCAAAATGGACTTCATTTTTGGATTCATAATATCGAATTTAGCCTCGGGAGAAATTTTGGAACTTTTCAGATAACATTTATATTTTGATAAATAGTGAAAATTACTAAATTTTAATTAAAAACAAATTTTTTAATCTAAATAATTTATTTTTATAAATTATGAATATGAGTGGTTTTAAAGTATATTTAGAATATATTTTTACCATTTAATACAATTTTGGTCATTGTACATAATTCTACAATAAAACCGGACATAAACAAGTGTCAATCTTTTGATAGTTATTATCTCTTAAAAACACGTTTTTTGTTTTTACAACGGGAATTAATTTTAAATTAATTTCTTCCAATTCTGTGTTTTGAATTTGGAAAAATGGATTCCATATGTGCAATCATAATGTTCAAATGGTGTAAATAGGTAACTTCTATATTTCGACATTTTGAATAATTACATCGGTAAATATTTTATTTACCATCGTTGAAAGGTAAATCTGGTAAATAAGGGTTAAAAATAATATTATAATAATAAACAATTACCGTAAAACGTGTCCTAACCTTATTGGATGATAAATTTCCGACAATGGGCATCTTTGGGTCGATTTTGGGACCCCATGGAGTCACTTGTAAGTGATAGGTACACTTTATTTTAATTAAGATAAAATGAATACAAAAATGACAGAAGCATATATCTTTTAGAAAAACAATTTTTACATAGGGTTATATATGTTGGAATTTTGACTATAAATATTCATTAGAAAGAAAAAACATTTCCTACATAATTTTTATTTATTTCTAATTTTTATACACTATATAATTTAATTTATTTATCACACAATGGTGATGCATTAATTACTAAATTAATGAAAAATTAGAATAATTGATATTATAAATACCCAAATAAATGTAATTTGAGACTTTTTATAAATTACACTAATTTTATAGTATAATATAACATGGTAGGATTTATGTTATTTAATTTTTTCAATGTAATCATTCTGATTTAATTTTTACAAAAATCAATTGTTGAATAGTGTCAAAATTGACATGAAAGAGTTTTTAAAACAAATATTATATTATTAATTGATATTAAATTCCTAAAAATATATGGGTCATCCAAGAGACTTATATCATGATAGGTGTATCATTATTGGACCACTTGGGGGTTGCTTGGAGGTATGTAGTATGTTTATTAACTATATAATATAAAAATACAAAGTGACATGGTATGTTTCAAACTAATTAAATAAGAGTTAAAACTAAAATATAAGGTTAATATAATGACCCAAGCATATCTAAATTCTATTTATTGAGTGGTTTTCGACCCATAACCACCTTAAAATGTAAATAATCCACTTTGGTGCAATTAGAAACCAAATATGAATTTATTATAAAATAATATTTCTAGCGTTTCCAAAGGTGCCCCTCACCCCTCTTATAAAAGGGCACTCATCCTTCTCATTAATTCACACCATAAAAGCCTTTTGGTTCGGTCAACCTCTAACCAAATACTCTTTCAACTTCCTTAACTTCATCCTAGAGGCCATACTTTAGTCATAAATCAATCTTATGGATCCCTTTTGATCAAATCAAAAGGAAGAACCCGAAGAAGCGGTAATAATTTCACCACCCCTTTTCAAGTTCCTTTCTTCTTCCACTTATTCTTTCTTGGTTATTACCATTCAAAAATAATAACTCCAGTATATTATATATACTTTAATGTTATTATAAATATGGTACAACCATATTCAGTATTCTATCCACCCTTTGAATAACATGCCACCATACGTGTGTACGTACGACTTACCGTCTCCACGTCGTGGTGTAATTGTTATTCAATAAATTATTATTTGGATGGGTATAATAATGATGCTTAATTCATGTAAATAAAAAATATAACATGATAATGATTCTATATATATGATATACTATAACACCCCAGGTAAATAAATAGTATGACATTTTCACATTTTTTCATATTTGTGAATAAAATATTAATATGACTTTAAAGGGGACGCTATGCTCGATGGCATACCCAACACGCAACAATGAGTTTCTTGGGAATCTTAAGTTGTACTCTAATAATAAATTAATATTATTTTAAATAGTAGTTAATTCCTAGCCGTTGTAATGGCGGGAATGAACATAACTAACTACAAAATGATTATATATGTTTGTCAAATATTTTTACTTTTTACAATAAATTTTAGAGGATTAAAAATGTGAATGAATCCAATTTTAAGCGTAAACATTCTAATATTCATGAAAAGGTCGACTAAGTGCCTTTTGATGGCGAACCTCTTTTAAATAAACTTTTTGACAATTTTATGTGTTATATTTTACAAAATAAAATTCTTCTTTGGAATCGGGACATCAAAATTTACTTTGTGTAAATTACTGGTATTTTTCCGAAAAAGTTCAATTTTTAATGAATAATGAAAATGTTGTATTTTAATTCAAAACCTCCTTTTAATATAATTTATTTATATGATTATATTAACTTTTGAATTGGTTTTAAATTGAAATTAGAATATATTTTTACCATTTAATCCAATAGTTGTCTTTGAAATTAATTTCACTTGGAAATCTGACTTAAACTAGTGTCGATCTTTTGATACATTTTGTTTCATAAAAACACGTTATTTGTTTTGACAATGGGAATTAATTATTAAATTAATTAATGCAACTTATATGTTTTGAATTTTGTAAAATAGACATCATTTTTGAATTCTGAATATCATAAATAGCTTAGGGTGAAATTTTGGTAATTTTCTGAAAAACGTCAATTTTTTATGAATAGTGAAACCACTAAGTGGTACATATAAAAACTGATTTTCCGTTTAAATGAAATTTTTCCATATTTGTGTTTTGAATTTAAAAAATCTGACATACATGGTTGTCATTAAGTAGTAAAATGTGGTTCAATGGAATTAAAATAATTTTTTGGTGAATAGTAACTTATTAAGTTTTTAATCGCGATTAGAGGTAATTAGTGATGTTTGTAAGAATAATGTTTTCATAAAATGAAATGACCTAGACACATGTCCTACCCTCATTGGATGTGTCATGGCCGACCAAAAAAATCCATGGGTCAACTTGGGGACCCCATGGAGCCACTTTGGTTGGAAAATGACATAAATACCTTTTTATTTAATGTTAAAGTAAAAATGACACAAACATGAGATGTTTTAATAAATCAATTTTTACATGGGGTTATACAAGTCAGAGTTTTGACTATAAATAGTCATTGGAAAGCTAAAAAACTTTCCTACATCATAGTAGTTTTTTTATAATTTTTAGACATTAAATAAATTAAACTATTTATGACATCATGATGATGTAGTGATGACCTCATTATTTATCGATTTAAATAAAATGGAATGATAATGTAACATATAAGACCTAAACATGTCAAAAACCTATTGGACGGGTGGATTTTGAACCCTTATCACCTTATCCTCAAAACACATCAATGTGGGACCAAACCAAATGGAGTTACCTAATTTTAAGGTAATGTATTCACTTGTGATCTTTTGTTTTATTTTCTTCTCCAACCCCCTAAACTCTTTTTATTCATTTATTTTGTAACAAATCCAGTATCTTAAATATAATAGGATGTTGTTATAATAAGGATTCGAGCTACACTTACACACACCTTCGTCTAATGGTCAAAGAACATACTATTTCTGTGGTTGGCGATTTTCTACCTCACGAAACGATGATTGTTCAATATTTTTTTAACACCTTTAAAGGTGGCCATTATGATGTCACTTTATTTTATATATGGTATTTATTTTTACTATATGCTTCTGTATTTTATATTTACACCATACCTTTATACTTTTCATGTTGTGTAAATGCGATAATTTCATATGAGAAAGTGTGGACTACCGCCCCCTCAAGTGATGTGACTCGTACATACAATACATGGAATGTATAAAGAATTAAATTAATGAACATATGTGACCTATATAACATATATATTATACTGGAATTATAATATATATATATCATTTATTTTTAATTCCATTAATATGACAAAGAAAAAATGAAAGTAACATTCATACGTACGTACGACCTACCGTCTCCATGAACGGTGGTTTTCATTTTTTATCTCCAAATGATATGGAATATTATAAAATGAATATGTACTGGATATATATGATATTTTAATCATTAATAATATTCTGGAAATTATTTAATTATAACTACATGGACAATCATTTTTCAAAACATGTTCATTTTTGACTCATGTACCAAACATCGACAAAAACGTCTGATATAAACTCATATTATTAACCAATAATTATGAAATTAAAATATGTGATATGAACTGAATAATAATATTTATAGGAGGTACTTAAGTAATTATAAATTGACCAAAGTTTATTATTCAGGAATATAAAGAAACGAACCAGACAAGTTGGACTTGAGGTAAGGGATCCAACCTCTCTCTTTCTTTTTAAGTACACTCTTTTATGTCATTCCTTTTAAAGCTCATATTTCTTGTTATTGGGATGTTATTTTATATTAATCTTACTATAATTTTTATGTAAATATTATGAGAGACCCTATTCTCTCTCATCGATCCATTTTGGACGTTGTGGGTGGCGTTGTTTGGCTGCCGAATTTTCGTAAGAGATCTAACCTCTCTCTTTCAATTTATGTACTCTCCTTTATGTCACTTCTTTTAAGCTCCTATTTGTTATGTTGGGGGATGTTATTTTATATTCCTCTTTATTTAAACTTTATTTTAATATTATGAGAGACCCTATTTTCTCTCATCAATCCATTTTGGAAGTATTAAGTTGCATTGTTAGGCTGCCGAGTTTTCGAAAGGGATTTTTCATCTCACTTTTATTCTCGTGATATTTATGCTACATTTGCTACAATTTCCTTTGAGTGGTGTATGTACAGACTATTATTTTACTCATTGTGTAATATACATTCATTTATGAGTATTTACATCAATTTTTTATTGTCCTTCTTTCACGGGGTGCATGTCTTGAAGGATACCCATGTCGGTAAGGGAACCTTTCACCCTCCTCTTTTTAAAAGACTTATTTTGTTATGTCTTTTAATTAACATAATATTATGTTGGGATATGTTCTTCTACACCCTTATTGATTTAAATTTTATTTCCATGTGATGAGATACCCTTTTTATCTCTCATCAACTCATTTTCTGAATTTTGTAGTGACGCCATTAGGCTGTCAAATTTTTGAAAAAGAACTTCTTAACCCAAATTTTATTCTTTGGGATAAACTTGTACTCCATGAATATGTCGTTATATGAATATGTTTGAATAACCTCTGATTGTTTTACACTTAATATCCACCTGTATTTGGTGTATTAATTTGTCACACATAATTATGTAATTGATTTGTCATTAATCCAAGGATACCGTCAATGTATGGGACTTCGTCTCAATATCCTTTCATTGAGGAATATTTTTTTTATACACAACATTCTTTTATACGGTGTATAAACCCCTTTGACTTTTATGTTTATTCAAAAGGAATCATTTTTATACGAAGTGTTTACTAATTGACGAAAGGGAATGTTTTTTTCATACGTATGCGGTGACAACGACTTCTCTGCCTTCGTGACCATTATTTGAGTTTCGGCTTCCTCCACAAGCCATACCTTCTTTTTAAAAGAAAAATAAATACCATGTTTTCCTTTTCTTTTATTTTTGTATTGAAAATGGTTTTCATAATTTGTTTATATCAATGTGTTGTATTTCTATCTTGTGATTAAAAGGTGGAAATGTTATGTTTCCTTTATGCATGTTTTATGTGATACGATTATTATGTGGTTCTTGGGAATTATTATGAAGATGGGTGGTTCTGTGATAAAATAACGGCGGGTGAGCCCGATATACCTCTCCAATTCATTGGGTAACACGAAGGAGTGAAACGTTAAGGTTTCTCCCAAGAGATTTAGGGAATATACTGTGGTAGGTATTCCAAATGTAACCAAGAGGGTTACTCCCTACGTAAGAATGTTATTAATGCCTCAAGTTACCTTTATGTCCTATGATTTCTATGATTTATTCATGATTTGTTGAGGTATGTTAAAATTATTATTTTTTATGAGTAAAGTATGATTTCATTGATTCTTATGTTTACATGTACTCATGTTTCCTTTCCATATATTTTTATATCCCTTACAGAGCTTTTTATTCTCATCCCATGTTTTTGAAATGTTTTTCACAGGCCATGGGAAAGGTACATGATATGATGATAGTGTCAAGGAAGTGTCAAGAAAGAAGCCGTGTTTTATTTTAAATATATTTCCATTGATGGGAAAAAATGAATACTATCTTTTATATAACCACTTTTTTTAAATGTGGAATGTAATGCAAGTTTATGATCTAATTATCTAAAACTCTAAACCTGAAAAGTTCCTCAATGTGTATTCTTGTATTAACTCAATATTAAGTAAGGTTTAAGTTCGGGGCCTTATATATACCATCCAATTGTATATTATTTTAATATCAAAATAATGATATTGTCACTCGTGCATACGTACGGACTACCATCTCCATGAACGCGATGAGATTTATTCTCCATCGTATCCATTCAAGTATAATTATCATTTGATGATTATTAATATTATTTAGTGACTTGATATCATTCTGTATATGAATAAGATACAAACTATCCATAACAAACACGACTAATGTAACAAAACATATAAAAGAAAACGTGTAAGTAAACACCCGAAACGACGATAATTCTAAAATATTATTTACAAAGCAATGTTAAAAGATAATATATGATATCATATTAATGTATATCATTCTTGAATAATTTAATAACAATTATTTCACCATTATACAGGAGGTTAACCTACCCCAACCAAGGAAAAGTACAAGGTAAGGGTTTAATTCGCAATCTCTTCATTATCTGAGGTTTTTTATATGTAATAATCTACTGGGACATCTTTATCATCTAAATCCATGTTTCTTAAAAATGTATTTCAAAATATTTTTAATATTTACTAGAATATGGTTTAACGTCATTTATACCCTTGTTTAATTTTATAAGTGGTTTATAAAGGAATATTTCCGCCGTTTTCCAAACAAGGTCCTTTTTAACCTTTTCAACAGAATTAAGGTAAGAATGTTTTTTGTAACTTATACGGTGGGTGCGGCTATTTTCCGCCATTATAAAATCATCAAAGCATCCTTTACAAGATTATAAGAAAATTTTCAAATTAAATGTTTTATTTTATAATTATGTGACTTTTAAATGATTTCAAAAAAGTGATATTTCTCTCAAATAGTTTTAATTTCATCTATGTCAACATCCTTTAATGGATTTAAAGATTATATGAATTTGATTTATTATGATATAAAACATCCATATTGTATTGAAGGTTTTGGGATTTGTTTGACTATGGATGTGTTGTTTTTATACCATTAATGGTTTATGGAGAAAGTATTGACATTTCGTATGCTAGTTTTAATATGAATGTTTATGTTATGTTTAAACCTGTTCATATGTGGAATGCATTAGACTTATCATGTGACTAGTGGAGCCCGCTATAGCTCCACGATGCATCTATAGGTCTCATGAGACAAACTGGAATCTTGGCATAAGGCCTTGGAAAAATCTTAATTGTAGTCTTGGCACGAGGCCTTGGCTATATGGTTATGATAGTCTGGCATTATGCATTCCATCATTATGAAAGTGGTTATTGATAGGGCATGTGATTATTCGATTAGTAGAATATTCATGTGAATAAGTAAATGACATTATTTAATTCTCTTTTTTCCATAATATGTTTAATTTCATGTTTAAAAGGATTTTGTTTTAGTTATAAATTTCCTTAAATGTTTATTTTTATTTATGAAAGTTTCTGCTATATTGTTTTCATTACTGGGCATTTGAGCTCACCCCATTTCTATGTTATATTTTTTCCTGGATGTGAAGAAGTAAATTATGAATGACCTGCAGGGATATTATGAGGGGATATGAGTGTGGACTATGGAGACTATGTTGTTGTAGTTTTCATTTTATGATGTAATGTAAACTTTATTAATGTATCTAGTTATTCCAAGGCTTCTAAACGAATTATTCTTTCGAGATTTGATCTTTCTTGTGATCATGCCAATGTTATGTAACAATACAATGACTCTGGGTAACTGGGGTCAAGGCACTACATCTATAAAAAACATATGGTCTGAATTTTGGATCTTTTAATGGTTATTATAAATTTAATAATAATTAATTTATTGATTTCTCATCAGTTAAATAATTTCTGCATCATTAAAGTATATGTTTTTAATGAGATTATTTTTTCTTAAAAATTAAAAATAGATTATAATGATAATTAAAAACATTTTCAATTTCAAATGAGTATTTATAATTGTATTTATCTTCAATATAACCTTATATTAAAAATAATATTGTTATTAAAATTTGAGCAAGACATATTTAAGGTTTAATAAAATAATATCAACTAAATGTCCTAATCTCATCCAAGTGGCATAAAAAGGAATCAAATTTGAACCCAGTATGATTTGGGTCGAAAAAAATCATTAAATTATATTAATACATGTGTTAGAGAAATTTAATAATATTATTTTTCCATTAATTACCAAATTTACATTTGTAATGTATCAATAAAAATTACAGAAGATATTATTCATAAATCCATAATATAAAATAAATCTATTTACATAATATGGAAAATTTTATTACCAATATGAAATAAATTTTTCAGAATTCAACACGTATAATATTAGTTAATGAATTTTAAAATTATCCCATTGTCAAAATGAAAAAACATTTTAAAAGTTAAAAAATTGAAAAATATTGAAATTTTTTTACATCTAAATTCAACGTAAAAATAATGCCAATGGCCTAAATTTTATTAAATGATAAAAATTTATTATATTTATAAATTTAAACCATTAAATAATATTATTTTTCTACATAATTTATTTAAATGAAAAATGTTTTTTTCAATTAAAATTTTGTTTATTTTTACTATTCATCAAAAAATGAATGTTATCAAAAAAATATCAAAAATTTATCCAAAGAAAAATTTTATATCGCACATATAACTATGAGTTTTATGATTTCATATAAAATTTATTAATTTCTGAAAATTGATTATTTAAAATGGGTTCACCATTAAATGGGAGAAAACTACGTTATTGAAAAAATATAAGGTTTTATACACCAAATAGGTTTTATTCATACCCTATGACAAAAATATCTATAGGATGAATATAAATAGTATACTCTAAATTATATAACTTATATATTTCATTAATTTAATTTACTAATATTAATTAACACAATTTATTAATAAACTATATAATTGATTTATATTTTTCATAAATAATTGTTATCCCTTGAAATTATCATAAATTTTCATAAGTTTGTTATATTTATTTTTCTTGTACTAATCACTAGGTTTTAATTGACATTTTATGTCAAGTTCATATATCGGTTCAGTTAAACTCACAATTTTATGCAATGCAAGCTATTGAAGAAGTAAAAATATTTTTTTAAAAAATCATAATAAACATCCAGGTGTCACATTCTACCCCACGTAAAACTGAATTAATCCCTAAAATTTCATCATTTTGATATAAAAAGTGATGATACCTCTTTGAATATCATGATAAATTTCCCATGTATCTTCTTCAAATTGATGGTTCTTCCATAAAACATTAAATGAGAGATTGGTTTTGTTTCACATTATGTTTTCACTAAAATCCACAATATCTATCAGTTTTTCATCACAATAATGATGTTGTTACATAGGTACATATATTGATTGTCATACATGTGACGAACAAGGTAAGTACATTCTCAAGAGAGATACATGAAACACATCATGAACATGGGAGTGATTGGGATGAAGTGATAATCGATAATGTACCTTCCCAATACAATTCTAAATTTCAAAAGGGCCAATATACATTGGTCTTAGCTTTTCCTTCCTTCCAAATCTTGTTACATTCATCTATTGAAAAATTTGCAGAAATACCTTGTCTCAATATTAAAACACATGGTCTTTTCATTGCTTCTCAACATCACATTTCATCAACTATGAGATGTTATGATGTGTTTTTGAATAGATCTGAACTTTTATTCCATTTAATAAAAAAGATTAGGCCCTAATACAATTCTATCCTAAAATAAATCTCATTAAGATGGAGTTATTCACTTCTTCCCATAGAGGGATTCATAAAGAGAAATCTGAATACTAGAGTGAAATATATTTTTGTACCAAAATTACACCAAAGATAGGTGTTGATCCCAACCACATTTTAAATCCATAGAGAAATATCTGAACATGTATTATGGAGTTTTAATTTTTGACTCAAACTGAATTTCTATCTGAGGATGATACGTAGTGATGAAACGTAACTCTGTATATATAGCATGCTGACAACTTTTCCAAAACATCAACGTAATCGTCAGATCCTGATCTGATATAAATGAAAGTCGTACTCTATGAAATTTTACAACTTCATTTACATATATCCTATAAATAAAATCAAGAGATAATTCCACTCTAATATAAATGATGTGTTCCAACATTTTAATGTGGTAAACTATAACCCATATAGCATCATGGCTTTTATATATTTTGGGATTTTTGATGATAAAGTCCACATTGATGTTTTCCCATTTCAATTAATGTATAGTTAATGGTTATAGTATCCCTTGGTACTTCTATCTCTCACCAATAAAATTCTTAAAAACCAAGAATATAGAGACATATTAATTAATATATCTTTTCATGAAATCCCACTAGAAATACTCTTTCATGTCTCTATACATCTTTATGCTTCCAAGATGAATACATAATGACGAAATATGAACAACATCCAACAAATCCTTTTTTAATTATGGTATAGAAGTAATACAAACACAATACTTTAACCATACTATTCCATCACAATCAGGGTTTAATTCATGAATATTTCATAACATATTTTATACCTCTATATCTTCCTTCAATGAATATTTAATATTCACATGTATAGATGGATGAACATTCATTTGAGAAAGATATGATTTATCCCTTTCCATTAAAATTTCAATATCCATCCTTTGAAAATCCATAAATATTATACCTTTTGTGATCCTTATCATGGATAGGATAGCATTGTCCCTTTGACTTAAAGCATCATTCACCTTGTTCATTTTACTAGGGTGGTAATGTATTGAGCAATCAAAATATTTAATCAACTCCAACCATCTTATTTGGCACATATTTATCTCTTTTTTCTAAAACTATACTTTAATATTTTATGATCAGTATAAATATTACAACTTTAACAACAAAGATAATTCCTACATATATTTAGTGAAATGATTATAGTAGCTAACTCCAAATATTAGTTGGTAAATGTTTCACATGGATTTTTTATTGTTGATAGGCATAAGATATCACCATATCAATTTTCATGAGAAAAAAACCCAACCCCTTCTTGGTTGCATAACTATAGATCAAAACAATTCTCCACTATAATGTTGTGTGAGCTATGGTGCACTGGAAAACCATCTTTTAAGGTCATTGAAATTAACTTCGCATTCCTTCATCCACATTAACATAACTCTTTTATGAGTCCAATTAGTGAGTGTATTTGATAATCATTAAATATATTTCACAAAATTTCAATAATATCCATCCATTCCATGAAAAAACGGATCTAAGTCTCCCTTATTGGTCACAATGAACTTTTAATGAAATATGTTCTTTCTAGATCCAAAAATATATCTTCTATTGATATTACGGGACAAAATGAAACATTCTGACACCAAAATTCACAGTTGATAAATTTTTCATAATGTTTATCCCTTCTCAAAATCTCATGTACAAGTCTTAAGTGCTCTTAATTATATTACATTATCTTCTAATAGACATGAAAATAATCAATAAAGACGACAAAAAATTTATCAAGAGAGTTTCTTAGGAATCTATTAATTAGATCCATGAATATAGTGGGAGCATTGGTAAGAAAAATAGGCATCACTATAAATTCATATTTTTCATACCTTGTACAGAATTTTGTCTTTTCCATAACTCCTTCTTGATCATTAATTTATAATATCCTAAATAAAGATCAATCTTGGAAATGTATTAAGTTCTACATAGTTGGTCAAATAAGTCATCAGTATAGGGAATAGGATAATATTTCTTAATAGTTATCTTGTTATGTTCTCAAAAATCAATACAGAGTCTCATTGATCCATCTTTTTTTCTAAAAAATAAAATAGGTGCACCCCATGGATACACAAAATGGCATATGAATCCATTGGCAATATTCACTTGGAGTTTATTGTTCAATTTTAACAACTTAATTGAGGTTTCTCTATGAGGTGTCATTGAAATAGGTATAACACCCTATTTGAGTTATACTGGAAAGTCATCTTCATGATTTAGTGGGAGACCCAAAAATTCTTCTGGAATGACATCATCAAACTCAAGTAAAACGGGTGTATTATTATCCTTGAGTTTCCACCCAACCATTTTATATAGATAACCTTAATTTATAAGAATCAAGATCCATAAGATGGAATAAATTTCTATTAGAGGGTCATATTTATCCTTGTTTCGTTAGATGATCACAGATTGATCATAAATATGAAATGTATCTTCTCTTACATGGAAATTGATATGAGTTTTATATAGAGAGACCCATTCCATTCTAAGAATCAAATTAAATTCCACTATAGGGAGGATCACCTGATTTTTAGGATTCTCTATCCCACAATCATCAACCATTAAGGAATAATAATCTTTTGATGTGAATTTTGTTCCATTAGTTGTTTTCATAGATAACTCTACATATACTTATTGATGTAATATAAAGATTATCATAGAAAATATTTTGGAAATAAATGTTTGGGTTGAACTTGAATCAAATAAAACATTTTATACTATATAGTGGATGGTAACTGTACCATTCACCACTTTATTACCATATTCCACATTGCTGATAGTGATCATAGGATACACGCCTTTTTCTTGGGGCTTAAGAGTTTACTGACATCGATCATCATCGATAACCCTTTGATTATGGAATTGGCTGGAATAAAGCCACCTTCCATTTCAATTGTAGCAATTAAGTGTAGGAGGTTCATTCTCTGTAGCATTTTCACTATTCAAATCATTGGACACATTTTTCATATCACATCATCATTCATCTGCCTAATAACCTTATTTCCCATGCATAAAAAAAATTTATTCCATTTTAAATTTTTTTTACAATGTTTATTTCTAAAAACTAAACAAAATGGGAAACCCATATTCTTTTCAATGCAGTCAATATATTTTTCCTTGAATTCCATTTGTCTCTTCTTACCAAACCCATAAGACTATTGGTTTAATCCAATATCTATCACAACCTTGAGATCACATCAAACAATCTACACATAGATATTCAATCCCTTATTCATAATGTTGTTTGGATACATGGTTTTAACTACCAAAGAATTGATCAATTTTACTCTCTGTTTGGAAAACAATTTAAATGTCTACATTTTAAGTCTTGTAATTTTTTATCTATTAGTAACAGTGGATTAATATTTCTTTTTCTTAAGCTCAAAGAACTCCTTACCCATCTTTTTTTGAAGAATATGAGCAATGTACTTTTTGAGAAAAAATTATGGAACTCATCTAATTCAATGTATTCAATTTCACATCTCTACCTTATATTCTTGATAAGGTTCCACCTTTGATCTCCTTCACCTTATTAATGATAGAATGCTAAGATGACTTTATTATGTTATGAACACTGGATAACTAAAAATATTTTTTAGTGTTATTGATCCATTTTTCTGCCACTAATGGATTAGAGGACCCGATTAAAGTAGGTGATGCTGCCTCATAAAGGACTCAAGGGAATGTCGTTCCCTCCTTTTCTCATTTGGGGGTCCTACAGGATTCATTTCATGAGAATGTTTTGTGATCATATATTAAATATTTATCAATAAATATTTCGTTACATTTGGTTTCATAGGAGGAACATCATTTCATTTCCCCTTGAATTCAGCATTAATGTGGTTCCTTTGAGTTTGAACCATTTACTAAAACCAAGAATCATAGAATGAGACACACTAACCATAATGGTAAAACCACACAAATAAATAATAAAATTTAAATTTAGTGATGGTTAGGTTTATCCTATTTTATTAATGTTAATTTAAAAAATTAATTTATAAAACCCTAGGATTATAACCTATACTTTTCTATATCCTTTGGGTTATTCCTAAGGTTTTCTCATCATAGTGTTCATTTATTTACTATACATTTCCTCTGATACCAAATATATCAAACCATAACTTACATATATTGATATTACATAAAAATGAAAGAATATTCATGAAAAATATAAAAAATCCATGACAGGATAATATAGATATTGTGTAATTAGAAACTGTGAAACATAAAAAACTGATTCATAATGCCTCTTCCTTGTCTCCCACATATTTCATCATAACCAGACATAGTTTGAAATATCATACTTATTACACTTATTCATGACTTGGGGAAAATAAACACATGAAAGGGTCGGTTTATATGCTCATTTAGGGTAAAAAGGGGATATATAAATCATATAACAATCATAATACATAATAACATAAGAATTGAAAATCTTATCCTACATATGAACCATAGTGATATCAGGCCAAGGGATAAATCAAAAATGTTCATAAGAATTAGTAAATGTAATCTTAAAAGTTATACCATAAGATATGATTTTTTTTCATGCATATAAGCATATAAAATAATTTTTTATTAGTCAAGGCTCATTACCAATACAATCATTGCAGACAAATTCCACTATTGAACAAAGCTCACTCATCTTTCTAGCCCTATACTACTAAACCGATATCATTTCCCATTCTAGCCATGTCAATCTCATAAGATATAAATCCATAACCAATGCATTGGTGGGAGATATAGGTCCCAACCATCTCATAATTAAATCATTTTTTTGTGCACCATAATAATAAAAAACATTTATCAAAACTGATAGAATAAAATGGGTATCTTCAAACATCATTCCACCATAACATATTCCATGTAAAACAAATGTACTTCTTAAATAACATTCCATCACAAACACAATAAAATAAAAGGAAAAATAATCATATTATACATGAAACATAAACATATTAATGAATTCCATCTTATATGTAAAATAAGATTAATAAAACACTTGATATAAATTTTTTTGAGGAAAATATCCTTTCATCTTGAAATTTTTTTTCTTTACACAAAATTTCAATAAAAATTATAATAAATTTTTTTATTGAAAATAAACATTAAATATTATAAAGGTTGATTTATCGAAATATGGAATTATGAAAATGTAAAAATCCATTCATGTCATATATGTATAAGAACATTCTCCTCGTAATTTTTCTAGGGAATTCAAAAATTACCTCGTATCCAAAACGACAAAAGATTATTTTCATACCATTTAATAAAAAATCACCAATAGATAAATGTGACTCTAAAAAATTATAATGTTAATGAATATTTTTGAATAAATAATTAGGAAATAGATAAATTATGGAAAATATACCCCAGTAAATACTTAAGTATAAAAAATTTTAGATAATAATGAGATTGCGAAATTATCCCTCACCTTAGGTCAGATTTCATTTGTATGTATCCATAAATCATGAATAATTATTTAAATTATATCATTGAATTATTTTAGAATCATATTAATTTTTATGATATCATATATGATAAAATTATCATCTATTTTTTAGTAACATTATTACTCATCCATCAGGTGTTAAATTTTTTATTTTCTTACGCATGTTATGTCATATACATTCTTATTACTGTTGTTTGGTTATAGTTATATCATTTAAATAACAATTTTAGTATAATATTAATAATATTTCATCATTACATTCATTCATGTATAAATTATTTAATAAATATCATGTATAAATAATCCCATCGCATCGTGGAGATGGTACGTCATACGTATGCACAAGAGATAATATCATTCCCATAATTATTGAATAGTATTGAAGTCGATGGTGTATAATATTTAAGAATAAATATAATCCTATAATTATAATATATATTTATTATTTCCATCATTATACCCATCCAAGTAAGTTGGTGTTGAAAAATAGATTCAACTACAGCATGGAGATGATATGTTGTACGTACAAACGCGTTGTGATTGTTTTTCGTAGGATGGGAAAAAGATAGAATATGGTTGTTTCATAATCATAAAAACATCCTAGTATATAAATTATATTGTATTTTTTTATTTTATAATGAAACGAATAATCATTAGGATGTATAAGAATAATGGAATTTGAAATAATCAGAAGTGGGGATTATGTTTTGATCCATGTGATCCCTCTAAATATCAACATCAATTACTAGAGTTGTTGTTTGAAGAACACAATAACCTATAAAATGTAAATAAGAAATTTGATAAAGGAAATTTTCTGGTTATGGATGATGTGGATCGGTAATAGTGATGGGAAGAGGTTAGGGAGGTGGTTACATTATATAGCTAAGGTGAGGGGTACGTTTGAAAACTCCACCAAATTTCAATTTATAATAGAAGAAAATAAAAATCAAAAATCCTAAAAAATGTATAAATTTAGAATATGGGATGAGATAGGTTTTTAATATCATCAACCAATAAATTTTATGTAGGTTGTTATATCAATTTAAACCTTATCATTATAATTTACACTTATTTATTCTCTTTAATTTTTAACTAGGTTAACAAATATTTTAATATTAAAACCAAATTATATTTACATAATTGAAATCAATTAGACTGTAAATAAATAACATAGAAAATTTTATACATTATAATATTTATTATGTTTTTTAATGTTTTATTATTTTTAAATAATTTAATAAAACAGTATTTCGATAATCAATCAATAGTGTTAATTTTCACAATATCTAATAAATTAATTTTTAAAAATATCTAAATAACCAGATAACTTTGAAAAAAATAATTTAATACATTAAAAAGAGGATAATTTCATGTAGAAAATTAATTGGATAAATTAATTATTTAAAATTTTATTTGTTTAATATTTTATTAATATTTACTTTTTATCTCCATTATTAAAATAATTACAAAAGTAGTTTTGTGTAATTATTTAATACATTATTTTTTGAATAAAAATTATAAATAAGACTACGATGAATATAAATATACTCTATTTTATAATAATTCATCTAGATGAATATATATTATGTAAAATCAAAAAATGTATAAAAATTAAAACCTTAATGTGAAAACTTTAACATAACTGTAATTGAAATAATATAAGTATCCAAATAACTTCAATAAGAATCCAAATAGACAGTAACTCGACACATTTTTGTTTATGTTCAATATATATACTCTAAAAAGAGATCTAGTCCTGTGTTTTGGTTATTTAATGGTTATTATTACATTAACAATAATTATTTTATGGATTTCACATCAATTATATAATTTATGTTTTATGAAAAAATAAACCATTAAGGTAATTATTTATTTATATAAAATTTAAAATAGATTTTCATGATAATGAAATTCATTTTATCTTTTAAATGATTATTTATAATATATCTTAACTAATTTATAGACTTATATGAAAATTTATATAGTTATTAAAATTTGAGTAAGACATATTTAACTTTTTTTAAATAAAATACACTAAATGCCCTAATTTCATCCAAGTGGCTTAAAAAACTCAATTTTAACCCATGGATGATTTATTTCAAAAAAATCATAAAATGATGTTATGAAAAGTGTTAGGGTAATTTCATAATAATATTTTTACCATTAATTACTAGAATTACCCTTTTACTTTATTAATAAAAATATTAGAAGTTACATTTCATAATTCCCAAAAAAATATATTTACATATTTTGGATCTATGGATTAAAAATATAAAATTAAATATTTCAACATTCAAAACACAAATATTGTAGTAATTAATAAAAATTATTCCTCATTGTCGAAATGAGAAAACAATTTTATAAAGTTAAAAAATTTCAAACGATTTAAATCTTTTTTCATCTAAATTAAATGTAAAATGAATGCGAATGAACTACATTATATTAACTAAGAGAAATAAATTTATTTTATATTTTCAAACAAAAATCAATAATACATTTTATCCACAAAAATTATTTTGAGTAAAAAACTTGTTTTCAATTAACATTTAGTGTATTTTTGTTATTTATAAAAACATGAATGTTATCCGAAAAATATCAAAAATTCATCTGAAGTAAAGTTTTATATATCGATTCAAATGAAATGTTTTATTTTGTAATATAAAAATTATTAATGGGTCAAAATCTTAATTTAAAATAGGTTTTCCATAAAATGGTAGAGAAGCTACCATTTGAAATAAATATCGGGTTTTTTACTTCAAATAGTGTTTATTCATACCCTATGATAGAAATATATATTGGATGAATATGAAAAATCATTTATAAAGTACATAACATATATATTTCAATAATTTAATTTACTAACAGAAATTTACTTAATTTATTAATTCAAATATATAATTGATTTATATTTTAATAAATAATTTTTAGCCAATGAAATCACCATACATTTTCATAAAAAAGTTATATTTATTCCTCCTAACATAAATTCTAGGTTATAATAGTCATTATATACTAAGGGAATCTCATGGTTCATTTAAACACACAATTACATAGAATGGTTTCTTTTGAAGAATTAAAATTTATTAAATATAATATTTGAAAAAAAGATATCTTGGTGTCTCATTCATGCCAAATTATTCGGGATAGATTGAGTTAGAAATAATCTCCAATATAGAACCCGAACATTTAATTGATTATAAAAATAATTACTTTTCATCCATATAATGATTTAATATATATTTCACATACTTTTTCATCATTATTTAGTGTACACTATAATGTTCCAGTTCTTTATTTTCATTGAAACTGTTTAAACAAATATTATTTAAACATCGTATTTTATAAGATTATTCTTATGTACTTGCTTATAATTTTTTTATAAATAATGTTTTTGTATAATTCTAATAAATTGTGTTCATTATACTAAATGTCACTAAAATAAAGTAATAATAACTTTAATATATCAATTAAATTATGTATATTGTGTTCAAAGTGACCATAAATTTTATAAAATAAATTATTTTTAGATATATCGCTTTTTTAATCACCCTACAAAGAATATTATAAAATATTTTTATAAACATTGGTTACGTATCAAGATTAAATTATATATATATATATATATAAACTGATAAATTTATTCAAATTTATATCAAAAGAAAATACATTGTAAACCAAAAAATATAATTAAAATGTGTTTTCCCTTTTTATGTAAAATAATGAATGAAAACAAAATATATTTTACCAAGCCCATATTATGAGTTACCAATTTACATTAATTTAAATTCTATTCTATATATTATGTTATTGGAAGGTATAATTATATTAAAACACATGCACACACACACACCACTCCCACAGTCTAGAAATTAATTCTATAACACCCCCAAGGGTATGGCCCACCCATCAAGCGTTAGTTATTTTTTCCCTAGACCATAATACCAATTGGAATGAAGACTATAACATGACCTGAAAGATCAGTGTAACATCATACCTACATCATTCTATCTACATCAACTGTCCTAAATCATCACCATAATACATCATGCTAACAACACCAATAGCCTATATCCTCATATAGGTCAAATACTGTATAGTACTATAATATTACCTGCACCCAACAAGGTTTGATCCCAAGACCTCTTGGATGCCAAGAAGGCACATTTTCTTCCTTGAGGCCTGCCTACATCATCACTGTTACTTATGTATTAAAATTTATTCAATGATGATACTGGTCAAGAAAGAGTAACAATTCCAAAGTGTAGTGGAACTCAATACCTGATTGTTTGGTTTTTCTGATTGTTTTTTTATTATGATAATAAGTTACACACTGGCGTTATATATAATACCCAATAGAAAACATGAATTTTTTAGATAGTTTTATGATTTATTTAATTATATACTATAACCCTAGTATCATGATTTACATTTCTATTGGTATCCATTTTATATCCTCATGTATATTTTTCATCCTCTATTCTCATCCAAGAGATTAATCCATGATGGTAGGTCAAGATTTTTTCAAATACCTCAGAATGTATCATTTTTTCCAACATTAGTATTGGTTATCTTCTTTGTTCTTATTTCCTATTATAATCCAAGAGGAGGATTCATTATTAATAACATCCATTTGGTTATTTTTAAGTTATATGTTCTTTTTAGTGTTTTTATAATAAAAAAATTATGGAATCAATGAATTAAAAAATTAAATTTAGCTCCATCGATTTATTTTTTATTTCTATATTCTTTTTTACATTTGATAACTTTTTGAAATTCCCTAAACTAGGTTTCTCAAATTCTTTAATCGGTGGAATCCTTCTTATCTTTTAAGATTATGAATCATATACAACATATTTTAGGTACATGCCCATTTCCCCATTCATAGACTATTGATTTGTATATGGAATAAATGACATAGGGTATAGTGAAAATGAACCAACAGCCATTATCATAATGATAAAATATTCAATTAAGAAAACTAAGATAAATTTTTTTTAAAAATTAGATAGGTGATGTTTGATGTTTTTATTACACATTTATTTTTTATTTCTTTGGTTTCATTAATGATAACTTGTAAAAAAATTAAAGAATTAATATTTGGAATGGATATTGAGATTCATATAATACATGTTGCATTCAAATTATTTTTTTTGAATATTATTAAAATGTATATTTTTATAATAATGTGATAATGTATTAAGTGGACTATAGATATTTCATGTGACATTACAAGAGTTTAACATTAAAATAATTGTTGTTAAATGACACCACATCTACCCACATATATCTGAACCTTATATACACAATTTACATATATATATATATATTTATATTTATATTACTATTGAATATTATTTTGATCCATGGTTTTTTGAACCATATATACATATAAAATAAATAGGGTTTTTGTTTAGGGGTTTCTTTAGTTTAATCCATGGAAACCCAAAACCCCAAATGATAGATCTTAGCTATTTTTATTATTCATTGATATGGATTTATAAATTTCAATGATCTCCATGGGTGCTTTTTGATATTCATGTAATTCATTACAATTTATACAATTTGAATAATATTATAACCATAGGGTTCTTTTCTAGATTTTTCAACAAATATTATTTATCCTTTATTATATATTACTTTCGTTAATTTATTACATTCATTAAAAATATATTGTTCATGGGATACATTTTCACTATTTTATTTATGTTATTATTTACTATTTAATATAATATCATATATTTATCCTTTTTTTATTTAATCTTCTAAAATTCTTCACTCCCATGTTCCTTTGCCTACTCACCAACAACACCCCAGTATGCATATCTTTTGGTCAAAAAATATCAACCCAAAACCTATTATGTTCTCACTAGTAAGGAAGAGTTATAAAAAACGTAGTGATTTCATGCCAGAACTCATCGATGTACTAGAAAATAATGAGGGACATGTATATCGTCCTTCCATTATGGATGAGGACTCGAATCTATTTATGGATGGGTTTTATCCAATATAGATTACACCTTTTCTTTCACAAATCCTCTACCATGTACTCGTAATTGATCCCCTTTAAAGTGAATGTTATTAGAACCCTTATGCAAACACAATGGTCCAGAAATCCAGTTGAATGACCTTATCCACCATTTTTGACAAGCATTTGTTAGATTGATACCTCAAAAAAAGTCGTTGGATGGACGCACCTACAACATAGAAAGCAGAAGATAAAATTGAAATGATTTCCAAATTTACCAACATTATATTAATGATAAATTAGTTGACATGGAAAAATAATACAGTTTATTTAAATCTCTTTTAATTCTGTCTGGTGATGATAATAATAGTAAATGAATGATGATGTTTTTTTTTGATTTTTTACATGAATCTTCCACTACCTCTTGTGAATGATAAAAATATTTATTGATGATGTTGATAAGGAAATTTAGTAACTATTTGATAACTTTATAATGTGTATCATGAAGAGAATTTTTTTTTATTAAACCCCAATTGGTTATATGGTGTGTGTAGTGTCTGATACTCCATGCTCAATGTAATATATTGATAACTTATCATTGTTTTATTACTATAACTAAAATCTTACTACCCTTAAAATATTAATCATTACAAGGATTGAAATATAGATTTTTTTATCCACTAAATATATTTTTTCCTCATCCATTTGTGTAATCTAAGTGTAATATTATATTGTTTCTAAATATAATCCTTTCAGGTTTATTACTATGTGAAATCTAGAATCTTTGTATTGTGTATAAAATTTGAATGTTAAGAAATATATATTTTATTTCAAATTGGGTAAATATGTATTATTACACATAAAGTCTCAATCATATGAATTTATACGTGTTCGACTTATACTAAACACATTACCTATAATCTTATTAGATTGATTATATGGCCTGAATTTTACGTAGATTTCACACACATGACCTGTCTGAAATGTGGAATATGGAATCTGTTTTATTTTTCCTATTTAATTAAAATATACAAGACATGTATTTTACTTATTTTGCATCTACTTCATCCATACTTCATCTTGATGTTTATGTACACACTCATGAAAATATTCATATCTACCATGTCCATTTACATATGGTACCAAGACGATAACGAAGAATGGATGATTTGTATCATTGACCTATGGGTTACTAAGCTTAGACCACTATAATTCAATCAGTTTATCCTAACATACAGTTAACAATTTGTGGATATTGTTAAATGGAACCAACCCTGCCATATAAGGACTAATTTGAGGCCTCTGACACCTTATATTGAAAATTGTTTTATTCATTGTTATTCATTTTATTTGGTTCTGTTATGGTGGTTTTTTTCATCATGTTTACTCAATGTATTAAAGGGAAACACGATATTACTATATTTTATGTCGATTATATTAAATTTATGCCATTATGAGGATAAAGGTTTTAGCCAAAGTCCATGTCTATTTTTATCCACATTGAAATATTTTATTATCTAGAATCACATGGGCAATGGTTTTTCAATATATATGTTGAAATTTTCAGGGTGTAATTATTTTTAAAATTGTGTTCTATATAAAAAATAAAAAGGTAGTATTAATCCTTTATTTTGGTCATATCTTTTCTGAATTTTAGTCTATAGGATTTTAAAACTATTTAAGAGTACTATGGTTTAGTAAATGATTTTTTATTTTTTTAATTAATATTTTTTCAATCCATGTTAATATATGTTTATTGAAGTAGATACATTCCTAAATTATGTAGTCAAATAATAGTTTCTTATTTAATATCGTTTTTCCTATTGTGACGTAAAACTTTTCATTAATTTTATAAATTTTTTATGATTGTTTTAAAATTATTTAAAATTATCAAAAAAATTCAAGATATTTTAGAATAAAATATATTATAACAAATATTTTATTTTTAATAAATAAAAATAAATTATAAATCTAGTGTTTCTAAATGTACATAATTTTTAACAACTACCTTATAGAAAATTTAATGCAATGTTGTGAAATTATATTAACATGAGTTGAATGTTATAAATTGTTTAACAATATACATGAAATTTTCAAGATCTTTTGGACATATAAAAATAAGTTCATTAACAATATATCATGCAACATTGGAAAACATTTCAAATAATGTTAATTTCATATTATTATAATTTATGTTTCTTATACATATTCACTTTTTTATAAAAAAATTATTTTGTGGTTATAAATGTATTTTAAGACTTTATTATTTATTGTAAATTTTTTTATCATTACTCAAGATTTATTTCATGGAATTACTCTCATGAGATAAGTGGTGAAGAACGATATAGTATAACGTTCTCTCTATCATCTCATATATCAGAGGAAATCATGATAGTTTATTTATATTCTAACATTTTTCATCCTGGTGGTGATGAAATCCTACTCCAAACAATAATTATGTTTGTGGTTAAACTGTGTTAATCAAATAATGATAAACTAGTTCTTGTATTATTGTTTAGATGAATACTTTTTAAAGGTATAGATGAAAAAACGATTTCAAAGATGTGTTTTTTGGAAAATTCATAAGATTAGAGAAGAAAAATTATTACATTGAAGATTTCAATACATAACCCTAGAGTTCCAAATCATAGTTTTATAGTTCCTAGTAAGAAACCTCCATTGATGTGGAGTATGAAAAAATTATCTGTTGGTTGAGTATACATGTGGGTAATGAAATGCTTCATGATTTTTATGGATGATTAGAAAATATATTAAATCGGATGAAATTTAATTTTTACTAACAGTTTTGTTTATTTTAGTATATATTAATATTATTTATTTTAATAAATAAATTATAAATTTTTAACAGCAAATATGATAGTATTAATTATTCATTTGAAAATGAATTGAAAAAAAATATTATGTTTTGACATTGTTTATAGTGACATATAATTTTATTTTTTAGATAATAATACCAACTGATATTTAAATCTTATAATAATATTAATAATAGATAAATTTGTCATATAAATCTATTGATAAATATTTTAACCCCAAAATATACTATCTATCATAATTTTCATATTTTTAATATATTTATTCTACCAATAATAATACAATTTAGTGATATATTTTTTACCAATAATATTATGGCATAATTATTTTGTTGGTAAAACACATTACTAACAGAAATAACACTTTTACCAATATATATACCCTTGTTTGAAAAATCATATTATTTTGTAGTGGAAGTAATGAAGATTTGTGATATCTATAAAACCAAAGGTCCTTAATAAATTTATATTTAAGTGTTAATCATTTTTACAATCCATTGATGAAAATATTAATGTTTTATCCATGAGAGAATTTGGATCAATTATAGAAAATAAGAAAGAGACAACTAATGTAGTTAGTGATCCAATGTCACTAAATGAGGGCTATGTTTTTTATGGAAATGAATTTTAGGTTATTATTTGTGCTTTATAAGAGAGAAAAAATATATTTCAAGGTCAAGAAGAGTCCTATGATGATAAAACTATTATGTGAGAAGTGTATGAGTCCCAGGAAAATAAAACAATTGTAAAAAATAAATTATCAGAATCTATAATGAAAATGGAAGTGCAGAACTAAAAAATATAAAATAATCTGGGGAACATAAATTTAATTTTAAAAATATTATAATGAAGAGGACTAAAAAACTATAGGTAAACACATAGAAAATTAACATATAATTTGATATTACATAGAATCCATATAGATTCAAAAAAAACTTAAATATAATGATAGTGTGGGAAAACATTTTTTAAAATACAAAACATGATAAAACTCCATATTCTCTCTAATAATTATTTTATGACAAAAATTCACCATTTTGAGTTCAGAAAAAAAAACAAGCTTCATCATTGCAACACATTGATGCATAACGCGATTTACAAATTCTCGCTTCGTACCATGAAAAAAACCATCACCAAAAAATATAATATCTATTGGGATCATGTTATCATATACTCTATACTACATATCCCCAAGTTGAACCACTTCATTATTATATGCCTCTAAATCCTCATGTAAATAAAATATATTCCATGTGGTTTTCAAAATTGAAATAAATTTCTCCCAACATGAGAAATCCAAAAACAAGATTCAATTTTCAAAAAAAAATTATATATAATATTTATATATAAAGATCCCCATGATTCAGGATGAACACCAAAAAATATCCATCTGATTCCCACCAAATAAGTAGATCTCATAAAAAACTCAGATGGATTGAAAACCAGTTGATATTTTACCAATCGTCATCCTTGGTATAAAATATGACATCAATCTTTTTCATCAATGATGAAATCATGAAAGTCCCCACTAAAAAAATAAATATAGATGTTGAAGTCCTCATATTTCCTTTTTCTACACTACCCTATTGAATAAGACTATAACAAAAAATGGATCCCCTATAACTACGATCACCACATAATATAGAGCACCTAGAGGAATTAATTTCCCCCTTTTCTCAACATCCTTTAACAAATCTGAAGCTCTCAATGCATCACCCTGATATTTGAATTTAATTATTTCTTCACTAGTGGCACTATATGATGAAAAATATTTATGTGTAACTACTGAAACATAGGAAATAGCCTATTTTGTATTTCAAATCTTCTTCAGAGTATATGGTTTTTGACTCATATCAAATTATCACCTTTTCCAAAAATATAATGAATTTTTCATTAAAAATACATTCGTTACATCACCATACACTATTACATCCATCCAATAAAGTATGTACTTCGTTCCACATAATGAATTTACCAACAATCCTCTAGATAATGTATATATTCCATTTCCAAATGAACTCATGAACCCATCATTATCAATAGTCAAAAAGATAATAATTATGGTGTATACCTAGAACAGGTCACATATCCCTCAATTACTATATACAACATTCATCCGTAGCAATAAAGATATTTTCAATACTAATGAAATTAGTAGAATCACTAGTTCTTATCTTAAATATAACTTATTAACATTCTTCATATGAAGAAAATAATTTTCACATTGGTGTAATATGGTACGATTCTACTAAATCAACCTCCATTTTAGTGTATTGATATGAACAATGAAAATCAACAAAAATTGAAATCAAATAACCCTCATCCTTAATAAAATTAAAATTGGTATCCTAAAATTTTTGGGCATCCTCTTTTCTTCATTAATCCATTTTAATTCATAGAAACGTCTCTACACATGAGCCTCCCTTTAAAAAAAGAAGCACATGACTCTTCTTCTTATCTTCAACCAACCTCTCTGATTACTGCGTCTATATTTCACTACTAGAATACAAATATTAACTAAATATTTACAATAATTATCCTTTTACTGAGTCTAATTAATCAAATATGGTAAAATAACATCATCCTACATCAACATTTCTTTCCTAAACAAGAATATGGTGATTAGATTATCATATTAATCAGGAAACAAACCCAAATGAATAAAATCATTTAATTCTTCATCAAGAAAATTCATGTAAATATTAAACCACCTTGGTGTATCATCCAAAATTAGGGAGTGTTCATATAGATTGGAGAGGGCCATATGCATGAAAACACATGGTATATGTGGATTTACATGATCATATAAAAGTGTCATAATACTAAATTTGTAAATGTTCAGGTAGAATGAATAGGAAGATGAGACCGTTAGTCATAGAAGAGCATGAATGTGTGTTAATGATATTGAAGAGGTTGAAGGCAGAAAAATCTTGGGGGTAGTTTTTTATGAATGAGCGTATTGATGTATTGATTTCAAGGTGATGCAATGATAATCTATATGAAACCTTCAAGGACAAGTGTAACATTGCAACCATTCTAGAGGACACACAAGGCATTTAAGTTAGGCCACATCATGGATAAATATTAGTGTTTTTTAATGTGTTTTATTTAAAAATATATAAAAAAATATGTTTTTTATAATATTTTATAAAATGGGTCTAATGAATCGTTAAGCTCGTACACCCTTATAACATCATCAGGAAGCGTGAATGAGGTTCATGCTTCCTATATAAACTTTGGTTAAGAAGAGTTACTATTCATTTTTTTCTTTTATTAAAGTATTTTTTGTTTATATATATATATATATATATTAAACAATAAAATAATTAATATAATATAATATAATAATAACATAATTAATATATTTATTAATAATAAACATTTTATTAATTAAAAATAATAATAAATAACATGCTTAATGTAGTTAATATGGTTGGACCATATATTTGGAGACCCAAATACATAACCACTGAATTTATTAATAAAATGAGACATATAATAGAATACATGGATATACATTACAATTATACATGTAAAAACACACCCTAAATATACACAAAGTACCTGTATAGAGTATGTTCAAATTAAAGGCCCCTAAAGGCCTACAGATATCATGCCCAAGATCTATATTTCTTATTTTTTTTCTATTTTGTTGAACCCAAAGGCATTACCTACATGATTGGGCTATAGAATTCCCATTTCGGATCACTATAAGTGTATCTCCCTTAGTTCCAAGTAATTTCAAAGGTCATTACGGCTTCTCTAGAGGTCGTCGTCATCCTTTACCTATGTCTCATCTTGAGTTCATCCCACAACATGAGGTTATCTATTAATACCTATTACCAAAGGTATTTCTCATCCATTTATAGAGGTTTTATCCACCCCACTCCTCACGTTTTCACTACCTTTCTATTAATTGTCATCCCCACCATCATGCATGGACCCTATCATCCACATCCAATACCTGAGGCTGTGATCAACATTCTCTATATGTTTTCACTAACATACTCCCAACCACCTTCCCTACTGTCCTGTGAGGCCCCCATTATCGGGCCACAAATTTTTGTGTACATCCCCATCCTATTCCACACCACTATAGAAGAACCATCAAGTAACAACACTATAAATAGGATTTGTCAGCACAAAAAACAATAACAATCCTGGTGACATTAAAAGATCAATTCCTTTATCAATGCTATAATGAAAGCACTGATAAAGGACCACTTTGTCAAAAATTCTATTTGAGTGAATTAAAATATCCCCTTTATCATCATTGAAAATGTTTTCATTATCAGTTAAAATACATAATCACTAATATGGGGACATTTATCAGCACTTTCAATTTTGGAATAACAAAGGCCATGCTACTATAGTAGAGAATAAAAAACCATATAGTAGACCTACTACAAAAAACTAAATCAGAGACAAGACATATGGTAAATCAAATATATAGAAATCCAGACTAAAATAAAAAATTTACATTTCACTATCATTTTTATTATAAATTTAAATAAAAAATATTTATATTTATGTGATATTAATAAGTAATAAAAAAATTACAACCTTTATACAAAATCAGAACTCTTATAGTCAGATTTCTCCAAATATGAACCTCTATAAAAAAATCATTTCAATAGAATAATACTAATGTTTATTTTTTAACAGTTAAAAAAATAAAAAAAAATTATATTTTTAATGTTATATAATTCACATATGATAAATTATATTGTCAATTACTGTATATATCAATAATATTATTTTCTATACTATTGAATATATTATCAATGAAACAAATTTATATTTAATATTAATCATTAATTTTTAATTATACTATTAATTAATAATTATTTATAAATTTTTAATTATATTTTTAATTTATAATCTATATAAATTATATGGTGAATTATTGAACATATTAAATATATTATTAGTTATTTATTATATTAATTACATAAATAGATTTTATTAATTATATCATTAAATTAAAATTGTATTTTTATATTGAAAATAAACACATGGAGTTATACTAGAGACATTTTGTGTTGAAATGATGTGTTTTAAATTCATACAAGGAAAAATGATTTATGAATCATTTTCCTAATGATATTAAAAAAATATGAGCTCCTCTTCTTGGTTGTTCCTATGTGGTGTGTATTTTAATATAAAAAGAAACTTTTATATTGATAACATGAACATTGAGTACAACCAACCACATCATGTTTTGGATTGATGTATGATCAATTCATATAATAAAAAATAATAATTATAGATCATTTTACAGAAGTTTTAAAACAACATAATCTTGTTATCAGGATTTTGGCTATTTGAGGCATGTGTTAAACTAAAATAACCCTTTAAATTGAAATCATGCACTTCAAGTCACACCGAACACATCATGTGTTGGAAAGATGTGTTGTAGATTTCTACAAGGAAAAAATGAATTAGGGATATTTTTTTTATGTTTGAAAACAATACGAGCTAATTTTCATTGCCTGTGAGAATGTGAGATATGTTTTAAACTAAAATAGAACTTCAATATTCAATACATGCACTTAGAGTCATATCATACACATCATCTATCAGATTGACATGTTCGTGATTCCTAAATTTCACAAATTAATTATCGAACATTTGTTCGAAATTTTGAAAATAATTTAATCTGTTTTACTATGTTTTGGATCTAAGATGTGCAATTTAAACTATAATTGAAATTATATATTGAAAACACATTCATCAATTCATACTTTCTGTATAAGGTTCCAGATTGACATGTTGTTTATTCATTCTCATTTAAAATTTATATAGGTTGTTTTATAGTTTCTTGAAAACAATCTAAGCTCATTTTCTCGGTTTTGGATATGTTATACATGTTAGAAAAATAAAGTGATCTTCTATATTAAAAAATAAATTCCAGTCATACTGACCACAACATGAATTAGATTGAGGTGGGATTGGTTCCTAAAAATCGAAACTTAATTATAGATATTTTTCCTATTACTTGAAATCAATAAGAGTTTATTATCATAGTTTTCATGATGTAACATGAATTTTAAACTAAAATAGAACTTCTAAATTGAAGACACACAATTAAAATCTTAATAGCCATATAACATTTCATATTTACTTGAATTTAATTCGTATACGTAAAAAATTAATTAAAGACTATTTTCCTAACGTTATAACTTATTAATATATTAATTCCTCAATTTTATTTAGTGACATGTGTGTTATTCAAAAAATTTTCATTTATTTGAAAATATGAACTTCGAATTATACTAGACACATCATATGATGCGTTTACATAAAGTTGTTTCCTACATGGAAAAAACATGTTATGTATAATTTTTTTAAAATTTGAAAATATTCCCAGTTTGCTTTCGTAGTTTTGGAAGACGACACATATTTTATACTAACATTAAAATATTTTATTGAACGCATGTACATTAATTCAGATCTGACAAACCATGTATCAGATTGATATTCATTCAATTCATACATATCACAAATAAAATATGAATCATTTTCCTAATATTTGAAAACAATACTATCTTATTTGATCATTTTTAAATTTATGATGCTTGTTTTAAACTAAAACGGAATCTTTATATTGAAAACATAAACTTAGGGTCATATAAACCACACTGTTTCATATATTGAAGTGTGGTCAAATCCTAATCATTGAAAATGAATTATATATCATTTTATAAAATTTTGAAAATAATATGAGATTGTTTTCCTGATTTTGCCTATGTGACATGTTTTTTAATGAAAAATAATTCGTTTATATTAAAAACATGTACATCGAGTCATATCGACCGCATCTTGTGTTTCATTAACTTGCAAATTATTCTTACATTGAGGGGATTAATTATGGATATTTTTCCTAATGATTGAAGACAATACAATATCAAATTTTCTATATGGGTTATTGAATCGCGTATTTAACTAAAATTAAACTACTATATTAAAAAAAAGTACTCTAATTCATACAAGAAACATCTAGTGTTGGATTGATGTGTGGTAAATTCATACATTACAAAAATGAATTATGTATATTTTTACTCAATGTTGAAATAATTATTTTCTCATTTTCTCGTATTTGGATATGTGATTTGGGTTTTAAAATAAATTGGATTTTTCATATTTAAAACACACACATTGAGCCATACAGACCACATCATGTGTATGAATAATGATATTTTTACTCAATGTTTAAATAATAATGATTTGGGTTTCAAACTAAATCAGTGTATAATGTTAGTTATTGAACATAATATGCTTCTGCATTTATTCGAATTGTAATATAATAAGTTATATATATTGATAATTTAATTTTAAAACAAATTTTTAAACAATTTACAAGGGTTGGTCAATGTTTCTATTGTTTATGAATCAAAATAATAACAATGATTTTTGATAATATATTTTCATTTTATAAAAGATATAATATAGCATCAGAAGACTGGAATCCTTAATTAGGTAATTTCAAAAGTTAATGGAAAATCTTATTTGTAGTATTTTTAATAGTTTCGTGTATATATTTTATTAATCGTACCAATATTTCAAATAATCTAAATACACAAAATTATTCGTAATTTTTATAGATATGATTGGAAAGTGTACATGGTGTCTAAATAATTGACATTATGTTGAGGTGATTAACTATTATGATTATGATATTTTAAAGAGTTTGACTTTAGATACACATTTTTAATATTATTTATTTGTATCATAATTCTTATATATTATTTTTGACCTGTTTATCAAAGAGAAGTATATTGGATGGTTATGATTTACTAATTATTGGTAAGATAGTAATGCTTTTAAAATAATTATGATCTCATTTAGCCTATATTTATTGTTATATCTATCTTAAAAACTTTATCATTAAAACATTAACTAAAACATATAATTCTATTATAATCTTTTAAATATGGATTACGATGCATTAAAAATTCTCAATAGACATGTGTGGTTGGATTTATGGAAATACATGCAATGGATCCAAAGAAGAATATTTATGGAATCCAGATTGATTATGATGAGATTCTCATCCTACATAAATAATAATAATTAATGAATAAAATAAAAATATATATTATATGATTATATTTTATAATTTAACTATAGTAATTTTGTTAATAAGAGGAGTCAATCATCTATTTTTTTCTTTTCAAATTCCTTGTATAGTTCAAATTTTTTCATTTAAATTTATTTCAATTCCAAAGTATGTTTCTCTATAGAATTGATAGTGGGATTAAAGAGTCAAGATATTTCTTCACAATGGTTTTCCATTATATATATATATATTACAATATAAAATCTGAATAGTTATTAACTATAATGATCATAGTGAATCATTTTTTAGACATACATATTATGAAAGTGTTCTTCTTGTATGTATTCAAAAATATGACTCCCGACCATACAAACATTATAATATCATTTATACACTCTAGAATGACATCATATATAATTAAATATCAATATTTCTACTTCATATTCAATGTATGAAATATTTAAATATTGTAATATTGTATATACATGACCTTTTAATGTTAATATATGTGGTTGTGGAACGGGTGGGATGATGGTTCTCTCAGAAGGACCTTTTGATTTCTTTGTTTATTCACTTGATTCTCTAGATCCAACCATATGTTTACCCTTTTTTTATATATACATAACAAAATAAATATTTTTTTGACATTTTTTAATCAAATATTAAAGGTTTTACATTTTAATGAAAAATTATTAAGGATATATCTCAAGTATCTTTATTAGATTATACTGCAATGTGGTGACTGTTCCACTAGAAGTATCAACCATTGTTACATCCATATCATCAAATATAACCTAAATCTCAATGCTCAGCTCATGATCTAATTAATAAACCACTCTCAAGTGCTATTTTGGGAGTTTTTTTATTACACAACATGTTCCATGTGATCTTGTACATTATACACCTCGTAACAAGGTGGCGTGTGTGTTGATAGAAATAAATAACATGAAAATTATCCATGCATAAATTTATCAATATAATGTTATGAAAATAATTTTTATTCACATATAGGATAAAGGGTAATGAAAAAATTTATTTCCTCGATTAAGGAATTCATTTGAGGTTAATGACTATCCTAAAATCTAGTGGGGTTATTTGGATCTTTGTGTACTGATTATTTTCCCACTACTGGTTCATTTTGACTCTTTTGAAAATATTTTTTTATAAATATTAACTAGAAAATAGAGTTTTTTAAAGAATCCATCTTTTATTACATTCCTTTCATGACCTTGAATATATATCTCCATGCAGTATGACCATGAAAAATGTTCTAGGTGACATTCCCAAACCACCACCTATAACGTGGTAATATTGTTCTGAATACTTCAACGATACTGAAATTATATTTTCCTCAGGTACAACCAATATCAATTCTTATGTATAAAAAATATTAAAACATAAAAAATATATATTATAGTTCAATACTATTATATATCATAATTAATTTTTATTATGCCATACTTACATATGAATCCCACAATGTCTTTTTGTTTTCATCAACAAGTTTACCCTCTTTATTCTTGTGGTCCTACTTCTATATCACATGATAAGGGATTGAAGTGAATTAACATTTTCATTCATAAACATATAAATAAAATGAAGTATTCATTTTGTTTCATATCAAAACAAATTAATATAGATTTAAAATATATACCATTTTATTATCATTTTTAGCATACTTCATCTTTACATTATGGTAGGGGTACATGGGTTTTGATGCATGTTTCTTATTTTCAGTACTTCGTCAGTGTTTATTAAATAATTTTTTTAATAAATGTGGTTAAAACAAATATTTTCAAATAAAATATCTATTATTCCAATTCACCTTAAATTATTTTTAATCATAGTGAATATAGAAACATTTCCATGTTTCCTATTTTATAATGCATGTATATGTATCTGGTGGGTGGGGGTTTACTTCCCCCTCACCCTATCTATGATATTAGTTTTATGAAGTGTCTAAAAGCCTCTATAATATTTTCCATAGACCATTAAGACATATTTCTTATCGAAATAATTAAAAATAAGTGAACTCTATAAAGGATACTAAAAATTAATTCAATTATTCATTATATAATTTTCAAAAAAAATTAAAAATGTATATAATAAAATTACTTTAATATCATCTCATTTGGTTGTATTCAATTAATTCAGTATGTTTTTTCATGTATCAATATCAAATGGCACATAAATTCTCATTACGACCCCAATTTTATTATTTAACATTTCTTTATTTGGGTCAATAGGTTGGCCACATTAATTCTAGCACACATCAAATTTTATACATTTTCATAGTGAATTGATAATTTTATTTAACATGGTGATTCTATGATGTTTTTGCTTATTTTCTATCCACATGTATTTGATCCCATGATAATTACAATGTTTCATTATCAACAATTAGTTCTTCCTCTATATTGGTTACATCACCAGGTGAAGTAGTCATTATTTGTATCAATAGATAAACATTTAATTTATATTAATTAAATAAATTTTATAGAACATAATATTATAATTAATATCATAGTATATTAAAATAATAATTAAATTTATCATTGATATATATTTATTTAATAAAAGGATGAAGGTATTGGATCCACTATCAAGTCACCAGATCCCCTCTTTATGGTATCCCCTAACATACATGAAATTTTATATACTGTAACTTCCATGAAATGGCTGAGATCTCCAAATGAAATGGTCATCCTTAATTGAATATTTATCTGATCGTGTAGTGGATTTAGTTTACAAAAAGACAAATGAAAAAACAAATTTTGGTTCTAAGACATAAAATACATTCACTTCATGATATGCGATTATGAAAAGATCAACCTTATGGCCATGCACAATGAAATTCACCTTCACAAATTCCAACTCATTAAATTTCATTGTAAAATTATTTTCCATCATTTTTAAATGGAAAATATACACTTGAAATTGTATATAATCAAACTCGTATATCATTTCAATGGTGTCGAAATCTGAAAAATTCACCTAAACCATATTTATATCCTTAAAATCATATATTTTCAACGCTATTTATATAATCATAAATCCACTATTTCTCATCATATTGTTTTAATCACCATTATTTTTATCGAAAATATAACATTTAATTTCAAAAAAAATGATAGATAAAAAATTTAAATTTAGTCTCATGGATTTCCATCAAAGTTTTTCGGTGATTTAATTTGGATTTTTAGGTAAAAACATATAAATATGATATTGGAACCGTCATATAAACTTTTTATTATGTATATTTTATATCCATCTTTTATCCCTTGAAGGACTAAAACATCTAATAATTACATTGTGGGATTCAATGTATTGATGAAGTTAATCACTATTATCTAAAATATAACGGTGAACATTCTTGTATATTGAGATAGTAAATATAATTAAATATATTTTGGAAATACATTCACCCATATGTTTTCTACTATGATCGGATTCTGGGTGATTGATGTTATTAACATTTGACCAGTAATCGGTATAAAATTTAATTGTTTCTCCAAAAATATGTTATTCTACAATAAAATCTTCTAGATGACTTCATTTATGGATATAAACATTCAAAATAATCATAAAAATTCAATGGGGGTATATCCATCAGTAATGGATATGACCACATGATTGAATCTCTCTAAACAAATAATATATAATGTGGAAAATTATATCAAATAAAAATGGTATGAAGAAAAAACAAAATTTAGATAATATGATTGAAATATCCGTATTAATTATTGGAAACATCCCCAGGTCTATACCATTACTCCATAAGACTTTTCAAAAGAAGAAATGTCTGGTTAATGTATATCATAATGTTTTAGGCAGAATGCAATATAATGTGATAAGCGTAAAATATTTCATCAAAAAAATATTTTCATTCGATATTATACACTACAACATCAAATTAGTCATTGAATAAGTATTAATGATATTTGATAAATATCCATATAAAACTTTTATATCATGAATTTAATTGTAAAATATTTATTTTTCTTGTCTGGATAGAGTGAAATATCATTGATGAAGAACAGTTTGTCTTTCACCCCCTAATAGTGCCAAATATTCCCTTATCCCCATTTCAACCATGTCGAATCGAGCTTTGATTCCATATTTTGATTTGTTTGGAACATACAATTAAGTAAAAATACACTAAAAAGTATATTTTTTTCTACATGAATTATATCAAGAAAAGGTCTGATGAATAAAAAATCAAGCATGATAATTTTATTAATATTGATCACTTATTCCAACTTGATTTTTTATTTTTTTCGAATTTCTTTTTACTAAAAAAATTGTTAATATATTTTAATATCATGAAAACATTATCACAAATTAGAAGATATGTTATTGTACCGTGCTATTTATTCCCATCAAATGATGTCATATAGGATTGATATTTATGTCATTGAGGTAAAAATTGGTGATTCCCAAAAAATAGAGTCTTTTAGAAATATTTCAACCGATTTGATTGTGTGAATTCTTCACAAATGGGACACCCCAACATTCCTTTAATGTTATAGCTTGAAATATTTCCATAAGTAGGAATGTAATTTTTTTTCCTATACAACATGGGTCTCAATGTGAATTATTCAAATCTGTGAGAATAATAAAATATGACACTTATATCCTATATAAATTATAGGTCTTAGTCCGATGGATCCAAATAAAAATCAATATCATTATTGGGTTTTTCTGGTCTAGATATAAGCTGATAAAAAACAATGTGTTCCTGATTCATTAAAAACTATGTTGGAATGTTATAAATTACCATAATAATTGGACATGCATAGGAAGTACTGCTCAAAAAACCAAAAAGATTTATAACATATGTAGATATTTGAATATATTTATTTCATGGCTCATTTCCAAATTTTGGATGTTCATAATCAAATTTCTTCCACGGAGAAGAGTCCACTCGGTGACATAGTTCCCCAACTTCAATTAATATATATGCATGACACAATAATTTTCTAGTGGTTCCCTTACATCCATATAGTAATATAAACCTTAGATTTATAGGAAGTTACCATACATATTTTAAAAGACTTAATTAATCATTATTGAATCAATTTCTTCCACACATAAAGTATTTTGAGAGTGATTAATGGTCCTTCAGAATGAATAATCAATTAGTTTGTTAGGAATGTATTTTTTCAATATCATACCCATCAAATGTGGAATTTATTTAGCATCAGATATTCAAAAAGGAATCTCATTTCCTTCAAGTAGCATATCATTCAAGAGAAAAAGTAGTTCTATAAATCATGTCTCTATTTATCTATTGTTATCTTTTATATTAGAAAATTTTAATAAAGCTGAAAATTTAGTATATTTAGTCAAACCAGTATACAATGTTCTATTGGAATAACTACTTAACTTTTCAAATAACAATGGACAGTCAATAAGGTGATCTTCACTTTCCATTTTCATTTCTTCCATTAAATATCTATCATCTTTTACATTTTTAATCATATCAAGTGATTTATAAATCACAATACCATCCCAATTATTATGTACATTTAGTTTCACACTCTATTAATTCCAATTTTTATGACTCTAATATATTCCATGACAAATTAAATGTTCTTCCAACTCTTTCGAATGATTGTTTTTTGAATAAAACCAAAGAAAAATGTAATAAAGTATTTCAGATGGGTTGTATGAATGATCTATTGATAACATTATGTACTCTTCAACTCCATCATCATACTATTATGTCATATGATTAGAATTATTCCATTTTTTATTCAAATTAATCATAAAATTTTTATTAATATTCATTTTTTAATATAAATACACATAAGGTTATAATATAATGTTTATATATAATGATATGTAAATAATGATTAAAAATATATTTCTATCCATGATCTACTTTTTGAATGTTTACATAGATTGAGAATTATTTTTATCAATATATAAGAGTTTTTTAAATTAATGTTATACATTTTGGTAAGGAAAATTTTAATTTTATTACATAAAATTTAATTGAGTTAAGAAAAATTTTCATCTGTTGAGGTTGAATGGATACTTCATGTAGGGTTTATTAAAATCCATAATATAAGTTCAAAAATTAATTGAATATATGGTATTTTTTCAAGAAGATATTATATATGTTTCAATTAGAATGTAAGGTTTTAACACTTCTAAAAAAAAATTTATTAAGAGAACAGAATCAATGATATTTACAAAACTATTAAAAATACAAACCAAAAAATGGAATAATTAATTTATTACATTACATCAATGAAACAAAATCTCTAAAACTAGTAATAAAACCCCTCCAGACAGTCATTATCAAATGAATTTTAATCCATCATAAGAATATTAAAGGCTGAAATTATAGGTTATGAGTTTCAAAAAATATCATTTCTTAGATTAGACGATATATTCCCCTTTCCAAAGATTCCATGTTTAAGCATTACCACATAAATAATATAAAAATATCATAGTATTAATTTCAAATAAGATTCTTCATGTGCATTAGAAATTGAATTTTGAAAATAAATGCTGAAATAAAAAATGCATAATATGTTTTTATGATTAAAAGCATAAAAACATTGAATTCTGAGATATAACAATGTCATCCAAAAAATTTATTTTAAAAAAATGATTACTTTTACACTATAATTAATAAAACATGGTTTCAAATGAATAAATATATTGATATATTTAACCATCCAAATGTCAAGAAATAAAAATATGAATTATTGTTGAGAATGTATAAGGAAAATAGTAAAAAAATAAACACTTTGTCCAAAATAATTTTTTTCCTAAACAATTAACCATAAATATATATATAATAAATATATAAACCATAATATATATATATATATAATAATAAAAATTAAGAATATAAGAATTGAAACATAATTTTTATTGAAGTTTATGAAAATAATAAATATTGCATATCAAACATTTACTAATCAATAATATATTTTAAAAAATATTAAAATTTAAATAAAAATTTATCTTAGTTGGAAAAAAATATATAAATTAAATCAAAAGGATTCATATATGTAGTGGAAAAATAAATGAATAATATCGAAAAAATGAGATATATTTATAAATCGTTGTTGTGAGTTTAAGAATACAACATTTTCCATTGAAAATACAGAAAATAATCATACCCTTAAAAAGGATTATAGCTGACCTTAATAAAAAAATAAAATATTAATTATTTAATCGTATATATTAGTTAAAATTATGTTAGATATGATGTATCATAAAATTATTTATGGGATTAAATGTGGATCTTTCCCATTATTATTAATTTGTGTATGTGCCACACGTAATAGGAAAAACATATTACAAGTTCATATTTTTGTCATTTTCCATTTATTTGGTTGCATTAATAGTAACAAATATATTACTGAAAATTAAAAAATATTATTATCTAGAGGTTATGATGATTTAATGAAAATTTTATAATATATGAATTAAAATTATAACTAAATCTTTCTCAATTAAATAATTTCATGTCGTGGTCCACACAAGATGTGTGTCTAGAAATGTAAATAATTAAAATCCCAGGTTTTATTAAATGGACATGACACATTATCACACCTTGATCTCATATGCCTATTTGTTTTATTTTAATTTTATTCTGTTCTTGGTCCTGTGCCTTTTGGACGAGGATTAGTTTGGACCTGGTTTGATATTTTTTTTACAATGTTTGATGTTTTCGTGGGCCTCTGGCCGGTGCACGATCACCGCACTTGTAGCGGTGATCGTGCGCTTGGTCGTAGTGAATGCGTTGTCGCCCGAACGTTCAAATAAATAATAAAATTGGATTAATAGATTAAATTGAAAAAAAAGAAAAAAAAACTAAATAGAATTTTATAGCGACCAAACAAGGATAATATTTAAATTATAATAATGGAAATATGTTTGCGCAAGTGGTAATATTATTTTTAAATAATTTGGTAATAATACAATTTTTATAAAATTGTTGTAAGTATAATTTTTTTTTTACTTAAAATAAAATTGATAAGAAATAATTATTATTGGTTTTATTAATATTTATTAGTATTATTATTATTATCTCTATTATTATTATTATTATTATTATGTTTTATTATTATTATTATTAACTTTTTTTTTAAACCCTAAACCTACCCTCTTCCTGCATCCCCCTCCACACCCCATCGCCCCCACCCTTCTACGCGCCGCCCTCCCCCTGGTTCTAGTGCGCAGCACCGAGCGCTTCCCCCCCCTCCAAATCCAGCTCGCCCCCTTGCTCACCCTCTCATGTGATCTCCCGCGCCTCCAAACACCTCTCGGTCCGGCGCACCCCTCCTGATCCGACGCAACCCCCCTGTTTGTCGGAACCATGCGCCGACGAACCCCCCCTCCAAATCCGGCTCGCCCCCGCCACCCTCCTGTTGTGCTGACCGACCCGCGGTGCCACCCTGGTTCGAGCATCGCCGAACCATGCGCCCTCCGGTCAGACAGTGCTAGTGCGCGTCCAGCAATCCCAGCGGCATCCCCTGCTCCTTTGACCTGCAGCAAGCCGGCGACCCGGCACCGTCCTCACCTGCTCGGTTCCTTCCCCACCGGACTCCTCCGTGTGCCATTCCTCTATGCCAGACCTCTTTCTTACCCTTTTCATCTCGCTCTCCAGCTGGGCTGCCTCCGGCCAGTCCCCGCTCTGGCTAATCCTCGCCCACCCTGTGTTCTAGCATTTCGGCCTCCGACCGGCCGTGCTCCGGCCCTACTTCACGCCTCCTTTCGTTCTTCTGTCTCCCGCTCCGGCAACTCGCTGCTCCGATGTGATCCACTCACCGGTGTTCAGACTGTCACCACCTTTTTAGTGCGAATAATTACTTGGATGCAATATCGGCTTCCCCTGTGTTTTCAAGGTTGCAACCACCATCCGAGGTTGCGCAAAGGGCCATTCAAGACCCATTGGGGTGCGTTCCGGCAATCGCCACTGAAGGTGAGGTGGTTTCGGTTCGACGCCGACATCCAAGGTGTAGTTTTATGCCCGTTGTTTGGTTTCGCAGCTTTGTTATACCCTTAATTATCTTGCTATAGAGTTATGAAATTTTTAGAATTGGTTAAAAGTATGTTTTGGGTCAGTTCCTGGTCTATGTCATCATGTGTCTATGATGATTTGCTTGTTTGTTTGATTAATCTGTTATGTTCTTTAATTTATTTATTTGGTGCAAATTTGGTTTTGTTGGAGTTTTGCGTGCGTCTGATTTGGTTAGTAAGTTTATGTTTTTTTTAATTGTTTTCATTTGAATAAATTGTGTAGCTTATTGTTAATCTGTGCAAGTGTTGTGATTGCGTTTTGACATCGTATATTTTGTGTGTTTGGTATTGAAGACGTCTTGTGCGTTGAGTAGGTAAAGCCAAGTGAATTCTTTTCAAACAATCATATAAATTTTCATTTATGATTTACTGAGTTTTATGAATGGTGAAAAAGCATGCTATGAATGGATTAGAGTTTTAAAAAATTGTTTTTATGGACATACCACACTTTTGGAGTCTCTTTTGAGTGCTTGTGGTGTTGAAATACGTTTTGGGTGTGTAAATGGTGATTTTGATGTGGGTAGTGTTGGTTTGGATTGCTTGCGTGCTTAAGCATGTCTTATGGTTTGATTGTGTGGTGTGAGTCACGCTTTGGAAGTAGGTTGAAGTGGTTCTTTTTCTCTATTTGTTTGTTTGGATTGTTTTATGTCTGTGGTTATATATTTTTGTTATCTTTGTGGTTGCAGCGCGTTGGCAATGTTTTTCCATGCTCATGCGATTTTCAGTTTGCGCGCGCTTGCGCGCCCGTCCGAGCCACGTTGCATCGTCGTCGTAACTGGGATGCGAGTCGAGGTAGGTCCCCCCATTGCACTTACCTTTAGATTTAGAATTTATTAATTGCTTGTTATTTTATTAATTTTTACTGAATTAGAAATAATATTAGATAATAAAACATTAAATTATTATTTAGTGCAAAAATAGGTGTTTATTTTATACCGAACACTTGTGACATTTTCTTGACGGGCGGACACCCAGTTTTGAAAGAATACCATTTTGGACATTAAACATAATTCACGGAACTTCAAATGTGCTTCTAGTTTTAAAGATAAATAATTTCTTCTGAACAAGTGTTTTGAGCTTTTTGAGAAAAGAGGTTTTATTTTAAAATTGGTGAAGGCCCGTTTGGCACTTTAATGAAAAGGATTATTTTAGAAAAACCCACTCGGGGGTGATCTTTGGTGTGAGTTGTTTGTGTGAGCTGCATTTGATGTTTGTGCATCGTGACTGATTTATTTACATTGTAGACGCACCCCCTTTTCATTGCTTGTGTTGACATGGGAACCTGGCATATTAAGTGAATTTTCTGAGAACGATTGCTGCACTAGTTTAGACCACGCACTGGCTAGTGGCCTCATATCAGGGGAATACTTAGTTATTGCTGCTATGGGGATTGGGCCCCTCGGTTAGGCCATGCAGGGCTATGCCGGGTAGTATTATGGGCGTTATGACGTCATCGAGTTATGGCATGCCTTCAGGATGAGTCACATGTATAGTACGTTCTGGATTGTTCACGATCTCCTAGGTTCGACCCATGTTTCTTTTAGTGTTTATTTATGTGTGGCAGATGATTGAGAGGTCGATTTCGGTTGCTGACCCTTGTGTGCCACTTTACCATTTCACTTAGTGTGTGTTGTGTGTGATTCTCATTTTGACTAACAACTAAAGTTTGGATTTCTAAATTGCTCGTAAAAATGTTTTGAAAATGCAATGCACCTGTTCTTTCAACATTAAACATGTTCTAAATTAAAAAGGGCAATGAACTGTTACTTGTTTTAGAAATGAAAGTGTGTGGAAAAATATATTTTATATAATTTAGTTCAAACCTGGAATTGATAATTTATTTATTTATTGGTATGTGCATTGGGATAGAATTAGTCGGGCCTACCTACTGAGTTTTAATACTCACGCCTATAGTGTTTTCTTGTTTTTAGTTCTGTTGCAGGTTCCAGCTTCAGTTGTTCGCCTTGAGCGACGTCGGTTGTGTTATTGGAGAGTGACCCACGGGGTCACGTGGAGCTTTGGTCGTGGTCAGGTTAGTTGCGTTGTTGGTTCCTTTTTCCTTATTTACATTTGTTCTATTTATTTCTGCTGCTTAGTTTATTATATTTTGGGCTAAATCGTTCCCACTTGTTAAATTTTGATGCCCGGAACCAGTTTCCAGCCCGTGGGGATCGGGAACGCCCCTCGGGCCATGTCGCGGGCCGGCTCGGGTGACCGGTTCTGGGTCGACCCGGGTTGGTTCGTGACAAAATGGTATCATAGGGAGGTTATTGTTATTTGGGATGTCAGGTAGAAGGAGATTAGGATTGTCGGGGCTCAGGAGGTAGGTTACGGGTCGGTGCCTGATCACCACCGATCGTGACGAGACCTGAGTTACCAGGGTTAGTCCGTGATTCGAGTCTTTTGTCTTTGGTTGTTTTGGATTGAGGGATGACAATGGAGGCGAATCGGTTCACTTTGCGACCTCACATGGGGTGGTGACCCATGTGGAGTCCAAGTGTCTAGTTTAAGGTCCTCTTAGTGTTATGATTTACTTGGGGCATGACTCACCACCATGTTGCTGGGTCAGACATATGCACTAGTTCCTCGTTCAATTGGTTTATTACTGCTTGTGTTTTGTTTTAGTCTGATTTGATTCGAGTGTGTGTTAAGAGTGAAATTCGTTTTTAAATGAAAAGGAGGTTCTTGCGAATTGTTTTGAAATTACTAATGAGGGTTTTTAAAGAGAAGGTGTATTGGTTTGGAAAGACTTGGTGCGTGTTTGAATTTGATGGAAAAAAGAAGTGTTTGAACCTTGACACTCCTTATGGAGGGTCACATGTGTGTGGGTATGCATGAAGAGTGTGTAGGGGCACTTATTTGCAGATGATGTGAGTGATATTTAATGAACGCGCATGTGACAGTTCATAGGGTGTCATAGGAGGGTTTTAAAATTTTAAAGAAATGATGGTTTTGGAAAGTGATTTATACTGTGTTTGTATATGTTTGGCTTATGGGCCTATTGACCTTGACTTGTGTTGTTGCCTTGATTGAATTTTGGCTTAACGCCGGTTTCGATAATTTTTCTCGTGTTGTCATGAGTATGCCGCCCAGAAAGGTCGTTAAGGTTGCTAATGAGTCATGCCCAGTTTCTAGTTCTTTCTGCATGTTGCCTATCGATCAAAGTAATCAAAGTCCGTAGGGGCAGTTGTGTGGTTGTGAAATTAGAGTGGGTTTTCAGGTTGTTGGGAACTCCCAGGGTTATTAGGGTGTGTACCGTCTCAGGTTTATTTGAGGGTTCAGTTTCAGACTTGTAAAGATGTGCCACATCGTCGTTGGAGTTTTGGGTGTGATTAACGGTCGTCGATTTCCGCGAAGGTTCCCCACTTGGCAAGAGGTGCGGGTTGGTGGAACCTGTCTCCAAGAAACCATTGTTGTTGGTACCGGCTCCTAGTTCGTCGGACCGCTCTCTTGTGCGCCACCAGTATGGCTTTCCCGAACATTCTAAGTCATCATGTTGCATTTCATTGAAAACATATGACCATCGTGATTGTTTGGATCATCGAACGAAATGAGTTGGAGACTAGAAGATGAAGATGCCTGACTGTGAGGCAGGAGATGATTCAGCCGTCAGGGCCCCAGCCACAGGTCTTGGGGTGAAGCTCGCGCATAGTCAGGAGTTGTCGAGGGTGTGTGGAACCTCAGTCCGATTTATTTTTTCAGCTTTGGGAGGGAAATATCCAAAGTTTCCTTGTTCTGTTCTTGTCACCGTTGAAATCTCATCATAGTTGTTGTAATGTGATGAACTTTTTCTACCGCAGTCTAAGCGGTCTTATCTGTTCTCAATATGTTCTCAAAATCATTCGGCTTTCTTTTAAGGGTTCTTGGACCGCGAATGAATGGGTTGTTCTAATTCTGAGTTGGGTCTCAATGGTGTCCGATAGAGGGGATGTTTGGTTTTGTGAAATTAATGGGCGGTGTTTCAGGGTACTTTCTGAGTTTGGGCTAGGAATTTCCTTGTCTCTGGTTACGGTGAGGATTTTGTTCGGTTGGTGTGTGAGGGGTTGAGTTAATTCTTTATCCTCGGGTGGTTGGGTCGTTTTGTAGAAAGATTTTCATTTAAGTCTCTGGGTGTTGTTCGGTCCATGTGGAGAAATTAATTGGGTTCAGTTTGAGAGTTCCCGCATTGCCCCCCCCCTCGGGGGTGGTATGATGGGGTTTCAAGGTTTCCATATTAGTAAATTCTTGTGGTGGGGAGAACCCTTCCGTGTTCTCCCCTCAACTTCGGTCAGTGATTGTTCATGAGTTGGTCGGGTGTGACGTGTGTTTGAAAAGGTCACCCCGAGCCTCTCTGTTTCTTCTGGTTTGGTCTGGTCATGGGCTCAAGTTGTGTCAACTGTTGGCTGGTGACTTTCTGGGGGCAGAAAGTGTCTGTGGTGGGGAGAATTGTCACACCCCGATCTCATATACCTATTTGTTTTATTTTAATTTTATTCTGTTCTTGGTCCTGTGCCTTTTGGACGAGGATTAGTTTGGACCTGGTTTGATATTTTTTTTTACAACGTTTGATGTTTTCATGGGCCTCTGGCCGTTGCACGGTCACCGCACTAGTAGCGGTGATCGTGCGCTTGGTCGTAGTGAATGCGTTGTCGCCCGAACGTTCAAATAAATAATAAAATTGGATGAATAGATTAAATTGAAAAAAAAAAGAAAAAAAAACTAAATAGAATTTTATAGCGACCAAACAAGGTTAATATTTAAATTATAATAACGGAAATATGTTTGTGCAAGTGGTAATATTATTTTTAATTAATTTGGTAATAATACCATTTTTATAAAAATTTTGTAAGTATAATTTTTTTTTACTTAAAATAAAATTGATAAGAAATAATTATTATTGGTTTTATTAATATTTATTAGTTTTATTATTATTATCTCTATTATTATTATTATTATTATTATTATTATTATTATTATGTTTTATTATTATTATTATTAACTTTTTTTAAACCCTAAACCTACCCTCTTCCTGCATCCCCCTCCACACCCTGTCGCCCCCACCCTTCTGCGCGCCGCCCTCCCCCTGGTTCCAGTGCGCAGCGCCGAGCGCTTCCCCCCCCCCTCCAAATCCAGCTCGCCCCCTTGCTCACCCTCTCATGTGATCGCCCGCGCCTCCAAACACCTCTCGGTCCGGCGCACCCCTCCTGATCCGACGCAACCCCCCTGTTTGCCGGAACCATGCGCCGACGAACCCCCCCCCCCCCCTCCAAATCTGGCTCGCCCCCGCCACCCTCCTGTTGCGCTGACCGACCCGCGGTGCCACCCTGGTTCGAGCATCGCCGAACCATGCGCCCTCCGGTCAGACAGTGCTAGTGCGCGTCCAGCAATCCCAGCGGCGTCCCCTGCTCCTTTGACCTGCAGCAAGCCGGCGACCAGGCACCGTCCTCACCCGCTCGGTTCCTTCCCCACCGGACTCCTCCGTGTGCCATTCCTCTATGCCAGACCTCTTTCTTACCCTTTTCATCTTGCTCTCCAGCTGGGCTGCCTCCGACCAGGCCCCGCTCTGGCTAATCCTCGCCCACCCTGTGTTCTAGCATTTCGGCCTCCGACCGGCCGTGCTCCAGCCCTACTTCACGCCTCCTTTCGTTCGTCTGTCTCCCGCTCCAGCAACTCGCTGCTCCGATGTGATCCACTCACCGGTTTTCAGACTGTCACCACCTTTTGAGTGCGAATAATTACTTGGATGCAATATCGGCTTCCCCTGTGTTTTCAAGGTTGCAACCACCATCCGAGGTTGCGCAAAGGGCCATTCAAGACCCATTGGGGTGCGTTCCGGCAATCGCCACTGAAGGCGAGGTGGTTTCGGTTCGACGCCGACATCCAAGGTGTAGTTTTATGCCCGTTGTTTTGTTTCGCAGCTTTGTTATACCCTTAATTATCTTGCTATAGAGTTATGAAATTTTTAGAATTGGTTAAAAGTATGTTTTGGGTCAGTTCCTGGTCTATGTCATCATGTGTCTATGATGATTTTCTTGTTTGTTTGATTAATCTGTTATGTTCTTTAATTTATTTATTTGGTGCAAATTTGGTTTTGTTGGAGTTTTGCGTGCGTCTGATTCGGTTAGTAAGTTTATGTTTTTTTTAATTGTTTTCATTTGAATAAATTGTGTAGCTTATTGTTAATCTGTGCAAGTGTTGTGATTGCGTTTTGACATCGTATATTTTGTGTGTTTGGTATTGAAGAGGTCTTGTGCGTTGAGTAGGTAAAGCCAAGTGAATTCTTTTCAAACAATCATATAAATTTTCATTTATGATTTACTGAGTTTTATGAATGGTGAAAAAGCATGCTATGAATGGAGTAGAGTTTTAACAAATTGTTTTTATGGACATACCACACTTTTGGAGTCTCTTTTGAGTTCGTGTGGTGTTGAAATACGTTTTGGGTGTGTAAATGGTGATTTTGATGTGGGTAGTGTTGGTTTGGATTGCTTGCGTGCTTAAGCATGTCTTATGGTTTGATTTTGTGGTGTGAGTCACTCTTTGTAAGTAGGTTGAAGTGGTTCTTTTTCTCTATTTGTTTGTTTGGATTGTTTTATGTCTGTGGTTATATATTTTTGTTATCTTTGTGGTTGCAGTGCGTTGGCAATGTTTTTCCATGCTCATGCGATTTTCAGTTTGCGCGCGCTTGCGCGCCCGTGCGAGCCACGTTGTATCGTCGTCGTAACTGGGATGCGAGTCGAGGTAGGTCCCCCCATTGCACTAACCTTTAGATTTAGAATTTATTAATTGCTTGTTATTTTATTAATTTTTACTGAATTAGAAATAATATTAGATAATAAAACTTTAAATTATTATTTAGTGCGAAAAGAGATGTTTATTTTATACCGAACACTTGTGACATTTTCATGACGGGCGGACACCCAGTTTTGAAAGAATACCATTTTGGACTTTAAACATAATTCACGGAACTTCAAATGTGCTTCTAGTTTTAAAGATAAATAATTTCTTCTGAACAAGTGTTTTGAGCTTTTTGAGAAAAGAGGTTTTATATTAAAATTGGTGAAGGCCCGTTTGGCACTTTAATGAAAAGGATTATTTTGGAAAACCCACTCGGGGGGTGATCTTTGGTGTGAGTTGTTTTCGTGAGCTGCATTTGATGTTTGTGCATCGTGACTGATTTATTTACATTGTAGACGCACCCCCTTTTCATTTCTTGTGTTGACATGGGAACCTGGCATATTGAGTGAATTTTCTGAGAACGATTGCTGCACTAGTTTAGACCACGCACTGGCTAGTGGCCCCATAGCAGGGGAATACTGAGTTATTGCTGCTATGGGGATTGGGACCCTCGGTTAGGCCATGCAGGTCTATGCCGGGTAGTATTATGGGCGTTATGACATCATCGAGTTATGGCATGCCTTCAGGATGAGTCACATGTATAGTACGTTCTGGATTGTTCACGATCTCCTAGGTTCGACCCATGTTTCTTTTAGTGTTTATTTATGTGTGGCAGACGATTGGGAGGTCGAGTTCGGTTGCTGACCCTTGTGTGCCACTTTACCATTGCCCTTAGTGTGTGTTGTGTGTGATTCTCATTTTGACTAACAACTAAAGTTTGGATTTCTAAATTGCTCGTAAAAATGTTTTGAAAATGCAATGCACCTGTTCTTTCAACATTAAACATGTTCTAAATTAAAAAGGGCAATGAACTGTTACTTGTTTTAGAAATGAAAGTGCGTGGAAAAATATATTTTATATAATTTAGTTCAAACCTGGAATTGATAAATTCTTTATTTATTGGTATGTGCATTGGGATAGAATTAGTCGGGCCTACCTACTGAGTTTTAATAATCACGCCTATAGTGTTTTCTTGTTTTTAGTTCTGTTGCAGGTTCCAGCTTCAGTTGTTCGCCTTGAGCGACGTCGGTTGTGTTATTGGAGAGTGACCCACGGGGTCACGTGGAGCTTTGGTCGTGGTCAGGTTAGTTGCGTTGTTGGTTCCTTTTTCCTTATTTACATTTGTTCTATTTATTTCTGCTGCTTAGTTTATTATATTTTGGGCTAAATAGTTCCCACTTGTTAAATTTTGATGCCCGGCACCAGTTTCCAGCCCGTGGGGATCGGGAACGCCCCTCGGGCCATGTCGCGGGCCAGCTCGGGTGACCGGTTCAGGGTCGACCCGGGTTGGTTCGTGACACACATAGAAGAAGATAAAACAAGGCTAGCAGGGCCCTAGAATGTGAAGGGTTTATCTATATGACACTTGAATGATTGGTCATTCCAATTTAATGAAAACTAAAATGATTCCCATTATAAGTGATGGAATACTTGGAATGGTGGTAGGGGAACGAGGAGTTGAATATCATTGCCTCTTGAGCCTCTTTGTGTTCCATATATCACATGATAAACCCAAAGCGTTTAGAAAAATTAATAACACATAAACAATGCATGATCCGAGAAGAATAAATCACATACCTTGGGTTATGTGAGTGTCGATTCATTCAAATATTTCAATGGGGAGTGGTGAAAGATGTCCAATTTAACATGTTCATTAATTTTATTGGTGATTCATCTATTAGGGTTTTGTTTAAAGATATTTAAGGGTATTATCAATTTTTTTCCAAAAATATCTATTAGTGACTGTTTTTATCACATCTAATATATAGAAGCAATGATAAAACATATCATTATCATCACTCCTAAAAAACACAAATAATGATTGGTTTTATCGGCCCTTTCTATTTTATCACTGAGAAAACATATCCTTAAATTCACATTTTGGAAACAACTGATAAAAAATATATAAAATATATTAACAAAATATGAAAATTATATGTATTAAAAATTAATAAATTATAAAAAAGTAAATAATAAGTAAATAATTAATGAATAAATAATATTAAATATTGTTTTGTTATAAGTTGGTGGAATTTAATGACTAAAAAATAAATGAGTTTAAAAATATCTATTTTCATAGTAAGTTCTATTATTTATATAAGTTATTTAAAAATTAGTAATGAAGATGAATTCATATTCAATATGTATATTACAACAAAATTTAAAAAAACAAAACTTAAGGAATAAATATTCATAAAAAAAATTAAAAAAAATAAATTACAAAAAAAATATTAAATAAATAATTAGGAAAATTGAATAAAATAAAAAAACAAAATTAATATTATCAATGAATATATATTACTAAATAATATAAAATTAATGAATATTAAAAAAGTGTGAAATCTAATAATTAAAAATTCAATAGAATTTCTAAATACCAAAAAATAAGTAATATTATTTAAATAGATTATTATAAAAATTAAAAAAGAATATATTTTAAAAATAAAATTAATACATATTAATTCTGTAATGTTTAACCATATTAAAAAAATTAAATGTCATTGGATAAAAATATATGAATAAATATTAAAAATGGATAAAATTACAAAACATATTTAATAGATAAAAAATTGAAAATGAATAAATTTCGACATATTAAAAAAAATGAAGATTATCAATGAATAAATATTATTAAAAAAATTCAAAATAAATATTAAAAATTAAAAATAGTATATATTAATGGAAAAAAATTTGGAGGCTCGATGAGTATTTTCCTAAATTTTTATAATGCATGATTTTCACTGTAATGTATCCCTTTTTCCCACATTGATGTAAATAAAATTCAAAAATGAATATTAAAATTTGAAAAAAAAATTAATATATAATGTGTGTGTGTGTTTTTATATAAAATCACATTAATTATGTATATATGTGTGTGTGAAATAAATTTAACCGAAGTTTGATATATTTTAAATTGATGTATGAAATGAAATGTTATTAAATTTTATTTACTCAATAATAATTAGTCAAGATTACTAATAAATATTATTTTTTATATTTAAATATTTTTTGACCAAATATAAGAGTTATTTATTATTAATACATTTATTTAATTATCAAAATTATATTGAAAGAAATATTATATATACATATATATATATATATATATATATTACTATATTGAAAAAATTATATTTATTTATAAATGATTATGTTTAAAAAACACTGAAAATGAATAAAATATAAAAACAATAAATGAATTAATATTTCAATTGAATATTATATAAAAAATAAAAACACTTAATGTTATTAATGAATAAATAATATTAATTGAATGAATGATTAAAATGAGTAAAATTTAATTAAAATATTAATAAATTGAATAACTTAAAAGATATAAAAAAATTTATAGATTAACGAATTTAATAATTTTTTAAAAAATAGAAAATTAATATATGTTTAAATGATAATAAATACACATATTAATTATGTAAATTACCAATATTTTAAAATCATATTGTGGATTAAATTGAACTGGTAATTGAGTATGAAAATATCCCTCAATTCTGTCGAAACTATAAAGTAACTGGTCATTGCATTTAGAGTTACAAGAGATTAGTTTGATACTATTTCTGAACTAGTAAAGGGAATGAAGAGAACCAATGTAACAGAAAACTAAAAAAATTAAATTGGCGGGACCTGCATCAAAATATGATAAAGATACTAATCATTCAAATGTTAATCAAATTTTTTTTCCTACTTATTTCCCTAATACAAATAGACCACTGATACCAAGGAAGTTTTCGTCCATTAGATCTCAAGATGATGTTGGGCTTGATCATTATAGCCATTACAATGCAATGACTTTAATGAATTATATGGTCAACTCTATTTAATCTATTCATAATAGAGTGCCCCACACTATCTCTGGGATGCAAAGCTTTGATAATATAGTTGTTGTGGAAGATGTAGCACACAGGGATGATCCTGTCAATGTTTAGGATCCCAGCAGTTCTAAGAGTAAATATATTGATGCGTTGGACAACATGGAAGATTCTATCCAAGATGATGTTAACCATAAATTTCCTCAGGAACAACAAATAGTGAAAGACTGCAAAGGTAAAAAGAAACTATATGATTATCCTATTGTGGGATTTTCAATTAGAAATGAATCAATTTCTATTTTAATTGATTCTGGACAACGAAGTATCTTGATGCCTTTTCTGGTGAATGAAAATATTGCAAAGAGAACAACATCACTTCTATTGGATGACCCTTCTTCTCCAATATGCCATGGTAAGGGCCCAATTTTGGTATAGCAAAATGTTAAGGAATCTGTTTCACTCATCAACATCATAGTGGCTGATATAAAAATAAAACAAATGACATACTCAATGTCCATAATGAATTAGGATGGTTTCTGAAGTTTAACTTATAGATAAATCCTTGAAAAGAAGTTGGTGGATGCAGTGGCAACATGAAACATTTTTGAGGTGCTTGAAATAAATAATGATGGTGACTATCAATAATTGTAATCAAAATAGGTGTAGTGTCTGATGTCCATCATATATTGTTCTACGCATATGGGCAGTCTTCTTCTTTACACTTATGATCACGAAAGGATAAATATATCTCCCAAAAAGGTCACAGAGGATACCAAAGAGTATTACTAATAGATTATGACATCTAACCAAACATCTATAGAGGTTAATAGATAACATAAAAAGTGTATATATCCTAAAAAAATTTTGGTTTTTGATGATTCCCCCTTAGTTTTCAACATTGATTTGCTGACTCTAATGAATAATGTCAAATCTAAAATGGAGGTGCATGATCTGGAAGGGACTTTAAAGCAAATTATGTCATGGAAATGAGGAAAAAATCCAAAAAATATAGAATAGGACATGGTTCTCTTGAATGGGATGACATGAAGGAGGAAACACATTCAGATATTGACCCTGAAGGCTCTAACATTGAATGTATACTTCAGAATGTAGAGAGAGTCAAAAAGAATTACCTAAGGGGCTCGGGACGTGGATGTTTTTGAGGTATTGATTTGAAGGCCTTGAGATATGGAGAACACATGATTGCATCTAATATTATAAAAAATTTTGGTATTTCAATATCCTTAATGAGGAAAGGTTTTCCTTTCTGACCCAATCATTCCTTTCATGATGTTCTCATTCATTTTTTTCTAATGAAGGGGTCTGTATCCTAAGCCTTCAAAAACACATTAAATTCAAATTAGTACATAAAAAAATATTAAAAATGAATATAGTTTAAAAACTATTAATAAATTTAAAAAATGAAAAATTTTATAATTATATATATTATTTTTAATGTATTAAATATTATATATTAAATATTAATATAAAAAATGGAGAAAATTTAATAATTAAAATTACAATATAATTAATAGTAAATATTAAAAAGTAAAAATATAAAACATTATTATTATTACTTTTTTATTTGTGTATATGTCTTTCTCTATAAAACTGAACTATTTGTTTGTCTCTACATGTGAAAATTTTGTACGACGCGTTAAATGTAAAATATTAGGTACTCATTTAGTTAAAAATTAAATAGTAATTATTCAATATATTTTTCAAATTGATATAACAAATTTAATTGATAAAAAAATATTATTAAATTTCTATTAATATTAAATGGTTAATTTTTTTAATTAATATTAATTTTTAATTAAATTATAAAGCCTTTATTACTAAATATGAGACATATAAATATGTTTTATAATATATTAATAAATATTATATAAATTATATTTCAGAAAATTATATTTTGACACACACACGGACACATATATCAATATATATTTTTATATGAGATAATTTTTTTATTAATGGTTAATTTTAATTTTATATTCCATTTTTAATTAAATATAATATATATCCAAATTAATTATAAATTTATTCATATATATATCATATTTATATCAAAGTAAATATATTTATTTATTGATATATTATTTTTAATGATATAATTGTTTTTATAAATATAACTTTTCTATGTGCTTTTTATAACTATTAATGTCTACACTTTATCAGTGCTACAAAAAGATATGATAAACTGGTTCATTAGTGCTAAAAAAACTAACAATGTCTTCTATATATTAGTGTTAATAAAATAACTTATAAAGGGTACATTGATTAGTTATTTTTAGTTATCTATGATAAAGGATAACATTATTTATCCATGGATTTGTATTATTGTGTGTTTGTTAGGGCCACTAGGTAGAATACCCTGAGGGGGGTGAAACACCATACGAGAGACTGAAATTTTTTCTTTTTGGAACATGTTTCATTGTTAAAAAAACTCAATTCTATCTTCCTCACATAGAAATATATTAACAGATATGAAATCATGCACAGGACAAAGCGATTTTCACTTGGTTCACCCTCCCTGGGTTATGTCCATGAAGCATAAACGATGATGTGGAAATGTACCAAATCAACTAAGGATCACTGCCAATAAGTAGAACATTGTTTGATCTAGATCTTCAATGCCTAGGACCACATCCGTTACAAGGATTAAGGTATGCTCTCTGTATTCCCAAGGGTCACTCTCTATGCCTTTTTTCTGGATCACTGCCGGTTCAAAGGCTCACTGTCCTCTGCTATATTCGCTCACAACTCTTGGTAATGAATTCACTCTAAATTTTTGGACTTGTAGTTCAAACACATTTTATGGACATGTATGACCCGTCATTTGCCAAAATTCCTACATCCTGTGATATAGATAGATTCTCTGTTGAAGTTTCTTTTTCACCTGCAGATGAAGTCCACCTTTTCGGGTACTGCTAGTTTCCAGAAAATACTTTTTCAAACTAATTTGAATATTTATCATGCTTCCTTGGGAAAATCACTAACCTCATAATCCTCCTTCTTACTATATACCAGGAATGGTATCTTCTTACTCCATGTACTGCTGCCTCTTTCGTGAACATCATTTATTCTCAGACTACCTCTACCTTTGCCGTCGCGTACTGCCTCTACGTATCAACACCACAAACCACCTCAGAGAACTACCAACTATCCACGAACTGGAATATATTGGTGGACTACCTTCTTAAATCACTATTGCTTAATGATCCTTCTTATTCCACGTATCGCGCCTTCTTACTTATAGTACAACATCCTTTGTGGATTACAGTTCGCCACAAAAATGATTGGCAGAATTTCTTATATACGAACCCCTTCAGTCTAGAAGAGACTACCTTCACATACTATCTTCATGCTTCGCTAAAATTCAAGATCAAAATGATGTTCAAATGAAATTCAATCCCCATAGTAATAATGGAGATTAGTGATTCTTATATATGAAAATTTGTCTACTAAATCTGATAATCTAGGATTTATCACATCATCGATTCATCATTCACCACTTACGGATCCATCTGCTTCCACGAGCCATGTAGAGACCCGAAGCCTGACGTACATGGACATTACATTACTTTTGCGGAATACTTAGTACATAACAAAAACACACACACAAGGATCGTAATAGTTTAGTGTCTTTGGAAACTCGGAGTATAATATTCTAATCGTGGTGAAAGATCTTCAATATCTCCCATAAAGATATTCTTTTTTTTCTACCTAAAACCTTTCTTTATATCCTGGGGAAAAGGAAACATAAAAGGGTGAGCTCAAATGCTCAGTAAGGGTAAACAAAAGAAATATCAATCACATAATTTTCATAAGAACATAACATTTTTGGAAATCTTAACCTGCAAAAGAGAGCATAATTTCATAACATGGGATAAATCATGGCAGTGAAATGTAATCACAATAATCATAACATAAAACATGGAACTTTGTGGCATACACACATAATCATAGAGAATCATTTCTTGTTAGTCAAGACTCATTGCCAAGACTATCTTAGTGGACAAAGTCCCTTTCTGAATCGAGTAATCCTCGTTTCAGTCCTGTTTCACTAAACCGGTATAACCTACCATTCCAGCCATGTCTATCTCATGAGATATAAAATCTTTACCCAATGCATTGGAGAGAGATATAGGTCCCACCCATCTCTTAATGAATCCTTTCTTATGTGTGCCACAAAATCATAAAACATACATCATCGCATAACACATGTAACAAAAATGGGATTCTTGAAACATCATGACATCATAAATCAATTCATATAAGATAAAGGAATTCATAAACATAATTCCATCACAACATAGTCAAATCAATGTAAAAATGTGTATAGAAACAGAACCCTTTATTATCTTAGATGGAAAATAATTTTGATAAAACACTTGAATTGAATTCTTGAGGAAAATATCCTTTCTTCTTCAAAATCAATTTCTTTTCACAAAACATCATGCAATTTTAAAAGAAAGAGATTTTATTGAAAATAGTCATGAAATCGTTTAGAGTAAGCTTCATGAAAATAAGTCTTTATAAAACAGTAGAAATCCGTTCGTGCCGTATAAATTAAAAAAAACATTCTTTGTACTTTTGTCGAAAAAGTCAAAATGTACCTCGTACGATAAACGACAAAAGATTCCTTTCATATCTTTTACTAAAAACTAACCAAAGGGTAAAATTGGATTTAAACCATTGTAGTTGGATGGAAATAATATTACATATTGAGGAAACATGGATGTGGATGATAAAATAAACCCCAGTAAATACTTACGAATAAACAATCTCGGATAAAAATGAGATTGTGATATTTCCCTTACCTTAGGTCGGACTTGCTTTGTAAGTGTCCGAACCTCCTGTAAAATGATTTAAATCATGTTATTGACTTATTACAGAATCATATTCATTGTTATGATATCATATATGGTTCACTTATGACATTATATTACCCGTTCTTTTGTAAACTCCATGTTAAAGAAGCGTTTTGGGTAAAATCGTTTCATTTATCGTAGGTGTTTTGACTTGTTGTTCTTGACATCATTATTACTTATATCATGATTTACTTACTTACAGAATATAAAATATGATTTATATATCATATATATTCAGTATATATATATATATAATAGGTAGATAAATAAAATGAAAAACACCGTTCATGGAGACGGTAGTCCGTACGTACGCATGAACGCTGTTTTCCTTTCCTTATTGTCTTGAAATGGAAGTAAGTAGATTACATACATATGTATATATATAAATAAATCCAGTAGCTTTATAATGTCATATATTTCATTATTATTTCTTATATATACATTATAATCATTCTTAAATGGTTAACATGGAGAATGAATCTCATCGCGTCGTGGAGACGGTAGTCCGTACGTACGCACGAGCGATGATATCATTTCTATAAATATTGAATTAAATTGGAGTGGATTATACAATATATCAGAATCAATATGATGTTTTAATAACTATGTATAGTTATTCTTTACACCATTATACCCATCCATGTAAGGTGGTGGTGGAAAATAGATTACACCACGGCGTGGAGACGGTATTCCGTACGTACGCACGCGCGGTGATTTCTTTTTCCGTAGGATGGATAGATGGTGAAATAGGTTTGTTTAATACTTATAATAACATATCAGTATATGAGTGATACTGATGTTATTACTTCATAATGAAACAACCTAAGAACAAGAAGTGGAAGAAGAAATAAAGATGAAAGAATTGGTAACGGTAATTACCTCTTCTTTGAAGTGCCTTTTTGAGACCTCCTCTTAGGGCACTAAAATTGGTCTTTGAGGAAGACCAGAACCTCTAGGATGTTGCTAGGGAAGTGGAGAGGATAAATTGGCAGGGGTTGGCCGAGCTTGAGAGCTCAAATTGGTGTGAGGAGGAGGGGGAGGAGGTGTCCTTTTATAGGGGAGGAGAGGGGCACCTTAGGAATATCTCAAAATATTATTTTATATTAAAGTCAAAATCGGTTTATAATTGTTCCAAAGGGTCTTATTTCGAAGCTAAAGTAAGGATGGGTCGAAATCCTATCAACCAATAGAATTTAGACAAGTTTAAGATATTATTTTAACCTTATCAATTAGATTTAACTCTAAGTTAATTAATTTAACTTTTACCGTGTCTTTTTGTTTTCTTTCACTATATGATTAATACACTTACAATAACATGCCAAACGAACCCCAAATTGTTTATTATTAATATATATATCCTTATCTAAGTCATTTGGCCGAACCTTAGATTTTTAGGAATAAAATAACAATTAATAATATAATATTTTATTTAAAAACTATTTTGTGTCAATTTTGACACTATTTGATATATGATTTTTGTGAAAGTCATAACAGAATTATATGTTCGAACCAAGTTGATTAAATCAACACTAATATATCATATTAACCTAGAAAATTAGTGGAATTCATAAAAAGTTTTAAATTACATTTATTTTGGTATTTATATTATCAAATATGTCAATATTTCATTAATAAGATAATTACTGCATCATTTTTGTGTCATAAATAAATTATATTATTTGATGTCTAAAAATTACAAATAAAATACCATCATGTAGGAAATCTTTTTATCTTTCTAATGAATATTTATAGTCTAATTTATCTTATGTATAACCCCATATTAAAAATGATTTACTTATTAAACTTTGATTTTAACTATTTTAACCCTTCTTTAAATAAATTAATAATAAATGTCCTAATCTAATCCAAGTGGGCCTAAATGGTCATATTTTATTCCTAAGTTTGTTTTTGGTCGAATTACACTTGTCCAATAGAATTAGGACATGTGTTAGGGTAATATTAATATCATATTTATCCTTATTTACCTTATTTACTATTAACCGTGGTAAAAAAAGTAAAAAGTTACTATTCACCAAAAAAATAATTTTCATCTCATTGAACCACATTTTAGTCCTTGATATTAACCGTGTCTCTCGGATTTTCGAAATTCCATTCACAGAAGCGGTAAAATTAAGTTTTATGCAAAATTCAGTTTTTAACCTACCACTTAGTAGTTTCACTATTCATCAAAAATTGATGTTTTTCAGAACAATGCCAAAATTTCATCCCAAGCTATATTTCATATTCCGAATTCAAAAATGAAGTCTATTTTACCAAATTCATAACATAAAAGTTGCATTAATTAATTTTATAATTAAATCCCGCTGTTAAAACAAATAGCGTGTTTTTAAGAAACAATATCTATCAAAAGATTGACACTTGTTTATGTCTAGTTTAAATGTGAAACTACATCCAATGACCAACATTGTATTAAATTGTAAAAATATATTCTAAATATACTTTAAAACCACTCAAATTAATGATTTATCACTATTAATTATTTCGATTAAAAAAGTTGTTTTTAATTATAATTTAGTAATTTTCACTATTCATCAGAATATGAAAGTTATCCGAAAAGTACCAAAATTTCACCTTAGGCTAAATTCGATACTCCGAATCCAAAAATGAAGACCATTTAGAGAGTTAAAATTTCTAAAATTTAAAAAGTGTTTATTACTATTCATAACGGCTAGTTTTAATAATATTTTAATAGCATATCATTGTTTCGTGAAACTCAGGATTACGTACCACACACGCTATCGAGGAAGGTTGCGATTGCGTGTAATGCAATGCAATTCAAGGATGCGTGTTGTACAAGCTCCTTTTGTTGTAGCGTATAACACAAGACATAAAAAAGAATATTTTTCATAAAATCTCGGGCTGTTACATTCTACCCCCCTTAAAATGAATTTCGCCCTCGAAATTCGTCGGGGTTATAAATGGTTTACTATTCGAAAGTTTCTTTAATAGAAACCCACATCGTAAAAGGGAATACCAAAACTTGGCTTTAAAAACTAAAGTATGAAATGTAACGATTACCCAAATAAACTAATCACTGGGTTTCCACATAGGTGAAAATATGGATATGGAATTAAAATCTAACCATCATGTTCTGATGGAGAGTGGTAGAGAACATGGCTATGGAAAAGCCAGTAATCACAAATCCATAGATTTGTGATGATATAAGGTACCATCTTATTCATTAGGTATAAGAGAACTAGGACAACATTTTTGGTTTTCAAGATCATTTCCCTAAAGTTAAAGAATTTGAATTAGAATAAATACTTACTTTATTTTGGTACAATCTCACTGTTGTTCGTGCCTTTAACAATTTCCACTTCATCTCTTAAATAAATGAAGTTGAATTTGTTATTCGTGAAGTGTTAGCAGATCATGTGATAGAATGACGGGTCATTCCATCTGTCTCAAACAAAAAGTTAGCAAAAATTATATACATAAGTCGATCTATAGTGAGATTATTCACATATGGTTCCTAAAATGGACTTATACTTCATATATCATACTGCTCAATATAATAAAACTAGTTTCTACTAAACAGGGACTTCCTGTAGGTCAGTGGTAGGCGATAAAGGTCAGTCGCACTTCGGTTGTGGGTTCGATTCCTACAGCCTTGTCCAAAGCGATGGGTTGTCGCCCGTCTTGCAGGTTGTCCCTTTATCTAAAACTACGTTACTATCCCATCTTCTATCCTTAAACAATACCAACTTATGTCCAACATAATCCAGTCTAATCTTTAGGCTTATACATAATACTGCAGTCCACTCTCATAATATAGTGACATCGATTACCAGAGATTTAATACTGTCGTTGATCCCCACATATCATAAGATATGTCTTGTTAGTCACATTCCAAACATTCAAAGTCCTTAATCATGTATTCTCTTGAATACCTTAGTGAAAACATGAGTGCAGTTAAAAGTTAACACTTTCCACATACCAAAATCCTCAAAATTCTATATACTCAAACCATGATATCACTTAGTCCTTATATCAATCATGAGCTCATGAATACTATCAAACATTTAATTTTCTCCTTATCCCTTCATTATGCGCATATCATCTACATTCCAAAAATATCTGAATAACCTTTCATGGATACTGGTAACATTAATCATACACTTTCAAAACACAAGGAAAGACAACAGTGTAACAATCCATAGATGTCTCTTTATTCCAAAATTACACATGATAAACATGTAATCATTCCACTACATTCTCAAACCATTGACCGAGCTTCAAAAATTCATTCATCTCACATATCATTTGTAGTCTCTTCATCATCATCCACATAAATACTACCCATATGAACACACTGATTCTCTTCATGAGTCTTTCCCTTAGGGCATTTGTTTGCATAATGCCCATACATTCCACATTTAAAACACTTAACTATTTTTGATGTCGTAGCAATACCATTATCCTCATCCATGGTGTTAACCGACCCTTTTCCATTGCACTTACTTGCTTTGTGTCCTTCTTTTCCACACCCAAAGCATCTTCCAGTTCCCTTGAAACATTCTCCTTGATGCCTCTTCCCACATGATTTACATAGGGGAAATTGAACTTTCTTTCCTCTATGATCATCATGGAACTCCATCTTTCTCTTATTAGTCGAGTCGGGAAACTTACCAAATTTTACTTTATTGATCATGTTGTGAGATTGCTGATTCGGCATAATAATGATGTTTGGACATCCAAATCCCATTTCATTTTGTTGCTCATGAATAATATCATTCCATTGTCCATCATATCCTCCATTATCGTGAATCACCTTGTTTCCAGCCATTTTCTAAAACCCAAAAAGAATAGCGTGAGAGGCAAAAATCATGCTAGGGAAAACAACATAATAAAGGGGGAGTACCTTGAACATCTAACATCTTAGGTTTAATTCTATGATCGTTAGCGTAGTTCTAGTACTATAACCTATATGTATACTTAACCTTAGGGACATCCCTAGACATACCTTAGAAATATCTCTAGGGATCTCACTAATGTTTTCGCATCCTAGTTTCCAAAGGTTGACTAAACCTTTCCTCTGATACCAACTGTAGAGACCCGAAGCCTGACGTACATGGACATTACATTACTTTTGCAGAATACTTAGTACATAACAAAAACACACACACAAGGATCGTAATAGTTTAGTGTCTTTGGAAACTCGGAGTATAATCTTCTAATCGTGGTGAAAGATCTTCAATATCTCCCATAAAGATCTTCTTTTTTTTTCTACCTAAAACCTTTCTTTTTATCCTGGGGAAAAGGAAACATAAAAGGGTGAGCTCAAATGCTCAGTAAGGGTAAACAAAAGAAATATCAATCACATAATTTTCATAAGAACATAACATTTTTGGAAATCTTAACCTGCAAAAGAGAGCATAATTTCATAACATGGGATAAATCATGGCAGTGAAATGTAATCACAATAATCATAACATAAAACATGGAACTTTGTGGCATACACACATAATCATAGAGAATCATTTCTTGTTAGTCAAGACTCATTGCCAAGACTATCTTAGTGGACAAAGTCCCTTTCTGAATCGAGTAATCCTCATTTCAGTCCTGTTTCACTGAACCGGTATAACCTACCATTCCAGCCATGTCTATCTCATGAGATATAAAATCTTTACCCAATGCATTGGAGGGAGATATAGGTCCCACCCATCTCTTAATGAATCCTTTCTTATGTGTGCCACAAAATCATAAAACATACATCATCGCATAACACATGTAACAAAAATGGGATTCTTGAAACATCATGACATCATAAATCAATTCATATAAGATAAAGGAATTCATAAACATAATTCCATCACAACATAGTCAAATCAATGTAAAAATGTGGATAGAAACAGAACCCTTTATTATCTTAGATGGAAAATAATTTTGACAAAACACTTGAATTGAATTCTTGAGGAAAATATCCTTTCTTCTTCAAAATCAATTTCTTTTCACAAAACATCATGCAATTTTAAAAGAAAGAGATTTTATTGAAAATAGTCATGAAATCTTTTAGAGGAATCTTCATGAAAATAAGGCTTTATAAAACAGTAGAAATCCGTTCGTGCCGTATAAGTTAAAAAAAACATTCTTTGTACTTTTGTCGAAAAAGTCAAAATGTACCTCGTACGATAAACGACAAAAGATTCCTTTCATATCTTTTACTAAAAACTAACCAAAGGGTAAAATTGGATTTAAACCATTGTAGTTGGATGGAAATAATATTACATATTGAGGAAACATGGATGTGGATGATAAAATAAACCCCAGTAAATACTTACGAATAAACAATCTCGGATAAAAATGAGATTGTGATATTTCCCTTACCTTAGGTCCGACTTGCTTTGTAAGTGTCCGAACCTCCTGTATAATGATTTAAATCATGTTATTGACTTATTACAGAATCATATTCATTGTTATGATATCATATATGGTTCACTTACGACATTATATTACCCGTTCTTTTGTAAACTCCATGTTAAAGAAGCGTTTTGGGTAAAATCGTTTCATTTATCGTAGGTGTTTTGACTTGTTGTTCTTGACATCATTATTACTTATATCATGATTTACTTACTTCCAGAATATAAAATATGATTTATATATCATATATATTCAGTATATATATATATATAATAGGTAGATAAATAAAATGAAAAACACCGTTCATGGAGACGGTAGTCCGTACGTACGCATGAACGCTGTTTTCCTTTCCTTATTGTCTTGAAATGGAAGTAAGTAGATTACATACATATGTATATATATACATAAATCCAGTAGCTTTATAATGTCATATATTTCATTATTATTTCTTATATATACATTATAATCATTCTTAAATGGTTAACATGGAGAATGAATCTCATCGCGTCGTGGAGACGGTAGTCCGTATGTACGCACGAGCGATGATATCATTTCTATAAATATTGAATTGAATTGGAGTGGATTATACAATATATCAGAATCAATATGATGTTGTAATAACTATGTATAGTTATTCTTTACACCATTATACCCATCCATGTAAGGTGGTGGTGGAAAATAGATTACACCACGGCGTGGAGACGGTATTCCGTACGTACGCACGCGCGGTGATTTCTTTTTCCGTATGATGGATAGATGGTGAAATAGGTTTGTTTCATACTTATAATAACATATCAGTATATGAGTGATACTGATGTTATTACTTCATAATGAAACAACCTAAGAAGAAGAAGTGGAAGAAGAAATAAAGATGAAAGAATTGGTAACGGTAATTACCTCTTCTTTGAAGTGCCTCTTTGAGACCTCCTCTTAGGGCACTAAAATTGGTCTTTGAGGAAGACCAGAACCTCTAGGATGTTTCTAGGGAAGTGGAGAGGATAAATTGGCAGGGGTTGGCCGATCTTGAGAGCTCAAATTGGTGTGAGGAGGAGGGGGAGGAGGTGTCCTTTTATAGGGGAGGAGAGGAGCACCTTAGGAATATCTCAAAATATTATTTTATATTAAAGTCAAAATCGGTTTATAATGGTTCCAAAGGGTCTTATTTCGAAGCTAAAGTAAGGATGGGTCGAAATCCTATCAACCAATAGAATTTAGACAAGTTTAAGATATTATTTTAACCTTATCAATTAGATTTAACTCTAAGTTAATTAATTTAACTTTTACCGTGTCTTTTTGTTTTCTTTCACTATATGATTAATACACTTACTATAACATGCCAAAAGAACCCCAAATTGTTTATTATTAATATATATATCCTTATCTAAGTCATTTGGCCGAACCTTAGATTTTTAGGAATAAAATAACAATTAATAATATAATATTTTATTTAAAAACTATTTTGTGTCAATTTTGACACTATTTGATATATGATTTTTGTGAAAGTCATAACAGAATTATATGTTCGAACCAAGTTGATTAAATCAACACTAATATATCATAGTAACCTATAAAATTAGTGGAATTCATAAAAAGTCTTAAATTACATTTATTTTGGTATTTATATTATCAATTATGTCAATATTTCATTAATAAGATAATTACTGCATCATATTTGTCTCATAAATAAATTATATTATTTGATGTCTAAAAATTACAAATAAAATACCATCATGTAGTAAATCTTTTTAGCTTTCTAATGTATATTTATAGTCGAATTTATCTTATGTATAACCCCATATTAAAAATGATTTACTAATTAAACATTGATTTTAACTATTTTAACCCTTCTTTAAATAAATTAATAATAAATGTCCTAATCAAATCCAAGTGGGCCTAAATGGTCATATTTTATTCCTAAGTTTGTTTTTGGTCGAATTACACTTGTCCAATAGAATTAGGACATGTGTTAGGGTAATATTAATATCATATTTACCCTTAGTTACCTTATTTACTATTAACCGTGGTAAAAAAAGTAAAAAGTTACTATTCACCAAAAAATTATTTTCATCTCATTGAACCACATTTTAGTCCTTGATATTAATCGTGTCTCTCAGATTTTCGAAATTCCATTCACAGAAGCGGTAAAATTAAGTTTTATGCAAAATTCAGTTTTTAACCTACCACTTAGTAGTTTCACTATTCATCAAAAATTGATGTTTTTCAGAACAATGCCAAAATTTCATCCCAAGCTATATTTCATATTCCGAATTCAAAAATGAAGTCTATTTTACCAAATTCATAACATAAAAGTTGCATTAATTAATTTTATAATTAAATCCCGCTGTTAAAACAAATAGCGTGTTTTTAAGAAACAATATCTATCAAAAGATTGACACTTGTTTATGTCTAGTTTAAATGTGAAACTACATCCAATGACCAACATTGTATTAAATTGTAAAAATATATTCTAAATATACTTTAAAACCACTCAAATTAATGATTTATCACTATTAATTATTTCGATTAAAAAAGTTGTTTTTAATTATAATTTAGTAATTTTCACTATTCATCAGAATATGAAAGTTATCCGAAAAGTACCAAAATTTCACCTTAGGCTAAATTCGATACTCCGAATCCAAAAATGAAGTCCATTTTGAGAGTTAAAATTTCTAAAATTTAAAAAGTGGTTATTACTATTCATAACGGCTAGTTTTAATAATATTTTAATAGCATATCATTGTTTCGTGAAACTCAGGATTACGTACCACACACGCTATCGAGGAAGGTTGCGATTGCGTGTAATGCAAGGCAATTCAAGGATGCGTGTTGTGCAAGCTCCTTTTGTTGTAGCGTATAACACAAGACATAAAAAAGAATATTTTTCATAAAATCTCGGGCTGTTACAAGCCACAAGCCTATATGCAATCCATTTTTCATTTACTTGGAGTGCCATTTTTGTTTATATGCATTGGTAGCTTCCTTTTTCAAATTATCATCCATCCCACCGACCACCAACCCTCTGCGTACTATAATCCATACGCTGCAAACCCTCCTAGCGAACAGTTTTTGGTTTCAAAAACCGCTTCGACATACCATTCTCGCAGCTCAACGTACTATTCCTGGAACATGGTATGTGGTTCACACATTATGGTACGCATTTCTTTTCATTTGATAATTTTATACTTCGTTCCTTATACAATTTAATAATATAAAAAAATACTTCCACTCTGAACTTCAAACTACAGATTATGAGGCCCAAAAATTTCGAAAAAACTGGGAAACTGCACCGCCTCAAAAACATGTCTTCAGCAAAAACCAATGATACTCATTTTCGATCATCAGTCCTAGATAAAAAACACAATCACACCCAAAACATATCAAGGGGACACCTAGAGGGGTTTTCCCAAAATTTCCCCTTTTTGGTTTGTTGAAAACTCTTCTCAAAATAATTCTTTTCATTTTGATATCTTGTTAATGCTCCTTCCATATTCATCGATTTTTCGCTTTATGAAATTATGATACTGATAAAGGATTTACTCAAAACATAATCTATTCCCACATGATCCATGCTCAACATAAAAATAATGAGTATAATGTAAATTTCATCAATGAAGCACTTTATTATTAATCACCTATTTCTGATACCATAATGGTACCAAATAACCGCTTTCATCACAAACCTCAACCATTGTGATATTTAATTGTTGATCTATCACTTCAAGAAGCATCATATATAATGAACCCCCTATATTACAACTCCTCTATATAGCTTCAGCTCAGCTTCAACTCCCACTATCTCACTGCTCCACATAACATCTTCTCCCCACCTCTTTTCTCCCATGGAATATTTATGCTTCTTCCGCCTTTATCAATGAACCCAAAGTGAACATCAATATTTCCAGCAACATGTTAAAGAAATCATATCATTACATTAAGGAAAGAGACAACATACCTCAGGGATAGGGGTATCCCACATCAACAATTTTACATGTGTGGGATGTCAACTGGACTCCCCAGATCTAGTCGATGCCTTTCAAACAATTCTTTGGGAAAGGGATTCGTATAAATATCTGTAAATTTTTGTTCTCTAAGAACATACTCCAACATCACAAGCCCTTTCTCTACATTCTCCTTGATAATATGATATTTTATTTCAATGTTATTTGTCTTGGATTGATGGATTGTATTTTTTCACATATTTATAGAACATGGATTTTCACAATGAATCAAGATAACGTTCTTTTCTGCTGGTATTGAAATAATTTCTCTCATCAGATTCATCCAAATTTTGTTAAGCTATTCATTCATTTCCTAAATACAATTCTCATCTCTATCTTCTTCATCAAAGCTTTTAGGTTCCACTAGAGAAATGTATGATTCCTTTTGTAGAGACTTCATCCTTCTCATCATTAGAGTCTTATTTTGAATCAACATCCAGAGCTAGAGCATCTCCTGACCAGATCATCTCTTCATCACAGTCCTTCTGAGTTTGATCATGAATTTTGATAATGATTTTGTTTATTCTCCACTATAGTCACTTCATGATTTTTAACTATCTTTCCAATCCTCTTATTCAAGCATTTATACGCTTTAAATATCTTTTAGTATCACAATAATATCCCTTCATCCCAACAAGATTCTAATTTACAATGTTTATATTTATTGTTAATTAAACATTTAAATCTGAATATTTGAATGTACTTCTATGATGGATTCATTCCATACCATAACTCATAAGACGTCTTATCCTATTTTGGAAAAATTAAATCTTTGTTTGACGTGTATACTTTTACTAGGACTTCTTCTTTAAAGAATTTCTGAGGAATTACTTTCCCATTGACATTGTTCTGTCCATATTGTTCATAATCCAATTTCTCTTCTCATCTGTTCTATTCTGTTGTGGAGTTCATACTGCTAAAACATGATTCCTTATCCCATGTTTCTCATGATAATCACCCACTAGGATATTTTTTAACTCTGTTCCATCATCTGTTCAAATTGTCTTGATTTTCTGACCAAGAATCATTTCTCATTCCCTTTTATATTGTATAATTCCAATGAAAATTACTTATTTGTGGGTTATTATTAATACCCATGACATTCTACTATATTCATAATTAATAGAACATAATATCTCCTTCTATCAATAGCCCTCGGAAAAATTGGCCCACACACATCAATATGCACCAACTCAAGCTGCCTTTTTGACATTTTCATCTTTTTCTTATAAGTCATTCAAATGATCTTACCTAGTTATCAAGCATCACATGTATGAATATGATCATGTGATAATCTATGTAAATTTTTTTATGCATTGTATTTCACTATATCATCAAAGCAACCTTGAATTATATATCAAAAATTCTTATGATATTACTTGTTTTCTTCATCCTTGGATAGAAAGCATGTATCTTATTCTCCGCTCATGAGGTAAATATTCACTTTCATATGATTTCCTTACAACACAAAAACACCATTCTATTCCTTGATTTTACATAATTTCATGGTAAAACATATGGCCTGTCCGGATTCACACAATTGACTAACACTAAGCAAGTTGCGATTAATCCCTTCAACAACCAAGTCATCCGCTCGTCTCATGTAATTCCTTCCAAACATGGTTTTTCCTAAACAAATAATTTTCAGCCCCTCATCATTACAAAATATAACAATACCTTCTATATCATACCTAATTCCGGTCACTAGATCCTTATTTATAGTCAGGTGGGAAGTGCATACAGTATCAATGATCCAATCCCAGTGCGATCTTATTCCTTGAATGAAATTTATAAAACCACTACTTGCTGGACCATTTTTTGACCCAAATCATTGACTTTAAACTCTTCATGGAATTATAATCTTGATCTTCCTCCGCATTTGATAGACTAGGTTCAACTTGTATAGATGAATATTAATTTTGAATTTCCATCTCTCTTGATGATACATTTGGCTTCTTTTGATGAAAAAATTTGCATTTCCTCATCTCATTCCTCCACATTGTTGATGTGAAATATCATTCCATATGCCCAAGTCATTTACATATGAAACAATGACCATAAAATGATGACTTGGATTTTTGAACTCTATATGACCACCTCGGTTGTTCTTGTTCCCTTTGTAACCTCTTCGCAATGGAACATACATTTTGAGAATTCCCTATCGTACCACTTCAATAACATATTATGTGAGGTACATTCTTATGTGGAAATTTTGAACCACTAGGTGTGCCTCGGGTTCTCTGAATCTCTTGATTCTGCATCGTATCAAAATCAACCATTAATCATTGAGGGGATAATTGGGGTCTGACTTGAACCATAACAGATTTGGGTTTTAAATCAAGCCCCATACAGGAATTATTATTAATAATTGATCGTTTCTTATGCTCTAATAGACCACTCTGATAAAGTATCATAATATCTACTACATGTATGATCGTTTTTTCCTGATTTCAAATTGATAGTTAGCAGTTTCTCTTGATATTTAATAGTTTATCGTGGATTGGCGACTTTCTCTTCTAGATGTTCGATAAATTCTATTTGACCTTTTCCAATTTCATTAAAACTATCTATTTCAATTTACTATTCATGAATTTTATGTTTGTACCCAACCACCTTTTCTATGAATTCAAGCATTGATGACCTTATTTTTTCAATTTCTGCATTCATCTCTGTATTTTCTTCTTCCATCTACTACATGATGTGTTTCGCATAACGAAAAAAATTGTTAGCATTCTTTGTTTTGTCTCTCAAAATATCTACCTCTTCAAGGGTATCTTCTAATTTGGCCTAGTGATCAACTATTCCTTCAACTAAACATAGTTCATTGTCACATTCCTATCCCATTAATAAATTTTTGACAACTTCATTCAAAACATATATTTTATAATCTCTATAGTCATCCAACTATTATACCTCAAAATCCTCTAAAATTTCATCATCTTTTGAAAGCATATTCTTCTTTCTGAAAACTGTTTCCTGGTACTTCTCCTCGAGTTCTCATTTGATTAATACTACTTTGGGGGCATTTCATCATTTTCATCATTTTCATTATCAATCTTCATAGGACATCTTTCTTCAAAATGCCGATCTTTCTGCACTGGAAGCATGAAAATTTAATTTTACCTTTAAACTTACCTTTACCTTTTTAGAGATTAGAGGATTTAAATGACATAAAATAACAAGTAATTTCCTCCCCAGGACTATCTTCAATAGTGATATTCTTCATTCCCTTGAATTCCAATTCCTTAGAATTCCCCTTATCCACTACATCTTTATCATCATTTTTTATTTCATACTCTACAAGGATACTGTGTAAAATATCTAGTATCATCTATTTCATGAATTTTTCGTTCAACACTGAAAAATTCAGATTGAACCATGGTGGAAGATTCCAAAAGATTCTTTTCACATTTATTATATATTCAATGACTTCTATAAGACAACCCATGTATTACCTGATAATATTTATGATTTCTATAAATGCATCAATAGATTCATTGTTATTCATTATGAGATCCACATACTTGTTCTATAGAACCTGCAGCTTTTCTTCATAGACTTTTGTGTCTCCCTAATAAATTTTCATCAATTTTTTCCACATTGCATGTAGTGTTTTACAGGACATCACCTTCATATTTATATAATTTTATAAAGCTCCCCATAAAACATTTATTACAATAGCATCAACATCCAATTCTCTTCTTTTTTCTTCTTATAAATAACCACAATTAATGTCTGTTGATAATCAATGCATAGTTTTTGTGGAGACATTCATCCCTATAGATTGGAAGTACTGCGACATTTGATTCTTCTATAGTAGAAAATTATTTTTGTCAATGATCAGAATTCCTTTATAAATTACCACCACCATATCATATTCTTGAGAGAGAACCGCTAACTTTCATCATTTTCCTATGATACAAATTGTTAGGTCCTCTAGGTCGAATACCCTAAGGGGGTGAATTAGGGTACAACAGACTGAAACTCTTTCATTTTGGATCTTTTTTTTGTTAAAAAAACAAAATTCTCTCTTCCTATTGTAGAAATATACGAAAATATATGGAATCATGAACATGATACAACTTTTTTTACTTGGAAAACCCCCATTGTACTATGTCCAAGGATAATAAAACAATAATGTGCTGATGTACCAAATCCACTAAGGCTCATTTTAAATATTAAGTATAATGTTCAGGCTAGATCATATATTCCCAAGCTCGCTACATTTACATGGTTTAGGTTCTACTCACTATATTCTCAAGAGTCACTACCAAAGATTATTTCTTTGGCCCACTGTAAGTGGAAAGGGTCACCATCTTCCTCTTTCTTCACTCATATCTCTTGAAAATAATCCACTCACAGTTTATGGAATTGTAGATCAAATACAATTTTTTTGACATGTAGGATCCTTCATTTTCATGAATTCTTCCCTCCTCAACTATAGGTATATTCTTTGATGAAGTTCATTTTTCTTTCTCAGATGAAATCTACCATTCTTGGTACTTCTATGTACCGAAGAATACTTTCTCAAATTTATTTGATGCTTTCTCAAGATTCCTTATGAAAATAGTGAACCACCTATTCCTCCCATGTATTATGTTCCACGAATGGTATGTGGGTCACCTTCTATACATACTAATACCTCTTCCACTAACATTTAACGTTCATGGGATGCCTCTTCATTCATTGTTTCATACTACCTCTGTGTACCGACTCTAAAAAACACCTTGGTGAACTACCCTCTGTCCGTGAACTATTCTCTATTTTGGAACTACCTGGTAAAACCTCTATCGCATACTTCACCTTCTTCTTCCACATACCACACCTTATTCCTTTTCATAAAACATTATTTTTGTGTTATAGTTCTCTGAAAAAACATTTGGTGTAATTTCTTCCACAGAAACCCCTTCAACTTTTGCAACCATCCTTTCGCAATATACCATTAAGAATTGGTGAAATTTCATATGGAAATGAAGTTCTATTTATATTTGATCTCAATAGTAATTGGTAGGATTAGAGATCCTCATATATCTAATGATATCCACAAAAATATACTAATCCAATATTTATGAAATCTTCAATTCATCATTGACTTCATACTGATCCTTAAACCACAACGAACAATAATACTATACATGAACCATTTTTCAATCATTATGAGTACCATTTTAGTTCTTAGGTTTCTCTCTATTAATTTTTCAATTAATCATACATCCCATAGACCATCATTCTTTTACGTACCATAAGCCATACACAGCAAACCCTCACTAGGAACCATTTCCAATTTCGCGAACCGCTTTGGCGTACTGTTCTCATTTGCAATCATCTGGCTTTTTCAACAAACACAATAACAATCATGACATACCGAGGGGAAACTTTGATGGATTTTTTCCTTAAATAATTCCATTTTTCTAGTCATGTTGATGATCACAAATGTCAGGGTTCCATACCATCATTCCTCCATCGTAAGTCTCATCAACAATAGGAGGGCTTTTATCACTTGTCATGTGAGGGGCAACCCCACCTATCACCTCCCACATCATCACTAACCAGAATTTTTATTAAAAAAATATAGGCATACACATAGATACAAAGATATGATTTCTAGAAAAATGTATGACAACAAACAAGTCTAACCATTCAAACTGATGAAAATAATCTTTTTCCTTATTTGATTTTAACCTCTATCCCATGGGGGCCACGTATATTAAAATTTTTCCAATAGATTCAACCAAAAGAAAATCCTTATGATCCCCTAGACTATCTATTTTCATCTACGGTGGATGGTGTTCAATTCCCATCCTCTTTATACTCTAGATCAGTTTTCAAAACTGTGATGTTTTTATGGTGTCATTGACACCAATATTTGATTGGAATGATCATTGTTATTTGTAAGTAGGTTTTGTTCCTCCTTTTGGTGGGTAATAATAATGATTTATGAAAGGGGATAGAAATAAAGAGAGTCACATTGGTCTCGAGTGGGCCTAAATTGTAGAAAATTAAAGGAGGAGGGGCACTATGAAGGCAAAGACACATGGAACCAATATCGATGATCAACATTATGGTAGTTTCCTCCCACCAATGAGGTTCTACATGGGATCTCTATCATTCGGGTCTGGTGTGACAGATGGTAACAAAGAAAGGAGTGGTGGTGTGTGGTCTTGTTCTCTCGGATGACAAAGAAACCATAGTGAATGTCAATGCATGACATTGTGGTTCAATTAACAGAGCAAGAGGCCCTAATAGTGGGGCATTATAATGGAGGTGGGGGAGTTTGGGTAGTGTGAGGAAATTATATGGGTGACAAATGTTGTGGATCATGAGTGTGGGAAGGGAACTGAGGCCCCTCCTGATGGAGAGGTTGATGAACTAGTGGGTTATACCTATTGGTACCCCATATATAACATATATAAATGTTTAGGGTATGGTTGGTGTATCTATGGGGAGGGGGGATATTGACTGGGTAAGACCATGGCCTTTTGGGGATTGTGATTAATATAATTATACCACCAAACACCTAAGAATACTAATAAAACTTCTAATGACATATTGTTCGTTGTTCTGTGCAACAGTAATGTAATAATGTCCTAGACTATTTATCGCATTGATAATTTTGTATTAGTTCCCCGAAATGATGAGAACCTCTAAATTCAATGATGATATTATTAAACCATACTATATAGTTGTATAACATTCTATTACAATGAATATAGTAAATTGAATGTCATCAGTGAGTAATCATAAGTAGAGGATACTTCATCTTATAAAGTTTATAATTGGTAATCTTTGTGATGGGATATTTTTAAAAAGAATATCCAGTAGGAATTTTACATTTTAATGTATAGTTAGATATTATTATCTGATAGTGTTTTTAAAATTTTGTAGACAATATGATTTTTAATAATTCATTTTATTACTGACACACTTTGACTTATTGAAGAAATCCATGATTTTATATGTTTGTTGTGTGTAGGTTATATTGAGTGAATCGCTAATAAAATATTATTAATGAATAAGTTAGGGAAGGATTTGTTCGATCCATATTAAAGGATATTTATATCGTATAACATTGATTGAAATATAACGGTCACATTAAATTTTTTCCCATTGTAAAATAAAAAGTTTATTTTAGATATTCAATGAAAGTGGTATCATATATATTGATTAATGAAACAGATGTGAAACATAAATGATGATATATTGATAACATAGGATTTTATAACACATAAAGATATTATATATGGTTTTTGAAGTTTTTACATTAACTTGTTTTTTATTTCTTCTCATCACATTGTTGGACAATAGTCTTTGACTTTCGGTAATCTTGCTTAATGCCAATATAAAAGAATAATAGAGGGTCAAACATTAAGTGTATTTTTGTCTCAATTAAATTATTATATAATTTATTCATGCTAAAAAATAATGCTCTCAAGATTGTGGGAGAATTTTATTGAGGTTTTATTGACAAAAAATATTTATTTAATATTTATTCAATAGATTTTGAATAAAAAATATATTTTATTTATTAGATTTTTTTTTAAAAAAAATCTCTAGACAATTAATAGAATATTTATATATGAATAAACATTTAATTAATTATTTATTTAGTTATTTGATATATATTAAAAAGATAGAGTAGACAAATATTGTGATTGAGGGTAGATATTAATTTATTGGATGTTAAGATAGAATTTATCATTCTGTCGTTAATGTATTCCATAAAATAATATTATCATGAATAACTTTTTTTCATGGGTTTGGTTAAGGATTATTATATTAATTTAATGTCATTATATAATTAAATAATATTTTAACCTTAACCCATAAAAAATAAATAAACTACTATGTATATTTTTTTAATGTTAATGGATAATTTTTAATTATTATAAAAAACTAAATTATTTCTAGATTCCTTCATCTTTTATCTTCTAAAAAATGAGAAGAACTCCTTCAGTCCATAATGATCCTGAAGCAGTCATGATGATAAATTCAAGATTTTTTACCCTCTATGATGGAACTCATCATTCAATTAGTGATGTTCGGAGATCAAATGACCACATAAGGATCACTGGTAGAGGGGATCTACATTGGGTCATCCCAACACAATGATGTTAATCCGAGAAAGGTTGTTAGATGATAAAAATATTCTTCAAAGAAATATCCAAATATGAGGTAATATTTATGAAGATATCAATTATATGAAGTATAAAATTATCAAAAAAATATCCTCTCAGGTTTCTAGGCATTCTATGTCAATATTCTATGGAAAACATTTCTTTGGTTAGGACATTTACCTCTTTCACTCAATGCGAATAGACCATTGAATCTCATAAATTCATTAATGATTTTATATTGTCATTTAAATTAAACATTATTTTTAACCTTAATGTGGTTACAAAGAGAGGGTACATTTATAATTATAATTATTTATTATATTTTTGATCAATATTCTCAATAGTAGTTACATCTTTAATTTATAGAATATTCATTCATTAATATGTAGTTTAATTAATAGGATTTTTATTTTTTTATTTTGTTATTTGATATTTTTTATTTTATTAAGGGTCATGTAAAGATGAATAATGATCATATGTGTCATCTGAATTTGACTATTTTCAGGGTTGGTTGATTGGGCTACATAGTGTTTAGATGGAGTAGACACTTTGTACACCAATTCACTACACCCAGATGTGTAGCGTGATACATGACACACCGAGAAATTATTACAAGTGTTTATTTTATTTCACACCATGTGTTGACTTTTAGAACCTATGATAAGGTATATTGGATTCCACAGTGTGTGGCTATGGTATATAAAATATTTCCTACATAGTTTTGCGGTGAAATTCATGCTAACCATTTGGACAAATTAATATTTTTCATATATGTCATTTATTGTCCTAGATAATTAATGGGACACACAACATATATCTAGTGTATACATCATATGACCCAATAATTATTTCATCATATGTATATGCTGATTCAATTAGTGCATCATATGAAGACATAGTAAAATGTAACTCCTGACATTTAGTTGGACTACACATCATTCAATTCGTTCTGGATAACACTCCATGTTAATTAGATGGTAAAACATACATATGGATTTTGGACCACATAATGTGTATCTCATTAGTACACATTGTGTAATCTAGCCGAGGTACATACTGAATTCCAAGACATTTATCTCGAGTACATGACAACCGAGGATCACGTTGTGTATCTCAGTAGTAAATTCCATGAAGCCTCCTAATAAAAAATAATTAAATTGCATTTAATATAAATAATTTTACTATAAAAAACGAATTTCACTATTGGAACCTGATGTGTTTATTTATGTAATAAAGGATTTGAATAATTAATAAATTCATAGAAGCTTTATTTTAATTATCAATAATTATTTTTAATCTCATTTTATTTTGCATGAATGTATTTATGATGGGTATCTCTAAGAGACATCATATGGTCATTAAGATAAATGAAATATATTGATTTATTGATTATTTAAATAATACAATCACACTTATCTTATTAATAAATAGTGAAATGAAGTTAATGCTAGCTAATGTACTTTTGGGTATCCATTACATGTGTATGACAGATCATGATATTTCACCAAACATGAGTATGGGCTTGTTTAAATTAATTTAATTTATTACTATGGTTTTCAAATTATTTGTTATAAAATTAAATTTGATAGTGTGTGTGTCATCAGAAACATTTTTATTATGTATAAAATGAATGTCCATTATTGTTTACATAATTCCCTTTAACAAATCCTTTGGTTCCCCTAACCTATATGTGATTTATAAACATATATAAAAAATTTATCCCAAGGTTTATGGAGGTGGTTCAAGATGAAACCAAGGTGAATCCAAGCCATGTGTTATAGAGATGGACAATGTGGAATGATATAGATCATTCCAATATAATCCCAAGGAGTTTTCCCCTAGGATCATATGTTTATTTATTATCCCAACAATAAATGAACTATTAAATAAGCTCGAGATCATGTATTTATTTATTTATTTATTTTTATCTTATGCCTTATTTATTTTATGGATTGATGACTTTGAAAAAATAAATAAATGGACTAATATGAAAAGTTAGAGTTTGTATAAATGGATTATGAATAAATATTTCATCAGAACATGGTTAATCATATAAGAAAAATCAACATAATATTAACAAAATATGTAAAGGATAAAATAAGAAATCGCAATTATGAATAAATAAAATCCCTCGAATTAATACTAAGACAAACTAAGCCATCCAATAATTGATTTGGAATAAAATCCACTAAAATAAGTTATTGAACAACCCAAATTGGGATGCTAACATCTATCATGTATAATTTAAGGATTTCTTGTGTCGAAATAAACATTTTTTATCAAAATGAGTCTCCCATGCTAAAAGTGAAGTAACATAGAGGAAGTTATTGACGAAATCAAAGTAAGGATTTCATGATTGGGGAGTCAAATCATTAGATCAAGGAGTTGCAATCCATTATTTAGAATATAAAAACTTAATTAAAAATCTTTTAGTAATTTACAAATCCCATGTTCAGGTTATGAGAAGGGACACATGGATCCTAGAAATTAGACATACAAAAAATTTATACATTCCCATTCCAAAAGTGATGTCTATTGGGTGTTGGTGAAATTATGGGAAACATAAAAAATAATAATTTCATTATAAATCACATAATATATAATAAATTGATGTATTAATAATATGATAATTTATAATTATTTAGTAATATAAATTTTATCATCCACATTATCTTTATAATGAATTATTGAGAAAGGTTCTCTCCTTACAAGTCATAACTTATATGAATTCTCCTTATAACTATGGGTTCTGTTGTTACATGAATGGAAATATTTTATTATTCAATCCTCAAAAAAAATTATCTTTTAAAGAAGAAATTAATGAAGAGTTAACTTCATATTATAAACACTTATGTGATGTAGTCAATGTTTAGTGTTTAATGATTTCAACCATGTCAAATGAACTCATAAAGTCACATGAAAACATGGATTCAGATATCATGATTCCACATATCAATGTACAATATGAAGAGAGATCTAGACAAAAACAGTATTAGATAACCAAGGCACTATTTTTAGTATTCTTCTAGATAAAGTTCCGGATTGTCCTCAAATAGCAAAAGACATTGGCTACACTGAGCACATAAAGGTTCCTGGGTTCAAATTGCTGAAATACCTATGTACTGGTCACATTCTCGGATAAAAAACTTAGACATTCTCCTGTTTTATTGTTAATTTAAATATAAACAACAAAGATAAGTCTCTTCTAGATCTTAATACACTACATCGTCATGTTGATAAGGAGATAATATGAAAAAATCCTTCAATACTTATTGAAAAAAACTGATAAAGGATGAAGATATATAAATTCAATAGCTCCTTCACAACACCCTTCTAAGAAGAGATGGATCAAGAGGAAATAAAGGAAATGATATATTGTCTATTTTTCATGTGGTGAGATGGGCCACTAGAAGAAAAAATGAACCTAGTAAAAGAAGCAAGGGAAATCCTCAGGTGCATTTTTATCAAGTGGCATTTATTTATTTCTAAAAATATGGAATTAAATATAACATAGTGCTCACACATATACATAAATGTATGAAACAAGTACATTCTATAATATTTATCTCTATGTGGATGATATATGAGAATCTAGTAGATCTAGGGTTTATGCCCTATCTATCTGTGACAAACACATCATGTTATCTATTAAATAATCAGGCATTTAAATGATTTTTATTGTGTACTATATATTACCATAAACATCATTCTATATCCAAGATTTTTTTCATTTTTTTAATTTTGAAATTTGTGAATAACATTGATATCTTTTAAATTTTTAAAATTTATTATGCAATGGAAAATTTAAATAATATAATTTATGTGTTTTTGTTACACAAACCATGTAATGAAAATTGATACAAAAATAAGTTCACATGACTCAGACCACACCTAAATTTTGCATCAATGTCTATGTCATGTAATTTGGTTTTGGAATAATTATACCAAGATGGATAATTAAATTTTATTTAACTAAACATACTTGGTGTATGTCTTTCATGCAGAAAAAGCGAAACGAAAAATCTCCATTTTACAAAAATTTTGAAAGGGAAACAAAGATTCATAAATTAATTCATACCAATGTAGGTATACCATTTATAGTGGAATAATGGTTTTGTACTAATACTTCACAACATTTAATGATGAATATATATATATATATGTCTATTTAAAAAGTTATAATCTTGATTCCTTCAAGAGACTCGTGGAATTCAAGAATGTAATTGAGAACCACCTTGGGATGAATATTAATAAAATACAATCAGACAATGGTGTAGAATACATTAATCAAAACTTCATTGATTATTTTTAGGAGTTTGGGATTGTATCTAAACTCTAACATATTTATAAAAATCAATGGAATTGTGTATGATAAATGTAGAACCACACCATATTGGACCTGGAGATATCCATGATGAGTCTTGAGAGTCATCCATAGTCCTTTTGTGGATATACATTGTACAAAAAATCATATATTATAAACCAAATTCTAACGAATGTTGTTGATCATATGAAAAAAAAACTATAGAGTGTGAAGAATCATTTCATGTCGTACTTAATTGTGTTGGTGTGTAAATCATTTTTAAGGCCACCTCATGAAACCAAAATGAACATCAAGGACCCCCTTGTAGAATTATATGATACCCTAACAAAAAAGGGCATATTACCTATACTACCTCTCAAAAAACAACAAAAGTGTCGTGTAATTATATATTACTGAAGAGGGATCACATATAAAAAAATTCATAGTGGGAGTGAGATAGACTTTGAGGAAGATTGAGATCAAGGTACACAAGTGTTGTAACATGAAAAAAATTCCACAAGGCCTAATGGAAGAAGAAGATTTGGAGGCACAAGTACAACGTATGATTACAAGAGAGGTAATAGAACAAAAAAATATGGTTTTATAGTCACTGGTCTTGGTCACACATTATTTGTTGATAATAATGATCTGATATCCTAATATGAAGTAGTAAAGAAAAGATATGTGTCTAATTTGAAATATGATATAAATTCTAAAATGGATTCCATGTACCAAAACTATGTCAGGAATTTGTAATGTCAAATTTTGGTTACAAATCCTATTCGTTGTAAATGGTCATTCAAGAAGAAAATGGTCATGGATGGACAATCAAATAATTATAAATCACAATTTCCTAATATAGGGTTCATAATGTATCAAGGAATTGACTATAAAAACCCATTTCACTAGTCTATGTGCTGAAATCCATAAGAATTCAACATTCCATTATAGCTTAATATGACTATGATATTTGAAAATTTTATTTCAAAATATAAAAACGTAATGTGAACATCTATGAATATGTCTATATAACAATACCTGAAGGGTTCATCACTTCAAAAGATGCTATCATGGTATCGAATTTACAAAGGTATATTTATGGATTAATTAAATAATCATATTCATGGAACATTTGGTTGGATAAATCCATATTTGAATTTTGTTTTATAATTAATGAATTTGGGACTTGTGTATACAAATTATATTGTGGGATTATGGTAATTATCATAATAGTTATTTTCTATGACATACTACTTATTATAAATGAGATAACAGTCATATAGTATGTTAAATTCTGGTTAAATAAAATCCTATGCATATAGTACTTAAGTGTATAAGAATATATTATAGGGATTAAAAAAAATTTAGATAGATCTAAGTGGTCCATTAATCTATGATATGGTATATATATTGACATGATATTGAAAAGATTCAATAAATAACAATACAAGAGGGGGTTATTTCTAGTGACACATGGTATTAATATTCCCAAATAGATATTTCCTAAGAAACATGAGGAAATAATGACTATGGAAATGATTTTATGCATGTTATATATTGGGTCAGTCATGTATGATATGATTTGTAATAGGAAAAATGTCACATATGCCTTATGTGAGGTAGGAAGATAAAAAAAGCTCCAAGTGACCCCCATTGAATGGAAATGATGATTATCATTATGTATTTGAGGTATTCTAATGATATTTTTCTTGTCTATAAGGAAGCTTAATGACTACTGATGAGAGGATATGCATATTCCTGTTTAAAAATAGATCATGATGATCTGAAATCAAAGAGGGGATACATCACCGCTATCAATAGAACATCTATAAGTAGGAAGAGAAGAAACCAGGCTATGGTCATAAATTATCCAACAGAGTCAAAGTATATTCAATCATTTAAGTTAGTTAAATAAGAATTTTGGATATGAATCTTTGTCTATGATCTTGACATGTTACATAGATTTAAAGATCAAATCACACTCTATTGTGAAAATACTATAGTGGTGGGCCTTTCTAATGGGAGAAGGCCACGTAAAAGGAAGAAGAAAATATTTCAGAAATATGTTTTCGTGATGGATTTTCCCCAAACAGGTTAAGTTGGAGTGAGTAGGGTTTATGTGGATAATAATGTGGAAGAACCCATGACTAAAACCCTAACTTAAAATAAACCCGATCGTCATGTGTGTTCTAGTAAAATTAAATTCATTTTTGGTTAACTATAGTCGGTGTTGGATACTATTGGACTTTGAGATATAGAAAAAAATATTGTAAATTTGATTACATGTATATTTTAATATTTTAATCTTAATTAAACATCATTTTATTTAATAATAATTTTTCTGTGATGTGTATATGATAATGGGCTAGAGTATCTATCGCATTGATAAGGTTAGAGTAGTTTCCCACTATAATGAGAACATATAGATGAAATGAAAGTATTATTAAAAAAATTTATGGTTAGATGACATTATATAATGGGGAACATAATGTGTTGGATTCCAGCTATAATAAAACGTAACAATATGATTTTTCATCTCATGAAGTTTGTACATAGTAAACTTCAGAATGGGAAATTAGGAGATCAAACCTTCAAATAGTAAATCCAAATGTTTAAATGTCATGAGATATTCCTATATGCGAGTTTTTGTAATGTTCCTTAATCATTAAGATCATTATTATTCATGTCATGACTCACCCACATAGATTTACTGAAAAATATCTTGACACCATTTATTTGTATGATGTATGGTATGATTGGTGTATAACAGATAACTTGTTATTAATGAATAAGTCAAAGAAGTATTTTCACTACCATTGTAATGAAATTCTATATAATAGAACTTTTATTAAAATATAAATGTATCAATAAATTATATTGTCAAGGTGTATAGATGAGTTTATTTTAGATATTAATCCAATAACATACGAACCATATATGTTGATGGCATATATGTGAAACCTACTTGATGAAATATTAAGACAAATGGATTTTATTAATCAATGAGAACTCATATGTGGTTGTAAACATTATGAGATTAACATCCTTTTTTGGGTTCCTTAACCCACATCTAGATACTAATTTTGGACTTTAGGCATGATCATTTAATGACAAAAGAAAATAAGACTAGACGGTCACACAATATGTGGTTTTAGTTGATCCTAATAAGATTCAGTTTGAATTAAATTTTTGGGATAAATATTATAATCAAGAATGGTGAATTATTTTATTCAGGATTTATTGACTAAAAATATTTAATAAATATTTTTGTTCATGATTGTGAAAAAATATATATATTACTTATTTGATATTTAATAAATGTTTATTCCCTATTCTAGGAATAAAATATTTATTTATGAATAAATATTTAATTAAATAATTATTTGGGTATTCAATAAATTCTGAGGAGGGATATCATACCATGATTGTATTTGGTGGTAAATATTAATTTATTAGACAACAAAATAATATTTATCATTGTGCTGGTTATTCCATACTATTAAATAATAATATTGTTGTTATTATTTGACGTGGAGTCAATTAATGTTTATTATATTAAATAAGATCCAATATGTAATTAAATTACATTTTAACCTCAACCCTACCTCTATTAATATACTATTATATCTATTGTGCAGTGTTAATTAGGAATCAAGAATAAATATACACAACTAACTTATCCATGTATTCCATCTTCTCAAATATTCATATAAATGAGATTAACTCCTTTAGGCCGAAGATATATTGATTCCATCACGGTGAACAATGCAAGAATATAGATCTTCTATGCTAGCACCAGAAAATATATTAGTGTATCTCTAAGATCAAAAGAGTATTTGTGTATCACCATTATAGGGGATGTAGTTTGGGTCCTCCCTAAAAAGTAATGGTAATCCAAAAAAGGGTTTTAGATTATCAATATCATCATCAAATAAAAAACCTTAGGAGAGTTAAAAAAATTTACATATAATTAAAATAAATTATAAATTTAATATTAAAGAAACTATCTCTGGGTCCAGGGATTTCTATGTCAATGCATGATTGAAAAAATTTGTGGGTCATTAGATTTTTTTCTGAACCACTGTAAAATTATTCATCGAAACCAAATAAAATATTTAATGGTATTACACCCACATGATTGGTCTAATACCTTTTAAACATTCATTTTTCTCCCAACCGATGCAATTCTACTCTCAACGATGCACAGAACATCTAGTAGAGAGAGTACCTATAAGAAATTTGACTTTTATGAGCACCTCGTGGTATCTTTTCTTGCTTCACCGAACATGCCTCATCTCACCTGAGACTCCCCTCTTTTTCATGATACCTCAAACTCATCCTTACCTTTTCTGATTTTTATCCATTAGAGTCTTTTTGTAGTGTGGTGCCTCCCATGGACACATTTTACCTGTAGAGAAGAACCCCTTGTTATAGTTCATAGCTAGCCACACCCCCTACAGAAATTCCCCACCCCACAATATCATTGTGGTTTATTTTATGTTCATTTTTATTCTCCTTTCTATAATAAATATTTATTTTATATTTTTCATTGTTATAATTTTCATTTTTATTGATAATTTTTTTAATTTTTTGAAATTTCCGGAATTATAGATATTTGGTTTCAGAAATGCTCTAATTGGAAATTTGATATTTTTTTCAGCGAAATTAATTTCATAGATATATTTCATTTATTTTATGTTTAATCAATTTTAGTACATTGGTTTTTTGGTTAATAAAACTTGTAAATGGCTAATTTTGATCTATATTTTTTTTTAATATTTATGATAATCCATACAATTTTTATTTTACATAACTTTTTAGTTTTCATAATATTTTTTGAATTACAATTTTCATTATTTTAAAATTTTAATAATAATGTTGTTTAATTTTCAAAAATTATATCAATTTCTGATAATTGGGTTCACTATTTTCTTTTCCATCTGATTCAACTTTTTGGTTAGTGTTCCACTTTAATTTTTTATTTCATGCACTATTTATTATTTATTTTATATTTTTTATAGTGTAAATAGTTATTAAATATATTTTAGTTCATTTCGTTATTTTCAATTTTTTTCTATTCTTGTGAATGATAATTCATGTTGTGATATTATTCTACTATTTGAGGCTCTAACTTTAAAAAATATGAATTTTAATTTTATTTTATTTATCCTATAATATGTGTTATATTTTTAAAGTAATGTACTTGTATAATTGTTCTTTGAAAAAAGGATTGCTTGGGCCGGTCCTTCTATTAGGTCTGGACTGCTTCCATGAATCCTTCATATATCAAATGTTTATGATATTAATTTTTGTGTTTGAGGGATATCCACGGTGATCCAAATTAGAATATTCAATAGGATTATATGTGCTTTTATTAACTAATAGGGACATTACACAATGACTTTATATAGGTAGAAAGGAAGACCTTCATAACTACAATGATATTTTTTTAAAGTGATTTTTTTGTAATAATATTCCCAAAACATGTTAGGGTTTTGTAAAATTGAGATTGAAAGACATTGATGGAATCCATAGAATCTCTTATTGACTTTTACCATGGTTAATGGAGAATGAAATTATATCCCCTTAAACTTTGTTTACTATTATTTTTTGTTTTTATAAATTCATTTTATTTTCAAAAAATTCATTTTCATTTTTCATTAACATAAATAAATATAATAATATTTTTAGCAAAATTTATCTATATATATATATATATATCTATTTTTAACTATATTAATGTAATATGAAAACATAAAAACCCCATTTTCTATTGCACCCTTTTATAAAAGTGGGTTCCCTTGAAATCATTATGCATTTCAAATGTGGTATTAAACATTATTTTTTCTAGAAATGGATTAAAAAAATATAATTATTATTATTTACACATTACACGTAATTAAAATAAATTAAGGATTAATTAATCAATAACTAATTAATTAATCGTAACTTTTAGTTTTTAATGAATAATAATTATTTATAACTGGTAAATAAATAATTATAATTAATGGTAAAAATGAGATGTTAATAAAATACTAACTATTTTAGAATTTTTTTAATTATTAATAACACATAATAAGTTATTAGAAATTAGAAATAAAATATATTTAAATAATATTAATTCACTATTAATTAATGATAAACTTAATAAAGAAGCAATTAATTTTCTATATTACTTTTTAATCAATTAATAATTATAAATAAATATTATTAATTATTTAATAATTATTATTAATAATTAGAAATTATTTAATTATTAACTAACAAAAAATTAATAATAATCATATATATTTTTGGTCATGATCTCAGGGAGGAATGAGGCTGATATAATAGCCCTATGAGGGTATGAAAATAAATAAATATTTATAAAAGGGGATGGTGTAGACAATTATAAATTTGGGATAAGGTCCATCAACAATGTGTGAGTATTCGAGCCATCTCAATATAATAATATATATATATATATATAGGAAGTTGATTTCTAAACTAGGTGGGGAGGAATGTGGCCTGAACTACAAGAGTTTTAGAGTGTGTTTGTTCTTATGATAATTGTAATCCGCCCAACCCTTAATAATTAATTAATAATTAGTTAATTAATAATAATTAGAAATAAACATTAACTAATTAATAATAGTGAACAATTAGATAACTATTACTAATTATAAATAATTATTAATTATTTGCTAAATCTTATTAATTCTTAATTAGTTAACAAATAGTTATTAAATAAATTTATTAACAATTACATATATTAATTGAATAATTATTTATAATTAATATTAAAATTTTATTTAAATAAATCCTAATAATTAACAAATAATTTATTATTAAAAATTAATAATACATATGGATTAATTTGAGTGGTTTGAGATATATTCTTTAGTGTCCAATAATATTTCATGAGTTTTATTTAGAATTTTGTATTCTATTTAAGATGGACAAGGTTACTAAGAATGAGCTAAATAGTCATTCTTCTCATTTTCTAGTTAAAGTAGATTTTTTTTCTACTCTTTTTGAAAAAATATTTCACTAAAATAAAATTGATGGTTTACAATTTAGGATTAAATATGAAAAATATATTTATTTTTTCCAGGAATAAAAGGCCATTAGTCATAAAAAATTGAACAACGAGAGGTCTGAATATTGATAATTTCTCTCTTCTCATGGGAAATATGAATGTATGTGTTTAAACAAGGGAAAAGGATTAGAACTTGAATATGGTGTTCTTAGAAAAATAATTTATTACAGGGTGATCCTTTGTCCTCTAAACTTCTAGGAGTTGGAACCTCTTATGATGAATAATAAGGGAAGGGTTCTACGATTGACACTCATTAGGGAGACATCTATTAAGGGAATTTTGGTTGACATGTCCACTTGAATATGGGATGTTTATGTATTTAACATGGTGGGTAGAATTATTATACTTTTCTGTCTTAATTTGTATCCCCTGAGGTCATGGATTAGGATTATGGTTAGGATGATGTTTTGTTGGAAGGCATTGTTGAGGTTGGTGACGTCCTAGTGATTATTTTGTAAGATAGTCTTTTATAATGTGATGGTTAGTATGATAGAGAAATTTATGGTCACAATATTCCATATATAAAGGCTTAGTAGTCTAGTTTTGTAATGGTCGTCAGCAGTTTTTTAATTTCTTGTAGTTACGGTGATCATCCAGTTTCATGAAATCTATTAGGGCGCCTTGGAAAATATGTTTTTCACAATAAAAAGGAATGGAGATTATGAAGTATGGAGAAGGATTTATAAATGTTTTAGATATTAATTACACGTATCATTTTAAATATCATCAACTGTGATTGAGGATTATAAGAGGCATCATTTGGACATTCCTTTGTTTGATAGGACCAAACACTCACACCCAAGATATTCTGAATAAATATAATAGTTTCAACTTGGAATGCCCCTCTAGGTTTTAATTCTAGTGCATAATCATCCATGTTGAATGAGTCTGTTGATGGGTTTTTTATTAGAATATAGTAAGCTATGTAGTCTAATTAATGGGATTCATCACTGAGTCAGGTATGAGGTTTTCTAGGAAAAGTGGTGCATACTGGGAAGGACATTGTGGATGAGAGTTTATACAAGTAGCCTCTCCAACCATATTTTCTCGATTCAATGAATTAAATGTACTATATTTGCAGTAATGTCACCAACATGGAATGTGATGAAGAAAGGGTTAAAAATATCATCCTAAAACCATAAAAATATATTTAATAGAAGAGTTTTCCTTTGGGACTCAAATATAGGGATCATATATTTGTTTCACACATAAATTGAGTGTATTTATTCAAACTTTTATGCAATTTTTATACAATAATTTCTACCTCTCGTCTTTGTAATTCAAATCATCCAACATTAATGAAAATTTCTCATATAACATGAAGTTTGAAACTATGTATTTTTCATGGAAATAAAGTTTTTTATACATTTAGAAAGAGAATTTTGTTTTTTCATCTAATGATGATCCCTAACCTTGGAAGAACACCATGAAAGGAGAAAATGATGTTATCCATGGTGAAGAGGAAAACCAAAGCTTATGTGATCTTGAAAAAACAATTAGAAATGGATTATTGTCTATGAATTCTTACTCAATTCACTCTACAATGTTGATTTGTTGTTGGGGGTTGTGTTCCCATGTCTGAACCATCTTCTTCTTTCATTCCTTTATTTTAATTTCTATTAATTGATGGGTTACAACCTTTGGGATCTAAGCATGGGCTGACCCTTTAATTAATTAATAATAACTAATAACTGGTTAATTAAAATTAGTATCTATAACTAGTAATAATTTGAAATTAATTGTAAATTAGTAATTATTTATTATTAATAAAATAAATAAAGAGTAGTCATTACCTATTAATGATAATTCATTAATTATTAAAAATTAATAATTTATTAATTAACATATAATTAATTACAAAATATTATTAGTTATTAATTATTAATAATAATTTATTGATTATTATTTAGTAATTAACCTATTATTACCAATAATTAACTAATAATAATTATTAATTAATAGCTTATTATTATTATTTAATTGTTAATTATTAAATATTGTTGCATGTGTAATATAATTGTGGCTCTACTGGGGCTATATTAGTTCGAATATAAGGTTGTGGTTATTTGGATACCTATAGTTAATGGATGAAAGTAAAACATTGGGGGATATTGGCATGATCTGTGAAGAGGTAGTGCGTGTGCGTGTGTACACATATGTTGGTTCATAATTTGAATTAATTAATTACACATTATTAATAATTTTAAACTAATTCAATGTTAATTAGTATTAATGTCTTATGAATGTTATAAGAAACTAAAAAACTCACACATCAATGGGCTATCAGGGGCATTATTAACCCCCTCTATAGGTTATCTCACTCCACATCTAGCCCATCAAAATGTGAGTGCTCCAGGAGAAAACATTTGAGGTCTCGAAGACTCGTAAATCATGGAGAAAATGGCCATTTCATATGTCATATTACTGCGTTCACCTGATTATGCACCCCTAATCATGTCCATTAGCCATAAATTGTTCCATATATTTCTATTAAAATGGTTAATTGAATAATTTCAGCACATTACAACAATGGTCAAACGATCCTCATACAATACAATAACATTGATGGTATATTTAATTAAAAAAATTATTAAAAAAACATGGGATAACCCTTTGATGATGATCAACCAATCCTCATAAAAAAAATTTTCCTATAATATATAGCATTCTTATTTTAGGGACAATTTCATAAAAAAATAAAAAAACTTAATTTATATTTTATATAATCCATGATAAATTTCAATTATAATTATTTTAATTAATTTCTATAGGTAAGAAAAATATAATTGGATATAGTTATAATGTATCATTACAAACCAAATGAATTTAAACTATTTTAACTTTTCGATTCACATTCTCAAATAAAATGACAGTTTTAATATGAAAACAAACAGTTTCAATCACACTAGACACATTAAACCCCAAATTGTGGTGCCATCCATTTTAAAACATTATAAATGAATGAGGGATTGTTTTACTATTGTGTAAAAAAATATGAGCATGCGTACTCATTTTTAGAACGTGACACACCTTTTCCACCGTAATCACACCATTATACAAAAAACAAGCACTTTAATCCACACATGACACACCATGAGTCATATTGACATAATATCCATCTATAGATATCTTAATGAAATAAAAAATCATTTTCCCAAAGTATCAAAGAAAACTAAGTGGTTTTTCTTGGTGTTCATTTCATGATGTGTGTTTTACACTAAAATGACATTTTTATACTGAAAACGAGGAGTTTCAGACATACTAGTTTCACAATGTTTTTAATGGATGTTCGGTTGATTCATACACTTCCTTAATAAAAACATATCTTTTTATTATACTATAATGCTAATTTGAGCATGTTTTATCAGTTTTTAGTATGTGACATGAATTGTAGTCTAAAATAACACTTTAAATACTAGAAACGAGTGCATGATATCATATTAGAAAAAATGGTCAAAATTGATATGTGGTTGATTTATAAATTTCATAAATTAATCAAATATCATTTTCAAATTAATAATGTAAATATTATCATTTCTATTCATTTAAAGGTATGTTGCATGCATTTTATACTAAAATGAATCTTTTATATTCAATACACACACATTGAATCAGACCAGCCACATAATATGCAAGATTTATGTGATGTTGATTTTAAAATTTCCAAAATGAAATATTTAAATTTTCCTATAAATCAAGGTAATCTAAATAGGTTACCATAGTTTTAACTATTTGAAAATGTTTTTGGACAAAAATGACATTTCATTCCAAAAACACACACATTCAGACATATTAATCGCACCATGTATTATATTGATGTGTGATTCATTCCTTCTTATCCCAAAATAATTATAGATCATTTTTCTAAAATATTTTTTAAATGTGAGTATTTGTTCTTGGTTTTGAGTGTGAAACAAGTGATTTGGTCTAAATTGTCCCTTTTAAATGAACACATGCACTTCCATTCATACCATACACATCGTGTATTTGATTGGTGTGAGGTCACTTCATAAACATATCAATATAATAAAATATTTTTTTTCTGAATTTATCAAGTAAATCAAATAATGTTTTCTTAGTTTTGAGTGTGAAATGGATGTTTTCATCTTAAATAGAACTTTGAAATGAAAACAATTTATTTTATTCTTATTGGGAACACCTTGTATCATATTAACACATGGTTTATACCTACATGTAAAAAATTAATTATGTAATTTTATCCAAAATCTTCATGGAAATAAGAATGTGCTTTCTCAGTTTTGAGTGTGTGACACTCCTTTTTGTCTAAAATGACACTTTCAGTCATACTAGTTACATCATGTGTCAGATTGATGTACAGTAATTTTCTATATGTCAAAATTAAAGCAATGATATATTTCATAAATTATAAAAATAAATAAAATATTTATTTCCTTGTTTTGAGTATGATATGTGTGTTTTAGACTAAATTGAAACATGTAAATTGAAAGCACACATTTTTATCCTTACATGGAACATCATGTGTCCAATTGATATGTGGTTAATCCCTACATGTGCAAAATTAATTATGGATATTTTTCATAATTTATTAATGATATCAGGTCATGTTTCATGGATTTGAGAGTATAATATCTATTTTTGTCTATAATGAAACTTATAAATGAAAATGTGCTCCTTCAGTAATATTGGTCACACCATGTGATGAATTTGTACATAGTAACTATCAACACATAAAAAATTATCTGAATATCATTTTTCTAATTTAATATATAAATATGAGAATGTTTTCTCAATTTTCAGTATTTGACAATAATTTTAAACTAAAATAAAATTATTATAATAATTAGTTTTTGAATAATATAGAACACTTCATGTGTCTGATTAATGTGTGGTTGATTATTACACATCATAAATTTATTATAGAACCTTTTTATGAATGTATCGTGTAATTATAAATAAATATTCATAGTTATTGGTATGTAATATAACTTTTGTTTTAAATGACAGATTTAAATAAAACTCACCATTTCAATCATACCAGTCACACCATGTGTCAGATTTATGTGTAGTCCCATATAACTTTTAAAATATTAATCAAATATTATTATAAAAAGTATCAATGAATACATAGAATTTTTTATCTATTTTTATTATGTGACACGTGTTTTGTAATATATTGTCACTTTTTTTTAATAAAAATACATATTTTGAACCATACAGAGAACGCTCTATGATGGATTGATGTGATGTTAAATATTTCATATTAAAAATTAATTATATTAAGTTGAACTAAACTATTAAGGTAATACATTATAATCGTAATTATTTTTCAGTGTGCAAAACATGTTTTGGTATAAAATTACACTTTTAAATGAATACATGTACATTCTATCATACTAATCACATCATGTGATAGATAGAGATGTGTTAACTAACTACATGTGATTTCTTTTATAAAATCATTATCATAAATTATCATCTAAATATTATAATGTTATATTTGTTTTGATCATGCAAAAAAAATTACGCTAACATGACACTTTTATATGGAATGGATTCCGTTTAATTCACAAAGGGTAAACCATCTTTTCGATTTACATACTTTTGATTATTTAACATTATAATTTAATAATGAATTTTTCATAAATGTATAAAGGAAATATAAGTGATTGGAACAAATTTTGGGTCTAAATTGACATTACTAAATGAAAACACACAAATTCTATCAAATTTGTCATATCATGGGTCATATTATTCTACAATAACTTCCTATATTAAAAAAGTGATTGAAAAACAATTATCATATTGTATAAATGCAATGAAAGAATTTTTTAAAATTTTATATTATGTTACGTGTCTTGTGATAATTTTTTTCATTTATATAAGTGATTGCTATATTCCAAAAGTATATAATATTATAAACTCGACAACATATTGACCTATCAATAAATTAAAAATTCATCACATAAATTGTTTAATAAAAGGTCTTGGTCCAAAGAGGGAAAGGTGTGCATCAGTAATGAACATAATAAATTTAGGTAAGTAAAACAATATCTCTATATATAGAACATTAAAATGTTATTAAGTGCATCAACCAAACAAGAGCCATTTAAGAGAACAGAATTTATTCTAATAATTTTGTCTATGATGTTCCCAAAAATCCTCCCTTGATATTTCATAATTATTATTGAAGCCTAAAAGCATTTCTCCATAACATTCTGATGAAAAATATTTGTTACTTTAAGAAGGAACCTGAACACTTCATGGAATCATCTTGTTCTCTGCAAAGGCACAAGCTCATTAAGTGAAAATAAAATTTTACATTTTGATGAAAATCTAGGAGTTAAATGCAATGATTTAGACACTTCATAAGTTAATAAATGATTGTTTTCCTAATGAATCATCGCATAATGATCTCTATGAAATAGAAAAATAATTACTATCATAATAATAAATTATATATTCACAATTTCGGAGAAATACTATGAAACCATGTAGTATAACCACTAATTTTTTAAAAAGTAAACTCATTATTTTTATATATACTCTTGAATGTCCTATTAGTATTGGTAAAATACAGGAAAATAATAAATAATAGTTAATTTAATAGAAATTGTTTCCTCCTTTGGAAATACATATTTAGGGACGTTAGTTTGTTTATAAAATCTGAATTATCTCATAAATTGGTAAATGAAATATCCATAATCCTTTCCATTACATCATAAATTAAAAAAGGTTAGAAAAAAATAAAATTTATTTTCATATATGTTCTCATAGTGAAATATTATTTTTTATTCTATAATACCTATCCATATTTATAAAAAATAAGGCTTCTTGTTCCCAATGAAAATTATCATTCCGTGATTCTGATTATATTTACACACCGCCATATCCAAATAGAATTTTCATTAGAACATTATACAAAACCTATACTTTGATATTTATTAGTAAATTGATTAAATTATTGTAGAATGAATTTTTAAATATCACCGTGTGTGGTCAATTTTTCAGAAACCTATGTTTTGGATTAGAAAACTAATATTTGAGAGCATCCAAGTTAGATACAATGAGGAACCAATGTTTCATTTAAAAGAAAAATTAAAAATTAATAAAAAATAAAAATATATTTTATATGATTTTAATATCTTGTTTTACTCCTGGATTATAGAAATTATGAATGGACTATAATTTTTTATTTTATATTCAAATGTTTCATCATGCTCATCTATTTTTAATTTCTTTATTTCATCTACATTCAATGAATGTTTTTTGTAGAAGTGATTTCATGCATAATGAGTAAAAGATTCTCTTCATATGGGTTTCCCATTAGGTAGAAGTTATATATACTCCTACATAAAATATGGATATTTATTAAAAATAATTAACATAGTAGATAAATTTTATAACAAATATATTATAAAAATACACCACACAAATCATTCACAACTAAGACTCCAAAAAACTTATGCAGGTGAATCTCAATTACAAAAGCAAGACCAATGACAATAATAATGTACCCACTAAAACATTGTTCATCATATTCAACATAGGGTATATTTCCATCTTATAATATTGTATATCAATGAATTTATAGTGTCAATAACTATTATTGTGGAACTTTTTGGGGTAATGGTACCCTCAGAAGGTCCATTTGATCTATTAGTTTAACCTCTATATTATTTTGAATTAGTCCTTCATTTACATTTTTTCAACTTTTATAAATACATTCCAAGGTTTAAACCATATTATAATAACTACTAATTGTTTAAGAGAATATATATTTGAATTAAAATACCTCTTTATAATTACATATTTTTATAATATTAAATTTCCAATCTATGAATGTTTTCATAGAATGTTTGACAATGTGGATATCCACATCATCAATGTGAAAATGCGTCCTAGTGCTTGACTTCAGAGATACCTTGATCTGTATTATCACATGCACTACTGGAAGTTTATATTTTTTCTAATATATCCTTTGATATTGTACATTCTACCCTATGAAACGTGTAAATGGTTGGGCGATGATTAAAATAAATCACAGTCATTTTTACCCAAAAAATTATTTTTACAAGAATATAATTATTATTTTTTAAAATAAAAATTAGTCCATATTTTTTGAAAATATAATTAACCTTTTTATGGAATCTAGTTTAGGGGAATGGATAGCCTCAATATTGGGGGTAGTGTCCATCCATTTTCTCATAGTATGTATGTTGGTTCATCCATTTGATCTATTCACATAAATGTATTTAACATAATTTATTGAAAAATATTATTTTTCATGATATTCTATTTTTACCAACATGGTTTTCATTTTATCAATCAAATTCAAGTATAACATTGATGATTAAAAAAATTCCCAATGTATGACCCCATTACCTACACCTTGGATGTGACCAATTGTTATGGTCCATTTAGATACACTAAAATTGGACTTTCTTTGGGTTTTATTGAACACTATTCTTACATCTAATTCAATAATAAAATTTAGAAAAATAAGTATTCATTTTTATGTAATACTGATTTAATATAGAAAATAATTTCTATTTGGACTTACATACACATTTCTCCCATACTTCAGGTTTGGTTTAACCTATTACTTTTTCCTTTTTATTTGCATCTGTCTCCTTTCATTAAACATGAGGTTGAATATAATTGTATTGAAATTTCAATTCATCAGTCTATATATTAAACTAGGTTCATAGGTATGTTGTTTTTATATCAAATATCAATGTTACTATATATTTAAAATACATACTGTTACACCCCAAGTAAATAAAGAATATGACATTTTCATATTTATCCATACTTTTGAATAAAATATTAATATTACCTTAAAGATAATTCTATGCTCGAGGGTATACCCAATACGAACAACGAGTTTCTTTGAAATCTTACGTTGCACTCTAATAATAAAATAATATTATTTTAAAAGGTAGTTAACGCCTTTCCATTGTAATGGCGGGAATGAATGGAACTAACTACAAAATGATTATATATGTTTGTCAAATATATTTACATTTATCTAATAAATGTTAGAGGCTTAAAATGAAAATGAATCCAATTTTAAGCATAAATCTTCTAATAATCTTTAAAAGGTCGATTAACCACCTTTTGATGGAGAACCATTTTTAAAAATACTTTTGACAATTTAATATGTTTTATTTGACAAAATGAAATCCTTCTTTAGAATTTGGATATCAAAATTTAATTTGTGTAAAATTTTGATATTTTTCCGATAAAGATCATTTTTGTTGTAAATGTTGCATTTTAATTCAAAACCAACTTTCAAAATGATTTATTTATATGGATAGATTATATTTTAAATTTATATTAGAGTGTATTTAGAATATATTTTTACCATTTAATCCAATTGTGGTCATTGGAATTAATTTCACTTTGAAAGTGGACTTAAACTAATGTCAATCTTTTAATAGATATTGTTTCTTAAAAACACGCTATTTGTTTTGGCAGTGGGAAATAATTACTAAATTAATTAATGAAACATATATGTTTTGAATTTTTGTAAAATATACATCATTTTTTAATTTGGAATATCAAATATATCTTTGGGTGATTTTTTGTTATTTTTCAGAAAAACATCAATTTTTGAGGAATAGTGAAACCACTAAGTGGTAGTTTAAAAACTGATTTTTCATTTAAATGAAACTTTACCACATCTATGATTTGAATTTAGAAAATCCGACATGCATGGTTGTCATTAGGGTGTAAAATGTGGTTGAATGAGATTAAAATAATTTTTTGGTGAATAGTAACTTTTATGTTTTTAATCGTGATTAGAGGTAATTAGTGTAATTTAAGGTAAAAATAATGTATTAATAATATTAAATGAACTATACACATGGCCTTCCCTCATTTTATGTGTCATTTGCGACCAATAAAATCCATGGGTCAACTTGGGGACCCCATGGAGCCACTTTGGTTGTAAAATGACATAAATAACTTTTTATTTAAAGTTAAAATAAAAATGTCACAAGCATGAGTTGTTTTACTAAGAAAATTTTTAAATGGGGTAATACAAGTCATATATTTTACTATAAATATTCATTAGAAATATACAAAGATTTACAACATCATGATATATTTTTTAAAAATTTTAGACCTTAAATAAATTAAATTATTTATGACATCATGATGAAGCAGCGATTACCTCATTAATAAAGGATTTAAATAAAATGAAAAGATAATGTTAAAACTATAACATACACTTGTAAAAAACCTATTGGATGAGTATATTTCGAACCCTTTCCACCTTATCCTCGAAATAAATCAATGTGGGGCCTTTAAAATCCAAAACGCATTTGCAAATAATGTAACATTTTGTAACGTTCCAAGAGTATCCCTCCTCTCCTCTTATAAAAGTCTCACACCTCTACCACCTTACCCGAAGCTCTCAAGGATTTGGATCGGCCAACCCCTGCTCATTTTGTCTCTCCACATCCCTATATTACTCCTAGAAGCCTCCATATGGGCAGAAGGATTCCCATGGAAGCCTTTGAGCTCAAATCAAAGAGAGATACCCGATTTTAAGGTAATGTCTTCACTTGTGTTCTTTTGTTTTATTTTGCTTCTCCAACCACCTAAACTCTTTTTATTCATTTATTCTGTAACAACTCTAGTATCGACAATATTCTAGGATGTTGTTATAAGAAGGATTCTTGCTACACTTACACAAAACTACATCTAATGGTTAAAGAACATACTGTTTCTGTGGATGGTGAATTTCTGCCTCACGAAACGATGATTGTTCAATATTCTTCTAACACCCTCAAAGGTGGACATTAAGATGTCACTATATTTATATATGATATATAATATGTTTATTTTTTACTGAATCTTATTTATTTTTAATTTATGTCACACCTTTATGGTTTCCATTATGGTTAAACGTGATATCTTCATTTTAGGAAGTCCGGACTACCGCCCCCTCAATGTTATTTGATTCGTTAATACCATATGTGGTACGCATAAATGATAGATTTAATGATATTATATATGATATCATAATGGAATTATAATACTATTATGTATCATTATGTTTTTTCCATTAAATAAGAAATAGAAATGGATGTAGTGTTCATGCGTACATACGGCTTACCGTCTCCATGAACGGTGCATTTCATTTATTACCTCTAAATGTTATGTAATATTATAAATGCATATATATAATGGATATATATGATATATATGATATCTAAATAATTAATATAAATCTATATATAATATATATTTTACCACATGAACAACTTGTAATTATAAAGAGTTTATTTTTGACTCAAGTAGCAATGATCTATAAAACGACCATTATTAACATAAATAATTACATAGTGTTCATAGCATGGTATTAAGTGATATAAAAGGAATAATGAACTTGAAAATGTTCTTAATAAAGTATAAATTAACTCAAGTTTATTATTCAGGAGGTTAAAGAACGATTGAGTCAAGTCGGACACGTGGTAAGGGATCCTACCCCTCTCTTTCTTTATAAGTACACTCTTTTATGTCATTTATTTTAAGCTCATATTTCTTATGTTTGGGGATGTTATTTTATATTCCTCATTATTTAATTTTTATATTCATAATATGAGATACACTATTTGATCTCATAAATCCATTTTTGGAAGTTTTAATTGGCGCTGTTAGGCTGCCGAAATTTCGTAAGGGGCTTTTTTTCTCACTTTGTGTTTTCGTGAGATTCATGCTACATTTTCCAATATTTCCTTTTGAGTGGTTTATGTACTGTTCATTATTCTAATATTTGTGTAACATACTTTTTTTATGAGTATTCACATCAATTTTTTATAGTCATTCTTTCATGGGGTGTACGTTTCGAAAGTTACCCAAATCGGTAAGGGAACCTTTCACCCTCCTCTTTTTAAAAGACATCTTTTGTTATGTCTTTTAATTTTCGTCATGCTATGTGGGGATATTTTATTATATATACTTATTTCCATAAATTTTATGTCCAAGAGATTAGATACCATTTATCTCTCACATCAACTCTTTTTCTAAAATTTGATGTGACGTTGTTAGGCTGTCAAGGGAACTTCTTAACCCAATTTCGATTTCTTTGGGTTCAACATGTAGTTATCGAATATGTCATCCTTTGAAAATGTGTGAATGACCATTGATTATTTTAAACTTAATGACCACTTATATTGGGTGTAATTATATTTTTCACACGTAATTATGAGATTGATTTATCCTTAATTTAAGGACACCTTCTTTATAATGGATTTCATCTCATTTTACATTTCTATTGAGACTTCATTGTTGTTATGCACCAGTTCACTCTTATATGATGTATATACTATCCTTTGGAATATTATATCATGAATCCTTTTATTCTCATGATATTATAATGTTTTGATTAAATTTTATTTCTCAATTATGGTATTCAAGTGTCTCTCATTTTGTTAAAAACCCTTTAACTAAAATATAGTTTTAAATGTTTTAATGATTTATTCTTATAAATATTTCTCATTAATATCCATGTTTTCAAAATGGTTTTATGGATTTATTTATATGGATATTAATGGTTTAAAATGTTAAAATATTCAATTCGGTATGTTACACTTTGATTTAAAAATTTCTTTATTAAATGTTTTAAATGGTTTTGAAAATGGTTTTTAGAATGGATTCATTATTTCAATATCTTAAAATGTTATATTGTTATTGCATGGTGGGAATGATATCTTTCCTTTATGCATAAGTTATGTGATATTATTATGTTATGGTTCTTGGGAATTTTTATGAAGACGGGTGGTTCTGTGATAAACTAAGGGCGGGTGAGCCTGATATAGCTCTCCAATGAATTCGGTAACGCGAAAGAGTTAAACGTTAAGGTTTATCCGAAGAGATTTAGTGAATATACTGTGATGGGTATTCCAAACGTAACCAAGAGGGTTACTCCCTACGTAAGAATGTTATGAATTCCTCAAGCTACCTTTATGTCTTAGGATTTCTATGATTTATTCATGTTTTTATGAGGTATGTTAAGGTGCATCTGTTTTATGGGTAAAGTATGATTTCATTCTTATGTATATATGTACTCATGTTTCCTTTCCATACTTTTTATAACCCTTACAGAGCTTTTTATGTTCATCCCATGTTTTTGAAATGTTTTTCACAGGTCAAGGGAATGGTACATGATATGATGATAGTGTCAAGAAAGTGTCAAGAAAGAATCCATGTTTTATTTTAAATATGTTTCTGTTTATGGGATAAATGAATAATATCTTTTATGTAACCACTTTGTTTAAATATGGAATGTAATGCATGTTTTATGACCTAATTCTCTAAAACTCTAAACCTGAAATGATCCTCAATGTGTAATATTGTAATAACTCAATATTAAGTAAGGTTTAAGGATGGGGCCATATAGTTGGTATCAAAGGGAGGTTTAGATAACATTAGAGGTTAGAGTGTTGTTTAAGAAAAAGTGACAAGTTGTGTATAACCACAATGGTTAGTATATTAGATGGAGTCATCGTTTTGTTTTTGAATGTTAGGATGAGTTTGAGATAACTTGGATAAGTCTATCATGGGGTTTATCTTCCTCTTTTTTATTTGATAATTTTACTGATATACTCACACTGACCTTTTTGGTTTTAGTAAATGGGTGGGTCTAGCAGGCACCAAAGTAATAGTGGATTTGAAGAAAATTGTGATAGTTTTATGAAAGAACAACTGAATGATATGGGAGCTGCAATGAGAACTCTTGTGGTTATCCTCAACCATCTATCTAGAGTCATTATTGACCACCTGAACCTTAGGGATTTTTATAAGTCATTGTGTATGCGAGAAACAAATCCCTACATAAGTTCAGGTAATAATCATAAAGGTAAGTATGTTCAAAAACCTATGTGTCAAATATGTGGAAAGAAACACATAGGAAAATGTTTCAAAGGGTCAGAAAGATGCTATAGATGTGGAAATTAAGGTCATAAAGCATGAACCTTCCATGGAAAAAGAAATCATCTAGTTGAATCTAGGAATGGAAAATAAGTTCTTTCTGAAGGATCAACTGAATGTTTTAAATGGGGTGTGCATGGTCATTATGCAAACACATGTCCGACAAAGATGTTTCGGGAATGGGGTCACCAAGATCGTACAAATATTCATTTACCAATACCTAATGCCATTCTGATTGAGGATGAAGAAACTGACAATGAAGAATGAATGGTATGGATTATTTCTTAACATTTGTTTTCCTATTATTGGAATCATAGGATATGATTCATTATTTTGTATGTAGGAAACAATTATTTCAGAATAAGTTGAAAAGTAATGGCTAATGGATCATGAAATATTGTTGAATGAGTAAGAAGTCATCATATAAGGTATTCAAGGTTTATGGTAGATTTTAGGATGGTGAAATTCATAGATGTATTAAGTCACATTTGATGATGGGGTTACATTAGAAGACTTATTATAGTAAACCTGATGTTTGACATACAAAAATTTTATTCAAGGAATAATTATCCTCTATTTTGTGGATATAGTTATAAAGAACCATTTGGGTTTATATGATCCTTGAATTTGAGGCAATTACTGGTTAATACATTTTGGGTTGCAAAATGGAAGTTATCAGATAACCTTTGTCGTTAAAATATGTTATGGTTATTTTTGATGAATTTATCTCTTTTTGAGGAATGTTATAAAATTATATAGTTTTTGAAAAGGGACAACACGCAGACTGTGTGACAACTCATCGCGTCGGATGAATCTTCCAGAATCAATCCCACAACCAAAGTGCAACTGGTATTTATCGCCTACCACTGGACTACATGAAGTCCCTGGTTAGTTTGAATGATTCTTTTTAGTTAGATGATTTTATGAATTAAGAGTAAGTTGATTTTTTTATCAATGGAAATGATTAGCCTATCATGGAGGATATGTGATTAGGATAATTACATTTCAGTATGAGACTGTAAGAGTAATTGATGTTATTTAGAAAAAAAATGTAAAAATTTATCATAGGAGACTATGTGATTAAATCCATCAGAGAATTGGGTTTCAATCTCAGTTTGGTTTACTTTGTACAACTTTAGAGATATTTGTTTATTTAATGGTGTTTTTAAACTTTGGGTTCTAGTTTTGTTTAAGGTCTAAAGACATTGACTGTATATATAGTTCTCTTTTTTGGGTTAGGTGATTCTCTAGAAGTGGATTATATCTCTCTTAATGCGAACAAGTCATCCTAAATACTCATCTTTTGGAGAAAATATGAGTTCGTGCAAGAAATCTAGTAAATGTTGAAAGTCAACGTGACAATTAAGTATGATTCCTTATGTTTTAGTTAAGCTCATAAATAAATTCCTCAATGAAAAGTAACTTAAAACAAAAATGTTGTCTGTTAATTGTTCCTACTGGGGATTCAAATACCGTTTAACCCATCAAATGTTTGTGATTTTCTTATTGTTAACTTTCTCCTAGACATGTTTACTATAACTCTCCATCAGAAGATGACCCTTTATTTCCTCCATATCCATATTTTCATACTTGGAATCCTAGTATGGGTTAAATCGGGTGACATTTGTACTTATCTTCCATTCTTTTAATGTGATAGTTTTACTGACTCTTGTTCCGATGTAAGATTTTCAATGAAGCTTCCAAGCCCAATTTTAAAATTGCGAGGATGCAATTCCCAATGGGGGGAAGGATGTAACACCCCAGTTAAATAAATAATATGACATTTTCATATTTATCCAAATTTTTTAATAAAATATTAATATTACTTTAAAGGGAATGCTATGTTCAAGGGTGTACCCAATATGAAAAAATGAGTTTCTTTGAAATCTTACGTTGCACTCTAATAATAAAATAATATTATTTTAAAAGGTAGTTAATGCCTAGCCGTTGTAATGGAGGGAATGAATGGAACTAACTAAAAAATTATTATATATGTTTGTCAAATATTTTTACTTTTATCCAATAAATGTTAGAGGCTTAAAATGCAAATGAATCAAATTTTAAGCATAAATCTTCTAATATTCGTTAAAAAGTCGATTAACCACCTTTTGATGGAGAACCATTTTTAAATATACTTTTGACAATTTTATATGTTGTATTTGACAAAGTGAAATCCTTATTTAGAATCTGGACATCTAAATTTACTTTGTGTAAACTTTTGTTATTTTTCCGATAAAGATCATTTTTATTGTAAATGTTGCATTTTAATTCAAAACCTCCTTTTAATCTGATTTATTTATTTGGATAGATTAAATTTTTAATTTATATTAGAGTGTATTTGGAATATATTTTTAACATTTAATCTAATGGTGGTCATTGGAATTAATTTCACTTTGAAATTGGACTTAAACTAGGGTCAATCTTTTAATAGATATTGTTTCTTAAAAACACGCTATTTGTTTTGACAGCGGGAATTAATTATTAAATTAATTAATGAAACATATAAGTTTTGAATTTTGTAAAATAGGCATAATTTTTGAATTTGGAATATCAAATATATCTTAGGGTGATTTTTTGGTATTTTTCTGAAAAGCATCAATTTTTTATTAATAGTGAAACCACTAAGTGGTAGTTTAAAAACTGATTTTTCATTTAAATAAATCTTTACCACTTATGTGATTTGAATTTAAAAAATATGACATACATTGTTGTCATTAGGGTGTAAAATGTGGTCCAATGTGATTAAAATAATTTTTCGGTGAATAGTAACTTTTAAGTTTTTAATCGCGATTAGAGGTAATTAGTGTAATTTAAGGTAAAAATAATGTATTAATAATATGAAATGACCTAGACACATTTCCTACCCTAATTTTATGTGACATGTCTGACCAAGACAATCCATGGGTCAACATGGGGACCCCATGGAGCCACTTTGGTTGGAAACTGACATAAAAAACCTTTTATTTAAAGTTAAAATAAAAATGTCACAAGCATGAGTTGTTTTAATAAAACAATTTTTAAATGGGGTTATACATGTCATATTTTTTACTATAAATATTCATTAGAATTATAAAAATATTTCCTACATCATGATATTTTTTTATAATTTTTAGACATTAAATAAATTAAATTATTTATGACATCATGATGAAGCAGCGATTACCTCATTAATAAAATGAAAAGATAATGTTAAAACTATAACATAAACTTGTCAAAAACCTATTGAATGAGTATATTTCTAACCCTTAGCACCTTATACCCGAAATACATCAATTTGGGACCTTTAAAATCTGAATCTTTTTTGAAAATAAAGTAACATTTTGTAAATTCCCAAGAGTACCCCTCCTCTCCTCTTATAAAAGTCCCCCACCTCTACCACCTTACCCACACCATTCAAGGATTTGGATCGGCCAACCCCTACTCATTTTGTGTCTCCACATCCCTCTATTACTCTTAGAAGCCTCTATTTGGGAAGAAGTCTTCTCAAGGAATCCATTGAGCTCAAATCAATGAGAGATACCCGATTTTAAGGTAATGTCTTCACTTGTGTTCTTTTGTTTTATTTTTCTTCTCCAACCCCCTAAACTCTTTTTATTCATTTCTTTTGTAACAACTCCAGTATCTTCAATATACGAGGATGTTTTTATAAGAAGTATTCGGGCTAATCCTACACCCAAGTACATGTAATGGTTAAAGAACATACTGTTTCTGTGGATGGTGAATTTCTGCCTCACAAAATGATGATTGTTCAATATTCTTTTAACACCCTCAAAGGTGGCCATTAATATTCCACTATATTTATATATGATATATAATATGTTTATGTTTTACTTAAGCTTCTGTATTTTTAATTTAATTCATACCTTTATGGTTTCCATTATGGTTTAACGCGATATCTTCATTTTAGGAAGTGCGGACTACCACCCCCTCAAAGTAATTTGATTCATTAATACCATATGTAGTACGTATAAAGGATAGATTTAATGATATAATATATGATAACATACCTTAATTATAATACTATTATGTATCATTATGTTTTAATTCCATTAAATAATAAATAGAAATGGAAGTAGCGTTCATGCGTACGTACGGCTTACCGTCTCCATGAACGGTGCATTTCATTTCTTACCTCTAAATGTTATGTAATATTATAAATGCATGTATATAATGGATATATATGATATATATGATATATAAATAATAAATATTATTCTGCATATAATATATATTTTACCACATGAACAACTTGTAATTATAAAGAGTTTATTTTTACTCAAGTAGCAATGATCTATAAAACGACCATTATTAACTTAAATAATTACATATTGTTAATATCATGGTATTAAGTGATATAAAAGGAATAATTAACATTAAAAGGTTCTTAAGAAATTAGAAATTAACTCAAGTTTATTATTCAGGAGGTTGAAGAACGATCGAGTCAAGTCGGACCCGAGGTAAGGCATCATACACCTCTCTTTCTTTTTAAGTACACTCTTTTATGTCATTTCTTTTAAGCTCATATTTTTTATGTTTGGGGATGTTATTTTATATTCCTCATTCTGTACTTTTTATGTTCATAATATGAGAGACCCAATTTTATATCATAAATCCATTCTTGTAAGATTTAATTGGCGCCGTTAGGCTGCCAAAATTTCATAAGGGGCTTTTTATCTCTCTTTGTGTTTTCATGAGATTCATGCTACATTTTCCAATATTTCCTTTTGAGTGGTGTATTTACTATCCCTTATTCTAATATTTGTGTAACATACTTTCTTTTATGAGTATTTACATAAATTTTTTATAGTCCTTCTTTCATGGTGTGTACGTTTTGAAAGTTACCCAAATCGGTAAGGGAACCTTTCACCCTCCTCTTCTTAAAAGACTTCTTTTGTTATGTCTTTTAATTTTAATCATACTATGTGGGGATATGTTCTTATATATCCTTATTTCCATAAATTTTATGTCCATGTGATGAGATACCCTTTATCTCTCTCATCAACTCTTCTTCTAAAATTTTATGTGACATTGTTAGGCTGTCAAGGGAACTTCTTAACCAAATTTTGATTTCTTTGGGTTCAACATGTAGTTAATGAATATGTCATACTTTGAAAATGTGTGAATGAAAATTTATTATTTTACACTTAATATCCACTTATATTGGGTGTATTTATATATTTCACACATAATTATGAGATTTATTTGTCCTTAATTTAAGGATACCTTCTTTATAATGGATTTCATCTCATTTTACATTTCTATTGAGACTTCATTGTTGTTATGCACTAGTTCACTCTTATATGGTGCATATACTATCCTTTGGAATATTATATCATGAATCCCTTTATTCTCATGATATTATAATGTTTTGATTAAATTTTATTCCACAATTATTGTATTCAAGTGTCTCTCATTTTGTTAAAAACTCTTTAACTAAAATATAGTTTTAAATGTTTCAATGATTTATTCTTATAAATATTTCTCATTAATATCCATGTTCTCAAAATGGTTTTAAGGATTTATTTATATGTATATTAATGGTTTAAAATGTTAAAATATTCAATGTGGTAGGTGACACTTTGAATTAAAAATCACCTTTTTAAATGTTTTAAATGGTTTTGAAAATGGTTTTTAGAATGGATTCATTATTTCAATATCTTAAAATGTTATATTGTTATAGAAAGGTGGGAATGTTATCTTTCTTTTAGGCTTATGTTATGTGCTATGATTATGTTGTGGTTCTTGGGAATTGTTATGAAGATGAGTGGTTCCGTGATAAACTAAGGGTGGGTGAGCCCGATATAGCTCTCCAATGCATTGGGTAACGCGAAGGAGCTAAACGTTAAGGTTTCTCCGAAGAGATTTAGGGAATATACTGTGATGGGTATTCCAAACGTAACCAAGAGGGTTACTCCCTACATAAGAATGTTATGAATGACTCAAGATACCTTTATGTCTTATTATTTCTATGATTTATTCATGATTTGATGAGGTATGTTAAAGTGAAATTTTTTATGGGTAAAGTATGATTTCATTCTTATGTATATATGTACTATGTTTCCTTTCCATACATTTTATAACCCTTACTGGGCTTTCTATGCTCATCCCATGTTTTTGAAATCTTTTTCACAAGTCAAGGGAATGGTACATGAAATGATGATAGTGTCAAGGAAGTGTCAAGAAAGAATCCATGTTTTATTTTAAATATGTTTCCTTTGATGGGATAAATGAATAATATCTTTAATGTAACCACTTTGTTTAAATGTGGAATGTAATGCAGGTTTTATGATCTAATTCTCTAAAACTCTAAACCTAAAAATATCCTCAATGTGTAATCTTGTAATAAGTCAATATTAAGTAAGGTTTAAGGATGGGGCCTTATACATACCTTTTTATTATAGAAAATCATACCACATCATTACTTTACAATAAGGGTACTCTAGTTTTGATGGACTCTCTATATTTCCTACATTCCATTTTTGTTTCAAAAATTTATAATTCAGAGTCAAACTAATTAATAAATTTAATTTCAAATAAAATATTACCAACTATTATGTACCTAAAATGATATTCCATTATTATGATTGAAGAAATACTTTAATTTTTCTTAGTTTATTATGTGTTCATACATGGATTGATGGTGGGGTTTTACTTTCCCCTAAACATATCTATGATATTTCATTTTAATAAGTATCTAAAAATATCGATAAGATTTTCTAGTGACCATTAATATGAATTTCATTAAACCATTATAAAAAATAATCATACTCTAAAAGTGATAATATAGAGTAGATGAATGTTTCATTATATAATTATTTTGTAAAATGGAGAAAGTATATCATAATGTTACCTTAATATCTTCTTAAATCATTCCAATAAATGTATCCACAACATTATTCCATGAATATAAATCAATTTAAACATGTATTTTACTAGTGACCAAAAAGTAACTAACGAAAATTGATTTTTTGGGGGTGAAAAATTTTATTTTATTGATTATATCTAACATTAATTTTATAATTTTTCTTCTTACCTTGATATCTTTCTTTGGAATTTTATTTCTTTATAACTACAGTTTTTTCATCCACATGTTGTTGAAATTTTAAAAATTCCCTTGTTTCATGATCCATGAAGTGTTGTTCCTTAAGAATTGTTTCATTATTATGAGGGGAAGCTATTTTATAAAAAAGTAGTTAATTTTTTAATTTTAATTATGTATATATAGTAGTGAACAAATAATATTATAAAAAACACATTTTGTAAATAAAACAATTATCTTCTTTATTGAACTATATTCTTTTAAAATGATTAAATTGTTTTTTCCCTTCAATTAATCTTTCAAGTCCACTCTTTATTGTCCCCTCTAATAAACAAGATATCATAAAAATTGAGACCACCACAAAATAATTGTGAGGTTTTTATGAAAGATTCATCCTGAATAGATTTATAAACTAAATATTTAGTGGTTTTATTCAATAATTTTATTTGATAAATTAGTGGTTTTAGGATTCAAGACATAAATTACATTAACTAACAATGGTTCCATTATTAATTGATAACCATTGAACCCTTCCATATAGTGCAAAGACATAGTCATTAGATCATACATTGAAACATGACAGTTATGTGATTTTAGTACCATTAACATCAAATAATTCATTGACAAGATATTCATGATTATTTATGTAGACACTTCTAGAACAATTATATTACAAATGAATGTTTGAAAACTAAAATCTATCATTCCATGGATGAGTATGATCTTCTAGAGGAAGATATTCTATTCTATTCATGCTTCATTAGATCCAACTCTCCCTTTATCCTCATCTCAATAAAGTCAAAGCTAGTCTTACTTACATTTTTATTTTGACAATGAAACTATCACATAAATGATTTTATATTCACATGAAATCATGAAAATTTCATGCCTACAAAAAATTCCAATATTTAAATTGATGAAAAAAAAATAATTTCTTAATACAAATTCTCATACAATTTTTTGAAAATCGTTTACAATGAATGGTGATAATATATTTTAATTTATCAATCCATTGATATCTAGTTATAGGGGATGGTTTTGTGCCTTATTTTTAATTTTCATTTAATATTACCTTCTATGATCAGAATTTAAGGATTTGAGGTAATAAATTTTGATTTTCTAAAATCACATCCTATGAATAATGATTCCATTGACACTGAGTGTCAACTTTCTTCACAAATGGGGTAACATATAATTCTTTTATTTATATACTTAGAAAAATATCCACAAGAAGGAAAGTATTTTATCATCATATATATCATGGATTTCAACTTGAATTTTTATTTTTATTGAGCATCATATAACATAACACCTAAATACAATAACAATTTCAGATCATTGGTCAGTGTAGCCAAACTAAAAAATGTCAATATCTTGTTGTTTTGATCATGATATAAGAAGAGAAAACATAATGTATTTATTCTTCATGAAGAACCATAGTAAAAATGATAATTTACCAATATAAATGACTATGTAATTTGAGTGACACTTTATACACCAGAATTTTTCATTCTATCTACAGGTTGAAAAAGAAAAAGCATACCTGGATCATATAAAAAATAAGGATAATCAAGATACATTTTCTTCCACCAAGGGGAGTCTGTGAGGTGGAAAACTATCCTATCTTGAATTATTGTTTCAACATGACAATTTTATTATCTTATTGTCTTCACATATCTATTTTTTCATCTAAACCATGAAATTATTGGAAATACCTATAAATAATTCAAATGATATATTCACCTTTTTATATTCATACTCACCATAGAAAATTCATTTTTAAGTGAATAATTATTTTTGATTATCAATATACAATCTTTTGGATATGAATTTATTCTCTCATAGATCATACCCACTGAACATGAAATTTTTTAATATCATATGACTGAAAAGGAAACTCATTATCTTTTTATAACATAACATTAAAGATAGAATGTATTTCTGTAAATCAAGTGTATCTGTATTGTTTTAACGATTTCAAATTATATAGAATTATTATGGTTGAAAATTACATATATTTTGAAAATAATGTATAGAATGGTATCTTTCAATAGCTCATTAACTTCTAAAAAACATTAGAAAATTAGAAGGTTATCTTCAACTACACTTTTCATTTCCTAAATATAATCTATATGATTTTATACATTTGTAAAAATAAAATAAGATTCATAAATTTTTTTATCCTAGTCACTATATATATTCAATAATTAGTCATGTTTAGTAAAAAATATATATCATTGATTTATTCTATGAAAAAATCAGTGTTCTTAAAACTCATATGGACAAATTGTATCCCTGTGAAAAAAACATTATTTTATTTAATTATTTTTGGATAATCTACTTCTTAAATGGGATGAGGGGTAACCTCTCATGGATCAAAATACAAGAGGCACGATACCAAAATATGACCAATTAAATCCCAAACAAAAAACACATAGACCACCTCCTTTCTCATCCTTATTTGGTAACTCTCTAAATCCCCAAACATGCATGGATTTCCAATAAACAATTCCCTATGTAGAACTACCTGGTTCCTAGTAATGATGGTGAAATCCATACCCTCTCATTCTCTAAATAAAATTGTATTTGTAGATGGATTCTTCCTTCTATTGAACCTCTCCTAGAGATGCTTAATATTAGTCTGACATATTCTAGTTTCATTATGATGTCATACTGATGCATCACAACATATAACCCCTATTTCTTTTATGGATGTCTCACCCCCATCACAAAATCTGAATCATCACCACTGAGGAATACCACAGGTCCTTCCCCTCATCACCATGTAAGTTCCCCCATATGATTTGGAAGCCCTGCCACTCCAATGCTAGAACACCCTCCATCAAACCCAAAAATGTCAAACCCGAATTATAGTCCCAATATAGATGGACCAAGAGTTCACCACAGCTCATAAAAATCCTTCCTCATCTACTTTTGAAGCCACTTTCACCATGGAAACACCCTATATCATGTGGTTATATTCCCTAGAAATGTTTTTCCACCCAGACACAAACCGGGGTTTATAAATGATGTCTTATGGGATTCTTTTACCACTAAGCTACAACTCAAACTGGTCCTCTACACAAATTGATCTTAAAAAACATAAACATAAAATCATTGTTTGAGTAGGGTTATATGCACACTCCGGTAAAAATTTGGTGAAATCCAGAACCCTATCCCTCATATATTTTTTCTTATTATTGACTTCTATCTATTTTCTATACATATCCATTTTTTTCTATAAATATTATCTATATTTTAAATTAAATAAAAAATTCATAGGAAGTAAACATATAATTTATAAATATAGATATGTTAAATATATATATTTTTTGGTTAAATATATAATTATTTTTTTCATTCATTTATTGGAATAATTTATTAACGCGTAAATTTTTTCATGATTTTTGTTTTTTAATATTTTTCAATATATTTTCACAATTTTTTTAACTTTCATGATTTATTGGTCCATTAATGGGACAAAAGTAACTCAATCTAAATGTTTTGATTCATTTCATTACCCCCTCCTTCCAAAGATAACACAATGAGGGGAGAGAGAGATGATGACTCCTTAGTCCCACCTCTAATAAGCATCGGGTTGGAGACTAGAACTAAGGGTATACAAATCTAATTAAATGGGAAGAATTTCCCTCAATAATAATATAGAATCTGGAGATAAGATGAATCAACTAAAAGAAAATAAATGAATTTTTTTAAAAGAAACCAAAACAATCACCCAATGAGTATATATATAAAATAGATATAGATAAAATTCTCCAAAAGTAAAATACCCAAATGTAAATCTAAATAGTGACTCAACAAATATCGAAATTTATGACTACTATTTTCCAGAACAGTCTATACATCCCTACTAGAAACATGAAAATTATTTTTTATATGTTGGTGGAGCATAAAAATATACTCTGTATGAAAACAAAATTCTCTCAAGAACTTGCGAAAGAATCATACTTATGCACCCATGAGAAAACAACAGTGCCAATAGTACCTAATCAGGTCAACTATCATTCCCAACTGCACCAAGTCATGATCACCAAATAATGGAATCCAAGAATAATAACATAAAGTGAATCATATCTATAATGTTAGACAACAACAATTTCCCTCTAATTTGGAACTATCACACCCAAATTTCATATGTCTTGATGCTCTCGTGGCTTCGGAATAACAAATTCCACCACCCCACAGAATGGTCACGTCACATCATGCCAACATATACCTAGGCCATCACCCCACTACATGGTCATATATCATCCCGACCACAGTCACCTAGTCCATCACATCATAACCATAAACAGAGAAGTATCTTATCATGAACATGGATGACATTGACCTTATGACTTTATCCTACCTTGTACGACCCCCACAAAAATGGTCCAAAACACTGTCACATAAAATCTTTCCCAAAAACACCTAGCCCACTTCCCAATTGCATAGTGACATTTGATATCACCCGAAAGCACCTAGGCTACCACCCCACAACATAGTCTTACCACATATCACTTGAAAACACAGGGTCAATCACATAGGGCACAAAATGGCCTTCTTCCATCGCAACATATACATATCTACCCACTTAGAAGATAGTTTGGGGAAGAGTGGGTTGACATCCATCCATACTCATCACTTGTATATTGGAAAAAACAACCCTTATATGAAAATATGTGTGGCAGCACATAGTGCTCAATTTAGTTAGGGTTCATATAAAAATCCTAACGAATATACAGGTTTATACATATATCAACATACAATCCCAACCAATGGGTTATGAAAAAAATATACAAACTCACAACATCCCCACATTCATTTCCACATTTAAATTCATAAAACCATACCAACCAGATGCCACATCACACCACAAACCAATTCTATTATCTAACTAATTCATTTCATTATTAAGCATTATCAACATTTAACCACACATCACATCATTTATTTGTTCATTAATCATTTCAATCCCACTTAACAAACCAAAACCCAACCATTTATATCATTATTAATAATTATTCCATCACATCCTAGGATAACATTGCAACACAAACACATATCAAAATATTCTCAACATCCCTATATCACCACAGCCTCACTAATCCATAGGAATAACCAAATAAACCACCACCTCGCTACCCCAAAAATAGTGTCCAAACAACCATAAACTTTCCACACCAAAAGCATAGTGAAACAAATTCCTCCTTTCCACACCACAATCATTGAAAACAAATAGCCCCCCACCCCTAAACCACATTCCAAGAACCACCACTTCACTTCACCAAAGGAAATTTCAAACAACCATCATCTCACCGCCTCAAAAGCGCATACAAACAACCATTAACTCGTCACCCAATAACCACATCCGAACAAACACATATAACCCCACATCATATATAAACCACATATCGTTTCCCCACAAGCATGACCTCATATAATAAAACACCAATGAAAATTTTATAGATTTAAAAACATATCTCATTTCACTTTATTTCAGGGTACTTATCATAGAATCTTTGAATCTAGTTGAAACCATTATTTTATCCAAATACATGTTGTTATCCAATTTCTATTTTGTGGTGAAATCACACCAACATGAAACAAGGCTTCTATCTCACAATTATTACAATGAAATGAAGGCTCCCAAAAACTTTTATTTTCAACTGGAAATTCATTCCATATAAACACAACATCAAAAAAAGTATCAATGATATTAAAACATCTGAATCATTCCTCCATCTAGTGAAAATTCAATTAGAAAATTATTTATCTTTGATTAATCCATCAAAACGAGCCCCCATATATAATAAACAGTAAAATACTACTGCATGATACAAAAACCAATGATACATGGGATTCCTTACATCAAAGAATCGTTTTCATCTCACTATAAACTGTAAGGAGAAGAATAAATGCATGAAAACCAAAATAGAACATGAGAAAACATGGTTTAAAATACATCATACCCAAGGATCATCAAAATTAACATCAAATCACACCCCAATCCAAAAACAAATCTATAGTGAATCCTTGAGAAAAGAACTAAAGCAAACTAACCAATAATAAGGAAGGGATTACTACCTATCTCCAATAGTTATCCATTAGATCAAACGAATTAATACAAGGAGAAGAGGGCTAGAAGATCCTCTTGGGATGTATGGGGTTCTCCAGAACTATGATTAGAGGAAATTTTATGGTTAAATGAAAAGAATAATCCAAGAAAAGTACCTTAAATCCATGATCCCATCACTTTTCACGTTGTGTAAACATAACATGGAAGGTAATTAATGGGTTTTCTAGAAATACCTACTTTCAAGAAAAATTGAATCCCCTCAGAAATATTTATTTACACATAATGATTTTAATTTTCACTGTGTGAATTTATTTCATACCCCCCTTAACTGATTTACAATCCATGAACCAACTGACAACATATGACCTGAACCACCAGTTTGCATCATGTAAATCATTCATGATTTGAACATCCTATAGTATATTTTTTGAACCACCATCATCCACCAAAACACTTTATGTCTCCCCTGAAATAAATACAATACCAACATATGGATAAAAAATATTACAAGAATGATTGGTCTATTAGATCAGATAACTCTCATCTGATTCTCACCCTCTAGAATTCAAAACATAATCCTAGAGGATTGGGTTATGAACAAACACTGTATACGATACATCTATAGAAATTTGTTATACCACAAACACTACCACCTCCAAACATTCCAAAAAAATCCACCCCCAAATCATCTCTCACAACCACATCACCACAAAACTATATCAGAAAAATCATCCAACCTCAACACATCTTAAACAATTAATCTCTGCAACCAACAAACTGCATATCCCTAAACAAAAAAAATATGATAATTTGATATTCCATATCAAGATACAGTCCACTCTAGGTGGGATTGACTAACCTACACAGGTTTAATGGAATCACCATGGATGCATCTCGATTATGAATCAAGTACTTCACTTATCATAAGATAATAATTTATCACACATCAAGGAAAATACAATATCAAATAATATAGATGTGTCACATCACAATGAAAAAAGTGAAAAGAAAATATCAAAAAAACTATGGGTACTAAGAACACATCTACATATCTTTCTCCCACGTAAAATCATCATGACCTCCATGCATCCAGAACATTTAAACCAAATGAATTGTATTTCTATATATCACATTCTATTGGAGATCATGGATAACTACTAGGCACTCCATGAATATATAAGAACCCTCAATATCTAACTGTACGCATTCAATAGTGAGGGAGTAATCATGAAGATACCGATGAAGTTGAGATATTTGAATAATGTTGTGGATCTTTTCCAACCATGGTGGTAATTATATATAATACACAACATCACCAACTCTCCCCAACACCTTAAAAAACACAAAAAACACTATTTGAAATCTTACTTCCCCTTCCAAAAACCCTCTTCCTATTTTGAGGGGAAACATTGTTGAACCTGTGGTCCCCAACCTTGAAATATAGGGGCCTCCTATTGTGATTGGAATGAGAATTATGCTGACCTACACTTCTTTCATCCTCTTATAAAAAATATGAACCTTATTTTTTATTATATACGTAACAATAAGACAATGAACTGATGTCTCCCTAACATTCCTTCTGACACGATACATAACGACACAATAGCATGTACAATTCTTCAAATGGATCCATTTCAATGTATGAGTGATATCTATTTATATGTAGAAGATTTACCAATGGAAGGTGTCATTACCAAAATTCCACAAATTATAATATGCATTCCTGGAATATATATCCATTTTTTTTATGGTCTATTCTATATGCCCATTTATATGAGAGTGGAAAGAAATGTTGAGGCATATATGTGTTTTAAAAGAATGTTGTAATCCCATTTAGACTATTAAGGTAAAGTGGGCATCCATATCTGAGATAATGGACCTTATATATCCATGATACTACACCACCTCATCCACATACCTCTGATCTAAAGCATCCACAATGCCCCACTAGCGTATTTTTATAAAGTGCTCCAATATCATCAACCAATCCACAATCACCAAGATAGTATCACAAACTCCTAGATATTGGGGAAACCCTGTGATGGGATCTATATATATTTGATCCCATTTAAAATTGGGAATAACCAATCATTTCATAGAACCACTTAGATCAAGATGACTAACCTTTGACTACTGGAAAACCATACACATTTCCATGAACTCCACCAATACCCATTTCATTCGGAACTTCCAAAAATTAAACCTCATGACATTTTATATCATAGATACTCCTATATGTACCAAAAAGGTGAAATTTTATTCTCTAGAAGGTCACTATCATGCATCACTACGAGAAAAAAAACTCCTATGAAATAACATGTGGTTCTGACCATCCTTATGAAGAATCACAACATCCAAAATGATCGTGCATCACCTCTGTCTTAGAGTCTCTCCATTGAGACCCCTTAAACTACCAAACTAGAGTAGAATGAACCATTATCTAAAACATATAGAATGTACCATTATCCACCCTCACATCAATGTACAGGGATTCAAAATCCACCATTGATCTTTATGATTCTGTAGACTGTCGAACAACATCCTCCCCTAAATTCCTACATAAAGAATCTACAACAGCATTCCCTTTTCCCGAGGTATGGGATATACCATATTTATAATCATTAAAAAATACATCTGCCTCTGATTTTGAAAATTCATATCACAGTGATAAATGATATACCTCAAATACTGGAGATCTGTGAAGACCACAAAACACTCCCTAAAGAGTTAATGCAACTGAAGCATCAACATAAACCGAACCAATACATGATAAAAATAATGGGTTGAATAGTTACCCTCATGATGACGTAACTGCCTAGATCCATGAGAGATCTAGGCTCACTAATGCATGAAAACGCATCCCAATCCTACAAGGTAAGAATCATGAAGTAGATCAAACATCACCGCATATTTAGAAAACTCAATAACTAGATGACTGAATAAATTAACCTTTATGAAAATGAATAATTTATAGCACTAAAAATACCACAAAAAATCCTAATCCATTTTAGTGAAAACTTTCAATGAGGCTACAACCTGGGAGAGATTAGGAAAAAACATTTGATAATACCCTACAAGACCAAGAAATTTGGGGACCACATTCATGTTCTTAGGTGATCCCAATGATACAATTGACTCAACCTTAAACGCGTCTACTACAAAACCCTTGGGGGACACCAAATTATTGAAGAAATTCACCTAAAATGTAAAAGACATACACATGGATATCTTTTCATAGATTTTGTGGTGCCGAAAAACCTACAAGATAGATCTTAGATGATCGACATGCTCCCAATTAAACATTGAGTAGATAATGATATCATCAATTAATATGATGAAGAACTTTTCTAGAAACTCATGGAACATAGAGTTCCAAATCCCCATAAACATATATGGTGGATTTGTAACACTGATCTACATGACTTGAAACTAGAAGTGGGCATACCTACATCTGAAGATTGTCTTCTAAAAATCCTCATATATTACCCACAATAGGTGATTACTAGAATATATATTAATCATAGAAAAAAAATTTCATCTCAATTGGATTAAATGATCATATATCCATATAAGAGGGTATCAGTTCTTTACCATTACCTAATTTATCTTATCGTAGTCTACACACAACTAATAACAGTCATCTTCCCTATTAGAATACAACACTAGTAGACCCCATGATGGAACACTAGGTTAGGTAAAACCTTTATATGTCATTTCATCTTTGGAAATACTCAACTCTTGTAACTCCTTGGGTGGAATAGGATATAGATCCATCAAAATTAGAGCACCAGTCTACATGTCAATCATGAACCCAACCTCATGTTGAAGGGGTAGTGTCACATCCTCTTTAGGAAGAAAACATCCAGAAACTCCCCAACAACCCTTAGGACCCCCACTATCCTAGTGTGCACTAATTCCAACAACAACTCATCCATCAAGTAAATAAGGGTATTGATACCAAAATATCCCATATGATAACCTCACTCGCCAATGAATACTACGTGGTGGACATTGATATATGATAACCTGAATCTTTTACAAAAGTAGTCAACAACAACACACACATGATACAACCAATATATACCTATGATATCATTTTATTAAATCATATACAGTATAAAAATATCCCCACAGACTAATTTGGTTTCCATTATCATTATACACCCATGGGACAAATCAAACAAGTTATTCTAGCCTCTGACTGGCATATTAAACAATATTGGAATAGTAATCCTCTCAATATCTATCCCCAAATCAAAAAATATAGATTTTTGAACAATGGAGTGTAGTACTCCTGAATCAAATAATGAACAAACAAGGGTAGATGAAAAAATGAGTTAACCTAAAATGATCTCTAGCCCCTTTGGTGCTACTACCTCCACTGTACCCCACTGAAAATGACCATCTCCTCTATCTATCTAATGATTACCACCTCCAAACAACATTTGGGTCGAGGTCCACGAACCCAGGGATTGTCATGAGGTATTAATTTTTTGGTTTTTTCTCCCATTAGAGGATCATAGACCTACTACCCCTACTACTGAAATGGTATCACTAGAAGTAGATATTAAGGTGGGAGATGAACCCATGAACCTCCGCCAAAATAATCTAATAGACATATCTTTCACTAATTATTCATATGAAAATAAACACCATAATGAAAACAGACTGCCCTAATTTCACTATAAAACATGGAATCTAGTGGACCCAAAAGTCCAGAATGTAATATGCTGGGGTAGAATTCCAAATGGTAATAACATTAATGTACATAGAATATGGGACCATCCACTAGTAACAATAATCCAAACGGACCCTTTCGGATTCGACTCTCATTGTAATCCACCTCATGAGTGAGTATTCTTGATCAAATCCACCTTTTTCTAAACCTCCAGATATGGTGGATATGTAAAATGTGTAACTATATATTTGATATAATGATGGAGTGCCTTCTAATGTTGTCTCACATGACAATCCACATCGGTAAAAATATCTATGGAAATGTTCTGATAGTCATGGAACATGATTCCAATCTTCAACACTGCCATATTCCTCAAATGGAGAGAAAGAATCTCTTACCTCTTGATTTCTTCCATGGTCGATGAAATGAACTCTTCCTACAACTCCTTATGAAATTTTACCCAAAAACATTTTCCTCCATCCTCTCTCCTAGATACAGTTCCCTAACAAACTCAAAACTCCCTAAATCTAACATACAATGAAATGGATTGAGTATTTTGTAAGGTCACATATCAAACTGAAAGTGATATCAAGATCCTCCAGCTAGCTCTCAAAATTCCTATCTAAAACACTACCCTTTCACATCTCTAAATCCAACCATAGAAAATCGTGAAACTTCCTCTACCACTGATCATTTTTTCCTATCAGATGAACCATTCTACGATCAACTATATCAACCTGATGAATCTCCACTACCAAATCCACTCATAGTTGTAATCCAGGAGCCATATCTATATAGTTTAAAAGGATCTCCTATGAATAGTAATATAAAATATTATATAGAAATATTTTAGTTAAAATTATTATCCTTCCCAAAACAGATGAATTCAAATAAGAAAACAGTTCATCATGATCCATTTACCTCTCCTTTCTCTCTACCCTACAAACCATTCCATGTCGGTTGGTCGTTCAATAGGCTCATATTATATGCACATGATCATGTGGGGCACTGAAATCATGCATTATAACTAGTCTCCCTGATCATCTTATACACATAGGTAAAATGAAACTATTTACAAAAGAACCCATGAAATCAAAATTGTTCCTAACATAAAAACTAGCACTTCCTATCATCCATCTCCTCTGATACTACTTTTTATCAACCCACTACCTCCAAATATTCCACAATGAGGTTGGAGAGATAATGACCCCAGATTCTGGCCTACAGTAGTCTCTAAAATTTTGATTATAACCAAGGTTACAAAAATAACATGAAATGAGATGAATTTTCTATTATAATAAAATAAAATTTGGTTTTAAGATGAATAAACCACTAGAAAAATTATGACATAATGTAAAAGAAACCAAAACTATCAACTAATGCATGTATATATAAAAATGATATAGATAAAAGTCTGCAAATGTAAAATACCCAAATTTAATGTTAAAGAAGAGACATTTAAATTATTCAATGATCTAATCTACTAATGTCCATCATGGTCAATATAGTACTCCATGATGCCTGAAAAATTGTTAATATACGTAGGGTGAGAACAGAAATAAACTATGTATAAAATGAGAAGTATTTCATGTACATTTGATAGAAGCTTACTAATGCATACCTGAGGAAAATATAGAAAAAAACCTAATTTGGTCAACTAGTTATCCCAACTTCACAAAGTCATACTCACCAAATAATTCCAGACAAGTATAATAAAATAATTAGATGTATATTGATAATGTAACCCTGCACAACTTCTCCAATGATTTACCACTCTCATTCCCCAGCAACGTATCCCCTGATTCTCCGTTCTCATACAAATAACATATACAAACACCCACAACATTATAACAAAAAATCAAACTCATAAACACATGTATCACCACCCAATAACATAGTCATGGCTCATTCACCAAGTAGACACCATGTGTCATGACCCGTCCTCCGGGGCCCATGTCATGATTACCCCAACCCCGCCTTCCATAGGCCAGTGTCTGGAGACTAGCACCGGAAAGTCATATTCCTAAAACCAGGAAGGCATTTCAATTTTAACCAAAAAAAACTCTCTCAATCCAAGCACACAACATGGTACAAGTACAAGGTAAACTATATAGTAAACAGAGTGATTAATGTAATTAAAGGGGACACAATACAAGACCAACTGGATAGTACAAGTAAAACTGAAAATAGATCACGAGTACATCCACCAAGGATCCTACCTGAAGTGTAGGTACAGCTCTCGAACGATCTTCTCTACAGTATGCATCTTCTAAGGTCCACCTCTGAGGAGCCTCTACTATTAGTACCCCTAACCTCGATCAGTGATGTCCATCGTATGCACAATACTCATTAAGGTGATAGCGTAGCTTGGGCACGGGTGAGTATAACAATACTCTGAAAGGACCCCGAGACCCCCTAAGGTCTCTCAGATTTCACATAGGATAAACAACAAGGAAATACTACAAATACAAGAATGAAGAAAAAATCAACTCTACTTAGATATATGACCATATGTATAACTATTTTATCAATTAAACCCATCTCATTCATGAAGAAACACAAGGATCATATCTTTATCCAAAAGAACGATTGTTCCATGAAGGTAAGAACTGAAATGGTAACACCACACAGAAGAATACCAAAAAAGTATCACCACAAATGTATGTAACACACATGTAACACCACACAGAAGTTTAAAACAAAGGTATCACCATATAGAAGAATTCCACAAAGGTAATGACTCAACTCACACCAGGTGTAACTTAAGTCCGAAGGTAATGTTGATTAACTATATTTCTAGATCATCTTACTTCGTCTAGAAGCTCTTTTGCTGACCCACACATGATACAAGATTAACCACACATGATCTAAATATGTTGACCCACACCGGATTGAAATATTACCAACGTAGAATCTGGGGATGACCCATATAGGATCTGTAGAGGACCCACCTAGGATCGGATGATGTCTCAAGTATAGCCAGCCACAGGGTTGTCCACATTATGCACACAAAATTTTGGGTAGACCCAATAATCAATCCATTGTTAGATACTTAAAATGCCACAATTTCTCATGAATAATTATCAAGAAGGGTTGTCATGTAATAAGTGACCCAACGTGATTGATTGGGCATTAATCGGACGCCCAGTCTGTAAGTTATTAGTTTTTCCATTCTGAGTACCTTATAAGATTTGGGATTGATCCAACCCTGTTTTACTCCAATTTTATCCAAATTTCATGTGAAGTATACCAAAATCAGCTTCTCGATCTATGGATTCTAGTGCCACAGACGGTTCTTCAATCAGACGTGTGGATCTGAAGATAAGGCTAAAATTGGGTATTATGGTCCAAATGGTCCCGGGTTAAGTCTGACCCAGTCCACCCCGACCCAGTTCTGGTCAACCCAACCCTGTCCAGGACCAGACCAGATGGGGTGGCCCATGGCGGGCCAGGCCCCCAAATGGTGGTGGCCCAGCAGGCGCTGGGCACAGCCCGTTCGGAGAAGCCAGCTTTCTGTGGCCCGTTTAGTGCGGCCCACTCGGCACTGCCCACGCGGCTTGGTGAAGTCCTCTATGGCGGTGCCCACCCTACCCACTACCTAGTGGGGAGGCATCCCCCCCCCCCATATTTCCGAATGGTCTAGATGGACCACTCAACTTTGGCCAACCCGGCAGTGCCATGCGGTGCTACCTGCTGGCATGCAGGACCTAGTAGAGTGGGTCTGGCTCTGTTTGATTCCCCCGGCAGGAAGCCCGACCAGCTCCACTTCTAGTGGCGTGATGACACTGTTGTCCACCCACAGCTGGCTGAGTACTGAATTCCCTTTGATTTCACCGCCGCGGCTCAGCAGCCGTAGTCTCCTCCTCATCTGGCGGCACGGACGCACGCTGCCCTGCCACCGTGCGTTCAACAGGTGTGTCGGCTACCACCTTCCACTATCGTGGTTGATGATTCATGGCCTCCTTTGGCGGTGCGGTTGCGCCGCCGCCGCCCTTGCGGTCGGCCAGAGTGTTGACTGGTACATTGTACCCTACCGGCGTCGGTCCCCAGCGATGTGGTCTGGTTCTGCACAACCAGTGAATCTGACCATGAAGAACGCGTCAACATTAAAGTATAGGATGGATTGGGTCGTGTTCGTTTGGACTGCACTCATCATGTTATGTCACATTCAGGCTGTTTATAGATTGAGAACAATGATTCGTCATGAAGAACAAAAATGAACAATTTCCCTACCTTGATTGTTCGTTGGATATAGTGTGAGGATGAAGATGAATATGATCAGGGCACCAACATTCGTCTCTCCCGCAACACACTTCCGACCTGAGGTCAAGCATCATCCTCATTGGAGCTTTGTTCATTGTTGGATAATATTTCTCCCTAGTATCTCCCAAGTCTCCACATTTCCAACGATCCCCCACCACGAGAGGTGAGGTGCCAACATAATAAGTTAATTTTATTAACAACATGACTAATTAATTTTGGCACATCAATTGGGGGATTCCTAGAGTTACAAGGGTTGCAAGGTCGCGTGGAATCCACCCCCAAATTTCATATGGGAGGTTTCATGAAATAAATTAAATTTTATTTATTTTATTTTTTAAATTTTCCCACGAAAAACAAAAAAAACCCAATTTCCACCCTCGACGTACTAAGGTTGAGTTGAAGGTCTCCGTAAGCAAATATCAGCACTATGAGTTGAACAGTGTCCTCATATTTCAATTCCGAGCACTGGTTAAAATTTTCAAAAATGCCGCTCGCACGTTAATTGGACATACTTAAAGAATGTTCAAATATTCATTCTTGGCACACCTGGCCATGAAATAACACACCGTCAATTTTATTGGACATGTAATATTTCCATATAATTAAAATAATTTACATAGAAAAATCCTGGTTGTTACATTCTCCCTACATCAGGGATTGGCGTCGCAGAAATCCACAACAAAAACTATGGAAACAAGTGGGGGTACTGAGCATGAATCTGAGACTCCAACTCGCATGGGCTCTTCTGGAGGTTCCTATACTACCAATGTTCACGCAACAGGGGTATCGATCTGACATGTAGGAATCTCTCCTACCGATCTTCAATCTCTACTAGAACCTCTAAAAGCATTGCCCCATCCTTGATGTGCAGCTCACCACATTCATTGATATGAGAAAGATCATGCACATACCTCCTCGGCAGAGATACGTGGAAAACATCAAGTACCTGATGCAACTGAGTGGGAAGTGCTAAGTCTTATTACACCTCGCCAACTCTGTTGGGTACATGAAAGGGACCTATGAACCTGAGAGATAACATTTCACCCTGACCAAATCTTGACAAACCTCATTGACATGATACCCATAGAAATACATGGTCACCATCCTCAAACTCCAGAGGTCTCTGTCTCCTGTCAGCATATGAATTTTTCCTACTCTATGCAGTCTTTATCCACTCCTTGATGATCTGTACCATCTCCATGGTAGCTTGTACAATTTTTGGTCTCATGAGTGCAAACACACCTGGGACAGTCCAACAATGAGCTGATCTGGAAGGACGATCGTACAACGCCACAAATGTTGCTATACCGATAGTGGAGTGATAACTGATGTTGTATGAGAAATCCACCGAGGGAAATTGATCATCCTAGTTGTATCCAAAATCAAGTATTCTAGCATGCAACATGTCATCCAGGGTCTAAATGGTCCACTTTGTCTTACCATTCATCTAAGGAAGGATGGCGGTGCTCAACCGAAGTTGTGTCTCGAAAGCCTCCTACAACCCCTCCCATATCTAGGAAGTAAAGCGTGCATCATGGTCATATAAAATCATAGATAGAACCCCATGAAGCCACATAATATTGTGTATGTATATTCATCCAATGCACTCTACTGATCCCTACTCTCTGATAGGTAGGAAGTGGGATGACTTGGTGAGATGACTGATGATCACCCAAATAGAATCATGACCCCTTGACGTTCATGGATGTCTTATCACGAAGTCCATGGAAATTCCATCCCACTTCCACTATGGTATCTCTAGTGGATGAACTAAGCCATTTGGAACCTGATTCTCTGCCTTCACTTGATGAAAAGTGGGGCATCATGAGACAAAATCCTCCATATATTTCATCATTCTCGGCCACCAGTGATAACTCTGAAGGTCCAGGTACATTATCACCAATCCTAGATGTACCGCTAGAGGGGAAATATGGATATCCCTCAACCCATCCTCCCGTAGAGCCACTGGTACCATAGTACGTCCTATGAAGAGGATGATGTGCTCGCAGCCTTCAAAAAATCTATCAGGTGCATATCTCATGGATATCTGAGCACATCGAGACTCGTAGTCAGTGTCCCCAAGATGTGCCTCCCTGACTCGTCGATGGAGTGGGGGAGTGACTGTCAGAGACTGATGATAAGATGCTCTGTCTCAATGCACATAGGATATCTGCAATACTGCAAGCTTCTCCATCATCTCACTTACCAACTATATACCAGATATCATACTGAGTTAATCTACTACTACATTACCCTTACAAGAAGTATAGACTTTCTCGAAGTCATAGTCTTGGAGAAACTAAATCCAACACCGCTGTATCAAGTTCAGGTCCTTCGGATAAAAGATATTCTTTATACTCTTTTGATTAGAGTAGACTATAAAATGTTCTACCATCAAGTAATGTTGCAAAATATTCAAGGCGAATACCACTATTTCTAACTCCAGATCATGGGTAGCGTAGTTCTACACAAGATATCTTAGCTGTTGAGAACCATAAGTGATCAATTCTCACTCTTGTATCAGGACACATCTGAGCCCAGTCCCTGAGGTGTAATAGTAGACTACGTACCCAACTCCCTCCTTTGTTAAACTCAATATGAGGGAACTTTTCAGCCTCTCCCTCATCTCCTGGAGACACCGTTTTCATCTCTCTAACCACACAAAGGTTTTCCCCATCATTGTCAATGCTGATGAGGGTTCAACAACTCTGAAAAATTCCGGCACAAACCAGTGGTAGTAACTGGCGAAACCCAAGAAATTATGCACCTCTATCAAAATACTGGGTGGATTCGAAGAAATAACAACCTCAATCAACATTGGATCCACTACAACCCCAGCCTCCTATATGATGTGTCCTAGTAAGTGAACCACTCGGATCTAGAACTGGCACTTCAAGATCATACCATAAATCAGGTACTCTCAGAGTGTGTTCAGAACTATCTACAGATGATAGGAACAATCCTCTTCTATAGCTGAGTATATCAAGATGTCTTCGATGAATAATACGACGGATAAATTTAGGTATAGCTGAAATATCATGTTCATGTGTCCCATCAGCACTACAGGGGCATTGGTCAAACCAAGTAGCATAACCAAGAACACATAACGGCCATACCGACATCTGAAGGTCGTCTTCTGCACATCCTCATCTCGTACACTAAGCTGGAGATATCCTGATCTGAGTTCTATCATTGAAAACCACAGTTCACCCCTTAGATGATCAATGATATTTTCAATCATCGGTAGTTGGTACTTGTTTTTCACGGTAACTAGGTCAGGAACCGATAGTCCACATAGAGTCTCCAACTCCAATCCTCCTTCTTGGTGAACAAAATCGTGGATTCCCAAGGAGAAACACTGGGCCTAATGAAACCTTTTATCTACAACTCCTCTAGATTCCCTCACAACTCTTGAAGCTATGTGGGAGAAATAGGATAAGCTATCATAGATATCAGTGTCATCCCCGGGTAAAATTAGATATAAAAGTCCACCTTTCTACAATGAGGTAGATTCATAACATCCTCTAGGAACAAATCAGCATATAGGTGCCCCACTATAGGATAGATCAGACTATCTAAATTAACCGCTTCGACGGTTGGGCTATCCAATAGATGTGTGATCGACTGCACCCTCCTCCGAGTAAGTACATCATGTGATGCCAACATTCTCTTCTCGCCGGTGAAGGAAAAACTGGTCCCATCCTCACAGACACACCGCACATTGCTCCTAATATAGTAGATCTGGGCATGGACTGTGGATAAACATTCCATACCCAAGATGACATCTTAAGGCCTCAACGCATCTACAAGAAGATTCCAACTGAAGATCTCACCTCCTGTAGTAAACTCACACTATCGGCACCAATTTGTAATCATCGAATCCACTCACGTAAGAGTTTCTAGCCAAAAGGATCGAGCCAAAGACTCCACCAGAATCTCTGAGCTTCGAACGAGGGCCATGAAAATAAAAGAGTAATTGGATCTTGTATCTATAATTAAAACAGCTAAGGTGGAGTAGAAATATGTCATACCTTGAATCATCTCTGGAGTACCATGGTCATAGGCCTCAGCTGCCTAGAGCTGAGCTTTCACTAGTCCACCTACTCCCTGTGGTATGGGTGGACCACCTGGAGGTAGTGGCAGTAGATCCTCGAATCGCCACACACCGCCTACGACAAGGCCAACTCCACTTCCACATTTGCCTCCTTCCTGCAGACCTCCTCGATCGAATCTTCGCCTCTACCCAGGCAGTCCTTTGACTATCTGTTGTCCATTAGTATGGTGTTTCAGTCAATCGTGAGCCATGTGACCCTTCCAGAAGCACGAGTAACACTACCTACTCCTCACCTGACATGCTCGGTCTCGAGAGCCACACACAACTGACCTTGTATCCAGTGGTTTTCCACCCATGGGTCTAGTCCACTGAGACCTCTGCGACATCTTTTTGTTTCCAAATGCAGATGACTCAGCTACCTATCGTCTATTGTCATGTCTCGCTGCAGGTGACCACTAAGCAAGGAAGCTGTCTAAAAAGAGTATTCTTTCTGACACCCCCTCCTACATCGGGATGCAGATAGAAATAATCAAATCTATAATCTCTAGGATGAGCCCCTGCTCAAAGGTCTGGGCCCTGTAGAAAGGGTCTTGAACCATGTCAGTGGAGTAGCGTGAGAGGTCGGTGAACCTCGCTAAATACTGATCCATGGTCATGCAGCCCTACTGCAGGTGGAGAAGCTCTTGTATACACACTGAGCATAAGGTCTCTGGGATGAACTCTTTCGTGAAAAGGCTCTCAAAGTCCCCCTAGATAATATTTACCTCTTCATGAACATAGAGTATCAATCTCCACTATCTTCCTGCTACTTCCTGAAGAAGACTGGATGTACGGATCACCATGAGATCAGCTGGTGTCCCTACAAGTCGAAAAACTCTAACCATGGCCTACATCGAGTCCTCAACCTCCTGTGGATCCGTATCTCCTCAAAACATCAGTCGCCTATAGATATTGTACTCATTAAACTCACTCAATCAGCATGCAACCTATGCGGTTGAGTCTGGTGGCATCGGCTACCCAATGGGTAATTGTGATGCTTGTACACCACTCAATGGTACAACTGCTGTAATGGGTCCCTGCACTAAATCCTCATCACATGGTGTGTTTTCATCACATACTATACCTAGAACCATGGCTGGATGTATATGTGGAGGCATCCTGAATAGAAACGGCTACACCACAGTCAATATGTTATACCTAGTGAGCTGACTCATAGAGACCGCAAAGAAAGCATTTCAAAAACACAAATGCAATCAGTGTATTCATATACTGAGTAATAAATATGAAGTCAGGGTATTGGTGTATTGATGCGTCTACCACCAACCTACACTGGATAACCCAAATTGATTACCACACTCATAACAAATAAAACTATTGCCGATTAAAATATTAGATTCCAAGTTATTTAGTAGAACTGACTCCTATAATACCAATTTTTCCCAACCCGTCCCTTGGGGCCCGTGTCGTGACTACCCCATGCCAACCATCCAAAGGCCAGGGGATGGCAGATGGAACTAGAATGAAATATCCATAAAACTGGGAAGAAATTACCTGATTAACCTAAAAAATAACCCAATCCATGAACCAAAAATATACAAGAACAATGTAAACTATATAGTAAATAGAGCGGGTACAATATGTAAAGGGGTCGGAATACAATCCCAATTGGAAAGTACATTTAAAACATAAAACTTCCCATACGAACACCTACAAGGATCCTACCTGAAGGTTAGGTAACACTCTTGAATGGTGATCTTTGTGGTATGCCTTGTCTAAGGTCCACCTCCGAGCAGCCTCCAGTCCTGGTACCCTCTACCCTGTCTGGTGATGTCCATCAGCTGGAAAAGACACCAATAGGTGCGGGTGTATCCTGTGTAGGGGTGAGTATAATGATACTCAGTAGGGACCCTGCGACCCCCTATGATCTGTCATATTCTCTGGAGGATTAACCACAAGGAAATATTACAAATACAAGAACGAAACAAAAATCAACTCTACTTAGGTATATTCCTGTACATAAACCTAGTTTTTCAAGTAAACCAATATCTTTCATGAAGAAACACAAGGTCCTACTCATTTTTCAAAAGAACAACTATTACATGATGGAAATATTTCCATGAAGTTTACACCATGAAGGTATGTACCAAAAAGGCAACACTACACAGAATAATACCACAATGGTATCACCACAACGGTAACATCACACAGAATATTACAACAAAGGTATCACCACACAAAAGAGTTCGACAAAGGTAAATCCTCTGGTAACACAATATTTAACTTAAGTATGAAGGTAAATTTGATTATTTGTATTTCTAGATCATCATACTTCTTCGAGATGCTCTTATGTTGACCGACAGAGGATCAAAGATGACCCACACAGGATCTGATGATGTTGACCCACCCAGGATCTGGAGATGACCAACGTAGGATCTGGAAATGACCCACAAAGGATCCATAGATGGACCAGATAGGATCCCTAGATTCTTACCCACAAAAGATCAAGAGATAACCCACACCAAATCTGATGACTCCACAAGTACAGCCAGCCACAAGGTTTTCCACACTATGCATGTTTAATTCCGGGAGAATCCACTCCCCAAGCCACTGGTCGATACTTCAACTGCCATGAAGTCTCAAGAATAAGTATCACGAAGGTATGTCTTGTCATAATGGATCAAATGCGACATATGGTGTATCTATTAGATATTTATTATGTATGTTATTATTGTTTCTTTTCTAAGTTCCCGATTGGAATCGGGATCGATCCAACTAGTAGTACCCCAATTTTATCCCAAACTCAAGTGGAGAACACCAAATGGACCATCTCAATCCAATGATTCCATCACTGCAGATGGTTCGTCAATCATACACCTGGATCTCAATATATCGCCAACAAGGAGAATCTAGTTCCAGATGGGCTCAGGTCTATTCCGACCCGGGCTGGACAACCCGACCCGGTCTGGGTCCAGCTGGGATGGAATGGGTCACGGTGGGCATGTCCCACTGGGCCACGATATGGACCGACCCACAAAGGGGGTAGCCCGATGGGCATGAATTGCTCGGTTGGGTGCGGCATGCCATGGCGTGGCCCACCCTTGCCGCTACCTAGGGGGAGGTTCCCCCAAGAATTATAAATGGCCTAGCTAGACCGTTCGGCTTCTGCCAACCCGGTGGCATCATATGGCACCATCTACTAGCATGCCGGACCCACTGGTGCGGGTCCTGCTTGGCATGACTCGGCCGGCCGAAAGTCCGGTCGGCACCCCTTCTAGAGGTATGATGGTGACAATGTCCTCCTACAGCTGGTTGGGTGTCATCCACCCTCCAGGTGCACCACCGCGTCTTGGCAGCCACAGCCTCTTCCTCAATAGGTGGCGCGGACACGCGCCACCCTGCCTTCACAAGGTCGGACGGTGTGCCAGCCACCACCGTCTGCCGCTGTGACCGATAGGCCGTGACCTCCTTCTACAGCATGGTAGTGCTGCCACTGCCTTGTTCCCTTCCACCATTGGTCATCGGCGATGTGTTCGGGTTCCACTCAACCCATTGATCTTCCTGAGAAGAACACATCATCATTGAAGTAGCATAGTGATTTGGCTGTGATTGTTTGCCCCACACCCTCCTCGTTAAGTTGGTAGAATGTAATTCATATATTGAAAACAATGGTCCATCACAAAGAACAATAATGAATAATTTTCCTACCATGATCGTTCATTAGAGATGGTGTGAGGAAGAATATGAAGATGATGTGGCTGCCAACGTTCGTCGCTCCTGCACTATTCTTCCAATCCGAGCTCGAGCATCGTCCTCATCAGAGTTTTGTTCTTCATTGGAGGATATTTTTCCAAAGGTTCTCCCATCTCTCATCTTTGCCAATGATCCCCCACCATGAGAGGTGTTGACACAACTTTATAGGTTTTGTTTATTAATTTCTTGATTAATTAATCTTTGTACGACAATTGGGGGATTCCAAGAGTTACAAGGGTTTCACGGTCGGGTGGTCCCCACCACCAAATTTAAAATGAGAGGTTTCATGTAATAAAATAAAAGTTATTTATTTTATTTTATTCAATTCTCCCAAGACAAACTGAAAATCCAAATTCCACCCTCACCCTATTGTGGTTGAGGTGAAGGCCTCCTTTGGCGAATATTGGCACTGCGAGTTCAATAATTTCCTCAAATTTCAATTCTGAGTACCGGTTGAAAAGATACAAAAGGCCACTCACGAGTTAACTGAACATACTTAAAGAAAGATTCAAAATTCATTCCAGGCATACTAGGACATGGAATCACGTTCCGTGAATGTTCACGGACTCATAATATTCCCATTCAATTAAAAATGATTTACATGGAAAAATATAGGTCTTTATACCCCAACCATTACGTCAAAACAATAACCATAGTAGTAGGGTATTGGGAATATGAAGGATATAAACCTCATTCTGTTCTCCTTCCATGAATAACCCCTCTAGAATACACCCAAATCATAGTCACATTATATCTCACATAAGTAAATCAATTCCACCACCCCACAACATGGTCATATCACATCTCATGTGAAAATAACTGGACCACTTCCCCACGACACGACCATATCATACCTCACCCAAAAACTATGTAGCCATTACCTAGTTCACTAATATAATATATCTTGTACATCATGGGCATATCTACTGGCTTGGAAGAGATAGGGGATGACTAGGTAGCCAACCAATCATCCTCATCAATTGGATGTTGGGAAAATAACCACCAGTGTGAAAATATGGGTGTCGACACTTAGTGTGTAACACTGGTGGGTTGCTTATTGAATTTAAAAGGAATATACAAGTATATATATATCCAGACATAAGGCTGACCTGTGGGTTCATATAAAAACACTATCCAACTAAAAATATCCCCACATTCTCATTATCCAATAAATGAAAAAATCCATACAACCCCATTCAACATCACACCTACAACCAATTCCATTATCAAACCCATTCATTTCCTTATTAAGCGTCACACACATTTAACCACCCATCCCATCATATATTTATTCATTAATAATTTTCTTCCCATTAACAAAACTGATACCCATCCAGTTCAACCATTTTTTTAATAATTATTCCATCAATACAAGGGATTCTAGTTCAATACAATGACATATCAAAAGTAGCAAATCATCCCCATCACACTATCTTCTCACCTTAAAACAAGAATGACCAATAGAAACACCACATAACCACCTTATATGAACATCCAAAAACCATCACCTTTCCACCCAAAATTCATGGACAAACAACCACCACATCACCATCCCAAATGCATGACGAAATAACAACTACCTTGTGTCCCCAAGTGCATGGCCCAAAAACCACCAACTCACTGTCCTAAAAGCACATCTAAACATCCATCACCTCACCAACCTAAAATCACAACTAGACAACCATCACCGAACTTCCAAAAAATCATGAAAAAAAAACCATGTACCACCTCACATCACATATTAACCATACACCACCACCCCAATGGCATGACCACAAATCATAACATATCACATACTATTTTCCCGATTTAATAAAGGGTCTTGTATCACATTTCAATTTTTTTAGAGGAATTATCATAAAATCCATAAATCCATGGGAAAAATTTTCATTATCCAAATATAAGGGGTTGTTAAATATATATTTTCGGGTGATATCAAAAAAATGACAATAAGTTTACATACCAAAACAACTATAGGTCAAGAAATGTTTCCCAAATACCATGATTATTAGTTTGGGAATTCAACCTATGAAAAAACAACATCACAAAAAATATGAATGGGGTAAAAAAATGTGAATCATTCCCCATTCCCCTTCAATATCAAGTAGAAAATTCATTATCATTAACTATGATAGGACAAACATCCCCTATGAGTAAAAAAGATTAAACCCCTCATGCATAATACAAAATTGTGAGAAATAAGGGATTCCCTACCTCAATGGATCTTTTCCAATTCGATGTGCACTATAGGGCGAAGAAGAAATGAATGAAAACCAGAACCACCCACGAAAACACTAAATTAACCTATATCGCACCCAAGGATCCTAGAAACACATCACAAAACAAAACAAAATCATTTTAATGAATCAACGAGATTAGAGAAAGTCGAAAATAACCATTAAGAAGAAAGGTATTACCACTGGTCACCAACAGCCATCCACCGTACCCAAAAACTAAAAATGGTATTAAAGGGATGAAAGATCCTTTCTTGGAAACGAGGGTTTTCCACAGTTGAGGGGGGGAATTTGGTATTTATTAATGTATATAATCATCAAAAAAGGACTCTAAATCATGGATCCTTCAATTTTCACTTTGATAAAACGTCACACAACTTGTAATTCATAGGTTTTTAGATGATTTCCACATTCACTGAAAATCATGTCACCTAGTATTTTTTAATTACACATTGGCATAATCATTTACATGAATTTAATTTATTTAATGGACCACCTTATCTGATTTACAAAATATTAACCAGCCAACTACAAAATCCGTGAACCACCAGTTCACATCCAGTAAGCCATTTATAAAGTGAATTTCATGCAATGCCTCTTCGAAACCTCCAACCACAAAACAATCTCCACATGATTTCTCTAAAACACCTCCATCACCAAAATAAGAAATTTTAAAGTCCCCAGAAGACATGAATTATTAAACGGTTTGGGAACCTATTGATTATAATCATGAGATTGATTAGTGAATTCTTTGTTATCGTTGATAATTCATGGATAAAATTAATTTAATCAGTGAAAAAATACTATAATAAATCATTTTACAAAAAAATTATTTGAAAAAAGAACACAAAAACTTTCATTTGAAAAAAAATCCAGCAATTTTGTTTACCATCAAAATTTGATTTTTTATTTATTATAAATATCAAAAAAAATAATTTCTTATAAATTCATAAAATAAATAACTATTTTCAATGTAATCAATAAATTTATCTATATTAAGATAATTATATTTTACATTTATACATAATAATTATTATATTTTTTTAATGATTAAATTTTATCACCCATTATAATTTTTATATAAAAAATATAAAATATTTATAAAAACATTATGTAGATAAAAATAAAAAACAAATTATGATTTACTTTGAACATAGTAAAATAAATATTTTTTGTTATTATAAATAATTATCATCATGAAATTTACATAAATATTAATTAAAAAGATTAATTAAAAAACAAACACCGAGGTTAAATAATCATAAACACGGTTTTTTCACATTAACAACATTTTAATTAATCATAGTATTTTTGGATGAAGTAAAATATGATTTCAGATACTTATAATGATAAATTTTGAATAAAGAAATCATATATGTGAATAAAATTTCATTGAATAAATTTTAGTTCAGTAAAATATTTTAGTTAATGAAGATATAAAATTAGAAAATTGAGAGGATAACGTTTTGATACTTCCATGAACATTTATAATATAACTATGAAAAATGTCAAAATATTTTTTAAATCTGAATGACGTAATGAATGAAAACATTATAATGGAGAAAAATAATATGAAATTATATATTTTTCAATAAAAGGTGATATATCCATTTTTATTTTTTATTCCACAAAATATTTCTATTGAATTAAAAATTCTAAATTTATGGAAATTATTATCAAAATATTATCAATCAATAGAAGAAAAATTAATCTCAATGAAGTTCATAAAGATTATATGGACATTACACTCATACATTCATGTTATCATCGAGAGAAAAGAATAGAAATAAAAAAATCAATTATAGAATCATTAATTTCTACAAATTTCAGATTATAAATTTAAACATTTTTATTTTATTTAGGCCTGAAATATATTTTTAGAAATATATTTTCAAGTATCAAAATAAGATATTTTTCTTGGAAACCATTCAAATTTTTTCAAATTTAAATTTGAAATATTTTATTTTTCATTATATGATAACGAAATGTTATACAATGTATTACAGAATTATTAATTAAATTTCCATAGATTTTACAAAAATATAAATATAATAGAAGTTATTTTTTGAAATGAAATGATCTATATCATATTTCATGAATAACTCAACATATAAATAAATGGTTGTGAATCAACACAAAAGTAGATGAAATCCTTGAATACCTATAGGGATCCTCTATTAATGAGAGTCTAATAAACAATGATAAATAACCAATACAACTCAATGGAAATAACTGATTATTGTGAAAAATATAAAACCATCAAAATCAATTAAAGGAGGTAATCAAGCGACAAACATACTAGATGAAAAACTGAAAATCATGAAAAACAATGCAAGATTCATTAAAATAGGGAAATAAATAAATAAAATTCATATTTGATCATCAATTAATCAGTAATAGATAAAGGAAGAAGTAATAGGGTTCAGATTTAACATGAGTATTAATGGGATGAGCGTGTGGCATAATCTATTTATGTTCTTTTAAAATAGGGGAAAGGTTTTATCACCACTCATCAAAAGCACTGATAAAATCATCCTTTATTTATGATAACAAAACAATGTTGATAAAAATGAGTTTTAAAAGCACTTATAAATAATTGTATTTAATATCACAAAAATAGTATTGATAAAACTAATAATTATAAAAATAACTAATTAAAATTGTGACCTTTTTCAAGGAAATGGTTCATTCAAATATTCATAAAGGTTTCTTTTAAAGTATAATATTAATGTTGAAATATTAACAATTATTATTCATATTATAATAATAGTATTAATAATTTTATTTAATATAAAATTATTAATATAATGTAATTATTAATAATTAAAAATTACATTTAGATATTAAAATTAATTAATAATTATATAAAAATTAATATTATAAATCGCAATTATTAGTCAATGTATTAATATCATGATAAATGTATAATTAATATTAGAATAAAAGTATTATAATGAAGTGTATTGATATTATAATATATGGATATTATCATTGAATTTATTAATTTACAATAAATAAAAAAATAATTATAATTAAAAATCTAATTCAACCCTAAAGATCTAAGATAGAGAAAAAGATAGTCCAAAAATTTATTAAATATAATGTTAGAAAACATGGTCAAGAATTAGAAGGAATTTTAAAAATATGGGAGTGAGTCTCACCTCACATATCCTCATTCGATAATGGTTCATAATTTTTAGGATTCTTAAGTGGCCAAATTTTACTCATATACATGATCAATCTCTTCATCAGTGCATGAATCACTTTATTTTCTTCCCTGTATACATGTGAAATAGTCAAATTGAGATAATTGGTATTTTTTATATAATCAATACAGTGAGGTAGGATTTTCCCAAGAACATTTCTGGTTATTTCATTGAAATCATTAAAAATAGGTTTTTAATCCAATTCAATCAATAGGGATTTCCATTTATGATGGGCATCATGCTTGATGGAATATATCATGGCACATAATTCTGATTCTTATTAAATTATTGTTCTAATAATGTTAATAAAATAGCCTTCGACAAATATTTTGGGGGTTTGGAAGACATCTTTATAGCTTGATGTTCCTGGAATGCCAAAGGTTAAACAATCAATATTTACCTTTATCCATGATCGGATCAAAGGGATCCAACATATATTTTTGAAGATCATAGTTTTTCAAGTACTTATAAAAAACATAGTATTATAAATAAATTAAGGTTAGTTATGCTATTATACAAGTGTCCCATATAAACTTTTGAACCAAAATTAAACTCCCTATTCATGGAAATGATACCTAGATGATTGGAGGGTGGTGGATTGTTAAACAACCTTGAATTTATAACATTTTAGGAAAATGAACTGACAAATGTCATTGCAACCAGGAGAATGTTCTGAATATGATCAATCATCCCAATTTGCTGATACCCATCATGATTTCATCTATCTACATATATATTTTTATGTCAATGTTGAATATATTTCCAATATAGCTCCTATAAACTTGGGAAAAAATCATTGACCACAAAGAGGTGCCGAATATTCTCCTCAAACCTCAAGCATATGTGGTATGATGAAACCCGTTTCAACAAAAACCTATTTAATTGATCTTGTGTGGGAAATAAATTTTTCTAGATTCTCTATATAATAATAAATATTTATATTATTATGAGGGCCACATATAATATAAAAAATAATTGTGGGGGCATATTTGATCCATCACAATCTCATTTGTAGTGTTCCTTGACATTGAACTAGACAGTTATATTGGGTATACAAATCAGTGTATCTGCATCCAAGAATATGTATTTCTTAATTTACAAGATATCTTGGAAGGGGATAATATCATCAAGCTTGTTGATGTGATCTAGGAGATCAATAAAACACATTTGGAGGATGATTGTAGGTATAATCACGGTGGCATTATAGGAGATATCTAGACAACGAGTGAACCAATAGTTATAGTCAGATTGAATACTGACCATCCATTTGAAATTTTGAATCATATCACAAAATTATTTTTTGATATAAAGATAAACATACGATGGAAGGTAATGAAGGTTCCAATTCAGCAGATTCATCTTGAATATGATAGATAAAAATTCAATGTAAAAGACATTAGATGTTAAAATATTCATTGTGAATTTTTTTTATCACACCATCATTGATGATTCTATGATATTTGATTACAAGTCCCCCCCACGTCCATGGGTTTTATAATATCCTTACCATAAATAGTTATCAGTTTTCTTTAATGCACTATCTTAGTCCATATGGAGTTCTTGGTCATACCTTGAACATCTCTAATTAGACTTCCTAAACGACTACATAGATTAAAAGAACAACCAAGATTATAGTTGGTCATGAAGTTAATTATGTACACCCTTCCAGCTTGGGAGATAGATTTCCATTTCCAGCTTTTTATATGGTTGATAATTACATAGTATATGCCTCCAAGGTATTGAATTCTCACATTACCCTTAAACAAGGTGGCACCATGGTAGTTGAATGGGAGGAATCCCATCATCCCTCCAAGTATTTTATTGATACTTTTTTGATTAATTGTATTTAATCCCTCACAAAAAATAATAAAATATTTCTCCAATAGATGGCATGTTTGAGCTCTTCCCCATAATGAGAAAAAATGTTTTGATTTTAGATATGGTTTTACAAGAAGCTTTTCAATGAAGTAGAATGTCATCTACATATAAGAGATGGATGGAGTGAATATATGCCTATGATATTAGATTTTCTTATAAATTCCAACATGAGAATGTTCATTGATTCATACACTCATTAAAATATAATTCAGTATTTGTATAAATGTATAAATTGTTTTGTGTGGGTCTGATATATAGGTGTGAATCGACATGTACGCCTATAGATACACATAGATTCTCAAGAATACATATATATTGACACAAAAATATATTTTCATTCACATTCATATATACATAAATATATCACACAAAAATAACTATTTCAATGAATAATAATATGAAATAAATATTTTGGAAATCATGAAATGTTTTTTCAAAAATCCAATTAGATAATTATTCAAACTATAAATGCTCACAAACATTATTCTCTAATATAGATAAACAATGAATAATATGATTCCCATCTCTCTTGTTAAAATAATAAAAAAATTAATAGAAGTTATCTAGTAGTGAACAAATCATCATGGGAATTAGTACAAAGTGCTGAGAATCCTTCCCATGGTTGGAAATAGAGTTATTATTGAAAAGATATTCAGACTCAAAAAACACATAATCCCACCCTTAAGGGAACACATATAAAATACCATAATGATTGGAGATAGTATCAACAATGATATGGTCCCAAAAAGACAGAAAATACTTACAACATGAAACTACCTCTTACCCCTACACTAGTTGCACCATAATACCAATACCCACCCAATATCTAAAATCAACTGCAAGATTCATGTTGATATTATGAAACCCTCACTACATAGGAGAACAACCATATAAACTCTAATTAGTGCACACAAGAAGATACTATCATCCCTGAAACTGATAAAGGTACATTATCTCTAGAACACGTTCAATCCAAATTCTATTATGAGAAGAACACATTGTAAAGACCCACATTTTTCACCTCATCAATATCAACCATGAAATCATACAAATCATCCCCATCACTAATGATTCTTTAGAATTGATCCATAAATTTCCCATTAATATATAGAAACACATAATTATAAATACATATGTATTTTGTAAATATATATGTATATTATGTATTCATGACGTGATTTAGATTGCATGACCAGCGACGATGACCGAGCATGACCAGCGACGATGACCTAGATCCGGCGATGGAGGTCCTCCCTCCCCCCCTCCCCAACGGAGGGGCGAGTTCTTTCTCATTCTTTGTCATGGATACCCCCTCCTGCTTTCATTCCCTTTTCTAATCCTGAATTCCTTCCCCCGTTCGTGTAAATCTCAATTTTCCCTAAAGTTCCAGATTTGTTTCATGGAGCGCCTCAACTATGTTTAGCGCCTTCAAAACTTATCTCTTCCACATATCTTTTCAAGCTGACTCTGGTGGCTTGGTTTCATCAAATTTGTCCCTTAGTTGATGATTTTGATCGGTTTGTCTTTGAAGCCTGGAACCTGCAAGATCGGGCGGTGATTGGTATTCTTGATCGACGGCACATAATGATTTGTTTTGGGTCTATGGAAGATCTCATCACGACGTGGTCTAAGGATCCTCGATGGTGTGGAGGTATGCCTTTCTTTCTTCTTCTTTGGAATTTTTAATTCCATATGCAGCGGGATAATCTGAGTATAGCGATTTGGGTACATTTCCCGGGCCTTCCTCTCCCATTCCATAACCCTTCCATTATATCTTGGGAACATGGTCGGCCGCTACCTGTGCTCAGACATCAAAACTGAAACATTCTGTCATCCCATCTGCCCTCGCATATGTGTGGATATTGATGTCTCCAAGATGCCGGTGGACTAGGTGTGGATTACTGATGGGCAAGAATTCCGATGGAAGAAGGATGTTAAGTTTGAATCGTGGGCTTATTATTGCAGTGTGTGCCATCGGCTGGGACATGGTGTCTCTGCCTGCAGAAATGGCTCTCTGAACAGGAGGGTGTGCAGGAGGGTGGGGGATGGTTAGGTTTCTCATGAAGTTGCTGTTGTGGGGAGTTTGAGGACACAGGGGAATTCGGTTAATGGTGGGGTGAACGTAGAACAACCCATACTTCCTCGGCATGAGATGGTGAAATTAGTGGACAGTGGGGCTCTGGGCACGGGGGATGAATTGAAGAAGCCAGGTATGGAGCCTCCTGGAGTGAAGGTCAGTGATATTTTTAAAAGGTTGAAGCAGGACTTGGGTAAGGTTGATCTCCTGAAATGTAGTGGTGAGCCTTATTCTACTATTAAGGATGCATGAGGCATTGCTAGAACTCCAATGATTGAGGGTCCATCATTTATGGAAAGCCCCTGAAGGGAAGTGGGTGCTAGTGATGAGTGGGATGTTTCTGTTGAATGAAGTTGTGCTTCTATGGAGAAAGATGTGGACCTGGGTGGGAAAAATGGTGGTGTGGACTCTCTCTACCTGGAAACTGTGAGTGCACCTACAGTAGTTATTGTTGTCCATGATGAGCAAGTCGTTGCTGCAGTTTCTAATGCCCTAGCTCAAGAGGGGATTGAGAGGCACTATAAACACATGGATCTTGGGATTGTGAAGTAGGCTGGGAATCAAGAAACCCCTATCAAGGAAACTGCTAATGATATTGGTGCCTTGATGATAGTGGATGGGATGCAGGAAACACCTGGGAGGCAGGCGACCATTTTTGAGCTCGGCAATTGGTTTTCATGCCTGGTGGATGCTGATTTGGTCCTGGATCATGATCAGGATGCTGAAAGGACTCATGAGGATCAAAATTATGTTTCTTTAGGTGCTGATGTTGAGTCAAGGGGAGCTATTGTTGGCACTTGTGATCAAGATCTAGGGGTTGTGAGGACATATATTGCTGAGAAGGGCTCGGAAGTAAATTTGGACAATGGTTCACTACTGGACAGCTTAGTTGGAGATTGTAATGTGAAAAAAGGCATGCATGGTGGCTGTGATTCTGTCAACAACCCCCTACCTTAATTTGATGGATGTCAACAGACAATCTCAACAGGATCAACGTGAGAGGGATGGGTATAGGGTGGTGCAAATTTCTGGTAAATGGGGGGACTGCTCTGATAGTGATAAAGAAAATGATGGTGGTATGGTTCAGCCCTCCTATAGTGATATGGTTCGGGGTTGCAAAAATAGAGTGTCTATGGTGGAGAAAGTGAAGACTGACCCACCACGAAGAAGGTCGTGGAAAGACTATTCTCACTTGCCAATGCCTATGACTACGAGAGCTTCTAGTGGGAAGGTTGGATAGATTGCAAACTCTTCTAAGGAGCTCCTTTCTTTGGAGAAGCTCAATCTTATAAGGAAGTATGCCAAGATTCTGAAACATTATGAAAGTTTGGAGTGGGAATCGGCTACTACGGAGGAAATGGTGTATCAGGGATGTGGCGAGGGGTCTGACTTTTATGATATGTAATTGTTGTTCTCACCTTGTTGTGCATGTATGATGTAATTGTATTTTTCTTTTATTTTAAATAAATGTTTGGAGGTTTTCCTCTGACTAAACTTTTGGGTATGTATTCATGACATGAATATAACTATATATATTTAAATATAAATATATAGAGTTATTTTTAAATAATATAATACAAATTTAAATATATTATAAATAAAATAATCAAACATAAATATATATAAACTTCATATATATAAATATATTTATCATAATGTAAATCATATTTATGAATGTATAAGTATGACTTTAAAAAATTTGTTTATATACAATAACCTTTATCACCTCACTTTTCAGCGCTGAAAAATGGTGTAAATTTTTTAGCCATTTTATTTTGGGCTGATTACGAACACCCTTAATTAGAATAATTGTGTAGACTTGATAATGATAATCAATAAATAAATGTAAATATAGAGACGATATTATTCTGCTGGACGGTGTGAAGATGAATCCCTCATTAAAAATTTGTAAGGATTTCATGGGAATTCTCCCTTATAAAGGGGATATCTGAGTGAAGAGATTTCTTATATTTTGAAATTGCATTAATATAAGTATTAGTGGATATAATGGATGTTAAATTATATTAAAATATATAATAATATTTTAAAAATCCTAAACCATTTGTCATATTTTTTATACCGAAAAGACCATATAAAAAACTCTTCCCACTACTATTACCTCTAAAAGGAGATCCAGACCTTCTTTATGAGGAGATTTTTAAATTGGTTTTCTAAATAAAAATAATCATGAATATTGATAGGTTCAAAATAATTTTAAATGATAGTTTCATATTAAAGAGATTTTGGGATTTTAGAACCCTGTACAAAATATTGAACAGATGCATCAAGGAACTTATACATTTTGTAATCACAAAGTATATAATATTTTTTTATATTTTAATATATATATATATATTCATTTATTTAAATTTATTATTCCATTGTGTTTATATTTAAAAAATTAAATTTTTATTAAGATTTTACTACTATTATATATAGAGTTATTTCAATTAAAATAATACGAAAATATAACTAAAACCGCCACTCTGGGATCCCTATTATAAGGGAGGTTATTCTAAAAATCCATAATGATTGTCTATATTAAATTATGATTCCACTTGTCTTACATGATAATAATAATATATTATTATAAGTAACACATCATTAATAATTAGAAATTCAAAAATAAATATCAATAAAATAATAAATAATTAATTCATATGATTTAGTTATTAATAATTAATAAATAATGATAATTGATAAATAATTTATTATAATTAATCAGAATATAATATTGTATAGTAATTCCATTATAATTAATTAATAAAAATTAATAAATCTTTATTAATTAATACTCATTAATATTAATTAGAAATTGAAGTATAAAAATTAGTTAATTTTCCATTTTTTCAATTTTCTGAAAATTTCTTATCCTCAACCAAGACCATTGTACCTTTATAAAATAATGAAAATAATAGATAAGAGAAAGTATATTGACATATTGACAACAACCACCCCCAAAAACAACCCACAAATCAACATAAGTCGAACCCAAAAAAATACAGGGCAATGTCTCGAATGACACCCAAGAATATAAGTAATCATTATGAAGAGCTACCAAAAGCCAGGCCCCAAAATAAGCACTAGACAGGTAACAAAGATCCCCAATGGAAACCACCCACTAAAAGAAGATAGATAAAAATTACTATTAAATACATTGATATCCAGTAACAATGTTATGATAACCACCCCTACATGACAAAAATTGGAGGGTCCAGTGGTAGGATTTATTTTCACTAGTAGTGGTTCCACCCTATTCTCTATGGTTTAGCGACACATATGAAAACCACTTGAAATTTAATAGTCGACGATCATTTTGTTTATTTTTTAGTGGAGGTTTTTATATGTATCATTTTAGAACACATCATGTTAGTTTTTAATTCAATTTAAGCTGGATTAATATTTTAAAATCAAGTGAAAATAAAAAATAGGAAATGAATTTAACATCTACTATATACATTAGTGGAAGGTATAATAAAATACTGCTAAATTGATACATTAAAATAAATTTAGAGGGATTTTTCATAAAATTCCACTAAATATATAAATAAATATTTTTTTGATAAAATTTTATAAAATGCTTATAATGACACAAACATAAAATAAAATAAACTATAAATGAAAATGAAACTCATCTTACATACACCTCATAGATCCAGAGACATGTATATACAACCTCAGTAAATCCAATACCATAGTCCACCCATAATCTCAGTCAACAATACATATATATATATATAATATGACCAAAAAATCATGTCCAATATAAGTCCATACCAAAAACTCTACTGCATCAATCTACCTCCACATCATGTAATCACATATAATTGATCCCATCATGTTATCAACTAGAACAAAACAATATAGAAATAATAAATAAATATAAAAAATCATAATTATAAAAGTAAAATTTATAATATTTAAACATAACACTAAAAATGGGAACCATCATGACTAAATTATGAATAATTTCCTATATAAATATAGTCAACCTACTTCCAACTTCGGACATATGTAACCAATAATAAAAAATATAACATTTGGGATAAGAAATGATAACAGGAATAAACAAAAAATATATTCTTAATGTGGCATTTTTTTTTACTAAAAAATAATTTTAATATAAAACAAGTAAAATATCCTCAAAAACACTTTGAGAAAATAAAAATACTTATTTAAGAAATGATTCAACAATTGGAACTCAAAAAATATATGTTTATAAAAATATTTTAAATTTTTAAATCTAGGTGAGGTGTACACAAAATTTATGTAATATTTTTTAAAATACATTGATATGGAGGCATGTAATATATTTCAAATATAATTAAATAGAATGTGTCTCGTTATTTCATGTCAATATGAGTAATTTTTTGTGGTTTTGACCATCACATGAACATTTTAGTGTTTCAAGCGCTAAAAATGAATTTACATTCATCCTGAGTAAACCCTATGTCAGAATGACATGTCGTCAATTCCTACATTTCACAAATAAACATTCATCTCTTCCAATTAGATTTAATTTAAAATAATTTTTAAAGATGTTGGTATATTTAAAATTTATTTATTGAGTAATTTTAGGAAAAATCACCTAGGATGAATTTTTTGTCTATATGTACACATAAAAAATAATTCAACGGTGGTTTCCTATAATTTCACATCAATATGAGGATGTTTGTCATTGTTTTGACAATTACATTCACATTTGATTCTATTAAGACACAAAAAACATGTTTACATTCCTTCTAAAAAATCATAACTTGGAATTACATTATGTTAGTACCTATATTTCAAAAATCAATCTAAAGTCATTATCCTATGATTTCAATGTATTATGATATCTATTTTATGGTTTTAACCCCATGACACATGTTTTTATTAAATATGATATATTTAAAAATTATTTGTTGAGTTTTTTCAATCAAGACACATGTTGGATGAATATTTATTCCTTAAATACATGTCAAAAATAATTAATTGGTGGTTTTCCTTTTATATCATATCAATTTATAGTTTTTATCTATGGTTTTGACTTTTACATAGTTTTTTTTGGGTTTTAAAACATTAAAAACAAGTTTATGAGAATATTGGGAAAACCATAACTCAAAATAACATGTCTTTAATTGATACATTTCAAATATAATTCTGTAGTAATTTCACTATTCTTTTATGGTAATAAATCAAAATGTTTTTTGCTTTTACGTCTAATCCATGTTATTAAAACATATTAGTGTCATTAAAGACTATTTATTGAGTCATTTCAAGAACAAAACATATTAGATGGGTTTAATTCTATATGTGAACATTAAAAATAAGTCAATAGTATTTTTTAAATGATTTCACATAAATCTAATGTTTTTAATATTTATTTGGTTGTTAAACAGATGTTTTTGGTTTTTATCACTAAACAAGTGTTTACACATAAATTGAGGAAACTGTTACATGGAATGACAGGTTGTTGCTTCCTATAATGGAATAATCAATCTAGGATATACTAAATAAGATTTAATGGACATATGATTATGTTTTTCTAGTTTTGATACCCCAACAAACATTTTTCAAGATATTGGTATCTTTGAAAACTATTTATTGAGTCATTTAGAGCACACTTCAAGTCAGAGGGATGTGTTACCAATGAATACAAATCAAAAACAAATATCAATGCTTTCAACCCCTGTTTTTAAATCATTTTGAGGCTCTTTCCGATGATTTTGACCATTATATGCATATTTTAGTATTTTAAAACCCTAAAAATGCATTTATGGAAATTTCAAGAAAACTAAAACATAGAATGACATGTACTAAATTGAAATATTTTATAAATAAATCTACTAATTTTTTCATATGATTTCATAGTCATATAATGGCATTTAATTGGTTTTGACCCCCTAAAACACATTTTTAAAGACTTTAGAATCATTATAAACTGTTTATTATGTCATTATGAGCACATCACATGTCAGATGGACTTTTTCTATGTGTTTACACATCAAAAATAATTTAATGTTGGTTTTACCCTAATTTCACATCAATTATGGTTCACTTTATATGGTTTTGACCATTACACACATGTTTTAGTGTTTTGAAAATATAAAAATGTGTTTATGGGAATCTGTAGAAAATGACTTCTCAAAATGATTTTTAATCATTTCCTATATTTCAAAAATAAATACAGTCTATTTTATATGATTTCATGGACATGTGATGTCATTTTCTTGGTATTGGCCCTCGAACACATTTTTTTAAAGACTTTGGATCCTATTAATTTTTTATGAATTCATTCAGATCACTGCACAATTCATATGAATTTTTTATCAATATATACATGTCAAAAATAATTCAATGGTGCTTCTCCAATGATTTCCCATCAATTTGTGGTCATTTCTTGTGGGTTTGACCATAAAATTAACATTTTTGTGTTCTAAACCACTAAAAACACATTTACAGAAATACATTGAATATTGTAACAAAGAATGATGTTTGATCAATTTCTACATTTCCAAAATAAATTTATTTTAATTTTCCTATGATTTCATGTCTATTTGACATCATTTTATTGATTATAAATACCTAATATGATTTTGGAGACTGTGGTATCTTTAAAAAATTGTTATTGAGTCAGCTAAAGAAAACTGCATGTCTAATGGATTTGAATTCTATTTGTATACATAAAAAATAATTCACCAATGGGTGTCCAATAATTTTACATAAATATGAGGACTTTTTTAATGGTTTTGATCATTACATGCATGTTTTAGTATTTTAATAGACTAAAAATGTGATTATATGATTTCTAATAAATTCATAAATCATAATGAAATTTCATGAGTTCATACATATAAAATATAAATATATGGTCATTTTCCTATGATTGTATGGCTATCTAATGTCATTTTCCGATTTCTGACCCCATAACACAAATTTGAAATGACTTTAGTATCTTTAATATATGTTTATTGAGTTGTTTTGAGCACACTAATCATTATATAGAATTTTATCTATGTCTAAATGTTAAAAAAATAATTCAATGGTAGAATTATCATGTGTTCATATCAATCATATCTTATTTTCTACGGTTTTGGATATTTCACGCATGTCTTAGAGTATTAAATTAAATTAAATTAAATTATAGGAATCCTAGGAAAAATGTAATTTGGGATGATAAATTATTGGTTAATAAATTTCAAAAATAAATCTACCGTCAATTTTCTATGGGTTTTTGGCCTTCCTAAATCATTTTTTGTCCCTCTCAAATGTGTTTTTAGTGCCTCTGGTATCTTCAAAAACTGTTTGTTGAGTCATTCCGAGCACAATGCATATTGGATTGAACTTTTTTTATTTTTGTACACTGAAAAAATAAATAAAATGTGTTTTACCAATTATTTCAATTCAATGTGATGATTTGATCGATGGTGTTTATAGGTCCACACATGTTATAGTATTTTAAAACCATAAAAACATGTTTACGTTCATCTTAAGATAATTGTTACTCGAAAATAAATTTTGTCACTTCCTATATATCAAAAAACAAATTTAATGATTTTTTAAAAAGATTTAATGTCCATCTAATATCTTTTTACATGTTTTAACAAATTTAAACGTGTTTTAAATAATTTTTTATATTTTAAAAAAATATATTGAGTCATTCTACCCACTCTACATGTCATGTGGACATATTGTCTGCATGTACACATGGAAAATAATTCAATTGTGTTTGTATAGGATTTGACATGAATATGAAGTCATTTTATATGTTTCTTTACCTCTAAACACACCTCTTAGTGTTTTAAAATAATAAAAATCTGTTTACGGGCATCTCAGGAATGCCTTAACTCAAAATGATATTTCATCAGTTCTTAAATATAGAAAAAATTAAATAGTTGATTTCCTATGTTTTAGTTGTCAATAGACACACGATGTGGTAGGTATGTAATGGGTCTCCTTCTACCAATTCTAAAGAAGACATTGCATTAAATAATAAAATGATTATTTGGCCCCATCATTTAAAAAAATAGCCAAATAATAGAAATTGAGTTTATATTGTTTCCAATAAATTGGGAAATGATCAATAATTCATTTTATAAATGATTTTATCACACATAAATCCAATATATGATGTGTTCAATATTACTTGTAGTGTGTGATTTCAATATCAAAGTGTAATTTCATATTAAAACACCTATTACATGTAAAAGATGACTAAATGCGCTTTTATTGTTTTTAAACCTTAGGAAAACGATCCATAATTCAGTTGTGATGTGTAAGAATCTTCCTCTCCTCAATCAGACACACAAATAAAGTGGTATTAATCAATGTGTATGTTTTCAATATTAATGGAATTTTATTTTAAAACACATATCGTATAGTCAAAAATAGTAAAACAAGAGCCAATTATTTTCAAACATTAAAAAAATGATTCATAAATCATTTTGTATTTTTATAATTGGCTGGACATTAATCATACACATGATGTGTTTGGTATGTCTCAAGATTTTTATATTCAATGTAAAAGTGTCATTTTTGTTATATTCATTGAATATTTATGTGTTCTTTACAAATTGGGGAATAATTGATAGAGTTTAGAATTTACATTATCATAAATGCATATAGGGAAGGAAATTTCCACTGGGATTATTCCCGTCATCAGATGAAATATAACAAATAATGAATTTTCCATTTCAAACCATCATTGATCCTATTTTTCTATAAGAGTCACATTATTTCAATTTTTATTTCAATCTTTATGTTTCTCTTTGTGCCTCATGATCAATGACACTAATCAAAACCCCATTATGATTAGAAGTAAATGATGATGAGGCCATACCAAAGACAAATAATGGTGTTGGCCTTAAACTCGTCCATCTACATGCTTTGGATGATCCTTCCATAAAAAGTTGGAAACAATATAATTATAGGATATAGATTATTATTTTGAAGGGTTAACATTCCAAGATTCTTGAATTTCTTCCTATTAATAAAAAAATATGTCAATGTTTTTTAAAATTATATAAAAATCTCAATATTATCTAATTAATATGTTTTTCATTAATATTTAATTATAGTTGATTAAAATAAAAACATAATAATTAAAAATAAATTATAACAACAAAAATTTATAAATCCCAATTAATTAGGGCTATCTAGATGGATCAAATAGCACAAATAGAGATAACTAGAATTGTTTGATCCATGTAGCTTTCCCTATTAAATTTATATATAGGTTTTTTGTTGATATAATTTATTTTTTGTTATTATGTTTTTGTATTAATCAAATATCACTAAATAGTAATAAAATGTACTTACTTCAATGTCTCTAGTAGATTCATTCACAAAACTATCATCGAGCTTCCTATGAATAATAATCCACATATTTCTCTTTCCAATAGAGTGACTTAATTCATTTTTAATTATCAAAAATATATACAAGATAGAAAAAAACCATTATTTATAATGTAATAATATAAATAATAATGAATAAAATAACATGATGATTTTTCATGTTCTCAAAAAACACTGAGACGCAACTATATAAGGAATGAATTGTTTCTCAGAATTTATAGCAATTTTTAGATCATTATTACAATAAATTGCATAATTAAAATATAATAGTTTTATTTTTTTTAATTTTTTAAGATACAATAAAATAATAAATTACATCATGAGCTATATATATGTTAATATCGATAAATATCTTCCACTTCTCACAAAAAAATTTTTAGGACCTTTCTCATACATTTTTTGTGATCTCATACAAGTTTCATTAAACTCATTCCATTATCTCTATTTAAAATATATTCATTTCTTCCAAAAAAATGTAAACTACATTGGTGAGAAATGGATCTAGAGACATCAAAATGAAAAAAAAACACCTATAAATAAAAAAAATAACACTTTATAAGTATATTATTAAATTTAATAATGTATTTTAAATTAGTTTCCAATGAATAATATATTTACATTACTGTTACTTTGTTATTAAAGACCACATTTTTTCAAGTAGTTGGAATTTTCCACTAATCATTATAATCATTGGGAAATATCATTGCCTCTTAAGAATTCTACCTAAGAATATATCTATAGATTCATACAGTGTCATTAGTTGTAATCCTAAATATATTAAATTTAATAATTATCTTTATGTCTTTTATGTCTCACACATATATTTTTTCATATTAAAATCTCTTCTATTTTTATCATTATCTTCTTGAAAACCGAATAAAAACTTTTTAAAAATATTTAGTTTTTCTATACGATGACATACATACAAATAATGGTTACTCTCTAGTATCCCATAATAGTGGGGATGACAAAATACACCATAATTGGAGGTCTATTAGATGATGGGATAACAAAAACATCTTGGAAAACTGCCGGCTAACTAGAAGTATCTTGAATAGTAGAATCACTCGGGATCCATTGAAGCTGGTGGTAGTAGAGGTGATCATTGAGATTTTGATCTAATAGGATCTTGAATGTTTTTCTCTCAAAATTCCTATAATTTAAATAGTTTAGAATATGTTAAAGGTATATGAAAATTTATAAGTAAATGTTTTTTACAAAAAATAAAATAAAAAAATATTGCAATGTATATAAAATGAAACATATACAGATAAGAAATATAAATATAGTTTCATTACCAATTTATACACTAAATTATCATTAACATCATATTATTAATTTTTATCAACATCCATTACGATTAATACATTAAATTCACCGACTCATTCAATTTATATTGTTTCTATATAGGATAGAAAAAACATTCCAATGTATTGGGGTTGATGAGTTTCACTATCATAATGTACCAATTGATCTTTATCACCCATATAATATAAGCCACTCTACATTAAGTGAAAAATAATAATCAAACATTCATGTATATTAACATCCATATATGAAACCATATTATCTTTTATTGAAAATATTAGTGGATATTGTCTGACATGCTTATGAGTATGGATTATACAAGAGATGTTGGCAGAAGTAAAATGTAATTAATCATTCACTATACTTATTTCAATGTTGACCCACTTACATTTGAGTAAAAAATATTAAAATTGAGCTTGATTGATTAATTCGATTGTATCAATCATATTTAGATTGTACCCCACCTATCAAAGTGTAATTTCACCCAAATTATTAGGTTTCCATCCTTTTTCATGATAAATTATAGAAAAAAATAAGCCATGAATATTCTAGAAATCGATTATCTTAACCTTCCTAAGAAGAAATCGATACCAAAACATCAAATCATTTGATGTTTCAGTTTTATTTTCAATATTAAATATCTATAAGGAATGATACAAGTTGTTACTATTATCATAGAAAAAATAACTACACCTCAATAACAATAATATTAGTACATGATAGGTAAAAAATTCGACAATTTTATTATTAAAACCTTTTGATAATTCTATCTCATTTTGAGATCAAACACATAGACACCTCTTTTATTTAAATATCAATTATTTATTAAATGGATCTATAATAATAAAATTAAGTAGTATATATATATTCACTTTTAGTAACTCCAATTTAGTTAGTGTAAAATTTGACCCCTTTCTAATTAGTTTTCCAACAGTTGGAAATAATGATGAATTTTGTTTTTCAAAATAATAATTGGTGTTGATGTGATTAAAATTTACAAAACGATTGAATATTGTCTCAATCAAATACAAAATATATATAACAATGGTCAATAACTCTACTGTTATGTAACCGTTAATTATAGAGTTATATGGTTGGGTGTTAGTCATCAAATATAATTTCAAATTACATATGTATCTGGTGAAGAAATTAAAAAAATTAAAAATATTTATGCAATTATTTTATATGATTTAATTTTTAAATGAAAATAAAAATATTATTAATGTGCCTCTCATTTGGATGCATCAATCAATAGTGTCTAATCCACAATATTATGATTCTTAAACCCATTGAGAAGTCAAACAAATCATAAATTTGAATAATGAGGTGGTAAATAACTTATCCAAATGAAAAGGTGTTATCAAAGGTCTTTATTTATGTTTATCAAAATCAATTCGACGTAGTTTTTTCCCACAATTCTATCTTTAAATTGTATAATTCAACTATAACATTAATTACATTTTCTTATAATGTATTGAAAAATATCGATGAAAAAAAATTTATTCATCATATTATGTGAGTCATGACATTTAAATCTATATATCCTTTACTATTTTATGTCAACACACCATGAACTGTAACTTGAGTATCCATATCACACTTCTATATTTTTTATAGATTGAAGGAATAAATATTTCTCATATGGTTTCATTATAAAATTAGATAAAACAAACTTTCCATTATCATTTTCCTAAAAACTATTCTTTATAGTCATTGATTTGAAATTCTTACAAGAATTAATGTTACCCTTTGATTATCATTCTCACTAAGCAATGAAAAATTGAGATTTTCATAATTTTTCTTATCAACATGAATTACATCAATATTAGGATATATCATAAAAACACCCAGTAATAGTTTCTAAAAAATATACTAATTTTCTTCCATGGTTTTGTTACACTTACTTGGGATACTTTACAGTGTACCCTTTCCCCCCCCCCCATTCCATCAATTGATTACATTTTCCAAACATGATAGTATAATTCATTAATTGTAAAAATATTTTATAAGCATACGACATGTTCCCTGAATTTATCAATTTGATATCTCAATTTAATTGTGTCTTTCTAAACATGAATTTATGAGATTCATCAAGAATTATACTATCACACATAAAACACTATTTTCTATAATCATGTAATATTAGATCCTCGAAATCAAAATTTCAAAATGTAAAAGTCAAACCAAAAAATGACTTATATCTAGATATGTTTCCTGGTCTAATAAATTTACTAATTACCGACATTTATGAAATGAGAATTTGATATAGTGATCTAATTGAAGAATCATATGTTTCCATATAATCATCCAAAAACTTAGAAAATTCATTGATTATAGGTTGAATGTATAAATAAATTTCATTTCTTAGAATTTTATTTTCATAAATAATCAACAAAATAATGAAATAATTATTATTTTTTACATAACCTTGGTTTTTTATTATAGAGAATTAAAATAAATGGACAAATACTATAATTAGTTCTCATTGTACAAAAATGGTTAAAACTCACATAATCCAATTTCAAACATACATTCTATGTGTCAAAAGGAAATTCTAGATATAATGAATCAAAAATCTTCCATGATGTGGAATATTTTGGAAGACGTCTCAAGTAACATTTTTTACAATCCTGATCATGAAAATTCAAGTTTAATGTAGTCTTAGATGAGATAAACAATATTTTCATGCATGGTTTAATAGGAATGTAATGTAATAAAATTGATGAAGTTTTATTCTTCTATTTATTCATGGTTTTGAATTTATTTTTACTCTCATTGTTGTTCTTTGACTGCATCTACTTGTATATAATCATATGAATTATTCTATATCTATATCTTCTCCCTAGACAAGTATTCATTCATTAGGACATGCATGTTTTTTATATAATCAATTCCAAATTTGATTATGATTTTACTCATATCATAGAATTATACATGTATCTTTGCATTACTATATGAATCATAATGAAAATATAAAATCATGGACATTTATTTGTCAGTAATTCCATAAAGACACATTACTAGATCCATCATAAGTATAAAAGACAACTTTGAGTAGTTGGGATGCCCATCATATAGTTCTTGTTTTCTATCTTCATGTAATTCATAAAAATCATTTCATTGGTCACTGATGATATGAGAATTATTAACCCGCTCAATATCAACTGAAGTTTCACTTAACATATTTAAATCATTGAAATTCTATAATAAAAAGAAAAATGCATCATTTCTCATGTTTCAAACAAAATTCTCCTCAGAGAATTCACTTTTTGTTGCTTTGATAGGATATTAATTGTATTGATTATCAATAAACATTGATTCACCATACCAAATTCACCATTCATTTTTATTAGGAAACTAGTTTAATATAAATTTATCATATAATTCATTTCTATTCATCCATATTTTTATTTTATAATTAGTACGTAGACATTTTATTATATAATCCACTGATCATGTTGACATTACATAATCCTTAAATTCCTATTAACCATTTCCATACTTAAGCGTTTTTTGAGGTATATTAATCCATATTTTAATTAAAGGTATATTATTTTCAATCATATCTATGTACATTTATATATAAAAATTAAAATAATTAATCAAACAATTAGAGTAAATTCTTAACATAACTCAATTTTACCATTCCCTAGGTTTGGGTCTTTATTTGATTGGATAAAAATTTAACCCGAGGATGATAAAATTATACATAAAAATATAAATATAGAATAATAAATATTACCTATTAAGAAAATAGGATCAAATGTCCTAGAATAATGTCACTGGGGCAAGGAGAGTGCAGTAAATAGTATGGGGGTTAGGGATATGATACCAACAAAGTTTGACTTGGACTGAATTTAGGAAATTAATGAGGGAGGAATGAATATGGGGTAGTTGGGAAGGGTTTGATATTAGGAATCCATTGGTGGTTGTGTTCACCATTAAATAAGGAATAGGTTCCACTATCAATGAAGAAGACTCATTTGGGGGGTGTTGCTAAGTGGGCATCAAGGGAGGGGGGTTCAATGGTATGATGTCATCAACAAGGGAGAAAGTTATAAGGACAAGCGTTAGTGTCATGGAATTTGGGATCACTAGACAATGGTTAACATCAGGGGAGCGGGAAGCCATCAATGATCGACATCAAGGGAGGGGTGCTCAAGGGGGGGTGATGGGGCCAGGAGGGTCGAGGTGGGTTTGTGGGGGAGTTGTAGTGTTAATTATAATTTTTATGTATTTAGATCTCATTTTACCAGAAATAACTCCTAAATATAATTATTACTGTTTATTATATAAATTCACACACAGATATATATAAAATAATATAAATTTTTTTAATTAAAATATCTTCTGTGAAATGTCGCTAAAGACTCATTTTTTTGTAGTGAAACCACTACTACCATGAGGTTGATATCATCACCACCAATTTTTAACATTATTTCATATTTTCTATTGATATATCTCATCATCATCCATTGAAACATGAACTATACTAGTCCACGGTTACAAATAAATTTTATAAATAAATCGAATCCAAATAATATGATCCCTTAAGCATAGCTTCTTCACCAGGGGACACATCTAAAAATATTTCCTTGAAAAAGATTTAGATATTGGTACTATGATTTAATAATACATCTTAAAATAAATAAATGATTTCAAGTCTTATTAAGAGGGATAGTTGATTCATGTGAAACACTAATAAAAGCAGGAACCTTGACATATTGACTTAATAATTATTTTTAAGACGTAAATCGGGTTGTGACACCCTTGACTCCAAACCCACAACAATTATTAGAGGTATGATTTTCCTTCACATGAATTAGATAGATAAAATACTATGAGACTCATTATGAACCACAACTAAAAGCCAGGCCCCAAAATAAGCACTAGATTGGTAACAATGATCCTAAATGGAAACCACCCACTGATAGAGGCTAGATAAAAATAACTATTTAATATATTGAGATCCAGTAACAATGTCATGATAACCACCCCTAAACGACAAAAATGGGAGGGTCTAGTGGTAGGATAATTTTTTCACTAGTAGTGGTTCCACCCTCTTCTCTATGGTTTAACGGCACTTATGGAAACCACTTGATATATCCTTGTCGACAATCATTTTTTTATTTTTTTATTTTTAGTGGATGTTTTTATATGTATCATTTTAGAATAAATAGTGGTTGTTTTTAATTCAATTTATGGTGGTTTAATTTTTTAAAATCAAGGGAAAATAAAAAATGGTAAATGAACATAACATCTACTATATACATTAGTGGATGGTATCATAAAATACTGATAAATTGAAACATTAAAATAAATTTAGAGGGATTTTTCATAAAATTCCACTAAATATGTAAATAAATATTTTTTTATAAAATTATATAAAATGAATTTAATGACACAAACAAAAAATAAAATAAACCATAAATGAAAATGAAACTCATCTTACACACACCTCATAGATCCATGGACATGTATATACAACCTCAGTAAATCCAAAACCTTGGTCCACCCATAATCTCAATCAACAATATATATATATATATATAATATGTCCAAAAAACCACGTCCAATATAAGTCCATACCATAAACTCTACTACATCGATCTACCTCCATATCATGTCATCAACTAGAACCGATCACATCATGTTATCAACTAGAACAAAAAAAGATAGAAATAAGAAAAAAATATATTAAATCATAATTAAAAAAGTAAAATTTATAATATTTAAACATAACACTAAAATTAAGAACCATCATGACTAAATTTTGAAGAATATATTAGATCAAAATAGCCATCCTACTGCCTATATCAGACATATGTTACCAATAATAAAAAATATAACATTTTTGATAAGAAATGATAATGGGAATAAAAAAAATATATATTCTTAATGTGGTATTTTTTTTATTTTTTTACTAAAAAATATTTTTAATAAAAAACAAGTAAAATATCATGCAAAACACATTGAGAAAAAAATACTTATTTAAGAAATGATTCAACAATTAAAACTGAGAAAATATAAGTTTATAAAAATATTTTAAATTTTTAAATCAACATGAGGTTTACTTAAAATTTATGTAATATTTATTAAAATAAATTGATATGGAATCATGTAATATATTTCAAATATAATTAAATAGTTGTTGTCTCATGGTTTCATGTCAATATGAGGTAATTTACTATGGGTTTGATCATCACATGAACATTTTAGTGTTTTAAGCACTAAAAATGCATTTACATTCATCCTGAGTAAAACCTAAGTCAGAATGACATATCGTCAATTCCTACATTTTACAAATAAACACATGTATGTTCCAATTAGATTTAATTTAAAATAATTTTTCATATTTTGGTGTATTTAAAATGTATTTATTGAGTAATTTTGAGAAGAAATCACCTCGGATGAATGTTTGGACTATAGGTACACATAAAAAATAATTCAACGGTGGATTCCTATGATTTCACATCAATATGAGGATGTTTTTCATTGTTTTGACAATTACATTCACATTTGAGTCTATTAAAACACAATAAACATATTTACATTCCTCCTAAGAAAATCATAACTTGTAATTACATTATGTCACTCCCTATATTTCAAAAATCAATCAAAAGTCATTATCCTATAATTTCAATGTATTCTGATATATTTTTCTTGGTTTTAACCCCATGACACATGTTTTTATTAAATTTGATATATTTAAACATTGTTTTTTTGAGTTGTTTCAATCAAGACACATGTAGGATTTATATTTTTTCATTTAATACATGTCAAAAATCATTTATTAGTGGTTTTCCTTTTATATAATATCAATTTAAGGTTTTTATCTATGGTTTTGACTTTTAAATGCTTTTTTGTGTTATAAAACATTAAAAACAAGTTTATGTGAATATAGGGAAAACCATAACTCAAAATGACATGTATTTAATTGATAAATTTGAAAAATAATTATGTAGTAATTGTACTATGCTTTTATGGTATTAAATCATAATTTTTTTGTTTTTACCTCTAATCCATGTTTTTAAAATGATTACTGTCATTAAAAACTATTTATTAAGTCATTTCAAGAACACCACAAGTCAGATGGTTTTGTTTCTATATGTGAACATAAAAAATAATTCAATGGTATTTTTTCCATGATTTCACATTAATTTTATGTTTATAAATATTTATTTGTTGTTAAATAGATGTTTTAGGTTTTTATCGCTAAAAAAGTGTTTACACAAAAATTGAGGAAACTGTTACTTGTAATGATATGTTCTTGCTTACTATATTAGAATAACCAATCTGTGATATATGAACAAAGATTTAATGAACATAAGATTATATTTGTCTAGTTTTGGTACTCCAGCACACATTTTTAAAGACATTGGTATCTTTGAAAAATATTTATTGAGTCATTTAGAGAACACTACAAGTCATAGGGATGTGTTTCTAATGAATACAAATAAAAAAAATTCAATTCTTTCAACCCATGATTTTAAAACATTTTGAGGTCATTTATGATGATTTTGACCATTACATACATGTTTTAGTATTTTAAAACCCTGAAATAGCATTTATGGGAATCTCAGGAAAACTGAAACATATAATGACATGTACTAAACTCTAATATTTTAAAAATAAATCTACTACTTTTTTCATTTGATTTCATAGTCATATAATGGAATTTAATTTGTTTTGACCTCCTAAAACACATTCTTAATGAATTTAGAATCATTAGAAACTATTTATTATGTCATTATGAGAACATCACATGTCAGATAGACCTTTTTTGTGTATTTACACATCAAAAATAATTTAATGTTGGTTTTACCCTAATTTCACATCAATTCTAGTTCACATTATATGATTTTGACCATTACACACATGTTTAAGTGCATTGAAAATATAAAAATGTGTTTGTGGGAATCTATAGAAAACCACAACTCAAAATGATGTTTAATTATTTCCTACATTTCAAAAATAAATATAGCTATTTTTATATGATTTCATGGACATTTGATGTCATTTTATTAGTATTGACCCTCGAACACATGTTTTTAAAGAATTTGGTTCCTATTAATTTTTTTATGAATTCATCTAGTTCACACCTCAAATTTTATGAATTTGTTATCAATATATACATGTCAAAAATAATTCAATGGTGCTTCTCCCATGATTTCCCAACAATTTGTAGTCATTTCTTGGGGATTTGACCATAAAATTAACATTTTAGTGTTCCAATACACTAAAAACACATTTACAAAAATACATTGAATATTGTAACATATAATGATGTTTCATATATTCCTACATTTCAAAAATAAATTTATTTTTATTTTCCTATGATTTCATGTCTATTTTACATCATTTTATTGGTTATGGACCCCTAATATGATTTTGAAGACTGTAGAATCTTTAAAATATCATTATTGAGTCATCTAAACAAAACTGCATGTCTAATGGATGTATATTCTATGCTTATACATAAAAAATAATTCACCAATGGGTTTCCCATAATTTCACATAAATATGTTGAATTTTTTAATGGTTTTGATCATTACACGAATGTTTGTATAATTTAATAGGCTAAAAATGTGTTTATAAGCTTTCTAACAAAGACATAAATCATAATGAAATTTCATGAGTTCCTACATACAAAATATAAATATATAGTCATTTTCTTATGATTTTATGGCTATATAATGTCATTTTTCTAGTTTTGACCCCATAATGTAAATTTGAAATGACATTAGTATCTTTAATATCTAATTATTGAGTTTTTTTGAGCACACTGATAATTCTAGGTAATTTTATCTATGATTAAATATAAAACAATAATTAAACGGTGGAAGTCTCATGTGTTCACGTCAATCATATCTTATTTTCTACGGTTTTGGATATTGCATGCATGTTATAGTGTTTTATATAAAATTAAATTAAATTACATGAATCCTAGGATTAATGTAATTTAGGATGAAAAAGTATTGGTTAATAAATTTCTAAAATAAATCTACATTCAATTTTATATGGTTTTTTGGCCTTCCTAAGTCATTTTTTTCCCAATAAAATGTATTTTTCATGCCTTTGGTATCTTAAAAAAACTGTTGGTTGGGTCATTCGAAGTACAATGCACATTGGATGGAAATTGATTAATTTTTTACACTGAAAAAATAAATAAAATGTTTTTTATTAATTATTTCAATTCAATATAATGATTTATTCTAGGATTTTTATAGGTACACACATGTTTTAGTATTTTAAAACAATAAATACATGTTTATGGTAATCTTAAGAAAATTGTTACAAAAAATTTAATTTTTTCACCTCTTATATATCAAAAATATATTTATTGATTTTTTGAAATGATTTAATGTCCACCCAATACCTTTTTACTTGTTTTAACAAATTTAAACATGTTTTAAATAATTTGGTATATTTAAAAAAAATTGTGTCATTTTATGCACGCCACATGTCATGTGGATTTATTGTCGGCATGTACACATGGAAAATAATTCAATTGTGTTTTTATAGGATTTCACATGAATATGAAGTCAATTTATATGTTTTTTTACCTCTAAACACGCGTCTTAGTGTTTTAAAATAATAAAATTCATTTTACAGGCATCTCATGAATGCCCTAACTCAAAATGATATTTCATAAGTTATTAAATATAAAAAACAAACAAATAGTTGATCTCCTATGTCTTAATTTTCATCAGACACACGATGTGGTTGGTGTGACTCAATGTCCATGTTTTCCATATAAAGTGTCATTTTTTAATTTAAAATTTCATTCACATAGCCAAGTCTATACTATTGAGCATATTCCCTGGAGGTAGAAGCTCGTGTTTTGGAAACCAAAAGATCCTGGATCAAATCCAGGCATGGACTAATTTTTGGGGTACTATAGGAGTGGCAGCTGTAGCGGAAGAGGCACTATAGCGGGTACTATAGTAGACCCGGTATTATAGAAGTACTATTTTCTGAGGGTCCCTTTGGGCCAATAAATTGGATTTCAATCCTGGTATTTAGTCCACTTGGCCTTGGGCCTTTGGGCTATGTAATGGGTCTCCCTCTACCCATCCTAAAGAGGACATTACATTAAATAATAAAATGAGGATTTGGCCCCAACCTTTTAAAAATCATCCAAATCATAGCAAATGATTTCAGATTGTTTCCAAGAAATTGGGAAATTGTTGATAATTTATTTTTGTTTAGTATTATTTTATCACACATCAATCCAATATATGATGTGTTCAATGATACTTATAGTGTGTGATTTCAATATTATAGTGTAATTTCATATTAAAACACCTCTTACATTGTAAAAGATTAGTAAATGAGCTTTTATTGTTTTAAAACCTTAAGAAAACGATTCGTAATTCAATTGTGATGTGTAAGGATTTTCCTCACCTCAACCAAAAACACAAAGAAATAGGTATGAATCAATGTGAATGGTTTCAATATTAATGTCATTTTATTTTAAAACAGATATCGTATAATCAAAAATAGTTAAACAAGAACAAATTATTTACAAACATTAAAACAATGATTCATAATTCATTTTGGATTTTTGTAATTGACTGCACATTAATCAGACACATGATGTGTCTGTTATGTCTCAATATTTTTATATTCAATGTAAAAGTGTCATTTTTTTATATTAATTAAATTTTTTTGTGTTGTTTACAAATTTGGGAATAATTGATAGAGTTTAGAATTTACATTATTATAAATACATATAGGGAATGAAATTTCCTCTAGGATTATTCCCGTTATCAGATGAAATATAGAAAATAATGAATTTTCCATCTCAAACCACCATTGATCCTATTTTTTTTCTATAAGAGTCACATTATTTAAATTTTTTTCAATCTTTATGTTTCTCTTTGTGCCTCATGATCAATGACACTACTTGGAACCCCATTATGATTAAATGTAAATGATGTCGATGCCATACAAAAGACTAATAATGGTGTAGGACATAAACTCATCCATCTACACAATTTGGATTCTCCTTCCACAAAAATATGGAAAATATATAATTCTAGGATATATATTATTATTGTGAAGGTTTAACATCCCAAGAATCTTGAAATTTTTCCTTTTAATACAAAAATATTATCAATGTTTCTTAAAATTAAATAAAATTCTCAATATTATTTAATTAATATTTTTTTCGTTACTATTTAATTATAGTTCATTACAATAAAAACATAATAATTAAAAATAAATTATAACAAAAAATGTATTAATCTCAATTAATTAGGGCTATCTAGATGGATCAAATAGGACCAATAGAGATAACTGGAATTGTTTGATCCATGTAGCTGGCCCCCATTAAATTTATATATCGGTTTTTTTGTTGATATAATTTACTTTTTGTTGTTATGTTTTTTTCTTAATCAAATATCACTAAATAGTAATGAAATGTGCTTAATTCAATGTCTCTAGTATATTCATTCACAAAACTATCATCAGGCTTCCTATGAATAATAATCTACATCTTTATATTTCCAATAGAGTGACTTAATTCATTTTTCATTATAAAAAAATTTATACAAGATATAAAAGACCTTTATTTATAATGTGATAGTATACATAATAATGAATAAAATACCATAATGGTTATTCATGTTCTCAAAAAACACTTAGACCCAACGATATAAGGAATGAATTGTTTCTTAATATTTATAGCAACTTTTAGATAATTATTACAACTAATTGCATCATTGAAAATTAAAATTTTTATTTTGTTTCATTTTTTTAAGATGCTATAAAATAATAAATTACCTCATGAGTTGTATATACGTTAATATCTATAAATATATTCCACTTCTCAAAAAAATATTTTAGGAACTTTCCCATACTTTTTTAGTGAGCTCATATATGTGTAATTAAACTAATTCCATTATCTCTATTTAAAATATATCCATTTCTTCAAAAAAAAATAAACTACATTGGTGAGAAATGGAGCTAGAGACATCAAAATGAAAAAACACCTTCAAATAAAAAACATAACACATAAAAGTATATTAATAAATTTAATAATGTATTTTAAAATAGTTACCATTGAATAATAAATTTACTTTACCTTTACTTTGTTATTAAAGACCGCATTTTTCCAAGTTGTTGGAATATTCCACTAATCATTATAATTATTGGGAAATATCATTGTCTCTTAATAATTATACCTAAGAATCTATCTATAGATTCATATAGTTTCAATAGTTTCCATCCTAAACACATTAAATTTAATAATTATCTTTAAGTCCTTTATGTCTCACACATCTACTTTTTTCATATTTATATCTCTTCTATTTTTATCTTGATGTTCTTGAAAACTAAATTAAAAAATTTAAAAAATATTTATTTTTTTATATAAAATGACATATATACAAATAATGGTTACTCTCTAATATCCCAAAGTAGTGGGGATGACCAAATACACCATAATCAGAGGTATATTAGATGATAGGATACCCATAACATCTAGGGAAACTACTGGCTAACTAGAAGTATCTTGAATAGTAGAGTCACTCGGGATCCATTGAAGCTAGTGGTAGTAGAGGTGCTCATTGAGATGTTGATATAATAAGATTTGGAATGATGTTTTCTCAACATTCTTACAATTTAAAAAGTTTAGAATATGTTAAATGTATAGAAAAATCCAGAAGTAAATGTTTTAAAAAAATAAAATAAAAAATATAGTAATGTATATATAATTTACCACATATAGATAAGAAATATAAATATAGTTTCATTAAAAATTTATACACTAAATTATCATTAACATAATATTCTTAATTTTTATCAAAATCCATTAATATTTATACATTACTTTCACCCACTCATTCAATTTATATTCTTTCAATATAGGTTATAAAAAACATTCCAATGTATTGGGGTTGATGAGGTTCACTGTCCCATTATACCAATTGATCTTCATCACCCATATAATATAAGTCTCTCTAAATTATGTGCACAATAATAATCTAAAATTCATGTATTTTATCATCCGCATAAGAAACCATCTTATCTTTTATGGACAATAATAGTGGATCTTGTCTTACATGCTTATGGGTATGGATTAAACAAGAGATGTTGGAAGAAGTAAAATGTAATTAATCATTCAGTATACATCTATCAATGTTGACCAACATACATTTGAGTAAAAATTATTAAAATTGACATTGATTGATTATTTAGATTGTATCAATCATATTTAGATTGTATCCCACCTCTCCAAGTGTAATTATACCACAATTTTTAGGTTTCCAACCTTTTTCATGATAAATTATAGAAAACATTAAGCCATAAATATTCTAGAAATCAAATATCTTAACCATCCTAGGTAGAACACGATCCAAAAACATCAAATCATTTTATGTTTCAGTTTGATTTTCAATATTCATTATCTATAGAGAAATTTGCATGGTGTTACTATTAGCATAGAAAAAATAACTACAGATCAATAATAATAATATGATTACATGATAGGTAAACCATTCAACAATGTTGTTATTAAAAACATTTGTTAATTATATCTCATTTTGAGATCAAACACTTAGACACCTCTTTGATTTAAATATCAATTATTTATTAAATGGATCTATAATTATACTATTAATTAGTATATATTTATTCACATGTAGTAACTCCAATTCAGTTAGTGTAAAATTTCACCCCTTTCTAATTAGTTGGCCAATAGTTGGAAATAATGATGATTTTTTTTCAAAATGAGAATTGGTGTTTATGTGATTAAAATTTACAACATGATTGAATCTAGTCTCAATGAAATAAAAATATATAAAAAAAAGTTTAATAACTCTAATGTTATTTAACAATTAGTGATAATGTTATTTTGTTGAGTGTTAGTCATCAAATATGATTTCAAATTACATATGTATCTGGTGAAAACAACAAAAATATTAAAAATATTTATGCAATTATTTTATATGATTGAATTTTTCAATGAAAATAAAAATAATATTAATGTTCCTCTCAATTGGATACATCCATCAATAGTGTACTGATCCGGAAAATTATGCTTCTTAAACCAATTGAGTAGTCAAACGAATCATGAATGTGAATAATGAGGGGGTAAATAACTTATCCAAATGAAAAGGTGTTATAAAATGTGTTTCTTTATGTTTATCAACATCAATTGGATGTATTTTTCTTCCACAATTCTCTCATAAAATTGTATAATTCAACTAGAAATTTAATTACATTTTCTTCTAATGTTTTAAAAATAGCAATGAAAAAACATTATTCATCATAATATGTGATTCATGACTTTTAAATATATATATCCTTTACTATTTATGTCAACACACCTTGAACTGTAACTTGAGTATCCATATCACACATTTATATAGTTTAAAGTATGAAGGAATAAATATTTCTCATAAGGTTTCATTATAAAATTAGCTAAAAGATACTTTCAATTATCATTTTCCTAAATACCAATCTTTATAGTTATTGATTCAAAATTCTTACAAGAATTAATGTTATCCTTTTATTATCATTCTCACTAAGAAATGAAAAATTTACATTTTCATAATTTTTATTCTCAATATGAATTACATCAAGATTATGATATATCATAAAAAACACCCGGTAATAGTGTTTAAAAAATATACTGATTTTCTTCCATGGTTCTGTTACACTTACTTGTGATACTTTACATTGTACCCTTTCCCCCATCCCATCAATTGAATACATTTTCTAAACAAGATATTTTAATTCATTAATTGTAACAATATTTTTTAACCAAATGACACATTTCATGAATTTCTCAATTCTATATCTCAATTTAATTGTGTCTTTCTAAACATGAATTTATGAGATTCAACAAGAATTATACTATCAAACATAAAACAATATTTTCTAAAATCCTGTAATAATAGATCCTCGAAATAAAAATTTCAAATTGTAAAAGTCAAACCAGAATAAGAGTTTTTCCTAGATATGTTTCCTAGTCTAAGAAATTTATTAATTAGAGGCATTTATGAAATGAGAATTTTAAATAGTGATCTCATTAAAGAATCACATGTTTCCAATTCATCATCCTACAACACTCAAAATTCTTTGATTATAAGTTGAAGGTATAAATAAATTTCATTTCTAAGAATTTTATTTAGATGAGTAATCACCAAAATAATGAAATAAGTGTTATTTTTTACATAACATTGGTGTTTGATTATAGAGGATTGAAATAAATGGTAAAATACTGTAAATAGTACTTAATGTACCAAAATGGTTAAAACTCACATAATCCAATTCCAAACATACATTCTATGTGTCAAAAAGAAATTCTAGATATAATGAATCAAAAATATTCAATGATGTGGGATATTTTGGAAGACTTCTCAAGTAATATTTTTTACAATTTTGATCATGAAAATTCAAGTTTATTATAGTCTTAGATGAGATAAACAATATTTTAAAGCATAGTTTAATAGGAAAGTAATGTAATACATTTGATGTAGTTTTATTCTTCTATTTCTTCATGGTGTTGAATTTATTTTTACTCTCATTATTGTTCTTTGACTACATATAATTTTATATAATCATATGAATTATTCTATTTCTGACTCTTCTCCCTAGTGAAGTATTCAATAATTAGGACATGAATGTTTCTTTATATAATCAAGCAAAAATTTAATATGATTATACTCATATTTTAGAATTATATATGTATCTCAGCATTTCTATAGGAATCGTAATGGAAATCTAAATACATTGACATTTATTTTTCAGTAATTACATAAAGACACTTTACTAGATCTATCTTAAGTATAAAAGACAACATTCAGTAGTTGACACACCCATCACATAGTTCTTGTTTTCCATATTCATCTAATTCATAAAAATCCTCTCTTTGGTCACTAAGGATATGAAAATGAGTAACCCACTCAATATAAACTAATGTTTCATTTAACATATTGAAATCATTAAAATGTTATAATAAAAAGAAAAATGCATCATTTCTTCGGTTTCAAACAGAATACTCCTCAGAGAAGTCACTTTGTGTTTCTTTGATAGGATATTAAATGTTTTTATTTTCAATAACATTTGAGTCACCATACCAAATTCACCATACATATTTATTAGCAAACTATTTCAATATAAATTTATCATATAATTCATTACTATTCAACGATTTTTTGATTTTATAATTAGTACGTAGACATTTTATTATATAATCAACTGATCATTTTGAAATTTCATAATCTTGAAATTCCTGTAAACAATTTTCATACTTAAGCGTTTTTTGAGGTATATTAATCCTTATTTTAATTAAAGGTATATTATTTTCAATCTTATACATGTATATTTATATATAAAAATTAAAATATTTAATAAAACAATTATATTAAATTCTTAACAAAACTCAATTTCATCATTCCATAGGTTAGGGTATTGATTTTATTGGATGAAAATTTAACCCGAGGATGATACAATTATATATAAAAAATACAAATATAGAAGAATAAATATTGCCTATTAAAATATTTGGATCAATAGTCCTCGAATAATGTCATTGAGGCATGGAGAGTGCTGCAAATAATGTGGGGGTTAGGAATACAATCCAATTTAGTTTGACTTGGACTGAATTTTGGAAATTGATGAGGGTGGAAAGAATACGGGGTAGTTGGGAAGGGGTTATTATTAAGAATCCATTGGTGGTGGTGTTCACCAATAAATAAGAAATAGGTTCCACTATAAATGAAGAAGACTCATTTGGGGGGTTTTGCTATGGTGTGCAATGAGGGAGGGGGGTTGAGTGGTATGTTGTCGTCAACAAGGGAGAAAGTTATAGGGACAATGGTTATTTTCATGGAATTTGGGATCAATAGCCAATGGGTAACATCAGGGGAGGGGGGAAGTTCTCGACAATCAACATCATGGGAGGGGTGCTTGAGGGGGGATGATGGGGCCATGATGGTTGGGGTGGGGTTGGGGGGGATTTCAAGTGTTAATTATAATTTTTCTGTATTTATAACTGGTTTTACCAAAAAAAACTCCTAAATATAATTATTACTGGTTATTATATTAAGTCACACACACATATATGTAAAATAATATAAAGCTTTATTTAATTAAAAAAACTTCTGTGAAATGTCACTAAAGCCTCATTTTTTTTGTAGTGCAACCACTACTACCATCATGTAGAGATCATCACCACCAATTTTTAATATTTTTCCATATTTTATATTTATCTTTATCATCATCATCTATTGAAGCATTAACTATACTAATCCATGGTTCCAAATAGATATTATAAATAAATTGAATCCAAATTTTATGATCCCTTAAGCGTAGCTTCTACCTCATGGGACACATCTAAAAATATTTTCCTAAAAAATATTTATATATTGGTACTAGGATTTTCATCATCCATCTAAAAATAAATAAATGATTTAGAGTCTTATTAAGAGGGATAATTGATTCAAGTGATACACTGATAAAAGCAGGAACCTTGACTTATTCAGATGATAATTATTTTTAAGACTTAAATTGGGTTAGGACTCCCGTGACTCTAAACCCACTACAATTATTAGAGGTGGGATTTTCCTTCGCATGATTTGGATAGAGAAAATACTATGAGAATAATTTATATATGAGATACAACCCCACTACTACTAATGAAAGGGCCTATAAGAACAAGGAGGTCCCTCTCAATATTCACCAGAGGAAAAAACACCCTATACCCCTTGATATAGAAATGAGTCTTTCCATATTAATTCACACATGATATGATCTATACATGAACATAGTTTTTTTCAGTGTGACCTAATTAAGATAATTACCTCTGACCAAGGAGGCTAATTTCTAGATATATTCATGCATTAAATCCCACTTCAGGCAACCCACAATCAACCATGGTCTTCTTCACATGCCTCATGCCTCTAAGAACCATTATCTTAGATTGTATTAGAGAAAAAATATTGTTGTACATGAATATGTTACAAACTTTGGCATATATATTAATTCCTTTATTATCCTTCAAAGAGACAATCCTTTTCTCTTGGAAAAATTGGTGACCAAAATACTCCCACACAGGAAGTTCAAATTTAGATTGACTATATAATAGGTGATCTTTACGTCACATAAAATTGAAATATTATATTGGAACATAAATTATATCATCCAACCTCATATCCACTACATCATCCAATGAAAAACAAAACCTTCAAATCATTATAATAGGATAATTTTCTTATTTCCCAGGGTTCTGAGCCGAAAATACAATATAACTCCACATATACTGATCAACTAATTCATTTTTGTGGTCTTTCTGAAAACATGCTGAATACTAACTCTATTTATCCTAAACCACCATTTGATCCCAATATACATAGAAATCCATCCTCGGAATAGCCTTTGTATAGATAATTAAAGACCCATGAAAACCAAAACCACCATCATTAGAATCAACATTACAATGCAATGAAAAACCTTTAATAAAATAATAACATAGGGGGTCATGATTATGATTACCACCATAAAGGGTCTGATCATCACACCAAGTCTTCTAAATCTTCCTCTTATAATCATTCTCAATATGACCTCCACTAGAGAATGCTTCACATTTCACATATTTAAAACATTCATCAATAGAATGGATAATAAAGGTACAACCTTCACCAAGCATGTGTACTTTCAAGTATTTAATCTATAAATAGATATTATTATTATGTTTAGTTAGAACAACATTATCAATTAAAATTTAGGTGATATCAATATATACTAAATCCTCAATTGAAATTCCCATACAAAACATATTAAATTTATATATCTGACGTATTACTCTAACAGAAGATGAAATATTATAATGAATCATTGGAATCCAAAGAAACTATGAAAATCTATAAATCTATATCCACAATTTCACATAATAATTCCTAATAATTAATATATAATTGTCCAAATACCATTCATTTATATGGAAAGAAACATGATTAATATATAACGACCCAAAATACAATTCGTTCTTCCCTAAATCATCAAAAGGAAACATATAGTGAATGAAAACATGACCAATGGAGACACATTTCCAATTAGTGAATCCCTAAATAAAATAGATATAGAATACCAAATTTGTTATTTATATATATTTATATCTACAATATTTCATATTCAATTTCAGGTTGTCATGGATGATCAGATCAATGAATATTTATACAATGTTTTCATCAGCTCAGTTTCCTTCACATTTTTGTTGTTGCTTGAATGGTGACACTGTGATCATTGAAATTGAAAACAATATTCCCCAATGATTTTGATCTATTTATTTTATAAATATTGGAATTATGGTGGGTGATCTGATAAATCACTATTGGAACCTCTCACTTATAGACCAGGAGAATGTATCCATTTTTTCCAAAAAAAGGTGATGACACATCCATAGTTCCCCAAATGTCTCTTCTCACCTTGGTTAAATTCATTACCTATAAAATCCTAATCCTCCTCATTATCTTGAGATGTTATGGTTCCTACTTGACCTAAGTTACACCAAAAAGACACAAAAAGAAGATAACAAATTATCAAGGATTCTGGGAACATTATTGGATTATTTTCCCTTATTGGAAAACCAACCAACTGAATGTGAATAATAAACATCCATTAATATACATGATGCATGAATAAACAATACATCCAAGACATATACAAAGGTAAATGAATACATCAACGCATAATAGGAAATAAAAGAACTGTATATATAAATGAAAAAAATAACCGAAAAAACCCAAAAGATATAAACCTACAAAGCACCCAAAAAAGCCCAAATATCTAACTCTAAATACACATGTTATCCAAATGGAATCAAATGAATCATTGGAAAAATATGACACCACTGATTTACCTATGTCCTAGTATATGATATATTAAAATTCATCACAATGCCTAAATAGTGATTGAGTATAAACCTCATAGTATTTTCCCAATTAATTGATAACTCACTCTATAAGGATAAAATTTGTTAGCACACTTTTTATGAAATATATTATATGTAGTACAAACATTTTATATAAAAACCAAATTCATGTGTGATGATTTTTTTTCAAAAACAAAACCTTTATTCATTATTTGTTATACCCATAACCATGTCTCTATAGAACCACCATGATTTCATTGGTGATGGTTTCATACATATTATAAGTCTCTTATCGACCCACCAAGATAAAAAAAGATAACAGATACCAGATTCCCCAATGTACCACTCCCCTTTCACATGGTCACGTCTATAAATTCCCTCACACAAACCATGTATGAAAATTACATTACAAACCATTCCACATAATAAAATTCATTAAAAAATTTCAAAATACATTTTCCATGCATCAGAACAAAAAAAATAGTTTTAAAATTGAAATTTTAAAATCATAACCATTGAAATTTTTCAAAAAAAAACCAACCAACTTTCGAACATTTAAATTTATAACCCAAAATTAGTTTCCAAAAATAATCACAAACATATTTCATATAAATTTATAGAAAATATTTTAAATAAAAACAATAAATCACATTCTATGATATTAATATATGGTATTGAATCCACCTACCTCTCAATAAGTATAGAAAATAATGAACAACACTATAATTCAAAAAAAATAACATAGTAATACTTCCCTTAAATAAAACCAACAAATACATTGATGATTCACATAAATGAACATGGATATATTTGAAAAAAATTAGATCAATGATTACATAAGAGAGAAGAATACTATATCTATAATGATTGACCAAGAATAATGAATTCTCAATGAATCTATTTATCTATTTCAATTTTGATTCTCCTAAGAATGTATTTTTGATTAACAGGGATCATCTTTCAGCCTAGAGAGAAAAATTATTTCGAGATTACAAGAGAATATGTGATTAAAGTTGGAATGGGGGTTTACATTATATTACATAAAAACTTTTGTCTCATATATTACATAGTAAATGGTTAGGGTACACAATAAGACAAAACATGATCCAACAGTGTATGAAATACTATATTAATATTGTATGATCACAACATTTCCCCTTACACGCACACATTTTTGAGAAATCATGCACCAAATTTGTGGTGAAACTATCTCCCTACCCCCCACTGCATGGTTTCATAAAGGTTTTGTGTGATTTCTAAAAACCATATTAAAACCATACACCTCTAAAAACAAGTCGAAAACATGAAAAAATCCCTCATGACCTCCTAAAATTTATTATGAACACTAAAAAACTAAAAATATTAATAAAGTGTCATGTACCTAAATCTGGGTGTTATACATTCTTCTGATCATTGGTCTTTGGATACCTAGTAAATAGAAAACCAGATATATCTTAAAAGAGTTTAGACCATTTCTACAACATTTCATTTTTTGACAATCATTTTATTTCTTGAATCTGACTATGTTCCCATATAAACCATTTTAAACTGATTCCTTTTCGATGAAAGATCTTCTATATAATATACAAAAATCATACTAGAACATGAATCATTGTATCACCATACTCTTGGTAGAAATGATCCCATCGAATCACATGGTCAGGATCAAGTAAGAACTTATTCAATAGAGATACATGAAACAAATTATTCACTTTATTTAACCTTTGGGTCAATGCCAACCGATATGCCACCTCACAAACTCATTAATGTATCCCAAAAGGGCCATACTTTCATCGGTAAAACTGTCTCATTTAATTAAAATGATGATTCCCAAGACTTTCAAATATCCTCAATAAAACATGACCTCTAAATAAAAACATCAATACTAATTATTGTTGATTCATATAGAATTTAAAATTACTCATAGTTGTATCCATCCTCATTCTGATCAAATGGATTTTCTAAATGGCCTCCTGCACAAGCATTTTTCCAATTAGTGAAGTACAACCTAGTTCCACCCAATAAAGTTTAAAACGAATAGGTTTTATATAAAATGCATCAAATTGAATTATATGGATTGAGGATATAAGGACTCGGCCTTAAACATTACATAATCTTGAATAAAATGAATAATTCACATTAGGGATCTTTTCAGGTTTAGAGTTTTAGGGAATTAGTCCATAACTATTACATAACAACTTGAATATTACAAGTATACACTTCTACTCAGTATCCATTTTTTTATAAATAAAAACTCTTAAAAAGACACATGTCTAGTTCCATGTCTTAGACAACATGACTTTTCCTTCATCCCATCCTTGAACCTATTCATCTTTAAGTACTCTGGAAAACATTTAAAAAACATGGGATGAGCATAAAAAGCTCAGTAATGGTTATAAAATAAGTAAAACATTAGACCAAAATTAAAAACAAATCCATGAAACCATACTTTTCTATCATAACATACCTTATGAAATCATAAGATTTATGAATAACACACACAAATCATAAATCATAAAGGTTACTTATGGAATCCATATCAAACTTACATTGTAGCTATCATAGCTATATGTGGAGTCACACTTGAAATACCCATCACAGTATATTCCCTAAATCTCTTATGAGAAACATCACATTTACCTCTGTCACATTATCTAATGCATTGGAGAGCTATCAGGGGCTCACCAGCCCTAGGTTTATCACGGAACCACCCGTATACGTAAACAATGCCCAATAACCATAACATAATAATAATAGATAACACAAGTATAATGAAAAGATAATTTTTCCACATTCCACTATATCAAATCAAGATATTGAAGTAAACAATGCTTTATCAACCCATTTTCAAAAACCATTTAAAAAGATATTTTTGAATCAAAGTGTCTCATACCACTTTGATGCTTTTAAAAGAATTATCATTTGAAAACATTAATGTCCATTTAAATAAATCCTAAAACCCATTTTGAAAACATGGAAATTAATGAGAATTATTTAAAAGAATAAATATTTAAAACATTAAAAATGATATTTTAGATAAAGAGTTTTTAACAAAAAGAGATACGCTTGAATACAAATAATTGGAGAATAACATTTAATCAGAACTTTATAATATCATGAGAATAATAGGTATTAATGATATAATATGTCAAAGGACGGTATATACACCATCTAAGAGTGAATTGGTGCATAACTACAATGATGTCTCAAATGAAATGTAAATTGAGATGAAATCCCTTATAAAGATGGTATCATTAAATTAAGGATAAATCAATCTCATATTTATGTGTGACAAATATAAACACACCCAAAATATGTGGATATTAAGTGTAAAACTGTAAAACCCCATGATTCTATGGTATATTTCTCTTTGAATAATGCGATAGCGTGTGTTGTACGCAACATCGAGTTCTAACACACCACAACCAATCAAACTAAGCGTTATGAATAGTAATACAAAATTTTTGAAATTTTATAAATTTTATCTCTAAAAATGGACTTCATTTTTGGATTTGGAATATCTAATTTAGCCCAGGGTGAAATTTTGGAACTTTTTGGATAACATTTATATTTTGATGAATAGTGAAAATTACTAAATTTTAATTAAAAACAACTTTTTTAATAGAAATAATTTATATTGATAAATTATGAATTTGAGTGTTTTTTAATTATATTTAGAATATATTTTTACCATTAAATACAATTTTGGTCATTGTAAATGATTTTACAATTAAACCGAACATAAACAGGTGTCAATCTTTTGATAGTTATTATCTCTTAAAAACACGTTTTTTGTTTTATCAACGGGAATTAATTTTAAATTAATTTCTGCCACTTATGTGTTTTAAATTTGGAAAAATGGAATCCATATTTGGAATCAGGATATTCAAATTGTGTAAATAGGTATCATTTATTTTTAGACATTTTGAATAATTACTTCAGTAAATATTTTATTTACCATGGTTAAAGGGTAAATCCGGTAAATAAGGGTTAAAAATTAATATTATAATAATAATAAATTAACCTAAAACGTGTCCTAACCTTATTAGTTGATACATGTCCGACCATGGGAATCTTTGGGTCGATTTTGGGACACCATGGAGCCACTTGTAAGTGATAGGGACACTTTATTTTAATTAAGTTAAAATGAATACAAAAATGGCACAAGCATATATCTTTTAGGAAAACAATTTTTACATAGGCTTATATATGGTGGATTTTCGACTATAAATATTCATTAGAAAGCTAAAATGATTTTATACATAATTAAAATTTATTTATAATTTTTATACATTATATATGTTAACATATGTATGACACAATGGTGATGCAGTAATTACTAAATTAATGAAAAATTAGAATAATTGATATTATAACATCCCAAATAAATGTAATTTTAGACTTTTAATAAATTAAACTAATTTTATAGGATAATATGACATGTTAGGATTGATTTAATTAACATTTTTAGATGTAATGATTCTGTTATAGGTTTTAAAAAAATCAATTATTGAATAGTGTCAAAATTGACAGAAAATAGTTTTTAAAACAAATGTTATATTATTAATTGATATTATTTTCCTAAAAATATAAGAATCGGCCACGAGACTTATATAATGATAGTTTTATCATTATTCGACCACTTGAGGGTCTCTTGGAGGTATATAGTAAGTTTATTAACTATATAATATAATAATACAAAGTGACATGGTAAGTGTCAAACAAATTAACTAAGAGTTATAACTATAACATATGGTTAATATAATGACCGAAACCTGTTAAAATTCTATTGGTTGAGTTGTTTGAGACCCATACACACCTTAAAATTTAAATAACCTACTTTGGAGCCATTAGAAACCGAATATGAATTTATTATAAAATAATATTTCTAGATTTTCCAAAGGTGCCTCTCACCCCTCTTATAAAAGGAAACTCACCCTTCTCATTAATTCACACCATAAAATCCTTTTAGTTCGGCCAACCCCTGCCCAAATACTCTCTCAACTTATCTAAATAAAAACTAGAGGCCTTATTTTGATCATAAATCCATCCTAACGATCCCTTTTGATGAAGTCAAAAGGAAGAACCCAAAGAAGAGGTAATGTTTTCACCACCCTTTTTCAAATTCATTTCTTCTTAAACATATTATTTATTTGTTATTACCATTCTAAAATAATGAATCCATTATCTCCTATATAATGTAATATTATTATAAATATGTTACAACCATATTCATTATTCCATCCATACTTTGAATAACATGTCATCATACGTGCGTACGTACAGCTTACCGTCTCCACGTCGTGGTGTAATTGTTATTCAATAAATTATTATTTTTATGGGTATAATAATGATGTCTAATTCATATAAGTAATAAATATAACATGATAATGATTCTTTATATATGATATACCATACAATTATATGTTATTTTAATATCAAAAAAATGATATTGTTGTTCGTGTGTACATACGGACTACCGTCTCCACGAACGCGATGAGATCCATTCTCCATCGTATCCATTCAAGTATAATTCTAATTTTATGATTAATAATAGTATCTAAAAACTTGATATAATTCTGGATATGATTAATATACAACCTGTCCATGAAAAACATGGCTTACGTAACAAAACATATAAAAGAAAACGAGTAAGTTAACACCCGAAACGACCATAATTCTAAGATCTTATTAACAAATAAATGTTAAAAGATCATATATGATATCATATTAATGTATATGATTCATGTATAATTTAATAACAATTATTTCACCATTATACAGAAGGTTAAACTACCCCCAACAAAAAAAAATTACATGATAAGGGTTTACTTCGCAATCTCTTCATTATCCGAGGTTGTTTATACGTAATAATCTATTGGGACTTCTTTATCATCTACATCCTTGTTTTTTTAAAATGTATTTCAAAAAAATTTTACTATTTACTAGAATATGGGTTTAAGTCATGTATACACTTGTTGACTTTTATAAGTGGTTTATAAAGGAATCTTTCTGTCGTTTTCCAAACAAGGTCATTTTTAACCTTTTCGACAGTATTAAGGTAGGAATGTTTTTTTTAACTTATACGGTGGGTGCCGCTATTTTCTGCCATTATAAAATCGTCGAAGCTTCCCTTAAAAGTTTATAAGAAAATTTTCAAAGTAAATTTTTTATTTTATAATTATGTGACTTTCAAATGATTTCAAAAAAGGTAAATTTATCTCAAATAGTTTTGATTTCATCTATGTCAACATATTTAGATGGATTTTAAGCTTATTCGAAGTTGATTTATTATGATACAAAACTTCCATATTGTATTGCAGGTTTTGTGATTTGTTTGACTATTGATGTGTTATTTTTATACCATTCATGGTTTATGGAGAAAGTATTGACAATTTCGTATGCTAGTTTTAATACGAATGTTTATGTTATGTTTAAACCTGTTCATATGAGGAATGCATTGGACTTATTACATAATGGGTGGAGCCCACTATAGCTGCTCGATGCATCGGTAGGTCTCATGAGAAAAACTAGTGTCTTGGAACGAGGCCTTGGAAAAATCTTATTTATAGTCTTGGCACGAGGCCTTGGCTATATGGTTATGATAGTCTGGAATTATGCATTCCATCATTATGAATGTGGTTATTGATATGGCATGTGATTATTCAATTAGTAGAATATTCATGTGAATAAGTATATGGAATTATTTCATTTTATTTTTGTCATACTATGTTGAAGTTTAAGTTTAAAAGGCTTTTGATTTATTTGTACATTGCCTTAAATGTTTATTCTTATTTATGAAAGTCTCCTCTATATTGTTATCCTTACTGGGCATTTGAGCTCACCCCTTTTCTAGGTTTTATTTTTCCCAGGATGTGAAGAAGAAATTTATGAATGACCTGCAGGGATAGTATGAGGGGATAAGAGTGTGGACTATGGAGACTATATTGTTGTAGTTTTCATTTTATTATGTAATGTAAAACATTATGAATATATCTAGTGTTTCCAAGGCTACTAAACTAATCGGTATTTTGAGATTTTATATTTCTTGTAATCATGCTAATGATATGTAATAATGCACCGACTCTGGGTAACTAGGGTTGGGGCATTACAGTTGGTATCCGAAAAAGTTTAGTACAAACCTTGGAAGCTAGATTTAGATAAACTCTGATTAGAGCACATATATTTATAATGGAATTTGAGGATTAGTATATAAAAACTTCCTAGAATTTTGGTACTGTAGAGATTTTGTGAGTTTTCCGGGAAATACATCCATGTCTGGATACGAGCAGGTAGAGGCGGCTCTGGCACAGATGTACCAAGGGGTAAAACTGGAAAACACCACTTTGAGCTAGACTTGAACGGAAACTGGTGCACGACAACGGTCCTTACTGCACTCTTAATTAAGACACTCCCAGGGTATATGCTTAGGATAACTCTCATTTTATTTAAAAATCATTATGAAGGTTTTATGAGTATATACTTCCTCAAATAAAACATTTTTATGATTATAAATTATATCCATAAATAGTTCAATTTATGTTATCTGTTTTCTAAGTATGGAATTATGTATTTTGATTCATAAACTGATCTAGTTTATGCCATTGTTTAGAGATTGATCCTAGTGAAATAAATGGAAACTGTATCAATGCACGCACTCCATGTAGGGATTTACCTCCTGCTCATGATAATTATAGTGGATCTGGTGATGCAACTGGTGCCGATCAGCTAATCACCATACTGGGACAACTCACTCAGGTTATGAATAATAACCTTACCCGTATAGAGAACCCTGATCCGCAGCATGGAGGATCAATGTTAGATCGATTGATGAGGAAACAACCACCAACGTTCAATGGGATTACAAATCCCTTAGTAGCTTATCAATGGATAAATTACCTAGAGAAAATATTTCAGGCTTTGGGGAGTAGTGAAACGGAAAAAGTTATAATGGCAGTTTACCACCTCACTGGAGATGCTGATCAATGGTGGTAATTGATTCAAAACACGATGGAAGCTGATGAAGTATCAAATATGGAATGGAGGGATTTCAAAGATCATTTCCTGGAAAAATACTTCCCTCGCGACCATAGAGCAGATATGGAAAGGCAATTTTTGAGACAGAGACAAAAGGAGGATGAGAATGTCGCAAAGTATGAGGATAACTTTACAAGGTTAGCAAGGTATGCTGGAGATTATATACGTAACCCAAGAAGTAATATTGATCGTTTATTTGATGGTTTAAAACCATTTCTCCATCAAGAATTAGTCTCAAAATCCTTCTCGTCATATAAAGACATTGTCTCATGTGCTATCAAGACAGAAAATTAATTCTCTAAGTCTTATGACTTTAAATCAAAGCAAGAGAAGAATATATCTACTTATCAATTTGGGAATGGAAATAAGGGGATGAAGGGAAAGGTTGAATATCCATCCTGTGGTAAATGTGGGAAGAAACACCCTGATACTTTCTTGAAGGAAATGGGTGTCTGTTACAAGTGTGGTTAAAAAGTCCACCAAGCTCTTGATTGCAAGGGGAAGAAGGAAGCTACTGATGTTCAGTGCTTCAATTGTAGGGAGATGGGACATTATGCAAATGAATTTTATAAGCGTCAGGGTAACTTACCTCAGAAAATTCCAAGGGATCAAGGCCAAGCTTATTCTATCACTACTGCTGAGGTAGAAGCTCCGAAAGACGTGGTGGCAGGTAATTTAATAGTTTTCTCAAGTTTAGGAAATGCATTATTTGATTCTGGATCATTGCATTATTTCATATCTTCCTAGTTTTCTAAGAAAATTAGATATTTCCAATTTTATTTAACAAGGGAGTTGTCAGTTAAAACTCTTAAGGGAAGTATCATTGCAACAATGTTTTGTGAATCAGTCCCCATTAGAGCACATAAATGTTCATTATCTGTTGATCTCATCGTCATACCTATGATTGAGTTTGATATAATCTTTGTTATGGATTGGATTTTGGACTATGATGTGAAGATTTATTGTAAAAAAAAGTAGGTTACGATTTTTGATGATGATGATAAGGAACACCTTATCTTTAGAGTAGAATCGTCACCACCTACTTCTTATCTAGATCCACCCCCAGTAGCTCAACTAAATTAAATTATTGGGGAGGAAGAGAATGAAATTATTGTGGGTGAGGAAAGGAATGTTCCAATAGAGGATGTACCTATTGTGAAAAAATATGTAGATGTGTTTCTGGAAGGTTTACCTAGACATCCTCCTGAACGAGAAGTTGAGTTTTCCATTGATTTAATTCCTTGATCAAGGCCTATATCGAAGACCCCATATAGAATGGACACTGTGGAGTTAGTCGATATAAAGAAACAACTAGAAGAATTGAGTGATAAGGGATTTATTCACCCTAGTGTTTCTCCATGGGGAGCCCCTGTTCTTTTTGTTAAAAAGAAAGATGGGTCTATGAGGTTATGTATCGACTACAGGGAGATCAATGAAATAACAATAATGAACAAGTATCCCCTTCCTCGTATTGATGATTTATTTGACCAAATTTATAGAGCTCAATAATTTTCAAAGATTTAACTTTGATCTGGATACCATCAGTTGTGTGTGAAGAAGGAAGGCATTCCGAAGACAACATTTCGAACCAGGTACGGGCATTACGAGTTTACAGTAATGCCTTTTGGAATGACTAATGCACCCTTTGTATTCATGGATCTGTTGAATAGAGTTTTCAAGGAATATCTTGATGAATTTTTGGTGGTATATATTGATGATATCTTTGTATACTCCAAAATCTATGAAGATCATGAAAATCACTTGCGCATTATCCTGAAGACTCTAAGAAGACATGAATTATATGGGAAGTTTAGAAAGTGTGAATTCTGGCTTTAAGAGATTTCTTTTATTTTCCATATTGTCTCTAAAAATGGAATCTATTTTGATCCTTCTAAGACCAAGGCAATCCAATAATGGCAAGCACCTACGAGTATAACTGAGGTACGCAGTTTTATTGGTTTGGCAGGTTATTATCGACGTTTTGTCCAGAATTTTGCCCGATTGGCTAACCCATTAACGAAGCTCACACGTAAAGGGGTTATTTTTTTGGGAAAAAAGAGTGTGAAGAATGTTTCTATGAACTGATGAGAAGATTAGTCAATTCTCCTATATTGACTCTACCATCGGGGAATGATGGGATGGTTATTTATAGTGATGCATCGAAGAATGTACTTGGTTGTGTCCTTATGCAGAATGATAGGGTTATTGCCTATGCATCACGATTGTTGAAAATTCATGAACAAAACTATCCTCCTCGTGATCTCGAGTTAGCAGTTGTGGTCTTTGCTTTGAAGATATGGAGGCACTACCTCTATGGTGAAAAATGTGATATTTATACTGATCACAAGAGTTTGAAGAATATTTTCTGAAAAAAAAAAACTCAACATGAGGAAAAGGAGATGGCTTGAATTACTCAAGGATTATGATTTTACGATACACTACCACCCGGGGAAGGAAAATAAGGTGGCAGATGCTATGAGCAGAAAAGATCATGGAGTTTTGAACAATATGAGAATTGAAATGGATCCAATTTTCACAGATCTAGTGAAGATGGACATGAGAATAACCAAGGAAGGTGAAACATAAATTCTTTTTAAAATGTTTACCAAACTATCTTTACTAGAAAGGATTAAGAGTTCTCAGACCGATGATGAAGAATTTCAAAAGAAGATTAAGGCTGTGAATGATGGGAGATTAAGAGGCTTTGTGTATGAAGAAGGAATTTTGAAATTCGGGAAGAGACTTTGTGTTCCCGATATACCTAATCTAAAAAGAGAATTTCTGGATGATGCTCATAGTTCCAATTTCTTTATACATCCTGGGAGCAACAAAATGTATAGAGATTTGAAGGACATTTTTTGGTGGGAAAACATGAAGAGGGAGATTGGTGATTTTGTGTCAAGATGTATGGTTTGTCAATAAGTGAAAGCTGGAAGGAAACAACCTAGTGGAGTATTGTAACCTCTTCCCATACCTAAGTGGAAATGGGATAATATCACGATGTACTTTTTCATGGGACTAAAAAAGACTCCTAGAAGGAACGATGCAATATGGGTTATTTTTTATCGTCTTACCAAGTCAACACATTTTCTTGCTATAAAATAAGATCTACCACTGGAACATCTAGCAAGACTATATATTGATAAAGTTGTCAGACTTAATGGAGTACCCCTATCAATTGTTTCTGATCATGATCCTCGTTTTACCTCAAGATTCTAGAAAAGTCTTCAGAAATCCTTGGATACTGAACTTTATTTGAGCACTGCTTACCACCCTCAAATAGATGGACAATCAGAACGAACTATTCAAACCTTTGAGGACATGTTGAGATCCTTATCACTTGACTATTAGGGCATTTGGGATCAATATTTACCTCTGATAGAATTTTCCTATAACAATAGCTTCCATTCTAGTATTCAGATGGCACCATATAAAGCATTATACTGAAAGAGATGTCGCACACCAACCTGTTTGGATGACGTTGGTGAATGAAAACTTGTAGGTCTAGAACTGGTGGAGGAAACGATGGAAAAGGAGAAGGTAATCCAAAATCTCATCAAAGCAGCTCAAAGTAGGTAGAAGAGCTATGCCGATAATCGAAGGAAGGATTTGGAATTTCAAGTCGGTGATCATGTTTTCCTGAATGTATCTCCATGGAAGGGAGTCATACATTTTGGTAAGAAAGGTAAATTTAGTCCCAGGTACATCGGACCTTTCGAAATTCTAGAATGAATTGGGGTTGTAGCTTACCGATTGGCAATGCCGCCAAGTCTCTCCAAAGTTCACGATTTGTTCCACGTATCTCTATTGAGGAAATACATTCCTAACCCAACGCATGTACTCACCTATGGAGAATTAGAACTGGAACCCAATCTGTCTTATTGCGAAGAGCCCGTCAGGATTCTTGATATGAGAGAACAAGTACTGAGAAACTGGACGACGCGTCTGGTAAAAGTTTTGTGGATAAACCATAAAATGGAAGAGGCAATGTGGGAACCCGAGGAACATATGATGAAGAACCACCTGAGACTTTTCATGTGGTAGTATTATAGAAATTTCAAGGATGAAATTATTTGATGGATGGGAGAATATAACATTCCAAGCTTCTATGGTATGCTTCTCATTGAATAATGCGATAGCATGTGTTGTACGCAACATCGAGTTCTAACACACCACACCCAATCAAACTAGCCGTTATGAATAGTAATACCTACTTTTTGAAATATTATAAATATTATCTCTCAAAATGGACTTCATTTTTGGATTCGGAATATCTAATTTATCTTAGAGTGAAATTTTGGAACTTTTCAGATAACATTTATATTTTGATGAATAGTGAAAATTACTAAATTTTAATTAAAAACAACTTTTTTAATTGAAATAATTTATATTAAAAAATTATGAATTTGAGTGGTGATAAAGTATATTTATAATATATTTTTACCATTTAATACAATTTTGGTCATTGTACATAATTTTACAATTAAACCGAACATAAAGAAGTGTCAATCTTTTGATAGTTATTATCTCTTAAAAACACGTTTTTTGTTTTAACAACAGGAATTTATTTTAAATTAATTTCTTCCAATTCTCTGTTTTGAATTTGGAAAAATGGATTCCATATTTGGAATCTGGATTTTAAAATTGTGTAAATAGGTAACATTTATTTTATTATATTTTGAATAATTACTTCGGTAAATATTTTATTTACCATGGTTAATGGGAAAATCTGGTAAATAAAGGTTAAAAAATAATATAATAATAAAACAAATTACCCTAAAACGTGTCCTAAACTTATTGGTTGATACATTTCCGACCATGGGCATCTTTGGGTCTATTTTGGGATCCCATGGAGCCACTTGTAAGTGATAGGGACAATTTATTTTAACTAAGTTAAAATGAATACAAAAATGACACAAGCATATATCTTTTAGAAAAAAAATTACATAGGGTTATATATTTTGGATATTCAACTATAAATATTCATTAGAAAGATAAAAGTATTTCCTACATAATTATATTTTATTGATAATTTTTATACATTATATAATTTAATTAATTTATGACACAATGGTCATGCAGTAATTTCTAAATTAAAGAAAAATTATAATAACTCATATTATAAATACCCAAATAAATGTAATTTGAGACTTTTTATAAATTAAAATAATTTTATAGGATAATATGACATGTTAGGATTCATTTAATTAACCTTTTTCTATGTAATAATTCTGTTATGAGTTTTAAAAAAATCAATTATTGAATAATTTCAAAATTGGCAAAAAATAGTTTTTTAAAACAATATTATATTATTAATTGATATTAAATACCTAAAAATATAAGGTTAGGCCAAGAGACTTATATAATGATATTTGTAACATTATTGGACCACTTGGGGGTCTCTTGTAGTTATATAGTAAGTTTATTAACGATATAATATAAAAATACAAAGTGACATGGTAAGTGTCAAACTAATTAACTAAGAGTTAAAACTAAAAGATAAGGTTAATATAATGACCCAAACCTGTCTAAATTCTAATGATTGAGTGTTTTTCCACCCATCACTACATTAAAAATTAAATAATTCACTTTGGAGTCCTTAGAAACCGAATATTAATTTATTATAAAATAATAGTTTTAGCTTTTCCAAAGGTGCCCCTCACCCCTCTTATAAAAGGGAACTCCCACTTCTCTATAATTCACACCTTCAAAGCCTTTTTGTTAGGAAAACCCCTTCCAAAATACTCTCTAAACATCTCTCACTACAACCTACAGGCCTTAGTTTGATCATAAATCCAACGTAAGGATCCCTTTTGATCAAATGAAAAGGAAGAACCCGAAGAAGTGTTAATGTTTTCACCACCGTTTTTCAAATTCATTTCTTCTTCAACTTCTTCTTTCTTTGTTATTCCCAATCTAAAATAATGAATCCAGTATCTAATATATAATTTAATATTATTATAAATATGCTACAACCATATTCAGTATTATATCCATCCTTTGAAAAACATGTCACCATACGTGCGTACGTACGGCTTACCGTCTCCACGTCGTGGTGTAATTGTTATTCAATAAATTATTATTTGGATTGGTATAATAATGATGTGTAATTCGTGTAAGTAATAAATATAACATGATAATTATTCTTTATATATGATATTCCTTCCAATTATATATTATTTTAATATCAAAAAAATGATATTATCGCTCGTGTGTACGTACGGACTACCGTCTCCACGAACGCGAAGAGAATCATTCTCCATTGTATCCATTCAAGACTAATTCTCATTTGATGATTAATAATAGTATCTAAGAACTTGATATCATTCTGGATATTATTATGATACAACCTATCCCTGAAAAACTTGGCTTACGTAACAAAACATATAAAAGAAAATGAGTAAGTTAACACCCGAAACGACGATAATTCTACGATATTATTAACAAAGCAATGTTAAAAGATCATATATGATATCATATAAATGTGTATTATTATTGTATAATTTAATAACAATTATTTCACCATTATACCGGATTTTAACCTACCCCCAACAAAGTAAAAGTTCAAGGTAAGGGTTTACTTCGTAATCTCTTCATTATCTGAGGTTGTTTATACGTAATAATCTATTGGGACTTCTTTATCATCCACATCCATGTTTCTGAAAAATGTATTTCAAAACATTATTACTATTTAGTAGAATATGGGTTAAAGTAATTTATACCCTTTTTTACTTTTATAAGTGGTTTATATAGGAATATTTCCGTCGTTTTCCAAACAAGGTCCTTTTAACCTTTTCGATGGAATTAAGGTAAGAATGTTTTTTTAAGTTATACGGTGGGTGCGGCTATTTTCCACCGTTATAAAATCGTCAAAACATCCCTTACAAGCTTCTATGAAAATTTTCAATGTAAATGTTTTATTTTATAATTATGTGACTTTTAAATGATATAAAAAAAGGGATATTTCTCTCAAATAGTTTTGATTTCATCTATGTCAACATCCTTTGATGGATTTTAAGCTTATTCGAAGTTGATTTATTATGATACAAAACTTCCATATTGTATTGAAGGTTTTGTGATTTTTTTGAATATGGATGTGTTATTTTTATACCATTAATGGTTTATTGAGAAAGTATTGACATTTCGTATGCTAGTTTTAATACGAATGTTTATGTTATGTTTAAACCTTTTCATATGAGGAATGCATTGGACTTATTATGTAATGGGTGGAGCCCGATATAGCTCCTCGATGCATCGGTAGGTCTCATGAGACAAAATAGTGTCTTGGAACAAGTCCTTGGAAAAATATTATATGTATTCTTGGCACGAGGCCTTGGCTATGTGGTTATGATAGTATGGAATTATGCATTCTATCATTATGAAAGTGGCTATTGATATGGCATGTGATTATTAGATTAGTAGAATATTCATGTGAGTAAGTAATTTGAATTATTTAATTTTATTTTTTCCATACTATGTTGAAGTTCAAGTTTGAAAGGCTTTTTTTTAGTTATACATTTCCTTAAATTTTTATTCTTATTTATGAAATTTTCCGCTATATTGTTATTCTTACTGGGTATTTGAGCTCACCCCTTTTCTATGTTTTATTTTTCCCAGGATGTGAAGAAGTAATTTATGAATAACCTGCATAGATAATATGAAGGGGATAAGAGTGTGGACTATGGAGACTATATTGTTGTAGTTTTCATTTTATGATGTAATGTAAAACATTATGAATATATCTAGTGTTTCCTAGGCTACTAAACTAATCTGTCATTAGAGACTTGATCTTTCTTGTGATCATGCCAATGTTATGTAATAATGCACCGACTCTGGGTAACTAGGGTCGGGGCGTTACAAAAACTATTAGAGTTCATTCACACATATTCATAGGATGACATAAATAAAAAAGAGAATATCAACCCAAAGAATAGGAATTGGGTTAAGGAGTTCCCTTACCAATTTGGTAACTTACAAAACATATGCCACATGAAAGAAGGATCATCCAATGAAGATGTAAATATTCATAAATGAATTTTTATTACACAAATTGTAAAATCATGGGAAGTACATACACCACACAAAAAGAGATAGTGTAAAATATAGAATGAATCTCATGGGAATAAAAACAAGTGAGATGAAGACCCCTTACCACGTTGTAATTCAATTGAGTCGTATGACCAAACATTATTGACCACCAAAATAATCACAGAATACCATGAATATAAAGATAATCATGATAGTATATGACAAATGGAAGTACACAATACACCACATGAAATATATAGGTGGTGAATAATAAAAATCTCACAGAATTAAAAGTGAGATAAGAAAATCCATTAAAAGAATTCGGCAGCCTAATGGCGCCACTTAAAAATTCATAAAATGAATTGAAGAGAGTAAAAAGTGATATCTCATCATATGAAAATACAAATTATATTATGGTGAATATAAAATAACATCCTCCAACATAAGAACATGGAGCATAAAATAAATGACATAAAAGAGAGTACTTGAAAAGAAAGAGAGAGGTCAGATCCCTTACCTCGTGTCTGACTTGACTCGATCATTCTTTAATCTCCTGAATAATACAATAAAGTTAAATTCTACTTGCTTAAGAACCTTTTTCAAGTTTATTATTCCTTTTATATCACTTGTTACCATGTTATAAACATTATGTAATCTTTTAAGATAATAATGTTTGTTTTGTCGATATTTGGTACTTGAGTCAAAAATGGAATTCTCAAAATTACATGTTGTTCATGTGGTCAAAGGTTAATTATATCAAGAATTATATTAATGAATTAGATATCATATATATCATATATATCCAGTATATACATGTATTTATAATTTTAGATAACATTTAGAGGTGAGAAATGAAATGCACCGTTCATGGAGATGGTAAGCCGTACGTACGCATGAACGCTACTTTCATTTCTATTTCATCTTTTAATGGAATAAAAACATAATTATACATAGGTATATTATAATTCCAGTATAATATCCTATATAATATCATTAAATCTATCCTTTATACATCCCACATAAGGCATTAACGAGTCACATCACTTTGAGGGGGCGGTAGTCCGCGCTTCCTCAAATGAGATCATCGTATTTACCCACATTGGAAACCATAAAGTTGTGCTATAAATGGAAAATAAAGAAGCATAAAAAAACATAAACATAATATATATCATATATAAATATAGTTCTATCATAATGTCCACCACGAGAGGTGGTTGGAGATATTTGAACAATCATCATTTTGTGAGGCGTTAGTTTTCCATCCACAGAAACATTATGTTCATCATCCATTAGATGGAGGTGTGTGTAAGTATACTTCGAATCCCTCTCAAAAAAACATCCTAGTATATTTAGGATACTTTAGTTGTTACAAAAGAAAGGAATAAAAAGATTTTATGGGATGGAGAAGTAAAATAAATGAAAACAATTTAAGAGAAACGGTTACCTTTAATTTGGGTAACTCCCTTTGGTTTGAACCAAAGGACTTCTTCAAGTGCCTTCTTCCAAAGTTATGGCGTCTAGGAGGAGGGTTTGGATGTAGAGAGCTTAATTGGGCAGAGTTTAGGGGAGGAAAATGGATTGAGAGGTGTGAGGAATTTGATAGAAGTGGTCTTATTTTATAAGGGAGAGGAGGGGCTCTTTAGGAAAGTGTGAAAGTATTATTTTATAATATAATGCTATTCGGTTTATAATGGTCCAAAAATCATTATAGTCGACGATAAGATGATTCATGGTCGAAATAAAATCATCCAATCAGAATTAGACATGTTTTGGATAATATTTTAATCATTATATGCTTATTTATTTAAATCATTTATTAATGAGGTAAATACTGCATCATTATTGTGTCATAAATAATTTATTTTATTTGATGTCTAAAAATTGTAAAAAAAAATTCCATGATATAGGAAATATTTATATATTTTCAAATAATATTTTTAGTCTAAAATAGGACTTATATAACACCATATAGATATTAATTACTAAAATATTTTTGTTAATGTCAATTTTGTCATCAAATTAAATTAATTAATTTAAATTGCCATTATCACTCCCAAGTGGCTCAATGGGGTCCCAAAATCGACCCAAAGATGGCCATGGTCGTAAATGACTCAACAAATTATATTTGGACAAGTGTTATGGTGATTTTGAATTATTATAATATTCTTTTAACCTTGAATTACCTTATTTACCTTTAACTACTGTAAATAAAAGTCAAAAGTTACTACTCACCGAAAATTATTTTCATATTAATGAACCAAATTTTACTTCTTTATAAAAACCATGTATATCACATTTTTGAAATTCAATTCACAGAATTGGTAAATTTTCATTTAAATGAAAAATTCCGTTTTTTTAACTACCACTAAGTGGTGTCACTATTCATCAAAATGTATGTTTTTTAAAAAAATTCCAAAAATTCAGCCTAAGAATTATTTGATATTCCGAATTCAAAATTGATGCCTATTTTTCCAAATTCAAAACATAGAAGTGGAATTAATTAATTTAAAAAATAATTTCCATTATCAAAACAAATATCCTGTTTTTAAAAAACAATAACTATCAAATGATTGATATTTGTTTATGTCCAATTTCAAAGTGAAATTAATTATAATGACCCACATTGGATTAAATGGTAAAAATATATTTTAATTTCACTTTAAAACCAATTAAAAAGATAATCTAACCATATAAATAAATTAGATTAAAAGGCAGTTTTGAATTAAAATACAATATTTTTCACAATTCATTAAAAAATGATCATTATCGGAAAAATTCTGAAAATTTACACAAAGTAAATTTTGATGTCTTCATTCTAAAGAAAGATTTTATTTGGTCAATTAGAATGTATTAAATTGACCAAAACTATATTTAAATAGGGTTCTCCATTAAAAGGCGATAAATCGTCCTTTTAATGTAAATTATGCTAAAAATTAGATTCATTCACAATTTATGCCTCTAAATTTTATTGGATAAATGTAAAAACATTTAACAAACATGTATAATAATATTGTATTTATTTTTGTTCATTCCTTCAAATACAACGTCTAGGATTTGACTACTGTTTCAAATAATAATATTATATTATTAGTGTGTAATGTAAGCTTTCAAAGAAACTCGTTGTTGCGTATCGGGTTTGCTATCGAACATAGAAACCATTTTAAAGTAAAATTAATATTTAATTAAAAAATATTAATAAATATGAAATATTCCTTATTCTTTATTTACCTTGGATGTTACATCCTTCTCCCCTTTTGAGAATTTCGTCCTCACAATTTAAAAAAAAGGGATCGTAAACTTCATTGAATGTCCCACATCGGAAAAAGAGTCAGTAAAACTATCGCTTTAAAAGAAAGAAAGAGAAGAACAAAGGTCACCAAAGTAAACCCATATTAATATTCCATGAAAACATGGATATGGAAGGGAAACCAAAGGGTCAAGTTCTGATGGAGAGTGTTAGGAAACATGTTTAGGAGAAATTTAAGCACCAGAAAATCACAAACATGTGATGGGTTAAATAGTCATTGATTCGCCAGTAGGAAAAGTTAGCGGACAGCGTTTTTGTTTAAATATACTTTTCTTTGAGGAATTTATTTATGAGCTTAACCAAAAACATAAGGAAATATACTTACTTGTCAAGTAGAAATTCATCTTTTACTATATTTCTAACACAAACTCATATTTTCTCCAAATGATGAATATTCAGTATGACTTTTTTTCACATTAAGAGCAGTATAATAAAATTCGAGAGAATCACATAATCCACAAAAGATGAACTATATATTTATCATGTCTTAAGATACTAACTAAAACCAAAATGTTTAGTATAAGATCATATAATCACCAAAAGGATAATCCTTTATAAAAATAAATACTAATCTTAATATCCAAAATTCAACCAAAAGAACACAAGGTTCAAGAAAGACCATTAAATAAACAGTTATCCTTAAAATTATTCAATGTAATCCAAACTAAGATTGAAACCCAAATATATGAAGGATTTATTCACATAGTCTTCCATGTTAAATCTTAACATTTATCTCTAAATAACATCAGTTACTCATAAAGTCTCATGCTTAAAAGTAATTACCCTAATCCCATATCCTCCATGATAGGTTAATCATTTCTATATATAACCCAAAATCAACTTATTCCTGATTCATAATATCACCTAACTAAAAAGAATTATTCAGACAAACTAGGGACTTCATGTAGTCCATTGGTAGGCGATAAATACCAGTCTCACATTGGTTGTGGGTTCGATTCCCATAGTTTCGTCCGACGCGACGGGTTGTCACACAGTTTGCGCGTTGTCCCTTTTCAAAAACTACATAATTTTATAACATTTCCCAAAGAGATAAATTAATCAAAAATAACCATAACATATTATAACCACAAATTTTATCTAATAACTTTTGTTTTTCATCCCAAAATGTATTAACCGTTAATTGCCTCAAATTCAAGGATCATATAAACTCAAATGGTACTTTATTACTATATCCACAAAAGAGAAGATAATTATTCCTTAAATAAAATTTTCATATATCAAACATCAGGGTTACACATAATATAAAATTCTTCTATTGTAACCCCATCATCAAAAGATCCTTAATACTTTTAAGCATTTCACCATCCTGAAATATACCATAACTCTGGAATCTCTTATATGTTGACCTCTTACTCATTCAACGTTCTTCATGATCCATTAACCATTATTTACCAACATATTCTAAAATACTTCTTTCTTAGAAACAAATCCATGAATCATATCCTATGATTTCAATAATAGGAAAATATATGTTAAGAAATAATCAATACCTTTCATTGATCATTGTCAGTTTCTTCATCCTCAATTGGAATTGCATTAGGTATTGGTAAACGAATATCTGTACGATCCTAGTGATCTCATTCCCAAAACATCTTCACAGGACATGTGTTTGCATAATGACCATGCTCACCACATTTAAAACATTCAATTTATCCTTCAGAAATACCTTCTTTCCCTTTCCTAGAGTCAACTAGATGCTTCCTTTTTTCATGGAAGGTTATTTATTTATGAAATTCATTTCCAAATCTATAGAATCTTTCTATCCCTTTGAAACATTTTTTTATGTGTTTCTTTCCACATCTTTGACTCGTAGTTTTTTGAACACACTTACCATTATGATTATTACCTGAACAACTATAAGGATTTGTTTCTCGCATATATGATGTCTTATAAAAATCACTAAGGTCCAGGTGTTCAATCATGACTCCAGATAGTTGGTTGAGAATAACCACAAGAGTTTTCATTATAGCTCTCATTTCATTCAGCTTCTCATTCAAAAAACTGTCATAGTTTTCTTCACATCCAATGTTACTTTGGTGCCTACTAGATCCATCCATTTACTATAACCAAAAAGGTCAGTGTGAGTATATTAGTAAAATCATCATATAATATCGTATGAGGAGGGTAAACAGTAATATATACTTATTCATGTTATCATAAAATCATTCAATTTATAAAAATAACTATGACTATTTCTAAAATCCTAACCATTATGGTAATGTCACTTGTATAAATTGTATCCTAACCTCTAAAGTTATCTAAACCGACCTCTGATACCAACTATAAGGATTCGGCCTTTTACATTACATAATCTTTAATTAAATGAATAATTCACATTGGGGATATTTTCAAATTTAGATTTATAGATAATTAGGCCATAACTATTACATAACAACTTGAATATTACAATTAGACACTTTTACTCAGTATCCAGTTTTTTCATAAAATAAAAACACTTAAAAAGACACATGTCTAGTTCCATGTTTTAGACAACATTACTTTTCCTTGATCACATCCTTGAACCTATTCATATTTATGTCCTTTGGAAAAAATTTCAAAAACATGGGATGAGCATAAAAAGATCAGTAAGGGTTTTAAAATAAGGAAGGAAAACATTATCCCAACAATAAATACAAATCCATGAAACCATAATTTTCTATCATAACATACTCTATGAAATCAAAAGATTTATGAATAACACACACTAATCATAAATAATAAATGTTACTTATGGAACCCAAATCAAACATACATTGTATCTATCATAGCTATGTAGGGATTTTCACATGGAATACCCATCATAGTATATTCCCTAAATCTCTTAGGAGAAACATCACATTTACCTCCGTCGCTTTACCAAATGCATTGGAGAGCTATCTCAGGATCACCCACCCTAGGTTTATTACAGAACCACCCATATACGTAAACAATTCCCAATTACCATAACATAATCATAACACATTACACAAGTATAATGTAAATATAAAATTTTCAAATTCCACTATATCAAATCAAGTAATTTAAGTAAACAATGCATTATAAAACCATTTTCAAAAACCATTTCAAAAAAGAGTTTTGAATCAATGTATCCCATAACACATTGATTCTTTTAAAGGAATTATCATATGAAAACATTAATTTCCATATAAATAAATCATCAAATGAATTTTGAAATCATGGACATTAATGAAAAATATTTATAAGAATATATCTTTAAAACATTAAAAATGATATTTTAGTTAATGATTTTTTAACAAAAAGAGAGACGCTTGAATACAAATAATTGAAGAATAACTTTTAATCAGAACTTTATAATATCATTAGAATAAAAGAGATTCATTATATAATATGTCAAATGACAGTATATACACCATATAAGTGTGAATTGGTGCATAACAACAATGATGTCTCAATGGAAATGTTAATTGAGATGAAATCCCTTATAAAGTTGGTATCCTTAAATTATGGATAAATCAATCTCATAATTATGTGAGACAAATATAAATACACCCAATATAAGTGGATATTTAATGTAAAACAATCAGAGTTCATTCACACATATTCATAGGGTGACAAAAATAGAAAAGAGAATATCAACCCAAAGAATGGGAATTGGGTTATGGAGTTCCCTTACCGATTTGGTAACTTACAAAACATATGCCACATGAAAGAAGGATCATCCAATGAATATGTAAATTCTAATAAATGAAAGTATATTACACACAGAGTACAATCATGGGAAGTACATACACCACACAAAATGAGATAGTGTCAAATATATCATGAATCTCACATGAATAGAAACAAGTGAGATGAAGACCCCTTACCACATTGTAATTCAAACAAGCCATATGACCAAAAGTTATTAACCACCCAAATAATCAAATAATACCATGAATATAAAGATAATAATGATAGTATATAGCAAATTGAAGTACACAATACACCACATGCAATATATAGGTGGTGAATAATAAAAATCTCAAGGAATTAAAAGTGAGATAAGAAAATCCCTTTCAAAAATTCGTCAGCATAATGGCGCCACTTAAAAATTCTTAAAATGAATTGATGAGAGTAAGAGGGGGTATCTAATAATATGTAAATAAAAATTACAATATGGTGAATATAAAATAACATCCTTAAACATAAGAACATGCAGCATAAAATAAATGACATAAAAGAGAGTACTTGAAAAGAAAGAGGTCAGATCCCTTACCTCGTGTCCAACTTGACTCGATCGTTCTTTAATCTCCAGAATAATAAACATAAGATAATTTATACTTTATTAAGAACAGTTTTGAATTTTATTATTCCTGTTATATCACTTATTACCATGTTATAAACAATATGAAATCATTTATGTTAATAATGTTCGTTTTGTCGATATTTGGTACTTGAGTCAAAAATGGACTTCTTATAATTACATGTTGTTCATGTTGTCAAAGGTTAATTATAAACAGAATTATATTCATGATTTAGATATTATATATATCATATATATCCATTATATACATGTATTTATAATATTACATAATATTTAGAGGTAAGAAGTGAAATGCACCATTCATGGAGACGGTAAGTCGTACGTACGCATGAACGCTACTTTCAATTCTATTTCATCTTTTAATAGAATTAAAACATAATGATACATAGTTATATTATAATTACAGTATAATATCATATATAATGTCATTAAATATATCCTTTATACATCCCACATAAGGCATTAACGAGTCACATCACATTGAGGGGGTGGTAGTCCGCGCTTCCTCAAATGAGATTATCGTATTTACCCACTATAGAAACCATAAAGGCATGATATAAATGGAAAATACAGAAGAATAAAGAAATAATAAACATAATATGTATCATATATAAATACAGATCCATAATAATGTCCACCATTAGAGGCGGATGGAGATATTTGAACAACCATGGTTTCTTGAGGCATTAGTTTTCCATCCACAGAAACATTATGTTCTTCATCCATTAAGTAGAGGTGTCTGTAAGTGTAGTTCGAATCCTTCTCATAAAAACATCCTATTATATAGAGGATACTGGTGTTGTTAGAAAATAAATGAATAAAAAGATTTTAGGTGATGGATAAGTAACATAAAAGAAAACTATTTAATAGAAACGGTTACCTTTAATTTTGGTAACTCCCTTTGGATTGAACCAAAGGACTTCTTGAAGTGGATTCTGCCAAAGGTATGGATTCTAGGAGGAGGGGAGGGATGTATAGAGATTAATTGGTCATAATTTGGATGATCCAAATTGATTTATAGGTGTGAGTAATTGGTTATAAGTGGTCTCCTTTTATAAGGGAGAGAAGGGGCTCTTTTGGAATGTGTGAAAATATTATTTTATAATATAATGCTATTCGGTTTCTAATGGCCCAAAAATCCTTATAGTCAAAGATAAGATGATTAATGGTCGAAATAAAAAACATCAAATCAGTATTGGACATGTTTTGGATAATATTTTAATCATTATAATCTTATTTATTTAAATCATTTATTAATGAGGTAAATACTGCATCATTATTGTGTCATAAATAATTTAATTTATTTGATGTCAAAAAATTATAAAAAAATAACATGATATAGTAAATATTTATATATTTCCAAAGAATATTTATAGACTAAAATAAGTCTTATATAACACTATATAAAAATTAATTACTAATTTGTTTTTGTTAATATCAATTTTGTCTTCACATTAAATTAATTAATCAAAATTGTCATTATCACACCCAAGTGGCTCAATGGGGTCCCAAAATCGACCCAGAGATTCCCCTGGTCGTAAATGACTCAACCAATAAGGTTTGGACAAGTGTTAATGTAATTTTAAATTATTATAATATTCTTTTAACATTGAATTACTTTATTTACCTTTAACCGCGGTAAATAAAAGTCAAAAGTTACTATTCACCAAAAATCATTTTCATCTCAATGAACCACATTTTAATTCTTGATAAAAACCATGTATTTAATATTTTTGAAATTCAATTCATATAAGTGGTAAAATTTCATTTAAATGAAAAAGTCTTTTTTTAACTACCACTAAGTTGTTTCACTATTCATCAAAATTTGAAATTTTTCAGAAAAACACAAAAAATCCAGCCTAAGAATTATTTGATATTACGATTTCAAAATTGATTTCTATTTATTCAAATTGAAAACATAGAAGTGGAATTAATTAAATTAAAATTTTAATTTCCATTATCAAAACAAATATCATGTTTTTAAAAATCAGTAACTATCAAAAGATTGATACTTGTTTATGTCCAATTTCAAGGTGAAATTAATTACAATGACCCACATTGGATTAAATGGTAAAAATATATTTTAATTTCCCTTCAAAACCAATTGAAAAGACAATCAAAAAATATATATAAATTAGATTAAAAGGCATTTTTGAATTAAAATACAATATTTTTCACAATTCATTAAAAATGAAATTTATCGGAAAAATTCCAAAAAATTACAAAAAATAAAATTTTGATGTCCCCATTCTAAATAAGGATTTTATTTGGTAAATTATAATGTATTAAAGTGACAAAAACTATATTTAAAGAGGGTTACTCGTTAAAAGGTGGTAAATTGGCCTTTTAATGTAAATTATGCTTAAAATTAGATTCATTCACAATTTAAGCCTCTAACTTTTTTTTTGATAAATTTAAATACATTTAACAAGCATGTATAATCATATTGTATTTAGTTTTTTTCATTCCTTCCAATACAAATAATAGGAGTTTACTACCATTTAAAATAATAAAATTTTATTATAAGTGTGTAACGTAAGATTTCAAAGAAACATATTGTTGCGTGTCGAGTACGCTATCGAACATAGAAACCCTTTTAAAGTAAAATTAATATTTAATTCAAAAATATTAATTATTATGAAATATGTATTATTTTTTATTTACTTCGGATGTTACAGAGGCATCATAACTATTTTTTCATGACAACTCCACTAACCATATATGATCCTCTCATGATCCAATAAAATCCATTACATAAGACCTAAATATATTCTCCAACATTTTGATGGACCTTTTAGATTTTCCACCTATTTTGAGGATGATAAGATGTTATCATAGTTACCTACATTACAAGATCTTATTTTAAGGATATCATAAAAATAATTTATATATCTAGGGTCATGTTCAGATGCCTTCGAGAATGAAACTCAATGCATCATTATCACTTCATGAATATATAATTTGGAAAAATATTCCACCATATGTAATTCATGAATAGGGATAAAATGATACAAAATAATGATATTATTTACAATTAACCATATATAATAATGTTTCATAACCTTTCATTGTAAAACTATTAAAAAATATTATGATATTTTCCCGCAATTCCTCATGAGAATCGTTAAAGAGTGCATCATACCCCCTATCAATTGATGATATTCCTTGACATTCTGAGAGGTAAGGTATCTCAAGACATACTCTAATATAGAACTTTTTATGCCAACCTAAAAATAATCATCATTCAACACATTATATGTATTCTATATCCACATATTGATGTCCCATGTTAAATGTTGGTAGGAAATAAGAAGTTGTTCTTAATAAGCCAATGGTACGACCACATGTTCTCTAAATCGCATCATTGAACACCTATCATACTTCCTTTCCTCAATGGTCTCCCCAAAAATGAGTTTTTTAAATATATAAAAACAATTACAAATATATGTTTGACAATTTAAAACTTACTCAGTCAAATCATAAAAAAATGAACTACAAATAAAATGGAAAATTTTCTTTGTTTTTTTAAATCCATATATTGTCAGTCGTGAATGATATGAACTCCCATTAATATAAATCCTTTTTATCCCAAAAATAATATTAGTTCATAATAAAGGAATATGATACATAATTCCCTTTCCGTATTGTATAAATAATGAATAAGACAAACATTTAAAGATATTACTTCCATTATCTTTGTCTTCGATTAAAATCACTTTCATAGAAAATGTACTTCATGATTTTATGATCACTGTAAACTAAAAATTTATCACAAAAAAATATAGTGAAATAAAAACATTAATCCCTGGACAATATCATCCAGTTACAAGTCTTATGTTTGGTAGTTATTCTCATGTATATATACTTTTCAGGATCAGTAAGAAGTTATATGGTCTCCCTACATGAGAACACATCCCAAAAAATATTTGGATGCATCACAATAGTCTAGGTTGCAATTTACAGACTCTGTAAAAGTGATAATAAGTGTTGATGTAAGTCCAACCATAGGTTCTTGAAAATATTTATGGCATTCATCCTTCCATCAGAATGGAACACATTTCCCCTTCATGGCTATAATTGGTGAGGGTAAACATGAAAATATAACCTAAAAAAATTTGTAGCATCCCTCTAAGTTAAGAAAACTACATATCAGTAAAAATAATTATTTTATCCAAGAGATAATTGAATATATGTTTTTAGGATCCTCATGAACAATTTTTTACCAAATTAAATAGTCAAAGAAACATACCTCTTTTACCTATAAATCATGCACTGATAACTTACCATACATGCGGTGCTTCCAAAAGATGAACAACACTATAGCCAAGTGTTTATTAGGATTAGATTTATTCCAATAATAAAATATAATATCATCAATAAACACTACCATAAATGAATCCTGATACCTCAAAAATATATGTTTCATTAATTCATTAAATACAATCGGTGCATTTGAAATAACGTAGGGAATGAAAACATGCTCATAATTTCCATATATTCTCATGAAGGTTATCATCAGAATATCCTACTTCCAAACACACATGGGTGTATATCTCAAGAGTAATTAAATATTAGAGAAACATCAGGCTTCACTATGTTGATCAAAAGATCATCCATTCGTGGAAGTGGTTTTTAATTAATTATTATAACACGGATAATATTTCAACAATATGAACAAATCTTAAGAGTTACATATTCTATTATCACAAAATGAACTGGTGTTATGCACAGATACATGCTCATTCAAGTGAACCCTTTATGTTCCAAATATTCCAAACAATATTTCATCACCCTCAATTATGTTTGTTTCATCCATTAAAATGAATGTGATATTTGTATTTCTAATCGCAACCATATATTAAAAGGTAAACATTTTCAGCTGATAAAAGATGATACTAACCACCAGTTCCAAAATTCATCCTCTATTAGAATCATCCTCCGAATATCATGAATGTTCCAGAACTAAGCATTCCTACTCCCAAAATAAATTTATGATGCTATTAAAATATGTGAAAATGAAATTTTAGGAATAACAGTTGACTTGGGATTTGAGTTATCTCAACCAATACATACCCAATATCAATTCATATTCATTTATCTATATCATAGAGAAATCCCAAAGTAACTCATCAACATTGATTGTTATGAACCATGATATACAAATAAAGGGCTGAAACTCTATTTGTCCTATAGGGGTTTGATGTTTCAAAACAAATGTCCTTAAATCGAAGTTAGAACCCATATTATTGACAACATGAGAAGTAATAAATGAGTGAGACACACTTATATAAAATCAATCTTTCATAAAAGTAGATTTCATAAGATTCATACCTCTCACTATCAATGGACCTCTCTTGAAGATGAACTTAATCAAATCCAAATCCGTAGTTCCAACTCTGATTTTAACCTCGACCCTCAGCTGGAGGTCGACACAGCTCTTAAGCTTAACACCTTACTCACCTTTAAGGATAAAATCCGGAAGCAAATGTTTAGGACCAAATGGCTAGCTGATGGAGATAGAAATACTAAATTCTATAACTCTCTTCAAAGAACCAGAAAAGCCAATCGTCCTCTCACTAAACTGATTCACAATGATTTGATCATTGACTCTGAAGAATCCATCACGGATCATGTTGTCTCTTACTTTAATGACATTTTCAATGGCCCTGAGAGAAATATTGATCTCGATCCTAATATTATCCCCTTAATGGTGGATGAGCATGACAATGACTCCCTTTTAGCTATTCCTTTGGAGCATGAAATTAAAGACACTGTCTTTAGTCTAAATCCTGATAGTGCTCCTGGACCGGATGGTTTTAACAATGGTTTCTATCAAAATCACTGGGACACTCTTCGTTCAGATGTTTGTAAGCTGATAAGGTCTTTTTTCATTCACGGATCCCTCCCTCGGGGTATCAATGCTCAATTCCTCACCTTAATACCCAAAGTTGAAAATGCTTCTGAAATTCATCATTTTAGACCAATTGCTCTTATCAATACCCTTTACAAGATCATTACTAAAATCATTGCCAACAGATTGGCTCCGATTTGCAACAGAATTGTCTCATGGAATCAGTTTGGTTTCATTAAGAATAGATCCATCCAAGACTGCATTTGTCTCACCTCAGAATGTACCAACACCCTTAATAAAAATAATAGGGGGGTTGTGTGGCCATCAAGCTTGATATTAGAAAAGCCTTTGATACCATTGATTGGGGATTTATTTTTAGAGTCTTGAAAAAGTTTGGTTTTCATGAGACTTTTATCAAGAGAATCAAGACTTTATTTCAATCTGCTAGCATTTCCATATTAATTAATGGCACCCCTCGTGGCTTTTTTAAATGCTCTAAAGGTGTCAGACAGGGCGATCCCCTCTCGGCCATTCTGTTTGTTATTGCGGAAGACTACTTCAGCAGACTCATTCAAAATCTGGTTGATCAAAATAAACTTAAACCCATTCAGGCCGCTAGAAACCTTACTGTCCCCACTCACCTCCTCTATGCTGATGATATTATTTTGTTTCTTAAGGGAGATCAAAGAAATATTCAATGTCTTAAACAAGCTATCTCTCATTACGAGAAGCTTTCTGGACAATCTATTTCCTGGAACAAATCTCACATTTTCTTCGGTAAAAATTTTCATGTTAGAAGAAAATCCATTATCACCAATAATCTTGGAATTAAGGAAGGCTCTTTTCCCTTCACGTACTTGGGCGTCCCGATTTTCTGGGGACGTCCTAAATCCTCTTATTTCTCTAATATCACGGATCAAATTATTAATCAACTTTCTACTTGGAAGGGTAAATCCCTCTCCATGGCTGGTAGAATTTGTCTTGTCAAATCTACCATTGTCTCTAAGCTGGTCTACTCGCTCATGATTTATAAATGGCCCATAGGTACTTTCAAGAAAGTCAATACCTTTATAAAAAATTTCATATGGACGGGAAGTATCTTTGAAAGGAAACTTGTTACCATCCCATGGAAGACATGTTGTAAACCTTTTGATAATGGAGGCATTGGCATCAAAAACTTAAAATTGTTCAACGATGCTCTGCAAGCGAGATTCACTTGGCGCCTTATTAATAACAACTCTAAAGCCACTGACTTTTTAAAATATAGATTTTTAAATAAACTTTTAAAAGGAAATCTTAATTTCATCAACTCTTCAATTTGGACCTCTATTAGAAACTCTTATCAGAAGATTATGGCTAACTCCAGGTGGATGGTCAGCGTTGACTCTAACATTAAATTCTGGTGTGGCAACTGGATAGGTACTCCTTTAATTTCCATGCTGCCTCCTAATAACACTTCTATAAGCACCACCCACAATATTAAAGATGTTATGCATCTTCATAAGCATGATCTCCCCAATGACATTGCTCAAATTAGTGAAAATTATACCTTCTCCACGTCTGGGGACTTCCTTGTTTGGGAACCTGCTCCCAATGGCATACTTGATTCAAAAAATTCCTACATGCACAATTTTTCTGACAATGAATCTAATTATAATTGGGTGAGTACTTTCAATAAGACTTGGATTAAACCCTCCAGGTTCACCCTTATTTGGCGTATTGCTCACAATAGATTGCCCACTGAAAATCGGCTTCAAGCCTCTGGCATTCAACTTTGCTCAAAATGTCATTTATGTAATCAGCACAGAGAGGATTCTGATCATCTCTTCTTGTCTTGTGCTACGGCCACGGCTTTATGGAACTATATTTTTGAGCTTTTTAATTCTTCATGGTCCTTATCTGACCCGATTTGTTTACTTTTGAAGAAATGTACTAAATATGGCGCCTCTCGGCAAGTCAAAAACATTTTTCTTGCAGCAGTGGCTGAACTTCTTCATGAAATCTGGTATGTAAGAAATGATCTTATCCATAATAATCACTCTTTCAGTCTTAATACAGGAAAAGCTCGAATTCTCATTGTGATTCATGAAGCTGCATCAATTCAAAAAGATTGTTGTAGCAATCATATTGGAGACTTCGAGATCCTTAGACATATCTGTGTCCCGGGTATTTTCCCGAAGCTCAAGCAACCCTTTGAAGTTTTCTGGCAACCTCTGATGCCGGGTTGGATTAAAGTGAATGTCGACGGCGCCTCAAAAGGCAATCCTGGACCTGCTAGTTGTGGGGCCATTTACAGAGACTCTGATGACCATTGTCATGGTTGCTTCTACGGAGGTTGTGGGATCGCCTCTTCCATTGAAGCAGAGATGCTTGGAGTCATCCATGCTATTGATTTTGCACTGCAAAAAGGTTGGCGTAAACTGTGGATTGAAAGTGATTCTGCCACCATTGTTCAAGCAATTTGGAACGGAGTCATTCATCTAGCATGGCCGCTTACTATGCGCTGGATGAACTGCTTGAATTCGCTTCAGAAGATCGACTACATTGCTACAATGCCTACCGGGAAGCAAATGCAGTTGCTGATGCCCTTGCCAATAAAGGTGTCCACCAGAACATGACTTGGCTGGATGCGCTGCCAGCTGATTTTCTTCACCTCTATGAAAGAGATTGTAATAAAATTCCTTCCTTTCGCTTCATGTAAACTTTTGTTTTCTTTTATTATGCATGGGCTCTTTCTTTTAAAAAAAATTATATATATATATTGAGGTAGCTGCTGAGATGATGAAAAAAAAAGTGTTGAAGAGTCCAAGTGTTCTTAGAATCACCCTGTATTTATTGGTTCGATTGATTAGAATTATTATACTACACTATTTTCATTGATGCATATGACGTCTTAGAAAATTGATATAGGACTCTAGAACCCGACCATAGATAATTATTCTAATAGTACTAAATGTGTCCCATCATATTATATTTGTGACAAGTTATAGGTGATTTCATACATTTTCTCTTCATATACATGAATGAAAATGATTCAAAACATCCTGGCTAAATTTTCCATCATGTAGAAATATTTACCAATTAAATGTTATATTGAGGTGTCTCACAACTTTGTAAGTAGATTTACCTCTTGAAATTATTCCCCACATTATAGTTTCTATATATTATTGTAGAAAAAACAAACTCCCTCCAACCATATTTCCTAAGATTTCCCTTTCTACCAATGTCTCAATATATACCATTTCTATAAAGTAAAAAATACATAGAAAGATAATTATTAAGTGGATTTTTTTTCATAATCCTGAATAATTTTTTTTTCTTCAATGATTAAAATGACGCAAAATTTAAGGAAAATTAAAAAATCATAAATTTATCTACATACTCTATTTCTATGATATTCTATTACTACACAATGAAAAATTCTATTGTTTTAGAAATTATGAACACATCAGGATAAAATTATTTGTTAAAAAATTCATTAATATACTCTCATTCCATGTCTTGGTAAAATTTATCCTTAAAGACTATGTCAAAGAATTTAGATGCTACATCCTTGACCATAAACATTTCCCACTTTAAATTCAACTCTTCTAGTGTAATAAGGAAATTGATGATTCGATTCATCCATTCAATTAGACCTTTTATTTTTTATATTCTAAATCCACCAGAAAGAAGGGTGGATTTTTCTTTTAGAACTATACTAAATGGTCCCCATTTTAAGCCTGTTCATTCTAGTTACCCTGATCGACAAATATAAATCTTGTTCAATACATTTCACCAAATATGGTTTCACATATGGCTTATGTACAAAAAAATTAGGAAGCAAATCCTTGTTAATTTCTACCTTATTTAACTAGTAACATATCATAAACATATCAGAAAACACGGTTTAGTGTCACTCCCTAGAAACTGAAGGGTTGGAAATTAAATGTTACCTTATTATCATATATCACAACTTACAATTCTAAAATCCAACCATTGTAAATACATGATAATTTTTAAAAATACCATAACAATTTTCTTAACCATATAATTATTTTAAAAATTTTCATAAATAATAAATATTTCATCATTTAAATAAATATTTAACTTCGAATGAAAAAATTAGTTTTAGTGGGAAGTCAAACTTACAATTTATACTATGAAACTCTTATCAACTAAACCATGGATGATTATGTAAAAATACACCATGATGAGTCTCCAACAATTTTGTTTCCAAACAAATTTATCGATTTATGTTTAACATAAAAATGTTTGATATGTATTTTTGTGTTTTAAATATCATGTATGGACAATACTATATCCTTACAACCATCCCAAGATACAGATGGACAAACCACGTGAAACTCAAGGAAAAAATAAAAATACTACGAGTTCACCCAAAATGAATGATGGACCAGTCAAGACTGATATCATTCTTAACATCAGGACCCTTTATAATGGATAAAAGAAGTGATGGGCGTTACAAGACATTGGTGGAATCCCTAAGACACCAAAGTATTGAAATAAATGGAGGGTTCTGCATGGAAATTTGGTTTATGATTTGCACATAAATGAAAATTTTCCAACCAAACATGAAAAATAAATTTCCATTCCTCTACAAGATGCATGAATATAAAAAAAGAAGATTCCAAAGGTAGACAAATATTTAACTGTACAACTAAAAAAATATCTAGAAAATACCAATATACCCAATGACAACCAAAAGACATAAACCCAAGAAACACATGACCAAAACCAATGATCCAAATCTAACTCCACTTGTTATTCCCACAATATCATGACACATCACTGGATAAATATGATACCTCTCATTCAGATGTGTCTTGATAAATGATATTTCAAAATTCACTGAGATTCCCTAAAAGGGGTGATAATAAGTTTTCTAGGATTTCTCTAAAAACTTCCCATCTCATTACACTAGGACAAAACATGTTAGCATAATTTATTTAAAAAATTGCTAATAATTATAAATATTTTATATGATAACCGAATGAATGTTGCACATAATCAATTTCTTAAAACATAAAAACATCATTCGCTTTTTTGAATACGCATAACCATGTCTTTAGACACCACCCCATACATTCTAGGATGAAAATTCCATATTCATGAGTGGCCTCTCATCAATCCACTTTGTCAACATAAAGTGACAAATACCTAGGGCCCCAATGGCACTCGTCCCTTCTATAAGGTAACGTATATGAATTAAATCACACCAACCAAATATTCAAAATTCAATGAAAAAATATTACACATTAATAATATTTTAGAATAATTGAAACAACCTTTTTTTATGTATCAAAGAAAACCATAAATTTAAAATAACTTTATTAAAATTATTACCAAGGGAATCTTCCACCAAACCAACCAATTTTCTAAATTTCAAAATCCATAACCCAATAGTGTCTTCCAAAAATAATAACACATATATTACATTGAAATTTCATGAATTTGATTTAAATAATACTAATCCTTAACTTTATATGCCTTCTAGATATGATAGAGAATCCACCTACCTCTCACCGATATGAAAATGAAAAGTGCAACATAATGATTCTCTAAAATCTAGCTTAGTTTTTCTTACCTTTATTAAATCTAACCTCAAAAAATCATGATTCCAATTAATGAATGGGGATACATAAACCAAAAACATGATAAATGACTTTAAAAGAGACAAGAATACTATAACTATGAAGGATGACCAAGAAATATTACATACTAACGAAACCTGATCTCCAATGAGCTTTGATTTTCCTAAGAATCAAGTGCAGACTTATATGGGCCATATCTAATGCCTCAGGGAAAACAGAATTATATATTTTTAGATAATTTTAGGTTAAATAGAGTCATGAGGATTAATTCAGATTAGTTCCACAATTATAGGATCTAAAATATAATGGTCCATGGTTTTAGTGTACGGTTAGACAAAACATGCACCAATTGTGCATGATATAATATCACAAGATGGAAGGCTCACACCATTTCCTCAGGGCACTGGAAAGGTTTGGACACACCATGAACCATTGGGGTGGTTCCACTATCCCCCCATGCCCAACAACATAGTTTATTTAGGGTTTACACAATCCGTACTAACCATTCTCAAACAATGCACCTCCAAGAACACCTCCAAAACAAGCGAAAACCGCATGAAACCTCCAAATAAATAACACAAACACAATAAAGACAAAAAAATGAATAAAGAGTTATGTAGCTCAAATTGGGGGTTCTTTATTACCCATAATCCCTTTAATATGGATGTCGAGACAAATACATAGTAATCCATATGAAATTTAGAAAATGGAGTGTGTATAAGAGAATTATGATCTGGGCATCTGGTTTTTGAATTCATTAATGATAAGGATAAACAAGAAATTATTTATGTGGAATTATTGTCATTAAATAATATCATTACTATGATAGAGGACATAAAAAATTGTTGGGGAATTTTAAACAACACATTCTTTAATACATCCTTCTAGGTTCTACTTAAAGGCATCCCTTTATATGGATGATTATAATTGATTATGATTTATATTTAAATCCACATTGGAAATTTAATTGAAATTTATCACTCTGATCCTATTCATTGGGGATCATTTTTTATAATAAGGGTTCTAGTATACATTTTATAAAAAACTTATGGCAGGCATGTTCCATGAAATGGAGAATATATATGCTTAGATTTCATTCTAATCTGAAAAAATGATTCCATTTTTCATTTTTTTTGGTTAGTACATCGAGCATACAGAAAGAGATTTCATCTCAAAGATAGATTATGGATAAGGAAAAATTATCTTTTAGTATGAGTTATAGATTTGAGTAAAAATCCATGATTTGTCCATCATATGGGAATTAGAAATGAAAAGGGACTGGGATAATATTTCCAAGGCCCTATGTGTTCAATCAGTTCATGAGAAAGACAAAGTCATCATGTTGGTACAACCACTATTTATTAAAAAATAATAATTATAGGATATCAATGTAATGAAGAAATAGGTTTCCCAAGAAATCTTATTGGAATTAGGGAGAACCCGTGAAAATAGTTTAGAACCTCTTACATAGGAAAATAGACCCCTCCATGTTTTCGTATAACCATTGAGTGTAAACATGATCATCCCCCAACACAAATTGAATATATTTTGACCCACAAGATCAGGATATATATTTTGTTATAGACCCCCTCCACACCCCCTAGTATTTTAGGAACTATGTGAGAGTACGAAGTCTGTCCCTAAAATACATCAGTTATTTACAAGAAAGGTAGAGGGGAGTGCAGTACCAATATTTTGAGGGCAGAACTGAGATTCTCTAAAAGAATATTAGTGGCTCCACTATCTGCCGAGTGATATAAAAAATGATAGATAAAATTGTGGGATATTTATTTTATTAAATACTATGAGGAGGATGATTAAATGAACCATCCCAACCAAACCTAATAAAAATCAAAAGATGGAACATTTGTGGGATTGAAAACCCACACACATTTTTAATGTTATATCATAGGTGATCTAAAAGTGTTCCTGATATAGTTTTTCTATCCAAATCCATGTTATGATGAAAGTAAATATATGAAGTTTCAATAACATTTACTTTTTGTATATTTATACTAATGGTGTGACATGGATATTTTAATTTCCATTATATTATATTGAATGAGAACATGGATATAAAAAATAATTATTTCTCTTCAAATCATATATCCACTAATATTCACCAGTTAGATTCCCATTATAGCGAATTTGTGAGTTTTTATGAACAAAAATATCATAGGGATTAGTGTAGATCATTATAACTCCTAATTTCTATGTGGTAGATCATATATGGGACCCTTTTGATTAGTATTCAATTTATTAAAATTATGTTACAATATAAAAAAAGGTGTGGCTAGTAAACGTTATGATTCAATGTGAGACATTTTTTAGGTAGAATAGGAGGAAAATATATCTACTTTGGTGGTAATATAGTAACCCTTTCACATTGTTTTAGTGGAAGAATCAACTCACGTTGTGAAGTGATTGGAATGGTTCTTCATTTCAACCAATTGGAATACTCTTTTCAACCTCATCCAGGTGTCACACCATTCACCTACCACATAAAATCATTTCTAAATTCTAATTAAAATTATCAATGATAACATAAGACAAAATAATACTATAAATTTTAGGTTTGAATGATTTTAATAAAGGGAGAATGAGTGTAAATAGGTAATCTGAATGTGCTGGACTAATGGGGTGTGTGAGTTTAGAAAAAATATTCATCAGGTGGACTCAATGTGGATGTTATGGAGAGACAACATGGTTTTCCATCCTAACTATCATTATTAAGATCTTGAGGTAATATTGGAAGTGGGTTTTGTAGTTACTTATCAGATGCATTTTTGTCCATAATTTGAACCATTAAGGTAGATTTTGAAGCATCTCTCAAGATGAAATAAATATTTTTCTCCCTATGGGACTCGGGGATCATATTAAACAATTCTAAATTAATACACTATACTTCCATGAAATTTCATTGGTAAAACCCCAAAATATTTTTAATTCCATACTCACTACTCCCGATAGTTAATCTACATCATATGAGAAGGAAACCCATGACCTTCTTTTGATCATCTTTCTGGATCATTTTGCGGTAGGGGAGACTACTATGTCTTTGAATATGGATTCCTATATAAATATAGTGGTCATTTATACCATGAGTCACTATCTTCTTCTTGATATCATAATTAACTAAATCCGTATCACCATTAAAAAATCATATTTCTACAAAGGTGTTAGGCCCTGATGGCTGCCATGCTTTTTTATAAAATACTAGAAGATTGTAGGAACAAATATATTTGGTCTCAAGAGGGACCTATGGAAAACTAAAGAAAAATTAAATTCCATTAAAGATACGTTTATTTCCATCATTATTAAGGTGAAAAATAAAAATTTTGTTTCATAAATTAGGTTTATTAGTCTTCTCAATGTAAATTATAAAATCATCTGAAAAATTTTGTTCAACAGTCTACATTATATGTTGGGTTCTATCATCTCTAAATATCAATATGGGTTTGTTCCCAATAAGATTATTTTTGAAAATATAATTATCCGACATGAAATGTTTCATTCCATGAAAATCTGATATGTAGAAAAAGGATGTGTTATGGATTGTAAACAAGACTTAAAACATCCATCACAAAGTGGAAAGGTATTTACATTAAATCACGATGTTGAAAATAATTTTCTTCCAAATTTATCGAAATCATCATGAAATGTGTAACTTCAATTTCTTTAGATATTTAGATTAATAGGGGACTCACTCATTTTTTACAATACAGAGGACTCTTTTAGGGTGATCCCATATCCAATTTCATTCTTATTATGGTGGATGAATTTTTTCCAATATTTTTTCAATGGATGATATGAAATGATTCCTTAATGTGGCGATGTATTTCTATTAATGACCAAAAATTTCCAATCTCATTTTTGCAGATGGTGGTTTACTTTTCTCTAGGTCCACCCTAGAAGAATGTAGTTCTATTTTCCCACATATTCCCCCATACGAGTAGGTATCTAGAAATTTTTTTAATCATTATAAATTTCAAATCTCTTTTAGCATAGCTAGTTTCTTGATTATTTAGGAAGAACACCATGAAGTTTATAGTTTCATGGTGTTTTATTAGAATAAAAAATATCTGGGGATCGCGACTATTTTGGGGTTCTCTCAATAAGAATTTTTATATATGGTTTTGGAATGGGGTGGGAAAGAAATTCTAGGCTGTAATAGAAAAAGGCTTTCTAAAGAAAGAGAAAATAATAATTAAATCTCTTTCATAGTCAATCTTAACTTATTTTTTCCCTCTTTAGACTCATTGGGTTTATCATTGACCTACTTCACTACTGACTAGAAAATTTCTAGTAGGGACACTATAATGGGAGGAATAAAATAAACTAGATGTCTTCAGCCATGTTTTTCAGAATAAAGCATGTGGGGGTATGGATTTGCATGATTATTATCACCTTAATGACTCCCTTATTGCCAAGTAGGGTTCGATTCTCCTAGATAATCATGATTCATTTTGTACTTGGGTCCTCCATGCCAAATATTTCATATAGTTAGATTTTTTTCATATCAAATCAGGGACCTAAAAACAGTTTTTTTAAAATATATTGTGGGGAATTAGTGAAATTAAAAATAGAGGAATATACTATAGGATTAGTATAATTACCATTTTTTTACATTACTATTATCCCATTTTAAAAATAATGAACATAATAGTGTGATATAATGTGGATACAATGGTTTAGGGTCTTGAGAAATTTAATACCAAACATCAAATTTACATTACAATGCATAAAAGTAATTTACTTCTATTTTCTATAGATTATTATGTGACCTCATGTTCTCCATACTATAAGTAATAACCTGAGGACATAAATCAAAATAGGTGAGCTAAAATTCTAGTAAGAGGACTGAGAAGAATGAAAATTAAAATACAATTGGTGAGAATGATCATTTTCATCATTATATAGGAATGATATAATCATCATAATCCTAGGAGGGAGAATTATAAAAATGCATGGAATTTGGATATTCATAAAAATAAAACATCATTTCTTAGTGGTCAAATACCACACATAGAATTGAACACATCTAGAATCATTTCCACAGCTAAAATATGTGAATAATCATAAAATAATCATTTTGAACAAATATAACAGTATGTAAATTCATATTGTACATTATCTCATTATATACATCACATCACCCAATTAATTGGAGCACTATATAATTCTGGGTGCACCCATCACATTATAATACTTACATAATCATGCATGACACTTATAATGACAATCAATACTGGACATAAAATAACCAATGAAAAAGAATTTGATTCATTTCATATAGAATATGTTTATGAAAAAACGTTCTGGTTCCAAAATGAAAATGGGAAAAATATTTGATATATGATTCATTATTCTTAAGAAAATAAGAAATAAGTTAAGAAGAGAATAATATGTTTTGGATAGAATAGTTCTTTTTTAAAATCATTGTATTCTTCATAAAATTTTTTTGAGTCATGTATATCCAAGGAACAAAGATTTAAGAAACAATAAATGATATTTAAGTATCATCCATAATAATAATAGAGTGATGTAGGGAAATCCCAGAGAAAGAGAGTTGGGTTCTAGAATCCCCTTACCTTATTCCATAGTGCTTTATTAACTTTAATATATTGTATAATCATGTTAAATTGTATTAATTAACAAATATAGAACCTATTATACATTTTAAAATAATTATAGTTTTTTATGTTCATTTATGGAAATTTTTAAGTGTAAATGAGTTCGATTTCATAATTTGGGGGTGTATAATTTCTTGGTTTTTGATGATAAGTTCTCTTATTTATGAGTATGGAAGTTCATGTACAATAAAAAATATTCAATAGAATAGAAATAATATATTATTAATGATGATACATAATTTTAATTATTATAATATATCGTTTGTTTATATGGTATTAAGATTAATCAAAGATATAATGCTAATGAAAATTATTTAAATTAATTTTGGATGTTTTCGATCACAACGACCTTGTTTTGTTTAATTTATTAATATTATTTATATACTTTTTTCAAGAAGTGAAAAAAAAGATTTTAAAATTAAATTTAAAATATTATTCAACCATTATAATTGTTTTAATACTAGACTTGAAATATATAGTATAAAATGAAACCTTTTTGTCCTTGAAGGAAATAAAACAACACATCATGCATGGCATTTCCATTTTTATAGTAAAAGTGAATAGAGAAGAGGTTTGATGATAGATTATTCCATTATATTAATAATATTCTAGTATATAATTTTTTTTGGAGTTATTAAGTAACTTGGATAAATGGAGGTGAGGATAGGATAATAAAATAATTTAAATTGAAATGAAATTTAAAGAAAAATTTAAACAATATTACCTCTTGAATTTATCCTCCTTGAGTAACCCTTAAGTAAAAAGGATCTAGTATTTTGATTAGACCAAGAGATCTTGAATGTGGGGGAGAATCCTTGTAAGTCTATTGCGTAGATATTGGATATGATTAAAGGTTTTATAGGTGTGATATGAAGAGGTGGTGAGGGGAGGTACTTATAGGGGAGGAGAGGGGTGTTTATTCATTACTTTATTCATTAGTTTATTATTTTGGCTCAGTAATATTAACATTTTTTAACATTTTCTCTAAATATATTAATATATTATAGTATGATATTATGGAATTACATCATCCATACATAATTCATTACTTAATAAAACATGTATTCATCTTTAACAATAAATTATCATATTTTACTAACCACAAAAAATCTGGTATTTTAGAAAAATCCCAAAAATTCAATTTGGAAATTTTTTAATGTGTAGAATTAATAAATGGGATCCATTTTATGAATATAATTTTATAAATGTGAAAATTTTAATTTTTAATTAATTTCATTTTTTATTCATAAAATAATGATTTTAAAATTATAACTGAGTTTATAAAACATTGAATGTTTTATTTAGGACTCATAAAATTATCTTATAATAATAAGAAAAAAAAATTTAATTTATGATTCTATTTTCTGAAAATTAATTTTATTTTAAATCATTGTTTTAATTATAAAATTATAAATAAAAACATTTGTTTTATAAAAAATACCAACACTTAATTAATAATTTTTAAAATACATATTTAATTTTAATATGATATAATTATATCATATTATCATTTATAAGATGAATAAATTGTATTTACACTTTTATAGGTGAAGATTCTATTATATTGGATGAATTACTATTCCTAAAGGTCATGTTACTATTATAAGTGTCATGTTAATATTTCATTATTATTGGTTCATTAATTTCAAAAAATACCTATGATTTCTTTAATTATTCATTTATAATGTTTTTATTATGTTATCAAAATGATTTTATATGATTTATACTTTATAAAAAAATTATAGGAATGAAATTTCCATTGATACAATTATGGGTTGCTTCAATTGGTGATGGAGCCAGTGTGGAGATTTTGAAGGATACATGTTTGTTTGATGGATCTCGGTCCATGGATACCTCGCCTATTATTATCGGTATAGAAAATAAAAGGGTGTGGTTTTTGTTAAGTTACTTTGATAAGGGTAGGTGTCTCGAAATGCTAGAATTTTGTTTCTACGAAAGAGACAAAAATAACATTTTTAAAATTCCATGGGAATGGGATATGGGTTGTAATCCACTCTACCGAAGAAATGATGATTTTGGTTTTTATTTTCTAATATATTGAAATAAGCTGGTACAATAATCACTAAACATAGATGCTTCCAGTTTTCAATAAATCCTCTGGCTCCTTCTAATCCCATCGAATGATCACTACTTCTACTGGAAATAATTCTACAATAATCTCTTAGAAAATTAATTGATCACGTACTTCAATGATTTAGAAGATTTAGTATACCCCCATCCCCTACATGGATACAACAGAATCATCAAAAAATGATATTCTTGATTTCCATGGTGCCAAGGATTTTTTCCATATATTGACTGTTGATGATGATCTTCTCTTGTATTTGAAAACTGGTTTTTCAGTACTTCTAGTGAAGTGGTCCCCACCCCTCTCTATGGATTTTTTGAGAACCATAAATTTGGTGGAATGCATGATATGGATTAAAAGAAATGAATTCATCTTTAATTATTTAGAAATATTGAGTTCTTTCTGGTATGATCTGGTTGTCTACTATTTTTCTATCTGGAATCACAATGACATGAAACATAATAGGTGAGCCACGTGCTCTAGCCCAGTCTCCTGGTAACCTCCCCTAATTAGAGTGATGCAGATTAACATGGATTTTTCTTTATCAGGTGGATATTCTTCTAGTGTCATCTCATTCGTCTGCAACACTTCTAGTATGATTATCATAGATTTCCAATGATCCTTTCTTGCAAAATTTATTCCACTAATACCCAAATACAATGCCCTTATTGTTACTTTGTGAATCTCTATTAACAAGGGTTAGAGTGAAATCATTTTGCAATCATACCATCTAACTATTCTCAAACCCATCTTGTCCTTGGTAAATGCATCTCAACTATTTGGTCTTTTAGTGGGGATGATTAGGTCTTTATTACACCACACCTCAACATAATCCTTTTATTAATCAAGAGATCTGTAAATAGTAATTCACACATATTGGAAAATTGTGGAGTTTCAGGTGAATCAAAAGCATGGTTGTATAATTTCTCTATTTGAAAAAAATCTATTGTATTTCCCCGATCATCGAGCATTTATCTAATCGTTTTTTTCAATTAAATATACAGGTGGCATGACATGTTGTTGGATTCTCATGTGGGCCTTCAGACCATCTTCTATATGGGCATAAAGGGTCACATTTAGTAGGACCTGTGATCCATACAGATAAAGGTCCTTTGGGACATAAAAATGTAAAAAATAGGTCATGTATATGATATTCCTTCCTTGTGGTGAAGGTTGAGTTTTTACACATTGGGGTTTAAGGGTGTTTTTGTTGTTTTTATTCTTGTAATAATCTCTAATTGTAATTATAATTAATAATATATACTAATAATATATCTGTAACATATATTTATTGTTAATTTATATTTCATAGTTATAATATTATTAATTAGTAATAATTTATGTGTCATCAGGAATTATATATTATTATAAACTCTCATAAAATACTTTAATATTTATATTAATTAAAACTTATACTAATAATATATTTGTAATAATCTTATAATGACTTATAGGTTACGAACAGATGAAACAATACACACACACCTTAGGCCATAAGGGAAAGACCACACTCCCTTCCAAGGGTTACCCTCTCCATAACATTCTCATTAAATTAATTCACCTAAAGGATCAATGAACCTAAGACCATTAATCGAGTCAACACCCCATGCCCGGGTCACTCCTACAACATTTACTTTTTTCACCGCCTCCTCGCATCAGTTTCTATCTCACTGCCTGCATCATAAATTCCCCCAAAGGGCTCCCAATATTCAATTGCTTTTCACTAGATAGAATTTATTTAACTATTTTTATTAATTTGAATATAAATATATATATATATAGTTCTAAAATATATTTCTATGAAAAATATTATTAATTAGTAATTATTAGAAATTTCTAGTAATTATTTAATTATTATTATTAATTATTATAGAAACAATGGTTCTGATTCATCCAAATAGAAAACTATGAATCACCGTTCGATGAAGATCATGATCCTTGAATGAAATCCAAGATATGGAGAAAAATCCAATAACCACAAGGCACGGTCCAAGAATATAATATGGTCTCTAGAAGAATAAAATAATAATTTATTTCTAGATATGGTTCGTTGATTTTATTGGATGGTTTTCCCATTTTTCCCATCCACTCTAGTATTTTGTTTCTTTTAATAAATGGGTTTGGGTCTAACAGATCTATCCTTGGCCTGTTTTTAATTAATTTAATAATTTTTTTAATAATGTTATTATAGGTTGGAATGATTATCTAGAAAACATATATGTACCCTAAGAAACACATTATGTCAATCTTCATCCCCCTTCTGTGAATGGATTCCCAGATATGAAGGGTCCAAACTTGTGGTCTAGATCTGGACTATCATTGCACCCTTAACTTTCAGTAGACCTATCGCCACGAAACATTTTTCCACACCAGGATCCTTAAGCCCTAATCAATCTCACAACCCTAAAACACCATGTTATTAAAGACACTACTTCACTACCCAGTGACCCACACTACTCCATCCTGGAACTACTTAACCACGCCTCTTGTGCCTCAACAACATTACTAGCCCCATCGATAAGTAAGGAATTATCTCCAAACCAAAATTGGGGGATTATTTAGTATGTTTTCTCAATTAAAATTATTTAAAAAATGTAAATGTTAATTTTTTTAAAAAAAATTCACAAGGCCGTAGCGGGTCATCAACCTTTAATTGAATTCTTTTAAATTTTTTATACTATTTTAATATACCTATTGTATGGTTTAATTTTTTTTGATAATATATATTTAATTATAACTAAATATTTCAAAAGAATGTATCTTATATTTAATATCTAGATTTACTTCCATTACAACAGTCTAAATTTTAACAAAAACCCACACCCAGGGATCCCATTTATATCATGACATTCCTTTGAAATCATTCTACATTTTGGATGTGGGATTTTTTTCTCCCTTTCCTGTGAAAAATATTTTGTATTTTTGATGTAGGATTCAGAAATGATTCTTGTACATGGATTTGGAAGACTATAAAATACACACTATAAAAAATATAAATAAAGCATAAATCATGGATTAAACATATACGAAATAGTTTTAAAGATATATAAATTCATAAAAAATATTCACGAAATATAATTTATAAGTTTTCAAAGACACCAAGTTGAAACATTAAAATGTTTCAAGTACATTGGTTTAAAATAAAATAAAATATAAACTATAAAACCAATATAAATTAATCATTAATCATGGATTAAACATACATGATATAGTAAAAAATAAAAAGTTCTTCGTAAAAATGATGATTAAAAAAATTTATAAGATTTCAAAACCACCACATTTAATCATAAAAAATATTTCAAGTATGTGAATATGAAAACCTATATAATATAACCTATAAGACCAATATAAATAATAATTAAAACATTGATTAAAAATTAATTAAATAGTTTAAAATAAAAATAATTTCTTAAAAAATGTTGATGAATAATAAATTATATTCTTTGAAAACAAACTACATGAAACATAAAAATTATTCAAGTTTGTGGCTTCCAAATACAATAACATATAAACTATAAGATGAATATAAATGTATATTAAAACATATATTGAACATATTAGACATAGATAATAATTAGTTAGTTAATTTGTAATAAAATTATTAATTATATAATAATTAATTAGTTAATTAGTAATATCATTATTAATTATGTAACATTTAATTAGAAATATAATTATTAATTATATAATAATTAATTTTATAATAATTACTTAGTTAACTAGTATTATAAATATTTATTATATAATAATTAATTAGTTACATTGTAATATCCTGGGTCCGGGTGCCACCCAATGGTGCCCTGTACCAAGTTGGTCACATGGCCTCATGTGCATTTCCCCAAACACCAGAGGGTTCCAACTTGAAGCGAGGGACTTGGATGTGATAGTGGATAAACTATTCTCCCATTGGTAGAGTACTATAGTGAAAATAAACACTAAATTTTTTCTGAAGTAGTAATACCATACAACAGAAGTAAACATTAAAATATTGATAGTAAATAAACAACTATAGAAAATATATAAATGATGCATGTAACATATATCTAGGAAAACAATGATAAAAGTCAAAATTCTATAATGAATTATAAAACCAAAGTAAAAAACGAAAATAGTTAAGCTCTTACAGCATCGAAAGCCTCATCTTAGTCCCATGCTCTCTATCTCTATTGGAAATAATGTACCTGATGTAGGATCGGGCTATCCCTTATCTATACCTGCAACCGTAAAATTTTTTGGGAAAAAGAGAATGACACAACTAAGGTTTGAGAATAGTCACAGTAAGAAATGACCAAAAGATATTTTCCTAACTATTGGTGAGTATATATAGTAGACAATATGCATAATGAAGAAATAAACAAGGAATTACTCAAATGTAAACAATCTAGCAATTTAAAATTAAATTCATTTACATTTATATATTATTAAAAATGTTGAAAATTTTATCATTGGGATCTAGTCGAATATTTTTATATCATATTTAATGGAAAAAAAGATATCTCAGATGACCATCTTACAATCAAGTAAGACTGAGTTGAAGCATGTACATTGACTTGGGAGGCTCATCACAATCAATCAATTATTCATAAGAAACCCTATAGGAAAGTTCACGTAGCCTAACCCACATTGTTCAACATATCATCAAATCAATGATATAAAAACTTTCTAGGGATGCTCAACCATTCTAACCCCATTGGTCTCTCAGATGAAGACTCTATGAGCAAGCACGCATCGACAATTCCCCTTGTAGTCTCTTAATAAAAATCTAAAAACTCATTGAGGAAGAAGTCAACAGAAATGTCCCCTATCATATTGTAATTTTATATTATAGATAATATGAGAATGTAATGACCACCAATCCACTATATGGTCTCACAACATAAGCATAAAATACAATATAGGGAATCCCACAATGCCAATTCCAACAATTATATAACTACACCAGTTTCTCACATCCCTGTGTAATACAATCATGAAAAAATGATATCCAGTAACACAAATAAATCTCCTATAATGCAAGGATAAGCAGTTATAATGCATATATAGACCTTTAACAATAATCCATTAAGAAATCAATTCCTACCTAACAAACACAACAATGAACAATGTCTACCTCATGGGAACCTTAGAAAAAATATCCATAAACATTCAAACAAGGAAACACTCTAATGGGGTGTCCCCCATACATGAAATTTAGCATAATATATCAAAAAACCATTAATCTATATATCCAGATAATTCATATGATAATATGGTTGAATTCCTTAACGCGATATACCCGAGTAAGGGGTAATCGTCACATAAGTACATATAACTCAATGACAAACTCTGAAAGGTGACAAGCCACCTACCTCAATGTTTTATGATGAAACCTCATGAACATTGGACATTAAATCAGCCTAGAACACCATATATCTTTAAAAAGGCCATGAATAATCATCCTTATATCACTTGAGAAAGAGTAGAAATATGAGGATGTGAATTAGGAAGAACCAAGAAATCATCGAGGTGATTTGAATGAAATGGAAGGTGTTTGATTTGGAGAATAGTTGATGAATTAGTGGCTCATAAAATATTGAAAGATTCAGTGTGATCCTTCATGAGTCATGGATTGAATAAGATAGTTATAAAGATTATATTTGACCCTAGTCTGATTAATCAAAGAAAAAGAAAATTACATGGTGTGTTCATTAAATTTACATTCCGGGTAGATTCCTTAATAGGCGCCCTCTTTAGGCGGTCCATAAGACCATGTATTTGGTCATCACAGCCAGTACATGGACACCCACCACAACTGGGTACATGGTGTGTACTCAAGAGTACATGGTGTGTACATAGAAAAAAAATCCAAACTCTTCCTTTTTCCTCCTAAAATCCCGAAATAAAGACCCATACATTAAAAGAAGATTCAGGTTCTTACAAACATATACCCTTAATTCCATTCATCCTTGAATTTACCTTCCAATGTGGTGAAGATAAAACTTCAATAAACACTATCCACTATGATTGTAAATCGGCCTCCCTCTCCCATGTCTCATCTTGTACTCGACCATTCTGCCATAGCACCCATACTAGAGAACTAGACCATCCACAGATAACCTTTATACTACGGTCCACAATCCATATAGGGTTCTTCGAGGAAGATGCATCCACCTTAAACATAGCCTCCTTGGGCTAAAAAACATGAGATGGGTCTAAAAAGTAACTTTGTCGTTGGGAATCATAGAAGATGTCTTTCATATCCTGGTACCACTGAGGTAACTGAAATATGTAGGAAACTGGCTAAACACTATCCAACACCTAAAACGACTTGACATACCTCGGGGAAAGCCTTATCTATCTCATAATACTCATGTGTCCCAACCTCGGTGTGACATGCATGAAAACCTAATCTCCGACCACATACTCAAAAGGTCATCTTCGTCAATCCGCATAAGATTTCTGGTGAGATTGTGCAGTATCAATTCCCTTTCAAATAAATTGCACCTACTTAGTGGTCTCTTTGACAAGATGATGCCCCAGGATAGCTGCCTCTCCAAACTACATCCAACATAAGGTGAGCGACATGCCATATCATACAAAGCCTCATAAGGTTCCATCTGAATCGTCACCTGAACACTGTTATAGTAGAAAAAATAATCTAGGTGTATATGTCTCTCAAAAGAACCCCAAAAATAAATGTTGTATACTCAAAGAATGTTCTCTAAAACCATAATCATTCACTTGGATTGGACATCTATCTGGGGATGGAATGTAGTAATAAGAAATACCTATGTTCCCAATGACCTGTATAGTCCCTTTCAGACATGTGAAGTAAAACAGGCATCCCTATCTGAAATGATAAAGTGAGTAACCCCATGAAAACGTACAATATCTCAGATGTACAACCTTCAATGATCATCAACAGTGAAGGTATCCTTGATCGGTAATAAGTGTTCCACCTTCTTTCGTCTATCAATAACAACCAAAACATTATCAATCCCTTGAGGATACCTTGGTAAACCCATCATGAAATCCATCGTTACATCATTCCACATCCACTTGGGAATGGGTAACATCTGTAAAAGCCCCTATAGTCTCTAATGCTCTGCTTTTACCTAATGATAGGTGGAACATCTCATAAAAAAGGTGAATAATCTATATTCATACCTAACAACCAATACCAATGGTGTATATATCGATACATCTAGGTGAAAATAGGATGAACTGCCCAAACTGAGGAGTTAAAATCCCACAAAAGGTCCTTGCAAACGTCTTCTGGCACTTCTAAAAGTGTTTAAAAATAGAAGAAATCCTCTACACCTATGGTTCACCCAGGATTAGGGTCGTCTCCTGACACACTATCCAATAGGACTAGGCCTTTGGAATATGATAGTTGACTCATCCACACATGATCCAAAAGAGTAGAGGTCACAGCTACATACGAATGAAATGTCTGCCCATGGTTGTCGTGAACCTCATAATTCATCTCATAGATAAGATCCATAAGCTACCACTCATTAAAGTCCTCCTGAATGCCTTTATCTGAGTCCTCCTACCAATCACATCAAATAAATTTGTTTCCATGCCCAGGCATGTAAGAATTCTTAATTTCAAAAGTTTGATGGTACTCAATCCACCTTCACTATCTCAAATTCAAATCATGATGAGTAATGATATACTTGAGACTTTTTTGGTTACTAAAAACTAAAAAATTATCTCCCAAAAGTTAATGTCTCAAATAGTTTAGAGCATTCATAACTATATATAACTTGATATTGTGTGTCGTTTGGTTCCTCTCTGGTGGCCTCAACTACCGAGACTCGTACATGATGAATCCTTTCCCTTGTATAAGCACTACACCCAGCTTGACACATAATTCATCGCATTAAATGATATATCTCTTTTCTGGATCTATAGATATTGGTATCAGTGATGAAATTATCCTCCCTTCCATCTCCTAAATGAGTGACTCGTAAAAATCTTTCCATTAGTACTTCACACCCTTCTTAGTCAGAACCGTCAGTGGAATTACTAAGTGTGAAATGTCCTATATAAAATGCATGTAGTAACCATCCATCCCTACAAAAGGCATTACCATAAATAAGTTATTCAGTTTCTCCCAGTAAAAACTACTCTCAATTTTCCTAGGTTTAATGATACAACTGTCTCTAAGATAACATGACCTAAGAAGTTAATCTGGTCCATCCAAATGTGGATTTTTGAGAGCTAATCATATAACAGATGCTCATTCAATTTACTCTAAAAAATTCCATGATGGGTGGCATGGTCATGTCTAGTGTGAGATAACAATAAGATATCTTCCACAAAAATAAACCCAAAAGAGTTCATGAAAGGATAAAACACTTGGTTCATCAGTGTCATGAAAACTGCTGGTGAGTTTGTTAGACCAAACAATATAACCATATACTTGTATAGACCATAACAACATTGAATGGTTTTAAGTGGTATATCTAATGGTCTAACGTGAAACTGATGATAAAAAATCCCAATACAATATTTGATAACATGTGGTCTCCTCAAATATAATCAATGAGATCATTAATAATCGGCATGGGATATCAGTTCATGACCATCAACAGGTTATCTTTTGGTAATCTACACAAAATATAGTGGTATCGTCTCCCATCATCACGAAAAGAATAGGAGAACCCAAAGTATATGTACTGGGTCAGATGAAACCCCTTTCCTAAAACTCGTCTGACTGCTTCTTGATCTATTGTAACCATGGTGTTGTCATCCTATAAGGAGGAATGGACACCAGTGATTCTCCTGGAACAAGCTCAATAAATAAATATACAACTAGTGTTAGAGGTAAAAATAAAAATTTATCAGTAAAGACATCCCTGAAACGATCCTCCACTGGATGAAAGTTTATCTGTGAATCCCCATATCAATCTAGATATAAACTATCAATCTGGCTTGTAATTACTCCTAACCAAAGATTCTCGGGCCCCACTCTACTCGCATGGACATCCCATTCACCCTTTTTTAGAAAAGACCCTCCCTCTAGTGACGTGAAAATCACCCTACATAGATAGCAGTCAACATTGGCCTAGAATGAGACCAACTAGTCCATTCTAAGAATGACATTGAAGCCTATCATATCAAAGACATAGAGTTCCCACCAAAAGTGACACCCAACAACCTCAAGAGCATACTCCTTAAACTAATATACACAATCCATCCTAACCCCCAATGATGTTTCTAGTCTTATAACAGCCTCATAAGTATGGATAAAGAGCCCTAGATTATCCCCAATGGCATCATATAAGAAACTATGGGATACCCTGTCTAAAAAAGAGCAGAGGTTAAAACCAAGGAAACTATAATCGAACCACTAAAAAAGAGGGGTTGGGATCCTACTCTTGTAGGGTCATCACAACTACACAGATATAACATGTACTATTTCCATGTCTCCCTGCCTAACTTTTCTGAGCTGATCTAACCTGCTTTCACTGAACAACTACTTATTTTCTAATACAGCCACAACCTCCACCTCGACCTGAATGGCCAGAAAAACTCTAGTTCCCAAACTGATGAGAAACTTTGGGTCCTACTCCTGAACATGGAGTCATAACATAACTCATATCACCTATTCCTGGTGAAAAATGTTGGCAACAACACTGAATATGGCCCGTCATGTCGCAAGATCGACAGTCGACTGGTTACATCTGTCATTGAGGAATAATATGATCACTCTAACCACACTTGTTGTATACCACTTGGCCACGGGAAGGATAATCCAACCTACATGGATCTTAAAATGTAGGATCCCTACAGCGCTTCCTACTATCAGTCCGAGAAATGCCAACTCTGGATGTCGAACCAAACTAGTTCATAGCTTCAGACTCCCTTAGATTATACTTGGTGATAAGCACCTATTTGAATATAGAATATATGGAATTAAAACTAAATATGTTCACCTAGGATCAGAAAACATGTATGATACCATAGTCAATATTCCTGGACATAAATAACTCACCCCCAAAGAATGGGTGTGAAGCACTGCAGCTCTGTGAAGCAGGAATAATACTCCATGACCAAAATTGTACCATATTTCTGAACTTTGAACTCTCGGGCTTGGTCATCCCTCAGGGTACTCATATAGAAATAGTCATAAAAGGTCCACTAGAACTCATCCCAAAACAGAACTCGTTGTTTTACCTCATGTGATATCACATCCCGACATTTCTTGGTAGAATATCAAAGCATGTAGGTTCCGAGCATCATTATCCACTCAAGATGGGTCTCAAGATGCTCAAAGTTATAAATCCGGGATTCTAACCATGACTCTGCTTCCTGAGGTCATATGTCCCCTGAGAAAGTGGGAGGAAGCTACATTTGGAATACCGGTGTTAGCTCTACCATAGAATGGGTCACATACGATGCTCCTTGGAAGGCATGTATAAACCTCATGAAGCCTTCTCAGAACACTACATCAGCACATGTGTCTGGTATAACATCTAGTGTAAAGATAGGCACGACATTAAGCTACTCTAGTAGTCCATGATCTAACATTTCATGTGTCTGATCGTTTCCTTGTATATGGAATACCATCAGAGGCTGTCTCATTGGAATGACTCTGCAAAGTCAAGGGAACTCCTCAATTCAATATTACCAAGTATTGAAAAATCCAAGTAAAAGAAATGAACTGGAGAAGAAAAAAATATTGATTTACAAAAAAGGATTTCTTGGTGTGTGTAACCCCTAGAAGGAGTGTTCCCATGTTATTCTACAAGCCTAGACCACATGGTTCTCTCATGGGTAACACTACACGACATGATAACCCTAGACCCGGCATGTAATTCCGAATCCTTAACCACATGTGTCGTTAGTCACACGGTCGGAGACGTAGCATATACAGCACAGCATGTACTCCTAGTACATTGTGTGATCTACCAGAACGATACCAACCCATGTCGTTTCTCACATAGTCAGTCACATGGTTAAAGAATTCATGGTGTGTACATACAGTAAATGACATGTACTTAAGAAAAGTTGTTCCTTCCAGAACAAAATAACAAATGGTATGTATTTATAACACAAAATGCCATGTTTTCTAGGTATCCTGATAGTAGGCCTATAACACTTCTTTAGAGCCCTTAAAACATAAATTGTCATCCATGGAATGAAAAATTCTGACCTGTGAGAGCCCATACTCTCACGAATCAATGTTTGGAATCCTTATTCACATCATACAAGAAAAATAAATTTAATGTTCATACATGATCCACCAAATTTCAATCTAAGAGGGCCCATAAAACCTCAGGAACCAATGTTTGGAGTCCATCCAAATGGAAAATTAAATATTAGAAATACCCTACCAATTGTAGGTAGTCTATCACAACATCCATCACAATATCATGCATATCTTGAACAATATCTATCACAACAACATGAAATCTATAATGAACTCTATATTGCATGAGAAGAATGCAAGACATGTGATCTCAAGTAGGTTCCCATATTATTCATGAGAAGGAATACCCTCATATCATCATGTTACAACAGAAATAGAACAACAATGATATATATCATAACATCGCAAAAAATGTGTATCACCCAACGGTGAAATAAAATCAATAGTAACAATTAAAATAATTGAAACATTTACATATTCAACGTAACATAGATTTTCCCAAAACACGGGTTAGATACTCCAACGCAAAACATATTACCAACTATATATTTCTTTATATCCATTTCTATAAGATATGAAATATAAGAAAAATCAGGAAAGAAATGATCAGATTCCATAATGTAATGTTCCAGTTCTGGGTGCCGCCCAATTCTTCCCCACGCTCGGTTAGTCACATGGCTTCAAGTGCATTCCCACATACTCAAGAGGAAGTAGACTAGTAGAGAGGGCCTTGGGTGTGATATATGGGAATATATACCCTCATTGGAAGAGAACCATTGCAGAAAAAAATAGAAAATAGTTTCAGAAGTTGTAATACCATACAACAGAAGTAAAAAATATAATTTTTATAGTAAATAAACAATTAGAGCACATATATAAATAGTTCATGTAACATACGCATAAGAAAACAGCCAAACAAGTAACAGTTCTGGAATGTAGTACTAAACCAAAGAAAAAAATAAAATAAGTAAACTCCGGAAACATCGCAATCCTTATCTTGGTCCCATGCTTTCCAGCTCCAAAAGCAATCATGTTCCTGATGCAGAAGAGAACTTTCCCTTATCAATACCTACAACCATATAATCTATTTGGTTAGAAAAGCATAAACCAAACAGAGTGTGAGGAAAATCCCAATAGGCAGCCACCAAAAGATCTATTCCTAACTATTAGTGAATATTTATAGTAGGAAATATAAAAAATGAAGAAATAAACAAGAATGAACTCAAAAGTAAACAATATTAAAATTTTCAATTACATTCAATTACATTTATTTATGATTCAAACCGATGAATAATGTAACCTAAGGTCCTAGCCTATCCCTTGTATACCCTATGTAAAAGAAAAATATATGTCTTAGAAGTATATCTAACAATCTACAAAGACTGAGCCCAAGCTTGTGCTTTGGATTGAATGGATCGTCACAATAAATCAATAATTCCGAAGAAACCCTATGGGAAATTTCACGTAGCCTAAACCCTCTAGGTAAACATTTCATCAAATGAAGGATATAATGACCCTATGGGAAATCTCACATAGTCTAACCCCCCTGGTCTCATGAACAAATATTTGCTAATGAAGCACTCACCATCAAATCCCCACGTGGTATTTTAATAATAAACTACAGACTCTATAAGGAAGAACTCATTATTAATTCCCAATGTGGTCTTCTAATGGTATTATATAGAAACAATTTGGGAGCATTCACGATCAATCCAACCTATGGTCTCACAATTTAAACCTTACAGAAACTATCAGAGATTCCCTCAACATCATTTCCCCCTATGGCCTCACCACCCTAGGTTCACACCACCCTTAGTAATTCAATTGTACTCAAAATATATCCAGCAACCCAAAGTAATATCCACTACTACATGGCTAGCAGTTATAATGCATAACACATGAATTTAACAAGAAGCAATTATGAAATCAATTCCAACCTAACAAGAAAGGCATGAAATAATATATGCCTCATATGAAACATGGACTAAATGGCCATACACATTTAAACGAGGGATAACACCCATTGGGTGTCCCACCATATATGTAATTGAGCATAATATATCAATGAAAACACTTAATCTACTAATAAATCGATGATAGATGATAATTGTGTTCAATTTATTAACACAAAATACCCTAGTCATGGGTAATCGACACCAAGGCATATATAAATCAAATAAAAACAATGAAAGGCAACAAACAACCTTCCTTGATGTTGTACAATGAACACTCTTGATCGTTGATCCTTGAATCTTCCTAGATCATTGTAAATATACTAAAAGGACAAGAACGTTCAATTGTCGATAACTCAAGAAAGAGGACAAATCAGAGGAATAGATCCATGATGAAACAAGAACTCACTATGGAGATTCCAAAGCGACCAACAATGTTTGATTCAGAGAATGGATAAAAAATTGATGGCCCATAGAATATTGGGTGATTCCATATGCTCCTTCATGAGTCACAGACAGAAGAAGTGTGTTCTGGAGATTAGGTTTTACCATGATCCGATTAGTCAAATAAAATGCAATGTACGCAGCATGTTCATTCATTGTACACACCATTTACATGCCTCAATCGGCCCCCACATCAGGTGGTCCACACTACCATGTACATGGCCATCACATGGCCAATAAACAACCACCAGCGTCAAACAGGTACAGGAAGTGTACTCAAAAGTACACGACATGTACATAGAAAAAATTCCAAACTATTCCCTTTTCATCATAAACACCCAAAATCAAGACCCATACCTCAAAAGAAGAGTTGGGTTCTTACATAATTATAAACATAATTATTAATTATTATTATTAATTATAATTATTTATTAATAAATTCTAATAGTAAATTTTATAATAAATAATTAGTTATTCAGTAATATAATTTTTTATTTTAAATTAAATAATAATTCATTAGATAATTATTAATATAATTATTAATTATTTATTATATAATAATAAATAAGTAAATTAGTAATAAAATTAGTTATTATAAAATAAATAATTAGTTTATTAGTTATATAATTATTATTAATATAATATATAATTAGTAATAGAATAATAATTAATAATTATAATGTATAATTTTATTTAATATTTATATTACCTATTTACTAATTAATTATTTTATAATTAATAATTATTTTACCAATTAAATAATTAATTATTATATTAATAATAATTAATACCCAATAATTAATAGTTATATTGAATAATTTTAGTTACTAATTATATTAATAATTAACTAATTAATTGTGATATAATTTATAATTATTATACTAATTACGTAATTAATAAATATTATACTAATTAGTTAATGAAATATTATACAATAAATAAGTACAAATTATATTACTAATTATATAATTTATTATTATATAAATAATAATTATATTACTAATTAACTAATTAGTTATTATATAGTTATTATAGTTAATTAATAATTAATAATAATACTGAATATTTATAATATATAATTATATTACTAATTATCTAATTTATTATTATATAATTAATATATATTACTAATAAACTAATTATTTATTATATAAAGAATATTTATATAATTAATAGTTATATTACTAACTAAATATTATAAAATTAATATTTATCTTACAAATTAAATATTATAAAAATAATATTTATATTACTAATAAACTAATTAATTATATAATTAATAATTAATAGTTAGTAATTATATTACTAATTAAATAATTAAATATAATATAATTAATTATTAGATAATTAATTAATATATAATTAATCATTATAAAATTAATCATTATTTAATAATTTATTATATATTTAATTATTATATATTTAATTATTATATAATTAATTATATAATAATTAATTATTATGTAATAAAAATTATATATTTAATTATTATATAATTTTTAATTATATTATGAATTAAGTAATTAATTAATAACTGTTTATTATACGGTTAATCCATATTTTATGTTTCCTTTATATTAGCCTTATAGTTTATATTTTATTATATTTCAAAACCATGTACTTGAAATATTTCTAAATCCCAAATTAGAAATAAAGAATATTCAACACCGGAATGAGAGAACCTAAATCTCACATCATAAATGAAGAATAATTTCCAGGGAAAGATCCCCTAAAGAAGGGAGGCAAGGGTGAGAGTTTCTATCAAAATCTAGACTAATATAATGGAAGTACAACTAGATATTAAACAACAGATAATTTTTATGTATGATTTTTGTTTTATTTATATATCTAAAGCAAAAGAAAATAGAAACAAAAAATTTTAAATATACAAAATTCAGATTTTTAATATAGTTGGAAAGAAGGAGGAACATGGGATACCACCTTTGGACTAAACCGAATGGGGGCAGTGCTGAAACCGCCTATCCAACATAGTTTTAATTTTTTTTAACCTAGAAACATTTTAAAAAATTTCCAAAACACATAAAAAATTGTGCTTGAGGTGGAGGGAACTACACCCGTTGGCATCACCTATGCTGACACAACCCACCATGCGCTAATCCCTAATTAGGGAAATCCCAGTCCCCATAATTAAATAGGGGCACTGTGGGAACAAATGATCTCTTATTTTGTAATTACTACTAATAATTAGTTATTATTTTTAACAGTATTTAATTATACATTTTATTTAAAATGGAATAAAAATTATATTAGTTCTCCCTAAACCTTGACTAAAAAAAGAATAAAAATTATATTACTTTTTTATTAACATAATTAATTAATGAATAATTATTATAATTTTTAAATTTTTTAATTTTGGTTATTAATTAATAAAAAGTGGTTGATAATTACTATAAGTAAATAACAATTATTCCAAATAATTTTTTAATAATTAATAATTAAATATTATTATTTCATTCGAAATTATTATTTATTAGTATTAATTAATTACTAATTTTTACTTTTCACTCATTTATTCTATAGTATTTATAATTTCATATTACACTACATTTAATAACAATTGACTATTAAAAAAATATTATTATTTATTATTTATTACTACCTAATACATAAAAATTATTAATTAATTATTTTCTATGTTTTTATTATTTAATTACATATTATGAATAATATGTTATTAAAAACAATTCCACCTCTAGAAGTGAGGGATTAGAACCTCACTTTCGAAATCGATGAGGATTTCAAGGGTATACCCCCATATAAAAGAGATCCCTCGTTGAGGGATTTAATAAAAATTTTATATTACATTAATATAAATAATGATTAATATAATAGCAGTGAAATTTTACTAATTTTTGTGTGTGAATATATATATATATATAAAGGTAAGTGTTGAAACCTAAAAAAATATAATATTTTGTTGGGTTGAATAGATGGTGTTAATATTTTAAAACCTTCTATTTAATATTTTGAACAAATGCATTAAAGCTCCTAAAACATTTGGTTGAAACCAATGGTGTTTGGGGCATCAATTACATTCATACCTATATTGGAAAATATCTTTAACCTCAACAATTTTTATATTTTTTTATTAAAAAGAGATATTTATTCAGGGTTATTAGTTTAATTGTTTATCTTATTGGGGGGATTCCAAAAAAATAAATTGATTTCATAATATTGTTGATAAAAATGAATAAATAATGGAAGATGTATTTAAGTATAATAAATAGAAAACCACATGGATGTTTAACATGGTATGATACTAAAACATGAAAGATAAAAAATTAATGGAAACACTAGGAATTTCACTAATGATAATAAATTATTATATTCTTGTAAATGACAGAACACGAATTTTGAATATAACATTAGAAAATGTATGGAAAGAACACCCTAACACTCCTCATCCATTTCGATGAATATCATTATCATGATAAATGAAAAATGGTTCTGCGGCATATTAGAAGCTGTTGAGTGCCCTCCAAATAATTGTTTTATAAATATCCATGGATTTTTCTTTATAACTGGAAAAATATAAACTCTAGAATCATTAAATAAAATTTATTCACATATAATTTGAAATGAATTTATAGGATTAAGCAACATATTAACTCAAACATTACTTTATTTGTTGAAAATTATAAAGGATCCAACCCATTTAAAGTCATACCACTATTTCGATAATTAAATACAAGGTTGAAGTTCCAAAGGGTCAAAAAAGAACTGAGAGGGGGGTCGAATTAGTTGTTCACCTTTTATAAGATTCCATACTTCTATAACATAACCACTACAACCTGATAATGTTTTTAACATTGTTATATTTTAGTAAATATGAATAATGAAAAAGTATGAATGAATGTAAATAAAAAATTATTTAGAAGGTTTATTCTTAGTTTGATAAACTATATCATTAACATAGACATTCTCATGGTTCTATCAAAATTCACTAATTTGAATAAGTGAATTATACTTGTTTCAACTCCCATTATGAATCTACTATATTGGGATATGAATGATTATACTGAATCCCATCAGAATAAAATATTTTATTACAAAATATTGATGCCCAAAAAAGTATACAGATATTGCTCAATCTACTCTATAAAAGATCCAGGGTTCAACGACCCTGAGTTCGATGGCCTTTAGTCTGATGAACCAAGTATGGTTGTGTCAGTCTGATCAACTCAATACGATGATTCCATTCTCAATATGCACATAGATAAATCTTTCTGATAGTTCTGAATAACAAACCCTACACTTATCATAAACTACTCAAAACCCAATCCGTTCATCTTTAGTCGGATGAATTCAAACTGATGGACTCAATATGATAAGCACTTCCTCAATATGCATCAATCAAAATCTGCTCAATTTATCAGTCCAATATTCCTCAGTTTAATAAAATACAAATAGATTCCTGCCCATCTTTTGAGATCTCTATCAAAAAATTAAACATTGACAAGAAAAATGTAGAGATTCAACTTTCCATAATATCAAAATGATATAAACTAGGAACGCACTCTACTTCTATTTATATGTGACTCATAATTGAAAAGAAACGAAACTAAAAAAATTTATTTCCTACACAAATTTATAAACTAAAAAAATTATTCACGTTTAAGAATCACATTTTAATACATTAAAAAATTGAACATACTAACTTTTCATCAATCTGATTTAACTTCATCAGCATCAATTTTATGTAACTTCCATATCTTCAGTTTGATGTAATTTCATTACTATAAATTTTTTCTGCTCACAAAGATATGACTTTTTCCTCTTCCAATTACTCATGCTATCTTCATAAAGTCATTATGATCTAATAATCTTCCTCATCTATTTAGGTTCTGGTAATGTTCTTCTTTTCATTGTGATCTTACTATCATTCTCTGCTCATTACGATATGAATTTCAACCTCTTCTCAGTACAATCTGACTATATTACTCTACTCATTATGACATGACTTTCTTCCTCTTCTCATAATGATCTTACATTCTTCTTTTGATCATCATGATCCAATTTTATTTCCATATGTCCGTCTAATTGACTTTCTTCCTTAGAGTGAGTCTGATTGACTTTCCTTCTTAATGTTTGTCCGATTAGCTTCCCCCCAAAGTGTTAGTATAACAAAACCCAAATAAGTATTGAATTGTCATTAATATAAAATCCTAATTATGATAAAACCCCCTCTAAACGTTTAATTTCTACAAACCTCATTAGTAAATACTCACTAATAATTGTAATAACATATGTGTCAATTATTTCTAGATCTAATGATAAATTTTTATTGATTCTTGGAACTGATTAAATATTCACGAATCCATCATTATTTAATAAACTTTTATCATGTGAGTTTTCACGATTTATGAGGACTTAATGATTTTAAATTCATCCTATTACTAATGGTTAGAATTCTTTAAAACATTCTAACTCCTAAAATTATAGTCTTCCTTCATTCTCTTTAGCATCATTCTGAGTTCCTCAAACCACAACTTCAGACTTTTTAATCAATTCTGAGTCTGATGAATCTGGAAAACTATGCTAATGGATCTATGTCTGATAGTGCGTCTGATTAAAAAATTACATATATTCCATCTTCCATCTTCCTTACACCTTTTGCGTCTTGTACTACTTAGTCTAAAAACCTATGTCTGGTAACCTCTATCTAGAAAAAACCTTTATGAAATATAATTTTTTTCCCCTACGTGTTTGGATTCTAACATTTAGAAAAAATCAACTATTTTTTAATAAAATTATTTTAAAAAATATTAGTTTTCAATAAATTCAAAATAATTTACATACTAAACAACACATAATTTCTTCAATCTCCTCCTTTGGATTTGTAAAAAACACATGTTAACAACTTTTACAATTCAAAGTTATTCCTCAAAACAATGATTTTATAACTTTTATAAAAATGCATCCTTCCACAAAATAGAGTGTCCTAAAACCATTTAGACATCGTACTGTTTTTAAGTAATTATTTCTCTTGTCGATAAGAAAATTTCACAGCCATGTAATGAAAAAAATCCGCTAAATTTTATATTTTATCAATTTTATTATTATCCCCCCTTTATTTTTATCACCCCCATTATCTAATAACAACAAATTTAGAATCCAAAAAGAATGATAAGTAAAAAAAACATAGAAATTAGAAAGTTTTTACTTTCCCTCGCCCATTATAATCACAATCCAAAGCATAGTGGGGGTCTTCTTTATTAGATCTAGCAATTCATTAGATGATTCTAAACTTCAAGTTATATCCTCAACTAAAAAAACTGATATTTCTGCATTTCCTTTTTGGTCATATCAACAATTTTATACTTCATTGAGAAATATTCAAGTAAAATATCTCCAACAACAACATTATCCTTTATAAAGCGAAACATTATATCAATGTGTTTTGATCTTGAATGTCAGACATAATTTTCATAAATTTCAATTAAAATATTTTTATCCAAAAGTATCTTCAATGGTTTATAAATGTATTCTTTGATATCCTCTAACTATACTTTCATCCACAACATCATAGTACAGGCCATAGTAGTGGGGACATATTCTGATTCTGCTATGCTCAAAGTTATTGAACATTGTTTTACTAAAACAACTTATACAACATTATCCCAAAAACAATATTCTTTTTAAGGTTGTATTTATACCTTTACAATCTACATCTCATTTAGCATCATTATAACCAATAAACTTCATCTAATAGTTAATTTTGTATAAGAACCATTTTGAGTTTGTTAATTTGATCAATCTTAGAATTATATTTTATTCTAATGTATGTGATCATTTTAGATTACATTGATACCAGGAACATAATGTCACATCATAAACACTATCAGTCCTTGAGGTTGTAATGTAACGTATGATTTCTATCATCTTCAGAAAGTCTTTTTGATTCACTATTTTTCTGGACTCATCTTTACTCAACATCATCCCCACTATGACAGGAGTAGAAACTTCTTTGGATTATTCCACACAAATTTTTTTAAAAATTCACCGACATACTTTCCATGACATAAGTAAATGTATATTTTTATTGAACTTATAAACCAAGGATGAATTATAATTCTTCTATCATTTAGATATCAATTTTTCTTCTCATTATATAGGTTTTCTTACAGACAACTTCTCTATCATAAAAAAATTATTTCATCCCAATAAATAATTTAATTAGAGTTCCAATTTCTATTTATATCACATATATGTTACTGACAAATTTTCCATTAGTAAAATTCAACATTATCAAATAATTTTCATGATTAGAATACTATGTAAGTGGTGATTTTTTCATCCCATACAAATATTTATTCAATATACAAACTTTTTTTCATCCTCATCATGTAGAAACCCAAAAGGTTTTTAAATGTAAACTTATATTTATATTTCACCATGGAGAAATGATTAATTTCTATCCATATGATATACATTGTAATTCTAGTGACAAACCTCTAATATAAACATTATTATAGTTTCTGACCATGAATCTAGGTAAAAGAGTTCATCAAAATCCACACCACCAACTTGTCTATAGCCTTTAAAAGAAATCCTAGATTTGTTTCCAGAAACATATCCATCCTCATTGGACTTGTTTACATAAAACCACATTTTTCTGATAACATTTTAAACATATGGGCGTGGAACATGTTCCCATGTTTAATTTTCTCAATTTGATCAAACACTGCATTTATAGAATTCCTCCATTATTTGTGCAGAATATCTTCTGAAACTTATTTTGGATCAACTTTTGATATGAGTGAAGTTTTATATTCTAAAAATTCAGTTTATCCTTATCATCATTCTCTACTAATTATTTTAATGAATTTTTATTTTCATTAACATTCACATCATATGAATCAATAAAAAAATTTCAACTTTTTTTCGTAGATTTTTATCATATTCTTTTAGAAGAATAACCCATAACAATTCCTTCTTCATCTTTCTCATAAACAATCTAAGATCCATATTTTTTGTTATAAGAAAATCGGGACTTAAAAAAACCATGAAGTATTTCAATAAAGGTTCATTTCTATACCACATTTCATAGGAATTCATATTGAATTCTTAATGCAAAAAGCATCAGTTCCTAACATGTACAATAGTACTGATATCTTTTTTGTAATAGTTAATTAGATTTTTGTATTCTTATAACATACTTCTTCTCATTTACAACAAAATTATATTCATTATTTCTGCTACTCCATTTTTTGTGCAGTATAGGGACAACTAGAATGATATTTTATACCATTATTTCATAGATAACATTCAAAATTACATTTTTTTTAAATTAGTACCATTAATTATTCTCAACATATTTATATAAACCCCCATTTATTTCTCAATATCTTATATAAAAAACCTAACCATTTACATAACCTATGAAATTTTTTTCAAAAACAAGTTGTTTTTCTTCCATGTAAAATAATAAATAAAATTGATAATGTTAAAATTCACATTATTTATTAATGTCTCATCATCCCAAAAAAATTGGAATGAATTATTTCAAGAGGTCTGGTAAGAATAATCATAACACTCTTATGACTTTTTTTATTCATATTCCCATTATGAAAAGTAAAAAAAACAAATTCATATATTATTTAATATTCTAGTAAATAATACAATACATAAACATTATAAAGTTTATTAATATTTTTCTGAATGAGGGGGCCATGTCTTTCGAGCCATGCCTTATTTTAATCTCCAAAACATAAGTAATAGGAGTTGTTAAATTTTTATATTTAAATGAGATTCCCACAGATTAATTCTCCTTTTGTAATAACTTTTCTATATTTCACACTTTTGATAAAAAATAAATCTTTTCTGATGATCACTTATTTTCTATCATCACAAAGTTGACTTAAACAGTGTTATTTTTTCTTGATCCCTTCAATATAAAAGAGTTTCTTAGACTTCAACTTTTCTCCTTCAATATCAGCTTTTCTAATTCCATTTATTTTAAAGGAACCATCATTAATAAAGGTAAATGACACTTTATTATGAAATTACACATGAATTATTATTTTTATATAAGCATTAATATATGATGAAAAACCACTATTGAGTATCCATGGTTTGTTCCTTTTACTTTCTTTAAAATCTATCTTAACAACACTATATCTTTTCTCAACATTCATCTTTCCATTTTCCTTTTTCTTTAAAACATAGAAAACATGTTTTTGAAGGAATCTCATACAACTTTTAGCATGATGACCAGCCTGATCACATCTTCGACAAAATTTTTATACACATTCAAATTGAATTTTTTTGGGAATGATTCAAACATAATAAATTTTTACAATCTTTTTATGGGTTAGGAAAGTTACTAATCCATCTTCCACCTTTTTATTCGCATTATTCAAACATTATTCCCTGAAATGGCATGTTATACCACCATTTATAATCCATATGACCATGGAGTCCACCACACAAACAATATCCATCAAATCATGATTTTTTATTGAGGTAACATCTTTCTATATAGAAGCTTTGTTGAGTTTGATAACTATTTCCTACTCAGAAAATATCTGAATATGTAACTTATTTACTACAAAGTGAATTTTCATCTTCTATAGGTGAAATGAGTTTCTCAAATTTTTTATAACCTAGAATTACCAACATTTTTTCAAAACTATAAATATTATAAAATTCAGATGGAACATTTTTTTTGGGTGAGGAATTAACTAGATTTTTACTTGAATATTCCACCATATTTTCTTATATATAACGTATATGTTTATAAGTTATGATTATTTCCTCTAAAATTGGGGATTATCTCATTGATTTGTTATTCAAACATTCCAAGAGTTTTCTAACGGGTTTGTTCATAGAACTCGAAACATCCAATGATTCCATATCCATTTGAACATACTTTCCAAAGGTAGGCGCTCATTAGTTATGGACTGATGAGGCATAGGAATTTTCATTGGTCGAGAGGATGGGAGGTCAGACTCATTAAACCATTTTGAGGGGAATTATTGTCTACTCTGGGACTCTCTTTATAGATTTAAGTTATGTTCGTGAATCCTTATTACATTACCAAGTATAAAATGATATTTCCTTTAGATTTCACAATAAATGATTGATATGTAGGAAATTTAGAGAATTTTTTATATGTATTCTAGGTTCTTCATCGATAGAGAATCATCTGTATTTGTTAGAGATTCTTAGTCAATGGTATCCTTGAATACATAAAAGTCTCTTGGTCATTATGATGACCATGCTGGTTTTGACGCCACTCATAGGGGCACTTGATGTTTATTGTCATTCAGAAGGACATTGATTATTTCAGATTTGGGATTGTGCCCACAGATGGGCTACCTAAGTATCCTTTGTTTTGGAAAAGGCATCATAACCCACATTTTTTGAGTAAAGGTGTATGATGTTTATTCATGATTGATGGCCCAAATAAATATGTCATGATTACTTTTACACTCTAAGCTCACGTGAGTCATGCTCGGTGTGAGAAACAAGAGGTATCGTTGAAACCTGACAATTGTTCCACGAAAGATGCATTGATGTGGGGCTTATGTACGTATGATTTCCCAAAAAAATACATGACGATTAATATTTACTTCTAGGAAGAAATCCAATAACATGGTCCATAAAGGTACATGTACTTTATGGAGGTTTGGATACTCTAATCTTGGGGCTTACTCTTAAGGAAGATGCCCAAGTTATGAGGGGACTTGTGATTGGGTTTTACTCCTGACAAGGAAGCCCAGATCAAAAGGAATTATGACTGGTCAAGAGGAATTAATATTGGGGATTAATCCTGAGGAGGATGCCCATATTAAAAGGGATTTTAAAATTGGGGCTTAACTCCTAAGGAGGAGGCGCAGGTTAAGGTAATTTTAGAATTAATAGACTTGGGGATTACTCCTAAAAAGGATTCCCATATTTGAGACTGGGGCTTACTCCTAAAAATGAATCCCAGGCTAAGAGAATTAAGATTGGGGCTTAATCATGAGGAGGATGACCATATTTGGGAACTTGGGGCTTACTCCTAAGGAGGATGCCCATATTTGGGAACATGGGGCTTACTCCTAAGGAGGATGCCCATATTTGGGAACTTGGGGCTTACTCCCGATGAGGATGCATATATCTTAATTCTCTTTTCCTGGGATTCCTTTTCAAGAGTAAGCCCCAGTCTGAAATATGGGCATCCTTTTCAGGAGTAAGCCCCATGTCTCTTAATTCTAAAATTCCCTTAACATGGGCCTCCTCCATGGGAGTTAAGCCACAGTTTTCAAATCCCTTTTTATAAGGGAATCCTCCTCATGATTAAGCCCCAATATTAATTCCTCTTGACCAGTCATAATTCCTTTTGATCTGGGCTTCCTTCTCAGAATTAAAACCCAATTATAAGTCCCCTCCAAACCTGGGAATTTTCCTTAGGAGTAAGCCCCAAAATTAGAGTATCCAAATCTCCAGAAATCACATGTACCTTTATGGACCCTGTTCCTAGATTTCCTCACTGAAGTAAATCTTAATCCTCGTCTATTTTTTGGGTAGTCATACATACATAAGCCCTACATAATTGCATCTTTCGTGGCATAATTATCTAGTTTCACCAATACCTCTTATTTCTCACACCGAGCATGACTCATGTGAGCTTAGAGTGTAAAATTAATCATGAAATATTTCTTTGAGCCATCAATCATGAATAAACATCATTCTCCTTTAATCGAACTACATGGGTTTTGATTCCTATTCCAAAACAAAGGATATGTATTTAGCCCATCTGTGGGTACGATCCCAACTCTGAAATAATCAATGTCCTTCTGAATGACAATATGCTTCAAGTGCCCCACTGATTGGCTTTAAAACAAGAATGGTCATCATAATGACCAAGAGACTTTTATGTATTGAAGGATACCATTGACTAAGAATCTCTATCAAATAAAAATTATTCTCTATCGATAAAGAACCTCAAATACATTTAAAAGATTCTCTAAATTTCCTACATATCAATCATTGATTGTCAAATCTAAATAAAAGCTCATTTTATACTTGGTAATGTAATAAGGATTCACGAACATAACTTAAATCTATATTCAGAGTCCCGAAGTAGACAATAATTCCCCTCGAAAAGGTGTGATGAGTCCGACCTCCCATCCTCTCGACCAATGAAAATTCCTAAGCCTCATCAGTCCATAACTAATGAGCGCCTACCTTTGGAAAGTATGTTCAAATGGATATGGAATCATTGGATGTTTCCAGTTTTATGAAGAAAAAAACCCGTTATAAACCGCTTGGAATGTTTGAATCTTAAATAAATGAGATCATCCACAATTCTAGAGGAAACAAAAAATGGTGAACCCGACATAAAGAGATTGGTTTTGGGATTCAACCTTGGGCGGTTGCCTACGTACCCAGACTGGAAGGCAAGGATCAAAGTCCACGTAGTTCAATTAAAGAATGAATTAGTGAACATGTTGTCCTTGGGGAAAACGACCCTAAAAATGATGTTGGGACTTATGCATGGTTAGCGGCCCAGAGAGGGTGTTATGGTTGAAGTTTTCTCTAAGCTCACATGATTCATACTCAGTGTGAGAAACAAAAGGTAACAACAACCTTAACAATGCACAGTTTAATATCATGTAGGACATATGAAGGGACTATGCAGTTTAAAGTCTTGTAGTTAGGACTATTGGTGCTGCACAATTTAGTGTCATGTAGTAGGGACAAAATACAATTTAACGTCATGTAGGACGTATTAATGGATTTCTACACAGTTTAGCATCATGTAGTTAGGATGATGGGTACAATACAGTTTAATTTCATGTTGTACAAAAAGAGGACTGTGCAGTTTAATTTCATGCAGTAAGGACAAAAGAGGACACATTTTAACGTCATGTTGGACGTATTGGGGACTTTTTCATAGTTTAACTTCACGTTGGATGAAAAAAGGATGACGCAGTTTAGAGTCATGTTGGATGAAAGTGAAAATAGTTTAAGGTCATATGCATGGACCGGTGATGGTGCAGTTTAACGTTGTGGTGGATGTAAGGGACATCTGTAGAGTTTAGCATCATGTAGTTAGGACGGCACAGTTTAACGTTGTGTGGGACGAAAATAATACAAATAGTTTATGGTCATATATATGGACCGTAAATGGTGTATTTTGTGTTTATACCAAATACTTCTTTAGAAATCTGGCATTGGTTGGAGTTGTGATGAGTTCTCCATCCATTGAGATTAAATAATAAGATCCATTAGAATAGGCCTTATGAATTGAATAAGGACCTTACGACTTTGGTTCATGCTTGGGAGGTTTCCTTCCTGGTATCATTGGAGTTCTGAGAACTAATACCAATTCTCCCAGAACGAATGAAGGAAGATAAACTTTTTTGTTGAAAGCTCATGTTATTCGATTCTGATAGACTTCCATGTGGTGGAGGGTGTACAATCTTTTTTCATCTAACCATTCCAATTCATCCAATCACTTTTGGGATTTTTCATCTATAGATGACTGATCACAAATAGTTACTCTGAGAAAAGGCAACTAAATTTCAATGGGAAATACTGCTTCTGTTCCATATACCATTGAATATGGAGTTGACCGCGTTGCAGTGCGGGTGGTGGTTCGATAATCCCATAAATAATGAAGGAGTTTATCAGGACATGACTTCTTATCTTTATCCACCAAATTTTACAGTATATTTGACAGAGTCTTATTGAGGGATTCTATCTGGCCATTGGCCAATGCATGATACCGAGATGAATGGTTGGACTTGATTTTGTATTCTTGATACAACTTCTTCACCTTAGATGAACAGAAGTTGGTTCCATTTCCCGTCAATATGGTATGAGGGACACCAAATATGTTAATGATGTTAGACTTTATGAAGCTAACAATGCATTTATAACTAACTTCCTTGAGAGGTATTGCCTCTTCCCATTTGGAAAAAAATCAGTAGCAGTAAGAATATACTTAATCTTCTTGGCCGTAGCTGAAGGGTAAGGTCCCACCACATCCATTCCCCATGTGGAAAATGGCCACGAGTATTTAGCTGTCTAAAGAAACTCTGGAGGTTGATGAATGAAGTTGGAATGCAATTGGCATGAATGAAACTTCTTTTTGAAATCAACATAATCTTGTATCATTGAAGGCCAAAAGTATCCAAGCCTTCGAATCTAATCAGACAGTCTATGTCCAGACTGGTGGGCACCACAGACTCCTTCATGCACTTCTTTCTTGACAGCCATTGTCTCTTCAACATCAATGCATCTGAAGAGAATTCTATCAAAACCACACTTGTATAGAATTTTCTCTAGGTTATCTGGGCCATCATAAAGAGTAAAATTGACTACTCATCGCCGGATTTGTCCTTTCCCGGATCTATCGGCTGGACGTGTTCCATTTTGAAGGTATTCCCAGATAGGTGTCATCCATCCTGTATTATGACCATATGGATCAGAGATGGGACTAATTTCATTGATTTCCTCTGTTCTGGCTTGAACATAAGGTGAAATTGTATGATGGTGAGCAATACTGATGATTGTTTTTTCCCGATTTTGATCTTCCAGAGCTGAGGCTATATTAGCCAGTGCATCAGCTTGCGCATTTTGTGATCGCGGGACATAAGAAAATGTCGGTTCCGAAGGGAATTCCACCATTAACTCTCTGACGTAATCATAAATGGGATTTGTTCTTCTTTTCTGATGGCATAATCCCCATTGACTTGTTTGATTACCGGGTCTAAATCACCTTTCACATTTAAGTTATTCACTTGTGCTTGAAGCGCCAACTCCAAGCCTACGATGAGAGCTTGGTATTCAGATTAATTATTTGTACCGCCTCCTAAAAATGAGAAGGAATAAGTTAACACTGCCTTTTCTGGATAAATGAGCACCATTCCTAAGCCAACATTGTTGAATTTAGGATTTTCCATTTTCCTCCCCGTTGGACTTCTGGAAGCACCATCAATGTACATTTCCCATGTTTGAAGAGTTTCTTAAATAGAGAATACTTCCTCATTAGGGAGTTCAATATCTGAAGATGTCTCTTCCAATGAAGGGTGTTCAGCAAGAAAATCATCCAAAGCATGTCCCTTTATTTCCTTTTAAGACACATATTGAATATCAAATTGCTGCAAGATAACTGCCCACCTTTCCAGACGTCTTGTGAGAATAGGACGACTAAGGACGAATTTGAGTGGGTTATTGCGAGATACCAATTTGACCTCGTGATGTTTCAGGTAGTGTATCAACTTCTGAACTGAAACGATTAATTCTAGGAAGCACTTCTCTATACTTGAATATTTGGTTTCTGCTTCAAGCATAGTCCGACTGAGATTGTAGAGGTTGTTTTCATTCCCAGCATCATTCTTCTAAGAAAGAAAGGCACCCAATGATTTCTCTAGAGCTGTCACGTAGAGGATAAGTGGTCTTCCTTCAACAGGTGGAAAAAGTACCAGGGGACTCAAGAGGTATTTTATGAGAATATCGAATTATTATTGACATTCTTCAGTCCACTGGTATGTGACTCCCTTCTTCATCAATTTGGTGAAGGGTAAGGTTTTTCCTTCCAAATTGGTGATGAAACACCGAATATAGGCTACGTGTCCTTCAAGTACTCTTAATTCTTTCAAATTTCAAGGATGTGACATACCAAGCATTGAATTTGTCTTCTCAGGATGGACTTCAATACCATGATGGTGTACAACAAAGGCGAGAAGTTTTTCTGAGGTTACCCCAAAGGCACATTTTAAGGGGTTCATCTTCAAATTATGTTGCCGAAGATTGTGGAATATGACTTCCAAATCAGCTAAGTTATTAAAACGTTGTTTGGATTTAACTACAAAATTCTCCACATAACATTCAAGGAACTTAACTAAAAAGGGTTTGAAGATATGATGCATGGCACGCTAATATGTTGCAACTGCATTCATTAGGCCAAAGGGAATTACTCGATAGAAAAACAAACCCTAAGGGGCTCTAAAAGCTGTAGATTCCTCATCTTTTGGAGCCTTTCAGATTTGATTATATCCAAAATATCCTTCCATGATGGAAGGTGCTCCATAGCCAGTTGTTTCGTCAATTAAAAGATCTGTGATCGGAACTGGAAAATCATCCTTAGGACAATGTCGATTAAGATCTCTGAAATCAATGAAAACTCTAATTTTCCCATTCTTATTTTTCACTGGGACAATATTATCCAACCACATGGGATATTGAACTTCGCTAACGAAGTTATCTTTGATAATATTGTCCACTTTAGCCTCAATTTTGGAATCATAGGTTGGGTGTGTTATTCTAATAGATTGTTTGAATCCTCTATGTTCTTCGGGAAAACCCAAATGATGAGTGGAAACATCAGGATCAAGCCATGGAATATCTGTATAGTTTCAAGAAAATATATCTCGATTTTACTTTAGAAATGAAATATACATCTCTTGTTCTTCAAGAGTCATGGACACACTGATTAAAGTGCGTAGTGGATCTTCTTTTGTACCCAGATTTATTTCTATGAGTTCATCCACAGTGGTAGAGATACCCTCTTCAAATGCTGGAGGAGAATCTATGAGATCTTCCTCTTCTTCTTCAACATGTGTTACTTCTTTTGTTTCTACTTGCATAATAGTTGATGAAGCAGAATTTCCATGATCAGAAGAGATGTTAAAATTTGAACATCTTGAAGAAAAAGATTCCATTTCTGACCCAATTGATGATGAAGGGTCTTCTATGGGTAATAAAGAGGAGATGATGGATTGAGAATCGACATGATCGTTAACCTCTAACATTGATATAACTTCTTCTATCCTGGTTGGCTAAGTATAAACTTTCTAGATTTCAGGAAATGATATGAAGACATCTCCATTTGAGCTTTCATCATTGCATGGTGGATCACAAATTTCTTCCATGTTGTCTGGCTCGATTGCTATAATTAACAATATGGATCTTTCCATAAGAGTATTTTGATTTGGGTCTATCCTATCAATTTGACTGATAGGAAACACATAATCTATACTCACATGTGCTAATGGGTTTACTATAATCTTTTGCAAAACATATGGAGCATTAACTTTGGTAATCTCCTTTGTTGTGGATTCCTCCTTTCCCTTTATGTGGTAGAATTTCGCCTCAATGTATTGAGATTCAAATGTCTTAAACGGGGCCTTATCACCATATAATGTCCCAACATGACCATCGAAACAATGTTTGAGACATTGAGGGTATGATGAAGGGATATCTGCATGTTGATGTAGCCAGGGTCTTCCAAATAAGATGTTGAAGGCTGAATCTTGATCATCAACCGTGAAATCTGAATTGGATACAAGATCTCCAAACTAAGTTCTGAGTGTAATCTCGCCGAGTGGTTCTTGTTCATTTTTATCATATCCTTGTAACATCATAGTTGAAGGAGATAAATCAGATTCCGTGAGGCCCAATCGACGAAGTGTACGAATGGGCATTAGGTTGACTCTTGAACCATTAACAATGAAATCTCTTCGGATGTCTACACCATTGACCTTGCCAGATAAGTACAAAGGTCTAATATGTCCATGCACGCCATCATCTTCATATTAATCAGTAAAAGATATCACTACATGTCATTCTATAGGATTATTCTCTACACAGTAGAATTTAGCTGCAGCAATTTCAGTCTCAAACTCTTTAGGACATGACAAGGCCTCGATGAGTGCCTCCCAAAGATCTTTTGACAGATTCAAAGCATCTAGAATTGATAACTTGGCCGGTACTTGGCCTAAGTGTTTCAATACATCATAATTTTGATTCAGAGGTCTACATTTCCCAACAGGAACATGTGGTTTATCAGGTGTCGTGGAAGTTGACGCTTTGGAATTTGATGCATCATGTATCGGGATAGGAGTTGGTAATACTTTTGGATTTGAAAGATTAGACCAATTAGGTCTTTTTACATGCTGAGAGGAATAAGATGTAACCTTCAACTGATCTTCCAAAATAATTGTTCCAGGACTGAGTCTACCTTGTGTGGAAGAACTTGTTTGTTCTTGTTGAGATCGTAGAAGGGCTCTACCACGAGTTTCTTCCACATACACAGTTCTAGCAGGGGTATAATTGGAATTGTTGACTCTGAAAGATCCATGTCTTCCCATGTATCCTGAGCCTCTGGAACTTCCTCTGATTCCTCTTTTTGACATAGGGAATTAGGGCTCATAAAAATTGAAACTGTGAGTGGCATATGGATCTATTAATTGAATCATATTAACAGAACCAAAAATCAACTCTTCATCCGATGAAGACTCTACCTGACTAGCCAATTTAGGTTGTGCCATTTGTTAGGGCGGTGCATGTTTCTTTGAAGTAGATGGCATGAAATCTTCCAAAGTCAAAGACAGCTTAGGATTTGACAAATACTCATCTTCTTCTGATTGTTCCTAATTCTTGGAACTGTGTCGTTTCATTGAGGGTTTTCCCTCTGATGAATAGGGTTTTTCTGTGGAATTTATGGCAGAAGTCACAATTGGTTTCTTAAATTGTGTTCACAAAATGGCATGAGATCGGCTGATCATTTTCCTGACCATCCAATCATCATATTTCTGTGCATTTTTGTTCTTAACTTCTTGCCACTCTCCTTCTTCCTCTGGAACTGTAGCATTAACACATGCTACCTGAACTGAAGAAACTTTTAATTTGACTTGTCCCGAGTCGACCATCTTTTGCAGGAGGTCTTTGAAGACCAAACACTCCTAGATGAGATGGACCAACATTTGATGAAAGGTTCAATATTTGGGATGATCTTCATCTCCTTCCGTATTTGGCCTCTTGGGCCTTGGAAATTGAACCAAATTATTTTACAGACCCGAAATGAAATAACCAGGAACTTGTTCATTTTCGAAAGAGTGAACTTTGATTTTCAAATCCTCAAATTGATTTCATCTTTGATCTCTTTGATCATCTTGACGAAATGTCCTCTATTGTTGGTGTTCAAGAGGTAGATCCCTTCGAGAAAATGAAGGTTTTGAAGTAGAAGCATGTGCAGGTGCTTGTTTAAGCATCACTGTAGTAGTTTCTTCTTTACCCATTCTCCTTCCTGGAGCTGATGTAATTATACGAGCTTTATCTTTAGTCTTTATAAGAGAATCTTCAATCTGTTGAGCGATTTAAGTAAGGTCTCAAAACCCTCCTGTGTATTTCATAGGGATCATTGGTGTGCACAACTCATCATGAAAATGTTGCAAATATATTGGAAACAATTTCTCTTGAGGGAGTGATAAGCATAGGAAATATGGTAATCCCTTCCAGCAAGCAATGAAACTTGAGACACTTTCATTCTACCTTTTCTTACAGTTTGTATGATCAAAAACTGTTTTCTTTTGCAAAGTTGAGCAGAATTGGAGAAGGAATTTTTCTCGAAGATTCTCCCATCTGGTAATTGACTGGGATTGCAAACTTTTATACCAAACAAAAGATGGTCCTTGCAAGGTTCGCACGAAGCATCTGAGTTTCACTACTTCTTGTTGTTCTGGAGTTCCCATCATAGAATCACAACAAGACACGTAATGTGTCAAATGTTGTTTAGGATCGCCTAATCCATTGATAATAGGGAATATAGGGTTTTCAAAACTTGATGGGGGAAGGATTGAATCTACCCATTCAGGGTAAGCTCTCGTTTCAGGTTGGACCTGTGCACGCTTCCCTTCCGTAGTATCTAACTGAGCTGTTAATGACTCAATGGAAGTTATTAACTTTTGTGAAACATCTGGTTGAACTTGGAATTGGGATGGTGCAATAATTGGAGTCTGGACAGGTATGGTGGCTGGTACTACAACTAATAGTAGCACCACCTATTGTTGTTGCACTTGACCCATAGGATTAGACCTGTGAGGGTGTACTTATAGAGGAGAATATTCTTGATCCATATCAGTAGCTGCAACAAACTCCCTTGGATAACTAACTCTAGCACGCTTATGAGGAAGACTACCCTGAAGTAGTTCTGCATTCATCCTTCTTAATTCCTTCATTTATTCCTCCTATTTTGCAAACCTTGGATCTAGTGAGAGCGATTGGCCTTCTACAGAGGAAGGGTATGTAACCTGATTCATTCATTTCCCCTTGTTGGATCCTTTTTGGAGAGGGGGAGTGGGTTATTTGATGGAACACCCAGATTCTGGGTAAACCTTTGATTTCGTGTACGCACACCTTCTTAATTTGTGTATGTGTATTCAACTTCTTGAGCAGGAACCTCTTCATCTAATCTCTCTCAGTGAGCCTCATGTGGTGGATCAGCAACAACAGCATTGATGAAATTAATTGATTCATAACCCACTGCATCCCTTCTATCAGCATTTCTGTGATATTGTCTTCTGCCATGCCCCTGACGAGACATTGCCTTCTGTTGATTTGATCCCTCAGGAACTTCTTGGCGAACCTTAATTTGGAGAGAATATCCTGATAATTTGGCTCTTCGTTCTTCCTGGGGCTTCTTCCCTAATCGAGAGAAGACTAACTTTCTCTGAGGGAGGGATTGAGGATTTTAAAAACTCCCTAGTCCGGCAGACTGGGGTTATTCCTGCTGTTCTTGCTCAACTCCTCGAATCCAATTTGTTGATTCCGAGGGTTGGGTTAAAAGAGTCCTCAGTCTAGAAAGCTGGGGTGGCTCTTGACGTGCTATGTATGAGACCTTCTTAAAATCTCTCCTGATCTTGCGGACCATAGTCCGACAATTAGATAGATGCATCAATCTACATCCACTTTTATCACTTGGTTCAAAAGACTATTGGATGATTTCTGACACTTCTGTCACTTGATGATGTGCTTGCTCCATATGATATGCATGTTTAATATTCTCGTTTGCTTGATGTAGGAGTAATTCAACAACTTATTCTCTATATTCTTTATTATGATAAGAACTAGTTGAGGCCTGTTCTTGGGTAAGCATTTGATTACAAACAAAACCCATTGATTGTGGCCGGCCACGGGAAATAACATTGCATGAGACCATTTTCTGCGGGCTTTGATGACTGTAGAGCACAGTCAAATGTAGTTCTCCATGAACACCCCATCCTCTAACATGAATACAAGATGGGGAATTGGAAATTAGCTAGAGCAATCTTCTTAGTGCGCTAAGGCATGAACGTTAAAGGGATCTCTACTACTTTTCAGCCTTCGGATATCGAGAGACTCATAGAGATGCCAAATCAAACTAACGTTGTAACCCTTCTATTATTTTAACATGATTTTTATATTCATCATAAGATAATAATTTCTTTTTCAACTAACAAAGATTTTTCCATATGTTGAGACGAATATCATGAATTCCATCTTCCATCAACATCTCTGGAATGTTATACTGAGGGTTATCCAGAGGCCAAAACATGACTTTCACTTCACCTTTCACCAGTTGTTTTATCATGTTCAGCATTTACTCTTTATCATTCAAAGAAGATTCTTCTACCTGATTTGACCAGAGCAGGTGCTTTCTTGTTGCTTAATCGGATTCAACTGGATAGGTAGAGAATCCACTGATTAAACTAGAAGATGCATGACTTAGGTGTGGTTCAGAGAATGACATATGCCCTGTGTTATCCTCTGATTGAGAAATTATTTTACCTTCTAGCGATGATGCATCAGACATGACTGGTTTCTCCTTTTCAAGAGCCTCATGATAAGAGGGATTTCCTGGCACTACATTGTCCACTGGAGCATTTTCTGGGAAATGTGCATCACTACTGCGGAGAGGTGTTTCACAGCGAAATTCATCATCATGGGGGGGACCACCATGATGGGTTACAGAAAAAGATGAGATCTCTTGCTCCTTGGTCTTTTGACCACATAGAGGGTTCCTGTGACTCACATCTGGAGATGAAACTTCGATATCGACGGAACTGTCATGAAGAAAGCCTTCATGAGAAAGTGTATGTTGAAAACCTTCGGAATTAATGATCCCACTATTGGGAATTGAGAGAGTAGAATCTTGGATTCCAACAGATAACTGTATGAGGGATTCAAGAACTCCAGCATCAAGCAAGGCCTTATTACAGATTTCCTCTTGATCTCTTAACTTTGTTGGGCGGGTCTTCTTCTTAGATGCCTTGTTACTCGCCTTTAAAACCACTTGTTGATGAAAGAGGCTACTCTGAGAAGGTGTATGTGCCTGATCAGAAGAGATGGTCAGGTTAGGCTGACGATCTCCACTCAAATGAAGTGTATGTTCCTGACCTGGCTATCCATATGATATGGGGGAGTACGCCCCACAACCCTCTTGGACTGGAAGAGATGTGTTTTTTTGTTCCAGAGTGAATTGTTGATGTTTCACTCCACTAGTAGGGATAGATTTATGTGTCTTTCCCTAAGATGTTGTTGAATCTGTTATAATATCCTGGCAAGCATCCAGAATATGAGTAGAGATTTTCTTCTGCTCTTTCACCATTGATAGAATATGCTTGGTCACATTAGCTGCCGGAATGGGGATATACTTCCATTCCATTATTGGAGTATGTGTGTATTACCAATCTTGTCCTCCTTTTCCTGCCAGTGAATCTTGATAGTACTCATGTGTGGGGGAATAGAATTGATTCTTCCTCCTACTTGTCACCGGAGCATTCCGACTGACTTCTCCGAGTGCTACTAAGAGAGACTATTGGTAGGCTTGATCAATATTAGCAGGTGTATGTTCCTACTGATTGTACTTCGCCAAATGTGGTTGACGAGCTCCATCATATGTAGTCAGACGAGCCTGTTGACTAGTTGATGATGTATAAACAGGTGTATGTTCCTGCCTATAGTACTCCACCGTAATTTCCTAACAGGATTGGTGTGATGCTGCTAGACGAGTCTACTAGACAATGGAATTAAAATGGACTGGTGTGTGTGCCCGCTCGTTTCTTTCCACCAAGTTAGGTTGGTGGACTTCTCTGGAGATGGCAGAGATGAAAACCTGCTAACTGTTGACCGGATTTCACCTCTAGCGATACGTCTTGCCTTCTCGGGTTTGAGTAACCTGAGTCGAACACCTAGAGTCGATACCATCATCATGTTGAGGGCGCACTGCCGCACAATTCTGGCGGCGATTGTTGATGGGATCCCTCGGGACGGACTCCTGTCTCCTTGAATTAAGGCCCTGAGGGACCTTCTCATTCACCTCCTCAGAATATGGGAGTCAATGGTGTTTGCATTCCGGGGATAATGACCCGAAACGGTTGGAGACGGTGGTTACCATCGCCTTCTTCTTAATCGTTGGTCGTCGCTGTCCGGACGACCAGGTTGAATTATTGACTAGAAGGGCTTTTCGAACAGCCTCCATAGTCGAAATAGTACCGTTTTGAAGGTACTCTTTAACCAGCGCATTTGATACCCAGCATTGAAGATGATGACTAGGTGATGTCATCCTCAGAGTGGATGACGATCCAGCAGGAGTAGCAGTAGTGGCATTTGCAGCAGAGGTTTTCATAGTAGACGTATTCATGGGTGTGAATTTGATAGAATCCATTTTCGTAATGTAGACGATCTTGGAAAAGAGTGCCTGTTTGATATAACAGAAATAATCAAGATAAGTCCGGCCACTACATATTTTGAATGACCAAATATGTCATGGATTGTTTTGTTGGCCCTCTCATTGAGTTTTAAATAGGTTCCTAACAAATAATAAAAACATCATTTTAACTTGGTTAAGGATTCACATCGGGTTCACCATTTTTTGTTTCCTATGGAATTGGGGATGATCTCATTGATTTAAGATTCTAACATTCCAAGCGGTTTCTAACGGGTTTGTTCGTAGAACCGAAAACATCCAATGATTCCATATCCATTTGAAACTACATTCCAAAGGTAGGCGCTAATTAGTTATAGACTGATGAGGCTTATGAATTTGCAATGGTTCATAGGATGGGAGTTTAGACTCATCACACCTTTTTAAGGGGAATTATTGTCTACTCCGGGACTCTGTTTATTGATTTAAGTTATGTTCGTGAATCCTTATTACATTACCAAGTATAAAATGATCTTTTCTTTAGATATGAAAATCAATGATTGATATGTAGGAAATTTAGAGAATCTTTTATATGTATTCAAGGTTTTTTATCGATAGAGAATCATCTGAATTTGTTAGATATTCTTAGTCAATGGTATCCTTCAATACATAAAATTCTCTTGGTCATTATGATGACCATGCTGGTTTTAAAGCCACTCAGTGGGGCCCTTGATGTTTATTGTCGTTAAGAAGGACATTTATTATTTCACAGTTGGGATCGTACCCGTAGATGGGATACCTACGTATCCTTTGTTTTGGAAAAGGAATCAGAACTCACATAGTTCGAGTAAAGGAGTATGATGTTTTTTTATGATTGTTGGCGCAATGAAATATGTCATGATTACTTTTACACTCTAAGCTCACATGAGTCATGCTCGATGTGAGAAACAAGAGGTATTGGTGAAAACAGAAAATTGTGCCATGAAAGATTCAATGATGTGGGGCTTATGTATGTATGACTGCCCAAAAAAAGATGAGGATTAAGATTTACTTCAGGGAGGAAATCCATGAACAGTGTCAATAAAGGTACATGTTCTTTATGTAGATTTGGATACTCTAATCGTGGGGCTTACTCCTATGGAATATGCCCAAGTTAGGAGGGGACTTATGATTGGGGTTTACTATTGAGAAGGAAGCCCAGATAAAAAGGAATTATGACGTGTCAAGAGGAATTAAAATCAGGGCTCAATCCTAAGGAGGATGACCATATTAAAAGGGATTTGAAAATTGGGGCTTAACTCCTAAGGAGGAGGCCCAGGTTAAGGGAATTTTAGAATTAAGAGACTTGGGGCTTACTCCTGAAAATGAGGCCCATATTTGAAACTGGGGATTACTCCTGAAAAGGAAGCCCAGTCTAAGAGAATTATGATTGGGGCTTAATCCTGAGGAGGATGCCCATATTTGGGAACTTGGGGCTTACTCTTGAGTAGGATTCCCATATTTGGGAACTTGGGTCTTACTTCTGAGGAGGATTCCCATATTTGGAAACATGGGGCTTACTCATGGGGAGGATGCCCATATCTTAATTCTCTTATCTTGGGCTTCCTTTTTAAGAGTAATCCCCAGTCTCAAATATGGGCATCCTTTTCAAGACTAATCCCCAAGTCTCTTAATTCTAAAATTCCCTTAACCTGGGCCTCCTCCTTAAAATTTAAGCCCCATTTTTCAAATCCCATTTAATATGGGCATCCTCCTCAGGATTAAACCCCAATATTAATTCCTCTTGACCAGTCATAATTCCTTTTGATATGGGCTTCCTTCTCATAAGTAAAACCCAATCATAAGTCCCCTCCTAACTTGGGCATCTTCCTTAGTAGTATGCCCCAAGATTAGAGTATCCAAATCTCTATAAATCACATGTTCCTTTATGTACCATGTTCTTCGATTTCCTCCCTGAAGTAAATATTAATCCTCATCTATTTTTTGGGAAGTCATACATACATAAGCCCCACAGCATTGCATCTTTTGTGGAAAAATTGCCTGGTTTCCCCAATACCTCTTGTTTCTCACACCGAGCATGACTCATGTGAGATTAGAGTGTAAAAGTAATCATGATGTCTTTCTTTGAGCCATCAATCATGAATAAACATCATACTCCTTTACTCGAACTACATGGGTTCTGATTCCTTTTCCAAAACAAAGGATACATAGGTAGCCCATCTGTGGGTATGATCCCAACTCTGAAATAATCAATGTTCTTCTGAATGTCAATAATCTTTAAGAGCCCCACTGAGTGGCTTTAAATCCAGCATGGTCAACATAATGACCAAGAGACTTTTATGTATTGAATGATACCACTGACTAAAAATCTCTAACAAATACAAATGATTCTCTATTGATGAAGAACCTCAAATACATATAAAAGATTCTCTAAATTTACTACATATCAATCATTGATTGTCAGATCTAAAGGAAATCACATTTTATACTTGGTAATGTAATAAGGACTCACGAACATAACTTAAATCTATAAAGAGAGTCCCAAAGTAGACAATAATTCCCCTCAAAAAGGTGTGATGAGTCCGACCTCCCATCCTCTCGACCAATGCTAATTATTAAGCCTTATCAGTCCATAACTAATGAGTGCCTACCTTTGTAAAGTAGGTTCAAATAGATATGGAATCATTTGATGTTTCCATTTATACGAAAAAACCCATTAGAAACAACTTGGAATGTTTGAATCTTAAATCAGTGAGATCATCCCCAATTCCAGAGGAAACAATGATTTCATTAATATATTCATTCTCCTTATTGATGAAATATTTTCTTCCTTGACGAACCACTTCCCAATATATCTTCATTAATTAGATTTATATATTTAGAGCTCTATTTTTAGGATATGTAATATGTTTTATTCTATGTTGATACTGTCAATAAGATTCTTCACCACCTTCTTCACTATCTGGGGATTTTCTTTCATATTTTCCAATGAAGGATATAAATTTTTATGAACATTAATCTTCTGAATAATTGTTCTTAGATGAGTTTGTTTTAACTTTATTACTCAACATACATTATTTATTTATAGAAATCTTCTTCTTGTGTTTCATCGATTAAATTTCATCTATAGAAATTTTTCTCAACATATTACATTGAGATTTTTAATCAGAATAATGTTGATACCCTCCAACATTATTCGTGGGGAAATTCATTAAAAAGTGTACAATTCCACCACACTCAAAACATTTGATTGGAATTTTACCTCCATAATTTCTTCTTCCTATTTGATTGTTCTTGGATATAAGAGACATGATTTTTTCATTCAATGAATAATAATCTTTATATTTGGAATCACAATGATCAACATCTTCATTATCTTGAATTTTCACTTTTCTCATAGATTAAAAATCTATTTAATCTTTCATATTCTATATGAAAATTAGAGATTTTATCATTTCATAAGTGATAATAAATCATTAAAATCATTGAGAGATAAACCATAGTTATCTTATAAAGAAGAAATAATAGAATAATAACTTTTGGAAAGGTTATCATATGTTTATTTAGAATTTTAGAATCTTTTAGTATGTCACTAGATCCTTTGATTTATTAAACAATTTCATTTAATATGGTAAATTATTCATTAACAGTATCTTCATATCTCATTATTAATTCCTCATTGATACTATGATAGATTGGTAGATTTACTTCATTATCATTAATATTCTATTTGAAAATTCCGTATAGATTGTAACACATACTCTTCAATGTTTTGAGATCCATCACCTTAATATAATTTTTTTGATAAGGACATAATGATAAAATTTCTATCTTTTCCAACATAAGTCATATTTATATTATCAGAAATATTCATTGGGTTATACTTCTCAACAGGTGGAAACCCAGTTGTGGAAGCATCAAAAACATCCAAACCAAGAGATAAGAGAAAATAAATCATCCTTCATTTACATCCATAATAATTTTTCCATAAAAGGTAGTAATTCCATAACTATTGATATAATTGATATTATCCATTATAAGGGTTAAAAAGGGGAAACTTCCATTTGAATTCAATTGATGTTCTAAAGGACCGAATAAGAACTAGTGGGTTGAATCATTTGTTCACTTTTTATACGTTTCAATACATTTGTAATATAAACCTTGAAACCTATCATTATCTTGTCTTAGTAAATAATCATGCCAAAAAAATAAGGAAAACATTAAAATAATTTAAGATTTATAAGGTTCAACCTCTATGTGAGAACCTACAACTGTTCCATAGAAACTTCCATGGGTCTATATAAATTCAATAATTTGAAGAAGTAAATACGAATTGTGACAACTCCCATTAGGAACCTTTTATATAATAATGTGAATAATTATACTGACAGTTGTTTGTTAAAAAATTATCTTACAAGAAAATGATTAAAAAAGTATGAATAATTAGTTTAATATACTCCAAAAACGTTTTTGAGTATAATGACCCTGAGTCCAAATGGAATTCATTATGATGAACCATGTTTGATTGTATTTTCCTTTTTATCTCAATAAAATACATCCATTCTCAATATATGCTTGAAAAAATGTTTCTGATCATTTAGAATAACAAACCCCACACTTCCCAAAAACTACTAAAATGTTAATCTCAACATCCTCAATCCAATAAATTCAGTCTGATGGAATCCATACGATGAACCCATTTTTAATATTCATTACTCAAACTCTACTTAATTTTATAGTTTGATCATCCTTAGTCTAGTAAAAAATACATTTAGATTCCCAATATTCTTCTGAGATCTCAGTTCAGAAATAGCACATTGATACGAATTATGTAGCACTTTTCCTTTTCCGTATGTCAAGAGGATTCAATGAAAAAAACTTGTCTACTTTTATTTATATGAGAATTATAATATAAATGGTCATAAAAATAAATACATTTCCCACATACCCTGATTTCTAGACTCATTAAAAACTCACATTTAAACATCAACATCGACTGACTGAAACCATCAACCAAACTAAATTTTATTTCATCTGATTTAATTTCATAAGATTCATCATAAATTAACATTATTAGATTCATTATGTTGTAACTTCTTCTGATTCAGTATGATGTAACTTGATTATGATGAAACATATTCAACTCACTATGATTTAATTATCTTCCTCATCCTATTTCAATATGAATTCCTTACTTAGATCATTACAATCAAACTATCATCCTCATCTAGTGATAATCAAACTATATTCATCTACTCAATATGACATGACTATCATATTATAATTTTTATGGTCTTAATTTCTTCTTATTGTTATTGTTATTGGACTATCTTACTCAACACATTACGGTATGCCTTTCTTACTATTCTCATTATGATCCAACATTATTCCTCTATTCATTATCATCTAACATTCTTACATTCTGTCAGTGTGATTTACTTCCATCCTCAAAGATAGTTTGACTAACTTTTCTCCTCAGTGTTAATCTGATTAACATTCATTCTCAATGTAAAACTAATGAAATCCTCCTAATGATGGAAATATCATTATGACTTAATTCTAATTACGATGGAAACTCCACTATGAAACATTGAATGTATTCAAACCACATGAATAATAACCCACTCAAACTTCTGAAAACATTATTTTATTGAACTTCTAGAACTGATGAAATCTTTTCCTTGATTCATTGAACTTATACAATCTATTTTATACTTATATTTCATAAAATTATTTTTTTCAGGTATTATTCATGGATTATGAGAACATCAAGATTGGAAAATAATTCTATGAAATATGGTTATATGGTTAAAGTAATTTCTAACTCAAGATATTATAGTATTGCTTCATTATCTTCAACATCATTATGACTTCCTCTAACTGAATATTCTAACGTTTTAAAAAAATGAAGTCTGATAAAACACGAAATTATTGCCAATAGATCAATGTCTAATGGTGCATCTGATCATTGAATTAACCAAATATAAATCTTCCTTATTCCTTACACATTATTCATTTTTTACTACTTAGTTTAAAAACTTGTGTTCTAAAAAAAACATTCTGATAGATAAAAACTATTCTCCCCTTTTTGTATGGATGAAAAAAATTAGAAGCATTTAAATATTTTTCAAAATAAAATTTTTAAAAAATGATTAGTTATCAAGAAATACTTTTTTTTTTAAAAAACAACATGAAAAAGGTTATTGAAATAAATAATCACATTAGTAGTCTCCACACATTCTCAATGAACCCCAAAACATTACAAATGGATCATTTCTTTTTAGTTCCAATAATATGATCATCTTTAATCTGTGATTTTTATCTGAAATAAATTACTATTAAACTCTATGTATTTTCTCATGTTATAACTTTCAAAATAAGTAGGAGAGGTATTGATGGCTATTTGTTAATGATAGTGGTATTCATGTGATTCTCCACATGCTTTGGCGAATTCTATATATGAATCATTGCATGAAATAAATTATCATATGAGGAAATGATTTGACCATGTATATAATTTAGTCTAAAAATGAGAGTGGAAAATAATTCCTTCATCTGTCATTCAACTCTAAATAGAATTCATTTATATTATTATTATTATTATCATAATTATTATTATTATTGTTATTTTCTTAACAAGTGATAACTCATCGATTTTTTAAACAACATTTTCATATCCAAGTCCTTAACATGACATGTTTTTTTACTTATAGTTATTAAAATAACTAAATATAAATATATATTTATCAATTAAATATTATTCATCGATAAATAAATAAATATTATAATAAAAAACGGATGAATACATATTTATTTTTTTTCTTTTTTTGATGTTAAATAGTTAATTAAATATAGGATATCATAAGAGATAAATAAATATAATTTCTTCCAAACTATAGAATAATATTTATTTTATATTCAAATTGAATAATATTAATTTCAAATTATTGGAAACTAAATATTTTCAATCAAATAAAAAAGAGTATATAAAATTCTACAGAACTAAATAATAATACTATTATGTTAATTTAGTATTTAAATAAATGAAACAAAACACACACCCATGGGATTGTAAGGACAACCTGTACTCCCCTATAAGGTTTGACCCACTCTATACCTATCCCATTTCAATTAGTATGGTCTAATGTTTCAAAATTTTAATGGCCTAATTCCCCTTCACCTTGGACCTAAGTACCCTTCTACATTTTCCCTACACTCAGTGACATAAAACTAGGCCTAAGCCCACACCTATAGAAAATAACTACAAGGAGGTTTCTAAGATTTGATCCCCAGTATGATATAGGATTGTTGGGTAACATTACCAATGAGGTAATCCCCAAAACAAGATTTTATTATTTTTTATAATAATAAATTCAAATAGTATTTAATTGAGTTTAATGAAAACATTATTTGTGCGACCATCTATGACTAGTTATATTGGAATTTGAAGAACTAACAAAAATTCCAAATCTACATCATTAAACACCTAAATACACCCATTGAGAAATATGTAAATGTTAAAATAGAAAACCAAAATCCACTAAAAACATAATAAGACTACTATAAATACATTTGTATTCAATTATACACTTTATAAATTCTAATAGAATCAATGATAAGGGGAATTATTTTATCAGGTCTAACTAAAGGCACATAATAATTTTATTGATATTTGAGATAAAAATAACTAATAATAAGATTTATTTTTCAATTTTTTATTTAGAGCTAATAGAGATCACAAATTATCAGTTTTTTATTTAGTGTTGATAAATTCAACCTGATCATGCCCAAATTTTCCCTTGTTCGATGGTGAAAAATTTTACTGGTAGGACATCTTTGGTTATCGAATTCCTAGAGACCTATGAAGTTACATTATGATAGATTCTTTCTTTGCGGTTGATTTGGAAATGACAGAGGATGATTTGGTTATGATTTGGGCATCAATAGTTTGAATATATATGATTATTAATGTGTTTTAAATACTTGAGTGAATTGAATTTAAAATTATTGAGTTGATTGATGGTTATCGCTTGTGGTAGATTGTATGAATTTATTTTAAATTATTTTAATGTCTTAATTTTGATTGTTTCCTTAAACAAAATATAAAAATACAATAATTAATCATAGGTTACACGTTTAAACTATCCTAATGATGATACCATATAAACATAGAGTATCATATTGATGAGAAATCTATGGTACATGGCTTTTTTAGTACTAAAGATGTGCATCCATAAAATTAGTTGTTTCAATGGGGAATGTACATTCTTTAATGAAAATATCAACAAAATGAAGGAGTAAAATTTTTTTAAATGATAAATAACATTCATCCCACCCCTTTAACACTACCTTGGATGAAACCATATATTGTTTATCCATCTATTGATTCTTTTTTATCAATGGAACCGACATGTATACTTATGAGGGTTTAATTGGAGAATAGAAATAATGAAATAATGATCACTTTATCATTATATGATAATGTTCACAAAATATATTTTGAATGGATTCTCTTCCAAAAATATAGTATTATTGTGAAATTTAGAATAATTTAAATTGATAAGATTAGTGATTTATATTAATAAACAATGGTGATTCAAATGATGTACATGTGAAAAAGAAATGTGTGAATACATAATCGTAGCATAACAATAAAGTTTAAAATAAAAATATAAATCCTCAATACCATCACAAACAAATTATTATATAGAAATATCATGAGCATATGATGTAACCTCCCTAAATACATTCCTCCCCTATAAGTTATGAGAGTTAATATGTGGGTGATAAATTGAAGGAAATTGTACATTTAATCATTGACCGTGAAAATCATCCAGATTCATCCACCTTTTGGAGTTCAAATTTCACATTGACGATGGATGAATATTTGAAGGTCTTAAAAGAAGAATATATTATTATGTATTTCATAAAAAAAATTAAAACTTCCTAGTAAATTATATCATCCATTCGGTTGTTATGATATAAATGGTGGGCTTATAAAAAATTCTAAAAAAAATACAACCTGATGAAAAATCATGAATCCCATTAAAATAATTTCTCACAATCTAGTTTTAAAGGAATATACCAAGCCTAATCCCATTCCTTTATTCAAATTCATTAAATATTTAATCTAATTTTTAGTTAAGCCAGATGATGTGTTTTGTATATTAAAATACATGGGCCCATTTTAATGTTCAAGGGGAAATATTGTAAGCGATATGTGTGAATCACATTAATCCAAAAGATGAGTATCAATTTTCTTTAATTAAAATATAGACGAAAATTTTAAATCCTGGAAAAAAATTTAGTTAATGATCTCCAAGTGACAAACACCACACATATTTTCAATTCCATTCTCTAAAATAGAAATCTAAAGCTTGACAATTTAAAAATAATACTACGAATTCATGATCCTCATGTTCATAATATCATATATTTGTACAAAAAATTTATATATGAATTATTTATTGTAATTTTTTTGTTGGATACTCAAGTGAAACAACAAGTCACCTGAAACCCCTTTCTATGATGAATTGAACCCAAGAACTCAAACTTACACTGAAAATCAAAAAAGGAGTGAATTGTGAAATATTTATTATCTGCATGAAAAATTTAGTAATGAATAATATCATTGGACAACCGAACAACACCAAAAAAATATGCTAATTAAATTAAAAAATGCATTAAATTCATAATCAATTAATTTTAAATCATGTGTTTGAAGGTAGGTTTGAATTAATGAATTCATGTGTTTAATTTAGAAATAATAAAATTCTTTAGCTGCAAAATCTCACACACAAGAAATAATAGATCACATTGGAAACCCTATGGATGTTTTATATAGACAAGAAAATGAAAATAAAACAAACCAGTTTATTTTGAAATTCCAAACACAATGTTAATGGATTGGTAAAAGACGGGGTTCCACCCAAAAACTGTATTTTTTATTTTCATTAGCTTGACGAAGACCCTAAATCTAAACGTTTTTTTCTGGTTCGTAGGATTTCTCAGTAATATAATCCTCTATTTATTTTTTATTGGATGATTAAATGAATATTTTTAACCTATGACCATTAGCTTTGAATAATTATCCACTTGAGGAGTCTGAAATATCTCTTGCTCCATCGGGGTACATATGATTCATTGTGTATGTCCTTGACCATCTCCAACATAATGTTCCTATGTGTAAATGATGTTTGGAACTACACAAGAGAAAAAACATTCCTGGTTATATTGTTTTCACATTGATACTGTAAGATTGGTAGTTATAAACTCGAGCTTTATTTATCCTTCAATTTTCATAAGCCTCCATCCTACGATCCTAAACATCATTAATGTATAAATTTCTCTTTGTATCGGCCAATGAAAGGTAATTTTTAATTTTTTTATTTCCCCAATGAAATTATATTAAAATTTAATAGGTAAATTGAAGGAGTTTCTATATACCATACTATATGGTTACATTCCAAGGATTGTTTTGAAATCCCTAAAATATTACCAAAGGGCATCCAAGAGTTTCTCAGAACAATATTTCCTCTGGGATTCTTATTTTTTTCCAAAAGTTTCTTAATTTCCCTATTTTTAAACATATAATGAACATTTGTTTGATGATGGTAGGATTTGTAAGATTTATGTGAAATCCATTATATATACATGAGTGATTAGTTGGGATGGATTTAGAAATGGGGTCTATGCTCTCTAATGATATCCCTATGAATTTCAATTATTGAATAGATGTGTTCTTTCAAGAATCAAATAACTTCTTGATGGTCATTTGAATTTGTGGGAATGAACCCAACCCATTTAGAGATGTAATAAAAAACTAATTGGATATTGATATATCCCCTAATGATTGGAAAATGTCCCATTATATAAATTCCATAACATTAAAAGATATCAACAACTAGAATGGGTTTATGTGCCATTAGATTTATTTTGGTTATAGGTCCTAATTGTTGACATCGAAGAAAAAGTTTTTAAAATGTGTATGAATCCTTAGTAAGGTTAGGAAAAATGTATCCACATTGTAGAACCTTTTCTATTTTTTTATTTGTGGGAAAGAGGCCTCAACATGCCTGTTCAGGATAGAATTTATGAATGAACTATTTCTTAGACTTAGTTAAACATCTCCTAATGACTTGAACTGGACAAAACATGAAGAGGTATGGATCATCAAAAAAATATTTTATGATGTCATAAATTTATTTAGACTTATCATGGTTCGCAATTAATTTTTGTGATGAATCTTCTAATAAAGTGGTTTTTTTGTCAGTATACCACAAGCAATCAATCGTTGAATAGAGATGCTCATCTCAAAATGAATCAAACACAAAAAAAATCTGAGTTGTCGTTGAAATAAATCATAGATAGGTGATCATATATAACATTTGAAACAAATTTTTTATCCTTAATGGTTATATCAAAATATTGAATAAGTACCCAACTAATCAATCTATCCCTAATATCTTGTTTTGGGAAAAGGTATTTTAGAGCTGAATGGCCTGTGATGAAAATGATGATAGACTCTAATAGATAGGACTTGAATTATTATAAGGAAAATAAAATATAAATAAACTATTTATTGATGTGGTTGTAGTGTAATTGTGAATCATTTAATTATTTACTTTCATTATCAATAAAACATGGAGTTTTATCATCACATTTTCCTAAAGATATCCCACAAATATGTCCCTCGTATAACACTTGAGTTTTAATGGATTTTTCCAGTTTATATATTTTATGATAGGTGGAGATATAAGAGATGAATTGAGTATTTTCTGTGATTCCTCGTAGCTTTTGGTCCATATTAAAGGGGAATCACTCACCAACAAATCACAAAGCTGTTGGGAAATTTAGCTGAAATTCATAATGAAACTTTTATATACACTAGAATGTTCAAATAAGTACCTCAATTAATTGATATTTTAAATGGGTTAAGGAGATTAATGAAATAAACCTTACCTTTATCAACTTCAATACCTCTTCCAGAGACCTGATTTCTTTTAATAAGTCCTTCTTTTACCATGAAATTTCATTTTTCCCAGATTATGATGAGATTCATATCCTTGCATCTAGAGATAACCATTTCAATATTCATTACATATACCTCAAATGTATTATATAATATAGATAAGTAATCCATAATAACATATAAAAAACCTTCCACTGTGTCAGATAATATCCCCACCATGCACCACAGGAAGGTACCATGGGCATTAAATAACCCATATGGCATGAGCTTGAAGGAAAAAGTGCTAAAGTGAAAGATGAAGGTTATTTTTCCTTGATCTTCTATAGAGAATAAAATTTGATTATACCCTGATAACCCATATATGAAGTAGTGAAACTAATGACCCTCCTCTCAAGGTTGTGATCATCAAAGGGAAATGGGAAATGGTCTTTTTTAGTGCATGAGATTCTCTTATTATAGTAAATTCACACTCTCCACCCACTACTGATCCTTTTTGGGAGAGTATAATCATTATTATTAATAATCACAATGTTTCCAACCTTTTTTGGAACAATTGAATTAGATATACCTCATCACCCTCAACAATGGGGAAAATGGAACCAACATTCAATAAAATTGGAAGTTACTTCCTTACAAAATTCATAATATTTGGATTGAGTCTACATTGAGGTAATAAAAATGGTTTATATTGATATTCTTTAACAATACTATGAGTTTAAATGAGTTTGATAATCCCAGGAATATCATGAAAGGTCCATCTGATTTCATCCTTTTGATATATTTGGACTTCCAGAAGCACACTGTCTTGATTGGATTCAAGAGAAGAAGAAATGAGAACAAAGAATTTTTTATTTTCACCAAATAATTCATGATTTATTTTTGAAGGAAGGATCATAAATCAAAGATCTGGTTGGTTAATAATTTTAAAATAAGTATGGGTCATCACATCAGAAAAAAATCATTTTCTAAATTTCATAACTGCATTGGATCCTTTTGAATAGAATTTCAATCCACCACATTTTCTAGTTCAACGTTAAGAGTGGAATCAATTTTATTAGTTTAAGTAGTGTTATCACTGCATGGTGATCTCAAAAAATCATCAATAAATCTATTTGAAATATACTGAAGCCTAGGAGTAAATATTTCTTCATGTGAATGAAGTAAATAAATATCATCTTAACTAAGACATACTTTCATGATTCTTAGATGATCCTATACTTAACAATCAAAAACACATATCCCATTGACCTCATGTCTCACTTTATCATCTATAATATGATTGTTTTCAATTTTGATGATTATATTGAGGTTCATGCTTCCAAAAGAAATTTGGTATGTTCTCATTCCTAACGTGAATGACTATGTTGATTTTTTATAATAAGGGATGACCAAGTATGGTGAAATTATTCTCCCTATAACATAATATAGGGTGATTGTATAGGAAAATGAAGTTATAAAGGTAAATTAAATTTTAACATCACCAAAACATATTTTAAGATAGCCTTAGGGACATTTACACTATGATCTATAGTTTTGAGTGTGACAAAAGTTGTTTGGAGATCACTAATCCCAAATTAAAAATAAATGGCATATATTTTGAGTTACACACTATCTCTAATATCGCAGAAGTATTTGAAAAAAAATTATATCCTTACCCAACATTGATTTATAGATATCATGGGTCTTTCAAAGTATGATGAATTGTCCCTTTAATGGTGGTACTCCCATTATCATTAAAAAGTACTTAGGTTTGATGTAAAAAAAAATTTTAAAGTGCACAAGCCATTAATATAATTTGATTAGGTAGGAATGGTTTTGATTTATTCAATAACTTGAATTTTCATCTAAATCTAAGAGAAGATTTACCTTCATGTCTTATTCAGTTCAGGTTTATATTTTCATCCCAAACATCAGGGAAGTGTGTATATTGTTTTATTTTTTGGTGAGGATGTGGTTCTTTCACATTCATATTTTCTTTTTGTGAATCGGAAGGTCTTTATTCAACTATTCAATTTTATTTTTATTATTTTAATGGTTAGGTAAAGGTTTGTTAAATTTTTCCAATTCATCTCCCACTTCTTAAGATAGTCACATCATTTATATGTTCATCATAGTTTTGTGTGTAACATGATTCCACCATTACAGATATCAATGGTACAACCTAAGTATGCATGGGTACATTTCTAGTTTTGATTTTTACTAATATTTTTATATTATGAGGCTACTAACTTTATTTTCTCCATTATTTTACACAGTTGTTCATGGATTTTGAGAGGGACGTATTGGGTAGTGGTTTGTGCTCGTTGGTTTATCCCAAGAGCATAATTTAGTTTTTTGGATTTGAATTTGGTTGGGTTATTAAACTGGTTGTGAATATTGGACAAGAGGATGTTGGTATTATATTAGTTTTGGTTAAAACATATTAATGTTTTGAAAATTTTATTAAGGGTATGGGTGGATACTTATTTTGTGTTGGTTATTGATTTTCCTTCCAATGGAAGCCTAGAATGTCATTATACCTTTAATTTATGGTGTTTTGGATTTGTAGAATTTAAAAATTCACATCAAAAAATAATTATGGTGCCTCTCATAAAATACCATCCTCAATATAATGGATGGTTGTCAAATTGTGGTCATGTTCTTAAAAAATTGTGAAACAATGTTCAAAAGTTCGGATTTCCTTGAAATTTCTAAGATAGATCTCCATGACATTTCTAGTGAGGGCATAATGTTTTTCTCCATGGATACCCTCTACTTTCTGATTGTGCATTCCACTATATTTGGGAGGATTATCATACTAAGGTGATGTTCCCCATGTTTGGTTCTTTTTCACAAGTTTTTCCTTATATTGATAATCACCACTTGAGCCTTTGTTTTTTAATGTTCCATTACACATCATGTTAATAAACTTTTGGTTCCCTTCCCATAAACCTTCATCAAAATTTATTAATTTTTCTAGGATTTAGAATCCATGGTGTTTTACCATATATAATGTTTCCTTGTATATTTCCACTGTATTATTGAATCGTTAATCATATTTTCCCTAAAATATATATAATTTTTTTGTGAAATTATTTTTTGATGGGGAAGTATTTTTTATAGAATTTTAATTATAGGTTTTCCTAGGATATAATATATGCTAGTCTCAAATTATTTAACCAATTATTTGTTAGGTCCTTCAAATAAAAAGGATAGAGTCTCATTGTCGGAGATTCGATTATATTTGGAGGGCACATGGTTTCAACAATGTAATTTAAGTCCACAACTTGAAGGTAAGGAATCTTAGACTATATCCCATGAAAGGTTGGAAGGAGGTATTTTAGCATGGGTTCTAAAAAAACATTGGGAATATCTAATGGTAGCATGCCTAATATAAGAGGGTGAATTGGTTTAGGAAGGTGTGAGATAGTTATACATGGTCTGATAAATGACATTCCCAATGTTTGGGGCTACCACATTTTGATTTTAATTTTGGTTCCCAACGTGTTTATAAGTTTGTTTCATTTATTAACATTAATTTTATTGAGATCAATGTTTTATTTCTATGTATTATGAATATTATGATATAATTAAAAGAGACCACTAGGTGTACTTAACTTTTAAAACTAATGACTATCCACCACTACTAGATTACTTAAATGGTCATGGGTATAGGTGGACATGTTCCATGAAAAGAGAAAAAAATTAAAGCGGAAGAGATAAGAATAATGTTATGAGAAAAGATAAATTGGGTATAATATAATGAGTTTACAAGGAGACATAATTGGTTCCCAATAAATGGTTCCCAGATTTTGTTGTTATTGAATTTTCCCATGTTTTATGGTGTATGCAGTCACTTGTAGCATGACTTGGGTTATCAAATCCTCAAATACCTAATAAGTAACTAAAAGAAATATTCATTCAATGCTTGTGATTTGTAAATTAAATTGGTATATTTCGATATGAAGTGACAAAAATGGGTTTGAATTAATTTTTTTATTAACATGTTTTATATACATAAGTAAATTTATATTAAAATGAATGAGTTGATCATTTTTTATTTCTTGGGTTGGATTGGATGAATTTCTTTTTATATTATTTCAATGTATTAAACTTGAGGTTTTCCTTAAAAAAATTAAGAATATCCCAAATTACATAGGGGTTCTCTGTTGAACCTATAATAAGGAAAACCACCTAAAAATGGAGGATCATATTGATGATCACTTCAAGTTATACGATCAAATTAGAACTCAAGATGTATAGCCTTAAAATTACTGAGTTCCAATAAGAATTTACATCATTGAATGGAAATCTCAAAAGAAGAATTGATTATGGATTATTGAAATGAAAAATAACATTAAATATATCCCCTTGAAACTACCTTGGATCATCCTAACATATTTTAACCCCTCCATTTGATTTTACTCTATCTTTTGAAGTTTAACAAAGACTTATGAGGGAAATTTTGGAGAAGAAAAATAATGAAACATATATTACTTTACCATTGTGTAAAGAATTTCACAAAAGAAAATTTGAATGGATTAAATTACAAATAAAATTGTATAAATGTGATATTTTTTATTATTTAATAAGAGATGATAAAGGAATTTTATTAAGAAATATTGGTGATTAGAATTACTTACTTGTGAACAAGAAATGTGTGAATTCCAAATCGCAATATAAAAATTCAATTGAAAATAAAAACATCAATCCTCAATAAATTCACCAAAATATCATTATATAAGGAAATTAGGAGCCTATTTTATAACCGCCATCAAGAAATTCCTTCCCCATAAATTAGGAGAGTCAAAAGGAGGGTGAGAAATCAAAGGAAAGTAGACTTTTCCACATTTACCCTTAAAATCCTCAAGATTCAGCCCTCCTTTTGGAAATCAATCTTAGAAATAAACATGTAAAAATAAATGATGGTTTCATAATATAAATTTCTTATTATTTTTTCATTTAATGTCTGAAATGATTTTATGAAAATTTGATCATCCCTCCTGATGTTATGATCGAAATGGTGGGCTAATTTTAAAGGCCTTCAGATCAGGTCCGTAATTTATTCCTCAAGTGGGGATCCCTAGATCTCCATTAAAACCAATGAATTATATCTATCTAATATTGAATGAAATTATACCTATATATATATATGATTTTATCTTCATTGGGATGATATTGTGGTCCCCACATTTGTTTGAGGAGCATAAGGCCCATTATACTATGTCCAGAAATATCTGCATTCAATCCAAAAAAGTACATCATCCCTCGTGATTAATAATTGGATCCTAAAATATAACATTTTTAAAAATACATTGATCAATAATATTAAAAAACATAAAATTATATTAACAAATATAATATTTTCCACAATAATATGATTAATTGGTCCCAAAACAACATATTATACATGAATTTCACATTGAAGGAAAATTAAGATCAATTTATGAAATGAAATAAAATTTGTATTAATGGAAATTGAAACACATAAATATTAAGATATAGAAAGCAAATGTTATACTCCTTCAGTGGATACTCATTGTCCTTTACCAACACTCACAAAAGGAAGCACGACTAATTTAAATTATATAAAAATATCAATCTTTTTTTAAATAGGTAATATTAAATATAAGTAAAAATATTTATATAAATATGAATTATATAATAAAATGTATATTTATAATAAAAAGTATTGTTAATATTTTATTTAAAATTATATATGTAATGTTATTAAATTTATATTATGTGAGCATGTTTGGGAAATCACCTTTATTATGAAAATAAAACATATTTTTAAACTAGTTTAAGATGGAAAGAATGGCCAAAAACCCAAAAAAACATTTCAATGGATAGAAAGCCTATTAACATAAATTATAGTACATGTACCCCAAAATCCAGATATAGAAAAGCATAATATTAAACTTAAAACACAGTTACTCAAATCAGAGGTCCTTCCCTCCACCAACCAAAAATTCACTATCATGAAGGTCCATTAAAATATCACCTCTTCAGAACTCATTGAGAATCTCAAAAAACAAATTAATAAATCCCAGATAATATCCAGAATATCCATAGTATTTGAGGAGATTATATCAGTTTTGAAATAATGGGGAATAAATCTTCAAAGTGTATAGATTTCATCAAATGAAACCGGGAAATATGAAATCTCATGACAATGTCTTTGATTGATGAAAACTACCAAATAATTACCATCATTCCCAGTCATGTAGAATTAATGAGAAACCCTATGATTCCAAGAAGTCTACGTAGATCCAAATAAAATCCAAGTTTGATGATTTGAACTAGAAATTTGATGCAAGAAGATCATCATATCTCCCGTATAGAAAACCCATAAATCCAATAGGTCTAGTGAATTTAAATTCCATGTAATAGGATCCCTCCCCCCATAAAAAAGTGAGGAATGTTTTTTTATAACATGGGGGGTTTCTCCCAAACTAATAAAAAATTATCTAAATTAATATATAAAAACATTAAATATATTAACATTTTACATATTTATGTATATGTGTATTTACATATGTGTGTGTGTGTGTGTCTGTAGGCATGTATGTGTGTGTGTCTCTGTTTGTATATTGGTATATATGTATGTATGTATGTATATGTGTATTTATTTGTATGATTTTTTATGTATGTATATTTTTATGTATGTGTATGTCTATGTATAAGAGTATGTATATTTGCATATATGTGTATATGTGTATGTGTGTGTATGTGTATGTGTGTGCAGTTCTATGTATATATGTATGTACATATGTGTATGTGTATATAAGTTTGTGCATGTTAATTCATATGTATGTATGTGTATTTGTATGTATGTGTTTCTATTTTTTTAGGTAATTGGTTTCGTTGGATCCTCTAATGATCCTATGGAGAATAAACAAACCCAAAAAAATACATATGTATCTCCAAGAATCAAACATGAAATGTAATAAAAAAAAATAGAGCCTACCCACCATTCCCAAATAACATCTATCGTCATATTCTTTCTTTAGTAATGTACATTTTATGATTATCACCAAATAAAAAAACATAGTCTTCCTACATCAAATTGAATACACCGGCCTTTGGATCCTAGTTTATAACATGAGGTTCTTCATTTTTCAAGAGTGGTTCTAGCTCATTTGTTATAGAATATTAATGAATAACCAAGGGTGAAGGTAATATAATCTATCTTGGTAATTGTTTTGATACAATACAATCCCGAAACCAATGGATGTAACTCTTCCCATTTAAAGGATAATCTTGTTCCTCTTTATTCAAATAAGAGTGTCGCCCATTGGGTGAACACTAATAGAGATATATGTTACATCCTGTTAGTCTGTTTTTCATTGATCACTTCAATTAATAATGCACATTTCATAAATTAATTAATTTATTTCTCACATAATTGAAAAATATTTTTGGGGTGATGTGGTAGTATATGTATCCAATGTATGTGAAGTGGAAGTCACAAAAACCATTATTTCCATCATCCATGACACAAATATTAAATATGCTTGAGACTATGATGCAATGTTTCTATGAAACCCCTTTTCACTACACATCCAAAAATATTTCAATTACACTAATTTAACATAAATAATTTATGAAAAACGTCTAAAAACATTATGAATTTATCAAAAAATACTTTTGAATACTATTTTTTGAAAATCAGTTTATTTTGAAATAAATATTTTTTCTAAAATTTTATCCTTATCCTAATGATTAACTGTGTGACCTTGTGAGACTTGTTATCATAAAAAATAAATCTAAATTCCCTATTTCATTGTTTTATGTAAATAAAAACCAATAGAAACGAATTAGTGCTATTTAACCTACCAAGGGGTCTGGTGTAACCCTTTTAAAACATACTCATATAACTATATAAATATATCCACCATAAGACATATTATATACCTCATATGTATCCAAATATATTCCCATTATCCATGACATCGAGTGGCCACTAGTAATAGAACATGTCAATATAGTATTTTAAAACAAATGTTTTCCTAATTCTCAGAAAAATGTTGAAAACGTTGTTGGACACAACACATGTCATTCATAATACAAATGAGTACATCACATGCATCTTGTAATGAACAATCCCGAGTTGAACCGAAACATCACTTGTCTCATTCATTTAACAAGACCGAATAGTATTCTTGATGCCTAATGTTTGAAAATAAGTTCATAGATATCATGGGCACAATTTTAGATATAATTTTATCCTCAAATCAATAATATAAACACACATTGAATTCCACTAATGATATGACATAAAGAATCCAAACTTTTGGAGTTCATGCATAACAAATAAATGAATAAAACAATAAATGAAAAAATAGGTATAATAAATTAAATTTTTTATATAAAATAGAAAAATAAATTAAATTAAATAAAATAAAGTTGAAGAAGAAACTACTAATATATAATTTTAAATACAACAGGCATAACCAAAAAAAATTCTATAACTTCTCTATGTGGCCACAAAATTATTATTACATCCCACTGATTAATTAATGTCCAATTAATTTATAACCAAACTAAATTAATACTTGGATACTTCATACAATACAAGATCGACACACACACATAAATAAGACTATATATTATGTGTTAGTTAATGATCCCAATCGGATCTAACCAAGAAATATACTGAATTTTTTTCATCAAGTAGTTTATAAATTCCTGTTTGAAATAATTTGTAAAAATAATATGTTTCATTTAAGATACAAAAAAATAAAATTACCTGAATTTAATAATAAACAACCATCCAAATAATTTTTATAAAATAAATGAAATTCAAGTTTAAATAATGATATTTTGAAACTATTTGAAGGAGTACCTTTAAATCATAAAAAATCATTCTTAACTTCTTAAAAAATTAATATTCATAAAAATAATTTTTCACTTTTCATTGAAAGTGATTTTTTAAAACACCATTTTTAACCATTTAAAAAAATTCCCATCCTTAGATAAATGAAATAATAATCATATTGATCTAATAGGTAATGTGATTCAATAAAAATAATTTGTAGAAGGTGACACAATAATACAATAATAGTGGAATAAAAATAAGATAAAAAGGAGAATCACGTTTATATACCAACAAAAAAGATATATTTTTAAGGGGACACAACATGGGTTCTGATGTAAGATGATCCTAGAAATACCATATCAACACAAACCAACTGCCAAATTTTATTACATCCAAATTAAATACACAAAAAATATGATTATCTTATATATACCTCACCATAGTAGAATATCCCCTCTAGCTACATCCTATCACATTACTAGGGGAAAGTTTATGTGTGTGTACCAAATATTATAACAAGAAAAAAGATCTCATACATATCTATTGAGGTTCCCATAACTAATAAATATTGGAAGTGATTAGATAGTCAAGAAAATATCAAAAAACAAGGCATAGAAAAATTGTCTCCCATCTTCATAACCCTCAACGAAAACATCCCCTCTGTACTTCATAAAAGAAATTTTTTTGATAAAAACCACATTAAAATGATTAAAAGATCATGGGTAAAGCAATAGTGTTTCACAATATTTATAAACACACATAATATAGTTTCAAGTGTGAAATTAAAATAAAACTAGACTTTTGATGAAAATTCCTATTTACCGCCTGAAATATGCTCATAAGAAATACTGTTAATAAATCCAATATAAAATACACACCTCCTAATTCAAAAAATCAATAAAAGAATACATTAAAAAATTTATATAATTAAAATGAATCCAACACCCCATGTTTCTATTAAAACTATATATATATCTCTCTAAATTAATTTCTCAATTTTCTTTCAAGTGAAAACATTTTATTTTCAAAAAAACATGAAATTATTATGAGAAACACTTTAATACATGCTTGAAATTTATGAAATAGTTTTACACATTCACTAAGGATATCATATATCAAAATAATATAATTAAAAACATATATTAATACTTTTACTACTTCATAAATGGTGAAATTAAGTGATTTTAGAGAGACACTTACCATAAGTTGAGTAGCATCGATTCCCAATATACTTAATTTCAAGGAAAAACACAAATAAGGAAATATTATCTATAATACAAGAGAATATAAAATACTAGGTTATAACCAACAAAAAACAAACCCAATCATACATAAATCTTTAGGGTATCCTGAGGAAAATGGACCAATGAGAAATAGAAGGGAAAAGAATGGAAATAATAATAGGGGATGAGAGGGAGATATTTAATTTAGAAACCACTAGAAATACGATGGAGAAAAGTGAAAATTAATTTATGTGGAAGGGAATATCTATAAGTTTATCTTCATAGAGTCAAATAAACATTTGGGATTGGTGGGGAGAGAACTTCGGATAAATTATAATTGGTATATAATGAAATACCTAATTTTTTTATAACATGGTTCAGTGTATGGTTTTCCATAGGGTTTTACAACCAATGTTCTAACCATTCGAGTCAAAAAATAGTTAAAAAGGAAAAATGGTTTCCAATGAATCCCTACATGTATAGAAAAATATATGTTTACCATACGAAACTCTACAATAATGACTATAGCACTAAACACAAGTTTATAACGTTGTTTTTTCTAACCATGTGGATAAATGAAAGGTATAAAAAAACATTTAAAAATAAAAATATAAAACTCAATTTTCCACATAACTCAAATTAACCAATGAATATATAAAAATAAAATAAAATAACTATCTACTATAACCTATGGGTGTTAATATTCTCAACGCCATGCAAGTTTCATCCCATATAATCTCCATAGTGAACAATTACAGGTGATTACCTTATAACTCCCTTATGACACATTAGAGGTGTGAAGGTTGAGAATGATACAAAAAATTAATTTATAAATAAGGATACATGAAATAACATTCCACTAAAACCATCCAATCAAAAAAACATAAAATATCAAACCAATTATCCAAACATTATATATCATTACCAAAAACAACCATAGTACAAAACTCTAACTAGGGATATTAAGAAGAAAAAAAACAATATAGGTATTGTAACCATTTAGAGTTCATCAAAAAATGGAAAATAAAAAACACTTATAAAGTAACTCCAACAAGAATCCAATATAAATTTATTCACCCACAAAATCCATATAACTATTATAAAGACCAGATTGACACCCCATAGGGGAGATTCACACACAAATCAATGAAAATTTTAAATCCAAACTAATGAATAACCAATAAAATATTATACTCAATGAATGTTTGGATTTCTAATATCTGGTCAAAATGAAAAAGCAATAACCTTGGGTGACATCCAGAATCACTACACCATGTTCGATCCGAAAAATTATTATACAAACACCATATAGTTTGTAATCTCAACATATGTATCATCCACCCTAGTCACCCAAACATAAACCCAAGAACATTCCTCATATCTAACAAATAAGAGAATAGCCTCAAAGTATCCAACCATCATTAACAAGACAATCTCAAGGGAGATTCACCAAAATAATAATACAATCTAAAAATCCACATTCATAAATATACATAATTAAACTATTCACTAAATTGTATATCCACAGTTGAAGATTACCAAAATAGAAATTTTTATTACATTATAAAAACATTAACCCAAATATAGGCCATCACCCACATAAGAGTGACACATGATGATTCTTCAAATATCCTAGCATATAAAACTTTTTAATATGTCCTTAGTGGTCATATTGTAGAATTTTCCTTGTGTAATATCCCTAGCCCGATTAACCCAAATGAGACTGAGAAATGTAACCATATTGACCCAGTCATGCCACCCTACATGCCAGAGGATGATGAATAGAAAAATGGTATAACAAGTATAGTGGGGAGTCTATACCCATTGGTATATCAAAATAATAATTTTTGGAAAACATGATAAAATTCAACAAAAATCATCTCTAGAAAAAAAATTATAAAATATCACATAAAAATAATATAACTAAACAATGCAAAAACAAACTAAATGTCATACTAAATAAAATATAAGAAACCAACTGATAGAAATACTCCATATAAATACTCCTAAAATAGGATCCAGATCCCATACTCGATTCCAACACAACGTTCTATCCCCATAAAAAAATTAACCGATCAAGAAAAGGTCCAATAACCATTTTCCTATAGTTTAATCCATGAAGTATTACTGAGTACCAAACATTATCCATTAAAGGGTGTCCATAAAACATAGCTATGGATAACTTTTGATATTTATAAATAAATTATTCTCAGTAATAATGCATTCAACAATCAACTATATGATCAATTTAATTAGAAAATAAATACATAAAATCTAATAAAATCACTGACACTTGAGTTCTAGGTTGACACTAGGGTCATCCAAAGATGTTTTAACATAATTCCAATTGCCTCTATCTATACTCACCAGTATGTCCATGTGGATTCCCATGCAATGAGCCGTTAAAACATTTTTTTAACATCCAACCCATGGTGGATTCATATTCCAAGCATGATTCAATTATTCGACATATTAATGTAACCTATGAAAATAACACTAATAGTGATACATACATGTTTTTATTTGACAATGATCCCTAAAAAAATTCCTATGTTAGGTCCATTTACATAAACAAGCATTATAAACATGCATGATCCTAGAATAACAAAATAAAAATATTTTCAAACATGTAAACTATATGCCCCTTCGTTTAAATCATCCCAAGTTCCCCTTTATCATGCCAATTACAATAAGACGCAAATATTCCATTATTCCAACTTCCATTTACCTGAATATTACCAATCCAAATATCATTAGTGAAAATTATAGTTCACATTAAAATAATTTTCATGTCAATCCACTTACCACTTCCTTTCTAATATTCCACTTTCTAGTTTCTCTATTTTTTATCTAACTAGTAATAACATTATTATAGTCAAATTTTGAATCTAATTGCCTAGTTCTAGGTTATTATATTCTAGGTTCTAGCCTAGGTTCACGTATTGGAACACATCATGGTTGGAAGAAATTCTACGATCTTAATCAATAATAAATATGGGGAGATCTTTGGGATCTATATGTAATAAGATTCAAGTAAATCTAGAAGATTATGATTAAAATAAGTCACACACATGGTATAGTGGTGCAATTTAACATGTTTCAGATTCTAGAAATAATATTTATACCACAAAGAGATGTTTCATACCACCAATACATAAATAAGTGATGGGGAATCCAAGATTCAATCATATGGATGATTAAAAAACGCCATAATTTCAAATGTATAGTGAGAGATCCACCACATCCATGTTGAATGAAGAATAATCGAGAGGGATTAATCAATTCCACAAAATAAATAACGATTATAGAATTTTTAACTGAACCACATATAAAGAAAAAAGAGGACGCATTGGAGAATTAGAGTAATCCCCTGAGAACCATTCTAAAACATTATTAAAAAATTAGGTTAAATTGATAAGTATTTAAGAATTAAATATATGATTTTAGGTGGAAAAAACATAATCATTCCCCTTTTATTTTCTATACTTGATCAATGATACCATCTAGTTGGTGGTTTTGGGTCGTGATCTTGAACCACTAGAGACCTCATTGAATGAATGGAGTGATTCCAATATCCTTACCAAGCTCTGTCCCCATACATCTTCTAGCTTGTGGAACCGTAACATTCTATAGGATTCATTCAACTGCTTGAATTTTCTAATTTACCTCCAATGTTCTCTAGAGGACCTAAAAAACACCATTTTAACTAGGTTAAAGGGTTCATCAATAGAAATTAAGATGTTTAGATATAATATTAATTATATAAGTACCTATATAAAAGAGGGGGTCTTATAACCTCCCCATCATATATTAAATGAAACCAGAGTTGTGCTCCCTTCAATCACTATGAGGTATTAGTGAAAAAATTAGGCCACTACATTGACATATTAAAATACCAATCCCAATTCCCCTATTAAGCATGTCCATTCTTCCACTTCACTTTCAATTGTGAAAAATTATATCCTTACAGTTTCTTCTCATTGTGTTCTATGATATGGATCATATTATCCTCAAAGGACGCATTGACCAATATATCAACATCATCAATATATTTCACGCAAGAAGGATTTATCTGACATACTTGAAGAGTTAACATGATAAAAACATCATTCATGGAACTATAACATTGTGGGAGTTCCAATCAGTATTCCACTTTACTAATTCCCTCCACTATTTTTAATGACCTGGAGAACATGGCCACTAACTTCAACCACTTTCAGATAAAAAATTTCATAATCATAGGTTATAAGTATATAGGATTTTAATATTTAAATATTACATCAATTTAGATTAATATAAAATATATTTCACTAATATATTCCTGATAATCGCAAAGGTTTGGTGACTTCGAAGATTAGATACACTTTATTATTGTTTCATTAAATATCTTCAAAAAACTCCCAAAATATCTTTCTATTTAGTGCACTTCATTGAAAAAACATACTTAAATCCTTTATTTATGACTTTGGTAAAGTAAATATAAGAAATTGTAAAGTTGTATTCTACGTAAAGGTAAGAAATGGGGACATCAATTATAACATAAATATAAAATGATCATAACTATCTGATAACATGAATTTAATATTTTAAAACCATAACCTTAATAACGTAGATCATACTCCTAACCAATTTCATAATTTTGGAGTGATCATGATGAATGATTCATAAAAGAAATCAATGAACAAAAGAAATGTGATTATAACATAGGCATAATAATGTGAAAAAAATGTAACTATATAACACCATAAACATATATAAATAAGGATGGATTCACTTACTAAGTTATGGAAATGAAATTACGCCCTCACATGTACTAATGGAAATGACAATAGGTTCACCTATAAACAAAGGGATATATGACCATGTACACACATAACCTTATGGACGTGAAACTAAGTCCCCAAAAAATGTTATGGACCTATAACTATGTCCCCACATAAACTTATAGACAAGAAACTAGGTCTTCATATAACATTGTGAATATGAAATCAGGTTCTCACATATCATTATTAACTCATGAGTTTTCCATATTTACCCTATACATTCAAGGGAGATTTTTTTCCCACCCATCCAAAAATATAAATAATAAATATTTGTTCCACAATATCACTAAAAATGTAACATTTTATAAACTAAAGAATGAAACTAGGTTCATAACCATATTGTCACTATAATCATAAAACAGACAGTGGAAAGGAAACATTTGGTATAATTGGATCGTATCCCTTGTAAATCATATGAAAAATTAAAGGTTGTTTTAATTTATCAATACAAAAAATAAAAAAATATCACTAAAAACTTTTGTGGAAAATAACCATTCAACTTTGAAAGCGACTTTTTAATACCAAAAATTCACAATGAATTTTGAAAATAATTTTCATTGAAAATAAAATTAGAAACATATATTTTGTGATTTAAAACATTATGTGTCCATGAATATATGAAATTATGGTTCTTTTGTACATGTTTAAAAAATATTCCCTTCTCATTTTCAATAAAAACGTAATATGTGATCTGTTCAGTAAATGAAAAGAATATTTTCTTTAAAAGTTTTGGTGAAATTTTAAATAAGTGTAAAAATTACTTAAAATAATAGTGGAATATTAAAAAATTATTAAATTATTTTTATGAAATTATAATATTTATGAAAAATGGTTTTTTAAAAAATAGAGAAATAAATTCAATTTTCATTTAAAAAAATTCTTTTAATCTATTGAGTTTCTAAAGAGTGGAAAATGAAATAAAATCTTGTATTATATATAAATAAAAATACAAGAAGAAAATTAAAAGGTTTTATCATAGAGGGATCATATAATTTCATTCAATGGAAATTCAAACATAATCTATCTTAATTCTAATGATATTGAATCATAAATCCACTAAAACATTGGTAAATTTTTAATCCAAACCCTATGAAATAATGAACCGTACACGGATTGGTATATCGCAATAATTTACATAATAAGAATAATAAAATTAATTCATGGGATCTACATAAATCAAACAAAATAAAAATTTTCGGAATATATAATTTTTCTTTTGGAAATAAATGTTAGATGAAAATCCAATACCTCATATCCTGAATTTCATCAAACACAATCGGGCCTCCTCTTCTTCAGAAAAGCAATTTAGGTTAGCAAAAAAACCTTCATTGGAGGGCCATATAGTCAATATAAAGCCTCTAGAATATGGTGAGGAATGTAAGGAAATGATTTGGGTTGGTATTGGTAAAACTAAAAGAAATTTTTTTGTGAAGTGGAAAGTAGAGGGAGAACCCTTTTCTAAATGGGGAGAGGACACACTAGAAATTTTCCACAATGAAAAATTTACTCCAACCTATTATATAAGATAAAAGGATCCAAAATGGATCATTATAAGTAATTATATTAGATAAGGTCGAAATATTTCAATTAAATATGAATTTTTTCTATTTTAGGTCATTTTAAACATTATATTCTTATTTTAACCCACAGTAAAATAATTTTTCACCTTAACCGTGAAAATTAATTTTTACACTTTTTACTATTAATTTGAAAAAAACTATGTTCACCAAATTATAAAATATTAATGATTATTATATTAAATTAGCAATCCATTTTTTCCAATTCAATTGACATAATTGTATGAATTTAATTTAAAATTAATGCTATGGGCGTGATGAAAAAGCGGCTTTTTAGTAAATGAATTTTTTACACTTAAGATGATATTATATAAATTTTGTGACTATTTATAGCTATTACATGAATTTAATTTCATATTTATATACATATAGTCTTTAAATTTAAATTATAACATTTATCCATAGGGGTTAGTCTTGTTAATTAAATGGTTCATCATTATGCACTATAAACAATTTTTTGAAAAATGCATTTTTAAGCCTAAAAATAAAAATATACTAAAATATGATATAAACAAGATTAGAATGTAATTAATTGGATTAAAAATAGATAAATAATAATAATTTCACATTAAATAAAATTCATATCATTATGTTTCCACTAAATTAGATAATTTATTTAAAAGGAATGATAGATTTACTATAATCAATATTTTTCACCATTTACTAAAAATAAATATTTTCCAAAAGATCCAAAACATTCACCTTAAGTAAAATTTTATGTTTTGATTTAAATATTTCATTTAATTTTATAATATATATTTTCTAAATGTCAAAAAAATTAATTATCTTATTTTCTCAGATATAGAATAAAAAAAATCTTTCCAGAAAATGTATTGTTGAATCATATAGGGACTTTACTCAAAAATATATTTTAATTATAAAAAATAACTAAAATCATTTTTTATTTTTTTATTCATATTCATATTTCAATTTTTTATTGGATATATTATAATATACATGATTAAATAATAATATTAATAGTGTAATGTTGTTCGTTAAAACCACTATTTACATGTATCATAAGATATTGAAGAGAATTACATTATCGGGAAAAACAATTACATAAAATGTAACATCTTAACCAAGATTCAAATAAAATAAGTATATGGACCGATTTCCACATGTCCTCAAGCATTCCTTGAGAGACATTAGGGGTCTCGAACTTGCATTGAGGGCCTATGATGGTATGGTGGTTGGACGATTCCCTCATAATCAGAGTAACAAAATGGTATATTGGAAAATTAGTAAATAAAAATATAGATGTACTAATAAATGAATGACATGCTAGTCTAAGATAAATATAAACTAAATATAAATTTCCAATTTGAGTATTGAACAATTCACACATTTCTAGATGATGATACATAAACTAAAATAGCATACACATAGCAGGTAAAAGAAAGTCATCACAATAAAATGCCCATGGTCTTTAAGACATGATATATGCTCGAGTACCCTAATGCAATGGCTTCCTGAGTTTGGTGTGAGGTATATTTTGTTGACCACAAAAAACTAGGTCTATATCTAAATCCATTAAATGAATATAAGGAACAATTTTTTCTAGGTTTCATGATTTTTAAACAAAGATTAATAAATAAATACCAGTATGATAAGGTTTATAAAGTGCACCTGGAGGTTCTACATACTTCGGATAATGTCATAATGATTTTCTGATCAGTCACTATACATATAGTTATATATATATATATATATATATATATAATTTATCCACCTATATTAGCTTAGTACGTGCAAAAGTGAGTAGCCATATACATGGAAAACTCGGTGTTGGAAAGACCAAGGCAAAACTGATACATCCACAATGTAACACCCCAAGATTTCATAGTGTGTTATTTCTTAAAAATAATTCAATAACTTGCACTACACGCAACACCGAGTTCAATCACACCATGACTTACAAAAAAAATCCATTCAAAAGAGGTTATGAATAGTATTATCTAAATTTTAAACTTTATATAATCCTTATAATTTTTGAATCCATATTATGAGTTTCTTAGATATAATGCAAGAACAAATTCATTTTCAGTATTGCACTTTTATCAACATTTAATAGTGAACCCTTTTTAAATACAATATTTTAACCTTTTTGACTAAATAGGGACATCGAAAATTTAAAATGAAACATCCCAAGCTTCCACGGTACACTTTCTTTGAATAATACAGTAGCGTGTGTTGTACGCAACCTTGAGTTTTAACACACACCACAACCAATCAAACTAGCCGTTATGAATACTAAAACCTACTTTTTGAAATTATATATATTTTATATTTTAAAATGGACATCATTTTTGGATTCGGAATATCAAATTTAGCCTAAGGTGAAATTTTGGTACATTTCGGATAACTTTCATATTTTGATGAATAGTGAAAATTACTAAATTTTAATTAAAAAAAACTTTTTTAATCAAAATAATTAATAGTGATAAATTATTAATTTTAGTAGTTTTAAAGTATATTTAGAATATATTTTTACCATTTAATATAATTTTGGTCATTGGACATAATTTTACAATTAAACCGAACATAAACAAGTGTCAATCTTTTGATAGTTATTATCTCTTAAAAACACGCTTTTTGTTTTGACAGCGGGAATTAATTTTAAATTAATTTCTGCCACTTCTGTGTTTTGAATTTAGGAAAATGGATTCCATATTTGGAATCAGGATGTTCAAATTGTGTAAATAGGTAACTTTTATTTTTAGACATTTTGAATAGTTACTGTGGTAAATATTTTATTTACCATGGTTAAAGGGTAAATCCGGTAAATAAGGGTTAAAAAATAATATTATAATAATACAAAATTACCCTAAAACGTGTCCTAACCTTATTGTTGGACACATACCCGACCATGGGCATCCTTGGGTCAATTTGGGGACCCCTTGGAGCCACTTGTATGTGGTAGGGACACATTATATTAATAAAGTTAAAATAAAAATAAAAATGGCATAAGCTTACATCTTTTAGAAGAACAATTTTTACATAGGGTTATACATGTTGGATTTTCGATTATAAATATTCATTAGAAAGATAAAAAGATTTCCTACATGATGATATTTTATTTATAATTTTTAAACATCAAATAAGTTAAATTATTAATGACACAATAATGATGCAATGTTTACCTCATTAATAAATCATTGAAATAAATAATATTATAATAATTAAAATATTATCTAAAACCTGTCCAATTCTTATTGGTTGATGTTATTTAGAATATGGGTCATCTTATCTTCGACCTCAATGATTTTTGGTCCATTATAAACCTAATATAATTATATTATAAAGTAATACTTTCACTCTTCCTAAAGAGCCCCTCCTCTCCCTTATAAAAGGAGACCACTTCTACTCATTCCTCACACCTCTCAAGCCACTTGGCTCGTCCAAACTCTACCCAACTAAGCTCCCCACATCCCTATACTCCTCCTTGAAGCTTCCCCTTAGGCATAAATCATTTAAACAAGTCCTTTGGTTCCAACCAAAGTGAGTTACCTAAATTAAAGGTAACGATTTCTCTTAAATTATTTTCATTTATTTTGCTTCTTCAACCCCCAAACTCTTTTTATTTCCTTTCTTTTGTAACAACACCAGTATCCTCAATATACTAGGAAGTTGTTATAAAAAGGATTCAAACTACACATACACACAACTCCATCTAATGGATGATGAACATAATGTTTCTGTGGATGGAAAACTAACGCCTCACGAAACGATGATTGTTCAAATACATCTTACCGCCTCTCATGGTGGCCATTATGATGGCACTGTAATTAAATATGATATTAATGATATATATTTTATATATAAGCTTCTGTAATTCCATTTTATTTCATACCATTATTCGTTTCATGTTGTATATACATACGATAATTTCATTTGAGGAAGTGCGGACTACCGCCCCCTTAAAATGATATGACTCGTTCATACCACACATGGAACGTATAAAGGATGGTGTTAATGAACATAAGTAACATATATAAAATATTATATTATAATGGAATAGTAATATACCTATGTATCATTTGGATTCGATTCTTTTAAAATAAAAATTAAATGGAAGTAGCGTTCGTGCGTACGTACGGACTACCGTCTCCACGAACGCGATGAGATTCATTCTCCATCGTATCCATTCAAGAATAATTATCATTTAATGATTTAAAAATGATGTTTAAGGACTTGATATCATTCTGGATATGAATAAGATACAACAAACATGACTTATGTAACAAAACATATAAAGAAAATGAGTAAGTTGACACCCGAAACGGCGATAATACTAAGATATTATTATCAAATCAATATTAAAAGAACATATATGATATCATATTAATGTATATGATTCTTGTATAATTTAGTAACAATTATTTCACTATTATACAGGATGTTAACCTACCCCAACCAAGGAAAAGTACAAGGTAAGGGTTATTTCACAATCTCTTCATTATCCGAGGTTGTATTATACGTAATAATCTACTGGGACCTCTTTATCATCCACATCCATGTTTCTTCGAAATGTATTTCAAAACATTTTTACTATTTACAAGAATATGGGTTAAAGTCATTTATACCCTTGTTTGACTTTTTATAAGAGGTTTATAAAGGAATCTTTCCGTCATTTTCAAAACAAGGTCTTTTTTCACCTTTTCGACAGAATTGAGGTAAGAATGTTTTTTTTAACTTATACGGTGGGTGCGGTTATTTTCCACCGTTATAAAATCGTCGAAGCTTTCCATACAAGCTTATAAGAATATTTTCAAAGAAAATGTTTTATTTTATATGGATCTTAAATGATTTCAAAATAAAAGGAGATACTTCTTTAAAAAGAATTTTGATTTCATCTATGTCAACATCCTTTGATGGATTTTAAGATTATTTGAAGTTGATTTATTATGATACAAAACTTCTATATTGTATTGAAGGTTTTGTGATATGTTTGACTGTGGATGTGCTATTTTTATACCATTCATAGTTTATGGTGAAATTATTGACATTTCGTATGCTAGTTTTAATACGAATGTTTATGTTATGTTTAAACCTTTTCATATGGGAATGCATTGGACTTAATAAGTGACGGGTGGAGCCCGCTATAGCTCCTCGATGCATCGGAAGGTCTCATGAGACAAACTAGTGTCTTGGCACAAGGCCTTGACAAAATCTTATTTGTAGTCTTGGCACGAGGCCTTGACTATGTGGTTATGATAGTCTGGCATTATGCATTCCAACATTATGAAAGTGGTTATTGATTTTTGCATGTGATTATTCGATTAGTAGAATATCCATGTGAATAAGTAAATGGCATTATTTCATTTTACTTTTGCCATACCATGTTGAAGTTAATGTTTAAAAGGCTTTTGTTTTAGTAATGCATTGCCTTAAATGTTTATTCTTATTTATGATAGTTTCCGCTATATTGTTATCCTTACTGGGCATTTGAGCTCACCCATTTTCTATGTTTTATTTTTCCCAGGATGTGAAGAAGTAAGTTATGAATGACCTGCAGGGATTTTATGAGGGGTTAATAGTGTGGATTGTGGAAACATTATGTTGTTGTATTAGTTTTTCATTTTATGATGTAATGTAAAACTTATGAATATATCTAGTGTTTCCAAGGCTACTAAACCAATCGGTCTTTCGAGATTTGATCTTTCTTGTGATCATGCCAATGTTATGAAGTAATGCACCGACTTTGGGTAGCTGGGGTCGGGGCATTACAGTTGGTATCAGAGGAAGTTTAGTACAATCCTTGGAAGCTAGATTTAGATAAACTCTGATTAGATCACGTAGACCTAAGATGAACTTTGAGGATTAGTAGAGAAGAACTTCCTAGAATTTTGGTATTGTAGAGATTTTTTGAGTTTTCCGAGCAATACATCCTTGTCTGGATACGAGCAGGTAGAGGCGGCTCTGGCACAGATGTACTTAGGGGTAAAACCCGAAAACACCGCTTTGAGCTAGACTCGAACGGGAACTGGTGCATGACAACGGGCCTTGCTGCACTCTTGGTTACGACACTCCCGGGGGATATGCTCAGGATAATTCTCATTTTCTTTACAAACCATTATGAAGGGTTTATGAGTATATACATCCTCAAATGAGACATTTTTATGATTATAGATTATATCCATAAATAGTTCAATTTATGTTAAGTGTCTTATAAGTATGGGATTATGTATTTTGATTCATAAACTGATCTAGTGTATTCCATTGTTTAGAAATGGCGCCCGGTAGAAGGAATGAGAACTCCAGAAATGCACATGATCCAAAGAGAATGAAGGATCATATCTTTCATGGTCTTAAGCTAGAATTTATAAGAGAAATAGTCTCCCATGTATTATCATCATATGAAGAAATAATATCATGTGTTGATAAGATAAGTAAAGAGTTTACTGAGTCCTATGGCTTTGAAGGGAAGAAAGAGAAGAAAAGGATAGAAGAGAGAAAGATGGATAAAGGGAAGAGGGAAAAGAAGAATTTTCCCATATGTGGTAACTGTGGAAAGAAACACCCTGGAACTTGCCTAAAAGGAATGGGAGTTTGTTATAAGTGTGGAGGAAAAGGGCACAAAGTACATGACTGCAAGGGTAAGAAAATGGTTTCAAATGTACAATGCTTCATTTGCAAGGAGTTTGGACACTACGCGAACCTATGTCCCAGTCATCAGACTATGACGCAAATGATGCTATTGGATAATAATCAAGTTATGATACTACCACAGATGAAGAGGAATGATTAGAGTTCTTATGTTGATTATGTCAATTGAGTGTTGTATCAACAATGTACTTGTTATAATAATTATGGAGTATATAAGGATTGTACTGCAGTACTATTTCATTAAGGACTTGAGATTGTGTGGAACAATGAAAAGTGACTCAATAGCAGGATAAATTTTTGGAAAATATATGGTTGAGAGAATGATAAACCATAATATAGTTCTGATACCGAGGTAGTGATTTTCGAATAATACATGATTATTTTGGAAAAAATATATTGGATATTCTTGACTACCTTGGAAGTGATTAATGATTTGTATATTCCATCATTGATGGGGTTTAAAACATTTTTGGATTGATGAAGTATATCCAGCATTCTATATGGAATAAGGGAGCATGAATGTAATCAATGAGGAATATGGTAATACATGATGAAGGTATTCATATGATATTACGGGGTAAAAAGGATCTATATTATGTTTACCTTCCTTATAAATGTTAGACTGTGAGTTTGGACAGAAGTATTTTGGATAGTTCTAGTTTGGATTATTTTGGATTGCCATAAAAGGACAACCCGGAGGTCGGGCGGCAACCCGTCGCGTCCGGCAGGGCTGCGAGACTTGAACCCGCAACCGAAGGGCGACAAGGGTGTATCACCTACCACTGGCCCACGAGATGTCCTGGATTAAATAATGTAGTTTTTATTAAAAGATCATATAGATGAATTATAAATTCGTTTATTTTGGAACCCTATACGAATAGTGTAAATAGAATTTTTTTTACATTCTATTATCTTTTAGAGTGAAAGATGAGTTTGTGGTAGAAATTTATTAATGGATAAAACTCTAATTATAATGTAAGTATATCTCCTTATGATCTTAGCCAATCTCATAAATAAATTCCTCAATATTAAGAAAAGCAACTTAGAACAAAAATGTTTTCCTAGATGGTACCTTAAATCATCACTAATTTATGGATTTGGGATTGTTGGCCTTTTCATAGCCATGTTCTCTACCACTCTCCATCAGGTAATTGATGGTTATATTTTTCTTCCATATCCATATTTTACTACATGGAATCCTAGTATGTGTTATTTTCGGTAATCTTCATACTTTCGACTCTTTATTTTAAATAGAGGCCTCATTAATTCATTTTTCGATGTGGGATTTCAACTAAGATATTTTGAAACGTCAAAAATGTGTTATCCTAATACCCTATGTTTTGTTGAACCGATGGTATTTCAAATCATCTTAGATTGATGAATTTAAGGACCTCAATTTTATACTTGTTTGTGATTGATGACCTCAATCACTACCTATAAATATTTACGTTTTCCTCCAATTATATGTCTCTAATTGCCACCAATGTTCTCCTAATCGAGATCATAATTTGGTGGTGACCCTTTGATTTCTCTTTTCATCATATTAAGACTAAATTTTAGTAACCAAATTTCTGATGTGGGTTTTCCCACAAATATATTTTCTACTTTCAACCTTTTATTTTCGAAGAACAATTTCAAATTGCGAGGACGCAATTTATTGAAGGAGGGGAGAATGTAACACCCCAAGATTTCATAGTGTGTTATTTCTTCAAAATAATTCAATAACTTGCACTAAACGCAAAACCGAGTTCAATCACACCATGACTTACAAAAAAAATCCATTCAAAAGAGGTTATGAATAGTATTATCTAAATTTTAAACTTTATATAATCCTTATAATTTTAGAATCCATATTATGAGTTTCTTAGATATAATGCAAGAACAAATTCATTTTCAGTATTGCAATTTTATCAACTTTTAATAGTGAACCCTTTTTAAATACAATATTTTAACCTTTTTGACTAAATAGGGACATCAAAAATTTAAAATGAAACATCCCAAGCTTCCACGGTACACTTTCTTTGAATAATACAGTAGCGTGTGTTGTACGCAACCTTGAGTTTTAACACACACCACAACCAATCAAACTAGCCGTTATGAATACTAATACCTACTTTTTGAAATTATATATATTTTATATTTTAAAATGGACTTCATTTTTGGATTCGGAATATCGAATTTATCCTAAGGTGAAATTTTGGTACATTTAGGATAACTTTCATATTTTGATGAATAGTGAAAATTACTAAATTTTAATTAAAAACAACTTTTTTAATCAAAATAATTAATAGTGATAAATTATGAATTTTAGTAGTTTTAAAGTATATTTAGAATATATTTTTACCATTTAATATAATTTTGGTCATTGGACATAATTTTACAATTAAACCGAACATAAACAAGTGTCAATCTTTTGATAGTTATTATCTCTTAAAAAAACGCTTTTTGTTTTGACAGGGGGAATTAATTTTAAATTAATTTCTGCCACTTCTGTGTTTTGAATTTAGGAAAATGGATTCCATATTTGGAATCAGGATTTTCAAATTGTGTAAATAGGTAACTTTTATTTTTAGACATTTTGAATAGTTACTGTGGTAAATATTTTATTTACCATGGTTAAAGGGTAAATCCGGTAAATAAGGGTTAAAAAATAATATTATAATAATACAAAATTACCCTAAAACGTGTCCTAAACTTATTGTTGGACACATACCCGACCATGGGCATCCTTGGGTCAATTTGGGGACCCCTTGGAGCCACTTGTATGTGTTAGGGACACATTATATTAATAAAGTTAAAATAAAAATAAAAATGGCATAAGCTTACATCTTTTAGAAGAACAATTTTTACATAGGGTTATACATGTTGGATTTTAGATTATAAATATTCATTAGAAAGATAAAACGATTTCCTACATGATGATATTTTATTTATAATTTTTAGACATCAAATAAGTTAAATTAATAATGACACAATAATGATGCAATGTTTACCTCATTAATAAATCATTGAAATAAATAATATAATAATGATTAAAATATTATCTAAAACCTGTCCAATTCTTATTGGTTGATGTTATTTAGAATATGAGTCATCGTATCTTCGACCTCAATGATTTTTGGACCATTATAAATCTAATATAATTATATTATAAAGTAATACTTTCACTCTTCCTAAAGAGCCCCTCCTCTCCCTTATAAAAGGAGACCACTTCTACTCATTCCTCGCACCTCTCAAGCCACTTGGATTGTCCAAACTCTGCCCAAATAATCTCCCCACATCCCTCTCCTCCTCCTTGAAGCTTCCCCTTAGGCATAAAGCATTTCAATAAGTCCTTTGGTTCCAACCAAAGTGAGTTACCTAAATTAAAGGTAACGATTTCTCTTAAATTATTTTCATTTATTTTGCTTCTTCAACCCCCAAACTCTTTTTATTTCCTTTCTTTGGAAACAACACCAGTATCCTCAATATACTAGGATGTTTTTATAAGAATGATTCAAACTAAATATACACACAACTCCATCTAATGGATGATGAACATAATGTTTCTGTGCATGGCAAACTAACGCCTCACGAAACGATGATTGTTCAAATACATCTTACCGCCTCTCATGGTGGCCATTATGATGGAAATGTAATTAAATATGATATTAATGATATATATTTTATATATAAGCTTCTGTAATTCCATTTTATTTCATACCATTATTCGTTTCATGTTGTATATACATACGATAATTTCATTTGAGGAAGTGCGGACTACCGCCCCCTTAAAATGATATGACTCGTTCATACCACACATGGAACGTATAAAGGACGGTGTTAATGAACATAAGTAACATATATAAAATATTATATTATACTGGAATAGTAATATACCTATGTATCATTTGGATTCGATTCTTTTAAAATAAAAATTAAATGGAAGTAGCGTTCATGCGTACGTACGGACTACCGTCTCCACGAACGCGATGAGATTCATTCTCCATCGTATCCATTCAAGTATAATTATCATTTAATGATTTAAAAATGATGTTTAAGGACTTGATATCATTCTAGATATGAATAAGATACAACAAACATGACTTATGTAACAAAACATATAAAGAAAATGAGTAAGTTAACACCCGAAATGGCGATAATACTAAGATATTATTATCAAATCAATATTAAAAGATCATATATGATATCATATTAATGTATATGATTCTTTTATAATTTAGTAACAATTATTTCACTATTATAAAGGAGGTTAACCTACCCCAACCAAGTAAAAGTACAAGTTAAGGGTTATTTCACAATCTCTTCATTATCCGAGGTTGTATTATACGTAATAATCTACTGGGACCTCTTTATCATCCACATCCATGTTTCTTCGAAATGTATTTCAAAACATTTTTACTATTTACAAGAATATGGGTTAAAGTCATTTATACCCTTGTTTGACTTTTTATAAGAGGTTTATAAAGGAATCTTTCCGTCGTTTTCAAAACAAGGTCCTTTTTAACCTTTTCGACAGAATTGAGGTAAGAATGTTTTTTTTAACTTATACGGCGGGTGCGGTTATTTTCCGCCGTTATAAAATCGTCGAAGATTTCCATACAAGCTTATAAGAATATTTTCAAAGAAAATGTTTTATTTTATATGGATCTTAAATGATTTCAAAATAAAAGGAGATACTTCTTTAAAAAGATTTTTGATTTCATCTATGTCAACATCCTTTGATGGATTTTAAGATTATTTGAAGTTGATTTATTATGATACAAAACTTCTATATTGTATTGAAGGTTTTGTGATATGTTTGACTGTGGATGTGCTATTTTTATACCATTCATAGTTTATGGTGAAATTATTGACATTTCATATGCTAGTTTTAATACGAATGTTTAAGTTATGTTTAAACCTTTTCATATGGGAATGCATTGGACTTAATTAGTGACAGGTGGAGCCCGCTATAGCTCCTCGATGCATCGGTAGGTCTCATGAGACAAACTAGTGTCTTGGCACAAGGCCTTGACAAAATCTTATTTGTAGTCTTGGCACGAGGCCTTGACTATGTGGTTAGGATAGTCTGGCATTATGCATTCCAACATTATGAAAGTGGTTATTTATTTTTGCATGTGATTATTCGATTAGTAGAATATCCATGTGAATAAGTAAATGGAATTATTTCATTTTACTTTTGCCATACCATGTTGAAGTTAAAGTTTAAATGGATTTTGTTTTAGTAATGCATTACCTTAAATGTTTATTCTTATTTATGAAAGTTTCCGCTATATTGTTATCCTTACTGGTCATTTGAGCTCACCCCTTTTCTATGTTTTATTTTTCCCAGGATGTGAAGAAGTAAGTTATGAATGACCTGCAGGGATTTTATGAGGGGTTAATAGTGTGGATTGTGGAAACATTATGTTGTCGTATTAGTTTTTCATTTTATGATGTAATGTAAAACTTATGAATATATCTAGTGTTTCCAAGGCTACTAAACCAATCGGTCTTTCGAGATTTGATCTTTCTTGTGATCATGCCAATGTTATGAAGTAATGCACCGACTCTGGGTAGCTGGGGTCAGGGCGTTACACACAAACATTCTAAATGAGCCTATACGTTCAATAAAAAGGTAAAAGTCCTATATATATGGATAAATTCACTATTTCATATCTTTCATTAGATACAGTGGGTGATTTTTCATGTCAACACCTGAATAAAGGTATGTTGTGAGCCGTGCCCACTGTCCAAATAGTCCCAATGGTGTGATGTCAACCTTAACACCTAATGTAAGGAGGTGTGATATTTCATGCCTAAAATGTTCAATAATCATAATCCCAAGGACAATATCAATAGTTTAATAATAATAATAGTAATATTATTAATAATAATAACCATTATGTTTCACCTCTCTCTCATTATATTCATCAGTGCCAAATATAAAAAATGGCCTTACAATTTATATAACCATGCTTATATATATATATATACGAAAATTTGTTGTTATAGAACAAACATATATAAGTTTTTATAATCATAAATCCCAATATAATTGAGGGTAGAACAATTCACATAAAAATGATTCTTATTATAAAATACAAGGAATTTCCTTTCCACCAAATTCTATTTAATTCATTTAAGCATATAAAACCATCTTTAAGATATGGAGTTAAATATAACCAGCATTTAATAAATTTAGGTTATGTGATTTTTAAAAAAGTAATACTAATAAAATTAAAATGTGGTTGATCCAACAAAAAAATTAAATCAATATATAAATTTCATTGATAAGTCAATCCATTCCCTTAGAAGGTGAATTTGTTCAAAAAAAATTATATATAAGGATGTAATATCCATGAACGAAAAAAAATGGAGACCATGTAGTAATCATTACACATATCTAGAAGTAAATGTAAATGCATATGGAACACCAGTTCTATAAGGATGAATTAGATGTAAAACACTAATCACCACTTTTTGGTTTAGAAGACACAACACCTCAACCATGTGTTTTTATTATAAGACATTTCATTGATAACAAGAAATTCATTTATATAAAAAATCATCACATTAAATAGTCATAAATCATTTCACTAAAAAGGAGTATTTTATAAACACACAAAAAATGGGATTATATCAAAATCATGATCAAATCAATTTAACACACCACAACGGTGGATATGTCACTAGGTAACCCCCGTTCATTTGTGATTTAACAAAATCACCCTTAAAGGGGGTGATTTAGGTTAAGGTAATAACATATGACCATTGAATGTTTTATAAAGTAGTGAAGTCTCTATCTAAAAAATTTATTAAAGGCATTTCATAATTTAGGGGTGAAACACAGAAAATATGATGTGCAACACAATGATGATATTTATAAATCAACAGAAACATGGTAAAAGAGATATAGACCACCAAAATTATACTGAGGAAGATTCACTCATACAATATCATGTTTTGATTCAGTATGGTTCAACAAAGATCTAAGAAATAAAAAGTATCCCTGAAAATAAGTATAATTACCTCAATCCATAATAGCTCAAGAGGAGTTAAGGGTAGTTGGGATAAGATGAAAATGGAGTTTATATCTAACCGATGAAGATCCAATGTGATTGAAAACATTTTATTTGGAGACTAGATGAGAAAACAGAATCAAATACAAGCCCTAGTAGAGGGAGTTCTATCATAGGTGGGAGGAGGCATGTTCATCTACTGGAAATGCGAGAAAATGGAAGATAATTTATAGTTTTCTTTATTAGGGGAAAATTCATAAATTTACCCATATTTAAAGGGGAACATAGTTTGGCTATATGTTTTTCTAAACCATGCACTATTCATCCTTACGGTACATCCCAAGAACCCCACCCCCCCCCCCCCATGATCTGGCTATATAGTTTGGTAAACCATGCACAAGACATGAGAAATTTCACTAATAAGAACATGTGAAAATTATCATCTCCATGTGGCTCCAATCACACAATTAGATAGAACCGTTCAAGACCTATCACTCTACTAAAATAACAACATGATTTAATCTATTGGGCTACACAATTTTAGACATATTGTGCATCCTAACCATTCATTTCAGTTTTTTAGTTTTTGGAGCCAAGAGATGTTGAAACTAGGTGGAACACCTAAGGCACCATTCATGAATTCAATGAAGCCTAAAATATACACTTTTTAGTGTTTAAACTCTTGGAAGTATGTTCCTGTGATTGGTACAAAGAACAAACCATCCACCAAATTCCAAAATTTTAATTCTCATGGAAATATTCCTTTGCTGAAAATAGGGGTCATTACAACCTCCCCAACTTAAAACTACATATTATTGAGAATATGTGTGGAAACAATGGAAACATCACTCTATCTAAAAGGGTAATGAATTCCTGTACATATGGTCACGTTGTGTTCCCAAATTCCCAACATGCCTCCATCCAATACTTATGTTTATGAAACATATGGCATAAAAATATAATCCAATTCTAGAGTCATGATCATGTTGAAGTATCATTAAACATATGGATGATTGTTCTCCACACCAAAATTAATATCATAAAAGGAGGATAATTCTAAGAAATTATACCTCCACCATCACAATTTCTTACACATAACACCATTAGTGTTCTAATTATTCTTATGGTATGATTTTATATACGTTAAATGGTTGATTAACCAGTATTGGTCAAATGGTTGATTTTCCACCCTCCATGTTCAGCCAAATAATCCTATATTTTCATGAAAATTCCTAGATGAAACATACTATTCTCACATCCACATGACAACCTGCCAAAAATAGTTTTCACTGACTATATTCAATAATGAAAAAGATAAAACAATCGAGCCACATCAGGCTGACCATTCTCAAAATGAAAAACATAGAATAGATGCATATTACGTCCCAAAACATGATTATATTCTCCAATACATTTTAAATTACCCTTTACTATGTATACTAATGTTTATTTATTACATTTTGGTTATGTTTCAATCCCAAAATCCATTTAAGTTGTCTTTCCTCAACATAAACTAGGTGGTACACCAAATTTGATATACATAGATCAACACTTTAAAAAAATCTCATTCGAGCCCGAATGAGGTTCAGGGTAATATAGGAATCGTCATCTTGAATTTATGGAGCTCGTCCCAGTTAGCCAATATTCTGAATTTTAAAAGTCATATGATGATGCATAGACAAGACATCCACACGTCAAGAATACTAACTCAGACCCACAATAGTCATGTCAAGAATCAGATGGTTTTTGTGATTCTAACATAAGAATTACTATTTTGGAACCAAAGTTTCACTTAGAAAAAACCATGATTATTTTAAAAAAAATCTGAAGCATAAAATCCATAGATTTTACTTATTGGGCCCTATGAAATTTTAATTTAGCATTGTTTATAAACAAAACTCTCTCAGTATAGCTAGAGGATAGAATCATTGGGAATCTGATCATCACTAAAACAATAGAACACTAAGAAAATATTGAATTTTACCAACATGATTGAATGTACATTTGTCATATATAATATGAAATTTTCTATAGATTCAAACCAACTAAATTTTAAATACCGAACTTAAGAGTCTTTGAATCATTACAGGTAGACTTCTATTGAACGCATCTTCACCTACCGACACATCATCCCAAACCAATAAAAATTCTTTTACCACCATTGGAATCCTATTATCACTCAAAATTTACTATCGATGTCTATCCATGAACAAAAACATTTACAAAGGAAAAATACATTTCCGACCATTCCCTATTAAGCTGCATTGCCAGAACCGAAATTTTATATGACACACCAACTTCATAGGTATTCAAAAACATCATTGATCATTATCAAAATATAATTCTATGTGGTGTCCTTTTTTTATGGAAGGACATATACTCACTAGAACTGATACAATACTCCATATTGTAGGAGTTTATATTCATTTTAAGGAGAGATAGGCTACCTTATCATAATAACACTAGATCAAATTCATCTTAAATGCATGTGTTAAACTTCTTTGAGTAACACATACATATGTCATATAATTTGTCATTAAATCCAAAACCAACATTAATGTCATGTTAAAAGACCTGATCCTCATATAAAACCATCCTGAACGTTGGTGAATATTTTATTCTATTAAGACCCCAGTAACTCTACTCTAATGATGACCCAAGAACATACTCTAACACTAAATCCTTACTGATTCCACAAAACATTAGCAGTTCATTATATCATTAATCAACATAACGGGTACCATGAATATGAATTCTTACTACCCTGAGGTTTCAAAATCATTTACAGATATCCTCGATAGTATCCATAGACATTCCAACCTATGAATCAATGTATCAAGTGCTCCATATGATAGATTTAACCAAGAGTAATATTTCCCCATACAACCATTAACCTAGAAGAGAACGTATTAGGTTTTCCATAATTGAAGAAGAATAGAGGGTCACATGACTAGCTATGTAGCCATCAATTACATAGCTATGTCAAACATATTAAAACTCAGTATTACTTGATGATCCAAATGCTAATAATGGTTAATAATGCCACTAACACCCATCCAAAAAGGTTTTTATTTATAATCTAAGAGTCCTAATAAAGAAAATGACCCCCACAAGGAACCATACATCGAAAATATTATAGAATATATTACAAAATTTAATCTCTAATGTTGATACATACCTTGGGATATCATATTAAAAAATAATAAACATTAATACCATCACTAGGCCCTACCAAATAGTTTTCACTAGGCCCCACACCTACCATTCAATAAATTTCTAAAAATAAAAAAGGACTATGGAAAATGATAATGTTTTCTTTCCATGAAAACTCAAAGGGAAATTTAAACTACCCTTACACAAGGGATTAAACTAAGTTTACCACATAAGTCCACATTTAATTTCATTAAATTTATTAACATTAAATCATTAAAAACATAAAAGATTTAATTCAAAACATCATGTGACAATTATAAGACAAAAGTTGTTGGTACGTGATTAAACTAACACCTCTAGGAAAAAATGTAGGTCTTATCAATATTCATTTTAAAATATTTTCATTTATTGATATCCCATCATAATTAGTTAAACTACAAGGGTATCGTTAATCCAAATAGGTTTCATCATAATGAAACCCCAAAGTAGTTGATTAATTATAAATGTTTGAAAAACATTAGTGGGTTATTTCATAAGAAACATGCACCAACCACCCTACTTGGTTCAATTTGTGTGTTTATGAAGTAAATCATACTTATTTTCATTCCCTTGTGATAGATTAAATAGTATTTATAGAGTTAATCTTAAACATTATTTTTAAATTTATCTTAATATATTTTATCTGATAATATTAAATACCATATCCAACCTACTAGGGTCGAGTAACCAAAGAGGTCCATAAGAAACTATTTCATTTTAGATAAAGATTAAACATCTTATAAATTTATAACTAACTAAAAATATATCACGCTATTATATAATGGTTAAATTATAGGGGTTTACATCTCCTATATCAATAAATCAACCATACACTAAACAGATTGGAATTATGCTCCCATTAATCCTGACCAATAAGCTTAAGTCCATGCAACAAACAGTTCATCACTCAATCATCTCATGATTGGTTAGTTAAGGTTTAATTATCAATATATATGTTAAAACAATATTTATATTCATTATAATAAATTTAAAATCAATTACATATCATAATTATAACTATACTTGTTATCAAAACTAGTAAATATAAAATAATATGCTAAATATGCACAGAAGAATTATACATAGGACATGCATACTAAATAATCAAGAAACATGGAATAAAATTACCTAATAATGGAAGTAGATTAACATGATAAATTAATAACCCAATAATGGTAAAAAATAAGAAATTATAAATAAATACCTAAAAACATATATGACTAAGTATATCACCAAAATACCTTATGTGATATATAACATCCAATTTAATAAAAAATAAAGGCACGTCATTGTAACATGTAGGCGGTCTACCAATAAAAAAATATGGAATGACATATTCATGGAATATGAATCTCTATATGCTGATAATGATGCATGTAATGATAATTACATGTTATACTAGTACAATGGAAAAATCGAATAAATTTAATAAATCAATAAGAAGTAAAAAATTATATTAATCACTCAAGGATAAATAATAATAAAATACAATATAAAATTTCATGAACACATATTCCATCACTGGCCACTCATAATTTTCCATTTGGGAGGGCTGATTATGTAATAACTCGGACCATCTTTTCATGTATATTTTTCCTTTTTCTAGAGTTTTTGAGAAAAGAGGAACTTTTAAAAAAAATTGATGTACACACCGTGTATATTATGCGTACATGCCATGTACTTTATTATCGTACAAGGTCGTGTGTTGTCCTTGTTCGGGCCACACACGCGGCCATGTATGGGTGATGTGGAGGCTGCATAAAGTGGACTACAGAAAATCCTAGTACATGCCATGTACTCCAAAAGTACACGTCGTGTACTTTCTATTTTTTCATTAAACGCACTAGTCTCATGTCTAATTGCTAGAGGTGTCTTCCTATAGGTCTCATTTGACCAAGAGATGTCACATGGACGTGGAATTTCTCTGAGACCCTGAGCCTCCATCCATTCTCCAAATTGTTTGTCGTCGATTGTGTTGGAACTGCAGCGCTATTCTCTTCCTTATTCAAGAGCATATTTTTGTAATTCCTACTCTTTTGCAAGTTATCGTGTGTTGAATGTTTTGTGTATTTTCATAGATCAATGACATTCTAAGGTGATTCAAGCCTCGTGGCTCATGTGTATTGATCTCCTAGTATCATTATAGGTGGTTTGTGCCTTTACATTCAATGTCTTTGAGTATCATGTGAAAATGCCACCAATACCAATGAACGGGGTATTGTGTGTCTACCTTTTTCCCCTGTTGTTTTCCTAACCTGATTGTATGCTAGTGTAAAGGTAATTTGGTGATGTATGAGGATAATTGCTATGCTTGGATATTATGCCCATTATTATATGTTATGATCTTTTGGTCATGTTCAACATATTTTCCATTATACGTGTTTTCCATGACTTGTGACTGTAGGATATAGTGTTGTTTTCCTAATATTGATTGTTATGTTATAGACTAGTTTTTCAAGTAGCCTTATAGGTTTCCTTTGTCCATATAGCAATATTATGCACTTACTGGCATGGGGATGTGAGAACTTGGTGCTATAGACTATAAGGGGATAGACTGAGTGATATTTCTAAGAGAGGCTTGGACATTATATGATAGAGGGGATACACTGAGTGAGATTACCATAGAGTCTTGGAAATTATAGACTATGGGGGATAGACGAGTTAGCTTCCGAGAGAGTCTTGGATATTATAGACTAGAGGATGATACATCGAGTGAGCTTCCTTAGAGAGTCTCTGTTTTGTTGTAATTTTCTTAAACCACTCCATGCTATAGGAGGAATTGACTGAGTGAGATTCCTCCAAGAGTCTATGATAGACCTGAGGCTATAGGAGGAATTGACCTAGTGAGATTTATCAGAGAGTATCTATACCTTGTGGAAATAGGGGTAATTGACCACATGATCTTCCTCATAGAGTCCCTGACTACATTAGACTATACTGGGAATTTACTGAGTGTGCTTCCCCATAGATTATTATAATTTTTTATGACCAAACCATAGGGGTTAGGCTGATTGTACTAGCTAGAGGGTTGTTGGTACATCTTGGATAGGACCAGAGGGGATGGCTGAGAGTACATCCCTATGGGTTTCTTATTTTTGGTTAGCTATTTGCTTCACTATTGTTTATTGATCTGTGGATTGTTTACTGATGTGTATCATCATGTTTACTGCTTATTGTTTATTTTTTACTCTTTACTATACTTTACCTGCCATGTACTCATTGACTATTAGGCACAGATCTTCGGGTGGTTTCCTACTGGGATTTAGTCTTACACCCTTTTTGGGTCATGCTTTTGGGCCTAAACAGTTTATATTGTTGCAGGTATAGATAAGGGCAAGCACCCTTCTACTTTAGGTACTTGACTTGCATTGGAGCATGAGAGCATGGGACCAAGCCAAGGCTTGTGGTGCTGAGGAGTTTCTTATCTACTTAATTTTCTTTTGTACTTTGGTTTGGTACTATAATCAGCATTGTGACTTGTTTGTATTCTTTCCTAGACATATATGTATCATGAAACATTTCATATATATGTGTGTGTGCCCTAGTTGTTTACTATTTTATTCTACTATTGTTTACAATTGTTGGATATTTACTGCTTCCACTATTTCATGTGTTATTTACTTCCACTGTGTACACTGTCAATGAGAGAAAGTTTTCCCCACCATCACACCCAAGGCCCTCGCTGCTAGTCAGCAACCTCTGGCATTCGGGGAAATGCGCATGAGGCCATGTGACCAACCGGATATGGGGAACCTCTGTGTTTCTTCTAGAATCGGGACATTACAAAGTGTTATTAGAGGAATTATTTTCTCTTGACTTACCATTTGGAGCCTATGGCCAGGGATAGGATGGAATAGGTACTTGGTAATAAATTGTGCCCTGGAGTAGCTAACCCATAACAAGGAAAAGCCAATCTACCTCGTTTATTGCAATTTCTTTTGGATTGCAATTTTTAAAGTTGATTTGATTTCACCTTGAGTGACTCTCATGATGTGTTTTGTTACAGTTGATATTATTGAGGTTCTATTTTTGTTTCTACTTGAAAAGATTATGGTGTTCCATCTCATGCATCATATAGGCACTTTCTAGAAATCACGTGTCATGCATTTTTTCCATTCCATCTAGTATTCATTAGTGATTTCATGTTGATGTGATAGATGATGTCTAAAATATGCATGTTGTTGTGATAATTTTCTTGATATAAATACCTACTACTTGATAAGGTTTTTTTTGTGTAGAGATTTATTGGAATGAATGCCATATTTTGTTTCTTGAGGTGTTTTGGGCCCTCATGAATCGGAACGTGGTGGATCACTGGCTTGCTTCCCTTGTATATGATATGTATGGGATTCCAAGCTTTGATTCGTAGGGAGTATGGGCCCTCAATTATTGGAATTTGGAACCTTCATGCTTTTTTTCTATGGTTTCTGGGCTTTGGGGTAGTTTCTGAGGCTACTTCCCAGAAAAACCCAAAATACACGACGTGTACTGTATGAATACATGTCGTGTAGTTTTTAAACCGTGTCACTGACTGTGTGGTCAGAAACACAGGGTTGTGAAAAGTATTCAAGAACACACCATGTACGGTGAGTACACGTTGTGTTGTAGTGACCATGTGTCTACCTGTGTGACTGACGACACAATTGGATACACTTTGACTTTACATGTCGTGTCATGTTTTCACACCCACTGCCATAAGTACCCGGTCGTGTCACGAACAACACGGGTCGTGTAAAACCTTCAAGTACCCGTCATGTGCACAGGGAGCAGGCCGTGTAGAGTGAACCATTTACCTGTCCGTGTCACGAACAACACGGTCTAGGGAAAGCCTTCGAGTACACGTTGTGTTTCCATGGAGCACACCGTGTAGAGTGAGCCATGTAGTCAGCCGTGTAACTAACAACACAGGTCGTTGAAACCTTGTCTAGTACACACCATGTGGTGGTCATACACGACGTGTAGTCTAGGATTAAGAGGACCGTGTGGGTTAGCTATGTAGAGAGACTTGGGAAGGGGAATAGATTTGAAGCACACATCATCTATGGGGAAAAACGCTGTGTGGTTGAGGTGTTACATGACTAGTTGTGGCAGAAGTACACAGCCATGTGAATGGATTAAGAGAACACGCCGTGTAGTTTTTATACATGTTTTGTAGTCACGTTTTGTAAAACATGAACATTTCTTTCTCGGATTCCTATGTTTTTCTCTTGTCTTCTTAGTCTTCGATAATTATGATCTATGGTGTCAACTTGAACTTGGATTGTTATGCCACCGAGACGTCCTCTGGTTGTATGTCAGCTGCCTAAGGTGATAAGACACCAGATATGGCTGATCAGGGACCTCCTGCAGATCCTCCTATTGTGCCAGCCTTTCCACCCGCAGTTATACTAGTCACAGGTGCCGATGCGCAGTTTAGGTAATGTTTTCTAAGGAAGATACAGACCTTCAAGGAAGCACCGCCTCCCGCCCCGTTGATGGAAGAATTGAAACAAGTTTTCCAGCAGCAGCATCCTCCCATTTTTCTAGGGGAATGAGGACCTCAAGCTGTAGAGTCTTGGATAGAGGCCAAGCTTAAAATTTTCGATCATCTAGAGATACCTCTAGAGAATAGGGTGAAGCTCGCTACCTGTATGATCCAAGACTCCGCCGAGAGTGGTGGGAGGTGATCTCACAATCAGGATGCCAGTAGAGCATGACTTGGGATGAGTTTCGGTGCATTTTCTATGATTACTTCTAACCGAATACCTTGATGGCCGATCGAGCCCGGGATTTCATGAGTCTGGAGAAGGGTAATCTTTCTTTTATGGAGTACCCGTCTTTAATTACTGTGCTACAGCGTTTCACACCTATTCCAGGAGGTGATGATCTGTTCCTTGTGCAGAAGTTCGAGTATGGTCAAAGGCATGACATTTTCTCGCAGGTGAACATCTTCAGGTTGACTCTGATATCCTCTATCGTCAACCAGGTGCTGATCACTAAGCAAAATATGAGGGATTCTGGAGTAGTGAGCCAGGATGGTTCAACATCAAGAGTCAGTGTTCCTTCTTCTGATAGTAGGAAGATATTCATGGAGTCTTCGCGAGGAGACCAGAGTAGGCAAGAATGTATCTTCGATTAGCCAACTAGTATTCTACCAATGTGGGAGGAGCAGGTATTCAAGGACTCAGTACCGGAGATACCCGATGGAGTGATGATCTTGCGGCAAGATGGGCCATCTTTAGCGTTTATGTCAGATCTTCTAACCTATAGATGTTGGTAGTAGTTCTTCTATGACCCCACGTTCAAGAGATGCATCACCAGTTTCTCACCAATCTAGGAATTGGAGTTCTTCCGGACGTTTGGGCCGAGGTGGAGGTTACGGTTGTGGTGGTAAGTCACTAGGATACCGGCGACAGCAGAGTGGTCAGGTAGTGTCACAGGGTTGCGGTATAGGCTAGACTTTTGCATTGGAGCAGACCCATTAGGAGCAGGATCTCATCCCCTCTGTTGTTCGAGGTACGATCTTAGTAGCCTCAGTTTTATCTTCAGCACTTTTCGATACTGGTGCAATGCATAGTTTTATGTCTGTTGTTGCTGTGTAGAGCCTAGGGCTCTTCATATTTTCCTTTGCTGATACTCTGATGCTAGACACATCATTGGTGACAAGAGCGGTTAGTGTTAGTTAGTGAAGAGAGTTCCCTCTTGAGGTTGGAGGGTGTCACTTCTTATGGGACCTCTATGTCCTAGAGAGGACGGGCTATGATTTCATTCTCAGAATGGATTGGTTAGTTGCATTCCACGCAGTCATTGACATTTATCACCGCAAGGTGAGCTTCATATCACCAGATGGTGGATACTTTCTTTACAGTGGCGATTTGGATTTCCAAAGGAGGAAAGCGGGTCCAGAGCATCTTGGGTTGGGGGAGTTATTTCCTAGATTTCGAGCCTTTTCTAGATGACCATGGTACATCACTGTTAGACATTATTCAAGTGTTGTATCAATTCAGAGACGTCTTTCTAGAATACTTTTTAGGTTTTCCTCTGTAGCGTGAGGTAGACTTCTCGATTGAGATTGTGTCAGGAGCAGCACTGATGTCCATTCCTCATTATAGGATGGATACACTTGAGTTGAAAATGATCAAGAAGCATTTGGAGGAGTTGTAGGCAAAGGGATTCATCTGACCTAGTACTTCTCCTTGGGGTTCACATGTCCTATTTGCGAAGAAGGAAGACAGTTCCCTCAGGCTTCGTGTGGAGTATCGGGAGTTGAACCAGTTGACGGTCAAGAACTGATATCCCTTGCTGAGGATAGATGATCTCTTTGATCAGATTCGAGGAGCCTGGGTGTTCTCAAAGATTTATTTATGATCTGGTTATCATCAGTTACACGTTAAACCATCTAATATACCTCTTACAGATTTTCGGAGCATATATGGTCTATACGATACATGTTTATGTTGTTCGCTCTCACGAACGCACCTGAAGGTTTCATGGAGCTAATGAACCGAGTTTCCATCCATACATGGATTCCTTCATGGATGATATCTTGGTGTACTCTCACACTTGATACTACCATGCTACCCATCTTGAGATCATTTTGAGTACACTGAGGGAGCATCAGTTATATTCTAAGCTCTCAAGATTTCTCTTTTGGGTATACCAGATTCACTTCTTGGGCCATGTTATCTCAGAGGCAGGAGTATCTGTAGACCCAGAAAATTTGGGAGCTGTATTTTCCCAGGAGAAACTGAAGAATTTCTTTGATATGAGGAGTTTTCTAGGGTTATCTAGATACTACAGACATTTCATATAGTACTTTTCATGACTAGCATCACCACTGACCAGTCTGACCAAGAAAGGGGCGACGTTCTTATTGGTAATATTCTTATGATTCAGTCATTCAGGAGATGAAAGGGAGGTTGACTTCAGCACTAATACTAGACTTTCCAGAACCAGGCAAGAGATATAATGTTTATTGTGATGCTTCAATTATTGGTCATGGAGCTGTTCTTATGCAGGGAGAGGGAGTCGTTGCTTACAGGTCTCGGTAGATAAGGCCACATGAGAGGAATTACCTGACGCACGATCTGGAGTTGGAAGCTATTTTTCATGCTCTACGTTGTTGGAGACATTACCTTCTGGGAGAAAACATTGTGGTGTTTACCGACCAACACTGTCTCAGGTACATCTTCACTCAACGTGATTTTAATTAGAGACAGTGGATGTTGGTTGAGTACCTTCAGTCTTTTGACTTTGATCTTGCCTAGACGCCCAGAAAAGGAAATGCGGTGGCTGATGCACTCAGTATGAGGGCTCAGATACAGGCAGTTTAGGAGGGTAGTAGTGAGTAGAAGATTATGGTTCTTTTTTCTGGGATACATATGGAGGTGTGCGACAGTTATGGGTAGGTGTTTATTTCTTCTATGGTTGTTACCTCTACTCTTCTTGATCGGGTACGAATGAGGCAGCTATCAGATTCTGAAGGCCTATTTCTACGGGAAATCATGTTAGGAGAGGACCCTATTATTGGGTGGACCATATGTGAGTATGATATCTTGAGATTCTAAGTACGCGTATGGGTTCCATCAAAAATACGCGTGGAGCTGATGTGGGACATTAATTCCTCAGTTTGGGCAGTTCATCCTGGAATCAGCAAGATGTACCGTGACCTACACCATCCGTATTGGTGGCCAGGTACGAAGAGGCACATTTCTAGTTTTTTCATGAGGTATTCCACTTGTCAGCAAGTGAAGGAAGAGCGTCAATGACCAGCAGGTCTTTTACAGCAGTTACCCATTACTGAGTGGATGTGGAATGACTTTGTGATGGACTTCGTGACCAGTTTGTCAAGGTCGCCTTGAGGGAACAATGCAGTATGGGTTGTCATTGATAGACTCATGAAGGTTTCTCACTTATTTTTTATCAAGAAGACCTTCGGTGTTGATGAGTTGGGGTGGTTGTACATCCGATTTATTTTACGTCTACATGGAGTTCCACACAAAATTGTTTCAGGCAGGGATGACTGTTTCACTTCTCGGTTCTGGCAGGGGCTTCAGAAGGATTTGAGAACACATGTAATTTTGAGTACATCTTACCATCTCTAGACTGATGGCCAGTTCGAGCGTATGATTCATGGGCTTCAGTACATGCTCCAAGAATTTATTCTAGATTTTGGAAGTCATTGGGAGAAGCATATACCATTTGTAGAGTTTTCCTACCACAATAACAGTTTTTAAGAGATTATTCAGATGGTACCTTATGAGGCTTTGTACGGTAGGCCATGACGATCCCCTCTATGCTGGCTGGAGGTAGGAGAGGCAGCTTTGATTGGACCTTGTCTTTTTCAGGAGACCATAGAGAATATGGAGTTGATTCAGAAGATGATTTCTACAGAACATTCTCGATATAAGTCTTATGTTGATCAGCGGAGATGACCTCTAGAGTTTGAGGTTGGGGATCAGGTTTTCCTGTGTGTTGCACTGAGGTTGGGAATCAAGAGGATTCATAGATAGGGTATGCTTTCACCAAGGTACGTCGGGCTGTTTGAGGTGTTGGAGAGAGTTGGGCTGGTTTCCTATCAGTTACAGTTACCTGAGAGGTACCGGGCTATGCACAACCTCTTCCACGTTTCTCATCCCCGACATTACTTTTTAGACTCGTCCCATGTCTTTAAACCTGAGGAGGTTGAGCATGAAGTAGAAGTATCATTTGAGGAGAATCCTATCCAAATTTTCGATCGCAATACGAAGGTTCTTGGTGGCTGGTATGTTACTCTAGTACAAGTGTTATGGCAGCAAGAGAAAGTATAGTACGACACAAGGGAGAAGGAGGCTGATGTACGATCATAGTGGCTGGAGTTTTTTAGGGATTCTTCTTCTATGATTCTCTAAGGAAATTCTTGGAACAATTTCTTTAAGGGGGGAATTTTTTACGAACCGGACCTTATTTTCAAGTATGTTTTTCCATTTTTTGGAGTTTTTGAGAAAAGATGAGTTTATTGAAATTTTTGAAGTATATGTCGTGTAAATAATGAGGACAAGTAGTGTACTCCATTGACATGCATGGTCGTGTGATGGATGTGTCTAGGACACACACACAACCTTGTACGGGTGACATATAGGCCGCTTAATTCTGTGTACGGAAAAACCTAGTACACACCATGTACTCCAAGATTACATGTCATGTACTTTCATTTTTTTTCATTAAATGCATCGGCCTCACGTCTAATCACCATAGATGTCTTATTCTAGGTCTCGTTCGACCGAGAGATGATGTACGGTTGCGGAACATCTCTGAGCCTCCATCCTTTCTCTGAATCTATTTCTGTCGATTGTATTGGAACCGCAGCGGTAATCTCTTCCTTCTTCTAGAGCATCGTTTTCTAATTCCTCCTCTTTTTCATGTTATCATGGGATAAACATTTTGTGCATTTTTATAGATCTATAACATTCTAAGGATATTCAAGCCTCATGGTTCAAGTATATCGATCTACTTGTAACAAGGTAGGTGGATTTTTCCTTTCCATTCAAAGTCTTTGAGTATCATGTGCAAATTTCACCAATACCCTTGAACGGGGTATTGCATGTTTATTGTTTTTCCCCTGTTGTTTTATTTCCTTGATTGTATGCTTGTGTAGAGGTAATTTGGTGATGTATAAGGATAATTACTATGATTGGATGTTATTCCCATGCTTATCTGTTGCAACCTTTTAGTCTTGTTCAGCCTATTGGTTGTTATACCTATTTTCCATGACTTCTGAGCGTAGGATGGAGTGATGTTTTCCTAACATGCTTGTTATGTGGTAGACTGGTTATCCAAGTATCTCTATAGGTTTACTTTTGATATATAGCATTATAATGCACTGACTATCACAGGGCTATTAGAACCTAGTGCTATAGACTATAAGGGGATAGACCAAGTGAACATCCTCATAGAGTCTTGGACATTATAGACCAGAGGGATTTACTGAGTGAGATTCCCAAAGAGTCTAGGACATTATAGACTATGGAGTATTGACAAAGGGAGCTTCCCAGAGATTCTTGGATATTATAGACTACAGTAGGATAGACCGAGTGAGCTTCCTCAGAGAGTCATTGTTCTATTTTAATTTCTTTAAACCACTCATGGATATAGGAGTAGTTGACCGAGTGAGATTCCTGATAGAGTATTTGATAGACATAAGGTTATAGGAGGAATTGACCGAGTAATCTTCCTCAGAGAGTCTCTAGACCTTGGGGCTATAATGGGAATTGATTGCGTTATCTTCCTTAGAGAGTCCCTGACTACCTTAGACTATAAGGGGACTTGACTGAGTGTGCTTCCTCAGAGAGTCTTATAATATCTTATGACAAAACCATAGGGTTTTGGCTGAGCGTACATCCCAGAGGGTTGTTTGTACTTCTTGGATAGGACCAGAGGGGATGTCTAAGAGTAATACCCAAAGGGTTTCCTGTTTGTGGTTAGCTGTTTGCTTCACTATTGATTGTTGATCTGTGGATTGTTTACTATTGTGTATCATCATGTTTACTGCTTACTGTTTACTGTTTACTATAGTTTACCTTCCATATACTCACTGACTATTAGGCATATATCTTCGGGTGGTTTCCTACTGGGATTTAGCCTCACACCCAGTTTGGGACATTCATTTGGTCCAAAATAGATTATATTGTTGCAGGTATAGATACGGCAAATAGAACTTTTAAATCAGGTACTTGACTTCCATTGGATCAGGAGAGCATGGGACCAAGCTGAGGATTGTGATGCTGATGAGTTTCATAACTGTTTACTTTTCTTTTGTACTTTGGATTGGTACTGTATTCAATATTGTGACTTTTTTTTTTGCTTTCGTATACATATATGTATCATGCATCATTTCGTATATATAAGTGTGTGTGTGTGTGTGTGTGTTCTCCAGTTGTTTACTGTTTTAGTCTTCCACTATTTACTGTTGTTGGATATTTATTGCTTCTTCTATAGTATGAAATTTTTTTTCCACTGTGTACTCTGCCAATGAGGGCATAGTTTCCCACCATCACACCCAAATCCCTCGCTACTAGTCGGCAGTCTCTGGTGTTCGGGGAAATGCGCTTGACGCCATGTGACCAACTAGGTATGGGACACCTCTGGGTGGCTTCTGAAACCGGTACATTATAGATTACTCCAAGACACAACTATTTAATAAGCACTTACAAACTCTTAGTCACTTTTTGACCATCAAAATATATAAATACAATGGGAATAAACCACTTTGATACCACACTGTAATGTCTTCCCAAAATTACTATAGAATGAATAGTTGGAATGGTCACCACATAGACTCAAGCATGCCTACCAGTACAGTAGGGGATACCGACTAGTAGGGAGTATCTAATAATGTTAAGATAGGAATATTATACCCTAAGGATCAAATTAGCAAAATGGTATTTCATAAAATAAATAACTGACATTGTAGCAATGGTGGGTACTGTGCGGTAATGTTGTTGACGTGGTATTGGAGCATTACTATTCACAAAATGGGTCTTGGGCCTATCATTTGGTCCTACGGGCCATGTAATTGGCTATATTCCCATGAGTACTTCTGAAAATGTAATGGGTCTCCCTCTACATAGTTAAAAGTGGAATTTTCCTTTTCTTTAATAATAAAAATGAGGATTTGGCCCAAAAAAATTAAATAAAATAAAATAATAGAAGTAGTAATAAACGAAAGATAGAGCAGTGGAAGAATAAGGTCCACTGAATAAAAATGTCCAATGCCAATATATGTCAACTCAAGAATATACAGATGATGATAGATAATCCGAAATTGTATAATAATAGAAGGAAACATGATATAGTGAAATACACATAGAAATAAAATAAATAAAATCCCTATCAGAGAACTCCATGAGCATACTGATCTGTAACTCAATCCTATTATACTAACTCCCATGTATAAGAAAGTCAACACAAGAAAATACCTATGGTCTTGCAATCATGAGATCTTCATGGGTATAATAATGAAATAATACCATGGGTTGGGTGTGAGATATATTCAGTAGGCCACCACCAACAATGTATATAGATAACTCCAGTCGGTGAATATATGGTAAAATAGTGTTCAAGTATAAATATTATGAAATAATGATGAATAAATAAATTACTATCCACTCTGGTTCTTAAAGAAAACATAGAGGATCGACCAGCTTCAGCATATTCTAGAATGATAGTCTGACCAGTAACTATATATATTGTAACAATAGTTCTATATAATATAGTTAAATACTTCATCCACCTATATGCTCTAAGTATGTGCAGGTGAAATTATCCATATACCTGGAATAGTACGTTCTGCCTATAGTGGGAATTACTCACGAATCTATTACCAATGAAAATGAAAATATAATATCAATAAAAGTATACAAGCCCTACACATCATAATGAATGTGATATTTCATGCTCTTCAATCGAGATGGTGGGAGATTCATCATGTAAACACCAAAAGAAAGAGACATGGGGAACCAAGCCCACCATCCATATAGTGTCTATTGTGTGAGATTTCAAGATCAAATCCTTATATAGGGGATATTGAGATTTCATGACCAACAAATCTCTTAACCATCATCCCATAACTAATATAAATGGATTAATAGTAATAATAATAATATCAATGAGGTATCACATCTCTATAATTATATTCATCAAGCCCAAATATACCTAATAGCATTAAAATTCATATATCTCATGATGATTATTATATATATAAAGAGGAATTTCCATGAAAACCACTTTAATATCCATTTATATATATTGATCCAAATTTGACCATAGGAATAACAATTCACATAAAAAATTTCCTTACAATAAAAGATGAGTTGTGTCCTTTCCACAAAATTCCATTTAATTATTTTGATCATAATAATCCATCTTGAAGCTAAGAATATTTATATAATAATCCATTTAATAAATATAGGTGAATTAATTTATAAATATGGAATACCAATCCACTAAGATGGTAATTGGTCCATTAAAAAAATTACATCAACTTGAAAATTAAATGTACCAGTCATGCCATGCACATAGAATGTGAAATGGTACAATAGAAATTTAAATAAAATGTGGAAACTCCATTTCAAAAAAAATAATGGAGTCCATTTACAAATAATTCCATATATATACAAATTAATTTAAAGTAATAGGTAATAACCATTCTATAAAGTGAAGCATGACCTAAAACACTAATTACCACTTTTTTATTTAGAAGAAAACACACCTCAACCATGCGGTTTTATTATAAAACATTACATTGTTAACAAGAAATTAATTTAGCTCAACCAATCATCACATTAAGAGGAATAACAAAATTCCCTCAAATGAACATTTTAGAAAGCCGCAAAACATTGAAGCTAATCATAATAATTATAAAATTAATTTATCACACTGAAATAGTGGTTTTGTCACAGAGAAACACCTGGTTCATTTGTGATTTAAAAACTCACCCAAAAGGGGGTGACTTGGGTTATGGTAATCACCTATAACCATCAAATGGGTTCTATGGTAGTCAAGACTTGTTTTAAACATTTAATTAAATACATTTTGTAATTTAAGGGTGACACATAGAATCATTGGTGTGTGGCACAATGAAGATATTTTTAAATCAATGGAAACTTGTTCAAAGATCTATATACCACCTACCTTATACCCGAAAATACTCACTCATTTAATATTGTGTTTTGATTCTACCCTATTTGAGTGATATTGAAGAAATATATGTTCTCCCTGAAAATATGGTGATTTAGCTCACACCAATGTAGTGTAATAGGTAGTAAGAGAAACTTTGTTAGAAAGGAATTTGATTAAAGATCTTATTAACATGGATTCAATGTTACTAATGAAATTTTCTTTGGAGTTCGGATGAGAAAACATCATCAACACCCATCTGTGGGAGAGGGAGAGCTCTCGCAGGTGAGAGGTGTGGTTCCCATTTACTGGAAATGAGAGAAATTGGAAGAGGGTTTTTATTTTATGTTCATTATGAGAAAAATCATAAATTTACCCAACTATAATGGGGTTCATGGTTTGGCCATATGATTTTCCAAACCTATGCCAACCATGGTGAAGGAAATTCCCAAGAACCCCTTCACAAGGGATGGCTAGACAGTTTGGTTAACTGTGTGATGCCTGTGAAAAAGACCACTGTCAAGAACCTAAAGCAAGGCACCCCACCATTTTGATCCACTAACATGGTTATATCAGACCATGTGATACTAACCGCTCTACTGAATGATCCACATAGTTTCATGTGGTGGGATTCACTGTTTCAAAATGACCATTCTCCCCCACTAGTAAGTTCTATTTTAGTCTTTTCGGAGCTCAAGGATCCTTTAATGGAACATAACTCCTGAGGCACACCTCATTCCTTTAAAAAAACTAAAAAATACTGTTCAGTGTTCCAAAAATGAGAAATACATTCTGAAGTTGGTTCCAATGAAAATCCAATACACCAAATTGAAAAACATAAATTCCACTGAAATTATACCTAGGATCAAAACATCAGTCATTATACAAAATCACATAGTGTTACATAAATGATACCCAAAAAAGTCCTAATGGCCAACCTTTTATGTCAGATTTCTCCTATAATGGTCTTTGTAAGATTTCTACAAGTTCTATGTGATTTAAAATATATTTTTGATCAACTGAACCTGGTCAAATTTCTCATGCATGAGACTAGGTCCAAAGTGTGATGAATCGCCTACATCTAAGTACTATACATTAAAATGAAAAATCCTTGCATATTAATCCCCAAAAGGAATCATTTGGATTGATCCATAGAATCTATTTTTGTAAAAGAACACCAAAAGTGACAAATGATGCTTGCAGGAACCATCAATGACCAAGACATAGGTTCACAACACATCCTCCAAAACCTTTATTGTCCATTTATATTTCATGTCTATATAAGGATTCTAGGATAATCGTATAATACCCTTTGTTCCCAGCACTATCTAAAGGCCCTTCATGAACTGTGATGTAAAATGGGGGCCCCGATCAAAAATGATAATAATGTAACACAGTGAAATCATTCTATATCTTGTACATAGATATTACCAAGTTCATTTATAGTGAAGGTGTCCCCTATAGTAAGAAGTTTCCTACCTTCATTAGTAAAATCATGATCACCCACTCTGCATCACTTTTCTATGGTGACCTCGTTAAAAATGTCACAATTTCAAAGGTGATATCATCCCACTTCCATTTTAGAATGTGAAAAGGATAAAACAAACCAATATATAACTTATTATTTGCCTTCACCTTCCGATGGGTCATGTATCATTCCAAAAAACCCAAAAATATCCTTATTTATATATGGATAGTGATATTCCATATAGACATCACGATACATCTTAATCAACCCAAGATGTACCTCCAATTTCATATCATGTTTTTCCCTTATTAATTCTTCACAAATGTCCATAAGAACCTAGATATGTCCATGGATGAGAAGAACCTCATAACCATCAAGGAACTAGCCCAATGGTGGATCCCCACAATATATTCATCCCCTCATAGAAAAAAATTTGGACCAGATAACATCCAATTCATGATCAGATCTAGAAGTGTAGAAATAACATTGGTCTATATTAATGTTTCTTACACATAACATTATTAATAACCTAGATAAAATTCCATAAAGAGTATTATTAACTTCTCTTCATGACCATATTATTGAACTACATTGTTCTGTGACTTCCTACTCTAGGTTTTTATAAAAACATTTCTCTTTTCTAGAGTATATACCAACTCTATGTCAAAAGACTGCACACACGTGGTCAATATTCTTACATATAGTTTTGGTATTGTTATAAAAATATTTATTTTATGCTCTTGTGATCCATAGGGACCATGAAAATATCCCCCAAATGTTAATACATCCAGTATTATAGGAAATGTACCACCATATCTAACTACAGGTCATGAGTGGGATAATTCGAATCATATTGCCTTATCATTAAAGAGGCATAAGAAACAACTTGATCTACTTATATTAGAACTACCCAATCCAAAAACCGAATTTCATGAAATATAATGTATACTCTTTACCCTCCTAATGTAAGGTGAAGATCTATGTTGATGATAGCCTGATCCAAAATTCTAAGAAATCCTTTTCACAGGCATCAAACCAAAAAAAAATTAGTACATTCATGGTTAGAACAAACATTTGTTCTTCCAGACATAAGATATCCTATATGAAATGCATTAAACAATATCCATTACTCGTGAATATATGATTCTTGAAGATGTTATAGGGTTTCTCCAAAGATATTATGGATTCCACCTTCTCTAGATCTGTATAAACTCTTGACTCTATGATCACAAGGTATAAGATGATTACTCAATCAATCCTGAAAAAAAATATAGACATATTGAAATATAAATGATCATATCATACACACTAAAGATTATGTGAAGATTTTGGAAATGATAATCTTTATATTGGGAGTATAACAATTTTTTCCAATAAGAACCACTGAAAAATAATCCATATACAGATGTATGATTTGATTCATAAAGGCTATGAATACTGCTGGTGTATTAGTTTGACCAAAAAGCATCATTACAAACAAAAATAATGAATACCTTCTATTGAAATTAGATTGGGGTATATCATATTGTATCACCCTCAATTTATAATATTATGACCAAAAGTACATATTAGAGATTATTTGGGGACCTATTAGCTGATTGAAGAGAACATCAACGTGTTAAAGTTAATACTAATTCTTGACTATCATCTGCTTCAGCCCTTGGTAATCCACATTCAAGTGAATGGTTACATAATACTTCTTATATAAAAATATAGGTTAACCCCATTGTGATTTATTTTGATTTATGAATACCTTAGATTCTAGATCATCTAACTGCAATTTCTATAAGGATATATCCATAAAAAATTCCACAATCTTCTGTTATGTCAATAATTTTTCTTTATTCCACATTGAGGAACTTTTCTAGCTTATAGTTTTATATAATTACGCCATATCTTATAAGAAAACCACAAAATATAATATGGGAACTTCTATAGAATTTCCATTTATTTCAAAATATAAAACATTTAAAATATAAGATGATTTATTTTTCATGAAAACTCATTATATCATTAAAAATTAGTTCCTCCATTCTCTTACTAATAATTATACCCTATAAAAAACATTTCAAAACCTAGGATGACCACAAAAAACTCAAAAAGGGATATAAAAAAATAAACCATTATATTAGTGAAAACATGAAATCTAATATATATTTTAGCTATATCTTTATTGTTTTTTGAGTATATGAAATAAATAATTTTCACTTGAAAAATATACCAAAATGTTTCTCAAAAAAACCATTAAAACCCATATCATGAAATTAAAACTCATTTAGGTGGCATGGGGATTCATATACACAAAACCCTTTAAAATGCCATTCAATTGGAATAACCATGAAGATGAATTCCAATTATGATATTATGGTAATATCGGCTGCTATGTAGTCCACCCCTTGTTTTTTTTAAAATATATTTCTTTATGATATTTAGGCCACCCCATGTCCTCATATAATGGGATTTCACTACACTATCTAGGCCACCCCATGTTTAGGTAAATGATCTTTCTATGTGTTTTCTGGGTCACCCTAGATGTTGAGTCACCCATTTTGATAATCCCAAACCATGTTTCACTTATGTGATAATCATTTTTCATTCTATGTTAATCATGTTTCATTAATGGTCCTTGTTTCTATCAAGTAATATTCATATACATTTAATCTCACTGCTTGTTGGTTTAATCTTATAGTGCCGAATTATTCTAAATGAAAATGCCACTGATGCAATGGTCAGTGATGAAAAGGTCACTGATGCTAATGTCTTCGATGAAAAGGTAATCGATGAAATGGTCACTAATGCAAAGGTCACCCATGGAATGGTCACTAATGCAAAGGTCACTGATGCAAAAGTCACTGATGCAAAGGTCACCGATGCAAAGGTCACCGATGAAATGGACACTGATTCAAGGTTACCGATGCAAGCCTAGTGTTAAAGGTCACCTCTGAAGGTTACCAATGGAAAGTTACCAATGGATGGTTACAGTTGGAGGTTCTCAATGTGCACCTGTTGTTGAAGCCTACCAATGTAAACTATACCATTACCATTCTACCAATTCCTACTCTTCCATACATTGTCAAAATTATTAATATTATTCAAATGGTCATTTTTGATAAATTAAATGCTTATGAAATTAATTAATTCAGATTGTAGATGTTTCAAGAGACTATATCTAGGGACAATATGAGGTATGATAAAGACAGCACATGATATACTCATTCCTATTGTCGTAACTATTGTATAAAAGGGAATATCAAGGATGATAAAGAAACTAGTGTGATGAGTAGAGGTGAAGCACATTTGTACATGAAAAGAGATTACTGGCTACATCAATGCAGAACTGTTCAACACATACACTGAGAATACAAGAATCTTAAGAATATCATTTCGGGAGAATAATTTAAATGCTGCCTTCTATGCTTCATCAACACTTGATCAACACCAGAGGTAGAACACTCAAAGATAGAACCTGTCGTTGCAACACTCTATTTTTGGTAAAACATCCAAACATCAAATTATTCACTCCAAGGTGTCAATATTTGAACTGCAAACACATAGATATTTCTAAACTCAGGCTTATAATCATAGCTCTATTGTGTTCTTTCATTTTACATTTGTGAGAAGTGTGTGTGTGTGTCTATTACACACACTGTCTCTTATGCATGAACTAGAGGATACTGAATACCCTCACATCAAACATCACCTACATTTTGTTTCCTATGTATAACTATGGAAGAGACTACCTGTGGTCTGTACTGTTTGTTTTTTCTATGAAGAACTGTGGAAGAGTGTTTGAGCCTTGGACAGTTTGTGAAAACTATTGTAAATCCTCGTATAAGCTTTGTATCAAATTTATTGTTCATATAAACTTCTTGGTAGAAGGTGATCACCAACTAGAGAGGATTAAGTCTCAGCTTGAGACTAAACCTCTTGTTTTACTTTATTGTGTCCTATATTTTGTTATACTATATTTTATCTATTTTCCACAGCTTATAATTTCTAAAATGTAAAATGTTTTTTCATTCACATAGATAGTTAGTTTTGGTTAGTGTGTGTATCTTTTTAATTCAGTAAACTTGTTTCAAAAGTGGAAAAAGTTTTTTAAACCAATTCAACTATAGACTAATCACCCTTTGAGAAGCATGTTGACCAACTAGACATTTATATCTCTACTGCCATAATTAACTGGGCCATTTTAAAATTGTTGGTTCTTTATAAAACATGTTTTAAACAGACATTTTAAATAGGAAATAAATTCACTACCCTCTCGAGATTCCACTCTGACCAACATTTGGTATTAGTGGATTTTTTTTATTGCTACTATATCTATTGTACATTGTCAAATTCTTATTAACTGTGATTTTAGTTGTATCTTAAAGATATTGAAATATCTATCATATATAAATTTTTAGTTCATTAAAACTATAGTTAACAATGTATAATAGATTTGAGGGTGATGCTACTAATAGGCCACCATTCTTTAGTGGAAATAATTATGCTCAGTGGAAATTAAAATTGAAATTGTATCTAAAAAGTATTGGTCCTGAAATCTTGGATACAATTGAAGAAGAACATGTATTTCATGCTACTGCTAGGGACCCATGGTCTCTATTAACTAAAGCTACATATAACAATAACTGTAAATAAATTAATTCATTGTAAAATTCCCTAGGTGATGAAGAATTCAATAGAATGTCTGTGTGAAAAACTACTCAAGAAATTTTGGATACTCTAGCTATTTCCCATGAGGGGACGACCAATGTTAAAGAAATTAGATTAAATAATTATACTATTAAATATGATAATTTTAAGATGAATCCTGATGAACTTATATCTGAAATGTATCTCAGGTTCAGTGAAATAGTGAATACCATGAGTCTTCTTGGGAAACCAGTAGACATAAAGGACCAGATAATGAGATTACATTGATTTCTACCTGACAGATGGAGATGAACTTTTGTTTCCATCACAGAATCTTGTGACATAAGAAAGTTTCCATTTAAGGAGTCAATTAGAAATATTATGATGTACAAATAAGAGATTATATTAAATCATGAATCAGATGAGGAATTAATAAATAAGTTTATATAATTCAAGACTGCTACCTCATAGAACAACGATAAATAAAAAGATCAATCTCTTACAGACACTTCCACCAGTGAATATTTAGAGTCTAATAGTGATGATGAGATGGCTCATCATGCTAAATGGTTTAGGAAGTTCTACCAGAAGAAGATGTTCTTTAGAAAGACAAACTATAATGGAAATTTTGATAATGAAGGAAAGTGGAAAAAGGATGGAAAATGGAATGAAAAAATAAATTTCATAGTCTTCTATGAGTGTAAATGAAAAGGTCATGTGAAGGCTGGTTTCCCCAAGCATAAATTTATGAATACGTATCATGACAAGTGAAAGGGTTATAAAAGGGCTATGAATGATACATGGAGTGAATAAAAAAATAGCTCAAGTGGATATGGCACTTCTTAAAGTGACAAGAACAAACGTGAAAATATGTGTTTCATGGAAGGATTATCTTAGGTAACACCCATTTCGCCTATACATAATACATACTATTCTTGGAATGAAAGTGAATCAAACAAAGATGAAAATATGACTAAGGATGAAATTTTTTAATATATTGGAATGCTTTAGGACAGAATTAATGAACTCAAGGATAAATATAAACTGTTGAAAAGACAACATGAATTAAATGCTAATTTTATGTTAGGTCTGGATATTGAGAATAAAAAATGTGATCAGTTGTTAAAATAAAATACTAAACTTAAATTATCAAATGAAAAATTGAAAAGTGATTTGGAAACTTTTACAACTTGTAGGGATACCTTAACATAATTTATAAGAAAACAGGTTGCACTAAAATACACAACTAGTATAGTATATCATCCAGGACAGAGAAGGATTATTAAAACTAAATTTGTTCCAATGTCTGGATAGCTCACAACTAGTTCATGTTCTGGACCATCCTTTGAAAAAAATACAATAAATGACCAAATAGAGTGTTCATGTCTCAAAACATATCTTTTTATTATAGGAAACCTCTGAGACAAGTATATGTTCCCAAAGATTTACATGCTAACATCTCTGGTCCCATGAAAATCTGGGTACCAATGTTACCCTACACTTAATCGGTTTTGCAATAAAATTTTCTAAAGAGCTCCTCTAAAAAACTATTGTGCTCAGATAGTGGATGTTCAAGACACATGATAGGAGACTACTCATTATTTAAGATCTTAATTAATGTTGATGGTGGACATGTAATATTCCGTGATAATGTTAAAGAGAAAAACGTTAGATTTGAAAGATTAGTAACCATAATAGTGTATTAATTTCAAAAGTACTGTTTGTTTATGGGTTAAAATACAATTTTCAAAGCATATCTCAGTTCTGTGAAGATGTCTTCAATTATAAATTTGATAATGATGCGTGCAATCTTTTTAACTCTAAAAAAAATTAATATTTACTACTCTTAGAAATTAAAATATATATGCAGTTGATTTAAAATCTTTAGCCAAGCTGAATGTGTTTTGTTTAAATTATTTTCTTAAGGAATCCTGGTTATGGCACAAAATATTTGGACACTGTAATGTGAACTCATTTAGGAAACTAACTAGGAATGGTGTAGTTAGATATTTACCTATATTATAATTCCCTCTTAACAAAGTGTGTAATCCTTTTCAAAAGGGAAAACAACAAGATGTATACCAAATAAAGAAGATTCTACAACTCTATATCTTGAATTGTTTTATATGGACTTGTTTGAACCATCAAGAGTTTAATATTTAATAGGGAATAAATATTTTTATGTTATTGTTGATGGTTTTTCTTGATATACTTTGGTATACCTTCTAGCTCACCAAACTGAAGCATGCTCATATTTAATTAAATATTCAATGTCTGTAGAAAATATTAGTGGACTTGGAATTATGAAATTAGGAAGCTATCATGGCTGTGATATAGAAAATAAGGATTCTGATTTTGTTTTCTCACAAAATGGATATACTCCCAATTTCTCTACCCCTAGAACACCTCAAAAAGATGGAGTTTTAGAAAGAAGGAATATGACACATCAAGTGATTTCTCGGAATATGCATAATGAGTATAATCTATCTATCTATTTTTGGGTAGAAGATGTAAAGACAACTTGTTTCATTATCAATAGAGTCTTAATTATACATGTTCTTAAGAATACCCCTTATGATATTTGGAATAATAGGAAGCCTAATGTTAATTACTTTAGAGTTTTTGGTTTCAAAGTCTTTATCCTTAACACTATGGACTATCTTGATAAGTTTACCTCTAAGAGTGATGAAGTAATTTTTCTAGGTTACTCAATCTCTAGTTGACCTTATAGAGTATTCAATAAGAGAAAAAAAATGTGTGGAAGAATAAGTTTATATCAAATATGATGAGACTGATCCACATGAACCCAAAACCACTCTTTAACATCTTCAGGAAGATATGTAAATTCTGGACCTTAATGATAAAGACAGTGAACCCTTAGTAAGAACAACTGGTTCTGGAATTTTTCCAAAATCTATGAATGGTGAATTTGAACCTATAGATAATCCTGATAAGTCAAGTTCAACTCTTTCTAGTGGTATAAGAACTTTCAAAAATCATCCTTCAGATGTTGCAGTAGGTGATCAATATAGAGGGACACAGACTAGAGATTCTCTCAGAAACTAGGTTAAACATCATGCATTTCATTCACAGAATCAAACTAAAAATACCGTTGATGATATCAATTTTGAATTTAGGTTGATATATGTGCAAGAAAAATTGAATTAGTTTGAAAGAAACAAACATGAGGTAGGTATGATAAACTATTAAACCACTGGACCACACCATTGGACCTCATCGTTGGACCTTATCGATGGGACCTCACCATTAGGATCATACAGATGATTCCTTATCGATTATCGAGTTGAGTCTGGGACTTTGTGTTTTTTGTGTTTTCTACTAAAATCTACAACTTTAGTTATTTTTATTTTCTCTCTATATTAGTTTTCTCAATCCCTAAATGATAAAAATAAAAAACAGGACACATTTCAATCTACATCAAACCCTCCCCATAACTTTTTTCTCCCTAATCCTGAACCTAAACCTCTAATGAAACCTCAAACCACACCAGATCGATGGAAAGTGTGAAAAGTTTGTTGGTTGATAATGAAGGAGATGCGCTAGATCCTATGATACATATTTATGAGTCTAGTAATATAATATATAATGTGTAAAATATGCTTAACTCATATTTATAGAAATGGAAAATAGTGATTTAGAAGGAGCTTAGCTTGGAATGGCTGCTGACGAGCCAGTCTTTAGTGCTTAAGGTACATGAAGATCAAGGATGGGTCAAGTGCTTTGAAAACAATAATGGAACTCATTATCTGAATCTTGTGAAGGATATTTATGAATATAAAATATTTGATCAGTCTAAGAATGATAACCAAATGACATACAGAGTAAATGGAGTATGTGTGAGTTTCTCCTCTGTTGAGTGGGAAGACAGCTTGAGGGTTCCACTTGATGGGATTTATGCTTACTACTCGAGAGTGGTTCTTATATATACTAATTAATTCTGTTATGAGGAAGCCCTAGACTATCTTACAAAGAGTGGGATCCCTAGGAATTTCATTGCTGCTAATATGGAAGGAGACATCAATATTCTTTTTATGTTTTTCCATCATGTTTTGAGTCCCAGTATAAGGGATATTTAAACATTAATGTTTCAGGATGTTTTTCTCTTATATCTGTAAATTCATGAATAGAAGATCAAATTATGTAGGATTTTTATGATTCAACTAGATGATATTAACAATCCCAGATCTAAATCCAATTCCATATTTCATGCTAAGTTAATATCCCTTATGTTGAAAGTGAAAGGAGTTGATGGTGCTAAAGAGGAAACTGTTGTTGTGAGGGATAACAATTTCATTGCCAAAGAGATTTTCAAGTTGATGAAGATCAACTAGAAACCATGGTTGAGAAATGGGTTAATGATGAGGCTAAGGTATATGAAGAGTTTAACCCTGTTCCTCATCCTATTGGGCCTAAAAATTAGAGAGTCTCCGGTATTAAGAAATATGAAGAAGAGAAATCTTATTCTGATGAAGAAGAAGCTGTAGTTGTGCATGAAAGAAAGGATTCTACTATAGATGATAGGAGTGATCCTGACCTTCCCCTAAATCCTTGTTCTAGTACTGTGTGATTTGGTGAGCACAGTCCATAAAAGAGGTTTCCTTAAAGGGAGACTATCCTAATGGAAAGTGATTATGAAAAGACTAGTGAAGAAGAAGTTGCTGAAAATGTCTTAATAGACATTCGAGATACCTCAGATGAGGATGAGGACTATGAATCAAGTCATGATGACATTGATATAGCAGCTGATGAGAGTGAGGATGAATTTCCAAGTCTAAGTCCTCTAATACAACATACAGAAATAGTAGAAAGTGAAAATGAAGAAGTTGTTTACTTAGTTTAAGATAGAGTTGAAGTGTTATTAGTTGAGGATTCAGTTGAAGAAGAGGTAGTAGGCTATCCTGTTGATGTTTTTGGTGAAGCAAGTATGGAAGAGACAAATGTGGTTGATTAGTAGAATGCTCCACATGAGGGGGAGGAACCTATTTCTATAGGATAGGTTGATTTTTCTCATGAAATAGAGGACTGGAGAGAATCTCCTGGATTTGTGGTCTTAGGCTTAAATTGTAGAGATTCTGAAGATAACCAACCTATCATAAGTCCTATAATAACTACATTTTCATAAACCACTATTGTGCAGCCAGTGGTTCATTTACCTCAAGACTATATGAAGAGGAATTATGTGGAATCATTGATTTCATATTTTAAGAGGCACATTGGTGACCGATCTATTATCATAGAGAGAGCAGGGGATATCAATCTAGAGGGTGTATCATCTGCCATAGAATGGGTGATCTCAACCTTTCACTCTAGTTTGTTTCATGAAATGAAGGAATACCAAATTCATGTGAAAACCTTGGTAGAGTTTGGGGAAAGTGTGAAATAGTCAATTTTATGCTCAGAATCCTATATGGATTCAGGTATTCAAGTGGATAGAGATCTCAGATATATCAAGTGTGTGGTTCAGTAGTTGGTAATTGTATTTGAGGGCTTTAAGAAGTCCATGGAATCACATGTGAGAGGCCAAGATGATAATATTACAAGGATGATCAGTGGCCTATCTAAATCCATTAAGGAGACAGTGGATTTCATTCTAGAATTGTTAGCTACATCTTCTTCCACTTCAGCCTCTCCTCTAGTTGATATTGAGAATTTTAGATCTTTTGTTAGATATGACTTGAATGATTCTCTAGTGCCAGTACTCAGGACCCTCAATTTGTGTCTCAGGTCACTTACATTACCCGGTAAATTCATAAGCATGTGTGAGATTATTTAAGGGAAGATGATCAAGATTAGAAGGGAATCATGGATCATGTTGACTTCAATTACAAATGGGTATACACTAAGCATTATATGGATGGTCACTTTAAGCTTCTTTTGGAAAATTTAACAATCCCTCTTATCACTCAAGTATTTAACGATCAACTAAGAAAGCTTAGTGAGCTGACTCTTGCCTTAGATGGATTCATGGAAAACAAGGATGATTTCATCTCAGCTATGGAAAATGGTGGAAACATCATTATGGACATCAGGAATATTTTGTTACCCTTCCACCATGTGGACTACACACCCATCATTGTTCCTCCTTCTATTCCTGATCCCTCTACTGCTTCAAGTTCCACCAGTACTGCTCTTCTGATGACTCATGCTCAGGTCATTAGAATTTTGAACCCAATGATTCCTCAGAGATCTACTCACTAGGGGTCTACTGATTCCTTGGTGGATGCTCTTACTACACTTCTAACTTCCATCTCGTGGCCTATCCCTCCACCTTCAGAACATGGAACCTAAGCATCAAAAGGCAAAGCTCCAATTGACATATCTGATATGAATTGAGTGTGGCATGTGTAACGCCCCGACCCCAGCTACCCAGAGTCGGTTCATTAATTCGTAACATTGGCATGATCACAAAAGATCAAGTCTCGAAAGACCGATTAGTTTAGTAGCCTTGGAAACACTAGATACATTCATAAGTCTTTCATTACATAAAAAAGTAAACAAACTACAATAACATGGTCTTCATAGTCCACAATCATATCCCTTTCTGACTACCCCTGTAGGTCATTCATAAAATACTTCTTCACATCCTGGAAAAAATATTAAAACATTGAAAGGGGTGAGCTCAGATGCTCAGTAAGGTCAACAATATAGCGGAAGCTTTCATAAATAAACATTAACATTTAAGGCAATGTATAACTAAAACAAAAGCCTTTTAAACATGAACTTCAACATAATATGGCAAAAGTAAAATGAGATAATTCCATTTACTTCTTCACATGGATATTCTACTGGTCGAATAATCACATGCAATATCAATAACCACTTTCATAATGATGGAATACATAATGCCAGACTATCATAACCACGTAGTCAAGGCCTCGTGCCAAGACCACAAATAAGATTTTGTCAAGGCCTCGTGCCAAGACACTAGTTTATCTCATGAGACCTGCCGATGCATCGAGGAGCTATAGCGGGCTCCACCCGTCACTTATTAAGTCCAATGCATTCCTCATATGAATAGGTTTAAACATATCATAAACCATAACATAATCGTATCACATAAAACATGCATAAAGGAAACATAACATTTCCACATTTCAATCACAAGATATCAATACAACACATTGATATAATAAAAATGCTTTCAAAACCATTTTCAATACCAAAATAAAAGAAAGTTAATACATTGCATTTATTTTTCATTAAAAAAATGATGGCTTGTAGAGGAAGCCGAATCTCAAATAATGGTCACGGCGGCGGAAAAGTCATTGTCGCCGCATAAGTACGGAAAGAAAAACTTTCCCTTTTGTCGTTTAGTAAAACGCTTCGTATAAAAAATATTCCTTTTGAATAAACGTAAAAGTCAAAGGGGTTTATACACCGTATAAAAGAAATTTGTGTATAAAACCAAATATGCCTCAATGAAAGGGGATTGAGACGAAGTCCTTAAAAAGATCATTTTTTTTAAATAAAGTACATCTATAATGTGTATTCACTATAAGTACACATAAATAATGTACAAATACAATATAGGACATAATAATATCATGACATAATTTGAAAGTAGGAGATTAACCCAAAGAATGGAAGTTGGGTTAAGAAATTCCCTTACCTTGCGTCCTGTCCTGACTCGACCGTTCTTTAACCTCCTGAATAGTAAACTAGAGTTAATTTCTATTTACTTAAGAACCTTTTCCATGTTCATTATTCCTTTTATATCCCTTATTACCATGTTATGAACATTATTTAATTATTTAAGTTAATAACGGTCATTTTGTCGATCTTTGGTACTTGAGTCAAAAATAAACTTCTTATAATTACAAGTTGTTCATGTGGTGAAATATCCATTATATCCAGAATTATATCCAAGATGTAGATATCATATATATCATATATACAGTATATAAATTCATTCATAATGTCACGTAACATTAAGAGGTAAGAAATGAAATGCACCGTTCATGGAGACGGTAAGTCGTACGTACGCATGAACGCTACTTTCATTTCAATTTCATATTTAATGGAACTAAATCATAATGATATAAATTTATAATATAATTACTGTATAATATAGTTTATAATACCATTTAATCCATCTTTTATACATCCCACATATGGCATTAACAATTCAAATCACTTTGAGGGGGCGGTAGTCCGCACTTCCTAAAATGAAATTATCGCGTTTTACCCATAATGGAAATCATAAAGTATGACATAAATGAAAAATACAGAAGAATAAGTAAAACATAAACATATTTTATATCATATATAAATATAGTGACATCTTAATGGCCACCTTTGAAAGTGTTATATGAGTGTTGAACAATCATCGTTTCGTGAGGCAGAAATTTTCCATCCACAGAAACCGTATGTTCTTTAACCATTAGATGTAGGTGTGTGTAAGTGTAGCTCGAATACTTCTTATAACAACATCCTAGTATATTGAGGATACTGGTGTTGTTACAAAAGAAATTAATAAAAAGAGTTTAGGGGGTTGGAGAAGAAAAATAAAACAAAACAACATTAGAGAAGACATTACCTCAAAATCGAGTAACTCTTTTTGATTTGAGCCAAAGGCTTCCTTGGGAAGAGTTCTGCCCAAAGTAAGGCTTCTAGGAGTAAGAGGGGGAAGTTGGGAGAGTATTTGGGCAGAGGTTGGCCGATCCAAATGGCTTGAAAGTGTAAATGATGTGGGATAGGTGGGGGCCTTTTATAAGTGGAGTGGAGGGGCACTTTTGGAAAGATTGAAATGTTATATTATTTCACAATGCTTTTCGGATTCTAAAGGTCCCACACATATATAATTCTAGGATAAGGTGATAAGGTTTCGAAATATCCTCATCCAATAGGCTTTGGACAAGTGTAAGACTTGGATTTTGCATTATCATCTCATTTTATTTAAATCGTTAAATAATGAGGTCATCGCTGCATCATAATGATGTCATAAATAATTTAATTTATTTAATGTCTAAAAATTATAAAAAAAATACTATGATGTAGGAAATCGTTTTATCTTTCTAATGAATATTTATAGTCAAAATTTGGACTTGTGTAACCCCACTTAAAAACTGTTTTAGTAAAATAACTCATGTTTGTGTCAATTTAATTTTAACATTAAATAAATATATATTAATGTCATTTTCAAACTAAAGTTGCTCCATGGGGTCCCCAAGTTGACCCATGGGTTGTCTTGGACTTCCATGACTCATCCAATAGGAGTAGGACAAGTGTCATGCTCATCTCATATTATTAAAACATTATTTGTACCTTAAACTACACTAATTACCTCTAATCGCGATTAAGAACTTAAAAGTTACTATTCACCAAAAAATTATTTTAATCCCATTGAACCACATTTTACTTCTTAATGAAAACCATGTCTGTCAGATTTTTGAAAATCAAATCACAGAAGTGGTAATATTGCATTTAAACGAAAAATCAGTTATTTAACTACCACTTAGTGGTTTCACTATTCATCAAAAATTGAAGTTTTTCAGAACAATGCCAAAATTTAACCCTAAGCTATAATTGATATTCCGAATTAAAAAATGATATCTATTTTACAAAATTCCAAACATATAAGTTGCATTAATTAATTTTATAATTAATTCTCGCTGTCACAACAAATAGCGTGTTTTTAAGAAACAATTTATATCAAAAGATTGGCAATTGTTTATGTCCAATTTCAATGTTAAATTAATTCCAATGACCACCATTGGATAAAATGGTAAAAATATATTCTAATTATACCTTAAAACCTCTAAATAGTATAATTTATCACAATAAATTATTTTGATTCAAAAAGTTGTTTTAAAGTATTTTTCACTATTCATAAAAATTAGAAGTTCTCAGAAAAATACCAAAAATTCAACATAGGCTAGTTTCGATATTCCGAATCCAAAAATGAAGTCCATTTTGAAATATAAGATTTCTATAATTTTAAAAAGTGGTTATTACTATTCATAATGGCTACTTTGATTAGTCGCGGTGTTTTAGAACTCGAAGTTGCGTACAATGCAAGCTATTTCATTATCGAATGAGAAGCGTATCGTGGAAGCTCGGGGTGTTACATTCTGCCCTCCTTCAATAAATTGCGTCCTCGCAATTTGAAATTTTTCTTTGAAAAAAAAATGTTGAAAAGAGAAAATACCATTGAGGAAAACCCACATCGGAAATAAGGTTAATAAATATATAACATTAAAAGAAAGCAAGATAAGTACAAAGGTCACCCGATATAGCCCATTCTAGGATTCTATGAAAATATGGATATGGAGGAGAAACAAACCATCAAGGTCTGATGGAGAGTTATAGAAAATAGGATTAGGAGAAAGTTTAACCACAAGAAAATCACAAACTTGTGATTGGTTAAACGGTCATTGAATCCCCAGTTGGAAAAGTTAACCGACAACATTTTTCTTTTAAGTTACCTTTTATAATGTTGAGGAATTTATTTAGGAGATTTACTAAGAACGTAAGGGAATATACATACTTGTTATGTATACTTTCATTCGTTAATAAATTTTTACCACAAACCCAACTTTTACTCCAAATGGTAACGGAACTCAAAAATATTCTATTTATCCTAATTGTATAAGGTTCAAAATGTTAACACATACCATTTAGATTAGTAAAACTATTTTGTAATAACCAAGGACTTCCTGTAGGCTAGTGGTAGGAAATAAAGGCTTGTCGCACTATGGTTGTGGGTTCGATTCCTGCAGCTTTGTCCGACGCGACGGGTTATTCCCCAGCCTGAAGGTTGTCCTTTTCCTAAAACTATAGTATTATAATATTCCAAAAATAATCTTCAGAAATTCTTTAACCTTAAACAATACTATCCATTGTTCAACTTAATCCATTCCAACCTTAATAGTTATCCAAAATACCTCCATCCAGACTTTCTCTAAAAGGTCTCTAAATTCCAAAATCAATTGTAACATCAGATTCCCCAAACAAAGAAAAGTTTCTCTTATTGCCACATACTAAAAATATGATTACCTTAATCATATTAAAACCTTACTGAAATCAACAAGTACTACAGTATAATCCATATATATATATCACGTTATTCTTATAACCAGAATATATTCCTTGAGTCCAAAAGCACCAATACATTAATTATTCCTCTTCAACTGTAGTCACAGCATAAGATTGGCCTTGATCCCTTGGCCTTTTCTGAGGTAAGTTTCCCTGACGCTTAGGACATTCATTTGCATAATGCCCTGTTTCCCTACAATTGTAGCATTCAACTTTGACAGCCTCTTTCTTTCCCTTGCAATCACGAGCCTGGTGACCCTTTTCTCCACATTTATAACAAACTCCCATTCCTTTTAGGCAAGTACCAGGGTGATTCTTCCCACAATTATCACATAATGGAAAATCCTTCTTTCCATTTTTCCCTTTATCTCTCACTTGTTCCACCATTCTCTTCTTCTCTTGCTTTACTTTGTTGTCATAAGACTTAGATAATTCCTTTTCTATCTTGATAGCACACGAGACAATATCTTCGTATGATGAGAAGGATTGTGATACTAAAGCTCGACGGATAAATGGTTTTAACCCATCAAAGAAACGATCAATCTTACTCCTTGGGTTACGTATATAATCGGCAGCATGCCTCGCTAACCTTGTAAAGTTAGCCTCATACTTTGCGACATTCTCATCCTCCTTCTGCCTCAAACTCAGAAATTGCCTTTCCATATCTGCTCGATGGTCACGAGGAAAATATTTTTCTAAAAACAGATCTTTGAACTCCCTCCATTCCATATTCGATACGTCATCATCTTCCTTTGTGTTTTGAATCAGCGACCACCACTGATCGGCATCTCCAGTGAGGCGGTAAACTGCCATGAAAACCTTCTCCCTTTCGCTACTCCCCAAGGCATGGAATATTTTCTCTAAGGAGTTTATCCATTGCTCAGATACTATAGGATTTGTACTCCCATTGAAGGTTGGTGGTTGTTTCCTCATGAAGCAGTCTAACATTGATCCTCCACGCTGTGGATCAGGGTGCTCCATACGGGTAAGGTTATTATTCATAACCTGAGTAAGTTGTCCCAGTATGGTGATTAGCTGATCGGCACCGGTTGCATCACCAGCCCCACTATAATTATCTTGAGCAAGAGGGAAATCCCTACATGGAGTGCGTGCATTGATACGGTTTACATTTCTTCCACTAGGCGCCATTTCTAAACAATGGCATAAACTAGATCAGTTTATGAATCAAAATACATAATCCCATACTTATAAAACACTTAACATAAATTGAACTATTTATGGATATAATCCATAATCATAAAAAAAATTTCTTTGAGGAAGTATATACCCATAAGCCCTTCATAATGATTTGTAAAGAAAATGAGAGTTATCCTCAGCATATCCCCCGGGAGTGTCGTAACTAAGAGTGCAGCAAGGCCCGTTGTCATGCACCAGTTCCCGTTCGAGTCTAGCTCAAAGCGGTGTTTTCGGGTTTTACCCCTAGGAACATCTGTGCCAGAGCCGCCTCTACCTGCTCGTATCCAGACAGGGATGTATTGCTCGGAAAACTCACAAAATCCCTACAATACCAAAATTCTAGGAAGTTCTTCTATACTAATCCTCAAAGTTCATCTTAGGTCTATGTTCTCTAATCAGTGTTTATCTAAATATAGCTTCCAAGGTTAGTACTAAACTTCCTATGATACCAACTGTAACTCCCCGACCCCAGCTACCCAGAGTCGGTGCATTAGTTCGTAACATTGGCATGATCACAAAAGATCAAGTCTCGAAAGACCGATTAGTTTAGTAGCCTTGGAAACACTAGATACATTCATAAGTCTTTCATTACATCAAAAAGTAAACAAACAACAATAACATGGTCTTCATAGTCCACAATCATATCCCTTTCTGACTACCCCTGTAGGTCATTCATAAAATACTTCTTCACATCCTGGAAAAAATATTAAAACATTGAAAGGGGTGAGCTCAGATGCTCAGTAAGGTTAACAATATAGCGGAAGATTTCATAAATAAACATTAACATTTAAGGCAATGTATAACTATAACAAAAGCCTTTTAAACATGAACTTCAACATAATATGGCAAAAGTAAAATGAGATAATTCCATTTACTTCTTCACATGGATATTCTACTGGTCGAATAATCACATGCAATATCAATAACCACTTTCATAATGATAGAATGCATAATGTCAGACTATCATAACCACGTAGTCAAGGCCTTGTGCCAAGACCACAAATAAGATTTTGTCAAGGCCTCGTGCCAAGACACTAGTTTGTCTCATGAGACCTGCCGATGCATCGAGGAGCTATAGCGGGCTCCACCCGTCACTTATTAAGTCCAATGCATTCTTCATATGAATAGGTTTAAACATATCATAAACCATAACATAATCATATCACATAAAACATGCATAAAGGAAACATAACATTTCCACATTTCAATCACAAGATATCAATACAACACATTGATATAATAAAAATGCTTTCAAAACCATTTTCAATACCAAAATAAAAGAAAGTTAAAACTTTGTATTTATTTTTCATTAAAAAAATGATGGCTTGTAGAGGAAGCCGAATCTCAAATAATGGTCACGGCGGCGGAGAAGTCATTGTCGCCGCATATGTATGGAAAGAAAAACATTCCCTTTAGTCGTTTAGTAAAATTCTTCATATAAAAAAGATTCCTTTTGAATAAACGTAAAAGTCAATGGGGTTTATACACCGTATAAAAGAAAGTTGTGTATAAAACCAAATATGCCTCAATGAAAGGGGATTGAGACGAAGTCCTTAAAAAGATCATTTTTTTTAAATAAAGTACATCTATAATGTGTATTAACTATAAGTACACATAAATAATGTACAAATACAATATAGGACATTATAATATCATGACATAATTTGAAAGTAGGAGATTAACCCAAAGAATGGAAGTTGGGTTAAAAAATTCCCTTACCTTGCGTCCTGTCCTGACTCGACCGTTCTTTAACCTCTTGAATAATAAACTAGAGTTAATTTCTATTTACTTAAGAACCATTTTCATGTTCATTATTCCTTTTATATCCCTTATTACCATGTTATGAACATTATTTAATTATTTAAGTTAATAACGGTCATTTTGTCGATCTTTGGTACTTGAGTCAAAAATAAACTTCTTATAATTACAAGTTGTTCATGTGGTGAAATATCCATTATATCCAGAATTATATCCATGATGTAGATATCATATATATCATATATACAGTATATACATTCATTCATAATGTCACGTAACATTAAGAGGTAAGAAATGAAATGCACCGTTCATGGAGACGGTAAGCCGTACGTACGCATGAACGCTACTTTCATTTCAATTTCATATTTAATGGAACTAAATCATAATGATATAAATTTATAATATAATTAAAGTATAATATAGTGTATAATACCATTTAATCCATCCTTTATACATCCCACATATGGCATTAACGATTCAAATCACTTTGAGGGGGCGGTAGTCCGCACTTCCTAAAATGAAATTATCGCGTTTTACCCATAATGGAAATCATAAAGTATGCCATAAATGAGAAATACAGAAGCATAAGTAAAACATAAACATATTTTATATCATATATAAATATAGTGACATCTTAATGTCCACCTTTGAAGGTGTTATATGAGTGTTGAACAATCATCGTTTCGTGAGGCAGAAATTTTCCATCCACAGAAACCGTATGTTCTTTAACCATTAGATGTAGGTGTGTGTAAGTGTAGCTCGAATACTTCTTATAAAAACATCCTAGTATATTGAGGATACTGGTGTTGTTACAAATGAAATGAATAAAAATATTTTAGGGGGTTGGAGAAGAAAAATAAAACAAAACAACATTAGAGAAGACATTACCTCAAAATCGGGTAACTCTTTTTGATTTGAGCCAAAGGCTTCCTCGGGAAGAGTTATACAAAATGTAAGGATTCTAGGAGTAAGAGGGGGAAGTTGGGAGAGTATTTGGGCAGAGTTTGGCCGAGCCAAATGGCTTGAAAGTGTAAATGAGGTGGGAGAGGTGGGGGCCTTTTATAAGTGGAGAGGAGGGGCACTTTTGGAAAGATTGAAATGTTATATTATTTCACAATGAGTTTCTGATTATAAAGGTCCCACACTTATATAATTCTAGGATAAGGTGACAAGGTTTCGAAATATCCTCATCCAATAGGCTTTGGACAAGTGTAAGCCTTGTATTTTGCATTATCTTCTCATTTTATTTATATCGTTAAATAATGAGGTCATCGCTGCATCATAATGATGTCATAGATAATTTAATTTATTTAATGTCTAAAAATTATAAAAAAAAATACTATTATGTAGGAAATCTTTTTATCTTTCTAATTAATATTTATAGTCAAACTTTGGACTTGTGTAACCCCACTTAAAAACTGCTTTAGTCAAATAACTCATGTTTGTGTCAATTTAATTTTAACATTAAATAAATATATATTAATGTCATTTTCCAACTAAAGTGGCTCCATGGGGTCCCCAAGTTGACACATGGGTTGTCTTGGGCGGCCATGACTCATCCAATAGTATTAGGACAAGTGTCATGCTCATCTCATATTATTAAAACATTATTTGTACCTTAAACTGCATTAATTACCTCTAATCGCGATTAAGAACTTAAAAGTTACTATTCACCAAAAAATTATTTTAATCCCATTGAACCACATTTTACTTCTTAATGACAACAATGTATGTCATATTTTTGAAAATAAAATCACAGAAGTGGTAATATTTCATTTAAACGAAAAATCAGTTATTTAACTACCACTTAGTGGTTTTACTATTCATCAAAAATTGAAGTTTTTCAGAACAATGCCAAAATTTCACCCTAAGCTATAATTGATATTCCGAATTCAAAAATGATATCTATTTTAAAAAATTCCAAACATATAAGTTGCATTAATTAATTTTATAATTAATTCCCGCTGTCACAACAAATAGCGTGTTTTTAAGAAACAATTTATATCAAAAGATTGGCAATTGTTTATGTCCAATTTCAATGTTAAATTAATTCCAATGACCACCATTGGATAAAATGGTAAAAATATATTCTAATTATACCTTAAAACCACTAAATAGTATAATTTATCACAATAAATTATTTTGATTAAAAAAATTGTTTTAAAGTATTTTTCACTATTCATAAAAATTAGAAGTTCTCAGAAAAATACCAAAAATTCAACATAGGCTAATTTCGATATTCCGAATCCAAAAATGAAGTCCATTTTGAAATATAAGATTTCTATAATTTTAAAAAGTGGTTATTACTATTCATAATGGCTACTTTGATTAGTCGCAGTGTTTTAGAACTCGAAGTTGCGTACAATGCAAGCTATTTCATTATCGAATGAGAAGCGTATCATGGATGCTCGGGGTGTTACAGCATGTCTTAGCTGATAGGGATCGGCGTATTCATTTTTTTTTATATTATACTACTATTCTATAAATATAAACACTCACTTTTATACCTTTTTGTTGTAAATGATTTTTGTTAATCACAATGTGGGTGAAGTGTTTATTGTTTCAGTTGTCTATCATCAATTTATATATGTTCTATCTTCAATTTAGTTTTAATGATTTAATAATATATGTATTCTAACATCACTGATGAAATTAGAAGATGTGTTTATCCTTTATTCAAAACTACTTTAACATAAAATTTCAATAACATAATTTGTGATTATCAAAAATGGGGAGATTTTTGGACTCTCCTGTTTTGATAATACCAAATCATGTTTCACTTATGTGTTAATTTTGTTTTTATTCTATGTAAATCATGTTTCATTAATGTTCCTTGTTTCTATCAAGTAATATTCATATAATTTTAATCACAGTAGTTGTTTTTTAATGCTATAGTGAAGAATTTATATAGATTCAAAGGTTACATATGCAAATGTCCCTGATGAAAAGGTCACTAATACAAATTTCACAGATACAAAGGTCATCGATGGAAAGTCCACCGATGCAAAGGTCACTGATTCAAAGGATACTGATGAAACTTTCACCGATGCAATGGTCACCGATGAAAATTCGATCGATGCAAGGGTCACTGATGCAGAAGTCATCGATGCAAGGTCACTGATTCAAGACTACTGGTGAGTTCTGTTTGGAACGCACCTCAGCAGGGGAACAAATGGACAATCCTTCACTGGAAACTTCGCTGGCTGAGACTTGAGCTGCAATCATGGGCCAAAGACAATACTTCACCAGAATAGGATTTGAAAACTGTTATGGATGAGGTTGAGTTCTTAGAAAAAAGTTAGGAGGATGTATAGGATGATCGGGTCTATGAGGAGCTCACGGGGAAGAAAGGTCTCATGTCTGAGTTAGTTCTAAAGCAGGAACGCCTGGCCTGGGAGAGGGATAAGGTCAAGTGGCTAAAGGATGGAGATAGAAACTTAGACTTCTTCCATGTGTTCATTAAGGAGAGGGATAAGATGGTCAGACTGAACATCAGGTTAGAGTATGGGTCTTTCACAGACGACAAGGACATGGTTGGGGGTATGGTCAACACCTTCTTTCAAGATCTTCTCGCTGGTCTCAATGAATTCATGCCGACCAGTTATCCTTCAGAGCCCTCATAAATTTTTGACGTGATCCCCATCCTTGCGTCTGACCAGATCAATGAACGCCTAGGAGCCATGCCGGATGAGCTGTAGGTTAAGGAGGTTCTTATGAATTTTAACCAGGAGATAAATGTGGGGCCTAACGGTTTTCCTGCCACATTCGACAAGGCCTCATGGGATCTGATTAAGGATGATATAATCATAGCCATCCAGGATTTCTTTTGAGGAGGGTGTCTACCAAGATTCTCCTGCACCACTACCCTTGTTCTCCTTCCCAAGATTAAGAGTCCCTCTTCTATCTCACACTACTACTCGGTAAGTATGTGTAACGTACCGTACAGGACCATGGCCATTATCATTAACTCTAGAACAGTGGTGCATCTTCCCTGACAGATCTCCCCAGAGTAACACGGCTTTATTAAAGGCTGTTTGATTCAGGAAGCCATCTCCCTTACCCAGGAGATGCTCATTGACATCAACCTCAAAACCTGTGGATCTAACTTGATCATCAAATTGGATATGAGCATATCTTACGATTTGGTGGAATGGATCTTCATTAATAAATTATTGTCATGTTTGGGTCTCAATTCTCGAAATATTGATATTATATTTTGGTGCTTTACTTCCTCATGGCTCTTAGTGAACTTCATGGGAAATTATTATGGGTTTTTCAAGTCTACCTAAGGCATCAAGCAAGGGGGCCCTATCTCTCCATCATTGTTCATCATCATTCAGGATGTTTTGAGCCGGCTCATCCAGAGGAGTATAAACAATGGAGGAATTTTTCCGTATCATCATCAATCAAGGGCTATGGCAATATCCCACCTTATGTTTTTTGGTGATACTATCTTATTCTTGAATGGCAAGATCAGATCAATATGAAGCCTAAACGGAGTTCTAGAGAAATACGGTCGTTGGAGTGGCCAGGTCATTAATAGGGGGAAAGGTGATTTATATATCTCCCACAGGTGCTCCTCTAAGAGAGTGAAAACTGTTATCAGACTACTTGGAATCCAAAGGGGCGAGTTTCCTATGGTCTATCTAGGTGTGCCTATCTCTCCTGGGAGACTTTGGATTCGGGACTTCGATGCACTTTGCACCCGGGTTTCAGATAGGGTGTTCAACTGGAAAAATAAATTCTTATCCTTTGGTGGATGCATTTCTCTAGTGAATAGTGTGATGCTGGCTTCTAAGATCCATTGTTTGTCCTCCATCAATGTTCCCAAGGGGGTTATTAAATTGATCGATAGAATACTATCCAATTTCATCTGGGAAATGCTATCAGAGAGGAGGAAACACTGGGTATCCTGGGGGAAAATGGTGTGGCCCGTGAATGATGGAGGTATCGAGGTACGCAACCTGGCGGATACAATCTATTACATGCTTGCGAGGCTTGCATGGAGTGTCCTAGAACAGCATACCCTATGGGGAAATATAATGCATTTGTACGTGACACAACTCTGCATCCCAGGGGAGGGGCATCTTTCTTCCCTTTGGCCAGTGAAAGGCCCTATTGTCGATATTCTTCATCCCTTCTCGAGATGGATGGTAGGGAAGGGTGAGATATCTTTCTAGCATCAAGATTGGTGTGGCGTAGTGCTGGGATTTCGTGGATGCCCGGCTATGGACATTTTTCTCATGGAGGCTAGTCTCTTTCCTAGCTTCACCAACTCGATTTTGAATAAGGAACAACAGGAGCATTTTCAACTCATTGAGCTTAACGAAGAAGAAGACAAGTGTTTGTTCACGGCTTCCACCTCGGGCATGTTGTGGTCGAAAGATTTCCGCCGCATTGGAAATAGATAGAGGCAGGGTGAGAGTTGGTATGAGAATCTATGGCTGAAAAACATTCCCACCAAGATCAAATTCCTCATCTGGAGGATTCATAACAGAGGCCTCTCGAAAGATGAAAATATTCATAGATGTGGTATCTCGCTTGCATCCAGGTGTGTATGTTGTAGTGTTACTAATGAGTAGATAATTGTCCATATGTTCTTCGAAAGTGACCGGACACACGAGGTGTGGAAATTCTTAGGGGAGTTCTCTATGCCACTTCCCTCAGATGGTTCCTTCCCTGCCATTCATGATCAGGGGTTCCAAGGCTCTAAGGGAAGAGGTCTGGAGAGGGTGGCCCGAGAAGTGGTGTTTCATGTGGGGTTTTAGACCATATGGAAGGCTCAGAAAAAATCGATACATGAGTGGGAGGGAGTTTCGGCTCGGGTCTTTATTGTTTGGGAAAAAAACCTGATGCTGGATCTGAGCATGGCTGTGAAGTTGTGGAAGGAATCCCCCTCTCTTCGTCAGTTTCAAATGGGCTCCAATGTGGGCATGGAACCTAGAAAGAGGGAAGGAAACTGGGTTTGATGGAACCCTCCTTTGGTGGGTTTAAAACATAATACAGACGACTCTGGAATCTAAGGGAACATGCGTAGAGGAGGAGTGGTTCGTGACAACTATGGTTAAGTTTATCTCACTTTCTCAGCCAGTTTGAGAAAGGGGTCTTCTCTGCAAGCGAGGGAGAAGGAAGTTCTCACAATGATCAACCTCTACATGCAAAAGGGTATAGCAATATCTGAAATTGAAATAGAATCCATTATTGTGCACAAATCCTTTAAAGGGTTCACCGATCCTCCTTGGTCGATTAACTATGTCATCAGGAAATGTAGAAGAATGATCAATACCAGAGTGAGTGTCTTCCACACCTGGAGATAAGGGAACAAGGTCGCTGATCACTTGGCATTGGTGGACAACAACATCATGGAGGAGGTGTTTCTTCACACAGCAAGGAGTATTCAATCCAAGGGGATTGAATGTATCAAAGGAGATGTGTTGGGTCTTCACCACTTCAGACCACCCTAAGCCATCTTGGCTAGGGGGGATGGCTCTTCCACCGGGTCGTCTTATATTTTTCTTTCCCCCCTTTTTCTATTTTTTTCTCCTTTTCTTCACTTAGTATTTTTACCCTCTTTTAATAAAAAATTACATGATGATGATGATGATAAAGAATATAATGTGATGAGTAGTGGTGAAGTGTGTCATTACAAGAATAGAGCTTAATTGATACATAAAAGAAGAACCATTCGACGCTTACACTGAAAATACAAGAAGTTTAAGAATATCATTTCAAGTGAATAATTTAAATACTGGCTTCTGTGCTTCATCAACACCTTATCAACACCATAGGTAGAGCACTTGAAGCTAGAACCTGGAGTTGCGGCACTCTGTTTTGGAGAAAACTTCAAAACATAAAATTTGTTACTCCAAGGATTCAAGAGTTGAACTGCAAACACATATAGATTTCTAAACTCAAGCATATAATCTTAGTTCTATTGTGTTCCTTCATTTTACATTTGTGAGAAGTGTGTGTGTGTGTCTGTTACTCACACTGTCTCATGTGCCTGAACTAGAGGATACTGAATATTATCACATCAATCTTCACCTACATTTTGTTTCCCTCATATAAATATGAAAGAAACTGTGTGTGGTATGTACTATTTTTTCCCCATGAAGAATTGTGGAAGAGGGTGTGAACCCTAGACAGCTTGTGAAAACTTTTGTAAATCCTAATACAGGTTGTGTATCATGTCTATTTTTAATTGAACTGCTTGGTTGCAGGTGATCACCAATTGGAGAGGAGTAAGTCTCAGCTTCAGAATGAACCTATTGATTTACATTATTGTGCACTATATTTTGATAAAATATATTTTATCTATTTTCCACATCTTATAATTTCTAAAACATAAAAAAATTCATTCACTTTGATGGTTAGTTTTGGTTAGTGTGTGTATATGTTTAATTCACCAAAATTGTTTCACTAGTTGAAGAAGTTTTTTACACAAATTCAATTGTAGACTAATCACCCTTTGAGAAACCTGTTGACCAACTAGGAATTTATATGTCTACTTCCTTAATTAATTGGGTCGTTTTACAATTGTGTAATCCTTAAAAAACAAGTTTTAAACATAAATTTAATGTAGGAACTCAATTCCCCCTACTGAGATTCCAATCCGAACAACACTTAGTATAAGCTATATCAGGCTCACCAATTCCTAATATTCTCAAGTACCATATCCTTAATAAAAAACATTCATCATAAATCCCTTTAAAAAACTCTTTCAATCCCATATGTTTACATTTATGAGTAAAAATACCCTTTTTCTTTTAAGAAACATTTTTCAGAAAAAAACACCATTTTCATTTAAAACCCATTTTCAATACCAAAATACCAAAAAAATATAAATATTTTTTCTAATTTATGTAAATTTATATTCTTTTAAATGACATCAAAAATATAATCATATCCATAAAGAGGGAAATGTATTTATCACTGTATACATTAAGAATAGAACACTCTTTTTTTCAATGTCAAAAAATTCTATATAATAACATGTAGAAAGATTATGTTTGAAAACCATAGAATGAAATTTATATATATATAGATAAAATTTATATTAAAATCCCTTTATATCCATATAAAGGAATATGTAAAATTATATGAAGTATATTTACATGGAGAAAAAGATTTGATAATTAAATTTATAAACATTCAAGGTGTCCCATACCACTTTGAACAATTAAATAACAATATCCATGAAATATTAAATTTATAAAACCTTAAATAACATTAGTATAGATTAAATATTGATATTAATTGTAAAATTGGTTGTATGTATAGAATAAAAAATAATAAATTTGTGTGTTACCATGAAATACCTCAATAAAAGTTGATTGCGATTATATCTCTTACCTTCAGTCTAATTCATCATTTATGTTCATTATCTTGATGAATAATAAACTTAAGTTAATTATTGAATTTATTTATATCCTTTTTTCATGTGTATTATTCCATATTATATCAATTATTACCATTTTATAAAACTCACTTAATTATTTAATTTCATTTCAGGCGTTTTGACAATATTCGTTACTTGAGTCCAAAATGAAATTAGTATGATGTCAAAAGTCAATGTGGTCATAAGTTTATCATATATAGAGTTATATTAATGAAATAATATTCATTTTAATAAATCATTTTTAATTATAAATATATCCATTAAATTTGTATCAGAAAAATAAACAATATTACAATAATAGAGATAGTAAGCCATGCATACGGATGAGTAGCATTTTCATTTTTCAATGATCATTATTTAAAAAAGGAAAATATTATCTTATATTTACATAGTGATAATAATAAAATTTATATCATATTAATAATTTATATATACATATATATATAGTATTCATTTGATGTTCTGATTAAAAATTTATCACATCGCTTCGTGGAGGTGATAATTCACACATATGCACAGATGACATTATCATTTTTATGTGCTTGAAAAGTAATAATTTAATTGATATATTATTATAATATAATGATAATTATTTCATGAATATCACATATATATATATATATTAAATAAATATTTAGAACCATTCATGAGAGTCAATAATGGAAAATATATTATATCGGTTCATGGAGGAGATATTTCACATGTAGGCTTGAAAGATTAATTCTTTAACGATTTGATGGAATTGGAAATTAATATCGGAAATGATAAAACCATAACAAATTATAGATATAATGATAATACCATACTTATTATTTTATCATGGTTTAAGGAGATTTTATGGAATTGTAAGAAGAAATAAAATAGAAACACCTAATTAAAAATGATACCGCTTTTTCAGACGATCTTCTTTGATTAATTCTTTAACACCAATAAAGAGGTTTTTATTCCAAAAAAAGGAATCTATAATGTTTATAAGAACTAAATTAAGGTATCAACATATATCTTGTCCAAAAAAATGGTTTTTATGTGTGAATAAAATCAAAGAATGGATACCCTTTATAGGAGAGTGGAGGGGTACTCTTAAAATTCATTGAAATTTTATATTAATATAAATTAAATTTCTTTTATAATTTTCTAAAAATTGAGTTATTTATAATATAGGATGCATATTTGTCAAAATACAATAACACTATTGAAATTAAACAAGTGTTTAGTATTTTTTTAATCCTTATTGTTTTTTATCCCTTTTAACTCTTATCGTGTATTCAAGTAGTATAAAATTTGAGGGTTAATAAAATTAATATAAAAAGAAAAAGGACTAGTATAAGAGAAATTTATGATATTATAATACACATCACAACCTTTTGGATGAATCTTAAATTTTTATAAATTTTATATAATTTAATAAATATTTGTTATTTCAAAATATCATTACTATTAATTTTTTAAACTATTCATTACTTGACTTTAAAAAATAATATAACCTCATTTTAAATTCTAAAAAACTCATTTAAGAAATATCTAACATGTAAAAGTTAGGTAAAAACTCAGATATTACATTAATAATTTCAATTTATATTTATTTTTTATTTTTCTTTTCATTTATTTGATTCATCCATTAATTAAAACATTAATACATAATCATTGGGTTTCCATTTAAGATATTTAATTTATCTCTAAAAATAAATAATAAATTATAGTGTTGTGTATAAATATTATACATATCAAAATAATATTTATATTTTAAATATCAGCTATTAAATTTCTTATTAAATATATTTTACTTGTTTAATAAAGTGTAAAAAATTGGATTTTTTAAAATATAATAATTTAACTATATAATTTTATTGAAGTGGCTATAAGTTGTCCTAAAATCTACCCAATGATGATTTAGGTCTAAAAACTCTCATAATATTCAATCATGAAAAATGTCACGGTAATTTTATAATTCTTATAATATAATTTTTAGCCTTAATTTCTTGATTTATCCCCATCCGTGGTAAATAAAATTAATATTAATATTCACATAAAGTGATTTGTTCCTATTATAACAAAAAAATTATATCAATTAAAATAGTGTAAATCTATTTTTTATAATTACTAACACAAAAGTGACTAAAATTAATTTAAAATTATTTCCATTAACAGAAATTTAAAACATGTTTTAAAAGTGGAAACGTTCAAAGGTTCACCAAGTTTTTATATCTAATATTAATGTGAAATTGATTCCTATGACCTAAATTGTATTAAATGTTAAACAATGATATAAATATACTTTAAAGCTATTAAAAAATATTATTTAACAATTTAAAAAAAATTAATGAAAATGTATTTTCCTATAAAAAATAAATTATATCTTTACTATTCATCAAAAAATGAATATTATTTGAAAAATAAAAAAAATTAACCAAAGTAATTATTGATGAAATTATTCTAAATAAGAAGTTTATTTTGTATAATTGAATTTATAAATGTGAAAAAAACTATATTTAAAATAGGATTTCCATGAAAAGGTGTAAAATTACCTTTTTGGAAAAATACTACTTTTTTATATAAAAATTGATTTATTTTAATATTATGTATTGAAAACAAATAATATGGATGTTAATTATTAGGTTGAATATATTACATATATATTTCATTAATATAATTTGAATGATTCCTTTTCATATTTATTGTTATAAACCACACTGTTGACCATATAAATATTTTTCCAGAAAACAATTCCCCTTTGTTTTAAAAGTGTTTTAAAATAATTTATTATTAATTGGTCAATGAATTTTAAAAACAGATGCAAACAATATTTTCATAATTTAGTAAATAAGTTTTATTCTATCCATTCTAATGGTTATGTTATAATAGTAACTTTTTAATAATAATATCTAATTGTTCATTTAAGTTCAATGTGATGTAACATGTTCTCAATGATGTTTCCTTCTTAAAAACTAAAGGTGTTACATTCTAATCCACATAAAAAATTACATTCTTGAAAACTTAACATAGGATTGAAAATTAGGGGTTTGAAATTCCAAAATTTTAAATAATAATATCTAATTGTTCATTTAAGATCAATGTGATGTAACTTGTTCTCAATGATGTTTCCTTCTTAGAAACTAAAGGTGTTACATTCTAATCCACATAAAAAATTACATTCTTGAAAATTTAACATAGGATTGAAAATTAGGGGTCTGAAATTCCAAACTTTATCAAAATCCAACATCAGAAAAATGTTAAATGAACCATCAACTTATAAAGAAACAAAGGGAAGTATGATGGTCACATGACATAACACATAATAGGGTTATCTATAAGAAAACATAGATATTGAAGAAAAAAGAAAAACCTTTTGTGTTTTAATGGAGATTAATAGAAATCTTAATCAAGATAAAGTTAATGATCACAAAACCATAAGTCTGTGATGTGTTAAAAGGTCATTGAATTCTTTGTAAGAAAAGTAAGCAGACTTTTTTTCTTTTAAGATAATTTTAAGAGAGTTGAAGAATTATTTTAATACCACGGCTAACAAATAAGAATATATACTTACTTGATAAGTATATTTTCATCCATTAATAAAATGCCACCACAAAATCATAGTTTTTCCAAAACAATTAGTACTTTTAAGGAATATTTATATCCTGAAGCACTATAATTAACTTATAGAGCGTCTAATAATCGACAAAATATTACCTATATATTTCTCTTGTCTTTAGTAATTAACCAAAAACAAAATTTCTAGGATAAAATAAAAAAAATTCTCCAAATAGAATAAACCATTATATGATGAAAAACTACCTAAAATCTCCAAAATTAAATAGTAATTCCCAAAGATCAACATACACCATTCATCAAATAACAATACATTAAATTTATAAAAATAATACAAATTAAGATTAAATCCAAAAATTTAGCAGTATGTTTTAACATAGTCTTCCATGATATGTTTTAACATTTATCTATAAATAATATCAATCAGTATTAATTTATCAACCCAAAAAATAATTTCCTAATCACATATTCTCCAATATAGGTTATAAAATTCCATAAATAATTTGAATCCCCATTAGTCAATAATAAACTCATAGATTCATTCAAAATATAATTCATACATCTCAAAAAAAACACATAGTCATCTGGTTACATTGATTATACAGGGTTCCCAAAAATATTGAATCTATACAGAAATGAAAATAATAACTTAATCACCGAATCATTTTCCAAACTCATGGATATCTATTTGAGAAATCTTATGATACTAAAATCAACTTATTCTTATACGATAAACTCATTTATATAAAAATATAATTCATAATAACCCATGACATCATGTAGGATAGTTATAGGTGATTTAACCATATCTCCCGTCAGTTGTGGGTTTGATTCATTCAGCCTTTCTGAACACAACGTGTTGTAACCCATCATTCATGTTGTCCTTTTTCTAAGACAATATAATTCTTATAACATATCAAAAATATGAAAATCCAAAATTACTATATCATGTTCTAACCTTAATGGTTATCTCATACTATTCATTTTTCAACCAAAAATTTAATAACCCATAATTATATTAAATAAAAACATATACAAAAATACCACTAATAACATTATAATTCCATAACTTAAACCATTAATTGGGTTTATAAAACCCTAATCTAATGATAATCCTAAAAACTATAATCCCATTTTGATAACCATAACTCTTATGGTGATATCCTAATTTCAAAAGTTTTCTAAATAATTATTTGATACAAAATATATGAACCCAAACATTAAATAGTATGTAATCGTGAGTTAAGTCAATAATATGTCATTATTCAACATTGATGATCTTATCAGGTTATCAATTTTAGAGAATTAGGCCATATATCATACAAAACGAAACCACAAATAAAATGTGGAAAATTATTGAGAGTATCCATTTATTTCATATTAGAATACATTTAAAATAATAGATGATTTTTTTTCACAACAAATAAATATAACATTCAACTTGACTTCATCCATTCTCTTACCAATCCTCATATAATGTGTAAAATATTTTAAAACACCGGATGAACCCAAAAAATCTAAGTATGGGATATAAAATGAAATGAAACCATTCGATTATTAAAATAATGAAATAACCTATAATTTTTACCTTCACCATCAAATTTTGTTTATTATTTTAATGAAAATATTTTCACATTAAAAAAAGACACGCATTTTTCAAAAACAAAATCATTAAAACGAATACCATGAAATTAAAACTCATTTAAGTGACTTAGAGCATCATATACAAACAATTATTTTGGCCTTAATTAAAATTAAGATATTACAATATTAATAGGTGTTAAACAGGTTACCTTATTCTATGATATATCGTGCATTCCCAATGCTATCTAGGAAACCCCATGTTAAGTTATAACGCGCCTACCCGACTCTATATGGGAAACCCCATTTCCAACTATAACGGGTCTTCCCAGCACTATCTGGGCCACCCCTTGTTTATGAATTATTAGGTTCATCCATTTCCTATAATTATCAAGTACCATATCATTAATAAAACACATTGATCATAAAAAAATTTGAAAATATCTTTAAATCCCATATGTAAACATTTTCTGATAAAATTTCCCTTTTCTTTTAAGGACCCATTTTCAATAGCAATGCCATGTTTTCATTGAAAACCCATATTGGGTAACAAAATAGCCAAAAATTAAAATATTTTTATTCATTTATGGAAACATGATGTATTTAAAAGTTAGATTATAATAAAATAATGTCAAATATGGATGAAAATTATTTATCGTCGTGTATGTTAATAATAGAACATCATTTTTGTCGTTTTTCAAAAAATTTTGTATTAAAACTTGTTGAAGGATTCCGTTCGAAAAAAATTGAATGAAATTATAAATATAGCTAAAAATTACTTTAAATTCCTTTTATATCCATATAAATGAATATGTAATATAATATCAAGAATATTGATAGGGTGAAAATGATTTGATAATTAAATATTTAAACATTCACAGTGTCCCATTACACTTTGAAAATTTAAATATTAATATCAATGAAATAATAAAAGTATAAAAATATTTAATAAAACGATTCTATATAATATATGTAAAATAAAAGTGTAATGTTTTGTATATACCTTTTATAAAAGAATAATGGTATGCATCATCAAGAAATGACTCAATGAAAGGAGATTGAGATGAAATCCATTACCTTATCTCTAATTCATCGTTTATATTGTTTATATTCATAAAAAAAAGTTAGGTTTATTATTTATTTAATTTATAACCTTTTCACGTTTGTTATTACTTTTTATATCACTTATATCCATTTTATAATAATAACTCAATTATTTTATTTCACATAAGATGTTTTGACGATATTATGTATTTTAGTCCAAAATGTAATTGGTATAATGTTAATAGTCAAAGAGTATATAATTCCAACATATAAAAAATATTATTAATGAAATAATAATAAATTTAATAATTAAATTATAGTTTTAAATCCATCAATCAAATATGTATAAGAAAAAGGAATGATGTAATAATCAAGAACAGGGTAGGCCGTATGGACGCATGAGTAACGTTTTTATTTTTCAATGATCATTATAGAATGAAGGTAAATATTATTTTTAACTTTACATAATTATAATAATATCATTAATATAATATTATAAATTTACATACATACATATATATATATATTATCTAATTGATGTGGTGATTAATAACATGTCACATTTTTTTGTAGAGGTGATAGTTCACACGTATGCACGAATGACATTATCATTTTCATATGGACAGAAAGTAAGAGATGAATTGATATATTATTATATTAAAATGATAAATAAGTAATTAATATAATATATACACATTAATTATATCTTTAAAACCATTATTGAGATTCATAATTGGAAAACAAATTATATCTGTTCGTGGAGGTGATAGTTCACACATACATATGAACGATTAATTCTTTTCGCATATAATGCAATATGAGTTGTATATGGGTCCTAAAACATGTATAGTACCATCTCATTATATTTAGGATAATGGAATTATTATTTTTTAATTGTTTAAGGATATTTTATGTAAGTGGAATAATAAATAAAAAGAAACGCTTAATTAAAAAAGATACCTCTTCTTCAGACAATCTCCATTGATTAAGACCAAAAAACCTATACGGAGGGTGTTATTCCTAAACTAAGGCCTATTAAATGTGTTGAGGTAATATAGTAAGATATTTGAATATTTTTTTTATGATCCAAACAGATTCTGATGTGTGAATAAAAGAGTAGATTGAGTTCTCCTTTATAGGAGAGGGGGCACTCTTTGAATTTTTAAAAATATTAAATTATTATCAATTACTTTTCTATTAAAAATGAATAAAAAATGATTTATTTAAAATATATGATTTGTATGGGTTGAAATAAAATAATCCAATAAAAATTATTCTATTTTTTATTATTTTTTAATCCATATCAATTTGTTTTAAACCTTTTAATGATTATCGGGTTTTCAATTAATTTACAGTATTAATGTCATTATAATTATCATAACTCACCAAGCGACCCAAAAAAAGGGTCATTGATGACCATATAAGTCTTATAAAATATTTTTGACTTAATATTATATTTTAATACATTTTATTTCATTTAATAGAATATAATTTCTTTTAAAATAAAATATTATCAATTTTAGACACTATTCATTACATATCTTGAAATGATATCATTAAAACATGATAAATTAGAAAACAAATCATTTAATACATATATAATATGTCAATGTTTTAAAAACTACTCATGAATGAAAATAAAAATCTCATATTATATTTATTTTCATATTATTACTTTTATTTATTTGATTCTTTCATTAATGAAATAATTATTGCCTTAGGATTGTGTCACCATTTAAGTTAAATTATTTTATCTCTAAAAATTATAATTAAATTTCAATTATGAAGATAAATATTTAATATTTCAAATTAATATTTATAATCGAACATATATTCCATATAAATTCAAATTAAAAAAATTACTTGTTAAAAAATGTGTAAATAAATTAGCTTTTATTTAAGAATAATATTATAAATGTATTGATGTCATAAAAGTTGATCGATGTAGTCCTAAAAAATAAAAAAATATTATTTTGGTTGTAACATGATCATAAAATTAAATTATTACATGCGTTGTGGTAATTTATAATTCTTATAACATTATTTTTACCCTTAATTTCTTGATTTACCCATAAACGTGGTAAAACAATACAAAAGTTAGTATTCAGCAACAATTAAACATTAACAATTATAAAAATAATAATATTAATTATAACCATGTATTTATGTTTTTTGAAATTAAAAACACACAAGTGGCTAAAATTAATTTAAAATTAATCTCGTCAATGGAATGAGAAAACATGTTTTAAACTAAAAAAGTTCAATAGTTCACCATGATTTTATATCAAATATCAATGTCAAACGATTCCAGTGTAATAAATTAAATTAATGGATAAAAAAGATATAATTATATATTAATAACATTAAAAATATTATTTAACATTGTAAATAAATTTAATAATATAGTATTTTTCAATAAAAAAATGCATTATGTTTTCACTATTCATTTAAAAATTAATTTTACCAGAGAAATACCAAAAAAATAATCACATTAATTATTGATGTTTTTCATCCAATGAATAATTTTTTTATAATATAATTTATATAATTTATAGAAACTGTATTTAAAATAGGTACACCATCAAAATGCAACAAAACTTATTTTATAGAAAAAATAATTCTTTTATATTTAAAAATTTATTTGTTCTTATATATTTTTTAGAAAATGCATAAAATGAATTTTAAATATTATATTTATTTCATTAAATATATATTTAAATAAAAAATATAAATATTTATTGGTTTATTTATTGGTATAAACTACAATTTTTCACATTTAAATATTTTTTAGAAAATATTTGTTTTTATTTTAAAAGGGATTACATTGAATTATAATAATTGGTAAAATAAATATATATATACATATAAAAAAAGTATTTTCAGAATTCAGTTACTACTATTCATACCCACAATTCTAACATCTAAATTATAATAAAAAAAGTAAAAATTAATTTCTAATTATTCGTTTCAGATCAATGTGTCATATCATGTTCTTTATGGTGTTTCCTTCTTAAAATATTTTGATGTTACACATTAAACTCCAAAATATTCCTTTGTTACATCCAATTATGTGAATAAATAGGTTCTTCTCCTAGAACCCAATCAATAGTGAACTCAATCTCGCTAAGGTGGTAAGATAAAGAAATATTTAGGAAGAAAATCATGAATGTAATCCAATACTAGAGGAATGGTAATATTTTGTTACACTACATTATCTAAAACAATGTTTTATACTTGTGATATAAGCCAATACAACCAATATTGAATTATTACTGGATGACCATCCTGAAGACCACATTCACCATAATAGGTATAACTTCCACCTTTTAGAGATTGGAAGGTCACACTCCTCTAATAGTAGTCGATATGAGCTTGGTAAAAAATAATCTAATACCATCATAGAATAAAACCAAACTCACATTTTTCTAGCTTGAATAGACCATAGGAAAAATAGTATCCTCTAACATTAAGAGGACATTTCTCACAGAGTTTGATACCCTTCGACTGCAACACTAAAAATGTATTGATGGTCATAACATCATCTATTCCTTCCAAAAAACCAATCTATTATATAAATGAGAATATATAATGGAATAAAATAATTATGTGTCCAAAAAACACAGGAAATGATAGATGAAATTATAATCTAAAATCTGATAATGGATGTTCATACACTGATATTGGTGGGTGTAGATCATGTATCATGGATATGACTCACACCTCTAACCTAGTCTACATCCCAACTCCCCTTTGATACTCCTTGTTTTTTATAATACCACTTATACATTAGGGTAAAATTCCCCTACCTTATGATGTGCCACGAGTTGAACTAAACCTACATATATGCTAATGGGTAGATGAGTTCCCCTTAGAATTGTGTGTCTAAAATTAACCCTTTAAACCACTAAAATGCTTTGTATTGTGGAATAACTTATACACATGGTCAATATTAGCATAATCGTGCAACTAAAATGTATGGAAAGAACACTACCAATGTTCTTGGCCAACACTACCACAATAAAATCACTTTACCATATTAAGGTCCTGCAATGGCGGTATACACATTCGACTACTATACTCTCTCTTTCCTGAGAAGAAATTCTCATAGTGGTTGTTTTTTCCACCGGAAGAGGAACTCAATAATAATCCTAATAAAACTACCTAACCACCACTTATGGACTCCATATGGATCCCTTTAGTGGTTAGATTCTGATTCATCCAGATAAATATGTTATTTAAGTAGAATATATTCACCTGAAAATTGATTCCATACTGATTCTCATCAAATAAGTGCTTCTTGTAAACTATCCATTCTCGTTCTAATAAAGAAAGAAAAATTTGTAGTGTTGTAACGTGGTCAACATAGTCCATCAATGACATTCTAAATGGTGTTACATTCATGAAATCTTGAGAAAACTCATCTCCAAGAATATTTTATTTAGAAGTGTCTTAGGAAAATCTCCTCAAATCATTTTTCTAGAAAATGATTCTTACGATATAGTTTTTACTACAACATTCCACATGAAGTTAGCTATTCCTAATAACATATATACCACAAGATATACCATTCTCTTGAAAGGTGTCTCAATGTAACTATTGTTTGGATGAAAATGATCTTGGATTCTACTACCTGAGGGCCTCCCTCCCCACTGGACAGGGGTGGGTGCTACAACTGGAACTCTCACTTCAGATCAGACAATTATGTAATGATGCAATATTTATCCCTCCCCATAGATTACATGACCCAAATGACACAATCCCATAACTGATTATCCATTAGGTTCCTCATATCTAATGGATATTCTGGATCTACTGTGTGGGGTGTGTCCTTATTACTACCCTCCAAATGTTCAATCAAAATAAAATTCCTTGGAATCTCACTAAAAGGGTCAACACAATACTCATATTACGGTTTCATAACATATTCAAAAAACATTAAACGATACAACATATAACAATATTCATATGGTAAAATTAATAATGGAATATAATGTGAATTAATATATTATAACATATTCATTTATTCATTTTTCAAATATCAATCAAGGGGTTTAATTAACAATTTAGATAGAAAGATGTATCAGATGCCATAAATATGTCACTAGCATGATTGATGAATGTTAATATATTTCTCTAAATTCAATACAATATACATTAATTAACACCTCACATCATACTATTCCATGTGTAAAATCAAATAAATTAATAACATCACAAAAAAGTGTATCCCCCAAGGTGAAATAACATCACAAATGTAATAAGAAATCGTCAAGAAAAATAACATCTTCATTAAAAACATGGGTTTCGCTGCACATTGATTAGATACACCCATGAATGATATTATCAAAAATCGCCTCTATGTCCTATCATTTCTTCAGCCATTCCAATATTATAACTAAATTGAAAATTAACTTTTTTTTATGCATCTTTGTAATGTTCATAGTCCAGTTCTACCTCACTTGACCTAGTAGGTCATCAAATCACCTAATGTGTGCCTCCACTTATGCCAGAGAGTTATGAATAGTAGAGAGGCTCTAATATGTATATTGGGGAGACTATAATAGTTTGTATCGAATATTAATCATAGTGAAAAACACGATAAAATTAAACATAAATTCAAATATATTAGATAAATAAATATATTTAAAATCAATCTAATATAATTAGACAATTCAATTTCATACTTATCATTTTACTAAATTTTATACTAACAAAAAAATTCAAGAATGAATATATGTAAGGAATCCCAAAATATTCTAGGAATCCCATACTAAATACTATATTAAAGATCTATTCCATTTAAGAAAATCAAACAATCAAGTGTAGGGCTTCAATCCCTTTCCCAAACCATTATTCAGGAGTTTTGAATTGGTACTAGATAGTGTTACAAATAGGTTATTAGTAAAATATAGTATTCCACCACCAGTGGTGTCTAAAAAATCTAGTTTGAGTAATATATCATGAAATAATATGAGATAAAATGACATTAATTCTAAACTGAATGGAAAATATCTTATAATCCTAGTGTACATCATGCTCCAGGTTGACACAAGAGGTCTGAAAAACAAACTTATACATGATTTTGTATAACTATATTCATTCTCACTACTATTTATAGGTGGATTTCCATTCCAATGAACATTCAAACATTCGGTTCATAGAAAAATCAAGGTTGATTCCCATTGAAAGGGACAATCACGTATTCCTTGTGTAAATAAACCTTATATGAATTCCAATTCTAGGGACACTTACATGTTCTAATTTATCAATAGAACATATAATAATTCCAATTATAAGAATATTTATATAACCAAGAATCAATTACATACATGATCCAAGAATAAAAGAATACAAAACATGTCAATAATATTATCTATATGCCAAATTATTTAGTTCCCAAAAATTTACCATTTATCATAAACATTAAATCATGACAATATTCATTGATGTGAAGTTCCATTTGTATGTAAGTTACTATACACATATCAATAGTGAAAATTCCATTTCACAAACAAATTATGAAAATCTTAAGAAAAATGATTTTTTCATGCCAAGATACCATTTACTAGTTTCAAATCAATATGTCAATTATAAATTTATTCCATTACAATAATCAATTTTACAATCCGATTATAGGGATGTGGGATGTTACATTCTAGTTACATCCTAGGGCCAAGGTTTGGAACACCTCTCGGGTCTCATAAAGAATAGCGCATACATTCTAATAGAAAATTTGGCATCTTTGTGATTTATAATAATGATGGTTCAAAAAATTATGATTATTTCTTATTAGAATAGGTCTCACGCAAATAATTCTCCATCTAACACATTTTTTACTGAATAGAAATCAAAGGTAGAATATGGAGATATGTTTTAGACCACATAACCTAAAATCAGAGAAGGAAAATCCTAGTTCCATAAATCTGAATCAATGGTTACAAATATTTGATCCTGTATAATGTGATAAATCAAACGAATAAATTATGGATGAAGAATATTCTTGATTAAATTATGGAAATTCATAAATTATAATAAAGTATTATTGATTCTAGATGTTCATATTGAACCATGTATCATGAAATTAAGAAGAAGAATTAGTGAATTTAGGGAATCATTGTATAACCTTTCTAAAATAGTAACCATATATTTGGGTTGAAGGTGTATTATTTAAGAATTAAATCTGAGTTTAATCATGTACAAATACAATTTTACCCTTTAATTTTCCATCCAAGATCATCATCATTAGATTATTGGTGGTTCTAGGATGTGGTCTTTTAGCCATGGACACCCATCTAACTGGATGGTGGGATCGACCAATTGGTTGGTGGGTTACATTGATTGGTCATTAGCCTTTTGTATCCATACACAACTACTACACCACACACCGACCTATGGTGGCACTAAAACATTTCCTCGGGTACATTCTATTGATATCCTTTTTGAGTTTTCCTTATATGATTAATCAATAAACTATGAAACAAAATTTTAACTCTATAAAATTTATTTTTTAATGAAATAAAAATTAATTTATTGAAATATAAAAATTGATGTACCTCTATAAAAGAAACAGCCTTATGAATTGGACCATTCATGCCATATGGATTTGAATGTATCGAAGCCTCAAATTGGAATCACATAAGTGACATCATTTCCCAATTAGAAGGGACTTGTGCATCCAACATAGGTTTATCTGACTTCTTCTCCACATTAGAGGATTTACCTTCATTCATCTCTGATGGAATTAAGCAATCATCTCACATTGATTTCCTAGATTGATTAGTTTTTTCACAAATAGAGTCTTCTACCACCTTCTAAAAATAAATAAGGCTAAACCCAAGTAGAACATGAAAATTATCTTTATGAATACAGCCTATGATAAAATTAGAATCCATCGAATCATTGATTATCAAATATAATGAAAATATTACTATTTAGTTAATTGATCATCATAAAACATTACAGACTATTCACCCTATTGAACACTCGTGAACATAAGAGTTCTATCCATATTTACAACATTATGTAAAAAACAATAAATATAATTCATCATGAAAATGTCTGATGATATTTCTTCAAACACATTAGATGGTACCATATACACCTATGACACTAAGACTAATCTTACAAGAAGTCTAACATCATATCTCACCCATGAAACATTAGGTATCTTGCGGTAATTTACTATTCCCTAAATCATTTCCATCCATTCCACTATAACTGTAAAACCTTGATCATTAAAAAATAAGATGAATTCTAATTCAAGAAGTAATATGTCACAAACATAATCAGATAACCCATTAATCAATAACTTGTATCATCCCTAACATGGACCTAAGGGTATTCTCGATCCACTTGGGTTTTCGAATATCGCATATGCATCAAGAAATGATCAAGGGGGATTTCATCTCTATAAAGATAAATATACATGGAATATAGTGGAAGGAATCAATAACATGTTATTATTTCAATACAATCATCAACAAAATGTGTACTACAAGATAGAAGAGTACAACCCCAAAAATAGAACAACAATATGAGACATTACATATCCCATAGATGAAAAACCCATCAATATATCCCTATAATATTAGATCATATAGTCCACCTATCATCACTAACTCATAATTCCAACTAATAAACAACACCTACCATCACAATGTGTTTCTTTCTCTTTTCATAGACCACTCAAAAATAATGGATACATGCCCCCAAAGTAATATGTGTGGATTGAGAAATAGAATCCTAGTTGTATCCAACAATTCATTGAATAATAAATCCATATCAATTAAACAATGTTTTCTTAATTTTAAATAAAAATGGCATGTTAATATTTTCACTATAAATAATAATTCATTTTTTTTAAAATTATTTCAATAGAAATTTTAAATCATGCATGAAAAATAATCTATATTAAAAAAAATCAATAAATCATTTCATAAAAAATAGAATAAATAATTCATTTTAGATTATTTAACCATTGTAATAATCACATTTGTATATTATATTTTGGGTCAAGTATCCAAACTTATCATAGAAAAATATGGCTCTTGGTGTAAAAAATTCCATAGATATCTCACCTAGGGGGAATATGAGTCCACTCCAATAAATTAACACCCTATGTTCATCAAATTTTAGTTAGCTTTGTCATCATTAATCAATTTCTAGGTACATATAATTAATTACAGTAATTTTATTCAATAAAAACCCTACATTAAACCTAGGATCCCTTGTATTTCAATGAATAAATAAATCTAAAAATAACCCATCTCAATCCGGTCTCATCAATCATCATTCATGAATCCCCAAATCATAGTTCCAACATTAAAACGATATTTAAAAAATAGTTTCAATTTTATTTTATAAAAAATGATTCCATTCAAGAGAATTAAATTCATTTTAAATATATATAAAATTTCATTCCCTCATTTACCAAAATTCATCATTATAAAAATCATTCCTCATATCATTTATCTCAATTAAAATCCATTTTTTAAAAAATCAATAGTTTATTTCAAAAACCATTATCAAACCAGTTGCTTAAAACACCATGCTATTTGAAAACATTTATTAATAATAACAAATAATTATTTGGAAGTCAATTAGAAACCCATTTTAATTAAAAAAAATGTAACAATGACTTCAATTGATTGGTGTTTACTTTCAAAAACCCTTACATCAATCACATGATCTACAACCGACCAATAAGAGATTAAAATCAAGACAGATAAAGGGATAGATGAAATCGAGATGGAATCCTTGAAAAAAAATCATAAATATATATATTTGGCTCCATAAATGAAAAAAGGATACACATACCTCAAAGAATAAGATACATGATAAAATAGTAATTCACAATCTAACCATGATTATAATTACTGAATGTGATTCAACGGTTCAATCATAACTTTGATCCATGAAGATTCAATGATAGAAGAGATAAAATTACATGATGATATCCTCCAAGGAATATATGTTATATGAAGTTATAGTGAGATTTTATTAGTGTTAAAATGGGTATTTTGGTTATTAAAATAAAAATCATATTAATTAATTCACCTAAACCAATTTTTTAAATTATGGGCCAACCATGAACCCCCATCCAAGCTACTAGTATAGAATCATTTTATGGTCTCCCATTTTGAAAATACATGAAACAACCATGTTCTATTCCACTATCCCAATTCATAATGTTTTTGGGGAAGGCCACATGTTTTTTTACCATGTTCCATACTGTGTGACCTCCTCTTGGACTCCAACTCAATATGCACAATTTTTTTTCCTTCCCAGTCAAATTTCCCTAACCATGGGCCAACCATGAACTAGACTTAAACCTATAAAATAATTAAAATTTAATCCACAACAACCAATTGAGAGACCTAAATGAAATAAGGTTAAAACAAAATAATAATGTACAATAATGAAAGATTCTGGATGTTATAATTATTCGCAGTACAATTTTTTCTTGGAACACACTATTTTATTTTATAAAAAAATATATTTTTGTTTCATTATTTCTATTAAAGCAACATAATAGTAATCTTACACTACACACAACATTTAATAGTCTTGCATTAAACACAAGACACAGTTTTACCGAACAAAAATATATTAATAAAATATTCGTATTTAATATAATATATAACCTAGCCATTAAATTAGTGGTTATGAATAGTATTAACTCCATTTTAAATTTTATATATTCCAAATCATTTTAACATCCATAATATGTATTTTTTAGATAGTATATAAGATAAAAAATCTATTTTTTGATAAAAAAGTATTTTTTAAAAAAAAATTACATTTTTACTATCATTTAATGGAGAAACCATTTCAAACCCAATATTTTACTATTTTATATATTCAATTTGACAAAAATAAACCACTTATGTAGAAGAAGGATATAAGAATTTTTTTCTAAATTTTTTTTGTTTTTCTGAAAACATTAATATTTTAATAACTAGTAAAAAATACTTACTTTTCATTCAAAATTTATTTTCTGTATAATTTATTTTTATGGACTTTATTCAGTTTTAATGTGTAATTAGATTAAATTTTTAACATTTAATCCATTTTAGGTAATTGGAATCAATTTCAATTTGAAGTTATATATAAAAATATATCAATCTTTTGAACATTTCACTTCAAAAACCTACTTTTTAGTCATCCCTATGGAATTAATTTTAAATACAATTTTCCCGAGTTTGAATTATTTAAAATGGATTCCATATTTAGAATCAGAAGGAAATTTTTAGGATACCTGGTCATTTTAATTTTTAGGTATTCTAACGTATCCATTGTCAAAAAATTATTTACCGTAGTAAAAATAAAAATTTGGTCTGGGTTAAAGTTAAATTTTAGAACCTTATCATACCTAAAAATTATATCATTTTACTGGTTTATTGAGGTGCGGGGGGACCATAACCATCCTATGAAACATTAATTAAAAGATAAAGTTGTGAAATTTATTCCACCTCAATATGGTTAGATTTTAATATGAAATAATCAATAAATTAATCACTAGAACCCACCTCTCCTCATGTATAAATACAACCCCTCCACCACACTATTTAGAACCAAAAATACTTGTATATACTCAAATATCTACCCAAAACACTCCTAGTAAATCTACCCATTTCCAAGAAATATTGGTTTCATCTAAAGACCAAATCCAGGGCCCTCATTTTTCTTTTATGGAGGTGGTATTCAAGAGGTGATTTTCTCAAAGTACCTCTATGAATTCCATTAATTTTACACATTCTCCTCACCTACTTCATCCATCAAATCATGATAACTATAGAATCAGGTATATACTGGAGTGTAATGTTTCTATTGTAATAACTCATATCCATGTCAATTTATATCTCCATTTATTCAAAGAAACAAAATTGTTATCTGTGTTATACCAGTTAATTGAATCCTTGAATATTTTTTTTGTTCATTTAATATTATTGCCTATATCATGGGTCTTAAAACTATTTTTATCGTTAATTAATATTTTAATATATAAATTGTATCCTATTTAATATTAGTTAACTTTAATATTACACATACCTTTATTATTTACATATTGTGGATATACGATAACGTAGTTTGTGGAAGTGTGGACTACTACCCCCTCAAAGCGATGTGATTTGTTCGTGCTATACATGGAACATATTAATGATATTTTTAATAAATATATGTAACATTTATGAAATATATATGTTATTGATATTATAATATACATATATATAATTAACTTTTTAATATTTTAATATGAAAATGAAATTAATTTTGCGTTCATGCGTATGAATGACTTACCGTCTCAATGAACGTTTTATTTTATTTATATCTCCAAACATTATAGATTAGTATAATTACATATTTAATTATTATATAAGATAATTAAGTCATGGTTTACATTTTTAAGATTATTAAATCTTGATCTAAATAATATAAGAGGTAAATAACAAGTCAAAATATATTTGAGAAAACAAGGAAACTAACACCTGAAATAGTGAAATAATGAAAAAGTGTTAACAAATGGGTATTAAGTATTATTATAAGATGATATCTAATATTATAAACATGATTAGAGTTCTATAATAAGTTCTTAAAACTATTCAAACTAGTATATAGGATTTTAAAGGATGATCTCCCAAAAAGGAATCATAAGGTATGGGTTATTTTCAAAATCATTTTTATCTGAGATTGTTTATACGTAAGAATCTATTGGGACATCCTTATCATCAGGTAATTGATTCTTAAAAATTTAAATCAAAATATCATTACTATTCCAAGAAAATTATATAATGTCCTTTTTATACATTTTTTACATTTTATAAAATGTTTGAAATGAATATTTCTCTCAATTTCAAAATGAGGTAATGTATGACATTTTTGACAAAATTAATGAAAGAATGTTTCTTTTAATTTATACGGTGCGAGTGGATATTTCCACTATTATAACTTCTTAACATTTTATAGCTTCTCTCACATGATTAAAAGGTTATTTTTATTTCAAAATATTTTTTATAATTGCATTATTTATAAATTATTTCAATTTAAAAATAGATATTTGTCTCCAATAGTTTTAATAATTTTAATATTATTTTAATCAATGTCAACATCATTTGTTGGTTTTTATGATTAATTGAGGATGATTTATATTGATAATATTTTATATTTTTAATTTATGGATTATGATATATTTTTCTATAGATGTGCTATTATTATACCAATCATGGGTTATTGTTAATGTATAGACTTTTCATATCCTAGTTCAAATACAAATGTTCATGTTATGTTTTAAACCTTTTATAAGAGGAATGAATTGGAATTAGTATGTGATATGTGGGGATGAATATAGCCCTATGATACATTAGTCATTATCATGAGAAAAACTAGTGGCTTGGAACAAGGCCTTGATGGTATGGTTATTAATGGTCTTGGAACGAGGCCTTGACGGTATGGTTATGATATACGACATTATGAATTCTCTCATTATGAGATAAGTTATTGATATTACATGTGATTATTCGACTACTACATATACATGTAAAATATTTTTGAATTATTTTATTTATTATTTCCATATTATTCTGATGATTATGTTTATAAGGGTGGTGATTGAATTTTATACCATGCCATAATAGGTTATGTTTACTTATGATAGATTATGATACATAGTTTACCCTTACTGGGCATGTGAGCTCACCAATTTCTTATATTTTATTTTCCCAGGATAGTAATATGTGTATCATCGTATATATTATGTTTTAATCTATTAGAAAAATATAATTATAAAAGGATAGTCCATGTTGTATTTTGCATTTTGAATTATAATGTAACTTTCATATATGTAATCTATTTTCTAATACTTCTAAACTGATAGGTCCTTCGATATTTTATTCTTTGTAATCATTCCAATGTATTAAAATAATACACAGGATCCAAGATTTTGGGTTTGGGGAATTATAGTTCGTATCAATGGAAATTTTTCAATAAAATTAGAAACTAAATTTAGATAATATAAATTATGGAACTTACCCGTAAGATAAACATTGAGGAAATTTTAATAATAACATCTTAGAATTTTGGTAATATATATATTATGTAGATATTCCTAGAAAGTACATAAATTTATGAATAATACATGTGGATATGGTTCTGGAATATATATACCTAGTAGTAATAACTCTGACAAGGGGTTCCGGGCCAAACTCAGTGTAACTTGGTACATGACAATGGTCCTTACAGCACACCTAGTTTGACACTCCTGGTGGATATTCATTGGAAAATTAACATTTTCTTATGGAATATCTTAATTTAAATGTGTCCCCAAAGAAACCATGTTTATGATTTACATATTAGTTATACCTAAATTCCCAATTTAAGTTATGTGATTCACGACTTCTGTGATAATAATTTCTGTTATGATCCAATCTAGAGTGTTCTATTGTTTAGTAATGACCCCTAGAAGATGGAATACAAACCATATCAATTCACATAATTCATATTTTGATTTCCCTTCTATTTAAGATAATGATAGTGGAGATAATGATAAAACTGGTGTTGAACAAACTATATTCATATTGTGACTGCTGACTTAGGTTATGAATAGTAACACTACTCATATGGAGTGACCTGACCCACAACACGGAGGATCAATGTTAGACCTCTTAATAAGGTAACAAAACACAACATTCAATGTGTTTAAAAATCCTTTTGTAGCTATGAAGTGGATAAGTTCCTTATAGAAAGTATTTCTGACTTTCAGGAGTAATGAGAGGGAATGTTTTCTTATGGTGGCCTATAATCTATTAGAAGATACACACCAATTGTGATAATTAATTCCAAACATTATTTAATATGAATATATAGAAAAATATGGAATTTATTGGGTTTATAGAACTTTTCTTAGAAAAATACAATCCTTTAGACCAGCGAGGTGATATGGAAACATAATTTCTCTATCTAAGGCGAACAGAGGATAAGAATGTTGTAATGTATGTTACTAACTCCACAAAATTATAAATTCATGTTGTAGACTACATAAGTTACTAAATAAGTAATATTGATCAATTATTTACTAGGAAAAACCCATTCCCTTGACGGGAAATTGTCTCACAATCATTCTCATTGTATGATGATATAATATCATGTTCTATCATGACAGAAATGGAATTATCCACGTCTTATTACTTTAACATAAATAAATTGAAGGATAATGGAATGGATCAAAAGATGGTTAAAATAAAAAATGGAAAGAAGGATTTTACCATATGTGATAAATGTGTGAAAAAAGATCCTAGTACTTTTCAGAAAGGAAAACAAGTTTCGTACATGTTTGGAGAGAAAGTCCACTAGCCTCGTGATTGTAAGGAAAGGAAAGAAGTTGTAAATGGGAAATGCTATAATTTTAAACAAATGATAAATTATGGAAATTATTACCCAAATCATCAAGGAAATATACCCCAGAAGTAGAAAATGGATTAAGGTCAATCTTATGTTGTTACTACGGTCGAAGTGGAATAATTAATATTTTTTGTTTTAGAATTATGTTATTATATTCTGGTTATATGTATAATGTGATATATAAGGATTCTATTATAGTACATATTATTTAATGATTTAGAGGAATGGATGTTTTAATTAAGGTTTTTCAAATGATCAAATATTTTATATGTGACAATAAGAGATATATTACATTGTTTGGGAAATATGTGGTCATGATTGATTTGGTAAATTTAGAGACCTTTGGGACATTTAATTTGTATGGAATTATATTTGATAACTCTAATGGTTGAAATAGATTAAGTTGAACATTTAATATTTTTGTTTAATGTCAAAAATAATTATGGTTATTTTTAGAATTTTATAGTAATATGTCATTATAAAATTTAAATCGTAGAGGTCATGTGACAACCCGTCACGTCAGACAGGGCTGTAGGAATCAAACCGGAAAATGAAGTGTGATAAGGCTTCATCCACTTCAACTGGCCGATAGAATGTCAATGATTAGTATGACATACTTTTAATTATTTAAATAGTGTAATTTCATTTCATAATCCTTATATTAAAATGATATATTAAATATTTTTTAGTTTTAGTATCTTTTGATGAGAAATATGACCATGTTGTAGTAATTAGTTAAAGTATGAAACTTTGCATGTCAATTAAGTATGATTCATTGTATTCATAGACTATAAAGTAAATTAATCATTCAACACTAGGGAAAGAGTATTGAAACCAAAAATGATATCCTATTACTTTCTACAATGAATATAATGATTCTTTAGTTCATAACCAATTTCTAGCTTTGTGATTATTAAATTTCTCCTAATAATGTTCTCTATCACTCACCATCAATACTTGATGGATAAATTTATATTTCATTTCAATGTTTTGCAACATGGTAACCTAGTATGTTTTATCTCTAGTGTCCTTGATAATTCCCAACATTTATTTTAATGTGGGGGTCTCAATAATTTTTTTAAATGTAATATTTTGGTAAATATGTATTGAAATGTCATGCTCTTAGTTTTCATTCCCGAGTTTAAATTACAAGGATTAAATTTATTAAAGTAGGGAAGAATGTAACACCCTAAGACATTTAAATATTTTTATTTATAAATAAATTTAATTTTGGTTCTTCAATAATTTTTATGCAATACCTTTATATGATTACGCTGTAGAAAACAATGATTTGGTTATCGTTATATGCAAGACTCAGTTTTACAAAACAACAATACATTAATAAAATATTATTATTTAATATAACATATTACAAAGATGTTAAATTAGTGGTTATGAATATTATTAAACCCATTTAAAATTTTATATATTAAATATAATTTTAATATCTATATTATGAATTTTCTTGACATGATATAAGAAAAAAATTCAATTTTTCCGATAAAACATGTATTCTAAAAAATGGTAGCTTTATAACATTTTAATGGAGAACACATTTTAAATCCAATTTTTAACAATTTTAAATATTAAATTTGAAAAAATACTGTTCTTATTTAGTATTTTAAATTAAAATTTAATTTTTAAAAATTTACTCTATTTTTCTAATAATAATAATATTTTAATGAATAGTAAAAATAATGTATTTTAATTCAAAAATGATTTTTGTATAATTTATTTATATGGATATATTGTCATTTTATTTTTATATAAAGAATAATTAGATTATTTATTTACAATTTAATATAATTTAGGTCATTATAATCAATTTCAAGGTGAAATTAGATATAATTACATTATAAACTATTCAATGTTTCACTTTTAAAACCCTCTTTGAAGCCTTGTCAATGAAAATAATTTTTTTTTTCAATTCTGTTATGTGAAATAGATAAAATGGATTAAAAAACTTAACTATAAGGTTCAAATTATTATTTAATGTCAATTTAATGTTTAGTTATAAAATTTTAACCGTTGTAAAAAAAATATTTACCGTAGTAAAAGTAAAATTTTAGCAAGGGTTAAAGTTAAAAGATGAAAGCTTAACATAACTAAAAACTATAACATTTAATGGTTGGATGAGTGCTATATTGAATCTTACCTGACTATAAAAATAAATTATCATACAAAGTCATAGAATATTATGCCACTTCCATATGGTTGTCTTTTAATATAAAATAATCAATAAAAAATCACTTCAACCCACATCTCGTAAGGTATATGTACCACCTATCCACCACAATATTATGACACAAAAAGACTTAAATATCCTCCAATATCTGACCAAAACTCTCATAATATATCTCCCCACATAAAAATTCTTCCTGTCTCACGAAATATCTAACACATGGACCTCACATTTCTTTCAAGTATGTGATATTCCAGAGGTAGTTTTCTCAATGTACCTCTCATAATTTCTTTTATTTTTGTACATTATTTTCACCTACATAATCAATAAATGAATGATAACTACATAATAATATATATACTAGAGTTTTTGGTTTTTAATTTAATATCTCATATCCATGTCACTTCTCACATCCTCTTATTCAATGAATCCAAATTGTTGGGCATGTTTGGCTGGTTAATCAACTTCGTGAATATTGTTTTTGTTATTTTTCTATTACTACATTCATGGAGGGTCTTAAAACTATTTTTATGGTTATATAATATTTTAATATCTATATTATAACATATTTAATTTTATTTAATTTTTATATTAATCATAACTTCATGCTTTCCATAGTTTGGATATATAATAACATCGTTTTTGGAAGTGTAGACTACCTCCCACTCAAATTGATGTGATTTGTTCACGAAATACATGGAACATATTAAGGATAATTTTATAAATATATATGACATAAATGATATATATATATATATAATATTGTAATTATAATATATATATGTATGTATAATTCACTTTTCAATATTTTAATTCGAAAATGAAATAAAAATTGAGTTCTTGCATACGTATGACTTATTGTCTCCAATAACATGGAATTTCATTTCTATCCCCAGACATTATAGATTATTAAAAATACTCATTTAATAAATATATATTTTAATTAAATCATGGTTTACATTCTGCATATGATTAAATAATAATCTAAGTATTATATGAATAAAATAACAAGTAAAAACAAATTTGAGAAAACTTGGAAAATGACACCTGAAATAGTGATATAATGAATGATTGTTAAAAAATGGGTAATACAATTTTATATGGAGAAGATATATAATATTATAAATATTATTTTTGTTCTATAATAATTTATTAAAACACTTCAGACCATTATACATGAGGTTAAAGAATGATCACCAAAAAATGAATCACGAGGTAAGGGTTCGTTTCACAATATCTTTCTTATCTGAGATTGTTTATATGTAAATATATATTGGAAAATATTTATCATTTATGTAATTGATTAATAAAAACAAAATTGAAAGTATTATTAATATTTCTAAAAAATTGTTTAAATTCTTTTTTATCCATTTTTTCATTTTTTAAAACATTTTAATGGAAACTTTCCGTCATTTTTAAAATTAGGTACTCTATTAAAATGGGTACAATATTAAAGAAAAATGTCTCTTCTAAATTATAATACGTGAGTGGATACTTACACTATCATGAAACATTAAAATTTTATGTTTCCATTACAAAATTAAAATTTTATTTTTAAAAGAAATGTTTCATTTTATAATTGTGCGGCTTTTAATTGATTTCAAAGTATAAAATGGAATACTTTTAAATTGTTTTAAAAAAATTATTATGTTATTTTCATCTATTTCAACATCCATTGTTGGATAATATGATTAATTAAGGTCGATTTGTTATGATATATTTTTCCATATTTTATTGAAGGTTTATAATGCATTTCACTGTAGATGTACTATTTTAATACCATTCACAGTTTATGGTTAATGTGTTGACTTAGCATATTATACTTTTAATATGAATATTTATTTTATGTTTTAACCCTTTTATAATTATAATGAATTGGACTTAGTATGTGATGGGTGGAGCCCTCTATATCCCCTTGATGCATCGGTAGGTCTCAAAAGACAAACTAGTGTCTGGTTATAAGGATTTGACGGTTTGGTTTTTTATTGTCTTTAAATTAGGACTCGATGGTATGGTTATGATGTTAGAAATTATTAATTACCTCATAATGAGATTAATTATTAATATTACATTTTATTATTCATCTAGTATAATATCCATGTGGTTTTTTTTGGAATTATTTTATTTATTCATTCACTATTATATGGCAGATTTTGTTTAGAGGGATTGTGTTAAAATTTTATACCATGACATAAAAGTTTATGTTTATTTATGATATATTCATCTATATGGTTTAACCTTACTAGGAATTTTATCTCACCCATTTGTTATGATTTATTTTCCTAGGAATTCACGATGTGTATTATGATTTATATTCAGGGTTAGGATTAAAGAATAATATAATTTCTAAAATATTTTACATGTTTTATTTTCCATTTTGAATTGTAATGTATGGTTCTTGTATTTAATCTATTTTTCAAGATTTCTAAACTTATCGGTCCTTCAGGATTTTATTCTTTGTAATTATTCCAAATTATTAAAATAATGCACTGGCTCTGAGAATCTGGGATTTTGGTGTTACATTTATTCCTCCATAAAGCCTCTTTATGAAGACTAATACAGAATGATATGAAGCCACTACTATCTCAATATTATCACATTCTACCACATATCATTTGAATATGAGTCATGGTACCATAAAATACTATCCAAAGGCATAAAATTACAATGAGGATCCCTTACTATAGAATCATTTATTTGAGAAGACTGTTCAGTCATGGTCATATAATAACCCACATCTTGGTCATCCAAATTCAAAACACAGGAGAAGTATATCATGTATTTCTTAGGATATTACATGTGAAACATGTTACGGATCAATTTCATCTGAGGTGTAAAGGAAAAATAGTACCCAACATTCCCAATATACTCACCATCCTTAAAAGGACCCACATATCCCATTTCAAAGTTACATTGTCTCTCATAGAGTCGATGACCTATTCGAGGTGAGATTATAAAGAACACCTTATCACCAAAACGTAAATAAAAATTATGTTGAAGAAGATCAACATAATATTTTTATGGGCTATGAGTTATTACCTACCTCTGATGAATCATATGAATCTTCACTATCATCTCCTAGAATAATCTATATCCCACTAGTGAAGATTCACCAACTATAACCAATATATAAGATATTTACATGTTCACCTAGACAAGGACTCAATGGGTGTTAGTTTAGTGGGAAACTAGAATATATTGTTGTAGAGAAACTTAACCGACATCAAATTGTAATACCAAGATCCTTTCATGTCAATAGTGAAAGAATGTATCATGTCTTTAAGTATTTATATAGATTATTTTATATTTCCGTCCATCTGTGGCTTCTATACAGAGATCAACCTTACAAAGGATCCCATCACCTCCTTAAGCCCTCTCAAAAATAGATATGTGAATTGGGGAACCTTATTAGAAAAAATCACAAATGTAAATCCATGAAATATTGCAATATCTTACACATACATATTTTTTATGTCCTTAAGATTTTTTGTATCAAAAATAGGAATAAAATGATTTGATTTGGACAATAAGAAAATAACCACAAAATAACATTATTTCTTATTGCTGTATGAAATTAACCAATAAATAAATCCATCTATATGTCATATAATTTTGGAGTTATAATATCAAGGGTTTGAATCATATAAGATGGCTTGTAATGCTCATCCTTGATATGATGATTGGTATAATAATGCGAAACAAAATTAGTGATATCCCATTTCATACTAGGACACCAAAATAGTCGAATCATATTATGAATCATATTCATCATTCCTAGGTTAACCACACACTCAAAATTAGGAAAACCCCCCATTATAAGTGTTCCTTCATGTGATGGAATGATATTACATTCTCTAAAATAATGGAATTGATCTGGAGAAATAAACCATTCACTAATGGGATCCCCACCATATAAAGGATCTCTAATACCTTAGAACACATCATCAAGATACTAATAATAGTGGATAATCTTAGGAAGAAGGGATATAAACTGAAACTCAATAGAAAAATCTCAGTCTCATCCTCTCAATAAACCCAATTAGATATGAGAAGTGTGTTCCATGAGGATCTACTCATCTGATGAATCCTTTACATTTAGGGATGGTAACTTCCTGGTTATGGTGTTAGAAATCGCACCCCATCCCAAAAGAATATGTATAATCAAAGTTAATTAATTGAAATTAATGAAACAATATCTTTTAATGAAGATTATAATATTTATATGAAAATATAAACTGAAGATCTTGTGATTGGAGTAAATATTAAACCATTACACAAAAAGATTTTCATGATATCTCTTAAGGGATTTCATCATAAATTAATGTTATAGAACATGAGTGGGATATATCTTATCATGTTTCTAAAGCTATTGAGAACTATAATCTATGGCATTGTCACTATTTATAAGAATGTAACGTAAGACCTATCCAGAATCCTTATAATATAACACATAGCCCTGAATTTCCTCTATAACAATGAATACTTGATCTATAGTGAAATGGAACTAAATATAATTTGAGGAGTACTAAAATTTTAAATCCCATAAAAATTCATTACTTTTTAACTAATATAAGTCATAAGTGAATCCAACTTTGAGAAGTCATTAAAAACTAGTGATAATACCCTATTAAAAACAAGATTCTCTGAATCGTAAAGACATTATGTGGTTCCTCACATGACATGAAAACTTTCACCTTATTAATATCAACGTATATACCATGTCTAATGACCACATTCCTCATGAAAATAATATTGTAAATCCCAAATTGTAATTTATACACCTTGTCATAATTAATCGATCCCTAAAGATGTTCATAAGTGTTGTCAAATAATGAAAATGATCCTCTATAGATTTAGTGTAAACGAAGATTTTATCCATGAATTCAACCAAAAAAGTGTTTAGATAATAGTGTAAAATACCATTCATCAGTTTTATAAACTTATCAAGATATTTAATATGGTGAAAGGAATAACAGTGTGCTCATAATGTCCATACATATTAATAAAAGCAGTATTTGTGATATCATACTCTTTAAGCATAAGCTAATGTAAACTAAATCTATGATTAATCCAATAAGACCACATAAAAACTTTTACATGATCATGAAAATAATAAATATAGGGAAACAAATACACTTTCATCACTATAACACAACCATGTTTCTTAAAATAAACACAAAATAAATGGATTCAATAAGAATTCATGGAGAAAACACCGTTGTTTACCAAGGTGATACAATGGGTAATATGAAGCCTTTAGAAATCAGGTAATCCTGGTCATTCTTTACAAATTTTAGTTAAGATTGTACTATAATGTTAAAAGGAATATATATTGGTTTTTTACCTATAACCATATTGATAATGAATTCCACCTCACTCTTTGGTGGTAGACCAGAAAAGTTAGGTAGAAATACTTCTATGAATTAAGAAACTACTGTAGGTTTTTCACTACCAAAATAATCATAATACCTTTAAAAATTATTTAAAGATATCATCCTACCCATATCTAGAAGATAAGTTTTAACCTGACTTTCCCTCTGGTCCAATTCTCCTTAAAAAATGGAACTCCCCATAAAAGGAAGTTAAAGACACTGGTTTGTGATAAAAGTAAATTCCAGCTTTGTGAGAAATGAACCAGTCCATTCTAAGAATAATATTCAGGGGTTTCATATCAAGAACCAAAATACCCATAAGGGATTAATATCCAGTGAATATAATTTAGAAGAGGGGTATAAATGAACTTCTCTCTATTCATCCTAAGATGATTTATAGTCTTCATCACATAAGACAAGAGTTCCCATGGAAGATTCAACATGTCTATAATGTGGGTCGATATGAAAGATTTATAGGAATCAATATTAAATAATAATTCACTAATGATGAAGTAATATAAATTTCACCTCTCAAGATCGTAGTGTCAAAATTATTTCTCATCATATACATATCCATTATGTGAAGTAGATTTGTTCTAGACGATTATGGATAGAACCCTATTATTATTAAAGAATCTAACTATCCCATATAGAATCATAATACTGGAGATACCATGCCACTATTTGGGGTGGTAAAAACCTGGAAAACTTATGTAATAAGCCTAAAAAGCTACATAATCTCAAAATTGTTGGTTCCTATGTTCATGAATGCTTAAAATTACCAACCCTGCCACATTAGAAACAAGTTAGTGGGCCTTTTCTAGAAACTACTAATGATATAAATGAATATTCATTTTAAGGACTACCACCAATTTTCCACCATAAGGATTATTCCACTTCCACAACATCTTATATGAATTATGAATTATGCCGCTAGTAGGAGGAGAAAATTTAGTTAACCTAGACATACCATCCTATTAAATATCCAAAATTAGATCCCACAAAAACCTCAGTAAAAGTGGTATGATTTTACCTTAATATCTATGATTGATTATATATTCAAAGACCCATCTAAACCTCTAATCCTCCATATTCTGAATCTACAACACCATGGGTGTACATTGGGGAATTTCAATGAATCGATTAGTGCATAAATTTACCATCCAATCTCCCTGGTGAAGGATAATAAACTCCCTAATGTTTTATTTTACCATCAAATATAGATAAAATATACCTATAAAAAGCTTCATAATTCCTTTCTACTCTTAGAAACCATTCTTATTTTCAATAAATACAACACCCCACAATGTCATTATTAGAACATCATGGTTTAAGATGACACATTTCACTTTAATAGAATTTAATGACTCTATGAACTCAAAGAGTCATTAAATATTTCTTAATCAATCCCCTGCCTCATGAGGATCATATAATCCATGAAAATATTTTGGTTTCATTGGAAAAAACTACATTGTTCAATCTCTATTATTTTCAATTTCAGGTTCCAACTATGGAGCCTCAAGAGGGGCTAGTGAAACCCCTTATTAAAGAGATTAGACCATGAAAACTACTACCCCTATAAGGTTCTAGTCAACTATGGGGTTCACTTGCATTGGTTTTCAAATAGATCCCTCTTAAATCCAGATCAAATTTCTTATTCAAGTTATGATATTACAAAACATCAACATGTTTTAAGAAAACATCAATCAATGGAGATATAAATATCAACTATATTAGTTAGAACATTTCTTGGAAGAATTACCATATCATAATTTTGAAAAATTCTAGAATTAGATTTCTTGATTCCTAAATGTCACTTTTTCTGACCAACCATAGTATCCTAAGGCTCGCTATGATGGGATATATCCAAGAACTAACATGTTACCTACCCATTAAGTCCCAAAAATCCCACCCCATGATTCTCAGAATACTCCAAACTACATATTGAAATCCAAAAGAGACACATCCCCCATCTAAAAAACAATATTCATATATTTACCTACATCACCCAACAAACTAAACCCAATTATTCCATGACATACCCAAATGTGTATTAATAATCCACATGGGTAGCTCATTGGTGTATTAGTGTTAACAGATAATCAAGGGGAATGATTTCTCTACAAGGTAAACATATAATATGGAAATTTTGTAATGAATCTATACCAAGTTATTCTAAAAATAAATTCATAATGAGAAAAATTACCATAAGATAGGTAACTACCAAACCCAAAATAGAAGTACAATCCCCAATATCAAATAATCCTAAGATGACAACACCATAATGTTCTCCTCGTAATGTAGATCATATACACTTATTGTTAACACCAACTCCCAAGTCCTAATAACCAAGAACCCCCATCATCACCATGTGGTTCATTCCCTTTTCTATGATTTTGGAAAATTAATACTACATATGCAAGATGGAACATATTGGGTGTGAGAAACAATAGCTAAGTAGGATCCTTCCATGTATTCCATAATTAATCCATATAATGTAAACAAAGTGCACTTAATTTTAAATAAAATAGGACATGCTAATTTTATCACTATATTTAATAAATAATTATTTTAGAATCATTTCAATGGAAATTAAAAAACTAGAATAAATATTTTATTTTTTAAATGTGCACATATAAATAATTTCATAAAAATTAGAATGAATAATTCATTTTTGATCATATCACCATGGTCATATTCCATGATATTGTATAGATATAGACTAAAGGATCCTAACATGTCTTAGTGAAATACAGATCATGGTTTCAACACTTACTAAGATCTTAGACAAAGGGGGAATAGGTTTGTACCGCAATCAATGAACTCCATGCCTTAATAAAAATTTAGTTTCATTTTAATATTCAATACATTTCAAGGTATATATAATATATGCCTAGTATTATTTTCCTTAACTACCCACATAATTACCCAACCTCCAATGTGATTTGAGGAAATTCATCAAGGGATAAATCAACCATATCAATACCTATTCATCAATCGTTGTTCGATATTCCCAAAAGCATTGATTCAACATTCCATATCATTTCCAAAAACCAATTTTAAATTTTTTACATAAAAACTCATGACTTTCATAATATTTAAATTCATTCAAAATATGTAAAACATTTGAAGCTTTCTTTTTTCAAAAATAAATATCATTAAAATCATTTTTTATATCATTCATTTCAATTCAAAATCATTTTTTAAAAATAAAATCATTAATTCAAAAACCATTATAAAAGTGGTTGTGTCCCATGAAAACAAATTTAAAAGAATATATCATTAATATAAGATCAGTATTTGGAAATAAATTGTAATTTTATTTGAAATATAAACAAAAAAATTCAATTTCATTGAATTTCTATAATAATCCTCCTAACTCTATCATAGGATCACTAACCACCCCACATGGGATCCTAAATCATAGGGGGAATAAGGGACATAAACAATGAAAATGGTATACTATAAATATAATTCAAAAATCAAGAATCAAATCCATCACTGAAAAAACATAATCCACAACCCTCCAATAGGAAGATATATCATAAAAGAGGAATTCACAATTGAATCAATGTTTTAAGTTCCAAATAAGATTCAATGTTCAATAATAGTTTTTATCTATCGTGATTCAATGTTAGAAGGGAAAAATCACCATAAGAGATCCTCCAATGTCATAAGGGTAGGTTTCCCTCAGAATTTGAGTTTTTGTTAAGAATCACTATTTCTGAACGGTTTCCAATAGGATTGTTCATGGGAAAGGAAAAACCCAATGGTTCTATATCCAAAGGGACCTTCTCTCCAAATGGAGTAACCCATTTTTCATTTTTACCAATGATTTTTAAGAAATCTCATTGTTCAAGAGGATGGGAGGCCTGGGTAATCACACGCTTTAGGGGGAATTATTTCCTCCTTCAGGAATATCTTATAGATTAAATAAATGTTAATAAATCATTTACTAATTGTAACATAATGTTACCTTGATGATGTAATTTTACAATTTTTTATGTTCCCATTAGGGTAAAAATTCTTTATGTGATTTTTTTTGGGTTTACTGTGGACTGGTGAATAGGTACAGATTATCTAACTGTTGTACATGTCACGTACATGGTGATGGTTGTATGTGGTGGATTGGGAGGTAATGTCATGAACTGGGAGATCATGTCATGAGCTGGAATGTGTCATATACCTAAGGTACAAATCATTCATGGGTTAAATAGTGGGTTTTCAACCCAAGGCAATGGGTTTTTAGGAATACTTATCAAGTGTGGCCTACACATCATTACTCAGCCCATGCCTAGTTTTAAAATGCATGATCAGTAGTTCTAATCAGTTCTTTTCATTCCATACCTCTTGGATCTCAATCATATACCCTTCCAATGCATTTTTTAGAGTCTCTCTAACTTCAAATTCTATCCATTCATCTTCAGATCTTCATTGCATTTGTGCTTAGATTTTTGGGTAAGGGTTGTCCATTATTATTAAAGTTTCACTCAATATCTCCTCTTGGGGTTTCAATGGATCATATATTGATTGATGTATCTACGCCATGTGTTTTTGAATCATTCTTCATGGTCGAGTTTCAGGATATCCTTTACCCTCAATCTTGTTGACGGATTCTGTTGTGAGTGTCGTTCTTTGGGATAAAGGTAGGTGGTTCCATCCCGTTTTACTAAATAGATTACCATTGTATTTCATTGTTGATTTCAATTTCAAATGTAAATTCAAAATTCCCAACCTTTATTTCAATTGGTTTGATAAAACCCAATTTCTTTTAGTTTGGTGGTTAGAAATGGTTTTTCCACAGAAACATGGAAAATCCCAATTCTATTGAATTGGGGGTGGTTATTGGGAAATTGGATTATTTAAATTGTTAAATTTTAATTATGAATATGAAGGTAATGTTTTCATTTAAAAATTTTAAATTTAAATACAAAAACTGATTGAAAATGGATGGAATTAGTTTTTAATGGATTTTACATTAATTAAACTAGCTAAAAATGATTTTCAATAAACCTAGTTGTTTTATCTTCTTAAATGGAATGTTTTTCAATAAAAAATTTTGGTTTAAATGGAAAGAAATTGGAACATTTAAAATGAAAGAAATAGATTGATCATATTTTTAGGCTATCTTAAAATAGTTCACCCATCATGTAATATCTCAAAAAATCCATTGAACTTTACTGAGTAATTTTTATACACTATATGGTATTACAACATTCAAAAATAGATATGAAGTCAGTCACATCCTAATGGGTTGGTGACGAGTCTCATTTGGACAGTGTCAAAGGTACATGTGTATAAAATTTTTCTAGAGTTCAATAACAGGATGCATTATTTTGTAGCTGGTTAATACTATCATTTTGTTTGGAATATGACCATGTTTCTTGGTTTTTTTTTATATTTCAGATATAAATGTATTCCAATGATTGTTTGAACTAACTTACATCCCTACAAAATTTATATAAAATATTATATATAATTTTTATTTAATCCATTGTTTTAGAAATATTAAATCTATTGTAATGTAATGTGTGTTCTAAGAATGTATTGTTCATCATATTGAAAATGAATTTCTTGTTTGGTTTAAATATTCTTTTAAATTTCTAAATACATATGTTCAGAAAAATTGAAATATTTTCTTTAGATAATTTATTTTTGGTATCTATTAAGGAATCTTTGGTGGTTTCTAATTGGGCTTAGAATCACACCCTATATTTTCTTTCGGGTGTTCGTATAATCAGTTCTTCCATTCTCAAGTAAAGTGAAGGGATCTCTTGGAGGTAGATCTAGATATTGAGATTTGGTCTAGTGAGTTGTGCACCTAGGGAACATGGGTCCACATTATTGTTTAGTAATTTAGTTTAAAATACATCAAATTATATGCCTCATTTTATTCTTTTACATTTACACATAGTGGAGTTTTTTTATTGATATTCATACTATCTTTTATCTTTTTATTCATACTTCTTGTAAAAAAATTATTCCCACCAGTATGTTGTACGATGCCAAGTTCTAGTATCCAACCCATGGGGATCAAGAACGTGATTTTTTTTATGTCGGGTTCGGATCATTTATTGGGATACCAGGGTACCTGGGCTGGTTCATGACAAAATGGTATCAGAGGAGGCTATTAATATTTCTTTTTTCTTGAAGTCAGCATGCATGTTTTATTCTTGTTGGGATAGAGGAGGTAGTTCTGATTGAGTGTGTGGCCATCTCTTACTGCAATGAACCTTAATTCATGAGTGGTTGTTTGGGAAAGGCATATTGTGGATTAGTTCTAGTAATATCCAAATTAATATTTTGATAGAGGGAAATCCAAATCTTGTATGTCCCTAATGTTGAGAATAATTTTTCTTTCTACTCAGTTTGGGTGTCAATATAGTATATTTTTTTATCTACTGATATTGTTTAGCATCATGCCTCTAAGAAGGTTTGTGAATCATATACAGGAAAATTCTGCTGTTAAATCTCTATAAGGAAATATTTTTGTTGATCCGTATATGGTTGAGGTGATTGTGCACAATGTACATGCTCTTGGATAGGAATCACCTTCAGTTCTCGCTCAGACTCTATCTATGGATCCTCAGGGATATGTTTTTAGAAATTTTTTTCAAGAGTTCCTTTTCAAGAATCCACCAGTCTTCAAAGGATCCAATGATCCTAAATATGATGAGGAATAGTTGGTAAATATACAATATCTTTTTGAGTTCTTGGAGACATCGAAAGTGATTAGGGTGAAGTGATCCAACATCATGATGGACTGACCATACAGGAGATGGTCAGACATGATGGTGAAAACATGGAAACCTGAGGGATTACAATGAACAATCATCAAGGTTCTTCTCACCAATCAGTTCAATCCAGAGTCTATGGTGTTGGAAAAGGATGTGGTGTTTTTCATGATTAAGAAAGTAGAAAAAACCGTTACGGGGTATTCAAATTTCTTTTCTATGATTGTGCAGTTTTCTCCTCGGATTTATCTAATGGGAAGATGAAGGATTGATGGTTCAAGTTGGGACTTCTATCATATAAGTGTTATCAGGTTTTCCTACTGAAGATACCCACCATTGATGATGTTCTAGATATGGTGATGATGTTTGGTATGGACTTGGCTGGAATGTCAGGGTAGATTGGAGTTCATTTTTTTCTCATGGTAGCATTGGTTCCTTCAACAGAAAAGAAAAACATGGTGATTCTCAAGGTATTTCTTGATGGCAGAGTCATTCCAAACCTCCTACAGCTCTAGGAGGAACTTCTTTGACTTGATATTATAGTGTGTGAATCCTAGAAATTCTAGGAGTGTTTTTCACTGAGGCAACCAAGAACTTTTGATAAAGTGATTGTCTAGGACACATGTAGGGGTAATTGCATCACTTCTATACTCTGTGCAGTGGGATAAAATTATTGTATCCTATTAAAACTGTGGTGCAATCAAATTATTTGATAGTAAAATGGTTCCATCCATAGGCATCCAGAGCGAAGCTTATTTATGTATTGGAATATTCCCAAGAGGAAGAATACATGGGTCCAGTTGTTGTGATATGTTCCATTACCATTGCTTCATCATTATTGAATCCTCATTTGGATACTGGTTCTTCTCACTCATTTATTCCAACACTTATTTTTAATCTCTTTAATATTCTTATAGAAAAACTATCTTGTAAAATGGCTATTACTACACTCTTTGGTATGAAGAGAGAGAAAGGTCTATGTTGTCCTTCCTATTCCATCTCTATATCACATGTCGTGATAGCTTGGTGTTTTCTAGTTCATGATATGAAATATTTTGACATAATAATTGGGATGGATTTTATCCTTTCCAACAAATATAGAATTGATTTCCATATTTGATGGGTACACATTACTACACCATAGCCGTGAAGGAGTCTTCAGAATAGTAGAATTTGATTTCTCCCTTCACACAATTGGATATTGGAGTTCAGGAGGAAGGGGTGATACTTCTATATAAAGTGTATGGTTGACTTATACTCGTATTGATATGATTATCCATGACCAATATATTTATGATCTATTTTGTAGCATTAGGGAATCTTTTTATAGTGGGGAGACATTTTTCCTTTGGTCTTTTTTCAAGGAGGGTATTCTATTCTATTAGAACGGATTCATTGTGTAGTTATCAGTAAGGATGGTTGTGATAAGTTATTATCCTAGCTTTTAGCAGGTTGTTCACCTAGGAACCAAAAACAATCTACAGCCTGAGGCGTTCATTCTGGGGGTGGGGAGTTAAAGTAGACATTTCTGAGTTTGTCTCTCATTTCTATACATTCCATCATGTGAATTTTATGCACCAGAAACCATTGGGTTTTTTTTTCAACGACATCCAGTCACTACATGGAAGTGGTATGATATCTTTATGGTATTTCTAGTTGGGTTACCTCATACTTGGTTAATAATAATTTAATTTTGTTTGGGATCAATAGGATGACAAAGTTTTCTCACTTTATACCCATTCGTGATATAAACAAAGTTGAGGAGTTGGGAAATCTATTCATGAAAGAGACTATTTTCATGAATGCAGTTCCATCTACAATATTATCTAATAGGGATCCTCAGATCACTTCTAGATTTTGAAGAGGCCTTTAGGAGGCATTGGGATATGAGGTTCGTTTGAGAAGATCCAACCATCTACAGTCGGATGGCTATATAGAAATAGTTATACATATTCTTGAGGATATTCTTTTTTCTTGTGTTATCTACTTTATAGGGGCTTTCAAGGATTACTTATGGATGGTTGTGCTTTCTTACGACAAGAGATACCAGTCGATGATCATAATGGATAAATTCAATGTCTTGTATGATCGGCCTTGTAAATATCTATTGGGTTGGTTAGAGGTTGGTGAAAATTCTTTTTTTGGACCAATCTTACTACAGAAGATGGAAATAACGATTCAGCTGATACGTTAGAGGATTTTGACATCATAGAGCTAATATAAGTCTTATGCTTATCGACTTCATAGAAATTTGGAACTTTTAGTTGGTGACTAGGCATCATTAAACGTTTCACTTTGGTTGGATCATCAATGGCTTGGGAAGAAAGGGTAGTTTTATCCTCACCTTGTGGGACATTTCAATGTTGTTGGGAAGGTGGGGAAGTAGGAGTACTATTTGGAACATCCACCATAGCTGACGTCGATACCTGATGGGTTCCAAGTATCATTGTTGAGAAAGTATCTATCTAATTCATGTCACGTTGTGAGCGGGAGTGATCTTGAGATCGGGACTGATTAATCTTTGATTGAGCAACCAGTTTTTATAGTTAATTCTAAGGCTAAGGTAATTCATGTGAGGATGATAAATTCGGTTTGTGTTCAATCGAAGCATGTTTTTAACAATCAAAAGACGTGGGAATGTTAGGCACTGATGAAAGAGTAGTGACCTCATATTTTGGGCATGGAAGCTTCTTCATAGGCTTTCTGGGGATAGAATGTTTTTATTATAGGGATATTGTAACATCATGTTACCTTTATTAGGTAATATTACAATTTTTTAATTTCTCATTTGGATAAAAATCCTTTTATGCATTTTTTTGGGTTTACTGCAGACTGTATAATAGGTAAAAACCATGTACCTGATGTACACATCGTGTACTTGGTGTTATTTTTTTGTGGGCTAGGAGATCATTTCGTGAATAGGGAGATCATGTAATGAACTGGGAGATCATGTCGTGAGCTGGTAACTTCCATGTACCTAAGTTATATGTTGTGTAGTGGTTAAACAGTGGGTTATCAATATGAGGTGATGGGTTTTCTATGTACTTATCTAGTGTGGCCTAAAAGTCATCACTCAGTTCATGTCCAGTTTTAAAACGAATGATCCAAAGTTCTGCTCTATCCTTTTCATTCCATACCTCTTTTATCTAAGCCATATACCCTTCCTGAGAATTTTTCAGAGGTTCGGTTCGATCCAATTGGGGTTGAAACTTCATTACATCTGTGTTGTGACTCTCGGGTAAGTTTTCTCCCTTGTTCATCAAGTTTCTCTCCTTCTTTCATCTTTTTATATCAAATTATTATCTAGGGATTGATGGTTGTTTTCCATGTGGTGTTTGATATTTCTTATAGGTTGAGTTTCATGATCACCTTCACCTTCATTCTCATTGAAGGGTTTCGTTGCGAGTGTCGTTATTCGGGTAAAAGGTAGGTGGTTCTATCCCATTTTGTAAAATTTATTAACATTTTATTTCTTAGTTTATTCCATTTTCTAATTTAAATACAAATGATCAACTTTTCTTTCAATTGATCTGATAAACCCCAATTCCATTGAATTACGATATTTGAAATTGTTTTGACACAAAAACATGGAAAACCCTTGATTCTCTTGAATTAGGGGTGGATTTATGGAAATTAGATGATTAAAATTGTTGAATTTAATTAATGTATTTCATGGATATATTTTCAATTAAATGTGTTGAATATAATAGTGGAAATTATTTCTGAAAATAATGAAATTAGATTTTAATGGATTTCAAACTCAGGAAAATGTCTTAAAATGATTTGATAGAAACCCAGTGGTTTTATCTTGTGAAAAAGTAATTCTTTCAAATAAAACCTCTTTTTTTAATATAACAAAATTCGAACTTCTGAAAAGGAAGAATGGTATTGATCATAATTTTAAGAAGTCTTAAAATAGTTCAGCCAACATGTAAGAGCGCATGAAAGCCTTAGATAGTTAGTGAATTATTTGTATAGACTCTACACTGTTACAACATTCTAAAACATACACAAGGTGGGTCACATCCCCGACGGGTTGGATATGAGTTTCCTTTGGCCAGGGTCATAGGGACATGTGTATAAGAAATTTTATGAGTTCATTTAAAGAGTGAGGAATCCTATTGCTTGTTAATACTATCTTACTTTTTTAAAGATGACCAAGTTTACCTCTTGTTTATTTATAATTTAGATTTAAATGGATGCCAATATTTGTTTTAACTTATTCACATGCATTCTGGATTTATATAAATTTTTTGATATAAATTTTTTATTTAACCCATTATTTAGAAATATTCCATCTCTTGTAAAGAAAATCCTGTGATTTGAATGTATTTTTCATCATTTTGAAAATGTGTAGATTTTTTTTTTCAAATGTGATTTCAAAGTTCCAACACCATTTGTTCTGAAAAATAAAAATATATTATTTTTATAATTTATTTTTGGAATCTGTAAATGAGTGTTTGGTTTTTTCCTACATGGATTACGCTCACACCCTACTTTTTCCTTCTTGAGTTTGCATTCTTTCATTTTCTATGCTCATTAAATGTGAAGGGATCTCTTGGAGGTGGATCCATCTGTTTAGCATTGGTCATGGTGAGCTGTGTCCTTAGGGACCTTGGAGACTTTTTCTTGCTTAGTACCTAGGGTTACAATAATTTGGAAATTATTTCTCATTTTATTATGGTAGTTCTGATCCTAGTGGATTTTCCCCATTGATATGCATACTACATTTTATCTTTCTCTTTCACATTATTGTGGAAAAATTATTCCATCTTGTATATTGTACGGTGTCGGCTGCTCATCACCATCCCATGGGGATTGGGAATGCCCTTTGGGTAATGTCATGGTCGTCTCGATTATCGCTTTTCTACGGTACCTCGAGTTGTTCATGACACTAATTATGATGTTTGATGTATTTCATCCCAAGATTAATTATAAATTTTTAGATTGTATGGAGTTCAGAATCATATATATGTATCTGATTTTCTTTTTAAATCAAGGTATTTGTATGTATTTGAGGTTCTCCATTAAAAGTGTACTCTTATATACAACATAGAGTTTTTTTGGTTTTTTGTTACAGCGATGCTAGTTTTCTGGACAAATATTGGGACAATCTGTATTTCATGGTCATCCAGGTAGATAACGGTTTATTTAATGTTGGGATCCAGCCAATAAATGGTAATCCTATATATCTTTGTGAAAGGAATCATGAAATTCATAGTTCAGTTCCACTTAATGGGACATATGATATCTTTTTAGGTCATGTGATAATGACATAATCATACAGTTTAACATCATATGGAATGGACATCTAGGAAGAAGGTTCCTAGTCTATTTTTAGCATTGGACTTGTACCTAAGCATTCCATGAAACCTGGAAGGGATATGAATTTATAATTTGTATTAGATACTTTTGAGGGAATGTCCCAGAAAGAACATATTTTATTTGGGATTTTGGTTTGAACCTCAGTGAGACTTCCTAAGTATCACATTTGTATGGGAATCAAATCCCATTTAGTTTGGGAGGTCTAACAAGAGAGTGTGGACTTTTGAGAGAAATAATTTAGTTCTTACTCATGAAGAGGATTACCTATAAAAGTAATAATTATTAATGTATCAACTCATGATTTTTTGGGGTTTTATTTCGTTGTTTACTTATAAGAAGGTTATCTGGATTAAAAGAATTTCGATTGGTGTTAAATCATGAGGATGATGGACCTTGAGGTCAGGCCCTGAGTGGGATTCCAATCTATCCTATTTAAATAAATAATCATTGTTCTCATAGTTGAACCCTTCAGTTGGATTGTGTATGGATTGTGATCATCACTAACCTCTAAGCCTAAATGATTCATTCTCATTGTGAGAAACCATAGGTTTTGAAAGAATCAACAAACCACTCACCTTCCTTCATTCGTTGATTGAATAAGAGGATTATGATGACAAAAGATTCCATGGTGACAATAGAAGAGGCTAGGGATATGGAAGAAGAGGTCATGGCCAGTACAATTCCCTCTATTATATTTAAATTGTATGTGAATCCAATATAAAGATGAAATGAAGGATAAGTAAGAGGTGGTAGAGATTAGAAGGGCCAGACAAATTCCTATCCCCAGAATCCAAGACTGGGAACTCTTCAACGCCATCCTTGGGGTAAGGGTTCATGTGATTATACGGATACATACTCACACTCACCCTGAGAATGATGACTGGAAAACCATACAAGTGTGGGAATCCTCTGACCATAGTAATACAAATCCAAATGGAATACATGATGATCTTCTCATTTTCATGTTCATGTAATCTCAGAGGTCTTTTTGGAGGCTTCAAAATGGTCCCTTTTGGAAAATTGATCCAAATATGAAGAGTCCCTTCAATGGATGGCTTGGAAGATGGATTAATGGGTGGCTCATGTAGGTCTTGGGTGTAGTTTTTTGGCATAACTGTGCTACACAGGGCCTAAGAGGAACTGAAAAGGGCTTCACATAGGGGAAAAGGGTCACACGAGATAAATATACATCGATAAATGTATAATAGCCAAAAACATATGGGTGAGTTTTTAACCTAATCACCCTGGGTCTTCCCCAGTGTCCATTGAAGAGTCGCTCATAGGTCCTTTCATAAGTAAGGGGCCTCACATATGTGGCTTCTTCTTATGGGAGAAGGATCCTCTAAAAGTTGTCTTATATTTCAAACCATGTAGGGACATTTATATTACTTATCATATTCAATTATCTCTTCTATCATGTTTTAGTGATCTACCTATGATATTTTGAGGTACCATGGAAAAGGTGGTTCATAATGAGAGATATGGGAATTCTTCCAATTTTTTAGTTCGTTAAATGAGGAACTTACAGGTCCTATTTATAGGCAACATGGAGACCTTTTTTGAAGGAGGATGTTGGTGTAGGTCCTCGGTGTAGGTTCGTGGCATAACTATCCTTTGTAGGGGTGGAAAATAATTATTACATATAGGTATTTTCCATAGGTTATTAATGTAGGTTCACAACGAAGGTACTCGACATAGGGGGTTTGTGCCTTTTGAGATTCACTGGTAGGACATGTGTTGGCCTATTGGCTCACTAGTGGTATACATGCATGTCTATTTGGACAAGTTTCTTTTATTCTATTAAGATCCCATAAAACATTAACATACCCATTTTTCCCTTCATAACATTTTTTCCTCATTTATTAAAATGGGAGTGTCAAAAAAATCTGTCCCTCAAGATTGAATAGGAATAAAAAGGGAACTTCTAGTCATAAGGTAAAAATACTGGGTAAAATATTATATAGGATAAGACATTTGATCGTGTAGGTTCTATATGTATAGTTGTCACTTAGGTCATCCTCATAGGTTTATGGGCACTGATAAGTAGTGCAGGTGGGTGGTGAAGGTCGGTAGTTCCAATAAATACCCCTGATGATAGTCCTCTTATTCACCCGAGTTTTCTGATTTTTTATCTTACCGTACAAATCATTCATCCGGCTACAAAGTGTTGTGCATCCTTATTACTAGATCATAATGTTGTTCTGTGAATGTCTCTCAAGGGGTTTCTCAATATACATCCACTTGATCGAAGGGGATATAGTGATATATTTTTTTCAAAATGTCTATGTTGAGTCAACTCATTGATAGACCTACAGGTGGATCCTGGTTAAAGGACCTACATTGGAATCCTTGTTAAGGGAATTTCATGGGGAACCAAGTCAATAGTCATAAATAGGAGAAAATACCTTTCCAAATTCAATGATTATGATAATAACATTTATATATAAATATGAAAACTTAATGAGATAGTTTTTATGTATTCTTGTAGGTTTTCAAATGGATCCTTTAATGACTATAACTGAGGAAGATTTTGGGCATTATAATGAAATTATTAATGCTGTCGGATTAGAGTATTGTGACATTGTTGAGACTACCCTTCTTGATTTGGTGAAGTGTTTGATTCCATATCAGAATGAGTATCAACGATGTAACTACCCGCCTATATATGAGCTTAGTATTTTGAGGGATTCTCATATTCTAGAGTTTAAGAAATATTTTCCATCCACTTGTTTTGTGAAACACATCAGTTGTTCCTATTTCAACATCACTAAAAAGGGAGTTACCATTAACAAGTGAGAAATCACTATTAGATGAATTTTACATCAGAGTGTCTTCAGTATTGATATGAAGAAACATGTCATAGAGCCATTGACATCATTTTTATGACATGAATTTTCATTCTTCGAAGATAGATAAATCCCATGGATGGTATGAAGATTGGGACCTCCACTCTGGAGGGGGATCAGACCTGATTGGATGTGTGCATTATGTGTATGCCAAATTTGCATAGAGTTTAGAAAATAGATACAATATGTCAATATTTATGAGGCTATTTATGTAGGATAGACCTCTTTTTACAATAATCTAGTCATCATTCTTGAATTATTGAGCCGAGGGAGTCTGCATGAAAAATATTTTGACTTGAAATACAGTGAGTTCAAAATCAGTTTTTGGTATGTCTACAAAATATTACAGGATAGCATTCTTGCGGAAATATACGATGAATTTATCCAACCAATGACAATGTGGGACGATTACTATATTATAGCACCATTGGACTATAAGCTAATTAATATATGGAGGAAGATGTGGAAACACAAATATCCACATCCAAGGGCTAATGTACATGTATATGTGTAGATGTGATCTTTCTTAGAAACAAAAATATAGAAATGTCCTACTTATAGGCGCCCTACCATTTTCCCCATTATAGATAATTAGGGTGCTTTGGGAATGTTTTGGCACACATTGGATAAGGGTGAGTACAAATTTTGGGGTTATCAATCTATACCAAATATTGATGCAAAGGTTTTCTGAGATTTCTTCATTTCTATGTGGGTAATCATTTACATACTCTCGGTCCACGAGTCATGTGGCCGCGTGAAGCCAGAGACCTTTGTATTTTCATCCAAATTGTAATAGGGGATGTTTATCGGGTTGAATTCCACTATTTTAGAAATAATGTATCATTTCATGTTGAATTTTTATAACTGAAATGCTCTGTTAAGAATTGAAGAGCCATTCCAGGTGTTGTTGGTGGGATTGCAGCACATTTTAGTTCTTATTCAGTGCAGAATGGAGATATGATTCCCCACAGTCAGTTTCACCAGTTTTGTAAAAAATTCTTAGGGATTCATCCTTTGATCCTAATTCATGATGAGGTGTTGAATGAAATGAATGAATCTAGACACTTTAGCTTATTTCTGTATGGTTACCCACCAACAAAAACCTTGATAGATGATATTAAATAAAATAATTATGAGAAGAGGGCATACGTGATAGAATTTAGGGACAATGTATTGGTAGCCCATATTGATAGTGAAATTATCTGTGAGGCATATGTCCCCTAGTGGTTTTATTATCAGTTTAAATGTCTTCAACAATCAAGAACCTTCCCCCTAAATACGTTAGACATGAGAAGCATCCAATAGTAGCCCGATATTTATGGATCCTGATTACCTTAGGGGTATCCCAAATTTCAATCACGGTACCTCCATGAGAGGCATCAATTGGACTTGAGGATGAATATTTCAACGAATGGGTTTCTTCATACCCGAATGGTTATTTGATAAAGGAAACATATTATGTAATTTCCATATAAAATACTGGTCATGGATGCATGGAAAGTAGGCTAGAACCAAAGATGATGCAGAAGATCCAGATACTTCAAAAATTTCTCATACAAAGACCACCAAGAATGTTAAGGTTAAGGAGATGAAACCTCTTGTGGTGAGGACATGTTACAACTATTTTTAGTAGGAATATCTCATCTCATTCCCTCATTATTCTGAAATATAATGGAGGCATAAATGGGCCATCCAATTAGAGGACATTGAATTTTCCCTATAGCTAGTTTCATCAATACCAAGCTACATGCGACCAGTATCAATCCATTATTAGAAAGATTGACATGCAATATCAAGGATGCATGGGAGTTTCTCCATGATGACCTTCGAATTATGGTATTGGATGATATTAAATCACCCTCCAATTTTCATCCTAAGAATAATTTGGATGAGGTGGAAGAGTACATGATGGAGATGGGGGATTACATATATATAACTGAATATCATGTTTTGGCCTCTAAGTGAGTATCAGACATGCTGGATCACAGATTTTTTAAAGGGGTAATTATTCATCCAATTGAGGAATGGGACATTGACCTTAATCCTACTAATTTATTTCTTTTATATTCATTCTCATTTCTTCACATTCATCCACTATCAAAAATATTTAAGTGATTTTACTTTTTAGTTTGCAATAACAGGAGAAGCATCAACAAATTCTCTTAAGTCATCAAAGTTCATGCCTACGGGAACCCCATTTGAGAAGGTTAATGAGGAAATTTGGTCCCTAGATCACCCTCTAGTAGGGATTAAAATGATGGAGTTGATGTCGATGGAAATTTCTTATCCATTATCTTAGGTCTCCACTATCAGATATATCATTATAATATCTTTTCTATGTCCTGAGAGGTATAAAAAGAACACATTAAAGTTATTCTGGTGAATTCATCATAGGTAGTTTTTGTTCTATCATCTAGTATTACAACCTTCTTGTCGCACCTTTCTGACCATGTTCTTATTTTTTACCAAACCCACATTGCTTTTCCTCCATTAAAGGCTCCAGTACATGTCCTTTAAGGATCAATATGGACACTCTGGGGGAGGACCAAATTTGTGTTGATGAATCTATCACCTTGACCAAAAAGTGTAAAGTGGTACGACTGTATCTATTCCTGCTTCTACAGAGAGGGATGCTGGTAATGGTAATTACAAATGAACATATTTTGGGTTCTATATGATGTTTCAATCATTATTTTCCCTATAATACATCAGATCTATTTCATGTACAAGAGAATTATATAGTAGTCAATGTAACATCCCAAGTAAGTAATGAATAATAGATATTTTTATCTATGTCTATTAGTTAATTAGATAGTGTTTTAGAGGCTTAAAATGAAAATAAATCCAATCTTAAGCATGGAATCCATTGATATTTTTTAAAAGATTGTTTTACTGCCTTTTGATGGAAAACCATTTTTAAATCTATCTTTTGAAAATTTTATAATCTATGTTTGTAAAAATAAACTTATTCTTTATGATTGCGACATAAAAATTTACTCTGTGTGAATTTTTGGTATTTTTCTGATAAAGTTCATTTTTTAATGAATAGTGAAACATGTTGTATTTTAATTCAAAACCACTTTTTAATCTAATTTATTTATATGATTAGTTTATCTTTTGAATTGGTTTTGAAGTGAAATTAGAATATAATTTTACCATTTAATCCAATGGTGGTCATTGGAATCAATTTCACTTTGAAAATTGACTTAAACTGGTGTCAATCTTTTGATACTTATTGTTTCATAAAAACACTCTATTTGTCATGACAGCGGGAATGAATTATTAAATTAATTAATGTAACTAATATGTTTTGAATTTTTTAAAATAGACATAATTTTTTAATTAAGAATATCAAATATAGCTTAGGGTGTAGTTTTGGTATTTTTCAGAAAAACTTCAATTTTGATGAATAGTGAAACCACTAAGTGGTAGTTAAAGAAACTGATTTTTCGTTTAAATGAAACTTTGCCACTTCTGTGATTTGATTTTAAAAAATCCAACATAAATGTTTTTCATTAATAAGTAAAATTTGGATCAATGAGATTAAAATAATTTTTTGGTGAATAGTAAATTTTAAGTTCTTTATCGCGATTAGAGGTAATTAGTGCAATTTAAGGCAAAAATGATATTATAATAAAATGAAAATACCTAGACACATGTCCTACCCTTATTGGATGTGTCAAGGCCGACCAAGACAAGCCATGGGTCAACTTGGGAACCCCATGGAGCCTTTTTGGTAGGAAAATGACATTAATATCTTTTTATTTAATGTTAAAATTAAAATGACACAAATATGAGTTGTTTTACTAAAACAATTTTTAAATGGGGTTATAGAAGTCGGATTTTTGACTATAAATATTCATTAGAAGGATAAAAATATTTCCAACATCATTATATTTTTTTAAAATTTTTAGACATTAAATAAATTAAATTATTTATGACATCATAATGATGCAGCGATTACCTCATTAATAATGGATTTAAATAAAATGAAACGATAATGTAAAATCTATGACCTACACATGTCCAAAATCTATTGGATGTTTTGATTTCGAACCCTTATAACCTTAACCTCTAATTATATCAATGTGGGACCTTTTTTATCAGAAACGCATTTGAAAATAAAGTAATATTTCTTTACTTTCCAAGAGTGCCCCTCCTCTCCTCTTATAAAAGGCCCCCACCTCTACCTCTTTACCCACACTTCCAAAGCCTTTGGCTCGGCCAACTCCTACCAGTTTTATCTCTCCACTTACCTATCTTACTCCTTGAAGCCTCTCTTTGGGAAGAAGTCTTCCCAAGGAAGACTTTGATCTCAAACCAAAGGGAGTTACCTGATTTTAAGGTAATGTCTTCACTTGTGTTCTTTTGTTTTATTTTTCTTCTCCAACCCCCAAAAATAATTTTATTCATTTCTTTTGTAACAACTCCAGTATCTTAAATATACTAGGATGTTTTTATAAGAATCATTCGAGCTACACTTACACACATCTACATCTAATGGTTCAAGAACATACTGTTTATGTGGTTGGTGAATTTCTGCCTCACGAAACGATGACTGTTCAATCTTCTTTCAAACACCTTTAATGGTGGCCATTAAGATGTCACTCTATTTATATATGATATATATTATGTTTATGATTTTCTAATGCTTCTCTATTTTTCATTTGCGGTATACCTTTATGGTTTCCATTGTGGGTAAACACGATAATTTCATTTTAGGATGTGCGGACTACCACCCCCTCAAAGTGATTTGATTCATTTATGACATATGTGGGAAATATAAAGGATGGATTTAAAGTTATTATATATGATGTTATACTAGATTTATAATATACCTCTATATCATTATTTTTCTCTTTCCATTAAAGTATGAGATGGAAATGAAAGTAGAGTTCATGCGTACGTACGGCTTACCGTCTCCATAAACAGTGCATTTCATTTCTTATCCCCAAATGTAATGTACTATTATAAGTACATATATATAATGGATATATATGATGTATGTTACATCTAAATGATTAATATAATTATGGAATTAAAATATATATACCTCTCATTTAGTTTTAATTCCACTAATATGACATAGGAATTAAAGTAGCGTTCCTGCGTACGTTCGGCTTACCGTCTCCATGAACGGTGCATTTCATTTCTCACCTCTAAATGTTATGTAATATTATAAATGCATGCATGTATTGGATATATATGATATATATGATATATACATCATGAATACCATTCTGGATATAATGGATACATGAACAACTTGTAATTATAAAGGGTTTATTTTTGACTCAAGTACCAATGATCGTTAAAACGACCGTTATTAACTTAAATAATTAAATAGTGTTCATGACATGGAAATAAGTGATATAAAAGGAATAATGAACTTTAAAATGGTTCATAAACAATTATAAATTAACTCAAGTTTATTATTCATGAGATTAAAGAACGACTGAGTAAAGTCGGACCCGAGGTATGGGACTTCGTCTCAATCTCCTTTCATTGAGGAATATTTTGTTTTATACACAACCTTATTTTATACGGTGTATAAACCCCTTTAACTTTTACGTTTATTCAAAAGGAATCTTTATTATACGAAGCATTCACTAAACGACAAAAGGGGATGTTTTTGTCGTACGTATGTGGCGACAACGACTTCTCCGCCGCTGTGACCATTATTTGAGTATCAGCTTCCTCTACAAGCCTTAACTTTTTTTTAAAAAAAAAATAAATACCATGTTTTACTTTTCTTTTATTTTGGTATTGAAAATGGTTTTCATAATGTTTTTATATCAATGTGTTGTATTGATATCTTGTGATTGAATGGTGGAAATGTTATGTTTACTTTATGCATGTTTTATGTCGTACGATTATGTTGAGGTTCTTGGGCATTATTATGAAGACGGGTGGTTCTGTGATAAACTAAGGGCGGGTGAGCCCGATATAGCTCTCCAATGCATTGGGTAACGCGAAGGAGTGAAACGTTAAGGTTTATCTGAAGAGATTTAGGGAATATACTTTGATGGGTATTCCAAACGTAACCAAGAGGGTTACTCCCTATGTAAGAATGTTATGAATGCCTCAAGTTACCTTTATGTCTTATGATTTCTATGATTTACTCATGATTTGATGAGGTATGTTAAAGTGCCTATGTTTTATGGGTAAATTATGATTTCATTCTTATGTATATATGAACTCATGTTTCCTTTCTATATTTTTATAACCCTTACTGATCTTTTTATGCTCATCCCATGTTTTTGAAATGTTTTTCACTGGTCAAGGGAATGGTACATGATAAGATGATAGTGTCAAGGAAGTGTCAAGAAAGAATCCATGTTTTATTTTCAATATGTTTCCGTTGATGGGAAAAATAAATACTATATTTTATTTGTAACCACTTTGTTTAAATGTGGGATGTAATTCATGTTTTATGGTCTAATTCTCTAAAACTCTAAACTAGAAAAGATCCTCAATGTGTAATCTTGTAATAACTCAAGATTAGGTAAGGTTTAAGGTTAGGGCCTTATAGATGGTATCAGAGGTCGGTTTAGATAACTTTAGGAGTTAGAATTATATTCAATGATTATCCAAAAATGTTTTTTTTTTGAAATGATATAGCATTTGAAGATTACCATGTTGCTTCATCTAAGACATGTTTGTTCAGAATGGTCTTCTGCAGAGGAAACAGGGAAGCAGTTCTAGGAAGGCATATAGAAGGAAATAACCTTCTGAATCAGCATCCTGAGATGGTCAGAATTGGAACTGGACAGTTTGTTGCAGTAATGGCGCAGTTGACTCAAGCGATAAATGGTGGTGGTATCCATGCACGATATCATCCAGATCAACCGCATAGGAACATGTCAATGGTGGAATATTTCATGCAGAAATAAACCCCATCATTCAGAGGATAATCTGACCCTGTGCTAGCTGAAGGGTGGATTAAAGCACTGGAGAAGATTTTCGATGTCATGGGGTGTTCAGACAATCAAAAGGTCAGTCTTTCTATTTACCGTTTGGAGGGTGAGGCAGATCAGTGGTGGTCGATGGTTAAAAATATCAGGGACGCTGATGAGATTTATGCTCTTGACTGGGATGAATTCAAAGGTATGTTTCTTGAGAAGTATTTTCCTAAGGCTGTTCGACTTAGGATGGAAAAACTATTCTTGGAATTGAGGCAAGAGGAAGACTCAGTGGCTGCCTATGAAGAGAGGTTCACTCGATTGGCAAGGTATGCTCCAAATTTTATCCGAGACCTTGATAGTAAAATCAATCGTTTTTACTCAGTATTAAAACCAAAATATCGAAGGGCATTAGCTTCTCGTGAGTTTAAAAGTTACGAAAAGCTTGTTCGATGTGCTGAGAAGGTGGAAATGGAGTTTGCCGATGATCAAGTTTTCTATAACAACCAACAGAAGAAGAGACTGAGGTGTTAGGAGAAAGGAAATAATTCTTAAAAAAATTATGATGGTAAGAAAACTAATTTTCCAGTTTGTGATAAATATAGTAAAAGGTATGCTGGGTAGTGTCTTCGGAATTCTGGAAATTGCTACCGATGTGGTAAGAAGGACATAAGGCTCGTGATTGCACTGAAAAAGATCGAGGTGATGGTAAGTCCAAATTAGATTTACAGTTAGTGAAATGTTTTAAGTGTAATGAGATGGGCCACTATGCAAATGAGTGTCCGACAAAGAGCTCGAGTGATGGGAAGCAGTTAGACTACAAGAAGAAAGGGGTGATGAAATCCTTTGCAACTACTTCGGCATATTTCAGGCCATCAAATGAAGTTGTATCTTGTACTTTGTTTGTTTTTTCAGATTATGCCAGTGTGTTGTTTGATTCGGCGTCCACACATTCTTTTTTCTCTGAATCCTTTTCTAGTAAAAGGGGAATACCATCTCAAGAAATTACTCCTAAACTTGTGGTAAAAACACCTGGGTGAAATGTTGAGGAAAAAATATTTTATAAGAATCTTCTTATCCTTATCCGCGGAAAGAACCTACTTGAAACCCTTATTTTTCTACCTCTAGTAGAGTTTGATGTTATCCTGGGTATGGATTGGCTCTCTATTTACCATGCTAAGATTTACTGTAGAGCTAAAGAAGTTTCTTTTTAGAAAGACTTTCAGTTTGTGTACAATAATGAACCCTTACTATTGATAACTTATCAAGAGGCCGAGAAACTTGTAAAATATGTAAATGAATGTTACCTTGCACATATTGTTGAAAACAAGGGAATTGTTCAGATTAATGATGTGATAGGGGTAAATGAGTATCCTTATGTTTTTCTTGATGAGTTTCCTAGAATAATACCAGATCGGGAAGTTGAATTTACTATTGACTTAGTTCCTGATGTTAAGCCAATTTCCAAACCCCCTTATCGAATGTATCAAATTGAACTTTTAATGTTGAAGGAGAAATTGCAAGATTTATTAGAGAAAGGTTTCATTCGACCTAGCACATCACCATGGGGTGCTCTTATTTTATTTGTTAAAAAGAAATATGGTTCTATGAGACTTTTCATTGATTATAGAGCCTTGAATAACATCACTGTTAAGAACAAATATCCTTTTCCTCATATCGATGATTTTTTTTATCATCTCCAGGGAGCTCAGTTTTTTTCAAAGATTGACCAGAGATCAGGGTACCATCAGCTGATGGTAGAGGAATAAAATGTTCTGAAGACTGCGTTTCGTACAAGATATGGCCATTATAAATTTGTAGTAATTCTTTTTTGGATAACCAATGCACATGTTGTATTCATGGAATTAATTAATAGAATTTTCCATTAGTTCTTGGATATGTTTTTGGTGGTTTTCATTGATGATATTTTGGTGTTTTCTAAAAGTAAATAGGAGCATGAAAGTCATTTAAGGGTTATTTTGAAAAACATAAAATAAAAGAAACTGTATGGGAAATTCAGCAAGTGTGAGTTTTGGTTGCAAAAAATTTCTTTCCTTGGTCACATTTTTTCTAAAGATGGTATAACCGTTGATCCTGCAAAAACAAAGCTTGTTGAAGAATGGCCAAGACCCGCAAATGTAACAGAGATTCGTAGTTTCCATGGTTTGGTAGGCTATTACCGAATGTCTGTTAGAAATTTTTCATGGTTATCTATTCCAATGACTAACCTAACTCGGAAGGGTTTTAAGTTTATCTGGACAAAAGAATGTGATGATTGTTTTCAAGAATTGGAAAGAAGATTGGTGAATGCTCCTGTTTTGGCACTTCCTTCCAAGAATGGTGAGTTTTCTATATAAAATTATTCTTCGTTGAAAGGAATTGGTTGTGTCCTTATGTATAATGATCAGGTAATTTCTTATGATTCATGTCAGTTGAAAAATCATGAGGTAAATTATCCTAAACATGATTTGGAATTAGTTGCTGTTGTTTTTGCTTTAAAAATTTGGAGGCATCATTTGTATGGAGTAAAGTGTGAAATATATACTAATCACAAAATTTAAATTATATATTCACTCATAAAGAATTGAACATGAGACAGAGGAGATGGCTGGAATTAATCAAGGATTATGATTGTACAATTCATTACCATCCGGGAAAAGCAAATAAAGTGGCTGATGCTTTGAGTAAAAAGTAATGCTTCATTAGTAATGATGAATTTGGAACATGATACTTTGGTTAAAGATTTGATGATATTTGGCATGGAAGTTGTTGGTGAAGGAAGTTCTTCTGTTTTGTTTCAGGTATCAGTGAGATCATCCCTATCAGACAGAATTAATCAAGCACAGAGGGAAGACAATGAGTCGCAGAAAAAGGTAGAGCTGGTTCAGAAGGGTAAGTTGCCTGAATTCAACATTGATAATGATTGTGTTTTGAGGTTTGGGAAGAGATTATGTGTGCCTTGTGATTCACAGTTGAAGAATGAGCTGTTATGTGAGACTCATAGTTCCCTGTTTTCAGTTCATCCTGGCAGTACTAAGATGTACAGTGATCTGAAGGAGTATTACTGGTGGGATGGAATGAAAAGGGATATTTCTGATTTTACTGTGAAGTGTTTGATTTGTCAGCAGGTTAAGGCAGAGTGGCAGTTACCAAAAGGGATGCTTCAGCCTTTACCAGTGCCAGAGTTAAAATGGGAGAATATATCCATGGACTTCGTTGTGGGATTTCCAAAGACCCCTCGAGGTAATAATGCAATCTGGGTTATTGTTGATCGCTTGACTAAATCTGCTCATTTCCTTGCTATACGAGATACTTTTTCCCTAGATCAACTTTCCCTTTTGTATCTTAAAGAGATAGTCAGGTTACATGGAGTTCCCCTCTCCATTATATCTGACCATGATCCCAGGTTGACTTCTAACTTTTGGAAAGGCCTTCAGAAGTCGTTGGGTACTGAATTAAATTTTAGTACAGCTTTTCATCCTCAATCGGATGGGCAGTCAGAACGAACAATTTAGACATTGGAGGATATGATACGTTCTTTCTCCATGGATTATCAGGGATGTTGGGACCAACATCTTTCTTTGGTTGAATTTTCATATAATAACATTTTTCATTCTAGTATACAGATGGCGCCATTTGAGACGTTATATGGTAAGCGGTGTCGAACTCTAGCTTTTTGGGATGAAGTGGGTGAAAGAAAGATGATGGGACCAGAATTGGTGGAAGAGATGGCAGAAAAAGTTCAGATGATACAGAAACACTTGAGAACATCTCAGAGTAGCCAGAAGAGTTATGCGGACAATGGGAGGAAGGATCTATCTTTTGAGGTAGGTGGTCATGTTTTTATCAAAGTCTCACCATGGAAAAGTGTGATGAGATTTGGTAAGAAAGCAAAGCTGAGTCCAAAGTTCATTGGACCATATGAAATACTAGAGAGATTTGGATCAGTTGCATACTGGGTGGCTTTACCTCCGATTTTATCTCAGGTACACAATGTTTTTTATGTTTCGATGCTGATAAAGTACATGCCAGATCCATATCATGTTTTGAGTCCAGAGGTAGTTCAGCTGGAAGAGAACCCATCTTATGGGGAACAACCGGTCTAGATTCTTGACCAGAAGGAGAAAGTTTTACGGAATAAGGTGATTAATCAGGTAAAGGTTTTTTGGAAAAAACCACATGATGGAAGAGGCAACATGGAAATCTGAAAATGCAATGAGGGATAAGTACCCCCATTTATTTGATAAGTAAATAAATTGCAGGGACACAATTTTCTAAAGGGGTAAGGATGTAACATCCCTAGTAATTAATAAATAATAGATATTTTTCTATATGTCTATTAGAGAATTAGATAGTGTTTTAGAGGCTTAAAATGAAAATAAATCCAATCTTAAGCATGGAATACACTGATATTTTTTAAAAGATTGTTTTACTGCCTTTTGATGGAAAACCATTTTTAAATATATCGTTTGACAATTTTATAAGCTATTTTTGTCAAAATAAACTTATTCTTTATGATTGGGACATCAAAATTTACTTTGTGTTAATTTTTGGTATTTTTTTGATAAAGTTCATTTTTAATGAATAGTGAAAAATGTTGTATTTTAATTCAAAACCTCTTTTTAATCTAGTTTATTTATATGATTAGATTATATTTTGAATTGATTTTGAAGTGAAATTAGATAATATTTTTACCATTTAATCCAATGGTGGTCATTGGAATGAATTTCACTTTGAAATTAGACTTAAACTGGTGTCAATCTTTTGATACTTATTGTTTCAGAAAAACACGCTATTTGTCATGACAGTGGGAATTAATTATTAAATAAATTAATGTAACTAATATGTTTTCAATTTATTAAAATAGACATCATTTTTGAATTCAGAATATCAAATATATCTTAGGGTGAAGTTTTGGTATTTTTCTGAAAAATTTCAATTTTTGATGAATAGTGAAACCACTAAGTGGTAGTTAAAGAAACTGATTTTTTGTTTAAATGAAACTGTGCCACTTCTGTGATTTGATTTTAAAAATTCTGACATACATGGTTGTCATTAATAAGTAAAATTTTGTTCAATGAGATTAAAATAATTTTTTGGTGAATAGTAACTTTTAAGTTCTTAATCGCGATTAGAGGTAATTAGTGCAATTTAAGGAAAAAATGATATTATAATAAAATGAAAATACCTAGACACATGTCCTACCCTTATTCGATGTGTCATGGCCGACCAAGACAATCCATGGGTCATCTTGGGGACCCCATGGAGCCTTTTTGGTAGGAAAATGACATTAATATCTTTTTATTTAATGTTAAAATTAAAATGACACAAACATGAGTTGTTTTACTAAAACAATTTTTAAATGGGGTTATTCAAGTCCGATTTTTGACTATAAAAATTCATTAGAACGATAAAAATATTTCCTACATCATGATATTTTTTTTATAATTTTTAGAAATTAAATAAATTAAATTATTTATGACATCATGATGATGCAGCGATTACCTCATTAATAATGGATTTAAATAAAATGAAATGATAATGTAAAATATATGACCTACACATGTCCAAAACCTATTGTATCTGTGTATTTAGAACCCTTATCACCTTACCCTCGAATTATATCAATGTGGGACCTTTTTAATCTGAAACTCATTTTAAAATAAAGTAACATTTCTTTACTTTCCAAGAGTGCCCCTCCTCTCCTCTTATAAAAGGCCCCAACCTCTACCTCTTTACCCACACTTACAAAGCCTTTGGCTCGGCCAACCCCTGACCATTTTGTCTCTACACTTCCCTCTCTTACTCCTTGAATCCTCACTTTGTGCAGAAGTCTTCCCAAGGAAGCCTTTGAGCTCAACCCAAAGGGAGTTACCCGATTTTAAGGTAATGCCTTCACTTGTGTTCTTTTGTTTTATTTTGCTTCTCCAACCCCCTAAAATCGTTTTATTCATTTATTTTGTAACAACTCCAGTATCTTCAATATACTAGGATATTTTTATAAGAAGATTTCGAGCTACACTTACACACATCTACATCTAATGGTTAAAGAACATATTATTTCTGTGGTTGGCGAATTTCTGCCTCACGAAACGATGATTGTTCAATCTTCTTTTAAACACCTTTAATGGTGGCCATTAAGATGTCAATGTATTTATATATTATATATATTATGTTTATGGTTTCCTCATGCTTCTTTATTTTTCATTTTTGGTATACCTTTATGGTTTCCATTGTGGGTAAACACGATAATTTGATTTTAGGAAGTGCGGACTACGGCCCCCTCAAAGTGATTTGATTCGTTAATTCCATATGTGGGACATATAAAGGATGGATTTAAAGTTATTATATATGATGTTATACTGGAATTATAATATACCTATATATCATTATTTTTTTCTTTCCATTACAGTATGAGATAGAAATGAATGTAGCGTTCATGGGTACGTACGGCTTACCGTCTCCATTAACGGTGCATTTCATTTCTTATCCCCAAATGTAATGTACTATTATAAGTACATATATATAATGGATATATATGATTTATGTTACATCTAAATTATTAATATAATTATGGAATTAAAATATAAATACCTCTCATTTAGTTTTAATTCCATTAATATGACATAGGAATGAAAGTAGCGTTCATGTGTACGTACGGCTTACCGTCTCCATGAACAGTGCATTTCATTTCTTACCTCTAAATATTATGTAATATTATAAATGCATGAATGTACTGGATATATATGATATATATGATATCTACATCATGAATACCATTCTGGATATAATGTATACATGAAAAAATTGTAATTATAAAGGGTTTATTTTTTACTCAAGTACCAATGATCATTAAAACGACCATTATTAACTTAAATAATTACATAGTGTTCATGACATGGAAATAAGTGATATAAAAGGAATAATGAACTTGAAAAAGGTTCTTAAACAAGTAGAAATTAACTCAAGTTTATTATTCAGGTGATTAAAGAACGACTGAGTCAAGTTGGACCCGAGGTATGGGACTTCATCTCAATCTCCTTTCATTGAGGCATATTTTGTTTTAAACACAACCTTCTTTTATACGGTGTATAAACCCTTTTGACTTTTACATTAATTAAAAAGGAATATTTTTTATACGAAGTGTTTACTAAACGACAAAAGGGAATGTTTTTGTCGTACGTATGCGGCGACAATGACTTCTCTGCCGCTGTGACCATTATTTGATTTTCGGCTTCATCTACAAGCCATACCTTTTTTAAAAAAGAAAAATAAATACCATGTTTTACTTTTCGTTAATTTTGGTATTGAAAATGGTTTTCATAATGTTTTTATATCAATGTTTTGTATTGATATCTTGTGATTGAAAGATGGAAATGTTATGTTTCATTTATGCATGTTTTATATGATACGATTATGTTGAGGTTCTTGGGAATTATTATGAATACGGATGGTTCTGTGATAAACTAAGGGCGGGTGAGCCAGATATAGCTCTCCAATGAATTGGGTAACGTGAAGGAGTGAAATGTTATGGTTTCTTCAAAGAGGATTAGGTAATATACTATGATGGGTATTCCAAACGTAACCAAGACGGTTACTCCCTACGTAATAATGTTATGAATGCCTCAAGTTACCTTTATGTCTTATGATTTCTATGATTTACTCATGATTTGATGAGGTATGTTAAAGTGCCTATGTTTTAGGGGTAAAGTATGATTTCATTCTTATGTATATATGAACTCATGTTTCCTTTCTATATTTTTATAACCCTTACTGAGCTTTTTATGCTCATCCCAAGTTTTTGAAATGTTTTTCTCAGGTCAAGGGAAAGGTACATGATAAGATGATAGTGTCAAGGAAGTGTCAAGAAATAATCCATGTTTTATTTTAAATATGTTTCCATTGATGGGAAAAATGAATAGTATATTTTATTGTATCCACTTTGTTTAAATGTGGGATGTAATGCATGTTTTATGGTCTAATTCTCTAAAACTCTAAACCAGAAAAGATCCTCAATGTGTAATCTTGTAATAACTCAAGATTAGGTAAGGTTTAAGGTCGGGGCATTATAGTCAATACTGATAACCATGTAGCTTCCTAAAAAATATTTTGATCCTGGAAAATATGAGGAAGGTTATGGTGATAATAATGACTCCTTAGGTCTTGGTAATATAATTTTAGTTGAATATATAGTGGATAGGAACATCTTTGTAGACCATACGGGTTATGATCAACATTTCATTTATACCCTAATTTGTTAGATTTATATGATATAAGAATTAGTATACAATGAAATGATGGATTATTTTAATCCAGTCATTGATATTCAAAGTTCCATCAATGATTTTAGGGACTTCCAAGAGGAACTAAAAGATGTGAGTTTTCACATATGTGAATTTTCCATACATAGTTGTTATACATTTATCAGATATTTTACATATAACTTCAACCCTTATATCATAGTTTTCATAGAACACTGAATAGGAACTTGAAGAAAAAGGAATCCAAATCCATCCTACCCTTACTATCGGAGAGATACTAACAAGGAATCCCAAATTGGGACATGCTTTAGATCCTCGGGTTAAGGTGTTTGAGCAAGCTCAAAATAGTGTCCCCCACCAAGAAGTAATCGTTCAAACTATTGAAGTTTGGAACATTATTGGGGAATCTACTCAAGATAAGGACCTATTAATGGGTGAAGGTCACTAACTATATTGGTCTCACTTCATTGTTGTTTCTATTTTTAATCTAAAAATGATTCTAATTAATCATTTAGGATTATTATCTTTTGTGGCTAGGTCACAGGGTGAAGCTCCTACATTAGCTCATCCTACATTTGAAGGTAACACCACTACTATCTTTGAGGGAGTTTAACAAGGAACTTCTTTGAGTTATTTGATTCCATAATATATTCAACAACATGATAGTGGTTGTGATTCAGACTAAGAGCTACGAGATTCACTCAGTATCATGCATTAAAGGAATTGGAGGGTCATATGGAAGATAGTCTAGGAGACACCTTTGGAATAACTGCCTTAAAATTTTGGTTGACTTCTATCTCTATTTAGAATGTTGAGATTTGGTGGATTTTTTCTTCACAACATTTATACTACTGTGAGTGAGTCTGTTCATCGGCAAGAGAAATAGATTAATCTCTTTCTAGAACTTATAAATGACAAATTTATCACCATTGTTAATGGTTTTTTAGCTTTAATATTCCAAGTAGAGGCCAACCATAAATTGTTTTCGACAGAATTCATGCATAAAAATTAATAGAATACATTTGAAGTGTAATTATTTTATAAAAAAATGAATTATTCTCAAGAGGGACTCAAATAACTCCATCAATCATTTGAAGAAGCCCAATTGGAAGGGGTAGTTACCATTGTGTCTTCCATGGAAGCACATCACCATGCTAAATATATTGATACTGGTTGACTGAATGAGAATAATTGTATGATATCTCTTAATAGGATATTCAATAGATTAATAATTAAATTAAATTCTTATTGTAATATATGATTGAGGGACTCCATTTTGTGGATTTTCCTATGATTTTGTTGTATAAATGTAAATTATTTTGTTTTTTGGATTTCTCATGAGTGGATAGATGATCACTGATGGAATCTTAGAGTGATAGAAATTGAACATGAATTGTAAATAATGATATTGTCCCATACACCAATGAGTATGGGGTTTTCCGTGTTGTAGTATAGGATGTAGTTAGGTAATCCCAAAATTCATCCAATATATTATCAGGCTAATATTTTTTTATCTTTATACACTATCTTCTAGAGTATGTTTGACCGGGTCATATTAAATGACTCTATTTGTCCATTTTCCAATGCATGATAGGGGATGAATAGTTGGATTTGATATTTTAATCCTGATATAGGTTATTTACCTTAGATGAATTGTAATTGGTGCTTTTTATATCAATATGTTATGAGGGACACCAAATATATTATTGATATTGGTTTTAAAAAAGTTAACAATTCTTATTGACTCTAACTTCTTTGAGTGGTATTGCCTCTTTCTATTTGGAAAAGAAATTGGTAGTAGTAAGGATGTACATGAAATGATATGAAGTAGCTAGAGTAAAAGGCTATACTACATCCATTCACCTTGTAAAAAATTGAAAACTGTATTTAGCTATATCTACAAACTTCAGGGGTTGATGGTTAAAACTGGTATGCAATTGTAATAGATTACACTTCTTAGGGAATTTTGTACAATCTTGCGTCATCAAAAGCCGAAAATATCCAATACATAAAATTTGATAGGAAATCCTATAAATATACTGGTGTGCACCATAGTCTACTTAATGTACTTTTTCTATGATATCAACAGTTTATCTACACATCGATGCATCCGATGAGGATTCTGTAAAAGCCTTTCTTATAGAGGATCTTTTGGTGATTTGGGCCATCATAAGGAGTGAAATTAGATTCTTTGCACTACACTTAATCACATACATATCTATATAGTGGAAGTACTCTGTGTTGTAGATATTACATTATGGGTGCTATGTATCGAGTGGTAGGACCGTATTTCTTGGAAATGATGATGATTTATTTGATGTCCTCTACTATGATATGAATAAACGATAAAACCACGTGAATATTAAAATTGGTGATGATTGTTTCATACTAATTGGGATCATTCAATGTTTTAGCTGTATTTTCCAATGCATCATATGTAAAATATTTTAAACTAGGGTTTCACAACATTGTGGCACAGAGGGAAATTATGTGATTAACTCTCATACATATTTAAAAAGGGGGAGTGACACTTCTTTTCTGATGGAATAATCCCGATTGATATTCTTTATTTTCAATTATGAATCACCCTTCACTTCCAGGGGGATCCCGGGTATACAGAGTGTCAATTCTAGGCCTATAATGAGAGACTGATATTCCACCGCATTGTCTATATGTCTTTCTGATAACAGGAAGGAGTGTGACAAAGCTTCCTTTTCAAGAGAGATAGGTACAATTCCTAACCAAAATTTATTGATCATAGGGTTTTTATGTCTATTTCCTCAATGGACTCATGGATGCACCATCAAAATAAATTTCCCATATTTTAGGTATTTCCTAAATAAAGTATATTTATTCCTCAGGAAGATCAGTATTAAACGACACCTCTTTTGTTGATGGGTTCTTAGAAAAGAAAGCTTCCAATGAAATGGATTTTTATTATTTTGGAGGAAAAAGTTTATATTAAACTGCTAAAAAATAAATTCCCACATTATCAAGAATCCTATCAGTATAAGAAAATTTAGGATTAATTTGTGTTATTTATTATGAGATACCAAGTGGACCTTGTCATGCTGCAGATAGTGCCTTAGTTTCTGAACTATAAAGATTAACGCTAGCCATATCTACCCAATATCAGAATATTGAGTCTATGTGTCAAAAATGGTTCAACTAAAATATTAAATTCTATTTTCATTCCTAGCACTATTATTGTTCACAGGGAATGTGACTAGTGATCTCTCTAAGGCTATCACATAATGAATGAGTAGAATCCCCACTATATGTGGCATTAATACTAGTGATATCAACAGGTGTTTCTTTAAGGTTTCAACTACTTCTTGATAGAAATTGGTCCATTTATATTTTACCCACTTCATCATATATTTTGTGCAGGGAAAACACTTGTGTTCCAGATTGGCTATGATGCATCAGATGTAGGCCATGTGTCCTTGAATTCATCTGAACTACTTCATTTTTTGAGGAGTTTACATGCCATGGATTTATTTATACTTCTTAGGATTGACTTCAATGTCGTGATGGAATACAATAAAGCCTAAAAATATTCTTCAGGTTACATTGAAATCACATTTCAAGGTATTCATCTTCAAATTATGTTGTCAAAGTACAGTGAATATGGTTACTAGGTTAGCCAAGTTGATAAAACATTGTTGTATTTTGACAACTAGATCATCAATGAAGCATTTGAAAACATTTTTCCTGAAGGTTTTGAATATGTGGTGCATGGAAAAATGTTATCTTGCACCGACATTCTAAAAGATGAATTGAATTACCCAATATCAAAATAATAATTAACGGTATATAAATGCTATTAATTCCTCATCTTCTAGGTCCATCCATATGTTGTAATACACTGAATAAGTGTCCATAAACGAGAGATCTTGGAACCTTGTTGTTTCAACAAACCAAATTTATGCTATTGGGATAGGAAAGTCATCATTGGGACAATTCCATTCTAGATCATTTAAATCAATGCATACTATGGTTTTCCCATTCTTTATTTTCACCGATATAATATTATAGATCCATTTTTGAATATTTCACATCTTGGATGAATTCATCTTTGACTTGTTTGTCAACATCATCTTCAATTTTATAGGTATGAGTTTGGTGTGTTATTATTACTGTAGAGACCCGAAGCTTGACGTACATGAACATTACATTGCTTTTTTGGAATACTTAATACATAAAAAAAACAGACACACAAGGACAGTAATAGTTTAGTGTCTTTAGAAACTTTCAATGTAATCTTCTAATCATGGTGAAAGATCTTCAACATCTCCCATAGAGATCTTACCTCTTTTTTTCTTACCTAAAACCTTTCTTTATATCCTGGGGAAAATAAAACCTAAAAAGGGTGAGCTAAAATTCTCAGTAAGGGTATGCATGGATAAAATAAAACATAACATATACATTTGAACTTAAAAACATGAACAAAATGTTTAAACATCAAAAGCTTGAGCAATGACATAAAACATGGAAGTACGTATGGCATAGATCATAAAGAAACATTAATAATGATAAAATAGCATGGGAATAAAACATTTAATTGTGGAAACCATTAAGCACATGATATGATTTCCATATTAGCCAAGACATTGCTGCCAAGACCATCTTAGTGGACAAAGTCCCTTTCTAAATCGAGTTCACTCCTCGTTCCAGTCCTGTATTACTGAACCGGTTTAACTTGCCGTTCCATCCATGTCTATATTATGAGATATAAATCTTTACCCAATGCATTGGAGGGAGATATTGGTCCCACCCATCTCATAATTAAATCATTCTTACTTGTGTCACAAAATAAACTTAAAACATTCATCATAACACAAAGAATAAAATGGGTTTCATAAACATCATTCCATCATAACATAATCCATATAAAACAAATGGATATAATTTAATCATAAGAAAAGTGAAACCATGAAAATCATAGAGAAATTATACTTGAAATATACAAATATGAAATATTGACATCTTAGATGGAAAATGGTTTTGATAAAACACTTGAAATGAATTCTTGAGAAAATATCCTTTCTTCTTCAAAATCATTCTATTTTTACAAAATTTCATGAAATTTTAAAAGAAAGTGATTTTGTTGAAAATAGTCATGAAATCCTTTGGAGTAAGCTTCATAAAAATAAGTCTTTATAAAACTGTAAAAATATGTTCGTGCCGTATAAGTTAAAAAACATCCTTCTCGTACTTTTTCCGGAAAAGTCAAAAGGTACCTCGTAATAGAAAGATTCCATACATACCATGTAGTAAAAGTCAAAAATGGGTAAAAATAACTTTAAACATACATGAAAACACTTTTATACAACACGCACATGGATTATAGAAATAACCCCAGTAAATACTGACAAATAAGCAATCTCGGATAAAAATGAGATTTGCAAAATTATCCCTTACCTTAGGTCTGATATGCTTCATACATATCCAAAACTCCTGTATAATGATTTAAATAATTTCATTGAATTATTATAGAATCATATTCATTGTTATTATATCATATATGGTTCACTTTTGACTTTATATTACCCGTTCTTTTGTAAATGCCATGTTAAAGAGTGTTTTGGGTAAAATTGTTTCATTTGTCGTCCGTGTTTTGACTTGTAATTATTCATATGATTACTTATATCATGATTAATTAATCCCAGAATATAAAAAATGAATTATATATAATATATATTCATAATATACATATATATAATAGATCTATAAATGGAATGAAATACACCTTTCATTGACACGGTAGGCCGTACGTACGCATGAACGCTGTTTTCGTTTCTTTATTGAATTGAATGGAATTAAGTAGATGAAATAAATATATATATACATAAATCCAGTAGAATTATTATGTCATATATTTTATGATTATTTAATATATATACTTTATAATCATTCGTGAATGGTTATCATGGAGAGTGAATCTCATCACGTCGTGGAGACGGTATTCCGTACGTACGCACGAGCGATGATATCATTCCCATGATCGTAGAATTGTATTAAAGTGAATGTATAATATTAAAAAATCAATATCACTTTACAATAATCATATATATTCATTACTTTCTCCTTTATACCCTTCCAAGTAAGGTGGTGGTGTAAAATAGATTACCCCACGGCGTGGAGACGGTATTCCGTACGTACGAACGCGCGGTGATTTCATTTTCCATAGGATGGATAGATAGTGAAATATGGTTGTTTCATACATATAATAACATATCATTATATTAGTGATAATGATGTTATTACTTCATAATTAAACAACTAAATAAGAAGAAGTTGAAGAAGAAAATAAATTGAAATAATCTGTAACTGATATTACCTCTTCTTTGACACGCCTCTTTGAATCCTCCTCTTAGGGTACTAAAATTGGTCTTTTGAAAATACCATGACCTCTAGGATGTTTCTAGGGAAGTGGAGAAGATAATTGGGAAGGTTCTATCCGAGCTTGAATGCTCAAATTGGTGTGAGGAGGAGAGGGAGGAGGTGCCCTTTTATAAGGGAGGAGAGGGGCACCTTTGTAAATCTTAAAAATAGTAATTTATAATAAATCTAACCCCACTTAAAAACCTCCAAAAATGACTAATATTATAATATTAGATGAGATAGGGTTGTAATATTATGAACTAATAAAATTTAGACATGATAGGAAATTATTTTAAACATTATCAACTTGATTTATCCATACTTAATCAATTTAATTTTATTTGTGATAATAACATTATAAATTTTAAATTATAATAAATAATTACTTATTTGTTGTTAATTGTCTATATTTGGATAAATTATTATATTTTAGACCATATAAATTTAAATTTATAATTTTTATATATTTTTGTGATTTTTAAATAATTTTATAATATGTTATTTTTATAAAATTACAATAGTGTCAATTTTGACACTATTCATTTATTTGAATTTAAATAAAATATATAAAAAAGATATGATCGAACTAAAAGATTTACTAGATTAATAAAAGGTAATATTTATCTAGAAAATTAATGGAGGACATTAAATAGTTCATATAAAATTTAATTTATTATTTTTAAAACCATTTATTTGGTTTATCTCTTAATAAAATAATTACTACATCATTTTTGTATAATTATTTAATATACATATTTGTTGCATAAAAATTAAAAATAAAATCTTATAATGAAGATAAATCTATTAATTTTCACAATAATACTTTTACTATAATTTATCATCTTAAAATTACAATATTTAAATTGTTATATTTATTAAATTATGAAGGTGACAACTTTGGCATCATTTAAAATAAAATCATATAAGTGTCATAATCACTTTTATAAGACTCAAAACGGTTATATATTAGGTAATTGGATGTTTACGGTGTATATATACACTACCAATAAGTTTTGGTCAGGTTTGTGGGCCTTTTAATGGGTATTATTATTTCAATAAAAACTATATTACTGATTTTTCACTTAATAAATAATTTCTAAATCATTAATGTATCACCAATAATGACAATTATTTAATCCCTGAAAATTCTAAATAAATTATCATGATGTAGATAATTTTATTAGATTTCTTTATACTATTCATGTTCGATGTTTTATGATTTTATCACTAAATTAAAATTATTATACTTATACGATTTAAGAGAGTGACATGTTGTCACTTTCTTTGGTTTTAATACTAATTAAATTATTTTCATGGTCAAAAGTCCATAAAATGAATCTAATCCGACCCTTAGGTGATATGGTTCGACTTTTAGTCATCCAATAGAATTTTGTCATGTGTTAGGGTAATTTTATAACATTATATTCACCCTTAATTACCTGATTTACCTTCAACTATGGTAAATAAAATTTACCGTAGTTACTATTCGTAATTCCCAAAAATAAAAAGTAGCCTATTAACATAATTTGGACCCACGGATTCCAAATATTGAATCCATTTTTTCAAATTCAATACACAGAATTTGCAGAAATTAAATTAAAATTAATCCCGTTGTCGAATGAAAACGGGATTTTGTTTAAAACATTGCAAAAGATTGAATTGATTTAACCTACAAATTCAATGTAAAATCAATGCTAATGACATAAATTATATTAAATGGTAAATATATATTATATTTATACATTAAAACCATTCAATATTATAATTTACCCATATAAGTTATTATGATGAAAGAAGTTGTTTTAATTAAAATATAGTGTGTTTTTACTAATCATTAAAATATGAAAATTATCAGAATAATATGAAAAATTTATCCAAGGTAAAATTTTATATCCTGATTCCAAATAGTAATTTTATTTTGTAAATTTGGACTTATAAACATGTCAAAAATTATATTTAATGTGGGTGCACCATCAAAAGGCGGAAAAACTGCATTTTTTTAAACATACTTATTTTACCCGAAAAATTTATTTTGTTCTTATACCATGTTCTAGAAAATGTGTAAGATGAATAATAATGTTATAAAATTCAAAATTTAGTTAATACTATTCATGACCGATAGTTCATAAAAATATTATAATAATATATCATTGTTTAGTAAAACCCGGTATTGTGTACAACACACGCTATCGATGAAGGTCGCGATTGCGTGTAATGCAAGCCAAGTTAGGGTTGCGTGTAGTGAATGGATCTTTTGTTGTTGAGTATAACAAAATACATTGAATATATATATACTCAATGTTTCGTAGAATAACTACTATAAAAAACATGAAATTGTGTGTAACACGATCCAAGAATAGTGTTGTGTATACTGCAAGCTAATACGGTGTTGCGTATAGCGCAAGATAATCTTGGTGTAGCATAAAACAGAAGATATTAAAGAAATTAAAAAGAATATATCTTATAAAATCTCAGGTTATTACTTTCTACCCCCCTTAAAATGAATTTCTCCCTCAAAATTCGTTGGGGTTATAAATGGTTTTCTACTTGAAAGTTTCTTCAATTGAAACCCACATCATAAAAAGGAATACCAAAACTTATCTTTATAAACTAAAGTGAGAAATGTAATAGTTACCCAAATAAACTAATCATTGTGTTTCCACATAGGATAACATAGGTTAAAATATAGATATGGAAGATAAATCTAACCATCATGTTCTGATAGAGAGTGGTGGACAACATGGCTATGAAAAAGCCAACAATCACAAATCCATAGATTTGTGATGATCTAAGGTACCATCTGATTCATCGGATATATGGTCACTAAGACTACATTTTTTGTTTTCAAGATCATTTCCCTAAAGTTGATGAATTAAAAGAAATACATACATGATTTTGGTACAATCTCACTATTGTTCGTGAATTTAATAATTTCCACTTCATCCCTTAATGAAATGAAGTTGAATTTGTTATTCGTGATGTGTTAGCAGATCATGTGATAGAATGATGTGATATAATGATGGGTCATTCCATCTGCTTCAAACAAATGGTCATCAAAAGTTATAAGTCCATCATATGGTTAGATTAAACGTATATGGTTCCAAAAATGAACTTATACTTCATATATCATACCTCTTCATAAAATAAAACAAGTTTCTACTAACCAGGAACTTCCTGAAGGCTAGTGGTAGGCGATAAAGGCCAGTTGCACTTCGGTTGTGGGTTCGATTCCCACAGCCTTCTCCGACGTGATGGGCTGTTTCCAGTCCTACAGGTTGTCCTTTTTCTAAAACTACATTACTATAACATCCCATCAATAATATCGAAAAAAGTTATATCCTTAAACAATACTAACTTTTGTCCAACATAATCCATTCCAATATTTAGGCTTATCTAAAATTCTTCAGTCCAAGCTCATAGTATAAAGAAAATTATTACTTGAAATGTCACATAACAATCACGTGAATGCCATCATTTATCCCCCATATATCATAAGATATATCTTGTTGGTAAAATTACAAACATGTGAATACCTTAATCATGTATTCTCTTGAAAAATGAATACCCATTTAACCTTAGTGAAAACATGAATGCTATCAAAAGTTAACTCTTCCCACATACCAAAATCCCAAAATTTCTATATAATCATACCATAATATCAATAAGTCCTTATATCAGTCATGAGATCATGAATACAATCAAACATCTCATTATCTTCATATCCCTTCATTATGCGCATATTATCTACTTTCCAAAAATATCTGAATAACCTTCCATGGTTACCGGTACCATTCAACATATACTTTCATATACTTTAGGAAAAACAATAGTGTAACAATCCTTAGATGATTCTTTATTCCATAGTACCATACATTATTCTTTATAAACATATAATCATTCCACTAACTTCTTAAACCACTAGCTGAGCTTCATCATTTATTTCATCTCATATTTCATTTGTAGTCTCTTCATCATCATCCACATAAAATACTACCCATATGACCATGCTGATTCTCTTTATGAGATTTTCCCTTAGGGCATTGGTTTGAATAATTCCCCAACATTTCACATTTAAAACATCCAATCATTGTTGATGTCGTAGCAATACCATTATCCTTGTCCATGGTGTTAACTGAACCTTTTCCTTTACACTTACTGGCTTTGTGTCCTTCTTTTCCACACCCAAAGCATCTTCCAGTTCCTTTGAAACAATCTCCCTAATGCCTCTTCCCACATGATTTACATGAGGGAAATTGAACTTTCATTCCTCTATGATCATCTTGAAAATCCATCTTTCTCTTATTATCTGAGTCGGGAAACTTACCAAAGTTGAGATTATTGATCATATTATGAAATTTCGGATTAGGAATAATAATGATGTTTGGACTTCCAAATCTAGTTCCATTTGGTTTCTCATGAAGAATATCATTCCATTGTCCGTCATATCCTCCATTATCGTGAATCTTCATGTTTCCAGCCATTTTCTAAAACCCAAAAAGAATAGTGTGAGAGGAAAAAATCATTCTAGGGAAAACAATATTGTAAAGGGGAAGTACCCTCAATATCTAACATCTTAGGTTAAATTCTATGATCGTTACCATAGTTCTAGGACTATATATTATACGTATACTTATCCTTAGGGATATCCCTAGACATACCTTAGAAATATCTCTAGGGATCTCACTAACGTTTTCGCATCTTAGTTTCCAAAGGTTGACTAATCCTTTCCTCTGATACCAAATGTAGAGACCCAAAACTTGACATACATGAACATTATATTACATTTTCAGAATACTTAATACATAACAAAAACAGACACACAAGGACCGTAATAGTTTAGTGTCTTTGGAAACTTGGAACGTAATCTTCTAATCGTGGTGAAAGATCTTCAACATCTCCCATAAATATCTTCCCCCTTTTTTTCTTACCTAAAACCTTTCTTTATATCCTGGGGAAAAGAAAACATAAAAAGGGTGAGATCAAATGCTCAGTAATGGTATGCATGGATAAAATAAAACATAACATATACATTTGAACTTAAAAACATGAACATAATGTTTAAACATCAAAAGCTTGAGCAATGACATAAGACATGGATGTACGTATGGCATAGATCATAATAAAAATTTAAGAATGATAAAATAGCATGGGAATAAAACATGTAAGTGTGGAAACCATTAAGCACATGATATGATTTCCATATTAGCCAAGGCATTGCTTCCAAGACCATCTTAGTGGACAAAGTCCCTTTCTGAATCGAGTTCACTCCTCGTTCCAGTCCTGTATTACTGAACAGGTATAACTTATTGTTCCAGCCATGTCTATCTCATGAGATATAAATCTTTACCCAATTCATTGGAGGGAAATATAGGTCCCACACATTTCATAATGAAATCATTCTTACTTGTTCCACAAAATAAACTTAAAACATACATCATAACCCAAAGAATAAAATGGGTTTCATAAACATCATTCCATCAAAACATAATCCATATAAAAAAATGGATATAATTTCATCATAAGAAAAGTGAAAACATGTAAATCATAGAGACATTATACTTGAAACATACAAATATGAAATAATGTCATCTTAGATGGAAAATGGTTTTGATAAAACACTTGAAATGAATTCTTGAGGAAAATATCCTTTCTTCTTCAAAATCATTCTCTTTTTACAAAATGTCATGAAATTTTAAAAGAAAATTATTTTGTTGAAAATAGTCATGAAATTTTTTGGAGTATGCTTCATGAAAATAAGGCTTTATAAAACTGTAAAAATCCATTCGTTCCGTATAAGTTAAAAAAACATTCTTCTCATACTTTTGCCAGAAAAGTCAAAAAAGTACCTCGTAATAGAATGATTCCATACATACCATGTAGTAAAAGTCAAAATGGATAAAAAAGACATTAATAATTCATGAAAATACTTTTATAAAACATGGACATTGATGATAGAAATAACCCCAGTAAATACTGACGAATAAGCAATCTCGAATAAAAATGAGATTTGCAAAATTATCCCTTACCGTAGGTTCGATATGCTTCGTACGTATCCAAAACTCATGTATAATGATTTAAATAATGTCATTGACTTATTACAGAATCATATTCATTGTTATTATATCATATATGGTTCACTTATGACTTTATATTACCCATTCTTTTGTAAATTCCATGTTAAAGAGTGTTTTGGGTAAAATTGTTTCATTTGCCATCCGTGTTTTGACTTGTAATTATTCATATGATTACATATATCATGATTAATTAATTCCAGAATATAAACCATGATTTATATATAATATATATGCATAATATACATATATATAATAGATCGATAAATGGAAAGAAATACACCATTCATGGAGACGGTAGGCCGTACGTATGCATTAACGTTGTTTTCGTTTCCTTACTGAATTGAATGGAATTAAGTAGATGACATAAATATATAAATACATAAATCCAGTAGAATTATTATGTCATATATTTTATGATTACTTATTATATATACTTTATATTCATTCTTGAATGGTTATCATGGAGAGTGAATCTCATCGAGTCGTGGAGACGGTATTCCATACGTACACACGAGCGATGATATCATTCCCATGATCATCGAATTGTATTAAAGTGTATGTATAATATTAAAGAATAAATATCACATTAAAATAATCATATATATTCATTACTTTCACCATTATACCCTTCCATGTAAGGTGGTGGTGGAAAATAGATTACACCATGGCGTGGAGACGGTATTCTGTACGTACGCACGCGCGGTGATTTCATTTTCCATAGGATGGATAGATGGTGAAATATGGTTGTTTAATACTTATAATAACATATCATTATATGAGTTATAATTATGTCATTACATCATAATTAAACAACTAAATAAGAAGAAGTTGAAGAAGAAAGAAAATTGAAAGAATCAGTAACGGATATTACCTCTTCTTTGACACGCCTCTTTGAATCCTCCTCTTAGGGTACTAAAAGTGGTCTCCAAAGAAGACCAGGACCTCTAGGATTTTTCTAGGTAAGTGGAGAAGATAATTGGTCAGTGGTTGGCCGAGCATGAAGGCTCAAATTGGTGTGAGGAGGAGAGGGAGGAGGTTCCCTTTTATAAGGGAGGAGAGGGGCACCTTTGGAAATCTTAAAAATATTAATTTATAATAAATCTAACCCCACTTAAAAACCTCCAAAAATGACTCATATAAGAATATTAGATGAGATAGGGTTGTAATAGCATCAACCAATAAAATTTGGACATGTTAGGAAATTATTTTAAACATTATCAACTTGATTTATCCTTACTTAATGAATTTAATTTTATTTGTGGTAATAACATTCAAAATTTTAAATTATAACAAATAATTACTTATTTGTTGTTAATTGTCTATAATTGGATACTTTATAATAGTTTAGAACATATAAATTTAAATTTATAATTTTTATATATTTTTGTGATTTTTAAACAATTTTATAATATGTTATTTTTATAAAATAACAATAGTGTCGATTTTGAAAATATTCATTTATTTGAATTTAAATAAAATATATACAGAAGATATGTTCGAAATAAAAGATTTAATAGATTCATAAAAGGTCATATGTATCTATAAAATTAATGGAGAACACTAAATAGGTCATATAATATTTATTTTAATATTTTTAAAACCATTTATTTGGTTTATCTATTAATAAAATAATTACTACAACATTATTGTATAATTATTTAATATATTTATTTTTTGCATAAAAATTAAAAATAAAATCCTATAATTAAGGTAAATCTATTAACTTTCACAATAATACTTTTACTCGAATTTATCATCTTAAAATTACAATATTTAAATTGTTATATTTATTAAATTATGAAGGTGAGAACTTTGGCATCATTTAAAATAATATAATATAAGTGTCATAATCAATTTTATAAGACTCCAAACGGTTATAGATTAGGTCATTGGATGAATAATGTGTATCTATACACTAAAAATAAGTTTTTGTCAGGTTTTTGGGCATTTTAATGGGTATTATTATTTCAATAAAAACTATATTACTGATTTTTCACTTAATAAATAATTTTTGCATCATTAATGTATCGCCGTTAATGACATGTATTTAATCCCTAAAAATTCAAAATAAATTATCATGATGTAGATAATGTTATTATATTACTGTAGAATATTCATGTTCGAAGTATTATGATGTTTATCACTAAATTAAAATTATTATACTTATAAGATTTAAGAGAGTGACATGTTGTCACTTTCTTTGGTATTAATAATAATTAAATTATTTTCATGGTCAAAAGTCCATAAAATGAATCTAATCCAACCCTTAGGTGATATGGGTCTACTTTTAGTCATCTAATAGAATTTTGGCATGTGTTAGGGTAATTATATAATATTATATTCACCCTTAATTACCCAATTTACCTTTAACTATGGTAAATAAAATTTACTGTAGTTACTATTCATAATTCCCAAAAATAAAAAAGTAGCCTATTAACATAATTGGGACCCACTGATTCCAAATATGGAATACATTTTTTCAAATTCAATACACAAGAGTTTCAGAAATTAAATTAAAATTAATCCCGTTGTAGAATGAAAACGGGGTTTTGTTTAAAACATTGCAAAAGATTGAATTGATTTAACCTACGAATTCACTGTAAAATCAATACTAATGACATACATTATATTAAATGGTAAAAATATATTCTATTTATACTTTAAAACCATTCAATATTATAATTTAACCACATAAGTTATTACGATGAAAAAAATTGTTTTTAATTAAAATATAGCGTGTTTTTACTATTCATTAAAATATGAAAATTATCAGAATAATATGAAAATTTTATCCAAGGAAAAAATTTATATCCTGATTCCAAATAATAATTTTATTTTCTAAAATTGAACTTATAAACATGTAAAAAAACTAGATTTAAAGTGGGTGCGCCATCAAAAGGAGGCAAAACTGCATTTTTTTTAAATACTTATTTTACACGAAAAATTTATTTTTTTATTATACCATGTTCTAGAAAATGTGTAAGATGAATAATAATGTTATAAAATTCACAATTAAGTTAATATTATTCATGAAGTCTAGTTCATAATAATATTATAATAATATATCGTTGTTTAGTAAAACCCAGTATTGCGTACAACACACGCTATCGAGGAAGGTCGTGATTGTGTGTATAGCAAGCCAAGTTTGGGTTGCGTGTAGTGAATGACTCTTTTTTTGTTGCGTATAACAAAATACATTGAATATATATATATATATATATACTCAATGTTTAGTAGAATAACTACTATCAATTAAACATGAAATTGTGTGTAACACGATCCAAGAATAGTGTTGCATATACTGCAAGCTAATATGGTGTTGCGTATAGTGAAAGATAATCTTGGTGTATCATACAATAGAAGATATGAAAGAAATTAAAAAGAAAATATATTATAAAATCTCGGGTTATTACATTCTACCCCCCGTAAAAATAAGTTCTCCCTCGAAATTCGTCAGGGTTATAAATGGTTTTCTACTTGAAAGTTTCTTTAATCGAAACCCACATCGTAATAAGGAATACCTAAACTTATCTTTATAAACTAAAGTATGAAACGTAACAATTACCCAAATAAACTAATCATTGGGTTTCCACATAGGATAACATAGGTGAAAATATGGATATGGAAGATAAATCTAACCATCATGTTCTGATAGAGAGTGGTAGAGAACATGGCTATGAAAAAGCCAACAATCACAAAGCCATAAATTTGTGATGATATAAGGTACTATCTGATTCATCGGATATAAGGTCACTAAGACAATATTTTTGGTTTTCAAGATCATTTCCCTAAAGTTGATGAATTAAAAGAAATACTTACATGATTTTGGAACAATCTCACTGTTGTTCATGAATTGAACAATTTCCACTTCATCCCTTAATGAAATAAAGTTTAATTTTTTATTCGTGATGTGTTATCAGATCATGTGATAGAATGATGGGTCATTCCATCTATTTCAAACAAAAGGTTAGAAAAAGTTATAGGTCCATCATATGGTTAGATTAATCGTATATGGTTCTAAAAATGAACTTATACTTCATATATCATACTGCTTAATAAAATAAAACTAGTTTCTACTAACGATTTACTTTCTGTAGGCTAGTGGTAAGCGATAAAGGCCATTCGCACTTCGGTTGTGGGTTTAATTCCCACAGCCTTGTCTGACGCGATGGGATGTTTCCAGTCCTGCAGGTTGTCCTTTTTCTAAAACTACATTACTATAACATCCCATCAATAATATCGAAAAAAGTTATATCCTTAAACAATACTAACTTATGTCCAACATAATCCATTCCAATCTTTAGGCTTATCTAAAATACTTAGGTCCAAGCTCATAGTATAAAGAAAATGATTACTCGAAAAGTCACATAACAATCACGTGAATTCCATCATTTATACCCCATATATCATAAGATATATCTTGTTGGTCAAATTAAAAACATGTGAATACCTTAATCATGTATTCTCTTGAAAAATGAATACCCATTTAACCTTAGTGAAAACATGAATGCTGTCAAAAGTTAACTCTTTCCACATACCAAAATCCCAAAATTTCTATATAATCAAACCATAATATAACTTAGTCCTTATATCAGTCATGAGCTCATGAATACAATCAAACATCTCATTATCTTCTTATCCCTTCATTATGCGCATATCATCTACTTTCCAAAAATATCTGAATAACCTTCCATGGTTACTGGTACCATTCAACATATACTTTCATATACATTAGGAAAAACAATAGTGTAACAATCCTTAGATGATTCTTTATTCCATAGTACCATACATTATTCATTATAAACATAAAATCATTCCACTAACTTCTTAAACCACTAGCTGAGCTTCATCATTTATTTCATCTCATATTTCATTTGTAGTCTCTTCATCATCATCCACATAAATACTACCCGTATGACCATGCTGATTCTCTTCATGAGATTTTCCCTTAGGGAATTGGTTTTCATAATGCCCATACATTCCACATTTAAAACATCTAATCATTGTTGATGTCGTAGAAATATCATTATCCTTGTCCATGGTGTTAACTGAACCTTTTCCTTTGCACTTACTTGCTTTGTGTCCTTCTTTTCCACACCCAAAGCATCTTCTAGTTCCTTTGAAATAATCTCCCTACTGCCTCTTCCCACATGATTTACATGAGGGAAATTGAACATTCTTTCCTCTGTGATCATCATGAAACTCCATCTTTCTCTTATTATCTGAGTCGGGAAACTTACCAAAGTTGATATTATTGATCATATTATGAGAATTTTTATTTGGCATAATAATGATGTTTGGACTTCCAAATCTAGTTTCATTTGGTTTCTCATGAAGAATATCATTCCATTGTCCGTCATATCCTCCATTATCATGAATCTTCTTGTTTCCAGCCATTTTCTAAAACCCAAAATGAATAGTGTGAGAGTCAAAAATCATGCTAGGGAAAACAACATAGTAAAGGGGAAGTACCTTCAATATCTAACATCTTAGGTTAAATTCTATTATCGTTACCGTAGTTCTAGGACTATATCCTATACGTATACTTATCCTTAGGTATATCCCTAGACATACCTTAGAAATATCTCTAGGGATCACACTAACGTTTTCGCATCCTAGTTTCCAAAGGTTGACTAAACCTTTCCTCTGATACCAAATGTAGAGACCCGAAGCTTGATGTACATGAACATTACATTACTCTTTCGGAATACTTAATACATATCAAAAATAGACACACAAGGACCGTAATAGTTTAGTGTCTTTGGAAACTTGGAATGTAATCTTCTAATCGTGGTGAAAGATCTTCAACATCACCCATGAAGATCTTCCCCCTTTTTTTCTTACCTAAAACCATTCTTTATATCCTAGGGAAAAGAAAACATAAAAAGGGTGAGCTCAAATGCTCAGTAATGGTATGCATGGATAAAATAAAACATAACACATACATTTGAAATTAAAAACATGAACATAATGTTTTTTACATCAAAAGCTTGAGCAATGACATAAAACATGGAAGTACGAATGGCATAGATCATAAAGAAAAATTAAGAATGATAAAATAGAATGGGAATAAAACATGTAATTGTGGCAACCATTAAGCACATGATATGATTTCCATATTATCCAAGGCATTGCTGCCAAGACCATCTTAGTGGAAAAAGTCCCTTTCTGAATCGAGTTCACTCATCATTCCAGTCCCGTATTACTGAACCGGTTTAACTTTACCTTCCATCCATGTCTATCTCATGAGATATAAATCTTTACCCAATGAAGTGGAGGGAGATATAGGTCCCACCCATCTCATAATGAAATCATTCTTACTTGTGCCACAAAATAAACTTAAAACATTCATCATAACCCAAAGAATAAAATGGGTTTCATAAACATCATTCCATCATAACATAATCCATATAAAACAAATGGATATCATTTCATCATAAGAAAAGTGAAACCATGTAAATCATAGAGACATTATACTTGAAACATACACATATGAAATAATGTCATCTTAGATGGGAAATGGTTTTGATAAAACACTTGAAATGAATTCTTGAGGAAAATATCCTTTCTTCTTCAAAATCATTCTCTTTTTACAAAATGTCATTCAATTTTAAAAGAAAATTATTTTGTTGAAAATAGTCATGAATTTATTTGGAGTAAGATTCATGAAAATAAGGCTTTATAAAACTGTAAAAATTCGTTCGTGCCGTATAAGTTAAAAAAACATTCATCTCGTACTTTTTCTGGAAAAGTCAAAAATTACCTCGTAATAGAAAGATTCCATACATACCATGTAGTAAAAGATAAAAATGGGTAAAAAGGACTTTAAAAACACATTAAAAAAGTTTTATAAAACATGGACATGGATCATAGAAATAACCCCAGTAAATACAGACGAATAGGAAATCTCGGATAAAAATGAGATTTGCAAAATTATCCCTTACCTTAGGTCTGATATGCTTCGTACGTATCCAATACTCCTGTATAATGATTTAAATAATGTAGTTGACTTATTACAGAATCATATTCATTGTTATTATATCATATATGGTCCACTTATGACTTTATATTAACCGCTCTTTTGTAAATTCCATGTTAAAGAGTGTTTTGGGTAAAATCGTTTCATTTGTCGTCCGTGTTTTGACTTGTAATTATTCATATGATTACATAGATCATGATTACTTAATTATAGAATATAAAACATGATTTATATATAATATATATTCATAATATACATATATATAATAGATTGATAAATGGAAAGAAATACACCGTTCATGGAGACGGTAGTTCGTACGTACGCATGAACGTTGTTTTCGTTTCCTTATTGAATTGAATGGAATTATGTAGATGACATAAATATATATATACATGAATCCAGTAGAATTATTATGTATTATATTTTATGATTACTTATTATATATACTATATAATCATTCTTGAATGGTAATCATGGAGAGTGAATCTCATCGCGTCGTGGAGACGGTATTCCGTATGTACGCACGAGCGATGATATCATTCCCATGATCGTCAAATTGTATTAAAGTGTATTTATAATATTAAAGAATAAATTTCACTTTACAATAATCATATATATTCATTAATTTCACCATTATACCCTTCCAAGTAAGGTGGTGGTGGAAAATAGATTACACCATGGCGTGGAGACGGTATTCCGTACGTAAGCACGCGCGGTGATTTCATTTTCCATAGGATGGATAGATGCTGAAATATGGTTGTTTCATACTTATAATAACATATCAGTATATGAGTGATACTGATGTTATTACTTCAAAATGAAACAACTAAATAAGAAGAAGTTGAAGAAGAAAGAACAAATTGAAAGAATCGGTAACGGATATTACCTCTTCTTTGACATGCCTCTTTGAATCCTCCTCTTAGGGTACTAAAATTGGTCTTTGAAGAAGACCAGAACCTCTAGGATGTTTCTAGGGAAGTGGAGAAGAGAATTTTTCAGGGGTGGACGAGCTTGAAGGCTCAAATTGGTGTGAGGAGGAGAGGGAGGAGGTACCCTTTTATAAGGGAGGAGAGGGGCACCTTTGGAAATCATAAGAATATTAATTTATAGTAAATCTAACCCCACTTAAAAACCTCCAAAAATGAATCATATTAGAATATTAGATGATATAGGGTTGTAATAGCATCAACCAATCAAATTTAGACATGTTATGAAATTATTTAAAACATTATCAACTTGATTTATCCTTACTTAATCAATTTAATTTTATTTGTGGTAATAACATTCAAAATTTTAAATTATAAAAAATAATTACTTATTTGTTGTGAATTGTCTATAATTGGTTAAGTTATAATATTTTAGACCATATAAATTTAAATTTATAATTTTTATATATTTTTGTGATTTTTAAACAATTTTATAATATGTTATTTTTATAAAATAACAATAGTGTCAATTTTGACACTATTCAATTATTTGAATTTAAATAAAATATATACAGAAGATATTTTCGAACTAAAAGCTTTAATAGATTCAAAAAAGGCCATATGTATCTAGAAAATTAATGTAGAACATTAAATAGTTCATATAATATTTATTTTATTATTGTTAAAACCATTTATCTGGTTTATCTCTTAATAAAATAATTACTACAACATTTTGGTTTAATTATTTAATATAGTTATTTGTTGCATAAAAATTAAAACTAAAATCTTTTAATGAAGAAAAATCTATTAACTTTCATAATAATACTTTTAATCTAATTTTCCATCTTAAAATTACAATATTTTAATTGTTATATTTATTAAATTATGAAGGTGAGAACTTTGGCATCATTTAAAATAATATAATATAAGTGTCATAATCAATTTTATAAGACTCCAAACGGTTATAGATTAGGTCATTGGATGAATAATGTGTATCTATACACTAAAAATAAGTTTTGGTCAGGTTTTTGGGCCTTTTAATGGGTATTATTATTTCAGTAAAAACTATATTACTGATTTTTCACTTAATAAATAATTTATGCATCATTAATGTATCACCATTAATTACAATTATTTAATCCATACAAATTATAAATAAATTATCATGATGTATATAATTTTATTAGATTTCATGATACTATTCATGTTCGAAGTTTTATGATGTTTATCACTAAATTAAAATTATTATACTTATAAGATTTAAGAGAGTGGCATGATGTCACTTTCTTTGGTTTTAATAATAATTATATTATTTTCATAGTCAAAAGTCCAAAAAATGAATCTAATCCGAACCTTAGGTGATATGGGTCGACTTTTAGTCATCCAATAGTATTTTTTCAGGTGTTAGGGTAATTTTATAATATTATGTTCACCCTTAATTACCCGATTTACCTTTAACTAAGGTAAATAAAATTTGTTGTTGTTACTATTCATAATTACCAAAAATAAAAAAGTATCCTATTAAAATAATTTGGACCCAATGATTACAAATATGGAATCCATTTTTTCAAATTCAATACACATAAGTTTCATAAATTAAATTAAAATTAATCCTGTTGTCGAATGAAAACGGGTTTTTATTTAAAACAATGCAAAAGATTGAATTGATTTAACCTACGAATTCACTATAAAATCAATATTAATGACATAAATTATATTAAATGGTAAAAATATATTATATTTATAATTTAAAACCATTCAATATAATAATATAACCACATAAGTTATTACGATGAAAAAATATTTTTTAATTAAAATATATCGTGTTTTTTACTATTCATTAAAATATGAAAATTATCAGAATAATATGAAAATTTTATCCAAGGTAACATTTTACATCCTGATTGCAAAGAATAATTTTATTTTGTAAAATTTAACTTATAAAAATGTCAAAAACTAGATTTAAAGTGGGTGCTCCATCAAAAGGCGGCAAAACTGCATTTTTTTTAAAAATACTTATTTTACCTGAAAATTTTATTTTTTTCCTATACCATGTTCTAGAAAATGTGTAAGATGAATAAAAATGTTATAAAATTCAAATTTTAGTTAATAATATTCATGAGGGATAGTTCATAATAATATTATAATAATATATCGTTGTTTAGTAAAACCCGGTATTGCGTACAACACACGCTATCGAGGAAGGTCGTGATTGCGTGTATAGAAAGCCAAGTTTGGGTTGCATGTAGTGAATGAATATTTTGTTGTTGCGTATAACAAAATACATTGAATATATATATATATATATATATATATATATATATATATTTACTCAATGTTTCCTAGAATAACTACTATCCAAAAAACCTGAAATTGTGTGTAACACGATCCAAGAATGCTGTTGCGTATACTGCAAGCTAATACAGTGTTGCGTATAGTGAAAGATAATCTTGGTGTAGCGTACAACAAAGGATATGAAAGAAATTAAAAAGAATATATCTTATAAAACCTCGGGTTATTACATTCTACCCCCCTTAAAATGAATTTCGCCCTCGAAATTCGTCGGGGTGATAAATGGTTTTCTACTTGAAAGTTTCTTTAATTGAAACTCACATCGTCAAAAGGAATACCAAAACTTATCTTTATAAACTAAAGTATGAAACATAACAGTTACCCAAATAAACTAATCGCTGGGTTTCCACATAGGATAACATAGGTGAAAATATGGATATGGAAGAGAAATCAAACCATCATGTTCTGATAGAGAGTGGTAGAGAACATGGTTATGAAAAAGCCAACAATCACCAAGCCATAGATTTGTGATGATCTAAGGTACCATATGATTCATCGGATATTAGGTCACTAAGATGACATTTTTGGTTTTCAAGATCATTTCCCTAAATTTGAAGAATTAAAAGAAGTACTTACTTGATTTTGGTACAATCTCACTGTTGTTCGTGAATTGAACAATTTCCACTTCATCCCTTAATGAAATGAAGTTGAATTTGTTATTACTGATGTGTTAGCAGATCATGTGATAGAATGATGGGTCATCCATCTATTTCAAACAAAAGGTTAGAAAAAGTTATAAGTCCATCATATGGTTAGATTAATCATATATGGTTCCAAAAATGAACTTATACTTCATATATCATACCGCTTAATAAAATAAAACTAGTTTCTTCTAACCAGGGACTTCCTGTAGGCTAGTGGTAAGCGGTAAAGGCCAGTCGCACTTCGGTTGTGGGTTCGATTCCCACAGCCTTGTCCGACGCGATGGGATGTTTCCAGTCCTGTAGGTTGTCCTTTTTCTAAAACTACATTACTATAACATCCCATCAATAATATCGAAAAAAGTTCTATCCTTAAACAATACTAACTTATGTCCAACATAATCCATTCCAATCTTTAGGCTTATCTAAAATACTTCAATCCAAGCTCATAGTATAAATAAAATGATTACCTAAAATGTCACATAACAATCACGTGAATGCCATCATTTATACCCCATATATCATAAGATATATCTTGTTGGTAAAATTACAAACATGTGAATACCTTAATCTTGTATTCTCTTGAAAAATGAATACCCATTTAACCTTAGTGAAAACATGAATGCTGTCAAAAGTTAACTCTTTCCACATACAAAAATCCCAAAATTTCTATATAATCAAACCATAATATCACTTACTCCTTATATCAGTCATGAGCTCATGAATACAATCAAACATCTCATTGTCTTATTATCCCTTCATTATGAGCATATCATCTACTTTCCAAAAATATCTGAATAACCTTCCATGGTTACCGGTACCATTCAACATATACTTTCATATACTTTAGGAAAAACAATTGTGTAACAATCCATAGATGATTCTTTATTCCATATTACCATACATTATTCTTTATAAACATTCAATCATTCCACTAACTTCTTAAACCACTAGCTGAGCTTCATCATTTATTTCATCTCATATTTCATTTGTAGTCTCTTCATCATCATCCACATAAATACTACCTATATGACCATGCTGATTCTCTTTATGAGATTTTCCCTTAGGGAATTGGTTTGCATAATGCCCATACATTCCACATTTAAAACATCTAATCATTGTTGATGTCGTAGCAATACCATTATCCATGTCCATGGTGTTAACTGCACATTTTCCTTTGAACTTTCTGGATTTGTGTCCTTCTTTTCCACACCCAAAGCATCTTCCAGTTCATTTGAAACAATCCCCCTGATGCCTCTTCCCACATGATTTACATGAGGGAAATTGAACTTTCTTTTTTCTATGATCATCATGGAACTCTATCTTTCTCTTATTATCTGAGTCGGGAAACTTACCAAAGTTGAGATTATTGATCATATTATGATATTTCTAATTAGGAATAATAATGATGTTTGGACCTCCAAATCCAGTTTCATTTGGTTCCTCATGAAGAATATCATTCCATTGTCTGTCATATCCTCCATTATCGTGAATCTTCCTATTTCCAGCCATTTTCTAAAACCCAAAAAGAATAGTGTGAGAGGCAAAAATCATGCTAGGGAAAAAAACATATTAAAGGGGAAGTACCCTCAATATCTAACATCATAGGTAAAATTCTATGATCGTTACCGTAGTTCTAGGACTGTATCCTTTACGTATACGTATCCTTAGGGATATCCCTAGACATACCTTAGAAATATCTCTAGGGATCTCACTAACGTTTTCGCATCCTAGTTTCCAATGGTTGACTAAACCTTTCCTATTATACCAAATTTAGAGACCTGAAGCTTGACGTACATGAACATTACATTACTTTTTCGGAATACTTAATACATAACAAAAATAGACACACAAGGATTGTAATAGTTTAGTGTCTTTGGAAACATGGAACGTAATCTTCTAATCGTGGTGAAAGATCTTCAACATCACCCATAAAGATCTTCCCCCTTTTTTTCATACCTAAAACCTTTATTTATATACTGGGGAAAAGAAAACATAAAAAGGGTGAGCTCAAATGCTCAGTAAGGGTTTGCATGGATAAAATAAAACATAACATATACATTTGAACTTAAAAACATGAACATAATGTTTAAACATTAAAAGCTTGAGCAATGACATAAAACATGGAAGTACGTATGGAATAGATCATAAAGAAATATTAAGAATGATAAAATAGCATGGGAATAAAACATGTTATTGTGTCAACCATTAAGCACATGATATGATTTCTATATTAGCCAAGGCATTGCTGCCAAGACCATCTTAGTGGAAAAAGTCCCTTTCTAAATCGAGTTCACTCCTCGTTCCAGTCCTGTATTACTGAACCGGTTTAACTTTCCGTTACAGCCATGTATATCTCATGAGATATAAATCTTTACCCAATGAATTTGAGGGAGATATAGGTCTCACCCATCTCATAATGAAATCATTCTTACTTGTGCCACAAAATAAACTTAAAACATTCATCATAACCCAAACAATAAAATCGGTTTCATAAACATTATTACATCATAACATAATCCATATAAAACAAATGGATATAATTTCATAATAAGAAAAGTGAAACCATGTAAATCATGGAGACATTATACTTGAAACATAAACATATGAAATAATTTCATCTTAGATGGAAAATGGTTTTGATAAAACACATGAAATGGATTCTTGAGGAAAATATCCTTTCTTATTCAAAATCATTATCTTTTTAAAAAATGTCATGAAATTTTAAATTAAAAATATTTTGTTGAAAATATTCATGAAATCCTTTGGAGTAAGCTTTCTGAAAATAAGGCTTTATAAAACTGTAAAAATCCGTTCTTGTCGTATAAGTTAAAAAAAACATTCTTCTCGTACTTTTGCCGGAAAAGTCAAAAAGAACCTCGTAATAGAAAGATTCCATACATACCATGTAGTAAAAGTCAAAATGGGTAAAAATGACATTAAACATACATGAAAACACTTTTATAAAACATGGACATGGATGATAGAAATAATCCCAGTAAATACTGACGAATAAGCAATCTCGGATAAAAATGAGATTTGAAAAATTATCCCTTACCTTAGGTCCGATATGCTTCGTACGCATACAAACCTCATGTATAATGATTTAAATAATTTCATTGACTTATTACATAATCATATTCATTGTTATTATATCATATATGGTTCACTTATGACTTTATATTACCCGTTCTTTTGTAAATTCCATGTTAAAGAGTGTTTTGGGTAAAATTGTTTCATTTGTTGTCCGTGTTTTGACTTGTAATTATTCATATGATTACATAGATCATGATTACTTAATTCCAGAATATAAAACATGATTTATATATAATATATATTCAAAATATACATATATATAATAGATCGATAAATGGAATGAAATATACCGTTCATGGAGACGGTAGGCCGTACGTAAGCATGAATGTTGTTTTCGTTTCCTTATTGAATTGAATGGAATTAAGTAGATGACATAAATATATATATACATAAATCCAGTAGAATTATTATGTCATATATTTTATGATTACTTATTATATATACTTTATAATCATTCTTGAATGGTTATCATGGAGAGTGAATCTCATCGCGTCGTGGAGACAGTATTCTGTACGTATGCACGAGCGATGATATCATTCCCATGATCGTATAATTGTATTAAAGTGTATTTATAATATTAAATAATCAATATAACTTTACACTAATCATATATATTCATTACTTTTACCATTATACCCATCCAAGTAAGGTGGTGGTGGAAAATAGATTACACCACGGCGTGGAGACGGTATTCCGTACGTACGCACTCGTGGTGATTTCATTTTCCATAGGATGGATAGATGGTGAAATATGGTTGTTTCATACTTATAATAAAATATCAGTATATTAGTGATACTGATTTCATTACTTCATAATGAAACAACTAAAGAAGAAGACGTTGAAGAAAAAAGAAAATTTAAAGAATCGGTAACGGATATTACCTCTTCTTTGACATGCCTCTTTGAATCCTCCACTTAGGTTACTAAAATTCATCTTTGAAGAAGACCAGGACCTCTAATATGTTTCTAGGGAAGTGTAGAAGAAAATTGGGAAGGTTTTGGATGAGCTTGAATGCGCAAATTGGTGTGAGGAGGAGAGGGGGGAGGTGCCCTTTTATTAGGGAGGAGAGGGGCACCTTTGGAAATCTTAAAAATATTAATTTATAATAAATCTAACACCACTTAAAAAACTCCAAAAATTACTCATATTCAAATTTTATATGCGATAGAGTTGTAATATCATCAAAAAATAAAATTTAGACTTGTTAGGAAATTATTTTAAACATTATAAACTTGATTTATCCTTACTTAATCAATTTAATTTTATTTGTGGTAATAACATTCTAAATTTTAAATTATAACAAATAATTACTTATTTGTTTTTAATTGTCTATAATTAGATACTTTATAAAAATTTAGACCATATAAATTTAAAATTATAATTTTTATATATTTTTTTGTTTTTTAAACAATTTTATAATATGTAATTTTTTAAAATAACAATAGTGTCAATTTTGACACTATTCATTTATTTGAATTTAAATAAAATTTATACAGAAGATATGTTCAAACTAAAAGCTTTAATAGATTAATAAAATATCATATGTATCTAGAAAATTAATTGATAACATTAAATATTTCATATAATATTTATTTTATTATTTTTAAAACCATTTATTTGGTTTATCTCTAAATAAAATAATTACTACAACATTTTTGTATAATTATTTAATATACATATTTGTTGCATATAAATTAAAAATAAAATCCTATAATGAAGCTAAATCTATTACCTTTCACAATAATACTTTTACTCGAATTTATCATCTTAAAATCACAATATTTAAATTGTTATATTTATTAAATTATGAAGGTGACAACTTTGGCATCATTTAAAATAAAATAATATATGTGTCATAATCACATTTATAAGACTCAAAACGGTTATATATTAGGTCATTGGACGATTAAGGTGTAGATATACACTACCAATAATTTTTTTTCAGGTTTTTGGGCCTCTTAATGGATATTATTATTTCAATAAAAACAATATTACTGATTTTTCACTTAATAAATAATTTCTGCATCATTAATGTATCATCATTAATTGCAATTATTTAATCCCTAAAAATTATAAATAAATTATCATGATGTAGATAATTTTATTATCTTTCTCTATACTATTCATTTTCCAAGTTTTATGATGTTTATCACTAAATTAAAATTATTATACTTATAATATTTAAGAGAGTGACATGTTGTCACTTTCTTTGGTTTTAATAATAATTTTATTATTTTCATGGTCAAAAGTCCATAAAATGAATCTAATACGACCCTTAGGTGATATGGGTTGACTTTTAGTCATAAAATATAATGTTGGAATGTGTTAGAGTAATTTTATAATATTATGATCACCCTTAATAACCTGATTTATCTTTAACTATGGTAAATAAAATTTACCGTAGTTACTATTCATAATTCCCAAAAATAAAAAGTAGCTTATTAACAAAATTTGGACACACTGATTCCAAATATGGAATCCATTTTTTCAAATTCAATACACATAAGTTGCATAAATTAAATTAAAATTAATCTCGTTTTCGAATGAAAACAGGTTTTTGTTTAAAACATTGTAAAAGATTGAATTGATTTAACCTACAAATTCAATGTAAAATCAATGTTAATGACATACATTATATTAAATGGAAAAAATATATTCTATTTATACTTTAAAACCATTCAATATTATAATTTAACCACATAAGTTATTACGGTGAAAAAAAGTGGTTTTTAATTAAAATATAGCGTGTTTTTACTATTCATTAAAATATGAAAGTTATCAGAATAATATGAAAATTTTATCCAAGGTAAAATTTTATATCATGATTCCAAATAATAATTTTATTTTGTAAACTTGAACATTTAAAAATGTCAAAAACTATATTTAAAGTGGGTGCTTCATCAAAAGGCGGCAAAACTGCATTTTTTTAAAAATACTTATTTTATCCGAAAAATTTATTTTGTTCTTATACCATGTTCTAGGAAATGTGTAAGATGAATAATAATGTTATAAAATTCAAAATTTAGTTAATACTATTCATGATGGCTATTTCATAATAATATTATAATAATATATCGTTGTTTAGTAAAACCCGGTATTGCGTACAACACACGCTATCAAGGAAGGTCGTGATTGCGTGTAATGCAAGAAAAGTTAGGGTTGCGTGTAGTGCATGACTCTTTTTTTGTTGCGTATAAAAAAATACGTTGAATATATATATATACTCAATGTTTCGTAGAATAACTACTATAAAAAAACATGAAATTGTGTGTAACACGATCCAAGAATAGTGTTGCGTATACTGCAAGCTAATACGGTGTTGCGTATAGCGCAAGATAATCTTTGTGTAGCGTACAACAGAATATATGAAAGAAATTAAAAATAATATATATTATAAAATCTCGGGTTATTACAATTACTGCCTCTTTGTATCCCGGATGCACTTCTGGAAAACCCAAATGATTAGTGGCCACATAGAGGTCAAGGCCTAGAATTTCTGTGTAATTCTAAGAAAACACATTTTTGTGTTTCTTCAGAAAGGAAGTGTATACTTCTTATTCATCAAAAATCATGGCTTCACTAATCAAAGTGTGGATTGGATAATCTTGTATACCCAGATTTAACTCTCTGATTTCATCTATAGTGGTGAAGACACCTTCCTTATATGCTGGAGGGGTGTCCCTAAGATATTCCCCTTTTTACTCTTCCTCGTGTGTTACCTTTTCTGCCACTTTGTGGATGGAAGGTGATGAAGAAATATTTTTAGAGATATAGGAGGAATCGGTATTTGGAAATCCTAAAGAGGAAAAAATCATTTCCAACCCAACTGATGATGAAGGGTCTTCTGGAAGATATAATGGGAAGATAAAGGAATGAGAATCAACATCCATATCTTTTCTATTAGTGTGACATATTCATCCAACCTGACTGATGGACAATAGATATTTTGAAGCTTAGGGGATGGAATGAATACATTAACTTCAATACTTTCATCACCACATGGAGTATTAAAGACTTCTACTATGTTGTCAATTTTAGTTTCCACAATTGACACTATGGAATCCACTGAACGGGTGCTTAGATTTGGGAATAACATTTCAAATTGAATAATTGGAAACAAATAATCTACATTGTGTGCTTTAATAAATTATCTAAGATCTTATCCATACCATTTGTGGAATTTATTCTCATAATATCATCCACCATGGACCATTTTACACCAAATTGATAGAACTATGGATTAATATACTGAGATTTAAAAGACATGAATGAGTCCTCATCAACAAGTAATATCCCATTTTGACCATTGAGGCAATATTTAAGTCATTGGTGATATGATGAAGGAATGGTAGCCTAAATATGTATCCGCGGTCTTCTATGGAGAACATTAAAAGTTGTATTTGGTCAAACAACCATGAATTCTTAATCTTACAAAAGATCCCAAAACATAGTTCTGAGAATAATTTCACAAAGAGGTTCTTGCTCATTTTTTATCCTAACCCTGTGACATTAGAGTTGAGGGAGACAAGTGGTATTCAATCAAACCCAATTGGTGAAGTGTCTAAATCAAAATGAGAATGACCCATGAGCCATTTTCAATGAATAATCATCAATACTTAATGTCAATAATTCTAATGAATAGGTAAATCGGTCATACATGTCTTTTTATGACAAGATCCACATCCTGGTCCATGAAAGACATTGTCACATGTCATTATAATAGATAACCCTCTATATTGTAAACCTCTATGGAAGAATACTCGAATTCATATTTGTGAGGGCATAACAACGCCCCAATAAGTTCTTATTAGAGATCTTTTAAGAGATTTTGTGCATCCATGATTTATAACATGGTTGGTACATGGTCCAGTTTCCTAAAACATCATAATTTTTATTCTATATTCTACATTTCACATCATGGGGATGTTCTATTGGGTTTTCCATGGGATATGATGTACCTGATGTGGATGGAACCTCTCTTAGGGTAATAGTTGTAAGTTCTTCTACTCATGGTAGATTACATAAGCTAGGTCTTCCTATACATCGATGCGGTGATGGCATAGCCTTTAATTGTTCATACAACATGATCATGTCAGGGAAGACCCTTCTGTGTGTGGGGGAGTTACATTTTTTCAACTGGGCTAGTTGGAGGGCACTCACATGATTTTTGGCTGTATAAATAGTTTGAGAAGAGGTTTGGTTGAAGTAGTTGCTTGTGGCACATCCACATTTTCCCCAATATCCTCTACCTTGAAGACCATGTCCTTCAATTCCCCAATTATTCATAGGGAAATAAAGTTCATAATCAAACTAATCAATTGATAAGGGATTCATTAAATGAATAATATTAATAGAACCAAATATCAACTCCTCGTCTGATGATGATTATTCCTGATAGGTCATATCTTATTGTACCATTTCTTTGGGAGGTGCCCATTCTTTTGAGATGGTCAGTATGAAATATGATAAGTTTAAGTATATATTTGTTCTTGACATGAGCTCAGATTCTAATGTTTTCTACTTATCCTTCTAACAATGTTTATTTTTTGAGGATTGGAATTTAGAGGATTGGGATTATGGTGTTGACGGATTTTCTATAATGGATGATGTTGGAGGAAAAATTTTCTATTTCAACTGTGTTCAAAAAATGGAATGTGTAACACCCGAATGTTTTTATGAAATATTCTCTTTAAATAATTTTTAATCTTCATTAGAATAATTTTCACACAATAGTGAGTTTAAATAAACTACGAGATTCCCTTATTATAATATTACCATTATAGACTAGCTCTTAGGTTTGCGGGAATATTTATAACTAACTTAGGAAAATGCATTATTTATTCATTGGCTATAAAAAATTTATGAAAAATATAAATCAATACGATATTTGTATTTCTGAGTGAATTACTTTTGGTAATGAAATTAATGAGATATATATGTCTTATATATTTAATAAAATATTTTCTATATTCATCCAACTGATATTTTCATCATAAGGTATGAATAAAACCATATTTGATATATAAAAATATATATTTTAAAAGGTTATTTCTACACCATTGAATGATGAACCAAATTTAATTTATGATTTTGACTTATTAATAATTCATATATGACAAAATAAACATGTTATTTTGAATTTGGAAATATAAATTTACTTTGGTTAATTTCAATACATTTTTCTGATAAAATTCATCTTTTGATGAGTAATAAAAACACAGAAAATATTAATTAAAAACAACTTATTTCATTGAGATAATTTATATCATTAAATTATAATATTGAATGGTTTTAATGTATAAATATAATATATTTTTATCATTCAAAGTAATCTATTTCATCCGAATTAATTTTACATTGAATTCATAGGTTAAAACATTCTAATTTTTTCCAATTTTTTATCATTTAAAACATGTTTTCTCATTTCAACAGAATGATTAATTATAAATTAGTTTATGTAAATTTAGTTTTATGATTTTTTTAAAATAGATTCCATATTTGGAATCAATAGGTCAGAATTATGTTAATAGGATACTTTTATTTTTGGGCATTATGAACATTAACTTCCGTATTTATTTATATTAACATGGTTTAAGTTAAATCGGGTAATTAAAGGTAACAATAATATTATAAAATTTACTTAACAACTATAAAAATACTATTTGATGACTAAATCATACCCTTATTATCTATTTTTCTATGTGGAATCAAATTATGGTCACTTACCTATGAATATGACATGAATGTAATAAAATCCAATGAATGTGACAAAATGTCAGTCTCAATTTTTATAAATGTATTAATTTTAATATATTGAAAACGAAGAGATAATATCCACTATATATAGTCTATAGAAATACTACATAATTAACTATGTCATATGAATTTATTTATAATTTTTAGAAATTAAATAATTTCAATTAATGATGACACAATAGTGATATAACAATTATTTTATTTAATGAAATATCGAATGAATGATTTTAAAAAAATTAAAATAAATATCTAATTACTTAATTAATGCTATGCATGAATTTTCTAGGTTAAAATAACATTTTAGGACAGTATTTAATATTTCTGTTCAAATTTATCTCTTGTGTGTATTTTTTTATGTGAAATAAATGAATAGTGTCAAATTTGACGATTGATATTTCACAAAGATAACATTTTATTAAATATTTTAAAAATTAAAAGATTATTTAAAAATTAAAAATTTGAAATTATAAGATCTATAATGTCATAAAATATCAATTTATGGTCAATTAAAATCATATCAGTATATATTTGTATCCTTAAAATATTTAGAATGTTATTATCATAATTAAAATTAAATAGAATAACTAAGTGTCAATTAAACATATATGGTTTAAATTGAGAAAATAACTTATCCAAAATTTATTGGATGATGATATTACAAACCTATATTATCTTATATTCTAATTTATGACTTTTTGGAGGTTTTTGGTGATGGTTTTATTTTATTATAAATTATTATTTATGTAGTTTCCAAAAGTGCCCCTATTGGCACAATGAAATGTGTTCCATGCAATTTTCTATAGAGATAATGTATGATTATCACATAGAAAATAAATTCAAGTATGGGTAGATATTTCTTCACCATAAAGAAAGATGATGTGTCCTCTAATTCTATGTGCAAAAATACTACTCTAAAACGATGAATATGTGGAATGATTTCCCCATCACGGAGTAGGAATTGGATTTCAAAGATTGATGATAAAATGATGTCGACACATTAAATTCAATTCCAAAGATTCATATGAGAAGAAATAGTGTATTTACATCTCAAGAATTGTAGATCTATTCAAGACGATTGATTTTACTGGTTGCGAAGCCTAAATAGAATTACAGATAAAAAGTTATGGCACTTAGAAGACAAATAAATTTCACAAAGGGACCTACGCCAAGGGCCTACATGGAGGACCTATGTGGCGGTATATTTTTTCACACCTACATGGAGGACCTACATGGGAGACCTATTAAGAGTAACTCCTATATCCATGTCCCGTCCTTTCCTATAAATAGGACCCTTGTTCTCCCAAATTAAAAGACAAAAAAAGTTGGAAGAAGTCCCAAAGATCCAGTTGTGTAGCACTTTCACCATGATCCCCCAAATTTTCTCAGGTAGCTCTATAAAACATGAAAGAAGAGGGAATTAAATGGGGAAAAGAGGTTCAATGTCCCATAAAGTTCTAGAACATGTGGATTTGTGGGGATCAAATGCGTGGAGTACCAATACGGAGCACCTACGCGGAGCACCAGTAATGATCTCCTGTGCGGAGCACCTCTACGACACACCTGCGTGACACATGTGATCAATGCACCTCCACGACACACCTATGTGGCACAACTATGTGGAGAACCTTCTCACTACACCTACGTGGAGCACCTGTGCGACGCACCTTCCCCATTGACCTGTGTGACGCACCTGCATGACACACCTTGGAGGAGCACCTGCACGATGCACCATGGAGAAGATCACGCATGACCATGATATTCCATACTGCTGGGGTTGCACCCCTGCACCCCTTCTTGGGATCTGTATCGAGCTGCGGTCCCACCCCTCCTAGCTAGTCCTTACACTTCTGTCACTGAACCCCATGAAAAAAGGAGAGTCACACCGCGTACTTTTCATGTCTGGTCGACAACATTTTCCATTGCATCATTTATGTGGCCTAACATCCAACCTTTGAATACCATGGTTTCAGATTATCCTCCACACTGAATGATGTTCCTTGAGTTGACTCACTCCTCTTGGTTCCATTAACATGTTATGAGTTTGGACTCTTCTTACGGATTCCTGGAGTACCTTGAGTCAATAAACTCCTCACAAAACCCCTCAAACCTCATTACCTGGTTAATATTCTTGGTTAAATCACAAATGGACATCCTACTAATGAGTAATCCCCTACCAATTCCCAAATGGGAATCCTCCTTAGAATTAATCTCTATCCAATTCCCAAATTGGAATTCTCCTTATGAGAATGCCCCAAAAAATTCCCAAATTGGAATCTTTCTTATGAGTAATTCCCAACCAATACCAAATGGGAAACCTCCTTAGGAGTAGGCCCTAAAAAATATTAAATGGGAATCCTCCATTGGAGTAAGCCCCAACCAATTTAAAATGGGCACCGTCCTTAGGATTCAGCCCCAACTAATATCAAATGGGCATCCTCCTTAGGTGTAATACCCAACTAATCCCTCTTGGGTAACCATACCTGTGTAAGCCCCAAGATTTTCATTAAGGAGGTATCATTATTTCTCCTCCTCTCTCCTTTAGTACCAAAGAATAGAGGGGAGATAGGCACATGAACTTTTTTACCCTTTCACTCTACCGTTGAGCTTTGTCACCAAGGGAAGCCATCCTAGGGTAATCCCATAACCTTCATCCCTTCCTCCTTTTATTGGACCCCTGTATATTGAAAAGTGAATAGTGGTAAGCCTCGTCGCCTCTCCCTTTTCTCAAGTCAACTCAGGACTCGTCCACTCTCCCATCCATAGGTGCACCCTATTCCACCAGTAGAGGAGGAAAAGTGCATATGTAATTGTTGAATCTTTCCCATCCTCTTATTTCTCACACCGAGCATCACTAACATGGTCTTATATATTTGTGTTGATTAAAACATGTGCACAAACACTCATGATTTATAGAACTACGAGAAATTTGATTCTTGTTCAATCTATGAAACGTAGGAAGTTGTTTCATGGTCCGAGCTCACTGGATCTCATATTTTGGAATCCAACCCTAATTACCTCAATTTGGGCATCCTCCTTAGGAAAAATCCCAAAATTAAACCCCCAAAATCATTAAGGAATCATTTTTTGGGAAGTATTCCAAAACTCATTTATCTTAAAGGACTATATTATCCCATGAGACTCATCGAACTATGTGGGATATGATTTTCATCCACATGGGATATAAAAGAATCCTCATTGAGCTTCAAACCCAACATTTTAAATCAACCCTGTTATACTTAGGGAAAACTTTTAAAAGGGTCTAATAGTATTTGTAAACCCATAAGCTTTCCTAGTTCATTTGGTTGTTTCTGCATAAGTCCCACACGAAATATTTAGTAAACACCTTTCACTTATATGTCTTTACAACAAGAAATTAAACATTATGGTTAGGTCCTTATGACATGTCTTTAAAAGGTATGATGTGTCCCATTAAGCGGCACCAAAATATGAGGGTTCTGATTCCTTTAACAAGGATACGTTGGTAGCCCATTTTATGGGTGTGCTCACAATATCAAAACAAACTATCATATCCCAGGATGAAAATAAATTCCAGAGTGCCCCACTAAGTGGATTAAAAACTAGTATCATCATAATGATGATTAAAAGAATCTAGAAATAGTATATTAGAGGACACCATTGATGGAGATCCTTGAATACATATGGATATCTCCATTAACGAAGAACCATGAATGCATACTGATGATTCTAAATTTTACACATGTTAATAAGTGATTGAAAATTCCAAGGGTATCTTATGCTATGATTTGTGAATTGATAAGGATTCATGATAATATCTTAAATTTAAAAAGAGAGTCCCAGATTAGACAATAATTCCCACCAAATGTTTGTGATGTGTCAGACCACCCACCCTCTCGATTAATGTACGTTCTAAGTATCATAATTTTCAAACTTAACGAACACATGACTTTGGAAAAAAGTTCCTCTTTGGATAATGAAACGTTGGAAGATTTTTGTTCCTATAATAAATCCAATAGAAACTTCTTGGAAGCTGTGATTCTTAAAACAAGAAAACATGTTTCAAGGAGCTATGAAAAAAATGGTGAACCAGATGTGAATCCTTATTTATGTTAATAATGTTACCCATCTTTAGGGCCCTCCAGGTCTATAACAATCCTCAAGCATCATGACACAATGACTGATAATCAATAAGTCGATGGTACCCGCCACTTTCTTCTTCCGATTCTAGTCATTATCCCTAGAACTCAACAATAAGTCACTCATATATTAGAGGGAAGTGGATAAAGAGGTCACTCAAGGTCCCAATTCAAGGATATTGGGATCCTTCTTGAGGACTCCCACCAACAATCATTGCCAACATAATCACACAGTAGTGAACCCCCAACATGATGGGGGTGTTGCCTCTAGACATTCGGATAGGGTTTGTCAGACCCGGGAACACAAAAAGAACCATCGATGACAATGTCCAGTCAACCGGGAGAAGGTTCTTACTTATTCCCCCTCCAGAGAAGTCCCTCAACCTAACTTTATGGAGAACAACAAGTGGGAATATACACACATTTGTTCTAATTTTGTTGTTTAGCCGATTTGACTCCCAGCAACGTAGAAATCCCACCAGATAAACCCAATGATGTACTGTGAATCAACACATACACCTACTTACAAATTTTTATCCACTCAGTAGGCTTGTCTGACAGCATTTAAATAATCCCTCTAGTACAATGTGGTGGAAAATGGTAAACAGTAACGCACCCCATCTTAAAATATCAAATTATACTAGTAGTCTTGTCAGCTAGTATTGAAGGAAGATTATCAACCATACTTGACGAGAAACAGCCAGCAGGAACATAAACATACCAGTGTTTATTTGGCTCACCAATAGTCTCATTTGGTAGCACTCAGAGATGTTTTTCGGAAAGTTCCAACGAAAAATCTGGAGAGACCTCACTCTCTGCCCCCAAGCATGAGTACTTTCAATACCCATTGACAAAAAAAGGAGGATATGAGCAGCCACATATAGTTATTCCCAATTCGAAAATTTCGTAAATTTTTGTCTTGGCTGCTGAAGTGACGAAACACATCTTATCAAGGGCGAAATGGAAGCTGCAAATCCCTGCCCATATTTTGGAAGCATGGCAGGATAATATAACAACCACTTTAATATTAATTGGGGAACAAACAAAAAAATCTATCCCCACACATGGTATGACACATCCGCAAGCTATCCCGGAGCATATACACACCTATGGTCAGGTCTATGAGGGTTAAAGGGCATACTCCCCCATATAATACTAACAACAAGATCATGAACATACACACCTTCCAATTGGAGGTAATCAGCCCATTCCAATAACCAATCCAAGGAAGGCACATAAAACTGCCAATGATAACCACTTCTTCCAGCACGTATCCCCAACTAAGTCTAAGATAACATCCAAGAAGAAGTCTCACTATACATGGTTGGAAAATCAAGTGTCAAGCTAAAATATGGCTCCTCAAAGTGCTGGAGTCCTGGAAGACCACATACATTTATCTGTTGCAGCTCAAGATCGTATCCACACATTACCAAATTATGGAATTGGTATCACTAATTATGAAATTTATCATCATAAACTTCATCATGAAGGCTTGATTCATGAAAATTTGGTAAATCCAAAATGCCTATCTCTAGATGAGTTCCATAGAAACCCTCCATGTGTCCCGAAGTCCAAGGATCAAGAGGATTCATCCCTTGATGTAATCACCAATGGTGATCCTCCATAAGATTTCATTCTATGTGAAAGTACTCTTCACAGTATTATTTCACATTGTCATGATATTTCTATATTTGATATTGTAGCGATGAAAAAGCCCCATATCTCAAGGCACTTGAAAACACAACGCTAGTCATGTCATATGCCTTGTCATTGATGGGTGAAACACTTTCTCAACCAGAATACATATTAAGGAAATAGTCATTCACCAAACTTCTTTTGGGTCCTTTTCTATATAATATAGAGCATCCACTTTGCTCAGAACAAGTGGAGAAACCTCTATTAATGGAAAATGAGGATTTGTTAAACATGATGAAACAATTGGCTAAAGAAGAAATACCAGTCATGTTCTGGCCTTTAGAAAATTCTCAGTATAAAATTTCTGAATTTATGGAAGAAGATTTCATTCATGAAATCCACCTCAACATATGGAAGAATATTCATCACAAAAAAACATATGTATTACCAAATGATGAATATCAAAATCATGTGAAGGTAATAGAAATTTTGCAATGCCAAATTGACTTGGCATCTCTATTAGTTTCCCAACACCTAATGGTGGAAAAACAACAAACAACCCTTTAGCATGCATGCCTCAATGCTCTAAAAAAGCTGTGATAGTTAATTAATGACACACCATCTGTTGTTCTTATCAGAGGATGGAGTGCACATGGAGCATTGCATTTCACAGCACTCCAAAATCAACAATGTCCTCCAAAAGTGGTTTCATGCAATTTTATTGCCCATGGTTGACGACAATTAATATATTTTGTATATAATTGAATGTACACTCAAGAATAGGCCTCAAACATCTCTCATAAGATTCAATACCAAAGAAAAGAAGGTATTGAGTTACTTTTACCTCAAGCATATGAGAATCTTTATCAGGCATCCCACTTAGAGGTTGTCAGTCATTAGAGAATGAAAATATTTGAAATAACACAGTGATCCTCTAATATAGGTTATTTGGGTTGCTGTCAGATGATACACCCAACTAATGTCCAAACCCAAATTCGAAAAATTAGAAGAGGAGTTGCAAGAATATCAGCCATAGGAGTTCCTGAATCTCCCCAGATTGTAAGGCTGAGGGATCAGTTAATTCAACCATCAAATTAATAAAAAAAGTTTCAGAAGTTTGATGAATAAGAATAGGAATTCCCTCAGCCTATAGGGCTGGGGGGATTTTTCACATCAACTATCCCATCCTCATCAGATGTCAATTTTCTCCCGATTAGTGTAAAAGACACAAAGAGAGCACACAACTGAACTATATAAATATTCCCTTTAGATTACTTTCCTAGAAATAGTTCCCAGGAATTCTTCATATAAGAGAACAGAGTCCCATGGAAGATATTGAGCAAGAAAATAATATGAATATAATTATAGAATTCCATCAGTGCATTATGCATCAATACATTCCATTAACACCATTCCAGAAGATCCTCCAAAAATGATTCTAGTTCAGTGGAATCTGAAGATTAAGTTCTTGTTCATAATACAGTACACACTGAAGAAAATGAAGAAGGTGTACCTACCCAAAATCAGATGCATACCCTGAATCTAGGTATGCCTTCAAATAACCAACTCCCACCCCTCCAAAAGGTATCTAACAAGGGAAAAGGTAAAAGTCATATTCCATCTAATTTTTCAACTTGGTAAAGTCAATATCTATCAAGTAAAGAAATATTTTCAAAACAAGAAGTGTAAATGAAAGAGTTGAGAAGACTCAATACATAGTTACTTTGATGCATCATTTCTACTAAATGTACATCCTAAGCCGGACCTCAAATTGAACATCTTATACAAGCTCCTAAGAAATGAGGATTATTAGTAATTAAAAATGTGGATAATGAATTCCCTACATTGGGTAGACAGCCAAAGAAGGATCAAACACATCCTGATAAGCGTGATTCTATGGGTTATCCAAGGAAAATACCAACACCATCACCAGTTGTTTTGCCAGTCATTGTACCATCTCAATATCAAGTTAATGTACCTTCACAGGTTCCAGCACATCCCGATATTCCCCAAGTTTTTATGATCACTGTTGAGGTACTAACGACTTGATTGGATTCTGTGGTGGAATGACATGTTCTAGTTCATCTAGAAAAGGATTCTTACCCTGAATGGTTGGATCTGATTCCCCCCAACAAATTTTGTGAATACCAAATTTCCCATATTTAATGGATCAAGAGATCCGAAACAACAATTAACACATTTTTTTCTCATTTAGTTCTCATTATTGGAACCCCTCATCAACAAGAAGAAGTAAAACATAGGTGTTTTGTGCAGTCACTATAGGGACCATATTTTCTCTAGTATATAGTTTACAATCTCAATAATTTACTAGATGGGGATATCTCGGCAGAAAATCCTTCTTCAATTTATCTCAACACTACTGAAGAAGACAGTTTCTGATCATAATAATTGTGAAAAAAAATAATGAAAGAGTTTTAGATTTCATTACTCGATGGAAATGATTAATATATTCCTTAATCTGGCACTCCCTCACGAAGAGTTGCAGCCAATTTGTGTGGAATATCTGTGTGATGAGTTACGCGCACCATTGACCCCTGTGATATACATAAGAGGGTTTCGATCTTACATCAATTGGTTAACATATAAAAGATTATATTACTGATACTAAGGCTAAAACTCATGTAATTCCATCAGATCGGGGAAGAGGAACTGGGAAAGAAGTGGAACCTACCATTGAACTCAATCAAGCACATATGCCTAATTCCATATCAAAACCATCATCGTATAGAAGTATTCCATCTCATGTGCATCATTAGGAATGATCGCCTAATCAAGATGATCAAAGAGATCAAAGGTAGAAAGAGTTTGAGGAATTAAAAAGCAATGTGTATTCCTTCCAGATCGAACATGTTCCTAGTTACTTCATCTCAGCTCTAGAGAATAATTTGGTTCAGTTTCCAAGGCCAAAAAAACCCAAAAAAAAGAAGGATATGAAGATATTTCAAATTATTGTACTATTCACTAGATGTTGGGTCATCCCATTCAAGAGTGTTTTGTTTTCAAGGACCTCCTGAAATATATGGTAGACTCTGGACAAGTGAAATAGAAAAAATCTTCATCTCTTGTAGCATGTGTTACTGCTACTGATCCAAAGGATGAAGGAAAATGGAAGGATTGAAAAAGTAAAAATGTGCAAAAATATGGTGATTGGAAGATCAGGAAAATGATCAAACAAACTCATTCTATTATATGAACACAATTGAAACAACCAATCGTGTCTTCTTCCACTCCTTCAATAGAAAAAACCCTTTCATCAAAAGATTAGACTTCAAAATGGAATTCCTCAAATAATATAGGAGATCAGGAGGAAAAAGAGAAGTCAGATGAAGATGAAATCATGTCAAAGGAATAGTTTTCCTAGTCCCTGAAGATTTCATGCCATCTGCTTCAAAAGAATGGGCAAAAACCCACCATATAGAACAACCAGAACTTACCTATCAGGTAGAATATACATCAGATGAAGAATTGATCATTGGTTTTGACAACGTTATTCACTTGACGGATAATTTTTCCAATAATGATTTTGATCATACTAAGCCTGAGTTTTTTATACCTAATTTGGGAATCAGATGAAGATTCCATGGTCAAGGATACAGGTGAAGGCATGGTAAATATTGAAACCACAATTTTATCTCTACCCCTACTCAAACCATAAATGTGGTAGAAACTTGGGGAAGTTCCATTCAGAAAGATAAATAAGAACAATGATTTTCTTCCATGTAAGATAGATTTGTTTCTAATATTATTATTTTGGAAGATTGATTAGAAGACACACTCTCTACCTATCAACAAGTAGATAGACTTAATCTGTCTAATATACCAATGCTGGGAGTATTTCCAGCTTTTGCTCCAATACAGGGTACATCTAAATTAGGAGCGTCAACATCCAAAGAACCAGAAAAACCACATTTCCTTGCTGGTAAACGCAGACCTATAGATAAAAATTATGATGTTTTGAAACAAATGGTAGATGTAATTATGAAGTTATCAATTTTGGATGCCTTGAATCTATCAAAAGATCATCGAGAAGCACTTATTGAGGCTTTTTCAATTACTCAAGATTTTAAAACTGATGTTTTTGATGTTGAGTTTTATCGTATAGAGAATGATCCTGCAGAATGTCATGTAGACATATCTTTTTCAGATGAAGATGATAAAGATGTTGTACATGGACATATCAGGCCCTTGTATTTATCTTTAATGGTCAATGACATAGAAATCATATGAACATTCATTGATAATGGCATTAGAGTCATCTGCGTTCATGTTCATATGCCTCGTCGGTTGGGCTTCACTGAATCTTATTTTTCTCCTTCCACTTTAATGATGCAAGGATATGAAAAGAATGAGTAAGAATGTTAGGGTGAGATTAAACTCAGAACTCAATTTGGGGATCTTGTCTCTAATTTAGATTTCATGGTTGTTCCTCATGACACAATCTTCAACATTCTACATGGATGGCATTAGCTGCATCAACAAACAGCCATAACTTCATCATACCACCAATGTATTAAGTATTGTTTCAATGGTCAAATCGGGACTTTGTATATTGAAAAGGACCCATTAAAAACATGGGAATATCAATACATTAAGTCAGAGTTTTATAACACATTAGAAACTATATCCATGATAAAAGAGATAACTAGAGTTAAAGCTCCAAATGGACTATAAAAGATCTTAAGAAATCCATTCATAAATTTGAGTACATATTATGTGCTACTGATGAATTAAATTGAAAGGGTAAAACCAAAACTAAGCACTCATATAAAGATTTCCATAATGCCAATTGTGGAAACTGATCCTGACAACATGAATGAAAATGTTGATTCACCAAATAGTGATGGAAGCTTAAATGGAGATGTCATCATTCCATCCACTGAACTACAATAAGCATATACATTGTTATTCAGAGTAGAAGAAATTGTAGAAAAGTTATAGGAAGACAAATTTGTTGATTCTCAATCCATAATCTCCTCTCTGCTACCATAGAAAGACCCTTCGTGAACAGTATGGTCAGATATAGTGGCCTCTTCATCAAGATGTTCAAATAACGACTCCTCCCCTAACTCTGGTAGTTTTTCCTCATCATATACTATGAAAGTAAGAATATAATAGCCAACATTTAATGAATAAAAAAAGGAATATCTCAAGGATGCTCCTCTAGAATTTGAGGAAGGTGTCTATAACATAGTGGATGAGCTCAAAGAAATAAATTTGGGTACATAAGAAGATCCACTCCCCACTCTAATTAGTGCATCCGTGACATCATAAGAGAAAGAGTTGTGTAATTCATTTCTAAAGAAACATTGAGATATATTTTCATGGAATTATAATGAAATTATAGGTCATAATCTCGATGTATCCACCCATTATGTTGTTTTACGTGGAGAACATCGCGTAATCAAGCATGTAGTAGGAAGAACACACCAAAATCATGCCTCTAAAATTGAAGTTGATTTTAATAAGATTATAAAGATTACATTTTCTGGGAGGTTCAATATCACAAATGGTTGGCCAAAATTGGCCTAGTGAAAAAGAATAATGGAAAAATCAGTGTTTATATTGATTTCATAAATCTTAACTAGAATTTTCATAAATATGATTTTCTTGTTCTGATTACATATCTTCTAATTGATGCAACATCAAGTTATGAAGCTCTTTCCATCATGGATGGCTATTATAGGTATAATAAAATTTATATGGCCCCAGAGGATGATGAATATACAGCCTTCAGAGCCCCTCAAGGTGTGTTTTTCAATTGGGTAATCCCCTTTGGCTTAATAAATGTGGGTTCAACATATCAATGTTCCATACACTGTATCATCAAAATAATCTTAGAGAAATCTGTTGAATGTTATGTGGATGATTTGGTGGTCAAATATATAAAACATTCCAATTGTTTAGATGATATGGAGATCATATTCAATAATATTTAGAAACATAGTTTGAAGATGAACCAATTGATATTTTCATTTGGAGTAACCTCAAGTGTGTTCCTTGGCTTCGCTGCACAAAATCGTAGTATCAAATTTTATCCCAAGAAAGAAAAACCAATCCTTAGTATGTCACCTCCTCAAAATTTGAATGAATTAAGAATAATCTAAGGAAACAAGGCCTACATTCGGTGATTTATCTCCTATTTGGATGGAATGTGTTTTCCCTTTACCAGATTAATGAAGAAGGGAGTCGACTAGTAGTGGAATGGAGACTGCCAAGAAGCAATTGATACCCTCAAAAAAATATATCTTGAGTCTACTTGTATTAATTACACCTGTTTAATGAAGACCACTTATTCTCTATTTTCAATCATTTGAGAGATCACTGGGAGACTTCCTTGACCAAAAGAATATAACTGGGAATGAAAACAACATTTACGGTCTTAGTTGAACAATGATTGATGTGGAAACTCGATATTTAAGTATTGAAAAGTGATTCTTATCATTAATATTTACAGTTAAAAAATCATGGCACTACATGCAACATCATGAAGTCTAATTGGTGTAACCTAGTATCCCACACAAATTTATTCCTAGTCATCCTATGCTTATAGGATTTCTGGCATGGTGGGAAGTTATTATGAAATAGTTTGATATCCAATTTGTGCATCAGAAGGAAATAAATTACTAAGATATGGCTGAGTTCCATGATGAATATCCATCTGTGGAAGATAAATCATTAAATATTGAATTTCTTAATTAATAGGACTTATCTATTTAGGATAATTCCCAATCATGGGAAATGAAATTGGATTGTGATTCCATAAGTCCAATGGGGATGAGAATAGAATACCCTAAATTAATGAAGATATGTTATGAAATTTCCTTATTTCCCCAGAAAAGGTACTATTTCCTTACTCATTCCTAATTTTAGAAGGTAGTACCAACAATGAGGAAAGAAATAATTCTCTCGTCACAGGTTTGGAATTGGCCCTTCCGGTGCTGGTGATTCACTTAAAAGTTTAAGGTGATTCATAATTGGTAATCAAGAAAATAAATGGGGAATATTTTATCAGAAAATAAGAGTTAATCCATTTGTTTGATTACGTCATAGGGTTAATGGATGAATTTCCCTTATAGAAAACATTGTCTTATATCCCTCACCCACAATATTCCCAAGTGGGTGCATGTGCTAATGCAGCTACAGCCCTAGAAGATCCATATCGGGATGAGACAATAATTATAATATCCCATCATTGTGTGGTCTCACCTTTTGTTCAACCCATAATGGAGGAAATTAATTAGATTATCCCTATTTTAGAGGCATATTTTTATACAATAGAATTGAGATAACCCATCATGGAATATATTCAAAATGGAAAACTTCCACCGGATAGGGCTGAAAAATAATAGACCAGATAATGAGCGGTGAATTTTACTATTTATTATAATCCATACCATCAGAAAATCCATTACAAAAAAGGATTTGATGGAATCCTCCTCAGATGTGTTGATGGATAAGAGACCACATCAGTCATGAATGATATGCATTAAAGAACATGTGATTCCCACCAGTCTGGGCACAGACTCTTTGATCAGATCTGACATCTTGGATATTTTTGGTCATCAATGATTCCAGATTGTACAGATTTCACTATGAAATTATATCCCTTCCAAGTGCATGCCAACATTGTAACGCCCCGACCCCAGCTACCCAGAGCCGGTGCGTTACTTCGTAACATTGGCATGATCACAAAAGATCAAGTCCCGAAAGACCGATTAATTTAGTATCCTTGGAAACACTAGATACATTCATAAACGTTACATTACATCATAAAGTGAAAAACTACAATAACATAGTCTCCATAGTCCACACTTCTATCCTCTTCGGACAATCCCTGCAGGTCATTCATAAAATACTTCTTCACATCCTGGAAAATATTAAAACATTGAAAGGGGTGAGCTCAGATGCTCAGTAAGGATAACAATATTGCGGAAGCTTTCATAAATAAACATAAACATTTAAGGCAATGTATAACTAAAACAAAAGCCTTTTTAAAATTGAACTTCAGCATAATATGGCAAAAATAAAATAATATAATGCCATTACTTACTCACATGGATATTCTACTGGTCGAATAATCACATGAAATATCAATAACCACTTTCATAATGAGGGAATGTATAATGCCAGACATTCTGAAACATTTTGTCAAGGCCTCGTCCAAGACGTCTAAAATGATTAAGGCCTCGACCAAAACCATAAATCAAATTGGGAAAGGGCCTCGGCCAATTCCACGTCTAGTTGTCTCATGAGACCTACCGATGCATCGAGGAGCTATAGCGGGCTCCACCCGTCACTTATTAAGTCCAATACATTCCTCATATGAACAGGTTTAAACATAACATAATCGTATCACATAAAACATGCATAAAGGAAACATAACATTTCCACATTTCAATCACAAGATATCAATACAACACATTGATATAATAAAAACGCTTTCAAAACCATTTTCAATACCAAAATAAAAGAAAAGTATAACATGGTATTTATTTTTCATTAAAAAAATGGTATGGCTTGTAGAGGAAGCCGAAACTCAAATAGTGGTCACGGCGGTGGAGAAGTCTTTGTCGCCTCATACGTACAACAAAAACATTCCCTTTTGTCGTTTAGTAAACGCTTCGTATAAAAAAGATTCCTTTTGAATAAACGTAAAAGTCAAAGGGGTTTATACACCGTATAAAAGAAAGTTGTATATAAAACCAAATATGCCTCAATGAAAGGGGATTGAGACGAAGTCCTTAAAAGATCATTTTTAAAATAAAATAGATCTATTATGTGTATTCACTATAGGTACACATAAAGAAAGTAAAAATACAAAATAGGACATAATAATATCATGACATAATTTGAATGTAAAAGATTAACCCAAAGAATGGAAGTTGGGTTAAGAAATTCCCTTACAAAGATAATTTATATAAAATAGATATATTATGTGTATTCAATATAATTACACATAAAGAAAGTACAAATTCAAGATATGACATAATAATATCATGACGTAATTTTGAAGTAGGAGATTAACCCAAAGAATGGAAGTTGGGTTAAGAAATTCCCTTACCTCATGTCTGACTTGACTCAACCGTTCTTTAACCTCCTTAATAATAAACTAGAGTTAATATACACCTTATTAAGAACCATTTTCAATTTTATTATCCTTATTATATCACTTATTACAATGATATGAACATTATGTAATTATTTAGGTTAATAACGGTTGTTTTGTCGATCTTTGGTACTTGAGTCAACAATAAACTTCTTATAATTACAAGTTGTTCATGTGGTGAAATATCCATTATATCCAGAATTATATTAATGATGTAGATATCATATATATCATATATATCCAGTATATACATTCTTTCATAATATTACATAACATTTAGAGGTAAGAAATGAAATGCACCGTTCATGGAGACGGTAAGCCGTACGTACGCATGAACGCTACTTTCATTTCTATTTCGTATTTAATGTAATTAAATCATAATTATAAAAAGTTATAATATAGTTCCAGTATAATATCATATATAATATCATTTACTCCATCCCTTATACATCCCACATATGGCATTAACGATTCACATCACTTTGAGGGGGCGGTAGTCCGCACCTCCTAAAATGAAATTATCGCGTTTTACCCATAATGGAAATCATAAAGTATTCCATAAATGAGAAATACAGAAGCATAAGTAAAACATAAACATAATATATATCATATATAAAAATAGTGACATCTTAATCGCCACCTTTGAAGGTGTTATATAAGTGTTGAACAATCATCGTTTCGTGAGGCAGAAATTCTCCATCCACAGAAACCGTATGTTCTTTAACCATTAGATGTAGGTGTGTGTAAGTGTAGCTCGAATCCTTCTTATAAAAACATACTAGTATATTGAGGATACTGTTGTTGTTACAAAAGAAATTAATAAAAAGAGTTTAGGGTGTTGGAGAAGAAAAATAAAAAAAACAACATTAGAGAAGACATTACCTCAAAATCGGGTAACTCTTTTTGATTTGAGCCAAAGGCTTCCTTGGGAAGAGTTCTGCCCAAAGTGAGGCTTCTAAGAGTAATAGAGGGATGTTGGGAGAGTATTTGGGCAGAGGTTGTCTGAGCCAAATGGCTTGAAGGTGTGAATAAGGTGGGAGAGGTGGGGGCCTTTTATAAGTGGAGAGGAGGGGCTCTTTTGGAAAGATTGAAATGTTACATTATTACACAATGCTTTTCGGATTATAAAGGTCCCACACTTATATAATTCGAGGCTAAGGTGATAAGGGTTCTAAATATCCTCATCCAATTGGATTTGGACAATTGTAAGCCTTGTATTTTTCATTATCATCCCATTTTATTTAAATCGTTAAATAATGAGGTCATCGCTGCATCATCATGATGTCATAAATAATTTAATTTATATAATGTCTAAAAATTATAAAAAAAATACTATGATGTAGGAAATAGTTTTATCTTTCTAATGAATTTTTATAGTCAAAATTTGGACTTGTGTAACCCCACTTAAAAAATGTTTTAGTAAAACAACTCATGTTTGTGTCAATTTAATTTTAACATTAAATAAATATATATTAATGTCATTTTCCAACTAAAGTGGCTCCATGGGGTCCCCAAGTTGACCCATGGGTTGTCTTGGTCGGCCATGACTCATCCAATAGGAGTAGGACAAGTGTCAAGCTCATATCATATTATTAAAACATTTTTTTTACCTTAAACTACACTAATTACCTCTAATCGCGATTAAGAACTTAAAAGTTACTATTCACCAAAAATTTATTTTAATCTCATTGAACCACATTTTACTTCTTAATGACAACCATGTATGTCGGATTTTTGAAAATAAAAACACAGAAGTGGTAATATTTCATTTAAACGAAAAATCAGTTATTTAACTACCACTTAGTGGTATCACTATTCATCAAAAATTGAATTTTTTCAGAACAAGGCCAAAATTTCACCCTAAGCTATAATTGATATTCCGAATTCAAAAATGATGTCTATTTTACAAAATTCCAAACATATAAGTTGCATTAATTAATTTTATAATTAATTCCCGCTGTCACAACAAATAGCATGATTTAAGAAACAGTTTATATCAAAAGATTAGCAATTGTTTATGTCCAATTTCAAAGTGAAATTAATTCTAATGAACACCATTGGATAAAATGGTAAAAATATATTCTAATTATACTTTAAAACCACTCAATAATATAACTTATCACTATAAATTATTTTTATTAAAAAAGTTGTTTTAATTATTTTTCACTATTCATAAAAATTCGGAAGTTCTCAGAAAATTACAAAAAATTCAACATAGGCCAATTTCAATATTAGGAATACAAAAATGTAGTCCATTTTGAAATATAAAATTTCTATAATTTCAAAAAGTCGTTATTACTATTTATAACGGCTATTATGATTAGTCGCGGTGTTTTAGAACTCGAAGTTGCGTACAATGCAAGCTATTGCATTATTGAATGAGAAGCGTATCATGGAAGCTCGGGGTGTTACAAACTTCATTTATCGATCATAGGAGTTTATAAATATATCTAAATACTCTTATCCAATTTCTATATGGGTAATGGATATAGTAGGACCTTATCCTCCAGCTACAGCGAAGCAGTTCATGTATATTCTTACTACTATGGTCTTCATCTCAAAATGGGATGAGGCAATACATTTCAATGAAGTCGGAGCCAAAAGAATAGTTAGTATTTTCAAAACTAACACTATAAATAGATTTGGTGTCCCTAAAACTATTTTCATGGTCAATGGCACCAATTTTTGTTCTACTGAGGTAAAAAATGATATATGAGGAACATAATAACAAATCCAACCATTCATCCCGCAATCATATAGTAGCCAATGGACATATAGTGGCCTTCAATAATACCCTATAAAATATACTCCAGAAGAAGGGAGATAAATATAAGAAATCATTTAATGATAAAAATTTTAATTCTTTATGGGAATATCGGACTACTACCCATACTTCCACCCATACAACTCCCTATTCATTTGTATATGGAATAGAAGTAGTTTTTCCAATAGAAACGAAATCACCTTCAATCAGAGTTGCAATCTGTGATCAGTTGTATACAAATGAGAGGCCTCAAAAATAGTTTGATGATCTGGAGTGGTTAGAAGAAAAAATATTGCATACTTTACATCACTTGGATGTCTACCAGAATAGAATAGCATGAGATTTCAACAAGAAAGTTCACCTTCATTTATTTCATCAAGTAGAATTGGTATTGGTCCTTATAACTCCAATGAATCTTTGAATGAATCATCCAAAGAATTAACCAATGTGGGAAGGACCTTATTCTATATATAAGTTCTACTCAAATTGAGATTATGCCTTAATCTCAATGGATGGAGATCTCATTAAAACCCCAACCAATGAGATATTTTTTAAGAAATACATTATGTAGATGAACGCATTCGTCCTTACAGAAAGACAGAAAATTGCACAGCCCCCCATGTCCATACTACAAGTCATAAAAACATCATAGTAAAAAGTCGTACTTTCAAGACAGAAAACTGCATAAAAACCATAAGAGTCCATGTTGCATAACTTTAAAATGCATAGCACCATTTGTCCTCATTACACGATATTAAATTGTACGAAAAATTTATTATCAACATGACATTAGGAGATTCTATAAGAAAGCATCATAAAAATAATTTCTACTCTTTAGTGGGGTTTGAGTCCCACTCTTCCATATGTATGAGTCAAGTCTACATTGGGATCATGTTTCATGAACTATGTGTGGCTTCATTCTCTTCTATATGAGATACATAGAGATGCCTGGATCTCTAATCTTGGGCCCAAATGAAATCAAAAAAATTATATTTCCCTTTTTATTATGTTGTATATGAATTAGGTCTATACAATGTGCTATTTTAAAATACATAAATTGATTTTTCATACAATCTTGTGTCTTAAATTTAATCATTCTTCTAGATATTGTTAAATTCCTCGTCTCCCATGTCAAAATCGATTGGTGTGGAAATTATTGTTCAAAAAACTACGTACAGCGTGATTCTCATATATATGAGATACATAGAGACACATAAATCATTAATATTGGAAAAAAGCACTATAAGAAACAACATTATTACATATATATGAATAATACCTTCGTAGTAAATGTTTGATGAACAACATATAGCATGATTATTTCCCTCGGCAAGACACATAGTGACAATTTGGTTTTATACCTTAGTCCAACAACATCAAACCTTTCTTTTCACATTGATTCATAATTGTCCTTACCACATGAAATTAAAATTCATGGAAATCTAATACCCTGATTCTACATTTTTTACCTTTGTATTATAAAAGAATCCAATAATGTAACTTGTTTCTCACCCCGAGCATAGCTCACATGGGCTATGGAATTGGGTGAAAAGATTAATTATATAAATAATATGTCTCAATTTTTTATGGGTATATTAATTTCCTAGCATCATTACATGAAACTGCATATTATAATTCCCCTGTTTCATTACTTTAAACTGAACATCCTAATTTTAATTCAAATGGAATCAAAGAAAGTCTATATTTTACATATTAGCCAGACTTATGTAACAAACGTCAAATTCATGGCCAATATTGATTAAATTATTTCTTATGTGAATTGTGCGTAACCCCTTTCTATATTTAACACTCATAACCTTGAATATTTTCTAGATCTTCATAATCATTCTTATGGTGTCTAGTGAAAAAAATTCTAATATCTGAGAACTCTTTTTCTTCACTATGCAGTGCATTCCCTTAGGGGGCCTTGTATAACATTTTCCTACATAATGGGAATCTTAGTCCAGGTATTGCAATATTTTTCTATGTAGCATATTCCCTAGTTGGCCCTACATAATAAAGCCAGAATTACGGGTTTTTCAAATGATGGTAATTACAGTCTTTGATATAGTGTCATTCTCCCCTCAAAAATTGATGAAAATATACAGGAATCTATAATTTAAACATTCATTTATGTATGTCTATCCCACTATCTTTATATCAATCTAAAACTCTTCAAGACCATGGTTTACACATTTCCCTCTCAATGTGTTCATATAAATATGAAATTGCCTTGGAATCACTTTGCCACATATCATACACTATTTCAATTTTTTTCCAAGTTGTAGTACCAAATACTAAAAACACCACAACTCCTACATTTGGGCCATACATTCGTAAAATTCATATTCCTGTGATTCTTTGGATATCTTGGTTGGAAATACCATCTCTATATCAAGGTACCTTTTTCCATCAATCAATCACTATGCTTCAGAAAATCAGAATCTCTATAAATATTCTACGTCTTTTAGAAATATAACGTCAAAATTCATAAGAACTCATTTTCTTGTCTATTCATCATGTGCCCTTAGGCTGCCTAGTTTAAGTTTCGTATATAACATTCCTTTCAGTAAAAAGATTCCACTATTTTTTTGTGCTTCATATTCCCCAGTTGGCTCGGCATAATACAGGCCCCGTAATAGGTTTGTCAAATAATGGTAACTCTGTTCATGGAAAAGAATTATTCTAATTAATTTATCCCCTTTTCCATATCATTCATCAGATATATAAATTTCCAAATCATAGTTTAAAATTTCCCCTTTCCATACCTAAATATGGTAGAACGTTTCAACACAAATTATCAAGAAATTTGGAGAGTCTCATACCTTGGGTCAATGCAAAAAGACCTTAAATTTAAGCCACATAATTTCTTCATTGCATGACCTAAAACTACACTGTACGATGTCCTCATTGCATGACTTAAAACTGCACAATACGATGTCCTCACTGCATGATATAAAATTTCATGGTACAATGTCCTCACTTGATGAATTTAAACAACACAGTATGATTTTCTCACTACATGACTTAAAACTGCACAGTTTTATATCAAAAATTCCCCTTTCAGATAAATTTCAACCATTATTCATAGAAACAATTTGTATAAAAGTGGTTTTTTATCCATGACATATGTCGGCATAAAATAGCACTTTGTTCTTAAAATCCCTTTCCTTGGAAAATCCCCCCACTGTGGTCTACAGACACCCAAATATTATTTTCCCTTTTTCTATCAATAGAAAAATGTTAAATTCATATAAACTCCTTTTCTTGACTATTTAGTACATGCCCTTAGGTGGCCATGCATAATTTTCCTTCACAACAGGTTTTTATGTCAGAATATGAAACTATTTTTATATTCATCATATGACCTAGTTTTCCCTGCATTACACAACTCCTATAAAGAGTTTGTCAAATAATGGTAACATCGTTCTTGGAGGAGACTCCCTTTATGTTGATACAAATTTTAATGATGGTGACCATAAAAATCCTGGATCACGATTCTAAAAGGAAATATTTTAATGGTTATTAAAGAATGTCATAGCCACCTAGTCTATACCACGGAGGATGCACCCCAGCACAGCTGCTCAAGATTTGTTTCGGGATGTGGTCCCACACCTTTGTTCCAGTTCCTTCACTTCCTTCACTAACCCCCATGGAAAATGGAGTGATTCTCCATGAACTTTATAGGTCCCTTCGACAACATTTTCTATTACAACCTTTATGCATCCTAACATCCAACATTTGAATACCATGGTTTGGGATAATCTTCCACACTCAATGATATTCCTTGAGTTGACTAACTCATCTTGGTTACATTCACATGTTACGAGTTTTAACTCTCCTTATATATTCCTCAAGTACCTCTGGTCAACACACTCCTCATTAAATTCCACAATACTCATTACCTAAATCCTATGCCAAGTTATATCCCAAATGGGAATCCACATTAGGAGTATGCCCCAAAAAAATCTCAAATGGTCATCCTCCTTAGGATTAATCCCCAACAAATCTAAAATGGGCATCCTACTTAGGAGTAAGCCCTAACCAATTCCCAAAGGTGAATCCCCTTTAGAAGTAAGTGCCATCTAATTCCCAAATGGGAATCCTCCTTAGGGGAAACCCCCAACCAATTCCCATATGGGAATCCTTATTAGCAGTAATCCCCAACCAATCCCAAATGGACATCCTCCTTAGGAGTAAGCCCCAACCAATCTCAAATGGTCATCCTCCTTAGGAGTAAGACACAACCAATTTCAAATGGGAATCCTCCTTATGAGTAAGCCCCTACCATTATCAAATGGTAATTCTCAATAGGAGTAAGCTCCAACAAATACCTCTAAGGAAACTATCTTGGTGTAAGCCCCCAACTATTCATGCAGGAGGTAGCATCATTGCTCCTCCTCTCTTCTTCGGTGCCAAAGACCAGAGGGGAGATGGGCACATGGAATTTTCATAACCTTTACCTATACCATTGAATGTTTTCACCATGGGAATCCATCCTGGTGTAGTCCCCTAACATTCATCCCTATATCCTTTCATTGGACCCTTTTCTAATATAAATTGAAAAGTGGGAAGGCTTGTCGCCACACATTCTTCTCGGGCCAACTCAGGACTCACCCACCCTCATCGCCATAGTTTCACCCTCTTCGACTAGCATAGGTGTAAAAGTTAATATCTAATTGTTGATTCATGTAAATATTATTTATTCTTAAATTGAGCATGAATCATGTGGTCTTAGAGATTCGGGATGATTACAACATGGTCAGAAACACTCCTGATTTAAGGAAATATGTGAACTCTGATTCTGGTTCAAACTATGGTGTGTAGGAAGTCCTTTCAAGTCACAAGCTCATTAGATATCCTTTTTCGTAATCCAACCCTAATTCCTTTAATATTGGCCTCCTCCTTAAAACAAAGCTCCAAATTAAACCCCCAAAATCATTAAGGCATCTGTTTCAGGATGTAAGCCCAAACTCTTTTCTCTAAAAGGAATATATTATCCTATGAGACTCATTGAACTACGTGGGATTTGATTCTCATCCACATGAGATATGTAGGAAGCCTCCTTGAGGTTCAAACCCAACATTTCAATTCAACCATGTTTTGTAACAACCCAAACATTCATTAATAAAAATACCTATTGATCTAATTAAATGTATCTTTATGTAAAATGTTTATATAAAATGTCATCATATTTGGTTTTATTATAAGAATTGTGACCATTTCTAATATAGTTGTTGAACAGTGATCCCATGATTAGTATAAATATATGGCTTTAATGAATCCAATTTACTCAGACAAATGAAGTGATGGCCTCATCCAATAGAACTGCTCCATACAAAGCCCATTTTTCGGAGCTCGAAAAAGAGGTGGAATCATTGGGATTCTCTCTTGACCAAGCCTAAGCTGAGCTTCATCATGTTAATCTCGAACAGAACCATCTACGGGAGATGTGAAGTTGATAGAGATCACCAGGCATGCAATGTTATCTGAGCCACCCCAAGAGTATGTGACCATCGCACACCTTATCCTTATGTCGTATGAAAATGTTTTAAGGGTTTATGTAAAAAATCCCTAGTATTATGGTTAGATAAATTATATTTTATATAATTATGAATATACATTCATTTTATTTTTGTTATCTTGTAAATATATTTTAAAGCTCAAATAGTGTTTTTAGTTAATATTCAACTAAGAAATCTATTTTGTTGAATTAATGGAATTTTGAATTAAATAATATTTTAATAAAATATTATTATTATTATTAAATTAATTTTTTTTTAAATATACATTTTTTTATAATTTTATGAATGCAATCGTAATTTTTATTGCGGTTTGAAAGCCATTTTTTGTCAAAACCCGTGAATTTTTTATAAATGTTGGTTTATATTTTAAAAGTGAAAATTAACATATTTATTAAATTATTTATATAAAAAAATATTATTTCTGGAATCAAGACGTCAAAATTATCCAACGGTGAATTTTTCATAATTTTATGAGATAGTCAAATTTTGGGGTAAAAATTAAGTACCGTTTAAATATATAATGTGTTTTATTACATCATAATGACCCATTAGTGATGTAATAAAATAATATAAGCATAATTATCGACCAATATATGTTTTACCATTAAAATAATTTGATTTTGGGTTTGTTTGACTTATATTACAAAGCATTAATGGACCTTTCAAGGCATATTAAACATCTTGTCTTTTTAAATTGTTATCCTTGGGAGTGCGAGTCACCTCCACCTAAAAAACCCCATTATTTTAAGAAGTTAGGACTTTTTCATTATAAAATATTTTTTTATATCCCCTTTTTAAAACACCATGGGAAAAAACCATGGGCTGGTATGTGGTTTGAATTATTTTAATGTGAGTTGTCCCAACCCTAAATAATAATGAATTCGCTCACATTTCATATATAAACCCACCCATGCTCCAACTTTCTCCTCAGTAAAAGCCATTGGAGTTCATCCGACCTCTTCCCTATTCTCTCTTGTATACTCCCAAGGTGCCCCATGCTCCCAAGAAGCCTCTCTCAAGCCTCTCTCATTCCTTTGGAAGCACACTTCCAAGTAAGAGATTTTTTTCCCTTTTAAATTTTTGTCAAAATTTATTAATTTTGTTATGCCCTTTTAATTTCTAATATAAATGTTTGGGTATGGTTTCTAAACTACCCAGTAATTCCCTATATATTTTAGAATTATGGTATACCCCTTTCTCTCTAATTAAAAGTCTCTCGTGTACACCCGTTACTATGCCGAAATTTCAAAAGAAATTTCTCTCTCCTAATTTAGATTCAAGAAAATATTTTTTATCATGAATCTAATTTCCATTAAATTTGTTGGGACATGTATCTATATAAACCCCATTACTGTCCATGTAATTTAAATATGATGAGACACCACTTTCTCTTTCATCAACCTTTTTTATGAATTCTTACATCAAGCCATTACGCTGCTAAAATTGCACCAATTTTCCAAGCCAATGCCATTATGTAGTTAAAAACATGCCCATTTCTCTATCAATGGTATTCAAAATTGTAAACATTTACATATAGATTGTAAATATTCACGTATGAATTCCACATTCCTTTATCATGGAATAAATGATCATGTTTTATGAATCCATGTTAGATGATCCATGTGGCACACTTATGCATTAAATGAAATGTTTAAGAAGGGTACGCCCTTATAGTGCTCTAATGCATTGGGTAAAGTATAGTATCATGATATTTCATTTTCAATGGGTGTTGACTCATGATAATTCAATTTCAAAGAGTTTTTACTCGTTCTTTATGTGCAATGAGGATTTACTCATGTTACATGTGCAATGAGCTTTGTCTCATGGCTAATTCCATGTTATGTGATGTTGCCACATTTACATGTTATGATTATCATGCTTTATCATGCCTTAATGTTTATGCTTATTGTGTTCTCTATTGATATGCCTATTTTCTAACATGTATTGTACTCCTCATGTTACTCCATGATTATTCCCTTACCGGGCTTTATAGCTCACCCTTTTTCATGTCCTTAGGTTATCCCATTCGATGCTAATAAAGATGTTGGATTTCATGTTTTAAGTAGTTTTGTAATGTTCCTACGCCCGAAAGACACTAAACCTCATGATCTTCCATGTTTTATCAAGTGACGTTTATGTAATAAATCAAGTTTTAGTTTGAAATAAAAAATAGGGTTGTCATAGTTGGTATCAGATGATAGGTATAGTAATTTTTTGGGATTAAGATTAGAAGACCAAAGTAAAGCCTTAGAGACAAGACTAAGTACACTAAAAACATCCATAAGCTTTGTGAGTATTGATTAAGTGGTTTATTAAGAAAAATACATCTCTGTTTGGATACGAGCAGGTAGAGGCGGCTCTGGTATAGATGTATCCTAGGGGTAAAACCCGAAAACACCGCTTTGAGCGAGACTCAAACGGGAACTGGTGCACGACAACGGGACTTGCTGCACTAGTGGTTACGACACACCCAAGGGATAAGCTTTGGTAAATTCACAAGCTTAGTATGAACCATTATTAAGGGAAAAAATCCCTAAGAATATATCATAGAGTGTAGATCATGGATGACATAGACTAAAGCTGGTAGATTCATATGTTAAGAAAATAAGAGTTATTTATAAGTCATTAATTTTGTCCTTGTATTACCCTTTCTGTGATATCCCTAACATTACTTTTATTTCAGCCAATGGCCAGTAATAGGAGGACTCGGGATAAAAATTGATACGATGATCAATGTGATGAATGTACTAATGAGATTCCCAATCCAATGGGAGTGGGAATCGTGAACTTCGTCACGCTTCTATCTTAGCTAACTCATGCTTTGAATAGAAACGTGGGTTAAGAGGAACTTTAATCCCCCCCCCCTAAGAGATAATAAGTCACTATCGAGAGCTTCATTAGATAAAGGCCTCCTACTTTTAATGGATCATCCAATCCCTCAATTGCTGAGCAATGGATCAATTCCATTTAAATGATATTCTCTATCGTTCAATGTTATGAACAAGATAAGGTTCTCCTGGATACTTATCGTATGGAGGGTGAAGCTGATCACTGGTGGATGTGGATCAAAAATACAAAGCCTGAGGAGGAGATCAAGGTGTTTTAATGTAAGGATTTCAGGAAGATGTTTTTTGATAAATATTTTCTGCGCACCCTCCAACTTAAAATTGAAAGGTACTTCCTTTCCCTCAGGAAAAAAGACAATGAATCTGTTGGAGCGTATGAGGAAAACATCACATGGCATGCATGATACGCTTCCAGCTTTGTCGTTACCCCTAAATGCAGGGTTGACCACTTATTTGGTGGGCTGAAACCTAGCCCGTGTAAAGCACAGGAAATCCGTAACTTCAATAGCTATGAGAAAATTTTCTGATGTTCCCTCAATTTCTAAATGGAGATCGTATAATCTCAGGGGTATCATGTGGATAATAAGCGTTAGGTGGACTTCAATTATGGTGGTCTAATGGATAAATCTGATGGTGCTTATAAGATCTAGCACATCGGAAATTGTCTGATGGTTACTAGAAAATGCTTTAGGTTTGGAATAGAAGGTCACCTGGCTATAAACTGTCGACAAGAAATACCTGCGGCTGCGACGGAGGAGAGGAACTCTTCATTGAAACCTCAACCCGTGATTCATTTCTAAAAGTAAAAAGAACCAGGGCATCTTGCAAATCACTGCCCTAAGACAAGGATTTTTTGGAGGCAACCAACAACCCCCATGGTAGCAAACAAGAGATTTTTCCTTCACTACTGCCGAAGTGGACCCTGAAAACGATGTGGTGACAGGTACGCTAGTTATTCATTCAAGAATAGTTAACATACTTTTTTATTTTGGTTCTATGCATTCTTTTAAATATCAAAAGCTTAGTAGAAAAATACCATCACAACCAAAAATCATGTATGTGAAGATTTCGGTGAGTACGAAAATTGGGGAAATTATTGAATACCATGAATATAACTCCTCTCCTATCATAATATGTGGATTGAAATTCCTAGAGAACCTCTTCATACTCCCTCTGGTGGAATTTGATGCAATTATTTCCATGGATTAGCTTTCCTTATATAGAGCCAACATAAATTGTCGTGAGAGGGAAATCACACTGCATTTAAAGAATTGACCCCTGATTCATTACAAGTTCAAGGAGGAAGGTGAATATTCTTTAGCTCAATCATCTCAAGCGTGGATATTACAGCCCTATGAGCATGTGTATCTGGCTCAGATTATTGAGTCTAAGGAAGCATCCATCCTTGAATACATGCCTATTTTGAGGGAATTCACTGAAGTGTTTCCTGAGGAATTGTCTGGTCTTCCTCCTAGAAGAGATAATTAATTCTCGATTTAACTTATACTGGGGGTGTTTCCCATATCCAAAGCACCGTTTAGTATGGCTGTTGTGGAGCCTGAAGAGCTGAAGAAAACAACTACAAGAGAATCTGGATAAAGGGTATATACACCCAAGTGCTTCACCATGGGGTGCACCTATCCACTTCTTCAAGAAAAAGGATGGATCAATGCGCCTTTGAATCGATTATCGTGTGCTCAACAAAATCACGATAAAGTACAAGTATCCTCTCCCACGAATTGATGACTTGTTTGATCAGCTATGTAGAGAACAATACTTTTCCATGGTGTATTTGCGGTTGGGATATTATCATGTAAGGTTAAAGAAGGAAGATATCCACGAGAATGATTTTCATACAAGATACGGGCACTATGAATTAATAGTAATTCATTTAGGACTCACTAATGCTCCAAAAATATTCATGGACTTGATGAATATAGTCTTTAAATATTATATCAACAAATTTCTGGTAGTCTTTATATATGATATTCTAATGTAATCCAAAACCATGGAGGATCATGAGGAGCATCTAAGAACTGTCCTAGAGACCTTACAGAAGGATAATATCTATTCCAAGTACAAAATCTGTGAGTTCTGGTTGAAGTATATATCATTCTTGGGCCATATCATCACAAGAAATGGGATATTTGTGGATCCCTCCAAAATAGATGCAATTGAGGTATGGACAGGGCTAATATCTGTAATAGATATCTGTAGCTACTTGGGGTTAGCTGGATATTATCGACGATTTGTGAGAAATTTTTCACGCTTTTCCAACCCTATTACCAAGCTAACTTGGAAGGGAGTAAAGTTTTTTTGGAGTGAAGAATGCGAAGAAAGCTTCAAGGAGTTGAAAAGGAGGCTTATCACTGTGCTCGTGCTCACATTACCCCCATGTGGAGAACTTTTCTTGGTATTCAGTGATTCTTTGAAGAAGGGAATTGGATGTGTGTTGATGCAAAATGAAAAATTCATTACCTATGCTTCAAGGAAATTGAAAGTTCATTAATAGAACTATCCAACACATGACCTCGAGCTGGTTGAAGCTATCTTTGCTTTGAAAATTTTGCGGCATTATCTCTTTGGGGAGAAGTGTGAAATATATACGGACCAAAAATCCTGAAATATATATTCACAAAAAAGGAGTTGAATATACACCAACAAATATGGTTAGATTTGATCAAAGACTATGACTTCTCAATCCATTACAACCCTGGAAAAGTGAACAAGGTGATAGATGCTCTAAGTATAAAGGACCCAACAATTCTATCATGGATGAGAATTGAAAAGGATCCAATATTCTTAGATTTTATGAGGATGGAAATGGGAATCATAAACAAGGGAACATCATCAATCCTCTCACAAATTATTGATCAACCATAACTTTTGTTATGGTTAAAATATGCTCAAAGGGATGATGTGGGAATTCATGAAAAATTGGAAGCTATTGGAAAAGGAAAATCCTCAGAGTTTAATGTTAATAAAGAAGGAATTGTGAGATTTGGGAAAAGACTATGTGTTCTATCAAGTCCGGAGATGAAGTAGGAACTTTGGGATGATGCACATAGTTCAGATTTCTCAATTCACCCAGGAAACACAAAGATATATCGAAATCTCTAAGAGAATTATTAGTGGGATAATATGATGAAGGAGATCACTGAATATACATCAATGTGGCTGGTGTGTTAGAAAGTGAAGTAAGAGAGGCACAAGTCTAAGGGGATGATGCAACCATTGCCCATACCATAATGGAAATGGGAGAACATTACCATGGACTTTTTCACCAGACTTCTAAAGACATCCAATGGAAACAATGCAATCTGGGTTATTGTAGATCGTCTTACAATGTCTCCACACATCATTTACATTCGGGAGGATTTCTAATTGGATCAACTGACACTAATATATATTAGGGAAGTGGTAAGGATGCATGGAGTACCACTATCTATTATATCTGATCGAGATCCAAGAATCACCTCTATGTTTTGGAAGAGTCTTCAACATGCTCTGAATACTGAACCGAAATTCATTATGGCTTATCATCCTCAAATTGATGTCCAATCTGAGCGGACTATCCAAACACATGAGGACATGTTCAGAGCATGCTCAATGGACTTTAAAGGGGGATGGGATCAACATCTTCCTCTGGTAGAGTTCTCTTATAATAATAGTTTCCACTCAAGCATCAAAATGTCACCATATAAAGCCATTTATGGGAAAAGGTGTAGAACACCAGCGTGTTGGGATGAGGTCAGTGAGCGTAAGCTTCTTGGACCAAAAATGGTGGAGAAGGTGAAAACCATTCAGCAGCATATCAAGGCAGCCTAGAGTCGACAGAAGAGTTAAGCAGATAATCATCGACGAGACCTTGAGTTTAATGTTGGAGACATAGTTTTTCTATGCATATCTCCATGGAAGAAAGTCATGAGGTTTGGACAGAATGGGAAGTTAAGTCCAAGGTTCATCGGCCCCTTTGAGATTCTTGATCATGTTGGGGTTGTGGCCAATTGACTAGAACCCCCACCTACCGTGTCTAAAGTGTATAATGTCTTTCATGTATCCCTCTTAAGGAAGTACATACCAGACCCTTCACATGTACTCTCCTCAGTGGTGGTACAGTTAGAAGATTATATTTCTTATGAGGAGAAACCACTGAAGATCTTAGACGATAGAGAAAAAGTTCAATGAAATAAGACAATTCCCCTCATCAAGGTGTTGTCGAGAAACCACATGTTTGAAGAAGTGATGTGGGAATTGGAGGAAGTGATGAAGAAAAGTTACCCACATTTGTTTTAGTGAGGGAAATGAAAATTTCCAGGGAGAAATATCTTAAGGGGGAAGATTGTAACGACCCAAACATTCATTAATGAAAATCCCTATTGATCTAATTAAATGTATCTTTATGTAAAATTTTTATATAAATTGTCAACTTCTTTGGTTTTATGTTAATAATTTTGACTGTTTCTAATATATTCATTGAACAGCGATCACATGATTAGAATAAATATACAGCTTTAATGAATCCAATTTACTCAGACAAAGGAAGTGATGGCCTCATCCAGTAGAATTTCTCCATATGAAGACCATTTTTCGGAGCTCATAAAATAGGTGGCATCATTTGGATTTTCTCTTGACCAACCCCAAGCTGAGATTCATCTTTTCAAGCTCGAACAGAACCTTTTACGGGAGAAGTGGAAGTTGATAGAGATTACCATGCGTGAAATGTTATCTGAGCCACCCCAAAAGTCTGTCACCATCGCACACCTTACTCTTAGGTCTTATGAAACTATCTTAAGGAGTTATGTATCAAATCCATAGTACTAAGGTTATGTGCATTATTTTTTTATATAATAATGAATATACTTTCATTTTATTTTTTGTTACCTATTAAATAGTTTTTAAAGCTCAAATAGTGTTTTTAGTTAATATTCAACTAAGAAATATATTTTGTGGAATTATTGGATTTTTTCATTAAATAATATTTTAATAAAATATTATTCTTATTATTAAATTAAATTTTATTAAATATAAATGATTGTATAATTTTATGAAGATAATCGTAATTTTTATTATGGTTTGAAAGCCATTTTTGTCAAAACCCGTGAATTTTTGATAAATGTTGGTTTCTATTTTAAAAGTGAAATTTAGAATATTTAAAAAATAATTTAGTTAAAATAAATATTATTTATGGAATCAGGATGTTAAAATTTTCCAACAGTGAATTTTTCATAATTTTCTAAGACAGTAAAATTTTTGGGTAAAAATTAAAAAACTTTTAAATATATAATGTGTTTTATGACATCATAATGACCCAATAGTGATGTAATAAAATACTAAAAGCCATATGTTTGGACAATATATGTTTTACCATTAACATAATGTAATTTTGGGTTGGATAGACTTATTTTAAAAATCATTAATGGACCTTTGAAGTCTTATTAGATATCTTGTCTTTTTAAATCGTTTTCCTTGGGAGTGTGACTCAACTTCACATAAGCAACCCCATTATTTTTAGATGTTCAGACTTTGGCCTTATAAAATATTATTTCTCACTCCCCTTTGGGAAAAACCATTTTCAAAAACCATGGGCTGGTTTGTGGTTTGAATTATTTTAATGTGAGGTGTCCAAACCCTAAATAATAAAGAATTCCCTCACCTTTCCTATATAAACCCACCCAAACTCCCACATTCTCCTCAATAGAAGAAATTTTAGTTCGTCTAAACTCTACCCCCCTCTCTATAGAATCCTCACAAGGTTCCCCAAGCTCCAAATAAGCCTCTCTCAAGCCTCTCTCAAGACTTTGGAAGCACACTTCCATGTAAGGGGTTTTTCTTCCTTTCTCATTTTTGTCCAATTTTCTTAATGTTGTTATGCCCTTTTAATTTCAATTATAAATGTTGGGGTATGGTTTCACACATCCCCCATACTTCCCTCATTATTTTTTAATTATGGGAGACCCCTTTCTCTCTCATTAAAATCCTCCCATGTACACCCTTTACTATACCGAAATTTCGAAAGGAATTTATCTCTCCTCCTTTACATTCAAGCAATGCTTTTGTAACATGAATCTAATTTCCATTAAATTTACTAGGACATGTATCTATATGACCACCTTAATTTCCATGTCATTTAAATATGATTAGACACCCCTTTCTCTCTCATCATCCATTTTTATGAATTCTTATGTCACGCCGTTACGCTGCCGAAATTGCCACGATTTTCCAAGCCAATTCCATTGTGTAGTGAATACCATGCCCATTTCTCTATCAAGGGTATTCACCTTTATGCACATTTACTTACTGATTTTAATGTTTCATGTATTAAATCCACATTACTTTATCGTGGAATAAAGGATGATGTTTTATAAATCCATGTTATATGATCCATGTGGCACACTTATGCATGAAATGAAATGTTTAAGAAGGGTACGCCCTTATAGTGATCCAATGCATTTGGTAAAGTATAGTATTATGATACGTCATGTGGAATGGGAGTTCACTCATGATAATTCAAGTGCAATTATGTTTTACTCATGATTTATGTGCAATGAGGATTTACTCATGCTCTATGTGCAATGAGCCTTGGCTCATGCTAATTCCATGTTAAGTGTTGTTGCCACATTTCCATGTTATGATTATCATGATTTATCATGACTTTATGTTTATGCTTCTCTTGTTATCTATTGATATTCCTATTTTCTAACCTGTTTTTTATTCCTCATGTTATTCCATGATTATTCGCTTACTGGGCTTTATAGCTCACTCTTTTCTTATGCATGTCCTCAGGTTATCCCATGCAATTCTAAGTATGAGGGAATGTAGTGGTCATATAAAGGATGTTTTCAAATAAGATGTTTTATTTCATGTTTTAAGTTGTTATGTAATCTTCCTAACCCCAATGACACTAGACCTATCGATCCCCCTTGTTTTATCAAGTGAAGTTTATGTAATAAATCAAGTTTAAGTTTGAAATAAAAAAGTAGGATTGTCATATGTTCTCCTTGGCCCATACTCCCAATAATGTATAATCTAACTTGGAAACCCATATCATTGCCTTGTTCATTGGTTTGTTTCTGCATAAGTCCCACACCAAACATTGAAAAAAAAACTTTTCTCTTATATCTCCTAACCACATGACATTAAATAGTATGGTTAGAACTTATCACATGACCTTAAATGTTATGATGTGTCCCATTAAGCGGCACCGAACTACAAGGGATCTGATTCTTTTAACAAGGATACATAGGTAGCCCATTTTATGTGCATGATCGCAATATCAAAACAAACCATCATATTCCTGGGTGATAATAAATTCTAGAGTGCCCCGCTGAGTGGCTTAAAAACCAATATAATAATAATTATGATTAAAAGAATTATGAACTATTATATTAGTGGATACCATTGATGTAGAACCTTTAATAGATACAAATATCTCTATTAATAATGAAATTTGAATGCGTACTCATGACTCTAAATATTATACATGTTAATATGTGATTGATATTTCTTAGGAAAAATTATGCTATGCATGGAAAATTAATTTGGATTCCTAAAAATATCATTAATTTACAAAGAGATCCCATGAGTATACCATAATCCCCCCCCCCCCAATGGGTGTGATGAGTCTGACCTCCCATCCTCTCGAACAATGTATGTTCCTAAGTATCATAAAGATCAAACTTAAAAAATAACCTTCTTTGGAAAGACGGTACTATTTGGATAAATAACAATTGTATGTCTCTGGTTCCATGAATAAATCCAATGGAAACCACCTGGGGGAAGTGATTCTTAAAACTAAAACACACATTTCAAGGAACTAGGAATCAACCCCTTACATCAATTATAAGAGAAACATCCCCATATCCTATTTTCATCATTTTGAGCCTTCATGATCATCCATCCCCAGACCGTTTCTTCTCCACTTCCCTATTTTAATTATATATGTTTTTCACATAATCAAAGACCATATCTAGTTCACTAAGTGGAGATTTAGAGAAGGAACATTGACGAAGATGTAATATCATTTACCGATTCATTCAAACTTCTTTCATCTTCAACATCCTCTTCCTTAATTGTTTCATTATAAAGTAATAAAATCATTATCACTCATATATTTATATGTTATTATAAAAATGTAATGACCATATTCTTCCTTCTACCAATCTTATGAAAAATGAATTAACCTCTTGTGTGTACGTCAGACTTACCATCTTCACGGTGTGATGTGATTCTTTATACATAATATTCATTAAAACATTATATTATGAGTGAATTGAATGAATAAATATGATATATACAATAATAATACCATTTTTTAACTTATATAAATATAACTTACAAATTGGAATAAGAACTTATCAGACAAAACATGAATAAAAACATACAACTGTTAATACCCGAATAACAAGTGAAAATGAAATGTTCCTAACAAACAGATAAAAATATTCTCCAAAATATTATCATAAAAAATTATTATTAGTCTATAACAAATTAATTTGATTATTGAAATCATTATACAAGATTTTCAGATACATACGATTCATATCTGGCCTAAGGAAAGGGATAACTTGGAAAATCTTGTTTTTATCCGAGATTGTTTATTCGTAAGTATTTACTACAGTATAATTATATTCCATGACCATATTTCCTAAATATTTATTTCAAAATATTTTATTATCATTCTATAATTATTAACATCTAATTTTACCCCTTGGTAAATTTTTACTAAATGGTATGAATGTAATCTATTGTCATTTCCGGTAGAAGGTAATTTTTATATTCTTTTGAAAAAATATGAGAAGAATATTTTTTTAACATTTACAACATGAACAGATTTTTATGAATTCATAATGAATTATTTAATTGAAGATTCCCCTACAGAATTATAGGTTTATTTTCACATAAAATTATTTCTTCCAAAATATTGTGGAATTTTGAGGAAGGAAAACATTTTTTAAGAAAAAGGATATTTTCCTCTAGAATTAATTTCAAGTGTCTTCTCAATGTTATTTTTCATGTAAGATGGCACATTTTAAATAGTGTAACATTTTTATCCATATTATTACTATGATTTTATTGTGATTTTAATGGAATTTTATTTAGGAAGTATATTTGTTTTATATCAATTATGATGGAATGACGCTTAACAAATCCATTTCATTTATTAGGTTATGCTATGGTGAATGTTTTTATGTTTTTGTGTCACACGTAATATTAGTTTCATTATGAGATGGGTGAAAACTATATATCCCTCTAATTAATTGGGTAAATATTTATATCTCATGAGTTATACATGACTGGAATGATAATCATATGCAATTTAGCAATATATGGCTGGAATGAGGAGCAGACTCGGTTCAGAAATGGGCCTTGTCTAGTATTATGGTCTCACTAGTGAGCCTTGACTATTATAAAAATATTTTCTATGATTTTTTGTGTATTACATGAAATTTCATGTCTTATGTTATGACTATTGGGATTACATTTCACTTTTATGATTTATCCCATGACATGATATTATTATCTTTTATATGCAGGATAAGATTTTTAAATGTTATGATTAAGATTGATATTTCCCAAACCCTTACTAAGCATTTGAGATCACCATTACATAAGTTTCTTTTCCCCAGTTAATGATAAAGGTTATTATGTATGATATGGAAAAATTTATTCTAGTTATGAGGAAATAAGTGGGAGACAATGAGGATGTTTTATGAACCAGTTGTTCATGTTTCCCAGTTTCTAAAGACATTAAAACTATACAGTCCTAGTGTGGTTTTATAATGATATGTAATAAATATTCTTCAATTTTGAAGTAAAATCTATATGTAATGTATGGGACGTTATAGTTTTTATCAGAGCTATGGTATAGTTATCCTTTGGAAGTTAGGATGAGATAACCTTAGTAAGAACCCTAAGGATATATCTATTTATAGGTTACAATCCTATCCTAATGTTTTAGAGATGTCCATTAATAACCTAGTATAAAACCTATTGTGTCCAAAATTGAAATTTTTCACTTGGTGATGTGGTTTTCCTATCATTATTATTATTTCTCGCACAATTCTTCTTGGTTTTTTTCAATAGATGGAACCTGAAGGAACCTCATTAATGGTAAATGTGACATGCAATGCAATTATTTTCCCCTAGAGAAACCAAATGTTATTGGATCTAGATTGAAAAATATTTTATCCATTATCCAAAACATTTCTAAAGCTTTGAATCATGAGGACTTCTAAACAAGAAATGGATGAAGAAATATTATGTTATGTCCTTCATGAGACATCATCCACCTTCATTCAGCATGTCTTATAATCCATTAGTGGATGAACAATGGATCGGTACCACTGAAAAATTATTTTAGTTTAAACAATGTTTTGAACATGATAAAGTCATCTTATCATACTATCATTTGGAAATTTAAGCTGATAAATGGTGAAATATTATCAAGAATATGAGTTAAAGAGGGGAAATTGAGTCCATGGAATGCGATGAGTTCATGAACGTCTTTTTAAATATGTAATTTTCTTGTATTATTATAGTAAAGATGGAGAAAAAGTTCATTGAACTTACGAAACATGATGAATAATCATTTGGTACCTACAATGAAAATTTTACAAGACAAGCAGCGTACACTTATGGAATTATTATCCAACCTGAGAGTAAAACTGATCAATTATTTAGTGCCTTAAAACCAAGTCTCCAAATGTCATTAGCCATAATGGACATCAATAGATGTGAGAAAATTATTTGATGTGATCTCATGGTTGAAATGGAGATTGTAGTAACCCATCAGTCATATGGGTTTGATAACAAGTGAAAAATGGAATTCAATGGCAAATTTAAAGACCACACTAAAAAGAATATGAGTTTTCCATTATGATCAATGTGTGGAAATAAACATGAAAGAAATTTTCTTAAAGGGTTTAGAAAATGTTTTATGTGGTGAAAAATATCCTCGCATAGTCAAATGATGTAGTGATGGGAAAAATATTTCTAATGTTGTGGACAAAGAAAATGATACACAGAATGAACCTCCTACACTTCAATGTTACAAGTAAAAGGAAATGGGGAATTGTTCCAATCAATGCCTTAATAAAAGGGTTGTTGATGTTTATTGATGTCAAAAACATATTAAGGCCAATGAAAAAATGAAATTCTAATGAAATCACTATCAGAGACTTGGAGTAAAATAATGAAGTGGTTAAATGTATACATACCATCCACTCTAAAGTAGAAAATGATTTTTTTTTTATTCTGGATCAACCCACGCTTTTGTTTCTGAATAATTTTCTGAGGGTATCAACATATTATTTCAACAATTAGATATTGATAATGTTGTGACTACTCTTAATAGAACAACAATCATATCAAATGATTATAATTCTTCTTCGATTAATGTTTTTGGTAAATTTATTCCTTAAAATATTGTGATCCTTCCTTTAGTGGAATATTATGTGATTGTTATCATTTATTGGATTTCCCTATATGGAGCTCATATTAATTTACAAGGAAGGGAACTCACATTTGATATTCTAGATCAGTCTATAATCATCTATCAATGCAAGGATTAGTATAACCATCCAGTATAAATTTCATTAATATAATAGGTCCTGATTTCAATAAATTAAGGTTATTTATCTCAAATTCTTAGGGAGAAACTCATGATTATGAATATTCCCACTATAGGGGAGTTTGATATTGTCTTTAAGGAGGAATTTCTAGGTCTTACGTCGAATCTTGAAGTTCAGATTCCAATAGAACTATTATTGGGTGGTATGCCTATTTCATAGGCATCTTATAGAATTCCCCCAATTTAGTTGTAGGAATTTAAGATGAAAATGAAAGAGTATCTTGATAAGGTATTCATACGCCCTACTGGGTCACCTTGGGGAGAACCTATTCTATTTTTTAAAAATAATTATTGATCAATGAGACTATGCATTGACTATTAAGAAGATATCAAGATCACTTCCTATAAAATATATCATCTTCCCCACATTGATGTTTTATTTGACCAACTACTCAGAGATCAATACATTCCCAAGATTTATCTTCATTCTGGATATCATCAATTAAGGGGAAAAAGGAGGATATACCAAAGATGTAATTCCATTCAATGTATGGAAACTATGAATTTATAGTTAGGCCTTTTGGTCTTACTAATTCCCCCAATATCTTATGAATCTAGTTAATAGAGTCTTTATATTCTATCTTGACTAGTTTGGGGTAGTCTTTATATATTAAATTAATTTATATTATATGAGAAAGGAAGATCATGAGGATCACATGAGAATTGTACTAGAGAATCATATAAAGAAGAATCTTTATGCCAAATTTACTGTGTTTGAATTTTTCCTTAAGAATGTTTCATTTTTGGGTCACATAATCTCAAAAGAAGGGATATATATGGATCCAGCAAAAATAGAGGTTATTGAAATATGGTCAATACCAATAATTGTAACTGAGATCCAATTTTTTCTTGGTTTGGATGGATATTATACATGTTTTATGATATAATTTTAATGATTATCTAATCCACTAATCAATTTGACACAAAAAGGAGTTATGTTCAATTGGACAAAGGAATGTGAAGAGAATTTCAAAGACTTAAAAAGAATGTTAGCCAATGCACCTGTGCTTGTAGTGGAGAAATTTTTGTGATCTATAGTGATGAATACATGAAGGGGATGTGATTTTTTATCATGAAAATGATATGGTGAGATCTTATACCACAAAAAAGATGAAAATTCATGATAAAAATTACCCCAACTCATGATTTGGAGTTAGCTATAGTAATTTACTCATTAATGATATGAAGGCATTATCATTATGGTGAAATGTTTGAAATTTATACTGATCATAAATGATTAAAGTATATTTTCCACAAAAGGAGATAAATATGCGCCAAATAAGATGGTTGGAGTTGATTGAAGATTATGAATACTCAATACATTAGCTTCCTGGGAAAGTGGACAAGGTGAAAGATGCTTTGAGTTGAAAATACCATGCTAGCTTATCCACGATGAGGATCATGAATGTTTCAATATTTAAATATTTTAAAAGGGTGGTTCTTGAAATTTTAATTGAAGGGGATAAATATTATCTTACTCAAATGATCGTTCAGACATATATACATGTGATGATTAAAGAGGCATTGAAGGAAGATGTAGAGTTAAAAAATATGGTGAGAAATGTTCCTGAATTCAATCTTAATTGTGATTAAATAATAATGTTCAAGAGATAGTTTTTTTATTCATGCCATATCATAATTAATGAAGGAGGTACTGGATGAGGCTCATAGTTCTTTATTGTCTATTCACCTTAGAAGAACAATGATTTAAATGGAATAGAAAGTGTACTTATGGTGGGATAGCATGAAAATAGATGTCGATGAATATGTCTGTTGATGCATGGTTTGTTTGGAAGTTAAGGATGAGAGATATAATTATAAGGGTATTTAACAACCATTACCCATACTAGAATAGATATAGGAAAACATCAATGTAGACTTTTTCATTGGACTTCCAAAAACATCAAAAGGAAATAATGATATATTGGTTGTAGTTGATCACCTTAAGAAGTTTGCACACTTCATTGCTATTGGATAGGATTTATCTCAAGATCAGCTTTCCAAGAAATATGTAAAGGAAGAGGTAATATTTTATGGAGTACCAATTTACATTATATCTAATCAGGATTTTAGGTTTACCATGATGTTCTGAAAAAATCATCAACATGATCTTGTTATAGAGTTATGTTTCACCACTGCTTATCATCCTCAGACAAACGGTCATTCTGAGTGGAAAATTCAATATTTGGAAGACTTTTTGAGATCTAGTTCTATGTATTTCAATGTTAGATGTGATCAACACCAACTATTGGTGGAATTTTGATACAATAATATCTTTCACTCCAGTATTCAGATAGATCCTTATGAAGACCTTGATTGAATGTAGTTTAGAAATCCATATTTCTATGATGAAGTTGGGGAATGAAAGCTATTCTGACCTGGTCTTGTAGATAAAATGGAAGAAAATGTTAGATCTATTAAACAACACATAATAGCAGATCAGAGTTGAAAATATATAATGCTGAAAACCAAAAAAATGACCTAGATTTTGAAGTGGGTGATAAGGTTCTATTATAAATATTTTAATTGAAGAGAATAATGAAATTTAGAAAAATGGCAAACTGATCCCTAAGTATATAGGTCCTTTTGAAATTCTTGATTGTGTTGGGAAGGTAGATTACATATGGTCACTTCCACCAATTCAATCTCATGTTCATGATGTGTTCCATATATCTATAATTATAAAGTACATACCTGATCCATCATATGTCTAATGCTCAGAAGTCGTACCACTAGATTAGGATCTTTCAAATGAAGGGAAACCGATTGAGATTCTGGATCATAAAAAAAAGTTCAACAAAATAAGACCACACACTTGGTTAAAGTGTTATGGAGGATCCCATAGTTTAAGGAAGTTTCATGGTAACTTGAGTATAAGATGAGGGAGATGTATCCTCATTATTTTGTTTCAAAGGGAAGAATTTCGAGGGTTAAATTGAGTTTAAGGGGGGTAGAATGTAACACTTTGATGTTATTATGAATTGTTTTCTTTAAATAATTTTTGTTCATCAGTTGCAGGATTTTCACACAATATAGTGTTTAAACAAACCAAAAGTTGACATTTTTGTAAAATTAAAATTATATCCTAGTCGTTAGGATATAATTGATAATTATAACTAATCAATAAAAATGTATTGTGAATTCAATAGCTACAAGTAATTTATGAGAAATAAAAATCAATTAGATAATTGTATTTTTAAGTTAATTTACTTTGGTAATGAAATTAATGATATTTATATATGTGTGTGTGTATATGTGTGTATGTTATATATTTAATAACATATTTTTAATATTCATACAATTTATATTTTAGTCGTAGGGTATGAATAAAACCCCATTTGATGTGTAGAAACCTATTTTTTAAAAAGGTAAACTTTACCTCTTTTAATGAAGAAACCCATTTTAAATTAAGATTTTGACATATTAATAACTTTTATATAAAAAAATAAACTTTTTATTTTTATGTGGGATATGAAAATTTACTTCTCAACTTCCATATTTTCATTCTAGTGGTTTTGGTCATCTTCAAATACCAACTCTAGTGCTCTAATAGAAGATTTTGTGGAGGCACATCGACGAAGAGGAAATATCATTTACTAATACTTTCATACATTTTTATTCTTCAAATTCCTCTTCATAAGTTGTTTAATTATAATTTAATAACATAAATATAACTTATATTATGATATGTTATTATAATCATGAAATAACCATATACATTTTTCTACCCATCCAAGGAATAATGAAATCACCCCGCGTACATACGTACGACTTATCATCTCCATGCCGTGGTGTAATCCTTTTTTCACCACAACCTTACATGGATAGGTATAATTATGGAATTAAGAAATATATATATGTGATTAATATAAAATTATTTTTATTTCTGGGATACTATATATTATCCACTTCAAAATCATTCAACAGTTATGGTAATGATATCGTCGTTTGTGCGTACGTAAGACTTAATATCACCATAGTGTGATGCGATTCATTCTACATAATCTTCATTAAACAATGATTTTATAAATATATTGAATGAATTAATATGATATATTTTAAAATAAAACCATAATGTAAATTATATAACTATATCCTTAAAATAGTAATAAGAACTTATATGACAAGACATGCATAAAATCATAATGTATTTCATACCCAAATAACGAGTAATAATGAAATGTTACTAACAAACTTATTTAAATATGATCATAAATGTTATCAAAAAATTATTATGGTTCTATAAGGAATTATTATCATTATATAAATCATTATTCAGGAGGTAGAGATTCATACAAAGAATATCATACCTATGGTAAGGGATAACTTTTCAAATATCCTTTTTATCCAATATTGTTTATTCATAGGTATTTTCTGGGGTATAATTATCATCCATGTCCATGTTTTATAAATATTTATTTAAAAATATTCTTTATATCCATCTATATTTTATAAATTACAATTTTAACCATTTATTAATTTTTACTAAATGGTATGAATGGAATCTTTGGTCGTTTCCAGTAAGTGGTTATTTTTTACTTTTTCGGAAAAAGTACAAGAAGAATGTTTTTAACTTGTAAGACATGAGTATATATTTAGGATTTCATTGTGCCTTATTTCCTAGAACAATAACCTACAAGAATAAATTTTTATTTTCACATAAAACAATGTCTCCAAAAATTGTGTGGCATTTTGAGAAAGGAAATCAATTATGAAGAAGAAAGCATATTTTCTTCAGGAATTAATTTCATGTGTATCCTAGAAATTATTTTCCATATAAGAGGAAACTCTTTAAATATAGTGGTATTTTTATCTCTTTTATAAATATTATTTTATTGTTATTATTATTGAATGTTTTTTAAGAAATCTATTTGTCTTTTTTAAATTATGATGGAATGATGTTTATGAAACCCATTTTAGGTCATGGGTTATGCTATAGTGAATGCTATTATGTTTTTACAGCACACATAAGAATGGTTAAATTATCAAATTGGTGGGACCTATATCTACCTCTAATTAATTTTTTAGAAAATTAAATCTCATGATATTTACATGATTTGAAAGGAATGTAAATCTGGTTAAATAATACACAGATGTGATATGGAGTGACCTCGGTTCAGTAATGGACTTTGTCCCTTATGATGTTCTCAGAAATAAGCCTTGACTATTATGAAATGGTTTTCTATGCTTATATATGTATGACAAGAAATTTCATGTCTTATGTTATAAATATTTGGATTATGTTTTACATTTATGATTTATCCCATGACATGATATTGTGATATTTTATATGCAGGATATGATTTTCAAATGTTCGGTTTGTGATTGACATTCCCCTAAACCTTATTGAGAATTTGAGGTCACTATCTTATATATTTCATTTACCAAGGTCATGAATAAGGGTATTATGTAATATATTTCAAAAGGGTGTCTAGTTGTGAATAAATAAGTGGGACACAATGGAGATGTATTATGAACTAGTCGTTTATGATTCCCAGTTTCAAAATACACTAAACTTATTCAGTCCTGACAGGGTTTTTTATGTTATGAAAAAAATAATCATCAATTTTTAAGTAATATATATATTTAATGTATGAGAAATTATATATTGAGTCTAGCTTATTGATTTCCTGAACATCCAGTCACAGAATTTATATGTTATCTTGATTTTAAATTCTTGATACTCTCCATCTCCAGATTTATAGTCAAAACACATGCATCCTGGGATGGTAAATTTTTAAATTTCACATTCCAAGATTCCATAATCTTTTTTAGGAACTCTTAAAAAAATATTCCTTTATTGTAACACCATGGGATTTTGAATGATATTTTTTGGTGAATTAATTTAATCTTATTATATATTTTATATCACGGAACACTGAAAATTAATAATGTATATATATTAAATCACCAAATTCGGTTTCTGTTATATGAAATGTAAAGTTAATTATACACTACATCTAATATAAAGGATATCTTCTTCTACATAGAACACTGATCTCATCTTGTGTTACATGCAACAATGACTTCCCTCAATGGCTTGCATATCACGTATGACCAAGGATTGGTGAAAAATAATATATCATTAAAATATTATTATTTAATAAAATAACATATCTACTAACCATTCAATTATCATTTTTGATTTTTATTTACAAAAATATGGTTTTAAAAAAATATAAGATGAATTAATATTTAGAAATAAATATATTAACTAAATTGAATATAAAAGGTGTATCTTTATAGAAAACTATTTTTATACTCAAAAAGTTGATTTAATCATAATAATTTAAAATAATTACTATTAATAAGTGATATTATTAATATAAATTTTATACTTTAAATAAAATATTTCTGATAATCATCCACGAGATTTCATAGACATATTATAAGAAAAAACCACTTCTTTGCTATATTTTTATAAATATTATTTTACCAACTTTTAATGGAGAACCATTTAATATATAAATTTTTATACTTTTATATATTTAATATATGAAAATAAAATTCATATCTGAATGTGAAATATAATAATGTTTCTAGGGTAGATTTTTGGAAAAATCCTTTTATGTTTAAAAATACGAGTTTCCTGAATAAACCACTTATAATATATTTCTATAAATAAGTAATAAATTTAAATTTATACATATTTAGAAATTTAATTTGATATAATAATATTAATATTTGGACATTTAATGTTTTTATTATCTTAGGATATTGTTTTTTGATTTTTTGAGAAACCTAATTTTTTTGAGAATAGATAAAAATATCAGATTTTAATTCAAAACTACTTTTTAATATAATTTATTTAAAAGATTAAATTACATTTTAAATTGGTTTAAAGGTCTAATTATATAATTTTATTATCAATAAATTATTTAGAGGACATTTTAATCCATTAATTTTGAAATTTACTATTAAAACATATAATACTTTTGAACGTTTTTACTCTAAAAACCTGCATTGTCAACCCTACTACAAGATTAACATTAAATTATACAACATATATGTTTGGAATTTGTAAAAATATATTCCATATTTGGAAATATAATAATTTATAAATTCTAACAATTTCAACATGGTTTTTGAACAAAAATATTAGTAATGTAATTTTAAATTAATTAGATTTTTAAGGTTAAATTAAAGTTAACCAAGGACAAAAATTTATATTGAAGAACCAAAAGACATATAAAAATATACTAATGAAAATATATGGCCATATTTTTATCCTATAAACCATTGGATTTACATTTAACCATTATGGAATTTCTAGGAATTAAAAAACATTGGTGGGGTTCCTTTCCTTTAAAATAATTCAATAAATTCCACCCCTCATCCATTATAAAAGGGACACATCACATAAATATCCTCACACATATCAATCCCCTTAGGTTATTCTAATCACAACCCAAAAATATCCACAAATTTAATCCCTTGGACAGTGAATACTCCTACTGTAGAAAGCAATCTAAGTAAGACTATTGGCTCAAACCAAAAGGAGTTACCCGATTACGAGGTAACACCCTCCCTCAATGTCCTTTATTTTATTTTCATTATCCACTCCATAAAACCTTATAATTCCATGTTAATAGAAAATAAACAGTATCATAAATATACATGGATTTTTTTAGTTTAATATTTCATCTTGAACTGACTCACACATCCATAAATTCTGTAAAAAACTTAATGTTTTTGTGTAGGTGGACTACCGCCTCACTATATGATGATTTTTTAATTCTCCATTACCTCCTCTCAGGTGAACATTATGTTGGATATTTTTATGTTATAAGTAATATTTATTATGTTTTTATTCTTCCAATATTATTTTACGACTCATAAATTTCTACATTTCATTTGGCGTTAATATGATAATTTTGTTTGAGAAAGTGGGGACTACTACCACCTCAAAGCGTTGTGATTTGTTTGTACACTACCTAGAATATATTAAAGATGGATGTACAGAATATATTATATAATAATAATAATTATATATTTATATATATATATATATATTACTTTTAATATCTTTCCTTCAACACAATAATTAAACAAAAATAATGTTCATGAATACGTACAGCTTGTCTTCTCCATAAATGGTGTATTCCATTTCAAAATATAATATTCTATGGATTATTATAATTAAAATATACTATATATACTTTATTTTTATACTATTTTCTACATTATGGTATAATGATATATGTATATGGATCAACAATATAACAAATTGTGACACATTCGAAGAACAAAGTGAATATTATTCAAAGTGAAAACATAACCTAGAATGGTTACCAAGAGGGTAATATATGGTCATAATCAAAAAATATATTTTTTAAGATATAAGAATAAGTTTTTGTAAAATATTTATAATAAATATTTATTTATTATACATTTGGATTGATTTATTACGATGAAAGTAAATCCATAAGGTAAGGGGATTCCATCTCACTTTTAATTTCTGTGAGATACATGTTATGATCACCACTCTTTCCTTTTTTGTAGTGTATGTTCTGCCTATGATAGAATTATTTGTAAATTAAACATGAATTTATTATAATTAACATGTCCATTTTTTTATCACTCCTTCATCAGATTTATGTTTCAAAAGTTACCAAATCAGAAAAATGTTTTGCCTCAATTTTACTTTTTCGAGAATCATGTTTTGTTATACACCTAAAAACATTTTAGAGGTTTATATATTTCTATTTTAAATTTTTTATCATGAATCATATTATTTTCAATATATTTTATGCTAAATTTAATTTCCCTTTTTTACATGGAGAATATGATCCCAATTCACCATGTTATTTGATTATAATAATACAATATCATCTTTTTTCAAGATTTTTTATGATTATTCTTACATTGATGAAATATTATGACCCATATCTCAAGGAAATTACATTGTTTTTTATTATATAATCTATGATATCCTCATGTATTAGTACAATTTTACCACTCTCAACTACTTAACGTAATGTTTTAAGTAAAATCGGGTCGTCTCTCTCTTCGGTTAGAAATCTATTTTATAAAACACAATGTTTTTAAAAAATGTTTTCCAATGATAATTGAGGATCATTTTTTATGAGAAGGTATTTTAAAAACATTTTCATAGCATTATGTATATTTTTTAAAATACATTTTCAATTAAAAAAGATTTTTAAATATTTTTGTGTTATAAAAACCATTTTACAAAGAATAAATGATATTTTACCCATTAATTTTTTTCAAAAGAAATATAAAAATTATTTCCCAAGTAAGATTACATCCCTTTGTGTTACTCAAGAATTTATTAGGAAATGATTCAGTATTTCCATTCATATTATTTCTTTGAATGGATTTTGTTTTTTTGGATTGATGTTTATGAAACACTTTTCTCATTCACGGGTAATATGCCTTTGAAACACTCTTCTTTTCACAGTTTATAATTATGATGAAATGATTATTAAACCTACCTATTTATACATGTTATGATAAATTAACATGGTTATGATACCAATTTCATTTCATATGTTATTTTATGATCCTTAATGATCTTGTGGAACATGTATGTATGATTTAATTATGTGATGGGTGGGACCTATATCTCCCTATAATTAATTTGGTAATGATTTATATCACAAGAGATAAAAATGTTTGAAATGAGGGTTTAATTAATTTGTAATAAAAGACTTGAGAGAGGGTTAACTCAATTCAGTAATATAGGGCCAGAATGAGGGTTCACTCTGTTCAGAATTATAGGGCTGGAACATTTATTTACCCAATTCGGTAAAGGACATTGTCCACTAAGATGGTCTTGGATTTGATTCCATGTATACTATGGAAATAATGTTTTATTACTATGTTTTCGCAATAATTATATGTCTTAATCCTTTGTTATTCAATCATGTCTTATGTGACTTACATCATTTTCATGCATATCTTATGAACAGCCAATATTTATTCCATGATTCATGATTACGATCATTGATATACATGGTATGATATTCTATTCACGTGATCATGTTATCATACCCTTATTCTCCTTATATGCTTACATATATCCCTGGTCTACCTTTACTGAGTATTTTAGATTTACACTTTTTTTTTCCTTCCCCAGGTCATGAATATATGTACTTTGATTGATGTTTCTATGAAGGGTTATAGTCTTGTAGAATATTGTGGGAGTTGATGTAGCTCATTTTTTGTGTCAGTGTTTATGTTCCCATGTTTTGAAAGTCACTAGACTAGTACTATACTTGGGTATTTTTTTTGAAATGTTTTATCTATTTCAAAAATGCTATATATTGTTTATGTATATCATGATCTTGGTCCTTAAAGTTGGTATCAAAGTAAAGGTTTAGTAAACATTCGTAAAATAGGATGAGAAATAATTAGTGAGATCCATAGGTATATTTACATGTATATGACTAGGGATGTCTCTATGGGTAATTATAAGGGTGAGATAATGTTTTGGAAAATGTCCTGGAATTTTGGTAGAGGATAGAGTAAGTGGTTTCCTTGAAATACATCCTTGTCTGGATAATACAGGTGGATATGGCTCTAGTATAGATGTACCTTGGAGTAACAACTTTGAAAACAGGTTCTAGTATTGACTTAGGGTAATATGGTACATGACAATGGGCTTTTTCACACACCTACTTTGACACCGCTGGGGGATAAGATTTGGGAATTCACAAACTATTCAGGAACCATCAATAAGGATTTAGAAATAGGATGGATATAAATAACCTAGTATTAACCTATGATTTTTTAGATTAAGGAATGTGTCATGATTTAGACATCCCATTAGTAAATTTTATCAGGACTATGTGATTTACTACAATGATATGTAATGCTAAAACTATGCTTGAGGATTTAGTCAATGGTAGGAACTGGAAGGAACTTGTTTAATTTTGAATGTCATGGATGATTTTTTGATGAGAAATAAAGTGGTATAAAAACATGAGTGAAGGATATAGAAATAAGGAATAATAAGTTTACATAGAACATGATCAATAACATGTACCTTAAAAACTCTCAAATTCACCATGGATGCGAAACAATAAATTCAATGAGATTTTATGGGTTATGGTACATGGACAAAAGAATATTCGGTTTTCTTTTTGTCAAGAATGTTGAAATAATCACCTAAGTGGATTTCTTATAAGAAAAAGATGGTGTTTTGACTGTGGGAATGACGGAAACAAAACAAGTGAATGCATGTGAAAATTGAAGAGTTTGGTTAATGGAATGGATTCATATTTTGGAATACCTAAGTCATCATCGATGGTTAAGTCTTTTATGTGTGCATTAATAAGTCATTATGAAACTAAATGTCCCAAGATCAAATCTATTGAAGGGAACCAACAATGTATTATGAGTAATGGTTAAATCGTTGATGATGAAAAGACTATTGATTAAATTTGAATGGAATGAGGTATTGTGTAATATGATGAGGTAACCATATTAAGGGCGTAAGTATGAAGTGGAATAATAAATGTATTTGTGAGTTTGGAATAAAAAATTACACAATAATATTGATGAAATATACATGTATTGTTATACATCTATTTTCTATTAGTATTTACAAGATTATGTTAAATGTTCCCAATGGACTGGTGAATTGATATAATGAAAAGCTGATATTTTGACTAATAGAGGGTAACCCTTATTATGTTTTTTATCTTTAGATAATTTGTTTCAGGTAAAGATATGTTGGATATGGAAAATTAAATGTTATGGAATATATTAATTTAATATTGATAATAAATATGTTGTGAAATTATTCAACAAATATTACATCTTCATGGATTAAATAAATATATAGACTAACCATTAGAGTAAGGAAGCATTCATTTTTTCCAAAATTATTTATAGTAATTCAGGTTATTACCATGTTTTAAGAAAATATACGATAAGGGTATTCCTATGTTTGGAATGTAACAACATGAGATTTTTTGTTATATATGGGGGGATGAATGTAAAGTACTTTTTGTGAATTTATCTCTAATTAATTGGATTTTCATCATTGGGAAGGGTTGTGATGTTGACAATTTATGAAACGTTTGACTTAATCATTGGAGGAAGTATTTATCCATTGATATTGTATTGGTAATCCTTAACTAAAAGGGGTATTTATTGATTTTAATTTTTTAAAAGATGTCCATTATATTTATTTTCTATGTTATATTAAAATAATTTTATAAAATGAGATTTTATATGTTGGGTGAAAACCAGTCAAGTCTGACAAGGTCCTGGGTCTTGAACCCATGACTGAAAGATGACAAGGGTGTCATTCCAACCACTATCCTATATGATCTCTTGGTTAATGTTTAATTAACTTTGATGAATAATTATTGTGATGATATATTAGGGTTAATTTTTATGTTTTGAGGTTAATGTATTAACCATATTGAGTATTATGAATATTTGTAGATAAATAATTATACTTTTCATTGTTTTTTTGGTATTAAGATCCATTAAAATTGTAAAAAAGTTAATTTTTGGATATTAATTCTATGGGAAAATGGATTTATTAGAAATTTATGAATTAACAATCAATGTATGGAATTCTGGTTAGAGAAATATATCAAGAATTACTCAATGTAATGAAATTTTACAAAAAATGTTGTCATAATAAATTAAATTTTATTGAACTGATGGACTTCAAAGTCATCACTCATGTCTAACTTGGAGGAACTTTCCTCTAATCATTCACTTATCTATGATTTATGAACTCAATCACTCTAAATAGATATTTACAATTTTCTTTTATGTTCAGTATTCACTCCCAACATATGTTCTCCTATGTAGAAATCCAGTTATATGTTACTTTGGGTAACTATTGTTGTTCCAAATTTAACATTTTAACAGAATCTATAGTATTCATTTTTACGTTTTTAGATTCAATGAACAAAACATCCAAGTATTATAATATTTATAACACAAAAAAATTAGGGAAATTTATATTTTAATTGGGATAGAATGAAACACCACGTGATTTTGTGAAATATTTTTTTCGAATTAATTTAATCTTTTGATATTTTTCATTTCACGCAACACAGAAAATTGATATTTTATATATATTAGAGCACTATGTTTGGAATTAATTATACACAATGACATGTCAAATTTATAATTCATGTAATATGAAGGATAGAATCCTCTACATAGAACACCAAGTATGGCTTGCATTATATGAAACAATAACTTCCCTCGATGGATTGCACAACACAGATGACCAAGGTTTAGTGAACAATAATATATTATTAATAAATTATTATTTAAAATAATAAGATATAACCTAACCATTAAATTATCTATTTTGAATATTATTAACTAACTTATCGTTTTCACAACATATACTACGGATTAATTATTTATAAATAATTATAAGAACCAATTTGAATATAAAGGATGTATCTTTATAGAAAACTGTTATGAGGCTCAAATGGATGTTATAATAATAATAATTATAATTAATTAAAATTATTAAGTGAAAGTATTTTAATATAAATGTTATACTTTCAATCAAATATTTTTAATAAACAAACAATTTATTTGATAGACATAAAATAATTAAAAACCCACTTTTATGCTATATGCTTATAAAGATAGTTTTACCTCCATTTAATGGAGAACCCTTATTATATACAATTTTTTAAGATTTTATATTTTTAATATTCCAAATTAAACATAATTTTTGGATGAAAAACATTAAAATTAATTTAGGATTTGTTTTTGGTAATATCTTTTTATTTTTAAAATAATGTTTTCCCAAAACAAATTGATTATAATGTCCTTCAATAAAAAATTAAAAAATTAATTTTAGAAAAATTTATAAATTGACATTAATAAAATAATCATCATTTTTATATTATAATGTCAAAATTATATTATGGTTATTTTTGGTATTTTTCTAAGAAACATAATTTTTCGGAGAATTGTGAAAAATATCATATTTTAAATCAAAACATCATTTTCATATAATTATTTATAAGGATAAATTATATTTTAAATTGTTTTAAAAGATTAATTATATATTTTATTTATCAATAAGTCCAATTAATTTAACTATAATCAATTTTAGATTTAAATTGACTTAAAACCATTAAAAACCTTTGAACATTTTTACTTTTAATATCCACACTGTCGATCGGACAGCGGGATTATCATTAAATTCTACCACTTATGTGAATATAATTTAGAAAAATGGATTAGTTTTGTTCAATAATAATAATTTCTAATTTATTATTTGGTCAACTAATTTTTTTACCAAAAATAATAGTAATGTAATTAAAAAATAATTACAACAATAAAGGTTAAATTAGGCTTAACTAATGACTAAATCATATGTTTAAGACCCAAAACGTCCTATACACATTTCATAAAGCCATTTTCTATCCACATATAGATAAAAAAATCAATTTTCTCAACCATGATCCATTATTGAACAACTATAATAAAAAAATTGGTGGGGTTTGTTTCCTTTAATATAATATAGAAGATTCAACTCCTCCTCGGTTATAAAAGGCCTCCTACACTTAAACTTTATAACCCCACTAAATCCCATTAGGTTCTTCCAAAATATGTCCAAATAGATCCCTAAATTCCCTCCCTTTGACCTTGAAGCCTCCACATGGGATTAATGAAATCCAGGAATGCCTTTTTTCTCAAATCAAAAGGAGTTACCTGATTAAGAGGTAACACCCTCTCTCAAAGTCCTTTATTTTATTTTCTTTCTCCACTCCCTCAATAATTTTTATTCCATGGTAATATAATTTCATTAGTATCATCAATATACATAAATTTTTTATGTTAATATTTTGAACTTTTGTAACACACACATAAATCTAATGGGTAATGATCATAATGTTTACATATAGGTGAAATACTGCATCGCTAAATGATTATTTCATTTGTGGATTTACGGACTACCACCCCCTCGAAGAGATGTAATCCATTAATACACTACCTTAAATATATTAAAGTTGTATTTAATGAATTTATTATATAATAAATCAACTTTATTAATGTTATATATACATATATATATATATATATATTTCTTTTAATTTCATTCCTTTATCACAACTATTGAAAAGAAATAGCATTCATATTTACATACAACATTATGTCTCCATGAATGGTGTATTTAAATTTATAATTAAATATTATATGTTTTATTATAATAAAAATATAATTTATATACATTATATTAATATCATGGTTTACATTCTAGAATAATGATACACGTATAAAGACAAATAATATAATAAATTAAGACACATGTAAAAAACCAAGCAGATATTATCTAAAGTAAAAAAATTAACATAGGATAATTAAATATATGGTAATATAATATCATAATAAAACCAAAAATGTTATATTATAAAAGACTATGGTTATTTAAATGATGTATAGTAAATTTATGTTTATTATATAGGTGGTCTGAACGAGTATGATGAAAGTCATGACATAAGGTAAGGGGCTTTCATCTCACTTTTGATTTCCATGACATAAATGTTATGATCACCGCCCATTCCCTTAGATTATTGTATTTAAATACCATGATTTTATGCAATGTAAATTGTAATTTAATTTATGGTCATTTAGATTCCCATTTTATGATCCTTCTTTCATGAGGTTTGTGTTTCAAAAATTACCTAATCAGTAATATGTTTGTCTCAATTTTCATTCTTTGAGAATCATGTTTTGTTGTACCCATAATCTATTTTTCAAGGTGTATGTATATCCATTTTACAATTTATATCACGAATCTAACATTTTAATGATATTTTATGATTCATTTAATTTCCATTTCTTTAGTTATTTGTATGATCCCAAGTCACCATGTTATAAGAGTATATTGATAAAATCTCATCACTTTTTAGGATTGTTTATGTTTCTTCTTCCGTTGATGAAATATTATTATCGATATCCAATATAATTCATGAGTTTCCTAATCCTATTATTTTAATATATCCTCATGTATTAATACCATTTTCCCACTCTATAGTACTTAAGTTAATAATTAAAGTAAAATCTGACCATCTCTCTCTTTGGTCAGAAATATATTGTATTCAAAAACCATATTTTATAAAAAATTCAAAAATGTTTTCAAAATATCATTGATAATAACTTTTATGGATAAAGTTTTATAGAAATGTTTTCAAAGAGTTAATTGTATTTTTTCAAAGATATTTTCAAATAAAAAATATGTATTCAAATGGATTTATGATATAAGAAGTATTTTTCAAAGAAAAAAGGATATTTTCTTCAAGAACTACTTTCCAAAGATCATTAAAAATTATTCCCCATCTAGGATAACATCCATTGTTGTTACTCATGAATTTATGGGGAACTTATTCTATGTATCCATTCATATTCTTTCTCTGAATGGATTATGTTTTAACGGAATTATTTTTATGAAACCTATTTATATTTCGTGGGTTATATGCTTTTGAAAACCACTTCTTATCTCAGGTTATGTTTACAATGAAATGATTATGAAACCTATCTCTTCCCACATGTTATGATACATTTTCCTATTTATGATACCCATTATACTTCATGGTTTATGTTATGATTATTTATGACCTTATGGACCATGTATGTATGATTTAATTATGTTATGGGTGGAACCTATATATCCCTCCAATGAATTGGGTAATGATTTATGTCTCATATGATTACTAGGGATGAAATGAGGGTTTAATCGGTTTAGAAATACATGTATGGAATGAGGGTTTACCCAGTTCAGTAATTCATTCATGGAATGTTAGTTTACATTGTTATGTAATATTGTGTTGGAAATAGGGTTCACTCGGTTCGGTATTAGAGGTCTGGAATGGGGATTTTCACAGTTCAATTAAGGAATTTGGACACTATTATGGTCTTGATAGTGATGCCTTAGATATTAGGGATATCATATTATATTCTAATGTGTTTTACATAATTCCATGTCTTTCTCCTATGTTATGATATCATGGATTATGTTCATTACTTATTTTTAATTTATGTCTTATGAACTACCAATATTTATGTCATGATCCATGAGTATGATCTTTGATATGATGTTTGTGATCTTCTATTCTTAGGATCATGTTATCATACCCTTATATTCATGATCATGCTTAAATATCACCCTCATTTACCATTAATATATATTTTATCTCACCGCTTTTTACGTTTCCTTCCTTAGGTCATGAAGAAATGTATTATGTTTCATGTGTCTAAGAATGGTGATAGTCATAGAGAATCTGGTGGGATATGATGTATCTTTATTATGAATAAATGATTATGTATCCAGGTTTCCTAGGGAACTAGACTTGTATAGTCCTTTGGTGTTTTTTGTGTAATGTTTTATGTATTATCCAAATGTTATGGCATGTCTATATATGCCAAGATCCAGATCATTATATGGATGGGGTGAAACAATATGTTATTGAAGGAAAATAAGTTTGGTATATCCTCATCCTTTTATTTTTTTGGTCTCATGGGCAATAAAAATAAAGGTAAGTTGTTTTCCAATGTTGATATGAAGTAGCTGGGGACATGGTCATTTCAAAAATAACAGACATTGTTTTTCAACACCTCAAATTGTCTCCACATATGATACCATTGATTATATTGAGGAGGTGTTCATTTTTTTTGATACTCGAGAATTGGATCCCTATTGTGTGGTGCCTGATTTGAAGTAGGAGCGGGTACTTGGGCCTCCTTATGTGTAACTTTAATTTCCTATGATTTTCCTACCCTTCATCCTGGAGATGATTGAATTACTCATTGCTTGGATTTAGTCTATGAGATGGAATTTTCCACCTTTTGAGAAATTGAGTCAAGTTCCCAAAACCCTCATGTGTATTTCATAGGAATAAATGGTGTTTTCAACCCATCACAATGTTTCAATATGAAATTAGGAAACAAATCTTCTTGAGGGAGACATAGATTTTATGAGTATTTCAATACTTTCCATCAAGAAATGAAATCTGATACTCTTTCATTCTCCCTTTGTTTGTAAGATTTAATAATTTATACTTCTAAATCATTGATATGAATTAGAATAAATACTTCTAATGGAGATCCACTTATCTAGTGATTGATTGGGAAAAAAACTAATTTATAATACAGAGCCAATCCCCATTAATTATTGAACAAATAATACAAGTTTTATTCCATCCTGTTGCTCAGGGGTCCTGATCATGGGATCACCACATGAGAAAAAATTCATTATGTGCTACTCCAGATCTCTGAAGCCATTGATGATTGGAAACGTGAGATTCTGAATATTTGTAAAGGGAGAATTTAGATCTACCAATTTGGGGTAATCCTTATTCTATGGTTGTACTAGTGCAATATATTCTTTTATATTTTCCAATCGAGCTATTATAGACTCAACAGTGTTCATAATCATTCAGGAAATATCTAGTTGATCCGGGAACTGAACAGGTGTGTAGGTTGGATCCTAAATAGGTGGAATGATTGGAAGGACCATTGGTGGTGGAATTGCTGGTATTTTTCAAGGGAAACATATAGTAACAATCCTGTTAATATGTTCTTGACCATGTTCTCGTTATATCTACAATGGAGAGGATTCATGATCTACCTTATTTTTTGGAACAAACCATCTTTGTTAAATTGTGTTCTTGGAGTAAATCTGCATTGAGTCTTCTCAACTCCCTTTTCTCCTGTAATTTATATGAAAATAATCCTCTATTTAATTTTATTTATCCTATCTAGGGGTGAGGTTTGAAATAAATTGACTCTTACATTTTACACTATTAGGGTCCTTTCAAGGAGGAATATATGTATAATTTGAGGGAAATCCCAAATTCTAAGCAAGCCTCTAGTTTGGGGTATATACACCTCATTTATTTATTTATATGTGGACTGTATCATGAACATGAACTTCTTCATATGACTCCCCTTAATTGTAATCATGTCCTATTGTATTTTCAGTAACATCCTTGATGAAATATACTGACTCATAATGCATTGATGACATTTGGTTGGTATCTCTATGAGATATTCTTCCTTTGGGTCCTCTACGAGACCTTTCCCTCCTATTTGTTGTTTCCCTAGTAATTTTATGGTAGAAATTAACATAAATGGAATCCCCCAAGAGTAATGTTGTGCTCGTTCTATGTTAAGGTACTGAATCATGGGATACCATGAAGTTAGAGGATTCATTTTTCGGTTTCTCCCCTAATCTGAAGAAAATTGATTTTAGCTAAGGAGAAGATTACTGATGTGTACAAGCCCCATCCCTGAGGACAATGTAGGTCTCTATTATTCTTTCTCATCCCTTTAGGATCTGTTTGTTGGATATTAGGTTTTGGATTAAAAATCCTCCAACCATGTAGGATAGGGTGGCTTCTAAACTATTATGGAGGATATTCACATATCTACTCTTCTGATTTTATATATTATTGTCTGAATGTCGGATGGGTGCATTATTCAGCACTCACTCAAATCACCTGTTTCAGAACACAGTTGTTCTATTTTACACATTCAATAAATCTTAAATATTCCATTCACTAAACAGGAGGCATGCTCAATGTCCTTAGACGACTAATTTAAAGGTATCTCAATAGAATTCTCTCTTCAGTCTAGACATTTGTGAGAGTTGATTGAGGATTGTTCTTGTTGAGTATATATTTATTCATGAATAGAATTAATTTATTCTCCCTATCCAAGGGTAATTAAATTTCATGATACAACCATTGGCTAGGGTTTTTGGATTGGGAGTGCAATAAAATTTAATGCTCAATGAGAACCCCATAATCTAATACAAATATTGTATGGGGTATCCGTGATCAGCATTTTCAAATACATTAATACATAGAGGAATGCATGTTGAAGGGACCCTTATTACTTCTCGATCACTGGATATCAAGAATATAAGGGAAATTCCATGTCAATTTGGCATTGTAACCCTACTATTACATAACATGAGGTTGAAACTCATCATAAGGTAATAATAATTATTTTAGGGGATGAAGATTTTTCCAAATATTGAGGCAGATGTTAGGTATAAAATCTTCAACCAAAAGATCTGGAATGATGTACTGAGGAGTTGAAAAGGGCCTAAACCTTACTAGTACTTCATATTTATCTAGTTATTTCATCATGTTCAAAAAATCCTCTTCATATTTCACCAGAGGTTCATTGACCTAGTCTACCCAAAGTGGGTTCTTCCCGATAGTTTGACCACAAAAAAGGGAATTGGTTGGAATTTCCTCTACTATGTTTGAAGTAAGGTGACCCACAGGTGGTTCAAAGAATAACTATCACCTAGGGATGTCTTCTGGTTGAGAAAGGATTTCACTAGATAGTGTCAAGGCATCGTACATTACTAGAATTATATTATCATGTTCCATAATATATGAGGGATTTCTCATCACTACATTATCCATAAGAGAATTCACTTGACAATGTGAATAACTATGATGGATTGAACATCTACATTGACGGTCATCATGCGGAGGACTATCACAGTTGATTATAGGAAGGGGTGTATCGTCTTTATCCTTGGTCTTTTAGCCACATGGATGGTTTTTGTGTCTCTAATAAAGAGATAGGATCTTGGTATTGAATGGATTTCCATGAAGAAATCATTCATGAAAAAGTGTTTTATGATGAATTTATGGATTATTTCTACAGCTTCCATAATTTGGAAAATGATGGGTAAGATTTTGAGTAGTAATAGATTAATGTCATAGGTATTCAAGAACTCCATCATTGAGAAAAACCAAACCACGGATGGGTGCTTGATTCCACCACTGTATTTGATAAGTGTTCTTCTTCATCTCATTATTACAAGCAGTTGGGGCTACAGAATGGGAGAAATGGTTTTCATTGATAGGTGTATATGCCTGACATAGAGTGTCCCCAAAGATAAGTGATGATCTCTATGTTGAATAGGTGTTTGGCCCCAATATTTTTTTGAATGTTATGTGGTAGTATTCCCCATGACCCTAATGGATGGGAACAGAGGTATGCATCTCCTCTGGGGTGACATGTTGATGAGAAACCCTTCTTGTGGGGAAAGAATTTTATATCTATCCCTTAGGTAATACGGTTTCCACTATTATGTTATTCATTAATTTTTCTCAGATATGTGTGTGATATTTCATCTTCACTTTCATTATTTCCAAGATATTTTTAGTAACATCAGTGACTATAATGGGATGTAAGTCCATTCCATGTATGGAGTAGGTGTTTATGCCTGCCACTATCCTTCCATTCCTACTATTGGTTAATGAAAATACTGATGTGTGGGGGAAGAGATTTGTGTTTGACCTCAATTTGTCATTAGGAAATTCTGACTAACTTCTCCAGAAGCTTCAAAACGATTCTTTTGGTAGGCTTGGTTGGTGTAGGCATGTGAAATTTCCTTCTTGTAGGTTGTTATCATATTTTGTTGGTGGGATTCATTCAATGTCACCAGATGAGCCCACTTTCTATCATTATGGGTGTAAGTTGGTGTATGTTCCTACTTGCGGTACTCCACTAGATTTGAATGGTGGTATTCAATAGATTCCAGTAAATGAGTTTGTTGGTTGTATTATTAAAGGAAGATGAGTGGATGTGCCTTCTAATTAGTTTCCACCATAATGGGATGGTGGGCTTATAATTAGTGGGAATGGTAGGACCCTTCACCATTTTACACAATTTTCGACCTTGGTCGTCCATTTTGTGTTCCTATATTTGAAGGACCTGGGCTATACAGTCGAAGGAGACACCCCTATCATGTTGCGGGCTTACTGCCACATGGAATTGGAATTGGAAACTTTTGATAAGATCCCCAGATAAGGACTCATGTGCCTTCAAGATAAGGATAAAGTTGTAATCTTTATTTACCTCCCTGAAATATGGGAGGGACTATTTATAGAATTCAAGGGAAAAACTCACAAAATGGTCGAAGACTGCAATCAGAATCGTCTACTTCAGGACCACCTGTCAACGTTGATCAGACAACTAGGGGTGATTATTGATCTTGAGGGCATGTCAGGTGGCCTCCATGGTTAGGATGGTAGCGTAATATTTCTACTCTCAAAATATTTTATTAGATACCCAGCATTGAATACACTAACTTAGTGATGACATTCATCGTGCGGATTAAGATACAACCTGAGTATTAGCCAGGGAATTCGTGGGTGAAAACATGAAGGAATCCATAGGATCAATGGGAGTTCTGAAAATACTTCCTTAATATACGCCCAATAAAAAACAATGTAATTAAGTGAAGATAAATCTCATTTTATCAAACACATGCGTGATTAATTTCCTTAGTTGGACCTCATTTATCAATTTATAGGGTTATAACATATGCATAACACAATCATCTTTGTTAAGGATTTGACTTCGGGTTCACCGTATTTTATTTCCCTTAGTAGTTCTATTCTCGTTATGAATCACTACATCCAAATTGTTTCTAATGGGTTTGTTCATGTAGCCAGAAACACCCAATTGTTCTATATCCAAAAGGATTTACTTTCTAAAGGAAGTTGCTCATTAGGCACTAAGACCAATTATTCTTAATAACTCACATTGTATAAGAGGATGGGAGGTCAGGCTCATCTCACAATTTTTGGGGGGAATTATTTCTTACTATGGTACACACTTATAGATTTCAGAAATATTATTGAATAATTCAATAATTCCCAAGTACTGATTTGGTTTTCCCGAGATTAGAAAACAATTTTGATAATTTATAGAGTTCAGAATGACCTGTATGTATCCAAGGTTCTTCTTCAATAAAGGTATCTGCATGTATATGATGTTCACCAATGATGTTATCCTCTTATATAAAAAATAGGGATTCATTTTTTTAAAATTATTATGGTCTTCTAAACATGTTGTAGGGAACGTTAGATTTTATGGTCATCCAGGTAGACGAATTTTACTCTATAGTTTATCGTTATAATTGGAGATGAATGTTGTTTTGATGTTGGGATCAAACCCATAAATGGTCTTCCTATGTATCATTGTCAAAGGAATACAATTCCACGTATTTTGATGGAAAATAATGGGAAAAATCATACCTTTTAAGTTCATTTCATAAAGACATAACCATACAGTTTAACATCATGTGGCATGGAATTATAGGCATATGGTTCCTAGTCAGTGAATGGTGTGGGACTTATACCTAAGAATCCCATGAAACTGGAAGGGATATGACAATCTGAGTTTCATTGTGCAGTATTGGGGAAATTTCCCGAAATTAATAGGGTTTATTTGGGTGTTGGGTTTGAACCTCATGGATTCTTTCTTTGTATCCCATTTTATTGGGAATCAAATCCCACGTAGTTCGGGAGGTCTTATAGGGGAGTATGGCCCCTTGAGAAAAATAAATTGGGGATTAATACTAGAGAGTAATACCTATAAAAGGAACCACGAGTGTTGTATCAACTCGTGATATTTTTGGAATTTAATGTAGGGCTTACTCGTAAGAAATATTCCCATATTATTGGAATTATGATTGGGTTTAATCCTGAGAAAGATTCCCCTTGAACATGGGCCCTATGTGAGCTTCCTATGTAAAATGGTTAAAGCAAGAATTATAGATCAGAATGTTCAATCCTTCAGGTGGATCATGTCGGAATTATGATCATCCCTAACCTCTAAGACCATGTGTGTTAGGCTCAGTGTCAATATCTAGAAGAAGTTAATTATTCAACAAACCAAAAACTGTAATTCCTTCAAAGAAAAAAGAGGAGGACTAAAATGATGGAAGAGGTCATGGTGACCATGGAAGATGTCAAAGTTATGACGGACGTGTCCAGTGATATGAAACTTCTCTCTCTCCACATTACATTTTATGTGTATCCAATGTATGGAAGGAATGAAAGTAAAGGTAGTGGTGGTAGAGAGAAGAAATATTGTGACCTCCTACATGAAAGGAAATGGGATACTTTAGGAAGGATGGCCTAAAATATTTTTGGTAGTGCGATGAAGATATAATTATTTATTAGTGGTAATAAAAGGTGTGATCCATGCCCTTGATTCTTGGAACTGGAGGCATTGGGTCTTAGATATGAGAAGGGATAGACAAAGTCCAATACCTAAAATGTTAGACCGGGAACTCCCCTACATTTTCCATGGGTAAAGGGTTCCTGTGACTATATGGATACAGACTCACATGCACCTTGAGAACCCTGACCGGCCAAACAAACAGGTGATGGGAAACTCTAACCACAAGAATACAAACCCTAATAAATTACATGCTTATGTTTCCATTTTCATTGTTTTTTAGGACTTAATGTTTTGTTGGTGGCATAAAAATGGTACCATTCAGACCAGTGATGCAAATAAGGATATCCCTTTCCATGGTTGGCTTGGTAAAGGGAATAAATGGTAGATCATATAGGTCTGATGCATTGGTGGTCGACATAGGTGTGCCTCACATGTCCTAGGAAGAACTAAAAAGGGACTCAACTTGGGGATTGGTCTAAACATGTTGAATATGCTTCGAGAAGTGGATTTCTAGGGAAACAACACTTGGGTGAGGCTTTAACCTAAGAATAGTATGTCTCCTCTAGTGTCCTTTGAAGTGTCTCACGTAGGTCCTTGTTTAAGAAAGGGGCCATACGTAGGTTACATCTTCTTATCAAAGGATCCTCAAATTATTGTCTTATATTTAAGATCCTTGAGGGACCAAGAAGTTACTTATGCCCATCAATTCACTCTTTTATCTTATTTTAGTGAGATATCTAAGAAATTTTGGGGGACCTAGGAGAAGGTCCTATTCATTGTGAACTCTAGTGGTTCTTCCAATTTTTCAGTTGTTGAAATGAGGATACCAAGGGTACTATTTGTAGTCATATAGGGGACCTTGGCCAAATGAGGTTTTTGGTGTAGGTACTCAGTTCTGGTTCATGGTGTAGATTTCCCGTTTAGGGGTGTCAAATTAACTATGCAGCATTGGTTTTTAGTGTCAGTCCTTAGGGAAGGTCCACAACAATAGTACTCATTGTAGGGGGTGCACGTTCTGGGTTGCATCGGAAGGACCTACACTAGCAAATGGGAACACAGGTGGTACACACATAGAAACTTTTGGATAGGTTTCATGGCTTCTCTTAAGATTCATTGATACTTTATCATGCATAAGCTGTCTTTAATAATCTTTTTTCCTCTTATATTAAAAAGGGAGTGTCAATAGGGACAAATAATATTTAAGTGAGAAAATTTTAAAAATAAAATCAGGGTTTCATGTATTAAAATAAAAAATAGATTAATTATTTCATGTATCATTATTTGATCACATAATTTTTAATACCTTGCATCTATTTTTAGGATATTATAGGAGAAATAATGTTTGGTTTCACAGATTGAAAAACTGTGTGGAAACTGTGTGATATGAAACTCTCTTGTGTTTCTTGGTTTAAGGGGAAGGCTACACATGTTGGTATAATTGTTCACCAAACCATCCACCCTTCTCTGGGACTTCCACAAAAGATTCACAATTTATTTTTTCAAATGAAACTGTTTTCTATAAATATGCACCAATAGTGAAATACCACATAATGATAAAACAGTGTTTCAAAATACATTAAACTTGACATTAGGATAACCCAAAATGAAGTACTACTAAAAAAATATATTAAAGTAAATTAATGAAATAATTAGAATGTTATTTATGAGATGGGACCCAAGTGAAGTGAAGCCTCTAACTCCACCCCACATTCTATAATCTATATTGAATGTAAAACTGATTAAAAACTTTTTATGAGATGGGATTGTTCAATGATAGAAAATTACTCAAAGAATGTCCTTCTACATTCGTCCTCGTCCATTCTCAGAGGCATTTTCTAAATAATATAAGACATGAAGATAATAAATTCGTTCTTCACAAAACATATTTAATAGTTACATTATAACCATAAGAAAATCCATGTATAATAATCAACAAATAAATAAACACGTCATTGAAATATCACAAAACCACTTTTCCTTAAAATCACAAAACCTTAAGGATATATTTTCAAAACCTGGTTTATTAGTGAATACACATACAAAAAAATCAACCCCCAATGGAAAACAATTTAACCTTTTAAAAATATTCTACTTTATTTAATAACTAAGTGAAATAATTAATAATTAATTTTTCTTGCGAAAAAATTTATAAATAAAATGAACTAATTAAAAATAACTTACATGAAGGATAAAATGAAACATTTAAACGTATTTTTTTCAATTTCCATAATTAAATAAAAAACATCATAAAAAATTATTGGAGAATGTAAGAAACCATTTTAAAATAATCAAATAAAACTGATTTTGAAATCAATCATTTAATGAGATCATATTTCTCCAAAATGACCTACCCATTAAAACACCAAACCAAAAATTACATAATATAAAAAAAATCAACATGAATTCGTTAAAACAATCTCATGAACCCAGTTAAACAATCTTAAACAAGTGTAAACTACTTAAGAAATAATATGAAATTGATATGTGTCATTAAAACACACTTGTGGGAGAAATAAGATTATATATGGTTTCACCACCTAGTATGAGAAAACATACGGTGAAAATGTATTCAGTTAAATGAGGACTATATACCCCAAGAACATGGTCACTATATGATTGGATGGAAAATTGTGAGCTACCTATATAGCTTAATTTCTATTTTTTATTTCCATGTTAAAAATAATATGTGATATTATAATCACTAGAATTTGGAAACAGGATAAAACCTCAAAATTTAAATTCATGATCCCTCAGTAATAACCTTCAAATAGCTTGAATTCATAATAAAAAATCAATAAAACCTATACAATGATATGTATTATGAAGAAAAAGAGATACAAGTACCCCTCTACCCCTATCTCATATGTCCCAATGATAATATTATACATTCTTCCATGAATCACCCCAAATGAAAAAAGGTATTTTCCAAAACCGTAATAACATTTCATGTACCCAGGATCTAATTCCATTTGTAATGAATCTGAATTAGTTTAATCAAAATATAACCAAACTCGACACACCACTAGGAATGAATGTAGTTCTTGATCCCCATTTGATGGAACCTAGTGAATGGATATGAATAACACCATTTTGGTAATGATTTTTCCGTTGAATTAAAAATATAAACTAATTAATGAAATCACTGAGGACTATACATGAATTTTATATTTTCTATACATTATTGTATAACCATTAAATATATACAAAATAATAAATTCACCAAATGAGTCACAATTAAATAAATATCCTTCCAATTTGATAAAACTGAATATAATTATTAAAATAATTTGGATGTAGAAACAAAAAATATTTTTTAAAAAATAAATTTGTTAAACCCAAAAAAACTGAAAATGAAAATCTTATGAACCACATAATGTATCTTTATGGTACTCACCATATCCCATTAATCAATAATCTACCATGAAATAGCTAACCATCCTAAAGGGGTACACATAACCTGTACACAAGATAAGAGTTGCATGCATGAACACACACACACAGATAATTATATATAATAGTTCTTAGATAATGGTCCCATTCATATATTAACAAGGAATATATAAAATTTATTTCATAAATTGGTTCAAAATTTATAGTTTTAAATAGATTATAAAAATTATATTTTTCATTTATGAATCCATACGAATACCAAACCACCTGACATTAATCACATACAGAAAATCAATTACAATTTATAAATAAAATTATATTCTAGTTTAAATAATTAAAAAGTTCTAAAACTCCTAAATGAGATACTTTAAAATATGAAAAAAATGAAATATACATTTTAATTCATTCATATATTTTTATCTAAAATTAAATCTATAAAATAACTTGTTCTTTTAATCAATTTTTTTTGAAACAACAAATTTTAACCATTTAGAAAGAAAATACCAACCATAAACAAAAAAATTAAATCCATATGGAACCAAAGGGTTAATGATTTAATCCATGATAATATATAAAACTTTCTATAATAATCCAAGCTTATTGGAATAGAACCAAACACAAAATGGGAATCCATTGCATAAACCACCAATAAAGGAATATGTTTCATGGGATAAACCATATATAATAATGTGTGATGATACTAGTGATAATATCAGCGTAGACTAACTTCTGATAAAAGTTTCATAAAAAATACAAAAACCAGCTGAATAGTCCATGATGTCCTCATTGGAGTAGAATCATCCATCTAGATCTGGACAATTATGCAACATATGTAACACTATTATCATGACTAAATACTAGTGTAGTATGAATTAGGATCTCTAAATTATATTCTCATGTTCCCATGAACAATCCAAAAGGTGGTAAAAATTACTCAATATATAATCAACAAACAATTAATTAATGATAAATCTTTATCAATACTATAACCCTCACATAAGGAAAACCCTTTTTAAAAATTACAAGCATCAAATAATGATAAAAATCAATTGAAACGATAAAAATGTCTAGGAGAGAAAATTGTATCCCACAACATTAATCAGTATTATTTATTAAGTGGTGAACAATGCATTTAAATAAAGAAGACATGATATTCGATGCCTTTTAACAATTCTAGTATTCAATTAAAAAATCATTATAAATCACATTGAATTAAACACCATTTATTTCAAATAATTTATTAAATAATAAATTCCCTATTTTTCAAATTTATAACAAGTCCAATTACCTACTTTTTCATCGAAGGTAACTTATGGATCCTTATGGGAATTTATTAATTAGTTGGAATATGAAAACATTTTATTTCCAAAAAAGATCATAAAATTTACATGGGAAGCCATTTACTCCATGTTGAAAATTCATTAAATAATTTTTATCAATCTTCAATGATATCCTATATAACCATATTTTAATTAGAAACATATCACAAAACCTCAAGTGCTTCATGAATAATTAAATATTGTGATTACATAGAGTCATATACATTGATCCTAACATAGTCCTATCACAATGAGTCACGTTTCAATGTGAAAAAGATAATAAGGAAATCCCATATTCGTTACATTAGAGGAAAAAATAAACTTTTAGAACTAACACTAACATAATACATAGCATACATAATGATATAGGGTTCTATGAGAATGATGAACCAGTATAAAATAGAAGGGAAATGATATGAATGGAGAATGAAAGGGGAGTGTGTGATGTTAATCTTGTAAACAACATAAAATATATTAGACGATGGTAAAATTTTATGTGAAAATAAAGTAAGATTTATACCATCAGATCATTGGAATATTCAAAATTAGTGGGAGGGGAGAGGATATAATCCCCCTTAGATTTGAAATGGGTATTTAATAAAATAAATTAAAAATATTAAAAACTCATAAAATTACATGGTTTGGATATATGATTTTCTAATCAGTGTTCCAATTTTGTGGGTCATCACCAAGAAAAAACAATGTTCAAGGTTTCATGGGATGCTCGACACAATTGAAAAAAAATGATTCACCATCCATTAAAATCTGCATTTTCAACATTATGTCACTAATAGTATGGGTATAACACTATTTATCATAACCATACAGGTATATTATGAAACATCTAAAAACCTTCCAAAATTAAAAATTCCATTCTCATATTTTCCTAAATCTGAAAAAATCCAAAAATATATTAAAATAATATAAAATATAATGTTATAATAACACATGGGTGTTACACGCCTCACATATAAATCGAAAACATTATTTGATTATAAACTAAGAATGACTATTTATTTACTCAATACAATTGAATCAAGGTCCAAATGCATTTACTCACCAAATATGTCAACAAATCTTATCTTGGTTGTGCACTAAATAGTGACATGATCAATAAGAAACCCATCCACTCCCATAATTGCTAAAATCAATTTTGAATTGAGTAAGTAGGGTATCAATGTATGAAGGTTCTCATGATTTATATCTCACCAACCTCATGTAATAAGGATTTATAATAATTATATACCCCTATGAATATTAATGATCAAATTAAATTCCATGAGATAAATTTTGATAGGTTAATCCATGTTAAAAATCTATCCATATTACCTTATGAATATACTCTTCATATAGTTTATATGACCCCTCATTATGAGTGAAAGATATTATTCATTACAAATTTAACATATCTTTACAACCCATAATAAAAAATAATGATCATTTATTATGTATAACTCAAAGTAATACATTAAGAAAATTTTAGCATCAGACAGATCATGTAAAATAAATTTAAGCACACATGAATGAATGATAAATGGACATTTCCTTCATTTTAAAATCATGATACATTTATAACAATTACAAAAAAAATTCCATATTTATAACTCCAATAGATTCATGATTCCCCCCAAGTTGTTGTCATAAAAATGGTTTAATCAACAGATCTACAAAATTCTATTATATATCCACTAACTAATCATTACATAACCCCTATAAATGATATCCCAGATTGGATTGAATTTTAAATGGATATGATTGGTCAATTGGGGAGATCAAGGTTTCTTAGCACAATAAATATCACAATTGTTGTCACAATATATCTAAATTGTTCCCTTAATGGTAGGAACCATTACATGATTTTAATGAACTTCTTGATCCAGATTGCTTTCATTGAAACATCAAATGTAATGACAATTTTAGAATATTTTGATGAGCACACTATGGGGTCTTGTTTTGAATTCATCCAATTGATAGTGACACCATTTTAGAAAAACTCAAAACCAAATTTATATTATAAATCATAATTTTCTAATTGAAAACTATCATCTATGTAACGCTTCACGAGGAGCCATTATTCTCCTATAAAGACAAAGAACAAATCCTTAATATATCTCAATAACGTAAGAATGACATTTTATAAAATCTAGAAAGTTTCACAAGGAATTGATTAATATCTACTAGTTAGTCTCAATGTATAATATATATTTTATTGATTATAATATATGACACACATGATATATCGTATTTCAGTTACAGAAGGGATCTTATCCATTGTTTATAACTATTTATAATGGTTATGAATCTCCACTACCTAAAAAATATTAAAAACCAATTCTCATATTTCTCTATGATAATCTGTTTTAGTACATTAATAATATATGTGTTTTCAATAAAATCATGAAATACATTAAAAGTTTATTTAATGATATTCTTTTGTATATTATAGGTAACTTCTTCAAGTAATTTCATTGACAAAAATTTAACCTAGCGCATCTTCCTAAAGTAATGATTCAAGAAACCAATTATGATAAGTAAACTTTTTTACACATAAATGATAAAAAAACTATAATTCTCCAACTAAATAACTTATATACATATGAATCATCCAAATTTTGGAGAAACCAAACTCATTGATTTCATCCTCAAATTTAAAATTCCAAATTCAAGAGGATTTATTTAGTCCCAGTTGGTTTCAAATGGAATAACATAATAGGTAGATATAGAACATTAAAATACTATATATGTATCATATACAATTCCATGTGTAAATTTCCATTATGTAAAGTGGGTTTTAAATCCATACTATATAACTTATAATTATAAAAAGTTTTAATTGCGGGAAAAATTTGAAAAGATTTTATTATTATAATAGTTTATAAGGTTTCTTTATAGTCAATAACAATAATTTGATTGTATACATTTTCCACATGGAATGTATTATAGGTATAGACTATAAAACCCATGTTAGATAAATTATAATAATCTCATACCATATTTGTTTTATGCCTTTAGGTATTTCCACTATGTTCAAAACTTGGTTAGTCTACATGGATTCTATCTTATATTTCATACAACTTAACAATTAATCACAAGTAGAAAAATAAATATTATCCTTATAAGAAGTGGGTTTATTACCTATGAACATTTATTTATTATTATTATTATCCATGATAAATCCATATCTCTCAGTTTTCGATAAATACTACCAAACCATTGTGGTCATTGTGTTATTTGAGATAGCCTTTCTTTCACTAGTCTTTATGGAATGAAATTAACTTTAAATTAAGAAAAAATCATATTTATTACTCTTGAAATTATGAGTTCATATTTCCCCCCACTAACACCAATATATATATTTCATTTTATGAAAACTATCACATAGGAAAAAAACATTCTTTTAGTATAAATGTAAAAGTAATATCTTTTAGTTTGTTTGGAAGAAATTAATATTATCATAAGATATTTAGGGTCAAGTATGCCTAAATACAATCATTGAAATAATTGTTGAATGTTATAAATCTTCATAAATTAAATTATATAATATTTCCCTGTTCATATGTAATATTAAGTCTTCATTATTTCTTTAAATGGAAAAAAGTTTTGTAATAACACAACAATTTTCTGAATTGATCCCTATAAAGAAATAATAAGGATACATAAAAATTTCATTGATTTATCCTTGTATAACAAGGATTGATTACTCCTATCAGAAACACCATTCTATTATGGTGTTGTTGGATGAGCGAGTTGTGAAAATATTCTACAATCACTCAGATGATATATGAATTCCAAGCTCAAATATTCACTACAACAATCTAACTGGTGAATCATAATACTTATACACAATTAACTATGTACATCATTCTAATACTCCTAAATTTTATGAAGTTTCATACATTTTTTCAATAGATATAAATATCAATATCATCTAAACTCATTGATTAAACTAATAAAGTACATAAATATACTAATTTCTTATTTTCTCATTGGTCTACAGAAATCAGTGTGCATGATGTCCAATAGTCTGTTATACCTTTTACCTTTTCTCTCTAATGTTTCGTAGAAATTATTCTATTTAAAGAAGACTAATATGTATAAAATGACTAATAATTAATTTTGTCCAGCAATCCATCTATATTGAGTCTTTGAAGACATTTATCATTATATGACTAACAAGATAACAATAAAGGTGGTCGGGATAAGAATAAACCCATTCATTATTATTATCAATATTATTGACTATATTATATATATCTATAATATATTACCAATTCATTATATTAAAATTTTCATAAAACATTTAATTTTTTATATATATAAAAACTTTTGTTCAACATATTTAATGAAAATACATTCTTGTTCGGACACGATATCGAAATCAAAATTATTTATAGATGGAAAATAATAATGGTTTTAAAATTATAAAACTAATGTACTTTTTAAAGTAAGATAATAAGTTCTAAGCTAAAATATATAAAATCTGGATCTATTGTGGACAAGAAGATCTACTTCACACCTCATCAATTATTTCATATCTCTGAATTTTTGTTTGTGAGAAAAAATATGTCATGCATAGTTGGTATCTAATTATAGTGATTATAAGTTCGTGGAACAAATACTTATCTCATTAATATTCAAATAATTAATAATTCTTCACATTTACAACGTTTCTCAAGCCAATATACCTATATTTATTTGTTTTATAGGTCATACTGATAAGTGATATTAACATTATTGACATTAATTAAGATATTATATATAAAAAATACTTTTATGTGGGTGAAAATCATTTATTATATAATTCTGTTAAGTAATTATAATGAATGTTCTTCCATAAACATTGATAAACATATACATGAAATTCTTTTAATGAGACAAGATCCATATTTCACTATATAATGATCCCCCTAAAACCTTCATCTCACAAAATCATTATTTAGGTAGGGCTATATCAAAATCATAACTATTAAGATTCTAGGATAATTGAGTAGATAAACCATTATAAAAATCCATCTAAATGATACAATCAACTCTATTTCTCTGGTGTCACAACCATTACATATTCCCAACTACTGATCCAAAACATTAATACCGAAAAACCAGAAAACAATGAACAATCTAGTAGAAGCCAACCAAGGAATAAAACTACCAGAAAAAAAAATATAGATTGCCATATTATATTCATTACATACTAAATATAATCTATTATTACCCAACATTGGAATGAAACTACCATATTATATGGTCAATGTATTGAAAATTGCCTCTTTGGAAGGAATGAGGGGTTTTATTTTAAATGTATCAGCAATATAATATAATCTATAGGAATACTAAATTCATAGATATTAATAGATAGGTAATCTATTTACTCTCATTTTTATTCCTTTTATATAAGAATTCTTATAATGAGTTAGTATTGAAGTTTCAATTTCAACCACAAAAATTAATGTGTTCACACCATATAATTGCGTAACACATAACACAACATAGATGTTTTTGTTAATCACCAAAAATTAGAGATTATGAATATTAATACAAATCTGAATACATCGTCTACACATGGTATATATAAGTTTAATGTAAAGGATTAAATAAATTTTAGATTAATATAAATTTTATGAGTAAAAATATTTTGAATGATAAACAACCCCATCACCTTTATTATACAAGGAATAAGACTATATGTCGGTGGGTTGTCTACATGCATTTTCCTATAAATTGAGATACATTTTTCAAGAGAAAATTTAATTAATAATATATCTAACAACTTGTACATAAAAAACATTTCAATAACAATTCTCTATATCATGACTCCAAAAAATAAACTAAGGTCCAATTAGATGAAAAATTAATTTTTATAGATTCATACAAAATATTATATGTTGTGGTAAATCTCATAAAATAAATATATCATATAAAGATTATTTATACAATGTATTAAAAATTCATATAAAATTTACTAAAAATTAATAATGAATTAATTAACCAATTGATAAAATAATTATTTATTTTTCAAAACATGGGATACAAATAAAAAAAATCATATTTAACATAAGTTGAAATTTATAATAGGTCGATTGAATTTTCCACCATGGAACACAGTACAAGGGAGAAAATCATATTAAACATGTAGGAATAGGGACTTTATCCCATGCCTTTGACTCACTACCAAAGCCTTACTACCCCACCACCAATGGTGGGTATATAAGAAATTTATGAATTATAAACAATCTATAATCCATTTTTAATTTTGTAATAATTTTTCATAATCTAAATATCATATGATAATATAAAAAATGATAAAATAAATAATTAAAAACATTTTGATATGTTTTAAATAATATCTAAATAATTACCCTTTAATTTGATTTTTTTAAATCATATATTATAATAAATTCATAATTTAAAATATAATTGTTTTATATTTTGGCCTTTTTTCTAATTTATAAACCCTTTATAAATTAACCCTTTTTATTTCTAATTAAAACCTTTTATTTATGGATCAAAAGACATGCAATATAACCTTTTTAGTGGATTTTGAATATCAACATTTAGAACTAAGGATTATTTAAATATTTCATAAACATTTATTAAATTATTAATGTAGACATTATAATTAATTAATAATCCATTTTTACGCCTAATAACTATAATATATAAACCATCTATAAACAACAATAAAATAAATTAATTTATTATGTTTTTCACTTTACCCTTATTTAAAGGGTATTCTTTTGTAAGTGTAACCAAATATACCCTTACATAGGAAATATACATAATGGTAAATTTTTCAACCCTTATACAGGATCTCGTAACATTGTAAAGGTCACATAGTGATTATCTTTACATGACTCATCTATATTAATTTAACAATGAACATACATTTACATAGATTATCTTTGTCTACATAAAAGAAAATCTCCATGGAGAGTTGTATGGTTTGGTTCTATCCTTGAAGTTTTAATAATAATGATCAATTATCCACCATGCCACGCACTATGACTTTGTGATATGAAATTGGATGTTCTATGTTACTGTAATGACACCTCATGGACCTCCAAAACGTGGTGATGGTGATTATTCTTAAAAAATAATTTATTAATCATGTTTAATCCATGATGAAGACAATATTGATACCATTAATTGGTTTTTTATCATCATATAATCATATGTAGTAGATGCTACCACAAAAATGGTGAGTGACTACATCAGTCTTTGAATCTCAATTGAATATATGAGCATCTCAATTAATCAAGAGGGGTCACTACTGAAAAACACAATATACTCACACTTTATAACAATGGTTATAGCCCCTAAAACCCTATATAGAGTCTATACACATTATTTTAGGAACTATGGTTTTGGGATGTGTCAGTATAGATGTATAACCATGGTTTGACTAAACTGTGGGTATTATCCACCTATACTAATAGTCATTTAACCATTAGTGTAGGAAATTTAAATGGAATGAAATATACCCACGGTTTGGTAAAACCATGGGTATAGATCAATTATTTAATAACAATCACCCACAAATATTTGATCACAGAACCTCTTGTGTACTATCCAGCAACCTTACCCCTACCATAGAACACATTTTATATTCTTATTGTAAAAAAAATAAATATTTATAAATATAAATATAAATTTTTATTAAATTATTTATTATTATATTTTCTCTTACGAATAAATTATGGGCCTACCAATAGCCATGGTTTGGTCAAATAGTGGGTGTAGGTTTTTCCCAAAAAACTCCCATAAATAATATTTCAACAGTTTACAAAAATGATGTGTAAATCCCAAAATATACCCATAGTATTTTTAAATCTTAGTTATAGGTCCTTCTCATGAAAAATAATTTTTCTATGAATCCTATAACCATGGTTATTTAAAAACCAAGGGTATTGGGTTGACATATGTCCATATGTTTTCTAAATCCATAGTTATAGGTCCTTCTCGCATTTTTTCTGTGGTAAACATATAGAAAAGGTTATCTAAAAACAATGGTAATATGATGGACCTATACCCATGTATTTTTTAAAACCATGGGTATAGCCCTATTTTCAAGTTGTGGGTTCTAGTGCCTTGTTCATAGACAATTATTTACAAACCATGGAGGTAGATAATATCAATAATATAATCATGCGATTATTGAAGAACCCATGCCATAAAAAAGAAAGGTAACTCATCCCATTTATTGGATAGTCTAGATACTATTATTTAATGAAGAACGATGTGCATTGAGTTAAAACTCTTAGAGGTATATGTTACATCCTATTGGAGTAAACCCCTATAAAAATATAAATGAATTAATGGAAATCTATAATTTAATCAAATACATTGATTCATAATTGAGAAACCATGAAGGAGTGATGTGTTAGTATATTCATCTCATACATTCAGAATGATAGTTGTAAAAACATTTAATTTAATTAACCATTTCATATATATACACCATAATTAAGAACACAACCTTGAGGTTAGATGAATCCTATTTTCAGTGCACATGTAATAGTATATATGTATACATATATGTATATGTTTTTATATGTTGGTGTCTGTTTATATATACACATATATGTATGTGTATGTGTATATAGGTATGTGTATGTGTATTTGTATGTGTATGTGTATGAATATCTGTATATGGGTTTGTTTTTATATATTTGTGTACGAATGATTTTGTGTATGTATGTGTATTCATGTGTATGTGTGTTGGTGTTTATATATGTATATATGTATGTGTATGTTTATTTATGGGTATGTATATGTATTATTATGTATTTGAATTCTTTTTTATGTGTATTTATATATATTTGTGTATGTTCATCAATGTGTATATTAGTGTATATAAATTATTGTTCATGTATGTTTATGTGTGTGTGTGTGTTTATGTGTATGTGTTTGTGTGTTGTTGGATACCGATAGTTTTTATGCTAAAAATCATGCTTAATTATGTTTTATTAAGTAACATCCTATTTTACCATGTTTACAATAAATATTAACCTCTTTTTTTAGTGTCTATATAATAAGACAAGTTAACAGAATTTGGGTAAGTATAAGTCACCGATAAGGATAAGTCACTGATTCCAAACCTAGAGACAGCTTCTTAGAATTTTGTAGAATTTAAGCTACTGATGAAGTATATGTTTCTGATGACATGAGTCATTGAAAACTTTATCTGCCGATAGATTGACTAACTAACACTTAGAAATTTCACTAAGGAGTACATATTGATAGAGTACCTACTGAAATAGTACATGCCGATTGAGTACCTAAAGACAAATTAGCCTACTGATTGAATGACTAATCGACACTCTTAATCTTACTATGTATATGATATTGATAGCTAAGTCACCTATAAATCGACCTACCAATCATGGGTTACCGATTCAAGGCTGGGACATTGATAGAATGAATCACTAATACAGTGATCTACCGACAGAACGACCTACCATTAGACTGAGACACTAATATATAGAGTCACCAATAGATTTGAAAATAATTTTTTAAATTAAAAAATTAGTAATATTTATGAATCTTAGAAATGATTATTGTATTAATGATCTTTTATATATTTTTTAAATATCATTTAATTAATGTCAGATAATGGAATGAGGTATGAGGTACAAGATAACATGATTCTTTTCTTCTAAAATGTATAACGGGTATACCTGTATCAACAAGAAAATGGGGGAAGAACTGCACTATAGAACAACAAAATAAATAAAAAAGGAGAAAAATAAGGATGTTATTGTGAACCATAATTTAATAACTTGTATAGAAACAATTTAAGAGTGGAGAATAACACTTTGAGAAAATCTCTACTTTACTCTGAAAAAATTTCAAAAGGCTTTACAATGCTCTATTTTTCATTATATTATTAAAATTCGACTCCATCTTCACTTCAATATATATTCAAGGAGTCTCAAAGTGGTAGATCCAAACACACAGATATTTCTAACACCCTTCCCAATATTTTAGCTCTACTTTTGTACATTATTTACAATATGAGAAGTATGTGTCTCTTAGTTGTATAAACACACACTGTATCCTATAAAAAAATTGAAGATACCTTGATATCTTCACAAACATATCATTTTACACCTTACAATCCCACAGATAATATTGGAAGAAGTCCTTACGTGGCCTGGTTGTTTGAAATTTTCACTCCCATGAAAATGGTGGAAGAGTTATAGTTGACATGTAGAATTGTGAATACTATTTTGTACCCTGATCCAGGGTGTGGATCAAATTAATTTATATAAATTTCATGGTGTCCGGTGATCACCATGTGGGAAGGAATATGACTCAACTTTATAATGAACCTACTGTTTTAAAATCCTCTATGTCTTTTCAAGTTTATGTTTTCATTGTTTTTCAAAAAATATTACTTCACATTGATATTTAATATTAGATAGTGTTTATAATATTATTTGGTTTATTATATTGATTTGAAAAGGTAAAATAATAATCCATATTGTTTTAACTAAGAATAAATCAATCTTTGAAACAAAAATCAAATGATAAATACTTTAATAAATATTGTACTTTGGTTAACTGGGATATTTAATACTTCAAATTGAGGGACTTTTAAATCAGTGTTCTAGAGAGATTGTTTTATAGTAACTCAATTCACCCCCTCTTAAGTTTCCTATAATGACTATCATTTGGTATCAAAGGTCATTTAAAAGCCTTTCAGAAATCTATTTTCAACTGTGATTTTACATGTTCCTTAAAGATCAATAAATTTCAGTTAGTTTAATAATTGTTTTCTGGAAAATTAGTTTTAAATGGATAATATGAAGGAAGGTTATTCTACCAATAGACCTCGCTATTTTAATTTCACTAATTTTGATAAATGGAAAATTAAAATAAAAATTCACATAGAAACTATTGGTTATGAAATTTCGTCTGAAATAGTTGATGAATATAATATTCCTACCAATTCTACATACATATGGGATGATTCCATAAAGGCTTCTTTTAATAAAAATTTTAAAATACATGAATGACATATATTTCACTTTATGTGATTAATAATTCAATAGGATTTATTCTTGTTAAACAACCTATGAGATTTGGGATACTCTAGATGTTTCACATAAAGGAAGTATTGATATCAAGGAAATGCGACAGAATATGAATACAATTAAATATGATAATTTTAAAATGAACCCTAATGAACCTATTTGTATCATGTATCTCTGGTTTAGGGAGATTGTTAATAAAACAGTATCACTAGGAATTATAACCACTAAAAAGGAATAGATCATGAGGATCATGAGATTCTTACTAGAAAGATGGAGAGGAACCTTAGTAAACATTATAGTCTATTGAAATTGATTCACTATCTATAAAGGAGAAGATAGGTAAACTGATTAGGTATGTGGAATAATTAACGGTTGAGAAATAATAAGATTATGAAAAAAAGATAATGTTAGTGGCCTTCAAAACCACAACATATAAATATAAGAAAAAAAGAAATTACAAGATCATACTGAAAGTTCCAAAAATGAAGACTCACCATCGAACAATGATGAGGTAATGGCTTGGCTTGAAATAAGATTCAAAAATATCTATATAAAGACGCAGTTATTAATAAAACCAAGCTATAGAGGGATGGATGACAAAAAATGAAATTGGAACAAGTATTGGAAAAGAGGTGATAACAGGAATGTAACAGTTTGTTTTGAGTTCAAGAGTAGAGTACATGTGAATGGTGACTTCCCAAAGATGATGTATAAGAAGAAGTACGAGTACAAGGATATGAAGTACAAAAAAAATGATGGCCACCTGTAGTGCTTCTGAGTATAGCTCCAGTGACACAGAATCATCTCATAATGAGAATTCAAACAAAGAAAATATGTGTTTAATGACAATCACTTATATGGTAACCCTATAATCTCTATCATAAAACTATTATTATTATTGATATAAACATGATTCTGATAATTCTGAAAATATTACAAATGATAAAATGTTTTAATACTATTAAATTATTGAGGAGACATGTATTAAATGAAAAGATAAATATATATCTCTCAATAATTTTCATGATATTTCATTTTCTATTAAATATGAACTTACTATTGAATTTGAAAATAATGTTCAATAGCTCAATGAGAATGAATAATTAAACCTTTCCAATGAGCAATCAAATAAGGATCATGAAAAATATAAAACTAGTAATGTCACCTTACTTTAAAATCATAGAAAATAAGTTTCTCCATAATACACTACTGGTATTGGTAATCAACCTAGAAACAGAAATTTTTCTAAGTCTAAATTTTTTTCAAAATCTAGAAAATCTGGTTTTGTGGCCAGAACTAAAAAATAACTACATGTTCCTGCACTGAAAATTATTTTAATTCTTTGAGTTTTTTTGGACCTAATAGAGTTTAAATTTCTAAGACATTACTAAATACTTATAGGAATACCATGAAGAAAATGTGGGTTCCCAGATATTTAATTACTATTTTTGTTGGACCCAATTTTGTATGTGTACCAAATGGTTTGTTGAAAAACAATTCTATGAAATCTATTGAAAGAGTTCCTGTAAAATATTATTATACTTGTGTAGTGGATGTTCCGGTCACATTATAAGGGGCAACTCTTGCTTCAAGAACCTTATAAATATTGATGGTGGACATGTGACCTTTTGTGACAATAAAAATGAGAAAATAATTGGCCTTGAAAAAATTTGTCACACTAATTTAATTTAAATTTCTATAGTACATTTTGTTGATATTCATAAGTATAACTTTCTTAACATGTCACAATTATGTGAAAATGGATTTCTTGTAATATTTTAAAATAAATATTGTAATTTTTTTAATTATAAAAATTATTTATTATTTACTTCCATTAGAAAGGAAAATGTTTATACTATAAGACTAGATATATTAGCCTAAAAATTGCTTCTTTCTTGAGTTCCTACCACAAAGAGTCTTGGATGAGGCATAAGAGAGTTAGACATTGAAATAGTAACTCCCTTAGAATTATTACTAGTAAAGGACTAGTTGAGGATTTACCTACACTTGAGTTTCCAAATGATATGGAATGTCATCCCTTACAAAAAGGAAAACAACCCAATATATATTTCAAACCAAGGAAATATGTTTCAACTTATCAATTTATTAAGTTGGTTCATAAGAAATTTTTTGGACATATTTTATTTTATAGTGTAAATGGGAATCACAATGTTAATATTTAAGTATATGAATTATCTAGGTATACATGGACATTATTTTTAGATTACAAAAGTGATGGTTTCTTTCTTTTTCTATGTATTCTAGGTCTATAGAAATCTTAAGTGGACATAGAATCAAACGAATAAGAAGTAACAGTGCCCATGAGTTTGAAAATTCAGTATTTGAATATGTTTTCTCATAAAATTTTTATAGTCATAACTTATCTACTCCAGGACACCCCAGAATAATGGAGTTGTTGAAATAAGAAATAGAACATTACATGAAATATCATGAACTATGCTATGTGAATTTTATTTACCAATTTATTTTTGGGTATAAGCTGTGAATATAGTTTGTTACATAATAAATAGTCTTGTAATTATACCCATACTTAAGAAAAATATCTACGAGATATTGAATAATAGGAAACCCAAGGTTAATTACTTCAAAGTTTTCAGATTCATAGTCTATATACTTAATAAAAAAGATAATCTTGACAAATTTTCATCCAAGGGTGATAAATCAGAATTCCTAGGTTATCCAACCTTTAGAAAATCCTATAGAGTCTTCAATGAAAAATCCTGGTGTTGGGAAGAATCTGTACATGTGCAATTTGATGAAATAGATCAACATGAAACTGAAACCTCCTTGGGAAATATTGAGGAAAATTTTCCAAATCTTTTCTTGAATTCTAACCCATTTTACTCTTCTGTTAATCAAGATGTATAATATTCCAATTATGAAAAATTTCAAGATTATGATCATAGTGAACCTGAACCAATGAATTAACCTGAAATATCTACCCCTTCTTTTTTAGATCTTTTTTAACACTTAAGAACCATCCCTTAGATTCTATAGTTGGAGATTTAGATAATGGCACACAGACTGGAGCCTCTCTAAGAAACCAAGTTGAACATCAAGACATTTATTCATAACGTGAACATAAAAACATCAATGATGAAGTAAATTATGGATTTTGGGTGATGGATATAAACGAAAAATTGAATTAGTATGAATTGAAAAAAAAATTATAAACATTTTTATAGAACCAAGGACTCCATGATAATAGGCACTAAGTGGGTGTTTATAATATTAGTGGATGATACTAGTAATATAGTAAGGAATATTGCTAGATTATTTTCACAAGGTTATAGTCATGAAGAAGGAATAGAATATGAAAAAAAAGATCAAACCAATTTAAAGACATGATTCCATTAAAATACAACTATATTATGATGAACATATGAGTTTTAAACTCTATAAAATGGATGTTAAAATTTTATTCCTAAATGATTATGTAGTTGAGGAAGTTTTCATTGAATAATACCTTTAGTTTTATAATTCCTACATTTCCAATTCATGTTTTTAAATTAACCAAATCATTTTATTATTTAAAACAGGCTCCAATAGCTTGGTATGATAAGCTCAAAACATCAATTATTTCTATAGTTTTTACAAAATATAATGTTGATCATACACTTTTTATTAAAATATTATCTAATGATGTTTTTGTTTTCCGAATATATTTTAATGATATTATTTTTGGAACTTTAAAAAATTAATCATGTATTGTTTATTAAAAAGGGTGAAAATTAGTTTGTGATGAGCATTATCAGTGAACTTAAATTAATTCTTGGGTTTAAAATTTCTCAAAATGAATAAGGTATTATTTTAAATCATAGTAAATGCAAATAATATATTTTATAATTTTTTGGATTGGATATCAAACAAATAATGGATACTCTTATGAGTACCACCTGTAAATTGGATCGTGATGAAAACAGAAGGTCGGTTTATGATACAAATTATAGTGGTATGATTGGTAGTCTTCTTTACGTTACTTCTCTCAGATCTAATATTATGTTTAGTGTGTGAATGTTTTCTCATTTTAAAGAAAAAATAAAAAATTAACATATACTTTATGTTAAAAGAATGTTCAAATGTATCAAGTATACTATAAATTAGGATTGTTCTATCCTATTAGAAAACCATTTGACATAGTTATTTTGATGCTGAATTTGGAGGATTCATGTTAGCTAGAAAAATAATGCATGGAACATGTAACTTTTTACTATAGTGTCTTGTTTAATGGTTTAGTGAAAAGAAAAATTATGTTACATTAGCTAGTACCAAATATAAATACATAGATACTGGTAATTTTTGTGCTCAAATTTTGTTGATGAAAGACACATTACAATATTAATGATATCAATTTTGGAAGTTCCCTATAAACTATCACAATGCAAGAGCTATTAACATGTCTAAGAATCCATTTTCCCCTCTATAACAAAACATATTGATGTGATACATCACTTTTTGAGAGATCATTATAAAAAAGATGATATAACTCATGAAATCATTGGAACAAAACATCAACTTGATGGAATTTTTACTAATCCATTATATTCTAAAATAATGGGTTATATCGAATATGAGTTAGGAATGATCAAATTTTGATGACTCACTGATAGGACATACTAATAATGACTAACTGATGGTTCTTACTGATTATGACATACCAATAGGTCTCACCCATGAGTCTCACCGATCAAAACATAGATTTTTCTCTATCTAAAATTCAAAAAGACAGTGTTTTAATTATTTAATTTTATTTTAGTTATGATTCCTTATTTTATGATTTTAAATACCTAAATGATAAAATTAAGGGTCGATCCAAAACTTTTTTTTCACTCTCACATTATTTCATTCAGAATATTACCTTCAGAACCTTTACTCTCAAACTCCAACTACCATTCTCCCTCTAACCAAAAAATTAAAATATATCCAATGTATCATCTTGAGTATTTTATGAGAAATATGTTGATGATTCCATTGATGAATCAATGATGTTCATCTAGTCATCCTAAACCAAAACCTATTCATCCGGAACATGCAAACCATATCGCCACTCCTGAGAAAGAAGTGCACTCAGAATGGCTGTTGACATGTAAATATCTCTTATTAAATGTTTTGAGAACTAAAGGATGGTTGGAGTGGTTTTCCAATAATGAAAGACAGTTTTATATAAGTCTAGTGCATGAATTCAATCTATATGTAGAATTTTTTCTTGAAGGGATAGAAGGGTTTTCGATAAAATGTATATTAGATTTAAAAATAATCAATTTTTCATCCAAGAATTGTGAATAATTCTTGAAGGTACCCCATCATGTTTTATGTGATGATCATCATGGAAGTGAACCTCCACCCAATGATATATTTAATTTTGAGGAAGCACTGGATGAGATAAACATAATGGAGATCAAAGAAGTCTTATGGAAACAAATCTGAATGGTGATTGTATTTTTTAGTTCCAATTACTCTAGAATTAGTAATGTCCTCGGAAATGGGAAATTACCTGGCTAAAGTATCAAGATTTATATTTTATTTACCTGCTGAAGAAGAGATATAAGGTTAACATTTGTAGATATTTTATGGTGCATATATATGAAATGATAAAAACCTACTACAAAACTAATTAATTTTTTTATCCAGGATTATTTTTCATATATTTAATGATCATGGTTTAGTAAATGATGTTGAAGAAACAATGAATAAATGTGATGGTAATCATCTAACAAAAGTTATATGTATGTGGATTAGAATGAATTTAAATCCCTAGAAGAATATGTTTATTGAATAAAGTGATAAACTAAAGAGAATTTTAATCATTTTGAGGATGCAAAAAGGATGAAGAACATGGATGACCCTAGTCTAAGACCAGATAAAGAAGGTTTGTATTCATATGATGAAGATGGAGTTGAGGCAGATCAATGAGAGGAATCTCTTATTGGTGATAAAAGTGACCCCGATATAGCTGAATGTACAAAAGGCATGACCTATTTACCTGCTAATCCACCTAGTAATCAACCATCAATGAAATCAGATCTAGATGAGGATGATGCGTAGGAGACTAAAGAGTCATATAATGTTTATTATGCAAGTGGTTCTGGTCGTTATGAGGAGTCAAATGGGGAATAATGAGAAAGTGGTAGTGAAGAAGATGAAGAAGATAATGGTGACTGAAAAGATTAAGAAAATGAAGAAGAATATGATGAATCTTATAAATAAGATTTCAAAGTTCCATGTGATAGGGATGAAGAAGGAAGTGATGAATTAGATAGTAGATCAGACCATCTTTGTGATAATCAAGGTCCTGGTGAAGAACATGCTGATATTTCATTAGTTAAACAAGACCTAGTTGTGGAAACCCATGAAGCTCTTGAATCCCCAACAGTTGAGAAAATTGTTCGAGATTTCCATGTGAAATATGATGTTCATGATTAAGAATATGTTCTGGTGACATCAGTACAAATACTTTTTTTTTCAATAACAAGGCTTCTATTAAGTAGAGATCTTCAGTTGTGGGGGTGGGACATGAAAAGAGAGTGAATGTTAATGTACTCTATCCACTTAATGATATATTTGTGCATGTTTATAGAAAGGATCTGTGGTATGTCACTTTGGGTTTAGAGTACATTGATTCAAAGGATAGGATACATGCTCCTACTCCTGATCCTATAGCTATAACTGGTCCTATAGAGTTTGTAATAATGGCAGGTATAAATTATATTAATAAAGATTTGTTTCCTATAGATAGATCTCCCTCTTCACATCCACCTGATGAAGTTTCAAGTCATAGTGAAAGTGATTCATTTATGATCAAAGAGAGAGGGGTTTCTCAGGTTGAACCTCAGTTGATCTCAGTGTAAGAATACATTGTCTTAGTCAATCAGAAGATGATAAATGAGATTATAGATATGTTTTCATCTATTAAAAGATTAACAATTCAAAATAAAGTGTTTTTGGACAATGTTATAAAAACCCTAGGAGATACCACTTCATATTCTTCTAAAGATGATTCTCCTCCTCCAACTCTCGATCTATCAATTTTTAAGTCAGTTGTCAATGATCTTGTGAATGTAGCTTCAACATTAGCTACACCTCAACCTCCAAAACATGATATCGATCAGTTGAGACTAGATATCAGATTTGTGTTGCTAGGTTCCTCCAACCCAGCTGCTCTTGATGTTTTGTATCTTTAGGTTGATAGGTTTATAACTGTGATTAGAAGGTAACTTAAGACTATTATGGGTAGAAGTGATTGTGAAAGACTCTAAAATCATGAAGTTTTGTGACCATAACCATGAAATGGATATATTCAATACCAATGGATCTTCCAATTCTCATGAAGATATATCTAAGAATGTTAAAATATAATTTAAGAGGATTTATACTAAGAATGAATTGTATAGTGACATTATATATTTAGTTGAGAATTTGAAGATCCCTCTTGTTACTCAAGACATCAAAGATAAAGTTAAGTATCTTTACTTATTTACCCATACCCATATAATATTTATGGAGAATAAGGAATATTTTTAAAAGACTATGGATTATAGTTGGAAGACCATCATGGACTTCATCACTCTACTAAATCCTTACCTACATCATCAGAGCACTGTTATTGTTGCTCATGCATGATCTCCTATCTGACTTGTCCAACACCCTTCTTCCTCTTAATCTTCATCCTTAACATTTTTACCATGAATCCTCAATATCTAAGCTAAATATGTTTTTTTATTCATCTTGATATTATTGGACATCATTCCTCTTCTAGATCGAGCCTTTCTCCTTTTGTTTTTATAGGAGTTCCTCTTCTATCCTTCTGTCCACTTTTTATACCACCAACCTCTACTTCTACACCTCCTCCCTCTTTATTCTCTACTACTTATATGGGAAAGGATGTGATGGACTCTACGTTGGTGAAGAATTTATTGCATTAATCATTGATATTGATCTATTATTGTATTTTTTCAGAACTTATACTATTTGACAAATGAAATATCTTCTATGATTTCATCTCTTTATTTATTCATTATTTTAATTCATTGATTTGTTTTTTATAATACCAATAGGGGGAGAATGTGTATGTAATATATAATGGAATATATCTTAGAGAGTATGAGATTAATATAAATCTAAATAATTATATTAAAATAAAATCTTACAAAGTTATCTATATAATATTTTTGTTTATCTTAAAATTTCATCTCTTATGATCTGTATAATATATTAACTAGACAATACATTGATATTGAAAATTCCACAGTTTTACTATATAATTACATCATTTGTGAACATACAAAAGGAAGATATTGTTGACCAATTTTAATACACACAAATCAGGATTAGTTATTTTTTATTAAGTAACATCTTGTTTTATCATTTTTAGATTCAATCATAACCCCTTTTGTTAGGATTTATATCATAACACATGTTAAAAAAATTTGGATAAGTATAATTCACCGATAAGGTAATCTCAATTATACCTATCCTACAAATATATTCTCATAATTTTACTAAATTTAAGCTACTAATAAATTATAATTTACCAATGGAATGTGTCACTAACAACTTGATCTACTGTCATAGTGACTAACCGATGCATTTAATTTTCAATAAATAGTACCTACCGGAAAACTACCTACCAATAGAGAACCTAATCAAAAAGTACCTACCTACAGAGTGACCTACTGATAAAACAACTGAAAAACACTCAAAATTTCACTAAGTGTATTCTACCGATAGTTGAGTCACCAAACCCCTAGCCTATTGATTCTGAGTTACCAATACCATTCTGAGACACCAATAGAATGAAACACCTACAAAGTGATCTACTGAGAGACTAACCTACTAATAGACTAAGACACTAATATGCTAAGTCATCAATAGACTTATAAATATTTCAATAAATTCAATAATTAATTCTAATGGTCATATTTATGAATCATAACATTACTTATTATATTAATGACATTTTATGTATTTTTTAGAAAACATTTAATGAATGTCATAGACCAGTATGAGGTAAAAGGTACTGGAGAACATGATTCTTGTTTCTACACAGGATAAAGGGAATATTTAGAACAACATGAAATGGGGGACACAACCACACCTTACATTAAAATTTGAACTACAAACTGTGAAAAATTAAAAGAATAATGTGATCCATATTCAAACAAATTTTGTAGCAAAAACTGAAGACTGGAGAAGAACTATTCGTGAAAACTTATAAATCACTATGAATAGTTGATATAAGGCTTCATGACCCTTTGTTTTTATGTCTTATCCGTAATGTTGACTAGAAATTCACTTCAATATAACTTCATGGTGTCTCAAAGCCATAAATCCAAACACACAGAGTAATCTAACACCCTTATCAATATTTTAGCTCTTCTTTTGTACATTATTTACAATACGAGTAGTGTGTGTCTCTCAATTATATAAAAACAAAATAACTTATATGAATAACTCAGGGATACATTGAAATATTCACAAAATTATCTTTTTTACACAATACACTCCCACTGATAACAGTGGAATAGGTATCTTTATGGACTGGTGTTTGGTAATTATCACTCCCATGATATTGTAGAAGAGGTCTGGTTGACAAGGATAGTTTTTCATGTTGTTGTACACCACAATCTAGGGTGTGGATCAAATTTATTTATATAAATTTCAAGGTGATAGGTGATCACCAAATGGAGAGGACTAAGTCTTGTCATGAGACTAAACCTCTTATATTAAAATCCATTGTTACTTTTCAATTTTATGTTTTCTATGTTTTTTGGAGAACATTAATTCACTTTGATAGTTAATCATAGATTGGGGTTATATTAAAATACATTTATTTCAAAAGGTAAAATAATAATTAATATTGTTTTAACAGATAACTAATCAATCTTTGAGAAATATTTCAAAATTTCAAAATTTTTATAATTCTGCCACATTGGATAATTGGGCTATTTTATATTTAAAATTGTGAAACTTTTAAATAAGGGTTATAGACAGAAATTATTATAGTGTCTCAATTCACCCCCATCTTGAGTGTCCTATTCTGACCCACATGTATATATATGAATGTGTACGTATGTATGTGTATTTTTTGTATGTGTATTTATAAGTGTTTGTATCTCTATCTGTATGTATGTTTTATTTATGTTTGTGCATATCTATAATTATATATCATTATATAATAGGAAACTCTATTGTTCTTTCAATTTGATGCATCACATTATAGTGTGGGTGTGTATACATTTACATTTCTATGCACACAATAATAAAAAAATTTGTTTGGTTTTTCAGATATAATTAATGAATATATATATATATACACACACATTTTAATTATTTTTTATTTATTCATTTTCAATATTTATTTATGCATTTATTTATAAATATATTTTTTTAATTTTTTTTATTTATATAAATTGTGTTTATTTATTTTTATTTTAATATTTTTGTATTTAAATATTTATTTTATTATTATTTATTCTATTGAGCTATTAATTTATTATAAAACTTCTATATTTCATTGTAATTTTTAATATTAATACATTTTTATTTTAATATTCATTCATTTTTAATATTTTTTTAATTAATATGATTAATATAATTTTTTATTTTTTAATATTTTTAGTAATATACTAATTTTTTATTTTTAAATTTTATTGATTTTTAATATTTATTCATTAAATATTAATTAACCATTTTTATATTTTTATAATGTACTAATATTTATATCTATTTATATATTTTTTTCTATTAATATTTTTCATTTTTAAAATGTCAGTAATTAATAAAGTTAATGTTTTTAATAGGTATTTAATATTTTTTATATTTATATTTTTTTACAAATGAGGAAATAACAGTCGTATTGTTTCGAATAAGAATATTGTTTTATAGAGATTTGATAGTTATAAATACTTTTCTATTTCTCAACTTGTATTTCCTACTTGCTCAACAGTATATAGAGAGGATGATTATTCGAATATGGTTTAATGCATTTGTTGGTTCTATAAATGGAAGTGCATCTACAATGGGCTGGACCTCCCCAGTCCATTAATTTGTCAAGATCTAGTGTTTGGGGTGATATGGGAGACAAAAATAGCGTGTTTTATTAGTTTTCCAAAATTCTAGTTTTTTCATCGGTGATTCAGGGTGTCGTTGAGTCAGGGCATCAGTAGGTCGATTTTTCGGTGAGTCATGGTGTCAGTGAGTTTGTTTTTTTGTAGATTGAGGTGTCATTAGGTCGAGGAATTGGTGAGTTTGGGTTTCAGTGAGTAAGGACATTGTTAGGTCAAAGCATTGGTAGATTAGACATCGATGAGTTATGTGTAGGGGAGTCACGTTGGTGACTCGTTGTCGGCGAGTCGCGTCGGTGGCTCATCCTTCGACGAGTTAGGCATCAGTGACACACTATCGGTTACTCGTGTTGGTGACTTGGGATGGGGACACACCCATCAGTGGTTCATTTCCATTTTTTTCCATTTTTTACAGTTTCACCCCTCTTACATTTTATTTGACAGAAATCGTGTTTAAAACATAGTTTGAGAATGTTGAATTGTATTTATGAGGACATTAATTATAGCTTTAATATCCTAATTCTCCTGGGGATTCGAAATAGTCAAACTACATGGTCTTGAACACGATATAAATTTAATGTCCCTTTGAATTGTATCCCTTCTGTTGATATATGAATAAGATATTCTAAGATGAGATATTCTCTTCCCATTGTGTTTTCATTTTCTATTGGTGCACCCATTGTTTTTATTCCCCGCATGGTCATGTATTGTGTAGTGGAATTTGGATTTAGTCTTCCTTGTAGTCTCCCTCGTTCTTTCACGACCCCCTATTTTTGGTGCAAGGAGAATTTTCTAATAGTCTTTTTTCGATGTTGGGATCTCTTCACCTCTATATTTTTGGGTATCATGTGGGGTGGGTGTACTGATATCATCTTTTGGTTATAGTTGAAACAAATTTATCAAAGATAATAAGGAGTTAAAAATGAGGTATTTGGAAGATAATAATGGTGGTCACTATATTTTTTTTGTTATCTTGATTAATGTAATGTTTTTAAGGATTTTATGCCTTTTGAAAATCATGGTCGTAGGTGGCCTCTATTTTCACAATTGTATGACTTGTGAAGGTTTGTAACTGTTTCCTTGTTAAAAGAGTAAAATATGGAAATTTTAATAATACCAAATATTTAGTTAAATATAAGGATTCCAAAGGATTAATCATGTTATTTGGTTACACCTGAATAATGAAAGTGGTATTAAATAATGGATGATTCTAAATCTGAACACACCTTACTATTTCTTGTGGATGTGTACTGTGTATGGTTCTCTTCACCCTTATATTTTTGTTGGTCATGTGGTGTTGTGGCAGGGGTTGTGGCTGTGATTATGGGGTGGTAAAGTTAGTGTAATAAATGGTATCTCATATTGAAATATTGATCAATTTTAGAATGGATGAATATTTTATTTAGTGGGACTACACCTAGTTAGTGGTTGGAAATAGGGGATGTAGGTTTAGGTTGTGTTATGTTTTTATTACTAGGAATACAGGGTGTGGTATTTTTATGCAGAAGCACTACCAAGTGTGGTTCCTATTAGGAGTGTTGGGGGTTTTCTTGTTGAGATGAAGGACAAGGAGACATGACATTCATAAATTATGGTGGAAGTGGTTGAACGAGGGTTCAATAAAGGAAAGTGTGTAGTGGGATTGTAATCTAGTTGAGTTTTGTTTTTTTTCTTCAATTCAGATATTTTTGTGTAGTAGGGCATCCATTGAAGGTCCAGGAGGGATTATTTTGAATAAGGATGGTGTTACCTTGCCGGGGCCTTTCACCGAGATTCTCCAGGCACTTTTTTAAAGTGAGTTTGGTTTATGATGTTACTTTTCGTGTGGTGTGTTTTGAATTTTATAGGGTACAGATGGAATAAATGGATAAATATTAATAATTTTATGTGATCACATGTTATGTGGTTTCCTTTTTATCCTTTTTAAAGTGACTGTCATTCATGGTGATGTGTGTATGTTGGGATGGAATTCGGGGAAATTTTTTGTCGGGTGGTTTTTTGGGTTGAAAACCTATAGGTTAGAATGATTGATTTATATGTACATATATACACTCACACTTGTTGTACGTCTTGATATTTATGTGAACCACACCCATGTATTCACTACATACCAAAAACCCCCCATTGTTATGAGGGAGGGTATTTTTTCCAACATCCTGGTGGGGGGGTGGATGGATGGTTATTGGATCTTCACTACTCTCTCGTCTTGGAATTGGTTTACCATGAATCTATCTTCTAGGTTGTGGTGCGGTATCAATTACCAGGAGTTTGCAGGTGAGGTGAACCTTCCCAGGTAACATCGAGATGAGGCCCAGGTGTCTGTGGGTAAGAATGTGGTCTTGTTTCTGGCCCTGATGTTTCTGGTTAGTTTGTGATATTGGGACATGAGGAATAGCATGGTAGTTTCAGGAAGTTCACTATTAAGGATGATCTGTTAAATAGTGGGAATTGGTGTAGGGTACTCAAATATCGATGTGCTCGCTACTTTACTTTACATAACTTGTGTTATTTAGGGAGCGTTCCTTGGTGAGGTTGGGGTGAATAGTATACCTTGTTAGGTGTTTTTCAGTTCTGCATTTTTTTATCATGGATCATTAGTATACTTCTCCCAATTGTGCATGAGTGACATTTTACTTTCTTAGGGATAATACTTGTATTCTCACCCTATGAATATAAAACAATTTTCCGGTGTTCATGGAGATTTCACAGACCATGTTGCACCTTACTAGGCGAGCATCGGTGTAGTTGTTATGTCACTTCTTAGCATGTTCATTTGGTATTTACATGGAGGGTTTCATTGTATTTCTAGTAGTATTACTATAAACATGAATTTCATATGGTTTTTTCATTCATATATATATATATATGTGTGTATATATATATATATTTCATGGAGTTTATTTCTTGTTCATACATCTTATCTCCCGATCTTGGTTACTATAAAATTGGTAATTCCTCCCATTTTTGTTTGATTTGTATACCATTATTTCTAGTCGCCACCCTGAGGCCCACTAGAGGTGGGACGCAGGGGTTGTTATCTTTTTTTCAACTTGAATAAGGAAGGTCATGACACTTTTCCATCCCTTCCCTCATCATGAAGAATGTGGGTCATGAAAAAATGGTATCAAAGGGGTGATGGTTGAGAGAAAGGATGGTTTTTAGAGTTATGAACAGTGAGGATTGCATGGGTAGGTTGAGAAACAAGGTCAATTAATCTTGGTTTGTGACATAGTACAAGGAATATTGGATAAGAAAGGTGATTTTAGGCCCCCCATGACCCAATGTAAGGACTCTGATATTACCAAATGACTTTGTGACGCTACACCATTTATAGGGTAGAGACACTAGGGAAGGTACATGCATCATGATGTCCTATGTTATTATATAGTTTGGGGTATTATGGAAAATTAAAATGAACAATAATTTATTATGAATCCAAAATAAAATTCCATACTACTCTGTCTTATGAGATCATTGTTTACTTTTCATCTATGGCACCCAGTCATCTTCCTCATGTGGTAGGAGTAGTGGAGGCTCAGCATAAAAACCCGGAAGATTATTAGAGGGTTGATCTAGAGGAGGAGGAAAACCAATGGTAGAACATGCATTGTTCTTTCAACTTCTAGATGATTGGAAAATATGAGGGAATCATTTTAAATAAAGAGATGAAGAGTTTGCATGAGGGTCTGGTGATCACATTCATCTTGATCCGGGCGCCAATGAAGTACTGGATTCCATTCTTAGTTAGTCAGATTAGGGGTGTTGTGTTTCAGTGGTGGAAATTGTACCTAGGGTAGATGAAGGAGACTACATTTATATGGTTCGATTTTGAGAAGGAGTTCTGGGAATAATTTCTTTCTTAGACCATTATGGTAGAAAAGTGACAATAGAAACTCTCTATCTAGTATGGGAGTATGTTGGTACAGGATATGGGCATCATGTTCAAGGATCACCTTTTCATTTTTATGGATCTCTTTATAGATAGGGTTTCTTAGCTGGGATGCTTAGAGGAGTCACTCCATCCAACTCTCAAGTCTGTATTTACTCCCATCACATTGCTGAAATATCAAGAGGTCTAGAAGAATGAAGAAGTGTTGGATAGGATGCACTAGTGAGGAGGTATAACAGGAGAAGGGAGTTGGCAGGGTTCTATGAAGATAATGTCTTCCACCTACGGGTTTCATGCACTAGGGCCTTCGAGGATCCAGTCAGTGGGGAATCAACCTTAAAAGTTTTAGTTTCGACCTTCTATTTATCATGTAGTTCCCATTGGCTTTGGAATGAGGTGTTTTTCATGTGGTGGCCTCATTCACCATTCGAGTCAGTTCCATGATTGATATCAGTATGGTAGTGGTGGGTAGGTTTAGTGGCCTATTTTGCATCAGTTGTTGGTCGGGTCATTTTAGTATCTAGGAAAGTAGGATTATACTCCACCGATGGGAGACGGAGTAGGAGGAGGCTGACCTTTGAGAATTCTTATGGGACCTTGACCAGGGCATGGTCGGGGAGGTGGTATATACTAGAGGGTAAAGGTATATGGGTGTGGATAGTTTCACGTCATAGACGTGGAAATTCCAGTAGGTCCAGAGATTGTTCGAGGTACAATCAGTGTGTTAAGTACTCTTGATTGTGATTTAATTGATTCAGGATCTTTTCGCTCCATTGTTTCACCTCGTCTAGCCTATGAAATAGGAAGAGATTTATAGATAACTTCCCTGGACCTAGTTTTTCATACACTAGTTGGAGTTTAGACTAGATTTCTCGATGTTTTCATGGATTGTAGACTAATGTTGGGGATGTATCAGTCTAGTACAGATATCATTCTCAAATAGATGAGCTCTATGGTGTTATACTTATCATCCACTACATGTACTGTATTCATAGTGTTATCAAATTATTCTGGAGAAGGGTTGTGTTTTCATATGTGGATGGCCAACATGGAGCATTCTTTGGAGATAAGACTTGTTAGGTGGGAAAATGGTTATTGGAGATACTTAATTCTTTTTTGGAGAAGATGTTAGTGGAATTTGTGGATGATGAAATGGTGGGGGTTCCCAGAGTACACGTAGAGTTCATGGATAACTTTTCCTTAGGAGCTTGTGACTCTTCCCCTCGATGTGATATTGATTTTGGGATATACTTGTAGCTTAGTTCTTCTTTGATTTCAATAGATCCTTACCATATGCCCCCTTATGATCTTTTGGATATAAGAAGTCGGATTTATAGTTTAATGAAGAAGGGATTTATCCATCCCAGTGTGTCATAATGGGGTGTTATGGTTTTGTTTTTGAATAAATAATATGGTGGTTTCAGTCTATGTATATACCATTGGAGGATGAATCTGGTAATGGTCAAAACACATTACCCTCTCTTGAGGGTAGATGTTATTTTTTGACAAGATGATGGGAGCATGTTGGTTCTCTATGTTTGACCTACATCCAATATATCATGAATGTTGGGTGAAGGAGGATGATATCCAGATGACTACCTTCATGTACATCTATGGTCACTTCGACTTTGTGGTTATTCCAATCGTTGTTATGAACACACTAACTATGTTTATGCGGATCATGAAATCAGTCTTTTGAGAGTTCTATGAATATTTTTTCATTATGTTCATTGAGGACATTATGATCTGCTTGAAGTCAGAGGAGGATAATTTAGAGCATCTCTAGACTGTCCTGGAAGTCCATCGACACCACCATCTCTTTGAAAAGTTTTAGAAGTGCATATTTTGGACATGGGTTGTCCACATCCATGGAAATTAGGTGTCTCAATATAGATTAGCAGTGAACCCATCAATTCTCTAGGCTATTTTTTCTTGGGAAGCAACCAAGAATTTGTATGAGGTTTGTAGTTTTCTTGATCTAGAAGGAAATTATTAGATATTAATACATGATTTCTCTCTAGTAGTAGCTTTGTTGATAGATCTGACAAGAAAAGGACATACTTTTGTGTGGATTAAGCAGTTCCATGTAGAGTTCATCTATCTGAATGGTAATTTTGTCACTAGTCTAGTGATATGATTTCTACTTAAAGTGGTGATGTTTGAGGTGTTTTGTGATTCTTCCTGTGCGGGATTAGGGTGTGTGATGATTCAGTAATAGAGAGTGACAACTTAGGGGTCTAGGATGTTACGTCCCCATGAATATAAATATGCCTACCATGATCTAGAGATAGGAGTGGCCATGTTTTCACTAAATTTGTGATGGAATTACCTCATTAGTGTGCAATTTATGGTCTTTATGGATCACACGATCCTATAGAATATATTTATCAAGAATGATCGGAACTTGAGACCCTGGTGGTGGATGAGGTTTCATCAAAATGATGATTTTAAGGTATCATATACATCAGTAAAGGGGGAGGTTGTATTGTAATCATTGATTAGGAATTCAAAGAGAGAGGTTGTTTGGGAATCTATGGATACTTGGAAGGATCTTGAGGAGTTGGTCACCATGAACTACAATTTAAGGATGGATGGTGGTAGAGGATATCTATTTCAAATGATGGTGTATTTATATCTAAGTTATAAGGTGGAGTAGTCTTAGTGGGGAGACTTGGAGGCGGAGGTGATACATGATTGCATTGACCTTGGTGATAGATTGGACGGATGATCAAAGTATGAACATAATCAGATGATGTTCTATGGGAATCTGTTTGATCCAGTGGTGAACATCAATATATTTCTCTATGAGATTCATATCTCACCCATAGTGGCACTTCTTGGGGTTTACAATATATACCATTATCTTTAAAAGGTATTTATTTTCCAAGTTGAAGCAGGTGGAGGTGGAGTTTGTAGAAAAGTGCTTCGTTTTATAGAAAGTTAAGGTTGACCACCATGTTCATGGATGTTTTTTATAGCCCATATATATACCCTAGTAAATATTTAATGGTATATAGATTGAAGTTTTCACAGTGATAACAAGGGATCAAGGAGGGTTCGGTGGAATTTTGTATTAGTGGATCAACTGATGAAATCGGCTCACTTCTTAGTGATAATGGAGTCAAGCGCAGTGGATTAGTTAGTGTAAAGGTATGTGGAAAAAGTGTTATGATTTCATGAAGTTCCTTGACCCATTATCTAAAATCTTTATGTTTGTTTTATCTCATGTGTTTGGAGAGGTTTTTTGAATGTGTTTTCCATTCAGTTATGCCTCAACACATCTTTCCACACTTCAACAAATCGGATAACAGAGAGGACCATCCAGATATTGTAAGACATGTAGTGGGAATGTGATCTAGACTTTGGGGGTCTTTGGTGAATCACCTACCTTTATAGTCTTCTTAAAATAATATCTATCATTCTTCTGTTGACATTACTCCATTTAAAGACTTCTATGAGAGACCGTGTATTTCATCATTAGGATACATAAAAGTTGGGGAGGCAACTGTTCCTGGTGTGGACATGGTGTAGCCTACAGAAGAGAAGTTGAAGCTTTTCTATGAGAGGGTGAAGGTAGCACATGACCGGTAGAGGACATATTCCCATCATAGGAGGAGGCCATTGGGGTTCGAGGTTGGAGACCATGTGTTCTTGAAAGATTCACATCGATATGGGAAACATAGTTTCGGTAGAGGGATTAAGCATTATCTCCAGTTCAATGGACCTTTCGATGTTTTTGGGGGATTTGGAGAGGTTTTATAATAGTTCCATTTCCATTGTAGTTGGAGAAGGTCCACAAAAAATTTCGTGACTCCCATCTTCATCGATATCTTCACGATGACTCCCATGTCAATGACCGGGGAGAGATGGATATCTAGGGAGATTCATTGTTCATGGAGCAACTAGTGGAGACCCTGGATCATTGGTATAAGGTTATTAGTAGATGAAACATTCCCCTGGTTTATGCATTTTAGAGGCAGGGTGTCCTGGAAGAGAGTACTTTGGAAAAGGTGATGCAGATGTGTGTCGAGTACCCAGAACTTTTTTGACTTTTTCTTGTGTGTTTTACATTGTGATGTAATTCTTGAACCTTATTTATTATGATGTGGGTTTTTTCCTTATTTTGTAATGTGTGTTCAATTCCTAACATGTAAAGTGTGGGAGACTAGATTCCTAATCCAGAACCATTAATTGTGATGTGATTAAACCCATGCGGGAGAGTTGGTGTTGCACATAACATGTAATATCTTAACGTAGAGGACATAATTCCCCAATTCACATGTATGAATAGTTGATTCTTGTGTGGGGTACCTTGTGAATTTAGGTTTTAATAGACATGGGAGGATTTGTTCTTGGATGTAAAGTTTTAACTCTATCTTTCAAATAACACAAGGTGGTTTATCCTTCAGATGTATCTTTCTGGGAGGTTTTTCAGACCCCTCTTTATTCTAGGTTCAGTTTCAAATATAGATAGAGATAAGAGTTGTAGATGTGTCTAATGTAATGGACCAAACCACTATATTCCATTACATTGTCAAAATTATGTGTTTGGGGTGTTCTGGAAGGCAGTAGTAACTCGTTTCTATAGTTTTCCAAAATTCTAGTTTTTCTATTTGTGAGTCAAGGAATCTGTAGGTCAAGGCACTGGTATACTGAGGAGTTAGTGAGTCAGGTCATCATTGAGTTAGTTCATTAGTAGGTCTAGGTGTCTATAATTTGATTATTCAGGGAGTTAGGGCTTCAGTGAGTCAATACATCAGTAGGTCGGGGCATCGGTAGGCCAAGGCGTCGGTAAGTCGGGCGTCAGTGAGTTGCATCAGGGACTTGCTAATGGTGAGTCGAATTGGTGGATCAGAATCAGTAACTCATCCTTTGGTGAGTTAGGAAACTGTGACTCACAATTGGTGACTCTTGTTGGTGACTCCCCCATTGGTGGTTCATTTCATGTTTCTTCCAGTTTTTTCAGTTTTCCCCTCTTACGTGTTATTTGACATAAATTTATTTTAAAACCAATATTGAGCATTTGGAAAGGCTTTTCAATATATATTAATTAAATATTTAATATCCAAATTCTTTGGTAGCATTGAAATAGTCAAACTGTGTGGTCATGACCAGGATCCTATGTTAATGACACTTGAAATTATTTCCCTTATGTTAATATTGGATTATGATCACTTAAGCCAAGAACTTCTCTTCATATTGTGTTTTATTTTTCACTTGAGGTTCCCAGAGCCATTATTATCTATAGAGTCATGTGTTGTGTAGTTTCATTCTGATTCATTCTTCCTTGGAGTATCTCGTTTGGTTTCATGACACACTATTTTTTGCGCAATAAGGAGTTACTTATATTTTTTTTGTCATATTATAGATCCCTTAATCTAACATTTATGTATTTATCATGTTGGGTGGGTGTATTTGTAAATTCTCATCATTATAGTTGAAAAAAATTTAACAAAGATAATATTGAGAAAAAAATTATGGAATATAAAGATGATGTTGATTGATCACACTATTTTATATGTTATCCTTGATCCATGTCCTATCTTGTAATAGATGTACGCCTTCTGAAAATCATGTCATTGGTGGCCTATATTTTCATACCTATATAGATTTTGAATGTTTTTATATTATTCTTTATTGAATGAATGAAATATAGAAATTTTATTAATCATGTATATTTTGTTAAATATATGGATTCCCCAAGATTAAACTTGTTTTGTGATCTACACTATATAATGAATGTGGAATTAAAGAATGAATGCTACTAAAACTGAAAACACCTTGCATTTTAGAGTGGTTGTGTGCTGTGAATTTTCATTTTCAACCTTGTTTTTATTCTTTTCATGTGGTGTTGTGTCTAGGGGTGTGTCTGTGAGTATGGTGTGGTAATGGTGGTGTAATTAATGGTATATTAGGTTGAGATATTTATTAATTGTGGAATGAATGAACTTTTTATGCAGTGGGACTAAATCTAGGTATTGGTTAGGCATCAGGGCTACAATATCAGGTTGAGTATTTTTTTTACTTGGATTAATGGGTGTGGTTTTATTGTTATGTTGTGGGGCTACCAAGTGTGGTTTTGATGAGGTGTGTTGGGGGGGTTTTTGTTGAGAGGAAGTAAAAGGTGACATGACATTGAAGAACAATGGTGGTAGTGGTTTAACATGTGTTCAACAAATGGGAGTGTGTTTTGGGACTATAAGGTAGTTGAAATTTTTTGTTTTTTTGGGTGTGGTATTTTTCATGAAGTGAGGATACTGAGGATGGTTTAGTTGGGACAATTTTTAATAATAATGGTATTACCATGCATGGGTATTTCTCTCTATGTCTCTAGGGAATTTTGTGAAGTGATTGTGGGTTATAATGAACCTTTTGGTGGGGTGTGTTTGGTAGTTTCTGAGTTTGGGATGGAATAAATGGTAAAATCACAATAGATACTTCTGATTAAATGCATGGTGGTTTCATTTTTATCATTATAGAAGTAACCTTTGTTCGTGGTGATGCATGCGTTTAGGGTTGGTAGTAGGGGATGTTTTGTGTGGGTTTGTTTTTTGTTTTGAAACCCCATAGGTTGGGATGAGTAATTAATACAAAAATATAAAACCTTTTAGTTCCATGTGATTTTTATTTTCACACAACCCATGTTGAGAACTACAAGCCAAACACCCCCATTTTTATGGTGAAGGTTTTATTTACCAACATCTTGATGGGAGGATGGATGACTGGTTATTGTCTCTTATCTGCTCCTTCTTCTAGGGATTTGTAGCCCAAGAATCATCATGTAGGTTGTGGTGTGGTTGTGAGTCACAGGTTTTTGTGGGTAAGGTGTTCTTTCCCAGTTGTCTTTGGAAAGAGGCTCAGGTGTTTACGGGAAGGAATGTAGTGTGGTTTGGGGCCTAAGTGTGTGCAGGTAGGTTGTGACAGTGTGGATTGAGGAATATCATGGTGTCTTGAGGATGTTCACAATTTGGGATGAGCAATTAACTAGTGGGAAGTGGTGTTTGGTACCCAAATATCGACACACATATTACTTTACATAAATTTTATTATTTTATTTGGTGATCATGTACTGGTGAGGTTTTGGAGGATAGTATACATTGTTTGGTGATTTTTAGTTCTTATGTTTTCTCATAAGGGGTATTAATATGGTTCTCCCACTTTTTCATGAGTGACATTGGATTTTCAAACTGAGTATACATGTATCCTCACCCTATGTATATAAAACTGTTTTCTGGTTTCCACATAGATTTCCTGGACCATTCTGGACATTACTAGCTCGGGCATTGGGATTGTTTTTTATCTCTACTTATTCTTTTGTTATTTACATGGAGCATTTTGTTGTATTTATAGCAGTTTAACATTAAACATTCTTATGGGATGGTTTTTGGATATATATATATATATATCATGGAGTTGTTTTAAGGTTGATACATCATATATATTGATTATGGTTACTATAAAAATGGAATCACATCTCAATTTTGCTATATTTGTATACCCTTGGTGCTAGTCACCACCACAAGTCCTACTAGAGATAGGAATCAGGGGGATTATCTATTTTTCATATTGAATAAGGAAGGTCACAACAATTTTTATACCTTCCCCCATCATGATAAAGAAGGGTCATGATAGAATGGTATCAAAGGGGTGATGGTCAATAAATCAAATGGAGTTTGCAGTTAAGTATAGTGAGGATTTCATGGGATGGTAGGGAAATCAAGTTAGGTGATTTTAGTGTGTGACATAGGCCATGAAAGACTGGCTAGGTCAGTGGATTTTAGGCCCCTCTATGATCTAAAGCTAGGATGCTAAGCTTACCAAATGACCATGTGAGGATACACAGTTTCTATGTTAGTGACCCAAGGAAAGGTACATGCAAAATGATGACTCATGTTCATGTTTGTATTTCATATTTATATTAAATTAAAATGAACAATAAGTTATAATGAATCCCATATAAAATTCTATAATAATAATTCTTAGTAGTTTCTAGATTAATTTTAATCTATGGAACCTAGTCATCGTCTACTTGTGGAACGAGAAGTGGAGGCTCACCCGGACAATTCAAATTTTCAGTAGAGGGATGGTCTGTAGGAGGAGTTGAAAAACCGATGGTATAATACACTTAATTTTTTCCAGTGGTAGACTCTATGAATGTATGAAGGAAACATCTTGGATACAGAGACATAGTGTTGGATTTATGAGTTGGTTATCACATTCATCGTGATATGGTTGTGATAGTGTATTGGGTTCTGTTGGCAGTTAATTATATGAGGGGTGCTATGAGTTTTTGGTGGTCACTAAACCTAAGGTAGTGGAAGGAGACTGATGTTCTATTGTTCTATTTTGAGAAGGTATTCTGTTCGGAATTCATTTATTCAAAAATGAAGGTTGAGAATCAAAATGATCTAATCTTCCTCCATTAGAGGATTATGTCGTTACGGGATTTGGGGATCAAGTTCAAGGATTTGTTTTGATTTTCTCCAGATCTCATTCTTGATGAGGAGTCATAGGAGAGACTCTTAAAGGAGACACTTCAACCTACCCTCCAGTATTCTGTTTCTCCCTTCACCTTGAAGACATATAAAGAGTTCTATAAGAAGTCCAATGTGGTTGAGAGGATGAAATGGAAAGAAGGTCTTCTGAAAGAAAGGATACATCATGGTTTTACCAAAGGGAAAGGCTTCCAATTATAGGTCATAGAAGCCAAGGCCTTTGAGGTTCTAGTTAACTGGGTGTCTACCTCAGTAGTATCTATTTCGACCTTATGGTCCCTCTGCCTTTCCAGTAGGGTTAGGATTGAGGTTTTTTTCTTGTGGAGGTCACATTACCCTTTAGAGTTAGTTTCAGTTATAGCTCTATATGGTGGAGGTGGGAAGGTTCATCGCCTACCCTAGTAGCAGGTTATGGACAATCTATTTCAACAGTAGGGAGAAAAGGCTCTTTCTTCACTGAGGGGAGATAGATCAGGCAGAGGCTGACCATAGGGAATTCCTTTGGAACCTCAACCCGAGATTAGTTAAGGAGCTATTTTACAGGATAAGGGAAGAGGAGCTGGGCATGGTTAGTTGCACACCACATATTAAACAGTTCTAGTGAGTCAAGAAATGATTCTCGGCATGATTAGTGTGTTTAGTACTCTTTCTTGTTCATTGATAAATTCAAGAGTTTCTCACCCTTTTTTTCACCCATTCAATCCCACTATCTAGGACTATACATACAGAGACATTCCATTCCCATTGTGTTGAGTACAATAGTCAGTGGTCAAACTATCTTGCTCGATGTTTCTGGTGAGGTAGACTGATGTTGGAGCCGCATTAGTCTAGTGGGGATCTCTTTCTACTACAGATAATTCCATATTATTTTATCTAAGGAATATAATGGTTGTACTTTGTTCATGTTGTTGTCAACTGATTTTGGAGAAGAGATGTGTTTTCAGACATGAATTGTCACCATGTGGATTTAGTTGGTGATAATAGTTTAAAGGTGGGTATATTTTGTGTGGACCCTCTTCATTCCATGTTAGACGAGATGTTAGTGGAATCAATGAATGATGAGGTGGTGGGGGTTCCCAGAATTTTCAAAGAGTTATTGGATGTTTTTCCTATGTAGGTTTTTACTATACCCCCTCGACATGATGTTGAGTTTGGGATAAACTTGCGGCCAGATGCTTCTTTGATTTTGATGGCCCATTATCAGATGTCACCCTATGAGAAACGATAGATAATGATTCAGATTGATTATTTGATGATGAATGGAATTATCCAGCCTATTGTGTCAACATGGGGTTCATCGATATTGTTTGTAAAGAGGTAATATGGTCGTATGGGGTTTTTTATAGACTACCGAAGGTTGAATCAGGTAACAATCGAAAATTTTTACCCTCTCGCGAGGATAGACGATCTTTTCGACCACCTAAGGGGAGAAAGTTGATTATCTATAATTTATCTATGGTATGGATATCACTAGTTTAGAGTGGAGGAGTATGATATTTGGATGATTTATTTTAGGTGTATGTATGGGAACTTCGAGTTCGTGGTTATTCCATTCGGTGTTATGCATGAACCAGTTGTGTTCATAGGGATCATTAAATCTTTCCTTCGTGAGTTATTAGAGCGGTTCATCATCATGTTCATTTATTACTCTGTGATCTAATTGAAGTCAATGAAGGTGCATACTAAGAATCTGAAGACTGTCCTAGAAGTCCTTTTCTGCCACCAGCACTACAGAAAGTATTCCAAGTGAATGTTTTGGACATGGGAGGTCCACTTCCTTGGAAATGTGGTGTCTCAGTAGGGTGTAGTTGTGGACCTGTCAAAGGTTAGGGTAGTTCTTTCTTGGGAATCACATAAGAATTTTGAAGAGGTTCACGGTTTTATCAGTCTAAAAGGCTATTAGCGGAGATTTATACCTGATTTATCTTTAGTAGTATCTCTATTGACATCTATTACCATAAAGGCCATGATTTTGTGTTTTGAAATTATTTCCATGCAGTGTTCGACTATCTAATAGGGAATTTGGTCAGTGCTCTAATGCTCAGGGTGCTAGATGTAGGGGTAATATTGTAGGTTTTTATGAGGTGCTTCTCATCTAGGCTTGGGGTGTGTGATGATACAACAATGAATATTTGTCTATTACAGGTCTAGGTAGTTACATCCCCATGAACATAACTATTCCACCCATGATATGGATCCTGAAACGGTCATCTTTATGCTAAATTTGTGGTGGAATTACCTTATTGGGGATCACTTAGTGGACTTCACAGATCACAAGAGACATAGGTATACCTTTTACCTAGGAGATCTAAACTTTTTTTAGTGAAGGTGGGTGGAGTTTTCTTGGGAATATGATTTTTTGATCCCCTACACATAAGTAAAGGGGAACATTGTATCTGATTATTTGTGCAGTATGTCACAAAGAGAGGTTGGTTGGGAATCTGCACACTCTTAGATAGTGATGAAGTAGTTGGTCTCCATGCACATAGATGCATGGATGGATAGATGTAGTGGTTTTCTATTTCAGATGATGGTGCAGTCATCTCTAATGTAGTAGGAAGAGGAGTATTAGTGGGGAGACATAGAGGTAGAGGTGATGCATGATCGCATTGACTAGGGTGGTGCTTTGGGTGGATCATTATAGGATGGTCAGAATGTCATTTTATGGTATGTTGTTTTTTCTAGTGGTGATGTGTGAGAAAGTTCTCTTTGAGTGTCAAAGATCACCCTTAGTGGTACACCCAGGGGTTTCCATGATTTACTATGTCTTGATAAGGTATATTTGGTAGCTCACGAAGAAGCGTGTCGTGGAAGATTTTGTTGGACAGTATTTGGTGAGATAATAGGTGAAGGATAAACACTGGGTTTCTGGTTGTTTGTTGCATTCCATAGATGTACCCATGTGGAAGTGTGATGAAATCTCGATGGACATCGTCATTGGTATACCTAGGGATCAGGGAGAGTGTGATGCGATCCGGGATGTAGTGAATTGACTAATTAAATTGGATCACATATAAGAAATCAAGGAGTCAAGAGCAGTGGATTCCTTAGTGAAGAGGTATATGGAAAATATGGTGGGAGTTCATGGAGTTCCAATATCCATTATTACATATCAGGATACACCTTTCACCTCAAAATTCTGGAGAGGTTTTCAAAAAATTTTGGTAAAAAGTTGTTCCTCAACATTTCATTCACCCTCATAGAGATGGTCAAAAATTGAGGTCTACCCAGATGTTGGAGGTCATGTTGCAGGAATGTGTGCTAGACTATGGTTGGTATTGTTTGAGACATTGGAATATGTTTTAGTTTTCATTCAATAATAGATATCATTATTCCATTTACATGGTTCTATTTTTTCCTTGTATAGGAGACTGTGTCATTCACCTTTGTGATCGACAGAAGTTGGGGAGGCATATGTTCTCAGTCTGAAAATTCTGCATAGTAGGACCGAGAAGAGGAATCATGTCCATGAGAGGATGAAGGAAGCACTTGAACAACATAATTTGTATTCCTATCGTTGGAGGATTCACTTGGGAATTGAGTTTTGAGACCATTTGTTCTTGAATGTTTCCCTTTGACGTGGGTAGCGGAGGTTCATTAGAGGGAGAGAAAATTCTCTTTGGTTCATCAGACCTTTCGAAGAGCTAGTGTGAGTTGGTGTGGTGGTATACAAGTTGGCAATGCCACTGTAATTGGATAAGTCCAATGATTTAATTTATATCTCTCAGCTTCATTAGAATCTTAGAGATGACTCCCATGTCATTTATTGGGGAGAGTTGGATATTGTGGATGATGAAATGATCATGGAGTGACCAGTGGTGATCCAGGATCATTAGAATAAGGTGATGCATGGATGGAACATTATATTGGTTCCTATGTTATAGAGGAATGATGACTAGAGGAGAGTACTCTGGAAATGGTGATGCAGATGCATTCCTAGTACCCAATGTTGTTTTGAGTTTTTGTTTAGTTTTTTCCTTGGGATGTAATTATTCAACAATGATTTCTATTGAATGGGTTGTTTTCTTTTTATGTAACATGATATAATGTCCTAACTTGTGAAAAGAGGAGACTAGATTCTTGATCAAGATGCATTAATTAATATGTTTTTTATCCTATGTGGGAGATTCAGTGTCACCCTGAGTGGATAATGTGTTGAAATGGAATAAGGGATTCCCAAATTCATGTTTTGGGAAATATGAATCTTGTTTTTGATACCTTATGAATATTGGGATTAGAAGATGTGGAGGGATGTGTTCATGTATGTTGAGGTTACACTCTATATTTCAAAAAAATATGTTGTCTATCCCAGAGAGGTATCTTAAAAGGTGGTTGTTTAGACCCCTCTTTCTTCTGATATTGGTTTTTAATTATCGAGGGAGAGAATAGTTTGATAGATATATGAGGTAATGGCATGGGCCTCCCTGGTCCATTAATTTTTCAAAATCCAGTTCTTGGGATTTTCAAGGAGGCAATGGTATATCATTTTAGGCGTTGTACAAAATTATAGTTTTTCCATTGGAGAGTTAGTGCATCGGTCTGTCATGGAATCAGTAGGTCGAGGCATCAGTTGGATGAGGTTCTAGTGAGTGAGTGAATCAGTAGTTCAAGGTGTTTCAAGGTCAAGGAATCAGGTATTCAGGGATTCATTTTTTCCGGGCGTTATTAGATCATGGCGTCAGTAGGTCAAGGTATCGATAGGCCGAGCATCGGTGAGTCTGGAACTGGTGAGATGCGTTTGTGACTTGATGTCGGTGAGTGGTGATGGTAGATCAGCACAGATGGCTAAAATTTTATTGAGTTAGGAATTCGTGAATAACTATTGGGGACCTGTTTCAGTGACTCACACATCAATGGGTCATTTCAATCATTTATCTATTTTTTTCAATTTCTCCCCTATTATGTTTTATTTGAAGTAAATTATGATTAAAACATAGTTTGAGCATTTGGAAAGGATTTTCCAAGAAAATTAATTATATATTTAATATCATAATGCTTCAGGGGATTTGAAATAGTAAAAATGAGTGTTATTAACAAGGATCCGACTATAATGGCCCTTGAAATTGTTTCCCTTATGTTTATTTAGGATCATGATCTTTTGAGTTGGGATCTTATCATGCCAGAGTGTTTTATTTATCTCTTAGTCTGACCAGATTCATTATTCCATATGGAGTCATGTGATGTGTAGTGAAATCTAGATTCAGCATCCTTGGTGTCACCCCCCTGCTTGTGCGACCCACTATTTTTTTGTTCAAGGTGGAGTTTCTTATTATTTTCTCGTCAAAATAGGGATCACTTCACCTTTATGTTTTTGTTTATCATGTAGGGTGGGTGTAATGATATCTTCCTGTGGTTACAGTTGAATTTTTCTAATAAAGGCAATAAGTAATAAAAAATGATGGTATGGGAATAAAATGATTACAATCACTCCAATTTATATGTTATATTGATATGTGTTGTGTTTTGTACGGGATCTATGCCTTCTGAGAATCATGGTCGTTGGTGGCCTCTATTTTCACACCTGCATGACTTGTGAATTTTTGACATGGTTTCCTTATTGAATGGATAAAATAAAGAAAAATTTGAAAACAAATTTATTCGCTTCAATATATGGATTCCCCAGGATTAATCTTGTTCTGTGAACACACCTGAAAAATAAAAGTTGAATTAAAGAAGGAGTGATGATAAATCTAAACACACCATGATGTTTGCTGTGGTTGTGGAATGTTTATTCTTCTGTTCATCCTTAGGTTTTGTTTTGGTCATCCGGTACTGTTTCTAGAGGAGTTATATTGAGTATGCAGAGGTAAGGGTGGAAAAATTAATGGTATCTCATCTTGAGATATTGAATTATTGTGGAATGGATAAAATTATTAAGAAGTGGGAATGAATCTCGGTAGTGGTTGGGAAGTGGGGTGGTACGTTAGGGTTGTGTTATGTTTTTTTAATGGGTGTTTTGGGTGTGCTGTTTTTGTTATAAAGTGGTTATATTTATTGATGTTGATATGAGGTGTGTTGGGGGGTTTTCAGGGACAAGGAATCATGAATTTGAAGAATGATCATGACAGTGGTTGACCGAGTGTTCAATAAAGGGGAGTGTGTAGTGGGACTATTATATGGTCGATTTTTTTCGCTAGATGTGGTAATTTTTGAGTATACAGGCTTTCTAGGATGGTTTAGGAGTGCTAACATTGAAAGTGGCTTGTGGTACCTTTCCTGGGTCTCTTTTCCAGAGTCTCCATGGATTTTACAAAGTGAGGGTGTATTATGGTGTTACTTTTGGTGTGGTGTGTTTGGTAGTTTCCCATGTAGGGAAGGAATAAATGTGTCTGATACATATATATATACATGTAGATCCTTGTGATTTCTATGTAAAGACCCATTGTTTTATCAATGGAAATTCCCTTCTTATAATTATGTCATATAATCAGATGAAATCACAAAAAAAGGAACTATTAAGTATTATGTGACCTTTAAACATAATATTGTCACTTCTGTGTTTTGAATTTCCAAAATCCGACTTACACAGTTCGGTTCAGGTGGTTTTTTGGTGTCTAATGGAATTAACATAATTTTTCTTGAATAGTATCCAACACTTATAAACTGTAACCTACCCTTATGAATAGTAATATGACCCTTATAAATATTACATCTTCCAAAAGAATAGTAACCTCACCCATGAATGTATAAATAAAATAATTAATTATTAATTATTAATTAATTTAAAAGAAAATTTATTTTTTTAAAATGTGTTCATAAATTAACATTTTAATGTCTTCCAGTTTTAAAATAATTTTATATGACCTTGTGTAATTTTTGAAAACAATATAAAATCATTAAAAGTTTTAAAATTTTGTATTTTTCTAGTAAATTATGATTTTATTTAAATATTTAACTAATTATATTTATATAATTATTTTTGAAAATTTATATTCTTCTTTGTATTCTACACATCTCAAAATGTCTTGGTTGAATTTTTGGGATTTTTCTAAAATACGTGAATTTTTTATGAATAGTAAAATACGATAATTCACGATAAATACTAAAACATAAATTTATGCATCATGATTGAGTCATGGATGATGTAAATGACCATTGCTTTGAACTCAAATGCACATATTACTGTTTTTTGGTCATAAGAATCATTATTATTTCTTCTCATATTGAAAAATAATAATCTAATAATTAAAATAGTAAAAAAACCCACCTCCCCTCCACTATAAAAACCAACCACACTACCATTGTCTATTCACTCCTATATACACTTGTTACTTACCTAAATTCAGGCCAAATATCTCACCAATATCTGTCCACACATCCATCATCCTTTTGTCTCTTTAAAAGACCAAATCATATCCCCTTAAGAGGCTCTCAAGATGATTAAATCCAAAGGTAAATTCTTATTTTCATTTATTTCATTTTTTTTTCATGTTCCATTATTATTTTTTCTTTACTAACCTCTCCTCATCAAAATTTTAGGAAAAATCTAGTAACAATAATATAAAATTATTTTTTTATTATAATTTTATATTTTCTTATCATCTATCTTTTCCCCTCTTTTTAAGAATGAAATGAAAACACTATTCGAGATGTGTTAATTTATAACATTCAAGGACGATAGGTTTTCAATATCCATTAACATATTCAATTATGGTAATAAGACCTATATTATTTTTTAATCATACTATAATATATTTATTATGTCTCATATATGGTTTTATAATATTTTGGTGCACATGATTTTCATTTATAAATCAAAATGTTTTCAGTGTGATCAAAAACCGCCAATTAACCCAAAAGGTTATCCCTAAAATTTTATGTAATGATTCATCATCACTCAGTGTAACCAAATTAAATTTACAAAAATTAACCCTTATTTATGTTAAATAATAAAATATATCTCCAATTATGGACAACCATCATCATTTTACATGATTATTTATTCATTTGAATATGTAAACTGATCAGGAAACAAACAGACCTGAACAATGAAACTAAACCTCATAACCAATCAAAAAGATCATGAATGAAAATAAAAAGGTTATAATAAATAAAATAAATTTAATATATGTTATATTATTATTAATTAATTAACCTTATTTTATTATTCAGGTCATAATGATCAATCGAATATCACCACCTGATTTAAGGTAAGGGAACCTCCATATTTCACTTTTTTTCAAGAATGTCTTCTAAGTTATGACCTTTTATGTGTAATGCCTATCGATAGGGTATAATTTAGAACCTAAAATATACTTAAATCATGATTTATTAGTGATGAAAAACCCCTTTTACTCTAATTAATCCCTCTTAAGTACACCTAATACCATGTTGATAATTCTTAAGGGATTCTACTCGAGCCTCATTTGTTCTATCGGGTTTCTTTATATTCCTTTTAAAAAAATGAATTTATATTGTATTTTAATGTGAATATTTTAACTAACTTTTACTTGTAGATAATTCATTTATCAAGACCCCTCCATCATTCCATAATTCTCTTTTGGGGATATACATGTTTTTATGTAATTCCATCCTCCATACTTCCCAACAAGCAAACCTGATTTGAGGGAACATTCCAAATTCATAACCAATTTCTAGTGAACTATTTCTTATATTTTAATCTTACATTGTATGTATAAAATCAGTATTTTTATTTTTAAATCCTTAGTTATTAACTTTAGGTTTTATATAATGGATTATTCCCTTCTATATTTTAAAGCCTCTATAGCATTTTCCATAAAACTGCACAAAAATGATTTAATGATAATGTTTCATAAATACATTTCTCACATGTTTTCAGTTATAATTAATATCAAATACCATTATAAATTCCTAATTTATCTTATAAATGTCCATTTATATTTTATTTCATTTCATTCATGGAAACTATTATTATACGACCATTTTTATGCTTTATGACATGATTGTGGTACCCAATTCCTTCCATTGGTAACCCTTATGTTAATTTGAAATTGATTATGTATGATTATTTATATAAAAACCATATTCATTAAATTTTATGATTGTAATTACCAGATAGTTATCCATTAAATTGGGTAATGTTGAGTATCATGAGACGTTATGTGCGAAAATCTTGCCGGTTATCCTTGGATTGTGCCACCTTGTGTGACAGTCTTGGTGGTTAGCCCTGGATTTTTCTACCATGTGAACCAGTCATGGAAATTATCCTTGAATCATGATAGAGTCATGTTTTATGTTTCTTCCACATTACTATGAATTCATGTTTATATGATACAATGTTTATAGGTTATGATTCCATATGTTACATAAATTTTTATATCTTCTTGTCATTTCTTCTATCTGATGTGCTAATTCTTTGTTCATATGGATATTCCCATATTGGGATATTTAGCTCATCCATTTGTTCAGCTGTTTTCCAGGGTACCCTATGAATAATCTTGAGATAAAGGGATGTTAGGAGCTATATTTGAATACTAGATAAAGAAGTGTTTAATTTAGTTCATTGTTTTCAGTTTTATTTACATAGTCTTCCAAAACACTAGACATTACTATCCTTGGCTTGTAATATGATGTATAATTATGATTAAAATCATGTTTTGCTAACTGTAAAAGCCTTGGGGAGATATATTTTATAATAACCCCCCCCCCCCTTTTGAGAACAATGTGTCAAACACCCCCATTGTTATGTGGGAGGGTGTTATTTCCCAACATCCTAATGGGAGGATGGATGGATGGTTATTGGCTCTTCTCTTCTCCCTCTTATAGGCATCAGTACCTCAGGACAATTTGGTCTGGTTGTGGTGTATTTGTGAGACCTATGTGTGTATGGGGAAGGTTTTTTTTCTTATGTGTCTTATGGATGTGTCTTAGGTTCCTATGAGTAAGAATGTTGGGTGTTTTGTTTCCCATGTGTGTGCAGGTAGGTTGTGACAATGGGGATTCTGGAAGTTTTTGGTAACATCTGGATGATCCTCATTATGGATGAGCAGTTAACCAGTGGGAAGTGGGGAAGGTTACCCAAATATCTATGTGCTTACTACATTACTGTACATGACATTTGTTATTTGGAGAGCGTTACTTGGTGAAGTTGGGGTGGAAAGTATACCTTTTTAGGTCTTTTTGAGTTCTGATATCTTCTTAAAAGGGGCATTAGTATGATTCTCTCATTCGTGCACAAGTGACTTTATCATTATCTACTGAGTATACATATATGACCCCTATGTACATAAAACTATTATTATGTTTTGTGGGAGATTTCGTGGACCATTCTGGACCTTACAAGCTATGGTGTTGGGATAGTTTTTGTGTCGCTACTTAGCTTGTTGTTTTCGTATTTACTTGGATATTTTTGTTATATTTCTAGAAGTTTTACATTAAACATGCATCTATGATGGTTTTTGGATTCATATATATATATATATATATATATATTCTTGGATTGGTTTTGAGGTTGATACATATTATCTCCCAAACATGGTTACATTAAAAAGATAAATGCCACCCATTTTTTGAGATTTGTATACCCTTGGTGTTGGTCACCACCACAGGGCCTACTAGAGGTGGGACTCAGGGGAGTAATTATATCTTTTTCATCTATAATATGTAAGGACATGACACTTTTCCATCCCTTTTATCAACTTGATGAAGGACTGTTGCGACAGTATCCCAATGGGCCTGTGGTTTTATCATTTGGTATTTCCTTCTGTTGATTTTATAATAAAGGATTGGGGATGTGAAGCAGTCTTTTTAAAGCTTGTAATTCTTTGTATCCAGAAATAAGACTCTTCTTTCAACCCTTTTTCAATAAAAATACTCTCAAGATTATGTGTGGGTCTATTCATGAGGTGTAAATTAGATATTTTGGCACCCAAACATCCTTTTTAACATTGATTTGGCTATTTTTGTCCTTCTAAAACATGATAGAGCCACCAAAGAAGCATGATAAGTATTTTCTGTTATATTATTGGTTAAAATTGATTTATTAAAAACTTTAATTGACAAATTTTTCATTTCTAATGATTATGATAACCATAATTTCTTTATTTTTGAAGAAATACTACCTTGATTTTTCTTTTTTTCCAAATTGGTGGGAACTCCCAAGAGAAGTGTATTGAAGGAATTACCTACTCTTTTATTTTTCAGAAAGGGAATAACCCAAAAAAATTGTGAAAATGTTTGTATAAATGTCGGCCTTCATCATAATGCTACCCCTTTTCTTACATAAGAGATAAATGAATAGGATCATCAGTGTGATCTAGGTTGTATGATCTTGGATTGCCAAGTTCTATCCATTGTGGTAAATGAGTTTGTTTTATTACATAATGATCCTTATTTTAAATATATTTTGTTTTTTGGTAATAATAATGTTCTATAATAGGATATTTCTATAGCTCTAAATATGGTTTATTTTTCTCCCAATTATCGGATGACCAAATACAAGGGTTGGTCTAAGAAGACATGGATTAAAAACATATCAGTGTTAGTTATTGTAAATATGATGTGTGATATAGTGTTCTAGAGATAAATAAAGTATTACACTAAAAATGACTTTGTGAAATTGGATTTGGGAACAAATGTTATTTGATCTGGGATCTCTTGCAGTTTGGGTCTGGATGTGATAGGATCACAATTATTCTCTTTTTCTTGGGTAAACTATAAGAAGGGTCAAGATGATATAATGGTAGAACATAAAAAATCATTGGAATGGTTGGATTGGATCTCATATAATAACTACCCATTAATATTTATTACAATGATCCCATGAAATAAGTTGTTGTTTAAATGATTTCAACATATTTTATGGTGATTGAAATAAGAGGTCATGCCCAGTCTCGTCCTACGTAAAATTATGAGGTAATCAATAATAAAAAGAGGCTCAATAAGATTGAGTGTAGTTGAGATCACATTTATGATCAAGTGGATAATCATAAATCAATGATATGTGGAAAATAAGACCATGTACTCATGGTTAAACAAAATGGTGGATTTTTATTATTCAAGGATTCTTTTTTACAATAGTTTAGAAGAAATAAATTTATAGTGAAGGATTTACTTTTGTGCCACTAAAAAGGAGGGATGTGAGTATCATTCCAATATTTCAAGGAATATTTCAACTAGATTATCCTCAAATTATGAAAAACTAATACTACTCATCAAAAGGAAAGATATAGGGCTGAGTTTATCAAGATCATTTTATAGGGCCACATCTAGTTTGAATGGGAAAGAATTTATGAATATGATAATAGAAATATGTTGACGTATTATGACTCTTAATTTTTATTTTTATTCTCACGTGTACAAGGAAATGTTCCATTATTTGAACCCTACCAACCCACATTGTGTTATTGTGTTACATTTTTTAATATAAGGGAAGGTTCATTACTATTGGATTGTTCATTTCTTATTAATTCATTTTTAATTAATAATTAGTTATGAACATTTTTCTTAAAATTCTAATTTTTAATATTTTTCATTTATAATTTAATATATATTTTTATTAATATTTTACTAATTTATATAATTAATATTTTTTATTCATTTTATATTACATGCAGTCTGTTCATTTTTAATTTTTAAATGTTATTTATTTTTAATATTTAATCATTAGTATTATTCAGTCACTATTAGTATTTATTAAATATTATTTTTTAGTAATTTAATCAATTTTATTATGTTTCTCATTTAATAGTTTGTAATTTATTAATTTATAATATTTTTTTCATTTGATTTTTAATGTTTTTTATTTAAATCAATATTCTGTGAATTTTTTTTCAATTTTAATTTTGTAATTTATTTTGAATATTTTTAATTTAAATGTAATCATAAACATTTATTCATATTTATTGTAATATGTATTGATTTTTAAATTTTTATAATATAAGTAATTTAATTTATTTATTTATTTTTAATTTTTTTTAAAATTTATATATTTTTTATATTTTTTATATTTTATAATTTTTTTAGTTTATAAAATTAATAATATATATTCATTTAATATTTCATTTTCATTTTTCAAAAATTTATACTTTGATAAATCTTATATAATTTTTGTTATTAAAATGTATTTTTTAATATATTATATTATTTTTTTATAATAATTAATTTATTGTAATTTTTGAAATTAGTTTTTTATTTAATTTTTCACTAGAATTTATGAGCACTAAATTCAACACTGGTAAGTCTATGCATTATCAACACTCATAATAGCATTGATAAAATCCTATATAGTGGTGCTTATTAGATATTATTGGCAAAGGTGTTCTTTATTAGTGGTTTCTAGAGATGAAAAAGCTATAACTATATTAGTGTAATGTTTAGTGATGATAAATGGATTCATTATCAACAATTTTTCATTTAAAATCTAATAAATATATACTTTATCAGTGATTTTTTATAATTGATAAAAAAACATTAATTGATTTTAAATGGACTTTAATAGAAAACATTGATCTCACATGCTTTTCCTGATCTCATAGAATCCAAATATTACTATCATTTCATTAACAATTTTTGAATTAATCGACCATAAATATTGATGGTCAATTTTTTCTGACTAATTTTAATCTATCTTCCATAGTTTTCTATGATTTTCCATTGTTCTTATGGTCTGATCAAAGTTGTAAAATACCATATTCCCTCATTTCCATGAATACATGCCACATCAAGTGAATAAAGTGACCATTTTGCAATTGGTTTTGTCTTCCTACACCCTTCAATCTCAACCATCCACCCCCACCCCTCACTTTCATTCTGACAAATTAATATAGGCAATGCCTCATGAGCAAAACTACCACTGATTTCCTATTACTAGTTTGACCATTTCATGATGGGACATGATCATTAAACATTGTAATATCATCCCGTTTAAGGTAGTATAACAACATTCAACCTTAAAATTTGATACAACCATGATAATGAATTCCCCAAACACCTATTTCTTCATACATTTCAAGAAAAAATAGCTGATTTGAAACATGTACCACTTGAAACTCCTTTAATTGGATCAAATATATATATATAACTGATTTCATACAAATTATATACATCCAAGAACTATGGATTAATCATATAAGTATCAAATAAAAGTGAAAAAGGATTCATTCAATTTTTTATACATAATACCACCATAAAAAGGCATTTTGGATTAGTGCATATTGTTTATAATTAAATTTGATTCATTTACTTTTTATGAGTTCATAATATAAATCTATGTTTTATTATTCATTTTAATTCATTATTATAATTTTAATTTTAATTATATCTATATATTTTTAAATTTTCTACAATGCAATTGTTTATTTGATTATTATTTCATGACAGTTATTAAGTTTTTAAAAATTTATTTTAAAAATTGTGCTTATATTTTTCATATGAATGTTTTATTGTTTGGATTTTAAAAAATAGTTTTTAAAAAAATTTATAAATTTGTTCAGAAATGAGTTTTATATTTATTTATTAAATTTTTTTAAACATGAAACGTGTTTAAGTTATGTTATGGAATGATTTATAAAAGCAAGTCACAAAAATTATTATGAAAAACTTTTTTTTTATAAGAAGAATTAAATTATAATTTTATCTTCTATAGGGTAATGGTTTGAGTTTTTTCGTTTTTAAAAATAATGAGTGATTTTGATTATGTTACCGATATTTTAGATTTTTTTGGGAATCATTGGGTATTTATTATTTAAAAACATAGTTTAGTAATAATTTATTCTACAATACTTTATTTGGTTGGGTCTACATTTTTTAAAGATGGATCAAATTGAGGGTCCATGAGAATTTATTAAATGACATGAAGTATATGAAAACCATTCATACCATGATACACTATAATGAAATCATACTATAATATTTTACAATATTTAATAAAAAAGTTATTTTATATGTTTTTACAAAAATATGTTTACACATACACATATATAATTTTATATTTACAGTAAAATTACATTAATTATTTTACATATATATATGTGTGTGTATATATTTAAATATTATATTCATAAATTTAGTGTATTTTATTAAATAAAATATAAATATTGTTGAACTAAATATGATGGATGGATTCCAATCATTTTTCATCAGAGTATTAAGATTTTGATAATGATTTCATCATGTTTGCAATAATGGTTGTATATAACTCTTTGAAAACTACCTATCAATGTTTACATTGTTTTTATTTGACATAAAATGTTCTAAGAATGTTGAAATAACAATTGATCTATCATTTAATGTATGATATATATAAATATTGGACTTATTTTAATAATCTAACACAAATATACTAAATGAAACCTATGTGAAAATTCAAAAAGACCTTAGGTGCACATCCCCATACATAAGAAATTTCTAACAATTGGTGAGGGCATAAAAATAGTAATGGGAAGATTATTCTATAGGTAATAAATAATGAGGGTCACGACCGAACCTATTAAAATATTACATAACTCTTATGTATAACAGACATCCAAAAAATAATTGAGCATAAAATATAGATCAAAACTAGTCCCCAAAGTACAGTATAGAAATCAAAAAAACTATATACATGATAAAACAAAAAATGATATAGTTACAATATATAAAAATTTCATAAATTTCATTACATAAATAATGTAAAGGTAATAACTATTCATACAACATATAAAATAAATGACATGGATTTTTGGTAATCCTATGAAAAAATAAAAAGGTATTACTAGATGATACATGCCATCAAAACTTAAATTAATAAATTAAATTCTTCTCCCAAACCTATATACCTCTCTATGAATCCTGGACATCCATAAAATTGTATATTTGAACCAGATGTCCATCTCCATGAGATACTTATCCCTGAGAGGTAACATAATGTCTACACATGTAAATCAAATCACATTATGTGCATGCGAGTATGGGGTAGGTATGACATCCCAATAAGAATCCCAAAATCTTAAATAATAGTAATCACTATTATAACAATGTTAATGTGAATGAAATATATAAATACAGGTCATTTTTGATAATTCAATACACCAACTAGAATCATAATACAAAATTCACATTAATCATACACATAAGTAATGAAGTTTTATCCAGGCATTTATGTACCCTTACCAACATACTTTAACTATTGTTGAATTTTATCTTAGTATTTCATAAATACGGTGACCATAAATCCCATAATAGTCACCAATCATATATCCTATGAGTGTATCCCATGAATCTATCATGAAATGTCATAGATAGAAATAGTATATCCATTCCATCCCCCAATATCATCAATGATCCATGAAGTGTATCCATTATATCCCACTTACTAATTACATATCCATGTAATAAATCCAATTTGACCCATCACATAACAAATCATAGGATTACATATATCAATGAATAAATCCAAAACATCAACTATCACCTAATATTTCATGTATAATCATAAATTAAATTAATAAATCAAAGAAATTTCCAATCACATCATAGATCCTAGAAAATCACATGTCCAAGGAATAATTCCAAGGCACCCCCCATCATATAAAAAATCCGTGGAAATTATAGATCAATGGAAAATTTTCATGTTATCCCTCATCACAACATAGATCGTGGGAAATCAGAGATCCATGGAACAAATCAAGTGCATCCCCATTATATAATAGTTCTTATGAAATCATAAATATAAGGAATAAATCCAAGGAACCACTATCACATCTGGCATACTAGTCGATTCCTAGAATTTCATCTAAATAAATCCATGTATTCTAGTGTATATCAGTAATCTTTAAGGGTATTATATCCTACAAAAATCATGTCAAATAATTAAAACACACTCTAAGAGTTGAAATAAGATTCAACCCATCTCACATAATTGATTTCATCCTCATAATGTAAAACATGTCCTCATCAAAACCCTAGATGGTTCAAAACAATGATCCTTGGACTTAGTTGACACTAAAAATCATCTATACCCACCCTTCCTTAACCCTCTAAAGCATAATATAATACGGGTGCACCAACCAAGGTCCCCTTAGTCTCACATTAAAATTTAGACACCTTAATAATGTTTCTTAATCACAATTCTATAACTCATTCAAAACACATTATTGCAAACATAATGTTCCATAATGAAATCTAGGGTCCACCCACCTATCACTACCCTCTATGAGCCACACATTCCATTGGTAGTCAATGGTGTATTTTTTACTCGTAAACCATTACCATAAACAATGTAAAATAATGATTTATCATTGTAGAGGGAAACACACAAGTAATATTCCACCATTAAGTATAATAAAGAAAAAAATATTTTAGAAAAAAATCGGCAATAACACATGAGGTCAAAAGAACCAAAAGCTAATCTCAAACAAATTCATTCAGTTTACCTTTTATAATCAAGGAAAATATTATTTATAAAATATTTGAAAATAATTCACATACTATATAGAACACATGATTCCCTTGGCCAAAAAACCAAACCAAACTCTATTTCAAAAATATCATTCCATTTTGAAATACCATTTTCATATATTTTTAACAAATGACCAAAATTTCATTAAAGATTCCATTTATATCTAATCCCCCTATTTAAAAAACATTTTAAAAAGGAAAACATTTTACATTTCAATAATCTGACACATGCCTCGAGACAATCCATATATAAGACAATCTATAATTTTTTGACCTTGAAACCACCATCAAACTATTTATCAAACTTTATGGTCTATGATGAATAATATGCCTATGTTAGAATATATCAACCTTATGTACACTCACAAAAGTCATGAAAAATAAAATAAAATTTCTTAATGGTAACATAAAAACATTAATCTACAATTTAACAAGAGAATTATCTTTTTCAATGCCACCTATATAGATACTCATTATAGTAATTTATTTCTATTTCTATACCACAACCATTGAGTTCAAGAGAACCTCCTCCTTGTTAAAAATTAATAAATTGATTAAAATATTATAATAAAACATAAACTAAATATTTTAGAGATAAAACTCACTGGGAAACCTCAAATTACAAAACATATAGTTCACGAGGTATGGGATACATCTGAAAGGAACCTGGAACTGCAACACACAAAAACCCCATATTAAACACACGAATGAATGTTTAATTTCATATAAATTATACAAAAATCATAAGGAATAATAGCTCATGATAATGGTATAATTATGACTTGAATACATCCTCACAAGACCTCTTTTTTTAGATGCACATGAAATCACTGGTAAGTATGACAATTTCATCATGATCTAGTTAAATAATTTCCAAAAAACCCTCATTGGATGAGCCAACATCACAGATAAATGGATAATAAGAACAATAGAGAGAGGAGAGGATATCATAATTTGTACCATTGTGATAAAATAACCTCAAAACAATCGAATAAAAGGGGTAATATGGTGGTGGATGGGGGTATACAATGAGAAAGTCCCCCCTCTTTTCAGTTGAACAATATGAGAGGGAGTTGGGGGTGTTCCTAAATTTGAACCCTTGTAAATTACCAGATTACCAATGAAAAAAAAGGCACATATCATCATTCATGGTGTGAACCTAGGGGTTCATTGTGTGAATACCCCTATTCACGAACTTTTCACAGTTTCATCTTATGTTTACATTTTGAAATATTTATGAAAAAATAATATAGACCTCTAAAATCCAAATCATGGATAAAACACTATGGTTCTCAGTGGTAATTCCTATTGATATTGGATTATAGAAGCTTGGCCTCTCAACCAGTCATTAAATGCGCTCTTGTGTACCCAAAGCCTCCACTAGGTCACTATCCACATCAAAAACCATTTTTAAAGAATGTCAAAACACTCGAAATCCAAATTCATATCCCAATTCTAAATGTCTCCACTAGAGAATGAAAAAAAAAATCATTCTTATTCTATAATATATAAAAACATGGTCCTTTACACTAAACATAGGGAAAAATTAATATATATACTAAATTTGATTACACTATGGTTTATGGATCATTTTATATGATTATAAGTGAAAATTATGATTGATATATCATCACAGAGATGTTAATTGAAAGTTATTGTCACCTTCCATATTTTCTAAAGCAATTTAGGAAAGTAATGTTCTAGAAAAAGATGATATTTTATGACTATTATAAAAAATAGAAAACATTTTTTTCCATTCTTAAGGTATATAATTTTAAAGATGGAAATGTAAAGAGAAAAAATTATTTCAAAAAAACTTCCTATATTGAATAACATGTAAGAAGAAGGTAAAGAGCATCCATATCAAACACATGACACTAAATAAATTCTATATTTAATATATATGATATCTTATAGATTAATATCTTCCCAAATTTCTGTATATTATTTTACAAGGACCATCAATCATTTAAAAATTTATGAAAGTTTTGTAAAACATAATATTAGACATATTAATCATGTACATAATATTTTGTATTTTACATTACAATAATTAAATGGATTAGATAAAAATATTGAATCTGAAAGGATAAAATAAAATTAACATGGAAAATAAATATAAGAATTCAATTTGGGAAGCTTCATCACCTAGTAGAATCTGTTCAATATAATAAAATTGATCATGTGTATCCTGAATTTAGAAAATAAATGAGAATCCTACATCCTTCTTTATATATAGATAGAATTAATCCTTTGAGGGTATAAATTAGTACTAATAGTACATGGATGATTATGTTGGTATATCTTAACATTCCTATTATGGTTATGCATGATGTGAAAACTCATAATGTTGACCCATCTTATATATAAATATAAAAACATATTATGATATTGAAATTAATTTAGATCCATTGATAAAATATCTCAAATTGTTTAATGGATGTTAAATTATATTATTCTTATAAAATTGAATAGTTCACATTAAAATCCATGTTTTATGGGAAAAATTGGAAATTCATTAGAATATAAAATTAAATTAATTTTGGGGTTTTACTTTTTTGAAGAAAGTACAAACTATGTTAAGTGAAATATTCCTTGAAGACCATGTTATTTTGACATCGATAATTTTTTTCCTAGCGATATAAGTACTTATCCAGGACAAAATCATTAATTAGTATTAAAAAAATATGGTAAATCGCAGTCTCCATAAATAATTGATCAGTTTTTTTTGAAATTTAAAGAAATATTCTCAATTTTCAATAATACTATTTTTAAAATCCTAAAAAAACAGGTAGAAAAAGGTGATTTTTTTTAATTAGCATACTTAATTCTTCTTATTATAGACATTTTATGGATGTCTTGAGATAAAAAAATGTATGTTATAGTTTTTTGGAACATTGTTGAATTAAATAGAAGAAAAAAATAAAAACATTAAGGCACTGTTGGGTATGAATAATATGGGTTTAAAGAATGAGTTAGCACCTATAAAGGGTGAAAGATTCTATTTTGTAAAACTATTTAATTACAATAAATATAGGTAAAGAAAATTTTAGTTTTTCAACTTCCTTAATGGAGTAAAGGGATCATAGGGATATTTATAAAATATCCATAATATCAAATCCATTCCTAATATAATGTTAAATGGATTAAAATCACTTAAAATTATTAAAGATTTAACAGATGTGTCTTTACATGTAAATCTAAAAAAATATTAATGACAGACATTAACATGATTTCACATCTTTTTTAAATACATACTCAATAAATTTATAAACCCAATGATGGTTCCAACCATAAAATTGTAATTTCAATAATAATATGTGAATTAGAGATGTTCTTCCCACTATCATTATTTAATAAAATGGTTCAATTGATGGTTCACATGGATAGGGAGATTCAACTATGTGGTCCAACACTTTATATAGGGATGTTCCCCAATAAGTATTATATGATTATTTTGAAAGGGTATGTTAAAAATAATATTCATATAGGATTATATGTTTTGGAGTGATATATTATTGAATACGTTGTTGAATTTAGTACCTACTGCCTATAATATATTTATAACATTTTTCTCTCAAAAGCATGTTACAACAGATGAATTCTTGGTAAATTTATTTTTAAGAAATATTTTGTCACAATTACCATTACAAAACAAGTGAAAGGCCTCCATTATATATTCAATACCTATATTGAATTTTCTACATATTTTTATGCATATAATGTGATTCTAATGCATTTTAATCCATCAAGGCGAAATGCTGGATATAAAATTTAAAAAATCTAGACTATATAGGATTTTTATACTCTATTTTTTAGATCCAATTTTAAAATATATAAATAATTTCATTATGAATTTTATGGATATCTAGAATAACAATTATACACATATTATATTAATTTTTTTAATTAATGATTATAAAATCTATGTGAAGGAACATGATGAGTATTTTTTTTTGAAAGGTGGGGCTAGGCCCCAAAATATTATATTAAAAGAAAATCAAAGGAGAACACCGAAGTCAATATGAAGGATAATACATCAAGTTCCCTGTCCCGGTGAACCAATCTTTTTCCTTATCTTGTCAGCAATTAATCTTTCTTTCTCTCTCCATTCGTTCCATGTTTTGGCACTGATATGCCTTCGACCTCTTCCTCTCGTAAAGTGGCGAGGAACATGATGAGTATAGTTTGATATAATATAATAAAGTTACTCATAATATAGAAGTGATGAATGTATCTAGTACCATAGATATAAATCATTGTTGAATGATTTTGAAACATCATCTAAATACATGATTTGGATTAGATAATATTCTTAGTGTAATTTTATCAATAAAAATTAGTAGACCATAGAAGTTCACTTAAAATCAACGAATTGGGTTTTCTGAAGTAGAATTTCAGTATGTATGGAATAAAGGAGGAATCTTTAATAATGGAATCATGGTATGTACATGTATTTATTATCCCAGATCCTAGAAACTAAAATTGGATATCTATTTTTTGACTAAAACACTTGTGGAGTCAAATGAAAATTTAATTAATGACGCCCCTTTCATTGATGAATGAAAATATTTTCATGGTTTTCCCAATATAAATAATTTATTCTATATTATATTTAATCCTAAGAATGAGATTTATTTACTTGATAAATTAACCAAATACCTTCAAAATTTTTGTAATATAAAAAGAGTTAAATGAATTGGCTATCTTTTTTATTATATTATTATTTTTCTCATAATATTATATTTTTTAAATTATGTTCTAAAAATATAAATTAAATTATTTATTATATATAGAGTTGATGAATTCTACAAATATATATTCTTCTAATCCTAAGGAATAACCCATTTATAATTTTGATAATAAGGAATTATTACATGGTAAAAAACATGTGGTTGAAAAAATATAGGAGTCGAGTATCTTGATCATAATAACAAAAGTTATTAAGGAAAAATTAAAATGATTAATGCTTGATGTTTGGTTGAATGAACCTATGCATCTTATTGACCAGAAATATTTATATTTCATTATTTACATTATGGTAAAAAATTAAAGGGATATTCTTATTGATATATATATTTAATTAATTGAAGACATTAATTTTGGATGGCATTAAATAAACATTATAATACAATTTCTCTATTTTATTGAAATATAAGATAATGAAATACTGATGTACTCTTCACTATCCCTTGTAGAATACATTTAGTTTATATTATTAAAATATAAAATTTATATAAATGTTCACAACATAGAATCATAGATCATTTCATAATTCTATAACAATGAATCATCTCAAGGATGATTAGGGAACATAAACCCCCACCCATAGTTATATAATTACTAGTGATTCCATAATATTAGATTATGATGAGACATATTTTTATATTTTTCTTCAGGGAATAGTTACAAGAAATTGATTCCTTTGAGAAAAAAATGATTGGATTCAATAGACTAAGTTCATAGAGGCACAATACCTTATATCTATTTTATATAACTCAAATACACTAGAACAACCCCTACCCAACACTTATTCAACTCTACATCTATTACACCACCATGAAATTTATACCAGCATGCATTGATCCTATTACAATATATATGGTTTTATGATGTTACCACCATATCCCCCCTTCATTCCTGGGGGTCAGTTTGCTTTACCATTGTGATTTCTATTTCCATGATCCATCAATTCGATTTTACTCTAGTAAGATGGGTTTATACTACATCATTGAATGGTATCCATGTGGACCAAAGAAATATATATTTATTGTCCTTTAGGGCATATGGCCTATAGACCTTTTATATCCAATATTCAATGTGACCTAAATTCCTAATTATTTAGTTTGAAGGATCAATTCAGATGAATATATTTACTGGTACATTACACACTATAGTAAAATCTAAATTAACTATGAAATATTACACTACCAAAATTTAGACCTTGATCCCTTTGATACTAAGAAGAATCCTTTACAATTTGGATAAAATATCCTTTATTCACGTTATATATATGCACATTATGAAATAAGAAACATGGAATGTTTTCATTAACTATTAAAAGGATGAATCATATTAAACACATGATAAAATGTAATATTTTTATAGAAATTATTTCTATTAATCAATTTCCATAAAACATTTTAATTTATATAAAAAAATTGTGATAAAAATATGATGTGTACATGAAATACAATTTAAAACTACCATAAAACAAGGATAAAATATACTTCACATGATAAAATGGTTTATATATATAATCTATAGTAATGTATTAATGTGTTATTAATCAAAAACATAATTATATTCCATTTTGTATATAAATATTAATGAAAAATAATACAAACATATTTCAATCAAACAAATTTTGTTATGGATTGAGGCTATTGTAAATAGAAAGGGATAAATATTAGATGATATCATAATAATAGTATGGGAATCATGTAAAAGTTTGACATAATAGTAATTTTTTATACTGTATTATATTATTAAAAATTATTTATAATTATTTTCCAAAATTTATTACATGGATTAGAAAAATAAACATAGGAATAAAATGTGAAAAAATAAGTACATAGAATCAATAATAAAATAGTAAAAAGAAATAGGTAATTTGTAGTTTATTTTTTGAAACAAATGGTATATATGAAGGGATCAATGCGAAGAAAAAACACCCCTACAACTACTAACTAAATATATAGATCCCACTAACTTCGAGTCTACCTATTCCTCTCAAATTATTTCCTTACCCAAGGTAATAAATTTTTTTCTTAATTATTTATTCTAAATTCTAATGCAATAACAATTGATACTTGACTAATAGAAAAATTATATAAAGTAAAATTAAAAGTGATTTATATCTATAAGAAACCTCATACTAGATTTTTTAGATGGTAAAAGTAAACAATGTCCATGGAGGTGTTCTAAAAAATAATAAACATACAAAATATTAGGTGCGAGTAGGGATTTATGCAGCTAATGATCCAAGTGTCGCACTACGTATTCCATATAATAATTTGGATGATTAAATAGTTGAACAATATATTAAAAAAATATTGCATGATCATTTGATCTTATAATGATATATTATTACAATTTATAATTCCCATAATAATTTAAAATTTAATAAAAATCCTTAAAAAGTAATGAAAATGTTCAAAACATAGGTATTCTTGAATAGATAGATAAAAAAGGTAAAATATTTGGATGATTAGAGAAAACCTATCAAACCGTCTACTAAATTAAAAAAGGCCTTCTTAGAGTACCTTTACCCACCCATATTTATTAATATTACATGTTGTAGTGAATATAACTCTTAATAATAAAAATATAGAATAAATTATTTTATAAGAATAATTGTTTAGAGGGGAAACTATAAACATTATTGGTCATAAGAGTGTAAAAAAAATTTCCAAGCATGGATGCATAAGATCCTTAATTATGAATTCATACACAAGGTAATTTTTTATAATCTATTATTCAAATAATTGATCTAATATGGAAATTATAGTGAAATGTTATTCACATTCTATATGCATATATATCGCTACTATAAGATGGGAAACCCCTATACATAACTATTTGGTCTCATTTGTCTTTAATTCACTTCCACAAATAAATAATCAATGGATGAAATTGAAATTTTTATAAATGAATATATATTAGATTAATTCATGGAATAGAAAATAGCTGATGAAATACTACTATTAATACCTAAAATATAAGGGAAATCATTATAATATTATTATATAAAAAATATTTTAATTCCTTTAATTACTTATTCATTTTGTATTTTTATATATAACTGGATATTAATTGAGATAAATTTGGATACATTGATGATTTAGTTTTTTGAACAAAATAATGGGTTTACAACAAATCAACCACATATGATGTTCTTTTTTAAATATATAATAAATTACATTCATAATTTTATGGATAAAATTAAAATAATATTTTATAAATTATGTTACAATGATACTTTTTTATGATAGGTTAGTGTTTACATATCATAAAATAAATCATATGAGGATAACCAAAATACACAAGAAACCTATGAATTACCTTATCTATATAAGTATAGCGGTATATATAATAATATTTCAATATCAAATTATATAACAAAAAAGTTACACAATATTTTAAATGATGTTGTAATGTGTGAAATTAAATAACGATGATTATTGTGAACATTATAGTAGTAAAATTATGAAAGAAATCATATTATATCAACAAACAAGAATTCCAAAATATGTATTTTGGTGGTAATTAAAATTTCATTAAAAATATATATTAACTCTTTATTTATACATTTTTTTCTAGTATTCCCCAGTCATTTGATAGTTTTTGAATTCAAAATAGTTATTAGATTTATTTAGAAATTAGTGGGAAAATTAAATGGTGTCATAATATTTATAGACTCTATGATTAGGGGTTATCCGATTATAACTGTAATTTTTTTTATTTTAATGAGATAATAATGTGTTCTTTTATCAGCTATATATTTAGTTTATTTTCCCAGATATGAAGATTAATTGGTTTAATATATCAATTAGTGTTGATAAAGTTTTAAAAATTCATCAATATAGTGTTTAGGATAATTCTTAAAGGATTAAATCATTTCCCTTCTAGAATCCTACTTCATGTTAACTATATTAGTTTATAATTTACCATTACAATTATTCACTCCATGATGAATAACTAAAAATATAGTATAAATTAAGTTGTATTTGGAAGGGGTGATTATTTTATCCCCCAAGAAAGGTCCTAAAATTTAAATGGTGTCCTTTTATACTATTCATAGGAATAGTATTCTTGAAAAAAATTAATTCATCATAATGTATTTCCAAGGATAATGAACATTGGTAATATTTAATTTAATCCAAATTGTATTTATTTTTATTTGTTTTACTTCTATATATTATTTTATAATAAATGAATTTTCTTTTTTGGTCCAATACATTCTGATAAAATGTTGGTGCAATATCATTATGATTTAAAAATTGTAAAAAAAGATATTATGTTTACTTTAGTAGGTGATTTACACATGAAACTAACACTTATATACATTTATTCTTACCCCCTTTACGGTACTTTTATATATTTATATCTACACCCTATTTCATTTTCTAATGTTTTTCAATGTTTTTTATTTCTCTCTAAGTGATATTTTAGTATTAAACACATATCACAAAGTAAAAATTGAGAAAACACACTCTAAATGTGTTGGAACATTAGAAAAATTATCTATGATTCGTTTTTTATGTGTAGGAATCAACCACACATTAATTTTACACATAATGTGGCTCATATGAATTAAAAAGTTTGTTTTGATTTAAAAGAGACATTTAATATAAAAACATGTCACATAATCCACACCAATAAAATGGTTTAATAATTTATTAATAATTTATAAAGATGATCCATTATTTTTTTGATATGTAGTGGTAATCCAAATTCTAATCCAACACATGATATTTCTATTATGATAGAAATTAATAATTTTATTTAAAAGAAACGTTTTAATTCAAAATAAGTATCAGATATTCATAATGAATAAAACAAGCTTGAATTGTGTTTATAATTTAGAAAAATGATATTTTACTCATTTTTGGTTTTTAAGAATGATCCAAACATAAATTAGGATGAAGGTTTGACTGATGTGACTCAAAGTGAATGTTTTTGTAATAAAAGTAACATTTTAGTGTACAACATCTTTCGAATACATAAAGATGATATGACACACCAATTGTTTATTGATAAATTATAAAAATAATTCATGAGTCGTTTTTCACTTTTAAAAATTAACCATATGTAAATGAGACACACAATGCGGTTGATATTGAAAAAAGTGTGTGTTTTGATTTACATGTGATATTTTTGTCCAAAAATTAGCAACACACTCAAAAATGAGAAAAAAATATTTTATTTTTTGATACATCATGAAAACATATGTGATATATTTTTTTATATATAATTTAAACTAACACCAATTAATACATGGTATGACTGTTATGAATGATTGAATTTGTTTTAAATTAAAAATCAATTTTTACTTCAAAAAATGCATTACATAGTCACAATCATGAAGACATACTCATATGTTATTTATAATTTAGTAATATGATTTATGATTCATTTATGACATGTAGTAATGAACCTAACTCTTTGAAAAAAAAAAGGCATGACCAATATGACTGAAAATGCATGTTTTTAGTATAAAAGTATCATTTTAGTTTACAACATGCTTCACATATTCTAAACAACAAAACAACCTAAATTATGTTAATACTTAATGAAAATCATGTGTAATGAATTTTTTACATATATAAATCAACTACACATGGTGTGATTGAAACAACTGAAAGTGCATGTTTTCATTTAAAAGTAACATTTTAGTCTAAAACATAGATCCCAAACACAAAACCAATTAAAAATACTTAGATTGTATTGAAAAGTTAGGGGGGAATTATCTATTAATTTTGATGTGTATAAATTTACCTCACATCAATTTGACACATGGAGTGGTTATTATGACCAAAAGTGCATGTTTTTCTTAAAAGTGTCTTATTGGATCAAAACATGCATCACCTAGTTAGAATTAAGTACAATTTTTTTATATCATTTATAGTTTATTCCAAAGATTCATTTTTAATTATTAAAATTTAAAAATGATCCACATGTCAATATGAAACAAGACTTGGATAACATGACTCAAAGTGCATGAATTAAATATAAAAGTAATTGATTAATTCATAATTTATGTCACATAAAAAACTGATAAAAACACTCATATTATGTTGATAGATTATGTAAAATTTTATGACTAATTTATGATTCATATAAATCTGTCACATATCAATCTGACACATTTTTTAGCTGATATGAATCAAATTATATGTTTTTTATTTAAAACATTTCACTTTATCTCAAAGAACTCATCAAATATTTCAAACAATGAGAAAACCCATTGAATATCATGATACTTTTGTATAATTATTCATGATTCATTTGTGATATATTATAATGAATCTCACACCAATCTAACACAAAATGATATGGTTATGACAAAAAGTGAATTTTTTTTATTTAAAATATTATTTTAGGTTGATAAAACACTTCACATAGTATAGATTGAACAAACACACATTAATTTTACTTATAACTTTGTAAAACTATCCTTGATTCATTTTTTTATATAATAGTAAATCACCCATTAATCTGATACTCCATGTGTATATTATGACTCTAATCATGTGTTGTCAGTATAAAAGAATCATTATAGTTCACAACATGCAACAAAAATTGAAAATATAGGTAACACACATAGATTATATTTATACTCATGGAAAATGATCTATGATAAATATTTTGTAAATACCTATAAATTCTGTGCAAAATTTAATTCTTTCATAAATTCTCTGTTTTTTTACGAGTCCGCAAAAATTTACGGTGCTTGATTCCGAGGCCCGGTGTGGCCAGAATCAATTTCTGAAGTTTTGTTCAAGTACATTCAGTAAACGTGCGAGCAAGATTTTATAAATTTTGAATCGATACTCAGAATTTAAAATTTGAGGACACCGTTGAACTCACAGCCCTGATATTCTCTTAAGAAGACTTTCACCTCGATTGCAGTTGGTCGGGAATTGATGTTAGTTTTGGGGGTTTTTTTAAAAATTAAATAAAAATAAGGTGATGAGTTGTTTTTATTTTTGTGGTGGTTAAAACCTCCAAGAGGATGTTAGAGGTGGGAGACACCACACCGGAACCTACCATTAGAGGTTATGGTGGTGGGGCCCACCAGCGCATAACCTCCCATGAGAGGATATTCTTGGTGGGGCCCACACGGGCTTTAAACCCCCTTTAACCCTCCATATATGTGGGATGAAACCCCTGAACTTCCCCCAATAATTAATTGAGACTCCACCCTCATTAATTAAATGGGATGTCTCTTTTAATTAACCACAACTTTTTGAGTTGTGGTGCCAACAAATAATAGACGTCATTTCAATCTATCATTTTGTTGTCATGCTTATTTCTTTTTTTTGGGAGAATTAAGGAGAGGAGGAGCTCTTGTGGAACTTTCCAACGAAGAACGTGAAGAATGCTATCTTCGACTTCATCATCTCGGACATTGTCAACGAACAACTATAAGATAGGGGTTGTTTTATGTATGAGTTTTACCCTCCGTTCTTCGTCATTTGTTGAGCTCTTTATTTTTTATTAATATCACCATAACGGGGGGGCTCAGACCGCATGAACACAGCCCGACCCTCCCCCTATGTTGTTCTCATTTGTTGATGACGGAGGCGGAGCAACGGCGGCCAGCGTCGGGCCGACAGCAAAGAAAACCAACCGCGAAGAAAACCAGCGTCGCACAGGCTGCCGGGTCTCCAAGAGGGTGAGGCACCGCCGTGCCACATGGAAGGTGGTCCTCTGCCAGGTCGGGTCGTGGCAGAGGCGGCGCGGTGCCACTGTGTTGCGTGGATGAGCTGGAGGCCATGGTTAGGCATGGCAGTGGTGGAGAGGGCGCAGCGCTATCGCGCCGCGCGGGGAAAGAAGCGGGTCGTGGCCAGGTCGGGTTGCGGAAGAAGAGGTGCGGCGTCGTCTCGCCATAGTGGAGGTGTAGAGGCGGTCGGCAGGGCCAGCTTCCGTGGAGCTAGAGCGGCTGGCCACTCGGCCAGCCTGGAGGAGTGGGACCCCGCCGGGTCACGCAAGAGCTAGACTGGCACCACCCGACGCGGGTTTGGTTCCACCTGAATGGTTCAACTGTTCGGGAGAAAGGGGGGCGTGTGCCTCCCCCCTGGGTGCAGCTAGTGTAGGACGTCGGGCCTCCTGTCAGTCAGGCCAGCAGGCCACCCTCAGGTCGGGTCGCCCGATCAGGCTGGGCAGCCCTCTATCCAGGCTTCCCCCTCCAGTCGGGCCACTCCCACGGACCTGGTAGGACCCACGGACTGGGTTGGGACGGGTCGGTCTGACTGGGTCGGACCAGACCCGGACCCGTTTGGCATCTTTACACCTTTTCATCCATATCATGGGGTACGGGTGTCTGACCGACGAAATGTTTGTGGCAATAGAAATCTTAGAGAGAGACAGTTCTTTTTTCATATCCCACTTGAGGTTTGAACATAGTTGGGACACGATCGGGTTGGTTTAAGCCTAAAAACCAACCGGGCCCCAGGAATGGAAATGCTAATAACTCACAGACCAGGCGTCCGATTGACGCATCGTCTATTACGTTGAGACCCCTATGACAAAGAAGACATTTGAGATACATTTACATGGGACTTCATGACAGTTGGAGTATCAACCAGTAGCTCGTGGAGCGGATCCCCCCAGAGATGAGCGTGCGGAGTAAGGAGACCTAGTAGCTGGCTGAGACCTGACGACTGCTGACCTTTCGACTCGGAATGTTTCGACTAGCCCAGTGGGAAGAGCCTCTGTGTGACGTGGCAGTCCCACAGTGGGGAGTTCCTCTATGTTACATGGAAGACCATGATACTCGATAGGATAAGTACCACAGCAGGCTACGAGGGGGAGCGCCTCTGTGTTACGCGGCAGACCCATAGTGGGGAGCGCCTCTCTGTGACGCAGCAGACCCACGGTACTCGACAAGAGAAGTACCACAGTAGTCCAGGACAGTGGGAAGTGCCTCTGTGTGATTCGGTAGTCCCATAGTGTTCTATATAGGAGGAGTACACCAGCAGCTGAGGTTTCCACAGTTTTACTGGGAGTGTTACATGTTACCACCTGAGAATAAAATCATGGTTTTGAGCTGAGTCAATGAATTTTGTGTTTTTTCATGATTGATATGGGTTACTAAATAACATAGGTATATGTATGGTCATATACCTATGTAAGGGTTATTCATTGATTTCATACTTTTTGGTCATTTTTTTGGATTTTCTGAGACCTTGAGAGTCTTAGGGTCCCTTCTGAGTATCGTTATAGTCACCCCTGCATGGGATATGCATGCACCTCTCTATATTGGTTGCAGACGACAGACAGTGCTGATCCAGGCTGAGATTAGCAGGACTGGACGGTACCCAGAGATGGACCACTTGACGTGACAGTACACGGAGTGGACAGACGAACGTGGAGTGCTGAGGAGACCACTTGTACCTACCCATCAGGTAGGAACCCCAGAGGATGACCCAGTAGCTGCATTACTTATTCTTTCAGTTGTACTTGTACATTTCTATTTCCTTTTACTTTACTGTTGGGATTGTATTTCATGCCCCTTTACTTCCAGTACTCTCTTCAGTATACAGTTTTCACATAGTGTTTTACTTCCAGTTGTGTACTCTGTTGTTTTTTGTTTATAGTTATAAGGGCAATGCCTTCCAAGTTTCGGGATTTATGCCTTTGGTGATAGTCACCATCCCCTAGCTTATGGAAGGCAGGCTTGGGGTAGTCACGATACGGGCACCGGGGGATGGTTCGTGACAAATTGGAATCAGAGGAGTCGGTTCTACTGCAGAACATAGGACTCTGATATTTCTTTTTTGTGAAGCAATAGTGTTAATGGTACTAAGTGTGGTTTTCAGTTCAGGGAGTCCATTGTTGGTGCGGGTGGCCAGCGTATCCATAAACCAGGACCATGACTACTGATTTCTGACTTTGTTCATAAAAACATTGATTTTGTGTGGGGTTTCAAAAGATTTCTTAAGTTAGCTCAACTAGGTCAGCTCACCAGGTATAAACATTTGACTGTGTCGCATCTGTTTCTTTCAGGATGCCTCCCTGCAGAGCCTCGAGATTCGTACACTCTAACATCCCATCGAGCAATGAGGCCTTGGTGTAGCGCCCTTTACCAGCGGTACCACATCCCATTGATCCACTGATTCCACCATCCCCAGCAGCAGATGATGCACGATGCTTGAGCGTGTTGCATGAGTTTCTGCGCCATAATCCACCCAGGGTCCAGGGAGAGACGGACCCACAAGTAGCTAAGGATTAGCTGGATGCTATCATGAGAGTCATCAGGCTGGTAGGGACACCAGCAGACCTCATGGTGATCCTTGCTGTGAGTCTCCTTCAGGAAGCAACAGGCAGATGGTGGAGCCTGATGCTTCAGGTCCACGACGAGGAGACACTAATCTTGACAGTCTTCGAAAGCATGTTTTAGGCGGAGTTTGTCCCAGCCACCCTTCGTTCGGTTCGGATACAGTATATTCTGCATCTACAGCAGGGTAGCATTACTGTATCTCAGTACTTATCGAGGTTCAAAAACCTCTCGACGTAGGCGGGGGTGTTAGAGAGAGCCCTCCTAGTGGAGAGTTTCATTGTTTTGTAGTCTATAGCAGCAATACCCACTTATTTTCGACATGCAGCGGAGACTTCTGCAGTTGGTAGTAGACAAATAATGCAGAGGTCCAAGAGGACCAGTCCCACTGGTGGACGACTGCATGACTAAGGATCTTTTGTGTAGGGCAACTGAGGCAATGACATATATTCCAGGAGAAGATATTGTTACTCATGCGGTGGGCAGGGTCACATTTCACGTGACTGTATGACCCTCCGTTCAGAAGATCAGTAGATAGTTGAGGGACCTCCCAGGTAGAGACAAAGATTTGATCGAGGCAGTCTGCAGGGCACAGGGGGACGTGGAAGAGGAGCTGGTCAAGCAGTTGGCGGTGGACGATGTTATGAGGTGCTACTGCCACCACCACCAGGAGGTCCACCCTGACCGTAGCGAACATGTGGACATGAGAGAGATCAACATCAGACTGTTGAGGCATATGAACATGGCACTCCAGATATGATTTTAGGTACGATCTGTGTCTATTCCACCTTAGCTACAGTTCTTATAGACACAGGTTCCAATCTCTCTTTCATAGAAATGTCCCTCGTTTAGAGTTCTGAGATTCTAACGTAGTCGTTGGCTCGATCCTTGGGGATAGAGACTCCTATGGGAGCAGAATCAATAATTAACGACGGGATCCGGTAGTGTGAGCTTACTCTAGGAGGTGAGAGCTTTGGCTGGGGTCTCCTCATAGCAGCATCGAGACCTTACGACATCATCATGGGTAAGGCCTGGTTATCTACAGTCCATTCTCATATTGACTGTATTAGGCACAAAGTGTATTGTTTCCACACTGATGGGACCAGATTTACCTTCACCGGTGTGAAGGGAACCTTTGCAGCATAGGACAGACTTACTCAGATTATGGTACAGCCGATCACCCACTAGTTGGTTTGCCTTACCCTCGGAGAAGTTTATGTGGAGCGTCCGACTTATCCTATAGTAGTGGATCAGTATGCGAATGTTTTCCCTAACGATGTTCCAGGACTACCTCCTTATAGAAAGGTGGATGTATATATTGACCTATACCCCAGGAAAAAACTGATATCTACTCCATCATATCAGATGGCTCCTACTGAGCTTCGTGAGCTGCGGGTACAACTGGAGGACTTGCAGGTGAAAGGATTCATCTGGCCGAGTGTTTCTCCCTGGGTAGCCCCGATTCTATTCACCAAGAAGGTGGAGGGGATCTTGAGGAGTTATGTCGACTACTGTCGCCTGAACCAGGTGACAATGAAGAACAATTACCCACTCCCAAGGATTGACGACTTCTTTGATCTACTGAATTGATCATGATGGTTCTCGAAGATATACCTCATATCAGGCTATCACTAGCTCATATTTTGAGACAAGGATGTGTAGAAGACGTCCTTAAGATGTCGGTACGGCCACTATGAGTTCTTGGTTTTTCCCTTCGGTGTAACCAACACTCCAGCAGTGTTCATGTGTCTCATGAACAGGATATTCCAGACATACCTCGATCGCTTTGTTGTGGTCTTCATCAATGACATTCTGATCTACTCGACTACTGAGGAGGAGCATGCCTACCATTTTTAGGTAGTACTGGACACACTCCGAGAGCACCAGCTTTATGGTAAGCTCTCAAAGTACTAGTTTTGGATTTGAGAGGTTCACTTATTGGGACATGTCATCTCAGATACTGGATTTGTAGTGGATCTAGTGAATATTGAGGTGGTACTTTCTTGGGAGCCACCTAGGAGTGTGATGGATGTAAGGAGATTCTTGGGCTTGGATGGATACTACCGGAGATTCATTCCAAACTTCTCCAGAGTTGCAGCACCACAATCAGCCTTGACGAAGAAGGGCCAACACTTCGTGTGGTCAAAGAGATTCAAGGAGGGATTTTAGAAGCTAAAGCAAAGGCTGACTAGTTCCCCCATAATGAGGCTTCCAGAGGAAGGCATAGGATACATAGTCTACTGTGAGTCATCAGGGACTAGTATTGGTCATGTCTTGATGTAGGAGCGAGCTCTTATCACGTATTTTTCTAGGCAACTGACACAAAACAAGCATAACAACGCTACCCATGACCTGGAGTTAGCAGTAGTGATCTTCTCCTTGAAGATGTGGGGACACTATCTGATGGGAGAGCATTTCACAGTCTACTCTGATCACAAGAGTCTCAGGTATATCTTCTCTCAGAAGGACATGAACCTGAGACAGTGGTGTTAGATTGAGTTCCTCTAGGACTATGACTTTGAGATAGTCTATACTCCTAGGAAGGTTAATGTTGTTGCAGATTCACTCGGTAGGAGATCTGGTATACAGCTACTGGGATAGGCGATAGAGAAGATGGTTTCCTTACAAATATCTTTCATGTATAGAGAAGGAACAACCTTTCTACAGTCTATTAAAGTCACTCATCCACTTCTTTAGTGAGTCAGGGAGGCCCAGTGTGGGGATGATGACTGTGAGATTCGACGTGCTCAGATATCCACAGTTCTAGAAACTGAGTGATTTTATGAAGGTGGGGAGCATATCATTCTCTTCAGAGTACATACCTTGGTACCAGTTTCACTTTAGGAGGAGGTGTTGAGGGGGTTCCACACATCCCCTCAAGAAATACATACAGGAGTGGCGAAGATGTACCAGGACCTCCAATGACAGCACTGGTTTCCAGGTATGAAGAAGACAGCAGCATAGTTTGTCTCATGATGCCTCACTTGTCAACAAGTGAATGTGGAGCACCAGGTACTAGAAGGCTTGGTTCATCCCTTAGAGGTCCCAGATTGGAAGTGGGATGGGACATACATGGACATCGTGATGGGTCTTCCACGTACATCCAGGGGTCACCACTCGAATTGGATGATCGTTGACTGACTAACCAAGCCGGCGCACTTCATACCGATCAGAGAGCAGGGCTCAGTAGAGAGATTGGGACACCTCTATGTGCAAGAGATTGTGCGTTTACATGGAGTACATTCTTATATTTTCTTCGACCGTGACACAAAGTTTACTTTTTGGGTATAGTAGGGGTTGTAGGAGGCTTTTGGGACACATCTTCACTTGAGAACCACCTTCCATCCTCAGATAGATGGTCAGACGGAGCGGACCATTCAGACCCTCGAGGACATGCTTCGTGCATGTGTCCTCGACTTTTGTTGCAGTTGGGAGGATCGCGTACCATTGGTAGAGTTTTTATAAAATAATATTTATCACTCCACTATTAGGATGGAACCTTTTGAGGTCGTGTATGGTATACCATGCAGATCGCCATTGTGCTAGATAGACCTAGGGGAGTCAGCACTAGTGGGACCAGAGATGGTACGGGCTACCACAGAGAAAGTGCAGATCATTCAGGAGCGGATGAATACTTCACAGATCAGGTAGAAGCTGTATGCTGATAGGAGATGGAGACCTCTGGAGTTTGAGGATGGCGACCACGTCCTTCTATGGGTCTCACCTCAATGAGGTATACGGAGATTTTTCTGAGGCGAAAAGTTGTCTCTGAAATTCATCGGACCATTATAGGTCCCCAGCAAAGTAGGTGATGTGGCATACCTCATGGCTCATCCACCTCAACTACATCGGTTGCATGACCTCTTCCATGTATCTCAACTGCGGAGATATGTGCACGACCCTTCCAACATCATCGACCATGGAGATCTGGACATCGATAATGGGGCGGCATTCACGGAGGTTCCAGTAGATATTGAGGATCGATGGGAGAGAGTCCTACATGGATGGTCGATACCTCTGGTGCACATTCGTTGGCCGCATGAGAACCTCTAGGAGATCACATGGGAGCGGGAGGCTAAGATGTGTGCTCAGTATCTCCATTTGTTCCCTTAGTGTGAGTTGTAGCTTACGGGCACGTAAATCCCTGAGGTGGGAAAATGTAAAGACCCAGAAATTCCATGGAAATTTTTTTCTTAAATTAATGGGATTTTTTTACGTGTCTGCAAAAATTTACCGATGTTGATTTCGAGGCCTGGTGGGACCAGAATCAATTTCTGATGTTTTGTTTGGGTACGTTTAGTAAACGTGGGAGCGGGATTTTATAACTTTTGAACCAGTGGTCGGAATTGAAATATGAGGGCACCGTTGAACTCGCATTACTGATATTCATTTAAGAAGACTTTCACCTTGACAGCAGTTGGTTGGAAATGGAAGTTAGTTTTGTGGGTTTTAAAATAAATTAAATAAAAATAAGGTGATAACTTATTTTTATTTTTGTGGTGGCAAAAACCTCCAAGAGGAGGTTAGAGGTGGGGGAACCACACCATACCCTCCCATAAGAGGTTATGGTGGTGGGGACCACCCTCGCATAACCTCTATTGGAAGTATATTCTTGGTGGGGACCACATGGGCTTTAAACCCCCTTTAATCCCCCATTTATGTGGGATGAAACCCTTGAACTTCCCCAAATAATTAATTCAACATCCACCCTCATTAATTGAATAGGTTGTCTCTTTTAATTAACCACAAATTTTCGAATTGTTGTGCCAACAAATAATAGACATCATTTCCATCTATTATTTTATGGGCATGCTTCATTCTTTTTTTTGGGAGAATTAGGGAGAGGAGGAGCTCTTGGGGAACTCTCCAATGAAGAACTCGAAGAACACCATCTTCGAATTCGTCATCTCTGAACACTTTCTGACTCACGAATATGAAATTTGGAGTCTGTGACGAATAGGGCGATCAACAAATCGACGTCTTCCCTTTTTCTTGACATCCACAACGAACAACTATAAGGTATGGGTTGTTTTATATATGAGTTATACCCTCTATTCTGTGTTGTTTGTTGAGATCTTTGTTTCCGATTGATATCACCATAACGAGGAGGGCTCGGACAGCATGAACACAGCCCGACCCTCCCCCTTTGTTGTTCTCATTTATTGATGATGGAGGTAGAGCAACGATGGTCGGCGTCAGGATGACTACAAATGAAACCAACCGCGTAGAAAAATGACGGTGCAAGGGCCGTCGGGTCCCCAAGGGGGTGCGGCACCGCCGTGCCATGCGGAACGAGGGTCGCGGCCGAGCCGTGCTGTGGCAGAGGCGGCGTGGCGCCACTGCGGCGCACGGAGGAGCGGGATGCCACGGCCAGGCTTGGTCACATTGGAGAGGGCACGATGTCAGTGCGTCGTGTGGGGAAAGCATTGGGTCGTGGCCATCTCGGGCTGTGGTAGACGAGGCGTGGCATCGTCGCACCATGCGGAGGGCAGAAAAACTATGGCGCCACCGCGCCGCGGTGGAGGTGCAGAGACGGACGGTCGGGCCGGCTGCCGTGGAGCTGGAGCGGCTGGACGCTCGGCCAGTCAGGAGGAGCGGGACCCCACCGGGTCCCGTGTGAGCGGGACCGGCACTACTCAGTGCTGGTTCGGTTCCACCCGAATGGTTCAATTGTTCAGGATCCAGGGGTTTCGCGCCTCCCCCTGGGCATGGCTAGGATAGGCCATAGGGCCGCCAAGCTGGAGGGCCTCCGGGCCGCCGGGTCGTCAGGTCGTCGCGCCGTTGGGCCGCCGCACCACCGCGCCGCTGAGCCGTTGCGCCACCGGGCCGCCGCGCTGCCGGGCCATCAGGCCACCGGGCCACTACGCCGCCGGGCCTTCGTGCCGCCAGGCCACTCTCAGGCTGCCCCCCGGGCTGGGCCGCCCCCTCAGGCCGGACCGCTCTCTCAGACCGGGTCGGACCTATGGACCACCTCTGTTCCATACAACAAGGAATATGAAGTCAACTGAGTGGAAATACAAGTCATTGTGTGATATTCCCAGAGAGAGTTGGGGGGTTTTATAGACAACTCTTCATGTTCTAACCAACCATCTTATGAAATATGTTAGAAAGGGTTTTGTTGAACACCTTTATATTCCAATTTTCTTGTTCAGGATATCTAGAGTTATGATTAGAATGAATGTTGTACATGGGGTACAATTTCTTCAACTTGACTACCCAAAATTTGGTGTCATTATCATTAAGGATGACATGAGGGACTCTAAATCGGTGGTTGATATTTGATCTCACAAAGATTATGATAGAACGTGCCTTGACTTCTCTGAGTGGAATTGCATGTTCAATCATGCAAAAAAACCATTGTGGTCTGAATGAACCTACACGGTTTATCTATTTATGGTGGATATGGTCTCACGAAAACAAGTCCCTTGACCACAAAGGGCCAAGAGTAGTTGGTAATGTTGAGAGGTTTTGGCAGCCGATGTAGAAAATTAGAATGGATTTCAAATTCATGGAACCTCTTGGAAAACAAGATATAGTCATTGATCATGGTGGGCCAAAAAATCACTGATCTTCTGTTCTGATGAAAGAGTTTTGGCCTTTTATAATGAGACCATAAGGAAGTGGCATGAACATCCTACATTACCTAAGAAATATCACCTCCTTGAATGAAATGGAGAGATTCCCATAAAACCCAAATCTATAAAGGATCTAATCAACACTAGGACCACTATGGGGGGTGACCTGCATTTTGCGCCATCGAATCCACTCATGGTCAGCTCAGTCTATACAATGATTACCATGCAATAGATACTCGATAAAGGGATTCATCCAGTCAGGGGTATCTTCTATCATCTCAGACAGGGGGACATGATGTCTTGAGGTGGAGGCAATGGTGGTATGGTGTCTTACCTTTTGGTTATCATTATCATCTGGATTAATGAGAGAAATGACTCTATAATGCATCACATTGATATTCATATCTTCCTATTTAGGCCCTGAAAGTGATGCTACAAGGCTAAAAAAGGAATCATATCAACCGTTCTGTGATCAGGGGACATGAATAACATCTGTCTGAGAAGGGAACTGGGCCAGAAGTTGGTGATAATGCTCTAATAGTTGTATGAGCTCTGGGTTTCTGACGATGTAATCACCATGAATCTCCCGGATGACTAGTGTGGATTCCATTATCACCTAAAGGTTAGGAACATCAATCTTGAGGGCTAGCTCAAGACCAATGATGAGAGCCTCATACTCTGCCTCATTGAAGGTACATCCTTCTGAAAGTAGGAACAAATAGGGTAGGACAGCTTGTACAGGTGTGATGAAGATGACACCGAGGCCCACTCTTCTAATTCCTCGACCCTAGTTACCCAGAGTCAGTTCATTAGTACATAACATTTTCATGATCACAAATGATCATGTCTCAAAAGACCAATTATTTTCGTATCCATAGAAGTACTAGATACATTCATACATTTTACATAACATTATAAAATGAAAAACAATGACTACATAGTCTCCATTGACCACACTCATATTCCTTAGACTATCCCTATAGGTTATTCATAATATACTTCTTCGCAACCTGGGGAAAATAAAACATACAAAGGGGTGATCTCATATGCACAGTAAGGATAAAAATATAGCGAAAACTTTCATAAAAATCATAAACATTTTTGGAAATGGATAAGACTAAAACAAAATCCTTTTAACATAAACATCATCATAATATAGAAAATATAAATCAAAATAATTCCATTTACTTATTCAAATGGATATTATACTAGTCGAATAATCACATGAAATATCAATATCCAAATTCCTAATGATGGAATGTCTAATGCCACACATCATTTCCACATATTGAAGGCCTTATTCCAAGACTACAAATAATATTTTGTCAAGGTCGTGTTCTAAGACACTAGTTTGTCTCATGATACCTACTGATGCTTCAAGGAGTAATAGCAGGCTCCACCCATCACTTACTAAGTCCAATGCATTTCTCATATGAAAAGATTTAAACATGACTTAAAAATTCTTATAAAAACTAGAATATGAATTGTTAATACATTAACTGTAAACCATGAATGGTATAAAAAAATCTATATCCAAACATAGTACAAAACATTAAATACAATATGGAATATTTTTATCATAATAAATAAACTTCAAACATGTTTAAAATACCTAAAATGATGTTGAAAAAGATTAAATGAAAACTCTTTAAAAGAAATACCTCTTTCTATTTTGAAATCATTTAAAAGTAAAATAATTATAAAAGAAAACATTTATTTTTTAAATATTCTTATAAGCTTTTAAGGGAAGCTTTGAAGGTGTTATAACTGAGTAAAATATCCACACCCACTGTATAAGTTAAAAAAACATTCTTACCATAATTTTGTCTAATTGGTCATAAAGTACCTTGTTTGGAAAAAGACTGAATGGTTCCTTTATAAACATCTTATTTAAAGCAAAACAAGGGTATAAATGATGTTAACCCATATTCTATGAAAAATATAAAATGTTTTGAAATACATTTTAAGAAACATGGATGTGGAGATAAAGAGGTCCCAGTAGATACTTACGTAAAAACAACCTCTAATAATAAAGAGATTGTGAAATTAACCCTTACCTTGTATTTTTTCATGATAAAGGGTACTTAAACCACTTGTATAATAGTTATATCATTTTTATTAAATTATACATGAGTCACATACATAATTATGATATCATATATGAACTTCTAATATATTTTTTGTTAATAATATTTTCAGTATTATCATCATTTCAGGTGTTAACTAATTCATTTTCCTTTATATACTTGGTTACGTAAGTCATGTTTGTTATGGATAGGATGTATTTGATCCATATAAATAATTATATTATGTTCTTTAAAAATTACTTTTAATCATCAAATGAAAATTATTCTTGAATGGTTATGATGGGGAAAGAATCTCATCGTGTTCATGGAGACGGTAATCCGTACGTACGCACGTGCCAAAATATCATTTTTTGTTATTAAAATTGTATGTAAATAGATGTTATATCATATATATAGAATCATTAACATGTTATATTTATTATTTACATCAATTATAGATCATTATTATACCCATCCAAATAATAATGTATTGAATAACAACTACACCATGATGTGGAGACAGTAAGTCGTACTTACGCACGTACAATGACTTTGTCATTCATATGATGGATAAAATAATGAATATGGTTTTAAAATTATTATAATAACATCATAGTATATAGAATATTCTAGATTTATTATTTTATAATGTAAAAAACAAAGAAAAAGAAAGTGGAAGAAGAAAATAACTAGAAATAGGCGATGAAATATTTACCTCTTCTTCGGGTTATTCCTTTTGAGTTGATCAAAAGGAATCCTTAGGTTGGATTTCTGATCAAACTAAGGCCTCTAGGTTGAAGTTAGAGATTTTGGGAGGATATATTTTTAGGGTTTGGCCGATCCAAGAGGCTTTGGAGGAGTGAATTTGAGAGATGAGGAAGTTCCATTTTATAAGAGAGGTGAGAGGCTCCTTAGGGAACAATTGAAATATTATTTTATAATAAAATATTTTTCGATTTATAATGGATCCAAAATGATTTATTTAGAGGATAAAGTGGGAATCTATTGCAATCCTTAAATCCAATAGGTTTTAGATAGGTTTGGGTCAATATATTAACCTTATTATTTAGATTTAACTCTTAGTTTAATAGTTAATGTTTTACCATGTATTATTGTATTATTATAATAAGTTGTTAATAAAAATATGATAAAATGCCAAAAGAACCAAAAGTGGTTCATTAATGATTTAAATATAATTATATAATTCATTTGTCCAAACCTTATATTTTTATGAATACTATATCAATTAATAATAGAAGATTTTTTTTAAAAACGCTTTTATGACAATTTTGACTCTATTTGGTATTATATTTTTGATAAAGTCATAACAGTATGATTACATTTAAAAAAAATAATTTAATCAACCCTAAAATTTAATATTAACCAATAAAATTAGTTTAATTCATCAAAGGTCTTAAATTAAATTTACTTGGATATTTATAATATCAATTATTTTATTCTTTCATTAATAAGGTAACTATTGAATCATCATTGTGTCATAAATCAATTTAATTATTTAATGTCTAAAAATTATAAATAAAATACCATTATGTAGATAATCTTTTAATATTTATAATTAATATTTATAGTCCGATTTATCATATGTATAACCCTATATTAAAAATGTTTTAGTTATGAAAACATGAATTTAAAACTTTTAACTCTTCTTTAAATCAAATAATAATAAATGTCCTAATCTAATACAAGTGCACCAAAAGGATCATATTTTATTCCTAAGATAGTTTTTGGTCAAATTACACTTATCCAATAGAATTAGGACATGTGTTAGGGTAATTATAATATCATTTTACCTTTAATTATCCTATTTACTTTTAACCGTAGTAAATAAAATTCAAAAGTTACTATTAACCAATATTTTTCATCTTATTGTACCACATTTTACTTACTAATATAAATAGTCTCTATTTTATTTTTGAAATTCAACTCACAGAGGCGGTAAAATTAGATTTTATGCAATTTTTCAAATGCTCATATGAGGTGGGTAAAATATGGTAAAAAGTTCAATAAAATTTTATATCTCTAAACTTATTATAAAATGACACAAATGAATTACATTGAACTTATATAGGTATTATTTATATATTTTGACAAAAAATAAATTTAAATAAAATAAATAAATATTTAAATATAATGTCATTTTTAATCAATAACTCATTGTTTTTCACTATTAATCAAAAAGTTAATGTTTTGGTAAAAATAACAAAAATTCAATGTAAGCTAATTTTGATATTTAGAATTCAAAAATGAAGTCCATTTTGAGAAATAAAATTTTAAAATTTTAAAAAGTGGGTATTAATATTCAAAAAGGCTAGTTTGATTGGTCATGGTTTGTTAAAACTCTAAGTTGCATACAACGCAAGCTATTGAATTATTCAAAGGGAAACGTACCATGTATGATTGGAGTGTTACATCTCTGTTGAGCTTGGGGTCATCGATTCTTCAACTTGTAGGTATTTAGTAAGAACTATCAATGTGAATTTTCCAACATGAAATGGTCTGATATACTAAGAGTATTCCCTCATCTATAAAATCAAGATCTAAAGACTATTCTGTGGGGGATTTAGGGGAGGAGATAAAGTCTTCTAATTCATGTACCTTGATAGCCTTCTAGGGGAAAAAAGATGTCTAACTATTGAAGGATCACTACCCACTGAACTAGAAGACCGGTCAACATCAGGTAGTTTAGAATGTATTTAATCGGATCCCCTCGAGACACTATCTATATCTCATGGTGCTCCAAGTAATGTCACAATTTATGCACTATGAATACTAGCACAAGGAATCTCTTCTTGATAGTGGATTATCTAGTCTCCATATTGAGGAGCATGTAGCTGGGATAGTATAAAATGTTGTTTGTTCCCCAATTGTTCTTTTGTGCAAGAAAGGAGGAAAATGACCATTCCAAAATAGTCACATAAAAACCAGAGGATTTTTGGGAATGGGTGGAATCTGAAGCAGAGGCTTTAGTAAGTACTGCATGATTTCCTCAAAAGCAGTGTGACACTCCTCATCCCAGAGATAATGGACACCTTTCATCCTGATTTGGGGAAAGGGCATACACTTTCCAACCATCTTTTTGAGGAATCGGCGTATATTGGTTTAGTTTCCTTGAAAGAGTCATAGCTTCCATATGTTTCTCTGGGGAGACATCTAACTAATGTCCTTGATCTTTTCTTGACTGATTTAAATGCCTCTATATATGAAAATTAAGTGGAGAAACTTTCCTTATGTGGACCTGAAGGCACACTTTAAGGGGTTCATCTTCAGTTGGTGGTAATAGTGGAAGCCTAACACATTCTCAAGATCTCTGAGATGGTATTAAATCTGAATAGATTTAACCACTAGATATTCCTCATCACATTCCACCAATGTTCCGAGAATCAGCTTGAATATGTAGTGAATAGAACGCTGATAGGTGGTACCTGTAATCTTTATACTGAAAGGAATTACCTTGAAGGAAAAGGTACATTGTGGTTCCCTAATTGTGGTAGAATATTCATCCTTGCGGGGAATTCATATTTTATTATATCCAAAATACCCATATATTAATTATAGGGCCTGAAACCTAGTGGTGGTGTCGATTAATAGTTCTTTCGTATGAAGGGGAATGTCATCCTTCATACAATGACGGTTGAGATCATAGAAGTCGATGAAGACTCTAATATGTCCGTTATTCATCCTAAAAGGAACAATATTATATGAAAATCTTGGGTACTAGACATCCATGATGAATTCATATTTGATTAGCTTATCAACCTCAACCTTGACCAAGGCACCGTAAGAAGGGTTCATCATTCTGGGAGGTTTTTTGAACCAGAAATGATTTGGTGGAGATGGATATAGTGTAATAAGACTTGGGGATATATCCTTGTAATCTCATAATAATTCCACGTGAATACATCATGATACTACTTCAAGAAATCAACATATTTTTTTTTCTCTTTTAAAGGCATAGTAGCAATGATCAATGTTGGCTTTAGATTCGTCTCGTTACGGAGGTTCACCTATACCAATTAATCAACCATGGAAGAGACACCCTATTCTAATGTGGGAGGGGTGTATACCATGTCTTATTATTCATAAATGGTTAGATGATCATTGACCGGAGGAAAATATTCATGGTTGACAGGTCCCGACAGGACACTGGTTCCAGCCTGAGTGGTAGTAGAAGCCTCTTCAGGGGACTCCTTCACTGCTAAAATCATAGTAATGAAAGATTTCAACCGAATAACATATGGAATTCGACCAAAGGGGAAACATTTGATGATATCAATGTAGTAGTGTCATGTCGGCTTGAGCCAATTTATACCAACCCTATGGAACAAGCAAGTATGATGTGCTGCCAAGGCCATAGTGCGGACATATTGATACCTTATAAGAGTAGGGGGCTCTAGAATCACCTAGTCTTGATTTGTGTAGAAATAAGAGGTTATCTTTTGGAATTACTTAGAATGGGGAACATGCTTCCCCATCATTCTCGAGAGAACAAAGCATTGTCCCATATCTGGGGTCGTGGCCTCTAATTGGTGAATTGGGAAAATGTATGTGTCATCTTGGTCTATCAATGGGTCGGTCGCATATGTATCATTTTCAACCTCATTAGCCCGACTCTTCTTGTCGTCGATCTTGTAATAGTCTCCATCATAGTAGCATGCTTCACAAAAGGAAAAGGGAGACGCATCACCTTGGATTACAACTAATCTATCATATGAGAGTATATAAGGCATTAGTTGTATGAATAGGGGATTGTTGTGTGCATGTGGAGCCAGGACCAACCCAAAAACATGTTGTAATAGGTGTCTTATGAGACAAGAATAAATTCAATGCTGGAAAAAGGCCACTAAACTCAGTATTTAGGCAAATTTATCCAACTATTTTTGCTCCATCATATCATAACCTTGAATTTTCATGTTAGAGGGACTCAAATCTTCCTTAGATAGTCCCGTCATTTGGATTGTCTTGGTTGTGATATAGTTAATCCTACACCCCATGTCAATAAGATAGTGGAAAACCCCCTTTTAATTTAAATGGCCAGTAGTGTACAGAGGTCATATATTCCCCTGTATAGAAGGACCATATTCTTCTATAGAGAAAGTGATGATGTACTGTCATTCATCATGCTTTACTATCTCAACTTGTAAATATTCTATGGCTTCTACTTTTGTCTCCAACTTGAGGGGGATTCTTGAAGCCTCTATGAGGTCCTGATGCATATATTCTAACATTAGGATAGACACAAGGATATATAGAATATCATGAATGATATATAGATTCTATAGGATATCAAACTTCCACACCATGAATAAACTTTTGCTTATAGGAGGTTACTATGTGGCAGGAGGTCTAACAGATGCTGCTGGTTGAACCGGTGGATGTTGGTTAGTATTGGGAATGTCCCTTTGCTCACTAGTCTAATTACATGGAGTGACTACCGGATGAGATCCCAATGACTGAGTTCTATCCACGAGAGAACATGGATGACCATAGCATTGTCATGGTGGATATTCCTGGTCATATATCACATTCAGTAGTGGAGGTGGATTTGATGAAACATAATGAGAAGGTGGTGTTTGCTGGCCTCTACGCTTGGCCTACTACCTAATCTAAGTGGCATGAAAAACATGGTTGGAATCACTGACCAAATAATTCTACCAATTCACATGCCCATGGCTTCATCGATTCTGGAATCATCTTGGGACATTGAGAGGGTCTTGCTGGCACACTCCATCATCGGGATCCATGTAGAGGTTTATGAGCTCCATATTGTTAACTAAAGCGTACACTTGATCGTCAAATGGGGAATCCTCCATCAATAGGTGTATGTTGGGTAAATATAGATCTGTGGGTTAATTATTTCACTGATATTATGTGATGAAGATTTCATCAGTAGGGTAATTTTCCTTTCCTTGTGTCGCCGATGACTTCCCTTATGGGAAGAGGAAAACTATGATATTGACACAGAAATATTGGTTGTAGGTAATTAGGTGACTTATGATGTCTCAGGTTGATTTGAACATGCACGAATAATACCATGGGCATTGAAGACTGCATTGTGATCCGTCCAGTTGTCGTATTTTTGAGACCCGTGATTTGACACTTGCGGGCATTCACCCTCACTGTTGCTGTCAGGCATTATAAACACAAACGCCACCTGTCCCGGGACGGGACCCAACCTATATTTTTTTGTTATGAACCTCATCTTGTTGAATGTTAGTAAACACAAATCACTTCTTGATGGTGTCCCCAAGGAACCAGTGATATGGGAAATAGTTAGGAAAATCAACAAGATCGGCTCTTCTAGCCTCTTTCATTCTGCTAACCACATGATTTCCTGATCCTAGGCACTTTGGAGATAGTTGGGGACCTAAACGTAATTAAATTAGTATGTTTGGTTCCTTATATCTTGGAATGTATCTCTAAGAGACTGGCCCCAACGAGGGGAATTCAAAGCATGTCTAGGAGGTGGAACCGGATTATCCCTTGTAAGCGACGGTGGTGCATTACGCGGGGGTGCCAGATTATTTTGAGGTGGGTTCTATTGGGCCGGAGGCTTCACCTTAGGTGAAAGTCTCTAATGAAGCTATGGAGGTGGATATGTAGGTAACATTTCGAACTTCCTGGGGTCCTTTATTTTCACTACCATAGTGGGCTCAGCCTTGGAGGCTATTCTTATGGGAACTGCGGGGAAAATAGTTGTGCCTATTTGGCTTGCGTCGAGGCTTCTGCTAGACGTTGGGATTTGTCATGGAAATCCAGGAATCCCTCTAGTAGTTATGAGTTATTAGATATGGGACCAATTATGTTTTGGCATTCCCACACACATTTTTAGTATCTATTCCTAAGTCAACGACATATCAAGGGAATATACAAGGCATTTCCACCTAAAAACAAAGTCTATGACCTGCTCTTCGGGCCTCTATTATCATTTGATGAGGTCAACAGTGCTTTCTATTTGGGTGGTGGAACTAAACTCTTTAATAAACTATCTATGAAGATTCTCATAAATATCTATTGACCCAATGTGTAACTGGAAGATCCAAATGAATGTGGGCCCATCTTGAGTTTTTGTGAAAGACCAGAGCTTGGTGGCCTCCTACTGCGCTTGAGTTCCCATCATGGGTTCATACCTTGAAATAATGCAGGTTAGATGTTGTACTAGATCGCCCATCTCATTGAAGGGGGAGAATGTAGGATTTTTTAAAACTGGGGGAGCCGTCATATCATCCACTCATGCTAGATATGGATTTCTGTCATGCAGGATCACCACTTGTTGGGTTTCCAAATATTCAAGGTGGGCAATGAGATCATCCATTGGATAATCATGGTGGGGATTACTATTTTGAGGAGGATATCTTACCACCCATTTGTTGCCAGGTTCTTCAACATGGTTAGCAGGCCCAACAACTCATATAGAGGTTGGTTGAATGACTTGTAGGGTTGTCGGGGGGAAGACGTTGGAGTAGTTTGGGGAACCAGAGCTAGGTCCCAAGGAGAGTAATTATGCAACTTTTGTCGATTGGTTGATGCATATTCCACCCAATTTACCTAAAATCTATCCTCAACCATATCAATATGGGCAGGATAGTCAAGGTAACTAGGAAGAAATTTTTCATGGGGAGGTTGTACATTCCCCTATTTCCCCAGCAGTGAATTACCGTAATCAAGCTATCATTCCAAAGAATGCTCAGAAGGAGTGTCATTGAACATAAATTTATGTACCATTAGATTTTGATGCAACACATCCTTTTTAGGGTCATCTGTCATCTTATGCATGATTCATATGGTTTAGAGGGTTTGATGGCCCCATCGTTCTCTTTACCCTTATCGGTGTTCGAACCTAAGGACAATGACTCATAAGGAACAAGAAAGTCCAATAAATTTCATTGTAGGTGAGTAACCAATCGCTAAGGATCCAACTAGTGTGAAAACACTCTTAGCTCGCTTTCTACCCATGATGGTTCAACTATGTAAATTACAACTATGACTAGAGGCATATATTCAAGATCACTTGGAAAGTCGAGCTGGGACCAGATAGGGATGAAAAAGAAGAGAGTCATAATACCCCCAACCACATATCTGAATGTGGGGAGAAGCATCTTGAATAATTCTAAAAAAAATGTCAAATCTCTGTAAGCATCTTTGTTGGAAGGTACGATGATGAGAGTGTGACTCAGGGTGCTGAGCCATGTGGATAAAGTCCATGTCAACCATGCATCATTGATGGAATATGTTATCGAAATGATTATTCCTCTTAGGATAAGATACCTATCAATGATAGAGATCAAAGTGCATATAATAGAGAGTTTGGTGGAGGCACATAACCTCCTCATGGTTGAGAGAGTCTAGAATACTAAAACCCACTACTTCAATGGGACACAACATCTCTAGGAACTAATCCACTTTGAGAATTTTTCACATGATTCTCGGCTCAAACTCGAGATCTGGACCATGGTTTCCCATTCACCGACTGGGGGTAGTTGAGGGACTGATAATGGACCTAAAGAAGACTATTGTGATTGTTAACTGGCTAGTGGAGAGTACGATGCATGATCTGACAAGACTCCATATCATGGGTTGTCTTCCAATGATTGCACCTATTTCTCCACCACATCTTTATAGTACGGAATATTGACCACTACTTCCCACACATATGGTGCATTTGTTGAAAAAAAATTATATTGTTTCTCTTTTTTTATTGGTTATCCGAACAACTCTTCATGATCATTGGTTGAGGTAGATAATGATCCTATTTATTATAGGGAGTATTGAATGGATAGGCCTTGCAATGTTTCCAAATCATCCTCCTCATGTGTGTATATTCGAAGGGATGTAGGGATCTGATGGACCTCCCTTTTTGGAAGTATGAGCTTAATTGCCCTTGTTCCTCATACATCCCCTGACACATAAGATCAGGGTGAGTGTTACATCACCGAATTTCACACCACCTTAGAATCTGAAATGTATATAGGTGTAATTGCATTTCAAAGCTTCCTAGGACTCATCCTTTAGCAGCGGTGACTCACCCTCCTACCACGGGATTATCATTCAAAAGAGGGTAGATTTTTGACATGGGGAGGTCCATTGTGCAGATTGGTGCTATATCAGGGAAGACATATTCCCACACTAGATGTGATATTATGAGGTCCTTCATATCAATTTTTTGACACATGCAGGACCTCCACTCTCATGATTTGGGCGCAGGGAGCACCTTTAAATATTTCAAATGGTGCATGTGGACGACCTCCATTTTTAATAGTGTTGGAATAGGGAGGTCCTCCGCTGGAGCTGGTAAACACATGGGGAGTTACTCTATGTTGGTCTTCTATAGTGTAGGGAGGTACCTCATCTCAGCTAACCTTGATAGTGTTCTTAAAAAATGGGACATATTTCTGGTTACACTTGACAAGAGAATGACCTCTGTTTTCTCTATTGATGAAGTGAAGAGGACCTCCACTTTTGTGATTTCTGGCATGGAGTGGTCCTCCTCTGGAATCAATGAGCACATGGGGAAGACCTCCATGTTGTTAGGTGACTCGGACCGAAATAACCTCACGTTGAGAACTAGAAATATGAGGGAAATTATCATACTTGAGGCTAGGATCATAGGGATAACCTTTGAGCTGAATGTTGATGAATCGGGGAGGGACAATGCTAGAGTTAGTGATGGTTACATGAGGAGGAACTCCATACATAATAAAGGAGTTGGGAGGACCTCCACTCTATCTGATACTGGTTTGGGGAGGACCTGCATACAAGGTTGCATCAACGTGGGTCAGTCCACGATGGCTACTGCATGCCATGGAAACTGGGAGATATAGCTCAACATGCTCACAGGGTGACTGGTGCATCAACTTTGGCTAGCTCTAGAAATTCCCATACTCTATAAAAGATAGGTTCTCTTTACAAATAATGACATTTGGTTGATATCTCATGTAGTTTTTGGCTCGGGACATTGATGTAGAGTATGATGGTGCCCCGTGGTGGACATAATCTTGAAAATGAACTTAGTATTGACACCAGGCGGGCTAAACTAGAGCCAACTTTGTAGGGGGGTGGAATGCCCTCTCTTAGGCATGTAAAAGTGGTTGGTGATGTTGCACAAGCGGGTGGGATCCCTCCTCAGTGAATCCCTAGATAAAGTCTTGGATGAGTTTACTTGAACATTAATTACTTCATTATCATAAGGGAGTGAGTCATAGGAGCGCTCCAGGTATAGACTCCCAAAGCAATTGAAGTTCTGGGTGGGGAGTAATGGCTCCCTGCAAGGTCTATGGGGGTGACGAAGTTGATTGGACACTGAGGCCTCCATGTTTTGGCAGGCCATGTCCCTCATCAGGATGACCCCTAACTATTCAAATTAGTAAAAAATATTATCAATAACCCTACTATAAATATATTTAGAGGGTGTTAGGGGGCCAACTCACCTAGTAACTTTGGGAATTGGATCCATCACAGAGGAGATGTAGCCATGGGGAATTTACACATTTGTACTACCTCAACCCAGTGTCCACAAGAGGGAGATGATCATTTTCATATATATTGAGCTCAGGTCATGAAAATAAAGGAAATTAAATCACTAGTATGTTAATAGGAAATTTATTCACAGTTCCCTAGTGTCATTTAGTCTTCCATGGATGGATATAAAGATCCATACAAATAATGTCACAGACCAGAATTCCCAAGGAATAACTAACCTAAACTTTGTTATGTTTCATGCCATACCCACTATTTACATGGTGGGACCTTGAGTTGGAACGCTATATTTTGTGACACGCTTAACTAATAATTCCTTGAATTCTACTAATCAACATATTTAGGAGAATAAATTTACTATGGGTTCACCATTTCAATTTTTGACACTTTCTATGGAGTGTGCATCTGTCTATGGGGACGTGCTGGTTGTTGACTCAAATTACCGATTTCCAATGTTGGGTGGCTTCCATCGCTTATTCAGGGACACATTATCCTTCATCAAAACAGGATGATGGGATGTATGTATCTCTATCCATGGATTCCTCCTCAAAATCCATCGCCTAGTCGGGGTCTCTCATAAATATTAATACGTTGTTTGTGAAACTCTTCTCAGTGCCACAAATTTGTAGATGCCAATAGATTATACTTCTTTTTTAGGAAATTCAAAAGGGTCATGTTAGGGAATAAACATTTGGATAGAGGAGTAGTCATGTTGGGAATCACTAGAATGTTTAGACATAGAAACACTGATGCATTTTTATTTTCATCCCCTTATTATAGGGCTTCTCTAGGGCGTGGAAGCCTATGGAATCCCACATCGAGGGTGAGGAATTATATTCCCCAGTCATGTCCCTGAGGTTTTTCTCAACTTCCCATATTTTACATGGGTTATTATTTGAGTTTAACATCTAGTGGAGACAAATCGGACTGATCAGAACACTGATTAAAGTGGACCAGATAATTACATCTTAAGGAGGGGGAACCTAAGAGGTTTACTGGATGGGTAGATAAAAATTCATGATGGGGATGCATCCAAGGATCCTTGGGTCCTGAAAAATGGGAAACCCTGGTTTACTATTGACTAGGATTTTACCTCGTGGAGTCCTTTTATATACAATGTATAGAATATAGGGATCAAAACCCATGTAGTTCGAGAGGGAGAATCATGGAATATGGGTGTACATAATAGAAAACAAGCCGAAGACATGTTGGGGATTATTCCTGGTTAGTGGCCCATCACAATAGGGGAAATATTGGTTGGATGGTTATAGATTGGGTGGGTATTATGTGTGGTTAGATGCCTAGCTTGAATGCATGATCTTACTATGATGTGGCGGGTTGAGTAAGAACCAGGACATATAATGGTGGTTGAATGATGTTGATGGTGAATCAGATAGAGCCATCATGAATATGACACTGATGTTAGGATTGAACCAAAAAGTGACTTCCTACATATCCCCATGGAGGGGAATCGAATTCCACGTAGTTAGTTGCGATGGTGGGACACCTAAGGGGGCAGCCTAACAAATGTATGCATGGATGGGTCTTGGAGGAAATAGAACCTAGAGGTTGATGAATGTCCTTCCAAAAACACAACGCCTCAAAGGATAGACCATGATGAGACATTAGTGATGGGATTTAACCTCAGTTATGCTTCTAGCATATCTTTATGGCCAGGAAACAAAGTCTAAATAGTTCATGATGGAGCATAAAATCAGGGTGTACACAAAGAACAGAGACCAGAACACATGTTGAGTCTGACACGTGGTTTGAAATCCTTTGCATAAGGGACAAGAAGAATGAGTTGTGTGTGGATCTTATGCATGGTTAGATTCTTGGGAGCTTGTCAAATGCCACTAAGGGACAGACCATGGATTTGGGTCCCAAAAAGGGGGTAAATAAAGTATACAAGTTTCTGCGGTTGATCCTCGGTGAGGCTTCTTACATACCCTATCTAGGATTCAGGGATAAAAACCTAGGTAGTTCATAAGAATACAGTTCAATGACATGTGGGATGATGATCAACCGAAATTAATTAGTCGGTACCGATGGATAATGGGCTTGAACCTCAGGGAGTCTTCCTACGTTCCTTTCCTAGAATGGGTAAAGTTCAACATCAACATAGTTCATGATTTTGATGGGATATTACAGAGTAATGTGGCCCCAAAAGGGTGTCTTGATCAATTCTTACTCTATTCCCATGTGGTCCATTCTCATTTTTAGAAACAGGAGGAAAAATTGACATGATTTTCACATCATGAAGGGTACATCCCCATAGAATGGGGCAGGGAATATGTGTGGTTAGAAGTCCATAGAGATAGATATTGGGTCTTACTCTTAAAGGGAAGCCCGAGTAGGGGTACAGATGTACGAGGAGGATATGTCAATCATAGTTGAAATATCTTATTGGAGGGGACCATGTCTTACATAGTGTCTTCCTAAGGTGCACATGATGAAAAATCTCAAAGGGAGAGAGAGAGATGGTGGGGAACCCATTCTCATCCCCTCTCTAATCCTATAAATAGACCTCACATGTGGTGATAATAGTTTAACGTTGTGTGTTGTGTACGTGGGTTCATGGAATTATAAAATCATGTATCTCGGGTAGTGAGGATTCACTCCACACCCCTATGACTTACATAATTGGTGAACTTTAACCCTTGGTGATGGGAAGGAACTAGAAATGTCATGGTGGGATGGGGTTGTGGAGTGATTCATTTAGGGTCTCATGTTAGCATGGCTATCCAAAGAAAAAAAATTCTTTATCATTCCTACGTAAAGAGGAATGAGGATAAGTAATTCAACATGAAGAAACACCCAAGGGACCATTAAATCACATCAAAATTCCTGACAGTTGGTATAGAAAATGGGTTCATGAAGAAAGAGGCCTAATAGAGTGGGGATTCACGAAGATCAATGGGTCAAAATTAACAAGATTTCATAGATCTAAGGGATTCACAGGGATCATGATCTCACAGAGAACATGGCTTCACCGAGCTCCGGGCTTCACAGAGTTCAAGGGATCACAGAGCATATGGGCTCGCAGAGCACATGGATTTACATAGCTCAAAGGGATCATAGAGCACAAGGACTTGTAGAGGATATGACATTCAAAAGAGGATAAATTTTAAAATAATAGCTTCTCGACCTCAATTTGGAGTACACATTTTGATGGAGGGTGCTTCATGAATCTTGGGTGCTTCACAAAGTACCGAGTACCCAAGGGGGTCTCCTTCTTTGATAATGGCCCCATAGGCTCCATGAAAGGAATGATTTATTAATGTGTGTGTAATCATGAGTAAAGGGAAATAGATTTATCAATGATCATGTAACAATAATGATTCGTTTTTTCAATGGTTCATAGATCAAATAGTGGTTTGCAGTTTGGGATATTGGAATGAGAAAGGTCAGGGTGTCAATACCTTTTGAGTTAGGGAAGTAGGTTATATATAGGTTCCATGGGGGTATGAAGCTCTGATGGAATGTTCTGAATCCACTTGCACGTCCACATTGAAGGTTAATTGTGTAATGTTATTCATAACCATGAAGTTGACTATCATCCACTACATGGCGCTGAGGCTTCTTTTATTCCCTCTATTATAGTCACATAGGATTTTGTAAATTTCAAATGAAATGTAAAGGTGAATTTCTTCCCTTTACAGTGTGAATCCTTCTATCAATTTTGTTGTAACCATAGAGTCGACCATCTCATTCCTCAATGGTGGGGGTAGAGCATGCCTTGGCTTTTCATGAATTGTGGTTCTAAAGAGCATTGTGAAGGCGCTTCCCGTAGCATCCACTTTTGGAACTGTTGGATCCTTTTTATATTTTTCCCATACACACATTTTTACTCCAATACCAGTGATCATACTTATTTAACCCATCTAAGAAGTAATTATACCCTAATTAATGCATTGGAGAAACCTCCTCTGTTATCTCCATTGATATTTCCTTTGAAGATATGGAACATTACCAAATTAATTGGTATGATATATCAAGATCACCCATCATATAAGTTGTATCAGGATATCTCATTGTATATGATATATTAGGATCACCTACTATCATCAATAATTTACAAGATACATAACATAAAAATAATATAATAAATCATCAATATTCATCATCAAAATCATAAAAATAAACATTTACACCAATAAGAAACAAATTGAAGATATTAAAATGTCCTTAACTTTTAAAACCATTTTCTAAAAAATTAATAATTCCTTGAATAGTGGGAAAATATTTATCTTTAAAAAACCATGAAATCATTTAAAGTAATTCCAATAAATTTTAATTTTTATAATTTCCTGGAAATATTGTGATTCTTTATATGATAAAATAGAGTATTCATTTTTTCCTTCTGTAATGAATTTAATAACATTAAATAAAAAATATATAAAATGATTGAACCTAAAAACATTTGAAATAAAGGAAAATGAGAGATAAATAATCCTCAATAATTAATTTATTAAATTATTTAAAAACCTGCATTACAATAATGACATGATAGGAAAATATTTAAAAATAATTATTTAAAACAATTAAAATTAGTTATTATTGTAAAATATACCCTACCTTGAGTCTTGACTTACAATTCAAATTTAATAACTTCCAGAATAATTATATAAATTCTATACCTAATAAATAATTATTGTTATGTTTATTATTCAATTTATTTCACTTATAATCATGTATTTTTTGACGATGATTAGTTTTTTATGTCCCAAATGACATTATTAGGTTAACTATGGTAAAATAGGACAATAATAATTCATCTAAATATTCATTTTATAATTAAACTTTTTATAAATTAATAAAATATTTATTACCAACCTTTTATGGTTGTTATGAAAAATGAATTATATTAATTCATGGATATGGTAGTTCATATGTATGCATGAGTAACACGTTTATTTTTCAGTAAGGGTGACACAAAAAAGGTATGTAAAGAATTATATTTGTAGTAAAATTATTATATCATAAATATCAAAATATATTTTCAAAATCCCAATTATAACTAGAGATTTTATATAGTGATGAAAAAGAAAATACATTTCTTTATAGATGTGGTTATCCATAATTACACACAAGTAATATTTGGTAATTTTATTTTCCAAGTGGATCTATAACGGATCATTTTATAAGAATTGATAGTATTGGGTAGAAATAAAACCAAAAAATAAAATTATCTCTTAATTTTAGTACATTTGAACCATTATATTTTTAGTTTAATCTCTCAATCAACACACTTAACCTTTATCGCAGTGATGATTTTGTTTAGCATGGGTACCATTTAATATGGGGTAAAATGAAATTGAAATCATTATCAAATTTTAACATCAATATTAAAAATATGAAATCCATTTTTTAATATTCAAAATCCAATGGTAGTAAAAATTAGATTTAAAATAATTACCTGTAACATGAAAAAAAATGGTTTTCATAAAAAATGACATTTCAGGAATAAAAAGGTATTTATTTCGATATCATAAAAAATGTGTTTGTAAAAAAATTAATTTGATTATATAAAATCAAAAGAAAATAATTTAATATTAAAAAATCTTAAATCAAAATGGTTCCCTATAAATAATTGAAATGAAAACATAGTTTTCTTTAAAAAAAATATTTTTGACTAGTCAACCAAAATCAAATCTTTTAAGAAACATTTCATAATTCACACTAATATCATTTTAAATTTATAATATAAAAAATTATATAATATTGGTCAAATTAGAATTCTAAAATTTATAAATAAATCTTCCTAATAAAACCATATAATTCATGAACTGACTTTAGTTAGACTATAACTATTTTATTTTATTTATTGAAAAATTACCTAATATTCCTATAGTGAATATGAATCTATAAATCCAAATAATTAATAATGTAAAAAATTGATATACTAATAAAATTATTTGGGGATTAACATTATTTCAACCTTTTATAAATTGAATCCTTCCAAATTCAACTCGTTACTTAATCAAGTGAGGATATTTTTCCTTCATAGCATTTTACAATTAACATGTTACATCTTTAATCATATAATTATTCCATAAAACCTTAAATTGGTCAATATATTTATTCCAGAATAATTTTTTATATCACCAATAATATAAAAAAAAATACTCATATTAATGATTATATTCGAAATGTAAATCATTATAGATCCTAACATGAGATGCATTATACACATACTTTCTTAACAATGAAACATCAAATTGTGTGCCTTGGATAAAAAATGTAGACATTAATACTTATTATGAAACTAATCTAGTCTTATTAATAATTTAATAAGGTCCAACGAACTAAGTACATTATTTTCCCTTTGTACCAAAATAAAATTATTTTCTATGGTGGTAAATTAAGAAAAATAGGATCACCTACCTTTATTGAATGATATTTCATCTTGTAATATTGTTTACATTTCTACCTTCTCTATGATGTCCTCTTATATTATTATGCAATTTTTCACCTTATCAACAATATATTCTATCAACTCTTATAATTACCCATCCTTTTTTACTACTTAATAAATAATGTGTTTGATGACATTATACACACAGCACTAAAAAAATATACATAATTATAAGGTATCAATAAATTACATTATATAAAAAGTAGTAACAAAATTATTAAATTTATATAAATTAATATACATTTAAAATAATAATAAAAATACTTAAAATATTAGAAAATTAGTAAAACTACGAAAATAATACAACAATTTATTATTATTTAAATGTATTTTATAAAATTTTAATATTTTATATTTTAGATATTTGTTCTTAACAATAATTTTAAAATAATCGGTAATATACAAAAAAATGATTTCCTAAAAAAAATTCCATAATATTGTATGATTTTATATTAATGTTAATTTTAAAAATATTAGAAATTGAATTTTACAAATCTAACATCATTTTATGATTTATCTGAATCATATTTTCTAAATATTAATTTTAGGGATTTTTCAGAAGTAACTAATATTCAAGTGAATAGTGAAAATACCAAATTTAATAATGTCATCTCTTTTGTGAGTTTATTTTATTATAGGAATACATTAAATTTTTTTGAAATCTTCCACCATAAGAAACTAAATATTATAAATTATAATAAATAATATCAAAATAGTTTTATTAAATTTTAGAACCATGAGAATTGTTTTGAAAATCTATGTAGTTATTTAATGAAAACCAGATTCCAAATATTATATTAAATTAATTATAACATGATAAAATAATGTTTTTGATTAATTTTTTTAATGTAAGTATTTTTTTATAAAAATAATTATATTAAATTCAATTAAATCAATGCAATTTATAATTATAAAATAATAAAAACTACTTTTCTTGAAAATTAACTTGTAAAAAATAGATTTATTTACCGTTTATGAATTTTTTAAATTATTTTTCCATACATGTAAATTTTTTATTTTTAAAATTTGATTTCATATTTAAAATCATTGGTTTTAAATTATCAAATTATTATTATTTTATTTATAGTCTTAAATGATAAATTACCTTGGTGATGGTGAGATACCGAGGTAAATAATAAATGGTTAATGTGAGTAACCGTATAGGTAAAAGGAAAAAAATATTAAATATGATTATTTTAAATATTGGGGATGTGTATAAACATTATATTTCCTAACCTCTATTCTGTGTCAATTTTTGAGGATCATGGTGTGCTATTAACATCCCATTATTGAATAGATTTGAAAATTTAAGAAAAGTAGATTAATGTTCACTAATAAAAGGGGCACACCTCTCCTCATTTCCAATCACTCCTAAAACCCATAATTTCTTCAAAAAAGCTATAAAACCCTATTATACACTCTTATTCAACATAAAAGAGGTATTCACTTCTCAAATACCTCCACTATAATGTTTAATCTCCTCTAGAATGGAAATAATCTATGAAGTTAGGTATTATTTCCTAAACCACTCTATCTATATATATTTCATTATATTATATTATTATTAATAAAATTTCATTTCACCATATGAAATATTAACATAAGTTTCAATATTATTCTTGAATATTTTTGTAATTATGGTATAAGCATTAATCACCCTCCCACTTTCATTTAAGAAAAATGAAAACATGAATTGTGCATTGTTCAAACTACCACAATCACAAATAAATTTGTCTCATTTTTCCATTACATCCAATAATTGATGGGTTTAGTTAATAATTTATAATTCTATCTTTAAATTATATGAAATATATTCCACTAATATATATAATATTTAATAACATGAAAATCAACAATTATTAAAAGGTAATCCATCGATATAGTAAATAAGATGAAACTAGTTCCAAAACTGTTTCTGGTTTCATATAACATGACTAAAAATACCATGTAATGGAATTATAAGATTATAAATCTGTATAAAAAATAAATTAATGATAATTTAAGTTTTTTTAATTGAATATATTTTAGAGAAAAAGTATTATCAATAGTACTTTTGTGAACCTAGTTTAAAACAGTTAAGATTAATAGCACGCGATGTTGAAAAGAGATTACAACAATCTAATACAGGTATAGTGTTTTTATCAATGAAGATTTTAAATAGAAAAATATAATTAGAATTTTATAAAATTAATAATGAATTTGTTTTTTATTATGGAGGTTAATTTATTTTATGTAAATAAAGGGTAAAGGTAGGGGAGTTGGTAACTAAAAATATGTTCTTTGAGTTACCAAATTTTTAATCGAACACAACTTTTCTGAGACTTTAGATTTAGATTTTTTTTTCATTCATTATTTTAGTGTAAAAAAGTTTTTCATACAAAATAAGTTTCATTAAATATTTTCTTTTTTTTATTCCTCAAAAAAAGTAGTATTTTTGAAATGGAACACAAAATTATAACTTTTACAATGATGAAAACAAAATAATTTTAAAAAACCTTTATATGATTTGGTTTTTATTATCATAAAATGATATATATCAAATTAAGTGATTTTTTATATATTATTTTTTAAAAAAAATATTGGGTAATTATATTTTTCTTTGATATTATTTTTACGTTCTTGTTATGTTTTTAGTTTACGAAACCCATTATTTTTCCGTGGGTTATTTATTTTATGATGATGATTCATTTTAAGTTGAACAGATATGTATATATAATGATGGGTGGGGTAATATATCACCCTAAAATTAATTAGATTCATAAAATATCTAATGATACAATGAGTATTTGATATAATGGTGTTTTTCAAACAATCATGGGCATGATGGGTTCGGTTGAATTTTCCAGCGTGGACACAATGAGTTTGTTCACATAAGCATATGAATATCGAGTTTTCTCTCATAGGTTTTCCTATTATTATTAGTGTTTCACATTTTCTTTTTTTATATACATATGACACATTACCATGTTTTTTGTAATGTTTTACAATTTTTAAAATATGAATTTCCATACCATGAAATTATATGTTTTCATGATCATAACATATTTTTGAAATATTCCATACTTTTGTATCATCATCACATTTTTAATGAAATGTGATATGAGTTTTTATCTATTCTATATATTTTATGCTTCTTTAATGACATTTTTATTATCTTATGTTTAGACAACATGATTTTTGATCATTATACATGGTATTCTGATATCTTATTAATATATTTATGTTTTCCTCAAATTATCCTTCATGATTATGAGAAAATAATTTTTGATATATCTTTTTCCATACTACTAATTTGAGATCTTATGATTATTCTGTTTCCATTCCACATGGTATGATAATGATTGCATCATGTTATATGATTAGTATACAATCTTGGGGATAAAAATATTGGAAAAATGTTTTCCATTTATTAAATAAAATAGTAATGTAACAATATAAAAGAAAATATAACCATTAATAAATGGATTATATGATCATTATGAGATGTATAATTTAATTCATGATATTATCATACTATTTTATTAATTTTATCTTGTATTAGTATATGTTTTATTATAGGAGGTTTTAGTTATTTTAGAGATTATTTTAGTTATTCTGGAATATTAGATTATAGATCATTAATGATAACCATATGGATAAGTTTAAGATAACATCTTGTTATTTTTTTAAAGTATGTGTCACACCCGAACATCAAACATTAGAAATATTTATTTACATATTATTATTTTTTATTTAAAATGTGGTGTTAGGTTTCAGGATGATCTCAATTTTAATTCTTTCACATTTGCTGATAAGCAAGGGTTTTGTCTTGGTAGTGTCTGGCACATGGGTAGGGCACGGTTGAAGCTAGATGGCTTCTCCAAATCACTATGTTTCTTTCTCGATGTGTGATTAGTTAATTAATTATTGAAATTAATAGCTTAGTTAATTCCAAATGAAATAAAATAAATAAATTTTCCAAAGTTGTTTTGAAAATAAAAAAAATATTATTATTTTATTATTATTATTATTATTATCTTCAATAATATAATTATGTTGTTAATATTATGTTATTTTCATAATTATAAAATTATGAACATATTCTTATTAACATTATTATTGTTATTGTTACAATTTTATTCTTTAATTTTTTTTGTTTGGGTAATTATTTTTATGTGTTTATTTCTTTATTTTTTTTCTTATGTTTTTTATTTTTCACTTTTCTCTAATCCTCTCCACTTCCCTCGTCACATAGAAGGTCACCCCCTCCCCTTTTGGCATTAGGAAATCCCTAGCCCCCCTCACCTGTAAGTCACACTGCCCCCATTCCTCCTCCATTTATCTGGTGAATCACATCGCATCAACTCGGTGGTCCACTACACACCGCCTCGCACCACCCCTACTGCCTCATATAGCATTTTGGCACCACCCTCCTTCTCATTTTAACCCTCATTTTACCCCCTAACATGTGACACTCCTCCAATGACCCTCCGTATTTCTTTGTCAGCCTCCATCACCCTCACCGCAGGTGCATCCAATTCAATTTTTTGTTTCTTAAAATTGGTAGGTTTTTGAGTTCAGGTTTCATGTTGTGTTTTGTTTGATTATGGTGTAATTGGATTGATTTATTGATTTTAGATACTAATTGAGTTGTTTGGTGTGTGGTTGGTGTGTAGTGAAAATTGCGCACCATGTTTTGGATGTTTTTCTACACTGAGGTAAGAGGTTCCGTGTATAAATATTTTTGGTGAATTAATAATTAAAATATAATATTTATTAATTATTTTTCATGGTTCAAATTTTGTATTTGTTGAGGATTTATATGAATTTTATCTTTTTGTAGTGTGTTTATGTGATAAGAGTGAACGTTTTCATGAAAACCCATGTTGAGATATTTATTAGTGTTTTATAAATTGTGTAGTAAGATTGTTTGAATTTACATGTGATGTATTTTGTGTTTTATTGTGGCGACAATATGCGTTTAGGTATAAAAAATGTATCAAGTGAGCTCATGGTGTTTTATTTCATGGGAAACATCTTGAATTTGTTTAATAAATTTTCTTAGTGGATTTTTTAACTGTCAAAAATGGTTTCATTAACAGTGTAGATGGATTATTTGATCGGTTATGTGATACGAATTATGTTTTAAAAATGTTTTGGTGTGCAGGTGTTTTTAAAAGAGGGATTGTTTATGAAAATTTTGGTATTGTGGGTGTATTGTACCTTTTTTGTTTTGGGTTGATGAATATGGATTTTGATTTGAACATGGAATTTGATTAAGCACCAAAGGAAACCCCGGGTACATGGTGGGTGGACTAGGACTTGGGTGCTAGTTATAAAGAAGTGGCATTGACCCAGTTTCACTTATCCATATTGATGATTTCAATACTAACTAAAAATTTGGATGACAATTGGATACCACTAGTGTTATAAGGATGTCCCCTACTAGTGGATCATTCATGAGGAGACATGTTATCATTGTTTGTCTACCACTTTTCATCATGACGTGAGTTTCTAGTGTCCGACTATTTTCTAGTATCTATAGGGCCTCTCTCATATTAGGTTATCCTTGTTAACGTTATGTTCATCATATTTATATGGAGTAATATTTTTGTCATCTAAATATTAATTATGTGCTTATAATTAATCTTGTTTTCTTTGAAGTAGTTTTCATTGAAACATTTTCATTAAATAATTTCATGCTTTTGATTCCTTTCATTTGTTATTCTTGAATGTGAATTTGTAATTTAGTATTTACTTGTGGAATATTTACTTGTGGAATAGTTTCCTTGTGGCATCCTACTAGGTGTTATATCACACACTAATTAATTCTACGGATGTATGTAGATTTGGTTATGTCTAATATAGGTAAGGGTATGGATTTTGTAGATTTGGGTTCATGTTTCTAGCTATCCTTGATGGTGCGATGTTGTGGAGATGGATTGAGTGTGGTGTACACCTACCAAGGGTGCTTTTAGTGATAGTTTTTTTCAAAATTAAGATTATTTGTTGTTTTCTTTTTAGTTAAATCATGTAACTCAAATTATTGTTTTTGGTTAAAGGATTTATTTTTTGTGGCTTAAATTTTTGGTTTAGTTTATATTGTTAGTTGTTTTACATTTACATATATTCGGGTAAACCATTCTCAAAAATTTATTTTGATACCTATGCACTATTTCCAGACTATGGGGATTGGGATAACCCTTCAAGCCTTGTCATGGAGTAAGTCGGGCATTGGTTGGATGTTGACCTGAATTAAGATAGGAGCTTGGACTATTGGGAATCAGAGTTTTGGTGGCGAGTAGGGTGCTTGTCCAGCAATCCTCATGATAGATCTCGAATCTCTGTGGGATACTGATATGATTATTTGAGTTTTCCACAAGGTGTAATGTGAAATCTACATACTTCACATGGACATTAGGTGGGGGAGAATTGATTTGGTCATTTTGTTTCTTATACATGTTTTTTTACTGTTGTTTACTATTTTTTCTAGGATTTTTCTTTTCAGAACTAATGTATTAATGATTTTCTTATGTGAATTTTGATTCTTGTAGTACTATGCCTCCCCCAAGAGCTCCCATTCACCCATAGGAGGAAGTTAGAGAGATATCTCCTTCACCACTTGATTAATTGTTGGTTGAAGTAATAGTCTGGGATGTTCAGGTGTTAGGACAAGGAGATACATATACTCTTGTTCCAACTCTAGCTAAAAAAGATGAGGTTGGTACAATGAAGGATAAATATTAGGAGTTTATGAAGAATAAGACTACTAATTTTCTGGGAAATATGGAGCCTCAGAAAGCAGTGGAGTGGACGGATAAAATATACTGAATGTTTGAATTACTTGATACACTTGAGGTGGTCAATTTGTAATGTGCCTAATTTTTTTTGGAGGGTCCTAGTCATAGGTGGTGAGAATTAGGTCTTCAATCATGGAAGCATGAGAAAATGAACTGGAAGGATTTATATACCATATTCAACAATAAGTATTTACTTGTGGCCCTGTCCTATGATATATCTCAGAAGTTCAGGGGTTATTTTTAGGGATATTAGTCTGTGGTGTAATATGCTAATTGCTTTGTTAAACCATTGTGGTACTTGAGTGACATAGTTTAAGATAATTCTACAAAAGATCTAATGTTTCAAAAGGGTATGTGAGTAAATATTATCTCTCATATCTTCTTGTTCTATATGAGAACATATTCTATGGTAGTTGATCATTCATGCATGTTCGAGATTGATCAAAAAAAATTATGGGTTTTATGGAATAGTGTCTCTTATGGGTTGTGTCAGTTCACCTGAGAAGAGGTAGCATGATGTGTACGGGAATAAGGGTGGTGGAAACTCAGGCCATCCTTCTAGGAAAACATAATTTTTTGATTTTGGTGTAGGTTCTATCCTATTCCATTATTTTATGAAGGTATGACACCTAAAACCAGTATACCTTAAACCCCACTAGACTTTCCATCAGTGTGGAATTATGGGGTACCTGTAATGGTTTCTAAAGTCATCAAATCTGTATCATAGTAAGTAAGGATATGTGGCTTCTAGGGGGTGAAAATTCAGTCTAAGCTAACTAGGATGATGGGATCTTGGTTTGGTGGTTGTGGAAGCAGGACTAGATCATCTAAAGGGCATATCCAAATCATGGCAGATCTACAAGAGAGTGGTCATTCACAAACATGTACTAGACATATACATGTTGTGGATTAGCCACCATCTTTATCAGATACTTGAACTTTGACAGTCTGGGGTACCATCCTAATTTTATCTTCTATAGTTATTGTTTTATTTGATAATGGTGACTCAGTTTCCTTTATATCTTCTCATATTGTGACCATGTTCAACCTACCAATCGAGATCCTATATTTTTCAATGGTGTGTGTAACACCATTGGGTAAGAAGAATGATAATGAAATTATCTGTCCATTGTTTGCGCTTTCCCTCTAAAGAGTTGATATGGAATGAAATTTCATGTTCATGGATGTAGACATGTTTGATGTGATCCTCTACATTAAGTGGAGAGTATTCTTTCAAGTTAATATTGTTTTCTATCAGTGAAGTGTTAGTTTTATGGATCCTAATGGGAATCCTAAGGTATTTTTTGCGTAATGGGATCCTCATTTGGGTCATGCGGGACCTCCCCTTCTAGGGTTCTGAAAATTTTCTTATCAGTTATTATCACTCACGCTGGAGGACCATAGCGGGGCTCCTTATGGTGGATTAACACCTATTGTGGATGAGTTTTCAGCGGTATTTCTAGATAGTTTTTCTGGTTTACTCCCAGAGTGGGATGTGGATTTCTCATTTGAATTGGTGTTGGGAAGACATCCAATATCTCTTACATCATATCGCATGGCCCCAACTCAATTGATGGAATTGAAGATAAATATGAACAATTTGGAACCCAAAGGGTTCATTCGCTGATCATATCTCTTTGGGAATGCCCATTCTTGTTTGTGAAGAAGGTCAATAGATCACACTATATGTGCATCGATTATTAGAAGTTGAATAAGGGAACCATAATAAATAAATACCCCTTTCCCAAAATTAATGATTTGATTATCCAGCTGAAGGAGGAAAAGTGGTTCTCCACAATTTACTTACGTTCGGGTTACAAACAGGACTTGGTGAGAGAAGAACACATCCCATATATAGTTTTCTAAAGAAATTATGTCCCCTTTGAGTATTTCATCGTGACTTTAGGATTGAAGAATTATCCATTAGATTATATTGCACTGATGAAAAGTGTGTTCCTACAGAATCTTTACTCATTTCTATTGGTATTTATTAACGACATCCTGGTTTACTCTTGATCTGAGTAAGAGAATGAGAATCATTTGTTGATCATGTTGGGCACTCTGTGGGATAATGTCATTTATGTGAAGATTTCTAAATGCACCTTCTGGATTAGATAAGTGATGTTTTTTGGACATGTCATTTCAAAGAAAAGTCTTTTACAAGATCCTGATAAGATCAATACAATTATTGCATTGGAAAAGGTGAGTAAGGTTTTAGAGATCAGAATGTTTCTTGTCCTGGTATGATATTATCGGAAATTTATTCGGGATTTCATATGGCTTTCTTTCTCTATGACTTCACACACCAATAAAGGGGTGATGTTTGAATGGAGCCCAGGGTTCTTGGAATCTGTTTAGGAGTTGAATTCAAGGTTGACTACAACACATGGTTTAATCATTCTAGAGTATAGAAAGGGCTAAGTGGTTTATTATGATGCTTCAGGTATGGGACTTGTGTGTCTAATCATGATGGATAATTACGTAGTGGATTATGGTTGATGGTTACTCTGACCACAAGAGAATAATTAAATGACACGTGACTTAGATTTGGTTATGGTTATGTTTTCCCGGAAGACAATGCATCATACCTCTTTTGGGAAATTTTTTTGGTCTACTCAGAGAATAATATCCTAGACTACATATTCAAATTTAAGCACTGTAATCTAAGTTATCATCATTGGATCGAGTATCTATATGTGCTTGAATATGATATCATCTTTAACCTATGAAAGGGTAATGTTGTGGCTGACACATTGTGAAATAATGTGATAGTGAAGGCTTTGAGTTACGCCAATGATGAGTGGACATTTATGGGTCTCTTTTCCTAGACACACTTGGATACCAAGGAGAACAGTGGAAGAACATTCTCTTTAAGCACTCAAATAACACCTTCTCTCTTGATGTTGATTCATCAGAAGAATCACAATAATGTGTTGGGTTAGTGAACTATTAATTTTCTTCATCATGGGGAGACTTCTTCTGATTGGTCATTATCTTTGAAGGGGATTATCTGCTTCAAGGGTTATGTATTGGTGTTATTTTCTCTACAGAATGTGGTGATACATGATATCAACCAGTCTAATTAGTCTATAAATATTCGTACTATAATGATGTATTATGATGTTCATTTCCAGTTATGGTGGCTAGATGTGAAATTGGACATAGCTGACATCATATCGAGATTATATTATTATCATCAGGTGAAATAAAAACAACAAATACAATCTGGTTTTCTTCGGTCAATACCCATTTCTACCTAGAAGTGGGATGATGTCACCATGGAATTCATTAGTGTATTTCCTTGTACACCTTAGGGAAGGAACACTATTTGGGTTGTGATTGACCATTTTACCAAATCAACCCAACATATTCCAATAAAAGTTACAACTAAATTGCATGAGCTGAACCTATTGTATATTCTAGAGGTTTTAAGACAACAAGGTGTTCTATCAGTAATTATTTCTGAGAGAGAACCCTTCTTTACCTCTCAATTTTGGAATGGTCTATAAAGGGATTTGGGATCACAAATCAAAATGAGACTGACATATGATCCTCGAATGGATGGTTAGATGGAGTGGGAAAATCAGATTCTAGAGGAAATTCATTATCCTTGTGTGTGAGATATCAAATTATTATGGGATATCCATTTTGGATTGGTAGAGTTTTCTTATATTAATAGTTACCAATCCTTTATTTGAATGGAACCCTTTGAGGTGATCTCGGGTAAGCTACTTTGGTATCCTTTATGTTGGCCTATGGTAAGAGAGACCTCGCTTTTTGGACCAATCCATGTGTAGGAGACGTCTGAGAAAGTCAAGATGATCAGGTAGTGGTTATTGGTTGCTCAGATTCACCACAAATATTATGCTAATCATAGGCATTGGGAACTTGATTTTTTGTGGGGGGTGTGGTGTTCTTAAAATTTGGCCCCTCTCTTGGGTAGCCATCATTTGGAAAACCAGGGAAATCTAAAGACAAGCTATATCAGGCATTATAAGATCATTGAGAGGATTGGTAAGGTGGAATAAAAGTTAGCTTTAACTTCTCAGTTGACAATAATTCATGATTTATTTCATTTTTCCCAATTCAAAAAGTATACTCAAAATCAGACTCATGTATTAAATTGGGAAGAGTTGTAAATAGAGCCTAAATTATCAATGTTTGAGTGGCCAGTGCAGATAGTGGATTTATAATAGAAGGTGCTTCATGAGAAGTCCATTCAATTGGCATGTATCCTTTTGCACCATTGGGATGATGGTCATAATACTTGGGAGTTGAAGTCATGGTTTGAGAAGATGTACCCATTATTATTCTCTAATTAGGCTTTGGTATGACATTATGAGGTTAAAAAGATTTCATGGTGGGGACAATTTTCAAACCTGTACATTGGACTTCAATAATAGTTTTTATCTTATAATATACTCTTGCATTAAATTTTTTTTGAGTTGCGGGTCAGGCATGATGTGATTTTTTTTGGATTTGGATGATAAGTGATCATTTTGGATTTGCAGTGTCTTGTGCATGGTCATTGCATGGTCAAAGTTTTGTGGCATCGATAGATCACCATGGGGCTTCACCAGATCACCGTGTAGCATTCTGGTGCATTTTTTGTTAATTAATTAACCATATTAATATTTTATTAGAAGATGAAATGAAGTGAAAAAAATAAAATAAATATTTTATAGTTGTTTTGATAATAACAATAATAATAATAATAATAATAATTTTATTATTATTATTATTATTATTATTATTATTATTATCTTCATTAATTTTTTATTTAGGTTTTTAATATTATATTATTATCATAATTATGAAAATATTTTCATATTATTATAAACATTATTATTATTAATATTATTAAAATTTATTCCTTAATATTAGTGTATGGGTATTTCTTTTTAGGGTTTTAATTATTGTATTCTTTTTTTCTTCTATTCATTGATTATCTCTTCCTCTCCCCTACCCTCATCATGCAGTAAGTCTCCCCCTACCATATGTAATCATGAAAACCCTATCCAAAATCACCTGTGAGTTTCACCACCATCATTCCTCCTCTATTTCTCTACTGAATCACCTTGCACTGACCCAGTAAGCTATAGTACACTACCTAGCAGTGCCCCTACAGCCTCACATAGCTTTTTTGCACCACCCTATTCTTGGATGAACCCTTTGGAGTCCCCCTAATGTGCAACACACCTCCATCATCCCTCCTTATTACTTGGTCAGCCTTCTGCACCCTCACCGCATGTGTGTTTCTCTATGATTGGTTGTTTCATCCATTTGGAAGGATTTCACGTTACATATTCATGTTGTGTTTAGTTTTACTTTGGTTTAATTGGTTCAATTTCTTTATTTTAGGGTCTAATCATGTTGTTTGAGGTGTTCTTAGTATATGGTGGAAATTTCACACAATGATTGTGATGTTTTTCTACACTGAGGTAGGTTTTTCCATGTATAAATATTGTTTGAAAAATTAAGTTGCATGTTTAATTCATTTATCATATTTATTAATTAATATTCATGGTGTGAATTTGGTATTATTTGAGTTTTTATATGCATTTTTTATTAGTGTGTTTATGTGACATGAGTGCATTTTTTTTTATAAAACCCATGTTGATCTATTTAATAGTGTTTTATAAAGGTTGTAGTTAGTTTTTTGGAATGTGTAAGGGTAGAAGTTTTTGTATTAGTGTAGCGTCAATATGCATTTAGTTAAAAAATATGTTTCGAGTCAATATTTTGTGTTTTTAGTCATGTGATACATCTTGAATGTGTTTTATCTAATTTCATAGTGGTTTGGTTAATTGTGAATGAATATTTCTTTAACTGTGTAGATGGATTATTTGATTGTGTAAGTGACGTGTATTATGTTTTAAAAAGGTTTTGTTTTCTGTAAGATTTTAAAAGAGGGTTTTTATTTAAATGGTGTTATTATGGGCGTATATCATCTTTTTTGGTTTGGGTTGATGAATGTCTTCTGATGTGAATTTTTAATTTGTATTATCCCACAAGGGAAGCTCGGGTACTATGTGGGAGGACTAGGACTAGTGTTCTTGTGCCATTAAAGTGGAATTGGCTTGGTTGTACTTAGTTGGATTGAAGATTATAACACTAACTAAACAATTGAATTATTATTGGAGGCCACTATGGTAATGGGGATTAACCCTACTAGTGGATTATGCAGGAGAACACAGGTTGTCATGATTTTTATACAACATTTCACCGAAAAGAGCGGTTAGAGGGTCCCCATATTTTCTAGTATCTATCGGGCCTCTCCCATATTTAGATCTCCTGGATTACCTTATGCTCCCCGTCAGCATAAGAGGTAGTTATTGGGTTATCTTAACAATATGTGTTTGTTTTTAAATAAAGTTGTTTTCTTTGATGTTGTTTTCAGTGAAACTGTTTCTTTAAAATCGTTCATGTTTTTTTTCCTTTCGTTTGTTAAAAAATAGAGTGTAATTTTCATTTATAATTTATACATGGAATATTTTCTCAGTTGCATCCTACTAGTCATTATCTCACACCATACTTCCACCTTTAGGTGTAGTTATATTTGGATTTGTTTGATACATTTTAGGGTAAGTCTTTTTGAGATGGTGTTATAGGTTTCTCTTTATCCTTCTTAGTGTGGTGTCATGGATATGGAATGTGGATGTTGTACACTTTCCAGGGGTTGTTAATGAGATGGTTTCATTGTCACCATAGTTTGTAGTTATTTTTTGGGTTTTGGTTTAAACATGTAATTAAATTAATATTTTTTGGTAAAAGGCCTATTTTTGTGTGGATTGTAGTTTTAGTTTAGTTTATATTATAGGGTTTTTTACATTTAATTATATTCAGGTAATCCATTCCCAAACATTAATATTGATACCCAAACACTTGTACTAGCCTGTGGGGATCGGGAGTGTCCTTTGGTCCTTACCCCGAATCAGGTCGGGTGTCAGTTGAATGGTGACCTGACTCTGTTTGTCATAGTATTGATTATGTAGTTTTCCTAAAAATATACCCCTACCCAGATAATACATGTTGTGTGGTTTTGGAATAGTTTAATTAAAGGTTAAAAACATATAAAATAGTTGTTTGAGTATATCTCAACTATCATTCTTGTGCATGGTGAATGGGTCCTTACTATGTACATGGCTTGAAGCTCTAGGTGTATATTCTTTGGTTGATCACATTATCATTGTGAATAATTATGTAGGATTATAATATATAATCATAGTTTATTTTTAAATCTAATACTGGATAACATTGACTGAAACCTATAGATTCATAAGCTATCAAATTAATTTCATTTTTGAAATCCATATTATAGGTTTATAGTTTCGATTTATGAATAATCATTAATTTAATTATACTCATTCACTATTTTCCTTTAGAATCATTAATGGCATGAACCTAAAAGTAATGAGTTAATGTATTTAAAAATATATACATTTTACCAATGGGAAACATAATGAGATTTGGGATAAAATAATAAATGTTATAAAAATTCTTACCCAACTATCGCTAGCCTTCAGAAACCATCCAAATAATTTTCTACTACCAAACAAACCAAGGATAGAGAAAGTCAATATTGAGTCATTTACAAGTCAATATCCACCCACTTATACATTGTATTGAAACCCAATGGTTATTGAGTAGAGGTATAATGAAACATAAATGATATTTTATGTTATCCTATGATCAATGTATAATATGGTTGTTTTGGTCATCTATCATTTCTAAAGTGATTCAAACCTATGGTGAAGTCTCATTAAAAAACAATAAAAATAGAGGAAATTGACTCTATAGAATGATGAGAGTTCAAAAATTTATTTTTCACCAAGTATATTCCATGGAATATTCAAAAAAATGGAGTGTGGATGTTTGTAATTGAATCAAAATGTGGATAAGTCTATTTGGTCATATGATGTAAATTTCACAAGACGTGTGAGGTATGCCTTCGGTTTTATCTCTGATAATGGGAATAAAATCATAACATCTTTTTTGGATTAAATATAAGCCTTTAAAGGGAATTATCCAAAGATAATTTTCATTCTATGAATATATATTTCAATTTTTTATTATGTTTGATATGGAAACTGAATCCTCTCATTATTCTATGAAAGAGAAATGGAAATTGACATATCATATAAGAATTTATGATACAAAACATGGTGATAACAAATACCAATTTCCTACATGAAATAAATTTTAGTGGAAACACCTTGGTAATTGTTTCAGGTAACCATGGAAGTGTTTTATGTTTGGTAAAGTAGGAAAATTGTCCCAAAACATTTCATCCTAGGCTAAGATGATGATTAATGTAATAGAAGAGAATAGGATGCCTACTGCTGATCTACCAACACTGAATTGCTTCATGTGATAGGATTTAAAAAATTATGAGAATAAATTCACCAACCCTCAACCCAATGAAGAATGTAGGCCATAATAACCAACAAATGAAAAGTAATAGTGGATAGAATTCACAATTACTATAGATTAGGTAGATCAAGATAATGATTTGATGTGTGGTTCGCTTAATATATCTTCTATATCTGAACATACCTTATTTGATTTTTTTTCATATCATTGTTTTATATCATTAATGTTTTCTAAGAATATATAATCACCACATAAACTAATTCACATTGAGTTATCATGGAAAACCCATGGTTTCACAATGATCATGTGTATGATTTATAAATATGCTCTGACATTGATTTGTCAGAGGATAGTTAATAAAATGATAATTATTTTTTCTTTTTTGAATTTGACTCAATATTAGATATGGATATGCTTTCCATGAATAAATCACATATCAGCTACTTGTATAATTAAATATCATCAAATATCTCAAATCATCCTATAATCATGAATCAACAAAATAATTATTATGAACTCCCTATGGATAATAATATCTTATGTGGTTTATAGTACCTTACAACAAGGGAATCTAGGATCAAATGGTCATGGAGTAAGTCAACATTAATGAACTTTCTATTGTATAAGAATATACTAAAGTATTTACTAAATAATTTCATTGTATTACCCTTGGTAGTGAGGTACAGTCCTCGATTGAACTTATACATGAATATATTATTATCTAAAATAGATATTATAGAATTACCAAATTGAATTATATGAGTTAACTAAAATATTATAATACAATTTGGACTAGGTTTTAATAAAACTTAGTTCTTCATCATGGGATTCCCTAGTCAGCTACTAGAAAAGTATGAATCAATGGATATTTTCATTATTTATCATGGGATAAATAAAATGATGATAAAAACAAGTATCCTCTATCTTGAATCGATGATCTATTAAATATTTAATAATGCTCTCTAAATTTCTCAAATATTGACCATTGATCAGGATACTATTAGTTAAGTGTCAAAATGGAGTATGTACATAACAACCCTACTTTTATTTCACACATAAACATGATTTATTACATTGACATCACTGGATACAATATAGAAGATCGAGAGGTCTAGTGTCTTTGGGGATTAGGATCATTACATAACAATTTAAAATATGAAATACTACATATTTATTGAATAATTCTATTACATGACCAATACATTCCCTCATACTTAGCATTGCATGGGATAACATGAGGACAGGCATAAAAAAGGGTGAGCTATAAATGATATAAAGGATATAAAAACAGAATAACCTGAAGAATACAATAAATGTTAGACAATAGGAATATAAATGGAGCACAAGAAAAAATGAACATAATGACATGATAAAGAATGATAATCATAACATAGAGATGTGGCAACAACACTTAACATGAAATTATCTTTAAGTAAGGCTCAAAGCACATGGAGCATGATTAAACCCTCATTGAAAATGAAGCAAGAGTAAACCCTTGTTGCACTTGAATTATCATGAGTAAACAATAATTTCACATGACATATCATGATACTATACTTTACCCAATGTATTGGAGTGCTATTAGGGACCACCCTTTATAATCAATTCATTTCATTCATGAGTGTGCCGCATGGATCATACATCATTGAATAATTCATCATAATTTATTCCATAATAAAGGGATGTGGAATACAAAAATTAATATTTATTATAAATAATTAAATGTGCATAAAGGTGAATACCCTTGATAGAGAAATGGGCATGGTATTCACTACACAATGACATTGTCTTAGAAATTTGCGATGCAATTTGGATGCATAACGACGTGACATAAGATTTAATAAAAATGATTGATGAGAGAGAAAGGGATGTCTCATCATATGTACTTGAAATGAACTGTATGGAGGTAATATAGATACATGTCCCAAAATACTAAATGGAATATAGATTCATAATTCAAAATAATTGCTTGAATGTAAATAAAGATAGAGAAATTCCTTACAGAATTTCAGTATAGTAATGGGTGTACATGGGAGGCATTAATGATAGAGAAATGGGGTATATCATCATTAAAACATGATGAGGGATGTATGGGGGAGGTGTAAAATCATAACTCAACGGTTATAATTGAATATAAATTGGAATAACAATATTAAAATACTTGGATAAAAAAGGAATGAATACTTACATTTAAGTGTGATCCCAAAGGTTTGGGAGGGGTTTGAGAGAGGATTATTGGGAGCTTGGGGTGCCTTGGGAGGATTCAAGAGAGAGGAGGGAAGAGGTTGGACAAACTCCATGGGATTTTAGTGAAGGGGGAGTGGGAGCTTGGGTGGGTTTAAAAAGGTATGGAGAAGGGATTCTTTATTATTTAGCTTTGGGACACCACACATTAAACTAATCAAAACCACAAACTAGCCCATGGTTTTGTTACAATGGTTTTTTCCAAAGGGAAGTGAAAAAAAATTATAATGCCAATAGAAAAACGTTTTATAATAATAGGGTTTCTTATGTGGAGGTGTGTCACACTCTCTAGGAAAACAATTTAAAAGGAACTAAATGTTTTATATGTCTTGAAGGGTCCACCAAAGCTTTGTAAAAAAAATAAATCAAACCAAAAATCACATTATTATAATGGTATAACATATATTAGACGAAAATATTTTTTATAGTATTTTATTCCATCAATATTTGGTCATTAGGATGTCATAAAACACATTATATATTAAAATTTTGTTTAATGTTTACCAAAAAATACAACTATCTCAATGAATTATGAAAAAATCACCATTGGATAATTTTGATATCATGATTCCAAAAATAATATTCATTTTATGAAAATAATTTTCTAAATTTGTAATTTTTTACTTTTTAAAATAAAAACAGACAATTATCAAAATTTCATGGATTTTGACAAAAACATCTTTCTATCATTAATAAAAATTAAAACCAAATTCATTAAATTATGTGATCATTTATATATAATAAATAGTAATTTAATAACAATAATATTTTATTAACAAATTATTTAATTCAAAAATCCATTAATCTATCAAAATAGATTACTTAGTTGAATATTAACTAAAAATACTATTTGGGAATTAAAAAATATTTAAAAAGAAAAAATAATAAAATGAATGTATAATCCTTATCGAAAAAACAATTTACAAAGTCATAGTGCAAAGGTATTATTACATAACCCCTTACAACACCCTCATAAGTCCTTCGGGTAAGGTGCGTGATCGTGACAGACTCTTGGGGTGGATTGGTTAACATTGCTCGGTTGGTAATCTCTATAAACTTCTACTTCTCCCATAGATGTTTCCATTCGAGATTCATGGGTTGATGCTCAGCTTGGGATTGGTCAAGAAAGAAGTTGAATGTTTCCACCTCCTTTCTGATCTCCTATAAATGGGTTTCTTATTGAGTTACTCTACTATATGACTCCATCGCTTCCTTTGTTTGAGTAAATTGGATTTTTTAAAGCCCTATATTTATACTAATAATGTGATAAATATTCAACAGATATATTAGAAATGTTCACAATTCTTAATGGTATTTTAAAATCGTAAACATAAAATAAAATAAATTCATACATTTTACATAACCATATGAATAAATTTAAATAGACTAAGATAAATTTTCATTAATTAATTTTTGGGTCATTACAATCTTCCCCCCTTATGATTTTTTTCCCTCAAAATTTCCTTTTCCCACACTAAAACATATGTGGCTAACTCTACTTCATTATATTCTCTGATTCCCATGTCTCTTCTTCAAACATGTGTTTTTTTCGCAACACCTTTATGAGGGGTGTTGTCTTATTTCATATATCATATTCTCTACGATCTAATATCTTCACTGGTGGCTCCTCATAAGAAAGATCATACTCTAGATGTACTACCTCTGAAGAGAGTACATATGAAGGGTCAGGTATGTACTTTTTTAAAAGGGTTACATGAAATATATTATGTACTTTGTCCACGATAGGTGGAAGTGGTAGTGTATATTCCACTACCCCGACATGATCTAGAATCTTGAAGGGGCCAATGTACCTAGGAATTATCTTCCCTGTAAGGACCCAGCCCCAGTTTCCCAGAGCTGGTGCCTTATTTGATTAAGTTGGCATACATACAAGGAATACGAATCCCAAATTACCGAGTAGTTTAGTATTATTGGAAACAAGTTACATACATAAGTTGATCATTACAACATGAAGGGAAAAACAACACTAATTTATGCCACTAGAAACATCATGTCTCTTAGATTATGCTTGCATGTCATTCATTATTTACTTCTTTATATCCTGAGAAAAATGAAACATAAGAAAGGGTTAGCTCAAAAAATCAGTAAGAGTAATCATTACAATGTAAGATAATATAAACATTAGACATGGTGAATTATTGAAAACACATTCCTTTAATAATAAACTTGAACACATTATGGCAGGAATATGAGCTGAGTAAGTATTAACATGATAAAACATAATCAAGGGTATTCTACTAGTTGAATAACCACATGATCTTTAAATACTAGCATCATAATAAGGTAAGTGAATATTTCAGACATTCTGAAATATTTTTTCAAGGCCTTGTCCAATACGTCTAATGATTAAGGCCTCGGCCATAATCCATATATCACATTGGGAAAGGCCTCAGCCAATTCCACGTCTATTTGTCTCCTGAGACCTACCATTGCACCGAGGGGATATAGAAAGCGCCACCTGTCACATAATAAGTCCAATGCATTCCTCATATGAGCGGGGATCAACATAAACAATATATACATTCATATTTAATCTATCATATTAAATGTAACTAACTTTCCCCAAACATTAAACATAAAACACTAACCATTCGGAATAATATGGTGAATGGTTTTAGGATAGATCATCCCCAATAGAGTTAGTAATAAACCATTAAATATAATATTTTATATGACTTCATAAATTATTAATCCCAATAATACCAAGGAATCTACAAGAGTGTTTAATTAGACGAAAACACCCTTATAAAATCATTAAGCAATTCTTGAGATGAACACTCTTTTATTTTCAAAAGAAGAGTTCTTTTGGAAAAATATTTGTATAAAACCAGAAGTGAAGTAAGATAGTATTTTTATAATAAAAATAGTGTTTTTAGAAGAATAATTTTTTCTAAAAACAGATTATAAATTGCCCTTGAAAATAGATATGAATTTGATAAATTCCGTTGTATCAGGCTCGTATTTTTGGACAAAGTAATGAGAGCTTCTCTTAAAACATGTAACTATATAGAAAATAGGTAAGGATTCTGGTTTTTGTATATATATATAATACTCACACATAATTTATGAGGAGTAAATAACAATACATAATAATTTCATCGAGGAAATTAGATAATAAAAGTAACCCAAATGAAAATGGAAGTTCGGGTGGAAAACCCTTACACTTTGTAATCAAATGATTCGTATGCCCCAAAATTAATAACATAAAAAATGATAGATTTAATACCATGAAGATAAATATATTCATGATATGTGACATCAATGGTCAGTATACATACACCATAAAAAAGTATTACTAGTGAATATGGAAAATCTCACGAAAAGGGAAGTGAGATGAAGAAACCCTTACCTTAACTCCAAACGTGTTACGCTCTTATACATAAGCTCCTGGAATATGACATTATACTTGTTAAAAACTTATTTCAGAACCTATTTGACATGTATTTAGTGTACCATAATTCTGGTTAGTTCATTTATTTCTTTATTGTTATGTTATTGTATTGAATTTCATCGTTCTGGAGTGTTCGTTTCCTTTATTTTCATATTCGGTTCACTTGTTTTTATGTAATGAGGTTCGTGTGGAATGGTTATAAATCTCTAGTATTGGAATTATATATTATTACTGAACATAAATAATTGATAATGGTCATTTCTATCATTTTTTTACATGGAATGAGGATGAATCATTTGATGACCACCACTTCGATTATTCGGCGGTATTTGGAATATTATGAACTAGTTTTGTTATATAACTTAATTATATGTACATATTATGGTTCCTGAATAATAATTATGTTATAAAACATATATTATAGTCTGGTTCAACCATTAATATGGTTTCATGACTAGTAATGAATAATACATTGAATAATGAAACTTCTTCGTCCATGAAGGTTATAAATCGGAACCTCATGGACGTCCATTTCATTTATAAAATAAAAGGGAGGGAGTAATAATATTTATGATGTTTCTTCCATTCACATGATATTAATCCAGTATATAGATGTTTAATGGAGTTATCATGATCATTTTTATATAGGAGGAGATGAGATTATAGCAAAAGAAGATAACTTGAAATGAAACCAAATGAAAAAGAAGGGTGCTTTACCTCTTGAAATAACCTCCTTGAGAAACTCATTAAGGGAAGGGGTTTTGGTATTTTGGGAAGACCAGAAGATTTTTGGACGTGGGGAGAGAGTAGGTAAGGGTAATTCGAAAGAACTTTGAGGAGCTTCAAGGCATAGAGTAGTGAGGGGAAGAGGGAGTGGTGAGGGGTTTTTATATTGGAGGAGAGGGGTAAATTTTGAATATATAATTCATTATTTTGTTATTTCCCTCAAGACAACAAATAGTATTGTTTCATGTGACACATAATATTAATAATGGCATGTTAGTTAGAACCAAGTGGGCTAACATCATCCTTTAATCACATATGATGTAGTAAATCAATTATTTAGCATTTATCGTATTTTATCGTATTTTACAATTAATAAAATTCTAGAATTTCATAAAAATCCCAAAAATTCACCCCTACCATTTTTTGTGATGTAGAATTAAAAAGTGAAGAAAAGTTTTGGATAATAATTTTCTAAATATTATTAATTTAACTTTTAAATAAAAGCATACTTAATTTAAAAATTAACAGTTCTAATTCTACAAGTACTTCTTTATCACAATGAAAAATTAACCAAGATTTTATTATCTTCTAGCCTTAAGAAAATAAAATAATAATAAAATTTTCTATTCATTAGGGTCATATTACTATTAATATTACTATTCATAAGGGTATGTTACTATTCACTAAAAAATCAAGTTTGTTCTATCAGACTCCAAATGACTTTCTGAACAAAAATCTTGATGACCATTTCTTGAAATTCAAAACATATAAGAGACAATGTTGTCTTTAATGGTTAGATTATAAAATTGAATTCTATATTTATTTTCAAAACCTTGGGGTGTCACATTCTCCCATCCTTACAAAAAATCTATCATCTAAATTCACAAAATATTACCTAAAAAGATTCAGCTATGTCTTTAACATAAGCTCCTCTAGATACCATGTTGTTTCTTCCATCTTATGGTCCATCCATAGAACCTTTACCAGTCGAGTCGTTTGATTTCTCAATACTTGTTCTCTAGTATCAAGAATCTTCATAGGCTCATCACAATAAGATATATCGGGATCAAGTTCTACTTCTTCGTAAGTGAGTACATGTGTTGGGACTGGCATGTACTTTCTTAACATTGACACGTGGAACACATTGTGAACCTTGGAGAGACTTGGCGGCATTTCCAAACAGTAATCTATGGCTCCAATTCATTCCAGAATCTCAAAAGGTCTGATGTACCTGGGACATAATTTTCCCTTCTTACCAAATCGTATAATACCCTTCCATAGAGATACCTTTAAGAAAACGTGATCACCTTCTTTAAATTATAAATCCTTCCTTCAGTTTTCAGAATAGATATTTTGCCTACTTTGAGCTATTTTAATATGGTTCTGGATAATCTTAACCTTTTCCATTGTTTCGCCAACAAGTTCTGGTCCTGCGAGCTTTCTTTCACCAACATCATCCCAGAAAGTTGGTGTACGACATCGCCTCCCATAAAATGCCTCATAGGGTGCCATCTGTATACTTGAATGGAAGGTATTGTTGTATGAAAATTATACAATAGGTAAATACTGATCCCACATGCCTTGAAAATCAAGTGAACAAGGCCTCAACATGTCTTCCAATGTTTGAATTCTCCGTTCTGATTTTCCATCAATTTGTGGGTGGTAGGAAGTGCTGAAACAAAGATCAGTATCTAGGACCTTTAGAAGAATTTTCCAGAATATTGATGTAAAACGTGGATCATGATCAGAAACAATCGATAGGGGAACTCCATGAAGTCTCACAACTTCATTAATATAAAGTCTTTCTAGACGTTCAAGTGGTAGATATTCTCTTACATCAAGAAAATGTGCTGACTTGGTAAGATGATCAACAATGACCCATATTGCATCGTTCCTTCTTGGAGTCTTTGGTAGTCCCGTAAAAAAATCCATTGTGATATTATCCCATTTCCACTCATGTATGGGAAGAGGTTTCAATACTCCTCCAGACTGTTTCCTTCCATCTTTCACTTGTTGAAAACCCATATATCTTGACAAAATATCAGAAATCTCCCTCTTCATGTTGTCCCACCAAAAATGTTCCTTCAAATTTCTATACATCTTAGTGCGACCATGGTGTATAGAGAAATTGGAACTATGAGCATCATCCAACAATTCCCTTTTTAGATCAGGTATATTGGGACCAAAAAGTCTCTTCCCAAATTTCAAAATTCCATCTTCATATACAAAGTCACTCAATATCCCATCATTCATTGCTTTAATCTTCTATTGAAACTCCTCATCATCAGCCTGAGAACTTTTTATCCTTTGTAGTAAATATGGTTTGGCAACCATTTGAAAATGAATTGATGTTTCACCTTCCATGGTTATTCCCATATCCATCTTTACTAGATCCATGAAAATAGGATCCCTTTCAACTCTAATCTTGTTCAAAACTCCATGATCCTTTCTACTCAAAGAATATGCCGCCTTATTTGTCTTCCCCAGGTGGTAGTGTATCGTGCAATCATAATCCTTGAGTAGTTCAAGCCATATAATTCACCTCATGTTTAGTTCTTTCTATGAGAAAATATACTTCAAACTCTTGTGATCAGTATAAATCTCACATTTTTTCACCATAGAGGTAATGTCTCCATATCCTCAAAGAAAATATTACAACAGCTAACTCAAGATCATGAGTAGGACAGTTTTATTCATGACTTTTTAGTTGTCGTGATGCATAAGCAATAACCCTATCATTTTGCATAAGGACACAACCAAGTCCTTTATTTGAAGTATCACTATAAATAACAAACTCGTCATTCCCCAATGGTAGAGTCAATATAGGATAATTGACTAATCTTATATTCAGTTCATTGAAACATTCTTCACAATATTTTGTCCCAACAAATTTAACCCCTTAATGTGTGAGCTTCATTAGCAGGTTATCCAGTCGGGAAAAATTATGCACGAAACGCTGATAATAACCTGCTAAGCAAATTAAACTATGTATCTCAGTTATGTTTGTTGGTGTGGGCCAACTTGGATTGCCTTTTTCTTTGAAGGATCAACTACGATTCCATCCTTAGAGAAAATATGTCCAAGAAAAGAAACCTCCTAAAGCCATAATTCATAATTTCTAAACTTCCCATATAATTCATGTCTTCTAAGAGTCTTCAGGATAATGCGCAAGTGAATTTCATAATCTTTGCAGCTTTTGGAGTATACTCAGATATCATCAATAAATACCACTACAAAATCATCGAGATATTCCTTGAAAACTATTTTCATTAGATATATGAAGACAAAGGGTCATTAGTCAATCCAAAAGGCATTACTATAAACTTGTAATGCTCGTACGTGGTTCGAAACGCTGTTTTTGGAATGTCTTCCTTCTTCACACTCAACTGATGATATCCAGATCGAAGGTCAATCTTTGAAAAGTATTGAGCTCCATGCATTTGGTCAAATAAATCATCAATATGAGGTAGGGGATACTTTTTATTTATTTTTATAGCATTGATATCCCTATAGTCGATACATAACCTCATAGATCCATATTTCTTCTTAACAAAAAGGACAGGGGATCCCCATGGAGAAACACTAGGGTGGATAAATCCCTTATTACTCAATTTCTCTAGTTGTTTCTTTAGTTCTAATAATTCCACAGTGGAAATTCTATATGGGGTCTACGATATGGGCCTTGAACCAGGAATTAAATCAATGGAAAACTCAATTTCTCATTCTGGAGGATGTCCCGGTAAATCTTCTAGAAACACATCAACATATTCTATCATAATATATACATCCTCTATTTGAACATTCCTTTCCTCACCCATAGTTATTTAATTATCTTCCTCCCCAATAATTGAATTTAGTTGAGCTACTGGGGTGGATCTATATAAGAATCAGGTGGTGAAGATTCTGCTTTAAATAAAAGTTGTTCTTTATCATTGTCATCAAAAATTGTAACCTCCTTATTATTAAAATAAATTTTTTCATCATGGTCTGAATGTCAATCCATACCGATGATTATATCAAATTCAATCATGGGTATGACGATGAGATCAGCAAATAAAGAAAATTAATATGCCCTAATGGGAACTGATTGACAGAACATTGTAGTAATGATACTTCCCTTAGGAGTTTTTACTAACAACTCCCTTGTTAAATCAAATTGGAAATATCTAATCTTCTTAGAAAACTGGGAAGATATGAAACAATGCGATGATCCAGAATCAAATAATGCATTGGCTAAACTTGAGGAAATAATTAAAGTACATGCCACCACATCATTAGGAACTTCAACCTCTGCAGTTGTGATTGCATAAGCTTGTCCCTGATCCCTTGGCCTTTTCTGTTGCATATTTCCTTGAAATTTTAGACAATAATTATCATAGTTTCGCATCTCCTGACAAATATAGCATTGAACATCATTGGCTCCCTTCTTCCATTTGCAATCACCAGCAAGATGGTATTTCTAACCACATTTATAGCATAATTCTTTTCCTTTTAAGCATGCACCAGGGTGTTTCCTTCCACGATTGTTATATGGTGGAAATTCAACTCTTCCCTTCTTCCCCGTTTACTTATTTCCTTTCCTAGGTTTTTTATCAGTCCTCTTCTTTTCTTGCATTCCCTTAAAGTCTAAAGACATAGAAAATTATTTTTTATCTAGATGTAAAATAAAACTATATTCTCATATGATGAAACAATTTGGGAGACCAGTGCCTGCCGGAGGAATGGATTTAAGCCATCAATGAATCGATCAATTTTTCTCCTTGGATTTCGTATGTAGTCTACATCATGTCTTGCTAATCTTATGAAGTTAGATTCGTAACTTGCAACATTCTCATCTTCCTTTTTCCTCAGATTCAAGAATTTTCACTCCATATCCGCTCGCTACTCATGAGGGAAATATTTTTCGAAGAAGATTTCCGTAAAATCCCTCCATTCCATCTCTTCTATATCTTCCTCCTCCTTTGTGTTTTGGATTAATGACCACCACTGGTCTGCATCTCCTGATAGATGATATAATTCCATGACAACCTTATATCTTTCATTACATCCCAAAGTGAGAAATATCTTCTCAAGTGAACATATCCACTGCTCTACTATAAACGGATTTGTAGTCTCGTTGAATGATGGAGGTTGTTGTCGCATAAAGCCATCTAGCAGGGCTCCTCCACGTGGTGGATCCATATGCTCCATACAAGTAAGGTTGTAAATCATAACCTGAGTAAGTTGTCCCTGTATAGTTATGAGTTTCTTAGAACCAGTCACAGCACCAGAGCTAACATCATTGTCTTGCGTCGGAGGAAAATTCTTACAGGGGACACGTGCATTCATGCGATTTCTATTCTATCCACTAGGTGCCATATCTAGATAATGTCATACACTATATTAGGTTATGAATCATAATGTATATTCTTAACTTAAAAATACTCAAAAAAATTGAGATCCCAGGTATGGCTAATCCCATATTCACAAAAATGGTTTCTTTGAGGAATATTTACATTAAACTCCTTCATAATGGATTGTAAAGAAAATTTGAATTATCCTAAGCATGACCCCCTGGAGTGTCGTAACCAAGAGTGTAGCAAGGCCCATTTTCGTGCACCAGTTCCCATTCGAGTCTAGCTCAAAGTGGTGTTTTCTGGTTTTACCCCTAGAAACATCTATTCCAGAGCCGCCTCTACCTGCTCGTATCCAAACAGAGATGTATTGCTTGAAAGATCCACATAATATAATCCTTACCAAAATAATAGGACGTTATTGTATGTATATCCTCAAAGACTAACTTAGGGACTCTTCCCTAATTCTATGTTTTCAAATCTAGTTTCAAAGTATTCTACTAAACTTCCTTTGATACTAACTGTAAGGACCCATCCCCAGTATCCCAGAGCCGGTGCCTTATTTGAATAAGTTGGCATACATACAAGGAATATGAATCCCAAAGGATCGAGTAGTTTAGTATTATTAGAAACAAGTTACATACATAAGTTGATCATTACCACATGAAGGGAAAAACAACACTAATTTATGCCACTGGCAACATCATGTCTTCTAGATTATTCTTGCATGTCATTCATCATTTACTTCTTCATATCCTCAGAAAAATGAAACATAATAAAGGGTAATCTCAAACACTCAGTAAGAGTAAGCAATACAGCGGAAGATAATATAAACATTATAAATGGTGAATTATTGAAAACACATGCCTTTAATAATAAACTTGAAGACATTATGGCAGGAATATGAGCTGAGTAAATATTAACAAGATAAAACATAATCAACAGTATTCTACTAGTCGAATAACCGCATGATCTTCAAATACAATCATCATAATGAGGTAAGTGCATATGTTGAACATTATGAAACAATTTTTCAAGGCCACATCCAAGACTTCTAATGATTAAGGCTTCGTCCATAATCCATATATCACATTGGGAAAGGCCTCGGCCAATTCCACATCTATTTGTCTCATGAGACCTACCGATGCATCGAGGGGATATAGCGGGGCCCACCATTCACATAATAATTCCAATTCATTCCTCATATGAGAGGGTATCAATATAAACAATATATATATTCATATTGAATCTATCATATGAAATGTAACTAACTTTCCCCAAACATTAAACATAAAACACTAACCATTCAGAATAATATGGTGAATGGTTTTAAGATATATCATCCACAATAGAGTTAGTCATAAACCATTAAATATAATATGGTATATAACTTCATAAATGATTAAACCCAATAATATCGTGGAATCAACAAGAGTGTTGAATTAGATGAAAACACCCTTATAATATCATTAAGTAATTCTTGAGAAAAACACACTTTTATTTTGAAAATAAGAGTTATTTTGGAAAAATATTTGTATAAAACCATAAGTGAAGTAAGATAGTATTTTCATAATAAAACTATTGTTTTATAATAATAATGGTTTCTAAAAACATATTATAGATTTCCCTTGATAATATATATGAATTTGAGAAATTCCCTTGTATCAGGCTCGTATTTTTGGAAACAATTTTGAGAGATTCTCTTAAAACAAGTAACTATACAGAAAAAAGAGAAGGATTATGGTTGGTTTACATATATATAATACTCACACATAATTAATTAGTAGTACATAACAATACATAATAATTTCATCCATGAAATTAGACAATAAAAGTAACCCGAATGAAAATGGAAGTTTTGGTGGAAAACCCATACACTTTGTAATCAAATGGTTCGTATGCCCCAAAATTAATAACATAAAAATGATAGATTTAATACCATGAAGATAATTATATTCATGGTATGTGACATCAATTGTCAGTATACATACACCTTAAAAAAGTATTACTAGTGAATATGGAAAATCTCACGAAAATGGAAGTGAGATGAAGAAACCCCTACCTTAACTCCAAACGTGTTCCAATCCTGTACTTAAGCTCCTGGAATATGAAATTATACTTGTTAATAACTTATTTCAGAACCTATTAGACATGTATTTAGTTTACCATAATTCTGGTTAGTTCATTTATGTCTTTATTGTTAAGTTATTGTATTGAATTTCGTCGTTCTGGAGTGTCCGTTTCCTTTATTTTCATAATCGGTTCACTTGTTTTTATGTAATGAAGTTCTTGTGGAAAAGTAATAAATCTATAGGATTGTAATTATATATTATTAATGAACATAAATAATTCATAATGTTCATTTCTATCATTTGGTTACATGGAATGAGGATGAATCACTAGATGACCACCACTTCGATTATTCGGCGGTATTTGGAATATTATGAACTAGTTTTTTCATATAACTTAATTATATGTACATATTCTGGTTCCTGGATATTAATTAGGTTATAAAACATATATTTATAGTATGTTTCAACCATGAATATGGTGTTATGACCAGTAATTAAGAATAAATTGAGGAACAAAACTTCTTCATCCACAAAGGTTATAAATCGGAACCTCATGGACGTCGATTTCGTTTAAAAAATAAAAGGGAGGGAGTAAGAATATTTATGATGGTTATTCCATTAACATGATATAGTTCTAGTATATAGATGCTTACTGGAATTATAAAGATCATTTGGATAGAGGAGGAGAGGAGAGGATAGCAAAAGAATATCAATTGAAATGAAACCAAATGAAAAAGAATTATGTTTTACCTCTTGAAATAACCTCCATGAGAAGCTCCTTAAGGGAAGGGGTTTTGGTCTTTTGGGAAGACCAGAAGCTTCTTGGACGTGGGGAGAGAGTAGGTAAGGGTAATTGGGCATAACTATGAGGATCTTCAAGACTTAGAGTAGTGAGGAGAAGAGGGAGTGGTGAGGGGTTTTTATAGTGGAGGAGAGGGGTAAATTTTGAATATTTAATTCATTATTTTATTATTTACTTCAAGACAACCAATATTATTGTTTCATGTGACCCCTAATAGTAATAATGGAATGTGAGTTCGAACCAAGTGGGCTTACATCATTCTTTAATCACCTATGATGCAGTAAATCAAGTATTTAGCATTTATCGTATTTTATCGTATTTTACTATTCATCAAAAATTCTAGAATTTCAAGAAAATCCCAAAAATTCACCCCTACCATTTTTCGACGTGTATAATTCAAAAGTGAAGTCCATTTTTTAAAAATAATTTTCTAAATATTATTAATTTAGCTTTTAAATAAAATCATACTTAATTCAAAAATTAACAGTTCTAATTCTATAACTACTTCTTTATCACAATGAAAAATTAACCAAGATGTTATTATCTTCTATCCTTAAGAAAATAAAATAATAATAAAATTTAATATTCATTAGGGTCATATTACTATTCATATTACTATTCATAAGGGTATGTTACTATTCACTAAAAAATTAAGTTTGATCTATCGGACTCTAAATGACTTACTGAACACAACTCTAGATGACCATTTCATGAAATTCAAAACATAGAAGAGACCAGATTGTGTTTAATAGTTAGATTATATAATTGCATTACATATTTATTTTAAAAACCTTGGGGTGTTAAATTCCCCTTATTTAAAAAACCTCAATAACTTCTTCCATGGAGATATGTGTAGAAATACAATGACTCCAACTTTAAATTCAAGGTCTTGTCAATGGTTATCTGCATAACTATTCTGTCAACATGGGATTCCTTGATATGATGTTGAATGGTTTTCACCTTCTCTGCCATTTCCTTGACCATTTTAGGTCCAAGTATCTTATGCTCACCGAATTCATCCCAACATGGCGTTGTTCTGCACGATTCCACATAAAGGGATTCATATGGTTCCATTCAGATGCTCAAGTGGAAACTATTATTTTTGGACAATTCAACCAGGGGAAGATGATGGCCCCACCCTTTATTAATGTCTATAGAACATGATCTTAACATAACTTCAGAATTATGAATATTTTTCTCAGATTTTCTATTCTTTTGAGGATGATAGGTCGTACTAAAGTTCAGTTCAGTGCTTATATCATGTTAGAGAATTTTCCAAAACGTTGAGGTGAATCTCAGATCATGATGGGATACAATTGATAATGGTAATGCCTCCAGCCTGACCACTTCTTTGATGTAAATCCGTGAATGTTAATCAAATGGGAATTCCTCTCCAATCATGATAAAGTGAGTTGTCTTTATAAGACGATCCACAACAACCTATATAGTAGTGTTTCCTCAAGATGTCCTTAGAAGTCCAATGAAAAAGTACATGGTAATGTTGTCCCATTTCCATGTTTGTATAGGTAGTGGTGGCGTCATCCCCTTAGACGTTTTCCTCTTAGCCTTCACATGCTGACATACCAGGCACTTTGACTTTTATTCAGAAATCTCTCTATTCATATTGTCCCTCCAAATATTTTCTCAAAGATATCGATACATCATTGTGCTCCCAGGGTGAATAGAGAAGGTTGAGCTTTGTGCATCATTCAGAAGACCCTTCTTTATCTTAGGATCAGATAATACACATAATTCTGACCCAAATCTCACAATTCCATCATTGTCAACCATGAACTCTGAGTATTACCCGTTTCTAATAGCTTCCACACATTCCAAAATTTCCACATCCTTTCTTTGAGCATCCTTTATTTTGTCCAAGAGGGATGGCTGAGTAATCATTTGAGAACAGATTGATGATGTTCCCCTCATAATGATTCAAATGTCTATACTCTTCAAATCTAAGAAGAATGGATCCTTCTCAATTCTTATCAATGACAGAATCACTGGATCCTTTCTACATAGGGTATCTTCCACCTTGTTCAATTTACTAGGGTGGTAATGGATTGAGCATTCATAATATTGATGAGTTATATACATCTTAGTTGGCACATATTATGCTATTTTTGTGTTAATATATATTTAAGGCTCTTATGATCAGTATATATCTCACCCTTCTCCCCATAAAGATAATGCCGCCAGATATTCAACACAATTATCATAGCCGCCTACTCGAGATCATGTGTGGGATAGTTTTTCTCATGTATTTTAATCTCCCTTGAGGTGTATTCTTTTAGTTTATCATTTTTCATCAACAAAAAACCCAAGACATTCTTCAAATAATTACTAAATACAACAAAATGTTCTCCACTCGTGGGTAATGTGAGAATGAGAGCAGTGATAAGCCTCCTTTTAAACTCCTTAAATCTCTCTTCGAATTAATCACTCCAAGAAAACATTACTCCCTTCCGAGTTAGCTTGGTAAGAGGGATTGAAAATCATGAAAATTTATCACAAATCAACGATAATATCCTACCAACCCCAAGAAGCTACGGATATCTGTTACCGATGTTAGCCTTGACCACCCTTTTATTTCCTCTTTCGTAGAGGGATCCACATATTTCCCAATGCTTGTTATTATGTTACCCTATAATGAGACCTCCTTTAACCAGAACTCAAAAATTCTATAATTTTTATAGAGCTTCAGCTTTTTCAAGATCTCTATTACAGTTTTTAGATGCTTCTCATGATCCTCCTCGGTTTTAGAGTATATTATAATATCATCAATATAGTCTACCAAAAACTTTTCAAGGTAATATATAAAGACTGTATTCACCATGTCTATGATGATTTCTGGAGCATTGGTGGGTCCGAATGGAATTACTATGAATTCATAGTGACAATATCTTTTACTAAAAAATAGTCTTGGGGATATCTTTATTCTTGGCTCTTACATGATAATATCCTGACCGCAAATCTTCCTTGAAGAATTATTGTGCTTCACGAAGTTGATCAAACAAGTCGTCAATTCGTGTAAGAGGATACTAATTCTTTATCATGATATTGTTTAGCTCATGATAATTAATGAAAATTCGCATTGACCCATCCTTATTTATGATGAAGAGGACCGGTGTACTCCATGGTGAAGCACTTGGGTGTATAAACCCTTTATCTAGATTCTCCTGTAGTTGATTCTTAATCTCCTCAAGCTCTAAAAAATCCATTCTATATGGAGTATTGGATATTGGAAATTCCCCAGGTATAAGGTCAATTTAGAATTCAATATCTCTTCTAGGAGGGAGACAAGTAAATTCCTCAAGAAACACTTCATTGAATTCCCTACTAATAGGCATGTCTTCAAGAATGGTTGCTTCCGTGGACTCAATCATCTGATCCAGATACACATGCTCATAGGGAAATAATATCCATCCTTGATATGATGTAACTAAAGAAAATTCATCCTCCTCCTTTCACTTGTACAGAATCAGGGGTCGATTCTCTATATAGAGAGTGATTTCACTATCACGACAATTTATGATGGCTATATATAAAGGAATCCAATCCATGACATGAATTGCATCAAATTACACTAGAGGGATGATGATGAAGTTCTCCAGGAAGTTAAGTCCACAAATTAGGATAGGGTAGTAGTTATATTAATTGGATTCTATAATTTCCCAATTTTCCATACTCACTGAAATCATTACTTCCTTGATTTTTGGTGGTGTTGGGATTGTTCTACGAATCATTTGGGATATCGAAGAATTCGTAGAACTATGGAAAATAACCCTACCTTTCAATTTTTTATTTTAGTTCAACTCATTTAGTTTATCCTCAATAAACACAGAGAAGATAACTATTAAACACATAAAGGGGAATCTAAAGACAAAAAGGGATAACTTATAACTTAGATGTATTTTCTTAACTTATGAATCTATAAGCTTCAATCTATGTTATCCATGACCTAAATTGGAACATGTATTCATAGAAGCAATTTTTTTAAATTCACTGAATAATGGTTCATACTAGGATTGTTAATTTACCAAAGTATATCCCTCGAGAGTGTCGTATCCAAGAGTGCAGAAAATCCCATTTTCATGTACTAGGATTCCTTGATTCAAGCCTCAAACTCCTTTTTGTAGTTTTCACTCCTAGGTACATCTGTGTCATAGCCACCTCTATCTTCTCGTATCCAGATAGGGATGTATTTTCATGATAAACAACTTACTAAATTCTCACCAAAACATAGATATGTTTTTATTATATTAGTATTATCCCTAAGGATAGGGTCTTCTAATCCAAATCATAATAAATAAATAAACCTACCTCTAATACCAACTATAACAACACTGATTTTATTTCACACTTAAACATGATTTATTACATATAAATAACTTGATACTACATATATGATTGAGAGGCCTAGTGTCCTTGGGGATTATGATCATTACATATCAAAAAAATACATGAAGTACAACATATTTATTGAAAACATCATTTACATGACAACTACATTCCCTCGTACATAGCATTTCATGGGATAACATGAGGACATGCATAAGAAAAGGGCGAGATATAAAACCCAGTAAGGGAATAAACATGGAATAACATGAGGAATACAATACATGTTAGACAATAGTAATATAAATAGATCACCAGAGAAGCATGAACAAAAAGTCATGATAAATCATGATAATCATAGCAAAGAGATATGGCAACAACACTTAAAATGGAATTATCATGAGCCAAGGCTCATTGCACATGGAGCATGAGTAAACCCTCATAGAAATTTAAGCACGAGTAAACCCTCGTTTCACATGAATTAGCATGATTTAACAATCATATCACATGACATTTCATTATACTATACTTTACCCAATGCATTGGATCACTATTAGGGTGTACCCTTCTTGATCATTTCATTTAATGCATGAGTGTGCCACATGGATCCTACAACATGAAATAATTCATCATCATTTATTCCATGATAAAAGAGATGTGAAATACATACATGAAGATTAATAATTAATAATTAAATTTTCATAAAGGTTAATAACCTTCATAGTGAAATTTCCATGGTATTCACTACACAATGACATTGGCTTGGGAAATTGTGGTGCAATTTCGGCAGTGTAACGGCATGACATAAAAATTCATAAAAATATTGGATGATAGAGAAAGGGGTGTATAATTATATATATATGAAATTAAAATTAAGGTGGTCATATAGATAAATTTCCCAACATAATTAATGTAATTAATATTAATAATACTAAATAATTGATTGAATGTAAATGAAGAGAGATAAATTCAATTCGAAATTTCAGTATAGTAACGGTTGTACATGGGAGACATTAATGAGAGAGAAATGGAGTCTCTCATCATTCAAACATGAAGAGGGAAGTATGGTTGAGGTCCAAAATCATACCCCAACATTTATAATTTAAAATAAAATGCCATAACAATATTAAGAAACATGGATAAAACGAGAAAGGAAGGAATCCCTTACTTTGTAGTGTGATCCCAATGGCATGGGAGGGGCTTGAGAGAGGATTCTTGAGAGCTTGAGGCACCATGGGAGGATTATACAGAGAGGAGGGATGAGTTTGGATGAACTCCAAGGTCTTTGAGTGAAGAATAATTGAATTCTTGGGTGGGTTTATATAAGAAATGAGAAGGAATTATTTATTTTTTAGGGTTGGGACACCACACATTAAACTGATCAAAACCACAAACCAGCCCATGGTTTTTTCCTTTGGATTTTTCCAATGGGGAGTGGAGAAAAATATTTTATAATGACAATTACTGAACTTCTTAAAATGAATGGGTTACTTATGTTGTAGTGAGTCCAACTCTCAAGGAAAACGATTTAAAAAGACAAGATGTATTATAAGTCTTGAAGGGTCCACCAAAGCATTGTAAATTAACTAAAACAATCCCAAAATCACATTATTTTAATGCTAAAACATATATTGGCCAAACATAATTTTTATAGTATTTTATTACCCTACTATTGGTTCATTATGATGTCATAAAACACATTATATATTTAAATGGTATTTCATTTTTACCCAAAAAAATCAACTCTATTAGAAAATTAAGAAAAATTCACCATTGGATAATTTCGATGTCTTGATTCCAAAAATAATAATCATTTTATATAAATAATTTTCTAAATATGTGAATTTTTACTTTTTAAAATATAATCTGACATTTATGGAAAATTCATTGGTTTTGAAAAAAAAAACATCTTTCAAACCTTAATAAAAATTACAATTTTATTCATAAAATTATATGATCATTAATATTTAATAATAATCAATTCAATAATAATAATTTTTTATTAAATTAATATTTAATTTTAAAATCCATTATTTCATAAAAATATATTACATATTTGAATAATAACTAAAAATACTATTTATTCTTTAAAAACTTTTTACAATGTAACAATATTAAAATGAATGTATAATATTCATACAAAAAATTATATAAATATCTATAGTGCTATGGTCTTGTCACATAACCCCTTATAACACCCGCATAAGACCTTAGGGTAAGCTACACGATCGTGACAGACTCTTGTGGTGGCTCGAATAACATCGCTCGGGTGGTAATCTCTATCAACTTCCACATCTCTCGTAGGCGGTTCTGTTCTAGCCTCAAATGTTGAAGATCGGTTTGGTCTGGGTCAAGAGAGAATCCCAATGATTCCACCTCCTTTCCAAGCTCCGAAAAAATGGATTTCATATGGAGTGAGTCTACTGGATGAGGTCATCATTTCTTTTGTCTGAGTAAATTGGATTTGTTAAAGCCCTGTATTTATACTAATCATGTGATCATTGTTCAATGACTATATTATCAACGGTCACAATTAATAATGGTATTTTAAAATCCAAAACATAAATCCAAATAAGTGCATACATTTTAGATAACTATAAGAAGAAATTTAAATAGACAAAGATAAATTTTCATAAATGAATTTTTGGGTCGTTACAACATATTAATGATGAAATTCCATATAAGGTATGCATACTATGAGTTATAGTGAATCCATATGTAGTTATCAATAACCCTATTATCTTAATTGATATAAGGTATAGATTACTTATTAACTACCTTTATCAATTTTTGGTTTCCTTCATAGAATATATCCATATATATTCAATGAGAAAGAATTAAAAAAATGTTTATTTTCAAATGGAGTTAATGTCCATGATAATGGATAAGTTATATGATTAATTTTAAAAATAAGAATTATATAAAGAAAATGTTTCATTCAAGGGTCATGTTATCACAAATAAGGGTACACAATTAGATCCATCAACTATGGAAGTTATATAGGAATAGAAAGGAATAATCACTATAACTAAGATCTATAGTTTTCATGGGATAGTTGTATATTATTGATTAATTATGAGGAATTTATAATGGATAATAAATACACTAACCAAGATGGCATGGAAGGGAGTAAAGATAATTTTGGTAGAGTAATGTGATGTATGGTTTATGAAACTGATGAATAAGATGATCACTACTATTACACATATATTACCCTAGAGTGGGGAAGGGTATATCATATATAGTTACACTTTGAAAAAGGTTTTGGAGGTTCTGGGTTGTGTAATCAAGTAGAATGATATTGATGTTTCTTGTGGATCTATCCAATCAAGGAGTCATAAAGAAAATTATCAGACACATGATTTAGAGCTAGCGGTAGTGATCACTCCATTACTTATTTAGTGAAATTATCCCTATGGTAAAAATTTTGATATATATAATGATCAAAATTTCTTGAAATATTTATTCACACAGATGGAATTGAATTTCCACCAATGGAGATGGTGGTAATTGATTAAAAATTGTGAATACTTAATACATTAATGATTAGGGAAGGAAAATAAGGTTGTCGATTCTCTGAATAGAAATAATCATGCTCCTCTATCCCTAATGTGGATTGAAAAAGAAAAAAATACTCTTATATGTGTATTTAATTAGTCATGATGTGATATAAGGTGAATATAAATCCCATATTTTCCAACTAGATGCATGTCCATCAATTCACACATATATTGATGATTCCTAGTAAATTTATTTAGACCTATAGAAAGGTAGAGATTATTTGAAATATCAATATTATTAAATATTTTTAATAAGGTTTGGAACCAAGATATTTGTCCCATCAAATATGTAATTGAATATGGAAATTTTTGTTGACACACATAGATCATATTTTTCTATACATCTAGAAAGTATAATGATGTATAATGATCTTAAAAAACACCTTGTGGGATAATATGATGAGAGTGACTGCAAGGTATGTAAATAAATAATGTGTATTCTAGTATGTTAAGGAAGAATGAATAAATTATATGGATTTTCTTAAAAAATAACCCTTATGATATAGAAATAGGAAAACATCACTGTGGAATCAATCATTAGAATCCTAAAAATGTATAAATTCCATAATACTCTATGTGTTCTTGTCAATAACCTTAAAATTTTAGTGCATTTTTTTTCAATATAACATGATTTATCCATTGACCAACTCACAAGATATACATAATTAAATTGGTGAGGTTGTACGGAGTACCTCTACCCATTGTATATAATCTAGACTAGAGGTCTACCTATTGGTTCTTAATAAGAATTCTAAAATATTTGGAGGCATATTTCACCTTTAACAGTATTTAATATCATTAGATAGATGGCCAGTATGAGTGGAAAACTATGACTCTATGGGATATTATGAGAACTTTATTGATGGATTTCAATATATGTGGGGACTGAAACCTCTCCAAGTAGCGCTTTTATATAATAATTGTTTCCATACTATTATTCATATGGAACCATATAAGGATCTGCATGTGAAGATATGCAAGACTCCATCATGCTTGGATAATATTAGAGAGATGATGTTGATAAGTCTTTATATTTTATAAGATATTATAGAGAATGTTCATATCAATTAGTGGAATATGAAATGAGCACAAATTTTATAGAAAAGTTATGAAGATAATATTTATTGAGATCTGGAGTTTCAATTTGGTTACAAGTTGTTTCTTAAAATATCTCCAAGGAAGTGAGTTATGAGATTTGGGAAGATAGGGAATGAGGTCCCAAATACATTGGTCCCATTAAGATACATAATCATGTTGAGTTTTTATCCTATCACTTGTCTCTCCCTCCATAAATCATCCATGTTCATAATGTATTCCATGTATCATTTTTTATAAATTACATACATGACCATTCACATATGCTAAGCATAAAAGCTATTCTACAGGAACGTGATCTCTCATATGAGGAAAAACTAATGGAATGTATAGATCTAAGATGTAATTAGATATAGAACAAGGATGAAAATTTGATCTGGGATCCATTTTGAAACCATAATCCTTCAAAGGCTACTTGGGAACCATATGACGTGATGTTATAAATATACCCTCTATTGTTTTATTTTATTTAATTAAATTTTTTGGAAAAAATTAATTTAACAGGTATAATTAAATCATTTGAGTTTTTACACCTCAATTTAATATTTAGATCAATGAATTTATCCCCATGAATCCCTGAAACCAAAAAAAGTTTCACCATGATATGGTATCCATATATTATAATGTATAAACTGTAGTAACAACTTTATAAAATATATATAAACAAATATATTCATTAAAAAATAAAATAACATTAAATTTTTGAAAAAAATAGTACAACTATGAAATTATTAAATTCTTTTATTATCCAAAAATATTATTTTTATAAAATTTGTATTTTTAATTTTTTATATATTTATGATTAGATGTAATTTTAAAACATTAGTTAATATACAAAAAAAGTTATTTCTTAAAAAATTTTGTTTTTCAAAATATTGTATAATTTTATTATGAGGTTCTTTTCATAATTTATAGGCATTAATTTGAAACCATAAAATAATTTTTGGATTTATCATGATCCTATTATCTTTATATGAATTCTTGGTATTTTCCAAAAGTAATTAATTATTATTGGAATTGTGAAAATACCACTTTTGTAAAATGTAATCCCTTTTATAAATTTATTTTATTAAATGTATAAATTGAAATATTTTGAAACCATATTTAATATAAAATTATATATTATAGTTTATGATAACTAAATTTATGATAGTGTTCCAAAATTTTAAAACCATGCTCAATATTTAGAAAGTTTTTGTACTGTTTTAATGAAAATTATTTTCATACTATGTTGTTTAATTAATTAAAATTCATGAAATGAATTTAGTGATTTATTTTACATTTAAATTTATATTAATTAAATAATATTAATTATTTTAAATTAAGTGAAATAAATTGTATTGATAATTATACAGTAATCGTAAATATTTTTTGGGAAAAATATATTTTTTTAAATTTGGTTTTTCTAGTTACATGAATTTAGGATAGAATTAATTTTATATATAAAAAAATAATTTTATTTGATAAATCATATTTCATATTTATTATCATTATGTTAAAACTATATAATATGTATCAATTTTAGCTTTAAAGGATATATTATCTTGTTAAAAACTAGTTACCATTGTAAAAACTAAATTGGTATAATGGAGTTACCATAGAAGTAAATAGATTAATATAATAAAAAATAATAATTTTGGAATAATGGAATTTTGGTAAAAAAAAATTAAATTCCTTACACTATATTATATATCACTATTTTAGGTACTTTTATTGATTTTGACTTCCCATTATTGAATAGTTTCTAGTATTTATAGAAATTCCACCATTTTCACCTATAAAATTGACACCCCTCTCATCACTTCCCCTCAATACAAAAAACCATATTTTCATATCATAATATGATCAAAGAACTTATCCAAACACATATAAACCTTTTTTATTATATTCAATTATAAAAAAATCACTCCTTAATTGTTTAACCCCCTTTCGTAATGACGATAATCCAAGAAGTGTTGTCTAAGTTCTTAAACCAATCTTTATATTTATACTTATTTATACACTTTTATTTTCACTGAAATTTCATTGAAAATATTAAAAAGATATAAAAAATAAAATTATTGTATTGGTATGTTATTATAATGACTATACAATAATTAATCCACATCCCAATTTTCTATTAAAAAAATTGAATAGTACATTGTATGAACTACCGCTTTTACGAATAAATGTGTTTCCTTTTTCCCTTAAATTAAATCATTAGATGTTATCATTTATATTTTATAAGTTTATATTATATGTTTAAATAATATATTTCATTAATATGTATATTTATATATATCAAAAAATTATCAATACATATAAGTAAATCCATCAATATTAGTAAATAGCCCGAATCCAGTTCTTCACGATTTTGATTGTTATAAAACACAACTAAAACTTCCATGTAATGGAATTATAACACTATATGAAATTATAAAAAATATATTATAAAACATTTAATTTTTTATAAATTATGAAATTTTTTAGAAAATTCATGAACAATATTTATTTTATAAACCTAGTTCAAAGTAGTTATTATTATTAACACCAGATGGTGAAAATGGATTACAAGATTCAAACACATGAATAAAATTGCTTTAAAAGAAGATAATAAATATAAATATAAAATAATAATGTATTAAATTAATTAATTAATATTTTTATCATTATTATATGTGAGTTTAAATAATTATGTGTAAATCATAGGTAAAGGTAAGGGACCTGGTAACAAAAAATCATTTCATGACGTAATTTTTTTATTTATATGGAAAATGGGTATTCAACCATAACTAAATTCCATTATATGTTTTCATTTCATTTCTCTTAATATCAATTTATGATTTTAGCAAAGCGAAATGTAACTATGGATTTTATAATGATAAATATAAAATGATTCAAAAAACACACTTTTCATGATTTAGTTCTAATTACATTAAAATGATCTATATGTCATGATACTTTCTTCTATATGATATTATGTTATAAAACCCCTTTGATTGTGATATTTTGATATCCTATGATTTCTTAACTCTATGTTATGTGTTATTTTTATGAAACTCATTCATTTTCCATGGGTTATTTAAGATATGATGACGATTGATTTTAAGTGGAATGCATATATATATATATATATATATTGATGATAATGGGTAGGGTCATATATATACCTCAAATAAATTGGTTTATTATTATATCTCATGATATAGTCATGAATGAACATAATGGGGTAGTTCACAAAGGCATGGGAATGACCGGTTTTCTCACATTTTCATGCATTAACATAATGAGTTTGTTTACATAAGAATGATCTTAATTAGTTTTCCCACATATGATTTTCTATGCTTTCAGTTTTGTGATATTTTCATGTGCTATCATGTTATGAAACATTCATACATTTGTATCATGTAATACCAATATTATATGATGTGTTTAGTTTCCATGAAATTCCATGTTTTCATGGTCATGCCTTATTTTTAAATTATTCCAAAAAATTATATCATGATCAAGTGGTTTTTGATTATTGATATGTGTTTTGGGTCATTTTATATATTTTATACCTACTTAATGATATTTTTATGGTATTACGCTGATATATATATATTTTAATTATCATACATTGTATTATGATCTCCTATTAAAATATTTATATTTTACTCGTATTCTCCTTCATGATTATGAACCCATACTTTATGATATATATTATCTCTTACAAGGATTTTGAGATCACCTTGGTGTTATCTTTAAATTCCCTAAGTTATAAAGATCATTAAAACAAGTGATATGCATAGGAAAGGGACTATACGAGAATCAAAATGGATGAATATTTTCATCTATTATAAATAAGATGTCATTATAACTAATTTAAAAGACACTAAACATTTAAGTCCTTGTATTATGTTGTTATTTTTAGATATATTAATTAAATAAATATATTATTATACTATTTATGTTATGTTCATATGGGGTCTCTATAGTTGGTATCATATGAGGGTTTGGTTATTTTTTAAATGAGTTAAATAATTTTTAGGTGATTATTTTATAGAATTTTATGAATATAATTAAGGATACGTTTAATATAAAATCATTTCCTGGTAAATAATAGTCAATGTTGTTTTACTAGAAATATTACCATACGACGATAATATAAATGGATGTTTTTTTAGTGTTTATGAATCTAGGTTTAACATCCCTGAATGGAATTAATTAAGTATATATAAACCATCATTCTGGTGCATGATGTACGAGACCTTACTGTGCATATAGTTTTCCACTGCCGAAGGATATTCATTTGTTAATCATATTATATTTGTGAACAATTATGAAGATTTATAATATATATAACTATTTATATTATAAATCCAATCATTTTTTATGAATATTGAAACCTAGAAATTCCAAGAACTATGTATGCACATCATTTATGTTTATTTTTATCATTTACATCATTGTACAATAAATAATTTTTTCATACTCATTATTCATTTTTAATTAGTCAAGGTAATGGTGGTAACCTAAAATATTAGAGTTAAAAATCTGTGAAATGGATAGTTTAGATGTTTTCATAGTGGGAAACCAAAAGATAATGTCATTCTAAGAATAAATCTCATGAAAGTGATCCCCCAACTATCTCATATTGTAAGAAAATCCACAAATCTTATTTAGATATCTAATGAACCAAGTAGGTTGAAACTAAATATCATGTAATTTACTAGTCAATTTCTACTTATTTTAGTGTTTCATAAAATCCACTAGTTTCAATGTAGTTATTCAATGCATCGTTAAAGATATTTCCCATTATTTAGTGCTTAGAGCATGATAAGGTTGTTATGGCCATCTATCATTTTGAAGGTGATATTTACAAGTAGTGGAGTCTTATTAAGAACAATATTGAATGGTGTGAAATATAACATATTGATTGAGTAGACTTCATGTACATATTATTCACTAAGTATTTTCCATGAAATATTCAAAAAATGATGTAGTGGGAATTCATTGAAATGAAGAAAAAAGAGGATGAGTCTATTAGGTCATATGAAGGAAATTTCACCAGAATTATCATGTATGATTTCATTTTTATCTATGATATCGAGAGTATAATGATTTTCATATTTACTAGCTTAAATAATATAATTAAAACTGATTTATCTGTAAGATAATTTAAATGTTATTGATAGATTGAACCATGTGATATTATGGTTGAGATAGAAACTGGAACCTCAAAATATTCAACATAAAAGAAAAGAACATGGACTATAATATAAGCATAGATGATATGAAATATTGTGAGGTGAAAAGAAAATTCCAAAATATAATAAATGTGGGAGGATGTTCTAGTTTAATTGTATCATTGGATCAATTAAGTGTTTAAATTTGGAAAAAGAATAACATTGGATCCCTAATTGTTGAACAATGTCTAAGAGCCTTGCTAACTCAATCGAATATAATAAGGTAACTACTAATTATACAACCATAATATAATGCTTCATGTGAAATGAGTTAAGACATTATGTGAATAAATTCCCCAACCCCTAGTCTAATAAGATTGATAGGCCATAGAAACATCCAAAACCAAGTGAACAGGGAATTGCATTCACAATCAAAATCATTGATGTAGATCGAGAGAATGAAATGATGTTAGGTATAATGAATATCACTTATTAATATTTAAATACATTTTTTACCCTATTTTTTTGACTTATTTTATAACACAAATGTTTTTATAGAATGTGGAATCACCACATTAAGAAATAGTTTTTGAACTTTCAGTGAAAACCCCTCATGGAATAGAGATCATGTATACCATTTAAAAATCTGATATAATTGAGATTTGTGGGTGGATAATTCTTCTGTGTAAAATTATTCATCATTTATATGTATTTGACATACCATTGGGGTGGACTGGTTTTCCAAATACTAAGCACGTATCCAATACTAGGATAAGGATTTCACATTTCAGATAAAAAAGCGCAATGTTATCATTTAATGATAAAGGGAGGATTATGAAGACAATATGGATGAAAATTCAATAATGCACATTATGGTACCCAATAATAAGGGGCTCATTGATAATAATTTAAGGGAGGATGTCAACATTGATGAAATTCCTGTTTTATAGGAATATACTAATGTATGTTAGGATGATCTTCCTAGTCTTCACCAATAGTAAATAGTTGAATTTTCAATTGAACATACAAATGAATATATGAATATCTTAATGAGTATATATAAAATAGATCCCAATGAATTTGATGATTTATAGAAGAAACTATAAATAAAATTAGATGCAGGTTTTATACACCCTAGTGCTTCAAAATGTGATGAACCAATCCTATTGTTCAAAAGTAAAGAGGCATAAATGTTTATTTCCTTTGATTATCATGATCTAAATAAAACTATGATGATAATAATTTATCCTCTTCACCTATAAATGATCTATTCGATAAACTCCAAGAAGCTCAATACTTCATAAATATTGAACATTGATCTGGATACCATCGGTTAAGGTTCAAAAGCGAGGATATATCTAACATGGCTTCCCATATAAGGTATAAACACTATGAGTTCATAGTGATCCCTCTTACACATAAAAGTTCCCCTTAAAAATTCATTGATATAATGAATAGAGTCCTCAATGACTTCATTGTTCAATATTATGTTGTCTACATAGATGATATTCTTATATATTCAACGTTCATGGAAGATACTTAAGATCATTTGAATGTTGTGTCAATGTCCAGGAGAAATGAGATGTTGTATGATAAATTTATAAAATGTGAATTCTTGTTACAAAATGTGATAATACTAGGTACTAATATATAGTAAAAGGGAAATCAGAATATCCATCAAAGACAAAAGTTAATAATAAAATGACTATACCTACTAATATAATAGATAACCATAGTTTTATTAGGTTATAATTATATTATATATTCATTGTGAGATATTTACCACAACAATAAAATATACTAAAATAGTTTACAGAGAAGGGAGTATAGTTTTTTTGGGATAGAGTGATGTGATGAATATTTTAAGGAATTGAAGAATAGGTTAGTAAATTATCTTATACATACATCACCCTATAATGGGTGAGGGTTTTAACATATAGTAATTATTTGATAAAGGGGTTGGGTTGTGTCTTCACGCAGAATTATGAGGTAATTACTTATGGTTCATTCTAATTTAATAATCATTATAAAAATTACACATAACATGATTTAAAGATGGAGTTAGTGATCTTTTCAATGAGGAATTGTCATTATTATTTATAAAGAAAAAATATTGATATATATACTAGTCCAAGGATCATGAAATATATTATCATAAATAAGGAATTGAATATGATCTAAAAGAGATTGTTGGAGTTTTGAAAATAATATGACTACTAAATAAAACACCCCATAGTAAAGAAACGAAAGTTTACTGATGATCATATTAGGAAATATCATGATACATTATCCAAGATTATGATTTAAAAAGATCCACTAATCATGGATTTATATATAAGGAATCTTGGATTCATTATAGGGGAGATAAATCTGACATTTTCCCAACTTACTTCTCAATTATCCATTCAGGTAGAGATAAAAGAAGCCTAGATAATTATGTAGACCTATAAATAAGGTAGTGAATATTCAAGAGATTAATCTTCATAAAGAATAAGATATATGGTTTGGAACCCAAATATATGTCCCATTAAATAAGAAATTGATATGGTAAATTATGGATAATGAACATAGGTTACCCTTTCCTATATATCCAGAATGTACAAAGATGTGTAGATATATAAAACAAAACTTTTGGTGGTATGGTATGATGGAAAATATTTTCCACTATTTATCTTCATGTTTTTTATGCTACGATGTTATGTTGGAATGAAAAATATTTAAGGGTTTTTTGTAACCATCACATGTACCATTATGAAAATAGAAAAATATAATAATGTGCATCATCATAAGACTACCCAAAATGTCTATTAACCATAATTTTATTTGGATTGTAGTCTATCACCTTATAATGTTAGAACATTTTATTTCCATAAAACAATATTTCTTATATAATCACACTCAATGATATGCATAAGGTAATTTTTTAGGCTATATGGAGTGCCCCTAAAAATTATATCTTATTGGTATATGAGATTTACCTCGATGTTCATGGGATTATTTAGAAGGGTATGGAGACAAATATGATCTTTTTTACTACATATCATCCTTAGATAGATAACCATTCTATGGGGAAAATTAAAAACTATATAGATAATATTGATATGTTTTCTGATATATTTTCATTGATATTGGAATCAACACCTCTCCATAAAAGAGTTCTCATATAAATATATTTTGATTCTAGAATTCAGATGGCACTATATGAGAATTTGTGTAGTTATAAATGAAATAATCAAACATTGTGGGATGATGTTGGAGAGTGGATGTTAATAGGTCTTAACCATAACCATGAAACGGTAGATAAGGTTTAAACCATTTATTAAAATATTAAAACAAAAAAATTTGGTTTAAATGTTATGGAGATAATTATGGATGAGATCTGGAGTTTCAAGTTGGTGACAGGGTGTTCCATTGAATATCTACATGAATGGAATTTATGTGGTTTTGTAAGAAGGGTAAGTTGATCCCTATATTCATTGGGGGATTTTAGATCATTTCTCGCTTTGGTGTTTTATCCTATTTCTAAGCACTCATTCCAAAACTGTACCTGGTGAATTATGTGTTTAATATATCACACTTGGGAAATTTCATACTAGGCTCTTTACAGGTACAAACCTGAGGAGTTTTATAATAAGGACATGATCACTCATATGAGTAAAAACCAGTAGAAATTTTGGATAAGATATATATGGTTCTAAAGAACAAGAATACTCATCAATAAAGGTTCTAAAGTGAAATGTTAATTTTTAGGAGTCTATGTGGTCACATGATGACGTGATGATGGAAAATTATCCATACTTGTTTTCATCTATATAATAAATTTTCAAGGATGATATACTTTAATGTTCGGTGAAATATAGAGACCGATGTTTTTCCTATTTAATTAAATATTGTGTTTGATGACTTACTAGACACGAAACACTAAAACAAAAAAAACATAGACTATTATAACGAATCAAAAAATTAATGATTATAAAAAATAGAAAAAAAATTACTAAATTTATAAAAATAAATATATTTATAAAAAACACACATTAAATATCAGTATATTTAATAAACCTATGAAACTAATAAATATTTTATTATAGATAAAATTTATTTAATAAAATGAATCTTTTTCAAGAATGATATATTATTGACTATAACTAAATTTAAAATATAATTAATATAAAAAAATGATTTCATATAAACAATTGTGGTTCCAAATATTTTATGATTTTATTTTAATGCTAATTTTATAAATTTTAGGATGTGAATTTTAAAAAATTAACATTATTTTTTGATTTATAATGATCATATAATCAAATGTTTTTTTTATTTTTTCTGATATAATTAATTTTCAAGTGAATAGTGAAAATACTTATTTTATTAATTTCACAACTATTAGGAATTTATTTTATTATAGAAATAAAAAGAATTTTTTATTATTATTTATTTAATTAAATAATATGTTATAAATTTTAATAAATTATTTTTAAATACTATGTTGAAATTATAAACTCTTGCTCAATATTTAGAAGATTTATCTTAATTTTCAACGAAATATGGTTTTCAAATATTTTTTTTATTTAATTACAACATGATGAAATGGAATCCTTTATTTATTTTAGTATTAAATAAATATATTCTAATCATGTTAATTATTCTGAATTCAATAAAATCAATTAAATTTATAGTTTTACATTAGTCATACAATTTTTTATAAAAAAATTACATTTTTGTCAAAAAAAATTGTTTTTTTACACGTTACATGGATTTTTTTGAATAATTTTTCCATAAAAATTGGATTTTTACATGATACATTGTATTATATATTTATAATAAGTGGGTCCAAATTATGTAATATGGTTAATGTTTTTAGGATTAAAGGATAAATTACCTCAGAAAAACTAAAATGGTAATTTTGAGTAATCTTAGATGTAAATAAAATAATATGTTTAAAAATATATATATTTTTGAATGGTGGATGGATTGATAAACATTATCATACATCCAATAAATTATTTTTAAATTTTTAGACATTGTATTTAGAGTGAGTAACCATTATTGAATAGTTTTGAGTATTTTCAAAAATGTCGCTCTTATTCACTTATAAAAGGGGATCCCCTATCCGCACATCACCTTGCTAAAAATATCCAAAATATTAGCCGAAAATACATGAATAATTTTAATCCACATTAAGTAATTTATTTTATTCTAAACATATGACCACTTAATTTTTTATTCCCCATCATAATGATTATAATCCATGAAGTGAGGTATAAGTTCCAAAAACTCTCAGATTTCAATTTATGTATAATATTTTTTATTCCAAAAATTTATTTTGACCCAATTAAAATGATAAAATAAGTATAATTATAATACTTATATATTATTATAAATATTTTACAATCATAAATCACCATCTCTATTTACCATATAAAAAAATGAAAACGTGAATCATGTGTCATGCATACTATCACCACCATGAATAAACTTGTTTCATTTTTTACTTCACTACAAAACAAATTTTGTTTTAGATTATATTTTATAAGTATATATGATATATATAATTAATATTTATCATTATTATGTTTCACTGTGAATAAAAAAATTAAAAATCAGTACAATGAAATACACTAATATGAGTAAATAACCCGAAATTTGTTATAAACCATTTTCTATTATACAAAACAGGACTGAAAATATGATATAATTTAATTATAACATTATAAGACTTTCTAAATAAAATTAAATAAACATTAATTGTTTTTAAATGATTATATTTTGGATATAAATGAATTTCCACATCCCTTTAATGGACCCATCCTAGAAAAGATAAAATTAATGTCACCAATGTTAGAAAGAAATTACAACAATCTAATAAAGTAAAAAAATTGAAATAAATTTAGAGTAAAAATAGTTATACCTGGGAATAGTGTTATGAAAAAATAATTAATAGGATTATAATTATGATATAGGAGGTAAATGTACTCTTTGGAAATCAAGAGTAATGGTAACACACTTGATAACTCAAATTCGTTTCTTTGAGTTACACAATATCATATTGAACATATTTTGTCCAAGGTTTTCCATTTAGATTTTTTTAATAACATATTTATAGGGAAATATATTTTTTGAAAGAATCTAATTTTAACCAATGGTTTTATTTTCATTTCTCATAATAATAAGGGAGTCTTTTTAAAAAGGGACTCGTAACAATGACTGGTAAAATGAAGAATAAAAAATGATAAAAAAGCTATTTTCATTATTTAATTGTAATTATATTCAAATTATATATCTCTCAAGAAGTTATTATTTGTACTTTATTATATAATGAACCATTTTTATTAATTATATTTTGATATCCTTTGATTTCTTATGTTCATGTTGTTTGATAATTTTAAGAAAAACATTCTTTTTCAATGACTTATTTAATTTAAAATAAAGATTTATTTGAAGAGGTAGACATATGTATGGATGATTCTATATGAGGTCCTATATCCCCATCAAATTATATAATTAGGAGGGTAAATAATGGTTTTGTTCACCTGGTGTCGGCTTGATGGGTTTCCTCACATTTTCAAGTATTTTCATATTGAGTTTGTTCACATAAGTGCGGAAAAAATATGTTGTATCACACATGAATTACTATCTTTATGTATATCACAATTCATTTTTATAAATTTATAAAATATTAGTATGTTTTTCTATCATGTTATCTCTATTTTACCATTTTAATTTCTTTTCCATGGAAGGCCATGTTTTCATCTTCATGCCTTATTTTAAAAGTATTATGTACTTTTATTTCAATATCACATGTTTTACAAATATTGGTATGATTTTGAGGGATGAAATATATTTTATACATAGTTATATTGTTATTATATTATGTGAAACCATCATTTATTTTGATTATCCTATATTGTCTTATAATGTCTTATTATGATACTAATATTTTCCTCATATTCTTCATTATTCTTATATAGTAGTAATTTATGATATGAATTTTTCCTTAAAAAGAACTTTAGATAACCAATTAATTATGTTTCCATTACTCATGCCATGTGATATGTCTATGAAATGGTATAGAGGAGAATAATAATTTATAATATTTTCCAAGTGTTATAAAATAATGTGTGTGTGTAACAAATTTAGAGAGAAATAAAGCCATCATTCCTTTGATTATGTGACTATTTTAAAATTTATTATTTATATAATGAGATTATTTTGATATTTTAGTTTATTTTATCATGGGAATATATAATTTTTGTCCCATAATATTACTTTTATCAACTTCGTCCAAACAAGCTAGAGTCTGACGGTTTTTCCAAACAATGCCTCAAAATGTGACAACTATATATTAGAAAGAAAGATATTATTTTATTAAAATTAATATAATAAAATAATTTTTTTGGAATATCCTTTATAATCCAATTTTCATGACCATATAATATCTTCGAACATCTGAATTGATCTCTATGTATGTTCATCATATGGAGTATTAAAAGTTGTATTGAAATTTTCATCAATTCCCAATGAATTATGAATTACGTTTAAAAAATTATAGGTTAATATATGATCAAAATAAGATAATATTTAAAATTTACTCCATTAAATATTATTATATCTTTATAATAGATTAATTAATTCTTATCCAATGACATAATATACTTAAAAGGAATAAAATTTCTTAACTATATCATTTCTGATGAGTATTTCAGTTCGATAGTTCCACTCTTTAATCATTGATCATGTATCCATTATCTCTATAATGTCAATAATGATATAAATATAACATATATATTCATTATATATATATATTGCGTAATTAAATATATATATATATATGAATTAAATCATTCGTGGATATAGTAGACAATATATAAACATGGACACTAATTACCATTTCCAATAGATGGAAGGGAAGAATTTTAAATAATAATTTCCCTTAGATAATGATTATTATGTAGTTTATATTATATATATTCATCAAATCTATCCTTATGTCCAATCTTGTAAAATATAACTGAAAAAAAATATCATAGCATCACGGAGGTTGTAGTTCACATGTATGTACAAACGACATTATAGTTTTTCAATGAATTTGAAGATTATATGGTATATGTTGTATTATAATTCCTACAGAATAATTATGAAATAATTATTGTATATAAAATTTATACCTATCATTATATCCATCCTTTAATGATGGTGTTCGAAAGTGATTTTTATCTATACGTGGAGGTGGTAGTCAACACGTTTACATGAGAGGTGATTTTGATTTCAATTTGATGGAAAATGTGGGGGATAATAGTTGATTCATGATCATAATAACATTTACATATATTTAGAGTACTGATTTTTTACAGGAATAAAATATATTTTTAAGAGGTAGAAGAAGATGTAAATTGAATGAGGTGTGATAAGATGATTACATTTTCATCAGTTGAACTCCTATTGTTCATTTATTAATTACACTTGGAATTATATTCTAAAAAGACTAAAACCACTAATTCATGGATAGGTAAGACTATAATAGAATTTGAATATTTTATTTAACATATAAGGCACCCATTGGTTTATATAAGAGAATGCATGGGATTCATTTTATAAGTGGGGAAGATGATGCATTAGGAATTTCTTACAAGATTAAAATATAATAAACTCAATTTCATGAAATCGGATACCAAATAGGATCAAATTCAGGTATAGGATTTTATTGAACTGATATATATATATATATATATATATATAATGGGATTTATAATTTTTTTTGGTCATTTGAAATCGTGTATCATTAGTTTAACCCTATGTTAATTCTGTTTAGCCACTACTATAGTAATGGATTTTTACCTCATTTACTATTCATAATGACAAAACATTAAGTTGAAATTATTATATATTTTTAATTATTTTAATTCAAAAAAATTAATTAATTTTACTGAACTCTATTCATAAAATTGGTAGATATTAAATTAAAATTAATCATACAAAATGTGGTGAAAAGAAGTTTTAAAAAAAATGTTTTCTTATGAATTTAATTGTTATTTACCAAAAGATAGAAAATAAATTAAAATGAACTTAATGGTATCAATAATAATATAAGATAATTTATTTTACTTTTAAAAAAAATTAAAAAAAATAATACTGTAAATACTTTAAACAAAAATACATTTTTAAATAAAAGCTAGAATTTTCACTATTCATCAGAAAATATATCTATTTAGAAAATTAAAATAAATTAACTAAATCCCAATTTGGAAATTATGATCCAAAAAATTAATTTAATTATTTAAAATTAATTTTTATAATAAATAAAAAATTAATTATATTAATTTATCACAAAAATCAATAAGAACATTGTAAAGGGAAAAAATATTTTTGAAGCATATAATGGGTTTATTAATAATTGAGCAATTATTTATCAATGGATTTTCATTATCTATTACCTTTATCTATATTATTAAAAAAATTCTTCTATTCATACCCACAAATCATTAGCTAGTTTATAAATGTATCATGGTTCACATAGAATCAGGGTTACATGTATCGCAAGCTATCGAAGAAATTAAATGTATTTTAAAAAAAATATTGAATAAAATATCATGAGGTTTCATTATAAACCCTTAAAAATTAATTTAAAACTTAGAATTATATCACACTGATGTCAAAAAATATGATATATATATTTCACCACACCCACATGTTCCCAAGTAGCTTATTTAAGTATTTGATTCATCTAGAGAACGTTAACTAGTTGAGTAGTATTTTTCTATAAAACATTATCTATATGGTCCAAAATTTCTATTGTTTGTTCTTAATTAGAAATATCATGATCCTATGGTATAACATATGAGTTCATTACATGTTCATGGAAACATATTTACTTCCTTGAGATAGATACATAGAGAACACCAAGAACTTCAGAGAAGTTTTGTGGAAGCACTATGAAATAAGCTTCTTTCCCTACTCGGTCAATAATATCAAAAGTCCAATATACCTAGGGATCTGGTTTCCATTATTTTAGAATCACATAACCTCATTACTTGGATAAATTCAAAGTAATACCTTCTCACCAACTAGAAATTATCATTCATACAAATAATTTTTAGCATAATATTTCTATCGGCTCTAAGTTTCATAATGTGATGGTGAATACATATAATATTCTATAACATTTCCTCATAAACCATAGGTCTCAATAGGTTTCATTCTATAATGTTATACTATAACATTGTTTTTCTGCACTTATTTCCACAAATACATTTATAATAACCCATCTGAATGTTCATGTAAAATCTATTATTATAAGAAATATTTATAATAGGAAGGTGATGATCGTACCCACAATTTAAATATATAGAGATAAATATAGACATATCTGCTAGTAATTAAATTTACCACCCTTAATAAGAATATATATAATTATGATGATAATTATTTAAACTCAAATAATTATCATTTTCCTATGGAATACCTTTTTATATGTTCATTATAAACCTTGGATCTCGATCATATAAATTTGAAAAATTGTACTCCATGACAAAATAATTAGTTTTTACAAGTTTATTGGATATTATAATAGAAAGGATCCATATTCAAATTTTAATAAAACAATAATGTGCTTGGTAAACTAACTGAATATAAATTTTTGTAAAGTGCTTCTCATAGAAAAACTAAAAAAAATGATTTATTTAGTGGACTCCACAATCCTAAAACCCTCAACCCTAATTTTTTCATCACTGTAATCCTAGATACAACAGGTTGAGAACGGGATACTCCTCAGGATGTAAAATTCTTATGTCAAGCTAAATCCATTCTAATAATTCCCTAAAAAGGATATTTTTTAACATGTTCTAAATCTATACTTAGTTATATGTTTTCATTCATAATCAAGTAATGGAAGGTGTAGTATAACATAATATATAATTTAGATATTTTTATTTTTATTTGTAATTTCCATGTTTTATGCATTCACATTTCTTGTTAATATTAATTTGATTTCAATTAAGTGGTTAATCTTGTTTTGATAAAACAATTACACACAATACAATTACATTAATAACACCTTTTTAAAATAATCCATTTTATTAGGTGATTGTAGTCGACATCTCGAAAATATATCAAAAAAAATACATAAATAAAGTTTGTAAAAGAAATAATATTAATATTATCTCTTTGTTTATTTATTTAGGGGATAATAGGTCAACATATTACCCTAGGGTGAAAACTCTTTATACTAATATAGGAATGATTTATGGAATTACACCTATCCTCATATGTATAACATTGGTTGGTTTTACCTTAATACCTCATATCCATCCTGAACCACATCCATTAACCTAGAAGATCCTTCAATCACATGTGTATTATACTCAAACATATGTGGGGGTGGGGGTATCCAAAGTATTCATTATTGGGAATATACATAAAATAATATTTTATAGACATGTGCTATATAATGATGGAGGGATTGATGAGATGCATGTCATTATTTTAATTTAATATTACCAATTTCAAAACCCATTAAATAAATTTTATTGAATGAAAATCAATTCATAATTAGTTTTGGTCTATGATAATGATAATTTTCATAAAAATAATGACTATCCATATAAAATAATTTAATATAATTCATTTCAAATCATTCTTCATTAAGATAAAACATTCATGAATTAATCATATTAATTATCTTATTAACCAATTAATTCATTTTATCTTAGTCCCTATCCATTGTTTCCAAGAGATTCAAAACTACTATTATTTATATAAAATCAATAAATTTAATATATTTAATGATTAATTAACTAAGTACAAAAAATTGAATTTGAATGAATCTCAATGAGTACCTTTTCAAACAAATTAGAACATTTCTTATTGAAGAGATTATTTTCCCATGGAATAATATATACCATACTTGTGTCATAATTTCTAAAATTATATAGTTAGGTAATAAAATAATGAATACATGAAAACTTTTTTTGTGTATGTATTTAATTCTCAGGGAAGATATGGTATATAATTCCCATTGGTGTCTTTTAATTATGAATATTACATAGAAATTTATTTTGAATTTAATATAATATAAAACAAATCAAATGATGTATAATTTCAATTAATATATCATGAAAAAATTTCCATTATTTTTTATGGGGGATTAATTGAATATAATGTTTTACAATATAAATAGGTAGGATATGCATCCTATACAAATCAACCACACATCATGTAGAGATCTTCATCGAATGACTAAGTTAGACACCTTGGGAATAAATATGTACTTCTTGAAGACATTTATGAGTTAAGTTATATATTGATGGACTAAATTGATTTCTACCTCAATGTTTAAAAACATCCATTTTTATGTGTCCCTCATTTAACACACACTGTGTCTTTTTTATGTGACACTTCCTAAATCCATGTTTTTCACTGTAAAAATACGTGGACTATATGATGTATCTATGATTTACACATAATGTAGTTTGGAAATACATGTAAAATTTTATACTAGTTGATACATTGGGTGAATTTAATGATCATTTCTTGTAGTTACTATATGATGACCGGTAATCAATGGTCATGACCTAGTTTAGTGAATACATACAAGGAATATGTTATAGGGTTACATTATGTGTTAGGCACTTTTATCTAGAATGAATAATCAGTTCCCTAAACTGGGTTTTACATTGTTATCTTTTAACTACATATGGATTTTTATAGAGTGAAAAAAAGAGGCAAAGAAGAGATCCTGACAATTGAATTATATGAACAAATGGTCTGGAAATAAAAAATAACATTAAATAAATATAATCATATGTAAATAATAAATAATTATAAATTATAATTATTCTTCTCTAATACAACTTTAATATTTCTAAATTAGAATGAATTCCTATTTAGGGATGGATAAACTCATATTATGCAGGATTCAATGAATACTTTATTATGCACATGATCTAATGTCATGAGAAATTATATTTTTGATGAAATTGGAAAACTATTATTTAGAAACTATATGGGATTTTTTTGGTTAATGTTTAAATTAATTTAATAAGGAATAAGCAACACCCCATACTTGAGTTCATTGTCTGTTTGAGGTGTTGATCATTCAAATAATTATTCATGTATTATCGATGAGTGACATGTAACCAAATTGTATCCCCCCAATCCATGATCCACACATGCTCCTTTGATCTCTGAACAACATGGATAGAATATTGGGTTCTAGAACAACTGACCAATCATCTTCCATTGTCCACCATTATCACTTCAGGTACCATAAGGATTAATGGTACATATATTGTTCTTCTAAATATTGATAGTATTATAGGATATTTAAGGGGTTCTCTTGAGATTGAGATAAAACCCAAGAGAATATATATATTTTAAGATAATTATTTAGGCCATGATTGTTTTGCATAATGATTAACCTCTACTCAATAAATATTAAAGAGTATTTATTGGACTTGGGATTGGGAGAAATAAGAACTATTTATAAAAGATGCATAATAATATTTTTAATTTATAATGAACCATATTCCATGTATAATAATAATACTAATAATATATTATCTCATAGCTTTAAATACACAATACAATGATACATATTCTGTATAGACTAATAAATAAATATTTATTACCAGACTTAAAACATAGTCTGGTCATACTTCTCATAATTTATTGAATTATATAATATATACTTAAGTAAATGTTATTCACTAAATAAAAAATATTTTATTAATAATATATTTAATAAGTGTTTATTTTAATATCATTATAATAAATTATTTATTGAATGAATAAATATTTATTACCTTCACAATAAAAAAAGGAACATAAATATTTATATATCAACATATTTTAAATATTACGATGTGAATAATTATTAATTTAATAGACTAAATCAATAAATTCAAATAAATATTTCTTCTCATTATGGAGAATAAAATTTTTCTAGTTGGTAAATTTAATATTAAATTTAGAGAAACACTGAAAACACACTTATTGAGTGGTCCCCTAATATTTTTTCTCAATGGAATAAGGCCAGTTTACTTAATTTACAATATTACTATACAGTAACGAGTCATGGGACCCAATTATAAGGACTGACTAACTAAATGACCTAAAGGACTTTTTTTATTATTTTTGATTTCAGGGGTGGATGTGGAACCCTAACATGGCTTGAAGGCATAAAGACAATTACATGACCCGTAGGACTTAGAGGAAATCACCCAAAAAGACATCCTAGAACTGCTCCTCCCCAGCACATGTCATGATATCATCACTCCCTGTTCGCAAGGATGGTTGTCTGGATGTCTTGTACAGAGCTACACAGGCCCAGTACCGATGGATATACTATACCCTCTCATTCATCCAATTTCGGTTAGCTCTGCTTTGGTGAATGTGCCTGCTCTAATGCTCATATAGAGCCTTTTCCCATGTAGTCTGACTGGTACATCTGCATCTTTATATGTCCCGAAGGCCTTGAGGTGGCACGAGGGTCTTATGGTGGCCCTAAGGCCTTGAGAGAAAACTGGTATGAAGGCCTTGGGTTTCCCAAAATACATGCAGGACCTGAGAATCAAACTGGTGAACAAAAGGCCCAGATGGATGAATAGTTCTAGCGGCTACAGTACCGAAAAATTTCTATTACGGTGCCTTCTACAGTTCATGGTATAGTACTTACACAATGACCGCTACAGTACTACTACAGTACTCAGAAATATGTCTCCACTCAGATTTGATCTCGGGTCACTTGGATGTACTTTTTGACTCGTCCCCAACTGGGGTGAGGATCTTGTGGCACTATGATAAGGATTAAACATAGAAAACCACATTTTGGAACTCACTGTAATGACCCACCAATTCTCATTGGATTCAGAGTACAACGAGTCATTACTAGGCCTTAGGCGACATCCCCAAGACGCGAAAGGCTGCCATTAAATGTCGAAGGGTTTAAAATAATAATGGGGGATGATTTACCCTTTAATAAATAAACCAATAAACCTACCAACCATAACCAACATTCACAATACGATGTATGAAGAAAAGAAAGACAACTCAACATCTTCATGTATCTCAAAACCTCATCAAAGTAAGAAATAACGGAAGAATAACCAAGTATCAAAGTATACTGTGGAAAAAATACACAGGACCCTTTCATGACACCATGCTCCACAATCTCCAAGCTCTAAAATATCTGAACTGCCCAAACTCACGAGGTAGTGCTAAACACATGTGAAACATTACCTTTGCCCCTGTCCCAGAAGATAGAATCTTCAAAAGCACCAAAGTGATGAAGCATGGGGGGAGTATAAAACTCGGTTGGTTTTCCCCCAATGACTTCCCTACTCATGCCACTAGGATAGAAGAGTTAGCAACAATTATATAAAAATTTTTATATAAAACAATTTCTCAAAAGCATTTTATAACTAAATATAAAAATGTTTCCAAAAACTTTTATTTCCAAAACCATACAAGGGAAAGTGAAACCAATTTTCCCATAAATATATTTTTCCAGAAAAATAACTAATCAATATTTACAACCATTCCAAAATATGACTTTATCAGTATACCCAACTATTCCTCAAACCCATGCAACCTACCATGCATGCTACGTTATGACAGTTCCATACTCATGAGTAGTTACTCTTCGATATACCAAGTCGTCATAAGGCAATTGTATTCCATGTTCCACTAATCCATTATCACCGAGCACAAGGTCATATTTCAACCAAGCCCCATATATGCAATTCACATGTGCCATTAAACCTTTGGCACCGAGCATAAGGTCATATTTCAACCAAGCCCCGTATATGCAATTCAAATGTTCCATTAAAACATTATCACCAAGCATAAGGTCTTATTTCAACCAAGCCCCATATATGCAATATGAACACACAACACGTATTCCCAACGATCCAGCCAAAATAAACCTTTCAAAAAACAAATTTTTATTGAAAACAATATCGGTCAAAACAATTTCAATGCCAAACTATTTCAACTCCAAACCATTTCAATAAAACAAAATTTTTATTGAAAACCATTTCTATTGAAATCCCCATTTCATAAACCATTTATAAATTCTAGAAAACCAAAATTTAAAATCATCATTTTAAATTAATCCCCCTTTTGCACAACTATTCACCAAGATCACACAATTTCACAAAAACCATAAATTACCACAAATGAATATATTTCCATGTAATTCACAATAAATAAACCAATTTTAATCTATGAAAATAAATTCTAGCAAGAGGAGTCAAGAGAAAGGACACCTACCTCCATGTTTTTGACAAATCTCTACAAACAAACGAAAGTACGCACAAGAAAGCAGGTCGATTCTCCATGATAATCCTTAGATCTCTAATCCTAGCAAGATCACGACTCAAAATTGAAATATTTGTAATCCAAAAACATAGATCTTCCCACTATAGGTTCAGATCTGAGAATGAATAGATATCGTAGAAGTAGATCTAAGCAGATCTAAGAAAACATGAAAAATCCATAATGAATGGTGACATACCACAAGAATCGGACTCAAAAACACCAAGGCAAGGCTCTCGAATGGAATCAACTCGTGTGGGGATGGTTCTACAGCCTTCTAGGGAGAGTAATCTCGAATTAGGGGCGTTTTTAAACCAAAATGACATAAATAGAGAAAAAACGAGTAAGCTCCTAGAAAATAGCATCTAGATTTGACCTCTGCACAAGATTTTACCTCGCGGTTTGTGCCAACCATGTATGGATCATTCAACCTTCATTTTGGTCCCAACACTCCTTATAAAACCCACAATGTCTTCAATCATTCACTTTTATCCCTTTTTATGGAAACATCCCAGTTTATGGAAACACCCCACTATATGGAAACGACCAACATTATGGAAACACCCCACATTATGGAAACACCCCACTTTATGGAAACACCCCGCTTTATGGAAACTCTCTATTTTATAGAAACTCTCTATTTTATGGAAAATCTCTATTTTATGTAAACTCTCTATTTTATGGAAACTCTCTATTTTATGGAAACCTAATCAAAGACACGCCAAATAAAAAAATTGTGAGGAAAAAGGGTCTTGTCCATAAAACTGAGGTACTACATTCTCTCCACCATTTGTCTTTCCGTACCCAGAAAGTAGAAAGCCATTGCTGGAAAAAAAGAGTTCTAACCACTACTCTTTCATTTCCTTCTCACATTCCCAAGTCTCTTCATGAATCTAACCATGTTTCCATTAAACCTGTACTAGGCCGATGATTTTCCCACACAAGACTTTCTCTTGTTTATCCATGATACACACTGAAATATGTACTAGTGATGCATCTAGTTCTATCTTAACATGATCCCATCTAATCACATGGTCAGGATCAGGGTGATACATTTTTAACTGGGATACTTGGAACACATTATGCACCAAACTAAACCGGGGAGGTAATGCCAACTGATATGACACCTCTCCAACCCGTTCCAGTATCTCAAACGAGCCAATGTATCTAGAAGATAAATTTCCCTGCTTACCTAAATGATGATGTCCAAGCCTTGGAGAGATACTCAAGAAGACATGACTACCCACAACAAATGACAATGGTCTTCGACAATGATATGCATAATATTTCTAATGACTCTGAGGTGTCTGTATCCTATTTCTAATCAACTGAATCTTTTATATTGTTTTATGGACAATTCTTGGCCCCACTTGTGATGTTTCACCCATTTCCACTCAGCATAGTGGAGAATGACAAGGACACCCATACAATTCTTCAAACGGATCCATGCGTATTGAGTCTTGATAGTTGTTATTGTATGAGAAATCCACTAAGGGTATATGATCCTCTCATGAGCCACCAAAATCCATTACACAAGCCCCAAACATGTCTTCCAAACATTGTATCGTCTGCTCAGATTTCCCATCCATTTGAGGATGATATGCGGTGAACATAGTCAAATAAGTTCCAAGGGCTTGGTATAATGATTTCTAGAAATGAGATTTGAAACTAGGATCTCTATCTGAGACTATTGACACTAGTACACCATGCCTATTTACCACTTCTTGGATATATATTTTTGAAAGATCCTCCACATTATGAGTTTCATGAATAGGGATGAATTGAGCGGACTTGGTTAGATGATCTACTATCACCCAAATATCATCATGTTTCCTAACCGTTCATGGAAGACTTGTGAAAAAATACAAATCTATTTGATCCCATTTCCACATAGGGATGGGAAAAGATTGTAACATACCAGCTGGTCTTTGATGCTTTGCATTAACTTGATGACAAGTTAAGCACCACGAAATGAACTCGTCCACCTTCTTCTTAATGCCTCTCCACCAAAATTGCGCCTTCAACTCCTTATACATCATCTATCTACCTGGATGTGAAGCCCATCTTGAATGGTGGTATTCATTAAAGAGTTGTTCCTGAAAAACCATAGGTACAACCATTCGATATCTGAAACAAAAAACTGAACCCCCATCATGTTTCCATCCCTCAATGGTCTCCCCACCATTGAGTTTTGAACTTACAAATAGATATTCTGCATCAGTTGTTTGTGCCTCTATAATCATTTTTACTAAATCAGGAACCAGAGTAAATTGTAACATCACCTCGGTCTTCATCTTCCACATGCACATCGTCTATGACCGACATCAACTTCCATTCATCATAATCATCTTTCACCAACTGAGCATATGACATTATACTTATTGCATCTGCTACCAAATTTCCTTTCCCTGGTGTGTACATCATGTCCATGTCAAACATTTGGAGATACTCCATCCATCTCCTTTTCCTCAGATTCAAATATTGCGGTGAGAAAATGTGTTTCAAGATTTTGTGGTCCGTAAACATAGTATATTTATCACCAAAGAAATATTGTCACCATGTTTTCAAAGCATGGACGACTGTAGCTAACTCAAAATCATGTGTTGGGTAATTCTTCTCATGAACCATTATCTTCTATGAACCATAAGCAACTATGTGATCTCTTTGCATGAGAATATAGCCCAACCATGATCCTGAAGCATCACAATACACCACATACCCCTATCCTGATTCTAGAAAAATCATGATAGGTGCCGATGTAAGCCCGACTTTCATTTCCTGGAAAGTCTTCTAACATTCCTCTGTCCATTGGAATGGTGCATTCTTCTTTGTCAGAGCTGTAATTGGTGAAGCTAGTCATGATAAATCACACACAAAGCATCGGTAGTAACTAGCTAGACCAAGAAAACTTTGTATCTCAAACACATTCTTTAGTGGTTTCTAGGAGATAATGGATTCTATCTTTTCAGGATCAACAGAAACACCTTTCTCAGAAATGACATGTCCAAAGAAACACACTTAATGTATCCAAAAATCAAACTTTTATAATTTGGCATACAAATGATGATCTCTCAAGATTTGTAACACTATTTCCAAGTGAACCTCATGATCATCCCTTGTCTTTGAATAGACCAAAATTTCATCCAAAAAAACCACAACAAAAGAATACAAATATTTCTGAAATATCTGATTCAACAATTCCATGAAGACTTATGGAACATTTGTTAGACTGGAAGGCATGACTACATATTCATAGTGTCTATATCTACTTCTGAAAGTTCTCTTTGGAATATCCTCTTTAGAAACTCTCAATTAGTGATATCTTGATCGCATGTCAATCTTCGAGAACCATTGAGTTCCTCTTAGTTGATTGAATAGATCATCAATGATTGGAAGTGGATATCTATTATTTATCGTAACATGGTTAAGCTTACGATAATCAACACACAGTTGAATAGTTCCATCTTCATTCTTCACGAGCAAAACCATTGATGCCCATGGAGACGTACTTGGTTGAATGAAACCCTTGATTTTCATCTCTTTTAACTGCATATTCAATTCATGTAACTCTATTGGTGCCATCCTATATGATGAAAGGGAAATAGTAGTCATCCCTGGAAGGAGATCAATCGTAAACTACACTTCCCTTAGAGGTGGTAACCCTGAGAAGTTCTAGGGAATGACATCTAGAAATTTATCCAAAATAGTTGGAAAAATATTTTCCCCGATCTATTCCATTGATGCCAATGTCAATGATTCCAATTGGTAAGATATCATTCCCACCATTGGTGAAAACAAGCTCTTTTCACCTTTCTTTACAATCCTCTCTCCTCTAAAGATATGTTTGATGTCGTCCTCAGTCATGAAACTAACTGTTCTCCTTTATTAGTCAATTTGTGCCTTGAACGTTGTCAGCCAATCCATACCTAGTATTACATCATATAAATCCATATCAAACATTGATAAGTCACATTTTATCTTAGCTCTATCAAAAATTATAGAACATGATCTACACACAAAGGCTAGACATTCTCTTTCACCAAGAAGAGTTTTATGTTTCAAAACAGAAGGAATCATTTCTAGTTTTAAACATAGATTGTCAACAAAATGAGAAGAAATGAAGGAATGTGATGCACTAGTATCAAAAAAACATTCCAAAAGGTAGAATTCAAAATAATCTTACCTCTCACTATAGATGGTCTAGCCTGATCATTGATAATCATCCGCTCATCTCCCTACAATTACTTCATCACTATACTATTCTCCTTCTTTACTTTCTAAGGTTTCCCTTATTTATGAGTAATGGTATTTCTAGAATCTTCATGGATAACTCTACTCTTCTGATGAGACTGATTCTGTTGTCCTTGTCCAGTTGAAGCATACGATTCTTGCGATAGATGAGAAGTGTCTTGAGCACCTTAACTTGGAGCACTGCAATAATAGTGCTGAAGATGTCCCATTGTGTTACAATTATAATATTCTCTAGGTTGTGTTGTAAATTTTTGCTTTATGTGGTCAAGTAAACCACATTGAAAACAATATGCTTTGCTCTGGGTTCATGGAGGAAGGTTTACTAATCCAACCGCTGGTTTATGATTTCAACTTGCACCATGGAAGTAGGTGTGCATTTTCCTCTTATTCCCATTGGTTGAGTTCCCATTGTTTCCTATAGGTATCATCATGCCTCCTCCCATAGATCATGATATATCACATTTAGCCACAGTCTCTCTGTTCACCATCTCTGTATAATTTTTAATAAAATGTACTGAAATCTATGATTGATTCTCTTATCGTAGCCCTGATTCAAAGATATGTTCCTTCAAAGAGGAACTTGCTGCGATTTCTGGTGCAAAGCATAGTATGTTCATGAACTTAGCCACATACTCTATGATATAGAGAGTCTCTTGTATCAGGATGAAGATGTCCATAATTTTCTGGATCTTGAACGTTTGAGAATATAATTGTTTGTTGAACAATTCCTCAAAATACTCCCATGAAAGACCTTCATCCAATTTAGCCTGCACAACTAAATCTCACCAATGATGTGCAATATCCTCGAGCATATACGTCGCCATTTTGACCTTTATCTCTCTTGGTGTTCCATTGAAGTTGAAGATACGATTCATCCTACATAACCATACCTCCGCCTTCTCAGGTTCGGAATCACCCTAAAAAATTGGAGGATTCTTCTTCATGAAGTGGATGGTATGATCCACATGTCGTGGCACATTCTTCCAGTTCCCTGTGTCAACAGCATGAAGAGCGTGTACAATACTATGAACCAGATCTTGGTTCACATGTGGTTCAAGTGAAACCAAATTCTCTACAGCTTCTTTAGGTTGGTTCCGACAACACCTACCAGGTGCCATTTTCTAAACTAACAACAAACTCCATTAATCTCACTCTCTAGTAATTGTTGGCTTAGCATTTGAAATTTTATCACATCAACAATCCCAACATTGTTTTCAAAACCATCCTTTTTCCCATGTTAAAATATTTTTGAAACCACTTCACATGCTTTTGAAAGTAAAACCATTTTCAAAAATGATCATTCCTCCAAATGATGTATGCTCTCTTAGTGGGAAGTCATTCCTCTATAATGCATTTCATGCTCTCCTCATTGGCTAAACCCATGATAATGAGATTTCAAAATTCTAGAAGTGCCTCCCTACATGTACTTACCCCATTCCCTAGTAACTTGATGTTCTACATAAAATGGTTAGCTATGTCCTTTTATGCTATATATTTCATGTTCTGACAATCCTACTCCTTTATAAGATTCCTACCCAAGGAATAGACAATAAGGGATTTCATCTCCCAAACTAGGAACAAAGATGACTAATTTTTAGGAAAGGACCGAACAAGATGATACCATTTGTAATGACCTTCCAATTCTCATGGTCTTGGGAGTAAAACTTTTCATTACTATGCCTTAAGGGATATCTCCAAGATTCCAAAGGCTGGAAATAAATGTTAAAGGGTTTAAAATACTAGTGGGGGATGATTTACCCTTTAAAAAAATAATTCAATAAACCTACCAACCATAAAAAACATTCACAATATAATGCATGACCAAAAGATAGACAACTCAAAAACTTCATGTATCCCAAAACCATATCAATGTAAGCAACAACATAAGAATAACCAAGTATCAAAGTACACAGTGGAAAAACTACACAAGACTCTCGTAGGACTCCATGCTCCACATGATCCAAGTTCCAAAATCTCTGAACATCCCAAAAATCATGAGGTAATGCAAAAGACGTGCCAAACATTACCTTTTACCCTGTCTCAGAATATAGTATCTGCAAAAGCACCAAAGTTCCAAAGGAGGGGTGAGTATATAACTAAGTAGGTTTTCCCCAATGACTTCCCTACTCACGCCACTAGGATTGAAGAGTTAGCAACAATTGTATAAAATGGTTTATATAAAACTATTTTTCAAAAGCAATTTATAATTAAATATAAACAAGTTTCCAAAACCATTCATTACCAAAACCATACATGTGAAAGTGAAACCAATTTTCCCTGCAAGATATTTTTCCAAAAAAATTACTAAACAATCTTTACAACTATTTCACAATATCCCTTTATCAGCATACCCAAAAATTCCTCAAACCCATGCAACCAACCATGCATGATTCGTTATGAAATTTCCATACTCATGAGTGGTTTCTCATCAATCTACCATGTCTTCACAAGGTAATTTTATCCCATGTTCCATTAATCCTTTGGCACCGAGCACAGGGTCATATTTCAACCAAGCCCTGTATAGGCAATTCCCATGTGCCATTAAGCCTTTGGCACGAGCACAATGTTGTATTACAATGAATCTCTGTATATGAAATATTAACACACAACACATATGACTAATGATCAAGCCAATATAAACCTTTCAATAAAAACACCTTTTTATTGAAAACTATTTCCGTCAAAACAATTTCAATGCCAAACCATTTCAACTCCAAACCATTTCAATAAAACTCTTTTTGTAATGAAAACCATTTCTATTGAAAACTCTTTTTCGTCAACAATTTAGATATTCTATAAAATCACTTATTTAAGATCTACATTTTAAATTAAACATCCTTTTGCACAACTATTCATCAAGATCACGCAATTTCACAAAAAATATAAACCATCACAAATGAATATTTTTTGATGAATTTCACAATAAATAAATATAAAATTTAATCAAATACATTCAATTATAGCAATAGGAGTTGAGAGACAATCTACCTACCTTGAAGGTTTTGACGAAACATTGACAACAGACGAAAAAACGGACAAGAAAGCGGGTCGATTCTCCAAGAGCAACCATAGATATCTTATCATATCTAGATCATGACTAGAAATTAAAATATTTTCCATAAAAAAACGTAGATGTACAATCTATAGGTTCATATCTGAGAAATAATGGAGATCATAGAAGTAGATCGATGCAAATCTTAGATGATATGACAAATCCGTAAAGAATGGCGACATAACTCAAAATCAGACTCGAAAACACCAAGGGAAGGCTCCAAAATGGCATAAACTCATGTGGGGAGTGTTCCACAGCCTTCTAAAGAAATTAATATAGAATTAAGGGCGTTTTGAAGCCAAAAATAAATAAATAGAGAAAAAATGAGTAATATTCTAGAAAATGGGATCTAGATTTGACCTCTACTCAAGATTTGACCACACGGTTTGTGCCAACCGTGTTTGCAACCATACTTTTGGTCCCAACTATCCTTAAAAAATCACAAATTATTATATCCATCAACATTACACCTTTTTATGGAAACATCCTAATTTATGGAAATACCCTACTTTATGTTAACAACCCACTTTATGGAAACACACAACATTATGGAAACCCCCCACTTTTTGGAAAGACCCTGCTTTATGGAAACACCCTGCTTTATGGAAACTCTCTATATTATGGAAACTCTCTATTTTATGGAAAATCTATATTTTATTGAAACACTATTTTATGGAAACTCTCTATTTTATGGAAACTTTCTATTTTATGGAAACCCAGTCAAAGACGCACCAAATAAAAAAACATGATGAAAGGGGGTTATGTACCAGAAATCGAGGGTAATACACTCACTATATAATATGGTTCCTTTCTCATTATATTTGGTTAAACATGTTTCATTTTCATGACATCAAAGTACGTTCTTGATAAATCATTCTTTGACTATATTGAATAAATATGTTAATATAATATCGTCAAGGATTTTACTCTTACATTTCCATTATAATCATTGGTCTAAGATATATACTTATTTAAATAAAAAGGTAAATATACTTATATAACATATTATTTGATGTAAATTACTCATGTTGTAAAAAAAATAACCTACATAGAATGAATGTGGATAATCATGAGTTTTTTCAATACAAAAAATTTTGTAACTCATAGAATAAACTTCTAATAATCATAACGAATAAGGTCTATCCCACATGCTAATGGATATGAAATCTAATGATACATAAATAAGTATATTTATTATAAGGGGATCTATCCTCAATATCCTCTCATATAGGAGATCCCCAAGAACAAATTTTAATAGAATAAGTCTCATCCACCAATGAAATAAACACATTTACTAGTTAACACGATATATACCTCCATATAGAATGTTTTCCAAACCATTGGAATAGATATTTAAGGTATATAATCTTATATTTTCAAATTTTTCATAATAGTGGAGAACTATGATGACTGATATTATTGAAATATATACTCTAGGCCATTTATCACTTTATTATCATGAATAATAATGATTAATATAATATAAGGTATTTATTTACAATTTCATATTTAAATATGTATATGTAATATAAATTTATATATTATTTGGTAGCTAGGAACTGACTCTATTAGGAATAACCAATTTGATACAAAGCTATCTGGATATTTGATTAGAAGGACAATTCACTAGCTACATTCTGGGTTTTGTATCTTTTTATTTTATGGGTATAGTGAATGATTTCAAAAGAGAATGTTTTTGGGTGCCATTTATCTAGACAGAGACATAGTGGTGAAAAAATAGATTATAAAACTTGAAAATATATGGCTATTAATCAATTTATTGAGTATAAAACTTATAGTTTAGGATTAAGATATTGAAATATGGAAGGAGGGTATTATTATTGTTTTAAATATGTTTATTTGAAAATAAGGGTAAATAATAAGGGAGGGTGTTGAGAATAAAATACATACACATGTATTAAAATTCACGATGTGCACCTCACAGGATCCCCCACTAGAATTTCATGGAAACACCCTTTCTATAGATTATAAAGGAATTATTACAATGATTTGGTGTATTTATTTCTCATACATTCATGTAATCCATTGGATTCCTAAATGACTATTCTTGTATGCCACAACACTCATTTTTTTCTTATTGTGATACAATCCACATTTCAGTGATACGTCGTCTATGAGAGGATAATATATAAACTTTATTAGAATACTGATAAGATGTGACCTCATTTATCTAAATTTTATTATCATCTAATCATCCATACCATATTGGTTTAGTTATTTTCCTTTAATTGAACATAAATTGAATTCAATTTTGGATTATATTAGCTTCCCAAATTAAAATGTTTTTGGTTATATATTTTCTTATTTTATGATAATAAGTTCATTATATTAAATGATAATAGTTATTGATTTATATGACACTGATTTATATAAATTAATTAATATGTTCAATCTAGAATATTGATTAATCATTGGAAAACTATTTCATTTTAGGTATTACATATAATATTCATTTAAATATATTTTTTTATTTTTCATTTCCATGTATTAGAAGTTTGTTTTATACTATATAAAGAATTTATATTTCATGTTTTCCGAAAATTAAAATATATGTTATTCTCATGGTAAATTTTATATGATATAATAATTTTTATACAATTCGATGATGATAGTTTAATTGGACCATGTAAATATGAAACTATAGGTAGGTGGAAACAATGGAGACAACCATATTCAAACAATTGATGTATAGGAAAAGGGATTTACTATCAATGGATTAACTCTAACTTTATATTATAATAAATTCAAGAGTTTAAAATCCTATGTAAGATTCATTATAGGGATACATAATAGAAAAACAATTTGTTTCACAATTCACAAGGAAATGAAATTTTAGGTAATTCATGATCTATTGGATTTTATCCAATGGAAGGACATCCATGAAGATTAGAATTCAGTGGTACTGAATCAATAAGATAAGACATACTATAAATATAGGGATGGGATAACATTTTTATAATATTTTAATTAATCTATTATTATGTTGTGATTAATAATTCAATTTAGTTTCTCCCATATAGATTCACTATGTCTAAACAATAAAAAATTGTTATCGTATATGAGCCTATGTTATTTCATTCATTAATTTTTTATATTTTAATAGTTATCCAATTAGGTCATTGTGATTTTTAATAGGATCCTGGAGTGTAGCTCCCTTATTCAGACTTCAGAATCAGGTGATACCATTATTATAAAATCTGAAATTTATTCCACAATTTATGTAGTGGAAGGAATATTCCCGAACTAAGGAAGTTATGCAATAGAAAATTGGTATAAAATTATTGTAATACACATTTAAAATTTCCTATTTTCCTTATAAATTTTTTAATTTTAGTTTAGGATTGTAGTTTTAGAAATAATATATTAATTATATGATGAGTTATATATCAAAATGTTCAATGGGTAAGTCATTGGATTCTAGAGGACATAGATTTTAATAGATTTGGTGTCCTAGACACAAAAATCTATATAATATTGATTACTAATATATTTAGGTATTGTATATTAATATATATTTGATCACAAACTTGTTATATGATTATGTGGTAATGAATGAGATAATATCCTTGGATACTTATCACATTAAAAGTACACAGATGTTTCCTAGTTAGATGTGTAACATAACATGTTATGGGAATATTCCATTAAATTATCTTCTATAATAGGATGAAATAATTAGATAAGGCACAAATTTTAAATACCGTCAAGAGTATAAGACTCACAATATATTATATCATCTCATAGTGTTCTCACCTGTTAATCTCAGAAAGAGTATTTTATGAGAACATGAACCACAAATATGTATTCCACATGATTATGTGTCATATTTTATTTCTATATATTGATATGTGTGATGGTACATAGAATTTAGGGTTAATATTAATATATATTAGTGGTCTCGTGCTTTGATGTGTTGGTTGAAATTGTGATGAAATATTCTTATTGATAGGTAAGATATGATAGGACAATAATGATTAACATATTTTTAATGAATAATACATTAAATGATCATTTCATCTGATGTTTGTGGATTTTTTTATCATGGGCCTTTTTGGGATGTTACAAAACATTATTAAGTTTATGTCCATAATAGTTGAAATCAGAATGTTTATTTCTAAAATGTATATAATGGATAATTAAGAACAATGGCTGGTGAAATGAGTTGTATAGCTTGATTGATGAGTGATATCTATAAACATTCATTATATTACATGGTAGATGTTTATTTGAGTTTTAATTTCATTATTAAACTTACATTATTACATTATGGGTGCTTTGAGCCATTGTAAGATAGTAATCTTGTAGATTTGGTAGTTTATGCCTAATGAAAATGTGAGTAGATTATAGGTGTCACACACTATGTTTATCAATAATAATCGTTGAATTATATATGAAATTAATGGTATATTGGAATATTTATATAAAGACCAAGAAATCATAATTTTTTGGATTATTTTTTTGATTATAGATATTCAATAACTAATTATTCAAAATAAGGCTTCTGATAATATTACATAATAAATATTTATGTACCAGTTTTGTAAATATAATATTTATTTTATTATCATTGAAAAAATATATTTATAAATGACCATTATTCAGGGCTAATAAATATAAGAGATAATGATAGTGATGAGTTATGGTCTGGTGGGAAGTGACAGGTTAAATATTATTTGAATAAATGTTAATTTATTTTTTTAATAAAATAATTATTTTATATAAAAAAATACACCGTCTTGTTTATTAAATAATAATGCTATTATTATTCATACATGGGTTTTGATGAAGATTAGGAGATTCATTAAGGGCAATTATGAAATTATTTTCTCTTCTCTGTCTCTATATATACCCTAGTATATTATGACCCTCAACCCTAGTCTTATCCTATAGAGATAAACATTTTCCAAATAGAAAAAATATATCTAAAGAACTATCTCATTCCATAGATGAATTGTCGAGAACACCAAGAATGGTATGTGACATCTATTGTCATATATCTTCTTGAGATAGAAAAAAAACCTATTGATTACATCATAACCAATGAGATTCTAATATGTGATCAATAATGAATTATAGAAGAAATATATATATCCACACTAAAACCTGGATAAATCTTCGATAATATTTAGTTGTTTTTAGAGCACATGTAGTTCAATGGTAAAGGGAATTTACATTGGTCCCTTTGGAAAAATAGTAGAATAAAAAAGATATTTATATCATAATCAACAAATAAATTAATGTAATATATGATAATTATTTATCCTGGTATAAATTAATTATAATTAAATTTTTAATTCCATCTATTATATATTATGAGGATACTATTTTTTTCATTTTATGAAAAAATACGAAGATATTGATAATTTTTCATTTTTAGGCTCCACCCAACAAAACCTTTGCTACAAACCGGAACCATAAAGGGTTATCGAAGTGATCATTTTTTGATTTAAAATTATAAATTAGTCATTAGTCATTCAATACATTATTATCATATTATCATATTCATTTTTTTTTTCATTTTCAATCCAATTCATCAAAATCCATTTTTCCCTTCAATTATCTCTCAAAGAAAAAAATCATACTAAAATAAATAAATAATATAAGGATCATGATTAGTTATTCCATTAGAAAGTGTGAAGTTTTTTGGATGTATAACATAGATATACTCTATGTTTCATAAAGGTACATGTCGTTTTTTCAAGTGTACTACATAAGGAAGAGTTGTATCATTTCTATATCATCATGTAGTTGTGATATGTGTGGTTTACTGAGTACATGTTTCTTATTAACCAAACTATCTTAACATAATTTTTTATGAGTACACACTGTGTAACCTATTTAAATGTGTTGTAGTCCACACGTTTTCCAACATCACATAGTCAAGGTGCATCATGTATTCATTACAAGATATATGGATTGAAAAAGGAGAAATAGTGGGCCCACATTCAATATCACTACCCTATATAATATGAACATAAATGTTTTATGTAAGGTGTTCATTTATTTTCATGAATCATGTATCACTGTCCCACAAAAATCAATATACACATTGGGTAGTTAATTATTATATTCCACACCTATTCATATGAAAATGTTTTACATTAATTAATTATTTTAAAAAACACATATTCATAGATTTTTGTGTCAATTTAATGAAAGTAAATAATGAGAGATATGTTTTATTATATATTAAATGATTAATTCATTTCTATAAAAATTAATTTCCATGATTAATCATTTATACCATTTATAGTATGTACAGTAAATTTTACCCCAAATAATTTAAAAATTGTTCTTTTTTAAATTTATTGAATATTCATGTTGTGTAATTTTGTATATTATGGTTTAGATTATATTTTTTAACAATAAATATTATTTCCAATGGATTTTTCTAGAAATATCATTTTGGTAATATCTTTGTCTCCACCTTGTATACTTAATGTACTACATTAGTTTTAACAAAAAAATATTTTCCATAATTTTTTAAAATTAAGGATGATGAGATTATACAGTGTGCTTTGGATGGAAATCATGATAAATAAATTAATTAATTAATTGGATTAATTTAATTTATTTTACTCTTATTTATCATAATAAATGAATGAATAAAAATGAAATCCATATAAATACATCTGTTTGTTTACTCCTTGTCTGTGGATGGACATTATCTTAGACTGAACTTTGTATAGATGGTTTCTTTTAATTTATTTTATTTTCAAGGGTTTATTATTTTTTAATATTAAATTAAAAATTATTTAATCTATTCCATCCCTTTCTCTTTCATTTTTTAGGAAATGTGTGTCAAATTATGTTTTATATAAAATCATCTTTATCCAATATTTTGGTTCCCATAACCTTTTTGTGAGTTATAAAAAATATTTAATGAATACAATATCCAATGTGAATAGATGAAGTTCAAGGAAGATCCCAAATGAAACCATGTTAAGATATACAAGGGTGGAAAGGTGGAATTTTGTAACATGAACCAGAACCGATTCAAGGAGTTTTCCCCCTATGGTTAGAGTAGCTTTATTGTTGTCTAGATAAAAAAACAACTAGATAAATATCATAATCATGAAATTTTAATTTATTTAATTTCCTCTTAGATTAAATTGCTAATTATTTACTCATTTACATGACGTGATCACATAATAAATGAATTAAAAGACATGAAATATAGAAAAAAAATAAAATTATGTGTATGTATTTATATCTATACATTTTTAATTATTAATGTACAGTCCATATTAAATAAACAAGACTTGTGAAATTATAAATTGGAAATATCTACACATGTAATAAAATTAAAAAAAATTAATTTTGTTTTATCAAAAATAGTTTTATTACATTATATAGAATACAAATATTGTTCAATGTAAATGATAAAACAATGTTAGGGTGCTTTCAATTATCATGGACTTATAACTAATGTTTTAATTCAATATAACCAATCAATATTAGTGGATGACTACCAAATGAGGACATGGTTTAAATTAGAGAATTTATTAAGGAAATGTAATTTCTTGGATTCCAAGATTGGACAATATAATCATTGGATAAATTCACTATGAGTAATTAGTTAGTTATGATCAACCTACCAAAATACCATTTAATAGCTTGACCAATGAGAAGACAGGATTATTGGAAGTGTAATATGGATTCTTTCCATAATAATATCAATTAAATAAGATATTTTGACTTTTATGGTGAGGAAAATTAGTAATAAATAAATTAGTGGGAGAGTAATAAATTAAAATATATTACATCACATGTTTTATATTAAAAGAAAATACTAAATATCAAAATTATTCTATTATAGAAAAAATGAAATCAACATTATGTCATTGTTTTCACTGCGATTCACATTATATAAGGATAAAAATATCATATTCATGTTTTTATAGGAATGATGTATGTGTTTAATATTTGTACTATGCCTTAGATGAAACTCTATATACCAAAATCCCCAGTTCTTAATATTCCTTCCAAGGATACAAGTGAGGGTGAACATTCATTATTTGAAAAATCCTTTGATGACACACTAAATGGATGCTTTTTTATGCGATTTACCATGTTTACTATGATACATTAATTAAAAATGTAAATTTATCAATTTTGTATGTTTTCTAAAATCATATATGTAAAAGTGTTAAATAAGAGATATGAGATATCAAGTGACTATTCACATGAAATATTTGATTGATAGAACCATATGGGCTTTATTTAGTGAATATGGTTTAATACATGATAAAATAATATGTTAAAATGTTTTATCGATATTTATAATATGATAATTTTAGAGATATATGTTTCAAAACTCATTTCACTTAATTAACAAAGAAGATAAAAAATAAGGCATGAAAAGTATATTATCATAATCATTAATAATAACAATAATAAAGTAATGGTCCATGAGACTCAATTCAATTCTATGACCATAGTGTATTTCTTTTTCACGAATATGTAGGGTCAATTGAATAAAAATAAAGGTCATGTAATTTTTTTTCATATGTGATCAACGGTGATTGGAATCAAAATTTTAATCAATTGAAGAATAATAAATTTATAAAATCCACTTTATGAAAATTTTTCATTATTTATGTTTCAAGCCTTGGGAATTTAATTACCCCAAAATGAATCACCGAGTCAGACCAGAGTTGTACATGACCACAAGCGGGCCTCTGTTTACACATGCGACGTTCAGCTAGTGGTGGGAGAATAACAATAATGAATTATTTAGAAGAATATTTCATCTATAATAGGTATCCATCATATTAAGAAACCTTATTAACAATAATAAAAATATAATTGAAAAAAAATATTGGTAAGAATTCATACCAATATAACATGTAATATCACTTGGAAAAAAATATCTAGTATAGTAACAAAATTTCACCCATGTGTGGATGGTCAATGTACCAGAAAAAACATCAAAATAATAATAATTTAAAATGGAAACAATAATATTTTGTATGTATCAATATTAAATCCACCTACCTAGCCCCACCTTCCTAAAATCCTTCCACATGCCCCTTTACTTTTCCCATATCTCTAATCATTGAATGTTACTGTGCACTGTGCTGGTCCAATATGGAATATGAATAAACCAAATAGGACACCACCAATGGGTTCTTATAAAATTACAATGTATTTATAATGGTGTTTTCATTCAATAAAAAAGAAAATAAGTAAATAAAATAAATATGAAAACCATAAGGTCATCATTTTCTAGCTTGGATGGCATGAACCCAGATCATATCTGCTTATACTCCATGTTGAATGGAACTTTCATAACATACCACAAAATAGTGAAAAAATATTACACAATCTTACGTAAAGTTTATATTTCAATCCCCATTTTTCATGAACCATATAATACAAATTTATTCACCATTTTCAGAATCCATATACTCAAAATTTAATATCCACGGGTTGGGCACCATAGAGTCACTATAGAATCCTCATCAATAAGGCACCAAATAGCCAAAATTTAGCTATATAACAATTTATTCAACCTTGGTTTCCAAAACATTCATTAACAACTTTCTCATGGCCACACATTCACCAACATTTAGTTAAATTTTTTCATATATTTTTCTTATTGTAAAAACAAATAACCACACTCTAAGTCAAATAAAACATCAGTACATATGTTCTATAAAATGGTACAAACCCCTACCTCAAATTCTACATGAAAAAATCCCTTAGAGTTTCATAGATCACTAACCGAATCAAACCCTTCATGTATTTAATACATAGGATTAAACATTTCCTATCAAATAAATCGTTATAGAACGAAGAAATAAGGATAAGAATATATTTAAATCCAAAATGAAGACATACTAACCAATAAAGATCCAAGGGATCAACTAACACTATGAATGAAAAAGTGTGGAGAGGTGGAAGAAAAAATACCTTAGCATAGATATATTGGTCTCTAATGTTTATTTATAGGTCAAATGAGATGTTTTGGAGAAATTTATTAGATATTTAATTATTTACATTACATCCCCTTGATCTTGTCCAACATGTTATGACACCACTAAGGAGATAATGATCCCCACCAGATGTTTAGTGTCTTATATTTACTCCATTAACATGCTAGAGGTCTCCAACTAGCTTATAAATGGATATAGAAAGAATTTGGGTTTCCATGAATTCCCACTGGTAGGAAAATGGCTTGTTGGTGGCTCTAGTATATATTTTTCAATGCTTAGTACTCTTCCTAGAAGGTTAGGGGAAACCATGATATGGTCAATGGGCTCTGCAAAATTCCACCATTTATAATTTCTAGCCTCCCTAACATGAAATGACTTCTTGAAATAGTTATAAGACAATGGGTATCTAAATAACTAGTAATATATGAATGATCATACCAATTATGAAAAATAATAATAAACCTGAAATCTAAAGGGTATTATAAACTCCCTCTACAAAGGCTTCTTTTCCTCAAGAATCAGATCTAGATTATCAAAAAAAACCATATGAGGTAATATTTTCCTTGATAAGTGTCTCTAGGGGTCTCAATCAAACAACTCTATCTATTTCACATGAATTTCAATATACCTCTTTTAGGCATCCCTTGGAAACACCCATGACAGCATAATGTATGAACATGTGGTTCTACCTTCCCAAGTAGTTCTTTATCACTATTTTCTACTATCCACACTTGACCTTCATGAAACGATATGTCTACCTTCAATCAATATTTTCAATGTCAGACACATTTTTAGGACTTATCTCACATCCCCCAATGATGTGATGTATGAAATATAACTTTTACACACTGATATCATTGATAATGATCAAATTGATACGTCATTGATCTAATCCATTCCACTATATCTAATGTCCCCATGTATCATGTTTTAACTTCCCATGCTTCCACAATCATCTATTTCCCAAGTGAGGGGATATCCATTGAATCAAATAGTCACCCATAGTGAACTCCAAGGGCCATCACCTTCTAATATTGTATGGGTACACATCATTCTCGGATCAATAAAAAACAATTTCCAATTTAACTGTGCTCTCTCATAGGTCTCTTAAACCATGAACAGAACATACACCAATAGATCAACCTCTTAAAGTCATCATTTATGGAATTATAATGATGTCTATAAAGAACCTATAAAGGATCAATTTCGATCGATTTTTAAAATCTATAGTTTTAAGAAAACAATGCACTATAAAAGTGGTCTTCCTAGGATCCAAATAAATTGAGAACATATTATTTAATAATGTCTTCCATGATTTTATTTTTCCTCTAAGGCTACCCATTTATATTTGGATGAAATTCCATGTATATGTTTAAGAGGAAAACCATTTAATTACAAATTAATTTCCAAAATAATTATTTCAAGTGTACATATAGATATTAAAATATGTTTGATGGAACACTATGAAAACATATGACCTTTTATACACATATCCTTACAAATTCATTATATATATGGATATCATGTTTAGGAATGAATCATGGAACCTTGTTTTAGCCAATATACCATATCCTACATATTGTAATACTACCTTAGGTTCCTTGGTAATCCAATAATGAAATAAATAGATATATTATAACATTTCCATAATAGTACTGAGAGTGTGTAAATCAACCCACATAGTCACTAGTGTTCTTCCTATATCCTTTAACAGGAATGGAAATGAGTGATGTAACTCAAAATCACCTCTTTCATTCATAGGTACTACAAATATTGTCTAATATCTTTGAAGATATTGATTTACTCAAATTACACTCCCTATTGAGAAGTCTAATAGTCCCTCGCCATTTCCTCTCACATTAAAGTAGGAACTACCACCCTCATGTGAAAATTAATCATGTAATTTTCAACCAAAGTCCACCATGGAACTGAATTTTCTCCTAAAACATCAATTAGCCCTATTATAGTATTAATTTGACTTTGGTATGGCCAACACGTTATCTTATACCATTAAATTCATGAATATACGAGCAAAATTATCTACTTATTGATCATATAATCAATCCACTTACCATTCAATTGATGAACTCATCAATATCCACTCCTCATATGAAGTTTGGGATTTGAATGTTATGTATTCCTCTTTAGGGATTCTATAACTACATTTCTATTACGATATTTATATTCAAACTCAAAATAAATGGTTCTAAAAAATTAGATCCAATGTCTATATAATAAATTCAGGATTTTCGATAAGAATGTATAACGCAAGATCATTTGGTCCATTTAGAGAAAAAAAATGTATCACCAAAGATATAATGATTCCATATCTTCAAGGTGTAGACCATATCTTCCACATCCAAATCATTCATAGGATAATTCATCTCATTGGGTCAAATATTATGAAACCCATAAGTGAATACCCTATCTACATGCCTCAATATGACTCCCAATATAATTGAAAACACATTAGAAAATATCATATACCCAATACCTAGGCTTGGAAGAATATGTATATCATATGGTATTGATCATCACATTAATTAATTAAAGGAATTATCATACTAATAAATCAATTATAACATTGATCTTTTCATGTAAATCACTATCACAAGTGATATAAAATGGGAAAAGTCCTGAATAATTATCCTATTATAATTAGTCAATTCAATGAAGCTCTGAATCATGAAAACATTATTATGAAATTCCAATGAAATCACTACATATATATTATATGACTCAACATATATTCAATCCTCTATGATCAAATTGTCTTGAAAATTAACCTCTTGTTTCAAAAATTGACATTTAATATGCTATTGTAATTTTGATGCGCTTGATGTGTACTCAGTACAATATCTGGATGTATGTTAGGTATTATATCAGTATATGAGAAGACCAAAATTATTTCAAATATCATCATGATAAAGGATTCATGATAAGGATAAAAATTAAGATTAATGACATAGCTAAACACTATTGGTGAATTCATCAATCCAAATGTCATAAAAATATATTCATACATTTCATACCTACTTCTGAATGTAGTATTCAATATATACCCTTCTCTAACCCAATGATTATTGTGAAATAATATAATAAAATATATATGGTGAACTGTGGGAATATCTTGATATATTTTACACTCTTTCCAAAATGTGTGTTTGGAGGCACCGGTCCTTGAGATACTGTTACTAATAGGCCTAATTTAAAAAAAATGAGTAGAAAAAAAATGAGTGATAAGACCCTTTATGAAACAAATTACTATAGATCATATTTGTAGTAAAACTAGAACCTCTAAGTATTGATGGACCCTCTCATAGTCATTTGGTGCCTAGAATTTGTATTAACTCCACCATGTCCTAATCCATGAACTTTTCACCATAATCTTTAACTCATATAAGATAATGAACTCTGTATCATTTTCACTTGATACTGATCTCCATATCCTACTACATAGATTAACCATCCTATTGAAGCATGACCGATAGACTTTGTTCCCCTTGACCATGTCTTAATCTATTATGTCTTTCCATTTTCCTTTCTTTAACCCCACTTCTGTGTCATAGGTAAATACTAGTAAGGTTTTTCCATCATTATACACTATTAGAACCCTCATGGTGGGTTAACATAATTTATATAGTAACATCCCCTTTGAAAAAAAATTATATCAATGCGTATATCATACTCCCAAATATGTAATTAAAGGATACAATCTATTATCTACTGGCCTATAGCCACCTAGGCATAACTCCACATCACTTCTCTTCCTCCCATTGGAAGAGGCACCCAAAAAACCATGTAAAAGAACACTCATAGTTCCACTACGATTAGGTAAAAACTACTTCACTATTCTCATTCAGACAAATATCCATCATGAAGGCCTTGTAGAGTACTTTAGGATATGTTTAATGGTTGAAAGTATCAGCCTAAAAATTAAACTAAAAATATAATCTGATCTCAACATTACAAGGATTATTGACCTCATTACCATATAATATTTTATAAAAACCTAACAGTTTAACAAAAACAGTAGCACAAAATGATACAAACATCAATCCCATGATGGATTTCAATAAACCCATGCACATGATAAATCCTCAATGATTCTTAAAAAACTCATTTAAAAAGTGTTCTTTGAATCCAACCCATTAACAAATTTCATTCCTCTTAAACTAAACCATAATACTCCACTATCTCATGGTGGCTCCCCGAAGCCTGAAAACCCCTACCATCAACTTCTAGTCATTAGGATTCCAAAACAAAACACTAATTACTTAAGTAGATTATATCCAATGATTATCATATTGAGAGACTCCAATACCCTAAAACACTAATTTATTTTATATCTAGAAGTATTTTTTATAGTGAACCATCATTGGTCCTATCATTATTTTTTATACACCATAAACCGTTACAAAAAAACTAGTGAAATAAACATGATCTAGTAGATGAATATAAACTATAATTCACCAAGAATTTGAGGGTAATTTAATCCATTAAATAATAAAAGATGCATACACAGCTGTGTTACATGTAGTGACTTGTAATAAAATATAATAATAAAGTAATATTAACATATAATATGATAATCATGTTTTATTATGTTAATAGTGACAGGTTTATGAATTTAGATTACCAGGATTTGTTTGATTCAAGTTTGTATTATGTGCTACAAAAAAAATTCTTAGTAATATTATATATAAGAAGATGTAATTTAATTTTTAAAATGAGTATTGTTTTTTTACTTCATACATAACTATTTTTATGAATACCTTGAATAATATATAGCTGTAGTGGTGAGTGATGAATATATAATATGAGGATCTTACCTAGTTATGTAAAGATAATTATTTATCTTGTGGAGTTAACAAGTATATACCAAGAATAAATTTTAATCTATAATAATCTAGAATACTTAAAATAATGAAATAATTTCTTAATGAATAATGAATCCTTTAATATTAAATGTACAAATAAATATATTTTTGACTGAGTTCATAAATCCATGGAACTATTATAAGGATAATCTAAAGGGGAAACTAATTTAATTTAAGGGAGTTCTTTTTTGAATAATCGATTATAATTAAAATAAAAGGTAAAAGAAAATAGATCTATGGTTCATCTCAATATGATAGAGGGATAAAAACTTCTTCCAATTTGATTCGTTTTAGTATATATTAAACCAAATTTTTATCAACCACTATGTTATGGTTTTGCCTATTAAAATTTAATTATTTTAGATTAAGGTGGATTGATGGGGAGTTTAATATATATAAATATATATAATGTTACATAATTTCTTCAAGACATTATTATGAAAATATTTACTACACACATGCCAAAAATATTAATCAATGGATGTTATATAAGGTTATACATAATAGGAATCCATTAAGATCATATCCTAATGGTGTTTGATGAGAATCATCTTTGAAGCTGGCCTTATCTTGAAATATACATCAAAGGATATAGAAGTTGCATCTTATCTAATTATACTATCTATTATAAGGATATTAAAATCCCTATATTAATAATGTATTTTTGAAAACACATAAATTTATATAAGGGATGAATATCACTTTTGTGATAGTGGGATAAAGATAAATTTTTATGAAGTCTAGGATTTGATGTCACATAGGTTGTAATAAAGAAAATAGGATCTATGAATGTTAGTGGTAGGGATTTTTCTTTTAATAGATATTATGTATGCACAATAAAATTATAATTATTGTTGTATATTTTCTATGATGGGTGATATATTATTATTGGAGAATATTAATTCATATAAGAATAGATAAGTTGAAACAAGCTGTGACTGAAAAAAAAATTGGATTCGAGTAAAGATCCCTTATTCCAAAATACACTTCTCTAATTGGTGGTTGATATAAATATATTATTGGTAACTGAAAAAAAAACTACACATGGATGGTATAATTAGGTATTAAGGAGGCTTCGTTGGTTGGAAAACCCAGCATGCCTCATTCAAAATAAAACTCTACCTTTCATAGCTTTATAATTATTTTATTACATATATATTTTCAATAATACATTCTACATGGAGAAAACCTTATAGAATATGTCTATATGACATTACCTAAAGGATGTGTGACACTAAAAAATATAATATAGAATAAATATTACTAGAAACCATTTATATGACTGCACAATTATATAGATAATAGTATATTTATTTTTATTGAGTATTTTTATTGTGTCAAGTTATTTTTTAATTGATATTGTTAATTTACCTAATGATTAATTAAGAAGCAACCCATGTTCTTAAACACATAAAAAATAGTATAGATAAAATGGGTTACTTGATCCAATTCATATAAAAAATTGACATTGTATTTTGAATACAGGATAGAAAAATTCCCTAAAATTGTTTTTTGTATCACATTAGTATTTATGACGTATAGACTATTATGCCTAAGTGTATTGTGAATATCTATCTCATATAACATATTTGGTAATTTTATTTTATATTTCATCTTTATAAATAAAATAAAATAAATATAAATGGATAATCGGTACACTACATCATATGGAAGCCAAAACAATCTAAAAGTACTAGAGAAATAAAAATGGATTTGTACCAGTTAGATAGTGAAATAGGAATATGAGTTTTGAGGGGATATAAAACAAGTATTCTTTTAAAAAAAATTTATTTTGTATCCTTATAAGGATGAGGTGATAGGAAAGGATATATAATATTATAGTAGTGTTTCACTCGAAATGTGTGTTCTGGTTAGGAATCACTATTTATGAATGGTTTCTAGTAGATTTTATATGGAACCAAAAACCCACAATGCATAAGTAACCAAAGGGACATACTTTTCAATGGAAGGAGTTTGTTATGTATTTTTACCTACAACTCTAATGAACTCTCATTGGTTGAGAGTATGGGAGGTCAGGCTCATCAGCCCCTTTTGAGGGGGAATTATTTCCTACTTTAGGACACACTTATAGATTTATTTTATTTTCAAGAATCTTTCATTAATTACCAAGTATGAGGTAGGTAATCCCAATATTGGTAATCAATTATCAGCATGCATGGATTTCAGAATCATCTGTATATATTCGAGGTTCTACATCAATGGTGATATCCGTATATATCCTAGGTCATCAATCACTGATATATTCTTATATACTACTTAAATATTATTTGTTCATTATTATGAAAAAATCTAGTTTTTAATCCACTAATTGGGGAACTCTATATTTTATTATCATCCATGTTGAAAAGAGTGAATCTAGAGTTTATCAACATCCATAGAGAATGATGTTTACTCGGGAATTTATTTTCATTCATTGAGATCGAAGTTGTATTGATGTTGGGAACAAACCAACAGAATGGGTTCCTAAGAATCCTTGTGAATAAAATTACAACCCATGTATTTTGGTGAATCTTAATGGGAAACATCAATCATTTTAAGGTCATTTGATAAGGATACAACTATTCTATTTAATGTCATGAGGCATGGACATCTAAGCTGAAGGTACTTAGTCATGGTATGGTGTGGGAATTATGTTCAAGCAGCCCAGGGAACCTAGAAGAGATATGTACTATAAAGTTGAACTAGAACCTACTAGGGATATGACTTAGAGAGAATGTGGTTGATTTGAAGTGATGGGTTTGAACATTAAGGAGGATTCCTAAGTATCCCATTTGGATGAGAATTATTGACTACGTAGTTCGGTAATTCTCATAGGGGAGTATAGTCCATTGAGAGAGACATGATGAGGATTACATTTGAAGAGGATTCCAAATAAAATGAACAAAGAGTGATTTATTTACTCATGATGGGTTATGGGTTTAATTCGGGGCATACTCCTATAGAGGATTACCAGATTAATGGAATTATGGTTGGGGTTTAATACTGAAGTGTTCTCCCCATATGCTTAGGCCATAAGAAGGCTTCATATATATCCCAATTATTGTTGGAATTAGAGTTCTCATAGTTAATTTATCCTCATAGAGTTGTATGGGCATTTGAGAGGATTAAGTCAGGGCATACTCTTGAAAATAAATCTATAGGGATTTTGAAATTTTTATTGGGACTATATTATGAGGAAGATGTCCATTGAGCTTGGTCCCTAAGTGGCCTTCCAATGTATCCTAATTAAATCAACAATTATAGTTCTCTTAGTTCTATAAATCAGATATATACTATGGGTGTTTTTATCATTACAAAGCTCTAACCCATGAGAGTCATTATCAGTTTGAGAAACAAGAGGATGTTAATTATTCAAGAAACCACACACATCCTCCTTTGTTGGTGGAAGATTATTGACCAATGGAGGGAGTTATTGTGGAGACCATGGAAGAGGATATGGATTTGGTATAAGAGGCTAAATAAATGAACCCTCCCACTCTTCAGTTTACATTGGTCATGGGTCCAAATGTATGGAAGGATTGATGGTGGTCGATTTTTTTTAAAGGTTGGGGTCGAAGCCTCAATTTATTATTTAAAGCAAAGACCTCTTTATACTGTGTAGAGGGAGACCCATTACATAGCATGAAGTCCCAAGGCCAAGTGGCTTGAATACAAGGCTTGAAAGCCCATTTAATGGCCCAAAGGACACCTCAGTGAATAGTACTGTTATAGTACCCATGCTGCTGTAGTACCTGCTATAGTACAGCTTCCACTACAGTACCTACTATAGTCCCTCCACCGCTATAGTGTCTCTGGTGTTATAGTTTCTCCACTGCTATAGTACTGCTATAGTTCCCTGCTACAGTAACCCAGACTATAGGCTAAGCGAAAAGAAAATTTCATGTTAACCCTCCCTTCCAGGGACTATAGGCTCCAGATCAGAGGGATATGAAGGGGTGGATAGCATCATATCTCTATAATCATATATCTAGAAATACTCAAAACTGTTCTTATGGTAAGGGTCTATGTGACCATAGATATCCAAATATATAAACACCTTGAGGATCTGTAATCTCTAGTAGGACATGTGAGTGAAACATCTGACCATTTTAATCCAAATCCAAATTAGAGACATGTAGATGTTCACTTCCCCGAGGATGTGAAAATTAGTAGTTCTTCATGGAGGTCTCAATGAGGTCACTTTTCGATAATAGATCCAAAATTTTAAAGGCCATTCCATGGGTGGATTTGAAGAGGTATTAAAATATCATGTAGGTCCTAGGCATTGGTATGGCACACAGGTATACCACATTGGTATACCGTGCAAGTGTGTCATGCATGGCCTAAGAGTAATTGCAAAGGGCTTTGCACTAGGGAACAAAGGGTTCATAATCTCGATATACCATAGAAAAAAATGGTCTACCAGGGTAAACAACTTGGTTAAGGCCTGAATTTAGGAATCTTGGTCTCTATTGGGGTCCTTGTAAGAGTTTTTCATAGCTCCATGCATAAGGAAAGGGTCTTTCACAAGTGACATATTTTTATAGAAGAAGGTTCCTAAAAAAGTTTTTTTGTATTTTAATATTTTATGGATATATGGTCTTGATTGTCCCATATTATTACCTATTATCTGTAGTTTTATAGATCTCCCTAAGAAACATCTGGGGACATGATTGAAGGTGAATCACAATGAGGGTTCTAGGGATTCTCATTGTATTTCAGTTGTGAAATGAGGACCCCAAGGGTCCTATTTATAGGCATGTAGGAAACCTGGTAGATGGGAGTTTCCATCATAGTTCCATCCCATGGGTCTATTTAACAACTCTATCGTGTAGGGGTATATGCATAATTTGGTCACATAAGTCCCCAATATATGTCCCTGATGTAGGTGTATTGCACCACTCTGTTTGGACTGATGTCTTGGCATGGCCTTAAGATTCCTTGATTTCAAAAAATATCGATTGTACTCTTCATAATTTTTTCCTTCATTTATAAAAATGTAATTTCAGAAAAATCCCCTCTACGGATTGGATTAGAAAAAGAACTGGGATAGTATAATACTGAGGTAAAAGTAATAGAGGAAATTATTATGAAGGATTAGTGCTGGATCACACAACACCTCTATAAAACTTCTTCATGTAGTTCATCAGTGTAGTTCATATGGGTTAGTTCAGTGGAATAGGTGAGTGGATTAGGGTATTGGTGCATATAAATACCCCATTTCCTTTGTCTCATTATTCACCCACATTTTGGGAATTTTTTCTATAGTTGTGAAAATCCTTCGACCATCTACGTTGTGTTGTACAACGGAGAAGGTCCTTGAGTAGTATTATCTAGGTATAGAGCCCTATGTAATATTGTTTCATGGATTCATCCTAGTAAAAGGGTCTACTCAAGAGGATCTTTTTGAGGGAACTACATGGGAAACATTATCGAAGGACCTGTGTTGGGTACCTTTTTCAAAGAAACTACGTGGGGTACCTTGTTGAAGGACCTGAATAGGGTTTTTCCTTTTCCAAATTTTATAATTACACTACAATATAATATGAACATTATTTTTTCAGTATTTTAATAATATAAGTTTTTACCTTCTTGGAGGTTTTCAAATAGCTCATTTCATGAATGCAACAAAGGATGTTGTTGCACGTCATACTGAAATGATAATGTCCATCATACCATATTACTATGTTGGTGTGGATACTACCCTTACGAAATTAGAGAAGTATTTTATTCCATTTCAATGAAAGTATCAAAAATTGACTACCTAACATTGTAAGAGCATGGGATTATAATACATCCCTACATTCCAGCACATAGGAAATATTTCTCAAAGACTTGGTTTGTGAAATAAATCACCACTCCCAGTTTCCACATATATGTGAAGGTTATTCCCATTATTGAGGGAACAATATCTATTATAGGCATTATATATCATAGTTATTGCACTCCAGATATTAAGGATCATTCCATAGATAAAATTACTCATTACTATTATTTTAACTTATGTGATTCAAATACAAACCAATCTCATGGATGGAAAGAAGAAACTGATTTCTGCTTTTGAGGGGGAGTCAATCCTGAATGGATGTTGGCGTTTTGGTTATGCAAAACATATATAATGTTTAGAAAACAGATGCAGGATGTTCATATTTATGTGTTTTTCTAGGTAGGGTAGACATATGTTTATAAGAATGTAGAAATAATTCATAAATTATAGAGTTGATGAAGTCCGCAAATAAATTATTTTCATTTTATGCATGAAGAGACCGACATCATTTTTAGGGATGTATAACCAATATCTAAGGATCTCATTGTTAGGGAAAAATGTGATATATTTATCCCACTGAAAACAATATTTATTTATTCTCAGAGGACACCACCATTATCCCATGATCTATTAATAATAGAGAATAATTTGTAGAATGAAAATAAAGATACATTACCTTGGATTAATGTCTATGAGAAAGTATGGATGAGAGCTTTTTAGGAACCAGACAATGCGAGGGGTCCTTCTTGTAGACACCCTATGATTTTCCCCTCTTCCGATTATTTGGGTGCTTTAGGAAGATTTTGGTCCACATTAGATAAGGGTGATTAAATACATTGGGGTTACAATGTTAGGCCAAAGATTGATTCATTAGTATGTCTGGATGGCTTCCTTGCCATGTGGATAAGCCTTTATATATGTCCAATCCTCATGTATGTTGGTTATATGATGCCTGTGAATTTTTTCAATGTTTATAAGTTAGTAGAGGGGAAGTATATTAGGTTGGCTTCCCTAGTTTTACTAAGAATCTATCACGGCCTCTTGCATTTATATAATGGGAAGGCACTATTTAGGCAAGACCATTCCAGGTGTTTTGGGGAAGGATTGCAGCACATATAAGTTCATAGTAAGTTCTCAATTTAGTTAGGTTTCACAATAGTCATTTTACCCTATTTTTTCAGAAATTATCAAGGATTAAGCCTATGTGTCTAAAGAATGTTCTGATGATGAAGGCATTGTATGTATCTGGATACATCAGCTTCTTTCTATATGGTAATCCACCAACCAGAACATTTATCGATGATGGTAAGGAAATTAATTATGAGATAAGGGCATACGTAATGGAATTCTAGGACAATGTATTGGTATCCCGCATTGATAGTGAAATTATCTATGAGGCTTATGTCCCTAATCAATTTTCTTTCCAGTTCAAATGTCTTGAACAATCAAAAAACATCCCGCCACATGTGTTAGAAATGAGAAACACCAAATGGTAGACTGGAAATTATGGATCCTGATGGGTTTGGAGGCATCGATAATGCCAATAATTCTACCTATGGTAGATTCTTCAATAGTTCTAGAGACCATATATTCCACGGCCTAGGTTTCTTCATACCCTAAAGGGGCTTTGGCCAAATGAACATATCGGGTAGAAGCCATGAAAAATGTTGGTCATGTCATGAAAGGAAAGAAGTCCAAAACCAAAGAATATGTATAGGCATTATAGGATTAGGATCCTTCATATACTTCATATCCTTAAAAAAAATATCATATATGGTCTATCTAGGATTCTAATTTTATGGATATAATGCCAATAATGCCAAGGCTATCTACTCCTCATCATCGGGAGGAGGTTGTTGTCTCATCCCCACATTCTTATAAAGGTGAAAGGAGGCCTGAAGAGGCTTTTCTGGTTTCAGGGTATTGAATTTTATCTAGATTCATCAAAATTATATCCATATTATATGTTACCCATATCCATCCATTATTTGGAAATCATTAATCGTAATATCAACGACACATGGGTGTTTCTCCAGTCTGGGCTCTGAATTTTCAAGTTGGGTGATATTACAAAACCCTATAATATACATCTAGTCCATAATATAGCTGATTTAAAGAAGTATATCGAGCAGTTAGAGTCACTAATTTATGAAACCGATGAAGGATTCTATGCCTCGAACCGAGTATCCAGTATGCTGGATCGAGGAGTACATGAAAGGGTAGTTATTAACCTGGGGGAGGAACGTGACCTTAATGTTAATACTGATGATGTATTCCCCTATTCTTATTTATCATTTCTTTTCATTCGTCCACTATCACTCATCATCAAGGTATTTCAATTTTTAAACTTGAATCAGGATAAGAATAAGTGGAAACAAAGGATATTCAGTCACATAAATAAGGGCCTTGGGTGCCCCTATTGAAATGGTGAATACAGACCTCGCATCACTAGATCTCTCTCCCAGTGGGAGGACCATGATAGTGGTTATGTCAAATGTAATTCCTCGACCATTACCTCAGATCTCTTATTCCATGAATAGTAGAACAATCTCTCCTCTGTCTTATTAAAGGAAGTAAAGGAGAGCATTAAAACTGGTCTGGTGAGTAAGTCAAAGTGAGTATTTGTACTTCCATATGGAATTAAAAATTTCTTGACACACTATTCTGACCATGATCATATTTTCATAGCATACACATCAAATTCTTACCTTAATGTATCTGGTACAGGGCCTTCAAGGATTAAAAAGGACACCCTAGGGGGATTATATATTTTTTATGATAAATCTATCACCTTGACAAAGTAAGTGTCAAAGGATGAAGCAATTCCTGGTCATATTTTTATAGGATGGAAATAGGTTAATAAAAATGTTATATGTACTTATTTTAAAATAATATGTTGTTTCTAACATTTTTCACCACATAGTATCTCAGATCAATTTCCTGCACCAAAGTATCCTGTAAGAGTAAATGCAGATATTCTTGTTTCTCTAGGGGGAAGTGAGAATCCTGGGCAGTCTAAGGAAGGTGTTTGTGTTGATACTAACATTGAAAGGCCAGAGGACTTCATTATTGTAGAGGAGATAATGGAGATAGATGTCAGCAGAAACAATGAGAGTCTTGGTCAACATTTTTTGGATGCCTTAAATTGTGAGGATGATGTGACATAAAAATCCATATGCACTAAAATGAATGATGATCTTATTCTAGACATTTATGTTACAGGTTTCATCAAGGAGCTTTGGGATGTAACACCCCAAGATTGCATAGAACATTATTTCTTCAATGTAATTCAATAACTTGCACTACACGCAACACTGAGTTCAAGCGCACCATAACTTACCAAACTAGCCATTCAAAAGCGGTTATAAATAGTATTAACTGAATTTTGAACTATATATATATTCCTTATAATTATAGAATCCATATTATGATTTTCTTAGACATAATGTAAGAACTAATTCATTTTTTTTAGATAAAAGAAGTATTTTTCAAAAAAATGCACTTTTACCGCCTTTTAATGGTGAACCCTTTTTAAATCCAATATTTGAAACTTTTATATATTCAATTTGACAAAATAAACTTCTTTTTTAGAATCTAGACATAGGAATTTATTTTCAATAAATTTTTTTTGTTTTTCTGATAACTTTCATATTTTGATGAATAGTGAAAATTAGTGAATTTTAATTAAAAACAACTTTTTTAATCGAAATAGTTAATAGTCAGAAATTATGAATTTGAGTGGTTTTAAAGTATATTTAGAATATATTTTTACCATTTAATACAATGTTGGTTATTGGATGTAATTTCACATTTAAACTGGACATAAACAAGTGTCAATCTTTTGATAGTTATTATTTCTTAAAAATACGCCTTTTCGTTTTGACAACGGGAATTGATTTTAAATTAATAAATGAAACTTCTATGTTTTTAATTTGGTAAAATAGACTTCATTTTTGAATTATGAATATCAAAATTAGCTTAGGGTGAATTTTTTGTATTTTTCTGAAAACTTTCAATTTTTGATGAATAGTGAAAAACACTGAGTTATAGTTTAAAACCGAATTTTTATTTGAATAATTATTTATTTTATTTAAATTAATTTGTGTAAAAATAGATACATAATAATTATATAAGTTAATTTTAATTCATTGGAGTAAGTTTATAATAATTTTAGATATATAAAAATTTTATCGAACTTTTCATCGTCTTTTACCCACCTCCTATGAGAATTTGCAAATTCACATAAAACATTATTTTACCACTTCTGTGAGTTTAATTTCGAAAATCTGAAAGACACAGTTAATATCAATGAGTAAAATTCGGTTCAATAAGATAAAAATAATTTTTGTGAATAGTAACCTTTTACATTTATTTACCACGGTTAATAGTAAATTGGGTAATTAAAGGGGAAAATGATATTAATATTACCCTCACACATGTCCTAATTATATTGGACAAGTGTATCTCGACCAAAAATAACCTTAGGAATAAAATATTATCATTTAGGTCCACTTGGATTAGATTAGGACATTTATTATTATTTAATTCAAAGAAGAGTTAAAAGAGTTAAAATCAAATTTTAATAAATAAAACATTTTTAATATAGGGTTTTACATAAGATAAATTCAATTAAAAATATTAATTATAAATCTAAAAAGATTTTATACATCATGGTATTTTATTTATAATTTTTAGACATTAAATAAATAAATTTATTTATGACACAACGATGATGCATCAATTACTTTATTCATGAAAGAATCAAATAAATGGTATTATAAATACTAAAATAAATATAATTTCAAAGTTTTTATGACATCCAAGAATTTTCTAGGTGAATATGACTTGTTAGGATTGATTCAATGTATTTTTTTTAAGTAATCATGTTGTTATTATTTTAAAAAAACAAATACCAAATAGTGTCAAAATTGAAATAGAATAGTTTTTAAAACAAATATTATATTATTAATTGATATAATCGTCCTAAAAATATAAGGTTCGGGAAAAAGACTTATATAATAATATATATGACATTAATGAACCAATTTGGGTTCGATTGGCAGTATATAGTAAGTTTATTAACCATATATTGTAAGAATACAAGAAGACGCGGTAAAAGTTAAATTATTTAACATAGAGGTAAATCTAAATGATAAGGTTAAAATGGTGACCTAAAATTTTCTAAAACCTATTGGCTGAGTTTTTTTAGACCTATACCCACCTTATACTTTAAATAATCAAATTTTTATCCATTATAAATTGAATATGAATTTATTATAAAATAAAATTTTAAGTTTTTTCTAAGGTGCCCCTCACCCCTCTTATAAAAGGTCACTCCCCCTTCTCTCTAATTCACACCTTCTAAGCCATTTGGCTCAGACAACCCCTGCCCAAATACCCTCTAAACTATACTACCATAAACCTAGAGGCCTTATTTTGATCAGAAATCCAACCTAATGAGCCCTTTTGATCAAATCAAAGGGAAGAACCCGAAGAAGAGGTAATGATTTCACCACCCTCTTTCAAGTTCCTTTCTTCTTCCACTTCCTTTTTCTTTTTTGTTTCCATTATAAAATAATAACTCTAGTATTTTATATATACTTTAATGTTATCATAATTTTGGTACAACCAAATTCATTATTCTACCCACCCTTTGAATGGCTTGTCACCATACCTACGTACGTACGGCTTACCGTGTCCACGTCGTGGTGTAATTGTTATTCAATACATTATTATTTGGATGGGTATAATAATGATGTGTATTTGATGTAAATAATAAATATAAAATGATAATTATTCTTTATATATTATATACCATCCAATTATATATTATTTTAATATCAAAAGAATGATATTTTCGCTCGCGCGTACGTACGGATTACCGTCTCCACGACACGATGAGATTCATTTCCAAGTTCATCATTCATCGATGATTATAAAAATATATATTACTAATAAGTATGTAATATATGACATAATAATTATACTATAGATATATATATTTATATATATAATTATTTATGTAATTACATATATCTTATTCACTTACTTCCGTTCAATACTATATGAAAACGGAAACAGCGTTTATGCATACGTACGGACTACCATCTCCACAAACGGTGTTTTCCATTTCATATATATGTCTATTATACATATTTATATTGTAAATATATATGATATATAAATCATTTTTTATATTCTGGAAGTATTTAAATCATGATCTAAGTGATACAATCAAGGGTAACAAGTTAAAACACGTACGACAAAGAAAGTGATTATTACCCGAAATATTAATATAACATGGAAATTATTATTAAATGGGTAGTATAAAGTCTTAAATGAATAATTTATGATATCATAAATATTAATATGGTTCTGTTATAATTTAATAACATACTATAGTCTTCATGAAGGAGGTTAAACGTACCATTGACTAAAGGAAAGTGCAAGGTAAGGGGTTTTCATCTCACTCCTTATTCCCGTGAGATTCGTGCCATATTGCCACTATTACCTTTTCTGTGGTGTATGTACTACCCATAATTGTATTATTTTTTTAATACACTTTAATTTATGTGTATTTAGATATTAATTATTTGATACCTCTTTCATGGGGTGTATGTTTCGTATGTTACCAAATTGGTAAGGGTTATTTCCTCAATCTCATTATTATCCGAGACTATTCATGTGTAAGTATTTTCTGGGACATACTTATCATAGATACCCATATTTCATAAAAAAAAATCAAAAGGAATATTTTAAGGTTATATGGGAGGTTCTATTTAACTAGATCATCATTTTAAATGTTTTAAAGATTTATCTTTCTAAACCCTTTTAATTAATGTCCATATTTTCAAAAGGATTTTAAGGATTTATTTATATGGACATGAATGTTTTGAAAGGATAATTTTTTTCAAAACATTAAAAGTGGTATTGGACACTTTGATTCAAAAACTCTTTTAAATGTCTTCCTTTCTAAATTGTGTGACTTTTAAATGTTTTCATGAAAATGTATATTTCTCTCAAAGAGCTTTAAAAATCATTTTCATCTATGTCAACATCCTTTGATGGATTTTTATCTTGTTTGAAGTTGATTTATTATGATAAAAATCGTTCATACTGCATTGAAGGTTTTTTGATATGTTTGACTGTGGATGTGTTATTTTTATACCATTCATGGTTTATGGTTAAAGTATTGACATTTCGTATCCTAGTTCTTATACGAATGTTTATGTTATGTTTCAAATTTCTCATATGAGGAATGTATTGGACATAGTAAATGACGGGTAGAGCCCGCTATAGCTCCTCGATGCATCGGTAGGTCTCATGAAACAACTAGATGTGTAATTGGCTGAGGCCCTTTCCCAATTTGATATATGGTTTTGGACGAGGCCTTAATCATTTTAGACATCTTGGCTGAGGCCTCGAAAAAATGTTTCAGAATGTCCGGCATTATACATTCCCTCATTATGGAAATAATATTGATGGTTCATGTGGTCATTAGACAAGTATAATACCCATTATTATGTTTTATTATGGAATTATTTACTCAACTCATATTTATTCCATAAAAGTATTCATGTTTACTATTGGTAAAGGCATGTGGTTTCAGTTATTCACCATGCTTAATATTTATGTCATTTTCCGTTGTATTACTTACCCTTACTGAGCATTTGAGCTCACCCCTTTTTTATGTTTCATTTTCCCAGGATTCCAATAAGTGTATTATGATTGATATGCAGGGTTAAGCTAAAGGGAATAATATCATTCTCAAAGAACTATTTACAATGTGTTTTATATTTGAAATTGTAATGTAATGTTAATGTATGTAATATATTTTCCAAGACTGCTAAACCGATCAGTCCTTCGGGACTTGATTCCTTGTAATAATGCCAATGTATTAAAATAATGCACCGACTCTGGGTTACTGGGGTCGGGGCGTTACAGTTAGTATCAGAGGAAGTTAAGAAATAACCTTGGAAGCTAGATTTAGAAAAAATCTGATTAGAGCACATAGACCTAAGATAGACATTGAGGATTAGTATAGAAGAAATTTATATAATTTTGGTAATGGAGAGATTTTTTGAGTTTTCCAAGAAAATACATCCCTGTCTGGATACGAGCAGGTAGAGGAAGCTCTAGCACAGATGTACCTAGGGGTAAAACCCGAAAACACTGCTTTGAGCTAGACTCGAACGGGAACTGGTGCACAACAACGGGCCTTACAGCACTCTTGGTTATGACACTCCCGGGGGATATTCTTAGGATAATTCTCATTTTCTTTACAAACCACTATGATGGGTTTATGAGTATATACCTCCTCAAAGAAAACATTTTTGTGATTATGGATTATATCCATAAACTATTCAATTTATGTTAGGTATTTTACATGTTTAGAATTATTAATTGTGATTAATAAACTGACTTAGTGTATGCCATTGTTTATAAATGGCGCCTAGTAGAAGTAATGAGAACTCCAGCAATACGTATGATCCAAAGAGTAAGAAGGGTCATATCACTCATGGTATTAAGCCAACATTTAGAAAGGAAATAGTCTCCTATGTGTTATCATCATATGAATAAATAGTATCATAAGATCAGTAAATAATTCTCTAAATCCTATGGCTTTGAAGGGAAGCCAGAGAAGAAAAGGATGGTAGAAAGAAAGATGGATAAAGGGAATAAGGGAAAGAAGAATTTTCCAATATGTGATAAATGTGGAATGAATCACCTTAGTAAATGCTTGAAGGGAATGGGATTTTGTTATAAGTGTGGAGAAAAAGGACACCGTGTATGCAATTGCAAGGGTAAGAAAAAGTTTTCAAATGTAAAATGCTTCATCTTCAAGGCGTTGAGACACTGTGAGAATCAATGTCCCATTCATAAGATTATACCGAAAATGATGTTATTGGATAATAATCAAGTTATGATACTACCTCAGATGAAGAAGAATGACTAGTGTTCTTATGTTGTTATTATAGAATTATTTCATTTGAGTGTTGTATCAACAGTATATTGGTTACATGAATTATGGATATATATAAGGATTGTACTGTAGTACAATTTTATTAAGGATTTGAGATTATATGGTTCTAAGAAAAGTGACTTAATAGTAAGCTACAATTTTTGGAAAATAAATGGTTGAAGGAAAGGTAATCCTTAATATGGTGATGATAATGAGGTAGTGATTTTGGAATAAGATATGGTTGATTTTGGTAATTCATGATATTGTAGTGTTGTAAAATAATACACGATGAAGGCATTCATATGTTATTACATGGCCAAAAGGATCCTCATTATGTTTAACATCCCTATAAACTTTGGAATAAGAGTTTGGATATAATTATTTTGGATAATTATAAATGTTGGAATGGATTAAGTTTGAAATTGGATACTATTATTAAGGTTATTTTTGGATTGTTATAAAAGGACAACCCAATGGTCGGGCGACAACTAGTCGCGTCCGACAAGGTCGCGAGACTTAAACTCGCAACCAAAGAGAGACAAGGGTGCATCACCAATGATTGGACTACATGATATACTAGTTTGTATAATTTATATTTTTTTAAATATTATAATAAATGAATTATAAATTCATTTTTTAACCCTATACGATTAGGATAAATAGAATTTTTTTTGAAATCTTATGGAGTGAAATATGAGTTTGTGGTAGAAATTAGTTAAAGGATGGAAATCTACTTGAAATGTATACATTTATTTTCTTATCTTATTCTATGAAGAAATTAATTCTTAAACTTTAGGTAAGGTATCTTAAAACCAAAAATGTGTAATCCTAATACCTTACGTTTTGTGGAACCGATGGTACTTTAAAACATCATAGATTGGTGGCTTTGAGGCCCACAATTATACAATTGTTTGTGACTAATGACCTCAATCACTCCCTATAAATATTTAAGTTTTCCCTCCAATTATGTGTCTCTAATTACCACCAATTTTCTCCTAATCGAGATCATAATTTGGTGGTGACTTTTTCATTCCTCTTTTCCTCTTATTAAGACTAAATTTTATTAACCCAATTTCCGATGTGGGTTTTCCCACAAAGGTATTTTCTATATTCAACCTTTTATTTTTTAAGAACAATTTCAAATTGCGAGGATTAAATTTTTTTAAGAAGGGAATAATTTAACACCCCAAGATTGCATAGAACGTTATTTCTTCAATGTAATTCAATAACTTGCACTACGCGCAACACTGGGTTCAAGCGCACCATAACTTACCAAACTTGCCATTCAAAAGCGGTTATGAATAGTATTAACAGAATTTTGAACTATATATATAATCATTATAATTTTAGAATCCATATTATGAGTTTCTTAGACATAATGTAATAACTAATTCATTTTTTTCAGATAAAAGAAGTATTTTTCAAAAAAATGCACTTTTACCGCCTTTTAATGGTGAACCCATTGTAAATCCAATATTTGAAACTTTTATATATTAAATTTGACAAAATAAACTTCTTTTTTATAATCGAGACATAATAATTTAGTTTCAATAAATTTTTGGTGTTTTTCTGATATCTTTCATATTTTGATGAATAGTGAAAATTACTAAATTTTAATTAAAAACAACTTTTTTAATCGAAATAATTAATAGTCATAAATTATGAATTTGAGTGTTTTTAAAGTATATTTAGAATATATTTTTACCATTTAATACAATTTTGGTTATTGGACGTAATTTCACTTTTAAACAGGACATAAACAAGTGTCAGTCTTTTGATAGTTATTATTTCTTAAAAATACGCCTTTTGGTTTTGACAACGGGAATTAATTTTAAATTAATAAATACAACTTATATGTTTTTAATTTGGTAAAATAAACTTCATTTTTGAATTAGGAATATCAAAATTAGCTTAGGGTGAATTTTCTTTATTTTTTTGATAACTTTCAATTTTTGATGAATAGTGAAAAACACTGAGTTATAGTTTAAAACCGAATTTTTATTTAAATAATTATATATTTTATTTAAATTAATTTATGTCAAAATAAATACATAATACTTATATAAGTTCATTTTAATTCATTGGAGTCAGTTTATAATAATTTTAGATATATAAAAATTTTATCGAACTTTTCACCGTCTTTTACCCACCTCCTAGGAGAATTTGCAAATTCACATAAAACTTAATTTTACCGCTTTTATGAGTTGAATTTAGAAAATCCGAGAGAAATGGTTAATATCAAAGAGTAAAATGTGGTTCAGTAAGATAAAAATAATTTTTGGTGAATAGTAACTTTTTACTTTTATTTTCTAGGGTTAAAAGTAAATAGGGTAATTAAGGATAAAAATGATATTAATATTACCCTCACACATATCCTAATTTTATTTTAAAAGTGTATCTATACCAAAAATAACCTTAGTAATAAAATATTATCATTTAGGTCCACTTGGATTAGATTAGGACATTTATTATTATTTACTTCAAAGAAGAGTTAAAAGAGTTAAAATGAAATTTTAATAAATAAAACATTTTTAATATAAAGTTTTACAAAAGATAAATTTGATTATAAATATTAATTAGAAATATAAAGATATTTCCTACATCATGGTATTTTATTTATAATTTTTAAACATTAAATAAATAATTTCATTTATGACACAATGATGATGCAGTAATTACCTTATTCATGAAAGAATCAAATAAATGGTATTATAAATATTAAAATAAATATAATTTCAAAGTTTTTATGACATACACGAATTTTATAGGTGAATATGAAATGTTAGTATTGATTCAATGTATTTTTTTCAGTAATCATGTTGTTATTATTTTAAAAAAAACAAATACCAAATAGTTTCAAAATTGACATAAAATAGTTTTTAAAAAAAATATTATATTATTAATTGATATAATGGTCCTAAAAATCTAATTTTAGGCCAAAAGAGTTATATAATAATATATATGACATTAATGAACCAATTGGGGTTCTATTGACAGTATATAGTAATTTTATTAACCATATAGTGTAAGAATACAAGAAGACACGGAAAAAGTTAAATTATTTAACTTAGAGTTAAATCTAAATGATAAGGTTAAAATGGTCACCTAAAATTGTCTAAAACCTATTGGTTGAGTTTTTTTTTTGATCTATCCCCACCTTATACTTTAAATAATCAACTTTGGATCCATTATAAAATGAATATTAATTTATTATAAAATAATATTTTAAGTTTTTCCTAAGGTGCCCCTCACCCCTCATATAAAAGGGAACTCCCCCTTATCTCTAATTCACACCCTCTAATCCATTTGGCTCGTCTAAAACCTGCCTAAATACCCTCTAAACTATACTACCTTCAACATAGAGGCATTATTTTGATCAGAAAGCCAACCTAAGGAGCCCTTTCGATCAAATCAAAGGGAAGAACCCGAAGAAGAGTTAATGATTTCACCACCCTCTTTCAAGTTCCTTTCTTCTTCCACTTCCTTTTTCTTTTTTGTTTCCATTATTAAATAATAACTCTAGTTTTATATATATAATTTAATGTTATTATAATTTTGGTACAACCAAATTCATTATTCTACCCACCCTTTGAATGACTTGTCACCATACGTGCGTACATACGGCTTACCGTCTCCACGTCGTGGTGTAATTGTTATTCAATACATTATTATTTGGATGGGTATAATAATGATGTGTATTTGATGTAAATAATAAATATAACATGATAATTATTCTGTATATATGATATACCATCCAATTATATATTATTTTAATATCAAAAGAATGATATTTTCGTTCGTGCGTACGTACGGATTACCGTCTCCACGACGCGATGAGATTCATTACGAAGTTCACCATTCATCGATGATTATAAAAATATATATTACTGATAATTATGTAATATATGACATAATAATTCTACTTTAGATATATATATTTATATATATAAGTATTTATGTAATTACATATATCTTATTCACTTACTTCCGTTCAATACTATATGAAAACAGAAACAGCGTTTATGCGTACGTACGGACTACCGTCTCTATAAACGATGTTTTTCCATTTCATATATATGTATATTAAACATATTTATATTCTAAATATATATGATATATAAATAATGTTTTATATTCTGGAATTATTTAAATCATTATCTAAGTGATACAATCAAGAGTAACAAGTTAAAGTACGTACGACAAGGAAAGCGATTATTACCCAAAATATTAATATAACATGGAAATTATTATTAAATGTGTTGTATATATTCATAAATGAATAATGTATGATATAATAAATATTAATATGGTTCTGTTATAATTTAATAACAAGCTATAGTCTTCATATAGGAGGTTAAACGTACCATCGACTAAAGAAAAGTGCAAGGTAAGGGGTTTTCATATCACTCCTTATTCCTGTGAGATTAGTGCCATATTGCCACTATTACCTTTTGTGTGGTGTATGTACTGACCATAATTGTATTATTTGTGTAATACAATTTAATTTATGTGTATTTACATATACATTGTATTATACCTCTTTCATGCTGTGTATGTTTCGTAAGTTACCAAATTGGTAAGGGTTATTTCCTCAATCTCATTATTATCTGAGATTATTCATGTGTAAGTATTTTCTGGGACATACTTATCATAGATACCCATATTTCATAAAAATGTTTTTAAAAGTAATATTTTAAGGTTTTATGGGAGGGTCTATTTAACTAGATCATCATTTTAAATGTTTTAAAGATTTTTATTTCTAAACCCTTTCAATTAATGTCCATATTTTCAAAACAATTTTAAGGATATATTTATATGGAAATGAATGTTTTGAAATGATAATTATTTTCAAAAGTATCAAAGTGGTATGGGAAACTTTGATTCAAAAATGTCTTTAAATGTATTCTTTTCTAAATTTTGTGACTTTTAAATGTTTTCATGAAAATGGATATTTCTCTCAAAGAGTTTTACAAATCATTTTCATCTATGTCAATATCCTTTGATCGATTTTTATCTTGTTTGAAGTTGATTTATTATGATAAAAATCATCCATATTGCATTGAAGGTTTTGTGATATGTTTGACTGTGGATGTGTTATTTTTATACCATTCAGGTTTTATGGTTAAATTATGGACATTTCTTATCCTAGTTCTTATACGAATGTTTATATTATGTTTCAACCTTTTCATATGAGGAATGTATAGGGCATAGTAAGTGACGGGTGGAGCCCACTATAGCTCCTCGATGCATCGGTAGGTCTCATGAGATAACTAGATGTGGAATTGGCCGAGGCCCTTTCCCAATTTGATAGATTGTTTTGGCTGAGGCCTTAATCATTTTAGACATCTTTGCTGAGGCCTTAAAAAAATGTTTCAGAATGTCTGGCATTATACAGTCTCTCATTATGGAAATAATATTTATGGTTCATGTGGTCATTCAACTAGTAGAATACCCATTATTATGTTTTATTATGGAATTATTTACTCAACTCATATTCATACCATAAAAGTATTCATGTTTACTATTGGTAAAGGCATGTGGTTTCAATTATTCACCATGCTTAATATTTATGTCATTTTCAGCTGTATTACTTACCCTTACTGAGCATTTGAGCTCACCCCTTTCTTATGTTTCATTTTCCCAGGATTACAAGAAGTGTATTGTGATTGATATGCAGGGTTAAGCTAAATGGAATAATGGCATTCTCAAAGAACTATTTACGATGTGTTTTATGTTTGAAATTATAATGTAATGTTAATGTGTGTAATCTATTTTCCAAGATTGCTAAACTGATCGGTCCCTTGGGACTTGATTCCTTGTAATCATGCCAATGTATTAAAATAATGCACCGAATATGGGTTACTGGGGTCGGGGTGTTACAGGGGACATGCATGAAGAACTGAAATAAAATGAGTTATACCATTTTTTATTTCTAAAACAATTTTTTTGTTTGATATTCCACATCCATGTTCGTATAACATTTCTTTGTCTATAGATAATTTTTAAAAGAACATTCATGAATGGGTAATTCCACTCTATCCTACCTTTACTGATGTCATATAAATACATATTGAGAATCCAAAATCAAGATATGATATATTTCCTTCTATCATTGTTGTTGAACAAGCTTAGAAGATTGAACCTCTCCAACAGGTTCTTGGTTAAACATTAGAAGCTAAAAGTATTAAGGAATAATCTACTCAAGTAGCTGAATTATTACTAGAAAAATTTTACTGAATGTCTTGATTATGGTCCATTCATGATACACTTTTCATGATAATAATGATTTTGATTCATCATTTAGGATTATCAGCTTTGGTGGCATGGTCTGAAGGTGATCCTTCTGTATTGGGTTTACCAGCAGTGGACGATGAGGAATCCACTACTTTGGAGGGATCCGAGTAAGGCACTTCCTTGAGTTCATTGATTTCATAAGACATCCCACCTTATGGAATTGAAACTCATTCATAATTAGTGTTATAGGTTTCTCTTAGCATCACATGTGGAAAATCATGGAGAAAAATTTTAAAATGTTATCAGAGAATCATTTGAAAGAACTTCCCTCACATTTTGGATGACATTCGACACTGGTTAGTGTACTAAGATTTGGTGGATTTGATTATATTTTAATTTTTAATGCGATTAAGGAGTATATTTAGCTGTAAGAGTAAGAGAATAATCTTTTTAAGTGCATTATAAAGGCCAAATTTCATACCAATGTTTTGGGTTTTTGAGCCGCAATATCCTAGGAAAAGGACAACCATAACAAATAGTTGACAGATTTAAGGCAAAAAAATCATGGATTAATCAATTAAAGCATAATAATTTTACATGGAGTTGTATTCTATTCAAGAGGGACTTATAAAACTCCATCATTCATTATTAGAATACCATCTGGAATGGGTAACACCATTAGGGTTTATGTAGAAGTTCTTTGAAATGCCCTGGAGACTGAAGCTAGTCAGATGACTGAGTTTCAACAAGCTGTTGATAGAGATCAGGAAGATTTCGAACAAATGAATAGTCGTACTGAAATCCTCTAGTAATGCAATATAGAGTGACTCCATTATGTATATGTTCCTAATATTTTTCTACATAAATGGATAATATTTTATATCTAATCATATAATTCATCATTATTTCTTTATTCTTATAATAATAACATCAAAACTGAGTTTCATATTAATACATTTTCATTCCATATAATAAAAATTACAATGATAGAGATGTGGGTTTCTTTAACTTTTACCAAAACTAAGGGTTATAGGGATAATAGTTTAAAAGTTACTATGGTTGTATGGACAACACTACAAAATTTGTGTGTTTTGTGTTATAACCATAATTTTTTCCTATGCCTTGTGTTTAGGGGAATATGTGTGTGAGACTTGGATTTTTATTAGGCTTACAATTTTGGATTTTTATCTGAACAAGTTTTTTCATTTATCATTTTATTACATGATGTTTCCTAAACCACAGAGAGGGTTGGTCTTGCGAGCTGAGACTCAACTTTTTTCAAAATTTCCCTTTGTATGGTTTCAACTGGGTGAGGAATATTTCTCTTTTTTTTGGTAGTTTAAAGTCATTCATGTTGGACTAATAAATCTAGTGTTATAGGTTGAATAGATTTGACCATTAATTTTTAAATTATAACACAAACAGGGCATGACGACTAAGAATATTTTGATATTCTTTAGATACTTCCAAAAAGAATCTTTAGACAATTTTGTTATTTCCAAATCCAAAACATGGTATTAAATAATAGAGAAGCATTATCTTGATAATGTTGTTACCACTAGTTGAAATCCCATTTATGAGGGAAATTTTATGAAAGGAAAACTGGGGCACAAACAACATAGTCAAATAGTGGTATCATTAGGCTGGCCTACCGGTTATGTGGGCGACATATGAAAGGCCAACTAGGGGAATGCACTACATAGTCAGGTAAAGGATTTTTCAAGAATTCTGACATTATATTACTGATGACTAAATATTGGTTCTGATTTAGATGTCATAAGACCATAATGGGTGTTTTTTCTAAGGAAATATGACTGACAATAAAGGAATTATTCATTCTAACTTTGGAAATGAATAGGAATGCACTCCCAAACAAATTTGATGTGTAAAAGAGGGTAGAATTTTCATTAATGGTATTATAATACTCTGTCATGAATTTTAAAGTCATTCCACATTGACATTATGTTGTGCAGTTTCATGTCATTCACCAAGGACATTATATTGTGCAGTTTCATGTCATACAGTAAGGACAATATTCTTTTCAGTTACAAGCCATGCAGCATGGAAATTATGTGTGTTGTTAATTTAATGTCATTAGCATTAATCAAATGTTTGATGGTTTACAAATACTCAATATTATATCTGGAAATATCCCACTAGATTTATGTATGAAAGAATAAATTTTTATGTTGTGATTTTAGGATTACCAAATCTCAATAGTGATATAGGAGAGAGGGATAAATGGAATTAGAGGAGGTATCTTCCAAGAATGAAGTTATCACTATTTGGAAAACCCATTATGGGGTCTGTATTATATATGTCCAACAAGGGTATATGTAGTATAGCCAAACATTGAAATCATTTGGTTGAGAGGCATGTTATGTATGAGACAATAAGAACTTTCAATTGGGGCCACTTACATCATAGTTAGGTAATGGGGATCTCAAAAATTATGAAATTTTATTGTAAAAAGATGAGGAAAATTTTTGGATATTCAGATATTACCAACCATAAAATAAGCTTTATCAAGAAAAGAACATGAATTAATATGGGGTATTTCAAGTCCTAATTTTCAATGAATTTTTGGAAAAGGCATCGTCTGAAGGAATAACTCAAGGAAATGAAATATGGTGCCTATAGTTTCAGGTCATATGATTAGGACAAATATATTAGGGAAAGGAAATTGGGAAAATATGAAAAGGATGACCGCATTAAATTATGGGTTTCTACATACTGTCATTTAATCATAGATGGGAAAAAGGGGCTTCTCTCAAGAATGATGTTATCGCTATTTGAAAAAGCCATTATCGGGGCTGTATTATGCAGGGACTTCTATAGAATATGTTGCACAACTAAAAAGTGTCTTCCTTTGGATGACATTCATTATTAGTGGAATACCTTATGCAAGGCCTAGTGAGGGCACATAATTCATAGTTAGGTAAAAGACCTACCAGGAAACATAAATTATGCAACAAAAAATATTTGAAATATTATGAAGATCTAAAATTGTTCAAGATTAGGATTATGAAATGTAAAAGGGATAATGACCAATGCACTGGGGAAGTATTTGGACTAATGTTGGCCATGATTTTGGATTCCCATAAATAGATCTAACTCATATGTATAATGAGGACATATTTTTTTCCTTGTTCGGATCTCTAACGATATGACTATAAATAAAGATCTTAAATATAAATTTTTTATTTGTATGTAGGAAATTGAATGTTTTTTTGTTATGATTTGGTTGGGCCTAGAGTTGAAGATATGTATGCCACTAAAATTTTATAGGGGTTAGAATCATTCCACCCTTAGTTCTTAAAAAAAGGTCCCCCACCCTGATTAAATTCATAAATGGTGCATAATGGGGGGGTTCTATTCATATGTGTTCATACATAAGATATGAACTCTTATTAAATATCCTCAAGTAGATCTGACTCATACACGGTAGAAAAGAGATATCATTTGTATCATGTTGTGGTTGGTCCCATGATTGATAGTATAGAAGTCGCTGCATATCTCATATGAGTGATAATCAAGCCTCACATAATTCTTAATTAACCCATGCAATTTATTGTCATGCATTGAAAAATTTTGTGATTCTGATGTGAAAAAGGAATATTTTTACTAGACTCTGGGTTTGAACTTAGGGGTCATTACATATCATATATGGAAAGAATAAAACCACATGTAGTTCTAGAATGTTTTCTCTCTACATAGTCTTAGCCTATACATTGGGAGAGGGGGATTTATTTAAATGGAGTCATGACCAGGATATAGGATCCAGGAATAACTATGTATTCCACAAGGGTAGGAATAAAGACATATGTAGTTCTAGAATAGATTCCCCATGCATGTATGATCTGAACAGATGAAGTGGGGGGATTTTAAATTCCGGTTGGACCCGAGATATAATATTTGGATTTCACTACATATCTAAATAGAATGAAAATAAAGCCATAAATTTTTGTTGAACTTCAATGATGTTAATGACATGTTGTCTGGATGAAGGTGAACTAATGTGAAGTGGATACATATGTCATGAAAATTGGAATTAAACTAAACATATTTTTGTTATTATATCATTTAGTATATTGTAATGCAAGTACATTTTTTGTCCCTTTTACAATCCTACATCCAGGACCATTGATAACCCTAAATAGAATTAAGGCACATTATTTATGTAATGAACTCCTTTTCCAAATTCATATTCCCATGTGAGCAATTCTCGGTGTGAGAAACATGGATTGGTAAAATATTATTATACAACTAAATGGTAACACAAATGAGAGATAGGGTAATTATGATTATATGGTTGATATACTATGGTGTATGACTCAGGTTTCACTATGCATCATGCTAGGGAATGATTCATGCCACACATAGTTTTCGAAAAATGTTCACCACATCGACTAGATTAACATGGGGAAAAGGGAATTTGATAATATCTAGACTGATGGTTGGACCAAAAGTTTGAAGTCTCAGTATCATAATGTATCACATTGTAATGGTAATCAAACTATATGTCTAGAAATGTTTACTTATGATGATATTATTTGTGATAAAAAAAAATGGAAAAGGGGGTTTCTTTTAAAAAATTGCATCTGGACCCATCATTGGAAATTCAGGTGTCACTACTTATCTCAATATAATGACAATAAATCCACACACAATTCTTGAAATTCTCCCAATTAATATTTTGATTCATACATACAAGGATGAAATGAATTTAATTTAAATTAAATCTAGACCTGAGGTAGGAGATCTGGGCATCACTACGTATCTAATAGTTGTGAGAATCAAGCCACATGTTGTCCTTGAACATCCATATAGTTTAACATCACGTAGGATGGGAAAAGATTAAATAATGTGAAAAGATAGAAATATTTCAGTTGCACTATGGGATAGGACCCAGGTCTCACTATATTTCTTCTTATAGAAAGAATCAAGCCACACATAGTTCTTGAAGAAATATTAGATGTGTAGGGATGATCAATGCACATGTGGAGTGAAGGGGGGAAACTTTTTATCATGTATGGACCCAATATTGGAGATATGTGCATAATTACATATCTCTTAGGAGTTACAATCATGCTACATATACCTTTCAAAGATGGTTTCCCACAAAAACTAAATTTTTGATGTGAGAAATGAGAAATTTTATACTTTCTAGAATAATGGTCAAATCTAAGATACATGCTGGTATGATAATCAAGCCATATGTTCTAGATGTGTTCCAATTATATAATTGGATCATATATATTAAAATGGGAAATTGTTTCTTTTATTTGTGTCACTGGCCCTGAGATAGGAGACTAATGTGTCACTACGTTTCTCATCAGAATGAGAATCAAGACACACATTTTTCTTAAAGAACCATGAAATTTATCATCATGATTTAAAAATTCAGGTCACCTGTCATTAAATAAATATCATGGATGGACTATGAGATAGGACCAAAGTGTCGTAATGTATCTTGCATACATGAGAATCAATCCACGCATAGTTTTTGATGAAACATTCCCTATGTATATTTTACTTTCACACAGAGGGAATGAAGGAGATTTTTTTTATCATGGATAGAAACAAGATTGGATATCTAGTCTTCACAATTTATATCATAGGAATGAGAATCAATCTATACGTTGTTCTTGAATATTGTTCCCCATGTGGGTATGATCCAAACATAGGGAAGAATTTGGGAACAAATTCCACTAGGGAGTGGCAATAATGTGAATAAGTATTATGTATGTAATGTGGTCAACATTTATGGAACCACAAGTAATATCAACTCATGTTATTTTGGGGGATCTCTTAACGTAAAATAATGGATATTTCAACCATAAATTTTAATGTGATGTGGTATGAAAAATGTTGTTTTTTAGTTTTAGGTCATGCAACTAGGACCTCATGTTGTTCCATTTATCATTATCTGACATATATAATGATGCTAAACAAATTAACATCATGATCATAGACATATATTGTTTTCTGATGTTTAACATCAGAGATCTATGAAGATATTTGTAACATAGTTTATCATCATGAAATGAGGATGAAATTTGTGAGATTTCACAAAGTACTTCTTGAGGAACCATTCATTTCTTGGAGATGTAATGAGTTCTCCATCCATTGAAATAAGGGAATAAGATCCATGAGATTTGACCTTATGTATGGAGTATAGTCCTTCACAGTTTATCTCATGCATTGTAGGCTTCATTCCCAGTATCATTGGAGTGCTAAAGAGAAAACCCAACTCTCCTTGAAGGAATGAATTAAGTTGGACCTTCTTGTTAAAGGTTTTTGTTATTCGGTTATGGTATACTTTCAAGTGATGCAAGGTATTCAATATCATTTCATCCAATCACTCCAACTCATCCTACCATTTCTGGGATTTCTCATCTATGGAAAACAAATCACAGATGGAAACTTGGAGTGATGTAAATTGAATTTTAATGGGCATAACTTCTTCTATTATTTATACCAACAATTATGGGGATGACCATGTGTAAGTACGAGTCATTGTATTCTATGACCATAGGGCATTCAAAATATCATAAGGATGATATTTATTATCTTTATCCACTCTCTTTGGGAGTTTATTTCAAGTAGTATTTTTGAAAGCCTCTACCTGTCCATTGGCCACTGTATGAGAGTAGGATAAATGGTGGGATTTGTTATTATGTTCGAAATATTAATTCTTTACCTTAGTAGAATAGAAATTGGTATCTTTTTCCATCAACATGGTATGAGGATCACCAAATCTGATAATTATATTATCTTTTAAAAAGTTAAAATTTCACTTTTCCTTGACTTATTTGAGAGTTATTGCCTCATCCCATTTGAAGAATAAATCAGTAGCCATAATGATATACTTGATCTTCTTAGCTGTAGTTAGAGGATTTGGTCCCACTACATCCAATACCCATGTAGTAAATGGATTTGAGTATTTGGCTATATGTATATGCTATGGGGGTAGATGGGTGAATATGGAATGCACATGGAATAGATGACACTTTTTAATGAATTATATGCAATACAGCATCATCGAAGGAAAAAAGAATCCCAGAATCTAGATTTGATCATAATGTCTGTAGATAGACTACTGGGCACCACAATCTAGTACATGTATTTCTTTCATGATAGTTTCAGTTCCATCCCCACAGATGAATCTGAGGAAAAAAAATTGAATCCTCATCTATTGGGGATCTTCAACAGATTTGGACCATCAGAAAGTGAGAAATTAACTACTTGTCTCAATACATATTCACTTCTAAATCTATTTGGTGGAAGTACTCCATAATTGAAATATTCCATGATGGGTATAATAGAATCCATTGTAGGACAATACAACATATGAATAGGGATGATTTCATTAATTTCCCCTATTCTGATTTGATAAAATGGTGAATATACATGATGATGTCCAATTATTGTGATTTTTTCATCTAGACTTGCATCTTCTAGGATTGTGTAATCATTTTTCAATGAAACATCTTGGGAATTTTGTGATTGTGGGACATAATACAATGTTTTTTATGAGGTAAATACTTAAATCAATCTGTATACATAATCAAAAAAGGGGATTATTGTTTATTTTTTATGGAATAATATCCATTAATATGTTTATTACCAACTCTGAATCATTATTCACCTCTAGATGGTTCACTGGAACATGGAGTGCTAATCCTAGTCCTCTAATGAAATCCTGATATTCTACCCCATTGTTAGTACCACCTTATAATAAAAAGATGGAATATTTAAACCCATCCTTTTTTGGGGAGGTAATTACAATTCCATACCCAACGTTTTTGAGTTTAAGGTCTTTTATTTTTTTTTCCCCCATTGGACTATTGGAAGCACCGTCAAAATACATTTTACATATTTAGGGGTTATTTTGAATTGAGAAGATTTCTTCATTAGGTAGTTTTGAATATAATGAAATATATTATTCATATGGGTGCTCAATAAGGAAATCATCCAAGGTCGTGACTTTTACCACTTTCTCAGTCCTAATATATATATCAAACTACAGTAGAATAACTACCTTCCATTCCATAAGTCCTACAAAAATCGGAAGACTAAGGATAAATTTGAGTGGGTTATTATGAGAGACCATTTGGACCTCATGATGCTGCTGATAGTGCCTCATTTTCTAAACTAAAATGATTAATTCTAGGTATATTTTCTCAAAATTTGAATATCGAGTCTCTGTGTGGAGCATGGTTGGACTGAGGTACTAATGTTGGTTTTCATTCTCAGCACTATTGTTTTGTGTAGGGAAGGTACCCAGTGATTTCGCCAAGGATGTCACATAAAGAATGAGTGTAATTCCTTCAATAGGTGATCGTAATATTGATGGTCTCATGAGTTATTTCTTGAGGGTGTCAAAAGCATCTTGGTAGTCATTGGTATATTGATATTTGACTTCCTTCTTCATCAAAGTGGTAATGGGAAAACTGTTTCCATCAAGATTGTAGTGAAGCATTAGATGTAGGCCAGTTTTCCTTGATCCTTAAAACTCATTCAAGTTTCAAGGATGCGACATTAAAATAATATCTTTGGTCTTCGTGGGATCGACTTTGATGCCATGATGGTGTACAACAAAGATATGAATGTTTCCCTACATTACCCTGAATGCATATTCCAAGGGGTTTAACATCATATTATGCTTATGAAGGTTACTAAAAATGGTTTCTAAATCCAAAAATTAATTAGATCCTTGCTTTTATTTGACCACTATATCATCAACATATCACTCAACAAATTTTCCAAATATGGGTTTGATTATATGATTCATAATAAATTGGTATGTTGCACAAGCATTATTTAAGAGAAAGGGAACTACCCAACATAAATATATTCCACGAGGGGATATTAAGCCTATGTATTGTCTATATTATAGGTCCATAAATTTTTTGGTTATACCTAGAGTATACACCAATGAAGTATAGATATTAATATCTATTTGATTCGTCAATCTATATTTCTTTGATCGAAACTGGGAAGTCAAATTTGGGATAATGCCAGTTGAGATCTATGACATCAATGAAAACAGTTATTTTCTTGTTTCTTTTTCACAAGGATAATATTAGAAAACCACATTGGATATATAACTTCTCAAATAATGTTGAATATGATAAGATTATCGATGTCATCCCCAGTTTTGGATGAATGAATCAGATGTGTTATTCTTGCGGCCTTCTTGTATCTCTATTACCCTTCTGGAAAACCCAAATGATGGTTGGACACATCAGGGTCAATTCCTATAATTTAAATGTAATTCTAAGAAAAAAATATCATGTGGTTTATTTAGAATGAATGTATACACCTCTTTTTCTTTTGAAGTATGCTCTCACTAATTAGATTGTGACATGGATCTTCCCCTATATGTAGATTTATTTCTATGAGTTCATCAAAAATGGTGGAGATTACTTCCTCAAATGATGGAGGTGAATCCATGAGATCTTCATATTCTTTCCCTTCCTCATGTGTTATTTATTTATTTATTAATTATTCTCCCACTTCTTGGATGGCGGGTGGTGAAGAAAAATTTTCATATCTAGGGGATGAGTTTGTATTTGGACCACCTAAAGAGTAGGAAATAATATATGGACCAATTAATGATGAAGAGTCTTGATAATGCTCTGAATAGAATATGATGTGTTGAGAATCACCATCCATTTCTATTTTCAGCAATTTGGTAACTCCTTATAATATTGATATTGAATCAGAGATTTCCTGAAGCTTTGAAGATAAAATGAAGACATTTCCACGGCTTTCATCACTACATAGAGAGTTAATGACTTCCAATGCAATGTCATGTTTATTTTTTGTGATTGAAATTATAGAAGATAGTGGATGAGTGATTGGATTTGGGACTACCCATTAAATTCGATTAATGTGTAGAACATAATCTAAACTAAGATGATTTGATGGATTAGCTGTGATCTTCTCCTGACCATTCAGAGAATTTATTATAGAAACATCATTTTTCATGGACCGTTTTTCCATTTTGTGATAGAAGTCCACATCAATATACTGAGATTCTCGTGTTTTCAAATGTGGAATCTTCGCCAAGAAATGGACCAATCTTACCATTAAAGAAACACTTAATACATTGGTGGTATGATTAAAGAATGGTCATATGTTGATGTAGGCAATGTATTCCCAATATAATATTGAAATTTGTGTCTTGTTGAACAATCATCAACTCATTATCTGATATGAGATCCCCAAACGGATTTCTAAGAGTAATATCACTAATAGGTTAATTATCATTCTTGTCATATTCTTGTAAAATTAATGTGGAGGGAGAAATGTGGGATTAATGAGGCATAATTAGCGAAGTATTGAAATGGGAATGTGGTTGATCCTTGTGTCGTTATCATTGAAGTATCATCGTACATCAGTTTCATTAATCCTACTAGATGGGTATAAGGGAATGATGTGTACATGTTCAACATCATCCTCATCATAGAACGATAAATATATGACTATGTTAAATCGTTATGTTTCATTCTCTATATAGTAATCTTATTTGGTATAAAACATATCTTCAAACATCTTAATACTTGAAAAAGTCTCAATGAGTGATTTTTGGAGATCCTGTAATAGATTCAGGGCATCAATGATCGATAATAAGGACAATAATTTGTCCAATTGCTTTAATAATACATACTTTTGTCTAGAGGATTGTGTTTTCCATCATGTGTATTCTCTTTTGAGGGATCTATTGGATCTGATGACCCTAATGTGGATAGACCCTCTTCATGGGATGGAATTTAAATCACATCTTCTCTTGGTGGATTAGGTCGGCTAGGTCTACCCATTCCATGAGGAGGTGGAGAAATAGCTGCAAACTGGTCATCCAAGATGACCATGTTAGGAAACACCCTGTCATGTGTGTGAGAGATCCCATGTTCCTATTATTCTTGATAGAGGGCTCTTCCATGAGTTTCTACATCATAAATATTTTGAGCAGTGGTGTGGTTGGATTAGCGATTTACTGCAAGAACACATCTTCCCCAATATCCTAGGCCTTGATAAACATGTCTTTAAATTTCCCAATCATGTTCCTAAAAGTCATTTTCATAATTAGAATCATCTTTTTCATATGGGTTTGTTAAGTGAATAACATTAATGGAGATAAATATGAACTCTTCATCTAATGAAGATTCTTCTACACATGTCATCTCTTGTTGTTCCAATTTTTGGGGAGGTGACCATTTTTTTGAGACATTCATCATGTAATCCACTAATGTCAAGGATTAATTTTTCCTTGACATGATCTCATTTTCTTCTGCTCTCTCCTTATTCATTTGATCATATTACTTTTTTAAGGATTTTCCTTTAGAGGACTATTATTTTGATGATGTTGTCTTTTTTTTAGTAGAGGTGATATGAGGCACAACATGTTGTTTAAAATTTTGTTCATAGAATGACATGAGTTTAGGTGATTGTTTTCATGACCATCCAATAATTGAATTTATGAGAATTATTACTTTTTACATTATATAACTCACCTTCCACCTTTGGATATGTAGAATTAACCCATGATACCTGGGATGGTGAAATTTTATGCTTCACATTCCTCAATTCCACCATATTTTATAGGATGTCCTTAAAAACAAAACACTCTGAGGTGGGGTGGAACATCATTTTATTCAAGGTGAAACAGGTTGGGAGGTCCTCATATAATTTTTTTTAGGCTTCTTTGTCTATAGAAACCAATCTATGTTGTTTTCCAAATACGATATGAAGTTGCAGGGGACTTTGTCATTTCTATAAAAGTAGATGTTATTATTAAACTCCTCAAACTATCTAAACCTCCAATATTTTTTATCATCTTGATGAGTCAGTCATGTATACTGATTCTCAAGAGGTGGATCCCTATGATAGGATGTGGGATTTGAAGTAGGAACTATTACATGGTCCAACTTAAGTGTGACAGTAGAAGCCTATTTATTTCCTTCCATTATTCAAATAGAAAATGGAATTACTCAGGACATTGATTTAGTCTTTTCTATGGAATTCTCGACCTATTGATAAATAGAAGTGGGATCTTGAAAACATCCTTTGTATTTTATAGGGAGTAATGGTTTTCATAACTCATCACATAGATTTTATAAACAAATGTGCATCAACCCATCTTGAGGGATAGGTATATTCAAGGAGTGTGTTAATTATTTCCACCATGAAATGAAATTTGAAGCACTTTCATTATCCATTTTCTTGCAGTTTTTGATATTGATGACTGGTGTCTTCTACAACATTGAGTAGAACTATAATAGTATATTCTGATTGATATCTTCCCATCCAATAATTAATAAAAACTGCAAAATTGTATACCATACAATGGCATGCCTTGAAATTATTCCACAAAACATTAGAGTTTCACTAATTCTGGTTGCTCATGGATCCCCATCCTAGGATCAAAGTGAGAGAAAAAATCTTTTATGTGCTACTCCATATCTACAGATCCATTGTTGATTGGAAATGTGGGATTCCAAATGTTTTTAGGGGGATTAAGATCTACCGATTTAGGGTAAGCTTCTTTTTCAGATATATTATTCCATGTTGTACATATATAGATTTCAGTTGATTCTTTAATGACTCAACGGTGTTTATAAGAATTCTAGGAATATCAATCTAGCATGATACCTGAATAGGTGTTATTGCTAGAGCCTAAATGGTTGTGGCGACTGGTAGGACCAGTGGTGGTGGATATGGTAAATATTTCATTTTATAATCCATATGGACATTCATATAAGGTTGTTCCTATAATATAGGGAATTCATGATCTTCCTCAGTGGTTTAATCAAACCCTTTACTGAGTTGAACCAATATGAGGTGAAAGTTTAGGATCTTTTTGTGGATAATATTTGGCACGAATGCTTCCTTGGAGTAAATATACATTGATTCTTCTCAACTCTTCTATTTCCTCCTCATGCTGAAAAAATCATTCCTATAATGAAATGGATTGACCTTCGTAACAGTGAAGGTATTAAATATTATTATTCATACCTTTTTCCCAATTAGGTTCCTTTTGATGAGGCAGAAGTTGAATATTCGAGGGGATGATGAAATTTTGTTCAAACCTCTAGTTTCAGGTATGCACTCCTCCTTCATTTATTTTGGTGTTTACCACCTCATGAACATGAACTTACACTTATGAACCCCTAAATTGGACTCATGTTCTAGAGGATCTTCAACAATGGAACTGATGAAATTCATCGATGCATAATGTATTTATGTAATTCTATCGGTATCTCTATGATTTCATATTCTTTTGTGTCCTCCTTGAGACTATGACCTTATCTTTGTTAGAACTCCAAGAACTATTTGGTGGATTGTAAGCTAATTGATATCCTCTGATAGTTTAGTTGTGTGTTCATTTTGGGGATTCATCTCTAATAAATATAAAACTAATTTCTACCAAGGAGGATATTGATTATGGGAAAAATCTACCATACTTGAGAGATATATCTATTCATGTTCATCCCTATAAACTCTTCGGGCTCAGTTTGTTGGATATAAGGGTTGGGTTAAAAAGGACACCATCACTGTGGGATGGGGTTTCTCTTAAATTGTTATGTCTTATATTAGTGAAGTTCCCCTATTGATTTTATAAATTCTGGTATGAACCTTGGTTGGATGCATTATCCGACACCCACATAAATCACTAGTTTTGGATGACAGTTGTGATATTTTTTACATCATTGCAATCTGATGGATAACATCCTATAATCATGAATCCTTATCAATGTTCATAGAGTCTTGGTGTAATATTTTCTCAATATCTATATCTCTTTAGTCTTGACTTTGGTGAGATTTGGTCGAGGTCTGTTCTTATTGAGAATGTCTTCAGTCATGAATAGAATTCATTTTTTATAGCCTACTATGGGAAATAACATTGTATGATACCACTTTTTGTGGTATTTTTTGGATTTAGAGTATAGTGAATGTAAATTCTACATTTTCATCTCATCCTATGATATGAACACTAGACGAGGTATCTATGTTCATTCGCCGCTTCTTCAATAATGCATCAAGGCATTCACATTGATGGGATCCCCATTGCTTCTCGATATTTGGATTCTGGAAATCCATGATTGATTCCAATTCAATTGGGAATTGTAAACCACCTATTACCTTTACATGACATGAATACTTGACATAAGTTAATGCCTTTTATTTCATGTGATGAAGTTTTTTTCACATATTGAGGGAAATGACATGCATAAAATCATCATATAACACTTCTAGAATACTATATTGAGGATTGGAGAAAGTAAAAAATATGAATGGTGATGAAGCTATAATTCTCACATATTTGATAATTTATTTCAATGTTATAATACCCACCATTGTGTTGTTTTATGGGAAATTGTCACATTTTTATGTTTTAGTGGTATTTTGAGCTCAAATGCAAAAATGGCTTAATTTTGGGATTTAACTATTTTATTTCTATTATGTATTTTGTCCATAACATTTTACACAATAAACCAAATTGTGAAATTCCTTCACTTTAGGTTTCCTTACATCATGGGACGAATGTCATGTTTCTGTAGGCCCAGCTCAATCAATCATTTGGAGGCCCAAAATCATCTCACAATCTGTGCCTCGAAAATTGTGTGTAGATCAGAAATGTTTTAAATAAGAGATCGTATCTCGAACTATAACGATACTTTGAAGATTAAATTTAAAAATGATCTGTAAGATTAAATAATGAACATATTTTATTAAGTAGTCCACATATTAATCCTCTTGATTAATGGTCTTAATTTCATTGGAATTTGGAGTTGTGGAAGACGAAGAGCACCTGGACAGATTAAATGTGCCGAACTACAGCAGCCATAACTCCTTCATATGTGGATAAATATGACTGAAACTTTGTGTAGGGACAAGAAATATGATATGGAACACCTTTCAAGAAGGGTACATGTACCAATGCTTCCATTTAAGGGGACTAAGAGTTTGTAACATCCGGAGGATAGAATTGAGTGACATTACTTCAACCCATTTTCTCTATAAATTTGTACCTCCTATCCCTTTACAAAGGATAGCCATTTTAAAGAGTCAAGGTTCATAATTTTTGTTGTAATAGTTATTTTTATATTTTAAATATATATTAGTTTATATTTCCTCTTCATACCTCCTTTATTTCATTTAGTTTATTTTATGTATTCTCCCACCGTTATTCCCTTCTCAACTCCACTAAAAATGGAGAACTAACCTCATCGCTTGTTCGAGGTAGGTAATGGTGAGTTGATTGAGTTATTGATATTTAATTTTATTATCCTTTTTTAAATTATAAGAATTTTGGTGGTGGTTAAATCTATTATGGTGAGTGGTCGCCCCATTTTCTCTACCACCAATTTCTTCTTCACGTTTATCAATTTTCCACCCCTTTGCTATTTGTGTCGTGCATATGGTGGAGCATGACATGAGTAGTGATGGTCAGTGAAGAGGTATCCTAGATGACTTTAGGAATGGAATTACCCTATATGTAGAGGTCTTGGTATGGGTTAATGACAATCCAAACTAGAGGGTGAGGTGTGACAGGTCTTGATCACCTCATTGAGTGGAATATTGAGATTCTTTTTAAACAATGATATCAACCACCACAACCTCCTAAGAACAACAGCCTACTTTCGTTCTTCTAACTTCATTCTGTGTTGAATTGAATTATTATATATTATATTTATATTTTATGAATTTTAAATTATTCCCCCTCCCATTTATATTATTATTATATTTTTATATTAGTTATTTTTGTAATAGTGACAATAGGAAATTAGTGCGTGTGAGCGGCCTCCTTGTGATCGACCCTAGGGTGTGCCACTACGGTATATTACTATGTTAATAAGAATTTAATTGAATTATGGTTCACGAAAAAACCACTCTCATAAAATGTTATTTCATTATTAGCTAGTTGGTTCCTCATGTTCAACATATCCTCTTTGTTTTTTCTAGAGGCTCTTCTACCCGACTGGACCAAAGTTGGTGTTTATCTACCATTTTATTAGAACCAGCAAGATAAATATGGAGTTACTTTTTTATGTTAGAATTTGGTTGACCCATGGGTGTTTTGGATAATTACCATCCCCTTGGGATGGATTTTGGTTGAGAAATTATTTTACCAACTAGTGACAAGGAATCCGACATTACTGGACTTGATTTTGTGAGTGCCACAAGATAGGAGGGATTTCTCATCACTACATTGTCGGTTGGAGAATTATATGGAAAATATCAATCACTATAGTGGATAGTACATTCGTAGTGATTTCAATAATGGGGAGGACCATCAAGGTGGTTTATAACATGGCATATACCCTCTTTCTCCATCTTCTAGACACGTTGAGGGTTTCTGTGGCTCCCATCAAGTGATAGGATATCGAGATTGACCAGAATATCCTGAAGAAATACTTATTGAGTAAGTGTCTGATAAAGTACTTCATAATTACCACTACATATCCAATAATTTCGTAATGGGAGGGTAGGATCATGATATTCCAAAGATAAAATACTGATTAATTCAATAACTCTAACATTGGGTGGAGCCAGATCACAGACCGACTCTTGATTCTTAAAAAACAATTGTAAGACATATTTTTTGTTGGATTCTAACAAGTAGTGGGGGAAATTTTTTGGGATAAGTGGTTGTTATGGGTATGTGTATATTCCCAACATTAATTGGATACTAGAACAAGATGATCATTTCTAGTTGGAATGGGTGTATGTTCCTAATCTGATTGTCCGTATTAATGGGGGAGTGTACCCCATGACCCTACTAGATGGGAATAAACATATGTATCATATCTGGAGTGAACTATTGATGATTCACCCTGCATGTGGGCACATGGTTATGCTTCAATCTATTAGGTACTACTATGGCCACCATAATGATATCATGGCATGTCTCCAAGACTTGAGTAGGAATTTGCGTCTTCCCTTTCACTAATTCCAAGATGTTCCTGGTGAAATCAGTGGTCAGAATTTGAATATATGTCCATTCAATGTTTGGAGTAGGTGTTTGTACCTGCTCCTATACTCGATTTCCTTCTAGTGGATACTGACAGTACTCTTGTGTTAGGGAAAAGCCTGGATTCATCCCTATGATTTTCATTAGAGATTTCCGATTGAATTCTATGGGTGATTCCAAATGAGGATGTTGGTAGAATTTATGAGTGTAGGAAGGTGTATTTTCCTTCTTACAAGTTTCCTCCATATTTGGTTGGTGGACTTCTTTGAATAGGTCCAGATGAGTTTTTTTGGCTCGCTGGATAGGTGTTGGCATATGTATATTCCTTATTAAGCTATTCCACTAGATTTTAACGATGGGCTTCATTATATGCCACCATATGAGTCTACCGGTTGGCTGATGAAAGAATAATGGGTTTTTGTGCTTGATTGTTTTAGGCCACAAAACTAGGTTGTGGGGCTTCTATGTAGGGAGAAAAGGTAGGACCCTACTCCCTCTTATCCTGTTTTTCTCCCCAGTGGGCCGTCTGGCATGCTCAGGTCTAAGGTAACAAGTCCAGACAGTCAAATCCAACACCCTCATCATCTTTAGGTATTACTACCACGTAGAATTGGCAGTGACAATTATTGGTACGAGCCCTTGGGATGGACCCCTGTAACTTTGGTAAGAGGCCCTAGGGGACCTCTAGGTTGACCTCCCAAGTATATGGGAGGGATTGGTTGTTGTGTTTTGTGGATAGATACCAAAAGGGTTGAAGATGGTGTTCAACACCATCTTCTTCTAAACAACAGGTCATCACTAACATGATGATCAGGGGAGATTCTTGATTTGGAGGTACTTTTTGGTGCCCTCCAAGGTCAGGATGGTACCATTTTGATGGTATTATTGAACCAGTGTGTTAGACACCCAACTTTGAAGATGATATGTAGGTGATGGAATCCTTCATGCGAATGAGGATTTGACCTGGGTAGAAGCCGAGGTATTCAATGATGAGAACATGAAGGAAGACATTTGGACTGATAGGAGTTCATGGAAAATAGTTCATATATACATTAAAAACACAAACAATAAATTTTTACATATCATTCTAAATAATAAATTGATTATTTATTTCCTTTTCTGGACCTCTTTTATCAATTGGGAGGGGTATAGTAGATTGGTAACACTGTCATATTGGATGTGGTTTCATATTAGGTTCACCATTTTTTTCACTCAGAATGTGTGTTCTAGTTAGGAAATATTGTTTCCAATCGGTTTCCTACTGATTTATTTATGGAACTTAAAACCATGAATGGTTATGTATCCAACTGTACATGCATTCTAATGGTAGTAATTCATTAGGAATTACCACATATGAGTCTTAATAACTAACATTGGTTGAGAACATGATATTTCAGTCTCATCACACCATTTTGGGGGGAATTATTGGCTACTTTTGGAATCTATTATAGAATTAAGATAGCTCCGTGAATCCTTCATTAATTCCCATGAATGAGGTAGGTCATCCCAAGATTGTTAATCAATTATTCGCTGGTACGTAATTTAGAATCATTTGTATGCATATGAGATTCTTCCAAAATGGTGGTATCTATATGTGTCCTATATTTTCATCAATGGTATCTTATAATATACTACATAGAGATTCTATGGTCATTATTACATCAATTACGGTTTTTAATCCACATAGCGAGGAACTCTACAATTTATTGTTATCTAGGTAGAAAAGAGTCACTCTAGAGTTTATCATTATCCAAGGAGACAAACAATTAATCTAGAATTTGTTATCATCTAGGGACACAAAAATTGTTTAGTTATTGGGATAAAACCCATAAAAGTTCTACCAAGGTATCCTTGTGAAAGGAATCAGAATCCACGTAGTTTGGTGGCACTTAATGGGACACATCATTATTTATAAGGTCATTTGATAAGGACCCCACCATTCTGTTTATCATCATGAGGCAATAATGTCTAGGTCGAAGGTTCCTTCTCATGTTTTGGTGTGGGACATATGCCAAATCATCCCAGGGATCCTATAAAGGATTTGTACTACCAAGTTAAATTAGACCATACTTGGGATATGGAAAAGTGAGAATAGGTTTTATGTGAATTTTTGGGTTCAACCCTTAAGGAGGAATCCTATATATACCATTTGGATGGGAATAAAATCCCACATAATTCATTATGTATTGCATGGGAGTATGGTCCTTAGAGAGAGAAAATATGGGGCTTACATCTGAATAGAATTATTTATAAATGAAATCATGAGTAATGTATTATCTCATGATGGATTGGGGGTTTTAATCGAGGCCTACTACTAAAAAGGATGCCCAGATTAAGGGAATTAATGTTGGGGTTTAATATACATGGGGATTCCCCTTGATATTAGTCCCTAAAAAGGATTTGTGTGTATCCCAGTTAGGGTGGGAATAAATTTTCTCATAGTTCATTTGGTATCATGGGTGAGTATGTCCAATTGAGAGGATTAATTTATATATTAATCCTGAAAAGTATTTCGTAGTGAGTTGTAGGTTTTTATTGAGACTAAAATCTGAGGAATATTTCCATTGACCAAGGGCCCCATGTGGGATTACTACGTATTCTGATTAATGAAGGAATCAAAGATATTGGAGTTCAGTCCTTCGGGTGGATTGTATGGGTGTTGGGATCAGTAAAAACCTCTAACCCATCATGATTCATATTCTGTCTATTCAACTAGAGGATGAGAATGATTCAACAAACCACAGATGCATCATTCATCAGTAGTATAAGATAATGGGCCAATGGTGGAAGAGGTTGAGGTTAATATGGAATTGTTCTTGGCTATGTCAAAATAAGATTAAGCAAAAAACCATCCCTCTCATTAGTTTAAACTATACATCTGTCCAAATGTACAGAAGTATTTGAGGCGGTAAATGTAGAGATGAGAAAGACATCAACATCCTACAAGAATGTAAATGGGCATACACAGGGATGGTTTCCCTTGATTTCTTCTGAGGTATGAGGGAGACTTTTTAGTTGTCAATGGAAAAAACAAGTGTGATATTTAACCTCTCTCTTAGGGACCAGAGGCTCAGGATCTCAGATATGAGACAGGTTGGAAAAATTATTTTCCCTAGAATATGAGATAGATAACTCCTCTAACCTTTTCTTGGGTTAAGGTTCTATGTGAGAATAGATATCTTAATCTATAAATACCCTGATGATCCTAAGCTTTTGGTATGATATGTGTGGGAAACCTCTAACTATATAAATACAACTCCAATTAGAGGACATAAATTTGTGACCTTCCCCAAGGTTTTGTAAATTATGAGGTATTGGGGTATGTCTCATCTTATTCCATTTCATAAAAGAGATCCAAAGATGGAAAGGCCCTACCGAGGTAGGATTTGAAGAGTTATTAATGGAAGGATTTCTTAGTTCTTGCATGTTGGAATGTCGGGTAGGTATACCGCGAAGGTGTACCATGTAGGCATGATGTGCAGGGTAAAGAAGGAACTAAAAAGGGATTTTCATAATTGAACAAGGGTTACACAAGATTGATATTCCTTCTTAAAAATGGATTACCGAGGTATAAAACTTGGGTAATTCCTTAATTTAGGTACCCTTGTCACAACTGGTGTACTTGGATGAGTTCTGCAAAGGTCCTTTCTTAAGGAAATGGCCTTCCTTAGATGATTTCTTCTTATGGAAGTGGGGTCCAAAAACAAGTGGTTTTTATTTTAAACCCTAAAGGTACTATGGTTTTTATTATTCCATTTAATTCCCTCTTCTCTCAAGTTATAGAAATATAATTGAAACAATTAAGGGGACATTAGTGAAGCTGCTTCAGAAAGAGAGGTTCTGGGATTATATTGATTTTTTAGTTTTGAAATGTGGAATCCAAGGGACCTATTTATAGGAATGTAGGGGACCTGACCGAAGGGATTTTTTTTGTAGTTCCAATATATATATATCTCTTACATAGGGGCGTAGGAATAATTGGTCCATGTAAGTCCTCAGCGTAGGTCCCTGATGTAGGTGTTCCATGTAGCACTCTTTGGATGGATCTCCTAGGATGGATTTAGGATTCTATTAATGTTAAAATATCCTAGGTACTCTTCATAATCATTTTTCCTTCCTATATAAAAATCTATTTCCAACAAGAAGACTATATACTTGTCTACGTTGAGTTCATTTTTTTTTCAAATGTATCTTAATATATAGTTTGATAGTGACATATTCGAATATTTGTTCACACCATTAGTTAGGTATTTTTATAAAAATATATACATCGATATGGTTTTAATCAATATTTCAATATTTTATAAGATCACAAAGAGTTTGATACAAAGGGATATTATCTCTTGAGGGATTTTCTCAAATAGACAAGGTCACAATTAGCAAACCAATCACATGGTATTATTGATGTTTAAATAAATACTATGTAAATCATTGTAGGTTTGACAAATAATGAAATAAATTAGTAGAAGAATTTTTATCATGTGGAGAAAGTAGGACTCTTAATAGTCGTATCTACTAAAATTTGGAGCCTATTTGATATATTTCAAAGATCCAACTATATTTTTTACCACTGATTACAATTTTATTTAGTGATAGAACATTAATTAATATCATACCATATCATGATCATTATTTTGTATGATAATGAATTCTGTAATGTCTTAAGACACATTTTATGTACAATTTACCTAGTAATTCACTATTATGATTGGATACTTAAGATGTCATGACAATATAAATTAAACTTATGTTATATGCATAAGTGAAATCAGTTGGTAGGTAACTGATGATATCGGCCATCATGGATCATAATTCATTGACACGTCATCTCATGTAACTCCCCTTACTAATTTCCATAGGTAGAGAATATGAGAACTTGACCTGTCAATAAGAATTCCATATGATAATGTGTCACTATAAATTTTTATTTATGGATGTGTCCAATGGCCCTTCAACATTATGATCATTATTAATACAAATTATTTGTCATGTAATTTGACAAAATTATTAAAACCATGATGAAATATTCTCATAGAGAGGTATTATACATTGGGAGAATCATAGATAATATGTTATTAATGAGTAATAATATTAAGGATTTATTTTGTCCCATGTTAGTGGATGCTAGTATCTTGAGCCATTTGATGGAGTTTTAATTTCCTAATTATTACAATGTACATGTTGGTTTAAATTGATAGATTCAATTTAATAAAGGAATAGAATGGGATTCGAGTGAATAAGTTAATGACACTAGTAATGTAACTTTATTGATGAGAGAAATCATGAAAATGGTATTATGATACAAAGAAAGCACTCATAGGATGTTATAATATCATCAAAAAAATCACCATAATTATTTATGTCTTCCTGGACCAATTTCTATAATTTGATCATAGCCATTAGGTAGTATCATCCTAATTATAATAAAAAATAGTCCTGGAGGGTCATACAATATGTGTTTTTATAACCTATTTTAAATTCAATATGAATTTAATTTTATATTACCATTATATTATCATAGCTGATTATTTATATTTAATTGGATTATTTGGTGCATTAATGATATTCAATAATTATTTATTCAACCGAATATATGTTTGATGAATATTTAATAATTATTTATTCAATAGTTTTACAAATGATTTATTTATTTATTGGTGAAAAATGATATTTATTAAGTTTCATTGTTCTACACTGATACATATTGAGGGGAGTGAGAGGTCTCAGTTATGGTCTAATGGGAAATGACATGTTAAATTCTATTTGAATAAATAGTAATTATTTATTGATGAAAATAATATTGTTAAGATGAAAATATATGTACTAGTAAAGTAAATACTACTAATGATATTATAATATATTCATGAGGCATGAAGAGGATTAAGTTAATCATGAAGGTCCATTGTGAAATTACATACTCTACCTAAGATCAAAAAATTACTTAATATTTTATTTTAGTAAACGCTATCCTTATTTTCCATAGATAATGTTGTTCACAACAAAAAATATATCTTAGGAAAATTATCTCAAGAGAGAGTTGAAGTCTCAAGGACACCAAGAATGCTTTGTGATAAAATTATTCTCCATAATCCAATGTTATAGAAAATTGGAGAATCCAAAATTCCCATTGGGATTTTAGGATGTGACAAAAAAATTTATGATTTGGTAAATATATACATACACTCTAGAGAATATAGAACACTAATGTTATTATTATATGTTCATGGATCATGTAAGGATCACTACAGTGGGTAATGTACTTTTTTTACACTAATACAATGATGGTACGACTTATAGAATTCAATGGTAATTGAAAATGATTAATGAATTCAATGAATGGTAATTCTTCAGCATGATATAAATAAATTATAAATTATTTGTGATGATCTCACATCATATATTCTTGGGGTTCAGCTTTTCCTGTTTTATGGAGTAATCCAATGATTTTTTTAAAAACTCATTTTTGGTACCACTATACCACACTTCAGTTGCACACTCGAACCTTAATATTTAAGATTAATTATATATTAATGTTATTTAGAATATATTTAATGGAATAAAGATCAAAGTAATTTGGAAATTTTGTATTGGAATGGTATACCGTGGAAACACATGGTGTTTTTTAGAGGATGTTTTCTAAGATTATTCCCATAAACATTCAATAGGTGAAGGCAACTATAGAACTAATTGTAATTCATGTGAACATATATGATGCCTCCAACAATTATCCTAGGGTTTATTCTATAATGATTCATTGATGTGAATATTTTAGAAAATTCACCATCGCATGATAATTTCAATAATATTAACGTGAACATGATTATGGTGGAGTCTGTTGGAGTAATGTTTGCAGAAGGTGGATGTGAATTAATACTTTTAACAAAAATTCCAAAATCATGGGTTGTGATTGTTACTAAAATGGGTAATTCCAATGGTAATATTCATTTGGTATTTGAGTAGACATAAAAATTGATTCTTAATGAGGATATAAAAATGATGGATGTACATGGTGCTACTGGAATAGTAATATTGTAGATGGAAGGGGAAGTTCAGCCTAGAGGGAATACCAAAGTCAGAAGAAGGGAAATGAGGATATTTATAATATCTAAGGGAAATTATTAGGGCCAAATCTTATATACTAGACCTGTAGGAGAAATGGACACCTTTAGAATGATTTTAGTTATTAGATAGAAAATTCGAAGAGGTTTACTTTTAAATGTTATTCTATAAGCACCGTAGTTGAGGAGGAAGGCACATTATTGCTAAGTGTCCCCGTCATGTTGTATTTTTACATCATTGATTTTTTGTATTCATTTTCCTCAACATCTAATATGGGTATCATTTAGAATTTAATCTCTTTAATATTTTACAAGGATATTTTTATGTCTGATCGAACCCAAAATATAGTTCGAGAAGGTGATGTTAATTACAAAAAAGGATTAGATATATTCTAGAGAAACAAGGCGTAAAAAAATAAGTCAGTATTAAGAGATAATTAAATCCTGGATGTGAATGGAATATTCCATAATGCTTCAACTTGGGGATATATTTCAACTAGCATTTCCTTAATCGAAAGAATGATATTACATTAATACCCTCCTATTCTTAAGTAAAGTATTAATAGTGAATTGACACCAATGTATTATAGTATGTATGAGATGAATATCAAAACTATATGTTGGAAAACCATACCATTGGTTTGTAACATGCATGAGGTGTTGGTGTTATCTTCAACTATCAATGGTTAAATTGTTAAAATTTGATAAAAAAACTAAAAAAATAAAATATTACTAACAGAAGTGTTAGTTGAGATTTATTTGATGATATAGTCTCATTCATGAATGTGATGGATGAACTAGGATAGAAATTATGTAATTAGTTTTCACAAATGAGTTAATGCACTCATCACCAAAGAACTTCATCATATCTATTTAAATACATCATTCATTTTATGGTAGTGGTATATATCAATACAGGTGTATGTTATTACATATTTGTTAGTCCACACTTCTTATCACCTAATTATCTCTTCTCCTAGAAACTTTATGGACAAGGTTCTAGAATTCCATAGAGGATGGAAGGATACCACTCATTCAATGGGAGATATATCTCCAACTGTTGATATGTTAGTGAGACGTGTTATCATTTTCATTCCATTTAGATATATTTATCAAGCCCAAAATAGATGATAAAGAAGTTGTAGGCGATCTCTCTTTTATGGTATACATGGTTTTATGGTGTCCTTAATTTAATATTATGCATAGTTTCAATAATATAAATTGGAGGACATGTTATTGGGTTTTTAAATATCTTTTTATTTAGATAATAAGTTTTATTTGACCCAATAAATACTAATAGTGGTATTAGATTAAGCAATGTTTATGATTCATTGAAATATTTTTTTTTGAAATGAGTAAAATAGGTTATCTAATGTTATATAGAAAAATAACATTAATATTTTAATTGAAAATATGTAATATGATAACATATTCTCAAGTTAGTCCGTCTTATTTAGATATTATTATACTGTAATACACATTTGAGACTCAAAATTATATTAAAAAGTTTATATAATTTGGATTTTATCCACAATATATGCTCCCAGATATTGTATCCTAGGTTTAATTCAACTAAAATAGAATATCATTTTTTGGTATAATTAACACTATATTGAGTTTCAATGTAATGCATAATTCTCACATGACATTACATTGAGTAGAAATGTAATGTGATGTATTGAACATGGCATTAATAAGAAATGAAAACATAATTTATACTATGGTTTATAGCATGGATGTACATTATATAGAAACATAATGTGGGGAGTTATATGAAAAATAAATTAAGGTTTAATTTTTTGTCAAGGGGTATTGTAAAATCAAAATCAAAATTTTGGCTATTTCATTTATAAATTTTAAATTTCGTATGAATGAAAAGTAATTGGTTTTCAATTATTTAAAATTGTATTTTTTGGTGTTTACTAATGATCAATGTTCTATATATTAATTAATTAATTTTTTTATAATTAATTAATTACATTAGAAACATTTATTAGTAAATGATCCATAATACTAAGTATTAATATTAAATATTTTTCTATTTTTATGTGGAATTTTTTTTGACTTGGAATTTTTTTTTAAATCATAATGGGTGATTTATAAATAATATATAAATTAAGAAATAAATCCAAAGAATAAATTTTTTATATATTAAATTAATAATTTTTCATATTGCTTGAGTTGAATTATTAAAATTAATGTTATATATTTATTTATTTTGTAATGCTCCTAAAAATATATTTGATGATTATTTTGATCATAATATTAAATAATTATATGATATATAATTTAGGTGAAATGCTTCCATAATATAAATTAAATTATGAAATGTCTATGATTCCAAATATATAATATATTTAAAAGAAATGACATATAATAAACGATATGAAATAATTTATATTATAGAATTATTATAAATTGTATGTGATTTAGATTATAGAATATAAAAAAATATTTTCCTACTTTATTAAATGTTTATTGTTATATTTTATAGATGAATTGTTCATAAATATTCATCTCGCATTTAGATATTTTATATTATTATTTATTTAAATATTATTCAAATATTTTGTTATTTTTATAAATTTTTAAAATTGGGGATACATATAAGGTTTAGTTTAATTGTTAAATTAATTCTTGATATTATCATACATGAATCTATGCAGTTATATTATAGGTATGATAAATGCATTTAGAATCCAATTACATTGTATTTATAAATCAATTAGAGTTATGAATTTGAATTTTGTTATTGAATATAGTTTACATATATTAGGTATTAAAGGTATTATGAATTTGGTTCCTTATTATGTAAAGTACACCATGTAATGGGAATTTGAGTTGGACTTCATACTAACATAGACTCTTATGTCCTATTCTAGAAAGGTTGGGGTTGGCTATCTATGCATATGATCTTACCCATATTATGATTGTTAATGTCAAATAAACACAATTAATTAAGTGAAGAGTTCATGTACCATAAGCGTGATATGAATTTAGATATATGTAAATACATATTATCTCTCCTTTTTTGTGAGTATAAAAAATAATGAATTTTGGAAATAACTATATATCAATATGGTTTGATTATAATGTTTTAGTGGGAGAAAAATGATACTAAAATAAATTACTAGAATCATGAATACATATAGTGAATACATGAGATATACTGGTGAGGTTAATACCCTTTCAAATAAAATTTGATAGATTCCTTCAAAACCAGCACTTGTCACAACCTCAATCATCCAATTGGGTAGGTTTTGGTGAAGTAGTGTGCCCATAAATTATCTGGTGTAAAGTAATAAAGTAATGGGTGAATAATGATCAAACAACCAGTATGTTAGGTAAATTTTATGTTCCCCAAGATAATATTTAGTTAGATTGTTTTTGGTGGTTTCGTTGAGATGGACCTGATATGGGCCTAATATTTAAAACTTTTTAATAATTAAAAAATAATATAATTTCATATATATGATCATATTTTGACCAAATTGTTTGTTTAAGTATATATTGTTTATTTTTAAGATATAGTGGATGAATGAACAATTTAAATATTTTTTGGAAAAAAAAGGGCATATAAATGATATATAAGTAATTGACACAGTTCATGTAATTTCATATGACACACAACATGACTAGACAAGATGAAAAATTAGGTGAACACGTGAGATGAACATGTCATGTTTTTTAGTAACATTATATTTATTCCAATTTTAGATGAATCTGGTGTAATTTTTAAAACTATATTTCAAATATATATGTGTTACATGTCATGCACCACCACCTACCAACAATGGTCGTATGAGAAATAAATGTCTAGTGTGATGGTACACGTTCTAGTGGAAAAATAATGAATTATACAGTTGACTAGAGTAAATTCCATGGAATCTTGTACACACCATATAGTTTTATTTTCTATGAATAATGATCCTCAACTTTGGGTTTTGATATTTCATAGGGGGAGGTTCTTATCCTATATCAACTCAACCTCCCCTGATTCCAGTCATTTTAATCCTTTATTTTTATATTTTTCATCACTTTCCTCTCTTATACAAAATTATACATCTATTAATGGGTTTGAATGGGGTTTTACACAATTTTATTACCATTACCATTATCATGAGAGGGTTTATTATGTGTGCTGGTTTTTTAATAAGATTATGGGTGAGTTGTAAAAGAATTCTAGTGCATTTCGGTTTATCATGTTTTTTATTTTATAACTAATTTTTTCTTAAATTATGATTTAATTTTCATCTCCATATTAATAAAAGTAAAAAAAATAGAAAAACCATATTTATCCCAAGATGAAATTGAATTAATATTTTGTGATTCTTTTTTTGTAATACTCAAGTCCCAACTAGAGTTGTCAAACTCTATATCTTGAAAATTTCAACATAATAAGCACTCCATCACAATAGAAAGATAATATATTCATGATTGTAATTTAAAAATATAAATCCAATAATTTATATTTTATAAAAGGATTTAATTTTTGAATTCCCCAGGAAATCGTTATCTTTGGATGATTTTTTGGTATTTTTCTGAAATAGTTGATTTTTAGGTAAAAAGTGAACAATGCAGTTTTTACTAAAAATAAAAATTTATTTACGAAACACCTATAATATGAAAATAAATTTTTAGTTTTCAATATTCATAAAAATTATAATAAAATATTTTAAAATTATTATTTCTAATTTAGAAAACATATGTTAAAATTTTTAAGGAAGTAATATTTTCCAATAAAACAGTTTTTGGTGTTTTTTAATAAACTATTATTTGGGTAAAATATTGAATTTTGATTAATTTAAAAATAAAAATATATATATATTTAGGATAAATATATATATATATATATATATATATAATTAAAATAAATTAAATTTACAACTTTACCCTACACATAAATCTTAGGCTAACAAATTCACTATTTCTAAAAATAGGATTTTAGGAGTTATATGCACGAACATACAAATTTATTTTTCATACACATAGAAATTTTAAATAATAAAGTTTATAAAATATTTTTTATATGTATATCGAAATTATAATATAAAATTAATTTAATTTTTATTCATAAAAACAATCGACATGGATAAAAACTAGTTATCTGGTAACGATAAGAAAAAGTCAAAATGTAAAAATATAAGAAAAAATGACTTCTAACATGTTTATAAAATGTGTGGAAATACTTTTTTGGGGACTTATAAACCCAATATCATCCCACACTCTGTTATTGGTTAGTATTGGGACCATTTAACCTTGAATAGTGTCATTATATTCTTGAAATATAACGGGGTTTCAACAAAGTATCAATTTACTCACTTATAAAATGAGATAATTCATTCCCTTCCTATCATATCCATTCACTATATTTTCTTATTTATACTATATAAATTTCATCCCCCTAAAATACTCTCTCACTTCAAAAACCTTGTTTCCCTATTATGTTTTCTAATTATTTCATTCCAAGGATAAATATAAGAGAATGTTCAAGGTCACAATGTGTGTATCACTTAATCCTTTTCATTTTATTATAATTAATTACTTCATGAATTTCCTAAATATAATTATATTACAAACATATTATAATTATTATACTTAATTTTTGTTATATTAATTGAAAAAACCTTATTGATTCCTTCTAAACTACAATGAAAATAAAAATAATTTTGATCGTGTGTTTTTCAAATTACGACCTAAAGGGAATAACCTTTTTTTCATTTTATATGAGGATTATAATAATGTATAAAATCCACTTATAATCAAATTAAATATCCGAAAAAATATAAATTATATCGTTATTAATATATTTTAATAATATTATACACTCCTTTTACCATTCTCACCCATCGAGATATAGTGTATTCATGTTTGGGGTTGGGTTAACCACCTTCCCAATGAGTGTTACAAAACTATAACATGGATGAATATGAGAACATATGTTCTTATTATATTATATGGTAATAATAGAATCATGATTTTTTTATATTTCATTGAAATTTATATTAATTATTGATCTTATTTATAATATACCACCTTTAATAGCTAAAATTATCATAATAATACAACCACAAATCTATTTTCACATAAGCATATGAAAAAAAATATTATAAATTAATAGAATAATATATTGAATGGACTATATTAAATGAAATATAGATTTATATGGTTCCAATTAATGTAAATAATTAACAAAATGTGATTATTTATTATGTTATTCATATTCACAAAATGATTCAAGAACTAGATAAGGGATTCTTGTCAAAAATCATCACCCCTAAATACATGTTTAATTTTATACATCATTATTTTTTTAGAAAGGTGTATCATCATCCCAATTAACTTATTTTTCGATTATACTCTCATGACTTAGGTAATTTAATGTTTCACATGAAATTGTGTCCCTCAAGAGGTTTTGACCCAAACATTTCAAAGGCTATAAGGGTTTTTTCAACTCAATTGTGATTCATTGAGATATGGGTTTCATTCACCAATATAGTTCTTTATGTGGTGTATATATTTAAATGGATTTAAATTCATCACATTTCATATGAATTTCATGTTATCTATGAATTTATATCATTATAACTCCATCATTACATATTGACTAATGAATCTCTAAAACCCTTATAAAAGTTCACCTTTTCAGTAGTTTCATTTCAATTTTCTTGTTAAAATTAAAATGTTTCTAATTTTTTTAACTATTACATCCCTATATTGATACTAGAAAGTGTATGTATCTATGAAATATATTCACCAAAGGCTAATCACTCTAAAAATGGGTGGGAAACTATCTACTCAATCTTTACTCAGTGCGCAATGGGTTGGAATAAGACTGCACACGTAGCTAGACATTTCTGGGGGATACTCTTTTAAAAATATGCATTTTCATAAAACCATAATGAATCATTTCTGTGCCATTTCTATAGACTCTTACCATTTCAATCATTTTCTAAATTCTACTTATAACATAGCTCATTTTATGTACCCTTCCCCACAACCTTATAATTATTTCATTTACAAGGGTACATTCCATTACATAACGAATGACACTATGTTTGGATATTCACATAGTGTGACACATTATTCCATTTAGAACGTAAAATTTTATAATCCAAATATCAACAATTTCTATACAGATTATGATTTATTATAGAACGATGAATATTGATGGGGTTCATTCGAGGATATCAAGATATGTATTGTTTAACCATCCACCTTATTTATCTAGGAGGGTTATAAGCATGCTACCCATTTTAAAAACATGGGTAAAAGTATTAATGGTTTGTTTGTTGTTATTCAAAAAAAGATGTTATGAATGAAATTTAATTATCCATAACTTTCATATGGTGACTGAATTGGAATTAGTATGGTGGTGGGTGGGACCCAATATTATATACCCCCTCGATACATCAATTGTCCTCATTTGACAAATGTTTTGGGCATTTAGTGCTCCCCAACATAATGCAAGAATGATGTCTTGGATATGACCTTAATGGTAAGAATAATTTATTTTTTGAGGTCAAGATGATAAAGGTCAAAATAGAAAACATTTCCATGACAATAATATGAATATAGTTATTGTAATCCATTTGATTATTTTCATTCATATAATGTACATAGATATTGTTCATGATCATGACATTGATTATCTTGAATGATTATGGATTATTGTCTCATAGATACTATTTAGGTAAATTATGATATTTTCAAATGATCTTATTCCCTTAGTAATAATTTAAGGCCACCCTTCGTTTATTTACATTTTTGTAGGGTAATAATAAGTAATCTATGAATAAATTTAGGGATCCAATTATTGGAACCCGTTTTGTAGCAGAATCACCAAAAAGGTGGGGTTTTAAATAAATTTCCATTAATTATCAATGAAAACTTGTCAGCATTAGTGATTAGCAGCCATGTTTTAGCTGAGGACCGCACTTGAAGAGTTTTAAGCACAAAAATTAACAGTAAAATACCAGGTTTAAATCTGATACCATGCATGAAGTTTGCTCGTCATTGGTGATCACTGCTCAAATAATCCAACATCAAACTCTTGTAGATCATCCACACACTCTACATGTAATCTTTAGAAGAACCATTCTTCAGAATCTAGGTGGTTGCGCGTAATTCCGACAATGACTTCGACTCTCCAACAATCATCACATCGCTTCGTTAGAGATGCCTGAGAGAGGGCTCGATCAAAGCACCTTAGATCTAGGGAATCGCTCTCTAGATCATGGGAGATATGAGAGGAGAGAGAAGCCCCAGGAATAGTTCTTGTCAAAATCCCATCCTCTTCTATATATAGTGTTTAATTAAAATACAAGTTATATCCTCATCGATGTTGAATACTTAAAGAAAAATCAACGACATTTTATGAATACATAAACTGAGTCATAAATATTATTATCAATTTTCTAGTAATATATTAAATATATTACATGATATTAATTAAGTAAAATCTTGGCTCGTCATTCCCATAAATATTAATTGATCCTTAATATTCGTTAATTAATAATTTTTATGTATTTAATTTAACTCGTAAATACATTTAATAAATAATATAAATGATCATTATTCTAAACTCAAATAATATGAATTTATTTATTGCATTGGAGACCATTTTTTCATGAGAAAATCTCAGACCCCAGTGGTGGGGCCCACAATGTCCAAAAATACAATCCAACTGAATAGGGAATATTCTTGAATAAACAATTGTTTGTTAACCTTTATGCCCTTATCCCGACATCAGTGAATATTTTTCACAGTCTAAGAGTGCGATATAACAACCCATAATGTCCCATTAAGAGATAAGTATTGTCACAATAGTGACAATAAACCTATGAACACGTACTATGTAATATAATCTCTTTGTATGTAATATCTCATAAAGTAAGATGCACTCACTTTTCATCACCCATTTCATGAATTATTGTTTGTTGATTTAACTAGATGGATTTACCCTCGAATGTCATGTCCATTGTCTTATTAAGGTATTGCCATCCTTATCAACATGGACTGAGATATATTACATCCATAACGCGGAATTGACAAATATTTCCATGACCATTCAACCAATGTCACGCCACCAATGATGCACCCAACACGAACTACCTCGCCATGACATCATTTCCATGGTTTTCATCATACATTGAAGTATGAAATCCAATAAACTAAATTGGTAATGATATCGGGTTAGGAGACCATTACACATGATCATAGATAAGAATATCCAATGAAACCGAAGACATGATCGTTGATAGGAATAAGCATTGTTAACACCTCATTAATTGAAGGGTGTCATGAATGTTCCATTGGAATTACATGCATATTGGACTTTTCACATTGTCTTTCAATTTATTCGCCATAATAATTAAAGAATAAATTATCATTTATATTTTTAATATCTTGGAAACATTATCATAATTTGTAATATCACATTTACTGAATACTTGTTTATTTTTTAACTAAAACGAGACTTGAGTAATGTGGTGAAAATGATATGTGAAAGGTATCCAATTAAATATCATGATCGACCATTGAATTTCACATGTCGATGTAACATTGCCTTACTTATATCATTGAATCACCTTCCTTTTTCAAACGTCGTGGAGATGAGACTTCATGTTACATCATCCTTGTCATGGTGTAGCGATTGCAACTGACAGCAGACGTTGATGAAAGAATAATTATATAACCATCATTTTCTTTGTACATTAGTATCCTGTAGGCAGTTTCATCATCGCTTCTTGATGTAGTTTAACATTGTTGGGGTTACTGGTACCTTGAGTTTCCTATATCATAGTACTATGCACACACGCCTGTATTATTCATGGATACTCATGTCAATGAGGACATTTACTTTTTCCATTATAACATCACAATTTTTAAACTTGTGGTATAACTTGCCCTCTCCTACAAAAAATGAATTTTAGTAAATGAGTTCCATTTACATGGATTTTCGGTTTAGACATTTTTATTAATTACATAAATCATTTAATGTCTCTTACTATTTTATTCGATTTTAGGAACCCTCTATGCTAGAATCATAATGCAATGTCACTTGTGTAATCTAGTGGCAAGGATCACAAAACCCCCCGTCGTAGTATACAAACTATGGCTACGCCGCTTCTTGGAGGGTCCAAGGTTTGCTTTTCACTGACCGACTGCTTTAACTTACTGTTCCTTGATCTGTTGAGTGAATTCTCAACTTCTAAAATCAAATCATTATTTACTCAATGCTTGCCTCTAAAATTATAACAAGCTACCTATGGTGATTTCATTGTGGAAATTTTATTTAATTCAACCCATCATTTTTATAAGGACTCCCTGGTAGTAAAAGGTACCCTCATCTATGACATGAACAACACCTCAAATAGCTGTTTTTGTTCAATGGTTAATGAAAGAAGGTGGTTATGAGTTAATATATCTCTGAGGGTTTTAATATTTTTAATGTGACATAATAAATCATTTTCTGTTTTTATATCCACGTACTATGTGTTCACACTCAAATCTGATTATGCATGAAATTGAAAATTAATCGCGTCACATGTTCATTTAATATTGCATGCTTGTTTATTATTATACTATGTGATCGCACAACAAACTAAAAAAGTACAAAAAAAACGATGTAATACATATAGATAGCCCGATCATGATTCAGTATTAATGGTTTATCTATTGAGTGAATAATAGACTAACTAATACCCTAGGGACAATACCTTTAGTCGCGAGGCATGAAACATTGTATATCAGTGTCTGGTTAACCAATGCATCCAACCCCTATCTAGTGCATCACCGTCACATGGAGCAAAGGACATCATACCTCATCTTTTCATTATAAAATTGTACTCACACGCAGGAGAGGTGGTCTCGAGGTATAAACTATATCTTTGAGAATGGGTGTGTACGCCCTCATACATATAATGCCACTTGAAATGAAACAATGATCGTCTTTTGTTAAATTAAATTAATTATTACAAACTGACATGTAATAATTAAATAAATAATCAATCACCATATATGCATTTGTCGGTGTAAGGCTCATAATTAGTCATATATGCATTAAACATGCATATATTAAACAAAATGCAGAATTAAAAATTAAACTTTCATTCAATAAATTATGAGGGCATTATTTATTGAATTAAAATTTCACTATAATTTTAATTCAACAAATGTCGTCATTCGGTCACATTTAAATAATTTAATTTTAAAACTAAAAATTAAATTAATTAATTAATTTAATTAAACACCACTTAAAACGATTACACTCCATTAAATTTTAATAACCATAAATTAATGTTTAAATAATAAAATTCACAACTTAAATTAAATTAATTGTTTGAATTAACATTTGATTAAATTAAATCATCCAAGAAAATAAAACACCGGGTAGGCCCGATGCGGGTCGGGGGAACCTCCGCATGCCCAATCCTAGTGGAACCGGCCCTGTGTAGGGGCATTCTGGTATCTGCTGGTCTGCCCAAGCATCCTCCAACAATTGTTCTGGCGAATTCACTGCGGTGCGGGGCGCTGGCCGAACCGAGCGGTGCGGGGCGCCGGTGCTGCCACTGCAGAGGACGGCTGCCGGATGGGCAGGGCGCCAACAATTGGTCTGGCGAATTCACTGCGGCAGATCACGAGTGCGATAGAGAGGTGCCACAGATCCAGGTAAGCCGAGAGAGGTCAGGTGCAGAGGTCGGCATCTACGGGCCTCCCTCTTCCCATAGCAGCGTCGGTCGCACGACACTGTCCAAGCCGCTGAACCTGTCCTTCGCACAGAGCAGCTGCCCCCAGCCAGCCCGCACCGCCCCGTACCAGCGTCGTCGCCTACGCACCGGGCCGCTCAAGCCTAAGGTTTATGCTTTAGAAAATAATAAAAATATTTGAATAATAATATAATTATAATAAAATTCATATTTTTATCAAAATAAATTTAATATTATTATTATAACAAAATAAAATAATTTTATTATTATAAGAATAACAGAATTATTTTTAAGAAAATAATATCAAAGCTAAACTGTTTTTTCATTGACTATTTCGACCATGGAATTTCTGGTTGAAATACAATACATCACCGAAAATTCAGTCGTGAATCCAAATTCCAAACATCGGATGACGGTAGACTGGCCATCCGATGTCTCAATCTGATTCTGTCAGTGGTGCTGGAACCGTAACAACACCCTTCATTAAATTTAATGCAAATTTAATTTATACATGGATTAAAATCAACACGGTTACCTTTGATACAACTTATTGGAACCTAGCAGGCAACATAAGCCTCAAACAAGTGGGTTTTTAAAATTTTCCATCACCGATTGTTGTAAACATGTAGACATCGGTGAATAGAAGCCCTGTTTTAGCCGAGGACCACACGTGAAGAGTTTTAAGCACAAAAATAAAACGTAAAATACCTAGTTTAAATTAGAAGCCGTGCATGATGTCTGATCATTGTTGGTGATCACTGCATGAAGAATATGACATTGAACTCCTCTACATCGTCCAAACGTGCATCATGTAATCTATGGGAGTGCCGTATGACGTAATCTGGGGTGCTAGTGCAGAATTCCGACGATGCCTTCGATGCTCCAACGATCATCGCATCGCTTCGTTAGTGATGCCTGAGAGTGATCTCGATCCAAGCTCCTTGGATCCGAAGAATCTCTCTCTAGATAATGGGAGAGAGGATAAAAGTGATAAGCCCCATGAATATTTCTTGGAAAAATCCCCTCCCCTCTATTTATATTGTTTAATTAAAATACCCTGAATATCCTCATTGACCCCGAAAACATAACCCACTATCAATGACAATTTATGACTACTTAAACTAAGTTATAAATATTGATATCATTTTTCTTTTAATATATTAAATATATTACATGATAATAATTCAGTCCCAAACTTGACTCATCGTTTCCATAAATTTTAGTTGAACCTTGAATATTTTTAACATTCACCAATTAATATTTATCATGTATTTACTTAAAAATCGTAAATTCATTTAATAAATAAAATCAATGATCACTATTCTAAACTCGAATAATATAAATTTATTTATTTCATTGGTGATCATTTTTCCATGGAAAAATCCCAGACCCTAGTGTTGGGGCCCACAATGTCCAAAACTCATAATCATATAATATGGAAGATTCCTCAATACCATATTATGTTTAACCCCCTATGCCCTTATATCGATAGTAGTGAAAAATATACATAGACCAAGGGCAGGATTTAGAAACTCATCATGGCCTTTGAGGAGATCCTGATTGTCACAACAGTGACATCATACCTACAAATATATACTGGGTAACATAATCTCATTGTCTTTAATATATAATAAAGCAGGTTGCACTCACGCGTCATCACACTTTTCTTTCTTTATGGTTTGTTGATTTAACTGGACAAATTTACCCCTAACTTCCATGGCCATGGTCTTATAATGGTACCACCACCCTTATCAACATGGTATGATATATATTGCGTTCATGACATGGAAGTGAAAAATCATTTCTTAACTATTCAACCAATGGCATGCCACCAATGACGCATCCAACACAAACTACCATGACACTACATTATTTCCATGGTTTTAATATTGCATCATAGTACACAATCAAATGTCATACATTTGTAATGATCTAAACTCTGGAGACCACTGGAATTGATCATCGATAGGAACATCCAATGACACTCAAAACATGTGGTGTTCCAATTGGCGGGTCAATCCTCATGATCTCACTGTTATAGATCTCCATGTGTGAACTTAGCGAGAGGATGTCTCATCTATTATGAGCCACTAGCACCTGATAGTCAAAAATCTTCTATTTCCGATCTGTAAGCTGTGTCTAGTCCATAGAACATATATTTTAGATTAATGTCAGAGTATATTGAGGTTCCCATTATAGTCTGGGATCTTCAATAACCTCCCGATATGACAATTAATATTTTCAAATTACCATTTCAATAGTTGACGCCTAAAAAGTTTACTCTATAATGGAAAGATTACATCATGTATAGCTAACTGAAAACACAATATCGTAATCAAAAGCACTGAATAGTTGGGTCTAGGGCACCCACTATTTCCACACCAATAAATGGAAAAATAAAATTTCAAGATGTTTTTGTGATTTATATCAATGTTTCTCTATAATTTCGAAACAATTTATTTATTTAATATCCTTATAATAATAAAGTGTTTTTTCTTTTGTGATGTGATACATATATTTTTTACCAATGTAAAAAAGTAACCGCCAACTTCACGTTACAAGTGTTGGGACCACTTTGTGTATTGGGTTGTAATTGTTTTCAACAGTTGTCAATGAAGTTCAAAATGAAGAAGGAGATGAAGAAGAACTCTAATGTTATTGAAATACAAACATTACTTCTCGAGAGATCATGTTGAGATTTTATGATTTAAGAACGATCATACAAATATGAGAAGATGATGCTGGGCATATTTATTGTTGACTGGAAAGACTGATGTTTCTAGAAGATAGGGAAGTTGGTATGTGGTAGAACTTTCCAAGGAGAATTTTATGATGTAGGAAATGATTTTTCAATAATTATATATCATGGTGGAAGTAGTTAGGGATGAAAATCACTGACTATTGAAGATGAAAGATGATAGTGAATTAACATTAATGCTCCTACCGAAGAAGATAATTAATGTGGTTCCATTTCCTAGTGCTTCCCACATTTTTGGACCTCAAAATCGGGATTTCTCTTTTCGCAATGGAAGGATTTCTACATAGGAGTAAACGATATGAGGAACGGTGAAAAAAATCAGCAATAGAAGAAAACTGTGTACCTTGGAATACGGATTGGGTACCATATTTCAGGAATGGTTGGCAGCTACATACCAAGAAGCAGAAATGGAATGCGGAGTGGTGGGCAGAACCAAAAATGGTTTACATGGGTGGTACATGGTGAATGAATGTGGTAAGCGGGAAAGGTATGTAGAATGGTTCACGGAACGGGTCGTGGTAAGTAAAATTGTTTGTCGTGGAAGGAGTTTTAGTTCGCGAAATGCATCATCGTTGGAAAAAAAATGTAGTACGCGGACAGATAGACACACAGAACGTGGTGAAGGTTCGATGGTTGTCAGAGGGTCGCAATACGTAGTGGACGCTCACTGTACGTGGATGGAGTTCAATATGCGGTGAAGTTTGTCCCACAATCAAAATTTGGTTAAAAAGGATTTAGCAAATTTTTTGTATTTATTTGCCTATATAGGGAGTGTTGATCCCATCATTGAGGACAATACAAATTCGATAAGAAAAAATAATTGTTGTGGATGATCTCGACTATGTCCTAATGTGGTATGCATGAGAGATTCTGCATTGGACGAAGTGGTACATGAAAGAGAAAATAGTTCACGAAATTGGATGGAGTACTTCACAGATGAGATTTTGAGTAAGAAAAGGTGTATACAGGAGATGAAATAATTCATCTAATTTTAAGAAGAAGCCCACCGAAGGAAGAAACGGTACGCCAAGGCGGTACGTCAAGGCGGTACGTAAAGGCGGTACACAAAGGCAGTACACAGAGGTGGTATGTGAAGGTGGTACACATGGGCAGTACACGAGGGAGGTACGAAAAGGTGGTACACAATGACGGTACGTGAAGACAGTATGCGAAGGTGGTACGCAGAGGCCTTACACAGGGATGGTACACCAAGGCAGTGCGTGGAGCCGGTGCACTGCGCAGATTAGTTGTGGTGCGCGGTGAAGGCGTGGTGCGTGGGGCAGCTGTGGTGCGTAGAATAGGCGTGGTATGTGAAGCAAGTGCGGTACACAGAAAAGAGGCGGTATACGGAGCAGGTACGGTACGCTGAGCAGGCATAGTACGTGGAGCAGGAGTGGTACACCGAGCATGGGTGGTTCGCAGAACATGCGCGGTACACATACCTGGTGCAGTATGTAGAGCCGTCTTGGTACGAAGATCAGAGATAGTCCATAAAATCCAGGACAATTCACAAAAACAAAAACATAATAAATGGAGTTTGTGATCCTAGTGAATAAAAAAGGGAATAAGTTCTAGTGCATTCAGTAATTTCACTAAAGAATAAAATTGAATATAAAATAGCATCAATTTGGACATTGATGAAAGCAAAGTCTCATGCTGAATAGGGTGAATGAATTTTCATGTCAATCTGTTGAAGCAACTTTGAAGTCAATAATATGAATGATACCTCTCTCAAGGTAGTGAGCTAGGGGAGTCAATATATGTGATCTAAGGGAAGCAGTTGGCTATCCCCGAACCTTTGGAAAGGCAATGTGTCAGGGATATGGTGATTGTGCCCAAACCATTGCAATACACAGATACTAAAGATTAGTGGAATTTAGTATGATCAGCATCGTGTCAGTGTATGTTCTGTAGACATATCCCTTAGCAGTGAACCATGTAAAAATGTTTGTGTTGTCCTTTAGCATGTTTTAATTATTTCATGTATCCATGATACTTGTTTAAACAAGTTCCTACCAACATTGGAACAATATCCAATAATGAAGAGAAAAAGTAGACACCCTCATACACCCTCCCTCTCAGGGTAGTCTAGGGTACTTTAATTTGTATCATAAAGCAAAGGATCACGTATGTTGGATAGTCTACAATAATTCACTTTATAAGAGGATTTGAGTTTCATTCCATATTTCAACAATGAAGTGTTGTTTTGATGAAGATTCTGTCATCTCTGAGCAAAATTCTAAATCCAACAAGACCATGAAAATAGGAAAAATAAAGGGAATAGATAGTTGAATAAGACCCTCATGTCAAATGAAGATGAAATTCTTGGTTCTCCATTCCCATTCAATAATAAAGAAATATCAAAATTGGAATGTAATGAGTAGGTGGATCAGGTTTCTTCTAGAGGAAAGGAAGACGCTTCTATATCATTTTCAAGTGATTATGAGAAATTAAGAACATATCTACAAGATATTCCAAAATAATGAGTCACTGCTATTTGTAGAATATTTCAATTTATATAGGCTGAGATCACCCGACATGAAAAATAAGATGATAATATGGAGTAAGGATTGGTTAAGAAAGTATCAGAATGTTATATTCTCTCCAAATAGATTGAATCCTTTGAAGAAACAAGGAGGAAGCATGAAATAAATACATAAAAAATGGTATAAATAAGTTGTAGAGGAATTGAGAGTCATGGAAGATCTTAAAGAAAAGATCCTTGTGCTTGAACAGAAATTGAAAAATTTCACTAATATTAAGGTTCTACAATTTGAACTGATATCCAATAATATCAAGGAACATGACTCTTTGATTATGAATAAACTGATGCTTCCTGAAAAAGAATTTGTTAAAATGAAGAAGGATTGTGAAGATAAGATGACTATTATTGAATATCATAAGGTAATTATTAATAGGAAATGTCTAGAATTGGATACTCGGTTGACCAATATTGAGAAGACACATATTGAGACTTCAAAAAATAATGAATCAGTTGTTTCTAGTACTCAATGATCACTGGAATATTCTAATATTAAAAGACCTCCACAATGTGATAAGAATATAGTAAATTCACCCAATGATCTATCACAAGAAGCTGTGAAAGTAAATGTACAATCCATACCAACTTGTACTATTGTTTCTAAATATGTTTCTACAAAAATTTTAGGTTGTAAGAAAAACTCCAAACAAGTATTGGATGAGGAGAGGTGAGAAGAAGAAACCTACCACCATGGCATAGGTGGATAGGAAGAAAAATCTGGAAGATGGTTCCGCAGATAAATAACAACACATTATGAAGAAGGACCAATAAACTTATACACATGATACAAAGAAGATAATATTTGTGGGTAAATGTTGGCATTGCAACAAATTTGGGCATTGTTCACTTGATTGTTGGTAAAATCTCCTAAATGAAAAATCATAGAGAAATCCATTTCAAATGGTAGAAAGCCAGAGATGAAGAAGAAACATCCATAGGTCCAGAAGTATCTATTTAATGAAAACTGATTTGGAATGCATGATAACATATGCGATGTATGCAATGGTAGTGTTCACATGGTAGGTATATGCCCATCTCAATATTCATTCAATGTTGATAAGAAAATATGACCTCTAATGTTGGATATGTATATAGAAACTACCTTTGGATGAAATACGAAGAATATTGTGAATGCACATTTCCACAAGAAGATCTCAAGTGGGGAATTTGGGAGGACCATGGATTATAGATCTATGAAATTGAACAAAACTTCATCCAAAAGTGAATCTAAGAGGGATGACACTCAGATGAACCCGTGTCCAAACCTACCACAATAGTTCCAGATGACATGTTGGTCATATGACCAAAATATTTGAAAAGAATAAGGAAACATGAAAATGAAAAGGCCATGGATTGTGATAAAGGAAAAGGAAAAGTTTCATGTGATGATGATAATGTACATCAGATAATGAAAACAAAAATAAAAACAAGTGTTAAAAAAATACTCTATGAAAGATGAATGAAATATGGTCACATTGCAAAAGGATATAGAATCTTAATACTATAGAAACAATACATTCTTAAAAGGTGTAATAATGTATCATTCATGATGGATGTTATGATGAAAAAATATCTCTGCAAAGTAGAAGATAATGTAACGAGATCCATTCCACATCATCATAGATCAGAACATCTGTTTAGATATGCAAACATGATGTCTGGAGTAAATGGTGGAACATGGTTGTGAAAATAATCTCATTTATGCATCTCATATTGATAAAGCAAGAAGGAAACACCTAATTCCCATAATCATTTGTGTATTTTATTTTTTCTGATAATACAGGGAATTGAAGGTGTAGTATTCTCTCAGGGGGGGGGGACCTAAGAAGTAGTGAATACTGTCAACTCTTGATAGATAATATGAAGAAGTTTCCATCATTAGAAGATTATTTAATTGATATTCAAATATTAAAATGATGAAGGATCCCACTTGATGAAAATTATGAGGAGTGTTTCCCTTGAGGAGGAGACAAATCAAGAAGCTTTCAGATTTATTATTTTAATAAATATCAACTTTAGATGGTATTAAATGAAATTACTCTATAAATTTCTTGAATAACATGTCCTTGGAAAAGGTATGACATTTCTCAATCTCTTGTCCTTGGTTACTCATAATGAAGATAATTTTAGAAAGGGGGATCAACTGAATTAATCAGTGGAATAAGGAGAATGGAAGTTCCCCAAGGCATCCTATCCTTCCAATTTCAATTGAATGTTTTTGATCTATTTATTGAAGTAAGTGCCAGAGTTTCAGATTTATTATTCCCTATCACATTCAATTTCTTCATCATGGAATAAAAGTTGAAAACCATGGAAGATAAACTACATGAGTTCTCATCTCATGTAGTATCATGATCAATGAATAATGGACAACCTTATTGTTTAAATCAAATCCTCTTGTTTTCTACACTAAGCATTTCTCAAGTTTACATAGAGTGAATTGATTTATGGATCATTTCTTATGTATGGATTGATAATCCTTTTCCCATGAACACTGTATTTATTTTCAAAAGGGGGAGATAAGTGAAACTAAATTAAGGGGAGAGAGAAGATTCTCATTTTGATATTGACACATTTGTTTGAGGTGAAATTTAAGGTATTAAAAACAAAATACAAACGGGGATATTTTTCGGACCAATTTCTGAATAAGGATGTATTTGATGTCAACAATTATCAATGAAGATCAAAATGTAGAAGGATATGATGAAGAAATCCATAGTTATTAAGAGACATGCATTATTTCATGATAGATCATGTGGAGATTTTATGATTTAAGAAAGATCATTAAAAGATAAATAGATGATTCCCATCATATTCATTGTTGTCTGGAAATAATGATGATTCTAGAAGACAAGGATGTTGGAAAGTTGAAGTACTTTCCATTGAGAATCTGGCAATGCTGGAACTAATATTTCAAAAAGTATATATCATGATGGAAGGAGTTCATGATGAAATTCATTGACTATTGAAGAATAACGATGATAGTGAATTAACATGGGTGTTTTTTTCAAAAATGATATTTAAGGTGGTGCCATTTCCCTATGTTTCCCACTTTGTGGGACCTCAAAATAAGGATTTTGTTTATTTGGAAATGAAAGGATTTTTGCATATGAGTTAACGAGATGCACAATGGAGAAGGAAAACAGAAAAGGAAGAAAATTGTGTACCTTAGAACATGGACCGTGTACCATATTCCAAGAATCGTTCACAACTGCATACCTCGCAGCGGAAATGGTACACAGATCAGTGCGTAGAACCAAAAAACGGTTTGATGCAGTGGTTTGCGGTGAAGGTATGCGGTAAACGGGAAAGTTATGTGAAACGATCCAAAGAATGGGTCACTATACAGAAAATAGTTCATCGTTGAAGGAGTAGTTGTAAGTGGAAAGGATCATCATTGGTAGAAGAGATGTAGTACTCGGACTGACATAAACATGGTACGCGATGGAGAGTTATTGTATGCGGGTGGATATCAGCATGAAGTGATGTTTGTCCCACATTGAAAATTTTGGTAAAATGGATTAGAGAAATTTGTGGATTTATATTCCTTCATATGAAGTTAAAATCCCATAATTAAAGAAAACATGAATTTGATATGGAAAAATAATAAATGAAGATGATCTCAGTAAAGTCTGAATGTGGTACACTTAAGAGATTATGCGTAGGATGAAGTGGTATGCGAAAGAAAAAATAACTTGTGAACTTTTAAGGAGTTGTACACAGAAGAGATCTGGCGTAAGAAAATGTGTGTGAGGGAGATGAAATAACTCATAGAATTTGAAGATGAATTCTACATAAGGAAGAAACGATACGCCAAGGTAGTACACAGAGGTGGTACTCGAAGGTAGTATGCAAAGGCGGTTCGTGAAGTAAGTATGCGATGGTGGTACACGAAGGTGGTTCGCAAAGTCTGTATGTTGAGGTGGTAAGAGAGGTGGTACACAGAGGTGGTACATGAATGCAGTATATGAAAAAGGTACACAAAGGTGGTACATGAAGTTAGTATGTAGAGGCCTTATACAGAGGCTATACGCCGAGGAAGTGCACGACGTAGGCGCAATGCACGAATCAAGTGTGGTATGCGGAGCAGGCGCGCTGCATGGGGTAGGTGCGGTATGCCAAGAAGGGGCGGTATGCAGAATAAGCATGGTACACAGACCAGGTGTGGTACGTAGAGTAGGCGTGGTATGTATATTAGATACCACCCACATAAATAGGGACAATTTGTGGAAAAGAATAAATCATAATGGGAGTTTTTGATCCTAGTAAATAATAATGGGAAGAAGTTCTTTTGGATTCAGTAATTATACAAAAGGAGAAAATTGAATATAAAAGAGAATCAATTCGATACTTTGATGAAAGAAGTGTATCGTGCTGAATAGAGAGAAATAATTCTAATGTCAATCAGTTGAGGAAACCTTTAAGTCGATAAACTTAGTGAGACCTCTTTCAAGGTAGTGAGCTAGGGGGAGTCAACCGAAGTGATATGAGGGAAGCATGAAATATCCTTGATCCATTATAAAGGTAGTGTACTTGGGAAAGAGTGATTGTTCTTGAACCTTTTTAATCCACATGTAGTGATGATTAGTGTAATTTGGCATTACTAGGAACCTGCCGGCGTATTCTTGATGGACGCAGCCCAAAGTGGTGAAAAATGTAAAAAGTGTTGTGTTGTCCATTTGGATGTTTTAATTACTTCATATATCCATCATACATGGTTAAACAAGTTTCTACCAATAGGGGAACAAGATCTAGTAAAGAAGAGAAAAGGTTGACACCCAGATTCAGCTGCCTCAAGGTGGTCTACAGTACTTCAACAAGAACTAGGGAACTACATTTTCCCACTATATTAGTGGGTTTTTAATAATTTTTAATGAATTTATTTATAATACTTTTGAAATATTTTTTTAATGAACACAACCATTTTTTATCATACTATGAAAAAATAGAAATATTGAATCCATAGGTTAAAATAATTTCATTATTTAATTGAGATTTTAAATAATGGTTTTATATTAATTTAGTATTGAAATTAAAACCACAACATGTGATTTTTTAAATTAATTTTCAATATTATTATTCTATTTTATCATTTAATATTTCTCTCAATCTATATTTTCTCTTTATTCCTTGAAAACTATTTCATTACATAGAAAACAGAATGGAACTCACCAACACCTGATAGAAGTCATCTCTTCTTATTTCCTGTCATTCAACCCGGATAATATGTTTTTAAAGAAGAGTGATGAAATATAATTTTTTCATGAATAATGAATATATAAAACATAATTATGGTTTTGTCTAATGGGAAAAAGTTTTATAGTTAGTTTAGTGTTGAAATTGGTTCATTGAGGAAATTCATTTTTCTTATTATGTTTATTATCATTATCAATATAAATAATCTAACATAAAAATTGGTATTTATTCAAATAATGGTTAGTATTCATCATACGGAGAGGATTTTTTTCTGCATGATGCAACAATTCCATAACCATATCTATAGTAATAGAACACTTAAATGGGTGATATTCATTTTTATGAATACCCATTTATATTCCGCAACCATTATTTTTCTGATAAAAAATCCCCTCAATAAAATTCTTATTTTAAAAGTATATTATATTCAATTATTAATGTATTCTATGATTGATATTTGGAATAATTTAAATGATTGTAAAGTCTTAGAACCATAGTTGAAAATTTATAGGGATGTTAAATAATTTGGATAATATAGATATTTTTGAAATTTATTCTTCTATTTATAATGAATCCTAAGAATTATATTGTGAAGTTATAGACATATATTTGAATTTAATTTTTACAATAAATTTTATCATGTGTTGAGTTCGAAAATAGTGTCATGTCATAATATCATAGTATTGAAATTAAATAAAAAAATAATTTTTTATGACTCATTTGACACTTTACACAGTCTATAGGCCTTATAAGACACTTTTCAAGTATTTATTATTACAGAGAATGTACCCAAAAATATAGAGGGCATGAAGAGAAAGACAAGAACATCAAAATTATATTACCTTCATAATTTTCTATAAAACAATTAGGGGTACCAAAAACTACATACTCACTATCCTAATAAATTTAATTTTTTTTCGAAGAGGACGTTGATGGAGACATATCATGGTTTATAAAGTGGAAGACTCATCCACTATCAGAATATAGGTATGTCTTTACTCATGTAGGTCAACATAAATTACTTTAAAAAATCTGATTCCTAGCAGGTAACCCAATCCATTTCTCTGACTCCATATATATATGTCTCTTCTATTTCCATTCTAAATTGAAAAGATAAAGGGCATGTACTTATCCCATACACACATTGTCTTTATCATTTCACTTTCCATGCTCTTTCCTTCACATCACCACACCAACATGTTTAGTATATAGGAACATGATGTGTGTGAATAAAACACATTTTGTATGTGTAGTTTGTTATTATTATTACTATGTTGTAAATATAATAATGAAATGATATACTAAAAATATATGAATGAAGTATCCATCAATAAAAAGAAATCTCAAGGTCATCTTATCTGTTGAAGGTTCAAATACCTTTTCTCCCAGCATTGGTACCTGTGTTATAAATTTCCATCATGTGTTTTATTGTGCAATGTGAATGATATTAATTTTTTTAAATAGTATAAAAATTAAAAGAAAACCCATGTTGGATTTTGGGTCAGTTGTAGCATTTCCACCTGTGTCTCAGAAGGCCTTGTATCAAGTCTTACTAATCAACCCCAAATCTATTATTTTATTTAAAATAAAACAACACATTGTGTATATATATATTAGTTATGTATGTGGGTTTTTGTTATAAAATCACAACATATATAAGAATAAATATAAATCCAAAGGAGTATTTGAGGCAAGGGAAACATATATAGCTAGAGTTCAAAAGATTAAGTTGGAGTCACCCTAATCATCCCAACTTCATCCCCTTAGAGATAAATAAAAAAAGGAATTAGGCATAGTATGTTTAATAAAATTTATTTTTGTAAAAAAATACCACAAAATAATAATACCAGAAGTCCTACAAAATTTCCCCAATGTGAAGTGGGAATTCTAGGGATTTACCCAACCGATGATTCAAACCCTAGCATGAGCACTTAGATAATTTTTTTCTACTTCTTTTAAAATTTATCAACTAAGAATATTATATCACTATGTAGACCTCATGTGTGTGACCATATACGTGTATTCTGAGTAAAATTGAAATAAAAATCTACATAATAATTATAATAAATATACACATATAAAAATAATGTAAAAACTAAATATAATGAAAATAAATAGTTACAAAGTGTGTGATAATTAACATTCACATCCTATATTGTTCTATTAAAATGAAAACTTCATTTCCTATGTACGAATATTATGTGATGATCTATTCCTAGTTTCAATATGATCTTAGATAAACCAATGGACACAATCTAAATCATAGAAACTAGGGATTTATTTCAACTATATTATCTATTTTTTATCCATAATCTAAGTAGGTTCCCCCTCAATCCTTATTTCATCATTAAATTGTTTCATTATTTTTATTTTATTTTAGATGTTTTGGTGTATTTGGTAAACTTTCAGTTTAAACACATAATATACATGAACGGACATAAGAACACATGACATGTTCATTATTTAACTGAGAAAAAATATGTGAATAAAAAATAAGTGTGAGAATATCATATAAACCATATACCGTGTTACATTTTCATGACCATTGTGATATTGTAATTAAAAATTCATATTCATTTTCAAGGATTTAATGGGTGTTTATTATGTGAAATTGTGTTTTTTGGGAAATATTATTTAAAACCATCTTTTTTGGTTTAATTGTTCACTAGAATTATATTTTCCTTATTAAAGGACTACTTATAGACCATTTTTCATTTCTTATCTAATGGACCAGCTTGATCACCATGTGTTTCATTTCCACTTTGAGATTGATCCTGATTAATAACCTATAGCAATGTGATGTTTCGACATGTCCCTACTAATAGTTTTACTCTCATATTACAAATGGACTCTTTCATTTGTAATGGACATGTGTCGGCATCCAGTGAGCCTTTCCAACACTACTCATCACTTATATTGGGATTCATCATTATTCTTGACCATTTCTCCCTATATATTATCATCAATATGTCACTGTATCATCTAATTATTTTCTAGTATTAATAAGGTAAAACATATTATTTCAAAATAGTTTTAAAGAGGATGAAAAAGGAGCATAGGACCTAGCAATGAGTGATTTCTCCCTAGTGCTTGAAGTTTCCATTACCTGTAACTGGATCAGTCATCTGGTGAATATTTGTTGGAGACATCAACATAGAATCCAAACTTGATGATCCATGAAAAAACATAGTTTGTGGGGACTAATCATTATAATCATAACTGGTTTTCGATAATTATATTTGGCACTGTAATATATTTATATCTTTTACTTTACTGATGTATCCTTTATGCCATGTCATGACTATTTTTATTCAGACTATGTAGTGCTAACTTTTCAAGATGGAGTTTATCACTGTCATCATGATTTATATTGGATTACCTCTTCATAATGCTTTTCTAGTACAATTTATTTGAGTCTATATTATTGTTATATATATATATATTAATATATCTTTACTAGGGTGGTGTTATCACCATGAATATAGGATAAATAAAACCCTAAGAACATAAATTCATAGTGTTCTTTTAATTTTTTATTTGTATAGATCTATAAGGTAATTTATTTGATAACTAGATTCACATTTTCTAATTGTAAATGATTTTTCAAATCAATTTTTAACCCATACAAAACATATCAATGGATATTGGATGTTCCATATGACATACACATTAACACTTCCCTTAACACTTTGTATTAGAGCCTTCTGAAACATTTAAAATGGGGTATATGATGATTGAAATAAAAATATTTAATTGGATATGATTTCAACCTATGGATAATTAAGATGAAAGATTTGTTGGAAAATAATTAATTACTGGATTATCTTGGTGGACCTTAAAATAATGTTACCATGTTTTCCCTTGACGCATAGTCCATCAATACTTTTTTTATGTCTTATATGATGTTCTTATGAAATCAAATATTTTTACGATGTTGTATTTTGGTGAAAAAGTCCTCATAAAGTATATATTGGGTATTCTTTTATTTTTATCTATTCTAAATTGAAATAAATTTATATTAAAAAATATTTGGTTGGATTAATATACAACAATATGAGATTTTATTATTTCAATTTTCATCTTGGAACTACAGTCCGAACTCACCTTATTGATTTCAATAGAATACTATTTGATCTTTCTAACTATTATATAGAAATATTGGTGGGTTAGGATTAGTCTATAATTATATAAACATTATTGGATGATTCCTATGATTCTAAGTACTTGAAAATGTATGGGAGGGATTCCCTAACATTGGATGAGGTCATATATTCTTCGTTAACAAACAAATTCAAAATAAAGGCAATATTTAGAGTGAGGATGAGGGTCTAAACATTAGAGGTAAGAGTGAGTATAGGGATAAGTGGTGATAGAGAATTAAATCTAAGAAGAAATTTTATAAATAGAAGAATAAAGAGTCTATTTAGAAGGTGCTTAAATGATTCCATTGAAAATAACTAGGACATATGAAAGAAAACAACTTTAATATTAATAGGTTATATAATGAGAACAATAATGATCATTCGTTATAGGGTAATAAAAATTAAATATATTTGACGAGTTAAATGTTTTTCATTATCCTACATCTGAGGAATGGATCCTGGATTCAACATGTTCCATTGACATGTCTCTAATAGAGAGTTTGTCACTGAATAAAGGGAGAGTGAATCAGGTTATGTGTACCTAGGAAATAAAAAGAGTTTTCAAATTATGGATATATGTTCATTGTCTATATAAAATCATAAAGGAAAGGTTAAAAATTAGAAGGAGGATATATGGTAAATCAATCATAAAAGAAACCACATTTTTGTAGGTATTCTAAAACAAAATGTTTATTCCTTAGGTTTAGTTATATCATTCTTATACCAAAATGGTTATACCTCATTTCTGTGGCTCCCTTAGTATAAAGAAACGAAATATCTTAAATGGAATATATATTATAGAATACATAAATCACATAATGAAATGAAATTTTTATCAAGACTGATTAGATAATACCACTCTTTGGCGTAGGAGACTAAGGAATTTTAGTTCAAATGGTAATGATGTGATTAAAAAACAAGTCCTATCTACCAATGTAAATATTTTTAGCCTAAATTTTTATGAGGACTATGTGTATAGTAAGTAAAAGAGGGTGTGTTGTCATAAATATTCATAAATAGATTATATCATTATTTAAAGGCTTCAATATAATCTATGGTGTCCCTCAATTATTTCCACTAATAGTGAAGGTTTTTAATTTATTATGTTTATAGATTACTAATCTCATATGGTTTGTAATTTCATACTAAAACAAAAGTCTGATACCTTTCAAACATTTAAATTTTGGAAGGATAGTGGATAAAATTTTATGGATATAAGATGAAAGATTTAATAACAAATAACGAGTTAGAGTATTTTTTTTGTTAATTTTTTTATGTTCATTAACTCTAATGGAATAAATATATAACAATGTATTTTTGTAACCACACAAAAGAATGAATTAGTAGTGAGAATGAATAGGAAAATCATTGAAAGGGTTAGATGTATGTTTTATTATTAATGTATTATTATGTATTTTTGGGATTAGTATTCCACCAAAATAATCTACATGATTAATTGATGAACATCCTCTTCTAATTATTTTAAAAAATCAAATGTACTATTGATAGGAAAGACCACATTTCTTTCTCACATTAGATTTTTTGGGATCCATAACTAAAAAACATTATATGAATGTTAAGATACATCATATGGATGTATAGTGTATTATTGTTTGTTATCGTGAAGGTATCATGTGACAAAAATTAAGGATAGAAACACCAGGGTATCGAAAATTAATCATTATCCATGAAGTTGTGTTAAATCCATAACCCAAAAACATTTGGTTTTTAAGTCATTTATGAGTCTAGAATCCAATTATAACCTATGTCTACACCAAATGTTTCTCTTTTACTGTGAAAATATGAATTAGAGTCTTATATTGGTTCTAAAATAGAAGTTCAAGAGGGTGACCTTAGAAATTTCATGTTGACTTGAGTCTTATATAAGAGGATAATAAAACCCCCTTATTTTTTTATCCATGTTGATATGGATACATATGGTTTTAATATTTCTCAATGCGTGAAAAATGATTAAATCCAAAACATTAATAAATTATAAAAATATATTGATTCCTGGTAGTGGGTGGATTTCCTAAATGATGATATGAATTATAGTCTTAATCATTAGACATATATTTTAGTGACCAAAAATTAAATTAAATGGAATTTTTTTTCATCATAACTTTAACATGAAATATGATAACACTGGGGAGGTAAAAAAGCAGTATAATTATAGATTTGTTTATAAGGGATTCCTTTATCATGAACAAGGTGAATATGGTGATATTTTTATCCTATTTGTTAAATATTTTTAAATTTAGTTATTGATTTATTTTTCCACTGAAATTGTTTTCCATATATAATATTTCGATGATAAAACATCTTCTTTAAGAAAAATTAGATGGACTATTTTATATGATTCCTTCTGAATGTTTTTCAAATAATTTTAAAATGAATCATGTTTTTCATAACAAAAAAATCATTATATGGTTTGAAATAATATTAAATAAGGTGGTACAAATGTTTTGAATCATTTATGATTGTAAATGGTTTTACCAAAAGGATATTTGATGCAAGTGTTTATTTAAAGTATGTTAATCATGATATGATTGACATGATTTAATATGTTTATGACATGCTTGTTATCTATAAAAACACAACACTAATTTCTTTTTAAAAATTCCAATTTAATTTAGTGTTTATAATGAAGGATTTTGGAAATGAAAAGGATATATTGGGAATGGAAATCATTTCACATAGATACGAAAATAGCTTTTCATTATACCATCCTTCTTAGGATAAAATGATTTTAAAACGGTTCATTTTTTTGAACATTAAATGACTATGTATATCAATGGGACAACACTTCATGTTATCCTTAAATTAATCCCATTTTTTTGAATCTGAGGTAGATTTATTTTTCAATATCCGATAAAAGGAATTTTTATTGAATGTTTCATTGATAATGAATGACTTAATTTCATCATATTGTATTAAAAATTATTATTCATGGAATATTTTTAATTATATCATTCATTTGAAAATTTGATGAAAATTCCAGTTTTGACCCATTAATGCGAATTATTGTGTTTCGACAATATGTTATTTTCTATGAATTATATGAACATAAAATTTTGAGAAATTTTTTCTTACTCAATGTTTTATAACATTCAATTAAGATAGTTGATTAGGATCATTCATTTCATTAGAGTATATTTTTAGTGAATTTAAATATGGAATAAAATCACAATATTGGAATCTAATTTACAATTTGGACCATAAATTCCTCTAAAATTTCCATATATTCCTCAAGTTTTGAATGAATATTTAAAAACCAATTCTACACAAATCATCCTTCTAGAAGGGAATATGTTTCATGAGTTTTAGTGGTCAGCATGTCTATTTAATTTTGATTAAAATAATTGGCTGAATTTATCACTCCAACTAGTAATGTGATTGAACCCTATCCTCCCCTCCACTATATAAATGGATATTTTACTACATCAGAGAGCATTGGATGTGAATTTGGAAGTTAGGGAATATGATAAGTGGTTTCTCTAAAATTATCCACTCATTCCATGAGGGATATCTCTTGAAGCAAGGATCCCTTCATCGAAGCATTCCTTTTCATCTTCAGGATGTAATTTATGTGTTTTAATATGAAACATCTCAGTTTCTATTATATATATCTTATTTAATAAATTTTATTCTTAAATACTCATACATTTTGGAATGGAGATAAATATTAGGGATGTATTAGTTTATAACCATTCTACACCTTTTCAGATGAAAAATGTTTCTACGATGACTACACTACCCATGGAATAATAGTATTTTAGTAATATGTGTAATTATAACCATATTAACTTATTTTTTTGAATACATGAGATAATATAATATAATTAATATTATCTATGAATTAATCTTTAATATTAATTGAAACTGAGAATGTAAATGAACAATTCACACAAGACACATGAGGCTGAGTAATGTGTGAATTGTTAGAGCACGATATTAATTGGAAATAAAGATGAAACTAGATCAATTAATAAAGTTACATTAATAAATTCATCCCAACATATAGTATTAATATGTTCCCTTATTCACTACTGACTATAAGCTATCCTTATAATGATAATCAAACAACGATGATGCAATTTCATGTTCCAAATCTAGCATAGTGGTAAATTGGTTTCATCATTGTGGGTAAGTGAGTTCTCATAGGGTTTAGGGGTTGAAAAATTAGGAGGTTATAATTAAGTGGATTTTAATTTTAAGGATAATTATTGATAATTATGTGAACGTTAATGCTACATCTATTATAAAATTTAAAAATATTAATAAAAAACATCACATTGCATTACCTCAATCTTATTAAATAAAAAAATAAAATATTCTTACAACATAATTTTTATAATTTTAAAAAGATAAAACCCCCGTCATTATTAATAGTTTTTTATTTTTATTTTATTTAATATTACATTTTATATTTTGTTTTAAATATTTCCACCTTTGAGAACAATGTTGGTTAGAAACATTATTATACCGAATTACATTAAATTTACACATTGTTTGAGAGAACCCACGATAGAAAAAATCAAATTGGTGAAGTGTATAAAGAATATAGTGTTATCATAAACTAATTAGAGGTTTTTAATTAGTTATATGTTGTTATATTTTCATTATTTCTTCTTTCTTAATTCCCATTTCTAAATATTTGTTTGTTTCTCTCTCTCTTTTCATCTCTTTTAGACAATTAATTAAAACTTATTCTCATGATATTATGGCATATTATTCTTACATTATATTTTTTCTATTATTCATGACATGATTCTATCCCATGGATATATTTTATCTATACCTAGAGATTGAACTCAGTCTTAGGGGTCGAAGTTGAAAATCTCAGTCTATGGGATGTGTGGACATTTATTCAACTGGGGAACTCTCGTATTATGATAATTTTTAATTTGAGAAATCATTTAATAAAAATATTAAACTAGATATAATGTCCAGAAATAATAATAATTAACATAATAAAACTATATTCGAATTGGTTTCACTATAAATTATCTATTAACAAAATTTTATTGCATACCCAAACCATGAATAAGAATTAAAACTAAAATCTTGGTTAATTCAAATTCTTCTAACATTTCATGGCATATATAGTAAGGATACTAACAAATACCATAAAAAATTTTATGTGGTTTTCTCAACTATGAGACCAAGAAATATCTCTGGAGATCAAATAAAAATCGATGTATTACTATTCTCACATGATGGAACTACAAAAGATTTGATGTATTTTTTTAGAACCTGAAAATGTATCATGTTAGAATGATTTGAAACATCTTCTCTTGTATAGATTTTTTCTAGCATAAAGGACCAATTTGATTCATAATGATATCTCAAAGATCATGTAGACTCATAGTGAGTCAATGACTGTGTACTTGGATAATTCAAGATGTTGTGTGCAAGATGTCTACATCAAAAAATCATTGAAAAAATCATTATTAAATACTACTATGAAATAATCATGCCTAGATAGAGGATTATTGTGGATGATTCATCTAGAGGGGAATTGGTCTAAAAAACACAAGTAGCTATATGTGTGATGATAAACAATATGGCACAAAACTCTCAATATGTTGGAAATTGAGGTACCCCACATGTTATAGGAGTACATCTGGTAAGTCTATCTTATCATGAAAATCATATAATTGATACCAATTTTGATGAATTAACCACTATAGTTAGATATAATTCTTTGGATTAAAAGGCATACCATTCTATTCCAACAAGGAATTGTGTAGTTTTTACTAAAATATACTACCCAACATAAAGTTATTCAAAATTAGATGATAAAGAGGATTGTGTAGCCAAATTCATTGTGTGACCATATTTGTAGAAAACATAGCCACATACCTAGATAGAGTAGGATTCTTGGGCAAAAACATAAAAAATGGTGGAGGGATAAATTAGACATGAGTTATGGATCTAAAAAACAATAATGGCTCCCTTTTCAACAAATCATTCAGTAGTTCCTGCCTTACCAACATGGATATCAAAAACCCTAAAGGAGATTTGAATCCCATACATTGATAATTAACAAATAGGGTAATTATAAAAAAAGGTTGATTATAATACCAATGATCTTTTGAAACAAGTTTTCCTTAATAAACTAAATGAGTTGAAGATTTGGTTTAGATTATTTGGAGTAAAAGACTCAAATAATCTAGATTTCCACCGCCCTTCATGATATGGTATGTTATAACTCTAGAAATATTCCTTCCCAACCTACCCCCAAATTCCAAGGGTAAATTCAGTGTAATCACATTGATAATTGGGATGAAAATGACTAATAAATTGAAAGTATTCATTCCACCAACATTCAGCTGAACCTTGGTAAAAACCCATTAAAACACACCCAATGAGAAGACAAATGAGAAAGAAAAAGTTAAGTTAAAGGTAAATTATTATTCTCCTAACCCCATTCCATTTCAATATCATGTTTTACAATATAAGAAGATTGATTAATTTTTTATGTAAAAAGATGATTTGGATTCATTAATGTGTGTTGACATCAATAACCCTCTACCAGATGTAATAAAAAAATTCCAATGTATGTAATGTTTTAGAATAACTATGTAAAAATATATAGGGATAAAATAAAATGAATAGATCAAAATTTAGAGAAGTGTATCTTCACTCATGACACTAACCATGGTTATGCTTACAAATTACAAGGACCCATGACATTCATTATTCCATGATCCTTAGGGGAGTTTCATTTCTTTAATGCTTTATGTTATTTGGGTGATTCCATTAATGTCATGTATCACTAATTTTTCTATTCCATATAGGTTGGTGTTATGAAATGATAAGGGTGGTGGTGAAAATAGTGAAAAGGTCCCATGATACATGATGGGAGTCATCGATGATATAATAGTTTGGGTAAGAGACATGATCTATCCTATGGATATCTATGTACTGAATAAGGTTAATGATAAAGTAAGTTATCATTCTCCAATAAGTTTTGGAAGATAATTCATAAAAACTACCAATACAGACATAAATTTCTATGGGGGTACAATTTACATGGATTTTGGAGATGCGATTTATGATTTAATATTTTAGACTCCATGAAGTACCCCTAAGAGGATAATTCTACATTCATCATCTTCCATTATTACCCATCTTGTAATGAATCTCAAAATTATTATCTTCATTATTTTCCAATTGGGGACCATTCGATTCTTAGAAAGATCATGAGGAATGGTTCTAGTCTAATATCAAAAAAATGTCCAATATATTCCTCAGGACCAAACCAAAATCATTTCTGATTTTGTATATTATTCTTATTTTGGGTATAAACTTTCTAAATATGACATGGTTATTGATTTGATAGATGGAAATGATTCATTATTCACTGATATTGATGATGTATATTCAAACTAAGAAATTCATTGTTCCCATATATCCATTCCCACATCGCTCCATCAATACAAAACCCCCCCAAATAGGACATCTTACAATTTCCACTAAACATAAAACATTCATACCTGTTGGATCAGAAAAAATTTACTACAAAATTCCAAATAATATTCTACATGAACAACAAACACAACATTAAAATCTTTTAATGGAGAATTCTGTTTCAATAGGTTGGACCTTATTTGAAATAAAAAGTTTATTACCTTTCATTTTTATGCATATAATTCTATTGAAGTATGGTTCCAAATCCATTATTCATCTACATAGGAGACTTAACACCACACTAATAGAAATTGTGAAAAAGAGATGAAAAATTTTCTCATGGAAGGAACATTTACCCCATTTCTAATTATCAGTGGATAAGTACTCTCCATGTTATACACATGAAAATTATGCTGACAGTTATAAAGAATAAAAAAGGTGAGTTATCCCCTATGATAGTGAAAAATAGTTGGTGAGTGTGCATATATTAAAATAAACCGAATCAATCAACTAGTAAGGACCATTTCCCCTTCATTTCACTAATTAAATGCTTGAGATACTTATAGTTAGGACACACTATTGCATCATGGACGGGTTCTTTTTAAATTTTTAGGTTCCCATTGTAGTAGTGGACTAGATGAAGATGAAAATATCTTTCCCGTTTGGAAGATTTTCTTACATAGGGATTCCATTTGGACTTGCTAATGCCGCATGTAACTTCGAGATATGCATAATAGTTATGTTTTATTATTTATATGCTAATTTAATGGAGGTAATTATGGATGATTTTACTATATATAGTTCCTAATTTGATGAGTGTATTTCAAGTTTTGGTGGATTCTTACATTATTATATTGATAAAATTTTGGTTTTAATCTTTTTAAAATGTAATTTCTTGGTAGAGAATGGAATTTTACAAAGTCATGTAGTATCATGTCATGATATTGACATGGATATATATATATATATATATTAAAAATAATTTAATCCTTTTCATATAATTTTCATCTACATGTTGTTCGATCATTGCTTGGTGTTAGGTCCGCTTGGTCAAATACCCAAAGAGGTGGGGTGAATCAGGGTATGAAAAGTTAAAACTCCTACACCTTTGGATCTTGTTTCATCGTTAAAAGAACCCAACTTCACTCTTTATCCCATAGAAATATATGAATATAAATAATATCATGAACATAACACAATGATTTTACTTGGTTCTCCATCACTGGGACATGTCTAAGGAGCATACAATGATGATGTTCCGATGTAACAATGCCACTAAAACTCAGTACCAATTACAATGTTTATGATAGATCTTCTATGCCAGGCCTCACCACCATTACAAGATTTACGGTCTGCTTACTACATTCCCAAGGGACACTCCCTATGTGCATTCCATTGGCTCACTATCAGTGGTAAGGATCACAACCTTCCACTTCCTTCTCTCATTGATCTTGGAAGGGATCCAATCATAGTTTATGGACATGTAGGTCCCTTCAATTGCATGAAATTACGCATCCTCTACTATAGGTAGATGCTATGTTGATATCCCTTTCTCACCCATATATGAAGTCATTTTTCCACGTACTTTCTAGGTTTGAGGAAAATTCTTTCACGAACAGTTATAGTGCTTCATCAAGCTTCCTTGAGTCTTCTACAAACCACCTTACCAATTATGAAAACTAAATAGTGGGTATGAAACATAGATCGCCTCCTCTATGAACTTCCTCCAATTCCACATACCACTTCTCCATTGTAGACTACATCTCCAACAGACTTCCTCTGCTTGTTCTATCATTTACCACCTTCAATTAAACACTTAGTAAACCCCCTATGTAGAAATGTTTTTTTGTAGACCCTTCTTCCTTTATAGGCTACAGTTCCTTGAAAAAACCATTCACCATAATTTCTTCCATGTAAACTATTTCACCATTCGTGGAATTCTCCCAGGCGATCTTCCATCGGCCTTCACCTAAATATTTAATCAATGATTTTATCTAATGAAATATAATCAAATTAATTACTGGATTAGAGATGCTTATATAGGAAAGTAGATCAGTAAAATCCACTAATCTGAGATTTACCAAATCATTAATGTGGCACAACCTTCTCCGCGTACTGCTTCAACCCATGCGGTCCACGTACTATTGTTCCTCTTCACAGAGGCCCAAATCACAGTCACAATTTCTCCAATGAATTCCTTGGTTGTTTCTCAAATCATTATTTCATTTTCAAAAATGACAATCCATCAAGTGTACCACATTCCTTCCGCATAGCACAAGCCTTTGACTTCCATAAACCATTTTTCATACCTCCTTTGTAATCCAAAAACCGAGCTTCAGGGTTCAAAAAATATTCCCACTACCTGGTATGTAGTTATTGTCTAAAGCTACATGGTTCCATTCCATTTCCAATTTAATTTTACAATACCCATCACTTTTATTCCTTATGTATAAGTCCTTCAATTTCCAAAAAAACTCCCAATTTTAGGTATAAAAATTTGGAAAACAATATGAAACTATGCTACCTTAAACAGGTTCCTCAAAAAACACCATCCATACTCATTTGCAGTCTTTTATATTTTTCTACAAACACAATCACACCCAAAACATACTGAGTGGAAAACTAGTCTTATTTTTACCCAACACATGGACATATTGGTTTTTATCGACTATTCATCAGGGATTCCAGTTAGATAACTCTACCATTATCATTATTACTTAAATAAAATTTAATTATTATTAAATAATTCGTGTAGGGTATCATTTGATGAGCTAATGAAGTTTTTGGACACTCCACCAACCATTCAACCCCCATGGTGGAAGAATTCATTAAATATTATATGTAATGCCTCTAATATCATAGTTAGAGATATCTTATCACAGAGAGTGGAAGGGGGGTCCCATGTGATTTCTTATTCATCAATGACTTTTGATGAAGCCCAAGAAAATTACAGAACCATGTAATAATATTTTGTTATTGTTATATTTTCTTTATAAAAATCCTACTATTATTTATTAGGATCTAAATTTTTTGTTTTCCCTTATCATGTAGCATTGTTGTATCTCCTAAAGAAGATAGATTACAAGGCACAACCTAATCATTGGATGATCCTTCTTTAAGAGTTTTTCATGATTATAAGTGATAAGAAGGGGTTAAAGAACATGGTAGCTGAATACATGAGAATGATCCTTCAAATGTTAGAGCATGGCACCCCAAACCAGGTAACAATTCAAGACAACTTCCCTAAAAATAATCTCTATTTCATATTAGGTATGAATATGTGGTATATAGATTTAGTTAATTAAGTGTTTTCTTCTAAAATACAATAATATTTAAAGTGTCTTGTTTTCCAAAATTGAATGTGTGATTCTAGGTTTTATTTTTTGGACTATCCCAACCATTGGGGAATTTGTAGTTACCATGTAATTAATAGATGTGTATCTGATAATGAATTTGAGACTGTTTTGAATTTTTATCATACTCTTTCTAGTTGTGGACACCTTGGACCCCAATGAATATCTAGAAATTTCATAGTATCCATACTATATCGGCTGAACTTATTTCAGGATATCCATGTGGTTTTTATGTCATGCCCTCATTACCAACACACTAGAAAAATTCGAAGGAGACACATGATTCACCAACATCATTAATTATTTTCTTATATTTTTGATTTATGGGTATTGATTTTATGGGTCCATTTCCAAGATTATTTGGTTTCTTGTAAATTATTGTCACCATTTATTATGTTAGTAAATGGGTTGAGGTCAAGGCGACCAACTCTGATGATTCACATGTTGTTGTGTATTTTTTTAATTTATCAAATTTTATATAGGTATGGAGTACCAATTGCTATCATCAGTTACATGGGGACACAATCTTTAAATTGGTATTTGTATTCCCTTCTTCATAAGTATGGGGTAACACATAAAACATCTACACCACACCACCCCCAATAAAATTTCAATCCAATTTTTCAAATCAATACATGAATAAGATATTGGAGAAAATAGTGAAACTAAATCAGAAGGATTGGAGAAAACTATTGGATGTTGTAATATAATATTATAGGGCATCATTAAGGAACCTTATTTGTATGTCCCTTAATCAGAGCATTTTTTTTGAAATCATGTCATTTTCCAATGGAGGTCAAGCATCAAGAATATTGGGTTATAATGAAATGAAACATGGATTTATCCCGAGCAAGTGATCAAAGGAGGATAAAAATAAAAGAGTTTCGGTTGATTCCATTGTCATAATATAAGAACTAAAGGATCTACAAGGAATGATCAAAAAAATCTATTGATAGAATGATCCAAAAAAGGGAGTTTAAGGTAGGAGAGAAAGTACATCTCTATAGTTACTGACAAAAGATGATGCCCAATAAGTTGCATTCTAGATGGTTGGGTCCTTCTGTTGTATCAAATGATTTTCCTTATGGTGTTTTATAGTTTCCATAAGAAAAAAACATGAAGGGGTTCATTGTTATTGGGAATTAATGGAAGCATTATGGTGAGGGACATCAAGCCAATGTAGTTTATTTCATCACACAACATGAAAAAAATCATCCCATGACAAAATAAAGCCTTCCCTAACACATTAAACTTTATATTATTTATCCTATTAAAAATTCAAAAATTCATGTGCATTTATCATCTAGTAGGTTCAAATTTTGGAAAATGTAATATTTTGTGTGTGTGTGGGGGGGGGGGGTGGGGGATTTCAGTAGCTATTTATGATTTTTATTTGCGTGTTTTGTGTGTGTTTTCTATATATTTAAAGAAAAGAAAAACATAAAAACCCCAAAACAAATAGAACATATAACCTAATAATTTTCATGTGGACCATATGAAAAATTAATGTTTTCAAAATTCATTAGTTTGATGGTAATAATGAAGAGTATTTATCATAATGGGTTTATTTTTATAAAAATAGGAGTCATCTATGATATGATTGGTTTTGACATTATAATTTTTTTAGATTTTCACATCATTACATGTGATATTGGTTTATGGTAATTGTTTGTATTTATTCACATAACATTTCATGTAACCATTGATTTTGAAAATTTCCCAAATAATTCTATTGTATAGACAAGTTAGTTATAGAAAAATTTCATCTAATATCAATATTTGATCTATATGTTCATTTCTATTTCGATATGCTTCATTAATATACCAAATTGAACTATGAGTGAGTACTTGATATCCAAAATATTTATTCCATAAAATATATAATATAAACATATCATTATAAATAGGGGAGTGATGAAATGTACAACATGTGAGGATATCTTGGCCAGGATCTTAAGGTTTGAATTTCAGGAAAAATTATGTGAGGGGTCTTGAAATTTGATTATAATGGAATGTAGAATGTGTTTAGTGGAATTTAATTAGGTAATAATAAATTTATTAATTGAAAACAATATAATGAATATTGGGTGGTGTTTTGAGCTTTAAAATATTTTCATACAAACTAATGGGGAACTAATGGAATGATTGACCTATAACATGTTTAACTATTACTAGTGTTGTTAATCACACTAGATGTAGCTTTGGAATAATTTATGATACACTGATTTAAATTTTATTTAGATTTAATATTAATGAGATACTTACTTCGCTTATATTTCTACTACGGATCGATAAATATGAACTTTCTTATCTTGTCACAATTTTATGGAAAATATGATGTGTGACATTTCCCAGGAGTGAAAAATTGAAATTTTGGGGGATTTGATAGAATTAATTTTCATTGAATATTTCATTAATAATAATTAAATTATTTTCCCCACATTGTTTTAAATATGTTTATTTATAGAATATTCTTGATTAGATCATTCATTTGGAAATTTGATAAAAATTACAATTTTGATACATTAAGGTGAAATTTAATATCTAAGCCTTAAATATATTTATGTGGTATATTTGAATGTAATATTTTTTAAAAGTATTCATCACTCAATGGGATACAAAAATTAATTTACGAAATCTAAGATGGATAATGCATTTGATTAGATAAATTGTGTATTGAATTCAAATATGCACTGAAATCACAATATTAGAAACCAATTCATTATGTTGGCCAGAACAAATTCTTCTAATATTGTATTAAGGTAAACTTTGGATAATTCTTAGAATAAACAATTCCTCACCTATTTTCCATCTAAAAGGACACCTCTTTTGTGTGTTTTTGTGGTCAATAAATCGATGAAATTTGGATTAAAATATTTATCCTAATTTCTCATTCACACATGTAATTTCATGGAACCCTAGACTCACATCCCCTTTATGTATGAATTTTTTTATCTATTAGAGGATGTTGTATGTTTCTTATAATGTTGATAGAAGTGGAGAAGTGGTTCCACTCGAATTATACAACCATTAAAAGTGGGGTAGATCTTTTAAGCAAGGTTCCCTTTATCAGAGGTTTCCTCTTCTTCTTTTTTAGGGTATAATTCATGTTTATTAATAATACTCATTTTTTTCAATTATATTCAATCTATGTTTCTAAATTTTATTCTTTTTTACTCATCCTTTCTAATAATTTTCACATGAAAAACATTTCTACAATAACTACATAATCCATGAATGATTAGTTTTTCATAGTAATAAATTTAATTATAAAATTCTTCACTTATTTTTTTTTCAATATATGAGATAATTTAATATTAATATTATTTTTTATTAATTTATTTTTTAACCAAAAATTATCTATAAAAGAAGTTTAATAATTCATAAAACCACATGGTGTCATGTAATATTTTATTTGTGAGATCATGATTTAATTGGTAAAACAAACAAGGAAATATCAATTTTGGAGTTCAAATATAATACCTACAATAAATTAATCACCACAATCCAGTATGGATTTGAGACCTAATTCACCAATAACCATAATATATCCTTGGAATGATAATCAATGTATGGTGCTTTGATTTAATGTTATGAATATTTCCTAGGTTTAAATTAATTTCATCATTATGGTTATGTTAATTCTCATAGTCTTCAGGTGTTAAAAAATAATGGATCATAATTAAGTTTATTTTAATTTGATTGATAATGATTGATAATGATTTGAAGAGTTAGAATTTGGTTGAATACTACTTTTAAAAATATTTTCTAAAAAACCCCTTCTCATTGTGTTATCTCACTCTCATTTCAAAAACAATATAATTCCATCATACTTATTATTATTTTGAAAACATAAAAAACCTCCCATAATTTTTTATAGTATTTTCATTTAATTTTTTTTAATAATATCTTTAATATGATTCTTTAAATATTTCCTCCTCATAGAATGGCCTTGTTTAGTAACTATGTTGCACCTAAATTCTATAAATATAGATATTGTTTGATAGTTCCCACAATAGTGAATTTCAATACCCCTTATGCTAATGTAGTTGGAAGTCTTATGTGTGAAATGGTTGGTTCTAGACCCATTATTTATTTTTTCTTGTACACTCTAATATTGTTTATGGGAAACCCTGGGAAACCACATTAGAACATAATGAAATGGATCCCCATGTATGTTTCAATGACTTATGATCTATGAATCCAAGTTAGTACAAATGATATTTATGGGTATGAAATATTATGGTTTGTAAATTTCAATTATTATACTAATATTGACGTTCATTATTTATTTTCTTTTCCCCTTGTTCATGTTGGTCCATTTTCAAGGAAATGTAACATGCAATAAATTGTTTCTCAATCCAAAACTGAGTATGAATATATTTATATAACTGAATAATTTAAATAATATATTTGGTTAAAAAGTATTATTATAGATTTTTTATTTTCTACATCCAATGTATTTGTACACTGTGATATTCAATCTTGATTAAAACTGACAAAAATTTATGTTTTTCCTAGTGGATTGAAGTACATAGTCATTAAGATTCATTTTGTTAGGGATATAATTGAATATGGTACAACACTTTTCACTAAGATACATACCAAGGAAAATTAGACAAATAGTCTTACTAATGTCATACCTCTCTTTAAATTTTGGTATTTCTTAACCGTTATGATCTTTTTCCATTTTAATAATTCAAGATTCGAGAATACCATTAGTAAATTTAATATTTTAAATTTCTAGGTAAGGTTTTGTTATTTTTCACTCAAATTTTGATATTGATATTAAAAATTCATATTCACTTTTCATGTATTTAATGGGTGTTGTTTAAATGAAATTGTATTTATTTTGTGTCATTTTAATTAAATAATTCATTTCTGGTCTAATTGGAAACCACTATTCTATTTTTATTATTATAAGACTAGTTATATTCCATTTATTGTTTCTAATCAAACAAAACACCTTGAATACCATGAATTAAAATTATTTATTGGGAACAATCCTTGTTAATTCCCCATTACTAGTGGGATGTTTTGTGTGCCCCTTCCATCTACTATATTAATTTTATTCAAACAAAATATTTCATCTTGGACATCTACATGTCGACATATATTGAGTTACACCTTGATTGACCATCCCTTCTCTCATTATTCATCATTGTGCTTCATATTTTCTCCATTGACATTAGCAACAATACCTAATTTGTTTTGATTCTTGTCTGGTAAGGGAAATTTAAAACGTATTGTTTTACATGAGGTTTAAAGTGGAAGAAAAAAGAGAAGAGGTCACAACCCTCTAATAATTTTTCCATGGTTCTTCACATTTTCATTCCTTACTACTAAATCACTAATCAAGTTAAGATTCGGTCATGACCTCCACCGAGAAGCCAAATGGTATGATCCTTGCAAAGGTTTGGTTGATGCAGACTAATCCTTTCAATCGAAACCAATTATCAGTAAAGAAATATAGTATATTGTGATTTATTTTTTATACTCCCATGATGATTCCTTTATTCTATGTGTATGGGTGAGTCCATCAAGGAGATTATAGTGAAAACTCATCATGATGAAGTTCATCACTTCCATCAGGTATAGATTGGTCATCCCTCTTAGATAGTTTCTGTGGTATTTTTTTGGGTATTTGAGTCTATATTTATTAATATGATTATTTAGTAATATATCATTACACTTGTGGAGTTCCCACTATAAACGTAGGGTCAGTATGATCCAGAGAATGTTAATTATTGATGTTTTTTATTCTAACATTATCTATTTATGTAAGTGAATTAATTTTATAACTATTTTCACATTTTTTAAATAATATTGATTTTTATAATCACATCATAACTCATAAGTAACACATTAGTGGATATTAGGAGTTATTAAGGAATACCATATTTGTGAGGACATTAATATACCCATAATTTTCAGATGAGTATAATATTTCCATGTACTCACCATAGACGAACTGTGATACAATTGATCCTACATAACTTTCACTCACTTCACACATCATGTTTCATTATATTCTAAACACATGGATTCAAATAATTGTATCTAAAATACATAGAAACATGAAATTTATACACTAAACACATTGTACCATTGATATACATTATGTCTACTTTATAAAATTTAGTTTTTATCATTTTTTATTTTTTATTTTTATTATTTTTCTATTTTCCCATACCAATCCAGACTAAAACCATACTACTTAGGATAGAAAGAACCTCAAAATATCACCAAAGGATTAGATTTATCCATGATGTGTTCATGTAGATCCATATGTGGTCTATATAATACCTATCCCACTAACATCATAGCCACTAGAACATATTGTAGTAACTCCCAATACATCACCATCTCTGCCTTCCACTCCATCCTCTGAGCACCAACTATCATCGTTATATAACTATATCCTTAACCAATTATCAAGACACCTCGATTATCCATCTTAATAATTGGAGAATGTGAGCTACCATAACTAGTGGAGATATCACACTATCCCTATCAATTCATGGTCTTTAATTCTAGGAGCCCAACCAGGAATTAGTAATGATGATTTTCTCATGGCATTATTTAGTTGAGAATATAGAATCTTTAGACAGTCATAATCAAGTGATTTTAATTCTAGATGAGTCAAGAACCCTCATTCAACACACACATATGATGGATATATATTATGTTATGACATCCAATTTTCATGATTTATTGTTAGATTTAACATAAAAATTTGATTTTGATGGTCTTTATTATCAGAATTCACTGAATTATATAGTGATCCCAGTTTGATTTTATTTTTTATGATGGAAATTTTATTTAAAATAAAAAATTTCCATTGGGGTTTGATTTCTATCCGAATCTACCCACTCAACACCCATTATATATCCTCACACATAGAGATATATATGAGATTCTATCTATTTAGAGTGAACTTTCTAGACTTGATGTCCAGTATTATCATATTAGATAGATGTTATTTATGATATTACCTCACAAATATCACCTATACACTGATGAATTAGTTCTATTCTCTCTTGACCCCATTGGTATATGGGAGTTTTTTACAGGATATATATAGATATTCTTACAGGTATGATCAGGTATGAGCACCTTAACCTCCCATACATAACTACCTCATGCTTTCTTGTTTTGTTACTTGGATATTGATGAATTTTACATCACATAAATTGGTTTTTACCCCTAATCTACCTATGATCAATTTAGATCACCCCTACATATTTGTTTCTCATTATTATGTATATTCCAAAATTATTATCTCAGGTGGGCCGTTGGATTGATGCCATGTGTCTAAATACTTTTCTATACCTTTGATTAGTGATGGGGTTTAAAACTTAAATTTCTCAGTCTATCAAAAAATAATAGCATTCAAATACCTTGGTGAATGTTTTGGTGAGAACCTCAGTGAAACCCTTACTGAACCCATTATAAAATCAATCAGTGAACACCTTAGAGAATCCCACGATGAACCTCTTAGTGAATACCTTAGCCAAAATTCAGGTGCACCCATCAGTGGTGTCAATCATAGATATTTATTCTTAGTTTTATACTGAAAATGAAGAAATATGATAGATGGTTTATGCGATTTGTGTTTGTTAGATTCTTTACAGGTTATCATAGTGATTAGGATAGATTCATAATTGGTTGTTTGTTTTTAAATTTATGGATCTATAAAGATAGGTAAACTAATATAATCTCAATTTATATGTTGGTGTGTGGATTATTTGAATGAACTAAATGTGCTGATTTATTTATTATATAAGGATTTTCAACAAAAATTTTTCATTTGATATTTTTTATAGTAATTAAAATAATGGGATATTTCCCAAAAAATTATAATTGATTGGAACTATGAATTTCAATTGGAAATTTCTACTGTCATCTAATTGATTTGTAGGAATAATTCTGCTTCCACTATTCAGTTTCAATTGCCACTAAAAATTTACATTAACCATGATAATTGTCCATTATTATTTTACATTGATTTTTTTGAATTTATATAATGAATTGGAAGTTAGTATCGAGATTTTCCAAATTGATAAAATTTATAAATTTTTTAAGGGGTTATGTCCTTTTTTAGGGTTTAAAACATTATAAATTGTTGGTCCACATTTCTAGAATGATTTTTCACTTGGAATTTTTGGTATCATCAGTTTTCCAGTGGGATTTCTTCTTACAATCAGTATTTTTAGTTTCCAATGGGAATTTATAGGGGGAATTTTCACTGAGAATTTTTATTGGTATTTGAACTACAAATTTACAGTTAAAACTCTCACTAGAAATTTTGATTTCATAAAAAATGAATGTTTTTTAATTACCAATTGATTCAATGATTAAAGGTGATATGTCTATTTGCGGTTCAAATTATAATTATAATATAATTTTATATTTCACTATAAAAATTTTCACAGCGGATTTATAATTAAAATCTCATATAGGTATTCATATATGGAATTTATATTCACTCATAATTAGTGCTGGTAATTGGATTTGGGAATTATGACTGGTGATTTATATATGGAATTTCCTCAAAGTTAATCCTAGTTTAATTTCCCACAAGAAATTCCTACTCATAATTTTTATACCCTAGTAATTTTTATTTTATATAGTTAAACTAGTAATACCCATTGAGATTTCAAAATTATTACAACTATAAATTTTCGTTCACAATTTAATGTATTTTAAATTTCAAATTTATTGGATTTCATATATTAATTTCATTTTGATTTTTTTAATTATATATAATAATAAATTTTTAAAGGGTATTTCATAGTTGGTATTCCCACTCTTAATCCTTACTAAAATTAGAGATTTTAATTTACCCCTATATATTCCATAGTTTCTATTTTTAGTGGAATTTTGAGTGGAATTTCCTAGTGGAAATTCACAGAATAAATTTATAAAGGGTATTTCCTAGTTGGTATTATCTCTCTTAATCCATAGTTTCTATTCATAATGGAAATTCGAGTGGAATTTTTTAGTTGGTATTCCCACTCTCTTCTTGGATTAGATTCCTTAAAGCATCAGATACTAAACTCTCTTAAACACTATAAATTCATTTTATATTTATCCCATCAATGTCGACTCATCTTTCAATACCATTCCTATGTGTTTACACCCATTTTTCATTAGGTTTCAAGTGAATAAGTCATGTCTCATTTTAGTTAAGGATAAATAAATGAATTTTTTCATAGAAACATCTTGATTTATGAAAATTTTCTTAGGATTATTACCACCATGAAAATCGTGAAATTTATAAAAAAAACTAACTAAATGCGTCTATTGTGTCATCATATGAAAATAATACATTGAAAATTATAATCTCTTTATTATTTTGTACACCTACAAACACATCAAATGTCCTACACTCCTTATTTTTGTTGAAGGAAGTTTCAAACACAATGAGATATCCATAATTCTAATAATCCACTTTGATTTTGGGATCAACCAATGATATGTTTTTAAATTAACCTCACATGTCATGTTTCACAGAGTATTAGAATGATGTGTTATCCCATGATTGCTTCTCACTGTATTATAATATACCTTTAAAATAACTTATATTCAACTAACTCTTTATTTTGGAACACAAAAATTCATTTCCATGCACTCGTGTATATCCTAGTCTCTCAGGCCAACCAGTAATGGCTGTTATAAGTGAAAATGAATCACTAGGTATAATTATAGCTTTATCATTTACATCTAACTTGGCACCTTATGCATTAATGATATGTCATTGTGACATCATAAAATTCATGAACTTTGGATAATATAAATCATGTTTATTCTCCTCAAGATGATTCTTGAACTCATATTGTGTATTGGACATGTAGAAATCTCCCATTCGCACTGGAAAACTATTTTTTATTTTGGCATGTGGATTTTTTACATTAAAATCTTGTTTTTTCTAATCTTCAGACTCATTATTTGCAACATGTATACTATGTGGATGTAACTAAGATTTATTCCATTTTATTGTTTCTAACATACTACTTATATAAATTTCAACCAAAAATGTGTCCATAAGAAACTTAAAATAAATTACATTCAAAAAATGATTTAAAAAACATCTCAATATTTGGTCTCTATTTAGTGATTTTTTTAAAAATTATATCGAATGGGGTTATTTTTTTTTTAAATTTGGATGTTTACCTCTATCGATGAAAATGATTTCATTTTAGTTTTACATCTTTATTTTAGTACTGTTATGTTACCTCATGTAATAGTCAGACAAATACTACACAACATTAAAATATATTTAATTTTTGTGTTCTCAATCATGTATAAAGTCAACATTTATCTCAAATGTGTTCATTCTAAAATCTAAAATTTATTTTCAAAAATACATAGATAATTTTTTTTGAAAATTATAATGCATTGGGTGATTTATTTTGAATAAATTGGAAATTACCTTTAGAAATTTTCAGTGGAAAGTCCCAATGGAAACTCCATGTGGAAATTTATACTTCAATACATTTATAAATTATAACATAAAAATAAAAGATTAAATTTAAACATTAAATCCAATAAAAATCACACATAACTTCTTCTCAATATTTGAAAATATAATGTGTGAATTCAAACTACAAATTCATAGTGTGAATATCTAGTAGATATATCCTCTAGAAATTACTTATGGGAATTCATAGTGGATATTTTATATGGGAATTACTAGTGAATATACCTATATGTCTTTCATGAAATCAATTGAAAATGTGCATTTCTTCGAAATTATCACTGGGAATTCTCATTGAGAATATGTAGTGAAACATATCAATGAAAACTCAAAGTGGTAATTTTCAATTTGATTCAGTTTTAAATTTTAATAGTGAAATACAAGAATTAAATTCCACTATAAATCAATTTGAAACAATAGAACATTTATTCTGATGAAATAATAAATTTCAATAGAGAAAAAAAAGAAATAATAGTGATAATTTATAGTATAAATTTAATATTGGAATTCCTTTTTGGATTTTTAGTGTAAATTACTAGTGTAAATTACGAGTTTAAATTCATAGTGGATATTTATTGTGTAATTTAAAATAGAAATTATATTTAGGATATTATGGTAAATGTGATCATTAAGAAATTATTTTTTTAAACATTCCCTCAAAAAACCGCATTAAAAAATCCACCTCAAATATTTTATGACATGTAATTTTTCAAGGTAATTTATAAGAGTCTTATTACATGGTTTGTGATGTAACATCCCATTACAGATTGTTAGGTATTTCAGTTCTTTTTATTTATTTTACTCTTTATTTGGGTGTGTTTTGGGACTCCCAAAGAAGGACATATTGTTTTTGCAGAAAATGACCTATATTTTGTGGATTTATGTTATTTTGATTAATAGAGTCTAGGTATAAATGTGTAAAGGTATTTTTTCTAAGTTCTCCCATTTTTAGGAGAATTTTTGGGGTGGTTTGGAGCTTTATGTCAAATAAAAGTATTTTTTTGTCTGTTGGGATATTACACACCTTGTAATGTGATTACAATCAATTTATTATTTTCAGGGAAGAATCCATGATCTCTGTACATAGTTTGAATGAGTATATGTTGTGTAAATTTTATATTCCATGTAGTGTAAAAAATATGGATTTATATAAAATGGAAATTGGTTATTCCGTGTACTTGAGTGTCATGGATTACATAATAAGTAATGGGATTACACTCCTTGTATGTATCAAATTTTCATATTTAAGGGAGATTCATGAATGATTTTTCATTCAATAATATACATCCTCCTTTCTATCGATGTTGGAGCAGTCCCAAAAAATTATTGAGACCTATGATTCATCTGAATCAATTCATTTAGTGATTGATCTCTATTTTAGTTTGGTTTCATCTCTCAATGTGTGTAATAATTTTTTTCCTTTATTTCCTTTTTTCATGGTATCCTTTTTTAACAATGATTCAATAATAATTTATCTTTGATAATGATACACTTTACTACTTTATATATCTATCATGTTATCTTATTCTTGGGGATTATCTATTATTTTTTATGGTGTGATGAGTGTTCATTCCTGATGTATCTTGTGATCTATCCATTTAACCAGACCATTTTTAAATTAAATAAATTAAAAGATGTGTCTATTTATTCTATTTACTTATTTGTCATTGTTTGTTTCATCATTATTGGTGGATCCTTATATCAATGTGTGAAACCCTAAGTTTGTGGTAGGTGGTTTCATATCTATATTTCATTGGATGATCTTCATTCCAATGATTCTATGAAATTATTAAATAAAAATAATGGGCATGATGGAATAAAGAATATGTGTTTTTGGAAACGTATATTTGATAAAATAATATTTTACCTTGATTTTATAGAAGAAAATTTGTTTTCAATGAATTGTGAAATGAATTTCAAAAGTGGATTTAAAATAATAATTTTGATGTGTTGGTTGGGATAACGTTGCATATGAGATGGATTAGGTATATAGGGGGGATATTTCATAATAGGCCTTGTAGGTTTTCACTATCATGGAGTCGCTTCTGGGGTGGTTCTCTTATCACTTGTCCCGTTGTTCTATGAATTGGATTGACTTTTTCAAAGGATCACTTTATAGGGTGTTCCATTACTTCCTATATTTGATATATATTTCTAGTGTCTTAATGTACATGATTATTTATGTTGGGTGTACAAGTAAATTAAATATCCTATCCTAATGTGATATATCTTGTGTTGTTATATCTTATTTGATTGATTTGGATTTGTTTTTTTAGCTTGTATGGGCAGGGGTCTAATATGATATTTGATGCATGGTATGATTTTATATACATATATGAAATAATTTGATACCTATTTTACATGGATTATTTTGGTAATGTGGAAAAGGAAATATTAAATTTTTTTCCATGATTTTTATATATATTTTTATCATGACATATTTTCTTTAATGTTGATAATGTTCAGATTATTGTATATAATAGTTATAAAAACACTAGGTGGGATCATACAATGTGTGTTAGATCCCACATTGTACACCCCTTCGGTAGTGTGTGGACCTTTTAATTTCTTTTGGTTCAGGGAAAGTTAATGTACCATAGTGAGGAAGTGAGGTTTCAAATTAGCTTAGTCAAGGTAACCAGTGGTGTGATTCTTGGAGTTTTCCCATGATATCACATGGATTAGTTGGTTTTAGGTTTTAGTAATCCATTGATGATTGGATTTGTACAATGGGATGTTGTAAATTTTTTTAGTTTTATAATTCACTAAGTCCTCTTATAGTTATGGAATTTTATTTTCTATTGATGTATCTACATGATATATATAGCTTGTTGTTTCTTCTTCAGGTTGGGTGATTTTATTTTTTATGGTTGTTGTTTGTTGTGTGGGTGCTAGCTGCAAACCCATGGTTATGAGGAACACCCTTTGGTTATGTGGATATCCATGAAGGGTACCAGTTAGAGATTAGGGTTACTCATAGGTTTATATTGAAGGTTATCTATCCCCAAGAGTTCTTGTAATTGGCTATTTGGTAGAGAATATATTGGATGTTAGTATCATGAGTGGTAGTATGGATTGAGTGCATTTCCTGCTCTTTCTATGACATGAAACACATTTCAATCAGATGTTTTAGTATGTGTCTCTTTTTTTGAGTTATACAGGTTCCTTAAGAAGTTGTAGAAGATGATAGTCAGGGGAATCCACCCATAGATCCTAATCATATATACTCCATTGTATTGGAAGTTTGTGTTGTCGACCAAAATGTACCAAAAGTCTAGAATGAAGTCGTTGAGGTACATCAAAAGGATATAGGATACAGAGATCAATCATAGGAGTTCATGTGTGATATGTTTCCATATTTTAACGATATTAATGAACCTCAAGAGTCAGAGGACTTCCTAGAAAAGATCAATAAGTTATTTGAAATACTGGATACACATGAGAGTATCAAGGTGAAGTTTGAAACATTCAAACTTTAGGCTTTGATTAAGTGATGTTATTATTCCATGGTATAATGGTAGTGAGAGTTACCATATTTATTGCATCTTCGATAACAATTCAATTATTTGATAATGTTAATTATAACTTTTTTATTTTTTTGATATGTTTAATATTATAATAGAAAAAATTGTTCTATGGTATGGATTTTGCAACACCTATTTGGAAGAGGAAAGAGAGGGGGTTTCCTTATCCTTGTGTACTATCAACCACTGATGCGGTTTTAGTCTTATATTTTCTCATTCTTGATATTAATTTTATTTATGACATCATTTAGATGTATTGTATTGTTTCTTATCAAGTTATGGTTGAGTTTTATCGTTGGAATGTCTTATTTCATGTGGCTTATGTGAGATCATAGGTGTCCTAGGGAGAGTGGGATATGAGGTCAGGTCATGTAAGGCCGTTATGCACAGGGCTCAAGAGTTTTTATCTTCAACAATTGATCCTGATGTTTTTTATTTTATTATTGAACTTATGTATATTTTTTGGGACCTTCTAGACATTTGCAAACATAATTTTTATGGTCTTAATATAGATACATAGGTAGATTTTATGATTGAACTCATTCTAGATACCTATCAGATATTGATACCTTTAATTGTATAACACTAGAGGAGTAGAGAGAGCTCATGAATCAATTGGAAAATATTATGTGAAATGGTTTTTTTATCCCTAGTGTTTCACATTCTATAGACATTATTATATTTTCTAATAAGGCTGATGGTCAACTCAGACTATGTGTGGACTATTGGAAGTTGAACCAGTTGACAGTTAATATCAAGTATCAATTTCATTGCATAGATGATTTTTTTATTAGTTAAAGTGGGAAAGTGGGTTTTGAAGATTGATAATTCATTATGTTAAGTAGTAACTCTGGTTTCAAGGTTGTAATATTTGCTTGAATATTTTTATGATTATAAAGTGTAAGGATAATAGTTGGGAGTTTTGGGAGAACTTCGGAAATGTTTTTGGAGCTAAAGGGAAGTCTCACGGGCGATGCACTATTTGTCTAATAGTGTGGAAAAACCATGAAAAATGGATATTTTGATGTAGAGAGCTTCGATACAATGTGCGCACAGTTAGGGAAACCATGCGAGGAGGCCATGCGAGGGTCTACCTAGGAAATTTCTAATGCACCGTTGGCATACTGTGTGTATAACCGTATGAACTAACTCTGCAGGAACTTAAGTGATATTCTAAAAAAGTGGATCTCATGCATTTTTACCTCTATGTGGCATGTTTTTCCTCCGAAGAGACCATAACTTGTAATTTTTCTTCCCTTAATTTCTTATATGGTTCTCCTATTATTTTGGAGGCGATCCAAAGTCTTACCTTGGCGAATAGATGCCAGATCCTTGAGGTCTGTGATCATTTTCTTCATTCTAGTTCGGTTTATTAGATCTAATTAGATATACTTCTCCTCTTCTCTAAGATTCTTATATATACACCCATTATGGGTAGATATAAGTGTGTGGATTCCAAATATGATGAGATTTTTTTTCACTCTTATTTGGAGAAGATATCTAAGGCGGGTTCTTAGAGAATCAACCCAGTTTTATTCCATATTCTTCGTTTGTTGGAGCTTTCACCAAAACCATTGATGTATGAGGCCTCTCTCCAAACACCACTTTCTATATTTGTTTTTCTTATATTCAAATTTGATTTTTTAAATGGAATGGATTGTGAAAATCATGGTATAAATCTTCTTTAGTGATGATTTACAGTTTAAGTTAAATAGTGAAATCTTGGTGAATTGTTGTGCAAAGTGATTTAGCTTCGTGAATTTAAAATGATGATTTTAAATTATTGATTTCCTGAATTATTAAATGGTTTTATGGAAAAAAGGTTTTCAATAAAAAGGTTATTTTATTGAAATTGTTTGGCATTAAAATGACATGGATTGAATTGGTTTTCAATAAAAAGGTGTTTTTATTGGAAAGGTGATTTGGCATGATCTTTGGGAATATTTGGTGTGTGTTTTCATGTTTCATATACAGGGCTTGGTTGAAATATGACCTTGTGATTGGTGCCAAAGGGTTAATGGAACATGGGAAACAATTACCTTTTGATGACTTGGTAGATCGCCGAGAAACTAAACATGAGTATGGATCTTTCCTAACATAGAATGAATTTTTTTTTCTTTGGTTTTTTGAATTGTTGGATATTCCAAAAAGTGAAATTGTGAAATGGTTTTAAATATTGTTTAATTATTTGTTTGGAAAAACAATAATCTGGAAAAATGGGTTTCAATCACACTTTTTTTCTTTCAGTTATAAATGATTTTGGAAAATTGTTTATACTTAGTTATAAACTATTTTGAGAAATTGTTTTATATAAAATATTTTATATAAATTATTCTTAATGTTTTATCCTTGTGGTGTGAGTAGGGAAGTCATTGGGGAAAACCTACTGAGTATTATACTCACCCCTTCTTGGGCGCATTGGTGATTTTGCAGAATCTATATTCTGGGATTGGGGAAAATGTAATGTTTCCCACGTTTTCAGTACTACATCGTGATTTTTGTGCTGTTTGGAGATTATAGAGCTTGGAACATGTGGAGTATGGAGTCTTTTAGTCTTTTGAGAGTATTGTATCATTTGTATAATGTTTAATTTGATACTTGTTTATTCTTCCCCTATTGTATACTGTGATGTGGTTTTGATATTCATGAAGTTTTTGAGTTGTGTTTCAGTTATTCATGTATCATATAGTGAATGTTTAGTAATGGTTGGTTGGTTTATTGGTTTATTTCATAAAGGGTAAATCATCCCCCACTAGTATCTAAAACCCTTCAGTATTTATTTTCAGACTATGGCATCTTGGGGATGTCTCTTAAAGATAAATAATGACTTGGTGTGCTCTCAAGACAACGAGAATGAGTGGGTAATTACAAATGGTATTAGTCTAGTCCTTACATTAAGGTATAAATGTTATTAGTTTCTTCGGTCCTTGCCTAACTAGTAGTCATCAGTGTTCCTGGTCTTGAGTTGAAACTCCTTCTTATATATCCTATGGGATGAAATCATAGATAGGAGAAGGATTGTCAGAACTTGAAATGTATATCATAAAAGTACATAGCTAATCCTTTTATGATTATCTTCAATTTACCAAGGAGTTGGGTACATAAATGATTGGAGACACTTCCACTATATAGAAATATCATTGACATGGGTTTATCCAATGAGATGATCATGAAATGCATTGTATAGAAATAACATTCCACTAGGATTTCGTATTTCATTTCGGGTAATGATTTATGATTTTTGCCAAAGGTGTGAATTTTTTAAAAATGATGAATTTGTTTTCAAATGAAGGACTGAAAAATCATGGTTTATATATTTTTTTAAAATGATTTGGTTTTCAAAATAAATAATTGTTTTTCAAAAGTGGTTGATGTGAAAATAGGTTGTTTTTGGAAAAATATGTTGTGATAGTTGATGTGATATAATATTAAATACATAGCCATAAGTTTCTAGAGAGTGAGATTGAAAAATTTTGTTGTTGGTTAAGTAAATGAAACCAGATAGGCATCATCAAAACCAACTTGAAGAAGTGGCGGAGAATGTGGATTCACCTAAACCACATGTGAACCCAGAGATGGTTCAGAGTATTGTTCAAGACTTTCATGTTGTGGAAACAGGGAACCAGAGGAAAGGGCCATGTCATGTGGATCATACCATCTAGTTCATGAAATCATAATCCAACTAACTTATGTGGTGATTCTGAAACTGAGAAGGCATAGTTGTGGCTGGGTATGATGAATCATATCTTCAACATCATCAGAACCCTTTTAGAGATAAAAGTAAAACTAGTGATGTATATGCACCGGGATATTGAAAGATAGATGTGGGATTTAGCATTTCAGGGTAAATTGGATGAAATCCTTACATGACATGATTTTGAAGAACTGTTCAGCAAAAAATTATATCCTCACACGTTCAAGATCTAGAAAATTATGAACTTCTTTAGCTTGAAACAAGAGATTCAATCTGTCATAGTGTATGCGGATAATTTCATGAATTTAGTCTATTTTTTCACCAGAGGTGGCGACAAGTGACTCTTTGAATGAAGAATATTTGAATAGAGGATATGGAAATAGATAATATAGAAGATTGTGGTGCTCTACATTATATGTTATACATATATAGTGAACTGAGTGACTATGGATAAACAAGATATCTCAGGATCTATGGAAGGAGGTATGATTATACCTACAGGAAACAGTGGGAACTCAACCACTGAGAATAAGGGGATAATGGGTGCCTATTTCCAAGGAGTTAGTGGAAATCAGAATCTAATGGCTGGATTAGTGAACATTCCTCGATGAACCCAGAGAAAATCTGGATGCTTTCAATTTAGTTCTCTTGACCACAAAAAGGGAGAGTGTACGACACAACCTAGAGAATTTCATAATTGCCACAAGATTGGACATCTTCAACACTATTGTTGCATAGCCCTAAGGCTAGGATGTCCAGAAACTTCTGAGGAGTCACAAGCATTGAATTATTCGACATGGTGAGGATAGCAGAATCAGCCTCATCAGTAGAGTAGAGCTAGCCATGTTGATTCTAAAAATACACTGACTCCTCAACCAGGGAAGTCTCAGTAAGGCAAAAAGGAGAATAGTGCAATGAAAAATCAATTGTATGGAGTTAAGTAGATCATTTTCGATGATCAAGATGGACTATATATGGTGAGAGGTAAAATTATTTTAAATTATACCCTTGTGCATGTTATCTTCGATACTGGTTCATCACATCCTTTCATTGATTCTTGTGCTATTTATTTTCAATGTTTAATATTTGAAATGATTCATTATTTTATAAAATTGAATACTCCTCTAGGTGAAAGAGAATGTCAAGCCTTTTTGTGTTGAGCATGTTCTATAACTGTTGCTGGAGTGAAGCTAAAATGGGACTTCTCAGTGTTGTATATATATGTATATGATTTAATCTTGGGTATCAATTGGTGGACAACGTTTAAGGCTCTCAACGAATTTTTTAGGATAACAATGACTTTCTTGACTAAGGATGGAATCTGGAATCTCTTTTGAGGTGAGAGCATGGTAAAGAATGGTGAACATATCATGGTGGAAAAAATGGTGGTGCCAATCTTTTACCAGTTTGAGGTGTTGAATTTGGCATCAATGGATGAGTTTAGGGAATTACATTTCTAGCAATTGTGGATCACTTTCTAGATATATTTCCCAAGATATTCTCAGGGTTACCACCTATAATTGATGTGGATTTTATGATTGATCTCCTTATGTGGACCATTCCTATTTCCCTTCCATCTTATAGGATGGCAGCAAAAGAATTACAGGAATTGAAAGTATAGTTTATGTAACTGGAAATAAAGGGTTTCGTTTGGCCAAGTACATCCATGTGGGCAGCACCAAGTTTGTTCATGAAGAAATTAGATGGAAATCTTCAGTTGTGTGTTGATTATCATAAGCTTAACCAAGTTACAATAATGAAAAAATATTCACTTCCACACATTTATGATCTATTCGATCAATTAAGGGGAGATAAGTGGTTCTCCAAGATTTAATTTCAATTAGGATATCATCAATTGTGAGTTTGGATAGAAGATATCCCATTGGAAGCTTTCATAAGTAGATATGGCCAGTCTGAATATTTACTCATTCCTTTTGGTCTAATGGATGCACCATCGGTTTTCATGGCATTGTTACATAAAATATTTTTGAAATATATATTTTCATTTGAAGTAGTGTTTTTGGATGAAAACTTATTGTATTCAAAGACAAGGGATGACCATGAGGGGTATCTTAAAATTGTGTTAAAACCTTGAGAGATCACCATTTGTATTCCAAATTATAAAAGTGTGATTTTTGGGTACAGGAAGTATGTTTCCTTGGCCATGTCAATTATGAGAATGGAGTTTCTTTTGATCCTGAAATGATAGAAGCCATTATCTCATGAAAACCACCGAAAAATTCTTTCGAGATAAGAAAATTTCTTGGTCTAGCCTGTTACTACCAATGATTTTTTTCATGATTTCCCATGACTGGCCTCACTAATGATAGCTATGACAAAGAATAATGCTCTATTCCAATGGACAGAGGAATGTCAAATGTCTTTCAAGGAACTAATGTTCAATCTTACATTGGAACATATCTTGATTTTTCTAGATCCAGGACAAAGGTATGTAGTGTACTTTGATGCTTCAAGATGGGGGTTTGGGATGCTTTCTCATGTAAGGAGACCAAGTGGTTAATTATGGTTCAAGGAAGCTAGGGGTTCATGAGAAGAATTACCAATCACACAATTTGGAGTTAGCTACAGTCTTCCATGATTTGAAAATAGAGAGACACTATCTTTTTGGTGAGAAATTCATTATGTTCACATACCATAAAATCCTGAATAACATTTCCTTACATTGATATTTGAATCTAAGGAAAAGGATATCTATGGAGTACCTCCAAATGCTTGACTTTGACTTCATGTATACTCCATGGAAAGTAAACTCTATGGTAGATGCATTGAGTATAAATTCATATTCTCAGTTGGTAAAAGAAGCTTTAGATGAATGACAGTTGATGTTGGTCCCAACTGACATGCATGTGAAATGTGAAAACCAAGGTCACAATGTGATTTTCTTCTCAAATATGGTTGTTTGAGGTTTGGTAAATATGGTCAAAGAGAAACAAACATATGATGAATAATGTCTAGTTATGAGTACATAAATCAATGGCGGGGAGACCATTGAGTGCTAGGAACTTGATTAGAGTTCAATTTTGTGTTTTTGAGATCAGATTATTGTACCTATGGCATGTCAAGAAAAATTCCTTCATGATTACCACCATTCAAGATGGGTTGAACATCAAGGTACATAGAAGATTTATAAGGTGTTAAAGTAAAAATTTTGGTGGAGCGGCATGAAAAGGAAGGCGGTTGAGTACATCTCTCGATACTTAACTTATCATAATTTTAAAGTAGAGCATGAAAGACCAGAAAGAATGTTACAATATTTACCAATCATAGTGTGGAAATGGAAGGAGATAGAAAGGGATTTTGTTACAGGTCCTTCAAGAATAGTTCGGAAACACAATGGCATATGGGTGATAGTGGATCATCTTACTAAGTTGGCCCATTTAATCCCTATTGGCCAAACTCATATGCTGGAGGATATGCCAAAAGTTTATATCTAAGAAGTGGTAAAGAGGAATTTTTTACCAGTTTCAATGGTCTTGAATAAAGATCCGAGGTTCACATATTTTTTTCTAGAAATCTATATAGAAATATCTTGGGACTTAGTTTACTATGAGCATGACTTATCATCCTCAGAAGGATGGGAAATATGATCGGACGATACAGAAATTGGAAGACACGTTGCAGGCCTATGTAATGGATTTTGGTGGCTCATGGGAGGATAATATACCCTTAGTGGAGTTCTCATAAATTAAAAGTTGTCAGGACTTGATATATATGGCTCCATTTGAGGCACTGTATGGGTGTCATTGTTGTTCTCCAATATGTTTGGTTGAAACAGGTAAAAAATTCACTAGTTGGGCCTATATTTTTTCAAGAAACAATAGATAAGATCTGGTTGATCAGAAATAGGATGGACATGGCTCAGATTCATTAGAAATATTATGTAGATCACTATCAACGGTCTTTGTCATTTTCTGTGAGTGATCACTTGTTCTTGATAATCTTCCCAAGACTTAGACATCATCGTTTTGGGAAGCATGGACAGATATCTCCTAGATACATGGGCCCATTCGAGAAACTAGAACTGGCCAGAGAGGTTTCATATCAGTTGAAATTTCTATCACAGTTCAATTTAGTTCATAATATGTTCCATGTATCTAAGTTGAAAACGTATCAGACTGATCCTAACCATGTGATCAGATGGGATCACATCAACCTAGATCTAGATGCTTCATTTGTACATATCCTAATAAAGATTGTGGATATTAATGATAATGAATTTCTGTAATGAAAATCAGTATATTGTGGGTTTTATGGAAGTATGGTGAGATTCAAGAAGAGACTTGGGAACATGAAAAGGAGATGAAAGAGAAATGGTCAGAACTCTTCCACATGGGTGAGGGTTTTCAACTTTATGAGGATGGAAATAATAATGACGAGGAGAATGTCTTACCCAAATTTTCTAGTATGTAACCTTTACATGATGCTTCTTGTGGTTTTTAAATTGTAAGGGTAATAGTTGGGAGTATTGGGATATCATTAGAAATGTTTTTAGAGCTAAAGGGAAGCCGCATAGGCTATGCACAGTTTTTCTAACCGTGCATCCAAACTGTGTGAATTGGAATGTTTGAGGAAGAGACCTCCAAAGCGTTGTGTGCATGGTTAGGGAAAATATGTGAGGAGGCCATGTGAGGGTCTTCCTAGGTAGTGCCTAACACACAGTTAGCGCATGGTTTGTCTAACTGTGTGAACTAACCATGTAGGCACTTAATTGAGATCTTAAAAAAGTTGATCTCACATGTTATTTAATCTATGTGGCTTGATTTTCCTAATATGTAGCCATAACTCTATATTTTTCTTCTCCTAATTCCAAATACGGTTCTCTCATCATTCTGGAGGTGAGCTGAAGGCTTCCCTTGAAAAATCAAACCAGATTTAGGAGGCATGTGATCGTTCTTCTTCGTTCTTGTTTGGTTTCTTAGATCTACATAGATTTACTTCTCCTATTCTCTTAATTTCATATATCTACAACTATTATGGGTAAATACAGGTGTGTGGATACCAAATATAATAACATTTGGTCTTAGTCTTGTTAGGAAAAGAGATCAAAGGTGGGTTCTTGGATAATCGAACCGGTTTTCTTGAGTGTTTTTCATTCATTAGAGATTTCATCAAAAACTTTGAGGTAGGAGTATTATATCTAGACTTCTATTTCTATAATTGTTAGTAATAAATTGAAATTGGTTTATTTGAATATAATTTATTGTTAAAATCATGGTATAAATCTTCTTCATTGGTAATTTATGGTTTTAGTTAAATTGTGAAATTTTGGTGAATTGTTGGGAAAAGTGATTTAGCTTCTTGAATTATAATGATGATTTTAAATTTTTTATTTTAGGAATTTATAAAAGGTATGATGAAAAATGGGGTTTCAATAAAAATGGTTTTTTATTTAAATGTTTTGGCATTGAAATGACATTGATGGAATTGGTTTTCAATAAAAATGCGTTTTTATTAAAAATGTGTTTTGGCATGATCCTTGTACATATTTTGGGTGTGTGTTCATGTTTCATATATGGTGCTTGGTGGAAATATGACCTTTTCATGGTGCCAAAGGGTTAATGGATCATGGGAAACACTTACCTTGTGACGACATGATAGATATATGGGAAACCGCTCATGAGTATGGAACTATCATAACATAGAATGCATTATAGGTTGCATGGGTATGTTTGATGGCTGGGTATGAAAAAATGGGATATTGTGAAATTGATTTATAGATTGTTTAGTTATTTTTCTAGAAAAAAACTTGTCAAAAAATTGGTTTTAATCAATCTTCTATGCTTTTGGTTATAAATTATTTTGGAAACTTGTTTATATTTAGTAATAAACTATTATGAGATTTTATTTATATAAACTATTTTATATAATTGTTTCTAACTATTATATCTTTGTGGCATCAGTAGGGAACTCATTGGGGGAAGACCTACTGAGGTTTATAATCACCCATGATTTGGAACAATGGTTCTTTTGTAGATTCTGTCTTCCGGGACATGTGAAAAGGTAACATTTCCCAAATTTTTAGCACTAACTCATGATGTTTGGCCTGTTTGAAGATTGTAGATCTAAGAGATTGTGGATCGTGGATTCTTGTGGTATTTTGATAGTACTGTGTCATTAATCCAATCTATACTTTGATACTTGGTTATTCTTCCATTATTTCAATATTTGATGTGGTTTTAAGATACATGAAGTTATTATATTGTCTTTCATTTGTTCATGCATCATATTGTGAATGTTTGGTTATTTTTGGTTGGTTTATTGTTTCATTTCATAAATGTTAAATCGTCCCCCAATTGTATTTAAAACCCTCTCGCATTTATTTCTATCCTTTTGCGTCTTGGGGATCTCTCTTAAGTTCAAGTAATGAATCATTATTCTCTTAAGACAATGAGAATTAGAGGGACATTACATGTTATTATCATCTTAGAGTCCAAGAGTGTGATATAACAGAGAAAAAATTGAGGAGAAATAATGGAAATTATGAATATAGAGTAATGTTGATTATTCTAATTAATGATCCTGATGTTTTTATGTATTTGATGAATCAAATATTCCATGACTTTCTGAACACTTTTTTGGTAGTTTTTGTGGATGATATATTTGTTTATTCGAGAATGATCATGAGAACCATTTAAGGCTAGTTCTGAAGATCCTAAAGAGTCACCATTTGTATAGAGAGATTTTGAAATGTAATTTCTTGATACAGGATGTGAATTTCAAGGGTGATGTGATTTCTCAGCCTAGACAATCAGTTTACTCTTAGAAGATAATGGTTGTAATGTCCTAGGAAGATCCACAAAATGTTTTTGAGTATCACAGATTCTGTGGTGTTTTAGGATACTCTAAATGGATTTTCATGGATTCCTCATAGTTGGTATCACCTTTGATTAATCTTACCAGGAAAGAGGTGAAATTAATATAGGAATTAAAGTGTCATATTTAATTCAATGATTGGAAATGACTTCTGACATTACATCGTATTCTGGTCATACCTAATCTCAGTAAGGGGTAAGTAGTTTTATACGATACTTCTGACACTGGTTTTGGTTTCCTGATTATGAATGATGATCATATGGAGGATTCCAACTCTATCCATATTTTATTTAATGATAATAAATACCCCATTCATTATTTATATATTTCCAATGTTATTCATGTTTTATGTCTCAATATAACTATCTTTTTTGGGATAGGTTCATAGTCTTTTTGGATAAGAAGAGTCTAAGGTATATATTTTCTAAACATGATTTAATCTCAAATAGAGGAAGTGGGTGGAATACCATTATATGATTGATTTCAATGACCGATAAACCCCATGGAAGGTGAATGTTATTGCAGATTATCTTAGTATAAAAGTTCCATCACAAGCTATTTTTGAATCATAGTGAGAGTGCCACCATATGTGGATCTTCCCTCGTTTCCATATAAATGCTCATAAGGATTCTCTAGGTATGATCATGATTAGTTTTTAATTATTATCATATATCCTTGAGTCTATTTTGTAGAATCAATAGTTATAGGATGAGTTCAAAAAAAAAAACTCATGAAACCCGATTTAGGTGGGAGACTGTTTTTGGTGGGTGTCTCTCTTCAGTTGGTATTCTCAATTATGGGGATTGGTTTGTCATCCTAGAATATATAGGGAGCTCAAAATTGTTTTATTGTCATTATTATTTATTATCCAGTCATCCTATAACTAGGATGATATATTTTCCCCAATACAATGAATTTAATTGCATTATATTAAGCATGAAATTACTGATTAAGTGTCCCACATTTACACCTACCAATAGATAAAGGCATATCATCTGAAGACTTATGATTTACTCTAGACTCTTCCGGTTTCATTTTTTAAATGGTATGAGGTTTACATGGATTTATTTTTTATTATAATGAAATTTTAAAGGATGGAATACTATCTTTGTGGTGATGGAATACTATCTTTTTGGTGATTTATCAGTAGATATATTCATCTCATTTATTATGATCATGGACACCACCAAAATTTGAGATCCATGTATGATTTATGTGGAAGAGGTCATGTGGTTACATGGGGTTTATTCTGCCAATGTTTAACATAGGAACCCTAGGTTTTCATCAAGGTTCTTGTCGAGTATCTAAGAGGTGATGCAGACTCATTTTAGAATAAGTAGAGTATACTATCTATAGAAAGATGCTCAGATGGAGTGTGCTATTCAGATACAAAAGATATTCTCTAAGAATGTGTCTCAAATTTGGGAAGATATTGGTATATCCATATAGGCCCAAATGAGTTTGATTATAATAATATTTTAGTTTCATCATTCATAATAACTCATTTTCGAGGATTTTTATGGTCACCCCTGAAGGTCCCCTCTTTGCAAGACTGAGGTGGGAAAATATTTTATAAAGGGACTATGATTAGGTTATGAATAGTTTGTGAGGATTTAGGATATATCTCATCATATAGTTACAAATCATAGTTGATATATATCTTATATGAATTTTTGATTCCATCCTTCAGTGTTTTTTATCAATGAATAGGTTTTCTTGAATGTTTCTCTGTGGTTGGGTCAATATATGCTTAGAAAAAAAGGAAAGAAGGATCCGTGATATGTTGGATCATTTGAGGTCACTATGAATAATGGGAAGGTATCTTATCTATTATCATTTTCATTTTATTTTATAGTAATTCATAATTTTTCCCACTTATCATAGATCATGAAATATCTTATATATACCTCTCACGTTCTAAATTGGGAAGAGATTCAGTTAGAGTCAAATGTCTCAATTTTGGAGCATCGACTAGAGATGTTTAATTCTCAAGTTGAAGCATTTCATTGAAAGTTTATTCAATTGGTCTGAATGTTATGGTATCATGGATCATATTATAATGAGACTTGGGAGGACAAGTCCTTAGTGATGGAGTAGGGGTCTTAGATCTTTTTATGAAATAATTCTCCCACATTAATTCATAGGGATAGAATGCCTTATGGTGGGGATTTTGGAACATCCTGTTACCCAATTTTATATATTTCTATTATATTTAATTTTCATCATTATTTGGGTGAATGTTTGGGATACCAAGGATGTATAGAATATTCTACGGAAAATTACCTAAATTTTAGGGATGTATGTTTTTTTGAATTAATGGAGTCCAGGTATAAATGTTTTTAACAATTTGTGGGGTTCTCTATGAGTTTGGAGAATTTATGTGGTGGTTTGGAGTTTTCCTATAAAAACTTGGATTTTCACTATGTTCTGGGCTATTTCACACCATATAAAGGGATTAAACACCATATATTATCTACTAGGTAGAATTTGTGATCTGGGTACATTGTGTGAAATAGTACACACAGTGTAATGTTAAAAATCAGTTTTTTTATAAAAAGATTATGGGGTTTACAGTGTAATTGAGTGTCATAGATTAAATGATGTGTAATGAGATCACGCACCATGTAATTATTTTGATATTGGGTTTTAGGTTAATTCATATATCATTTATTATACATTCATTAACAAAATCCTTGGTCTTGACCTATGAGATCTCCCTGATCAACGGTGGAGACCTCCCCTGCTTTTGAATTTATTCATTCAATGATTGATGTCCGTTTCTATTGGGTTTCATCTCTTCAGGTGAGTAATCATTTGGTTTCTTCATTGACTATGATATGGGTATCCATGTTTCCCTATGTTCTCTAGATATGCTGATATATGATGATGATTCCCATGATTCCATTCTTGAACAATTATGCGATATGTTTTTGGGAGGGGGGGGGGGTTGATCGATTGTTTGATTTAGTGTGGTGGGTGTGTGTTATTATGTTATGTTTTGATCTATCATATTCTGGTAAACCTTTTGTAAATTCAAATCATTTATGAGATGTGTGGGTTTATGTTAGGATCTTTTTGTCTTATTTGTGTTCTTCTTTATTGGTGGATCCCTCTGCGGGGGTGTGCATGCCTGAGTTTTAGGTTGGTGGTTCCATCTCTATCCTATATTGGATGAAATTCATTGCTTTGATTTTTTATATTTTATAATAAAATGAACTTTCATGATTGAACGATTTATCTATGTGTGTGGAAATGGTTTTTTTGATAAAGTAATATCTTTTCGTATTAAAAAATGTGTTTTCAAAGCATTGTGAAATGTATATATGATGTGGTTTTCAAAGCATGATTTGATTAATTTTTATGAAAACCCAAGAACATGGGAAGCATTGGGTACCTATTTGGATGTTGTAGTAATATTCTTTGTTAAAGGATATCATCATCGGTTAGTTGGTTCTCTCAAGGGGGATTCCTCTACTCTATAGGCCTATTATTCTAGGAAATTGATAGGCCTTTTTGAGGTTCACATTATGAGGTGATCCTCTAATTTTATGACTTGATGCATATGTTTTGGGTTTTTTTGAACACGATTGTCTATGTTTCGTGTATGATTTTCCTAGGTATCCTGATCTAGTTTGATACTTAGAAAGAAGTTACCTATACTTTGATATCATTGTATTTTAATATTTTATCTTATACTTCCATTTATTTGATATGATATATGAATCCAAAATATATTTTACAAATGTATATGAAATTCCTTGAAACTATTTTACATATCTTGTTTTAGAAATGTGGAAAATGTGAAAATTAAATGTTTTCCATGATTTATCAAAAAAACATTGAACTACTTATCATGCATTTTTTTCATTAATGGTCAGAATATTATGATTATTTTACAAAGACATGTTATGGAACACATGGGTGGACCATATTGAGCCTTTTAGATCACACCCTATTCATCCCTTCAACCATGTGCATACCTTTTTATGTATATGGATGTTGGGAAAAGAAAGCATCAAAGGTGATGTAGTGAGATTTTTTATCAGCTGAGCATTGGTATCTGGTGGTGAGATTGTGGGAGTATGCCCATACTATCACATGGAGTATTTGGTTTCTTATTTTTGTTATCCTTTTATGAATGGAAATATATATTGCGGTGTTATGACTATTCTTGAGTTGTATCATTTCAAGTCCATTCATTTAGTTAAATCTTGTATTTGTTTCATCCTTTGTATATATTGGTTATATATATATAAACTTCAATTTTTTTTGAATGTTGGATGAAATAATTTCCTATGGTTGTTGTGTGATACCCAGGTGCTAGTTTTTTGCCTATGGGGATCAGGAAGCACCATCAGGTATGTGGAAAAACAGATCATGTAATAGTTCATGATTGAATCTTTTTTGGGTTCATCACTTGAGATCTAAAAATAGAAAAATAAAATCCAACATGATCTTATCTTTTTTTATTTTTCCTACTAGGAATTATTATGCCACAAACTAGTAGGTCAGTGCCAATTTCACATTATCCTTGAATTTAGAACCTCACTGTACCAGTATCAGCAACCGTATCCCAGATGGAGAAAAATTTCACCGTTCGTTCATTTTGAAATAAATTTATCCCACATTTTTTATTTTTCATTATGATATTAATTTTTATTCAGTAATGTTTCAACAATAAAGCTATGACAAGCATTTTTGGCAATCCACCAATGACTAATTTGATGGTCATAATAAGAGCTAGAAATCAGATGATATTAATTTGTGTGCATGGGGATGGTCTATAGGCATGGATAATCCTACAAACTAGTGCTTGAGTTCCACGTTCATACAATTATGGGTTAAGGACACAAATTCTCACATGGGTTATATTGACTCTCTTCCTTCACTAGTTCCACACCCAACAACACCTCCATATATACCTACCCTTTCATCACCTACAATATCATCTTCATTAAATCATCCAACTGCCCCATCTTATTATATCCCATATCCTTCAAATCAACCACAACAAAACAATTTTTTATCAATCCCAAAACCCACCACCACTACCACCCTCGATCGACTATTCGATCCTCTCCTAGATGGTCAATGTGGATCAAATCATTCTGCATTTAAATTAGTAATGATAACAACGTTAGATATGTATGAAAATTATTTTATGGATCCTAATAATATATTTCGTGATCACTTTATTTCTCAAGGATGACCCCATCCATCTGCAGCCAATGACACTATAACATCATCCCCAGTTGATGGATTTCTTATCACAGTCATCGATTTATATAAGTAACATGACCTGAAATTTCTTCATTTCTCTACCCAACGTGATATATATCCAATATTATACCTACCAATATTGATTACACACAATCCTCATTTAATTCCATGAGTCAACCCAGCAAAAATTTCCTCCCATGGGGCATCATTGTGATTTTCTTCTAACTCTAGTTTTTATTCTGTGTATGTTGCATGTTTGGATATGACACTTTAATTGGTTAAAGTTTTTCATTTCAATTCCATAAATAGTTTCATTTTATTTAGGGACTTTTTACACACATTCATCTCTACTACTTTTGAAAATCAGTTGATCTGTTTTTCCAAACTACATAGGGCTTTTCCATCCATGTTAATGATTTTGTGCCAATATTTCTTACATATTTTCATACATTACATAGTTTGTTTCATACAAGGATTGATTTGGTCAAAAATCACATCTACATTATCCAACATAGTGTTTCACATCTAGGAACATGTTTGAAATTAATTTTGGGAGAGGGTATCTTGATACCACAATAGTTATTTGTTCTTAACTAACTAAGGTAATAGGCTGTCAGTGAAAATATTTTGACATGTCTAGAATTTTTAATTAACAATGGTTATAAATAGTAAAGTAATATGTGAAAAGTTTTATAGTGACATTATTCTTTTAGTTTTACAATTTTTTTAAAATTATTTCATTTATATATTTTTTTGATTTGTTTCATATACATTTTCATTAATTAATCTGATTATTTTTATTAATTCCCTTTAATCATTCAAACTAATAATTTAAATTGGAATTTAGGTGGGGAATTTAGAGGATTTTTGAAAATTTATTTCAATACCCTATTTCTTGGAAAAGTTTATGGATATGCATGACTATTTGAAAATGAATGTATTCTTATGAAAATATGATGATTTTGAACCACTTTAAAATTATTTATTCCAATTATTGGAATATTCAAAAAAATTATTCATTTATTCCAACACTCATGGTTTTCTATTATGAAACCATTAAAAATGTGAAATACCTTAATATGTATCCACATTTAAATCCATATTTTCCTTAATTACATTATTATTAATTTTGATCATTGAAGTGGGGGTTCAATGAATCATAGTATAAATGGATGAGATTTAAGTTAGTTATGTTGGGAGAATAATTTCTTATTGATTTGGGAAAAATAATGGCTAAACCATTATTTTTTTTCTTTCTCAATTACCCCTTTTTAAAAAGAATCTCTTTAATGATGAAAACAATCATGGATTCAATGATTTATTTGAGAACAAAGGGGAAGGAAGTACAAATAAAATATTTCCAACGAAATTGTAGGGGGGGGGGACTTTATTTATGATTTATATTGTATATCACGACTTGTATTTAAATAATTTATCATTTTTTCAGGCCACTATGTTTATTTTTCCAATCCCTTCCCACCAACCCTTTAACTCAGACACACATAACCATAAGGAAATGTCTCCATGATTTTTTTGTTTTAATTTATAAATTTCATATATAGATTACATGACATCATATCAGTGGAGTGAAATTTCTTAATATTGAGTAAATATATTATTAAATGATCTTTATTGGTTGTTTAATTTCATTTCAGGTAGACTTAAAATTACATTAGTATGTAATTAACGTTTGAAAACATTAAAGGAAAGGATAAATTTTTAGAATTAGAGTTATATGAACACCCATATTTTATTAATTTGATATGTTGAGTGTTTAAAAAAAAATTAATTAAGACATTATAATTTTTAATAAAATTTATTGAATACTTCCCTTGTTATAGTATCAATTTTTTTGTATTTTATATTTATATTTTTATTAGGATAATGTAATTGAATATGTATAGGGGATTTTGTAGCACCTGATATGTACATACCGTTTAATTTTTCAATATTAATCCAAAACAATTTTATTCAATATATACATTTTTATTTCATTGAAATTAATTATTTAAATATATAGGGATGATTATTATTATCTCATCGATAAATTCACTCCTTTAGGATGTTTTATAGAGAAAAGAGTGTATACATGGTGTGTAAGTAATAAAGACATGTTGTGTAATTTTTGATGAAACAAAACTCCACTAGAAAAAGTATACACCAAAGAACATATTTAACATACCATCCCAACTCATTGGATTGTGAAGGAAGAAGAAAAATTATTGGACTTAAGGGACTTCCCCAAGATTCCAAATGCTGGAAATAAATTCCAAGGTAATCATAAATAGATGGTTTATTATTTTCCATTTGAAAATAGAACTAATAAACCACACATTAAATTACCAAATAACCACTACATAATGCATGATAAAATGTAAAATAAAAAATGTAAAACCATTGTTATAAAATCAAACAACAAAAGAGTACCACATCAGGAGACAACTAGCATCGAAGTAAACAACAGAAGACAAAACCAACAAAACATAATGACAAATAGAGAACTCAAAATCTCTAACCTGCTCCAATAAATTAAACTAGAAAAAATACCATGTATCACGAGGCACCATTAATGATGTTTTATATGTTAACATTTCATGTGTCCCGATAAAAAATATCTATAAAAGCATCAAAGTGCCAAAATAAGGGTGAGTAATGAAACTCAGCAGGCCTTCCCCAAATTACGTCCCTACTCACAAAACATGTATAGAACAAGACATATAATTTATATTAAATAATTTATATATAAAAATTATATAAAACAATTGAAAAAATTTTATATCAAGGCCATAAAGTTTAACATCCAAACAAATTTCCATAATAAAAACAATTTTCTCAAAACAACACCAACTTCAAAGGAATTAAATTGAACAATTCATTAAAACCATTTCATCATTTAATGGGAATTACCCATTCCATATCACATATCCATACAAAAAAACACACACAAAATATTAGTGTTACCATTAAAAGTTATACAGTATATCCATAACCCATTCCCTTTTATAGTGGTACTCTATGCCCGAAATCCAACCAATCCCAAAAATGATTAACCATTTAAGTCTACAAAAAACCTATCCATCTTTTTCAAACAATTTCAATAAAAACATATTATTTTAAAACACATTTTCAATGAATAAAATCCAAATAACAAATTTATAATCATTATTTTAAAATCATGTAACCATTTTTAAATTCTATCAAAACACTGAACAATTCCATAAACCATCACAAGAAGGATTTCCAAAATTAATTACAAAATAATCTCACAACAAATTTGACATAAAGAAGAAACATGAAATTAATCCTCCATGTTATAATAATAGGAGTAGAGAGTGAATCCACCTATAACATAATATTGGGTGAAAACGAATAATGACACAAAACTCCCCCAAAATGAAGTTAAATATAAAAAATATAACATAGATTGTAAGGAAATGGGTTTTCAATCAAGTATAAATATTTTAAATTGTGGGAAAATTATTTATTTTGGACCAAATACGGATGCCTAGTGAGTTTTTTATTGTCTCATGGGTGTTCAGGCCTTGTTTAGAGCCTAAAACCCATCTTTTTAAAAAAAATAGCTCTGTCAAACGGTTAATAGTAAAGAATGACGACAGGAAGCACTGTTAGATGTAACCGTGTAGGTGGTCTGAATTATATAGTAGAACCATTCAACATGGTTTTCCTAACCATGCTTCCAAACCGTTTGAATTACTTATCTTCACCAAGTATATATGTATGGTTGGCTCACATTTTGGAATATTGTGTGGGAAAATAATGATCATGCTAAATTTTGGGTAATTTATCATTTTTATCCATAATGATCTAATTATTCACCTCCTTATTCCCTAATTTAATTTATATTAGTATTAGTCTCAATTTCTACCATTCTTTTTTTTATGTTCTAATCTATAGATGAAGAGATCTCCATCATTCGAGATGTGTTCATGATTCCATTTGTCAAAGTTGATGCATAACAGTATTTAATCAGGTGGATTTTACCCAACCTTAATCTCTCTTTCACTTGACCAAGTTATCGAGGTGTTAGAGTATTTACCATTTTCATAAATCTAAACTATTGAAGCTGAAATATAATCTAATATTGGATAAGGATATTCTTACGATCCTAAAGTGGGTGGTATATAACTCGTCCCTCATGTTTGTTGATTTTGGAATTGTCTTCTGGGGCCCGCCGATTTGTTTGTGTGTCATTCACTGAATTTATATTCGATGATTCTAATAATTAGAACCATATAGTTATGTTATTTTTAAATATGTGATTAGTTTTTATTTGTTACACCCAAAACTCCATCCATCCCATATAGGATGCTTTTCCATAAATGTTGTTTTTGTGTTTTAACATGTTGATCCACTGATCAGGTGTGCCCTGGATTGAACATTCAATTGGTAAAATTTTTTATATAAAATGTCTTGAAATATCATGTGAATTTCACAATGGAAAGAACCATGCATGTTGAAAACATGACCCAACTAAGGGTAGTGATTTTATTTGATAATGAAATTTGAAATTAAAATTTGAATGTATACTATGTCTATGACTTGGAATTATTAAGTGTAATTGATTAATAGGTTTCATGTCTGTAGAACCCATTTACATGTTATTGAAAGGTAGCAGGCTGAACGTTGATTATTGGAAATGCCTTAAATGAATTAAATGAATGGTTTCAAGCCACTTGGACTTATCAAACTAATTAATGTATTGGTTTTAAATAAATAAACTTATTGTTTAATTTCAAGTTGATTAAATGTATTCATTCTCAATTTTCCTTATCACAATAATGAATGGTAATATCTTAAACCTTATGAATTATATATGACTTCTTAATCAAAATAATATTATCCTATCATGAGCTCATCTTGGAATCCCGAGGGAATGCCTTGAGATCTCAAGGACCCCATTCTAAATTCATGGATACGACTTTATATGGATGATACTCACATATAAGTTGATCCATGTCTAGTTATTGATGTCTGATATGACACAATAAGATCCCTCATGTAGTAATACATGATGCCTTGGAAACACTTCTTTGATACAGCAATGAAAAGTAGGTTACATGGTTAAATCCCATCAGGCACAGTCATTTCATAGACCCATTTTACCTTGGATGAACATATTGGACTCAATTGGTGTCTTATTATGGAATTTGTTAGACTATGATTGTTTGATTACACTATTACCATTATCCAAGATACTATTATTAATAAATTGTTGACCCTTTATATATTTGATTCCTTAGTTATTACCTTGGAACATAAATATTAGAGTTTATTATTGGTTGCCTTCTAACATCTTGGAACCATCACTATTTCTAAAATGTTACTTATTTATAAACTGGTAATAATCAAATAAAGAATTGGTTACATGTTCAGAAACCATACTATGGTATATGTAGGTACCTGGGTATTTAGATACATTGTACTACATCACATTATATATGACATCTTGTAGAGTATTATATTTCCATTACACATGCCGAATGTTATAAACACCATTGGGGGGGGGGGGCACTGAGATTTATCTGACACCCTCTTTGGGAAGTTTTTGTTACATGTGGAAGATTACATGAATTTTGGTGTAGATAAAGGAAAGAATACAACATTGAACACTTTATTTATTCCTCTTTAGGATAGATCTTGATAGAATATGATCTATCAAGAGCTCTGGATTCATGGGATAGTATTTAAGTTGAATTAAAATTTTTAAGAAAATATTATGGTTACTGTCGTGTATTCATTTTTCTATGAATTCTAGTGACATGAAATATCATTATTAGTTGTTGTATGTTATTCCAGTAATTCTATTAGTTTTTATCCATAACTTTTAATGTCATTCATTATATTTTCTCATATTGATTCATTTATTTACCTCACTTTATATATATCCACAGTTCTATACTCTGTTAATGAGGCGATAGTCTCCCCACAAATACACCCTAGACCCACACTGGTAGTCAGAAGCCTCTGCAATTTGAGGAGATGTGCATGAGTCCATTGGCTCCCCGGGATCGGGACAACTATTATGTGGAATCTAGGTAAGGGGTTTCAGAAAGTGGAATCCAATGGGGTTCCTTTATTACATTAATATTTGCAGACAACTAATTTTATATTCAGAAAACATGGAGGATGTTTATCATCTATTATTGGGAGTCGTGAACCCATGTTTAGTGTAAAAGAAAAGTCAATTGAATTAAAATTGTTTTTATTTTTTTTCTATTTCAATCTATATCATTTCACCATTGGGTGATGCACATAAAGTTGGATTTTTTGATATATAAATTTATTGATAATTTCATTTCATCCCTGGCCCAATGATATGTGTGCAATGAGCATTGTTTTATGCATCATTATAGGCACCTATAATTCACATGCCATAAATATTTACCTGACATATAAGTAGATTTAACTAATTTAATTTCATGATATTACAAGGATTATTGAGTGATGTTGTGATATTCTTGTGATATTTATTGGTTGTGGTTGAGTGATTTCCTATATCAATTAATTAGGCGCATGGGCCACCATGGGTTGGAATGCATTATTTACCATGTCGATCCATTATGATATGAACAAATGGATTTCATTTTTAGGGATAAGGTATAAGGGATCTAATTCAATGGGAATGAATATCCATTATAAAGTGAAACATGAAATCTAAAATTAAATAGTTTTATGTCCTTATCCCTCCTTTTCATGTTTATGATTGTTAAAATAGTGTACCTGGTAATTAAATGTAAAATTAAATGAATCTTATACTTGATAACATAACAGTACCTGGTCTTCTAAGAAGGAGTTGTGGTAGTATACATTGGGTAGTTAGTTTTAACTTGTTTAGCATCCATAAGTGTTTCTATATATCTGCTAAATCATTATTCATAGGTGTGTTATTGGTTTTTTAGACCAATACTTCCATGACATCCTCATATCATATGCCCATTGGGTGGCAACAATCATTCTATAGACACAAGGGGTTCTAATCCACCAGTATTAACTCTAGGAGTGCGAATTCAAGTTCTACATAATGATTTGGGAATTGATTCCCATTTCAAGGATAGTTTACTATGTCTGATGAAATACACATGTGGTTCTCCATAGCTTGCATCTATAATAGATGATCTGATTCACCAATTCCAGAAGCAGCTTCCTCCTACTTTCTCGAAGGATGGCAGTATACAGGCTGTTGAGTCTTTGATATAGTCAATCATATAATTGTTTGGAAATCTATAAATTCCTCTATATATGATGGTTAATCTTTTTACATATATGCTCTAGAATTCAACCATGTGTTCGTGGGATTTGGTTACCCATACTAGTTTCTATCAAGACATTATATGGGGTGATTTCTAGACTATCTTCCATGATTGGTTCATTCCTCAAATTCTGTGACCTAACACATCCCAAGAGTTCATGCATCTCAAGAAGGGTTTTATATCATTCATGGATTATTTAGCATGTTTAAATGAACTACAATGATATGAACCACTTCTAGCCGGTGATGAGATTTTTCATGCTAGATGATTCAAGTATGGGCTCGAGTATAACATTTGTATGCAGTTGAATTTATTTCTCATATGTACATTTTCTAAAATTTTCAATTATTCACTTATTACTGAGTTCAACTTAAAGGTTTACAATAGCATAAGGATTTGAGGATCAGTGTCACAATAGGCCTGTATTTTTCTCGGTTGTAGGAAATGTTCCCTCAATGTTTCTCTCTAGGGTTGTAAAAACCATATTATCTATATTGATAGGTCTATGGTGTTTCATATGTAAGGCCTCGACCCCATTTAACCAAATTCGGTGCATTATTACATAATATTGGCATGATCACAAAAGATCAAGTCTCTAAAGACCGAATAGTTTAGTATCCTTGGAAACACTAGATACATTCATAAGTCTTACATTACATGATAAAGTGAAAAAATAAAACAACAAATTCTCCATAGTCCACTCTCATATCCCCTCATACTATCCCTAAAGGTCAGTCATAAAATACTTCTTCACGTCTTGTGAAAAATAAAACATAGAAAGGGGTGAGCTCAGATGCTCAGTAAGGATAACAATATAGCGGAAACATTCATAAATAATCATAAACATTTAAGGCATTGTATAACTAAATAAAAAGCCTTTTAAACATGAACTTTAGCATAATATGGAAAAAATAAAATGAAATAATTCCATTTTCTTATTCACATGGATATTCTACTAGTCGAATAATCACATGCAATATCAATAACCACTTTCTTAATGATGGAATGAATAATGCCAGACTATCATAACCACATAGTCAAGGATTTGTGCCAAGACTACAAATAAGATTTTGTCAAGGCCTTGTGCCAAGACACTAGGTTTTCTCATGAGACCTACCAATGCATTGAGGAGCTATAGCGGGATCCACCCATCACTTACTAAGTCCAATGCATTCCTCATATGAATCTTTATAAACAAAACATAAACATTTATATTAAAACTAGCATATGAAATGTCAATACATTATCCATAAACCACAAATGGTATAAAAATAACACATCCACAATAAAATATATCACCAAACCTTCAATACAATATGGAAGTTTTTTATCATAATAAATCAACTTCAAATAAACTTAAAATCCATAAAAGGATATTGACATAGATGAAATCCAAACTATTTGAGAGAAATATCTCATTTTTTAAAATCATTTAAAAGTCACATAATTATAAAATAGAACATTTACTTTGGAAATATTATTATAATCTATTAAGGGAAGCGTGGATGATTTTATAATGGTGGAAAATAGCCGCACCCTACGTATAATTTAAAAAAGATATTCTTACCTTTATTTTGTTGAAAAGGTTAAAAAAGACCTTGTTTGGAAAACAAAGGAAAGATTCCTTTATAAACATCTTATAAAAAGTCAAACAAGGTTATAAATGGCTTTAAACCATAGTCTATAAAATATTAAGAATGTTTTGAAATACATTTTTACGAAACAAGGATGCAGATGATAAAGAGGTCCCATTAGATAATTACGTATAAACAACCTCGGATAATGAAGAGATTGTATAATTAACCCTTACCTTGTAATTTTCATTGACCGAGGATAGGTTAACCTTCTGTATAATAGTGAAATAACTATTATTAAATTATACAGGAATCATATACATTAATATGATATCATATATGATCTTTTAACATTGTCTTGTTAATAATATCTTAGTATTATCATCGTTTCGGGTGTTAACAGATTCGTTTTCCTTTATATTAATTGTTATGTGAATAATAATTGTTATGGATGGGGTGTATCTAATTCATATAAATAATGATATCAAGTATTTAAACATTATTTTTAATCATTTAATGAAAATTATTCTTGAAAGGATGCGATTGGTAATGAGTCTCATCGCGTTCGTGGAGACAGTGATCCGTACGTACGCACGAGCGACAATATCACTCTTTTGATATTAAAATAATATATAATTGGATTGTACATAACATCTAAAAAATCATTATAATGTTATATTTATTATTTACATCAAATACACATCATTATTATACCCATAAAAATAATCATTTATCGAATAACAATTACACCACGACGTGGAGACGGTAAGTCATACGTACGTACGTATGGTGACATGTCATTAAAAGGATGGATAAAATAATGAATTTTGTTTTACCATATTTATAATAACATCAAACTATATAGAATATACTGGAGTTATTATTTTATAAGAAAAACAACAAAGAAAAAGGAAGTGGAAGAAGAAAGGAACTTGAAAGAGGTGGTGAGATATTTACCTCTTCTTCGGGTTCTTTCTTTTGATTTGATCAAAAGGGATCCTTAGGTTGGATTTATAACTAAAGGAAGGACTCTAGGATGAAGGTAGGATAGTTGAGAGGGTATTTGGATAGAGATTTTCTGAGCAAATGGCTTTCAAGGTGTGAATTAGTGAGAAGGGGGAGTGCCATTTTATAAGAGTGGTGAGGGGAACCTTAGGAAAAGATAGAAATATTATTTCATAATAAAATTATTTTCTGTTTCTATTGGCTCAAAAATGAATTATTTAAAGATTAAGGTGTGTATAGGTCTAAAAACACTCAAAAAATAGGTTTTAGATAGGTTTGAGTCAATATATTAACTTTATATTTTTGATTTAACTCTTAGTTAAATAGTTTGACATTTACCATGTCTCTTTGTATTTTTATATTATATAGTAAATAAACATACTATATACTTCCATGTGACCACAAGTTGTCCATTAATGATACAAATATCCTTATATAATCCCTTTGTCTGAACATTATATTTTTAAGAATATAAAATCAATTAATAATATAATATTTGTTTTAAAAACACTTTTATGTCAATTTTGAGACTATTGGGTATTTTCTTTTTTATAAATTAATAAAAGCATTATTACTTCAAAAAAAATTCATATAACCAATACTAATATGTCATATTAAACTAGAAAATTATTGGAATTCATAAAAAGTCTCAAATTACATTTTTTCGGATATTTATAATATCAATTATTTAAATATTTCATTAATTAGGTAATTACTGCATCACCATTGTGTCATAAATAAAATAAATTATTTAATGTCTAAAAATTATAAATAAAATACCATTTTGTATAAAATCTTTTTTATCTTTCTAATTAATATTTATAATTGAATTTATCTTATGTATTACCCTATATTAAAAATGTTTTAGTAAGTAAACTTTGATTTTAAATCTTTTAACTCTTCTTTGAATTAAATAATAATAAATGTCCTATTCTAATCCAAGTGGACCAAAGAGGTTCATATTTTGTTCCTAATGTTTGTTTTGGTCGAACTATACTTATCCAATAGAATTAGGACATGTGTTAGGGTAATAATAATATCATTTTTACCCTTAATTACCCTATTTACTTTTAACCGTGGTAAATAAAAGTAAAAAGTTACTATTCACCAAAAATAATTTTCATCTTATTGAACCAAATTTTTCATACTGATATCAATAGTGTCTCTTGGAATTTTTAAAGTCCACTCACAGAAGTGGTAAAATTATGTTTTATGTGAATTTTCAAATTCTCCTAGGAGATGGCTAAAAAACTGTGAAAATTTCTATAAAATTTTTATATATCTAAAATTATTATAAATTGACTCCAATTAATTACATTGAACTTTTATGTGTATTATATTTCTATTTTTACCTAAAATAAATTTAAATAAAATAAATATTTATTTAAATAAAAATTCAGTTTTAAACTATAACTCTGTGTTTTTCACTATTCATCGAAAATTGAAAGTTTTGAGAAAAATACCAAAAATTCACCCTAAGCTAATTTTGATATTCTGAATCCAAAAATGAATTCCATTTTGAAAGATAAAATTTATAAAATTTCAAAAATTTGGTATTACTATTCATAACAGCTAGTTTGATTGGTTGTGGTGTGTTAGAACTCAAAGTTGCGTACAACACACGCTAATTTATTATTCAAAGAGAAGCGTACCATGGAAGATTGGGGTGTTACATTCTCCACTCAAAATAATTTCTTCCTCAAAATTTCTAGAATACTACCACATAAAATGACTCGGGTGGTTCTTCATCATAAGTTCCTCGGGTTCCCATGTTGCCTATTCCATCTTATGGTTTCTCCATAGAACTTTTACCAGATGAGTCGTCCGTTTTCTCAGCACTTGTTCTCTCGTATCAAGAATCTTGATAGGCTCTTCCCAATAAGACAGATCAGGTTCTAGTTCTAATTACTCATAGGTGAGTACATGCGTTGGGTCATGCAATTATTTTCTCAATAGTGATACGTGGAACACATTGTGAACATTGGAGATACTTGGAGGCATTACCATACGGTAAGCTACAGCCCCAATTCTTTCTAGAATTTGAAAGGTCCGAGTGTACCTAGGACTCAAATTACCCTTCTTACCAAAACGTATAACACCATTACGTGGAGATACCTTCATAAAATCATGATCTCCTACCTGAAATTCCAAATCATTCCTTCAGTTATCGAAATAGCTCTTATGCCAACTTTGAGATTATTTGATGTAGGTTTGGATTACCTTTACCTTTTCCATCATTTCCTCAACAAGTTCTAGTCCTACAAGTTTTCTTTCACCAACATCACCCCAACAAGTTGGTGTGCGACATCTCTTTCCATATAACGCTTCATATGGTGTCATCTGAATACTTGAATGGAAGCTATTGTTGTAGGAAAATTTTACCAATGGTAAATATTGATCTCACATACCTTGAAAGTCAAGTGAGCATGATCTCAACATGTATTCTAAGGTCTGAATAGTCCGTTCTGATTGTCCATCAGTTTTCGGGTGGTAGTCAGTGCTCAAAAGAAGTTCAGTGTCCCGGGCTTTCTGAAGACTTTTCCAGAATCCTAAAGTAAAATGGGGATCAAGATCTGAAACAATTGATATGGGTACTCCATGAAGTCTCAAAAATTCATTAATATATAGTCTTGCTAGACGTTTAAGTGGTAGACCATCTCTTATAGAAAGAAAATGCGCTGACATGTAAGATGATCAACAATTAACCATATTGCATCGTTCCTTCTAGGAGTCTTTGGTAGTCCAATGACAATGTCCATCGTAATATTATCCCATTTCCAATCTGGTATGGGAAGAGGTTGCATAACTCCTCTAGGCTGTTGCCTTCCAGTTTTCACTTGTTGGAAAACCATTCATCTTGACACAAAATCCGCAATATCCCTCTTTATGTTGTCCCACCAAAAATGTTCCTTCAAATCTCTATACATTTTGGTGCTCCCAGGGTGTCTAGAGAAATTGGAACTATAAGCATCATCCAAAAATTATCTTTTTAGATTAGGTATATTGGGAACACAAAATCTCTTCCAAAATTTCAAAATTCCATCTTCATACACAAAGTCACTCAATCTCCCATCATTCAAAGGTTTAATAATCTTTTGAAACTCTTCATCATCAGTCTGAGAACTCTTTATCATTTCTAGTAAAGATGGTTTTGAAACCATTTGAAAAATCATTTATGTTTCACCTTCCATGGTTATTCCCATATTCATCTTTACTAGATCCATGTATATAGATCCTTTTTAACTCTTATCTTGTTCAAAACTCCATGATCCTTTCTACTCAAAGAATCTACCACCTTATTTTCCTTCCTGAGGTGGTAGTGTATTGTGAAATCATAATACTTGAGTAATTCAAGCAATATCCTTTTCCTCATGTTGAGTTCTTTCTGTGAGAAAATATACTTCAAACTCTTGTGATCAGTATAAATCTCACATTTTTCACCATAGAGGTAGTGTCTCCAAATATTAAATGAAAATATTACAACAGATAACTCAAGATCATGAGTAGGATAGTTTTTCTCATGAATTTTCAGCTGTCGTGATGTATAAGAAATAACTCTATCATTCTACATAAGGACACAACCATGTCATTTCTTGGATGCATTACTATAAATAATGAACCCATCATTCCCCGATGGTAGAGTCAATATAGGAGAATTGACTAATCTTCCCTTCAGTTCTTCAAAAAATTCAACATACTCTTTTGTCCAAACAAATTTAACACCTTTTTTTCTGAGCTTTGTTAATGGGTTTGCCAATCGGGAAAAATTCTGGATGAAATGCTGATAATAACCTGTTAAGCCAATAAAACTATGTACCTCAGTTATACTTTTAGGCGCTGGCCATTCTTGGATTTCTCTTGTCTTAGAAGGATCAACATAGATTCCTTCCTTGGAGACAATATGTCCAAGAAAAGAAATATCCTGAAGCCAGAATTCACACTTGCTAAACCTCCCATATAAGTCATGTTTTCTAAGAGTCTTCAGGATAATGTGAAAGTGATTTTCGTGATCTTCATAGATTTTGGAGTATACCAAGATATCATCAATATATACCACTAAAAAATCATTGAGATATTCCTTGAACACTCTGTTTATTAGATCCATGAAGACAGAGGGTGAATTAGTCAATCCAAAACTCATTACTGTAAACTCGTAATGCCCATATCTGGTTCAAAATACTGTCTTCAGATTGTATTCCTTTTTCACACACAACTGATGGTATCCTGATCGAAGGTCAATATTTGAAAATTATTGAGCTCCATGCAATTGTTAAAATAAATCATCAATGTGAGGTAGGGAAAACTTGTTCCTCATTGTTATAACATTGATCTCCCTATAGTCGATACATAACCTCATAGATCCATCTTTCTTGTTAAAAAAAAGGATAGGGGATCCCCATGGAGAAAAACTAGGGAGAATAAATCCTTTATTACTCAATTAATCTAGTTGTTTCTATAGTTCAACTAATTCCATAGTGTCTATTTTATATGGGGTCTTCGATATGGGCTTTGAACCAGGAATTAAATCAATGGAAAACTCAATTTCTCGTTCTGGAGGATGTCTTGGTAAATATTCTGGAAACACATAAAAATATTCTTTCACAATAGGTACATCCTCTATTTGAACATTCCTTTCCTCACCCACAGTTATTTAATTCTCTTCCTCCCCAATAATTGAATTTAGTTGAGCTACTGGGGGTGGATCTAGATGAGAATCCGGTGGTGATGATTCTGCTCTAAAGATAAGGTGTTCTTTATCATCATCATCAAAAATCGTAACCTCCTTCTTCTTACAATAAATCTTCTCATCATGGTCCTAAAGCCAATCCATACTGAGGATTATATCAAATTCAGTCATAGGTATGATGATGAGATCAGCAGATAAAGAACATTATTATGATCTAATAGGAATGGATTCACAAAACATTGTTGTGATGACACTTTCATTTGGAGTTTTAACCGACAAATCCCTTGTTAAATAAAAATGGAAATATCTAATTTTCTTAGAAAACTGGGAAGATATGAAACAATGTGATGATCCGGAATCAAATAAAGCATTTTCTAAACTTGAGAAAACCATTAAATTACCCGCCACCACGTCTTTAGGAGCTTCTACCTCAGCAGTAGTGATATCATAATCTTGGCCTTGATCCCTTGGCCTTTTCTGAGGTAAGTTCCCATGACACTTAGTACATTCATTTGAATAATGTCCCATCTCCCTGCAATTATAGCATTGAACATCGGTAGCTTTTTTCTTCCCCCTGCAATCATGATCTTGGTGGCATTTTCACCACACTTGTAATAGACTCCCATTCCCTTCAAGAAAGTACCAGAGTGTTTCTTCCCACATTTACTACAGGATGGAGAATTAACTTTCCCTTCTTCCCCATATTTCCATTTCCAAATTGATCAGCAGATCTCTTCTTCTCTTTCTTTTCTTTAAAGTCATAAGACTTAGTGAATTATTTTTCTATCATGATAGCACATGAGACGATATCTTCGTACAACGAGAAGGATTGTGAGACTAATGCTCGACCAATAAATGGTTTTAACCCATAAAAGAAATAATAAATATTAATTCTTGGGTTACGTATATAATCTGCAACATACCTCACTAACCTTGTGATGTTAGCCTCATACTTTGTGACATTCTCATCCTCCTTTTGCCTCAGACAGAAAAATTGACTTTCCATATTTTCTCGATTGTCACGAAGAAATTATTTTTCTATGAAAATATCTTTGAACTACCTCCATTACATATTTTATACTTCATCATCTTAATTTGTGTTTTGAATCAATTACCACCATTTATTAGCATCTCTAGTGAGGCGGTAAACTACCATGACAATTTTTTCCCTTTCACTACTCCCCAAGGCATGGAATATTTTCTCTAAGGAATTTATCCATTACTCAGCTACTAATGGATTTTTACTCCCATTGAATGTTGGTGGTTGTTTCCTCATGAAGCGATCTAACATTGATCCTCCACACAGTGGATCTGGCTGCTCCATACAGGTAAGGTTATTATTCATAACGTGAGTGAGTTGTCCCAATATGGTGCTAAGATGATCAGCACCAGTTGTATCACCAGTTCCACTATAATTATCTTGAGCAGGAGGACAATCCCTACATGGAGTTCATGCATTGATATGGTTTCCATTACTTCCACTAGGCTCCATTTCTAAACAATGGAATAAACTAGATTAGTTTATGAATCAAAATACATAATTCCAAACATCTAAAACACATAATATAAATTGACCAGTTTTTGGATATAATCCATAATCATAAAGAAAATGTTTTCTTTGAGGAAGTATATACTCATAAACCCTTCATAATGGTTTGTAATGAAAATGAGAATTATCCTAAGAATATCCTCCGGGACTATCGTAACCAAGAGTGTAGCAATGCCCGTTGTCGTGCACCAATTCCCATTTGAGTCTAGCTTAAAGTAGTGTTTTCGGGTTTTAACCCTAGGTACATCTGTGCCAGAGCCGCCTCTACCAGCTCGTATCCAAACTAGGATGTATTTCTTGGAAAAATCACAAAATCTCTACCATACTAAAATTCTAGGAAGTTCTTCTATACTAATCCTCAAAGTCTATATTAGGGCTATGTGCTCTAATCAGAGTTTATCTAAATCTATCTTCCAAGGATTGTACTAAAATTTATCTGATATCAACTGTAAAGCCCCGACCCCAGTTACACAGAGTCGGTGCATTATTACATAATATTGTCATGATAAAAAAAGATCATGTATCGAAAGAATGATTAGTTTAGTAGCCTTTGAAACACTAGATGCATTCATAAGTCTTATATTACATGATAAAGTGAAAAAATAAAACAAAATAGTCTCCATAGTCCACTATCATATCCCTTCAGACTATCCCTACAGGTCAGTCATAAAATAATTTTTCACATCCTTGGAAAAATAAAACATAGAAAGGGGTGATCTCAGACGCTTAGTAAGGATAACAATATAGCGGAAACATTCATAAATAAGCATAAACATTTAAGTAAATTTATAACTAAAACAAAATAATTTTAAACATTAACTTAAACATACTAGGGAAAAAATAAAATGAAATAATTTCATTTACTTAGTCACATGTATATTCTACTAGTCAACTAATCACATGCAATATCAATAACCATTTTCATAATGATGGAATGCATAATGCCAGACTATCATAACCACATAGTCAAGGCCTTGTGACAAGAATAAAAATAATATTTTGTCAAGGCCTTGTTCCAAGACACTAGTTTGTCTCATGAGACCTACATATGCATTGAGGAGCTATATCGGGATCCACCTATCACTTACTAAGTCCAATGCATTCCTCATATGAACGGGTTTAAACATAACATAAACATTCGTATTAAAACTAGCATAAGAAATTTCAATACTTTATCCATAAACCTTGAATGGTATAAAAATAACACATCCACAGTCAAATATATCACAAAACCATCAATACTATATTGAAGTTTTGTATCATAATAAATCAACTTCAAATAATCTTAAATTCCATAAAAGGATGTTGGCATAGATGAAATCAAAACTATTTGAGAGAAATATATCTGTTTTTTTTGAAATTATTTAAATGTCACATAATTATAAAATAGAACATTTACTTTGTAAATATTCTTATAAGCTTGTAAGGTAAGCTTCGACAATTTTATAATGGCGGAAAATAGCTGCACCCACTGTATAAGTTAAAAAAAATACATTCTTACCTTAATTTTGTCGAAAAGGTTAAAAAGGAAATTGTTTGAAAAATGAAGGAAATATTCATTTATAAACATCTTATAAAAATTCAAACAAGGGTATAAATGACTTTAACCCATATTCTATAAAATATTAATAATGTTTTGAAATACATTTTTAAGAAACATGGATGTGGATGATAAAGAGGTCCCAGTAGATAATTACGTATAAACAACCTCGGATAATGAAGAGATTGTAGAATTAAACCTTAACTTGTACATTTCCTTGGTCAAGGGCAGGATAAACTCTTTTAGAATGGTGAAATAATTGTTATTAAATTATACAAGAATCATATACATTAATATTATATCATATATGATCTTTTAACATTGTTTTATTAATAATATCTTAGTATTATCGTCGTTTCAGGTGTTAGCAGATTCGTTTTCCCTTATATTCTTTGTTATGTGAGTCATAATTGTCATGGATGGGGTGTATATTATTCATATACAGAATTATATCAAGTCTTTAAATATTATTTTTAATCATCTAATGAAAATTAGTCTTGAATGGATGCGATGGGGAATGAGTCTCATCGCGTTCGTGGAGACGGTAATCCGTACATACGCACGAGAGACAATATCACTCTTTTGATTTTAAAATAATATATAATTGGATTATAAATAATATATAAAAAATTATTATCATGTTATATTTATTATTTACATCATATACACATCATTATTATACCCATCCAAATAATCATGTATTGAATAACAATTACCCCACGACGTGGAGACGGTAAATAGTACGTATGCACGTATGGTGGCATGTCATTAAAATGATAGATATAATAATGAATTTTGTTGTAACATATTTATAATAACATCACAGTATATATAATATACTTGATTTATTATTTTAGAAATGAAAAAAATAAATAAAAAGGAAGTGGAAGAAGAAAGGAATTTGAAAGAGGTGGTGAGATATTTACCTCTTCTTCGGGTTCTTCTTTTTGATTTGATCAAAAAGGATCATTAGGTTGGATTTATAACTAAAGTAAGGCCTCTAGTATGATTGTAGGACAATTGAGAGGGTATTTGGGTAGAGTATGGCCGACCCAAATGGATTTTAAGGTGTGAATTAGTGAGAAGGGTGAGTGCCCTTTTATAAGAGCGGTGAGGGGCACCTTAGGAAAAGCTAGAAATATTATTTTATTATAAAATTATTTTCGGTTTCTAATGGCTAAAAAATGGATTATTTAAAGGTTAAGGTAGGAATAGATCGAAAAATACTCAGAAAATTGGTTTTATACATGTTTTGGTCAATATATTAACTTTATCTTTTTGATTTAACTCTTAGTTAAATAGTTTGACATTTTCCATGTCTCTTTGTATTTTTATATTATATAGTTAATAAAATTACTATATACTTAAAATAGACCCCCCAAGTGGTCCATTAATGATACACCTATCATTATATATGTCCTTTGGCTGAACCGTAGATTTTTAGGAATATAATATCAATTAATAATACAATATTTGTTTTAAAAACTCTTTTATGTCAATTTTGACACTATTGGGCATTTTGTTTTTGATAAATTCATAACAGAATTATTTATTCTAATAGAATTCAGATAACCAATCCTAATATGTCATATTGACCTAGAAAAGTATTTTAATTCATAAAAACTCTCAAATTACATTTATTTGTATATTTAAAATATCGATTATTTTAATATTTCATTAATTAGGTAATTACTACATCACCATTGTGTCATAAATAAATTAAATTATTTAATGTCTAAAAATTATAAATAAAATACCATTATGTAGGAAATATTTTTATATTTCTAATTAATATTTATAATCGAATTTATCTTATGAATAACTCTATATTAAAAATGTTTTAGTAATTAAACTTTGATTTTAACTCTTTTAACTCTTCTTTAAATTAAGTAATAATAAATGTCCTAATTTAATCCAAGTGTACCAAAGAGGTTCATATTATATTCCTAAGGTTTTTTGGTCAAACTATACTTATCCAATAGAATTAGGACATGTGTTAGGGTAATAATAATATCATTTTAATCCTTAATTACCCTATTTGTCTTTAACCATGGTAAATAAAAGTAAAAAGTTACTATTCACCAAAAAATATTTTCATCTTATTGAATCACATTTTACTTATTGATATCTACCATATCTCTCAGATTTTTGAAATTCTACTCATAGAAGTGGTAAGATTATGTTTTATGTAAATTTTCAAATTCTCTTAGGAGATGGGTAAAAGACGGTGAAAAGTTCTATAAAATCTTTATATATCTAAAATTATTATAAATTGAATCCAATGAATTACATTGAATTTATATAGGTATTATGTGTCTATTTCTACCTAAAATAAATTTAAATAAAATATATAATTATTTAAATAAAAATTTGATTTTAAACTATAACTCAGTGTTTTTCACTATTCATCAAAAATTGAAAGTTTTCAGAAAAATACCAAAAATCCACCCTAAGCTAATTTCGATATTCTGAATCCAAAAATGAAGTCCATTGTGAAAGATAAAATTTATAAAATTTCAAAATTTTTTATTACTATTCATAATGGCTAGTTTGATTGGTTGTGGTGTGTTAGAAATCAAAGTTGTATACAACACATGCTACTGTATTATTCAAAGAGAAGCGTACCGTGGAAGCTTGGGGTATTACAACATAAATGTGGACGTTGGGGGCACCTGATGCCTCATTGTGATTGAGACCCAATGTAGTATTGAGATTACAGATGTATGGGGTAACCTCATATATTATGCATGAAATTTTCCACTTGCCTCGAGTGGAAAAGGATATGTGCCAACTTCAACATTAAGAGAAGGTAATTTTTTACCACGTCCTGGTGGTAGTTGAAAAAAAACTACTGGAATAGCTGAAGAGGAGTTTGTGGTCATTGTTGACAGTCCCCTGATCAATAGAATCACCAACAAAGTAGTTATGATTAGGGTCCTCTAGTTGCTGCATTGGATCATAGATCAGGCTAGTGGCATGCACTACAACCGATACCCAAGGATCAGGATATAGGACCATCTAATGTATGAGGTACAATTTTAGTTGTTTTTACTATACTATCTACATTATTTGATATATGTTCCTTGAACTATTTTTTCTTAATCTATCATGAAATTTCTTAGACTAGAAATACAATATTTCTATGGTTTAATGACCCTAGATAAACCATTGGGATAATGGTTAGAGGGAATACACCATTGTATGTATTTTTCGCTTGTGGTAGGTAGTTACCCTTTCAAAAATAACCTATTTGTTCTAGAGATTATGTAATTTAATTTCATTCTTGGGATTGATTGAATGGTTCAATATCACACTTTTGTAAAGTGCTATCACCACATGGTATATGTTACATCACTATAGGGAAGTAGGTATCTAAAAAAGTGTGAGGGGGATGTTTAGGATGGTACAGCTGGGCCAGAGCATAATGGGATAATTAGAGTGACCTCTTAGATCTCCTATATCTTCCTAAATGTTCCGGGTTTATATCAAGATGATTTCCCTACCGTATTATATTGTTTCAGGGATGTATTTATAGATGCCGTTTCTCTATTACCTCTAGATATAAAGGAACATATTATTACTTAGATTGTTCTAGGAGTTGTTACAAAGTCAATTCCTATAATAGGATGGCACCTTCTATGTTCCAGGAGCTCACGAGGTAGTTAGGGGATTTAGAGGCCAAAGGCTTTATACATCCAAAAACATCCTCTAGGGGTTCTCCTGTACCTTTTCCATGAAATCATATAGAACCTTACGTCTATGTGTGGATTACATGAAGTTGAAATATCTTATGGTCAGGTACTGGTACCCACTACCATTAATATATGATCTCTTTGACTAGCTCTGAGGAGCCATAATATTCCCTATGATCCAACTTAGTCCATGTTATCATCAATTGTGAGTTCGAGCATCAAACTTATAGCTTACAACATTCTGTAGTAGTTATATCCTATATGAGTACCTATTTATGTAGTTTGGACTTATAAACATGCCCACCAATTTCATAGATCTCAGGAATACGGTGTTACACCTCTAAATGGATCTATTGTTATAGTCTTTTTGGATGAACTCCTTGTGTATTCTCCCACTCACTGCGACCATGACAAACACATCGAGATAATCTTGAGTACACAAAAATAACATTAATATTACCCCTATCTTGATAGGTTACACTTATTCTCAACAAGGTTCACTTCAATGGTCATATAATATTAGAATATTGAGTATATGTTGTCGTAGAGAAGGTTAGTGTTGTTGTTTGCTGGTATCATCCCAAGAATGTGTTTGATTTGAAAAGTTTCTTGGTTCTGGATGGATATTATAGGCATTTCATATAGGAATTATCATGCATTTATTCACTTCTAACAAGTCTTACAAGGAACAATGTTATGTTCCTGTGGTTATAAGAGTTCTAGAAAGCCAACCAGGGATAGAAAGAGAGGCTTGTCTTAGAAACTATTATCATCTTTCTAGATCCAGTAAGAGGTTATAACATTTATTGTGATGCATCAAGAATCAGTGCAGGAGTAGTTTTAATGTAGTAGGAAGTATTGATTTCATATTGATCTCAGAAATTGAGGCCTCATTAATGAAACTACTTAACACACAACCTTGACCTATCACCAATAGTCCATACCTAACGTTGCAGGAGAAACTGTCTATTATGTGAGAACTTTATGGTGTATATAGAACAAAAGAGCCTCAAATATATATTTATACAGCTTGACTTAAACATTAGACATTAGATATGGGTTGAATATCTACAATATATTGACTTTGAGATTCCCTATATTCTTCAAAAGGGAAATATAGTCTCTGATGTAGTTAGTCTAAAACCTCAAAAACATGATGTACATAAAACCATTGATGAATAAAAGTTAATGTACCTCTTTTCCAAGCCACATCTACAGATTCATGATAGTCATGAGAATTATTTCCTCTCATTTTTGGAAGTTACCACTTATATCATTGATAAGATTAAGGGTAGAAAATATTATGATCCTAAGGGCTTGGTTCTGCATGATAGTATATAAATAGATAATTTGAATATAGATTGGTCTATGGATATAGATGATATCCTGTATATTCATGGAAATGTCTAGGTTATTTTAGATATTAGATAGGAGTTGATGTGTGAGTCCCACAATTCTTAGTGGGATGTTACTCTTATAATATCCAATATGTATCGAGATATGTGGCATCAGTAATGGTAGTTTTTGATTAAATGTCAGATAAAATTCTTTATCTCTAGGTGATCTACCTATTAGTAGGTGAAGACACTGCACCATAGACCTACTATATTTTTGCAGCTGATTCCTATCCCAGAATAGAAATGGAAAGATATTGCTATTGATTTCATAATTTGGTTTCCATGGTCTGTGAGGGGATGCGATGCAGTATGGGTAGTTATTAACCAACTATTCAAATCAGCCCACATAATTCTTATTTGAGAAACATTCTCAGTTAATGAGATGAAAATACTATATGTTTGTGAGATCAAATGACTACAATAGTTCCCAAGTACTATCATTTCTAAAAGGGATTATCATTTTAGATAACAATTCTTGCATGTATTTCATAAGGTTATAGGAACACAGGTTCTTATGAGCACAACGATTCACCCTCAGATCGATTATAAATTATAAAGGACGATACATGTTCTAGAGGATGTGCTCCAAGAATGTTTCCTTTATTTTAGTGGTTCATGGGAGAAGAATATACCTATCATTGATTTATCCTATAATTATAGCTTCATGGTGATGATAAATATAGATCCTTTTGAGGCCTTGTATGGTTGGCTATTCTGTTCACCCATGTGTTGATTAGAGTTAAGTGAGGTAATGCTTCTAAGTCCTCATCTCTTTCGAGAGACTTCATAGAATGTTAAACTGATCAGAAAGCGTATGAATAATGCTCAGTCTAGACATAAATCTTATTTCTATCTCCATTGATGACCTCTAGTGTTTGAGTATGGGGAGAGTGTTTTCCATTAGATATCACTAAGGCTTGTGCATAGATGTTTATGGAATAAATGGAAGTGGTCACCTCATTATGTAGGGTCATTGTAAATTCTATATAGAGTTGGGATAATATCCTATCAGTTTCTACTACCTCTGAGTCACCATTCCATATATGTCATATTCCATGTTTCACATATCTGACAATATCATCACGATCCATCTCAAACATTTGACCCTAATGATGTTGAGTTAGATGTCGATGCTACCATTTAATAGTATTCAGTACACAACATTGACCCAAGCATGAAGGCTATCTAAGGCTAGTATATCCCTCTAGATTAGGTTAAATGGAGAAATACTATGTGAAGGATGACACTTGGGTGCGGTAGGCTGAATTCTGTGCCATGTGGCCTTATTTTTTCTTAGATTGTATGTCACCACCCTTGGATGGGGATGTTGGAGATGATTTCCTTTAAAGGAAGAAGAATGTAAGAAACCTATGTTCACTCATGTATGGATGCTTTAATTTTATTTAAAATTCTCTATCTTGGACCTAATATGGATTTCTGGTGAGTAAGATAAGGTATCAGTGGTTACCAAGGATTTTTTGGAGCCTGAAACTCATATTTTTTCTGAAAATGACATTTTCGCATGGATAAGAGTAAACTGGGTTGGTAGGGATCAAAGCTAGATCTAGCTATGAATGTGGTATTCATTTTTAGGTAGATACATTCCAAACTGTTAGAATATTGTTTTCCAAACATTGAAGCATAATAATGTTAGTGCCCCCTCTTTTCCAGGAACTCGTTCATGGTTGGTGCACTATTTGGAAAACTGTGTGGCCAAACTGTGCATAGGCTAAATTTTGGGTAATTTTACATTTTTACCTTTAATGAATTAATTATCCACCTCAATATTTTATTACCATATTTGTAGTCTGTTAGATCAATTATTCATCTCTCGTTATCTCAAACTAGGTATGAATGAGTGATGATATCAAATTCAGTACAAGAAAAATTAAGGTCCAATATTGGAGGAGGAGAGTCATACAAGCCTATGGTGGGTGGTCTATAACACATCCCTCAAGTTCATCAATTTTGGAATTGTTGCATAGGGTATGATGATTTTTTCGGGTGTCATTTACTGAATTTATATTCCATTCATAAAATCAACATAACTGTATGGTTATCCTTTTTCTAAATATGCGATTATTTTTTACTTTTTACACCCCAAACTCAATCCATATCATGTAGGATGCTTTTCCACAATTTTCATTTTAGTGTTTTGACACGTTTCAGCCATTAATCAGGCATGCCTTTGCATGAAATTTCTAAGGGTAAGATTTTATATATTAAATGGGTTGTCTTATCATGTTAATTGAATAATGAAAAGTACCATGCATGCTCTCCACCTGACAGGTCTAAGGTTTGTTCTTTAATTTGATAATTAGTTTTGAAATAAAAATTTACAAGTATACTATGTACATGAGTTTCCCCTGTTAAATGTAATTGATTAATAGTTTTCATGTCTGTTTCACCCATTACCATGTTAATGGAATGTAGCGGAGTTAAAATTTATTGTTGAAAATGACTGAAATGTAATAAATGAACGGTTACAAGCTTCATGGACTTATCACACCAATTAAAGTAAAGGTTTGAACCAAATGGGATTATTTTTTAATTATGAAATGTTTAAATGGTTTTAATCTCAATTACCCATATCAAACTAAAGAAAGGTAATTTATTGATCCATAAGAATTATATATGAATTCTTAATCAAAATAGGAGTGAAATGACTTTATCTCTCCTTGGATTAATGAGGTAATTTCTTGATATCTCAAGGAACTGATTTTGAATTCATGGATACAACTTGCTTAGGATGTGGCCCTCATAGAAACTGATGATTTTCTAATTATGGATTCCATGTATGACACTATATGACCCCTCATTTTGTAATACTTGAGGCCTTGGATACATTACATGGTTCCAACATTGACAAGTAGGTTCCATGGTTCAAGCCCATTGTTCCCTGACATTTATTTTCCCCATTTTACCTTGGTTGAACTCCTTGGACTCTATAGGCATATTATTGTTTAATTACATGGACTATTATCATTGTTTCATTCTCCTATCCTTGTCCATGATATATATATTATTGAGTTGGGGACCTTTGTTTTTTATGTTTTCTTGGTTATTAACTTGGATATTCACTATTAGATATAAGAATTGTTTTCCATGTAATATCTGGGAACCAACACTATTTCCAATATGTGACTTATTTATAAAATATTAATATTCAAATAATGAACTGGTTACATGTTAATACACCATTCGAGATCTACATCATGTAATTGGGTATTTACATAAATTATACTACCTCAGTATATATATGCATCATTTCACACTATTATAATTCCATTACATGAGAATGATGTTATAGACACTATTGATGGTAGCCCACATAGATTTATCTTAGACCCTCTCTGGGTTCCATTTGGTACCAGATGTAGATTACATGAATGTAGGTGTTGATAATGGGATGAAAACAACATCAAACACTTCATTTTTTTATTTTTAGGACGGATCATGATATCAGATTTTGTAGTTAGAGCTCAAGATGCTAGGGATAGTCTATGACTTCCTTTATAATTGTGTGGAACATGCTATGCTTGCTATAATTTATTCATTCTTTTATAATATTCTAGTGACATGACATATCATCATCAGTTGTTATATGTTATTCTTGTTATTTCAGTTTTTTTATCCTTTTCATTTTTCCACTGTGAATTCTATTTACCCATATTACTTCTGATGTTTACCTATATTTATATTTATCCACTATTATACACTCTGGTAATGAGGGAATAGTCTCCCCAAAAATACACCCTATGCACTCACTTCTATTCGGTAGCCTCTGAAGTTTGTGGAGATGCACTTGAGGCCATGTGTCCCTCCTGTCTTGGGACACCTATTAAGTTTCATTCAGGTTTGTGAAGTCACATATATCCCTTTAACAAGAATTCATAACGTCAAATATAGCAATGATTAGTATCAAAAACCATAGATCAATCCGTAATTAACTAGATCTAAGAATCTAAGAGATTGAGTGATGTCGATATATGAAAACCCATGAAAAGCTACATTAGATGATTACTTACCCCATGAATTGGACTTCAACACATAAAGAGATGATGTATGATTGATTTTAATTCACTAGAGAGAGGTTCCACATTCATTTTAGGGAGAATAACTCATGTTAGGTTTAATTTTCTGAAATAAAGTGTTCTAAAAAAAAATCCCAACCCAAATACACTTTTTTAGGATCTAGTTTTTAAACAGTGCATGGTTTATCACATAGTTAGGGAAACCATGTTCTAACCATGTACTAACTTATTCATTAAAAGGGACCTTACACTGTTGGCCCAAACATTTAAAAAAACATGGCTCTATTAATGAAAAATACCACAATCCATCTTTTCACTATTTCTCCTGGGTGGCCACATAGTTTGGACAAACCATGAGTCTGCCCACGTGCTTCCCCTTTGCCTTTATCTTATTATGTTCAATTTTTATAGTATTTTCATGCCTTTCACAAGCCATTATCAAAGTTATAATCTATATAAATGATCAAAAAGTATTAAAAAAGTTTTCTAAACTCTCCCAAACATCAGCCAAACACTTTATAAAAAGAAAAGGGTTACTAAAAACCAGGGGTTATATATTCTTCCCACTACAAAAATTTAAATCCCTAGATTGTTGAAAACCATAGTTTCCCTAATAGATTTTAGTCCATTGCATAACCACCCCTTTATATAACTCCAAAGGTTCTTCCTGAATCTGAACATGTTACCATAAAACCCTCACTATAGTAATGTTTTTACATGAATGAATTTTTCATTCATATAAAATGTGAGAATAGGCACATTCACCAATGAAGCATCTGAATAATGGTCAACACGATCCCATTGAATAACATTATTATAATCAGGTTGATAATATTTATAATGAGATAAATAAAACATATTATGCACCACAATGAACCATGGTGTAAAATACAATCAATATTCCACTTAAAAAACTCATTGAAGTGTCTAAAAAGGTCCAATGTATTGAGGATATAAATTTTCCCGATTCCCTAAAGGGATGTTCCAAATACTTGGAGTGATTCACAAGAACACATGATCTCTCACCTTTAACGACAAATATCATTGTTGATAATCTCTATATGATTTATAATGACTCTAATCCATCTACGTATATTTCATGATGAACTGAATCTTATCTATTGCTTCATGGACAAGGCTCAGTCCAATTACTGAAGAATGACATTTTTCTACCAAAAAATAGAGAATGACAAGGACGCCCATAAAATGCTTCCAAATATCTAGATGTATGTAGTGTTAATAATTATTTTTTTAAGAACTTTATAATGGTATGTGCTCCTCCCATGAACCACAGAAATCAATTACACAAGCTCCCAAAATGTATTCCAACATTTGTATCATCTATTTAGATTTACCATCCATATGAGGATGATACTCCATACTCATAGTCAAATGAGACCCTAGGGAATTCTATAAGGATTTCAAAAAACAAGACATAAACCTTGTATATCTCTCTAACACTATTGAAACTAGATTTTTAGGACTCTTTACCACTTCTTGAATATATATTTTTAACATGTCCTCCATCATATACTATTCATGAGTAGTTATATAAGGGGATGAATTTATGATATGATCCACTATAACCCATATGGAATTGTGTTTCCAAACCATTCTTCAGAGACCTATAACAAAATAAAAATCTATATATTTGATTATCCACTAGAAGAGGCTAATATTAACTATTAATTTATATTGTTTTCATGTGATTTTTTATTCATAAATATCATTTTAGTGCATTTTACACTTTTAACATCATTTCACATCATGATTGCAATTCTTTCCTAAAATGAAATATTACATAGTACATTCTTGAACATATCATAAAAAACCAAATGGTATTGATTTTATTTTAATATTTTATTTTAATGTCTCCCATGATATAAGGAACAATTAATTCTTTTGTAGGACTTAGAGATTCAATTTGGAAGACCACCAAAGTGGGCTTTGAACCAACCACATTCTAGGCGAAGTGAGCTGGACAACATCCAGATAAACGTACTGTAGTGGCCATGATTCACGCCCAAAGAGTAACATAATTTAACTAGAGATAGAAGACATCATGGGGAAAATTTAATTCAACACTGTAACAGGATAATTCGAATTTTGTAATGGAGTTCCAGGTGTCCAAAGTTTAAGATGCAATTCTGGGCCAGATTCCATAGCCCAGAAAAATAGCCCACCATTTAAATAATATCTGGAAAACCACAAAGTATTTTGGTATGAAATTTTATAGGATATTAGTGGACATCCGGGGATTCATTTAAGACTCCTATTTCCCACTCCAATTCTTCCATATAGAATTCCATACAGACACATCTGTTCGGTGTATGAAAGCTGGCTGCCACCTCGGGTCAAGGGTGAAAAAATCAACTCTCCCTCAACTTTCCACACACCTATGGCCTACCACAATTAATTTAGGAGACTTGGAATATTGGAGGCTCAACCTAAGGATTTAAAAATTCCTATTTAAGGTAGTGGTGGTTGTAACACCCCAAGCTTCTACGGTACGCTTCTCTTTGAATAATGTGATAGCGTGTGTTGTACGCAACACCGAGTTCTAACACACCATAACTAATCAAACTAGCCGTTATGAATAGTAATACATACTTTTTCAAATTATATATATTTTATATTTGAAAATGGACTTCATTTTTGGATTCGGAATATCTAATTTAGCCTAAGGTGAAATTTTGGTACATTTCGGATAACTTTCATATTTTGATGAATAGTGAAAATTACTGAATTTTAATTAAAAACAACTTTTTTAATCAAAATAATTAATAGTGATAAATTATTAATTTGAGTGGTTTTAAAGTATATTTAGAATATATTTTTACCATTTAATATAATTTTGGTCATTGGACATAATTTTACAATTAAACCGAACATAAACAAGTGTCAATCTTTTGATAGTTATTACCTCTTAAAAACACGCTTTTTGTTTTGACAGTGGGAATTAATTTTAAATTAATTTCTGCCACTTCTGTGTTTTGAATTTAGAAAAATGGATTCCATATTTGGAATCAGGATGTACAAATTGTGTAAATAGGTAACTTTTCGTTTTAGACATTTTGAATAATTACTGTGGTAAATATTTTATTTACCATGGTTAAGGGTAAATCCGGTAAATAAGGGTTAAAAAAATAATATTATAATAATACAAAATTACCCTAAAACGTGTCCTAACCTTATTGGTGGACACATACCCGACCATGAGCATCCTTGGGTCAATTTGGGGACCCCTTGGATCCACTTGTATGTGGTAGGGACACTTTATATTAATAAAGTTAAAATAAAAATAAAAATGGCATTAGCTTACATCTTTTAGAAGAACAATTTTTACATAGGGTTATACATGTTGGATTTTCGATTATAAATATTCATTAGAAAGATAAAAAGATTTCATACATAATGATATTTTATTTATAATTTTTAGACATCAAATAAGTTAAATTATTAATGACACAATAATGATACAATGTTTACCTCATTAATAAATCATTTAAATAAATAAGATTATAATGATTACAATATTATCTAAAACCTGTCCAATTCTTATTGGTTGATGTTATTTAGAATATTAGTCATCTTATCTTCGACCTCAATGATTTTTGGACCATTATAAACCGAATATAATTATATTATAAAGTAATACTTTCACTCTTTCCTAAAGAGCCCCTCTTCTCCCTTATAAAAGGAGACCACTTCTACTCATTCCTCACACCTCTCAAGCCACTTGGCTCGTACCAACTCTGCCAAAATAAGCTCCCCACATCCCTCTCCTCCTCCTTGAAGCTTCCCCTTAGTCAGAAATCATTTCAAGAAGTCCTTTGGTTCCAACCAAAGTGAGTTACCTAAATTAAAGGTAACGATTTCTCTTAAATTATTTTCCTTTATTTTGCTTCTCCAACCCCCAAAATCTTTTTATTTCCTTTCTTTTGTAACAACACCAGTATCCTCAATATACTAGGATGTTGTTATAAGAAGGATTCAAACTACACATACACACAACTCCATCTAATGGATGATGAACATAATGTTTCTGTGGATGGCAAACTAACGCCTCACGAAACGATGATTGTTCAAATACATCTTACCGCCTCTCATGGTGGCCATTATGATGGCACTGTAATTAAATATGATATTAATGATATATATTTTATATATAAGCTTCTGTAATTCCATTTTATTTCATACCATTATTCGTTTCATGTTGTATATACATACGGTAATTTCATTTGAGGAAGTGCGGACTACCGCCCCCTTAAAATGATATGACTCGTTCATACCACACATGGAACGTATAAAGGATGGTGTTAATGAACTTAAGTAACATATATAAAATATTATATTATACTGGAATAGTAATATACCTATGTATCATTTGGATTCAATTCTTTTAAAATAAAAATTAAATGGAAGTAGCGTTCGTGCGTACGTACGGACTACCGTCTCCACGAACGCGGTGAGATCCATCCTCCATCGTATCCATTCAAGTCTTATTCTCATTTTAGGGTTAAAAATAATGTTAATATCATTCTGATTATGAATAAGATTTAATCTATCCATTACAAACATGTCTTACGTAACCAAACATTTAAGAAGAACGAATCGATTATCACCTGAAACGACGATAATACTAAGATATTATTAATAAAGCAATGTTAAAAGATCATATATGATATCATATTAATGTATATGATTCTTGTATAATTTAATAACAATTATTTCACCATTATACAGGAGGTTAACCGACCCCAACAAAGGAAAAGTACAAGGTAAGGGTTATTTCACAATCTCTTCATTATCCGAGGTTGTTTATACGTAATAATCTACTGGGATATCTTTATCATCCACATCCATGTTTCTTAAAGATGTATTTCAAAACATTTTTACTATTTACAAGAATATGGGTTAAAGTCATTTATACCCTTGTTTGACTTTTTATAAGAGGTTTATAAAGGAATCTTTCCGTCGTTTTCAAAACAAGGTCCTTTTTAACCTTTTCGACAGAATTGAGGTAAGAATGTTTTTTTTAACTTATACGGCGGGTGCGGTTATTTTACGCCGTTATAAAATCTTCAAAGCTTTCCTTACAAGCTTATAAGAATATTTTAAAAGAAAATGATTTATTTTATATAGATCTTAAATGATTTCAAAATAAAAGGAGATATTTCTTTAAATTTTTTTTTGAATTCATCTACGTCAACATCCTTTGATGGATTTTAAGATTATTTGAAGTTGATTTATTATGATACAAAACTTCTATATTGAAGGTTTTGTGATATGTTTGACTATGGATGTGCTATTTTTATACCATTCATAGTTTATGGTGAAATTATTGACATTTCGTATGCTAGTTTTAATACGAATTTTTATGTTATGTTTAAACCTTTTCATATGGGAATGCATTGGACTTAATAAGTGACGGGTGGAGCCCGCTATAGCTCCTCGATGCATCGGTAGGTCTCATGAGACAAACTAGTGTCTTGGCACAAGGCCTTGACAAAATCTTATTTGTAGTCTTGGCACGAGGCCTTGGCTATGTGGTTATGATAGTCTGGCATTATGCATTCCAACATTATGAAAGTGGTTATTGATTTTTGCATGTGATTATTTGATTAGTAGAATATCCATGTAAATAAGTAAATGGCATTATTTCATTTTACTTTTGCCATACTATGTCGAAGTTAAAGTTTAAAAGGCTTTTGTTTTAGTAATGCAATGCCTTAAAAGTTTATTCTTATTTATGAAAGTTTCCGCTATATTGTTATCCTTACTGGGCATTTGAGCTCACCCCTTTTCTATGTTTTATTTTTCCCAGGATGTGAAGAAGTAAGTTATGAATGACCTGCAGGGATTTTATGAGGGGTTAATAGTGTGGATTGTGGAAACATTATGTTGTTGTAGTAGTTTTTCATTTTATGATGTAATGTAAAACTTATGAATATATCTAGTGTTTCCAAGGCTACTAAACCAATCGGTCTTTCGAGATTTGATCTTTCTTGTGATCATGCCAATGTTATGTAATAATGCACCGACTCTGGGTAACTGGGGTCGGGGCGTTACAGTTGGTATCAGAGGAATTTTAGTACAAACCTTGGAAACTATATTTAGATAAACTCTGATTAGAGCACGTAGACCTAAGATGAACTTTGAGGGTTAGTATAGAAGAACTTCCTAGAATTTTGGTATTGTAGAGATTTTGTGAGTTTTCCGAGCAATACATCCCTGTCTGGATACGAGCAGGTAGAGGCGGCTCTGGAACAGATGTACCTAGGGGTAAAACCTGAAAACACCGCTTTGAGCTAGACTCGAACGGGAACTGGTGCACGACAACGGGCCTTGCTGCACTCTTGGTTACACTACTGGAAATAAACTATTTCCCAACGGTTCAGAACCGTTGGGAAAGCCCCTGAAACCGTTGGGAAAGGTTTTCCCAACGGTTCTCATAACCGTTGGGAAGTAAGCCGTTGGGAAAGGTTTTCCCAACGGTTTTCTTGCAACCGTTGCAATAGGCCCATAGAAATTACCCTACCCCAACGGTTTGGGTGAACCGTTGGGATAGTTTTTCCCAACGGTTCTCCCAAAACCGTTGGGAAAACCAAATGCCACACATTTTCCCAACGGTTCCAAACCGTTGGGATATACCATGTGGAACAGTTTCCCAACGGTTTTAAACCGTTGGGAATTGGTGAAGTCTTTCCCAACGGTTTAGAACCGTTGGGAAAAGACATGCTAAAACTTATATGCCAACGGTTTAAAACCGTTGGCATACCCTATGCTGCAAATTGCAGCACCCTGCAATTTGCACAGCCCCTGTCCCCTGTCTATCACCACCAGTCATCAGGCCTCATTTTCACCTCATTTTCACCTCATTTTCACCTCATTTTCGATCCAACTATTGTACCAGTAATAAAATAAAACATACATATTCAATTACGAACAAATTCATACACATTTAACATATAATGGATCCTGAAACTATACAAATCCATAATTAAATTACAATTCATAAACATACATAATTCATATAGAATTCAATTTAAAATTTAGATGAAAATTATACGTGGAATCTGAAATTCAATTCATAATATGATCGGTTTTTTCTATACCATATATTTTTACCTCAAATGATGTCCATTTTAAACAAAATACATACACCTGAAGTGATACCGGCCACACCGCACCTCAGATTGAGGCGGGGTTAACTCGTACACGTCACATTTGACTCATGGATCGTTGTGCTAAAGTATCGACAGAATCCTAATGCGTTTGGTCGGTTTTCCGTATGCCAGTTGATGTTTTTCACTTAAAATGGCGTCCTTTTGAAACAAAAGACGGACACTATGAGTGGTGCCGACCACACCGCGTCTCCAATTGAGGCGGGGTTGATTCGTACACGTCACATATGACTCATGGATCGTTCTCCTAAAGTTTAAATGGAAACCGAATGCGTTTGGTCGGTTTTCCGTATGTACCTAAAATGTTGTCCATTTTAAACAAAAGAGTGACACTTAGACTCATCCCGACCACACCGCGACTCAGATTCATCCCGGGTTGGCTCGTACATGTCACATATGACCCATGGATCATTGTGATAAATTATAAAAAGATTCCGAATGCGTTTGGTCGGTTTTGCGTATGCCAGTTGTTCTTTTCATTTATAATCATGTCCATTTTAAACAAAAGAGACATAGTTAGAGCGGTGTCGGCCACACCACATCTCAGATTAAGACGGGGTTGACTTGTACACGTCACATATGACCCATGGATCGTTGTGCTAAAGTATCGATAGAATCCGAATGCGTTTGGTCGGTCTTCCGTATGTCAGTTGATGTTTTTCACTTAAAATGACGTCCTTTTGAAACAAAAGACGGACACTTTGAGTGGTGTCAGCCGCACCGCATGTCGGATTGAGGCGGGATGATTCGTACACGTCACATAGGACCCATGGATCGTTCTCCTAAAGTTACAATGGAAACCGAATGCGTTTGGTCGGTTTTCCGTATGTACTTAAAATGGTGTACATTTTAAACAAAAGAGAGCCATTTAGACTGATCCTGGTCACACCGCGACTCGGATTGACCCGGGTTGGCTCGTACACGTCACATATGACCCATGGATCGTTGTGATAAATTATCAAAAGATTCTTAATGCGTTTGGTCGGTTTTGCGTATGCCAGTTGTTCTTTTCACTTATAATCCTGTCCATTTTAAACAAAACAGACACAGTTAGAGCGGTGTCGGCCACACCGCGGCTCGGATTGAGGCGGGGATGATTCGTACACGTCACATATGACTCATGGATCGTTCTCCTAAAGTTTCCATGGAAACCGAATGCGTTTGGTCGGTTTTCCGTATGTACTTAAAATGGTGTCCATTTTAAACAAAAGAGAGCCACTTAGACTGATCTCGGCCACACCGCGACTCGGATTGAACCCGGGTTGCCTCGTACAGGTCACATATGACCCATGGATTGTTGTGATAAATGATCAAAAGATTCGGAATGCGTTTGGCCGGTGCACCAGACAGAAGCAAGGGATTTCTCTGGCTCCACCGGCTGACCGGTGCTGAGCCACCGGCTGGCCGGTGGTCTGGACAGAAGCATGCTATTCTGTCTGGGTTCCACCGGCTGGCCGGTGGCCAGGCACCGGCTGGCCGGTGGTCTGGACAGAAGGTATTCCATTCTGTCTGGGCCCACCGGTTGGCCGGTGGCCAGACACCGGCTGACCGGTGGCACCTGGCAGAGGGCAAGGCCTTCTGCCTTGTCCACCGGCTGGCCGATGGGCTGGATCCGGCTGGCCGGTGACCTTACCGGCTGGCCGGTGGTCTCACACCGGCTGGCCGGTGGACTTAAAATGACGTCTTTTTGAAACAAAAGACCGACACTTTTTGAGTGGTGTCGGCCACACCGCGTCTCCGATTGTGGCGGGGTTGATTCGTACACGTCACATATGACCCATGGATCGTTCTCCTAAAGTTTCAACGGAAACCGAATCCGTTTGGTCGTTTTTCCGTATGTACTTAAAATGGTGTTCATTTTAAACAAAAGAGAGCCACTTAAACTTATCCCGGCAACACCGCGACTCGGATTCATCCCGGGTTGGCTCGTACACATCACATATGACCCATGGATTGTTGGGATAAATTATCAACAGATTCGGAATGCGTTTGGTCGGTTTTCCGTAAGCCAGTTGATTCTTTTCACTTAAAATGACGTCCTTTTGAAACAAAAGACGGACACTTTGAGTGGTGTCGGCCACACCGCGTCTCCGGATTGAGCTGAAACCACCGTGAAACATTCTAATTATTATTCGTGACGTGTACGCGCAGACGGCACGTCAATCGGACGTGCGGTTTGCGCGGTACGGCTCAATATTAGTGTTTTAAGTGATGCGCGCGCTTCGTAAACGCGCGTGAGGGGGGTCCAAACGGGCCGAACGATGTCAGAATGGCCTGAAATCAGACGACAAATACGGGTGAGTGATTTCTGAAGTGGTCGAGCAGACGGCACGTCAATCGGACTTGTCGTGTGCCCGCGGTGACCGACAACGCAGTTATGGTGTCATAAACGGCTAGAACGGGCGTCCAACGGTCAAATTCACAGCGGACGGCCTCGGATTGATCTGAAACCACCGTGGAACATTTTAATTATTATTCGTGACGTGTACGCGCAGACGGCACCTCAATCGGACGTGCGGTTTGCGCGGTACGGCTCAATATTCGTGTTTTAAGTGATGCGCGCGCTTCGTAAACGCGCGTGAGGGGGGTCCAAACGGGCCGAACGATGTCGGAATGGCCTGAAATCAGACGACAAATACGGGCGACTGATTAAAATAATTCAACTCCAATACTATACTACGAGTCTAGATAAAACCAACAACTGGAATAGATTAAACATCACATGTCAAGTCAAAAATGTAACGGATCAATATGTCCCACATCAGCATCACCATCTCCATCATCATCATCATCATCGCCCTCGTCATCGTCCTCCTCATCGTCATCACCCTCCTCAACGCCTTCCTCCTCGCTTTCGCCCTCCTCCTCGCCCTCCTCATCTCCATCCTCTTCTGAATAAGACTGCTCGCCATCATCATCTTCAAGCTCGACATCGGCCTGACCACCACTGGAACTGCCACCTGGTGCACCATATATAGAATGTATCGACGACATGTATTCATCAATCGCTGGGCTGGCCTCTGCTGGAAGTGTTGGACGTAGAACTTCAATAAATTTCATAAATGCACTGTTTGCCCTTGCAGACTGTTCTGCCGTCTCTGTGGCCCTTTTCTCAGCCTGTTCTGCCTGTGCCCTAACTTGCTGCAGCTCGGTGGCACTACAACTCGTACCTGAGGCAGGCCAATACCTCGTCGGGGCTATCCTAGGTCGGCAGCGTACTCTGCCAGAATGATCATCTCCCAACACCTGATGTAAGTGATCAGATGGCCCAAAATTGTCTGCTTCTTGGGCATCGAGGGCCTCTAAAGCATCCTGTTACAAATATAAATATATTGTTAAGTTACGAAATAGATATTAAAATATAAAATCAATAGATTAAAACTTACAATCTGCTGCTGAGTCGCTTCGTTGACAGCACGTCCATCCTTTTTTCGTCTACTCGAGCAAAACAGTTTTGCTCGAGGCACACGTCCTTCAATATTTTGTACTTTCCTCTACAATGACATTGAAAACAAAATTTATATAAAGACTTCAGCAAATAAATAAATAATTGAGGAAAAAAAAGAAAATGTAAGTCGTAAAGAAAACTTATAAACAATTGTCATACCTGCTGCCTCTCATGATCCGGCATCGTCGTGCGTCCTAGTGTATGGAGGTATTTTTTTGCATCAATGTTTTTTTTATTTTTACCAGATGATTCCTAAATAAAATTCGATAATGCAAAGGATAATATTAATGCAAAACTTGAAAGTTATTATTTAAATACCTCAAATGTAATTCATACCTTAAACTGGGTACTCGTCCAATGAGTAATCATCTGACGATACTGCTCTATAGGACAATCATCCACGACTGGTACCGCCTCTAACTCAGTGCCAACTCTAGCACGCCAGCCAATATACAGCTCATGCTTGTAGGCTCTCCAAAGCTCGCCTAAATCCTTTAGACGTTCCATTCGTGCACCCTCACCATCAGGAAAATTAAATCGAAGCTGAAATGAAAATATTAATTTATATAAATACAAAAAAAATTCATGGCATTAAATACAACAGATTTTTTTACCCATATCTCTGCCCAAGCTCTATCTTTGACCTCATGTGGCAAATGTCTCCATGACAGCGGGCTGACGGGAATGATGTCGGAGTATTTGGCAAGCGTCGCCATAAAACTCCGACATTGCTGCCCTGTTTTCTCAACCATCTGATTGTCTTCATTATATTCCACCATAACCTGTGTGCGACGGTTCCACACCGAACGCATGCGTGTACGGCCCCGCCCCCGCCTCCTTTCAGTAGATGTATCTGTCATGAAAGAAAAACAAATATTTTATCAAAACATGTTATAATGAAAATAAATATTACTATAAAAATTTGATAGGGTTTTATAAATATACCTGTGCTAGTCTGATCAATGAGTGGCGCCGGATCCACAGAACCTGATGGAACACCCTCTGGTGGAACGGGAGTCGAAGACGATGGAATATAAAAGCTCGGAGAGACAGAAGTAGAAGGAAAAGAAGATGGAACAACTGTATGACCTGATGCTGACTGGGGAGTGGGAATCATCATGGGATGTGAAAATGATGGGGCAGAAGATGCAGAAGGTAGCGAAAACATGGGAGGTCTAAATATCCCGTGTGTCCCTAACGACACACCGGGATCAGAATGTGGGAAGGCTGAAATGTCAGTGGGAGGGGCAGGGTCTAGTCGGGCACGCGCAGCTCTATGTCCACCTCTGGTACGAACCCTCCTCGTACCACCGGCCTGAGTACTCGGACCAGTACTAGGCTCCTCGTCAAATAACTGTCGACGTAATGGTGGATCCTACAAAAAAGTTTACAAAAAAAATTAATCACATGACATTATATATTCTGTAAATATATATATATATATTTGAAATAAAGTACTCACTGTAGGCACTAATGGTGGAATGCCCAGCTCCTCCATCCGACGATTGTTCTCCGCCATTTTTTTTCTTCGTCTCTCTTCAATTGGCTTCATTTCCTGCATTGGAAAACAAATATGTAATTAATTAGAAAAAGAAAATTAATGTGTAAACCAAAAAACTAAATATATGAGGGAATGAGGGGATTCATTGGTAATTTAGCTATCAATTGTTTTAGAAGAGCTTGAATGAATTTAATAAAACATACAAGTTGTAATGTTCACCAAGTTTGAAATATTGTTTGATTTGGTTTGAATACAGTTCAATTCCAAATTAGAAAATGCAATTCAAATAAAACAGCAACCAATAAACATTGAAAATTCACATAACGGTCAAGTCAGCTAAAACATATTTGTGATCAATACTAAACAAATATGAATATTACCAACCTTAACAACCCAACTCGAGGTATACCAAAAGAATTGAGAACATGGATGAATGATTCTATATATTTCCAACCACAACTTCAGGTTCACAATCAACTCTGACAATTGAGCTATTGGAGTCATCAAAAGAAATAAATGGATTGGTTCCAATGGCAATAGGGACAGTGTCAATTCCATCATCAGCATCATCAAAAATATGTCTTGGAATTACTTCAACTACGACACCAAATTCAGGTTGAAGTTGATCTTTGACATAAAAAACTTGTTTAGCCATTGATGCCAACACATATGGTTCTTCGGTTGCAAGAGTGCGGGTCATATTAATTACTCGAAATCCACAATCATCAATAAATGTGCCATGTCTCGTCATCGAATCAAACCAATGGCATTTCATCATTGTGACTCGTCCATGAGAGTAATAATCCAATATTATTATTTTCTCAACGACTCCATAATAACCCACATTTTCAAGTCGCGGTCTACTATCTGATGCGCTGGCATAACAATCTGTTGTGGCAGTAACCATAATACCATCATGTTGTGTTCTCATGTTTTTGGCTCGTTCAGTGACAATAAATCTGTACCCATTGATAACAATTGATTTACAGTCACGAACCACGGTATTAGGACCAAAAGCCAAAGCTCTTATTTCCTCAGAGACAGAGTCAGCAGACAAACTCAATACCTGCAATATAAATGACAGCTAAACTTAAGTAAATATTGAAATAATTAATTTAAACAGTAATATTTTTACCTTAAATTTTAACCAAGCAGAAAACTCTTTGCTATGCAAAGTCTCTCTCCTTCTCAAAGATAAAGAACGATGCTTCCTATTTATCATTGTTTTATGTTCCCTGTAGATAAAAAAATATGAATAGTTTAACAGATATATATGTAAGATATACATATTCAATTTTGTTACCTGATATAGTCATCGAACAAATCACAGTTGAACAAAACTGTGCGATGTGCCATCTCCCGCTCTTCATTGCTTAATGTCTTCAATGTATATGATCCAGGAATTCCTCCTGTTTGAGGAGGTGATGGAAAACTGGGTTCAATTTGCTCATATTGTTCTTCTTCATTTCTCATTGGTCTGCTCATTCTTGTAGTAAGATCAGACAAATACATTGAACAGAAATCCATACATTCTTGAGCTAAGTAACCGTTCACGATAGAACCTTCGGGATGATTCTTGTTTCGAACATAAGACTTTAATGTGAACATATTTCTTTCAGTTGGATACATCCAACGAAAAGAAACAGGTCCTCCGAGAAGTATTTCAGTTAGAATATGGACAGTCAGATGCAGCATGCATGTGAAAAATGATGGGGGAAATATTTTCTCCAACTCACACAAAATTAATGGGGCATCTGTCAACATTTTTTGCAAGAAAGACTTCGACAACTTCTTAGCACAAAGATCTCTAAACAAATGGCACAACCGAATAACACCCACCCTTACATTATTGGACAAAAGATGACGGATTGCTATTGGAAGCAACTCATGCAGTAGAACGTGATAATCATGAGTCTTCAAAGATTTTAGCTTCAACTCTCTTCTGTTGACCCGTTTAGATATGTTGCTTGAATAGCCATCAGGAACTCTAATAGTCTCTAATACTTCCAAAAATTGTTTTTTTTCAGTAGGTGTCATCACATAAGAAGCACATGGAAGTTGCCATTTATTTTCACTGATACGCACAGGATGCAATTCTGGTCTGATGCCCCAATCCACCAAGTCACGTCGAGATCGTAAATCATCTTTTGTCTTCCCCTTGACATTTAGAAGAACTGAAAGCAACATTTCACATATATTCTTTTCAATATGCATTACGTCTAAGCAATGACGTAGCAAATTGGTTGACCAATAAGGCAAATCAAAAAAGATACTCCTCTTCCTCCAATTGTAACAGGTTTCTGTGGAAACATTCTTTCTCTTTCCAGATTTCATTTGACCCTTCCCGAACGAAAAACTGAAATCTTTCAATTCATTAAGCACATCAGTTCCAGACATACGCTGAGGTGGATCATCGGTCTCTATAGTATTATCAAATTTTCGACGATTCATTCTATATGGATGATCCTTTGGCAAAAATCGTCGATGTCCCATAAAACTGAAACTACAACGATGTTTCAGTCTTCTGGATCGTGTATTCTTCATACAAACTGGACATGACAGTTTCCCCTTCGTGCTCCATCCAGACATCATTGCATAAGCCGGAAAATCATTGATTGTCCACATAAGCGCAGCGCGCATCTGAAATATGTCTTTCGAACATGCATCGTATGTGCGCACACCCACATCCCAAAGAAGCTTCAACTCTTTTATTAAAGGTTGCATGTATACATCAATATCAATGCCAGGATCAGAAGGACCAGATATGAGTATACTCATGAAAGTGAAAGGTTTTTTCATACACAACCATGGGGGAAGATTATAAATGTGTATAAAAACTGGCCATGTGCTGTGCGAAGTAAGCATCTGCCCAAACGGATTAAAACCGTCGCATGAAAGACCCAGCCTCACATTACGCACGTCAGCTGCAAAATCAGGATGTCGAGCATCAAATCTCTTCCATGCAAATCCATCTGCAGGATGAACCAACTCATCATCAGTCTTCTTTCTCTCGGTATCATGCCATCTCATTTTTATTGATATGTCATCAGACATAAAAAGATTCTGGAGTCTGGGAATCAATGGAAAGTGCCACATTACTTTCTGTGGAACGCGGGATGGTGTTCCATCAGATTTTGACTTCCAGCGGGATGTGCCACATTTTATACAATCATTTCGTTCAGCGGTTTCCTCCCAGAATAAACTGCAATCTTTCGGGCAAGCATGAATTTTGTTTCTTGAAAATCCAAGTTCCTCAACTAACTTCCATGCCATATAGTGGTTTGAGGGAATATCTGCATCATCTGGAAGTAAATCCTTCAAGAGGGTAAGAATGTAATCGATTGCTGTATTAGAAATCCCATACATAGTTTTCCCATGAAATAATCGGATTAAAAATTCCAGCTTTTTCATTTTATCGCATTGCCGATATACTGGAGTCGTGGCAGCATCATTCAATTTTTTCACCCTATCAATATCATCATTTTCACTAGATGCATCAGCTGTCCTCATATCGAAGTCTTCTTGAGTCGAAATCCTTTCTTTTTCATGATGACGAATAAACGGAAACCGATCATCTAACAAATTCTCCATTCCAGTCTTTTCATTTCGATCATCACCAATTTGAGATTTCGTTTTCTCCCCATTGTGATACCACAGAAAGTAGTTTGCTTGAAACCCATTTTTGGTTATGTGGTAGCTGACTTCTTCACGGCTCAACCAAGGTCTACCAACACAATTGGAACATGGGCAGTGTATGCGACCACTATCTGAAGCATTGTCAAATGCAAAATCTATAAAGCTCTCCAAATTGTTTTGAAAATCATCTGAGATCCGATCGGTTTCATACATCCAACTTCTGTCCATTCTGTAAAAAGAATTTATATAAGTCATTTTGTCATAAACAATTCAATAGGCATTAACTATAATAGAATATACATTTAAGTAAACGATAAAGGAAGAAAATAATCAAGGTATCAACTACACATGTCAAAAAAACATACAAATGTGTTATTGAAAAAATGTAAAACCAACAAGAACTTAATGTGTTATATCACATAACAGCATGACTCATCCCATAACCATATTAGTAGGGTATCATGAACATGAATAACATCAACCTTGTGCCATCCTCCTACCCTACATGACCCCAACCACATGCCACATCTTATTATAGCCTTATCACATCACACCTCATCGAAAAACACTAGGGAAATCATAGTACATCTCACCTGAAGACACATGGACAATCACATCGCATCTTTCCTAAAAACACATGGTCAATCACTTTTGAAGGAAGAGTAGGGAATGTTGTACCCCACTCTCTTGGATTTTAATGATCACAATCACTCTCATAGTGATCTAATGTTGTTTCAAGTGTTCTTGTTAATAGGCATGATTTCAGGAGCAAGAAGTGGCAAAAAAAAGGAAAAGTGGACTTTTTTCAAGTCCACCGGCCAGCCGGTGTAGGACCACCGGCCAGCCGGTAAGGGCACTGGCCAGCCGGATCCAGCCCATCGGCCAGCCGGTGGACAAGGCAGAGGGGCTTGCCCTCTGCCAGGTGCCACCGGTCAGCCGGTGTCTGGCCACCGGCCAACCGGTGGGCCCAGACAGAATGGGATGTCTTCTGTCCAGACCACCGGCCAGCCGGTGGCCTCCTCACCGGCCAGCCGGTGGAACTCTTTGGAATAGTGAGACCTACTGTCTCACCACCGGCCAGCCGGTGGCCTTCCCACCGGCCAGCCGGTGGCTCCTGGGCAGAAGCTCTCTCCACCTTCCAAGGCACCGGCCAGCCGGTGGGCAAGCACCGGTCAGCCGGTAAGCAAAGTCAAACTAGCCGTTAGAGCTTGACCAGACTTGCCCACTTGATCCCCAACGGCTCCAAGAACCGTTGGCAAAACCTCTCAAATACCAACGGTTATACCAAACCGTTGGTATGTAAGTGTTGGGAAAACTCCAGTTTCCAGTAGTGAGGATCTTACATACTAGGATACACATCATGGATCACTATCAAAACCATAAAAACATTGACAGATCTCAAAAAATGAGTGCATGCCATCATTACCTCATAGAATTGAAAAAAGGTAAGTAACAAGAAATATATCTCACTACTCCATACTCACCCCACAACATAAGGGTCTCACATTACTAGGGAATAATTCTATCCAATACTAAATGATCTTGATCCATTTTTCATATACATATATGATTCACCTCACCAATTACTAAATATTAATAACATACAAAATTATGATTCCATTTAACTAGAGTTAAACCATCAGGTTTTACAAGGAAATTCTATATAAGTATTTGTTTACACTTTAAATAAAGAACATGAATGTCATGTTAACACTCAACATTGATTCATTAATAAATTGTATTCGAATTTTATGGAAATACCAAAATAAATTAGTGAATCAATGTACCTATAGTGGTGCACATGACCACCATGAAACAATCATAAATTTTTACAAAAACCCTAATAATTGGGAATAACGAAATCAAGAATAGAAGTATATGATTTATAAGAGCTGGAACTATATCGTTGATAAAATATAGGAGTCTAACCTGGTAGGTGCTGATCTGATGGAAGATGTGGGGATTGGGAGGTCCTTCTGCAAGGAATCGCTCCAGGAGGACATGAACTGAATGCTTCTGGAATGTGGGGAGGCCGCTGGCTCGATTTGGTATTTGGGGCTTTTTTTTCCCAACGGTTATTAAAAACCGTTGGGAATGACCAACATTTCCCAACGGTTCCATAGAACCGTTGGGAAAACAAGATTTTTCACCACTTTTCCCAACGGTTCTTAGGAACCGTTGGGAAAAACCTATCTTTCCCAACGGTTGTATGAAACCGTTGGGAAAAACAAGATATGCCAACGGTTCATTGAACCGTTGGTACACAACTGTTGGGAAAGGTCCCTTTTCCAGTAGTGTTACGACACTCCCGGGGGATATGCTTAGGATAACTCTCACTATCTTTACAAATCATTATGAAGGGTTTATGAGTATATACTTCCTCAAAGAAAACATTTTTATGATTATGGATTATATCCATAAATAGTTCAATTTATGTTAAGTGTTTTATAAGTATGGGATTATGTATTTTGATTCATAAACTGATCTAGTTTATGCCAATGTTTAGAAATGGCGCCTAGTGGAAGAAATGGAAACCGTATCAATGCACCCACTCCATGTAGGGATTGCCCTCCTGCTCAAGATAATTATAGTGGGGCTGGTGATGCAACCGGTGCTGATCAGCTAATCACCATACTGGGACAACTTACTCAGGTTATGAATAATAACCTTACCCGTATGGAGCACCCTGATCCGTAGCGTGGAGGATCAATGTTAGATCGATTCATGAGGAAACAACCACCAACGTTCAATGGGAATACAAATCCCTTAGTTGCTGAGCAATGGATATTTTCCCTAGAGAAAATATTTCAGGCTTTGGGGAGCAGTGAAAGGGAAAAAGTTATCATGGCAGTTTACCGCCTCACTGGAGATGCTGATCAATGGTGGTCATTGATTCAAAACATGAAGGAAGATGATGAAGTATCAAATATGGAGTAGAGGGAGTTCAAAGATCTGTTTTTAGAAAAATACTTTCCTCGCGACCATCGAGCAGATATGGAAAGACAATTTCTGAGTCTGAGACAAAAGGAGGATGAGAATGTCACAAAGTATGAGGCTAACTTTACAAGGTTAGCGAGGTATGCTGGAGATTATATTCGCAACCCAAGAAGTAAGATTGATCGTTTCTTTGATGGGTTAAAACCATTTCTCCGTCGAGCATTAGTCTCACAATCCTTTCCATCGTACGAAGACATTGTCTCATGTGCTATCAAGACCAAAAAGGAATTCTCTAAGTCTTATGACTTTAAAGCAAAGCAAGAGAAGAAGAGACATGCTGATCAATCTGGGAATGGAAATAAGGGGAAGAAAGGAAAGGTTGAATATCCATCATGTGGTAAATGTGGGAAGAAACACCCCAGTACTTGCTTGAAGGGAATGGGAGTCTGTTACAAGTGTGGTGAAAAAGGCCACCAAGCTCATGATTGCAAGGGGAAGAAGGAAGCTACCAACGTTCAGTGCTACAATTGCAGGGAGATGGGGCATTATGAAAATGCATGCCCTAAGCGTCAGGAGAACTTACCTCAGAAAAGGCCAAGGGATCAAGGACAGGCTTATGCTATCACTACTGCTGAGGTAGAAGCTCCGAAAGACGTGGTGGCAGGTAATTTAATGGTTTCCTCAAGTTTAGAAAATGCATTATTTGATTCTGGATCATTGCATTGTTTCATATCTTCCCAGTTTGCTAAGAAAATTAGATATTTCCAATTTGATTTAATAAGGGAGTTGTCAGTTAAAACTCCTAAGGGAAGTATCGTTGCAACAAAGTTTTGTGAATCAGTCCCCATTAGAGCACATAAATTTTCTTTATCTGCTGATCTCATCGTCATACCTATGATTGAGTTTGATATAATCCTCGGTATGGACTGGCTTTCAGACTATGATGCGAAGATTTATTGTAAGAAGAAAGAGGTTACGATTCTCGATGATAATGATAAGGAACACCTTATTTTTAGAGCAGAATCGTCACCACCTAATTCTTATTTAGATCCACCCCCAGTAGCTCAACTTAATTCAATTATTGGGGAGGAAGAGAATGAAATAACTATCAGAGAGGAAAGGAATGTTCAAATAGAGGATGTACCTGTTGTGAAAGAATTTGTAGATGTATTTCCGGAAGATTTACCTGGACATCCTCCAGAACGAGAAGTTGAGTTTTCCATTGATTTGATTCCTAGATCAAGGCCTATATCGAAGACCCCTTATAGAATGGCCACTGTAGAGTTAGTCGAACTAAAGAAACAACTAGAGGAATTGAGTAATAAGGGATTTATTCGCCCTAGTGTTTCTCCATGGGGAGCCCCTGTTCTTTTTGTTAAAAAGAAAGATGGATCTATGAGGTTATGTATCGACTACAGGGAGATCAATGCTATAACGATAAAGAACAAGTATCCCCTACCTCGTATTGATGATTTATTTGACCAACTGCATGGAGCTCAATACTTTTCAAAGATTGACCTTCGATCTGGATACCATCAGTTGTGTGTGAAGAAGGAAGACATTCTGAAGAGAGCATTTCGAACCAGGTACGGGCATTATGAGTTTACTGTAATGCCGTTTGGATTGACTAATGCACCCTCTGTATTCATGGATCTGATGAATAGAGTTTTCAAGGAGTATCTCGATGAATTTGTGGTGGTATTTATTGATGATATCTTGGTATACTCCAAAAACCTACGAAGATCATGAAAATCACTTGCGCATTATCTTGAAGACTCTGAGGAGGCATGAATTATATGGGAAGTTTAGCAAGTGTGAATTTTGGCTTCAGGAGATTTCTTTTCTTGGCCATATTGTCTCTAAAGATGGAATCTCTGTTGATCCTTCTAAGACCAAGGCAATCCAAGAATGTCCAGCACCTACGAGTATAACTGAGGTACGTAGTTTTATTGGTTTGGCAGGTTATTATCGACGTTTCGTCCAGAATTTTGCCCGATTGGCTAACCCATTAACGAAGCTCACACGTAAAGGGGTTAAATTTGTTTGGACAAAAGAGTGTGAAGAATGTTTCTAAGAACTGAAGAGAAGATTAGTCAATTCTCCTATATTGACTCTACCATCGGGGAATGATGGGTTCGTTATTTATAGTGATGCATTGAAGAAAGGACTTGGCTGTGTCCTTATGCAGAATGATAGAGTTATTGCCTATGCATCATGACAGTTGAAAATTCATGAACAAAACTATCCTACTCATGATCTCGAGTTAGCAGCAGTGATCTTTGCTTTGAATATATGGAGGCACTACCTCTATGGTGAAAAATGTGAGATTTATACTGATCACAAGAGTTTGAAGTATATTTTGTCACAAAAAGAACTCAACATGAGGCAAAGGAGATGGCTTGAATTACTCAAGGATTATGATTGTACGATACACTACCACCCAGGGAAGGCAAACAAGGTGGCAGATGCTTTGAGTAGAAAAGACCATGGAGTTTTGAACAATATGAGAATTGAAAGGGATCCAATTTTTATGGATCTAGTGAAGATGGACATGGGAATAACCAGGGAAGGTGAAACATCAATGCTTTTTCAAATGGTTGCCAAACCATCTTTACTAGAAAGGATTAAGATTTCTCAGACTGATGATGAAGAATTCCAAAAGAAGATTAAAGCTGTGAATGATGGGAGATTGAGAGACTTTGTGTATGAAGATGGAATTTTGAAATTCGGGAAGAGACTTTGTGTTCCCAATATACCTGATCTAAAAAGGGAATTTCTGGATGATGCTCATAGTTCCAATTTCTCTATACACCATGGGAGCACCAAAATGTATAGAGATTTGAAGGAACATTTTTGGTGGGACAACATGAAGAGGGAGATTGCTGATTTTGTGTCAAGATGTATGGTTTGTCAACAAGTGAAAGCTGGAAGGCAACAGCCTGGAGGAGTCATGCAACCTCTTCCCATACCGGAGTGGAAATGGGACAATGTTACGATGGACTTTGTCATGGGGCTACCGAAGACTCCTAGAAGGAACGATGCAATATGGGTTATTGTTGATCGTCTTACCAAGTCAGCACATTTTCTTGCTATAAGAGAAGATCTACCCCTGGAACGTCTAGCAAGACTATACATTAATGAAGTTGTGAGACTTCATGGAGTACCCCTATCGATTGTTTCTGATCGTGATCCCCGTTTTACTTCAAGATTTTGGAAAAGTCTTCAGAAATCCCTGGATACTGAACTTCATTTGAGCACTGCTTACCACCCTCAGACAGATGGACAATCAGAACGGACTATTCAAACCTTAGAAGACATGTTGAGATCTTGCTCACTTGACTTTCAGGGTATGTGGGATCAATATTTACCTCTGGTAGAATTTTCCTATAACAATAGCTTCCATTCAAGTATTCAGATGGCACCATATGAAGCGTTATACGGAAAGAGATATCGTACACCAACCTGTTGGGATGACGTTGGTGAAAGAAAACTTGTAGGCCCAGAACTGGTGGAGGAAACAGTGGAAAAGGTGAAGGTAATCCAAAATCACATCAAAGCAGCTCAAAGTAGGCAGAAGAGCTATGCCGATAATCGAAGGAAGGATTTGGAATTTCAGGTCGGTGATCATGTTTTACTAAAGGTATCTCCATGGAAGGGAGTCATACGTTTTGGTAAGAAAGGTAAATTGAGTCCCAGGTACATCGGACCTTTCGAAATTCTAGAACGAATTGGGGCTGTAGCGTACCGATTGGAAATGCCGCCAAGTATCTCCAAAGTTCACGATGTGTTCCACGTATCTCTGTTGAGAAAATACATGCCTGACCCAACGCATGTACTCACCTATGAGGAATTAGAACTGGAACCCGATCTGTCTTATTGTGAAGAGCCCGTCAATATTCTTGATACAAGAGAACAAGTACTGAGAAACCGGACAACACGTATGGTAAAAGTTTTGTGGAGAAATCATAAGATGGAAGAGGCAACGTGGGAACCTGAGGAACTTATGATGAAGAACCACCCAAGTCTTTTTATGCAGTAATACCCTAGAAATTGCGAGGACGCAATTATTTGAAGGAGGGGAGAATGTAACACCCCAAGCTTCTACGGTACGCTTCTCTTTGAATAATGTGATAGCGTGTGTTGTACGCAACACCGAGTTCTAACACACCATAACTAATCAAACTAGCCGTTATGAATAGTAATACCTACTTTTTGAAATTATATATATTTTATATTTGAAAATGGACTTCATTTTTGGATTCGGAATATCGAATTTATCCTAAGGTGAAATTTTGGTACATTTCAGATAACTTTCATATTTTGATAAATAGTGAAAATTACTGAATTTTAATTAAAAACAACTTTTTTAATCAAAACAATTAATAGTGATAAATTATGAATTTGAGTGGTTTTAAAGTATATTTAGAATATATTTTTACCATTTAATATAATGTTGGTCATTGGACATAATTTTACAATTAAACCGAACATAAACAAGTGTCAATCTTTTGATAGTTATTACCTCTTAAAAACACGCTTTTTGTTTTGACAGCGGGAATTAATTTTAAATTAATTTCTACCACTTCTGTGTTTTGAATTTAGAAAAATTGATTCCATATTTGGAATCAGGATGTCCAAATTGTGTAAATAGGTAACTTTTATTTTTAGACATTTTGAATAATTACTGTGGTAAATATTTTATTTACCATGGTTAAGGGTAAATCCGGTAAATAAGGGTTAAAAAAATAATATTATAATAATACAAAATTACCCTAAAACGTGTCCTAATCTTATTGGTGGACACATACCCGACCATGAGCATCCTTGGGTCAATTTGGGGACCCCTTGGAGCCACTTGTATGTGGTAGGGACACTTTATATTAATAAAGTTAAAATAAAAATAAAAATGGCATAAGCTTACATCTTTTAGAAGAACAATTTTTACATAGGGTTATACATGTTGGATTTTCGATTTTAAATATTCATTAGAAAGATAAAAAGATTTCCTACATAATAATATTTTATTTATAATTTTTAGACATCAAATAATTTAAATTATTAATGACACAATAATGATGCAATGTTTACCTCATTAATAAATCATTTAAATAAATAAGATTATAATGATTAAAATATTATCTAAAACCTGTCCAATTCTTATTGGTTGATGTTATTAAGAATATTAGTCATCTTATCTTCGACCGAATTGATTTTTTGACCATTATAAACCGAATATAATTATATTATAAAGTAATACTTTCACTCTTTCCTAAAGAGCCCCTCTTCTCCCTTATAAAAAGAGACCACTTCTACTCATTCCTCACACCTCTCAAGCCACTTGGCTCATCGAAACTCTGCCCAACTAAGCTCCCCACATCCCTCTCCTCCTCCTTGAAGCTTCACCTTAGGCAGAAATCATTTCAAGAAGTCCTTTGGTTCCAACCAAAGTGAGTTACCTAAATTAAATGTAACGATTTCTCTTAAATTATTTTCTTTATTTTGCTTCTCCAACCCCCAAACTCTTTTTATTTCCTTTCTTTTGTAACAACACCAGTATCCTCAATATACTAGGATGTTGTTATAAGAAGGATTCAAACTACACATACACACAACTCCATCTAATGGATGATGAAAATAATGTTTCTGTGGATGACAAACTAACGCCTCACGAAACGATGATTGTTCAAATACATCTTACCGCCTCTCATGGTGGCCATTATGATGGCACTGTAATTAAATATGATATTAATGATATATATTTTATATATAAGCTTCTGTAATTCCATTTTATTTCATACCATTATTCGTTTCATGTTGTATATACATACGATAATTTCATTTGAGGAAGTGCGGACTACCGCCCCCTTAAAATGATATGACTCGTTCATACCACACATGGAACGTATAAAGGATGGTGTTAATGAACTTAAGTAACATATATAAAATATTATATTATACTGGAATAGTAATATACCTATGTATCATTTGGATTCAATTCTTTTAAAATAAAAATTAAATGGAAGTAGCGTTCGTGCGTACGTACGGACTACCGTCTCCACGAACGCGGTGAGATCCATCCTCCATCGTATCCATTCAAGTCTTATTCGCATTTTAGGGTTAAAAATAATGTTAATATTATTCTGATTATGAATAAGATTTAATCTATCCATTACAAACATGTCTTACGTAACCAAACATTTAAGAAGAACGAATCGATTATCACCTGAAACGACGATAATACTAAGATATTATTAATAAAGCAATGTTAAAAGATCATATATGATATCATATTAATGTATATGATTCTTGTATAATTTAATAACAATTATTTCACCATTATACAGGAGGTTAACCGACCCCAACAAAGGAAAAGTACAAGGTAAGGGTTATTTCACAATCTCTTCATTATCCGAGGTTGTTTATACGTAATAATCTACTGGGATATCTTTATCATCCACATCCATGTTTCTTAAAGATGTATTTCAAAACATTTTTACTATTTACAAGAATATGGGTTAAAGTCATTTATACCCTTGTTTGACTTTTTATAAGAGGTTTATAAAGGAATCTTTCCGTCGTTTTCAAAACAAGGTCCCTTTTAACCTTTTCGACAGAATTGAGGTAAGAATGTTTTTTTTAACTTATACGGCGGGTGCGGTTATTTTACGCCGTTATAAAATCTTCAAAGCTTTCCTTACAAGCTTATAAGAATATTTTCAAAGAAAATGTTTTATTTTATATGGATCTTAAATGATTTCAAAATAAAAGGAGATATTTCTTTAAATTTTTTTTTGAATTCATCTACGTCAACATCCTTTGATGGATTTTAAGATTATTTGAAGTTGATTTATTATGATACAAAACTTCTATATTGAAGGTTTTATGATATGTTTGACTATGGATGTTCTATTTTTATACCATTCATAGTTTATGGTGAAATTATTGACATTTCGTATGCTAGTTTTAATACGAATTTTTATGTTATGTTTAAACCTTTTCATATGGGAATGCATTGGACTTAATAAGTGACGGGTGGAGCCCGCTATAGCTCCTCGATGCATCGGTAGGTCTCATGAGACAAACTAGTGTCTTGGCACAAGGCCTTGACAAAATCTTATTTGTAGTCTTGGCACGAGGCCTTGGCTATGTGGTTATGATAGTCTGGCATTTTGCATTCCAACATTATGAAAGTGGTTATTGATTTTTGCGTGTGATTATTCGATTAGTAGAATATCCATGTAAATAAGTAAATGGAATTATTTTATTTTACTTTTGCCATACTATGTCGAAGTTAAAGTTTAAAAGGCTTTTGTTTTAGTAATGCAATGACTTAAATGTTTATTCTTATTTATGAAAGTTTCCGCTATATTGTTATCCTTACTGGGCATTTGAGCTCACCCCTTTTCTATGTTTTATTTTTCCCAGGATGTGAAGAAGTAAGTTATGAATGAACTGCAGGGATTTTATGAGGGGTTAATAGTGTGGATTGTGGAAAGATTATGTTGTTGTAGTAGTTTTTCATTTTATGATGTAATGTAAAACTTATGAATATATCTAGTGTTTTCAAGGCTACTAAACCAATCGGTCTTTCGAGATTTGATCTTTCTTGTGATCATGCCAATGTTATGTAATAATGCACCGACTCTGGGTAACTGGGGTCGGGGCGTTACAGTGGTGGATGAGTTTATGATATTTTAAGCTTTCATTCATTGTAATGTTATGCTGCGATTTTGTTGTCTCAAGTTCGCCTTTCAAATGTAAGTTGTTCAATTCACTTTAGTTTCTTAATAAAAGTTCTTATTATCCTCTTATTCTGTTGTTCTTCATATCAATTTGATACCGTTGGTTCAAGGTGTGAATTTATTCACACCAAACCTTGTGAAATTATCACACAATGGTGGAGTGATCATTATTTTATTGTGTTTTTTACTTCTCCATTTCCTCCCTCATGAGTCTACTTTCCACTTCCATGGAAAACATAGAATAAATAGAGGGCTAAACAACTTATGGGTTGATCCAAGGGAGTAGAAAGGGGCTGTATTGGATGTTATTTATCACCCCATTAATGTCTAAAAACTTTATTTAATTGAGATTTTATTTGATGATTTTTAAACTCCATCGTCCATGTTGAATTTAAGGCCACACACTTCAAGTGCTTATACGAACCTTTACCTTGAAGTGATCAAAACATTGATCCTTCAAGTGTATATGTGATTAGTATTTAAGTGTGTAGGTATTAAACTAGTAAGTGAGGATATTTTTTGATCTTCTTAAATGAACCCATCTCAAATATAAGAAATTGAAATAGTTGAAAAAGAATTCCATCCAATCCACCCCGAGCGATAACCTAGGATCAAATCATTACCTTAATTTAAATTAACACAAATCTGTTAGTGATCCTTTAAAACCATATTAAATCAACTCAATTTGGCCACTACATATCCAAATACAATCCATATAATGTACGTGTCTGTAGGTACTTCTTAGGTCTCTGAGAATTCGACAACCCAAGCTAGACTACAAGGACAGTCCTATCTTCTTCTTTTGGGTAAATTTGAGCGTGAATTAAATTTTGGTGCCATTTACGGGGACCCAAGTAATTTATATAAACAACCATTATATTCTCCCCCATTTCTTCATTTCTCATCCTAATTCTCTTATCTTGTCCCTTTATTTTTTTTCTTTTGGCGCATGTCCGCCTACACCCATGATCAATCAAACCGTCTTGTTAGGGTGGATAGTCCTGGGGTTGGGGAGACAAGTACCCCAAGGGAACTCTTTTCATTAGATCCAAATATTCCTAATACTCTAGAGCTAAAAATTGAGCCTCTTTAAATGGAAGGTCATCAAAGAAACCAACTCATAAACCCGGGTGGGAACCAAAATGGAAACCCAAATGAGGCAGCCCCAAACTCGGGGAATGCAGTCGATCAAACCATGAATGACTACCTCACACATGACTGGACCAATGCCCCATCATTAATTAAACACAATAACCTAGGAGATTACAACTACTTCTTTAAACCCCATGTCCTAAACCACCTTCCCACATTCCATGGAATGGAGTCCGAGATTCCATAGGTTCACGTTAAGGAATTCCATGACATTGTAGAAACCAAGTGTCCCCCACATCAACTAGAATCAACTAAGATGAGGCTATTTCTCGTTTCTTTAAAGGATCGAACTAAATATTGGAAAAACAATTTGAGACCATCATCCATCATCTCTTGGGACCAACTACAATGATAATTCTACAAATAATACTTTCCCCAAAACAAAACAATTGCACATAAAAAGAGCATCCAATTTTTTTTTTGAAAAAGAGGGAGAGTCATTCTATGAAACATGGGAGAGGTTCAAGGACACTCTAAACATGGTTCCACACCATGGTTTTTCTATTACTGAACAATTGAGAACTTTCTATGAAGGGTTGGGTCTAGGGAACAAACAATTCATTGACATGATGTGTAATGGAACCTTTAAAAACAAAGCCACAAATGATGCTTACAAGTATCTAGAAAGCCTTTCTAAATAGAACCAAACATGGGGAACATCACCTTATTCTAAAAAGACACAATGAACTACTGGAATTCATACACTTAGATAAGTGGAAAGACTTAGGGCTAAACTCGCAGCACTCTCTAGGAAGGTTGAAGAGATAGACCATAGGAAAGTCCACGAAATCCAAAATGTAGACCCTATTTGAACAATTTGTGACAAACATGACTATAAGACATGCAACTTCCCAACCATTCCATCCATCCAGGATGTTCTTTTAGGAGGACCCCCAACTGATGTAATTGCCTTGAACATTCAAAAGCCTCAATACCAAAACAACTTCAACCCAAGGTATAATGACCACCCAGGCTTCCAATGGAAAGATAACCAACAACCTATCCAACCACAGGGACATAATCCTTACCCCCATCAGAACTAACAAACCCATAACTAGTTACAAACCCAACCTATCCAATACCAACAGCCACAAGTCCATTTTCAATAAACCATCCCACCTCCAAAATATCCCCTTGGGATAAACCAATCTTCTCAAGCACCAACCCAAACTGTTCCACAAAGACTACTAGAACAAATGTGCAAAAAAATGGAGAGGATTAACTCGGAAGTATCTTCCCTAAAAGAAGAACTTCAAACTATCAAAACTAGAAAGGTACCCATTCCTACTAAGGCTGTACCATCCTCAACATCAAGGGGAGAGTCAAACTGTACTAAAAAAACTCATGAACAAATAATGTTTGTGACTATTTTAAGAAGTGGAAAATAAATTGAGAAACCTGAAAAACTAATTCAGAACCCATCTGAAGATTCAAACATGGATGAAAATTCAAATGAACCACAAGATCAAACTGAGGAAACTGATAACAAAGTGAAAGAAACAACTCTTCAACAAACAACCCCATAACCTGTACAATTTCCTCAACGCATGAGGGGGAAACCAAGCCTGAATTGAGTGAAATATTGAGGGAAATATTCTCACAAGTCAAGTTGAACATTCCACTTATTGATGTATTCCAAACTATACATTCCTAATCAAATTACCTTAAAGACTTGTGCAGTTTTAAAAGAATATTTTCACATAAAAACCAAGTCCTTTTGGCTACTAATGTGAGTACCACCATTCAAGGGACCATTCCTCCTAAGTTGAAATACCCGGGTTTCCCTTACATCAATGTTGAACTAGGAGAGAACAAAGTTGTCATGGCCTTGTGTGACCTATGTGCTAGTGTCAATCGCATTCCCTAGGTTGTGTACTGCCAGTTTGGCCTAGAATATCTACAAACCACATCTATCACACTTCAACTTGCTGATCGTAGCATTATGTTTGCCAAGGGGATTTTAAAGGACGTTTTGGTAAAGGTTGAAAACTTCATATACCCTACTGACTTCATTTTACTTGAAAACCATCCAAACTTAGGAAATAAGGAACAAACCCCAATCATCCTTCTTCATCCTTTCCTTGCAAAAATAAACTCCATTATTCGAGTTCGAAATGGGAACAAAACCATCATTTTTGGAAACACGAGTCTAGACTTGAATATCTATAATTAAAGCTCACAAATAGGGGATGATGAGGACATTCATGAAGTAAACATGATAGAAAGAATTGATAATGAATCCATAGAACATAAAGGAATATTTGATGGATGTTTAAGTCAGGATGAGATTGATTTAATTTGTTCATATAAAGGAAGTTTATCTCCTAGGATTAAATCATTTTCAAATTGATCTTATGATGAAGTCTTAGGTCCAACAATCAGTGAAACCTTTCTGGAAACCACTTTTATGGAGACCACTCCAACATCCTTCCCTAAATATCATCAAGACAATCTAGTAGCTAAAATTTCTACATGTGGGGAATCAATCCTATCTAAAACATTAGGAAATAAAATTGATCTGGATCCAATGTCCTAATCTTCTGCTGAAATTCTGAACCAAACTGATCTTGAATTAAATGAACTTCCCACTGCACTCAAGTATGCCTTTTTAGGGTACAATCAAACAAATACTATTGTCATTTCATCTTCTCTTGAATCCAATCATGAGAGGATTCTTCTAGATGTCCTTATGAAAAATAAGAAATCCATTGGTTGGACCCTGTCTAATAATCCTGGGATTAGGCCACTTATCAGGACTCATAGGATTATTTTGGATTCTGATTCAAAGCCATGTCCTCAACCTCAATGACGACTCAATCCTAATCTCATGGAGGTAGTAAGGAAGGAACATATGAAATTGTTAAAAGCTGGTATCATATATCCCATAGCTGATAGTGATTGGGTCAGCCCAATCCAAGTGGTTCCCAAGAAGGCGGGAATCATAGTGGTAACCAATAAGGATGGAGAGATTCTTCCAACTAGGGTGAGTAGTGGCTGGAAAGTCTGCATTTAATATAGGAAGATAAAATCATTTACCAAGAAGGACCATTTACCCTTACCATTCATTGACAAAGTCCTTTAGAGAGTGGTATGTCTTGCCTTCTACTGTTTCTTAGATGGGTAATCAGGGTACAATCAGATTGAGGTAACCCTATAAGATCAAGGGAAGAATACATTAAACTGTCCATTCGGCACCTTTGACTTCAAATGCATGCCCTTCAGTTTATGAAATGCCCCTATAACCTTCCAGCGGTGCATGATGGGAATCTCCTCAGACACGGTAAGGGATTTTCTAGAGGTCTTCCTGGATGACTTCTCTGTGTTTGGGGATACATTTGAGGGATGTCTGAAGAATGTGGAGAGAGTCATGTCCAGATGTAAAGAAACAAATCTGGTCCTAAACTAGGAAAAATTCCATTTCATGGTTAAAGAGGGACTAGTTCTAGGCCATTTAGTCTCAGGTAGGGGGATTGAAGTTGATAAAGCCAAGGTTGACATCATTTTTCACCTACCATCACCCAAAACTATCAAGGAAGTGAGGTATCTCTTAGGACATGCTGGTTTCTATAGAATATTCATCAAGGAAATTAGTTCAATCTCTCACCCCCTTTTTTCTATCCTAGTAAAGGATGATCCATTTGTTTGGATTGAAATATGTGAGGGTTCATTATCAACCCTCAAATGCTTTCTCACATCTCCTCCAATGATGAAATCTCCAAATTGGAACCTCCCTTTTAAACTAATGTGTGATACCAGTGAATTTTCTGTAGGAGCTGTGTTAGGAAAATGTTGTGATAAAACTTATTATGTCATTGCTTATGTAAGAAAATCCTTAAATGAAGCCCAAATAAACTACACCACCACTGAATAGGAGTTACTTGAAATTATGTTTTCCTTAGAGAAGTTTAGGTCCTACCTCTTAGGATCCCCCATCACTGTGTTCACTGACCATTCTGCACTAAAATACCTCTTCCAAAAACAAGATGCAAAGGCTCAACTGATTAGGTGGGTCCTTATCTTAAATTTTTTACCTCACAATCAAGGATAAAAAGGGTGTTGAAAATGTTTTATCTGATCACCTCTATAGTATGGAATTTAAAGACAAATGAAATCACCATTTTTTGTCTGATTCTATTTCTGATGAACAACTATACTCTGTGAGTGACTTCCCTTGGTATGCCGACATAGACAATTTCTTAGTTACATGAGTCATTCAAAAATTCTTAGGGACTCAAGATCGAAGGAAATTACTTTCTGATGTTAGAAACTTTGTGTTTGATGATCCATACCTCTTTAAGTTCTGCCCTGACCTAGTCATTAGGAGGTGTGTCCCAGAATCTGAACAAGAGTCTATCCTCAAATTTTTTCATAGTGAGGAATGTGGAGGTCACTTATCCTCTAAGAAAACAACTTCTATGATTCTTCAGTGTGGTCTCTTCTGGCCCATCCTCTCAAGGTACTCTTAAAAGTTTTTTCAAATATGTCCTAAGTGTCAACATGTAGGGTCAATCACAAAAAAGGAATCAAATGCCACTCACTCCCATATTAATGATTGAAATCTTTGACTGCTGGGGAATCGATTTCATGGGTACCTTCCCAAACTCTAGGGGATACCTCTACATCCTCTTAACTGTTGATTATGTCTCAAAATGGGTTGAGGCTATCCCCACAAAATCCAATGATCATCAAACTGTGATTAGATTCCTAAAATAAAACATCTTCTCTAGATTTGGAATTCCCAGGGCTATCATTAGTGACCGTGGAACTCATTTTTGCAATCGTCCATTATCATCACACATGGACAAGTATGGAATTTCTCCCAAAGCGTCCACTTCTTACCACCCATAGACCAATGGTCATGCTGAGTTAGCCAATCGAGAAATCAAACAAAATCTTAAGAAAACTGTTAAACCATATAGGAAAGATTGGTCAAGCAAACTCTTATATTCTCTTTGGGCATATCATACAACCTACAAAACCATCCTAGGAATGTCACCATATAGGTTGGTTTATGGAAAATCATGCCATTTACCTGTTGAAATTGAGCATAAGGCTTTTTGGGAAATTAAGAAAATGGATTATAACCTCATTGGCCGAAACAAAATGGAAATTAGATCTCAATGAACTAGAGGAACTAAGGATAGAGGTTTATGAAAATTCAAGGATCAATAAATCTAGAGTTCAAGCCTACCAATCTAGGAATATCAAAGTAAAACATTTTGAACCAGGAAAAATTGTGCTCTTGTATAGTTCAAAACTTCATTTACACCCAGGAAAGTAAAGGTCTAGATGGCCAGGTCCTTTCATAGTGCATCATGTATACCCCCATGGGGCTGTTGAAATTCAAGATCCCACCAATGGTCAAAAATTTAAAGTTAATGGTCATAGAGTCAAACCATTCATAAAACCATTCTAAAAACATGAAGTTGATGAAGAATTGTGTGAACCTACCTTAGATGACGAAAATAATTAATCAATTAGGGGTCCATGTCAGGATAACAATGTTAAACAAAGTGCTACATGGGAGGAAACCCGTAGTTTTTATGTTTCCAATCTTTTTTGAATCATCTTTATTTTTCAAATAGGATTAATTAATCATTTTGATTTAAAAAAAATATACTGTTGACATGTTCTTCTATTATGAGTATGAATGGGTATGAAAGGGGAGGACCATATTCATCCATGTCACGTGGTGTGATCCTTGAGTAATACCTTACCCAGAAATTCAAAAATAAGACAATGTATCATCAGTTCGTTTTTTATGTGTTTGTAAGTTAAAATAAAAATACAAAAAATAAAATAAAAATATAAAAATAATAAAAAAGTCCACATTGTTGGTCATGGGGAAAACCTTATCACAACTGGCGAAGCCGTAGGGAATCAATCTTGGGACCGAAGGGAGACAGGGGCACGTGCTTACCAATGAACTATAACTTTTTGTGCTTCCTTATTATACAATTTTATTATATATATATATTACTTTCTTTATTATATATATATATATAGTTATTTTTTTTGTTTTTATTTTTTTTTCTCCACTAGGGAATTCTTAGAGTGACATCTATATCAAGGGATTAAAATGGAGCAGCAAGAATTTCAACTTCAACCACCAGGTAACTTCATTCCATGATCCTCATTTTCAATTTACTTTTTGAACTTTCATTCTCTACCTCAACCCCATTATAAATTTTCTTTTATTTAAATACTAGAGACAATGTTGTTATATGTTTGGGGGAGATAAAATAAAATAATTGATTTTGTTTTCATCAGAAAATGTGTGGAAGGAAAATTTTCATAAAAATTGAACATGATAACACACATTGAAAAATATGAAATTGGATATCAAATAATTTTGAATGCCTTGATTCTGATTTTAATGCAAGATTAAGTTCATGTGTATATATTTTGGAAAGTGTGGTTGTCCGATTTGATTTTTCACTGTTTATATTTTCATTCATTTATTAAAAAAATACAATGGACGTCCTTTAGATTTTGGGGTATTAGTTTGATTTCATGGGGTCCATAATAAATGGAATAGGGTTGGTGATAATTTTAATTTTAAAATGAGTATTCAAAAAAATCAATTGCGCGTAGAGAAATGAATTGACCAAATTTGTGGCTTTCGGCACTTAGGGATCGTGACTCTATAGTTGTCTGGCCTGGAGTTGGTCATTTTATCTCTATTTGTGGTAATTAGAATTTTTTTTGATGGAGTTAACTCAAGATGATGCCCGAGTATGTGAGAATAACTTGTTTCCCTATGGTTTTTGAGCTTGGGAATCATCGGCAAAGCCTTGCTACATGGGTTGACTCGATTGAGTTCAATTTCAATTACCATGGAAAAATTGCCAAAAAAAATGAGTACTCATCGTAATATTAAATTTTGATTTCTCCTTTAACTTTAATCTTTTCTCCCTCCAATGAAAATGAACCCCCTTGTCTATTGTGATGAACAACACTTCATCACGCTTAATTGAATTTCAATGAAATATGAATATGAATTTGAACAAATGAATGGGATTGGGTTTGGGATATTCCTATGGAATTATCTTGTTTTAAATGATTTTTAAAGGGTTTAATAATTTTTTGGTATTAGGTATTTGGGTGAGCAATATGTATTAAAATGTTTTTGGAAAAGGTCATTCGAATTTCATGTTTGTGAGATATATTTTTCTCAGGACTAGAAAAACTCAAGTTGGGGGGTGTGATTAGCCACAGGAAGAGGCTAATATTTATTGTTAATTTATATATTATTCATGTTATTTTTTATTCATAAATACCATTTTAGTTCATTTTACACTTTGAACATCATTTCACATCATGATTGCAATTCTTTCCTAAAATGCACTATTACATCATACATTATTGAACATCTATTAAAAAACAAAATGGTCTTGATTTTATTTTCATATTTTATTTTCATGTCTCCCATTCTATAATGAACAATTCATCCTTTTTGAGAACTTGGAGATTCAATTTGAAAGACCACCAAAGTGGGCTTTGAACCAACCACATTCTGGGTGAAGTGAGCGGGACAATATCCCAATAAACATACTGTAGTGGTCAGGATTCAAGCCCAAATAGTCTCAAACTTTAACTGGAGATAGAAGAAATCATGGGGAACATTGAATTCAACGGTTTCCTCGGCTAATTCAAATTTTTTAATGGAGTTCCAGGTGGCCCAAGTTGAAGATGCAATTCTAGACCAGATTCCGCAGCCCAGAAAAACATCCCACCATTTAAATAATATCTCGAAAACCAAAAATTATTTTGGTCTGAAATTTTACAAGATATTAGTGGACATCCAGGGATTCATTTAATACTTCTATTGACCACTCCAATTCTTCCATATAGAATGCCATGCAGACGCATCTGTTTGGTGGATGAAAGCTGGCTGCCACCTCGGGTCAAGGGTGGAAAAATCAACTCTCCCTCAACATTACACCCACCTATGGACTACCACCATTAATTAAGGAGACATGGACTATTTGAGGCTTTACCTAAGGCTTCAAAAATTTCTATTTAATAAAGTGGTGGTGGAGTATTTTATGATCTTTTGACCTTTCTTTCATTGTAATGTTATGCTGTGAATTTGTTGTCTCATGTTCGCCTTTCACATGTAAGTTGTTCAATTCATTTTAGTTTCTTAATAAAATTTATTCTTATTCTCTTATTATATTGTTCTTAATATCACATTGATACTGTTGGTTCAAGGTGTTAATTTATTCACACCAAACCTTGTGAACTTATCACCCAATGGTGGAGTGATCGTTATTTTATAGTGTTTTTTTTTCTTCTCCATTTCCTCCCACATGAGTCTACTTTCCACTTCCATTGAAACCATAGAATCAATGGAGGGATAAAAAATTTTTGGTTGGATCCAAGGGAGTAGCAAGGGGATGGATTGGATGTTATTTATCACCCCATTAATGTCTAAACACTTCTTTTAATTGAGATTTTATTTGATGATTTTTAAACTCCATCATCATTGTTGAATTTAAGGCCACACACTTCAAGTGCTAATACGAACCTTTACCTTGAAGTGCTCAAAACATTGATCCTTCAAGTGTATAGGTGATTAGTATTAAAGTGTGTAGGTATTAAACCAGTAAGTGAGGATGTTGTTTGATCTTATTAAATGAACCCATCTCAAATATAAGAAATTGAAATAGTTGAAAAATAATTTCATATAATCCACCCCGAGCGATAAAATATTAACAACTCATTACCTTAATTTGAATTAACTTAAATCTGTTAGTGATTCTTTAAAACCATCTTACATCAACCCAAGTTGGCCACTTCATAGAAAAAAACAATCCATAGAATTTACGTGTTTGTAGGCACTTCTTAGGTCTCTGAGGATTTGACAACCCAAGATAGACTACAATGACCGTCCCACATTCTTATTTTGGGTGAATTTGAGCTTGAATAAATAATACCATTTCCAAATAGGAATAGTTAATGACTATACCAGACCTATTGGTCACTAATTCTCTGCCTAAATCTGCTAATAGGTTAATCATATTGAAGAAAACTCATGCACCATTCATTTCATACTAACCCAAAAAATTATTCTTTATCTCTTTATACATATTATGTTTTGAAGGACGAATAGACCATCTCTAATAGTGGTAAGAATAATGAAGTTATTCCTGATAATCCATAGGTATGGCTATTTGATTTCTAAACAACAACACTGAACTCCCATCCATCCTTTATCCATCAATTTTATCCACACCAATGTGTTCTAACCTCATATAAAAACATTTTTAATCAAATGTTTTTTAATCCTAAATTGATTCAACATAATTAGGAACATAAAAAAATGAATGAAAACTCCAACTTCACATAATTCATTACATTCCAAGTTCATGTCCGATAGAACCAAACATCAACTGCCAATGATTTGAAGATTATTTTACCAGTTCAGCATATAGATTTATTCTTAATGAATCTAACTCTATATTACCTATAACTGGTCTATACATCAAGTCAAATTCAACCATTTTAGGGAATCGATCCATATTATTTGTCTTAGATTCAAATAACCTTGTGTCATAATGTGTTTCAAGTTCTTATGATCTACAAACACTATAAATTTCTCACCAATGATGTAATGACACCATGTATTCAATGCATGGACTACAGAAAATAACACTAAATTTTGTGTCATAATGATCTTATCACGAAACCGTAACTACCTTAAGCCATAGGCAACAACATGATCTCCCTACATGAGAAAAAAATCAAAACCCCGATCAAGTAGCATCACATTATACCAGGTACACTTATCTTGATTCCATAAAAATAAAAATCACATTATTCCATGAACACTTATTTGGTGGTTTTAAAGGGGAAAAAACCCCTATATTTTTTAGATCCATTAAAACAACTTTTTCAGGGCCACATAAATGTACCTATTGTATCAAAAAATCACACATTGAATGTTTGGAATACATATGATGATCCTGTAAGATTCCAAAATCTATCTCCAAGTGTTGCTAATGGAAAGACCTTATACTTTAAAAAACCAATAATTCAACCACAAACACCCCAAAAAACATGTAGATACCTCTGAAATATCCAATTCATCCATAACAAAATGACTGCTTGTAAATTCTGAATACCAAAAGGCATATCCACTAATTTTTAATGGCCATATCTAATCCAGATAGAATATTACAGAATGTACATATTTAGAACATGTAATTTGTGATATAATAATCATAATTCAATCATATAAAACCTCTAATATCCTATCAGTTGATAAACAAATCATTAATTCAAGGAAGGGTATATTGATTATTTTTCGTAACATGGTTAAGATTACAACAACCCACACATAGATGAAGAGTTATATTTACCTTTTTGAAAAACAAGTCTAGTGATACCCATAGAGACCTTACTGGATGAATTAATCCATTATTTACATATCCTACTACTTCACATTTTGTTCCCTTAGTTATATTTGTTACATCTATTTATATATAAGGTAAATAAGACTCATCCTTATAAGGAGATCAATCATAAACGCCACTTCTATTATTTTTGAAAACAATGTGAAATTCCCAGAAAAAAGTCCATAAATTAATCATCCACTACTTGATAAATTTTATTCTTAATATTTTCTATTTATTTCAATTTCAATCCTAGAATCTGGTATGATATTGTTCCAACTACTTATGCCAACATGCATGCTTCACCATTCATCACCTTCTGGTCTCCTCCAAAGAGATACTCGACACCATCCTTAGCCTTGAAACTAACCTGTCAGGTATAACAGTTGATCTGGGCCCTAAACATTAACATCCAATCCATATACAGGATTATATCATAACCATCAACCTATATACTAATGAAATCCCATATCAGGTCTGTTTTATCAAAATTTAATGTACATTCACTAAACATAAAGTATCCACATTATCATTGACTAAGAGGAGACTATAGTTTCAAAATTTAAGGAATCATTTCAATATATAACACAAAAAAATAATAATATATGATGTAAAAAAGGAATTAGATTCATGAACTTCGAAAAAAGTGGGAATAAGGTTAAAATTCAACATAATAACAACTCACAATATCGATTGTCTATATTGATCATCCCCATCCATTTTATCATCTCTAGATAATTTCTTACTCACTATATTATGACCCATATTTCCCAACTGAGATTCCCCTTAATGAGGAGTCATGGTATTCTTGAAATCACCATGTCACTCTTGGTTCAATTGACTAGTGGTGTTATGATGACCTCATTCCATCAAATCATACGATTCCCATGATACTTGAGAAGTGTCATAATCACTCGACATTAGAGAACAATGATAATAACACAGATGATTCCACATATGATTTAAATTGTGGTATGATCTAGGTGGTTACATACAGTCTAAGTTTATACAGCTAAGAGAAACACATTGGAAACATCTTATCATGATTTTAGGCATTGTAGTATGAATCACCAATCCATCCATCCGATTGATAGCCATTATCCCTCATTAGAAATAGGTGCCACTCTTCTTCTTGTTCCTAGCATTAGAGTTCACACTATTTACCATAGGTATCAACATACTCCTTTAACCCATATCTCCTACGATGTCTATTTTTTCAACAATATCTCAATTGACCATCTTTGTATAATCCGAAATATGGAAAAAAACAATCTTTGAGTGAATTTTCTTCTTCATCCATTATTTAAATATGCACTCCATAAAGGATTAAATATTAGAAACATCATGTGAAAAGAGTAATAAATTCATGTATTTATCTTCATACTCTCTTACTATGAGGATATTCTATTACTTGATGATGAAATACTTCATTCTAGAAAACTTGAATTTATGAGGGTAGATTTTTTTGAAAAGGTCCTCAAAATAATCCCATGGAAGGCCTTGATATGATTTAGCCTAAACATGAATATCCCACCATTTTCATGAATGATACTCTATCATATACATCACTAGCCTTAATTTTTGATCTACTTGTGTGATAAGTAAATCAAATATTTGATTAATCCTATCCAAACACACTACTACCTTATCTGGTTCGGAATCACCTTGAATGATGGGTAGATTCTATTTCTTGATTATAATGGAATGATATACTATCCTTGGTCTATCCGTCATGTTCCCTATATCCAATGTTTTAATGTCATGGAATATAATATGAACCAGCTATTGGTTCACATGTGGCTCGGGTGTAACCACGTTCTCCGAAGATTCTTCTGGTTGGAGTCTATGATGCCTACCAGGTGCCTTTTCTATAACTAAAAAAACATTTTAAAACACAATCTCTTACAACGGGAGGCTTAATAATATCAAATTATACCATATCACAACTATCAAAATAGTTATTTCCAAAATTCCACATTTTCCATGTTTGACCATTTTTTTAAAATTCCACCCTAATTTAGAAAATCAGACCATTTTCAAATTAACCATATCATGAATTTTCAAAATCTGACATTGGTAAATAAAATTGTAATTTATTTACCAAATCATAAATCATTACTCAAATAATGTATGCATTACTAGTTGTAAATCATTTCCCTAATGCATGTATTGCTTATCTCATTATCTAAACCCATGAATGTCATATTCCAATTTCCTATAAGTGTCTCTAAAACATTTAGGTACATAACTTCTTAGTAACTTAAAGATTGTATAGAAAGGTTATCTACGTCTTTTTTATGCAATAAATTTCAATCCCTGACAATCCTACTCCTTTCTACTAACCTGACACAAGGAATATAATAGAATGAATTTCAACACCAACACAAATATAACTAAACGCCACTTGTTAGTCTAGAAGAAAATAATTTGATATCACTTGTAACATCCATCCCTTCATCATTGGGTTGAGAAAAAGGAAGGAAATTACTTTTCCATAATAAAAATCTCCATGATGCTAAAGGATTTCATTAAATTCCAAACACTTCATTTAAATATGGGATATTATTTTCCCTTTGAAAATAAAAAATGTAAACTACACATGAAATACAAAAATATCCCCTACATGATGCATGATAAAAATTTATGATAACTCATGTAAAAACATTGATATAAAACTAAACTACAAATGATTACTACAGAAAAGAAAAATAACATCAAAGTAGATAGTAGAAGACAAAACCAAAAACTATAAATGAAAACCACCTAACTCCAAATCATCAACATAATCCATGATCTAACCCCACAAATCTTTCCAAGTTTCATGATACTACAGTAAAAAAGTGTGATACTATAACTTTTTATATGCATTAATAAACAAAATCTATACCAAATTAAGGGTGAGTAATGAAACTTAGTAGGATTTACGTAACTGACTTCCATTGTCATGCTAATAGGATAGAAAAAGTTATCAAATTTATATAAAAATATATATATAAAATAATTGAAAACAATTTATATCAAGGCCAAAAATTTTAATACTAGGTTTTCCATACTAAATAATTTTTATCAAAACAACACCACTTTCCAAGGAATGAAACCAAACAAGTCATTCCAAACATTTCATCATTTAATTATAATTATCCATTCCATATCACACAACCACTCACACCCACACATAATCTATCTTTTTTTACCATTTATAGTGATACTTCACATCCATAACACATTCTCTTTGATGGTGTCACTTCACACCCAATATCCATCCCATTCCACACACACATAACCATTTAAGAGAACTAGATTACAATCCAAATCTTTCAAACCATTTATATAAAAACATAATTTTATTGAAAAAACATTTTCCATTCATAAAAAAATAGATATTTTAATATCAACATTTTAAAATCAAGTTACCATGATTAATTTCCACCAAAATACTCAATTTTGAAAATTCCATAAATCATACAAATCAATGGTTTCCACCAATCAACGTGCACAAATTTCACAATCAATCCAAAAAATAGTAATTTTTTAGTTAAGTATTTACGTTCTAATATGAGTAGTTGAGAGATAATCTACCTTACATGGAACATTATGAGAAATTAAAGAACTGTAGGAAACCCCCCACAAAACTAGGTTAAATCTCCAAAACCTCACCTTAGATCCAATTCCATAGAATCAATAAATTAAAATATAACCATGATTAGCATAAACAACCATATATATATATATATATATATAAAATTGACTACATCTATGAAACATAGATAGAGATATGGAGATGTAGGTCAATGAAAATCCATGATAAACAACCATTAATAGTAGATTATCATGGGAATCGGGCTTCAATGCACTATGAAACTCCTATGGATCACTTATAATTCAATGGGAAAAGGATAAAAATCTTTTTGGCGGAGAAAATATAGAGATATGGTGGCTTTTAAGTAAAAATTAGGGGTTAGAACATAATGCCAACCTAGTTCCACTTTTTTAGGATCTATTTTTTAAACCGTGTATGGTTAGTCACACAGTTTGGAAAACCATGTGCTAATCTTGTGATATCCTCTAACTCATGAGGTACCTCACATGTTTTTCCTTGATGGTTAGAAAAACAATGCTCCATTAATAAAAAATTACACTATCCCACTTTTAACAATGTCGTATTTATGGTTGCACGTTTTGGAAAAACTTTGTGCCTATCAATGGGCCTTCTCCTTAGCTTATGACACAATGTGTACTTTTTAATATAGGAGTTTCACAGTTTCCAAGATAACAAAATAACCTATAAAAAATCCCCAAAAAATTCCAAAAGGAATCCAACTATCCCAAACATCAACCAAACACTTTATAATCATAATATACATAAATAAAGGGTTACTTAATTGAAACCGGTGGTTCTACACCACACATGAGATGAAAATGATGTGTGATTTAGAGAAACACAATGTATTCCGATTATAGAAGTGGTTTGTGGTGGGTTTTCAACTACATGACATGTATTTCATATACATACAATGTTTATCCCCACCTATCTACAAAGATCCCATGAGAATTAAATGTTGTGCATAGTGTCTTACATACCAATGTAAAAAAAAACTATTGGCTGACCATAGTACTTGTCAATCACACATTTATATGTGAGAGATAAACAATCAAGTGAATATATGACATGTATTTATTAGAGTCTTTCTGATAAAAAAAAATAATCCAATGAATATAAACTGGGTGTCCTAAGGAGTTATGGTTAGAAGCTATAAATTGTATGATATACATTTTGGATATAATCCTTTTCACACCATTTCAGAATAAAATTAAAAATAGATATGGGTTATAATAAAGGAAGAAGTATCCCCCTCTAAGTCCTTAAAAGTAATGAATATCTTCACATTGATGCGTGGGGATCTAAAAATTTAAATTCAAGGTCTCGAGTATGTTTCTTTTTTAGGTTAGTATAATAATGAATTTTGATTTTATAACATATAATAATCTCTAAAATTTTATAAAAAATAAAACTATTCACATAAATGAAGGGATCCTTTGGAATAATAAGAACAACATAATATATGTTACTAACAACCAATAATTGTAGGATTATTCCCTGGTTGATCGATACTGAAATTTGGTAAATCTGGTTAATTGTGAATGAAATCGTGTATTTTATCATAATAGTGTTGAAGGTGAATTTTTTATGGATACTTGATTTCCTAGGTTTAGAAAATAATATGCATTCTAAAATGATAAAGAATTATTGAGGTACAAGAATTTGTTTTAGAAGATGCAGTTTTTAATGGAGAATGACTTCAAGTGTTTAGGAGGTCTACTAGTGTCAAAATAATTGTATAAATGATTGTATCAGATTTTTACTATATACTTATTAGAGATGAAAAATAACATTAAATCCAAAAATAGGTGGAAATTATCAGGGAATAAAAATAGTGGTAGGTAGTAATAAATGATTATTTTAACTCATTGCATGATTTTTAAATATGGAAGCATTGAGAACATTCATGGAGAAAGATGGTGTTGTAAAAAAAATAGTTGAATGGGTTTATAGAATGAGTGAATGTTAGTAAATATTCTAAGGAATGGTTATCAGTTAATGGATTTCACTAATAGAAAGATATGTATTTCTTAGAAATATTTTCTACGATTATTTATCCTATAAAAATCAGATGGTTCATATAATAGTATTTAATGATCGTATATATCTTTGAAAAAATAGATGTGAATATAAATTTACTTCACAGATATTTGGGGAATCAATTTTACATTGAAATAAAAAGATTTTTATTTAATCCTAAAATACTCAATTATCTATGATCAAATGAAATTTATATAATTTTAAATAAGAACCCTTGAAAGGGAACCAAGAATTTGATTTCTTCATGGTAAAAAAATATTTTCCTTAGGTGTCACAGATCATTGCTACTACCAAATGGTGTTTGATAATCAATCAATCATATAAAACTCATGTATTTGGTTGATAGTCTCTTAAAAGGTGTTAAGACAAAACTGATTAAAGAGATAATGGTTGAGTTATCAAAAATTATTAAGTTGAAGGATATTGAGAACGTCAAATAAATTTTATGGTTGAGGATATAGAAGGACTGTGAGCATGTAACATATATTTTTTCTTAGTTTGGGTTTGTCTTAAAGATGATGAAAAGTTATCGATATTCTAGATCAAATCCATTTTTACCATATTGGCTAGAAATTTCAGGCTATCCAATGATAAGGCACTATTATTTGTATATGAGGCTAATTACATGGAAAATATACCTTCTGAATCATCATTTGGAAATTTTAGGTACTCAATGATTTTTCAAAATACATACATTAATCGAGAATTACTTATTATAAGCTGGTTTATATAATATAATGTAAAAGTTAAATGGGTGGTGGTAAAGTTAATACATTAATAAATAAAAGGTTTTGAATGTTATATTTTTAGAATGGATGGATTATTATAAGTTTATACTGATATATAATTTAGAGGAGATGCAGATTGATAGATATGTGGCTATAGATTTTTATTTATAAATGGAGGAAATAACATTACTCTGAGAGAGTAGTTGTACTATCAACTATGGAAGCAATGTATATTATGAAAAAAAATGAAGGGAACAAGTTGACATGGATAAATGTTTATTAGAGAATATTATAAGGAAATATTATAAGGTAATTATATTATAATATAGTCAGATGTTGATCCATATTTTAAAGAATCTAATGTTTTACTCTTAAAAACCATTCATTTGAAGTATCAATTCATCAGAAATCTTGTAAAAGATTGATGGAGGTAGATATTAAAGATGGGAGGAAGTTATAGTCCAATTGATATGCAAGAAAAGATAACAATTTATAAATGATATGGGAATAGTGTTTCCTTAGTGCCTATTTGGTCATAGGGATAAAAATAAGGGAAACTCATTAACTATTGTTGTCATTGGAAGGATAAAATTTCCTAAGTAACATAAAATAATTTTTTAAACTGAAAAAAATAAAAAATGTGATATTATTTGGTTTGGTGTGATAATCATTTTATGGATAAGTCAATATATAATTTTGAGGGAGTGATTCTAGAAGTATGTTAGAAATACTATATGTTAGTTAATAAATGGAAGTAAAAAAATTATAAAAAGAAGAGGCATGCTACAACTATGATAATGACTATATTTGGATGATGAAAATTCATGTGAAGTTATTTTATTTCATAAAAATTACTGAATATTTATTTAAGAATATTACTATTTAATTAAACAACTATTAAATATTCATCATAGGGCTATTTATGAAAGGTTTTTTTGTACTATTAATTAGGAATTATATGTTTGGGTAGTGCATGATCTAGTGTCATTTACGAAGAAAAGAAGAACATATATAGATGATGGATGAGGTACAGAAGAAATTATCAAAATATTAAGTCAAAGGTTACTTGATAATGAATATATGTACATTAAATTCAATTTAAGACTCATCTAATATGTATTAATGAGTATAAAAAAGTAATTTTACTATTTATTAGGTACAAGATGGTAGGGTGGTGCATGATTTAGGGGCATGAACCAGCCCTATGGATGTCTGCAAAGATCAAAAGAAGATATAACAAGATTAATGTGTTTGACTATAAAATAAGTAGTATGGTGGTATTATGTATATTTTGATCTTGAAATTACTATTTTAACTTATGTGATTAATAAATAAATAGTATTTCTCTCATAGTATATGAGAAAGTCCATATATTATAAATATCATAGCTGTTTTCAGTTATTTATTTTGTTCGTACTCTTATGTGAGCATTTTAGAAGATCTGTGGAGTTCATGGAAACTAGAGGTTAGGTGTTGGAGTTTCATTCCCTCATCCAAAGAAATAATGGGTTTTAGGTGGATATAATGAGTACATGAAATGAAATTCAAGTATTTTAGGGACCTTTTCCCTTCTTCTTGATGGTCCTTCTATAGCTAAACCATCCCCCAATTGATATTATTATATTTTAATTATAATAATACAATGTAATAAATTTTTAATAATTTTTTTGGAATGGATTTTTTTAATTTATAATTTATAATTTATTTATTTAATTATTTATTTAATTTTTTTTCCAATTGGGTAATAGATAACAAATAATGGTCACTAAAAAATTAAATTAAAACTATTTGCAATAAAATTTAATTCGATCATAAAAATCATTATCAATGGATCATTACATTTTCTATAAAAAACATTAGGTCTCAAAATATTATAAATAGTTTATACTGAATACAACTAATTGCAACATCATTTTAAAAAATGTGAAATTTTCAATGATAATACATCTAATATAGGTAATTTGACATTTTCATGGTGTTTTGGGTGAGTTTAGAGGATTAATTTCCTACATAATTTAAATGTGTTTATACAATTTGTGATATATGGGTTGAAATATAATTTTTTGTACTGAAATTTCATATGAATGATTAAAATAATTAAATTACTATCATTTGAAATATAATTAATTCACTATGCTCTGAATATATTTATTTTGGTATTTTATTGGAGAGGATAACTGGAAGAATTAGGATGGATGTTGATTGTTCTCATCTACAAAAATTTTAAGAAGGAAGTCATGATTGATAATAAATTTTGATGTATAATTAAACATTTTCTTCGATTATTATGTAATTATTATTTATTTTGTTTTTTCTTCTATTGATGTAACAGTGATGCTTTTAGTCTTTCATATGAGGATCCTAGTAGTTGTCCTAATCTGATGTAATGGTAGTAGAGATAGATACGATTTGTTTAAAGTGGATGCTGGATATTTTTTCGTTATATGATGAATGTGTTTATGATTGATGGGTGTGGGATTATACAATGGAGGTAAAGTTAAAATTGTTTAAGGGTGGGTATTTTGTATATTGTTTATGTATGTGATGACTGATTCCAGGATGTGTATTTTATATATGCGATGATTGTATTAATATATATTCATATTTATAAATAATTAATAATTAGATATATTTTATGTTATATAATTTCTTAATTTTTTACATTAAATATTTAATTGTGATACAAACCAAAAAAAACTAAAAGAAATCACAACTTTGACTTGCAGCTGTGTTTTTTCACAAATTAAGGTTTGTTAGGTTCAGTGGATAAACATTATAATCATGAATAAAATATTTAGATATGTTCTTATACCTATTCTCAATTTATTAAATTTTAAAAAATATAATATTAAACTACCACTAAATGAATATAAACCCACTGTTAAACATAATGATTGACATTTATGTAAACCACCATTAAATAAATATAAACTAAAACTATTTAGTTTTCAATGGTGAAAAATATGGTTTAGATGAAAACATATTTATTTTTCATAGGATTAAAAAACTGTAAAATGTTAAAAACCACCACTATATGTCCTTTTATAGGGTTTCATAATCGATATTGACAAGTTACTATAGTACTGTAGTGATTTGAATGGTCATAATGAAGGAGAACCCACATGATCATTATATTATGTTGTAGAACTATGTGTTGAGAGGTTGTAAAATATATGTTAGGCTTTAAAATTATTTCATAGAGAAAAATAAGAGAAGCGTCATTAGTGTGATAAAAAATGACCAAAATATGGGAATAAAATAATGAGAATATGTTGAGTGAATGCAAAGACTTGGACACAACATAAGTATGGAGCATCATAAAAGAAGCAGATATTGGAGCATATCTATATCATCTGGATGTTTAATGGATTAATGGTGCAGAATATGAGTACCTATTCTTACTTAAACATGATTTAGGCATGATATTACAACTATTTGATGGTCCTCCTATAACTGAGACCTTCCCTCACGTGATGCCATTATGTTTTTGTAATCATACAGTATATTAAATATATATGGATTTTTTTTTGAGTTTTTTTAAAAAATAATTTTTTAATAAATTTTTTACTTATTTTCATTTTGTATTATTATTTGCAACGAATAAATTATATCAATAATAATTCATTTAAATTAATACTATTTTGGAATTTGTTTTTTACTTTTCCACAAATCTAATTTGTGACAAATATTTATTTCAATCATATAAAGATTTGGTTTAATAATACAATAGATGAAGCCTCTAACTATGATAGAAATTATATTTATTAGTGAAAACATAATTGACTATCTAAAAACTATTAAATGTGTAAGGCATTTATCAATGATTTCTCTAGGAATGATAATGAATCCCTTAATTAGTCCTTTATCTAGTGCTGATAGAGGTACCCTTTATCAATACTTTCTAAAAAACACATAATGTTACCCATTATCAGATCTTTCTATAACATTTATAAAGGATGACTTTACCAGTAGTATTTTTAGTACTGATGAAGTACATATAAGCTAAAAAATATATGTATTCCTACAAGTTCCATGCAATATACAAATAAAATGAAAACCAATTAAAATATATAAACATGAATATAAATATTCTGAATACTAGAATGGAATAAAAATTCCCCATTGCACAAAAAGTTTAATAAAAAATTTACATTCAAAATAATTTCATTGATGCTATATTTAGAACTAATAAAAAAATAATACCCATATACAAAATCAAAACTATCAAACGTTTTCCAATTATGAAACTCTATAAAAAATCTTGTTATTATAATAAAATTATAGTTTATTTTAGTAATAGTAAAAAAATAAAAAAATTATATTTTTAATGTTATATAATCCACATATGATAAATCATATTGTAAATTACTATATATATTAATAAAATTATGAGTTAATAATAATTAATATTGTTATGGGTCAATTTTGACATGTCACAAATAAATTAAGAATCATTATCCTAATTATTGAATATAATCCATGATTGTTTGATTAGTATTAGTTATGTGATATATGTTTTAAATGAAATGAAACTTTTATATAGAAAATACAAAACTTGAGTCATACTGACCACATTGTTTGTTGGATTGACTTGTGGTAAATTCCTACACATCACAATTGAATTATACACTATATTACCATTTTTTGAAAACAATCTGACCTTGTATGATCATATTTAGCTACATGCAATGAATTTTAAAATTAAATGACAATTGTATATTAAAAACACATACTTTGAGTAATACTAAATACTACATTTTTTGGATTAACATGAAGTTATTTTCAACTTGACTCAAATGAATATTTGATAATTTTATTTAATTTTAAAAATAATTTGTGCTCAATTTCTCATTTTTCTCTTAGGAAATGTGTTTTAAACTAAAATGATACTTTTATATTGAAAACAAGTACTTCAAGTCGTAGCATTCCCATCATGCATTAGATGGTTGTGAAATAAATTTCTACACATAAAAAATTAATTTTAGATCATATTCATATAGTTTTAATATAATTATAGATCATTTCCATAATTTTGGATAAACGATGCATGTTTAAAACTGATGTGAACTTTCATACATAAAACATGCACTTTGATTCATGCTAAAACAATCAAGTGTCATATTTACATGTGTAAAATTCATACATGCGATAAATTAATTATAGAGAATTTCCCTGATGTTTGAAAGGAATAAAATCTTTTTAGATCATGTTTTGGAAAGTGATGATTATTTTAAACAAAATTTTATCATTTATATTAAAAACATAAACATTGATTGATATAATCCACATTATGCATCTTATTGTTATGAATTCAATTTAGACACGTAAAATATGATTAATATGCCTTTTTCCAAATATTTGAATACTATATGAGATCATTTGGATAATGTTGGCTATGCGAAATGTATTTTAAATTGAAAAGACACTTTTATGTTGAATAAAAAACTTACGAGTCATACTAACAACATCTTCTATCAGATAGACATGTGGTTAATTCTAGTATAAAAAAATGAATTATGGATTGTTTTTATAGAATTTGAAAACAATCTTAGATTGTTTCACAATTTTGGGTAATGTGACACATTTTTTAAAATAAAATCGAACTTATATATGAAAAAACACACTTTGAGTCATAAATATGACATAGTATTTAGAATTTTACTAAAGTTTATTGTTAAAAATAATAAAAATTATATATCATTTTCCTAGATTTTAAAAATAATATTAGCTTGTTTTTATAGTTTGTAAATGTAATGTACTTTAAACTAAAATGACACATTTATATTCAAAACACATACTTCAAGTCACACAAACCACATCATATTTCAAATTTATTTTTAGTTTATTCCCATATAAAAAAGTAATTAAGGATTATTCTCTATCATTTTATTTAAAATCAATCTCATATTCATAGTTTTTCCTATGTGATTCAAATTATAAATTAAAATGAAATATTTATAATGAAAACTTGCACTTCAAGTCATATAATTAATGTTGTGTGTAAGATTTATATATGGACAATTATTATACATAAAAAATGAATTATGGATCATTTTATGAATATTTTATAAAATATGAGCTTGTTTACTCAGTTCTAGCCCTCTGACACATGTTTCAAGCTAAATGAAACTTCTATGTTGAAAACACACACTTCAAGTCATGCTGACCACATCATTAGTATAATTCATTTACTATCAATTAAAACATATCAAAAAATTATGGATCATGTTATGAAATATTGATAACAATTTGATCTAATTTTCCCAGTTTATTTTATGTGATGTGCGTTTTGAACTGAAATAGAACATTTATATTAAAAACACACATTCTGAGTTGTACTGGCCACATCATGGGTCAGATTGCTATTATATCAATTCCTACATAGAAAAAATTAATTTTGGGGATTTATCCTATAGTTTTAAATTATTTTTATATTGTTTTATCTTCATTGGATTGTAAAACATGTTTTAACCTAAAATAACATTGTTATATTGAAAATAAAAACATTAAGATATTTAAGCCACAAAATATATTAGATTTTTTAAATGAATTCTTTAATATCTAAAATGAATTATATATCATATTTTGAATGTTATAAGACAATATGATCTAATTTTCACAGTTTAGTCTATGTGATGCGAGTTTTGAAAAAAAAGAAACATTAATATTGGAAAAACACACATCGAGTTTTACCAATCACATAATGTGTTATGTTAATGTGTTTTAAATCAATTTATATCACAAATGAATTGTGGATCATTTTACCAAATATTATAAACAATAGGATATCTTTTTCTCAATTTTGGATTTTTGATGTATGTTTTAAAATAAAATGACACTTTCAAATTGATAACACACACTATGAGTCATACTAATCACAACATGTATCAGATTAAATTTTGGCCAATTCCAAAAAATAATATATGATTTAAAAGTATTTTTCCTCATGTTTGAATACAATCAATACACATTTTCTCAATTTTGGAAATGTGATGTGGGTTTTAAAATAAAATGTCATTTCAATAATGAAAACATGAAATTCAAGTCATACCATCCACATTTTCTATCAGATATATATAGATAATTCTATAATATATTAAATTAATTATGATTCATTTTAATAAATTTTGAAAAAAATATGTGTTTTGTTTCTCAGTTTTTGAAATGTGACAAGTTTTAATCTAAAATGACACCTCTATATTAAAAACACATACTTTGAGTCATAATGACCTTATCTTGTTTAATAATTACATGTGAGAGATTCATACACAGACAAATGTAACTATGGATCATTTTCATAATGTTTTATGACTACCTAATCTTGTTTTATTAGTTATGGAAATTTGAAGTGTGTTCTAAACATAAATTTCACTTCTATATTGAAAACATGAACATCAAATCAGAGAAGAAACATCATATGTCAAATTGAAGAACAATCGATTCTTATATATAAAAAAATGTACATATATAGGATCTAAAGTATCAAAATAGAATTTTAGTTATCCTTGGATATGAGTATGAGATTTTGAGATTGAGATACAAATGTCAATTTTATACTAAAAACACACATTTCAATTCATACCCATCACACTATATATGACATTGAGGTGAGGATTATTCCAACACATTAAAATTTCATTGTGGATAATTTATCTAATGTATAAAAATAATTTTAATGTGTTTGATCAGTCATTGTCATGTCACATATTTTTTGAAATAAAATGCCAATATAAAACTAAAAACATAATCTTTGAGTCATATTGATTCCCCATGTATCAGATTTTGGTGTGGTTGATTCATTACATCAATAATTAATTATTGATGATTTTATTAAAGTATCAAAACAATCTGAATGTGTTTTCTCTATTTTGAGTATGCGATATGTGTTTTGAACTAAAATTCAAAATTTAAACTAAAAACATACACTTCATGTAATACCGTGTACACTGTATATTAAATTTTAGTGATGGTAATTATTACATTTCATTAATTAATTATGATTTTTCATTATATGGTATCAAAAAAATATGGATATTTTTTCTTATTTTGGAATATGCGATGTTTTTTTTAAGTGACTTGTCAATTTTAAACTAATTACATATTTTTTGAGTCATACTAGGTACTCCATGAATCATATTGTAGTTTTATTGATTATTAAACATTGAAAAATTTATTATTATTCTTCGAAAAATTGGCCTTAAATTGGATTACATCTATGGTGATAATAAAATAAAACCATAGATGTGAGACCATTCAAAGGCACATGATTTTGATGAAAACATTCCTTTAACAATGAAAAAAATTTAGATTATATTCAAGAATTACTTCTTTGAAAATAAAATAAATAAGTTTTAGTAAGTAAATTTTTTCATGAATTATGTATACTTTCATTACCCATTTCTCTATTTATAATATATTTGTGGTAGACTTAATTTCAATACACTCATGAATATAAGAAACAAAAGACATGTTAATAGATCTTCCAGAATTTGTGGAGCATAAGACTCCATTATACTTCTCAAATGAAAAAGTTCAAAATAATATATAATAATTGAAATTGTAAAGTTTCACATCCCTTATTTATCACTATGTTTATATCTCATACACGATCACAAAAATAATTCTTAATAACCGAAATTTGATATCAATAAACATTATGAAACCATGTAGTCTTCCCACTCATTACTAAAAAATACCTTTTATTTTGAGTATGTAGATTTTTGGAAATCCTAGTAGTAGTGAGAAAATATAGGCATAAAATGTTTAAAAATATCTTGGAGGAAAATTTATTTACTTTCATAAATGTCATATGCCAGGATTCTAGTATTTTTATGATATATGAAATCATTCATAAAATTTCCAACATAATATTCACAATAGTTTTCATTATTTTGAATCATAAAAAATAGAAACATTGAGTAAACTGTTTAAATTTTTTTGAAATTTGTTTTGACAGTTAAATATCACTACATTTAACTTAATTTATTTCCATTTAGATATATGCACGATCTTCTTATGATCATTATAATACCTCATACCACGGTTTTTCTTATTTTTATAGATAATCATATCATAGAAGAAGGATTCTATGAAAACAAAAACATATAATCCTTGTTTTATCTAAAATATATTGATTTCATTGAATTAAAAATTCACAACAGACATCATGTTTGGTTGTGTTAATAGAAATACATCCAATGGATCCAAACAATAATCATTTGGGTATAAAAATTTATTTGAATTGCATCCTATGCTTCCAAAAAAAGAAACAAAGTATGTAATGTATGAAAAATAAATTTATAAAAATATACTATAGAATTTTAACCCCACATTGTAGCCTTGAAAAATTGTTTTTGACTATTATTTTCTTCTCAAATGACTCACTGAGTTCATTTTTTTGATTTTTTTCTTTTAATTACAAATAAGGTTCATTCTTAAAAATGATACAGGGAATAATGAGTAAAAATCAGGATTGATGGGGTTTCCCATTATATATTAATAATATATATTATTAAAAAAACATTAATTTTTATTAACATTAATGAACTTAGTAGATCATATTTTTGAAAGATAGATTATGAAAATTTACATAATGTATGTACTCACAACTGAGACTCCTTTCCCTTCAAATGTGATAATCTCATTTAAACTCTCTATACCCACCATATCTCTAATGGTATCTTCAAATATTTATTCATTATATTGAATGTATGATATATTTAAATATTTAAATATTTTTCTAAATGATCATATAACGTTAATATATTGGGTAGTCGAACTAGTAAGTAGAATACTCATGGAAGGTGCATTTGATATATTGATTGATTCACCGTATTTTTTATCTCGCAATATGTTTCCACATTATATTATTCATGTGCATTACCATAGAACATTTAAGAGATTTTCTATCAACTATTTATTTTTTTCATTTGAAAATAAATTGTTCATGGATTAACTCATATGTCTTTATAAGAATATATGAACATGGTACAAAAGTTCCAAAAACATTATCAACGGTGGGAACATCCCGATAATCATATGGAGCCAAAAACTCATTTTTCAAATTATGAGATACTTTAATAAAAAATATCACGTTATCTTTTGGGAGTTATTGGTTGTGTAAGATGTCTCCTACAATATTATACATCATACCCCTCACAATATGGATGAGAATTAGTGTTTATAGATATTAATCACACACAACTTCAATACTTATGTGATGAAATATCAAATAGCATAAACTAAATAAATAATGATGAAATAATATCTCTATATTATGAAAAATATTTTCTCAACACAATGTGTTGCGATAACCATATTATATTGAAGAAAAAACTAATTTTATAATAGAAAAGTCTCTGATAACATTAAAAAATATTCATTGGCCATGCAATCCACACGATTCATCATCTTTAAAATTTGACTATAAATACACTTTTGATCATATATTTATCTATTACCATCATTTTCAGATGACCTAGGAGTATATTCCAACATTTTTGACTATTCAGAACATAATATACAATCTATTTTTTCATATTTTCCCACATTTTTACCAAATTGAATTTCAATTGAGGGACAATCCCTGAGTGGGATGATCATTTTCTATCCCCAAAATTGCTCCATTTGGAAGTTTAAAATAGAATATATAATTAAAACTAATAAACTATTTTGTCCTATTTAGAATATTGATGAAAACCCTGATTTCATCAAGAAAGATGACAAAATATAGTGGAATAAGAATACAATAGACCTAATTGCCCAATTTATTACTCATAATGTTTACTACCATGATTCTAAATAGACATAAACATATATACTCTAGATAATGTTAGAGAATATGTGCCCCAAAAACTCACAAAAAAAATATTCCCTTGTTAAATTATTGGATAAATCATTCACAACAAGTTAAAATCTCTATACATGGACTCACCAATTAGATTTAGAGCCTAGTAAATTAATTATTGTACACATGTATGTTTAATTCCGAATTATATATTTTAATCCACCTCTAGTCACACTTCTCCATATCTAGGATACAATTTAGGTCTCCTAGGAAACTCATCAACTAGAGGAAACATACCCTTCCAATAGTGAAGGAAACACTATTATATAATAACCCCTAAAGGAAGGAATTTGGTTATAAAGAGACAAGATATCTTATCTTGGTGAACTAAAGTTACGAATGAACCTAATTACATGTTCACAATGTTATGCATGGACATGATATCATCTCCATAAGTTTATGTGTGAACCTGATTAAATGTTCACAATTTTATGAGTAAACCTTATTTAATGTTCACAATGTTATGCATGAACCTGAATAAATGTTCATAACATTATGCATGGACCTGATATCATTTCTGTATGGTTATATATAAACCTGATCAAATGTTCACAATGTTATGCGTTGACCTAGTTTCATGTCCATAAGTTAATGTGAGGTCATGATTTCATGTCCTTAACTTAATGGATGAAACTATTTATACTTATATATATTCACAGTGTCATAAAATGATTTTTATGCCACAACTACATGTATTATTCTTATTTTTCTCTTTCATGGGTTATGATATCGATTACCTTATCATTAATGTCTTCAGAACTACTAATATTTATGTGTTAACTCTTGATTATGATCTTTGATATGCAGGGTATGATAATTTAGTGACACAATCATATTCCCATATTCTTATGCTCATGAATATACTTACATATATTCTTATTTACCATTATATAAATTATGATCTAACTAAATTGTTTTGTTTCTCCTCCTACGTAAATAAAAAGAGGTTTTTATGTTGGATTATTAAATGGTAAGATCTTTATAGAGATGTTGAAGATCTTGTCACCAAATTATAAGAATGTGTTCCATGTTTCAAAAGACACTATACTTTCCTAGTCCTATGGAATTTATTTTTATAATGTGCTGAATATTCATCTAAAATATTCTAATATCCATGAATGTTATGACTTTTTCACTATATTGAGTTTCAAAAGATATGTTTAGTAAATATTTTGGAACAATTATTGTAAAAACTTAGTGATAACCCTATGAATATTCCCAAGGATACATATGAGGAAGTATAATGTAAGGGCCCAAAAATTTTGTATATTTTTTATAATTATATTGAATTATTATGAGACTGAAAAAATCGATGACACGTGATTCCGAGGCCCGGGGTGCCTGGAATGATATGTCAAAGAATTATAATCTTTAAATAGTGTGCATGTGGAGTTTTCCTAAAGAAGTGGACTAAATATTAAAAGGGGGCCCAGATTAGATATCTGAAGGCACCATTTCATTCAGGATGGTGGGTTTACCCTAGGCCAGACTTAAGTTTAGTCATTGCTAGCCTCTAGTGAGAAAACCGAAAAATGGCTTAACAGTAAATAAAATAATAAAATAAAATTCTTATATTTTTCAAATGCTTATAAATCACAAATGAATACTTAGATAAAAAATCTGATTCCACAGCTGAACATGTGAGGGTTTTCTTTCCTTTGGAAGATCCTATCATTGGAAGGTGCAGGAAAATAGTTGAAGTTCGTTTTTGGCTATAAATAAAATAATTAAGTAACATTTATTTTATTGTAAAAGCCTTATAACTCATAAATCATAACTCATATTTTAAATATGAGTATACCTTTGAGCTTGTGAGGGCGTATTCCCCTTAGGAAGTGCTTAACCTCGATCGAAACTGGTCAAGGGTGACTGTAAATAAATTTTGAACTTTTTAAAGGTACTTCAGTAAATGTGTGAGCAGTTATTTCTATCTTTTGAACTGGTTCACATATTGAATATCTAAGGGAACTGTTAATTTAGTAGCACCATGATTCTCTTAAGGGAAGCATAACATCGCCCTTCAAGGGTCGGATGAAAATGTTTTTTTGACAATTCAATAAAATAATAAAATAACTAAAGAAGTTATTTTATACATTTCCTTCCCACCATTGAGCGACGATTGTGGGTCTGAAGTGCAATGCAGGACATTTAATAAGATACTCTTGATCCTATTGTTGTGTAACATTAATTCTTTTAGGATTAGTGGATCATTAAATGTGGTTTATTAATAAATCACATTAATGAATGCAATATGAATGGTTTCACTTTTATTTAATCAGGTCTTTAGAGTGGGTTTTGGTAACCCATGGGAGGACTCTTGAAGAAGAGTTGGTGACATCTTCCTCGAACGAAGAACTGAGATTCGATAAAGCCATTGATAATTCGATCTAGAGTTTTAAGAAAGATGATGAACACCATTGAACAATGATCCTTCTTCCCCATCTACAAAATCTATCAATGGGTTTAGGGTGGAGTGTCTAAAATTTTTATTGCGTTTAAATTATTTACTCTCTCCAATCTTTATTAATATGATGTATGTAAACCACCCAACTAATGGGTTGATCCCTGACATGTTATTTTTTTGGAGGTTGTCATGGGAATTTATTTTGTGGTTTTTATTAAATCTTATTATGATTATTGTTTCATCTACTTGTTATAACTCTAATGCAGAGGGTGTGGGTAAATCAGAACAAGTCCCAGACACTCCGCTAATCATGTTTTTGATGCGTTCTTCATGGGTGAATGATCAACTTATCGGCAACGTGGAACCGAGGGCCACACAATGAAAGTGGCGTCCTAGGAGGCCTGTAGGTGCAGATAGAAAGTGAATCAGACCATCGGAGCTTCACTGGTGTCCCTCAAGAACTACTGAGGACATAACACCACCTGCATAATGACAGTGACGATCGATGGCGATGGCTGGCTTCCACCGGCCGTGAGAGAATGGTGGTGCCCGAAGGCACTAGGGCGGACAGGGGCGGTCGACCTTTGACACCCTAATTGAAGTAAGGCATCACATAAATGCGGAGCACCACAGAAGAGATTCCATTACATTGGTTAAAGAATAGGTGGACCCGGACAGTGGGTCCCACCCCAGACTAGTCTATGGGACAGATCAGCTGAAGGGGCGGCGCAAGCCTTGCGCTACCGGTTGAAGGCTGAAAAAACTTTTTTCCATTCAGTGGGAAGCTGGAACCACGCCCATATGGTGGTTTCACCTAGCTGGTGTACCGAACCGACTCCAGCAGGTCTGGGTTGGGTCGGTCTGACCGAGTCGGACCGGATAGAGACCCATTTTTGACGTTGTTTCTCTTAATTGGTCATATATTCTAAACCAGACATCCATTTGACAAACTGTCTGTGGAACTCGAATCATTAGGATAAAGAGGTCCATTTGAGATAATCTACTTTGGCCTTGAAGAATTTTGGTGTACAACTAAGTTGGATCAAACCTGAATCCAACTGGGTCCTCGTCTCTAAAATGATTATAACTTATAGACTGGGAGTCTGATTGACACGTCGTCTGTTGCGTTATAACACTTATGACATATTGATTATTCAGGTGACATATTTGTGGGATTTAATGGATGTTGGAATACGTATGAGGAATTATGAATAGGGACCTATAGAAATCAAGTTTTCTTAGTGCGTGAATCCAGTGCTTGGATATGACGTGAAGAAAGAATACCAATCCTCTAAGTGGGTCAACATCCAGCGATCAATGAGTTGGTCAGAACCTAGAGATCCTCTGTGGGTTTACACCTAGATATCCTATGTGGGTCAAGACCTAGCGATCCTCTAAGTAGGTCAGCACCTAGATATCCTCTATGTGGGTCAGCACCTAGCGATACTCTGTGGGTCAACACCTAGAAATCCTCTCTAGGTCATCACCTAACGATCATCTGTGGTTCTCCACCTAGTGATCCTCTCTAGGTCTCCAACTAGTGATCCTCTATGGGACTTCACAAAGATATCCTCCTAATGGATCGGCAAATAAGGATCCTCTTATTTGGTTAGCACATAATGATCACTTATTGGTCACCACCTAGAGATCCTCTTTGGTTCAGCACCTAGCGATCCTATGTGGGTCAGTAACTAGAGACCTTGTGCGGTCTAGAAGAAAAACCTCTCAACAGAATATTATTATCTAGATTTATGACTAATAATCTTTATTCATGATCTTGAAGTTGTAGACATGGTTTTAGAAGATTCTTTTACTTGTGATTTGTTATTGAGATTATTTGTAACACCCCAATGTTTTGAAAATAAATATAGAATAAAAATTTATAATATAGGCATTAAAACAAAACTTTTCCTCTTCTATGTTTTGAATTTTGAAAAATGGTCATCTAGAGTTGTGTTCAGTAGGTCATTTGGAGTCCAATAGAACAAACATTATTTTTTACTGAATAGTAACATAACCTTATGAATAGTAATATGACCCATATGAATAGTAAATTTTATTATTATTTTATTTTCTTAAGGCTAGAAGATAATAACATATTGGTTAATTTTTCATTGTGATAATGAAGTAGTTGTAGAATTAAAACTGTTAATTTTTGAATTAAGTATGCTTTTATTTAAAAGTTAAATTAATAATATTTAGAATTTTATTTTTCAAAAATGGACTTCACTTTTTCATTCTACATGTCAAAAAATGGTAGAGGTGAATTTTTGGGATTTTTCTGAAATTCTAGAATTTTTAATGAATAGTAAAATATGATAAAATACGATACCTGCTAAATACTTGATTTACTGCATCATAGGTGATGTAAGGATGATGTAAGCCCACATGGTTTGAACTCACATGCCATTATTACTATTAGGGGTCACATGAAACAATTATATTGGTTGTCTTGAGAGAAATAATAAAATAATAAATGAAATATTCAAAATATACCCCTCTCCTCCACTATAAAACCCCCCACCACTACCTCTTCTCTCCACACCTCTATGGCTTAAAGCTTCTCAAATTTCTGCCCATTTAACCTTACCTAGTCACTACCCACGACCAATAATCTCTTAGTCTTGCCAAAAGACCAAAACCCCTTCCCTTAAGGAGTTTCTCAAGGTGGTTATTTTCATGAGGTAAAGCACCATTATTTCTCTTTTGGTTTTATTTCAATTTATCTACTATTGTTATCCTCTCCTCACCTCCTCTGTCCAAATGATCATAATAACTCCATTAACCTATATATACTGGACTTATATCAAGTTAATGGAAGAACCATCATAAATATTCTTACTCCCTCTCTTTTATTTTATAAACGAAATCGACATCCAAGAGGTTCTGATTTATAACCTTCGTGGATGACAAAGTTTTGTTCTTCAATTTCTTCTTCATTACTGGTCATGAAACCATATTCATGGTTGAAACAGACTATAATATATGTCTTATAATCTAATTAATATTTATGAACCAGAAAATTTACATACAATTAAGTTATATGACAAAACTAGTTCATAATAATCCAAATACCGCCGAATAATCGAAGTGGTGGTCATCTAATGGTTTATCCTTATTCCATGTAACCAAATTATAGAAATGAAAATTATCGATTCATTATGTTCTTTAATAATATATAATTCCAATTCTAGATATTTACATCCATTCCACTTCATTACTTAAAAAAAAGTGAACCGAATATGAAAATAAAGGAAACGAACACTCCAGAACGACGAAATTCAATACAATAACTTGTCAATAAAGACATAAAGGAACTAACCAGAATTTTGGTAAACTAAATACATGTCTAATAGGTTATTAAATATGTTATAAACAAGTATAATTTCATATTCCAGGAACGTAAGTATAAGAGCGGAACACATTTGGAGTTAAGTTAAGTGTTTTTCACCCGAACTTCAATTTTCATTCTGGATACTTTAATTGTGTACATAACTCAATGAAATTCTTATTTATTGTTATTTACTCCTCATATATTCAGTGTGAGTATCATATATATGTTTAAAAACCCAAATCCTTCCTTATTTTAAGGATAGTTACATGTTTTAAAAGGAACTTTCAAAATTGTTTCAAAAATACAAGCCCGATTCAAGGGAATATCTAAAACTCTTAACTATTTTCAAGGGCACTCTATAATCTGTTTTTGGAAACCATTATCTATATAAAATCACTCATTTTATTATGAAAATACTATCTCACTTCACTTCTGGTTTTATACAAAGATATTTCCAAAAGAACTATGTTTTTCTAAATAAAAGAGTATTTATCTTCAGAATTGTTTAATGATTTTATAAGAGTGTTTTCATCAAATTCCACACCCTTGTTGATTCCATGGTATTATTGGGTTTAATAATTTATGAATTAATCTACCATATTTTATTTAATTGTTTATTACTAACTCTATTGTGGATGATCTATCCTAAAACCATTCACCATATTATTCCGAATGGTTAGTGTTTTATGTTTAATGATTGGGGAAAGATAGTTACATTTCATATGATAGTTTCAATATGAATGTATATGTTGTTTACGTTTATTACCACTCATATTAGGAATGCATTGGACTTATTATGTGACGTGTGGGTCCCACTATAGCCCCTCGATGCATTGGTAGGTCTCATGAGACAAATAGATGTGGAATTGGCCGAGGCCTTTCCCAAAGTGATATGGATTTTGGCCAAGGCCTTAATCACTAGATGTCTAGGCCAAGGCCATGATAAAATGATTTATAATGTCTGGAATATGCACTTACTTTATTATGAAGCTAGTAATTTAAATATCATGTGGTTATTCGACTAGTAGAATACCCATTATTATGTTTTATTATGGCATTATTTACTCAGCTCATTTTCCTTCCATAATGTGTTCATGTTTATTATTAAAGGCATGTGTTTTAAATTATTCACCATGTCTAATGTTTATATTATCATCCTATGTATTGCTTACTATTACTGAGAATTTTAGATCACCCCTTTCTTATGTTTCATTTTCTCAGGATATGAAGAAGTAATTTATGAATGACTTGCAAGCATAATCTTGGAGACGTGATGTTTCTAGTGGAACAAAATAGTGCTTTTTATTTCGCTTCATGTTGTAATAATAAACTTACATATGTAACTTGTTTCCAATAATACTAAACTACTCAGTCTTTTGATATTCGTATTCCTTGGATGTATGCTAATGTAATCAAATAAGGCACCGGCTCTGGGAAACTGGGGTCAGGTCCTTACATCATTTTTTGTGGTTTTTACTTTGTGAAATTCTGGGAGACCATCAGGAGTATTGAGATACCTATTGGGTATTTTTATACTCACCCCATCATGAGATTATCCCACACCATGTTGTGTCTTGTGGAGATGACAGACAACATTTTCCAGGGTTAAGGATCTAGGACTAGACGGTGCACAGAGGTGATCACTTGATGTGGAGAGTTGCAGTGACGAGATATACCTACACTTCAGGTAGGATCCTTGGAAGATGACCTCAGGATTTATTTTCCCCTTTTGATGTATTTTCTTTATTTGGGTTGGTATTCTGGGCCATTATACTTTAGTTCACATTTTTTACATTCACCTGTTATACTACGTAGTTTCTTCTTATTGTTTATCTAGTATTTGAGTTTTTAGGTATAAAGGCAAATCCATTCCATTTTAGGGATATGTCTTTCTAGTGCTAGTCACCAACCCCTATCCAACTGAAGGTGGGATTGGGGTAGTCATGGCATAGGCCTTGGGGGATGGGTCAAGTCAATGATGTATCAGAGTAGTCGGTCCTTCAGAAGAACTAATACCTTGATCATTTCAATGGGTCAATAGTGTTAAGTGTCTTGAGTATGATTTTTAGTTTGGGGAGTCTAGTGTTGGTGTGGTGGCCAATGTATCAATACACCAAGACCTTGAGTTCTCATTTTCAAATTGATACACGAAAACACTAATCGCGTGTATTTTTCATTTTTTATCCTTTTTTATTCATCTCACAAGGTATAAATTATAGACCGTGGTTCATCTTGATTCTCTTTCAAGATTCCTCCATGCAGATAGCCATCTAGGATTCTAATGTGGGACCATGAGGATGGACCACAGAGTGATGATGCTTTAGTACAATGATGATAAACTAAGATGGTACCTTCAGGTGGTGTCCCAGTGATACCATTTCCCATTGGTCAGGAGTTACAACCAGCACTACAAGTAGAGGACACATGTAGGCTTAGTGCCTTACACGAGTTTTAGGGATATATACCTCTCAGGTTCCGAGGTGGCCTCAACTCACAGGTGGATCTGAACAGGCTAGAGGTGGTGACCGAGTTTTAATCTATCCAGGCCACCGTTAGATTAAATGGAGATCCTGAATGTGATCATTTTATGTGTCTTAGCAGGGGGATGAAAGGGTTTAGATTACCCATATCATATGATGAGGTGAATTTTCTATGGTCAGAGTTTTAGAACCTTTCTTGGAGAAGAGGTATGTTTCCATAAAAAATATATGAGGTATGTGTTCCCAATATATTTTATAGCATTGGAAGGACAACATGTTGGTGGCTTAGTATTCATAGAGGCGTACAAACCATTCCAGTTACTCAATGAATATGATACGACCAACTACTCATGGCTCAGACCTCTGAGAAAGATTTTTCTAGGGATATTAAAGCAAGTATTATTCTAGTATTTATTCCTATTTATGTTAGGATTCTAGGGAAAAAATTAGTGGTTGAATGTTCTTTAGATGATCTGACATATTATGTGAATGTTATCAGTGTGAAATAAGGTAAACGACCTCAGTCTGAGAGACTTGGGCATGAAAAATATTTTGGGAAGAGGCAGGGATAGGGATAGATGAATCTGCAGGGTAGACGACATTAATGTGGAGCTAGGAGAGCAGTAAGAGGTAGTATACATTTTGACATGTTACAACCATCACCGAAATGTGGTCCCCACTAGGTGTAGGGTGTTGGTGGATAAGAGAAGTCTATATCTTCATACGGTCATGTAGTATGACTCAAGGGATATAGAAATGATTTGATGTATGGTCTGTTTATACTACTAGATGTCATATTAATATATATAGATACTCATCATTCCTTCTAATTATGAATATTGTTAAATACATAGAATTTCCTGTTAAACCATTTAATTTATCCTTACGTCTGGAGATACCTATGGGGGGAGACTCAACAATGAAACATATGCCGTTGGTGTGATCTGACCCTAGAGGCTAGAGTTTTGGTTGGAACCTCATGGTGGAAACATCGATGCCTTACGACGTTAGTTTGGGTATGGACTAGTCATCTACAGCTAATGCTCAGATTGAAAATTGTAGGAAAAAAGTATGCAGTATGTTTGTAGAACTGGAATGAGGGTTTCCTTGGTTGGAGAAAATGGAATCCCAGGCTACACATGACAAACTCATGCATAGGAGGGTCCAACCAATCACTCTTGAGTCAGCCATCCTTACCCTTGTTGCAGCAGGTGTTTTGAGTTTTCGGTTTCCAACAGTGGTGGCAGAGTGTATGAACATCCTTTCACAATATGTATCTAGGATTACCTCCCCTCAAAGAGATGGAATTCTATATTAACTTGTACCTAGGGATTGAACCAATATCTATACCTCCATATCAGATGGATCCTATAGAGATTTGGTAGCTGAGAGTATAGTTTGTGGACTTGCATAGAAAGGTCTTTGTAATACCTAGTGTTTGAGGTTATGTGTGGATTACCAGAACCTTAACCATGTGGTAGTGGAGAGATATTACCCACTACCAAAGGATCGATGGGAACATCAATTATTTAAATGGGGTAGGTTTTCACGTGGATTGAAAGGGGCCCATAAGCTTTTAAGAAGTTGAGATAGTAGTGATGGAAGGAGTTACTCCAAGACAATGACTTGAGATAGTCTACAATACTATAGAGGGGAACGTGGTGGAAGATACACTCAATAGGATTTCTGATTTACGATTGTCGAGTGAGGTGATAGAGTTTCTAGTCGCATTGCAGATATCCTTCATGGATACTAATATAGTAGCTTACCTCTAGTTTATGACAGTCACTCCACCACTCTTTTAGAGAGTTAGGGAGGCATAGGTTGTGGATGTTGACTGCGAGGCCCGGTGTGCTTAGATATCCTCAGGATAGGCTCTGGATTAATTTTCAATAGGTGGGGAGCACATCACCATTTTTAGAAGACAAACCATGGTACTAGTGATGTTACTGGAGGAGTTGTTGAGGTAATTCCTTACATTACCTTTGGCATAACATCCTGGTGTAAAGAAGACTAAACAGGACCTCCGACATAAGTACTAGTTGACAGGGAAGATGAAAGTGGTCAAAGAGTTCATTTCACAATTCCTCACTAGTAACCAAGCGAGAGCTAAGCATCAGTTTCCATCACGCTTGAGCACAAATTTTACCCCCAGATAGATGATCAGACGGATTAGACCATACAAACCCTGGAGTACATGCTTTGTTTTGTGTCTTGGATTTTGGTCACATTTAGAAGGACCACCTACCACTGGTAGAGTTTGCGTACAACAATAGCTATCACTCCACCATTTTCATGGAACCATTTTAGCCCTTGTATGGGAGACCATTCAGATCACCTCTATAATGGACATACTAAGGGGAGTCAGTAATCATGGGTTCATAGTTTGTACAGGCTACCACTGAGAAGGTACAGATCATCCAATAGTGTATGAACACTACACAAAAAAGTCAGAAGTCTTATGTCAACATGACACGAGGACTCATGGAGATCGAGGGGGGAGGAAATTTCATCCTATGGGTCTCACCCTGATGAGTATTGCGGAGATTTGGTCAAGGAAACAAGCTATATTTTTGGTTCATCAAAATATTACAGATTCTTAGCAGTGAGGGGAAGGTGGAATAACACCTAGATCTTCCCCCACAAGTGCACTGGGTGAATAATGTTTTCCATTTGTCACATCTGAGGAGATACGTGCATGACCCATCAAACGTCATTGACTGGGGAGAGATGAAATTGATGATGGGGAAACATTTGAGGAGTTCCCATCATATAGTGAGGATCGACAGGAGTGGGACCTCTATGGACGGACAATTCCTTTTGTTCGAGTTTTGTGGCAACACAAGAAGCTCCAAAAAAACACATGGGATTATGAGACTAAGATTCATGATCAGTACCCCACTTGTTGGCATTGCCTTTGTTTTGGATTTCGAGACATGAATACCTAGGGTTGGTAGAATGTAAAGACCTAGAAATTCCATATATATTTTTTAATTATAAGGAATTATTACAAGTATGTGAAAATTGACGACATATGAATAAGTGGACCAGAGTGGCCAGAATGATATTTCAAAAAAAAAAATCTTTAGATAGTGTCCGTGAGCAGTTTTCCTAGAAAAGTGGAATAACTCTTAAATGGGTTCCTAGATCAGAAATCTGAGGGCATCGTTGCGTTCAAGATGGTGGGATTACTATAGGAATGAATTATATTTATTCGGAATAGGCCATCAGTGAGAAAAAACAAAATGGTATAACCTTAAATAAAATAATTAAATAAATATATTAATTTTTAAAATGATTATAACTCATGAACGGTTACTCGGGTGAAAAGACTGAGACCACAACTGAACTCGTGAGGGTATTCTTTCCTTCTCCATATCATAATATTGGCCGGTGCGTGCTGGTAGTGGAATTTAGTTTTCTTTTCATAAATAAAATAATTAAGTAACCATTATTTTATTTTCAAATCTATATAACTCATAAATGGTAACTTAGATAAGAAATACGAGAGTGTTATTGAGCTATTTGGGTGTGTTCCCCTTAAGCAGAGCCTAAAATCGTCTAGCGCATGTTGAGCGTGACTTTTTATAATCATTGAACTTTTTTAAAGGTGTATTCAGTAAACATTCAAGAAGATATTTCTATTTTTCAACCAGAACTCATTTGAAAATCTGAGGTCACAGTTGAATTCACAGTGACAATATTCACATAAGGTAAGATTAACATCGACCAGCAAGGGTCGGATAAAAACGTTAATTTTTTGACTTTTTTGAAAAATTATAAAATAACTAAAGAGGTTATTTTATTCTCTTCCTTTTTACAATTGAGTGGCGATGGTGGGGAAAAATTACATATTCAAAAATTTAATAATCGACGCTTGATCCTATCATTATGTAACCACAACACTTGTAGGATTATTGGATCATTAATTGCTGTTCATTAATGAATCACATTAATGAATGAAACATGAATGGTTTCTATTTTATTTAATTAGTTCATTGGCATGGGTTTTGGGAACCCATAGGAGGACACTAAACAAAGTGCTAGAGAAATATTCCTCCAATTAATAACGGCGATTCGATGATTCCATTAAGGATTCGATCTAGTGATAGACGAATGTTGATGAAAAAATTTCAACATGTAACCTTCTTCCTCATCCACACCATCTTCCAACATGATAAAGGTAGGAGGTTGTTTCCCTCAGAATTTGGGGATGACCTCCTGGATGGGAGATTCAAACGTTCCGATCAGTTTCTATCGGGTTTGATCGTAGAAACGGAAACATCCAATGATTCCACATCCATTTGGACCTACTTTCCAAAGGTAGGCACTCATTAGTTTGTAGACTAATGAGGCTTAAGAATTTGCATTGGTCGAGAGGATGGGAGGTCGGACTCATCACACCTTTTTGAGAGGAATTATTGTTTACTCTGGGAATCTCTTTATAGATTTAAGTTATGTTCGTGAATCCTTATTACATTACCAAGTATAAAATGAGATTTCCTTTAGTTTTAACAATCAATGATTAAATATGTAATAAATTTAGAGAATCTTTTATATGTATTCGAGATTTTTCATCAATAGAGAATCATCTGTATCTATTTAGAGATTCTTGATCAATGGTATCCTTCGAAACATTTATATAAAAGTCTCTTGGTCATTATGATGACCAGGCTGGTTTTAAAGCCCCTCAGTGGGGCATTTGAAGTTTATCGTCATTAATAAGGACATGGATTATTTCAAAGTTGGGATCGAACCTGCAGATGGGCTACCTACGTATCCTTCCTTTTGGAAAAGGAATCAGAACCCACATAGTTCGAGAAATATAGTATGATGATTATGATTCATGGTTCAAATAAGGATGTCATAATTACATTTACCCTCTAAGATCACGTGATTCATGCTCGGTGTGAGAAACAAGAAGTATTGGTAATAAAATAGACAATTGGGCCATGAAAGATGTAATCATAAGAAATGGTTTGGGGCTTATGTATGTATGACTGCCTAGATAAATGAAGGTTAGTATTTACTTTAGGGAGAAAATCCAGGAACAGGGTTCATAAAGGTATATGTGCTTAATGGAGATTTGAATACTCTAACTTGGGACTTATTCCTGAAAAGGAAACCCAAATTAGGAGAGGATTGATAATTAGGTTTTACTCCGGAGAAGGAATCCCATATCAAACGTAATTTAGGATTGGTTAAAGAGAATTTAAAGGACTTGGGGCTTACTCCCGAAAAGGAAGCCCAAATTTTATGACTGGGGCTTATTCCTAACAAGGAAGCCTAGGTTAGGGGACTTGGGACTTACTACTGAAAAGGAGGCCCAAAAATTATGACTGGGGATTATTCCTAACAAGGAAGCCCAGGTTAAGGGATTATGACTGGGACTTACTCCGGAAAAAGAGGCCCAGGTTAAGGGATTATTGTTTGGGGCTTACTCATGAGGAGGATGCCCAAATTAGGGGACTGGGGCATACTCCTGAAGAGGATGCCCAAATTTGAGGATTAAGGTTTGGGGCTTACTCCTGAGGAGGATGCCCAGAGTTGGTAACTTTAAGAATTTGGGGCTTACCCCTGAGGAGGATTCCCATGTTTGGAGGACTTAGGACTGGGGATTATTCCTATAAAAGGAGACCCAGGTTAAGGGATTATTATTGGGACTTACTCCTGAAAAGGAGGCCCAAGTTAAGGGATTATAAATGGGGATTATTCCTGAAAATGAGACCCAAATTAAGGATTTTGATTTGGGGCTTACTCCTGATTAAGATGCCCAGGTTAAAGGACTTATAACTGTGGATTATTTCTGAAAAGGAGACCCAGGTTAAGGATTCTCTCACCTTTAAAGGATGAGGTTGAATGAATGAACTCTCGATCTTTTAGTGACATAAAAATGTATAAATCACTATGTTTTGAGAGATATTCCACAGAATTCCTTTCAGATAAGGAAGTCAAATCAAGAAATCATGCCATAAATGGCTTTGAAGAGTGTCTTGAAGACTGAATCTTAAATAGGAAAGGTGAAATGGCTTAAGAGGGGTAAAATGGGCAAGATGGGCAACCAAAAAAAGAAGGGGCGCACAAGTCGTTAAAGGCACGCAAGTCTTGCGTGGGCGCGCAAGTATTGGTCGCGCAGGTATACCTGCGCGACATGTGGGGTACTTGCGAGATTTTCAACCAGTATTGAAATACTTGAGAGAGACTCTTTATTAAAGAATTTAGAATCCTCTTGAGGTTATTCCAGTAAAGTGATGTGCAAGTTCTATCGAAGGAGTAAGGTGCCGCGCAATTGTGGCCACTTCCCTTAAGGGCTGGCCACTCAAGCGTGCAAGTGTTGATGAGTTTCAATAATTAGGCCTTCCTACCTCTCTTTAGATCTTCTGTTCTAGGTAAGAAATTACCTTAGAAGTGTTCCAGAAGCTTTGAGAAGAGACTTGGGCATCGGGAGCTTAAATACGAGTTTCTTTAAAAAAATCCTCCTTCAATGGGGGCCCACAGGGTCTATTTATAGGCAGGAGAAGACCCTGGGTGGTTACCAGGCGGTTATCACTTAGGTCGCGCAAGTGACTTGCGCGCCAGGTGAGTCGCGCAAGTCCACTTGCGCGACCATGAGGAAACTTGCGCGGCATTTTGGAAAATTTCTCCTTGTTCATCCCTTTGTCGATTTTTGATGCTTTCTTCAAAGGTCGAACCATTTTAATATCAGATCTTCCACTTTTCCAATCTTGAGATTCTGTGACGAAAGGAGCGTCAACAAAAGTCCCCCCTCAGAGTTGGATCCGGAGAGAAAATAGAGGATTTGACTCTGAGGAAATCGAATATATCCAAAGGAATAATGGCGCGCGGGTCTTCCAATGCGTAAAGGGTGGCGTGAAAGTGCGCGTCTCGCAGGCCTTGATCATACTGGGTATGGTGCGCAGATAGGCCTCCTGGCCTATAAATACAAGGCCTTACTTCCGTACAAATCATTTGGATTTCCGGACATCCAACCTTCGAGCTCTCACCGCGCAGGTCCCCTTTTATCCACGCAAGTTGCCCTGTTTTCTGGTGTTTCCTGGATGGTGCGCTATTTTCAAGGTGTTTTGACTTGAGTGGTGTCACTTGCACGCCAAATATTTGCGCGACACCTCCATACTTGTGCACCATGTTTTTTGACTTGCACGCCTTAATACCTTTTCCATTTTTCAAATTTCTTCACAAATTTTATGAAAAATAAACCCATTTAAGAGTCAGTTTATTCATCTTTTGCGCAGATTCAGTGGTTCCCAGGGGAATTGGAATGGCTGATGAACTAGATAGCAAGTGGATTGATGACATAATGAACATCATTGGCCATGATTACTACGATATCTGTGACATCTCTCTCCCAGATTTGACTAAGTACTTGAAGAAACATCATCCTAATTTCCCACAGAGCATCTATCTGCCTCTGTGTGGTCATGGTCATCTTCAAGGAGCAAATGTTCCAAATGCAAAGGACTATATTCTTGAAATGCAGCTGCACTGCTACTCCTCTATTTCGGTTATGCTGTGCATTAAGAGCAACAACAATGGTATGAACTTTCAAGTTCTCCTTTCATGCCATTTCTTTGCAGATATGAAAATGGAAAACCCATGGGCTGAAATGTTTTCTACTGTCGGTTGGTGGAGAGAGGATAAACATGGCATTGGAGCAATATCTGAAAATAATACTCTCTCCAAATGGCTCTTTACTTCCAATGCTTCATTCTCAAATCCATGTATCCATCTCTCAAGTCTCTTCGACCGAAACAGAGTCACTGTTTGATCAGCAGAAAAATTTCTCAAACCGCACTCAAGAACCTCCTTTTACAATTGTTCCAAGAATAGTTGGTATCACTGCATCTCTTATTGTATCCAGTTGAATAAATGAATTCCAGGTGGTTGCTGATGAAGCTCGGGGTGCCTTAAATTAAATGAAGAGTTATGTTGAAAGCCTTCTGTAATTCTTGAAAAATAGAAGAGATTCTAGTCTGTGGATGTCCTTCTATCTCCTGCGTATCAATGAAAAACACTTTCATGTTCAATCATTTGTCCCTACATTCTTTTACCACATACTTCAAATTTACTTAAGCCAATTGGCCTAGTAAGCATAGTTTGATTTTTACTAGGATTATTACAAATAACCCTACCAACTTTGAATCTTTTAATTGCTCAATATTACCTAAATCATACAAAATATATATTTAGTGAGCTGGAACTTGATTTTTATTCAGAGTTCGTTTGTCTTCTGTGGGCAGTTTAAAGTCATGCACGATGTACATAAAGGGGATAGTGTTTAAGGTCGAAATAGCTTTGACCAAAATGGATTAAAATTGATTCAATTCCTTGACAATTTATCTGAAAACATATTACCATACTCAAGTATGAGGGAGAAAAATGTAAACTATGGATTAAGAATATTTGAATCTGATGAATGATATGAAAAAGAGCTAAAAGGAATCAGAAGAAGTAATTTCCAAGAATGAAGTTACTATTATTTAACAAAACTCGTTAGGGGGTTGAATTATGCAGGGCCACCTAAGGGCATTGGATGCATAGTTAAATAAAATAGTATCTTTTGGCTAACAAGTCTGTTATGTAGACTGTTTATACAAGGCCACCTATGGGCACGTGCTGCATGGTTAGGCAAAAGAACTCTCAGAATTTTACTTTCCTAGTGCTAAAAGCCAGTGAAATTTTATGGAGATTCAAATTTTCCAAAGTATAGAGTTTACTGTATGGAAAGAGGTACTTGAATATGGAGAAGATATTTCAAGACAAGATTATCAAAGAACTGGATGAATATCGCTCCTACGAATGTCTGACCCAAACATAGGGAAGAAGAATAAACTATAGACTTGAATAATTTCAGATCATGAAAAAGGATATGGGACAAATATGTTAAGGATGGCTATTTTTTGTAGATCCCTACATATTTTCGTTTAAGACAAATAAGGAAAAAAGAGGCATTCTTCCCAAGAATAAAGTTACCATCATTTAACAAACCCGTTAGGGGGTTGAATTATGCAGGGCCACCTAAGGGCATTGGCTGCATAGTCAAATAAATAGTATCTTTTGGCTAACAAGTCTGTTATGTGGACTGTTTATGCAAGGCCACCTATGGGCATGGACTGCATAGTCAGACAAAAGAATTCTCATAAGTTTGACATTTTTATGACTAAAAGTCATGAAAAGGGTTATGCAGATTTGAAAATATTTAGGGTTAGGATTATAACACATAAAGATGGGTATTTTCCAATGTATATAGAGATACATAGGTCAATGATAGCCATAATCATGTTGTGGCTGGGTCCTGAATTGAAATTTTGGACTTCAATATGTATCTCATAAGAATGAGAATCAAGCCATACGTAGTTCTTGAAATGCAGTTTAACGTCGTGAAGGATGAAAGTATAAGAGATCTTAGTTTAGGGTCAGAGAGTTCGGACCATAATAATGAATACACAGTGTGTGTTTTCATGAGGACTTTTCATCCAAGGGACTAAAAGTGAAATTTGGGGTTAGGCCCAAAAGACTTGGGGCTGGATTCGAGGGATACTCAAACGTTCCTACGTATCCCATAAGGATGGGAATCAAGCCCACGTAGTTCTAGAAATATCCTTTGTAAAAATTTAGTTTGTACATGTGAAGGGTGAAAGGGGACTTTAGTACAATGATGGTTTAACTTGAGATAAAAAATTTAGGCATTACCATGTATGCACGTGGTCATTTTGAAATGAAACATGATTGAAAAATCACATAAATAATGGTTCCCTCTCAAATGAGGAAATCAAAGAGTATTGTAGTTTATTGTCATACCAGACAAAAGTGTTGTATAGTTTAACGTCGTATAACAAGGACGAAAGTGAACCAATGTAAAGATATCGATTCTAGGGGTGGTTTCATGAAACAACATCATATGAGATGAAGGTGAACCAATGTGAAGTGATTGATTTTGGGCTTGAACCTTGGGAGGTTGCCTACGTACCCAGCCTGGAAGGCAAGGATCAAAGTCCACGTAGTTTAATTAAAGAATTAATTAATAATCAAGTTGTTATTTGGTACAATGACCTAAAATAATAATGTTGGGACTTACACATGGTTAGTAGCCCAGAGAGGGTGTTATGGTTGAGGTTTTCTATAAGCTCACGTGAGTCATACTCATTGTGAGAAACAAGAGGTAGCAATAACCTTAACGATACATAGTTTAACGTAATGTAGGACGTATGAAGGGACTATGAAGTTTAAAGTCTTGCAGTTAGGACTATTGGTGCTTCACAGTTTTAATGTCATGTATCAGGGACAAAGAACAGTTTAGCGTCATGTAAAATGTATCAAGGACTTTCTGTACAGTTTAGCGTCATGTAGTTAGGATGATAGAGATAATATAGTTTAATGTCATGCTGGACATAAGTAGAGTTTAAGGTCATACAGTACCTTTGATGATTATGTAGTTTAACGTCTTTCCGGACGTAAGGGACTTTCAAATAGTTTAGAGTCTTATGCATGGACCGTTGGTGTATAGTTTAACGTCGTATAGCAGGGACAAACTGGTGCTGCATAGTTTAATGTCATGTTGCAGGTACAATACAGTTTAACGTCATATTGGACGAAAGGGGGACTGTATAGTTTAATGTCATGCAGTGAGGACAGATTAGTGTGCCATTTTAACGCCATGTTGGACGCATTGGGGATTTTTTCATAGTTTAACGTCATGTAGGACGAAAAAGGGACGATACAGTTTATTGTCATGTAGGACGAAAGTGCAAATAGTTTAAGGTCGTATGCATAGACCGTGGATGGTGTAGTTTAACGTCATACAGGACCATGGTGTAGTTTGAAGTCATACAGGACCTTTTAGGGAACTTTTTCACAGTTTAACGTTATGTTGGACGAAAGTATTTTTCTACAGTTTAATGTCATGTTGGACGCTTGCTGTGTAGTTTAACAACATATAGCGAGGACGAACTGATGCTGCACAGTTTAGTGTCATGTTGTGGGGACAAACTTTTCTACAGTTTAACGTCATGTTGGACGAAAAAGGGACTTTTCTATAGTTTAACATCATGTTGGACGAAAGTGGGACTGTGCAGTTTAATGTCATACAGTGAGGACAAAGTTGTGCCGCACAGTTTAATGTCATGTAGCAGGGACAAACTTTTCTACAGTTTAACGTCATGTTGGACGAAAAAGGGACTTTTCTACAGTTTAACGTCATGTTGGACGAAAAAGGGATGGTACAGTTTAGTGTCATGTTAGACGAAAGTGCGAATAGTTTAAGGGCATATGCATAGACCCTGGATGGTGTAGTTTCAAGTCATACAGGACCATGGTGTAGTTTGAAGTCATACAGGACCTTTTAGGGAACTTTTTCATAGTTTAACATCATGTTGGACGAAAGTATTTTTCTACAGTTTAATGTCATGTTGGACGCTTGCTGTGTAGTTTAACGTCATATAGCGAGGACGAACTGATGCTGCACAGTTTAGTGTCATGTTGCGGGGACAAACTTTTCTACAGTTTAAAGTCATGTTGGACGAAAAATGGACTTTTCTATAGTTTAATGTCATGTTGGACGAATGTGTGACTGTGCAGTTTAATGTCATGCAGTAAGGACAAAGTTGGGCTGCACAGTTTAATGTCATGTAGCAGGGACAAACTTTTCTACAGTTTAACGTCAAGTTGGATGAAAAGGGACTTTTCTACAGTTTAACGTCATGTTGGATTAAAGTGGGGAACCAATTGTAAGAATCTTGGTTCTGGGGACCATATTTTGTGTTTATAAAAAATATTTCTTCAGAAACTTGGCATTGGTTGGAGTCGTGATGAGTTCTCCATCCATTGAGATTAATGAATAAGCTCCATTGGAGTAGACTTTATGTATTGAATAAGGTCCTTCCCATTTTGGTTCAAGATTGGGAGGCTTCTTTCCTGGTATCATTGATGTTCTGAGAACCAATACCAATTCTCCCTGAATGAATGAACGAAGACGAACTTTTTTGTTAAAAGCTCGTGCTATTCGATTCTGATAGATTTCCAAGTGGTGCAAAGTGCACAATCTTTTCTCATTTAACCGTTCCCATTCATTAAATCGCTTTTGAGATTGCTCATTTGTGGATAACTGATCACAAATGGCTACTCTGAGTGAGGGAAATTGAACTTCAATTGGCAAGACTGCTTCTGTTCCATATACCAACGAATATGGAGTTGACTGCGTTGCATCACGGGTGTTAGTTCGATAAGCCCATAAAGCATGAAAGCGTTTATCAGGCCATGACCTCTTATCTTTATCCACCATCTTTTGCAGTATATTTGAAAGAGTCTTGTTAAAGGCTTCTATTTGGCCATTGGCTGCCGCATGATACCGAGATGAATGGTTGGATTTAATGTTGTATTCTTGATACAATTTCTTCACCTCAGAAGAACAGAAGATGGTGCCATTGTCCGTCAATATGGTATGAGGGACACCAAATCTAGTAATGATGTTAGACTTGATGAAGATAACAATGCATTTAGAACTAACTTCTTTGAGAGGTACTGTCTCTTCCCATTTGGAAAAGAAATCAGTAGCAGTAAGAATGTACTTAAACTGCTTTGCCGTAGCTGAAGGGTAAGGTCCTACCACATCCATTCCCCATGTGGAAAATGGCCACGAGTATTTAGCTGTATGAAGCAACTTTGGAGTTTGATAAATGAATTTGGCATATACTTGGCATGAACAACACTTATTTGTGAAATTAACACAATCTTGTATCATTGAAGGCCAAAAGTATCCAAGCCTCCGAATTTGATTAGACAATCTATGTCCAGACTGGTGGGCACCATATAATCCTGTATGCACTTCTTTCATGACAGCCATTGCCTATTCACCATCAATGCATCTGAAGAGAACTCCATCAAAACCACGTTTGTATAGAATTTTCTCTAAGTGGTTTGGGCTATCATAAAGAGTAAAATTGACCACATGTCGCCAGATTTGTTCTTTCTCGGCTCTATCAGGTGGAACTGTTCCATTTTGAAGGTATTCCCTAATAGGTGACATCCATCCTATAGTATGACCATATAGTTCAGGAATGGGACTAATTTCATTAATTTCCTCTGTACTGGCTTGAACATAATGTGAAATTGCACGACGATGGGCAATACTGATGGTTATCTCGTCCTAGTTTGGATCTGCTAGAGCTGTGGCTATATTGTCCAGTGCATCAGCTTGAGTATTTTGTGATCTTGGAACATAAGAAAATGTTGGTTCTGAAGGGAATTCCACCATTAACTCTCTGACGTAATCATACAAAGGGATTAATTCTTCTTTTCTGATGGCATAATCTCTATTTACTTGTTTGATTACCAGGTCTGAATCACCTTTTACCTTTAAGTGATTCACTTGTGCTTGAAGTGCTAACTCCAAGCCTGTGATAAGAGCTTGGTATTCTGATTCATTATTGGTACCACCTTCCCACAATAAAAAGGAATAAGGTAACACTGCCTTATCTCGAGAAATGAGCATAATTCATAAACCAACTTTGTTGAATTTAGGATTTTCCATTTTCTTCCCTATTGGACTTCTGGAAGCACCATCAAAATAAATTTCCCATATTTGAGGATTCTCTTGAATAGAGAAAACTTCTTCATCAGGGAGTTCAATATCTGAAGACATGTCTTCTACTGAAGGATGTTCAGCCAAGAAATCAGCCAGAGCTTGGCCCTTTATCGCCTTTTGAGACACATACTGAATGTCGAACTGCTGCAAAATAACTGCCCACCTTGCTGGATGTCCTGTAATCATTGGATGACTAAGGATGAATTTGAGCGGATTATTGCGAGATAACAATTATACCTCGTGATGTTGCAGGTAGTGTCTCAGTTTCTGAACTGCAAAGATTAATTCCAGGCAGCACTTCTCAATATTTGAATACCGGGTCTCTGCTTCAAGCATAGTTCTACTGAGATAGTAGAGTCTATTTTCATTCCCAACATCATTCTTTTGAGCAATAAAGGCACCCAATGATCTCTCTAGAGCTTTCACATAGAGGAAAAGTGGTCTTCCTTCAATAGGTGGCATGAGTACCAGTGGACTCAAGAGATATTTCTTGAGAACATCAATCGCTTCTTGACATTCTTCAATCCACTGGTAAGTGACTCCTTTTTTCATTAATTTGGTAAAGGGTAATCTTTTTCCTGCCAAATTGGTGATGAAACGCCAAATATAGGCTAAGTGCCCTTGAAGTCCTCTTAATTCTTTCAAATTATGAGGAGGTGGCATACCAAGGATTGATTTGGTCTTCTCAGGATCAACTTCAATACCACGATGGCATACAACAAAGCCGAGAAATTTTCTTGAGGTTACCCCAAAAGAACATTTTAAGGGGTTCATCTTCAAATTATGTTTTTGAAGCTTGTGGAATGTGATTTCTAAATCATCCAAGTGATTAGAACGTTGTTTGGATTTAACCACCAAATCGTCTACATAGCATTCAACAAACTTCCCTAAGAAAGGTTTGAAGATACGATGCATGGCGCGTTGATATGTTGCACCTGCATTCTTTAAACCAAATGGAATCACCCGGTAACAAAACACACATTGAGGGGCTCTGAAGGCTGTAGATTCCTCATCTTCTGGGACCATTCAGATCTGATTATATCTGGAATATCCATCCCTGAAAGAAAGTACTTCATAGCCAGCAGTCGCATCAATTAAGAGTTCTGTAATCGGAACTGGGAAATCATCTTTAGGACAATACCGATTAAGATCTCTGAAATCGATGCAAACCCTAATTTGTCCATTCTTTTTCTTTACAAGGACAATATTAGCCAACCACTTGGGATACTGAACTTCTTTTACAAAGTTAGCTTTAATCAGCTTATCCACTTCAGCTTCAATTTTGGAAGCATAAGTTGGGTGTGTTCTTCTCGCGGCTTTCTTAAATCCTTGATGTTCTTTTGGTAAACCCAAATGATGAGTAGCAACATCAGGATCAAGCACAGCCATTTCTGTATAGTTCCAAGCAAAAATATCTTTATTTTGCTTTAGAAAAGAAATATACATCTCTTTCTCTTCAAGGGTCATGGCCGCACTAATTAAAGTGAGGCGTGGATTTTTCTCTGTACCCAGATTTATTTCTCTGAGTTCATCCACAGTGGTAGATATACCCTCTTCAAATGCTGGAGGAGCATCTCTAAGATCTTCCTCTTCTTCTTCATCGCGTGCTATTTCTTCTGTTTTTACTTGCATAGTAGATGAAAAAACGAAATTTTCATGATTATAAGAGATGTCAAAATTTGCACATTTTGAAGAAGAAGCTTCTATTTCTGACCCTATTGATAATAAAGGGTCTTCTTTGGGAAATAAAGAGGAGATGATGGATTGAGAATTAACATCATTATTCACCTCCGATGTTTCTATAACTTCTTCTGGCCTGATTTGCGAAGTATAAACTTGTTGGATTTCAGCAGATGAAATGAAAACGTCACCACTTATGCTTTCATCACTGTTTAGTAGGTTACCAATTTCTCCCATGTTGTCTGGCTCGATTGCCGTAATTGACATTATGGATCTTTCCATAAGAGTATTCTGATTTGGGCCTATTTTGGAAATTTGATTGATAGGTAACACATAATCTGTACTCACATGTGTAAATGGATTTATTGGAATCTTCTCCAAACCATATGGAGCATTAACTTTAGTAATTTCCTTTATTGTAGATTTCTCTCTTCCCTTCATGTGATAAAATTCCGCCTCAATGTATTGAGACTCACATGTCTTGAACGGGGCCTTATCACCATACAATGTTCCAACTTCACCATTGAAACAGTATTTGAGACATTGATGGTATGATGAAGGGATAGCTGCATGCTGATGTAGCTAGGGTCTTCTAAGCTGGACATTGAAAGCTGAATCTTGATCAACAATCATGAAATCCGAATTGGATACAAGATCTCCAAACTGAGTTCTGAGGGTAACTTCACCCAGTGGTTCTTGTTCATTTTTATAATATCCTTGTAACATCATGGTAGAAGGAGATAAATCAGATTCCGTGAGGCCCAATCAACGAAGGGTACGAATGGGCATGAGGTTGACTCTTGAACCATTGTCAATGAAAGCTCTTCGGATATCTACACCATTGACTTTTCCAGATAAGTACAGAGGTTTTATGTGTCCATGCACAACATCATATTCATCTCTATTAGTAAAATATATCACTGCATGGCAGTCTGCAGGATTATTCTCTATGTGATAGACTTCAGCTGCAACAATTTCAGCTTCAAACTCATAAGGACTTGACAAAGCTTCAATTAGTGCTTCTCGAAGATCTTTTGACAGATTCAAAGCATCCAAAATTGATAACTTGGCTGGTACTTGGGCCAAGTGTTTCAATATATCATACTTTTGATCTAGAGGTCTGCGTTTTCCAACAGGAATATGTGGTTTAGCAGGTACCTTGGAAGCAGATGCTTTAGAAGCTGATGCATCTTGTATTGGGATAGAAGTTGGCAACATCCTTGGTTTTGGAAGATTAGACAGATTAGATCCATTTACATGCTAAGATAAAGAAGATGGAACCTTCAATCGGTCTTCCCAAAATAACTGTGCCAAGACTGAGTTGGCCATTGGCAGAAGAACTTGCTTGTCCTTTTTGAGCTCGCTGAAGGGCTCTACCACGAGTTTCTACTGCATACATAGTGCTAGCAGGGGTAGAATTGGAGTAGTGGCTTCAGAAATATCCACATCTTCCCCTATATCCTGAACCTCTAGAACTTCCTCAGATTCCCTTATTTTATATAGGGAATTCAGGCTCATCAAAATTGAAATTACGAATGGAATACAGATCAGTTAATTAAATCATATTAACAGAACCGAAGATTAACTCTTCGTCTGATAGAGACTCTTCCTGATTAGCCTGTTTAGGCTGTTCTGTTTGATGGGGAGGTGCCCATGGCTTTTAAGTAGATGGCATAAAGTCTGCCAGAGTCAAAGACAATTTAGGCTTTGACACATACTCATATTCTTCTGATTCTTTTTTCTTCTTTGAATCAAGCCGTTTCTTTGAGGACTTTCCCTCTGATGAAGAGGGTTTTACCGCAATATTCATGGTAGAAGACCCAATTGGTTTCTTCAATTGTGTTCGAAAAATGGCATGAGTCCAATTGATTGTCTTTCTGACCATCCAATCATCATACTTCTGTGCATTTCTTCTTTTGACTTGCCATTCACCTTCCTCCTCTGGAACTGTAGTAGTAACACATGATACCTGAGTCGAAGAACCTTTCAACTTGACTTGTCCCAAGTCGACCATATTTTACAGGAGGTCTTTGAAGACAAAACACTCCTCAATGGGATTCCCTAACATTTTATGAAAGGGACAATAATTGGGACGGTCTTCATCTCCTTCCTTGTTTGGCCTCTTAGGCACTGGTAATTGAATGAAATTATTATCTAGGGCTGAAATGAAGTAACTAGGAACCTGCTCATTTCGGAAAGAGTATGTTTTACTCTTTAAATCCTCAAATTGTTTTCGTCGTTGATCTTTTTGATCAATTGGACGAAAGGGCCTTTGTAGTTGGCATTCAGGAGGTGGAGATCTTCGAGAAGATGAAGGTTTTGAAGTAGAAATAGGTACAGGCGCTTGTTTAAGCATAACTGTAGCAGTTTCCACTTTACCCATTATATTTCCTGGAGCTGATGGAATTACACGAGATTTAGCCTTAGCCTGTATAAGTGAATATTCAATCTGATGAGCGATTGAAGTAAGATCTCAAAACCCTCCTGTGTATTTCATAGGGATCAATGGCGTGCGAAATTCATCACGCAAATTTTCCACACAGATTGGCAACAACTCCACCTGAGAAAGTGATAAACTCAGGGAATATGTTAATCCCTTCCAGCGAGCAATGAAATCAGAGAATCTTTCATTCTCCCTTTGCTTGCAGTTTGTAAGATAAAAAACTTTCGTTTTTGGCAAAGTTGAGCTAAACTGAAGAAGGAATTTTTGGCGAAGATCCTCCCATCCGATGATTGATCGGGATTGAAATCTTGTATACCAGACAAAAGCTGGTCCTTGAAAGGTTCGCATGAAGCATCTGAGTTTCACTGCTTCTTGATGTTCTGTAGTTCCCATCATAGGATCACAACAAGACACATAATGTGTCAAATGTTGTTCAGGGTCACCCGATCCATTGAAAGTAGGGAAAACAGGGTTTCCAAAACTGGATGGAGGAGAAATTGAATCTACCCATTCAGGGTAAACTTTCTTTTCAGGTTGAACTTGTGCCCATTTCCCTTCCATAGTTTCTAACCAAGATGTTAATGACTCAATAGTAGTTATCAACTTTTGAGAAACATCTAGTTGAACTTGGTTTTGGGTAGGTGCAATGAATGGAGCTTGGACAGACGTGGTGATTGGTGCTGCAACTGATGGTAGCACTGCCAATCATTGTTGCACTTGACCCGTAGGATTAGACCTCTGAGGGTGTACTGATAAAGGAGGATATTCTTGACCCATCTCAGTAATCGCAACAGATTCCTTCGGCTGTCGGACTCCAGAATTCTTAAGAAGAAGAATACTCTGAAGTAGTTCTGCATTCAACCTTCTTAATTCTTTCATTTCTTCCTCATGTTGTGCAAACCTTTGCTCTAATGAGAGCGATTGACATTCTACAGAGGAAGGATATGTAACATGATTCTTTCCCTTCCCTTTTTTGGATACTTTTTGGAGAGAGGGAAGTGGATTACCTAGGTTCTGAGTAATCCTTTGACTTTGTGTACGCACACCTTCTTCATTTGTATCGGTGCGTACATTTTCTTGAGCAGGACGCACTTCATCTGAGTCCCCTAAGTGAACCTCCTCTGGTAGATTAGCAACAACGGCATTGATGACATTGATTGATGCATAATTCATCACATCCCTTCTATCAACATTTCTGTGATATTGTCTTCTTTCATGTCTTTGATGAGACATTGCCTTTTGTTGATTCAATCTTTTAGGAACTTCTTGATGAGCTATAAATTGGAGGGAATCTCCTGATAATTTGGCTCTTCGTTCCTCTTGTGGATTCTTCCCCAACCGAGAAAAGACCGATATTCTCTGAGGAGGGGATTGATGATTTGAAAGAGTCCCCAGTCTTGTGAACTGGGGATGTTTCTGCTGTTTCTGCTCAACTCCTCAAATCCCATTTGTTGAATCTGAGGGTTGGGTTAAAGAAGTCCCCAGTCTGACAAGCTGGGGTGGCTTTTGACATGCTATGTCTGAGACATTCTTAAAATATCTCTTGATCTTGTGAACCTTAGTTCAGAAATTAGCTGGATGCATTATCCTGTATCCACTTTTATCACCAGGTTCAACAGACCATTGGATGATTTCCTAAATTTCTGTCATTTGATGATGTGTTTGCTCCATACGAGAGGCTTGTGCAATATTCTCGCCTGCTTGATGTAGGAGCAATTCAACAACTTGTTCCCTATATTCTTGATTTTTAGAGGAACTAGTTGAAGCCTATTATTGAGCAAGCTTTTGATTACAAACAAATCCCATTGACTGTGAGTGGCCATGAGCAATAACATTTCATGAGACCTTTTTCGGTAGGCTTTGCTGATTGGAAAGCACTGTGAAATGTAGTGCTCTGTGAACACCCCATCCTCTGATATGAACACCAGATGGGGCATTGACAATTAACTGACGCAATTTTCTTAGTGCGCCAAGGCATGAACATTGAAGGGTTCTCTGCTGCTTTTCAGCCTTCAGATACCGAGAGACTGATAGAGATGCCAAATCAGTCTGACGTTGTATCCCTTCTATTATATTAAGATGATTTTCATATTCATCATAAGATAATACCTTATTCTTCAATTAACAAAGAGTTTTCCATATGTTGAGACGAATATCATGGATTCCATCACCCGTCAACATCTTTGGAATGTCATACTGGGAGTCAGCCAAAGGCCAAAACATGACTGGTACCTCACCTTTCGCCAATTTTTTTCTCATGTTCAGCATTTCCTCTTCATCATTAAATGAATATTCTTCTACCTGTTTTGTCCAGAGATGGTGTTTCTTTGTTGCTTAATCGGATTCAACAAGATTGGTAGATAGATCATTGATCAAACTAGAAGATGCATGACTTAGGGGTGGTTCGGAGAATGACCTACACCCTGGGATATCTTCTGATTGATAAAGTATTTCACTTGTTAGCGATAAAGCATCAGACATGACTGGTTTCGCATTTGCAAGTGCCTTAAGATAAGAGGGCTTTCTCCGCACTACATTGTCTACTGGAGTATTTTCTAGGCAATGTGAATCACTACTGTGGAGAGGACTTTTGCAGTGAGATTCATCATCATGGGGAGGACCACCATAATGGGTTACAACAAAAGATGAGATCTCTTGCTCCTTGGTCTTCTGACCACACAGAGGGTTCCTGTGGCTCTCATCTGAAGATGAAACTTCAAGATTGACCGAATTGTCACGAAGAAAGCCTTCATGAGAAAGTGTCTATTGACGACCTTCAGAATTAATGTTCCCGTTATTGGGAACTGAGGGAGTAGAATCTTGAATTCCAACAGATAAATGTTTGAGGGCTTCAATAACTCCAGCATCGATCAAGGCCTTGTTACAGATTGGCCTTTGATCTCCTGACTGTGCTGGGCAGATCTTTTTCTTAGATGCCTTCTTACTCGCTTTGGAAACCACTTGTTGACGAAAGTGGTTTCTCTAAGCTGGTGTATGTGCCTGATCAAGAAATATGGTTAGGTTAGGCTGACGATCTCTACTCAAATCAGGTGTATGTGCCTGACTTGGTTGTCCGTATGATATGGAGGAGTATTCCCCATAACCCTCTTGGACTGGAACAAATGTGTGTGTCTGTTCCGGAGTGAATCGTTGATGTGTCACCCCACTGCTAGGGATAGATTTATGTGTCTTTCCATGAGATGATGCTGAAGCTATTATGATATCCTGGCAAGCATCCAGAATATGAGTAGGAATTTACTTCTGCTCTTTCACCATTGACAAAATATGCTTGGTGACTTCAGCTGCCGGAACGGGGATATAAGTCCATTCCGGGCTTGGAGTAGGTGTATGTGCCTGCTCCTGTCCTCCTTTTCTTATCAGTGAATCCTGAAAGTACTCAAGTGTGGGGGAAAACAGTTGATTCTGCCTCCTGTTTGTCATCGGGGCTTTCCGACTGACTTCTCCGTGCGCTACCAAGCGAGACTGTTGGTAGGCTTGATTAGTATTAGCAGGTGTATGTGCCTGCTGATTACACTTCGCCAAACGCGGTTGATGAGATCCATCATATGTTGCCAGACGAGCCTGCTGACTAACTGATGATTTATAAGCAGTTGCATGTTCCTGCCTATAGTACTCCGCCAGAATTTCCTGGCGGGATTGGCGTGATGCTGCCAGACAAGTCTGCTGGACAGCAGAATTAAAACGGGAAGGTGTGTGTGCCTGCTCGTTGTTTTCCACCAAGTTAGGGTGGTGGACTTCTACAGAGATGGCAGGGATGAGAACCTGCCCATTTTTAACCGGATTCCGCCTCTGGCGGTTTGTATTGCCTGCTCGGGTTTGAAGAACCTGAGCCGAATGCCTGGAGTCGGTACCCTCATCATGTTGAGGACGCACTACCGCACGAGTCTGGTGGCGATTGTTGATGGGAGCCCTCGGGAAGGACTCCGGTCTTTTTGAATTAAGGTCCTGAGGGACCTGCTCATTCACTTCCTCAGAGTAAGGGAGTGAATGGAAATTGCGTTCCGGGGATAACGACCCGAAACGGTTGGAGACGGTAGTCAGCAACGCCTGCCTCTTGATCACTGGTCGTCGTTGTCCGGACGACCTGTGTGAGTTGTTCACTTGGAGGGCCTGTTGGGCAGCCTCTAGAGTTGGGATGGTACCGCGTTGACGGTACTCCTTAACCAGCACATTTGATACCCAGCGTTGAAGACGCTGAGTAGGTGATGTCATCCTCAGAGCGGATGACGATCCAGTAGGAATAGCAGCATTGGTATTTGCATCAGCAGTATTTACAAGCGTGAATTTGAGAGAAGCCATTATGGAAATACATAAGATCTTGGAAAAGAGTTCCTGTTTGATATAACAGACGTAATCAAGATAAATTCAGCCACTTCATCCTTTGGATGAGCACACATGTCAATGATTGTTTTTGTTAGCCCTCTTACTGACTTTTAAATAGGGTTTTAACAAATAGGTAAAACATCACTTTAACTTGGTTAAGGATTCACGTCGGGTTCACCATTTTTTGTTTCCCTCAGAATTCAGGGATGACCTCCTGGATGGGAGATTCAAACGTTCCGATCGATTTCTATCAGGTTTGTTCGTAGAACCGGAAACATCCAATGATTCCACATCCATTTGGACCTACTTTCCAAAGGTAGGTGCTCATTAGTTTGTAGACTAATGAGGCTTAAGAATTTTCATTGGTCGAGAGGATGGGAGGTCGGACTCATCACACCTTTTTGAGGGGAATTATTGTCTACTCCGGGACTCTCTTTATAGATTTAAGTTATGTTCGTGAATCCTTATTACATTACCAAGTATAAATTGAGCTGTCCTTTAGTTTTAACAATCAATGATCAAATATTTAATAAATTTAGAGAATCTTTTATATGTATTCGAGGTTTTTCATCAATAGAGAATCATCTGTATCTATTTAGAGATTCTTGATCAATGGTATTCTTAGAAACATTTATATAAAAGTCTCTTGGTTTTTATGATGACCAGGATGGTTTTAAAGCCACTCAGTGGGGCATTTGAAGTTTATCATCATTAAGAAGGACATGGATTATTTAAAAGTTGGGATCGAACCCGCAGATGGGCTACCTACGTATCCTTCCTTTTGGAAAAGGAACCAGAACCCACGTAGTTCGAGAAATAGAGTATGATGCTTATGATTCATGGTTCAAAGAAGAATGTCATAATTACATTTACCCCCTAAGCTCACGTGATTCATGCTCGGTGTGAGAAACAAGAGGTATTGGTGATAAAATAGACAATTGGGCCATGAAATATGTAATCATAAGAAATGGTTTGGGGCTTATGTATATATGACTTCCCAGATAAATGAAGGTTATTATTTACTTTAGGGAGAAAATCCAGGAACAAGGTACATAAAGGTATATGTGCTTCATGGAGATTTGAATACTCTAACTTGGGACTTATTCCTAAAAAGGAAACCCAAATTAGGAGAGGATTGATAATTAGGTTTTACTCCTGAGAAGGAATCCCATATCAAACGTAATTTAGGACTGGTTAAAGAGAATTTAAAGGACTTGGGGCTTACTCCCGAAAAGGAATCCCAAATCTTATGACTGAGGCTTATTCTTAACAAGGAAGCCCAGGTTAGGGGACTTGGGACTTACTCTTGAAAAGGAGGCCCAAAAATTATGACTGGGGATTATTCTTAACAAGGAAGCCTAGGTTAAGGGATTATGACTAGGACTTACTCCTGAAAAAGAGGCCCAGGTTAAGGGATTATGGTTTGGGGCTTACTCCTGAGGAGGATGCCCAAATTAGGGGACTGAGGCTTACTCCTGAAGAGGATACCCAAATTTGAGGATTAAGGTTTGGGGCTTCCTCCTGAGGAGGATGCCCAGAGTTGGTAACTTTAATAATTTGGGGCTTACTTCTGAGAAGGATTCCCATGTTTGGAGGACTTAGGACTGGGGATTATTCCTAAAAAAGGAGACCCAGGATAAGTTATTATGATTGGGACTTACTCCTAAAAAGAAGGCCCAAGTTAAGGGATTATAAATGGGGATTATTCCTGAAAAGGAGACCCAAATTAAGGATTAAGATTTGGGGCTTACTCCTGAGTAAGATGCCCAGGTTAAAGGACTTATAACTTGGGATTATTCCTGAAAAGGAGACCCAGGTTAAGGATTCTCTCACCTTTAATGGATGAGGTTGAATTAATGAACTCTCGATCTTTCAGTGACATAAAGATGTATAAATCACTATGTTTTGAGAGATATTCCACAGAATTCCTTTCAGATAAGGAAGTCAAATCAAGAAATCATGCCATAAATGGATTTGAAGAGTATCTTGAATACTGAATCTTGAATAGGAAAGGTGAAATGGCTTAAGAGGGGTAAAATGGGAAAGATGGGCACCCAAAAAAAGAAGGGGCGTGCAAGTCTTTAAAGGCGAGCAAGTCTTGCGTGGGCGCGCAAGTATTGGTCGCGCAGGTATACCTGCACGACATGTGGGGTACTTGCACGATTTTCAACCAGCATTGAAATACTTGAGCGGCTCTTTATTAAAGCATTTAGAATCCTCTTGAGGTTCTTCCAGTAAAGGGACGCGCAAGTTCTATCGAAGGAGTAAGGTGGCGCGCAAGTGTGGCCACTTCCCTTAAGGGCTGACCACTCAGGCGCACAAGTGTTGATGAGTTTCAACACTTAGGCCTTCCTCCCTCTCTTTAGATCTTCCGTTCTAGGTAAGAAATTACCTTAGAAGTGTTCCGGAAGCTTTGAGAAGAGACTTGGGCATCGGGAGCTTAAATCCGAGATTCTCGAAAAAATCCTCCTTCAATGGGGGGCCCACAGGGTCTATTTATAGGCAGGAGAAGACCCTGGGCAGTTACCGGGCGGTTATCACTTAGGTCACGCAAGTGACTTGCGCGCCAGGTGAGTCGCGCAAGTCCACTTGCGCGACAATGAGGAAACTTGTGCGGCATTTTGGAAAATTTCTCCTTGTTCATCCCTTTGTCAATTTTTGATGCTTTCTTCAAAGGTCGAACCATTTTAATCTCAGATCTTCCGCTTTTCCAATCTTGAGATTCTGTGACAAAAGGAGCGTCAACAGGGGTTTAATGTTTTTTATGGATTTAAATGATTTCCTCTCTCAGTTCTTGATTAATACAAAGAATGTAGATCAAATGACTAATGGGTTGATCTGAGACTCATTTGTTTTTGTGGGAGGTTTTCATAAAAATTCATTTTGGGTTTTTTGTTAAATCTTATGATGATTATTTTTTCAACCATATGTTATAACATTAGCATGGAGGGCACATACCAATCCAATGAAGGCCCAAACCCCCCTTACGAACTAGTTCATGATGCGTTCTTTGTGGGTGAATCATAAAATTGTCGAAAATGCAGAACCGAGGGACTCAATGTGAAGGAGGAGTCTCAGGAAGATATTAAGAAATGAATGAAAGAGAATCTGACCACCAGAGCTTCACCGGTGGCCCTCAGATATGCCATCGGAGACTAGTGGCAGCAGATAGGGGCGTCCGACCTTTTTCGGCCATGTTGAAGGCGGGCGACACACCACCACATCCTTATTTGGATGAGATTCCATAGATCTGTGCATAGTAGAGGTAGAACTAGACCCTGGGTCCCTCCCTAGACTAGTCCATGGGACCGGTCAGCTGAAGGGACGGTGCCAGCCCGACGCTGCTGGTTAAAGGCCAAACAGACATCTGTCTGTTCATGGGGAGATGGGACCGCAACCAACTGGCGGTTGCACCCAACCAGTGAACTAAAATGTGTCCATCTAGTTTGGCCTAGATCCAGCTGGTCTAGGTCAGGTTGGTTTGATCTGATCAGGTCGGACTTGACCCATACCCATTTTTGGCCCAGTTTGGCTTAAATTGTTGTATCTTCTAAACCAGACGTCAGTTTTAAAACCCCTATAATGCACTGTAATCCTTAGGATAAGGAGGTACTATTGATATATTCAACATGGGATTTGGATAATGATGGATAATGGCTGGGTTGGATTGTACCTTAATCCAACTAGGCCCTTGATACTAAAATACCTACATCTTACAGACTAGGTGTCTGATTGACGCACCGTCATTTGCATTAGAACACTTATAGAATAGTGTTTCTTTAGATCACTTATTCATGGGACTTAATGTAAGTTGAAAAATGGAAGATGGATTGTGGAGAGGATTTTTTATAATTCAAGAATTCTTAGTACAAGAATCATGTGGATAATTGTGAAATGAGGAATGAATAGTGATCCTCTGAGTGGGTCAGCAGCTTGAGATCTTCTTTGTGGGTTAGCACCTAGCGATACTCTATGGGTATTCTTCTAGATATCATCTGTGGGTCTATACCTAGGGATCCTATGTGGTTCTGCACCTAGAGGTACTCTTTGTGTATGAACCTAGCGATCCTATAAGCGGGTCAACACCTATCGATCCTTTGAGTGGATTAGAACCTAGAAATCCTTTGTGGGTCAACACCAAGAGATCCTCTATGGGTCATCACTTAGTGATCATCTATGGTTATGCACCTATCAATACTCAATGGGTATACAGTAAGAAATCCTCTGTGGGTCTGCACCTAGAGACCCCTTGAGTGTGTCAGCACCTAACAATCCTCTTAATGGGCCAACACCGAGAGATCCTATGTGTGTCAGCAATTAGCGATCCTCTATAGGTTAGTATCTAGCGATCCTCTGTGGATTAGCACCTAGATACATTTTTAGGTCTAGAATATAAATCCTATCTCTAGAATAAGATGATCTAGCTTTATGACTAATCATATTAGTTCATGTTTTTCAAGTTGTATACCTCGTTTGAGAAGATTCTTTTTCTTGTGCTTTGTGATTGAGATCATGCATTGTGGTTTCTCATTTCTGGAAATTTGGGAGACCATCAAGAGTCTCAAGGTCCCTACTTGGTATTGTTATACTCACCGCTGCATGGGATTCACTCACACCTTATAGTGTCTTCTGTAAGTGACAAATAACTTTGACCGAGGTTAGGGATCCTAGACTAGATGGTGCACATAGGTTACCGATTGACGTGGAAAGCCGCAATGATGAGATTAACCTACCCTTTAGTTAGGATCTATTTTGGATGACCATATGAGCTATTTTACTTTTTCGTGTTATTTTCATTAGTTGGGATTGTATTCTAGCCCATTATACTCCAATACTCATTTTTACATCCAATAGTTATACTATGTGATTTGTTCTTATTGTGCACCTAGTCTATGTATTTATAGGATTAAAGGAAATTCCTTCCCATTGTAGGGATATGAATTTTTGGTTCTTGTCACCAAATCCCGGGCGATAGAAGGTGGGATTGGGGTAGTCACAGCATGGGCCCCGGGGGACGGGTCGTCACATATCCATTAATATCCTAATGTGTCAAAAGAATGTGTTATAATTTAGACATCTTATTTGTTAATTTTCATGGTTATGTTGTTTTACACTATGATAAGTGATTATCACACTATTCTTTCTGGTTTTAGTCACTGTTCGTAACTATAAAAAACTAAAATAATGTTTAATGTGATAGAAATTTCTCAAATGAGAATTCAAATGTGATGATCACTAGAGTGAAGGTTGTTGTGAAAATGCTTAATCAATATTTACAAAAAATGATTAACATAAGTTAATTAAGTAACTCTCACACTCACTAAACAAGATAAGGAAGGATTTCAATGAGAGTTCAAGTATTTTTTACCATGGATGAAATATGATTTAGATTTAATTGTGTCAAAAATGTGGAAGGAATAACCCATGTGAATGTCTTATATGAATAAGAAGATGTAATGACTATGGAAAAGAAGGTAATAATGATTGTAAAAAAATTAAAAGATTTGTTAACACAATGGATGATAATATTGGTTTCCATAAGGTATAATTGATGGTTAAATTATTTATGTGTGGAATAAATGGTCATTATGAAAATATATTTCTCAAATGTAATGATCAAGAAGAATATCATCATAGTGGAATGAGTGATGGTTATATTTTTGATGATGATGAATCTATAGATGAAATAATAAAAGAAATATGTACGATATAATAGTATTAGGCAAACTTATTAATGCATTACAGATGATGAAGATTAATATAGTTTTTTACATATTTTGATTCAAGAATTATGTTATAATAATTGTTCAGTTTATATTTTTTCTCTATGGATTTAAAAGAATATTTTCACGGGTCGCAATTGAATAGAAATTTTATTTATTGGAAATTTAATGTTCATGGGAAACACATGATTAAATGAAAGATAACCCTATGTATGTTACTGATGTTAAGAATTGTTTTTTGATAAATATGTAATGGAAATGAATACATAATTTAGATGGTTCAAATTACAATGGAACTAATTAAGGGATTATTGGAAAAGTGGTTTATGCTGCCATGAATGGCGTTTAAAATATATTTTGATTTAAGGAATATACCCAATAAACTGTGGAGTAATTAAAAATTAATTTTTTCAATAATTATTTATTTTAATTAACCTATTTCAAGAAAATACTAGATAAAGGTATTCACATGTTATTTATGTTAAAAATATGAGAGACTTAATGATTTATAGGGGATCAATGGTATGATGATTTGTAAAAATTTAGTGTCATTATTTATAATTTTTTTGACTTACATATTTGTAATTTTTATAAGTTTAACAATATAGGGTATGGCTTATGATAAAATATGGAAGTGGTTTTAGATATTAATTTAATATCTTCTTATATAAGGATTTATACATATTCGATAACTTGTGATAACCTTTTTGTTGTTTTAAATTTATTTATCTTATGATGTGGTCATGTTTCAAGAATGAAAAATTCAACTTCATTTATTAGAATAAGTGATTAAGTGGAAATTTATTAAGGAATGAAAAAGGGAATGATTTTAATGAAATCATGTATGTATATTTTATCGTGAAAATTATTATACATTATTAAAAGGGTCTTGAAACAAATGTTTTATTGTTATCATCATTGTTGATGATAGTAATGTCCTTTTTCAAGACTCTCTAGGATATGGATTTATAATCATTAAATATATATTAAACATGTTCCCCATCAAACTCTATGTGAACATAATAGATTTATTTCTCTTCCATGTCCATGTTTTCACTTGTAAGCTATGTTTTATTGTGTGGAAACCTGGTTATGCATTACATTGGGTAACCATTATGTTTCCAACTTTCTATTTTTAATGGATGTTTCAGTATTCAATTTTAAATGGTGGATTTCATTGAAATGATTTCTAAACTGTTAATCATTTTATAACACATATGAATTCTGAGGTTGAAATCCATTTTGAAGGGGGTAGAATGTAAAACCCCAATATTTTGTGTAATGGACTAGTCCTCTCTAGTCCAGTTGTTTTTTAGAATCTAGTGTTTGATGTTTTCTGGGAGGTCAAGGTGACATATTTCAACACATTGTAAAATTTCTAATTTTGTGAATAACGTTTTGAAAACAGTGACTCCCCAAATAGTATCTCACCAAATAGTGAATCATCCAATGATGACTCATCTAATGGTGTGTTGTCTAACATAGACTCTTACAATGGTTAATCATCTAATTGTGAGACATCCAATGGTGACCCATCCAATTAGGACTTGTCCAATGCTGACTCATCCAATAGAGACTCATCCAACGGTGAACCCTCCAATGGTGTCTCATGAACAATGTTTCTAGCATCCTACAGTTTCAACCCTCTAACATTATCCATGACAAAAAATGAATTCAATGAATTTTCATTGGATTTAAGGAATATTCAAGGCACATGAATCCTAATATAATTTTCCTTAGGGTCTGGATACCTTTATTCGATCAAAAAATACATTCTTGACTAGATCTACCTTTAATGGAAAATCTAAATAGCTACACCATATAGATTTCAAAAGGGTCATTATACCATCCTCCCTTGTAATTCATTCTTTTTTTTCCATGGTATTGGATTCCCATTGTTCATCATCATATAGGAGTCATGGATTTTTTTATATCCATGGACCGAGTTCCCCTTAGAGGTTTTCCTACTACATGTGAACCCCTTATTTTTGTGAAACTAGGACGTTTCAATCCATCCTCAATATAAGGTATGTTATACCTTCAATATTTTTGGTTCCATGATATATTTCTTCCCATTTCTCCTTTCCATGTTTTGGTATGTGATCTCCATGTTTCTAATAGATCTTTCTCTGTTTTTAGTTGGTTCATTGGTGTCGTGTTATCCATGGATGTATGAATAGATTGTGGGAGAGGTGATCGTGTTCTGTTGTGTGGTCCTTTCTTGTGAAAATAATTTCAGAAACATTTTGTGGTAGGTTACTCATTACTTCACTATTTATTTACATGAAATTGAAGAGCTATCATGATTTATCACATAGGATCACAATAAAGTGGACATAATAAATATTTGAACCAGATTAAATAATTGGTATTGATCACATAGCGATGTTGTTGCTTTATATCATGATAAATTTTTTCCCCTTGATTTACTAAATTGTGTGATATCTATTCTATTCTTTTTTATCATGTTTTTATTAAAGGAAATTGGTAAAGAAGGTAAAGTTTTAATTAACTATTAATTAATTGTCTTAAGATTTAAAGAGGCGTGTTAATGAATCTGGTATCTATATTAATTTGATGATAATGAAATTAATTATGATTTTTCTGTTTCGTTTAATTGGTTTTGGAACATGAATCATGTTTATGTTTTTTAATAAGAGAAGTGAAGGCGTATTAAGTTAATTGTCTAGTTAGATTATGATAGATTTTTTTAGGTTGACTATAGTTTAATCCTCTAAATAATTATTTGGTTAATTCAAGATGGGACCAGAACCTATTGTGTGATAAAAGATGGCGCCTTTGTTAGGCTTGAGTTTTCTTCTTTCTTGAAATGGTCAAGTGACTAATGCTTTGGAGCATTGAAATATCATTGGGTGTGAAGGCATAATTCCTTTTTTGGGGGCTGAGATACTATTACAATGTTTTTTACTACTTCTTATGATGTTATGTTGATACAAGACATGTGGTTGTGGGTTAGAGAGGCCCGGTTTTGATATGATCCTAGGACGGCAGAGCAATGATGGATATTGTGGTATGTGGGGTGGGGAGGCCTAGTTTTTGTGGCAGTAGTTGTGGCCTAGATTGGATATATGCATTGGTTAATGCATGTGGGTGTTGGGAGGGCACTAGAGATGGGGGAACGGGTTGAAGCTGCGCTTACCCATTGATATGAATGTTGGATTCTTGTGAATCTTTTGTTTGTTTATCTTCTTTACATTCCCCATTTATTGAGGAAAATGGTGTTTCTTACCCTCTGTCTAAAATATTTTATGATTCATGTGGTATTCCATGTGAATTATATGTTTAGATTCACAATTATGGATGGGTCTACACTCTGGACATTGGTTTAAAAGACTTGATTGTCATTCATATACTAATAGGGTTGATTCCCTTTGGTTTGGAAGCTTGGAATGTTTTTCTAGAGAACCTAGAATTATGGAATGTGGAAATTTCATTAATAAATTAATAAATAAATTTTTAACCCATGGGATTGGAGCTATATGTGATGAAATGTTGAGGTTATAATTATATAAAACCATGGACATGATTTTCTTATGAATGGAGGTCATGTAACTTTTGAGTGATGCTAATGATATATTACATGGAAACTAGTCATGGTTAGTTAATGGTTAAAGAATGTATTCATGTAAAGTGAATCTGATAAAAAGTGATAAGTAACTTAATGTATATCATTAAATGGATGTGTTCATTTTTGATATCTCTTATTAGAAGTGGCAGTCGGGAGTTCGAGAGATGCTACAAGAAGTTGAGTCTAAGACTAGGATTTTCCCATAATGTGGTAGTGAGATATATTATTTCATGTAATATTAATGTTTCTATATGTAACTCCACTCTTTTTGTGAGATTAACTTACACCCTTGGGATTTTAAGCCTTGGGGGGGTTTTTTCCCCAACATCATGGTGGGAGGATAGATGGATAACTACCGCCCTTTTCCCCACACTCTTCTCTTGGTAGTTAATAGTGATGGTAAGCATGGTGGTTAGTTTTCCCCATTTATGTGTGTAGATGGATATAATGGATTGTGTTTATTTCACACTCATATATGCTAGATATAGTTACCTATGTTCTACTATATTTATAAATTGTATAGGTGGTGATGGCTTGAGGATCCTTACTCGGCGTACGAGGTCTGATGGCTTAAGGTATAATACCTGATGATGGATATATGTTATGTAGACACTTTTGGATCCCAGAAACAACCTAATTACTTTTGGTTATGTGTATGTGGTGTCATTTTTCATGAGGTGAGTGGTTTGGTTCTTCACATATGTGTCTTCAAGATAGCCTCTTTGGGGAGAGATGCTCAGGCCATGCGATGTTGGAAAAAATAGAAAACCCAGTGGGGAAGTGGTAGTAGCATACACTTGATATTAATTATTATATTATATAATATTGTATGTGATACTTGTTGATATTATCCATGGTGAGGCTGGTAACATAGTACGTCTGTTTAGGTGATGAGATAGCTTCACTTGTTTTTCACTATGATTTAGAAAGATTTTTTTACTTTTTAATGAGAGACTATGTGGAGGATTGTACTGAGTATACTGTTATACTCATCCTACGTTATATAAAATATTTTTTAGGATAGTTGGAGTAGGTTGTATATTAGTATGGTTACTGCTGGAATGGAGTTGTTCAGGTACACTTTGAGCTTCATGGCCACTGTCATTTTACTTTCTTTTGTGCATATAGTTTTCCATTTTAGGTGTTGTAGATATTTCATGACATTAAATATATGTACCTGGGTTTATTTTTATATTTTACTTTTAGAAGGAGTTGGTTTATTTCTATATTTGTGTTCTATTCCAAATGTTTTCTCTTGTAGAGTAATGACTCTCATCTGTGTGTTCAATATAACCTTGATGCTAGCCTCTAAACTTGGGCCAACCAGAAGTAGGAATCAGGGGGTCATTATATCAATTCTCCCATTTTGGTCCCTAGAGGTGTACACATTAAAGGGAGAGGGTCATGACCAAGTGGTATCATAGTTATGGTATAAGGATAAGATAGAGTTTGGACTTGGGTATAGGTGAGATTTCATGGGTTGAAAGGGAAATGATGTCAGTTTTTTTAGAAAGTGCTATAAAAATAGAGACTGACATATTAACGGGTATTTATCCCCCTGTTATCCATTTCACATAACTTTAAGATTACATGGGATAATAAACATGAAGATACTTATTTTAGGGTAGAGGCATATGAAAGGATCATTCCTCATACTTCATTACACCTATGTTTGAATGGGTATACCTTGGGATAGTTCAACAAAAAATGAATAAGAGAAATAAGTAATCATTGTTAAAGTCCTCCATAATCAATGTTATGTATATCATACTGTTTGTTATTTTTAATGTATGAATCTAGGAAGACATCCTCTTCATGTTCACATAGAAGATATCCAAGAATTTTCTCTAGTAGATCATCATAGAGTATAGGTCGAAGATGATGTCACTCAGAGGATGACACTCGAAGAGTTTTAGTGCCAGAGTCTACTGAATTGTGTGGGATCCATTTCAGATACAGTCATAGAAGAATATTTAGAGGAGGATGAGATATCATTCAATTAGATACATGCTCAAAAATATCCCTTGGTATAATTGGTTGCGAGGATGCTTCATTGGGTAGTGAGGCAGTGGTGGACCATGTTCCTCAGGGATTGTGAGGAGTCAACAGTCTATTGGGAGACATTCTGAGAGAAATCCATAGATGAGTTTCTTTCTTCAAATGTGATGGAGGACAATCTCCAAGAGCTTCTTACCCATAATTGTGGGGGATATAGCCTATAAGAGTTTATAATTCATTTCAAAAACCATCTACAATATGATTTGGACCTCTTGCTAGATGAGGAGGCCAGGAAGATGTATTTTGAGGAGGCATTTCATCCAGATATCAAGAAGCTAGTCACTGCGTATATGATCAATATATATCTTATGGTTCTAGTGAGGGTGTAGGTAGTAAAGAGGATGATTTCTAGAATAGGATTACCATAATAGGGGAGTCATCTTGATTCCTCATGAAGCGGATTTGTGGTCAGTGGTTCAAATATTTTTTGGGAAGAAGAGTTTCTCTTTAGTCAAGGGGTAGGTACCTCCCCTAAATGTCTAACTTCTCAAGGGACATCAAATCTCCAGACTATGATAAGGTATTATTCACTTTTTATTCATGTGGATGCCGAGTTCATCATCATAATGAGTGAACAACCATTATGATTAGTAAGCATGTGAAAGATGTTCCACTCTAGGTTCCTCTTTTGAGGTAGTTCTAGCTAAGGGAGCCACATTAGAAGGTTTCACAAACTTTTGATTAGTAGAAAGAAGATGGGGTAGGTAGAGGACAACCCCAGGATGCTCCCCATACTCATAGAGTAAATCAAGACCATGGAGGTGGTCACTAGAAGGGTAGGAGAGTCCATGAAACATGTCGTGGATAGCATAATAAATTAGTTTTTCTAGTGTTAGGAGAGTAAAATATCATTTGAGGTACACATTACTTTTATTCCACTTGGGTTAATTCCTTTTTTTACTCAAGAGCATCAAAATCCATCATTTCCCCTTTCCTTGTCCATGCCTTGAGAATTGATTAGAGAGCCTTCCAGTCCCCTTAGCATTCACTATGACAGTTGGAGGTTGATATTAATTTTTTGAAATATGTAGAGACTGTGATCTAGTGATGGGGAATACCAACTCAAGGCTATATTTACTATGTTTAAGAATACAACCATGTGATTTCATCCTTGGAAAGGATTGGTTGTATTCGATTAAGGCTATTGTGGATTGATTTTGGATGTATGTAGTGTTCATTGATGATGATGGAGAGCTAGAAATGTTTTTGGTGAGTGAGACCCTTAGATGGGTAAGAGGCATGCTCCACCATTATCATCCCTGATGGACAAGAAAATGTTGTGTTCTTTGGAGGGTCAATAGTTAGAATTTCTAAGGGTCATGGATGAGTACACTGATGTCTTTCCAGATGAGTTTGTAGCATTACCCCCTCGATGGGAGATCAATTTTGAGATCTAGGAATAGCGAGGCATGTCTCCTATACTGATGTATTTGTATAGAATGTCACATTATGAGTTGCACGAGTTGTGTATACAACTAAATGGAATATTGTGGTGTGGTTTGGTTTGGCGAAGCATGAAACTGTGGGGTGCACAGGTTTTCTTCATGATGAAGGATGATCATAGTTTGTAGTTGTTTGTCGATTATCATCACTTGAACAAATTGAAAGAGAAAAACCACTATCTTCTTCCATGAATTGATGATTTATTCAATCAACTGAAGGGTTAATGTGGGTTTTCATAGATCGATTTGAGGTCATGATATCATTAGATGCATGTTAAGGATGAGGATATCCCAAAGAATTAATTCCATTTTCATGATGGGAATTACATGTTTTTTTTACTTCCATTTAGTGTAAAATAAGTCTCAAACTGTGTTCATGGTGTTGAGGAATGATATATTCTGTGAATTCCAAGATACGATCATGGTGGTTTTCATCAATGACATCCTTGTGTACTCGGCATCTGAGGAGGAGGATGCATGTAAACTATGTTATATTTTTGGAGTTCTTTACCTTGATAAGATGTATGGGATGTTGTAGAATTTTGAGTTTTGGTCTCAATAAGTGTTTTTCATGGGGCATGGTGTATACCAAAAGGGAGTAGTTCTATATCCATCAATCATTGAAGCAGTTGTGTATTGGTAAACCCCCTTGAAAGTGATAGAGACACAAAGTTTCATTAGTCTAATAGGCTATTATAGGAGGTTCATAGTCAATTTTAATCCGTATTTGACTTCCCTGATAGCATTGACCAGAAATGATATGTCATTCATGTGTATTGATCAGTGTTAGGAATCCTTCAAGTATCTGATGAAGAAATTGGTTAGTGATCTATATTTTTCTAGTAGAAGGTGTTCAGTTTGAGGTTTTATATTATGCATTATATATTTGGGATTGTTTATGTTCACATGTAGTAGGTAAAAGAGCCATATTTTGGGATCTTGAGGTAGAGGTATGGAGAGACCGAGTTGTTTGTGGTGAGGATCCTGATGGTTTTTCTAAGGATGAAAAACATTAATTGCTGTTTCATGGAAGGCTTTTCATTCCTTTGGAATAATGTGATATGGTTATTAAAAAGTTCCATAATTCAACCTTAGAGGTATATCCAAGTGTGAAAAAGATGTACTAAGTTTTTGAGAAGTTAGTTTTGGTATAATGGGATGATTTGTGATGTTGTAGTGTTGGTGTCTTAATGTTTGGTCTGCCTGTAGGTGAAGACTGAAAATCATGTTCCCGGTTATTTCTCCAATCATTATATATTCCTCAATGTAAGTGGGGGTGACATATCAATGAACATTGTTACCAGTTTAACTCAAGCATAGTGAGGATATGACTCTATATGGTTAGTAGTGGAACATTTTAAAATTTATACCACTTTATAGGAATCATGGAGTTATGATTATTGGAGGATTTGTCAAATCAGTATCTAGAGAAGGTGGTGAGACTCCACGGAGTCCCAATGATGATCATTTGTTTGTCAAGATACACGTTTTACCTCTTGGGTGTGGAGAAGACTTAAATGTGGTTTCAGTTCTTTGCGAGTCATTATTAATTATATTCATCTGTAGATGGATGATCAGACTGAACAGACCATCCAAACTCTTGAATATATGTTGGTCTATTGTGTTATGGATTTTAGAGGTTCATGGATGAATTACTTACTCTTTGTAGAGTTCTCTTACAATAGTAGTTTCCATTAGAACATTAGTATTCAACCATTTGAATCCTTTTATGGTTGATATTTATGTTCAATGTTATGCTGGATTGGGACCGGTGAGTCAACAGTTCTCAGTCCAAAATGGGTAAAAAATATGATTGAGATGGTTCAGGTGATTTGAGAGATGATGAAGGTAGAACCTGATCATTAGAATTCCTCTGTCGGTCATATTAGGAGACCTCTAGGGTTTGATGTTTGGGATCATGTGTTTCTAAGGGTGACTCCCCATCACAGGTAATGAAGGGTTGGTCATGGGAGTAAGCATTATCATTGGTTTTTTGGGCCTTTTTATGTGATGTATCCTATTGAAGTTGTGGTATATCAGGTAGAACATCCCCCACAAATGATATGGATACAAAATTCTTTCTATGTGTTTTATATCTATCGTTATCTTCACGACATCTCTCACATCATATATTGGGGAAATATTGATGTTGATTATGTTGTGACTTTCAAGGAGTAGCATATATATCTAGGACCACTAGGATTAGGTGTTTCACGAGCATTCTAACCCCTTGGTTCATGTAATGTGGAGGCATGGTGGTGTGGAGTAGAGTACATTGGAACATGAGTCACAGATACATTCTCAGTACCTCGAGCTATTTGATGTTTAACTCTTCTCTTGTAATGGTGTTTCCTTGGTGGTTGAAGAACATTTCCATTTATGAGTTGGATTTCTCTGGTTTCTTGTTATGGATTGCCTTTTTTTGATATTTATCTCCCACAGGAGATTGTTTAGGATCTTATTGTGGTTTTCACGTGGTTTTGAGTTATTAATTTTATAATGTGGTTGAGTTCTTTATGGTGTCAAAAGCAATGAGAGGAATCTCATTGGGTGTATTTTCGGAAGACACCGTTTTTATTTCCTCTCTTGGTTATTATTGGATTATTGAGGATGATAATGTACTGAGAGGTATCTAATGAAATGGTCCATACCTCTCTTATCCATTCCTTTATTATAATCTCATGTGTGAGGTGTTGTTGGTGGTCTATGCGTCTTATTTCAACACTTCACTAAATTTAGAGTTTTATGAGCTGTGTTTCCAGAACGATCACTCATTGAATGTTTGCTCATTGAAAGATGACACACTGAATGATGAATCTATTAATGGTATCTCACAGAATGCTGACTTATCAAATGATGAATCACATAATGATTTCTCACCGAATGGTGACTCATCGAATAGCGACTCATCCATTGACTTGTCATCTAATGGTGAATCGTCCAATGGGGACTCATCCAACAATGAATCATCCAATTGTTAATTTTCTGATAGTGAATCTTCCAATGGTGACTTGTACAATGGTGACTTTTCCATTGAAGACACATCCAACAATGAATCAAGAACAGTGTTTACAGGTCCCAATAGCCTCTTCTATTTGACATTATCCTTGATGTAAAACACATTAAAATAGCTTTTAATGAATTTAAGTCCAATTAAAGTTCCATGAATCCAATCATAATTTTACAAAGTGTCTGAATTCCATTAATTGGTCTAAACGTGTAATCTTGACCAGATCTTCCATTAATGGAAAATCTAAACCACTGCTCTGTATAGAATTTTAGAAGGGCCTAGATACCATCACACTTGTTCTTCCTTACTTTTTTCCATGATATGACACACCCAAAGTTCTTCCTGCCATATAATCTAAGTGTTTTGATTTATCCTTAGATCACATCCCCTTGTAGTTTTCCTATTGCATACGCACCCCTTATTTTGGTTCAACTAGGAAGTGTTGATCCATATTTAATATAAGGTATTTTCTTCGACCATATTTATTGGTTCCATGATCTTTTTAATCCCATTTCATGATTCCAGGTTATATAATGTGATCCCCCAGTTTATAATGGAGTTTTCTCAGTTCTTGGTTGGTGCAGTGTTGTCGAAGAGTCCTTGGGTGGATGCTATCATTATAAGAGATGTGATTATGATCTATTGTGTGGTTTTCTCTTCTAAAAAGAATTCCAGAAACCTTTGAGGTCGTGGATTCTTTACATCTCTATTTACATACATGAAATCATAGATCTAGCATCTTTTATCCCATTTTATCATAATGAAATTGTCATAATAAATATTTTAACTAGATTAAAGTATTCATATCGATTGTATAGTGATGTTGTTTCTTTACAAATTAATAAAGGTTTACCTATTGATTTGATAGATACTGTGATATATATTATTTTCTTGTTTAGAATTCCTTTCATTGTGTAAATTGGTAAAGAACATAAATCCATAATTAATAGTTAATTATTTTGTTAATTGTTTAAAGAGAAATTTTAATGAATCTGATTTCTATTGTAATATGATGATAATCATGTCAATGAAGATTTTCATGTGTAGTAAAATTGGTTATTGAACCTGATGCATGTTTATTCTTGTTAAAAAGGGAATTAAAGTCAAGTTAAATTAATTTTTTAATTAATTTTTGAATGTTTTTTTATAGTTTTCTATTTGGGTTTCCTATAGTTAGAACCTATGAATAATAAATTAGTTAGTTCAATATGGAATAAGAATTGGTTTTGTAATAAAAGGAAATACCCTTGTAAGGTATGAGTTTCCCGCTTACTTGTAAAGGACAAGTGCATCATACTTTGGAGTAGTGAGAGCTCATTGTGTGTAAAGTATGAATGCCTTAATTTGGGGCCTAGATCCAATTTCTTCGTTTTCTCATGCTGCTTGTGATTTTATCTCGATACGAGTCCTATGGTTGTGGGGTAGGGAGGCCTGTTTGAGATGTAATCGAGGGATGACTGAGTCTACATGGATATTGTGGTTTGTGGTTCAGGGATCCCCAATGGTTTTGGTAGCATGGGATTCCTAGAGGGGTGAGATGCATCAGTTTATGCATGTGTGTGTCGGGTAGGACACCAATGATGATGGAATGGGTTGAAGTTGGGATAACTAGTTGATATTAAAGATGGATTCTAGTGAATCTATTGTTTTTTTGTCTATATTACATTCCCCACTACTTGAGGCAGATGGTATTTCTTACCATCCATTCAAAAGAGATGAATATGTTCATGGTATGCCATGTGATTTCGGTGTGTACCTTCTCGATGATGGATGGGTCTATAAGCTTACAATAGATGGTAAAGACTCACCGAACAGTTTATCCACTCACTATGTTGAACCCCATGTGTTTGGATTCATAGACTATTTTCATAGAATATATAGAAGTCTTCAATGTGGAGATATCTTTACTAAAAGGAATAAATAAAATTTTAACCCATGGGGTTTGAGCTTGCTATGATTCAATACTGAGGTTAAATTTCAGAGAAACCGTGGTCTCAATTTTCTTATACTTGGGGTACATGGAAATTTATTCTTGATGATAATTAAATTTATTGGGGAAAGAGGTAATGGTTAATTATTGGTTAATGAATTTATTAACTCAAATTTAAATGGATAAAAATGGATTTTTAATGTAATGTATCCCTTTAAATGGTTCTATTATTATAGGTTATATAGTATTAGTAGTGGCAGTTGGGATTCCGAGATACATTATCTACAGTGGAGCCTAAGCCAAGATTATTACCATAGTGTGGTTGTGAACTATATTTTATTGTGTTATATTTCAGTTTATATATGATTATCCACCCCGTCGGTTAGGGAACTTGACACCCTGGGGATTCTGAACCTTTGTGGGTGGGGTTTCCCCAACATCCCATTGGGAGTATGGATGGATGACTACCACTGTTGTCCCTAATTTATTCTCTTGGTAGTTACTAGTTCTAGTATTCAAAAAATTTTGTTTTCCCCCTAAATGTGTGTATATGGATATAATTCCTTGTGGTTATTTCACGCACATAAATTCTGGATATTGTTTTCTAAGAGATACTATAGTTATAATGTGTATAGGCTATGATGTCTTGAGGATCCTTACTCGGTGTATGGTCTGTGATGGATTGAGGTATAACACCCAATGTTTGATATACATTATGCAGGCTGTGTTGGCTACAAAAAACTACCCAATTACTTTTGTTTATATGGATTTGGTGGTGTTTCGCATGAGGATGATGTTGTTGTGCTTTGCCTTGGTTTTTTTGGGATAATCTTTTTAGAGAGAGATGATCTAGACATGAAACATTGTGGTAATGAGGAAAACTAGTGGGGAAGTGGTAGAAGGGTACCCTTGATATTCATTATTATATTATATACTATTCTATACGATACTTTGTGAGAGTAGGAATGGTGAGGCTGGGAACATATTATAAATGTTTAGGTGACGAGTTAGCTTCGTGTGTTGGTCACTATACATTAGCATGTTTTTCTTAATTCTTCATGAGAGTCTCTGGGGAAGATCATTTTGAGTATAATTTTATAGACACCCTACATTATGTAAACTATTTTTCAAGTCAGTTGGAGAATTTTGTATATTAGGCTAGTTAATAATAGCTTGGGGTTTTGTAGGAGCTTTTCAGGCTTCAGGGTCGCTTCCATTTTACTTTCTCTTGTAAATGTTGTTTTCCGTTTTCATTATTATAGTTCTTCTAAGAGATTACAAATATGTACAAGGGATTTTTTACATTGTAGCCTGAGTAGGAGTTGGTTGTTTACTATCCTATATCTCTCTTCTTCATGTGTTCTCTTAGATGGTTATGCCCCAATCGATGATTTCATTATACCCTTAGAGCTAGTCAGTAACCCAGGGTCTACTGGTGGTGGGACTTGGTGGTCATTATCTCTCTTATCTCATTGCAAGACTAGTAGGTTTACAATTTGAGGGCAGGGGGTCATGAATTTTTTTTATTGTTTTGAATTAATTTATTCTTTTTTATATTTTTCATTTCACACAACACTGGATATATCTTTTCTTATATGAATCACTAAGTTTCTCTTCCATCATAAGAAACACCAAATTATGATTTCCTTATAAGTAACACATAGATCAAATTTTGATACATGAAAAAATATGTTTGGCATGTGTTAGAAACAATTTCATGTTCCTTCAATAACATTTGTTACAGATAAGGATGAGTTTTACTAAACTACAATATACTATTGACATGATTTTTAAAATAATATTATATCTACAACCTAGCTGTAGAAATGGACATTGTGAATAACATTAACTAAATTCTGAAAATATTATATTCAAATGTTTATGAAATGAATCATGGGTTTATCAATTAGTATAAGTGAATGTATGAACTTTTTGAAAATAAAGAAATTACTTTTCTGGGAAATATATTTTTAAACTCAAAAACAAATTTTTAACTCATCAAATTAAACAAAACACTTTAGATTACTGTTTTAAATAAACTTTATTTAATATATATTTAATAAATGTTTCTGATACCCACCCAATATATTATGATGGTATAAGATAAGAATAAATCCAATTTTCTGAATAAAAAGAAGTATTTTTCTAAAATAAAATTTTACCGCTTTTTAATAGTGAATATATTTTAAATCTGATTTTAACACTCTCATTTTATAATTTGGAAAAATTAACATAACTTTTGAGATAATAATATCAATATTTACTTTGGATGATTTTTTTAATTTTCTAAGAAGTATGAATTTTTGATGAATAATAAAAATAATGAATTTTAATTCAAACATCTTTTTCAAATAATTTATTTATATAGTAAAATTATATTTTAATTTGATTTTGAAGTATAATTAGTTTAATTGTACATATATTTATATTATATAGGTCATTGGTACCAATTTCGCATTGAAATTTTCTATAAAAGCGTTCCATACATTTGAAAATCATTAATTCAAAACCTAAATTCTCATCCATTGTACTATATTAATAATAAATCAATTTCTATAACACCCAAGTATTTACAATTAAATTTAATTTAGACTGTAATGAACAAAACATCATGTTTCTTCCAAAAAATAATTTTTTATTTTATTTATACAAACACGATAGTTATAACCTACCCCTTAAAGATAATTTTTATGCTTCAATAATTTTAGTTTTGAAAAATCGTCAAACATGGTTACGATCAATAAGATATTTATAATCTCATAGGATCAACTTCTTTTTTGGTGAATAGTGAATTGTGCATTAGTAATTTTAATTTACAATTATGAATAGTAATATGCCACTTAAGAATAGTAAATCAGACATATTAATAGTAACCTCACTCATTAATGTTTAAATAAAATTTAGTTGTCCTATAGATGAAGGTATGATATAATTATATCATAGTATAAGTAAGTAAATATTTTAAAAATCTAATAATTAAGTGTTTCTATTTTATGGGAAACAAATATTTAATTAAAAATTGACAATTGATAAATTTATTTAAATGATAACTCATTTCCATGTAATTTATTGATCTGTTAATAATTTGTTTTACAATGAATTTTTTTTAATATAATGAGACCAAATTTAATTTTTCAGTGCATCATAAATTCAGTTATAATTATAAAAACTATATTTTTTTTGAGTAAATGATAGTTTTAATTAAAAATAATATATCATGTATTTATAAAAATATTTTGATAAAATGGATTTATTTTTTAATTTCTAAATGTCAAAAAAATTATGGGGTGAAATTTTGTGATTTTTCAAAAAGACAATATTTTTTTGGTAAATAGTTAAAAATAGTAATTAGTAGTATTTAAATTATAATCAAAATAAATGAATTAAAAATATCATGCATGATGTGAGAATCCTTGGTTTGAACTCACATGATGTTATTTATGTATTTATTTACATGAACCGACACTATTACTTGTCTTGTAGAAAATAATAAAATGATGAATAAGATATTCAAACATCACCCCTCTCATCCATTATAAAAATTACCTATCACAATCTATTCACCCCATTCTTCATAGCCTTGAAGAAATCCAATGTAATTACCAAATCCTATCCAATAATCTATCCCTACATCTAGGATCTCTTGGTCTTACAAAAATACAAAAACCTCTTTCTATAAGAATGTTCTCAAGGAGGACTATTGAAGAGGTAAAATCCTTTATCTTTTCATTTTATTTTTTTCAAGTTCATTTTATAATCATAAACTCCTAACCATAATTTAACAAATGATCTTGATAAATTCAATATAATATATATACAATAATTATATCATATTAATGGAATATACATCCTCTATCTCATTACTCTGTCTCTTTTATTTTAAAAACGTAACTGTTGTCAGGGAGGTGCAGATTTACATCCTTCGTGGGCGATGAACTTTAGTTCTGTAATTTATTTTCCAAGGCTCTTCATGATAGAATTTTTTATAGTCAAACCAAACTATAATATTTTTATTATAACCTATTTAATTTTCTGTATCCAGTATATGTACACAATACTAATTAAAATTCAAAAACTAGTTCGTGATGTTCAAAATATCACCATAATAATCTAAATATTTATCACTAATGTCTTATCTAATAAATAATCCTCATATAATATAACCAAATTAATTATATAACAATTTAATATTATTTATTTCCATTAGTATAATATAATATAAACTATAGAAAATTGATTCCATTCTACATGATCTCTAATACTTATAATCAAGTGAATGGATCACGAAAACAAAGAAAATGAATGCTATGGAATGGCAAAATGAAACTCTATTGCACAACTATAATGACATAAATGAAAGTAAAGAAACAATAATGATTACAATAACTGTAAAAATGGTTATTAATTTATTAATTAATCTACTTAATTTGATTATCCAGGACATTAAGAACAAGTGCAGAACACATTCAGACAAAATGTAAGGGATTTCTCATATCACTATTATTGTTGTGAGATTTCAATTATTCAAAAATTATTTATTGTATGTGGTGTATGTATACATAAATTTGAAATATAATATCATGAATATATTTATCTTCATTGAATTCAATGAATAATTAGATAAATATTATTTTTTTCATACTGATTGATTGATTAAAAAGTTGTAAGGGTTTTTTCATATCACGTCCATTTTTTGAGATATTACTTATTCACCACTATTTCAAATGTGTGATGTATGTATTATATAAATTGATTAATCATATCATGAATATATTTATTTTCATGCAATTACTTATATTATTATTTTTATTTATAATTTGGGTCATATGATTTAATTGATTACGAAGGGGTATGGAATTTTACTTGAACCTTCATTTTCCCTACGGGTTAATCCTTCACTGTCATTACCACAATTAATTCATCTTTATATTAGTTTAATTATTCTATATTATATGAATATGTTCAAAAATCACATATCCCGATCATATCATCTTTCATTTATTGGTATATACTTGTCTAAAATTTGATTTTATGAAAAATAAAAATGAGTTTCCTAAAGAACAATTATTTCCAATGTAAAATGGTTTTTTCTCGTCTCAATTTTACTTTGGTGAGATATTTGAATTAGTTTTTCACTTATTAAATGTTTTTTTTATGCAATTACCAATGATATATCATATCAACAGTCTAATTATTCTAATGATATTTTAAGGGATTCTTATTTGAATGTTTCAAAGTGGTATGTGACACTTTGGAATGTAAAAGGATTATTTCCCCATGAAATTTTCAATGGTATTATTATTATGTATCATAATATATGTAAAAATCTTATATTTAATCTTGAAATTTATTAAAGTTTATATCTTATGAAACCATCTAAGAGATGTTTTTGAATGATTGCTGATCAGTTTGATTGTGGATATTCTATTTGATACCATTCATGGTTTATGGTTTAATTAATCACATTTCATATGACATATTTCAATATGAATGTATATATTTTTTATGTCTCAACCTTATCATATATGGAATGTATTGGAATTACTAAGTGATTCTAAGGGCTTGATATGTCTCCTTCATTCATCAGTAGGTCTCATGAGAGAAACAATTTTTCAGGTTTTACCCATTTATGTATGGTCTTGGAATATGGACCTGATGGTATGGTTATGATGTCCCACATTATGAATTACCTAATTATAATATTAGTAATTAATTTTCCTTGTGATCATTCGACTAGTAGAATATCCATTTTTTGTGTAATAAAATAATTATTTATTCATCTTTTGTTACTTACATATTATGTACAAGATTAGGTTTCAATGGAATGTGTTCTTTAGTTTTTCAACATGACTTATTATTTATTATTCATATATATTACTTAACCTTAATAATCGTCTGTGAACAACCCTATCTTATGTTTCCTTTTCCATGTTATGAAGAATAAAAAATTTAATAATATTTCAAGGATGGATTTTATTTTATTTTCTATTGTATCATGAATTATTTACTTTTTCAAATGTAATATGGGTATCAAGAATATAATCTTGTATTCCAAGACTTCAAAAATAATTATTAGTTTGTGATTTTATTCCTTATAATCATGCCAATGTAATAAAATTAGGCACTGACTTTGGGATATTGGGGTCGGGGTCATATAGCTGGTATATAAGAATGTTTAGCAACATCCTTGGAAACTAGATTTATAAAATTATAGATCATAAAAGTAATACAGTATTTGAGGATATGTATAGAAGAAAATTCTATAATTTTCGTATGGTAGAGATTATTTTGTTCTTCTTGGAAATATATCCTTTTATGGAAACTAGTAGTGGAAATAGTTCTGGCACAAATGAACCTAGGGCTAACAAATATAGCAAGGTGTCCTAGTCCTAACTCGGGGTAACCTGGTACATGGAATCATTCCTTACAATGCACCTGGCCTGACACTCTTAGGGGATATACTTAGGATAAATCACATTTACATTATAATCAATTATTAAGGATTAGAATATATAATTAAAATAAAAACCCTAGGTTAAACATAATGTGTTTTAGGAAGAAAATAAGGCGTCATTATATTCTATAAATGATTATACTATGACTATTGTTTCTCACACTATGATTTATGATTTTAGTCAATGGATGGAAACTGAAAGAGTCATATTAACATTGAAAATGATGGACATGGTGTTGGTGACGGGAAACCTAATGAGATGTTTATAGGAGTGAATGATATAATGTTTATTACTAATCATTTTTCCAAAAATATTATTAACAACATATACCTTAACCAACTCCTGAACCCACCAAAAAATATGAATGGTGTTTTCTAAGAGCTCTAGTGGTGGAGACCATGATAAACTAAATCACAATTTCCAACATGAAAGAAATGTGGAGGTATACACCTAAGAAAGTGTCTCAATGGAATGAATAAATTCTTTATTTGTAGGAAATAAGGACATAAAGAAACACATTTTTGGGCAAAATTTAATTGTATAATTAAAATAAATAAAACTAATCCTAAATATGCATTTTTAGTGATTTTTATTAAATTTAAGGGTCCTTCTAATTACCTGAGTCAATTCAATATTTTATCGGACAACCTCTAGTACATGGAAGGGGCTGTGTAGAAATAAATGTGTAATGTAATTTAATTTTGAGTTTTTTTGGAAAATACTAGTTAAAAGGTTGTTTAGTGATTGTCATTAATTCAAGGACATACATCATATTAGTAGTTATAGGGTTTTAGAAAAAGGACTCTCACACTAGGTCACAACCCACTACATTCATTATGGCTAGAGAGTTTGAAGCAAAAACTCAAGGGAGATAAGTGTGAAATTCCTACCACTAGCCTATGTGATGTCTTGATTATCATTATTTTTTAAAAAACCTATAATGGAAAAAATGTTATTTTTATTTTAGTGACACTTTCATTCATAAAAATGAAAAAAATGGGATTGGAAAATGATTTGGTAAGTAAAAAATGTCTTTTTGGAAGACATTAAATGATTTTGGAATCATATATGATTTTGGTAAATAGAATATTTCGAGGAATAAATGTTGAAATTTATTTTGGAGAACAATATTCATTCATTGTGGACTTATGGTGATCTAGGTTATTTAGGGAAATTTAAATAATAACTTGTAGATTATGTGATATGGTGAAATTAAATTTTTGGTATAAGATATATAGAGATATCAATATAATTTTGAATACAATTTGAACAAAATCTTATAATTTTGGGGTCAAATTATAGTATAATTTTTTAGAAAGATTGTAATTTGAATAATGATCTATTTTGATTGTTGAGTTTTACTTTAGAAATTTGAAGATTAATGTTGTTTTTTATTATATAAAGGTTTCTTATATCAGGGGAATTATATTATCTTATCATAAAATTTTTGGATTTTGTTAATTTATATTAGTTATAGGAATAGATAATTATAATTTTTTTGTGATCTGTCATCCATTGATATTGATTCAAATTATTTTGGTATAAAAAAAATTCATCTTGAGTGTTAATTTACATTTAAAAGGAATGATTTTAAAAAATATCTAAGAACAACCAAATGTTGATATAATTTTCATGACATTGAAAGTAATCTAGTATGTTCAATTTCTCAGGTGATTATCTAGATTACAATGAAATACCTCAATTATAGGAAAAAATTTTTGAAACAAAAAATTATCCATGTAGTTTAATTTTTGAAAAATCAATCGTCTTTTAATCGATCAGATAATTTTCGGTTTAGGGAAAGATAACATTCTAAATACAAGGTACTCTATAACTCCCCATCCCATCTTTATGGTTAATTTATTCTTCAATGTACATATTCTCACATCATACTCATTTTATCATACTCAAAAGCATAGTTTTGTAGTAACCTATGAATTTTCCTTTCCCTCTTAACGAGAGGATATTTTATTATACCTATTTCCAATATGATTCTCTGACAAGGTAATTTTCACATATAAACTATTTACTTTATAATTTTAATTTTAAAATGAGAGGATACAATTTTTTTGAAGGTGTGGATAATTTAAAACACCATGTATTTACAAATAAAGTAAATATAGAAGGTAATGCACATGACACTGAGTCTCTACGAAAGAACACTTTATTATTGTAAGTACATAAATAAGATATTTATATCGTACCCATTGACCATAAATTTTCAACTTATGTGACTGGGTTTTGGAAAAATTAACATACTCGATGGAATCAGTATGATATTTAGAATTTGATTGGATCAACATTAATTTTTTTGTGAATAATAACCTGACACATTGGAATAGTATTGTACCCTCATGAATAGTAATATGACCATTTTAAATATTAATGTAGCTAAATGAATAGTAAACCCTCAGAATAATGTATAAAGAAATTTTAATCATATCATAAATGAGTGTATGATAAAATTATATCACGGTTTAATTAAGAGAAAATTTTTAAAAAATAATAATTAAGTCTTGGTAATTTTATGGTTAATATATATTTAATTAATTTTTTTCCATAAATAAATTTATTTAAAAATAATTCATTTTCATGAAATTTATTCATAAATCAATATTTTTTTTTCTAGTGATTATTGTATAATATAATGAGACCATATTTAATTTTTCACGGAATTTTAAATTCTCTTACAATTTTAAATACTATATTTTCAAGTAAATTATGGTTTAAATTAAAAACTAAATATCTCATATTTGTAAAATTATATTTATAAATGGAGTTAATTTTTATGTTTTTCAGGTCTAAAAATGGTTGGGGTGAATTTTGTGGATGTTTCTAAAATACATGAATTTTTTATGAATAATAACTAAAGAAATTTATGGTATTTAATTTATAATCCAAATGCATGAATTAAAAACATCAAGCATGATTTAATAAACCTTAGTTCAAACTCACATTAAATTATTATTTTTATTTATTCCCAATAATCATCACTATTTCTTGTCTTGAGAAAAAATAAAAAAATAATGAATAAGACATTTAAAAATGACCCTTCTTCTCTACTTTGAATCCCACCCCTCACCACCACTTCTCCTCACTCATCTAAGCCTTTATGTTTTTTAAAGTTATTCCCATTTAATCTTCCCTTGTATCTCCCCACTTCTACAAGATCTTGGTCTTACCAAAATATCAAAACACCATTAATTAAAGAGGTTCTTAAGGAGGAGTATTCAAGATGTCAAATCCCCTTCCTTTCCCTTTTATTTTCTTCTCAAGTTCAATATTTAATTTAATTATCCCTACCTCCTATATTAGAAATTATAGTGATAAATATAGTGTAATATATATCACGTAATTATATCATGTTAATTTAATACCAATCATCAATCTCTTTACTCTCTATCTTTTATATAAAAACGAAATCTTTGTCTTAGAGTTGCCAATTTACAACCCTCATGGATGATGAAATTTTGTTCTTCAATTTATTCATCAAGGATGTTCATGATACAATTAAATCATGGTTGAACCAAAATATAATATTTATATTATAAACTATTTAATGTTATGGAACTAGTATATATACACAATACTAATTCATACGACAAAACTAGTTTGTGATGATCAAAAAAGGCCAAAATAATGTAAATTATTATCACTAATGTTTATCTAATAAATCACCCTCATAAAATATAAAATAATTAATTATATATCCATTTAATCTTCTTTAGGTATATTAATATCATATAAAATCAATTCTGTAGAATTATGTCTATTCCACATGAACTACATTACATAAAAACAATCAAACCAATCATGAAAACAAAGAAAATGAATACTCTAGAATGTTGAAATTAAACTCTATAGTTCATAAATAAGGATATAAATGAAATTAATAAAACTATAACAATTATAATAAATTTTTAAAGTGTTATGAATTAATTAAATATTGTATTTATTTTTATTATCCAGGACATTGTTTTAAAGTGAAAAACACATTTCGACATAAGGTAAGGGGATTCCCATCTCACATTTATTTTAATGAGATTTCCATTATTTTCCAATATATAATTGTATGAGTTTAATGTATATATCCATTTGATATATAATATCCTGAATCTATTCATATTAGTTTTATTAGATGATTCATTTTATAATTATTAATTTTTTTTACTATGATTCCATTGATTACAGTGTTGTTAGGATTTTATCATCTCACATCCATTTTCATGAGATATTCCTTACTAACAACTAATTATTATGTATGGTGTATGTATATTGAACATTGATGTATAATATCATGAATATTTTTATTATAGTTTTATTATATGTATCATTTGGTGATTATTAATTTTGGGTCATTTGATTCAATTGATTACAATGTGGTATGGAATTTTACCCAAACCTTCATTTCTTCTATTAGGATATTATTTCACTATCTATACCCCAACACAATGATTATTATTTTTAATTAATCTATATTGTATTTATATTTTCAAAATCTTATATACAGATCATATCATCCTTCTTTTATGGGGATATTGATTTTTTAAAAATGATCCCTTCTCAATTCTCCCCGATAAACATGGTCGATTCAATTGGACTTCTCGATTTATTTCCCATTTTCATGTGCATTATAAAATCGTTTTAAGAAACCATTATTTTTAAAAAATCACATGTTTTATCAAGAAAATATATCTTCGTTCATTTTTTGTTTTATTAAAACAAAAATTCCTTTCATCAATAAAATATAATTCTGATTTTTCTTTATACCGCCCTAAAATGTTTTTTCTAAAACTCCATAAAAATAGTCTTTACATGATTTCACTTCCGTAAGATATTATTTATTACTAAAATATAATTTCAAGGCCCATAAATATTCTGTTATAGGATATACATTTTTAAAATCTAATGTTATGACTAATACAAATGATTTTCCAAAAGAATAATTACTTCCATAGTAAAAAAGGTTTTATCTCATGTCACTTTTACTTCAACGAGAGATATAACTTTTTCACTACTTATTCATGTGTGTGGTGCATGTATTTACCTTTGATATATCATATAAATATTCTATTTATTATCATTATATTTGAAGGGATTATAATTTCTATGTTCAAAGTTCCATGAGACACTTTGTAATGTTTAAAGATTATTTCTTCAACAATTTTTCAATTGTCTCATTCAAAAGTATCTTCATCTATATCAATATCCTTTGTTGAATCTTATACATAATTGATATTTATGAATTATGAGACCATATAACATATGTTGTTATAGGTTTGATGATCATTTTGACATTGGATGTTTTATTTGATACCATTAATGATTTATGGTTGAGTTATTCAAATTTTGTATGCTGGTTATTTCAATACGAATGTGTATGATGTTTATGTTTCACCCTATTCATATAAATAATTTATTAGACTTATGTGATGGGTGGGGACCTCTATAGACCCTATATTCATTGATAGGTCTCATGAGCCCAATTAATTTGGATTTTTACCTCTTTATGGATGGTCTTGGCACCAGTCCTTGCCGTTTTCGTTATGATGTCCCGATTTATGCATGACCTCATTATTATAATAGTAATTGATAGTTAATGTGATCAGTAAACTAATATAATATCCATGTTAATGTTTTATTATAGGATTATTTAGTCAAATGTTTTTCCTTCCTTATCATAATCAATATTGTGTTTTAATGGAATATGTTTGTTAGGTATTCACAAGTCCTTATTATTTATGCTTCCATTATATTACATACCCTTAATGAGAATTTTAGCTCACCCTTTCATCATGTTTCATTTCCTAGGTTAGGAAGTAGAAAATTATGAATAATCATTCAAGGATTTCGTTTATATCACTTTATATTTTGTCATTCTGTATTTACTTTTCACAATGTATTATGTGTATCAAGAATGTAATGTGGTCTTGAATGACTTCAAAACCAGTCCATCATTTGAGATTTTATTCCTTATAATCATGCCAATGTAATAAAATAAGGCACTAGCTTTGGGATACCAGCATTAGTGTCTTACAATTTCCTCCACATATTTGATTTGAATTAGGTAACAAGGATTTAATATATTTACTAAGAATAATTTGTAATTTATAATAAGTTAAACATAGTTTTTGATCCAATATTTTTGTTAAAATAATTAAAATTAATTACAACGATTAAGGTAGAAATGTGTTTACTTAGTGGTGAAAAATTATATTAAATTTATAAATAACCTAGATAAATCTAAAAAAGAAATGTAATGGTTATATATCAACCATGTACTATCTGGTATCAAATTAGAAAAGTTATTGGAGGAACATGATGTATGGTGTACCTCTAAATGATGTTCACATTTTTATATTTATAAGAATTCCAATCCACCTCTGTAAAAGGGAATCACCCATCACTTATTCAAACCTCTGAATTGATTTTTCTCATCCAACACATGCACATGTCTCCTTCAAAATTCCCTAAATTCTTCCTAGAATCCACCCATTGGGTTAGAAATATATCCATGTAATCCCTTTTGTGAAAACAAAATTGAGTTACCCAATGAAGAGGTAACATCCTTTCCCAAGCTTCTTTTTTATATTCATTTTCCACACCCTAATATCTTCTTATTACATGATTATATATTTTAATTAGTATCATAAAATTAATGAGTTGTATTTATTCTATGGTTTTTAGCTTCACCTACACATACATCCATCTAATGAATAATGGACTATCCATTGGTGTGCAGTACAAAATATTACCTTGTGTAACAATGCTATTTGTTTTTCATTTACCACATCTCATGGGTCATAATTATGATATAAATACTTTTTTAATATTATTTATATATATATTATATATATTATATATTTATAATTATGGAATTATTACATAAATCATACCTTCCTTAGTATCATTTTGTGTAAATATGATAACTTCGTTTGTAGACGTGTGGACTATCACCTCCTCAAAGCGATTGATTTATTCAAACATACATAGAATTAATTAAATATTGATTCAGTAAAAGTGTATGATATATATGAAATGATAATATATATAAATATCATTTAATTTTATTCTTTCAGAATAATATACAAACAAAAACAAAGTTCATCCATACGTACGACCTACAGTCTCCATGACAGGTGTATTAAATTTCATATATCTATATTTTATAGATTATTATAAATAACTAATAATTAAATATATATGATTTATAAATAATTTTTTTATATTATTTATTCATTTAAATCATGATCTTTGTAAGGGATTCAATAATTACAAGTCAAACCACATACAATAAACAAAGGGGCTATTACCTGAAAAGTTACATTAAAATGTAATTATTAATCAACATGAAATATAAATTAATAAGTAATTGTTATATGGTATTATATATAGGAATATTGTTTTTTGGAAGATTTATAATAATCATATATTTATTAAACATGAGTTTTTAACATGTGTGATGAAATTTAATACTTAATGTAAGAGTTTTCTCAGGTCACATTGTTTTATATTTGATTTATTCCTTATTCGCCAATCATTTATTTTGTGAGTTGTATATAGTGGCAATGAATATATTTTTCAATTATTTCCAAAACAAATTATCTGCTTTTAAAAATATATTTCATTATATCTCTTTCGTGGGTTTTATGGTTCAAATGTTAACAAATTAGTATAGAAATGTTTTCTCAATTTTCTTTCTTTAAGAATCATCCCATGTTATGAACCTATATTATTCTAAGAGGTATATACCCCACCCTTTGATTTTCAATATCAATAATATAATTATTTTCCTGATATATTAATCATCATGTTTTGTTATTATTTCCTAGGGATTATGATTCAATGTTACAAAAGTGGTAATGGTTTATTGATACAACCTCATCATTTAGTAGGATTGTATATGATTATACTTCCATTGATTAGATATTATGATCCGTATCCCAATAATTATGATGGATTTACAATTAATATGGTTATTTATTATATTATCATTTATTGTTAACTTTTTTCAACATTTTTTTATATATAATAATTAATAAAGTGTTTTTATGAAAACCAGACTTTATCTCTCTCTTCCATCGAAAATCCATGTTCTTTCAAAACAATTTTTTATAATTTTATTCAAAAATGTTATACTATTATCATATTTTCTTTAAAAGATATATTTAAGTATATTTTATATAAAAACGGGTTTTAAAATATAATATTTTTTTCTTTTTGTTATCAATTCACTTTTCTATACTTTTTACATCTTAAAAGGAATGTTAGGCATGTACGAGTTTATCCACCGTCCTGACATTAATTCCATTGTTTCTTTTATTGAATATTCAAATTATTTAATTTTAATAATTTTTTCTTTATTATTTTTTACATTTATCATTTATATGTTTATTTTCAATTTCAAGATGTATCTTTCAATTATTCATTTAAATATTTCCAAATATATATTCAATGAAACGGTTTTTAAAATATTTTCATTATTTATTTATATGTTTAAAAAGATATTTTCAATTATAAGGTTTTTATAATGTCTTCATGATTATTTTATATGTTTTCATGGTATATTTTTTTAAAAGAAAAATGTTTTAGAATATTTTATGTTTTGAAAATAATTCTTCAATGGAAAAGTATATTTTCCTCAAGAAATGTTCTAAAAAAGTATTTCAAAATTCATTCGCATTTAATATGAAATAATATGGACTTATTCACTTCACATTTGGGATATTATCCAAAAATAACATTCACATTACCTATTTAATGGTTTCTTTTTTGATGTAATAATGTTTATGATAACCATTTCTATTCCATGGGTTATATTCTTTTAAACCAGATTCTTTTCAGTTGTTTTAATTTCATGAAATGATTATAAGGAATATACCTTTTTCATAGGTAATAATATGATGAAATGTTTAGGATAACCATTTTATTCAATGGGTTATGATATGATGATTGTTTTTATTATTGTGGACCATTTATGTATGATTTTATTATTTGATCGGTGAGACCTATATATCCCTCCGATGCATTAGGGAATGATGGATGACTCATGGCTATATATTTTATGAGTTAACATGATAAAATGTTCAATATTTTATCTATAAAACTAACTACATATTCAAAATGTTATTCATAGACCTTAATAAATATTCAAAATGTTATTCATGGACCTTTTTTCATGTTGATATATTCATACATGAGCCTGATTACATGTTCACAATGTGATGAGTGAACCTTATTTGGTGTTTAAAATGTATTGAATGAACCTAATTACATGTTCAGAATGTTATGAATGAAAATAGTTTCATATCTAAAAGTTTATTTATTAACCTTATTACATGTTCACAATTTTATGAATGTAACTAGTTTCATGACCATAAGGTAATGTGAGGGTCCGATTTTATGTCTTTAACATAACGAGTGAACCTGTTTCTACTCATAAATGTTGACATTATCATAAATTATTGTGTATACCAATACTTCATGTCTAATTCCAATTTTATACTTTCATAGATTATGTTCTTGACCTCATTATCCTTCATGTATTATGAACTGTCAATATTTATGCCATGACTGTTGATTATGATCATTGATATGTAGGGTATGATATTCTAATAATACAATTGTATTATCAAAAACTTATGGTCATGATTATTATTAAACATCTACTTTCTTACAAATACTAATCATATGAGATAACACCTTTAGTATGTTTCCTTACCCCATGTTTTGATAAATTTTTTATAGGTAGTATTACTAAAGGGGAAAATCATTATGGAGACGTTGAAGATATTTCAACATATTAAAATAATGTCTTCCATGTTTATAAATAAACTAAACTATTATGTTATTTAGGAATTTATTTATGTATTTTTTTCAGAATTAATATAAAATGATATATTATAATTTTATTTTAATCCAGAGTCACTATAGATATGATTTATTCTAAGAGGATTAAACCATTCGTGGGATGTTGTAGGAAATAATTTACAAAATCCGTAGTCAAATGTTGTTAAATGTACTCTATAAATACTGTCATGTTTGAAAATAATGAAATCTCATTATCTATGATCCTTCATTTACTAATAAAAACTAATATAATATTTGAACGTAATTATTGTGTTTTTTCGGTAAAATGGTTTTGGGATATTTCATGGTTTTATATCTCTCATAGCCTCTCATAATAATATTGTTTTATCACTGAGTGATTCTCTAAATTCACACAATATTTGGGTATTTGATTTCCAGATCATTCACTTTTATAATTCCTCAATTATTATCTTGAAAACATATCTTTCGTGTATGCACGTAGGATCTACAAACCCAACCCCAATCAATGTAAGTCCATCAATTTTCTCATCTTTGACAAGATGAGGTATACCAATTTTCCCCTATTGTATTACTGACATAAGAATATTGTTGTATAAAATCATATATTTCATGTATTCTAAGAATGGTTTATTCTATATGAGAAATGTGTTTTAAAAAATTATATTACATAGATACAACATTTTTTGGAAGTGTTATGTCAGATAATGGGTGGAGAGTATAGAATAAAAGGCATATACGTGTAGTAAATTTCAACTTGTTCACCATACAATAGTCTTCTAAATCATTACATGGAAAAACCATCACAATTCTGAATAAACGACTTATTTAAATGATATTAGTTATATATTTCACAATTGGTAACATAATTCGATGGGTTCCTGATTCTTTTCTCAATGATACAACCACAAACTTATGTATTCATTTTTATTAGAAGCTATGTCATATTTTAATGTAATCCCATCCTTTTGGGAAGAATATAGAGAATGAAAAATAATGTTCATATGAAAAGATAATTTTATTATAATATTTTTTCATTTCATCCTCTATGTGATCTTGGTTTCTACATTTCCTTGATATCAAACATAGAACAAACATGAGTTGGACTTCCAGTAATAGCCATGAATTTTATTTCTTATATAATATTTCTTTCTTTTATGTAATTTATAGTTGTTTATATTCATTTTCAATACATTTTGGTTTACATGATTGTACATTATTTTTATTTATTCATAAATTCACTATAGATTTATTTTATTTTCTAGAAAATAATTTCATGTTTTGGTAATGTATAATATACCCACATAAGTTTTTAATTTTATTTTATGTATATTATTTTTTCATTCCTTGAATTTTATTTATAATTTTAATAAAATAACATATATATTATACCATATATTCTTATTTATATTATGGGAAAATGTTAATTGAAAAAACATACCACAACAAGATCATTTACATAGTTACAATTTAAATGATGGCCTATATTTCTGGTTTCCTATTTCTATGAAAAATAAAATATTTTTTATACCACTTTAATTGATAAAATTGAAATTCAAAAGTTATTTTTTCCATTTAGTTTATCTTAAATATATAATCCACTCAAATTACCCCTAATTCAATAAGAAATTTTATTGTAATTGATGAAAAAACATGTAATGGCCAAAAAATATGAAATATGTATTTGTTATTTTGAAATAATCACCTTAAACATACATGATTATAATAAATTTATGAGCATATAATAGTGAATTCCCTATTGTATATGTACGACATATAAAATGGAATTTAAAATAATATTATAAGTTGAGAGTTTATATAAAACTGTTAATATATTTTTATTATTATTGAAAACATGTTTCATAAATTAAAATACTTTTAACACCATTTAAAAATCACTTTACAATAAAATATCAAAATATTTATTATCCTATAAAAATTGACCACATAGGGAAATTATTTATGGATTCATATAGATATCATGTATTAGATATTTTAATGGTTGGTGAATCCAATAAACCAAAAAATTTACATGAACCATTTATTTCATCGGTGAAAACAATTTTGTTGAATGCCATGGGTGAAGCCTAATGTATGTTGATATTGCTTGTTTTAGGTGACTGTTATGTAAAATATGTACTCCTAACACCATGATTATTTTAAGAGGTCCATGAAAGAATTACACCATTATCCAAACCATAGTGTTATTTGTATCTTTAAGAGAGTTGGTAGAGTTCCATATAAATGAATGGTGGTGTAGATAAATACATCTCTAATAGTATTTTCTTTGAGAAATTACACCATAGTTGTTTCTATTTTTATTCCCACACATACATTAAATTTAATCAATGAATAAAAAAAGTTTTATCAGAGTTAGTGAATTCAAAATTTAAATGGGAATAAGAGATTTTCTTGTTTCTTAAAAATTCAATATTCCCATAATCATTTATAAAATTAAAAAAATTTTATCCTCATGTGAAGAAAAATCCAATAGCTTAAACAAAATAACAAATAAAGAAAAAAACTTGCTAGAGTTTGAATTTTTTTGGATCAATGCAAGGTGTAATGATAACCATATTATAGAGAAGTGAAAATTAATTCTATAATAGAAAACTATATCATAACATTAAAAAAATTATTTGGGCATGCAATGTAAGCGATATATCATCAGAAAAAATTGACCATAAATACAATTTTGTTCATATATTGATATATTAGAGTCTATTTTAGATTACATAGTAGTATATTCCAAAATATTATACTATTTTCAATATAATATATCATATATTTCTCCAAAATTTCCCACATTTTTAAGAAAATTGAATTTAAATAGAGGGAATATCCAGGAGTGGGAAGGTTATATTTTCTCCATTGAATTAATAACATTGAGATTTGAAAATTTAATATATAACTACTACTAAAAAAACTATTTTATCCCATTTAGAATATTGATGAAAACTTGTATTCAATACAGATAGATGAGAAGAAGTAGTTGAATAATAATACAATTTACTTAATTCCCCAATTGATTATTCAAAATGTTTTCCAAGATGTTTCTAAAGTGAAATACACATATATACTCTAAATAATGTTACATAATACATGTCACAAAAAACTCCATAAAAACATAGGCTCCCTTGTTAAATTAATTGATAAATCACTGACACAATTTTTTAATATCTATACCTAAACACATCAATTTGTTTTAGAGCCTATGAAGTTAATTAATGGATCAAACAATGTTTCATTCAAATAAAGATCATTGAAACCATCACTAATGAACACTTCCCTATAAATGGGATATACTGTTTGTCTCTATGGAAACTCATCAACTTGAGTACGCACACCCATTCAATAGTAAAGGACACACAATTCAATAAGAATCCCTAAAGGAATGATTTTGGTTATAAAAAAATATCTTATCTTAGAGAACCAAATGAGAAAACTAGGTGGTGGTTGAGGAGGATGAAGATGAATAAAAGGTATATATAGAGGACAGTCTATAGATGATAAGTTTCCAACATTAAAATAATTATTTTTTCTATAGATGGACTTATATAGATAAACATCATAATTTTACTAAAAATTAGGGTAATGGATATAGAAACCATTGTTTATCAAGCATTAATATAACATATTTATGACAAATATGGAATATATATAAATAATTTTCATTCATGGGAACCATAAATGTTTTGTGTACATAGTGAATAAATACATAAAAATATTATGGTTATTTAAAAAATTCATCATCAAAAATATATTTTTATACATAAGGTTATCTTATAGATTCATATTACTTTTTACCCTTCCAATAACATGTCGAAAAATTAAAACATAAAAAGGTGGAGCTAAAATGCACAGTAGGTTAAAAAATGGGAAATATCAATCAATGATAATATATGGGAATATCATTATAATAAGGTGATGATAAAACTGAAAATATAAAATCATATACAACAATTTATAGTTATAATCATGAGTAATGGAATAAAACATTATTATGAAACAAAATTTAGAGAATCATGAAAAAACTAATCACTCTCCATTAGTTTAGATCATTAGCTTATGAAAATTTCATTACAGTGTGGAAACATCATAGTAAAAGAAACTAAATCTGTTGATAATAATAACTTTTAAGACCATCATATAATAGTGTATTAGGAATTACTACATTTTTACCATATCATAGTTTACTGAGTAACCATACTTTTTTTCCAATATCGGATCCTGAGAATTAATACATTTCCTTGAATTATATCATGAGATATTTGGATTTACCCAATTCGTAAAAGGGATATAAAATTTTGGGACCACCCATTATATAATTAAAATCATAACTATGTATTACATATAATATAAAAATCATCACCATATCATCATAGAAAAACCCAAATAAAATAAATGGGTTTCATAAAAAATAAATCATTATAATAATAAACCATATATTTAAATAATAAAGAGGGTATTATGAGGTTATATCTCTAGTAAACAATAGAAATCATTAAAATATGATAAATAGATGAAAAAACATTTTTAAATGACTCTTTATGAATTTACTAAAAAAATGAGTAAATATCCTTTTCATTTGGTAAAATTCGAAATATAAATTTATAAAATATTTTCAAAAATACTTTTTTTAAATAAACAATGAAATTTTATAGTAATTTTCAATTTATGTAAAAATTATAAAAATGGGAAACTCTGTCCATGTAATACACATAAAAGAAAACATTACATAAGCACATATTTAATAATCAAAAACCTAATTATTTAGAATATATTTTAAAAGATTGTTTCTTAAAACGTTGTAAATAATGTCTAGTGGGTTTCTTATACACCTATAAGAAGAAATTTTCTGTAACCATATAAAAATGGATATGTTTAACTATCTATAAAATGAAGGATTAAAAATTAAAAACATCGCATCATAAGTATCATAAATAGGCTTTCCCAAAATACTACTTTTTGTAGTCCAAATAGTATTAGAAAAAAAAATTCTTTTGAAAATCAAACCATTTTCAAAATAGTACTACCATTACTTTTTCAAAATTACACATTTGAAAAAAAATACATTTTAAAAATTAAATCATTAGTACCAAATAAAAAGTAATTAATTAAAATTAAATATGCACCCCTATTGGGAAGTATTATGTACAATGTATGTCATGATCTTCTCAATGGATAATCCCAAGAAAATCTGACAAAATATCCTAAATTTTTCCCAAAACCCTCTTGTACACAACCTGTAAAGAATCATAAATTTCAACGAATTTTTTTTCTTAATTTTCTTTGGAATTTTACAAGAACGAAGTTTCTAACGGCACGTGATTCCGAGGCCCGGTGTGCCCGGAATCATTTTTCGAAGATTGGATCGGGTACGTTCAGTGAACGAACGAGCGGGTTTTTCTAACTTTTAAACTGGTACTCGGAATCGAATTCTGAGGGCACCGATGGAATTGCAGCGCTGGTATTTGCTTAGAAACGCCTCTTCCGAAGTTTCATTTTCTTGGGTGTGGTTTTTAAATTTTGGGGTTAAGTTAAGAAATAAAATAAAGTTGTGTGACTACTTTATTTTTATTTCACTTAAAGCCACTTAAAATCCACTTAAGCTGAGTTGAAGTGGATAGGGTGGAATTCAAAATATCCTACCCTCTTGGTAGGACATTTGTGATGTGGGGCCCGCACGAGCCCCACCGTTTCTTTTCCGCTAAGTAACGCAACCGCGAAAACCCTTTTTAAATAAAATTCAACTGGGGAGTTTTCTTAAACAATTAAACACTCCTATTATTTGGGCGGTTTATTCATTGAAATTAATTCTATGAATTTATGGGTCATTACTTAGTTTGTTTTTCGTTTGTTGGCATGTAATAAAATAAGACCAACATTTTTCTTCTTGAGTGTTTTTCATTGAGAGGATTTGACAGAAACCTTAAGTCCTTCATCCTTCTTCACAAAGAACGTGAAGAACGCGAAGAATGCGAAGAACGTGAAGAACGCTGGCCTCCAACAAAGGGCGACGAAGAACGCCGAGCCCTCGGAGATCGACGATGCGACGCCAAGTACCGCGACGCCAATGATTCTTCTCCCGCGACGTTCTTCTGCGACGTTCCTTCATCCGCGACAAATCATCGATCATCTGTTGAGGTAAGAGATTGCGGACCTTTTAATTCTTTGTGGTTAATAAAAACAACATGGATTTAATTGTTATAATTAAATCTGAATGTTCTTGATCCTCAGAGTTCGTAGACGCAACGCCGTATACCATGACGATGCGATGCCCTTCCGCGACGCGACGATCCTCTTCTTTCATGACGATCAATTCCGCGAAGTAAGCACGTTCGACGACTTCGACGAGGTAGGGGTTGATTCTTAAAAATCTTTATGATTTATACCTGTGACGTTTATTAAACTTTTGTTGTGTAATATTTTGAAACTGCTAACGTGGTGTGTGCGGACTAACAAACAAGTCCGAACCCACTGCACTTTTTCGTTCTTGGTGCGCGAAACGGAGGGCGATGAAAAATGGGGCCGCAATGGCGATTTGAGGGCCTCACAGTGAAGAATGGGACCCGGGAGGAGCTACGGTGCAGACGGAAATGGGATCGGACCACCGGAGCAACTCCGGTGTCCCGCGGAATCCATCGGCAGTGCGGGTCGCCGGCCAGAGGCGGCGGCGGCCAACCAGACCCGCGACCGTGCGGGTCCGGAGAGACACGGGACACGATAGAGCCACGTCTGCTGACAAAGCACGGCCCCATGCTGGGCCGCAACTCCTCTTCCCGCGGGGGCTGCACGCCCCATGGCACCCCCTTGTTCGGCCGCTCGGCCGAGCCGACCCGCTGGCCGGGTCGCACCTAGGTCGGGCCGGGCCGCCCTGGCCGGGCCGGGTTGCGCCAAACCGGGTCGGAACCAGACCATGGTCGGGTCGAACCGGTTCGGGCTGACCCAGGTGGGTTGGGCCGGGTCGGTCCAGGCCCAGACCCCCCGTTTCCGGACCTTTTTGGTCTTTTGCTCATAAATTGAGCTACGGGCCTCCAAACGATGCGACGTCAGCGGCGATGTGATCCTTGGATCGCGACGGTCGTTTTGGAATATCACACTCAAGGTTTTGGAATACTTTGGGTTCGACCGGGTTGGTTCGTACACGAAACCAACCGGGCCCTCGGAGCGGAAACACTCATATCTTGAGCTTCGGACATCCGATTGATGTGCCGTCGACTTTGTTGAATTCCTCTAAGTGAGAAGGATCTTTTTGATTACTCCACACAAGGTTTGGGCGCAGGTGGATTACAGTCAGGTTGGTTTTGCCTTAAAAACCAACCGGGCCCCTGGGACGAAAAAGCCAATAACTCTCAGATCGGGCATCCGATTGACGCGCCGTCTGCGACGTTGAGTTCCTGTTGACGATACGGAACTTTTGGATTCATCAACTCTAGACTATGTGTCAGTTGATGTATCAGCCTCTCGGCTCGTGGAGCAGACCGTCCATAACGAGCTTGCTGTGTGCGGGAACCCTAGAGCTGGCTGCGACTGCTACTGTGACGACGACGACTGTACAGAGATCCTCAGTGGATTCAACGACGACGACTACAACACTCAGCGATACTTTGTGGGTCAGTGCTACCGATATTGTGTGGGTCCGATCCTGTGTGGGTCAGCGCTCAGCGGTCCGGTGTGGTCCAGCACCTACAGGTCTTGTGTGGGCCCGATCTTATGTGGGTCTTTGCGGGGGTTAGTTACCTATCGATCATTTGTGGTTCAGGTCCTTTGTGGGTCATTGCGGGGGTTAGTACCTTTTGATCCTTTGTGGGTCCGACGACATAGATGGATCAGTGATCATCTCTATCTTTATTCGAATAAGTATACCTGTGCGAGATGAATCCTGTTTTGCTTTCCTTTGTGGATTGTGTTGTGCTATCCTATGTGGATTTACGTTTTGCTTTCCTGTGTGGACTGGGTTGTACTTGGGCTTGGATATCAGAGCCGAACAAGAATTGATGACTTAGGTATATGTATGGGCATATACCTAAGCAGTGTCGGATGTTACTTCGTGATTGTATCTTTCCTTTGTGGTTTATCCTTTGTGGGTTCTGGGAGACCTTCGGGGGTCTCGGGGTCCCTACTGAGTAGCTTATACTCACCCCTGCACGGGCTATGCCCGCACTACGTTGTGTTGGTTGCAGACAATGGATAGCGCTGATCATGGTGGAGGCTTACGGAGTAGGACGGTACCTGGAGGTGGACCACTAGGAGGGACATACTCGGAGCGGTCGACTGGACCTGAGGAGCAGTGGAGGCTTTCTGAACCCACCCTTCAGGTGGGACTTCCAGTGGACGGATCGACGTTGCGGCTTTTCTTTTCAGTTGCTGTTTTTCCCTTTTGAGTTGTACTTTACTTTCAGTTTGGGTTTGCATTCTGGCCCACTTACTTTCCGCACTTACTATTGTACTAGTTTTTACTTAGTGTTTAATTTTTCCTGCTTACTCTGTGTTGTTTGTTTGTTTACTTTACAAAGGCAATGCCTTCCCTTTACCGGGATTTACACCTTGGTGCTAGTCGCCAGCCCCTGGCCTATGGAAGGCGAGCTTGGGGTAGTCACGGAACGGGCACCGAGGATGGGTCGGGACAAATTGGTATCAGAGGAGTTCGGTTCTACTGCAGACTCTGATCTTTCTTCTATGTGAAGCAATAGTGTTAAGCGTATTGAGTGTGGTTATCAGTCCAGGGAGCCAAGTGTTGGTGCGGAGGCTGACGTATCCGTACACCAGGACCCTGACTTCTGATTTCCGACTTAATGCACGAAAACATTGATTGCATGTGTGTTTCAAGTTTTCTTTGTGATTACATTGTATCAGCTCACCAGGTATACTGTTCTGACCGTGGCGCACCTGTTTCCTTTCAGGATGTCCCACGATGGCAGCCAGCTAGGGTTCCAAGTGTTGTACGTGACGACAGCCCGTCGAGCGACGAGGCCTCGGTACAGGGCCCTTTGACAGCAGAGGCACCACCGGTACCTCTACCCGCTGAGCCACCGATGCTTCCAGCCCCAACCGCTGACGATGCACATCGCCTTAGTGCACTGCATGAGTTCCAGGGCCATCGACTGCCCAGGTTCTGCGGGGAGACGGACCCCCAGGCAGCCTAGGATTGGCTGGAGGCAGTGGTATGAGTTTTCAGGCTAGTGAGGACACCAGCAGACCTCATGGTGATCCTCACAGCGAGCATACCGCACGCAGCAGCAGGCCGATGGTGGAGATTGATGCTCCAGGTGCACGATGAGGCATCTCTTCTCTGGATGGACTTTGAGAGCCCCTTCCGCTCGGAGTTCGTCCCAGCCACCCTTCGTGCGGTGCGCATCCAGGAGCTTCTTCAGCTGCGGCAGGGAAGCTTGACGGTCGCGCAGTACTCGGCGAGATTTACCGATCTCTCGCGCTACTCGACCGACATGGTACGTGACCCATTCTTCCGGGCCTGGACCTTTGAGTAGAGTTTGAGATACGAGATCAGGGCTTCGCTGATCTCCCTCAGCATTCCAACTCAGGCAGGAGTATAGAAGCGATCCCTTTTGATCGAGAGCATTCTTGCTGAGACTTCTCCAGTGGCGAGACCTACCGCGGGGCGGCACGTAGCAGAGTCTTCCGCAGCAGGTAGTCGACGGATGACTCAGGGGTCCAGGCAGAATAGACCCTCACGCAGACGACCTCAGGACACTGGCTCAGCAGTGCGGGGCACACAGCATGGAGCCAGTCTTTCGAGAGGCAGGCAATGCTACAAATGCAGCGGGCAGGGCCACATGGATCGTGACTGCCCGACCCACCGTGACGAGGAGTAGCAGACGGTTGAGGGGCCACCCAGGCAGAGGCAGAGGGTCGACCGTGGCGGTCCGCAGGGAGGCGGCGGACGAGGCAGAGGAGTTGGCCGAGCAGAAGGTGGTGGGAGACGCTTTGAGGCTCTACCACCACCACCACCAGGAGGTCCACCCCGACCACAGGGAGCTAGCGGGTAGAGACAGGCATAGCTCTAGGCAGCGGAGGCCTACAACCACGGCGCGCCCGAGATGATTCGAGGTATGATCTGTGTCTATTCCACCCTTGCTGCAATTCTTATAGACACAAGAGCGAGTCACTCTTTCATAGCCATTGCGCTTGTTCGGAGCTCGGAGATTCTGACAGAGCCGTTGGCTCGATCCTTATGGCTAGAGACTCCTATGGGAGCAGACTCGATGATTACGCACTCGTGCTGGCAGTGTGAGATTACTCTAGGAGTCGAGAGCTTCAGCTGGGATCTTCTTGTAGCAGCGTCGAGGCCTTACGACGTCATCTTGGGCATGGATTGGTTATCTACAGTCCATGCACAGATTGACTGTATTAGGCGCAAGGTGCGATGTGTACGCACTGACGGGAGCAGGTTCACCTTCACCGACGAGAAGGGAGCCTTCGCAGCACAGGATGAACTTCCACATAGGAGAGGAAAACCCATTACTCATCAGTTGGCTAGCCTCATCCTAGGAGAAGTTGACGTGATGATTCCTAGTTTTCCTGCAGTGGTGGATCAGTATGCAGACGTCTTTCCCTACGACGTTCCAGGGATACCTCCTTGCAGAGAGGTAGACTTTTATTTTGATCTGTACCCCGGGACATCCCCAATATCCACTCCAGCATATTGGATGTCCCCCGATGAGCTTCGAGAGCTACGAGTATAGTTGGAGGACTTTTAGGGCAGGGGATTCATCCGACCCAGTGTTTCACCCTGGGCTTCCCCAATTTTGTTCGCCAAGAAGGCGGATAGGAGCTTGCGACTGTGTGTCGACTATCGTCGCCTGAACCAAGTGACAGTGAGGAATAAGTATCCTCTACCAAGGATTGATGACCTCTTCGATCAGCTCAAGGGAGCACGGTGGTTCTCGAAGATAGACCTCAGGTCAGGCTATCATCAGCTCAGAGTTCGAGACGAGGACGTGCAGAAGACGACCTTCAGATGTCGGTATGGCCACTATGAGTTCTTGGTTATGCCTTTCGGTGTAACCAATTCTCCAACAGTGTTCATGGGCCTCTTAAACATGATCTTTTATCCATACCTCGATCGATTTGTCGTAGTCTTCATCGATGACATTTTGATATACTCGACGACTGAGGAGGAGCACACCTACCACTTACGGGTTGTAATAGACACACTTTGAGAGCACCGGATTTATGGAAAGCTCTCGAAGTGTCAGTTCTGGATACGCGAGGTCCACTTATTGGGGCACGTAATCTCTGAGGCAGGAGTTGCGGTGGATCTCGCGAAGATCGAGGCAGTGCTAGCTTGGGAGCCACCCAAGAGCGTGACAGAGGTGCGGAGTTTCTTGGGACTAGCGGGATACTATCGGAGATTTGTGCCGGACTTCTCCAGAGTTGCGGCTCAACTCTCAGCTTTGATGAAGTTGGGGAAACCCTTTGTGTGGTAAAAAAGATGTCAGCAGAGCTTCCAAAAGCTGAGACAGAGATTGACCAGCGCACCTATCTTTAGGTTAACTGAGGAGGGAGTAGGGTACATAGTCTACTGCGATGCATCAGGGACCGGACTCGGATGTGTCCTGATTCAGGAGCGGGCAGTGATCGCCTATGGATCACGTCTGTTGAGGCCGCATGAGCAGAACTACGCTAACCATGACCTGGAGTTAGCAGTAGTGGTCTTCGCCCTGAAGGCATGGCGACACTACCTGATGGGCGAGTGCTTTACAGTCTTTTCAGACCATCAGAGTCTCAGGTACATCTTCTCATAGAAGGACCTGAACCTGAGATAGCGGCAATGGCTCGAGTTCCTCTAGGACTATGACTTTGAGATAGTCTATACTCCTGGGAAGGGGAACGTGGTAGCCGATGCTCTCAGTAGGAGGACAAGCATTCAACTACTTGAGGAGGCGACAGAGCAGCTAGCCACTTTGTAGATATCCTTCGTGGATAGAGATGGAGCAGCCTTCCTTCAATCTCTCACAGTCACTCCTCCACTACTGCAGCGGGTCAGAGAGGCACAACGAGGGGACGCTGACTATGAGACATGGCATGCACATATATCCTCAGGACAGGAACCTGATGGTTTCTCCTTTGGGGTAGAGCATGACATCCTTTTCAGAGGACGTACCTTAGTACCCGTCGCTTTACGAGAGGAGGTGCTTAGAGATTTTCACACTTCTCCTTTGGCGGTATATCCTGGAGTAGTGAAGATGTACCAGGACCTCAGGCGACAGCACTGGTGGCCGGGCATGAAGAAGGTTGTGGCAGAGTTTGATTCTCGATGCCTCACCTGCCAGCAGGTGAAGGCAGAGCATCAGGTACCATCAGGCTTGGTACAACTCTTGGAGGTCCCGGAGTGGAAGTGGGATGGGATATCTATGGACTTCGTGACTGGAATTCCACGTACTTCCAGAGGTCACGACTCCATCTGGGTGATTGTCGAATGACTCACCAAGTTGGATCACTTCTCACCCATCAGAGAGTAGGGATCAGTGGTGAGCTTGGGGCGTCTCTATTATCAGAAGATTGTACGGCTTCACGGTGTGCCATCATCTATCGTCTCCGATCGAGATGCTCGATTTACTTCCCGGCTTTGGAAGGTGTTGCAGGAGGCGTTCGGAATGCAGCTTTTTCTGAGCACCGCCTTTCACCCTCAGACGGATGGTCAGATGGAGAGGACCATTCAGACTCTCGAGGACATGCTCCACGCATGTGTCCTCGACTTTGGTCACAGATGGGAGGACCAACTACCCTTGGTGGAGTTCGTGTACAATAACAACTACCACTCCACCATCGGGATGGCACCATATGAGGAATTGTATGGAAGACCTTTCAGATCTCCTTTGTGCTGGACAGACCCTGGGGAGTCAGCAATTGTGGGACCAGAGATGGTTCGGGCCATGACAGAGAAGGTCCAGGTCATCCCGGAGTGGATGAGGACAGCTCAGAGCCGGCATAAGTCTTACGCTGACAGGAGGCGGAGGCCACTAGAGTTTGAGGATGGCGACCACGTCTTCTTGCGTGTCTCACCTCGACGTGGATTACAGAGATTTGGCCGAGGCGGCAAGTTGTCTCCACGCTTCATCGGACCATTCCAGGTCCTCAGCAGGATTGGCGAGGTGCCTTATTGCCTGGCTGTACCACCTCAGTTGCATCGGGTGCACGACGTCTTCCACGTATCTCAGCTGAGGAGATATGTGCACGACCCGACGCACATCATTGACCATGGGGAACTAGATGTTGATGATGGGGTGACTTTTGCGGAGGTCTTAGTGTAGATCGAGGATCGACAGGAGCGGGTCCTACATGGATGGTAGATTCCTCTAGTGCGCATCAGATGGCAGCATGGGAACCTCCAGGAGAGCACTTGAGAGCGGGAGGTGAAGGACCCCGGGACACCCTGAGAGGGGAGGGGTGAATCAGGGTGACCACTTTTTCTTATAAAGTGATGGATCTTGTTCCCACGTTGGCAGGAACTTGTTGAACCTGTATGATGATTATGATCAGAAAGCAAACACTCACATGCACAGAGAAGACACAACCCTTTTTACTTGGTTCACCACTAAGGGCTATGTCCAAGGATCATACGCCGACAGGTTGTCGGTCGTACCAAAATCCACTATGCTTCACTAGCGGTAGATTACAAAAGTTCGGGTACAGTTACTCTGTCCCAGGCTCACTGCCTTTACAAAGTTTCAGGGATAGCCCACTGCTCCCCTCGGGTCACTCCCGTTGACTCCCCCTGGCTCACTGCCGTTGGTGAAGTCCCACTCAGTTTATAGACGTGAAGGTATCTTCATCATTTTCAAGAGAATGCATCTTCAGTTGTATGTAGATGCTCTATTGAAGTCCTATTCTCACCTGAAGCAGAATATCACTTTTCCTCAAATGTATCAGGTAGTCTCCTGGCTTTCGTGCAGCTCCAAGCAGGCCGGCGGGCTTTAGCAAAACCTGGCGCGCTTCTCCAAGCCGGACGCGCAAGTCCCAATACGGCGCACAAGTCCAAACTGGCGCGCAAGTGTCACCAATGCACCTGCGCGACGCTTACTTCATCGACAACAAACTTGCGCGGTTCACTTCCTTTCACTCCCAAACCGTCTTGGGCGCACTGCAGACAACCGGCGCGCAAGCTCTACTTGCGCGACCAAACTACCACCTGCGTGACTCAACCACCTGCGCGACGAGAGCTCGAACAATCTCTCAGCCTTGAACTCCGTGAGAAATGAGGAGGGGTGGTCCAGTATTTATAGGCAAACTGGACCCCCTGCGCGTCGACGCGCAAGTCCCTTGACGACGCGCAAGTCTTGTCTTCAATAAACTCTGTCACGCAACTCACTTGTGCGACCCAACCAACACTTGCACAACCTTCTTTCCTTAGCCAAATTTTGATGTTATGATCCTCAAAAACATATGGTGCGCAAGTCTTTTATCCTCCAAGAGCTCGGCGCGCAAGTACCTTTTCCAAAAACACTTTACTTTATTGGCGGATTTTCCGGCCCAAAAATTTGGCAAACACTGGGAAACGGCGCCACCTTCACTACTGTTTTCTGCTTGAACGGTATGATCTCTTTGTTGGTACACATCCTGAACATCCACTGAGGATTGACAACAAACACAAACCATACGCCAAATCATTCTTTGAAGACCCTGGTACCAATAGGAGGCTCAGATGCGTGCTCAGTACCCACATTTGTTTCCCTAGTTTATGATGTATCTTTACGGGGACGTAAAGCCCTGAGGTGGGAGTGATGTAAAGACCCATAAATTTCAAGTAATATTTTTTCTTAATTTTCTTTGGAATTTTACAAGAACGTAGTTTCTGACGGCACGTGATTCCGAGGCCCGATGTGCTCGGAATCATTTTTTGAAGTTTGGCTCGGGTACGTTCAGTAAACGAACGAGCGGGTTTTTCTAACTTTTGAACCGGTACTCGGAATCGAATTCTGAGGGCACCAATGGAATTCCAGCAACGGTATTTGCTTAGAAACGCCTCTTCCAGAGTTGCATTTGCTCAGGTGTGGTTTTTAAATTTTGGGGTTAAGTTAAGAAACAAAATAAAGTGGTGCGATAACTTTATTTTTATTTCTCTTAAAGCCACTTAAAAGCCACTTAAGCTGAGTTGAAGCGGATAGGGTGGAATTCAAAATATCCTACACTCTTGGTAGGATATTTGTGAGGTGGGTCCCACACGATCCCCACCGTTTCTTTTCCGCTATGTAACGCACTCGCGAAAACCCTTTTTAAATAAAAGTCAACTGGGGAGTTTTCTTAAACAATTAAACGCTCCTATTAATTGGGCAGTTTATTCATTGAAATTAATTCCATGTATTAATGGGTCATTACTTAGTTTGTTTTTCATTTGTTGGAATGTAATAAAATAAGACCAACATTTTTCTTCTTGAGTGTTGTTCGTTGAGAGGATTTGACAGAAACCTTAAGTCCTTCATCATCCTTCGCGAAGAACGCGAAGAATGCGAAGAACGCGAAGAACGCGAAGAATTCTGACCTCCAACGTAGGGCGACGAAGAACGACGAGCCCTCAGAGATCGACGACGTGATGACAAGTACATCGACGCTGACGATTCTTCTCCCACGACGTTATTCTGCGACGTTCCTTCATCCGCAAAAAATCTTCGATCATCCGTTGAGGTAAGAGATTGCGGACCTTTTAATTCTTTGTGGTTTATAACAACAACATGGATTTAATTGTTATAATTAAATCTATATGTTCTTGATCCTCGGAGTTCGTCGACGCAATGCCGTTTACCGTGACGACGAGATGCCCTACCGCGACGCGACAATACTCTTCTTCTGTGATGATCAATTTCACGAAGAACGCACGTTCGGCGACTTCGACAAGGTAGGGTTTGATTCTTAAAAATCATTGTGATTTATACCCGCGACGTTTGTTAAACTTTTGTCGTGTAATATTTTGAAACCCCTAACGCGGTGGGTGTGGACTAACGAACAAGTCCGAACCCACCACTATTTTTCGTTCTTGGTGCGCGAAATGGCGGACGATGACAAACAGGGCCGCAATGGCGATTTGAGGGCCTGACAGTGAAGAATGGGACCCGGGAGGAGCTACGGCGCATACAGAAATGGAATCGGACCACCGGAGCAACTCCGGTGGCCCGCGGAATCCACCGGCGGCGACCGAAAAGACCTGTGACCGCGCGGGTCCGGCGAGACAGGGGACGCGGCAGAGCCGCATCCACTGACCAAGCACGGCCCCATAAGGGACCGCGACCCCTCTTCCCGCGGGGGCTGCACGCCCCGTGGCACCCCCTTGCTCGGCCGCTCGGCCGAGCCGAGCCGAGCCGACCTGCCGGCCGGGTCGCACCCAGGCCGGGTCGCACCAAACCGGGTTGGACCCGGACCCGGGTCGGGTCGACCGAGTTCGGGCCGACCCAGGGGGGTTGGGCCGGGTCGGTCCGGGCCCAGACCCCCCGTTTCCGGACCTTTTCGGTCTTTTTCTCATAACTTGAGATACGGGACTCCGAACGATGCGCCGTCAGCAGATATGCGATCCTTGGATCGAGACGGTCGTTTCGGTATATCACACTCAAGGTTTCGGAATACTTTGGGTTCGGCCGGGTTGGTTCGTACACGAAACCCATCGGGCCCTCGGAGTGGAAATGCTCAAATCTTGAGCTTCAGACGTTCGATTGACGTGCCGTCGACTTTGTTGAATTCCTCTAAGTGAGACAGATATTTTGGCTTACTCCGCCCAAGGTTTGGACGCAGGTGGAGTACAGTCGGGTTGGTTTTACATTAAAAACCAACCGGGCCCCTGGGACGAAAAAGCCAATAACTCTCAGACCGGGCATCCGATTAACGCGTCGTCTGCGACGTTGAGTTCCTATTGATGATACAGAACTTTTGGATACATCAAATCTGGACTATGTGTCAGTTGATGTATCAGCCTCTCGGCTCGTGGAGTGGAACATCCCGAACGAGCTTGCTGTGTGCGGGAATCCTAGAGCTGGCTGCGACTGCTACTGTGACGACGGCGACTATACAGAGATCCTCAGTGGATTCGACGGTGAAGACTACAGCACTCAGCGATCCTTTGTGGGTCAGTGCTACCGATCCTATGTGGGTCTGATCCTGTGTGGGTCAGCGCTTAGCGGTCCTGTGTGAGCCAGTGCATACAGGTCCTATGTGGGCCCGATCCTGTGTGGGTCTTTGCGGGGGTTAGTTACCTATCGATCCTTTGTGGGTCAGATCCTTTGTGGGTCATTGAGCGGGTTAGTGCCTTTTGATCCTTTATGGGTCTGATGATTTAGATGGATCAGTGATCATCAATATCGTCATTCGAAGAAGTATACCTCTGTGAGCTGAATACTGTTTTGCTTTCCTTTGTGGATTGTGTTGTGCTATCCTGTGTGGATTTACGTTTTTCTTTCCCGTGTGGACTGGGTTGTACTTGGTCTCGGATATCGGAGCTGAATGAGAATTGATGACTTAGGTATATGTATGGACATATACCTAAGCAGTGTCGGATTTTACTTCGTGATTGTATCTTTCCTTTTTGGTTTATCCTTTGTGGATTCTGGGAGACCTTCGGGGGTCTCGGGGTCCCTACTGAGTAGCTTATACTCACCCCTGCACGGGCTATGCCCGCACTACGTTGTGTTGGTTGTAGACGACGGATAGCGCTGATCGTGGTGGAGGCTTGCGGAGTAGGACGGTACCTGGAGGTGGACCACTGGGCGGGACGTACTCGGAGCGGTCGGATGGACCCAAGGAGCAGTGGAGGCTTTCTGTACCCAACCTTCAGGTGGGACTTCCAGTGGACGGCTCGACGTTGCAGCTTTTCTTTTCAGTTGCTGTTTTTCCGTTTTGAGTTGTACTTTAGTTTCAGTTTGGGTTTGCATTCTGGCCCACTTACTTTCCGCACTTACTATTGTACCAGTTTTTACTTAGTGTTTACTTCTTCCTGCTTACTCTGTGTTGTTTGTTTGTTAACTTTACAAAGGCAATGCCTTCCATTTACCGGTATTTACGTCTTGGTGCTAGTCGCCAGCCCCAGGCCTATGGAAGGCGGGCTTGGGGTAATTACGGCACGGGCCCTAAGGATGGGTCGTGACACAACAACTCTGCTAATTTTAGGATCAACATAAATAGGTTAGTTATGCATATTTATGCTCTATAATTGTTGTCTCGATATAATTACGACATTATACTATCCCAACTCAAGAACTGATAATGAATTATTTCTATCTTCAAGACTGAAAAAGAAATACCATTTGTCCTAAAATAATATGAATCTACCAATAATGAGAGACTTTTTTACATCTTAACCCTTCTCATAGGCTTGGGAAGGCATTATGATATTACATGGCCTTATTCTAAATCCCAAATTCTCTAAAGGATGGAAAAAATTCCATGGGATTTAATAATATAAGGGGGAATTTTTTCCCATTAAAAAATCAACCAATCGAAGTATAAAATAAAAAACCAACTAAATTATGCATGTAGATAATGTATACAACACAAAAGTGACCAAATCCATATAGAACATACCCGAGTAAAATGTGGGATCTTAAAAAAATATAATAATATAATGTGGAAGAAAAATATAATAAGACTCAATGTATCCAAAGACACCAAATCCACAACTCCCAATATTCTCCTAGATCCAACTCAACCATTGATGTTAAATTTTCAGGATATATCACTTTTGAAATGAGATAACATTAATTTACTTGTTCCCTAATTCAAAACATCTTCCAAAATAAAAATGTTTCTTTTTAGGAGTGACTTTCAAACCCATTAGTTTTTTTTCCAAAATGGCATACCTACTCATAACACTAGTATAGAATATGTTAACACATTTATTTAAAATAATATATATAAATCCAATTAAAATCATATAAAAAATTTATATCAAATCCAAGAAAATTCAAAGTAAATAATTTTTAGTAAAAAATTGGTTTTTCAATGAAATAAAACAAACCATTCATTCAAAACCATTTCTCAAATCCATTTTACATAACCCATTCCATTTCACATGACCACACACACACACACACTACAAATTAATGATACTGTTTATTATGGATCTTCACGTCTATTCTACATCCCTTTGATGTTAGTAATTCACAACTATTATCCATCCCATTCAACTCATGCTTAACCATTTAAGACAACAACCAAGAAAACATAATAATTTTTAAACTATATATATAAAACCATAATATTATTGATTGTTTTATCTATCTAAAACAACCAATAATTTTAAAATAATAATTTTTAAATCATGTTTCAAATTTTACATTCCACCAAAACACACTATATTCAATATTCCATAAACCACCACAAAAGAGAATTTATATTATGAATTGGCCAAAAATTTCAAAATAAATTTCAATAGTAAAAATAAATTTTAAATCCAATATTTAAAATTATTATAATAATATTTATATGTTTTTCCAACTAGATCAGAAACTGTGGAGAAAATAAATAAAAACACAAATTTTCGAACAAAACTAGACTGAAACTCCAAAAAACCACATTTCATATTATTCCCCTATATTATAAAACCATATATCATCATGATTATAATCACATAAGATAGATCTATCCCAAAATTATTTGATCTATGCTTCTTATATATGGATACAAAATAATCTAAGTAAACCCAACAAAGAATGGGGACTTCCCAAAGAATATATGATTCAATGCAACATGATTTGTCAAAGGATCACTATCAGATCAAAATGAATGGTATTCACATCAGCTGGGAAGATAATAAATTGAATTAGGGTCATTATATGTGAAAAAATACGTTAAGGATAAAAATATAATTAGATCCATGATTTTCAGTTCTAATTTTTTTTCTCTGGACAGATAGGTTACACAGTTAGAAAATCTATGTGCTAACCATGCATATGACTCTTTCCATAAATACACAGTTACTCATGGGTGGATATATGGTTTTTAAAAAATCATTTATATAAACATTTACCTACCCACATCCCACATCATCACTTTTCATAGTTATTAAAGGGGTTTAACAGTTTGTACATACCATGTTCAAACCATGTAATTCCAAAAAGGACCCAAAATATTCCAAAAGTAAGTGAGACTCTCCCAAACATCACCCAAACACTTTAAATTCAAGAAATACATAAATAAAGGGTTACCTACATGGAAACAGGGCTGATATAGGAATTCCATTCATAAAGGGAAAATAAATCCTTGTTATAAACATTAAAATAAAACATTACATCAAAACATTTTTAAATTATAAAAAACTAATTATTTGGATGACTTTTCAAAAGAATGTTTTTTAAAAAATTTAAAATAAATCAATTTTAGGGAAAATAAACTATTCAAATCATTTAATGAATATTAAATGACATTAATAAAATATTTTTTAATATTACGTTCATGAAAAAAAAATCACGTAGACCAATGAAGAAAAAATGTAGGATTTCATTAAATACAATTTGTTGGTTATTTTATGTACGAAAGAGATAAAATGGTATGAAGGATTAATTATTTTCAGAATAAAAATAGGATAAGAAATTATATGGTGTTTTATTGATAGTATCGATAAAATATAACACAATGAAATATTATAAAAATAGAAATTTACTATAGATAATCATAAATATAAATGCGGGTTTTACAGAAACCCTTACCACTTTGGAATTCAATAAAATAATACCAATGAAAGAAATTAAATGAAAATAATCATTAAATGGAATTTATATATTGGTTCTCATGATTGTAGATGCTGAAAAACACTCAAGGGATGAAAAAGTCCTCAAAACGACAAAGCGAAGTCATATTTGGAACCGGGGACCCAGTCCGGGGGGCTCAGATGAGTTGCGTGAAAAAAATTCCTAAGTACGTGAAAAAAATATTCCCTATGCAGAATGTTCTTGGATTTACGAGAATTCCTCAGTGTGGGTGGGAAAAAATTTCGCTCCCATGCCACGCGCGGTGGACATTTTTCACCGCTGAGATAAGCGCACGATTATTTCACACTGGCCTATTTTTTACGCCACCAGATGCCTATAAATATAATGAAACCCCTTCGACTCCAGGGAAGAAGAATATGAACCGACACTCGTGTGAAAAATTCACCTTCCAGGCAAGCAAAGATGGATTTCAGGTACAATTCTTTTCATTCCAAGTCGCCTCAGGGTCTGCCTTTGTGCAAGATCTCCTTGGTTTAAACTGAATCTCAATCCCTTCGAGGTCTACCCACTGCACGCAATCCCTTCCACTTGTGCACAGGCCGGCCAAGTTCCTGCAATCTCCTTTAATTTTGCGCACCCCAGTCTTTTCGTGCAATCACGTTCAATTGTGTGCACCCCTATCATTGTGCGCAATCCCCTTAAATTGCGTGCACCCCAGTCATTTCATGCAATCCCCTTCAATTGCGTGCACCACAGTAATTGAACGCAATCCCCTTCAATTGTGTGCACCCTAGTCATTGTGAGAAATCTCCTTCAATTGCACGCACCCCAGTCATTGTACGCGATCTCCTTCTATTTCACGCACCAGAGTCATTGTGTGCAATCTCATTCAATTGCGTGCACCATCACTGACCCCTATGAAAATTGGAGAGTCACACCATGAACGTTTCGGGCCAGGACATTGAGATTTTCCATTGTACCCTTATACACACCCACCATCCAGCTATGGAATACCGTAATTTGAGATACTCCTCCACACCACATGAAACACCTTGAGTTTGCGTATTCCTCTTAGTTCTTTTCCTATGTCGTGAGTTTAGATTCTCATCATCAATTCCCCAAGTACTTTGAGTCAAACCATCTCTCAGGCAACTCCTCCAAACCCTATCACTTGGCTCCTATGACATGTTGATCCAGAAAGGGCCGCCCTTGCGTAAGTCCCTACACTATCCATTGTTAGGCGACCTATGCCTAACTATCCTTTCTACATGACTATAAACTGTCGCATTCTCTATCATTAAATAATAGGATGCCTCTTGTTCCAAATAAGAGATGTCTTATGTGCCAAGCATAAGATTTATTATGACATGATCACACTGGCATACCTTCAAGATCATTGGAATCTATTCAAACATTACATCACTTGGACTCACACATTGCTGGTCCTTAATTCAGATCTTCATCCACTTTAATGTCTTAAGGGACCCCTAACAACCTTGTCCCATGCCACATATTCTCACCTACTATCCTAGGCTAACGCCCCGTAAGACATTGGACAACACTTCGAGTCAGGTCCTGTGTATCAAACATGGTCAGCAGTCGAACCTCATTTTTTGTCCCCATTATTGGCTAACATGAAATGGATGTTGGGTTTTGAACAAAGTCAACAGTTATCCTCCATTGCCACGCCACCCTCACCGCATTTCGAATCGTGGGCATTTAATTTACACTTTTCATCTCCCTTTGTTCAGACTGATTCCAATGCCCCATGACATTATCCCACTTGTGCAGTTGTGCAAAGATGTTTTCCCAAATTATATATCTCAACCCACCAGTGAGTTGGGATTCCCTCATGGACAGACATGAGGAAGTAGAGACAGGAAACTTCCTTGCGTAAGCCCCATTCACCATTGCCACTCTATAGTGGCACCTGGTCAGCTTCCTCGCGTAAGCCCCATACACCATTTCCACTCCTTAGTGGAACCTAGGCACACTAACTGCTATTTCTTCTTCATATAGCCATGCTAGCGTGGACCCCTCAATGGTTTGATCTATGACACCCCTCACCAATGCATTGTCGATGACTTCCCATCCACAAGGAGAAGAGGGTACCAGTTATATATGTATTAGGGGTGCGGAGTGAACCCGCCTCGTCTGAGCTACAGAACGTTAAACAACCAAGAACCACCGTCTTCAAAAGATGATGTTAAACTGTGACCTCACCCTATGCCTCGCACATGGGGAACCCCCACCTCAAACATTATCCACACCCACTCATCCCCATGAGGATGGGATCAACCCTCACAGGGGATGATATCCTCCTTATCGAAGTCGTGTTTGTCAGCATGGAAAAGGGCAGCCACCTTGGTGTAAGCCCCTAGCCTTTCTTGCGGAAGGTAGCACCTCTGCTCCTCCACTCTTCCTGGGTGCCAAATTCTTCTCTTGCTATGCTTTGTCACCTCAGGCCTCCATCATTGAGTAAGTCCGGACATCTTGGGCTTCTAACTACGCGTAAGCCCCTATTTCCTCTTGGGGCCGCTCAACACATAAGCCCCACTCCACTTCTCACGTATGCACATTTCATGAAGTGATCGTCAGGTCCTTGATGCCTCTTGTTTCTAACATTGATCATGACTCATGTGGGATTAGATCAAGAATCGACCATGAAAAACACCATGGGTTGACTCAGAGTGTAATCCCCAACACATTTCCTGAACTACGAGGACTTTTATCCATGTTAAGGCATGGTACATAGGAAGCCTCCAAAAGGTTCAAGACCAACACCCTGGGCCACCTCAGAGTGTAAGCACCAACCCATTTACTGAACTAAGGGGACTTTGATCCATGTCAAGGTATGGTACGTAGGAAGCCTCCACGTGGTTCGAGCCCAACACCATGGGCCGCCTTAGAGTGTAAGCCCCAACCCATTTCCCGAACTATGAGGAGTTTGATCCATGTTAAGGAATGGTACATAGGAATCCTCCACGAGGTTCAAGCCGAACTCCTTGGGCCACCTCAGAGTGTAAGCCCCAACCCATTTTCCGAACGACGAGAACTTTGATCCATGTTAATGCATGGTACGTAGAAAGCCTCCACGAGGTTCAAGTCCAATACCTTGGTCCACCTCAAAGTGTAATCCCTAACCAATTTATCGAACTATGTGGAATTTGATCTATGTTAAGGCATGGTACGTAAGAATCCTCCATGAGGTTCAAGCCCAACACCATGGGCCGCCTTAGAGTGTAAGCCACAAACCATTTCCCAAACTACAAGGACATAGATCCATGTCAAGGAATGGTACATTGGAATCCTCCACGAGGTTCAAGCCCAACACAATGGGCCACCTCAAAGTGTAATCCCCAACCCATTTCCCTAACTATGAGTACATTGATCCATGTTATGGCATGATACGTAGGAAGCCTCCATGAGGTTCAAGCCCAACACCATGGCCCGCCTCCGAGTGTAAGCCCCATACCCATTTACCGAACTACATGAACTTTGATCCATTTCAAGGCATGGTATGTAGGAAGCCTCCACGAGGTTAATTACCAACACCTTGGGCCACCTCAGAGTGTAAGCCCTAACCCATTTCCCGAACTACGAGGACTTTGATCCGTGTCAGGGCATGGTACATAGGAAGCCTTCATGAGGTTCAATCCCAACACCATGGGATGCCTTAGAGTGTAAGCCCCAAACCATTTCCCGAACTAAGAGGACATTGATACATGTTAAGGCATGGTATGTAGGAAGCCTCCATGAGGTTCAAGCCCGACACCATGGGCCACCTCAGAGTGTAAGCCCCAACCCATCTCCCAAACTACGTGGACTTTGATCAATGTTAAGGCATGGTATGTTGGAAGCCTCCACGAGGTTCAAGAACAACACCTTGGGCCACCTAAGAGTCTAAGCCCCAACCCATTTCCCGAACAACAAAGAATTTCATCCATTTTAAGGCATGATACGCAGGAAGCCTCCATGAGGTTCAAGCCCAAAACCTTGGGATGCCCCAAAGTGTAAGACCCAACACATTTTATGAACTATGTGTACTTTGATCAATGTGACAACTTGGTACGTAGGAAGCTTCCATGAGGTTCAAGACCAACACCATGGGCCGCCTCAAAGTGTAAACCCCAATCCATTTTCGGAACAACAGGGAATTTGATCCAAGTTAAGGCATGGTACGTATGAAGCCTCCATGAGGTTCATTCCCAACACATTGGGCCGCCTCAGAGTGTAAGCCCCCACCCATTTCCCAAATAACAAAGACATTAATCCACGTTAGGGCATGGTACGTAGGAATCTTCCATGTGGTTCAAGCCCAACACAATGGGCCACATCAGAATGTATGAACCAACCCATTTCTAGAACTATGAGGACGTTGATCCTTGTTAAGGCATGTTACGTAGGATGCCTCCATGAGGTTCAAGCCCAACACCTTGGGCCACCTCAGAGTTTAATCCCCAACCCATTTTCCAAACTATGAGGACTTTGATCCATGTCAAGGCATGGTATGTAGGAAGCCTCTACAAGGTTAAATCCCAAAACCAGGGGTCTCCTCAGAGTGTAAGCCCCAACCAATTTGTCAAACTATGAGGAATTTGATCCAGGTCAAGGAATGGTACGTAAGAAGCCTCCATGAGGTTCATGCCCAACACCATGGTCCACCTCAGAGTGTAAGACCCAACCCACTTCCCAAACTACGAGGAATTTGATCCATTTTAAGGCATTGTATGTAGGAAGCCTCCATGAGGTTCAAGCCCAACACTCGGTCATTATGACCCCCTTCACGTCGGTTAACCCCCGTACCGCATGACGTTAAACTGTATTCTCCATATGAACTATGTGGTCTTTGGTCCATGCCTTGGTAAGGTATGTAAAAAGCCTCTACGAGGTTCAAGCCCATCACTCATGTCTCATCCCGAGCTTTCCATCGAGCCTATGTGTCTCAGAAAGGTCATGCACTATCCCAAAGGTTCAACTTTATATGGGTCCTATCCATGCATCCATTCAAACGGGCCACCTCCTTAGGTCCCCCATCGTCCCATTGAACTATGAAGACTTTGATTCCCTACCACGGGGATACGTAGAAAGTCTCTTCGAGGCTAAATACCAACACTAACATCACCTTCACGACAGTCCCATATCACTCCCCCTCTACTCCATTCAACTCTCCATCATCCATCCAGATTCTTACCCAGGCCACCACATCCCGGTGAGATCATTCCACCGCCATTTCCCGTTCCGTTTGAAAGCATTCGGGAAGCCGGCCACATGTTGGACCCAATATCGGCGTTCCCTCCTGAGGATTCCTCCATCTGATCCAATATAGTCAGTGTTTTGATTAGTCTGATCCATCTCCGATGGACGTTAAACTTGTAGCATACCCTATGTTAAACATTGGAAGCTGAGGAAAACCTAAAATACATGCCCATGGAATATGATTCTCCATGTTTGATGTGGAATGCCTCGGGCTTATGCGCCCTCAAGAATCCCTATAATAAAGAAAAAAGACAGATATGCCAATCCCCGAGCATCAAGACACGCCAGTGATGCCCAACGAGACTACTCACCTAACCGAAGGTAGCTGCCCTGACCGGACCCCTTAGAATGTCCGGACAGAAGCAGTGTAATTAACAGGTGTCCATGAAGATATGGTGCCAGTAAGATTTTCACAAAAAATGTCATAAGTCTATAATGGAGACCCGGACTAGGTGACTATCTCTAAGGAGGAATCCACGGAAGGAAGAACCGTCATCCCATCATCCCATTTCGATCATGGAGTAGCCATCCCTAAATAAGGAACGGATGCTTCCAGGCTTTGGAAAGAAGTAATGTAGGGTAACAGCTGCGCGTCCTCCACAGACGGATGTGTGTGCCCCAGCGGAAGCGTCTGAAATATAATTGGTGAAACCGACATGAATGTATTATCCTCAGAATGTAGACTAATAGTGTTCGAGGCGTCGGTGGATTAGAATGTAATCAGACCCCATCATCCAGCACCAGGTCCCACCAAGAAAATAGCGGGCCTGATGTGAAACTCGCCAGAAGTTGGGGCAGTAAGGACTTTGAGCATCCTGTTCTATGACGTTGTCAGCGTGGATGCCTCTTACCGACCCCGGAAGACAGAACAACACTGGGGCATTGGTTATCGATTTATTTTTCTATCAGTATTAATGAGTTTATCTCCCTGATTTCAGGAACCAAGTTGTTGCATCTAGAACATAATCAACACCTGCCCATCAGAGTAGGGGCAGAGGCAATATAGACATGGCCACCCCGTGTGGTTCTGCCTCTTCCACGACGGCCTCAACCGACATGACTAATATGTGCCCACGCCCCCTCTCCCCATACTAAATTTTCCAGTGAAGGGTATGTAATGGCCTTGAATGTAGGTATGAGGAGGAGGGGATAATCCCTACCAGGGGTATGGATCGCCCAGATCTCAAGGCGACTGCACCTCGCTAACAACGCCTCCACCGAGGGCCGCACAGGGAGCCGCTACTCCCCACCCCAACATTCAATCTCTTCGGGAGCTTGTCCTCGGAGCGCCTTGACATCACCCTGCCCTATGCCAATGAGGTTGGGGATACCCGGGTCAGCCTGATCGGGGTCCCGCTCCATGGGATCCTGGTGAGGGCTCCCACCAGGCTGCGTAAGCGTCACCGCCCGGTCCCCCAAGCCATGAAGCAGGTAAGCGACACACTTGCACCACCAGACCCAGTTCATCTGACCTGGCTCCAGCGTCTGGCACAAATGGAAGAGGATTCCCACCGTGGGGCGTCAAAGTCAGCGACTACTATGTCCCGAGCCACCACTGACTCATATCCCCAAATCCCTACATATGTTGAGTAGGGGTAATTATACACCCGACCTGGATCAAGGCCCCAACTACCCAACGGGCGGGCTGGGTCAACTCTCTCGGTCACTGAAATAGGTGATGGCCACTATGGACCAATCCGTAGCAATTCCTCCTAGTGTGGAGGCCCACTCCGTACCACCACTATGGAAGGTGCGAGTCCTCCCTGTTTCCGACCTCGGCTTAGAGGTCTGCCCCGTGCGACCTTCAACCCATGAGAGGGTCTTCCCCATGACCGCAACACTCTATATGGGGGTCTCTTCCGTTCTCACTACACTGGGTATGGAGTAACACCCCTTGCCACAGACCGTAGTTATGGATACATTGCACATCCGGTTACTTGCCCGCATGGAATTCCACCCCATTTCCTCATAGCAGTCAACAAAGGTCCTCCTCACCCCATCGATTGGGGTAGTGGAGTCCAACTTCACTTCACCAAATCCCAACACTGAGCACCTCCCTGTGTTCTTTTCGACATTTTCCCTGGTGATCCTTGCACCATGGCCCACCCTGGTGGGAGTTCTCTCCACACCATCATGAGTATGGCCAAAGGGCCTCCTTAAGCTGGAAGTGGGCCCTTCTCCAAAGAGCCAACCAGGGGAAGAAGAGCAGGTGGTACCCTCTATAAGAGGATTTCTAGGGAGGGTCGGATAGGAATTAGACAAGTCCGCTTCTCAGACTCCAAGGCGGAGTATGAATTAGTGCAAGAGCCCTCCCCTTAGTCCTTTGAGTCAAACACTCGGGCCGGAATGAGGTGCATCGGCCTAATACTCCTGCAATGCAAGGTCCATAGGATCCTTTTCTCCATCTGAAGGTATATCTAGGAGGAATAGAATGTGGCATGTCCCCAGGGACCGACCGCACAGTCACCACCGTCATCTCTGGAAGTGCCCTCTTCCTCGGCTAGAGACTACGAAGAGCTATTTTGGGGGTCAATGGAAGAAGAGCCGCAGAATAGCCCACCCTCAGAAAATGCTGATGCTGTGTCAGGGGATTTGGTCACCGGTCCATCCTATCATGGCATATCGGCCAGGTCACAACAATACTCAGAGGAAAACCCAAGGTTTGACGGACAATCATCCCACTCGCCGTATTATCCACTGGCTAGCCTTCCGCCCCAGTGGTCTGCCTCAGTACCACTGCCAGTTCCTCATCCACCCCATCTAATGAGTGGGGAAATCAAGGGGCAGGCCCTGAATCTGAGCCAAGGAGCTTCTGGACCATCCTAACAGCGGACCACTTCCCTAGAACGTTTTGGATGGTGGTTGGACCAAATTTTTGTGCGCCAAAATCTCTCACCCTGAAGGATATTGAATGATTCTACCGGACCCTCTGGGAGACTCACATCAACCTATGACATCAGCAAGTGACTTATCCGAAGAGCCAAGTAAACTTTGAAGACATTAAAAAACAATTTCGTCTGGTTGATCTGGTTGCGCTCTCTATGGCACAACACCCTGAGTCACCTGGTCACCATAGGGCCCTCCAACAACAAAGTGTTCAAAGTTTCCAAGTACTCCACAAGGATATTAAGAAGGCTACCCCAACATGAATGTTCGTGGATGGGGGCGGTACGCTGCCCTTTTCTTTAGTGCTATTTTCCGGTAACCCGACTCGCTAGGTGACATTGAGGACATGCCCCCAAGAAGAGTTGTGGTCAACATGACCAATATGTCGGGAGGGGAAAATGAGCTAGAACTTCTTGATGGGAACGTCCTCCCTGAGGACGTGCCATCACTACTGGACCCATCAGGGATGATTACTCTTCACCAGAGAAACCTCCTAGGTCTCCCTTCGCCCACTAAAGCATTGGTACTCAGCAAGAATGCCATTATGAGAAAAGAGCATGTCGAATCTGTCAAGCACTCTGACCTGTCCGCTTCAGTGCAGAAGATGAATTAGGACCCTGAGAAGGCCACATTGCACCAGCAACATACTGAGTAGAAAAAGTTGTTCAATGAACTCATGGCTGAATGCGTTACAGAGAGACGACCCGACTACAGTGATCCAAGGCTGGTGCAACAGGGGAAGGAATAGCTTCCCCTTGGCGAGCAGCCCCTAGGCCACCCTGATCATGCCGCTCTCGCTGATAGGGCAGAAGCCAGATCTCATGGAAAAAGGGAACAGTATATCACACCAAACCCTTCGGAATGGTGCGACAATCCAAGGAACCCCACTCGGGGTCCCCCAACCGCCCCAAGGGTCACTCCACCATCCTCTCCATGAGCCGCTGCGCTTGTCTACTGCATTGAAGAACCTGTCAATGAACTCATGGTTAGGGATCCACATCAAGATAGGGATACCCATCCAGATGATCCAATGGTGGCACTCATCGCCCACCTAGAGGCACTGGAAACGCAAAAGGTGGCAATCCCACCAGATGGAAATCCATACCCAACATGGGTGGATGATATGCCGACACCTCCAGGTTTCATGAATCCCACCTTATCCCCCTTTAACGGGACAGGGGAGCATCAGTTGCACCTAGACCACTTTAACTCATGGTGTAGGACTATACTAGGGACTCCAGTGTAGTAGGATGCCGCTATGATCCGCTGTTTTGTGAAGACCTTAGAGGGCCTGACATTCATCTGGTATAGCCAGCTCCCCGTCGGATCTAGGACCAGCTGGGAGGACCTTCGCAGGCAGTTACTCTACCAGTTCAGCTCTACCACCTAGAAAACGAGTATTGTAGACCTCTTCAAGTGCAAAAAAGGCTTGATGAGCGAGTCATGAACTTTATCGCCCTGTGGTAGGGGATCACATACTTACTTGACATGCCACTAACTCAGGAGCAATTACTGAAGATTTTCATGGGAAATTTCAAGACGGAACGAGTTCCATCTCTGATCACCCAGAACTATCCCGATGTGTTCCGAGACTTCTTTGACAAGGCCTAGCACTTGGAGGAAGCCATACAAATGGCCATCCAGGCACGACCGTTTCCCCTTGTAATCCCAGTGAAGAGGGGTGCCAGAGTTGACCCTACCATGGAGGCCCAAATATAAGCCCCCAGTCAAATAGAATTGCTACCAGTAGGATGTGCCCCACATCCCTGTAGAGGCACTCCACCTCAAGTATAGATTCTGGTTCAATAACATCCTCAGAATCAGTAAGCGGCCTCGCATAACGTTCCGCCATAGCCTAGGCGGGGTAATCGAGTTCCACCTCCTCGACAGGACCCTCAAGCCCCTTGTCAGGGCCAAGATCCTAGTGCCCCTTTTCAGATAGAATAAATCAGACCTACTCGTTCAACCAGGATCAAGTCCTTGGTTAATTATGTAGTAACTTGGAGTAGGGAATTGTACGCTTGCATGAGTGTAGAAAGATAGAAGAGGCTAATCTCACTAATCGCCCAACTACTTCCCTTATCACCGGATCCTGGGACACACCCTCAAGAAATGCTATGTGTTCAAGGAGAGGCTCCAAGACCAAATTGAAAACAACATAGTCAGGTTGGGCCCAGCCCCAGAACAAGTGGGAGGTGTCCTTTTGAGGTCAGATAGAAGTAGAGAAGGTGAAGGCGAGTGGTAATAGGTTTCTGACCATGGGTCTTAGAAGTATAGAGACCAGATGGCCCGCAAAACAGTTTCCCATGCCCATGGCATAATTCGGGAATGCCTGAATCAGCCAGAGCCTTCAGAATCTGCGACCACCACTTCTTTATCACCATCTCAGCTGGCCTCTTCCCAGAAGAGAAACCATGGGCGGCGCAAGAAGAAACAACGCTCCCCGCTGATACCATCATCATCCCGCACTATTGGCGAATTTATGCCCACGAAGATGGGGATTCCTCCATGAACCTGCCTAGTGATGGATGATTATTCGAGTGATAGTCAAGTGTATGCTTCGGTTAACATCGTTGAGTTGGAAAACCCCTATATGACTCCCGACGAGGTGGAGTATAAGGGGAAACTCTCCAATGTCTCCAGCCTACGCCAACATCAGTGGAGCCATGACCATATGGGTCCTCGAAGCATGTCATTTGGAACCTCTAGCCAGGCCATGCATGCCACTAAGACCAGTTAAGTAGGCCCAACACAGAACTCAGCACACACAACCTCTTCATCCGGTGTCGACAGGCCTGTCTCCACCACCGTTTGTTCTACTGGATCAGGATGAACCACTTCGGCCATGCCGCAACCAGCATCTCCCCACTACAGGATGATCTCAGCCATATGGTCGTCATCCAACAGATAATCTTCGAGCTTCAACTAGCGAGAAGTGGGACATGCCTAGCACCATCCTTTAAGTCCTTATCCTATCACCAGATATGCGCAAAGCACTCTACAAGGCTTTAAGAAGCCCCCTCCAATTTGAGATGGAGGTAGCATCTGTAGAGTCTTTCCATACTGAAGTGTTTGAGAATGCCGAATGTTAGGCCATTATTTTGTTCTCTGGAGAAGTTGAATTCTCTTCTATATAGGGGAACATCTTCTCATTGTACATCACCGGCCAATTTAACGGCGTGGATGTTCGCCGCTGTCTCATTGACACCGGCTCCAGGATTAACCTTATCCTAGCATGGACACTGTAGAAGCTAGGGTTATCTGAAGGTTACCTAACTCCCTCCGATTTAAGAATCCAGGGATACCACAGGACAATGAAGACCCCGATTGGAAAGATCCATTTGAAGACCCAGTTCAGTGGCCTAGTTGATAGCACCGAGTTTATGGTTGTCTCCCAGGACGCCGCATATAATGCATTGATGGGCAGGCCATGGTTCCACCTGAACACGACAGTACCCTCATCGTATCACCAATGACTCAAGTACTCAATTGATGGTCGATTGGGCATACTACAAGGTGATGCATCTCCATTAGTCTCTTTTTAAGCCCGTTATTTAGATGTTGACTATTACAAGATCAAGGATAAACAAGTCCAGGCAAGTGAAGTTGAGTCCGTCACTGCTACAACTGACCCCTAGGAAGGCCAAAATGATGCCTATGTCTTCCCGATCCATTGGTTGGAGGCCATGAACCCCAATATGGGGTAATGTTTTGTTGTTTATGGGATAAGAGGGAACCATGTTCCCAAATCCAGGCGGTGTCGTAATATCACTTCGTATTCTTATACTAATCATGCCTCAGTGATCCTGGAGCCTCCCACTCCCATCAGGTATCGGGGCATCCGACTCATGGAAACAACAGTACGTTATACTTGTCTGTTTCACTGGGCAAAAATAATCTGGATCTAGCTGATGTGCCACTACTTCTTTGATATTATCAAGCGTCTCCCCTTGGGCCGGAGAACATATGGGATTGGGTCGACATGCTTCATTGCTATGGTCTCAACAGCACCAGAGTTCCCCGATGCAATAACCATTTCCACTCAAGCTGGTACCATCCTCCCATTAGGGTTTGGTAACTCACGAGAAAATTACCCCAAGGAAGACCCCTCCATTAGTAGATAAGAGGATATAGAGTCCGCCCCCTGCCTTTGAGGTAGGAGTCTCCACCACGGTCATTGAGTTGGTACAGGTGAACCTCAGAAGCGATGCAGACTAGAGACCCACATTGATCAGCACCACCATTCCCCTAGAGGATCAACAATGGTACGTAGGCTTCCTTAAAAAACACCGTGATATATTCACCTGGATTTACGATGATATGATAGTGCTAGATCCTCAGGTTTCCATCCACTGCCTCGGTCTTCCAAAAAATCATCACGAGTTCAAGTAGCCTCCCAGAAAGATGATCCCTTCTCATGGTGGCATGGTTGAGGAAGAAGTTGAAAAGTTCATCAAATCCAAATCCGTTAAGGAGGTCCAGTACCCTAAATGGATAGCTAAAATTATACCAGTCATGAATAAGAATGGATAGATCAGAGTCTGTATGGACTTCTAGGATCTCAACTGCTATTGTCTGAAAGATGATTTTCCCCTTCTGGTGATAGAATTGTTAATCAATGGTACGGCTGGGTTCGAAGCCCCCTACTTCATGGATGGTTACTCTGGATATAATCAGATCTGGATGGCCCCTGAGGATGAAGATTCTATCACTTTCAGGGCACCCCATGGTATATTCTATTGCCAGTTTATGCCCTTCAGCCTAAACAATGTGGGTTCCACCTATCTGCAGGACATGCTTCGCATATTCAAGAAAATACTTAGGACATTGGTTGAATTCTAGGTGGAATATCTAGTGGTCAAATATTGCCAGCTCCAGGACCATCTCAAGGATCCTGAGAGAGTGTTCATATTCCTCCATTACTGCCACCTAAGGATGAACCCATTGAAGTGTGCTTTCGGGGTCACCTTGGGAATGTTCCTAGGCATTGTTGTTAGGTATCGGGGCATCGAGATCGACCCGGAGAAGATCAAGGCCATCAACCAGATGCCTCCCTCAAGTAATATTTGAGAGCTAAGATGTTTCCAAGGCCACTTGGCCTACATAGTCTGATTCATTTCAAATTTCGCTGGCAAGTGTAATCCCTTCTCTCAGCTCATGAAGAAGGGCACCGCTTATGAGTGGTATGAGGAGTGTGAGATCGTATTTGAGGAAATCAAGAAGTATTTTCTCCAGACTCCAGTCTTGAGGCCACCCGTCTCCAAGAAGCCACTGGTCCTCTATGTCACCGCCCTAGAATGGCCCCTCGGAGCCCTTCTCACCCAGAAGAACAATGAGAGGATAAAGAACAACCTATACTACCTCAGTCACATGCTCCTCGATACGGAGACAAGATACTCCCCCATCGAGAATAGATGACTTGTGCTCGTGTTTTCCGTACAAAAATTACGGCATTACCTACAACACCATGAGGTACAAATAGTGTCCCAAGTAGACCCGTTGAAGTACATCCTAAACCATCCCATGTTGACTGGATGACTAGCACGATAGGTGGTAATCCTCCAGCAGTTTGACATCAGGTTCATGCCTGAGAAGGCTATCAAGGGATAGGAATTGGCTGATTTACATGCATCCCCTCCAACCTCTGCAGACCAGTACCTAGACTTGGATTTTCCCGAAGAGGCAATACTCTCGGTAGATCATGCCATACTGTGCGGATGATGCACTTTGATGGAGCTTCCTGGAGCCCCACCTGTAGGAGGATCAATGATCCTTGGCTCAACAGAGTAGGCCTGTGTATCATTTTTATTCCCCAACCTAATCCATTCTACAATATTCATTCCTGCTGTCGGAAGGCTACACCAATAATGAAGTGGAGTATCAGACCCTCATTACTGGCCTCAATATGGCCCTCGAGATCGGCGTACCCCATTTACATTTGAAAGAAGATTCTGAACTAGTAATCAAGCAAGTCAATGGTGGATATGTTTTCAGAAATCCAGAGATCTTACCATTGTTGGAGCGCACCCTCCAGCTAATGGCCCAGTTCCCTTCTTGACCCGAGGTTACCCATGTCCCTCGGTCACAGAATGGTCGAGTAGATGCTTTGGATAGCTTAGTTTCATCACTTGCAGAGCCCGAACATGACGATATAATTATCCACATGGCACTTTAGAGAGCTATAGCTCCTGTTACCCCGGATGGCGGTGACGACCCACAATTAAGCCGTCATTCCATCGGTGCCTTTGCGTCATGACTCCTGGATCATCTAGATGCAGTGATCAAAATTATTTATGATTAGAGGATACCCTTAGTTGAATTCCTCCAAAATGGTAATCTCCCATCAGACCGAGCTAAGAGAGAGAAAATCCAATGCCACGTGCTGCAGTTTACCCTCCAGAGTGGTCCTAGTTTTGAGAAGATCCTCTATAAGCGCAGGTTTGATGGTGTTATCCTCTATTGCATTCAGGGGGTTGAGATTACACAGGTCATGTAAGAGGTTCACACCGGTTCCTGTGGTGCCCTTCAGGTTGGGCCAAAACTGTCTCACCAGATCCGGAGATTGGGGTATTCTGACCCTCTTTGACCCACGACTGTATCATGTTCTCCAAGAAGTTCCATGCATGCCATGTTCATACTATCTTCGTACATCGGCCACCATAGCCTATCCACACTACCAAGTACACTTGGACCTTTTCATTATGGGGATTAGATGTTGTAGGACCATACCCACCGGAAATGGCTCGCCAATGCCGGTTCATTCAAAACGCTATGGATTTCTTTTCCAAGTGGGAATAGGCAGTCCCGCTCAAGGAAGTAAATGCCCATTCTATCATAGAATTCATGAGTTCCAATATTATCCATCAGTTTGGGGTTCCCCATGCTATCCTCACTGATAACGGAACCAACTTACGAGTAGTCGAGTTAAAAAGTTTTACTCCAAGTACAACATACGCTCTAACCATACCTCACGCTATCATGTGCAAGCAAATGGAAAGATTGAGAAGTTCAATAAAACCCTCTCTAACATTTTTCAGAAATTGGTTGGTCAGAAAAAGAAGAGTTGGCTGGATAAGATCCCTAATTCCCTTTGGGATTATCAGATGAAGACTCGTAATTCCACCCAGGTGACCCCATATTCCCTGGTATAAAACACTTAGGCCGTCCTGCCCATCCAGGTTCAGTTGCCTTCATTGCGCACAATGGTCTATGACCAGCAAGTGCTGGATAGAGTGGCTGAAATCTATCTAGATGAATTGAAGATCATTATGAGAATAGGCTTCTTTCCCCTGCACAATCTAGAAAGGAATCATAGCAGGATGTCTCAAGACTTCAACAAGAAGGTTCGAATCCGCTAAATCCTGCAAGGAATCTTGGTGCGATCTCTAACAACAAAAATGATACCTGGTAGAAAACCACCCATGTTGGAGCCCAAATGGGAAGGACCTTTCACTGCTCAAAAGGTTTTCCCAAATGAATCATACTCCCTGGTGACCAAGGATAGTGAGCGTATAACCCCTCCCATAAATTCCAAGTTCCTCAAGAAATACTTTGCCTGAGCCTTATGGTCCTGCATGACCTTAAACTAGATGGTCCCACATGACCCTAAACAGTAGTCCAGTCTAGCATGAATTTAAACTGTACCATCCCACATGACGTTAATCTTCACACTATCCTGCACAACGTTAATCTACACACCATCCTTCAAGACATTAAACAACACCTTCAAGAACTACGTGTGGATTGATTCCCATTCTCATGGGATACGTAGGACCCCCCCCAAACATTTAGATTTCGGGTCCATCCCATCTCTTAGGGATCTCCCAGTCACCTAGTCCCCTTGGCCTGTTCCTTTCCATGAGAAAGATATGTTGGTGTGGTACAGGGTTATGCCCTCTTTTGCATTGGGTTTTGGCACCATGCCACTTTTTTTCTTCTGAGAGTTCACCATTTCTTTGTTTTATACTCATCTATGTGAGTTGGATGCTCTCAATTTGAGCTCCTTGACCCTTTACAGTGGTTCACCGATGTTCCCAAGAGTACTCTGGTTTAGAACCTAGAGTGTTACATTTATCTTGGTCAAGTTCCCTCCATATGTCGAGCTTCTTGTTCCCTTTCATTTGGGCCACCAATATCTATCACACCCGAAGGACCCCCAAAACGACATGGATTCTAGGCTTAATGGATCTCCTACCTTTACGATCCAACACCCCTGAGGTTTTCAGACAACAAATTGATACAATTCCTGCATTGCGAACATGGTCAACGGTCGATGCTCATATGTTTGTCCCCATTTTAGGCTAATGCGACACAAATGCTGTGTTGTGAACAAGGTCAGTAGTAATCCTTTGTCGCCACTCCAGCCCCTTGAGGCCTTGAATGTTGGTTACATGATTCACATTATGTTCCACCTAATCATGTCCAAGTAGAATTGAAACACTTTTGGCACCATCCCTTAGTGCACCTCCACACATCAGGGGAACAAAGCTGCTATACAACGTTCTTTGAGGATCCCATAGTCCGATCTTTAAGACCATAAACTAATAAATTCTATAAGAACTATGTGTGGCTCGATTCTCATTCTCATGAGATAAGTAGGATCATACAGACTTCGTGTTTCTGGGTCCATCTCAACTGGAAGCTAGCTTCTGCTTCCCCTTATCCTCTGACCCTCGTTAGCCTCATGGCCCGAGGATCCATTCCCGGAATTGCACACGGTGATGATGAAGACCTTTTCCTCATTCACGTCAGGTACGCTTTATCACGTCATGCACATTTCTTCATTTCCAAGACATATTTCATTAAACTGTGATGTCTAGTCCTATCACATGACCCTACACTGTGATGATATCGTCCTTGCTGCACGACGAAAAATGGAACCACATTGTGATGACCTCATCCTTGGGGACATCACGTTGGGTATCAGTGTAATGACCCAAATTTTCATTAATGGAAATCCCTCTTGATCTAGTAAAATGTCTCTTTATGAAAAAAATTTATACAAAATGTCAAAATCTTTGGTTTTATGTTAAGAGTTGTGACCGTTACTTTTATAGTCGTTGAATAGTGATCACATGATTAGTATAAATATAAGGCTTTAACGAACCCAATTTATTCAGACAAAATAAGCGATGGCCTCATCTAGTAGAATTGCTCCATAAGAAGCCCATTAGTTGGAGCTCTAAAAATAGGTGGCGTCTTTGGGCTTCACTCTTAACCATGCCCAATCTGATATTCACCATGTCAAGCTCGAATGAGAATAACTACGGGAAAAGTGGAAGTTGATAGAGATTACCACTCGAGCGATGTTATCCGAGCCACCTGAAGAGTCTGTCACCTTCGCACAGGTTACCCTTAGGTCTTATGAGACTGTTTTAAGGGGTTATGTAACAAATCACTAGTACTATGTTCATGTACTTTATTTTTGTATATAATACTGATTATACTTTGTTGTCATTATTGATACATTGTAAATAGTTTTCAAAGTACAAATAGGGTTTTTAGTTATTATTTAATTAATAATTCTATTTTATTAAATTAAGGGATTTTTGAATTAAATAATATTTTAATAAAGTATTATTATTATTATTAAATTATTTTTTAAAAAAAATAAAAAATCTTATAATTTTATGAATGCAATTGTAATTTTTATTAAGGTTTGAAATCCATTTTTGTCAAAACCCGTGAATTTTCGATAAATGTCAGTTTTTATTTTAAAATTGAAAATTAATGTATTTAGAAAATTATTTAGATAAAATAATTTTTTTTTTCTGGAATCAAAACATCGAAATTATCCAATGCTGAATTTTTCATAATTTTCTGATACAGTCAAATGTTTGGGTAAAAATGAAATACTGTTTAAATATATAATGTGTTTTATGACATCATAATGACCCAATAGTGATTTAATAAAATACTATAAGCTTTATTTTCTGCCAATATATGTTTTACCATTAAAATAATGTGATTTTGGGTTTGTTTGATGTATTTTAAAAATCATTAATGGACCCCTCAAGACTTATTAAACATCTTGTCTTTTTAAATTACTTTCCATGGGAGTGTGACTCACTTCCACATAAGCAACCCCATTATTTTAAGAAGTTAGTCCTTTGGCCTTATAAAATATCATTTTCTCTCCCCTTTTCCAAAAGTCATGGGCATAAAAAATGAGCTGATTTGTGTTTTGGACTAGTTTAATGTAAGGGGTCCCAAACCTAAATAATAAAGAATTCACTCACCTTTCCAATATAAACCCACCCAAGCTCCCACATCATCCTAACTCAAAGCCTTTGGAGTTCATCCAACCTCTTCCCTACTCTCTCTAGAATCCTCCCAAGGTGCCCCAAACTCCCAAGAAGCCTCTCTCAAGCCTATCTCAGACCTTTGGAAGCACACTTCCAAGTAAGGGTTTTTTCTTCCTTTCTCATTTTTGTCCAATATTCTTTAAGATGTTTTCCCCTTTTAATTTCAATTATGAATGATGGGGTATGGTTTCAAACCTCCCTCATACTTTCATATTTATTTTTGAATGATGGGAGACCCTTTATCTCTCATTAAATACCTCCCATGTACACCCGTTACTATGCCGAAATTTCGAAAGGAACTTCTCTCTCCACATTTACATTCAAGAAATTTTTTTTTATCATGAATCTCAATTCCATTAAAATTGTTGGGACATGTATCTATATGACCTAATTACTATAAATTACATTTATATATGATGAGGAACCCCTCTCTCTCTCATCAACCATTTTTATGAATTCTTATGTCACGTCGTTACTCTGCCGAACTCACACCGATTTTCTAAGCCAATGCCATTATGTAGTGAATACCATGCCCATTTCTCCATCAAGGGTATTCAACTTTATGTACATTTACTTATTGATTATAAAGTTTCATGTCTGAATTCCACAATCCTTTATCGTGGAATAAATGATTATGTTTTATGAATCCATGTTTTATGATCCATGTGGGACACTTATTCATGAAATGAAATGTCTAAGAAGGGTGCACCCTTATAGAGCTCCAATGCATTGGGTAAAGTATGGTATCATGATACGTAATGTGCAATGAGTGTTTACTCATGCTAATTCAAGTGAAATGAGGGTTTACTCATGATTCATGTGTAATGAGAATTTACTCATGATCCATGTGCAATGAGCCTTGGCATATGCTAATTCCATGTTAAGTGTTGTTGCCACATTTCCATGTTAGGATTATCATGATTTATCATGACTTTATGTTCATGTTTCTATTGTGCTCTATTTATATGCCTATTGTCTAACATGTATTTTACTCCTCATGTATTCCGTGTTTATTCCCTTACTGGGCTTTATAGCTCACCCTTTTCCTATGCATGTCCTCAGGTTATCCAATGCAATGCTAAGTACGAGGGAATGTAGTGGTCATGTAAAGGATGTTTTCAATAAAGATGTTGTATTTAATGTTTTAAGTTTTAATGTAATGATCCTAAGCCCCAAAGACACTATACCTCTCGATCTTCCATGTTGTATCAAGTGAATAGTTTATGTAATAAGTCATGTTTATGTTTGTAATAAAAGCAGGGTTGTCATAGTTAGTATCAGAGGATAGGTTTAGTTATTTTTGGTATTAAGATTAGAAAACCCTAGTAAATCCTTATATACAAGACTAAGTATAATAAGAACATACCTAAGTTTTAGTATGTACTGAGTTAGTGGTTTATCAAACAAATACATACCTGTCTGGATACGAGCAGGTAGAGGTGGCTCTGGCACAGATGTATCATAGGGGTAAAACCTGAAAACACCGCTTTGAGCTAGACTCGAATGGGAACCGGTGAATGACAACAGGCCTTGATTCACTCTTGGTTACGACACTCCTGAGGGATACGTTTTGATAAATTTACAAGCATAGAATGAAACCTTATTATGGGAATTAAAAAAAATGTCCCTAATAATATATGTTAGAAAGTAGATCTTGAAAAGACTAGATTGAAGCCTATAGACTCACGAGTAAAGGAAATAAAAGTTTATTTGTAAGTCATAAACTTTTGTTTTTGGATTACCCTTTATGTGTTACCCCCTAACCTTTCCTTTATTCCAGGAAATGGCCGGTAATAGGAGGACTTGAGCTAACAACTGATGTGAAGATCAGTGTGATGACTGTACTAATGAGATACCCAATCCAATGGGAGTGGGAATCATGAACTTTGTCACACTTCTCTCTCAGCTAACTCAAGTATTGAATAGAATCATGGGTCAAGAGGAACGTCCAAACCTCCCTAAGAAGGAACAAGTTTCTATTGAGAGCTTCATGAGATAAAGACCTCCTACTTTTAGTGGATCATCTGATCCCACGATCGCTGAACAATGGATCAAATCCATTGAAAATATCTTCTCCATCCTTCATTGTTATGAACAAGAGAAGGTTATCCTAGTGGCTTATTGTATGGAGGGTGAAGCTGATCAATGGTGGACGTTGATCAAAAATATGAAGCCTGAGGAGGAGATCGAGGTGTTGGAATGGAAGGATTTCTAGAAGATGTTTTTCGATAAATTTTTTTCACGCACCCTATAGCTTAAGATGGAAAGGGGCTTCCTTTCCCTCAAGAAAAAAGATGAAGAATCTGTTGGATCATACAAGGAAAACTTCACAAGGCTTGCATGATACGCTTCTAGATTTTCCGTTACCCCTGAATGCAAGGTTGATCGCTTCTTTGTTGGGTTGAAGCCTAGCCTGTGGAAAGCATTAGTGATCCGTGACTTCGACAGCTATGAGAAAATTTTCTGATGTGCCCTCAAGGTTGAAATGGAGATCGGGGAATCACAGTGGTATCATGGGGACAAGAAGCGTAATGTAGACTTCAATGATGGTTTTTCGATGGATAAATCCAACGGTGATAAGAAGATTTAGCACCCCACTTTCCAAAAGTACGGAAAGTAGCACCTTTGAAATTGCCTCAAGGGGAAGAGGAAATGCTTTAGGTGTGGATGAGAAGGGCACCTAGCTGTTAAATGTGGGCAAGAAAGGCCCACAACTGAGACAGAGGAGAGGAATACTCTGTTTGAACCTAAACGTGTTGTTCATTGCTACAACTGCAAAGAACCTGGGCATTTTACAAATCAGTGCCCTAATCTAGGGGTTTTCGGAGGCAACCAATAACCTCCAAGGCAGCAAGGAAGAGCTTTTGCCATCACTTCTACCGAAGTGAACCCCGACAACGAAGTGGTGACATGTACTCTAGTTATTCATCCAAGAATAGCAAACATACTTTTTGATTCAGGTTCTACGCCTTATTTTATATCTCGAAAGTTTAGTAGAACAATCCGAGCACCACCACAAATCATGGAAGTGAAGATTTCAGTGAGTACAAAAAATGGGGAAATCATTGCATCCCATGAATATAAGTTCTCCCCTGCTATAATTTGTGGATTGAATTTCCTGGAGAACCTTGTCATACTCCCTCTGGTGGAATTTCATGCAATTCTTGGCATGGATGGACTTTCCTTATATAGATCCAACATAAATTGTCGGGAGAGGGAAGTCACACTCCATATTGAGAATCGACCCCATATTCATTACAAGTGTAAGGAGGAGGATGAATCTCCTTTAGCTCCATCATCTCAAGAATGGATATTACTGCACTATGAGCATGCATATCTGGCTTAGATGATTGATTCCAAGGAAGAAACCACCCTTGAGGAAATGCCTATTGTGAGGGAATTTGCTGAAGTGTTTCCTGAGGAACTGCCTGGTCTTCCTCCTAAAAGAGACGTTGAATTCTCAACTGAACTTATACCAGGGGCTCTATCAATATCCAAGACTCCATATAGAATGGCTTTCATAGAGCTTGAAGAGTTAAAGCAACAACTACATGAGAATCTGGATAAAGGGTTTATATGCCCATGTGCTTCACCATGGGGTGCACCAGTCCTCTTCATCAAGAAGAAGGATGGTTCAATGCGGATTTTCATCAATTACCATGAAATTAAAAAAATCACGATAAAGAACAAGTATCCTCTGCCACAAATCGATGAATTCTTCGATCAGCTGCACAGAGCACAATACTTCTCCAAGGTAGATTTGCGATCGAGATATTATCAAGTAAGGGTGAATAAGGAAGATGTCCCCAAGACTGCTTTTTGTACAAGATACAGGCACTATGAATTCATAGTAATGCCTTTCGGACTCACTAATTCTCCGGAAATCTTCAAGGACTTGATGAATAGAGTCTTTATAGATTACCTTGAAAAATTTGTGGTAGTCTTTATAGATGATATTCTAATATACTCCAAAACCAAGGAGGATCATGAGGAGAATTTAAGAACTCTACTAGAGACTTTTCACAAGGAGAAGCTCTATGAAAAGTTCATAAAGTGTGAGTTCTGGTTTAAGGAGGTCTCATTTTAGGCCATATCATCACAGGCAATGGGATATCTGTGGATCCCTCCAAAAAAGATGCAATTGAGGGATGGTTGAGTCCAACAACAGAAACAAATATCTGTAGCTTCTTGGGGTTAGCAGGATATTATCGAAGATTTGTGATAAATTTCTCACGATTGTCCAAACATCTTACCAAGCTACATTGAAAGGGAGTAAAGTTTGCTTGGAGTGATGAATGCGAAGAAAGATTCAAGGAGTTGAAAAGGAGAATTATCACTGAGCCTCTGCTCACTTTATCCACAAGTGGGGATATTTTTGTTGTATTCGGTGATGCTTCGAAGAAGGGCTTAGGCTGTGTACTGATGCATAATGATAAATTGATATCCTATGCCTCAAGGTAGTTGAAAATCCATGAGCGAAACTATGCAACGCATGATCTGGAGTTGGCGGTGGTGATCTTTGCCTTGAAAATTTGGAGGCATTATCTCTATGGGGAGAAATTTGAGATATATACTGATCACAAGAGTCATAAATATATATTCACACAGAAATAGCTTAATATGTGCCAGAGAATATGGATAGATCTCATCAAGGATTATGGTTGTTTAATACAATACCACCCTGGGAAAGTGAACAAGGTGGCAGATGCTGTAAGTAGAAAGGACCCATTTATTCTATCAATGATGAGAATTGAGAAGTATTTAATCTTCTTAGAATTGATGAAGATGGATATGGGAATCATAAAGAAGGGAACATCATCAAACCTTTCAGAAATGATTGCTCAACCATCACTTTTAGAAAGGTTAAAGGATGCTCAAAAGGATGATGTGGGTATTCATGAAAAAGTGGAAGCTATCGAAAAAAGGAAATCCTCAGAGTTTAATGTGAATGAAGAAGGAATTGTGTGATTTGGGAAAATACTATGTGTTCCATCATGTCTGGAGCTGAAGAAGGAACTTTTGGATGATGCACATAGTTCAAATTTCTCTATTCACCCAGGGATTACAAATATGTATCGAGATCTCTGAGAAAACTTTTGGTGGTATAATATGAAGAAGGAGATCACTAAATATACATCAAAGTGCCTAGTGTTCCAGAAAGAGAAGGCAGAGAGGCAGAAGTCTTAGGGGATGATGCAACCATTTCCCATATCAGAATGGAAATTTGAGAACATCACCATGGGTGTTTTCACCAGACTTCCGAGGATAACCAAAGGAAACAATAAAATATGATTTATGGTGGATTGTCTTACAAATACTACACACTTCATTGCTATTCAAGAGGATTTATCATTGGATCAACTCGAACGTATATATATCAGGTAAGTGGTAAGGCTGCATGGAGTACCACTATCTATTGTGTCTGACTGAGATCCAAGATTCACCTCTATGTTTTGGAAGAGTCTTCAACATGCCCTGAATACTGAACTGAACCTCAGTACGGCCTATCATCCTCAAACTGATGGCCAATCCGAGCAGACTATCCAAACACTTGAGGACATGTTGAGAGCATGCTCAATGGACTTTAAAGGAGGATGGGATCAATATCTTCCTCTGGTTGATTTCTCTTATAATAACGGTTTCCACTCGAGTATCCAAATGGCACCTTATGAAGCCATGTATGGGAAAAGGTGTATAACACCGACATGTTGGGATGAGGTCGGTGAACGTAAGCTGCTTGGACCAGAAATGGTCGAGGAAATGGTGGAGAATGTGAAAACCATTCAGTATCATATCAAGGAAGCCCAGAGTTGACATAAGAGTTGTGCAGATAATCGTCGATGAGACCTTGAGATTAAAGTTGGAGACATGGTTTTTCTACGAATATCTCCATGGAATAAGGTCATGAGGTTTGGAAATAAAGGGAAGTTAAGTCCAAGGTACATCGGCCCCTTCGATATTCTTGATCATGTCGGGGTTGTGGCCTATCGACTAGCACTTCCACCTAAAATGACCAAAGTACATGATGTCTTTCATGTATCCCTCTTAAGGAAGTACATACCAGACCCTTCACATGTACTCTCTTCAGAGGTGGTATAGTTAGAGGATGATCTTTCTTATGAGGAGAAACTAGTGAAGATATTAGATCGGAGAGAAAAAGTTCTACAAAATAAGACAATGCCCCTCGTCAAGGTTCTGTGGTGAAACCACATGTTTGAAGAAGTGACTTGGGAATTAGAAGAAACGATGAAGCTGAGTTACCCACATCTGTTTTCATGTTGGAAAAGGAAATTTCGAGGGCGAAATTTCTTAAGGGGGGAATATTGTAAAGAACCAAAGATTCATTAATGGAAATCCCTCTTGATCTAGTTAAATGTCTCTTTATGTAAAACGTTTATATAAAAATTCAACTTATTTAGTTTTATGTTAAGAGTTCTGAACGTTACTTTTATAGTCGTTAAACAGTGATCACATGATTAGTATAAATATAGGGCTTTAACGAACCCAATTTACTCAGACAAAAGAAGCGATTACCTCATCCAGTAGAATTTCTCCATACGAAGCCCATTTGTCGGAGCTTGGAAAAGAGGTGGCGTCTTTGGGATTCACTCTTAACCAAGCACAAGCTGAGCTTCACCATGTCAAGCTCAAACGAGACTGTCTATGGTAAAAGTGGATGTTGATAAAGATTACCACTCGAGCGATGTTATTCGAGCCACCCCAAGAGTCTGTCACCATTTCACACCTTACCCTTAGGTCTTATGTGGCTGTTTTAAGGGGTTATGTAACAAATCGCTAGTACTATGTTCATGTACATTATTTTTTTATATAATAATGAATATACTTTCTTGTCATTATTGATACATTGTAAATAGTTTTTAAAGTACAACTAGTGTTTTCAGTTATTATTTAATTAAGAATTCTATTTTATTAAATTAAGGGATTTTTGAATTAAATAATATTTTAATAATATATTATTATTATTATTAAATTAATTTTTATTAAAAATAAATAATCTTATAATTTTTTGAATGCAATTGTAATTTTTATTAAGGTTTGAAAGCCATTTTTTTCAAAACCCATGAATTTTGGATAAATGTCTGTTTTTCTTTTAAAAGTGAAAATTAACACATATAGAAAATTATTTAGATAAAATATATGTTATTTCTGGAATCAGGATGTAGAAATTATCCAATGGTGAATTTTTCATAATTTTCTGAGACAATCAAATTTTTATGTAAAAATTAAATACTGTTTAAATATATAATGTGATTTATGACATCATAATGACCCGATAGTGATGTAATAAAATAATATAAGATTTATTTTCGGACAATATATGTTTTACCATTAAAATAATGTGATTTTCGGTTTGTTTGAATTATTTTACAAAGCATTAATGGACCCCTCAAGACTTATTAAACATCTTGTCTTTTTAAATTACTTTCCATGGGAGTGTGACTCACCTACACATAAGCAACCCCATTATTTTATGAAGTTCGGACTTTGGCCTTATAAAATATTTTTTTCCTCTCCCCTTTTCTAAAAACCATGGGAAAAAACCATGAGATGATTTGTGGTCTGGATTAGTTTAATTTAAGGGGTCCCAAACCTAAATAATAAAGAATTCACTCACCTTTCCTATATAAACCCACCCAAGCTCCCACTTCCTCCTCACTCAAATCCTTTGGAGTTCGTTCAACCTCTGAACTACTCACTCTAGAATCCTCCCAAGGTGACCTAATCTCCCAATAAGCCTCTCTCAAGTGTCTCTCAAGCCTTTGGAAGCACACTTCCAAGTAAGGGTTTTTCCTTCCTTTCTCATTTTTGTCCAATATTCTTTAAGTTGTTTTTCCCTTTTAATCTCAATTATGGATGATGGGGTATGGTTTCAAACCTCCCTCATACTTCCCTCTTTATGTTTTAATGATGGTATACCCTTTCTCTCTCATTAAATTCCTCCCATTTATACCCGTTACTATGCCGAAATTCTGAAAGGAACTTCTCTCTCCTCATTTACATTCAAGAAAAATTTTTGTATCATGAATCTAAATTCCATTAATTTTTTTGGGACATGTGTATATATAACCTCCATAATTTCCATTACATGTAAATATTATTAGGAATCAATTTATCTCTCATCAATCGTTTTTATGAATTCTTATGTCACACTGTTACACTGCTGAAATCACACCGATTTTCTAAGCCAATGCCATTGTGTTGTGAATACCATGCCCATTTCTCCATCAAGGGTATTCACCTTTATGAGCATTTAATTATTTATTATAAAGTTTCTTGTATGAATTCCACATTTCTTTATCATGTAATAAATGATTATGTTTTATGAATCCATTTTATGATCCATGTGGAACACTTATGCATGAAATGAAATGTTTAAGAAGGGTACACCCTTATAGCGCTCCAATGCATCAGGTAAAGTATAGTATAATGATACGTCATGTGCAATGATTTTTGACTCATGATAATTCACATTCAACAAGGGTTTACTCATGCTTCATGTGAAATGAGAATTTACTCATGCTCCATGTGCAAAGAGCCTTGGATCAAGCTAATTCTATGTTTAGTGTTGTTGCCACATTTCCATGTTATGATTATCATGCTTTATCTTTCCTTTATGTTCATGTTTATCTTGTGCTCTATTGATATGCCTATTGTCTAACATGTATTTCAATCCTCATGTATTCCATGTTTATTACCTTACTGGGCTTTATAGATCACCCTTTTCTTATGCGTGTCCTCAGGTTATCCCATGCAATGCTAAGTACGAGGGAATGTAGTGGTCATGTAAAGGAAGTTTTCAATAAAGTTGTTGTATTTCATGTTTTAAGTGGTTATGTAATGATCCTAAGCCCCAAATACTCTAGAACTCTTTATCTTCAATGTTGTATCAAGTGAATAGTTTATTTAATAAATCATGTTTAATTTTGTAATAAAAGAAGGGTTGTTATAATCAGTCATCGACCATATCATTTGTAACAGCTAGCGTAAGGCTTGATTCCCTTGGCGATACCGGGATCCCTAGGTCCTTGACTTGTTGCTTCATAAAACACATCTACCCTAAAGGACAAACAATATTTATCAAATACTGGTCCTTTTTAGTATGATTATGGGGGCCAGACCGGCACGCCCCTTTCATCCCTTGCACAGGTACCTTACAGTGCCACCCCCTAGAACTATGTATGACTTGATTCCCATCCTTTTGGGATATGTAGGAACTCCTGTGTGTCCTGCTCTCGGGCCCAACCTAACTTTCATTTTTGGTCCCTCAACCTGATGCCTCTCTAAGGAACACATTATGATGTGGACCTCATCCTCTTTCACGTCGAGTTGTACGAGTTACATCTCCATGAGTCTCTTGTATTGCCAATGGTCTGAGTTCTATGACCTTAAACTAAGAACCTTTTCTAGAACTACATGTGGCTTGATTCCCATCCTTATGGGATATGTAGGAATGGCCAGAAATTTCATCTCGGGACTGCCATGGGAATCACAAATCCCATCCCTTCTAACTGTCAGCCCCTTGGCCTAACCCCTTGGGGAGTTGTGTAACTATAGAATTTTCCCTGAAGAAGTTCGGAATTCCCCATAATGAAATTAGGAGGTGAAATTTACCTCAATAGAGAGGTCCTATCTAAAATTTGGAATGAACCATGATAAGATTAATGTGCCCGCCTAATGTACCTCCACCATGGTGGCGTAATTTCAAGAGTGTTGGACTCTGTTCGAACAAACAACAACTTCACTTTCCACACTCTTCATGCCACTTTATTCGGACCCTCAACCTCTTTCACATCTGAAGGGACCCCCTAACAGTATGGATGCTCGACTTATGGTTCGCCTACTGTCCTGGGCCAACATTCTGGAAAACTGATGGATGATATTTTAGTTAGGTCCTATGTTGCAAACATGGTCCGTGGTTGACCCTAATTGTTTCCCCATTTCAGGCTAATGAAATAGGGATGATGTGTTTCAAACATGGTTAACAATTGTCCTTTATTTCCACACCCCTCCCACAATGTTCTGAATTTTGGGTAACATGATTCACATTTTTCATTCCCCTATGTTCTAGCTGATTATAATTATCATGGAATTGCCCTGCTCATGCGCTAGAGCTCATTGAGAAGACGGTACATTGATTGGTATGAGGTCCTCTTACTTTGCTTGGGCCTCCCTCTTCTCCTTGACCACTTCCGAGTCCGAATCATAAATTTCTTCAGGATTTGTGGGCCGATAGATAGGAAAAACAGCCAACCGGATGGCAGGAGGGTCTTCATCGGATATTCCTCCTAGGGGGTTAGGCTCTTCCACGTCTGAGCGACCTTCCTCTCTTGCCTCGACCATGGTGGTACCTTCTTCAACTGCCATACCTACCCCGACAATATCACCACTGATATCCACCACTCCCTGCTCACAAATTACAGAGGCCGACTTAGTTTTGGAGGCATGTCCTAGATAGGGTGGTACATTTTCCATTGATTCACTCAAGGATGGTCCTAGCACAACATCCCGATGAGGCTAAAATGCCTTTGATCACTATACAGATAAGGGGAACCCTCATCAGTTGAGTCCTCTGGTGGTAAGCACCGGTATTGAAGCAAGGAACTTATAGGAACCCAAGACACCGACCTATAGTTTTCTAGCTGCCACAGGAGCTGTCATAGTGGGGGATCCCTCAGCTCTCATCAGTTCAATAATTGGCATCAATTCCCCACCTTGTTCCATTGGATCTCCCCCTCCTCCTTCAACTGTAGACTGTTGGTCAACACCAATATGATCCTGAGTAATATAAGGAGGGTGGATTAAGGATTTCAAAGGAGATCAGATAAAGGAGGTCGATAGATAAGGGTTGGAGCATATCTCGAGTAGCTCAATCACATCTACGTCAGAGCTGATGATCTCTCCACTCTCCCAGAGGCTCCCTTGGTGGGATGCCTCTTGAGACCCTTCACCTTCGAGATCGTCTTCTCCTTTACCTTCTACTTCTGTATCCTCATATTCTATCTCACCGCCCTCCAGCTCATCATTGCTGTCATCATCCTCCGAAGATATATTTCGGATCATGCTCTTGGCCGAGCATCACTTTCACCAAGAATTATGGATCCTCATGCAGACCTCGTTGGCATGCGTACATGTCAATGGACATCAGATATGCATGACGACGATGAAAGTTTACTCTGTCGATAATCCGGACAAGCCCAACTTGTGGCAGTTGGATCCCATCTCGCACTATCTTCTGCCAGAGGGCTTCAGTACTCACCAACGGTCATAGGGTTAACCATGCCAACCAGAGCACCGGGAAGATTTCTTCATGAGAAGGTTGAAGAAGATATCATATTTTCTTCATGGGGAGTTCTCTAGTTTCTCCATGGGACCCTCCTCCCCTAGGCGACGAGGGCGTGGCCATGCCATGCGACATCCCCGCTACTGAAGTCCCGACCTGTGCGGGTCCCATTGTCTGACGTGTTTGTAACCTTCGACCTCTAATGATACTCTTCCTGTTCTCTCATTGCTTGAGTTCTACACTGGTGACCTTGAGTTTCCGAACACACCTCCGAAAAAGCACCTCGGGGTATGCCATGGCCCAATGTGCAACATACTTGGTTGAAAGGACAACATCAGCCCCGATGGGAGGAAAGGTGATGACATCATCAGATCCATAGGTCATGGACATCAGCCACACTTGGCGAAGAACGCAGGGATGCCTTTCTTCCTGGACATCTGTGTATACTTTTTTCAGCATCCACTGGAGGCACCCAAACTTCCTAGCGAACCTAGATGGCACATAAGGCCCGCAGAAGATCTTCTCATCAATACGGGCCACAAGCACCCCACCTATGATGCTCTAGAAGTACTCCCTCTACTCCAGTGAGACTTTCATATTGTCTATCATAAGACCAATTGGGGTGGGAATGGGATGAAAGTGATGTTGGCATGATTACCAATTCTGATCCTTACTCAGTCCTCATTGAGTGTCAGCGGCATGACCCCGACAATGTTCAACAGGGAAGGTCGCAGGCTGTTACCTGGAGGACGGATGGTACTCGGGAAGGTATATCAACCAAAATGAGCCTCAACCCTGCCATAGAAGATCTGGAAGGTGCCAAAAATTCTCCTAGGTGACCCCCCTCTCGAGATGTGCCCCAAAATGGCATACTGACGAGCCAGAATGGGGACAACTTATTGGATCTTTTGTGGGTAGTCGTGATGCCCACCATCACCAGGGTTGCTGGAAGGACACCTATCCTTGAATCCCTCACCGGTAAAATCCAACCACTCAGGAATTTGGCGAGGAATCCAATATAATGAACATTCGGTTCCCGAATCAAATTTATATTGTATCCCCACGACTGGTAGTTCCCTGCCTCCAGGATCGTTTAGTATGATCTGCTCTTTCTCTTTTAGGCCGCGGTTGGACACAGTCTCCCTTGCTTTAGCATATTGACATCCGGATCCCTTTCCAAGAACATGCTGAACCAGTCCTTGTAAGAGATGTCCTTCATGAAATCCTTGACCCCGACCTCTCCTTAGCCAGCTCCAATATGTTCCATGTTAGCATGTGGGTTCTTGATCCGCCTCCCAAGGTGCTCGTTGGCGGGAGGAATTCATCGCACTGATGCCCCTCGAGAGGGATACCCCTGATGTAGTGAATCTACCAAAGACTGATGCCAACTTCTTCATGATGAAGGTGGTTGGTATTAGTATCGGGGGACCATCGAGTAAACAACTCTGGCCCAAGCTCAAGTTGGCGGTAGAAGTGAAATTGCGACGTCCACTCTACCTCAAACAAGCCAATGTGCCATAGCTTGGCCCCAAATTGGCCACATGTAGGGTGAATCTTGTACTCCCAGGCCCATTCATTCGTGATGTTGCCTCCGAACCGTAGGTACCAGTCCTGCAACCATCCTTTAGCCTTGTCAGTGATGCTGTAACAAAAGGTGCTTGCGTAGAGGGCCATGGAACTCTCAGCAATAGGGCCACTCCCTGAAATAGTCCTAGTCTAGGGATTCAGAATGTAAAAGTTCATATGTCTAGTTTCCCTGAAAGGATGACCATTTTTGGTGTTGTTGTATTGTGAAGGATCGTCCTCATGGGTCACCCATGACCGCAGCGTATCCACTTCAAAATCCGGTAAAGGAACCTCCTCCAAAATACTGAAGTCCCATAGTGGAATATTTTTGGACAGGGCATACACCTTTTGGATCGGAGTTAGCATATTGAAAAAGGTATGGCTATTGGAGACAATCCTTTGGGTGCCGTAATCCTCCCGGTTGGTGACCATTTCACCCCTTCGAGTAGCGGCTTGTCCCTTATCATCTTGGTTTGCGACCACCTTCTTCCAAATAGTGTTTGAGTAGCTGGTGTGTAATATGAGAGGGTTGCATGAAAAATCAACAGTCGTCAGGAAATATCGGAATGCATCGTGAAAATCCCTTGGTTTTCTTGTAAAACGATGACTGATCTCGGTGGAATTGCGCGTAGACGGAGCATTTTTTTACATAGGGCTGGAGAAATTTCTGCCCATGATAGCTTGGAGCTTGTCATGTGAGGAAATATGTACGGAACATGGGACCTGCGATGGATTTTTATTTGTAGAGCAGGGATTATGCGTGCGTGCGAAAATTGTATTCCGCGATCCCTTGGGTTTGTGCGTTGCTCACGATTTTTAGTGTGCATAGACCCCATGGAGTTCTGCATTTTGGCGTTTCACTTGGAATCCGACCATTGCAACCCCTCGCTGATTCGATTCTGAGGGGGGGCATTTTTATACGCTGAAAAACGCTCAAGGGCTAAAAAAGTATTGAAAAAAACAAAGCAATGTCATATTCGGATCCGGGGACCCAGTCCTAGGGGCCCAGAGGAGTTGCGTGAAAAAAATTTCTATGTGCGTGAAAAAACTTTGTCCTGCGTGGAAATTTCCGAGATTCGCGAGAATTCCTTGGAATGGGAGCATAAAAATTTCGTGCCCACTCCCCGCGTGGTTGAAATTTCGTGCCGCCGACATCGACACGTGATTATTTCGCGCCGACTTGTTTTTCAAACTTCCGGACACCTATAAGTATAAGTCTACCCCTTGGAGTCCCGGGATGAAGAATATGAACTGGCTCTCATGTGAAAAATTCGCCTTCTATGCACCCAAAGATGGATTTCAGGTACAATTATTTTTGCGCCAAGTCAGCCCGGGGTCAGCCTTTGCGTGAGATCACCTTAGTTTAGACTGAATCCCAATCCCTTTGGGGTCTTCCTGCTGCGCGCAATCCCTTCCACTTGAATGCAGGCCGGCCAAGTGCGCACAATCTCTTTCAATTGCGTGCACCCCAGTAATTGCGACCAATTTCCTTCAATTGCCGCACCCCCAGTCATTGCGTGCAATCCCCTTAAATTGCGTGCACCCCAGTAATTGCACGAAATCCCCTTCAATTTCACACACCCCAATCATTGCCCGCAATCTCCTTCAATTGCACGCACCCCATTCATTGTACATAATCTCCTTCAATTGTGTGCACCTAAGTCATTGCATGAAATATCCTTCAATTGTGCACAATTATTACTCCTTGCACAATATCCTTTCTTGTCGCATGCAAATCCTCGACTCCATTACCCGAAATCCTCACCTATTTCGCACCGACCCGGTGTTTTCAGCGCAACAACATCGATTGCGCGCAGCCCATCCTACTAGAGTCGCACTGCGAACTTTTCGGGCTGGGACGTCGGGATTTTCCATTGCACCCTTATACGAACCCACCTTCCACCTATGGAATACCATGATTTGAGATACTCTTCCACACACCATGAAACACATTGAGTTGATGTATTCCTCTTGGTTCCTTTCCTTTGTCGTGAGTTGAGATTCTTATCATCAATTCCCCGAGTACCTTGAGTCGAATCATTCCTCAAGAAACTCCACAAAACCCTATCAATTGGATCCTATGCAATGTTGATCTAGAAAGGGCCTCCCTTTCGTAAGTCCGAACACTATCCATTGTTAGGATTCTTATGCTTAACAGTCCTCTCTACAAGACTATAAACTGTAGCATTCCCTATCATTCACTAATAGGATGCCTGTTGTTCTAAATAAGAGATGTCTTATGTGCCAAGCACAAGATGCATTAGGCCATGATCACAGTGGCATACCTTCAAGCGCATTGGAAGCTATTAAAACATTCCATCACTCCACCTCATGCATTCTGTGTCATTCATTTGAATCTTCATCCGCTTTAATGTCTTAAGGGACCCCCTAACAGCCTGGTCCCATGCCGTATCGGCTCACCTACCGTCCTGGGCCAACTCCCCAAAAGACTTTGGGAAACACTTTGAGTTAGGTCTTGTGTTTTGAACTTGGTCTGCAGTCGACCCTCATTTCCTTTTCCCCATTTCAGGATAACACGATATGGATGTTGTGTTTCAAACACGGTCAACAGTTATCATCTATCTCCACTCCACCCTCACCGCTTTCCGAATGTCAGGCATGTAATTCACACTTTTCATCTCCCTTTGTTCAGCCTGATTCCAATGCCCCATAGTGTTATCCAACTTGTGCACTTGTGAAAAAGTGTTTTCTCTAATTATATAGCCCAACCCACTAGTGAGTTGGATTCCCTCATGGCCAGACATGAGGAATATGAGACGGGCAGCTTCCTTGCGTAAGCCCCATTCACCATTGCCGCTCTATAGCGGCACCTATGTAACACCCCAAGATTTCATAGTATGTTATTTCTTCAATGTAATTCAATAACTTTCACTACAAGAAACACTGAGTTCAAGCACATCACGACTTACCAAACTAGTCATTCAAAAGTGGTTATGAATTGTGTTAACTGAATTTTGAACTTTATATAATCCCTATAATTTTAGAATCCATATTATGAGTTTCTTAGACATAATGTAAGAACTAATTCATTTTTTCAGATAAAAGAAGTATTTTTAAAAAAATTCACTTTTACCGCCTTTTAATGGAGAAACCTTATTAAATTCAATATGTGAAACTTTTATATATTCAATTTGACAAAATAAACTTCTTCTTTAGAATCAGGACATAAAATTTTAGTTTTGATGAATTTTTGATGTTTCTATGATAACTTTCATATTTGGGTGAATACTGAAAAATACTAAATTTTAACTAATTTTTTTAATCAAATTAATTTTTAGTGTTAAATTATACATTTGAGTGGTTTTAATGTATAATTAGATTATATTTTTTCCCTTTAATTAAATAATGTTCATTGGGAGTAATTTCACTTTGAAATTGCTTATAAACAAGTGTCAATCTTTTGATAGCTATTATTTCTTAAAAACCCGCTTTTTACTTTTGACAATGGGAATTAATTTTAAATTAATTAATGAAACTTATATGTTTTGAATTTGGTTAAATAGACCCCATTTTGGGATTCATAATATCAAAATTAACCTGGGGAGAATTTTTTGTATTTTTCTGAAAACTTTAATTTTTTTGTGAATAGTAAAAGATAATGAGTTTTTGGTTGAAACCAAATTTTTATTTAAATAATTATTTAATTTATTTAAATTTATTTTAGGTCTAAATAGATATATAATACCTATATAAGTTCAATGTAATTCATTGGAGTCATTTTATATTAATTTTATATATACAAAATTTTATTGAACTTTTTACCGTCTTTTACCCACATCCAAGGAGCTTTTGTAAATTTTCATAAAACTAAATTTTACCACTTCTGTGAGTGGAATTTAAAAAGTCCGAGTGACATGGTTGATATCAGTAAGTAAAATGAGGTTCAATGAGATGAAAATAATTTTTGGTGAAAAGTAACTTTTTTACTTTTATTTACCACAATTAAAAGTAAATAGCGTAATTTAGGGTAAAAATGATATTAATATTACCCTAACACATGTCCTTATTCTATTGGACAAGTGTATCTTGACAAAAAAAAACCTTAAGATTAAAATATTATCATTTAGGTATACTTGGATTAGATTAGGACATTTATTATTATTTAATTCAAAGAAGAGTTAAATGAGTTAAAATCAATGTTTAATAACTAAAACATTTTTAATATAAGGTTGTACATAATATAAATTCGATTATAAATATTCATCAGAATAATAATAATATTTAATATCTAATTTTATTTTATTTATAATTTTTAGACATTAAATAATTTAATTTAATTTTGACACAATGATGATGCGGTAATTACCGTATTAATGAAAGATTAAGATAATTGAAATTATAAATACCCAAATAAATGTAATTTGAGACTTTTTATGAATTAAAATAATTTTAGAGTATAATAAGACATGTTAGGATTAATTTAAATAACTTTTTTTTAAGTAATCATGCTGTTATAATTTTCAGAAAATACAAATTCAAAATAGTCTCACAATTGACATAAAAGAGTTTTTAAAACAAATATCATATTATTAATTGATATTATATTCCTAAAAATCTAAGGTTCTTCCAAAAGACTTATATAATAATATTTTTATCATTAATGAACCACTTTGGGTTCTCTTGGAAGTATATAGTATGTTCATTAACAATATAATATAAAAATACCAAGAGACATGGTAAATGTCAAACTATTTAACTAAGGGTTAAATATAAATGATAAGGTTAATATAGCAACCCAAACCAGTCTAAAACCTATTGGTTGAGTTTATTTAGACCAATACCAACATTAGCCTCTAAATAAATCAATTTTGAGCCATTATAAACCGAATATGAATTTATTATAAAATAATATTTTATGTTTTTCCTAAGGTGCCCCTCACCCCTCTTATAAAAGTGAACTTCCCCTTCTCTCTAATTCACACATTAAAATCCTTTTTTCTTAGCCAACCCCTACCTAAATACCCTCTCAACGTCCCTAAATTTTTCCTAAAGGCCTTCATTTAGTCAGAAATCCATCTTAAGGAGCCCTTTTGATCAAATCAAAAGGTAGAACTTGAAGAAGAGGTAATAATTTCACCACCCTCTTTCAAGTTCTTTTCTTCTTCCACTTCTTCATTATTTGTTATTTCCATTATAAAATAATTAATCCATCATCTTCTATATACTGTGATGTTATTATAAATATGGAAAAACCAAATTCATTATTCTATCCATCCTTTTAATTTCATGTCACTATACGTGCGTACGTACGACTTACCGTCTCCACGTCATGGGGTAATTGTTATTCAATACATGATTATTTGGATGGGTATAATAATGATGTGTATTTGATTTAAATAATAAATATAACCTGATAATGATTATTTATATATGATATACCATCCAATTATATATGATTTTAATATCAAAATAATGATATTGTCACTCGTGCGTACGTATAGACTACCGTCTCCATGAACGCGATGAGATTCATTCCCCGTCATATCCATTCAAGACTAATTCTCATTTTATGATTAAAACTAAAGTTCAAAGACTTGATATCATTCTGGATATGAATAACATAAAACCTATCCATAATGAACATGGCTTATGTAACAAAACATTTAAAGAAAACGAGTTAGTTAACACCCGAAATGACAATAATACTAAGATATTATTAACAAAGAAATGTTAAAAGATCATATATGATATCATATTAATGTATAATATTCTTGTATAATTTAATAAAAATTATTTCACCATTATACAGGAGGTTAAACTACCCTCAACCAATGATAAGTACAAGGTAAGGTTTTATTTCAAAATCTCTTCATTATCTGAGGTTGTTTATACGTAATTATCTACTTGGACCTCTTTATCATCCACATCCATGTTTCTTAAAAATATATCTCAAAACATTTATTTAATTTTTAATAAAAAATGGGTTAAAGTCATTTATACCATTATTTGACCTTATATGTTTTTGAAAGGTATCTTTCCGTCATTTTCCAAACACGGTACTTTTTGACCTTTTCGAAAAATTTAAGGTAAGAATGTTTTTTTAACTTATACGGTAGGTGAAGCTATTTTACGCCATAATAAAATCATCTAACCTTTCCTTAAAAACTTATAATAGTATTTTAAAAATAAAGGTTAAATTTAGTAATTATGTATCTTTTAAATTATTTCAATAAAGAGATATTTCTCTCAAATAGTTTTGATTTCATATATGTCAACATCCTTTGATGGATTTTAAGCTTATTTGAAGTTGATTTATTATGATACAAAACCTACATATTGTATTGAAGGTTTTGTGATACGTTTGACTATTAATGTATTATTTTTATACCATTCCTGGTTTATGGATAAAGTATTGACATTTCGTATGCTAGTTTTAATACGAAGGTTTATGTTATATTTAAACCTGTTTATATGAGGAATGCATTGGACTTAGTAATTGATGGGTGGAGCCCGCTATAGCTCATCGATGCATCGGTAGGTCTCATGAGACAAGCTAGTGTCTTGGCACAAGGTGTTGACAAAATCTTATTTGTATTCTTGGAACAAGGACTTGACTATGTGGTTATGATAGTATTGAATTATGCATTCCATCATTATGAAAGGGGTTATTGATATTACATGTGATTATTCGACTAGTAGAATATCCATGTGAATAAGTAAATGGAATTATTTCATTTTATTTTTTCCATTTTATGCTGAAGTTCAAGTTTAAAAGGATTTTGTTTTTGTTATACGTTGGCTTAAATGTTTATGCTTATTTATGAAGTTTCTGCTATATTGTTATCCTTACTGAGCATCTGAGCTCACCCCTGTCTATGTTTTATTTTTCCTAGGATGTGAAGAAGTATTTTATGGCTGACTTATAGGGATAGTCTGATGGGATATGAGTGTGGACTATGGAGACTATGTTGCTGTATTTTTTCACTTTATGATGTAATGTATGACTTATGAATGTATCTAGTGTTTCCAAGGCAACTAATGTAATCGGTCTTTCGAGACTTGATATTTTGTGATCATGCCAATGTTCTGTAGTAATGCAATGACTCTGGGTAACTAGGGTTGGGGCGTTACAGTTGGTATCAGAGAAAGTTTAGTACAAACCATGGAAGATAGATTTAGATAAAATTTGATTAGAGAACATAGCCCTAAGATATACTTTTAGGATTAGTATATAAGAACTTCCTATAAAATTGGTATTCTAGAGATTTTGTGAGTTTTCCAAGCAATACATCCTTGTCTCGATATGAGCAGGTAGAGGAAGCTCTGGAATAGATGTACCTAGGGGTAAAACCCGCAAACACCACTCGAGCTAGACTCGAATGAGAACTGGTGCATGACAACGAGCCTTGCTTCACTCTTGGTTATAACACCTCAGGGGATATGCTAAGGATAATTATCATTTTCCTTACAAATCATTTTGAATGGTTTATGAGTATATAATTCTTCAATGAAAACATTTTTATGATTATTTATTATATCCATAAACCGTTCAATTTACGTTAGGTATTTTACATTTTCGGAATTATTCATTTGAATTCATAAACTGACATAGTTTATGCCATTTTATAGAAATGGAACCCAATAGAAGGAATGTGAACTCCAACAATATCTATGATCCATAGAGTAAGAAGGATCGTATCTTTCACAGAATTAAGCCATCATTTAGAAGGGAAATCGTCTCCCATGTATTCTCAACATATGAAGAAATAGTATCATGTGTTAATAAGATAATTAAATAATTCTCTGAGTCCTATGGCTTTGAAGGGAAGAAATAGAAGAAAAGGATGGAAGAGAGAAAGACAGATAAAGGGAAGAGGGAAAGGAAGAATTTTCCCATATGTGATAACTGCAGGAAGAAACACTCTGGAACTTGCCTGATGGTAATATGAGTTTTTTATAAATGTGGAGAAAAAGGACACCAAGTACGTGACTTCAAGGGTAAGAAAAAGGTTTCAAATGATCAATGATTCATCTGTAAGGAGTTCAGAAACTACGCAAACCAATGTACAAATCATCAGAGTATGCCCCAAATGATGCTATTGGATAATAATCAAGTTATGATAGTACCACAAATGAGGAGGAATGATTAGAGTTGTTATGTTTTTATTATAGAATTATGTCATTTGAGTGTTGTATCAATGATGTACTGGTTATAATAATTATGGAGTATATAAGGATTGTACTGCAGTACTATTTCATTAAGGACTTGAGATTGTGTGAAACCAAGAAAAGTGACTCAATAGCAGGTTAATTTTTTGGAAAATATATGGATGAGAGGAAGATAAACCATAATATGGTTATGATACTGAGGTACTGATTTTGGAATAATACATGATTGATTTGGATAAATTATATTGGATATTCTTGACTACATTGAAACTGATTAATGATTTAGATATTCCATCATTGTTGGAGTTTACAACATTTTTGGATAGAAGGAGTATATTCAGTATTCTATAAGGAATAAGGGAGCATGAATGTAATAAATACGTTTTTATGGTAATTCAGGATGTTGCAGTGTTTTAAAAGAATACACGATGAAGGTGTTCACAAGTTATTACATGGAAAAAAGGATCTTCATTTTGTTTAACTTCTTTATAAATTTTGGACTATGAGTTTGGAAATAAGTATTTTGGATAATTCTAGTTTGTGATTATTTTTGGATTTCCATAAAAGGACAACCCGTAGGTCAGGCGGCACCCCATCGCATCCGGCAAGACCACAAGACTTGAACCTGCAACTGAAGGGTGACAAGGGTTTATCACCTAACACTGGCCCACGTGATGTCCTGGATTGAATAATGTAGTTTTTTTAAAAGGTTAGGTAGATGAATTATAAATTCATCTTTTTGGAACCCTATATGAATAGGATAAATAGTATATTTTTTTAAGTTCTATTATTGTTTTGAGTGAAAGATGAGTTTGTGGTAGAAATTAGTTAAGGGATGGAACTCCACTTGTCAAGTATATATTTTTTTCTTCACTTATTCTATAAAGAAATTAATTCTTAAACTTTAGGTAAGTTATCTTAAAACTAAAAATGTGTAATCCTAATACCTTATGTTTTGTTGAACATATGATATTTTAAACCATCATAGATTGGTGGCTTTGAGGCCCACAATTCTAAAATTGTTTGTGATTGATTACCTCAATCACTCCCTATAAATATTTATGTTTTAACTTCAATTATGTCACTCTAATTTCCACCAATGTTATCCTAATACATATTATAATTTGGTGGTGACATTTTCCTTCCCCTTTTTTCCTCTTATTAACACTAAATTTTATTAACCCAATTTCCGAAGTGGGTTTTCCCACAAAGGTATTTTCTATTTTCAACCTTTTATTTTAGAAGAACAATTTCAAATTGCGAGGACACAATTTATTGAAGTAGGGAATAATGTAACACCCCAAGATATCATAGTATTTTATTTCTTCAAAGAAATTCAATAACTTGCACTACACACAACACTGAGTTCAAGCGCATCATGACTTATCAAACTAGTCGTTCAAAAGCGGTTATGAATAGTGTTAACTGAATTATGATCAATATATAATCCTTATAATTTTAGAATCCATATTATGAGTTTCTTAGAAATAATGTAAGAACTAATTCATTTTTTCAGTTAAAAGAAGTATCTTTCCAAAAATTCACTTTTACCGCCTTTTAATGGTGAACCCTTCTTAAATTCAATATTTGAGACTTTTATATGTTCAATTTGACAAAATAAACATCTTTATCAGAATAGGAACATAAAAATTTAGTTTTGATGAATTTTTGATGTTTTTCTGATAACTTTCATATGTGGGTGAATAGTGAAAAATAATAAATTTTAACTAAAAACAGCTTTTTTAATCAAAATAATTTATAGTGTTAAATTATACATTTGAGTGGTTTTAAAGTTTAATTAGATTTTATTTTTACCATTTAATTAAATATTGTTCATTGAGAGTAATTTCACTTTGAAATTGCACATAAATAAGTGTCAATCTTTTGATAGTTATTATTTCTAAAAAACTCGCATTTTGGTTTTGACAACCGGAATTAATTTTAAAATAATTAATGAAACATATATGTTTTTTATTTGTTAAAATAGACCACATTTTTGGATTCATAATATCAAAATTATCTTAGGGTGAATTTTTTGTATTTTTTTGAAAACTTTCTATTTTTGATGAATAATGAAAAACACGGAGTTATTGGTTAAAACTGACATTTTATTTAAATAATTATTCATTATATTTAAATTTATTTTAGGTCCAAATAGATATTTAATACCTATATATGTTTAATGTAATTAATTGGAGTCATTTTATATTATTTTAGATATACAAAATTTTATTTAACGTTTTACCGTCTTTTACCCACCTCCTAGGAGCTTTTGCAAATTTTCATAAAGCTTAATTTTACCTCTTCTGTGAGTGGAATTTCAAAAATCCACGAGGCACGGTTGATATTAGTAAGTAAAATGTGGTTCAATGAGATTAAAATATATTTTGGTGAATAGTAATTTTTTACTTTTATTTACCATGGTTAAAAGTAAATAGGGTAATTAAGGGTAAAAATGATATTAATATTACCCTAACACATATCTTAATGCTATTGGAAAAATCTATCTCGACCAAAAAAAACCTTAGGAAAAAACTATTATCGTTTAGGTCAACTTGGATTAGATTATGACATTTTTTATTATTTAATTCAAAGAAGAGTTAAAAGAGTTAAAATCATAGATTAATAACTAATTGTTTTTTAATATAGGGTTATGCATAAGATAAATTAGATTATCAATATTAATTAGAAAGAAAAAAATATTTCCTACATAATCGTATTTTATTTATAATTTTTAGACCTTAAATAATATAATTTATTTATGACACAATGATGATGCAGCAATTACCGTATTAATGAAAGATTAAGATAATTGATATTATAAATACCCAAATAAATGTAATTTGAGACTTTTTATGAATTAAAATAATTTTATAGGATAATATCACATGTTAGTATTGATTTAATTAACTTTTTTCGAAGTAATCATTCTATTATAATTTTCGAAAAAATCAAATTCAAAATAGTGTCAAAATTGAAAAAAAAGAGTTTTTGGAACAAATATTATATTCTAAATTGATATTCTATTCCTAAAAATATAAGGTTCAGAAAAAATACTTATATAATTATATTTGTATCATTAATGAACCAATTGGGGTTCGATTGGAAGTATATAGTATGTTTATTAACCATATAATATAAAAATACAAAGAGACATGGTAAATGTCAAACTATTTAACTAAGGGTTAAATATAAATGATAAGGTTAATATAGTAACCCAAACCTATCTAAAACCTATTGGATGAGTGGATTTAGACCCATCCCTACCTTATACTAGAAATAAATCAATTTGGAGCCATTATAAACCGAATATGTATTTATTATAAAATAATATTTTAAGTTTTTCCTAAGGTGCCCCTCACCCCTCTTATAAAAGAGAACTTCCCCTTATCTCTAATTCAGAAATTAAAAGACTTTTGGCTTGAACAAAACCTACTAAAATACCCTTTTAACTTCCATCAATTAATTCTAGAGACCTTCCTTTAGTCAAAAAGCCAACTTGAGGATCCCTTTTGATCCAATCAAAAGGAAGAACCCGAAGAAGAGGTAATAATTTCACCACCCTCTTTCAAGTTCGTTTCTTCTTCCTCTTCTTCTTTCTTTGTTATTTCCATTATAAAATAATAAATCCAGTATCTTCTATATAATTTTATTTTATTATAAATATGGTACAACCAAATTCATTATTCTATCCATCCTTTGAATGAAATGTCACCATACATGCATACTTACAGATTACCATCTCCACGTCGTGGTGTAATTGTTATTCAATACCTGATTATTTGGCTGGGTATAATAATGATGTGTATTTGATGTAAATAATAAATATAACATGATAAATATTCTTTATATATGATATAACATCCAATTATATATTATTTTAATATCAAAAGAATGATATTGTCGCTCATGCGTACGTACGGACTACCGTCTCCATGAACGCGATGAGATTCATTCCCCATCGTATCCATTCAAGAATAATTCTAATTTCAAAATTAAAAATAATGTTTAAGGACTTGATATCATTATGGATATTAATAATATACAACCTATCCATAACTAACATGGCTTATGTAACAGAACATATAAAATAAAACTAGTAAGTTAACACCTGAAACGACGATAATACTAAGATATTATTAACAAAGCAATGTTAAAAGATCATATATGATATCATATTAATTTATAAGATTCTTGTTTTATTTAATAACAATTATTTCACCATTATACAGGAGGCTAACCTACCCTCGACCAAGGAAAATTAAAAGGTAAGGGTTTATTTCACAATCTCTTCATTATCCGAGGTTGTTTATATGTAATTATCTATTGGGAACTCTTTATCATCCACATCCATGTTTCTTAAAAGTTTATTTCATTTTTAATATTTAATATAAAATGGTTTAAAGTCATTTATACACTTATTTGTCCTTATATGTTTTTTAAATGAATCTTTCTATCGTTTTCCAAACAAGGTACTTTTTGACCTTCTCGACAAATTTAAGGTAAGAATGTTTTTTAACTTATACAGAAGATGAAACAATTTTCTGCCATTATAAAATCATCAAAGAATCCCTTACAAGATTATAAGAGTATTTTAAAAATAAATGTTTTATTTTATAATTATGTGACTTTTAAAAGATTTCAAAAAAGAGATATTTCTATCAAATAGTTTTGATTTCATCTATGTAAACATCCTTTGATGGATTTTAAGCTTATTTGAAGTTGATTTATTATGATACAAAACTTCCATATTGTATTGAAGGTTTTGTGACATGTTTGACTATGTATGTGTTATTTTTTACCATTCATGGTTAATGGAGAAATTATTGACATTTCGTATGAAAGTTAATATGAATATTTAAGTTATGTTTAAACCTGTTCATATGAGGAATTCATTGGACTTAGTAAGTGACGGGTGGAGCCCGCTATAGCTCCTCGATGCATAGGTAGGTCTCATGAGACAAAATATTGTCTTGGAACAAGGCCTTGACAAAATCTTATTTGTAGACTTGGCGCAAGGCCTTGACTATGTGGTTATGATAGTCTAACATTATGCATTCCATCATTATGAAAGTGGTTATTGATATTGCATGTGATTATTCAACTAGTAGAATATCGATGTGAATAAGTAAATGGCATTATTTAATTTAATTTTTTACATATTATGCTGAGGTTAAAGTTTAAAATGATTTTGTTTAAGTTATACATTGCCTTAAATGTTTAAGCTTATTTATGAAAGTTTCCACTATATTGTTATCCTTACTGAGAATCTGATATCACCCCTTTCTATGTTTTATTTTTCCCCGGATGTGAATAAGTATTTTATGACTAACCTGTATGGATAGTATGAGGGGATATGAGTGTGGACTATGGAGATGATGCTGTTGTAATTTTTCACTTTATGATGTAATGTGAGACTTATGAATGTATCTAGTGTTTCTAAGGATACTAAACTAACTTGTCTTTCAAGACTTGATCTTTTGTGATCACGCCAATGTTATGTAATAATGCACCGAATCTGGGTAACTGGGGTCAGGGCATTACAACCTAGACAACTTACTCGCGTAAGCCCCATACACCATTACCACTCCTTAGTGCCACCTAGGCACACTAACGGATATTGCTTTTTGGCATAGCCACGCTAATGTGGACCACTCAATGGTTCGCTCAATGACACCCCTCACCACGACATTGCCTATGCCTTCCCTTCCATAAGGAGCATAGGGTACCAGTTATGTAAGTCCTAGGGGTGCGGAGTGAACCCACCTCGTCTGAGTTGCAGGATGCTAAACTGCCAAGCACCACCATCCTCAGCACATGTCGCTAAACTGTGACCTCACCCCATGCCTCACACGTGGGTCACCCCCACCTCAGACATTCTCCATGCCCACTCATCTCAACAGGGATGGGATCACCCATCACAGGGGATGATATCCTCTTTATCGGAGTGGTGTTTGTCCATAGGGAAAAGGGCAACCACCTTGGGAAAATCCCCTAGAATTTCATGTGGGATGTAGCACCTATGCTCCTCTAATTCTAGGTGCCAAATCCCTCTCCCTATGCGCTTTGTCACCTCAGGCCTCCATCCCGGAGTATGTCTCTAATTCTTCGACTGCTAACCACGTGTAATCCCTTGTTTCTTATTTGGGTCGCTCAATGCATAAGCCATACTACATATCTCACGGATGCATCTTTAGCAACGTGATAGTCTGGTCCTTCCTGCATCTTATTTCTCACACCGATCATGACTCACGCGGGCTTAGACCAAGCATCGACCATGAAAAACACCATAGGACACCTCAGAGTGTAAGCCCGAACACATTTCCCAAACTACGAGGACTTTGATCCATGTTTAGGAATGGTACGTAGGAAGCCTCCACGAGGTTCAAGCCCAACACCATGGGCTACCTCAGAGTGTATGCTCCAACACATTTACCGAACTATGGAGACTTTGATCCTTGTCAAGGCATGGTACATAGGAAGCCTCCACGAGGTTCAAGCCCAACACCATGGGCCACCTCAGAGTGTGAGCCCCAACCCATTTCTTGAACTACAAGGACTTTGATCCATGTTAAGACATGGTACGTAGGAATCCTCCACGAGGTTCAATCCCAACACCTTGGGATGCCTTAGAGTGTAAGCCTCAACCCATTTCCCGAACTACAAGGAAATTGATCCATGTTATGGCATGGTACGTAGGAAGCATCCAAAAGTTTCAAGCCCAACACCTTGAGCCGCCACAGAGTGTAAGCCCCAAACCATTTTCTGAACTATGAAAACATTAATCCATGTTAAGTCATGGTATGTAGGAGGCCTCCTCAAGGATCAATCCCAACACCATGGGCTACCTCAGAGTGTAAGCCCCAACCCATTTCCCGAACTATGATGAATTTGTTCCATGTTAAGGCATGGTACGTAGGAATCCTCCATGAGATTCAAGCCCAACACCTTAGGCTGCCTCAGAGTGTATGCCCACACCAATTTCCTGAACTATGAGTACTTTGAACCATGTTAAGGCATTGTATATAGGAAGCCTCCATGTGGATCAAGCCCAACACTATGGGCCACCTCATAGTGTAAGCCCCATACCCATTTCTTGAACTACGAGGAATTTGATCCATATCAAGGAATGGTACATAAGAAGCCTCCACGAGGTTAAATCCCAACACCTTGGTCCACCTCAGAGTGTCATCCCCAATCCATTTCCCGAACTACGAGGAAATTGATCCATGTCAAGGAATTCTAAGTAGGAAGCTTCCATGAGGTTAAATCCCAACACCCTGGGCCGCCTCATAGTGTAAGCCCCAACCAATTTCCCGAACTACGAGGACATTGATCCATGTTAATTCAGGGTTTGTAGGAAGCATCCACGAGGTTCAAGACCAACACCATGAGCCACCTCAGATTGTAATCCCTAACCTATCTCCCGATCTACGAGGACTTTGATCCATGTTAAGGCATGGTATGTAGGAAGCCTCCATGAGGTTCAAGCACAACACCTTGGGCTGCCTCATAGTTTAAGCCCCAACCCATTTCCTGAAATATGAGGATTTTGATCCAAGGTAATGCATGTTACATACGAATCCTCCACAAGGTTCAAGCCCAACACCTTGGGTCGTCTCAAAGTGTATGCCCCAACCCATTTCCAGAACTACGGGGACTTTGATCCATGTCAAGTCATTGTACGTAGGAAGCCTCCATGAGGTTCAAGTACAACACCATGGGTGGCCTCAGATATTAATCCCCAACCCATTTCCCAAACTATGGGTCATTTGATCCATGTTACGACATGGTACCTAGGATTCCTCTAGGAGGTTCAAGCCCAACACCTTGGGCCGCCTCAGAGTGTAAGCCCCGACCCATTTCATACACTCTGAGGACTTTGATCCATGTTAAGGCATGGTCATTTGGAAGCCTACATGAGGTTCAATCCCAACACCATGGGCCGCCTCAGAGTGTAAGCCCCAAAACATTTCCCGAACTATGGGGACTTTGATCCATTTTAAGGCATGATACATAGGAAGCCTCCACGATGTTCAAGCCCAACACCTTGGGCAACCTTGGAGTGTATGCCCCAATCCATTTACTGAACAACATGGAATTTTATCCATGTCAAGGCATGGTATGTGAGAAGCCATCATGATGTTCAAGACCAACACCATGGGCCGCCTCAGAGTGTAGGCCCCAACCCATTTCCCGAACTATGAGGACTTTGATCCATGTCAAGGCATGGTACGTAGGAAGCCTCCACGAGGTTCAAGACCAACACCATGGGATACCTTAAAGTTTAATCCCCAACCCATTTTACAATCTATGAGGACTTTAATCCATGATAAGGCATGGTGCGTAGGAAGCCTCCACATGATTTAAGCCCAACACGCGGTCGTTCTGACTCCCTTCACGTCGGTTTTCCCCCGTCCTGCATGATGTTAAACTATATTCACCATCTGAACTACGTGGTTTTTGATATTTTCCAAGGTAAGGTACGTAAGAATCCTCCAAGATGTTCATGCCCAACAATCATGTCTCATCCTAACTTTTCCCTCGAGCCTATGTGTCTCGGGAAGGTCATTCCCTAACCCAAAGGATCCACTTCCTCTGGGTCCCATCCATGAGTCCATTCACACGGGCCACATCCTCAGGTCCCCCATCGTCCCGTTTAACTAAGTGGTCATTGATTCCCTGCCACGAGGATACATAAGAAGTCTCTTCGAAGCTCAAGACCAACACTACTATCACCTTCATGATGGTCCCATCTCATTCCCCCTCCACTCCAATCAACTCTCCATCATCCATCCTGATTCTTACCCGGGCCGCCACATCACCGTGAGATCTTGCCACCCCCATTCCCCATTCCGTTTGACAGCATTCAGGAAGCTTCCCACGTGTTGGCCCCAATATAGGTATTTCCTCCAGGGGGTTACTCCTTCTGATCCACTCTGGTCAGTGTTTTGATCAGTCCGATCCATTTCTGCTGGATGTTAAACATGCGGCATACCCTGTGTTAAACCTGGGAAGTTGAAGAAAACCTCAGATACATGCCCATGGAATATGATTCCCCACATTCGATGTGGGATGTCTCGGGATTATGAGCCCTCGAGGAGCCCTATAATAAGGGACAGAAGAGAGACATGCCAATCCTCCACCGTCCTGACATGCCAGTGATACCCAACGTGACTGCTCCCCTAACAGAAGGTTGATTCCCTAACCGAACCCCTTGGAATGTACTGATTGAAGTAGTGTAATTAAGTGGTTTACATGAAGATATAGTGCTAGGAATAGTTTCACAAACAACGTCTTACATCTATAAGGGAGACCCGGACTAGGTGATGAGCTATGAGGAGGAGTCCACAGAAGGAATAACCAACATCCCATCATCCCGTTTCGATCAAGGAGTTGGTATCCTGAATAAGGAATGGATGTCGCCCGCCTTTGGAAAGTAGGAATGTGGGGTAAAACCTGCGCGTCCTCCACAGATGGATGCGCGCGCCCCAGTAGAAGTGTCAGAAACAATTACATATTGTATCAATGTTTTAATATGTACTTCCAGTGAAAGAAACAAACATTGAATATTGCATTTGTCTCATAATAACAAAAGTGAGGTGGGAAAATGTTACATCAAGCCTAAATTACTTCATATGTTCTCTAACCTCAGTTATAATAACTTCATATTTATAATAATTATATATCAGATCCATATAAATAAATATAATATAAAATATTATCTATATATATAACATTTTGACACTCATATAGTAATTATTATTTTTTAAAATCGTAATTTTCTGGTGTTAATTGTATCATATTTTATGTATATTTTGTTTCATTGATTTTGGTAATTATATATGGATAATGGATCCATAATATTCATATTCATAATCAATATATTAATAATTTATGTATTAATTATATAAAAATTCAAAACCATCCCGAAAATGTAAACAAATGAATTAAATCATTCACAAAGGTGGTTGTTTGTAGGTACACTAGAATGCTATTTTCATCTTCTAATGAAAATAAGAATAGAAAGAATAATAATTCATTATAATTAAATAATATTTTTTGTTCATAAATATCATAACTATTCATTAAATATATCCTTACTACCATCCATGTAAGGCATATATGAAAAATGAATAACATTGCTTTGTGGAGGCGATAGTTCATATGGACACACGAGGACCATTATAAGTTTCCAATGGATAGGAAGGTAATAAGGTAGATAATATATTTTAAATCTCTATGAATATTTTTTTTAATATTATTTTAAAATATTAAATCCATTTTAATAAGAAACCATGATGCTTTGTGGAGATGGTAGTACATAGGCCCATAAGAACTATACTTTCATTTCCCATTTGATTTAAAGGAGGTGGAAAATGGTCATCCAATTATCATAAAAAGATTATAGTTTATTTATGATACTATACTAAAAATTTAATTATGTATATAACTATTTTAATGAAGTATTAAAAAGAAATAAAATTGAATGTAATCAGTTAAGCGTTCTAGATCTTCATTGGTAAACCTCCATTTGGACACCTTAATTTGTAAAAGTAGGGTATTATGATAAATTGATAGTTTATAGGATGTTGGTATGGTTCATAAGATAGAAGTTAGGTGGATATTTACTGATATCTCTGGCTCTTGAACTATAGAAAATAAAGGATAGAGTAATTCATTTTTATAAGAGAGGGAGAGGATACACATGGAATTTTTCAAAATAATAAAATATATTTAAGTCATAATTAATAAAAATACCAAAAATGATCCATATCCAATAAGAATATATTATAGTTTTAATGTTTTGTGATAAAAAATTTATAAAATATTTTATGTCAGTTTATCCCTTATCATTTAATTGTTATCCCTTTTACCATGTTTTAATTCTTACCATGGTAAATAATTTTTAACAATTTTGATACAAAAATTTATTTAAAACGAGAGTACCATCAATAATAAATATTAATATTTAAATAATAAATAGTTATTCTAATTAAAAAAAAATTCAATTCCTATATTTAACAGAAATTTATTTAAAAAAACAAAAAAACATATAAAATATATATATATATAACATGATTATTATGTTAAATTTTTTTTAATACCATAATTATACATATTATTTATTATAATGGATTAATTGGATTATTTATAATACTAATAGTAATGAAATTAAATTTTAAATTAAATTAATAATTTGGACTTTCTAAATACATGAATTTAAATGGTAGTGTTATTCAAAATCAGTATATTTTTCCTATTCAATGAAAAATTAATCATTTGAGAAAAAACATTTCCCATTATGATAATGTCAATATTGAAATTTGAGAAACTTTGTGACATTCTAAATTAATATTTTTGAAATTACAATAAACAAATTATGATTTCTTTTCTAGAATGTAATGAAAATCTTTTTTCATGAAAATGTAATTTTTATGTAAAAAATGAGTTTATTAAAAATTGTGTACTTATTTTTTACATAGAAATAAAAATATTTACACAATATAAAACCATGATAATTATGGTTATTATTATATTATTATTGATATTCCTAGCTGTAGATTATATGATAGTTTATATTGTTTTACCATATCACAATTCAATTGGACTCAGTGTTGTGTGTAAAATTATCCATCCAATACATCATGTTTATCTCAAATAAATATATATCTATAAGGTGTTATTTTGTTATTTTATATATTTCATAATCAAATTTATACATTATAATTTAATCACTCATATTTTAACAAATGGTGATAATTTCTCCACATTACACACTCATGTTCCCACATTGCTTCTCCATATTTATGGTTTCACCCCAAAACAATGACTAGTGGTGTGTTTATTCCATGCTTTGTCACTTTAGTACAGAATATCAAACATTTTTTACTCATATGATAGATCATTTCTAAAATTATATTTTTTATTTCTTTAGTACATGTGAAGGATCATGTATTTAATTCCCTAGAAGATATATATAGAACACATCACGAGCATAAGAGAGATTTAGGGAATGAGATAATCATAATCTCTATATGATCATGAATATCAATTAGGATAATATAAATCCATATTATGTTTCCTTTATTTCCAAATATCATAACTTTTTTCAAAGGATACATTCATAGGAACAAATTCTCCCCATATTTGAATTCTAGATCTCACCCACAGTTATCAGAATCACATTTTTTTTACTTAGGGCTACCATGAGGTGTTGTTGAAGGATTCTAAACATATCTAAAATAAAGTTATCTATATCAGGTCCAAATAAATATCATTCAATAAATTGATCCAAAAATATTTGAGTTATGTACTTCATATCATAGAGAGAAATATAAGGTCCATCTGAATTCATGAGTGAACGATATTGATATATGAAGATTATAATGATGGAAGGTGTTGATCTCAACCTCCCTTTAAATCTTATACTGAAGGAAGGTGTTGATCTCAACCTCCGTTTAAATCCATAGAGTGGGATATAAAAATATTACATTATGGTTTTAATGTTCCTATTATATTGAGAATATATCTAAGGATGATGTAAAGTGATAAAGTTGGACTCTGTATTAAAATATAGTGGAATACTTCTCTAAACTATCTAGGTATAACTCTGCTCCCAACTAGATACATCTGAGATTGGAAATCTATGTAACCTAACCAAATTTTTAATCTATATGAATGTATGTTTATCAAGGGTGAAATATTATCGAAAATATTTTTGGTAATTTGTTTGGATACAACCCAAAAAAAATTATTGGATTCATTATTTTTGGTATTCCAATAATGAAATCCAATGTGCTGTTTTCCCATTTACATTTAATTATGTGTAATGGATCTGATAGCACCTTAAAATTTTATCCCCTACCTTAACATAGAAACATGACATGAATATAGAAACATACATTGTAATATCTTTTATATTTTATCATGAATGAAATATTTTTCAGATATATATACATATTAATATTTTTAGGATTAATATATAATGATTAAATATGATCTTCATTTAAAAAATAAATCTTCAGATACAATATTTTGGGTGAATATGCTCCATTATGAAAAATTATCATCCTGTCAAAATAATTTTTGAAATCGTGATTCTTCTTCTATAGAAACCCATCGTACTTTTTCCATTTTTGTCATCACATGAATGGAATATTGAACATTAGTATGCGAGAACTCAAATATATCCCATTTTATAATAATTTTATGATCTATATTCTGGAAATAGATAAATATTAAGTCTCTTTTGATCCCCATCATGGTAAAATTATCATGGTGTTTCTGACTTAGAACATCAACAAATTTGTTATTCTTTATAGGGTGGTAATTTGTTGAGCAGTCAAATAATTAATAAGATCCAATGGTTTTCTCTTGAATATATTCAAATCTTTCTATGTGAAGTAATAGGTCATGTATTTTTTATCCATATAATTTTCATACCATTCACCATATAAAAATTCTTTGTTATCATCAATAATAAAATAATAACTCATAGCTCTAAATCAAGATTTTGAGTAATTTTTCTGATGAATTTTAATTTTATGGGAGGAATAATCTATCCCCATATCATTATTTAGGTGTAATAGTTCCATAACCTTCATCGATGCATCACAATAAATCACAAAACCTAATAAAATTTATAGTACAATGAGAGTAAGTTAATTTACCAACCACCTCTTCATCACATTGAAATATTCCACACATTTATCTTCTCAAAGAAACTTGGATTCCATTCCATTCATCTATCCTTTTGGATTTGATAGCTTTGATAAATCTGTAACAAAGAAGAGGGAGTATCCATACATCCAAAACATAATGTGTATCTTGGATACCCTTATCCATATAGGCCATTTCTCAGTAATAACTATCTTCCAAGGATCGACTGATATAAATTCTATTGAGATTTTATAACCCAAAATGAAATTTTATTTATCCAAAATTTAAATATGGTGAATTTTTTATACTACTTATAATTCCTTAGATACTTCTATAAAATTATCAAGTGATATTAAATATCATTATTTCGATTGACATATATAATAACTTAATAAGACATTACTGAAATACTAATTGAAGTAATCTCCCACAAATAGATTAATTAGATCCATGAACATTTCAGGGGAATTATTCTGTCCAAATTGAAATAAAGTAAATTCACAATTACCATATATTGTATGGAAGTTTGTTTTTAGTATTTCCTTTTTTTGACCTTCAATTTCTGAAATAAAAAAGGTAAATATTTGAAAATGGTTCAGCTCAACATAATTCATTAATCTATCCATCGATATGGGGTAGAGGATAGTAGTTCATTATTGGGATCTTGTCAAATTCTTAGTAATAAATTCATCGACTCGTTGAATCATATTTCTTCTCATCAAAGATAATATGTCCACAACATAATGATACACTAGGGAATGTGAATAACTAATTAATATTATCATAGAGTTTCTTATTTAATTGGTGAAACTCGATTTGGGATATTCTATATGGAGTCCTTGAAATAGGGGTAGAACAATGTTTGAGTTATATTTAAAACTCATCAAATCGATTCATAAGACGACCAGTGATGTATTCAAAATAAAATATAATAATCATAAAAAATAGGAATATATCAAATACCGAGTCTCTGACCAAATTGTTTAGATAAATATCCCACCATAATATACATTAACACTTGTATAGAAGATGATACTTATGTTGGATTTTTATATTCATCCTCAAACCGAAACATGATCACAGGATAATTTAGAATATCAATCATGACATTATAGCCTCATAATTGATATTTTATTTATATAGTGATAGACAATATATTTATAAAATCACATTAAATTCAAATAATGGGAGAATATAACATCTTTCATAAAGTATACTCCAACTTACATTTATCAGATATGAGATATAGATATGAGAAGTGATCATTGTACCATTAGAAGTTCTCACCAATAAATACAAATCTAAATATTTAAGATATGGAATAACATCCTCAAAACACTTCTATAAATAAATTAATTCATATAACTAATTTTAAAAATTTACTTCAATATTTTATTGTTCATGTCACCACCTTAACTTCATCCTTCTTCCTAAATTCCCTTACTAAAAAAATTATCTTTTCATGAGTGTCAAACATCAAAGCGAGTAATCACATAATACTGAAAAAAAATTCAGATAATGTGTATGTTATGAAACATTCATGACACCATAGGTTTATCCGAGGTTATTCATGACTATCATAAACTCAAATCCTTATAATGGTTCATAACAATATTATGAAGTAAACTAAGTATATCCCAAGAGAGATTCTATACATATATGCAGTATTAGGACCCTTAATCATGAACTAATGAAATTAATGTAAATATAAAATTCGGCAATTTCAGAGTTTATTCTAAAATGTGTATCTGTTATGTAGCAGCCTGACTTTCCATTATACATACAAGGATGCATTTTCTTGGAAAACCACACAATATATACTTTACCAAAACATTAGAATATATTCTTTGTATTAGACACATCCCTTAGGTTTCAAGAAAATTTTCTAAACCAAAAATCCAAAATTAAAAATATTATACTCCCATACAAATTATAGTGACCCACTCCTAACATATATAGATATTAATTAATTTCATTTAATATTCAATATACCCCCAGAAAAAATACATGATAAGGGTAAAGGATAAGTGTACTTGGTGTCTAAATTTTTTTAAAAATTATTTAATTAAAATATTTATCACATCAAATATGTTTTATTACATAAGCTACGCTTGTAGTTAAAATATACATTGTACCCTTCATCATAACCCAGGGTAAACATAAAACATAATAATGGGTGATATCAGATACCCATTAATGTTTTACATGGGAGATATCAATCAATGATAACATATAATATTATCACGAGTGTAATTGTATTAGAACATTATTAATATAAAATTATTCCCAAATATTTATTTATCAAAATCATTATTCATGACATAAAACTATTGTATGATAAAAGATGATCAAATCATCCAAAAATAAAAAAGATCCATGAGTCAAAATCCAAATCATATTTAAATTTTATAATAGTGTGCCACCGTGAGAGACATATAAACCAAATCATATGTCGTGGTTTACTATCAAGACCATTATACCATAAGAAATCAAAAATCATGACCTATATATCATATCATATAGGATCTAACATATGAACCTATTTCATAGAGTATACTAAATCCATTAAGTGATTTCCCCTAATTATATCATGAGGTATAAGGATCCACCCAATATGCTATATGACTATATAACATCAAGCCCACCCATCAATTAATTAAAAAAATATTTATACGTTTAAAAAGATAAAAAACTGTTAATTAAATCATAATAAAATAACCTATGGAAAACAATTATGTTCCATAAAGAACTCATAATATCAATAATAAACCATCCAAAGTAATAATAAAGATGGTATCAATATATCATATCCCTAAAAAAGAAAAAAATATTAAAAAGATGCTTAAATAGATGAAAATACCTTTATAAAAGAATTCAAACATTTTTTTGAAAACATAAGTAACTAACCATTGATTAATGTTTTAAAATACTTGAATATTACAGAAAATACTTTTCCAATAAAAAATAGAATTTTAATAGAATCTTAATTTAAATGATTAGTTAAGATGAGAAAAAAAATACATTTATGTCTTATAAATTAAATTTAAAAAATCACTTCATAGTTTTGTACAATTTCAAAATCAACTTATTCAGATTAATTTTAGAAATATTCAATTGAAAAAATTGTAAATAGTGAAAATAAATGGTAAAATAAGTTTTTATAATAGTTCATGTACATGTATGATCTTTTATAACATTTTTTAAATATTATGAACCCAAAAGAAAATGATTGGTGACCAAAGAGGAAAAAAGGTTGGTTTTCATTATAAAAGTTTCCTTGAAAAGTTTTACTAAAAAAGAGATCAAAATGATAATAATAATTAAATATTCCATGGATAACCATATGAGAAGAATATATTTAGATTTTATAGGAGAATATTCATCAATGTAACATTAATAAAAATATATCAAAGATATTCTAAAAATTAAATGAGATTATAACATAAACCAATAACACATTTTTATCTATTGAATCATATAGATGATTATTGAGATATAATTAAATGAAAACTTACTGAAAAAATTATTATAAATGGATTAATTACATATTTCTCATGAAAAATTTTGAGATGAGAAACCCATATCTCAAGTATAACTTACTTAATAAGAGATAACACCTTATATATAATGAATTTAAATTTATTATAAATCTATAATAAATTTATATTAAAACATATAACATCATATTTGGTAACTTTATAATATTTCATCAAACATTAATTAATAATTCTTTATTAAAATATCTGTTTGCATCTTTTAATTGTTCCATTTTTAATATACATTTTTGTTCAATAATTATACTCTATGAATATTGATTATGGTCCTACAATATACATAATGTTAATAATTATATATATCATATATATTAATTATATTAATATTTTGAACCATCTATAAAATTTACACCAATGAATTATTCTATATTAGGAGATTATATTCCAAAATGAATAAAGAGCATTATTTTCATCTGATAACTAAAATAAGGAAAGATAGAAAAATAATATTTTATAGTTATAGAATCATAATAATATAATATATAAAATTGGTATTAATTAAATCAAATATTTTTTATATCAATATATATAGGAAATAGGATAAAATGAAATTGCTTCGTGGAGTATGTAGTCCATAGGTATACACATGTGATGTTATCATTTTCTAAACCATGAGGAAATAATATGGTCAATAATATAAAATAATTCATGAAGCATATTTTTTCCTAATTATCATATATAAATATTAGATCCATAAAAATAAATTTTTATGAAATATGTTCATTAAAAATGAATCATATCTCTAGGTTGAGGTAGTAATCTACACGTACACATGAACAATACATTCATCTACCAATTTATGGAAAGGAGGGGGAAGATGATTATTATACCTAAATAATAACATATAATTATATTTATAATAATTGTTTCTTCATGTTATGATGGATAAAAATAGTTTATATAATGTGGAAAAACAGATAAAATTGAATGTACTAGGTTAAGAGTTGAACATTTTCATTGATAACCCGCATTTGGAATACACCATAAGAATTGAAATGACAGAATTATGATCAAAACAAGACCACCATGACCATGTGGTGGAGTTCTGATACATTATTTTAGAAGTAAATTGTTATGATAAGAGGATCATTGTATTTGGATAAAAGAGGAGTGGGGGAGTCCCATTATAAGTGAGGCATGGTACATACATAGAATTTTTAAAAAGAGTAAAATACTCAAAAATATTATTCAAAAAAAATTCAAAGAAATGAAACATACTAAATTATGAGATGACATAGGGTAGAAATATAACCATTAAATAGGTTTAAAATGTATTTTATAATATTTTAACACTTATAACTTGAGTTTTAACCCTTTTAATATGTTTTATCTATCACAACCCCCTCTCTGCTAAATGTACCCCTCCGGAGCCAACAATAGAAGAATAGAGATAGTGATCCTAGAGTTTGATCTCTATTAGGCCCTAGAATAGTGACTAGAATTGAGGGTATAGTAATGACACAAAAGGGAGGCATAAACTGCTAAGAGAATACATGAAAAAGTGAGAGATAAGACATACATAAACAAACTCTTGATTAAAGGAAAATATAAAAAGGAATGCTGATGATCAGATTTTTAATGTTATACAATACTTACTACAACTGAATGGAAAAATAAATGTACCAAAAATAAAGGTAAATATAGCATTGACCGTGAATCAAAAATAGTTCCTGTAAACCCTGAGCTAATAGAAAACAACATGATCTCCAACCTACTCTGACTGTCCGGAAAAATAGTTTATATATTTGTAGAGTGAGTATAATAGTACACGCATTAGGACCACCCTGTAGACTCTCATGCATATATTATAAAAGAATGAAAAATCACAGTGATAAGAAAGTGTAATTAAATCATCCCCAAAATAGGAATACGATGTTCCCAGCCTCACCATGGATACAATCAGTAATTATATCATACAATAGAATATAATATAAAAAAATATCAAGGGTTCCCTGATACTACATCCCCACTAGTTTTGACCTTTCCCCTAGTGTCACAGGTCCTGAGCATCTCTCTCAATAATGGTTAACTCAAATACACCTCGGCAAAGAACCACAACATGCACCTCAAGTAACTCACAAGAAAATCCATATAACCAAAAGTAACTACATTTTTTCTGGGAGTCACTAATTCCCGCATAATGTGTATCATAGATCAGTTATTATACCTCAAGCCATCACATCCCATAAACTAAGTAAGGATTCTCAACCCATGATAGCATATACACGTCAAAGCTATAGTATCCTATAGGAAACTATATCTAGAATATATTTATGTGAAATAACCACATGCTATTATATCCCTCTACACACATATATGGGAAAAAAAACCTTTGTGCATTCCATCACCAGTAACTACCAAGAGCAGAGAGTAGGGCCATCGGGGTTAGTCCACCATCCATCCTCCAGTCTAGATGTTGTAGAAAACACCCTCAAGAATCAGAATCCACAAGGTGTCAATCTCCCTAAACGATAGGTTGGAGTAGCATATAGAAACACAAATAGTACATCACATAATACTTCTCACAAACACACAATGTGAATAATATAGACTTAAAATCAGCTACAACTAATGTCTCTCAAAATCATGAATGCAAAAACTATGAATTGATATCCAAAAATCACACAACCATTTAAAGATCTACATTAAATGACATTATTCATTTTTTTCAGTTGTAATTTATGTTAATTAATTTTGAAAACATTAATTATTCATTATCATTTCAACATTACCTTTCATTTTCATCACAAAAATGTTTTATTCTCTTTAGGAATAACAAAACCGAGTCCATAGTTTCTTCAAAAATATAACTTTAGAATTTCATCTCAATAAGATCCAAACCCATGAGTTAACCATTATTAATTTATATAAAAAAATTTCCACATTACATATTCCCTTGTATTCTTGAAAAAATGTCTATGATACCAAACACAAGTAGATCAACACAATGAATATATGAACTATCCATCAAGTATTTTCCACCTATAGAAGAAGCATAGATGTATACAACCATAAGATTACAAACACAAAAAGAATGGGGAATACCCCTCACATATTTGACTTAGTTTTACAGAGAGTAAGAATAAATAGATACCTTGAGAATTGGGGAATGTAAGGAAGATAATAAACAACCGATTACTAAAAGCAGCCAATGTTCCTTATAATAGGTAATCCCAGCTTCAACATATTCCATCATATCTGGTGTCCTCCCCGAAACCCACATGAATATAAATTTTCATCTCTCACCTCCTTGAATTAACTAATTTCACAACAACTATCCCTCCCTACTCCACATACCATAACAACTCCCAAGGTTACGATATCATAGGATCACATCATATATAGGCCTCCCCACACCGTATATCATGAAATCTATCCTGGATCATCAATACCAGGCTCACATCAATTCAAAATAAGCAAGAAGCAAACATAGAATCGGGCTCTTGGCACTAAACCAAGGCATTAAACCTTCACACACAATGAGTGCTCATAGATCCATAGAGTAAGGTACATGGCCTTCTCAAGCTACCACGTATCTTAGTCCCCAAAATAGAATTATTTTTAAAACAAAAATGGTTATTATTCCATCTAGAATTAAAAAATTCATTATTTAGGTCCCAAATATGGGCAACCTAATCAACAAGATATCACAACTATAAAAAATTAATTAAAACATTAATTTAACATGAAACTAATTCAATTATCAAAAATAATTAACATGATTTGGGTTCACTGATTGATTCCATTAAACATGCATTTTTGTATCAATTTTATGATCATTATATTGTGACAAAAATAACTAGATTCATTAAACATGCCTCTTAAACCATAATCCAAATAATTTCCAATTAATTCTGGAACTATGTTCATTACCAATTTCCATCAAGAACAAAGTTTTAAACCCAGAAAATCATAGTTACCACATTATCTAAAAAATCAAGAGGCAAACATTTATCACAATACAATGATATAAAATCTCCATATAATCAATACTAATTATTTAATCCTGTTCATAAAATTATTAGGTCAATTTAATTGAGATAGAATGGGATATATCTTGATAATTATACTCTTGGATGTAAATAAATATAGAAACAATGAATACCCTGCTATAAATGTTTCTTGATTTTATCCACATGAGAATAGATCAATGCAACAGATCCTGATAACCTCTCCCTCAAAAACATCATCTACCAGATGACACCAAAAAACAACCACAACAACCCAAAACCCATAAAACCCCATTAAAAACATGGGATATCATGTTCTATCACATGGAAAAAATAAACAGGAGGAAATTGATCGAAGAACCCACAAGAATAGAGGTAGATCATTCCCCGAATTGATGAATGATAATTATAGATTGAAGGAGGGAAGCCTGAGATCAATTCCAATTGAAGGGATATCCAAAACATTAAATAGAGGGTCACCAGGTCAACATGAGCCAAGAGGGGGGGGGACATGTAGTTGTAGTGTTTGACTACTTAAGCGAATGAATTGTTTTAAAACATATGAAAATAGGATATTACACAATGTGTAATCCACTTTCATGTTCTGTAATTCCTTTTGGTTGGTTCTCATTTGAAAACATGTCACCTCATCACTTTATTTATTTTTCGAACCTCAAAATTCTATATGTAGTGTAATTTTATTTCAAATCCTGTAATGGTATTTCATGACATGAAATCTCCTTACATCCAACCTATAGTGACCGAAGTCATCTAGACCCATTTTCAGCTCCCTCCAAGTACCTTGATGATCAAAAACATGAAAATGGTCAATACACACGGATTTGGGCCCTTACATCAGATACCTCTCAAAAAATTAATTTTTTGGAAAATATAAAACCAACCCAATGATGAAACTGAAAAGGGGTCCTTTGAATAGCCACACCATGAGATACCTCTCAAATATATCACCACTATAGGAGCTCAACCACTTTATAAATGGAACAATGTGAAACCATGTAACAACCACAACCTTCTCCTAAACACTAACTGAAGGGAGATACATATCAAAGAGTACAAGAATAAATAAGAAACTATAGAAGGCCATGCCCTAAACTAGATTAAGGTTCACAACCAACAAACATATTGTGTTACCAGATAAGAGATAAAAAACAAACATCTTTGGGAAATGAGAATATATTTGGGACTCACGTTCCCCGATTTTCTCCTTCATGCCACCATTTCACCACCAGACATAAACCAATGGGATAACACACCGAAATTATAATGTTTCCTAGAGGTCCAATATCTCAACTGAATGCTCCTAAAAGTCTGCATAATCAACAACATCGATCTTTCCCAAATTGATGATGAGAGAGTCATCATGAAGATAACGATGAAGGTGTGACCAATGGAAAACCTTGTGTATCTGACTCATCTTTGGGGGATTTCCTATCTCATATTCCATGGCTCCAATAGGAGCCAAATAATTGAAATTCCAAAAAATCTCAGGAGAATGATTACTCCTATGACTAAACCTTTACTACCCATGATGGGGAGTAACCATCAAGAACACATGGTACCCAATGTCTAACTACATAGGTCTCCTCTAGTAATTGACATATGATTTATGAGGATACTGTGATACCTTCATCCTATAATGTATCACCTGAACAATCTATATCATTTTTTGTACCAGTTCTAGCTTCTTAATTACTGAATCTCTGACCCTAGTCTAGCGTAATATAGAATGGAAAGGTCTTCTATACAAGAATTCAAATCGAGGCATGTCAATGGTGGTTTTAAAACTATTATTATAAGTGGAATCTACCAATATATGGTGCCTCATCCCCAAATATCCAAAATCTAAGACATAATAGCGCAACATATATTTAAAACTCATTATAGTCTTCTCGGTCTGACTATCCATATTCAAATAAAAAGAAGTTATAAGGCATAGATGAGAACAAAAATCACAATGGAGAACTCTACACACCCTAAATATAAAATGAGGATCTCTATGATAAATTATCATCTTTAAGAATTATTGGAGTGTCACCACTTTCTCTAGGTATTACCTTGACAACACCTCAAATGAGATCAACTCCATGTTCACTATATTGTTGGATGATGTTTTCAATGGATCCTCTACCACACATATAACATTATAAATTTTGTGAGATCGAGGTAAAATGGTAACAAAATCCATCAAGATATCCTCTCACTTCAACTGAGGAACAACTTACAACTGGATAAAACCACCAAGGACATGGTACCCATCATTCAACTTATCAAAGAACAAACATCGATAACCATGCTCTAAAATTGCACACTTCAACCCAGGACACCAATAATAACCTCTCAGAGCTTCATAATTTTTTTTTCATTGCTGGATTTATCACTATGGGAGAACTACGGAACTCTCTAAGAACTATCTCACACATCACCAAAGGAATACAAATTCTGCCTTGGAACAACACTCCGTGTTTCTCATCCGTTGACAAACAATTGTGGTCCTTTCCACAATCCACTCGGTCTCTCCAAAAATCCAGTACAAGATCCCCAATTGGAATTCTCCCACCTTCTACACCAGATATGACTTAATCTTCATCTAAAAAAATACAACCTAATCCCTCAAACTCTCCTATATCCAGATGTACTGCTGAATGCGCTTCCATCACCCCTGGAAACACCAGATTCACATACTGCTTCACCTTGTGACTTCCAGCTCAACGTATTGGCAAAAACATTCCCATTTATAGGTTACTAAGAAAGACTCATGTTGTAGTCTAGTAATAAATCCATCCACTGATGATGGGTAATGTTCATGTCATGCTGGTAGAAGACATACCTCATGATATTATGATCCCTAAAGACCACAAAGTGCTCATCGATGAGGTAATGTCTCCACAAATTCATAGAAGAAACTACATATAAATTATCATGAATTTAGGATGAATAATAATGCTCATGGGGACATAACAATAGATACCCACACAGAAAGACTGATATATACTACATCAAAATGCAGCCCCACCTCACTTGTGAAGAGTCACTGAAAACCTTGAACATAACTCCATCTATTTTTAAAAAATGAATAATTGATCTGTCCAAATTCACATTCAGTTACTAAAAAGCTTAAAGAAACTTATAATTACACTAGGAAGGACATTAAATTATACTTAATGCGGTCATATGAGTCTCCATCTAAGATAAATACGTTACGAACTTCATGTAATAACTTACATGACTAAGAAAACTTTACACCTATACCACTAACATCAGGGCTGATGAAGACACAATAGCCTAAACCTTTGATAGATCCATATATACTCTCTACTAGAATAAAACATTCCCCAATAAATGGACTTATCAATCCCAAAAATCAACCTAAGAAAACATCCCAAAAAATATCTCATGATGAAGAAATCCCAAAACGACACGTAGATGCTCTGCATGGTCCTCATCAGATGTAGAGTACAAAAGTGTTTCATTGATGAAAACCACCAAAAACATAGCAATGAACTCCCCGAAACTATTGTTCATTAACCCCATGAACAAAACTATAGTATTCTACACACTGAACAGAATATCAACAGACTCATAATTACCATGTTGACAATAGAATTTCGTCTTCGAAATAATCCCCATACATTACATGCATACGAGGATACCCTGTTAAAAAAAATTGATCATTGAGAGACAAATTGCACCCTTTAATTGATTGAATAAATCATCAATACCTGGAAGTGGATAACAGTTCTTCACTATCTCTTTGTGCCTGTGATGATATTTGATAAACTATGGGAAACTACCATCGAAATTCTTTAAAAAAACTGGTGCACCCCAGGGTGATACACTCAGTCGAAAAAAAACCTCACAACTATATATAATTGATCTATATATGTAGCTCTCGAAAATAATTAGGTTCCATACTATATGTAGATATCTATATAGGAGAAATTCCTAGCTTTAGTTCAATTCTTAACATGATCTCTTTTCAAGGGGGTAATGTTACCACCTCATCTAGAAAAGAATCAAGGTACTCCCCTCTGACCTTGGGAAACAGAAACTACTGAAACTCCCACGAAATAAGAATATGATCATTAATAAAGGATGATATGTATAGAACATTCATATGAACTATCTAAGGGTATATCTCAAAAACTGAAAAATACTGTAATTAAATCAGCATCAAAGAACAAATCTGAACACCTTAATTAATCCACGATATCCTGCACTAAACAAAAAAAATTTATATAGATGATGAATCATATGGATAACTATGTAAAAAAAGATATCTCTCCAAGGGAAGTTCTTACAGATCTCTATCTCACATTATATACATATTTCAAACAAGTCATCTCGACCTTCCACTGGCGAAGTTAATGACAGGGAACTGGGTGTCTCTCTACCTCCCCTCCTAAAGCCTGGAAAAGGGAAGGTGATATGAAGCAGTGTGTATCTCTTGAATCATGAAAGGTATGAACCCAAGAATAAAATAATAAAAGGATACCTCAAAAATCTTTTGTCTTGCTCGGTGATAGAGATATAAAGGATGAAGCTAACCATGAATTTCTCCATGGACTCTCTGACCATGATGATGACCAAATACATGGCTGCACTCTACTCTTTGAGGATGGGGATAATTCTAGGATTGTCTTCTTCCTGCTATATTTTTTCTCCACTGATCCAAAACTGGTGAAATGTGCTACTGTTTCCTTATAGAGAAATACCTAAATGGAGGTACCTAGATTGGAAAACATCATTCATGCTAACAACTGAGAAAGGTCAGGTACACTTTCCACATATATCCTCGTACTCGATAAGAAAAACATTCATATGATCCCTTGGAATATGACTGAGATATATTTACCTCATAGAAACATGACATTGAAGGATGAGACCAACCCCCAATTAATCAAAAGCTCTTAATTCTCAAACACTACGAACCCCAAATGAGAGATATACTTCGTGCGAAATACTAATGACTCCCCACTCATGACGATTTGGTTCTAGCTAAAATCTTCTTGATTAACTCTTTTCTTTTCAACACCTCAAGAACAATCTTTAGCATAAACATGGTGACTTAGAATTGGATCTCTAGAGGAAAATCCTCTACAAATTTCCTCAGCCTTGCCTCCTCATACAGAAATAGGTCTGAATCAAATTGTAGAAGGTTTTTGAAATAGATTCTAAACTCTTGGACATTGGATATCCCCTACTAAAGGGTAAGAAAATCCTAGATAATAGCCTCCTTCTCTTTCAAAGAAATAAACTAATATTTGAACTAGTCTCATAAATCATCCAACGGGACTGCTTACTCCTTGAAATCTCTGAAGAACATGAACCACTACTTCCATACAAGCCCACAAAACATCATCAAGTACAACAACAAACCATCACATTTATGAAAATAGGTTAAAATGAAATCTAACTCAACCTCCTCCAACTAGTCATATGAAAATGAATCGAAAATGGATCCCCCAGATCTATTCATGCACTAATGGTGAAAATACGGGTGTGTCCTCTTGTATGTGTCATGATCATCGACCTCTATTATACAACAAACTACTGTCACAACCTTATGAACTTATCCTACAAAAAACTATCGAGGACATTGACATGAAGTTATACATGTAATGGAATAAATTTTTTGAGATCCTAAAAAAGGAATATGGAAGAACATTACATTAATTAATTGTGTTCTTTTATTCATATTAGGTTAACCCATCCCAAGTTTTACCCATTCAAATAAATTCCCAAAGAAGAATGTTGCATGATCCTTTACTAGTTCTCTTCCCTTCAACCAGTATCTCCTCGTTTAGTAGCTACAATAAGTATAAAGATTTATTCATCAGAGCACAGGGACCCTAATTCAAAATTTCTCATTCAGTATCCCATGTTTACAGTGCTTTCTAAACATATCTAATACCATTGTCCTATCAACCAATGAAACCTCACATGTGTCTAATTCCAAAATCCATCCTACCCTTCAGCCCAACTCATGATACCACTATTTCATGAATCGATCCAGAAAAAGTGTACACCTCCTAAGCCAAAAATGGGGGAAGATATATAGTGATAATAGAGTCCCACTAATAGTATGACCTAGGTTGTAGACTAGCACTGTGGGTATAGTAAATAAAAAATATGGGAGGAATAACACTCTAAGATAAGACATGATAACTATTGTGACAATACAAACAAAAACCAAATCAGACTCAGAATATAATATAAAAAATAAATTAAAGGTGAATATTTGTAAATTAATGTAGGAACTAATAAAAGTAAAAGGAAAACTATATGTACCAAAAGAATGGGAAATTCAAAAATGACCTAAAAGCCCAAACATCACCCGTAAACCTCGAGATAATATAAACTATCCTGATCTACAACCAGATCCAAGTGACTTCAAAATAATTTAAATGTACTTAGGATGAGTATGAAAATATGCTCAGTTGGATCCTCCCATAGTCTATTGTACAAAAGTAAATAAGGAATGATAAATCATAGTGAATAACAAGTAAAACTAACTCGTCGCTTAACCATGAATAAAAATTTCCAACCTCAACGTGGATACTCTCATCAAGTATCACATATAAGAGTATATAATATAATAATGAATATAAAGTGTACCTTGCTTCTACTTCCCCACTAGTTTTTCATTTCTCCATAGTGTTACACATCTTATGAATATCTCCCCAAGAAGGCTATTATGAAGAGTTACTAGGTAGTTTCTGGGAGCCACCAAATCCATCATAACTAAGTAGTTTATAGGATCCATGAAATTGTAGATAACATGTATCATACATAAGGTATTATAACTCAAGACATCACATCACATACACTGAGTAAGGATCCTCAATAAATCAGATAATATAAATGTTATAACTATATAATTAAGAAACTATATCAGGAAAATATATGTGTGAAATAACCACAAGACATTATAGGACTCTACACACAAATGTCTGAAAACAGTAACCACCATGCATACCAATACATGTAATTATAAATAGATGTCGTTGGGGCCAAATGGGGTCTTTAACCATCCATCCTTCCACTAGGATGTTGGGGAAAACACCCCCATGGCTAAGAATCCCTAGTCTTTCCCTCTACCCAACCGATAGGGTGGAGTTACATATTCAAACAAAAATATTTCATGATATAATATATCTTACAACCACACCATAGGAATAACATAGTCTTAGACTCAACTACGTCTAACATATCTCAGACTCTCATCTTCCACTGCTAAGACATGATATCCTAAATGAACACAACCACTTAAAGAGCTATATTAAATTATATAATTAAGTTTTATCTGTTTCATATCATATTAATTAATTATTTAACCATTAATTTACCATTATCATTTTCACATTACCTTTCCTTAGAATCATAAAAAAATTAAATGACCTCCAAGAATAAGTAAACTAGGTCTATGATTTATAAGAAAATATGACCTCAAAATTGCATCCCCGCAAGCTCTGACCCCATAGGTTAATTATTATACATTTATTTAACAAAATTTCCACTTTCTGTATTCCACGGTATTCTATAAAAAAACATATATGCTGATAAATACAATGAGATAAACATGGTGATTATATGAACTACCTAACGAGTCTTTTCCAACAGTAGGAGGAGCATAGACCCATCCAAAAATGTGAAGCTAAACATTGAAAGCATGTGTCATACCCCATGCGTTTTTGCCTCCATTGGAAGAAGAGTAAGAAAATATATCTACCTCAAGAAGTTCTGAATGTAAATCATATAAAAATCAATAGAATAAAACAAGCATACAACCTTCATAACAATAGTTATGCCCAAATTCAACGTGTTCCATCATCTCTGGTGTTATCCCCAACAACCACATGAATAAACCGAAGAATATCGGCACTCTAGGCGTTAATTTCTTCGACATAAAACCAGGCCTCCCTACCCCACATATGATAATTTCCATCCAGGATTATCTATCTGAGAATCACATCACACCCCAGGATTCCCTCCCCATATATCATAATATCCCTCTAGGATCATCCATCCTTGGATTATATCATAACAGAAGAAGCTGTAAAACAGATATAAATGATGTCTTGGCCCCAAAGTAAGGCATTTAGCCTTTAAACACAATGATCTATCACGTGCCCAAAGCATAAGGCACTTAGACTTTATAAAATTGAAGTAAAATAGGACCCACAATGAAATTGTCTTTGTCACACAACCAATTCTTATTCTATATCGATTTAACTGATTCCTTATTAAGGTCCCAGGTATAGGAAACCAATGAAAAAAAGCTATTAAATCTATAACAAATTTATTAACCAATTAATTTAACATTCCATTAATTCCATTATCGACAAGAATTAACATGATTTAGGTTCAGTAACTAATTCATTTAAACATTAATATCTACAACAGTATGATTATCATTAATCTATTTGAAAAAGAACTAGATTCACTAAACAATATACTTTAATCCTCAATCAAAATAATTAATAATTAATTATTGATTTACATTATTTACAAATTTACATAATGAAAAACAAGCTAAACCTTGAAAATAATATATTTCTCACCATATATAAAATCAATAGGCAAACCATTAGCATAGTATAAACCAACAACATCTACATACAATCGATGCCAATTCCTTAATTTGGTTCAAGTAATTATTATGTCAATTTCATTGTGGTAGAAGGGTAAAATCAATATAATTAAATAATTTCACATAAAGAAATTGATAATAAATTATTACCCTATCTCAAATGGTTGTCTATGATCTTCGTACAAGAATGAATCAATGTAACAGACCCTGAAACGTGTCCTATAGAAACTACATCCATTCAAGGATGCTGCGTCACCACCTCTCCAACCCATAACCAAGAAAACTCTATAAAACATAAGGGATATCATGTACCATCACAAGGAAAATAGAAATGAGAGAAAATATATCAAATAAACTAAGATAAAAAAGGTATTTCATATATCTTATTGAAGATATATTGTTAGAGATCAAAAAAGGGATGCCTGAAATTGATTCTTATTAAAGGGATTTCCAAAATGATTCAGAGAGGGTCGTCGATTTTCCTAGAGTTGGGATGGAGGGGAGTTATATCCATAGGGATTGACAAAGAAAGTGACTGGAATGTTTTAAAATATAAATCATTGAGGGATTACATGACGTGTAATCCCCTTTAACATCTTGAAATTCTTTTGGGTATGTTCTTTCCAAAAAAATGTTCCGCCTCATAAACTAATTTATTTTTCAAACCCCAAAATACTACACATCATGAAAACCTATTTGAAATCGTGTAATAGTATTTCATGATGTGAAAGATTCCTACTTATAGCCTCTAGGGAATGAACTCCTCCATAGCTGTTCCGAGTCTCCTTTGAGCACCCCGATCATCGAAAACACGCAATGGGTTGATCCACATGGATCCATGCACCTATAGAAAACAGTAACCATGATAAATTAATTTTTAACAATGACATTATTAATAATGAGCATGAAAGAAATTGGACTCATTAAAAAATTATGAAATTTTATTTGAAATATACAATCCATTTTACTAAATTTGATTTCTACATGTGTAAAAAATTAATCTAGAAATAATCTCGCAAAATGTGATAAAAAATATTTTCACATAAATACATTTTAATCTATAAAAGTGTTTTCATACCAAAATTATGCATTATATCAATTAAAAAAAATTAATATGATTGTTATATTTATAATTAACTAATTAAATATTATGATAAATTTAAAATAAAATGAATCTTTTTTAATAATTTAATGGAAATGAATATTATATTCATAATGATTATTTTTATCATTAATCACTGCAAAATTATAATTTTTAGAAACATTTATAAAATTATCTTTATGAAAATTTTGATATTTTAGTTTAATAAATGATGTATTTTATTTTAAATAAAATTTCTAAATTTTGTATTTATTTTTTATCATCTCCACGAACAAAATTAAATAAAAACCATTTTGTAATAAAAACATATTTTTGAATCATAACTTGAATTTTATGAAAATTTAGTGCCAATCTATTTTTAATTATTGAATAAAATTTTATTATATTAAGCTATTGTTAATATTTATTATAATGTTTTTATTCTTATTCACACATTCCTTTAAATTACTATGTTATAATGGTATATTATATAATAGTTCATTTGGACTCTGGGATGCATGTAAAACAATATATTAAATACTTCATATATATTATAATAAAAAAATTATATACAAAATGTCAAACTATTACGATAGTAGGAAAACATTAAGGATTGGACCATCAGATGTATCAATTAGTAAAGAAGTTTCTCTTTTCTATAGTAACTATTTGGATGGGACATGACATCACACATCAGACCATGACATGGAATAGGTGGTTAACATTTCACCATTGAACCAATTCACTCTTCATCAGAAGCATTTCAATACTAATCAAACTGGTGACTTTAGTGAAATCGATATACGGATACTATTTCAATAAAAATATCATTTGAATGGGAAACATAAAATTAATGATAAATATTTGATGCATAATCACTATAATGGAAAAGTTATATTGCCTATGTTCTACAATCATCTTATTATACAAGATATCCAATTTCAGATAAGGTAATGAAAATATCTTCAGTAAGAGTATAATGAAAATATGTTAAACATAAAAAAATATAGTGGGATGCATTGTGAAATATGTGTAATTGATCTCTCAACCAAATGAGTGAATCTGGGTAATCATCATGTACAAAAAAGAAAGAAATTAGTGTTGAAAATGATGTATCACTAGATCCTTTAAATTAATTCATATTAAGAAGAACCAAAAAGTCTCATCATTGAAAAATTATCATAGAGATCAGAATTATTTTATTTGATACACTATATTACATGTGGAATCCTAGAGGTAGACTCACTAAGTGAATTAAAATTTTTTATCACCTTCATTGATGATGTATCTCAAAAACAATGGGTGTTATATTTATAAATTATGGTCTAAATGAAATATTAAATTATGAAGTCCCATTTCATTATAGAATATGAAACTATAAGGAATAAAAATAATAAAAACTAAAATAATATATGAGTGTACACATCCAGTGTTTTTGGGGAAAATTATATGAGTTAAGGTATCTAAAAAGAGATTACGGTCCCCAACATATCATAATAAAGTAGAGTTGTGGAATAAATTCTCAAAACCATCTTGGAGATTGTAATGAAAATTATGAGGGTGTCTACACCAAATAGTACATTATAGGGATAAATCATTCTAGTTCCAAGTTCAATAAAAATATATATACCAATTACTCTCAATTATTATATTAGATATAAAATATGATCTAGATAAAAACCCACATACTCTCATTTATGATAATTTATATTTTTGGTATTCTCTCATGTATCCATAAAGCTCAAGAAGATACTTTTATGGATATATAATCCCTGAATATTTATTAAGAATATAAATTAAATGCTTAAATAAAATATATCATTCCCAAAGGAGGATATTAGGATATAAAATATATTTCATGTTTCTTTAGAACTAGATGATTAGGGACATTCAAAATCATAGAATGTATCAAAGACAAAGTGATTGTGAATTGATTCATAGTCCACCTCCTGTTTTAAAATGAGGAAGTGGTTTAACAAAATACATCATTAATAATTCATGACTTAGTATAAGAGTATATTGAGAATGGGGAGACTCAATCCCATCTAAAAGAAGTTATATAAATGTAGTAAATTCTAGGTGATAGTGATAATATAACATAATAACATTAGAATTTGTTTCCATTCAATGATATTAATTTTTTTTTCGGGTAATTAAATATTTTATAATGTTTTTTGGGGTTTTCATAATTATAGAATCTTTTAAATAATAAATGGTTTATGAATATTTTATAAAATTTAGTGAACCATAAAGATGAATATTACATTGGATGTTTCATTTCTGTATTTTTTAGTGAATGATTCATGATTCTCCTTATATAAATCATATGGTTAAAATTAAATATGATCCATTTTGTACCATTCTATCCATGTATGGCATGGTTGACATGGAATATGAATAGTTTTTTAGATATTGTGTTTTTTTGTTTAAACTTTTTGATCCCATTTTGGCCCATTTTATCCATGTATGTGTAGTATTTTTTTTCCAATCTCATATGGTTAAAAAATATGTCTCTAAACCATAATACATAATCATAAATTTTTTCAAGATTCCATTAAAAGGGAAAATATGTATTTTCACACCCTATAATTAAAGGTATGAACCCTCTTTCTCATATAATATTAATTGACTGAACCCTGAAACATGAATGGGGACTCCTTATTTCACCTTCCTATGATTCTGGGACCATTCCTTATTAATTTCATGTTATCTTTTGATGGAAATCCATTATGTAGTATTTTTAATTTGTAATCTTCCCTTATTTACTATTCTACCATTAATAAATGTTGAATTATAATAACATTTTATTTTGTATTTAGGTTTTTTTGTTGGTATAACATAAGGGGTTTGGTTTTGAGGGGTTATATAGAAGATGTTTAAGCTTGGTTATTCATATTTCATTATGGAAGTCCCATTTTGAAATTCTTTCATAATGGATTGAAACAAATTGATTTTTTAGATACCTATAAATTTTATTTCCATGAATTTTTGATTTGTTTTGAATGATATATATATTTTTTAAAATAAATATAAATATAATAGTAGTATGGAATCTGTTAATTTATTGGGGACTTTCCCATTTATTATGATGGTGTTTCATAATTTTAATAACATTTAAAGGAGTATTTTTATGTTAAATGTTAGAAACATATCATTATATTTGTTATTAAGTGAAGTATTTATTAAGAGTTTTTGTAAGGGCACATATGTGCATATATCAACCCTTTTTGTGTTTTCGAAGACTGAGGTTCTTAGAGGAGGCTATAAATAAGTCTGGGGGAGTTCGTTTGCTAGAGGATTAAAGTAGAGATATTTCACATCATGAAATATTGTAAAAATTCATAAAATAGTGCTTCATGATGTTTTTTATTTTAGGGATCAAAAAATAAAATAATGTGAACAGGTGATGAGTATTCCATAAAAAACTAAAAAAAAGGACTTCCCAATGTAAAAGAAGATTACATATTGTGTAATCACCCAATGATGTTTGGTTTATAAAACTTCATCTGCTTAGGTTGTCAAACCCTATGGCAGTAGCTCCCATCCCGATCATCCAAGGTGACCCAACAGTCCCCTCTAGACCATTTTAGATATCCCTTCAATGAGAATCAATATCAAGCTCCCATTTTTTATTCGTAGCTATCTATCGTTGGTATGAGGTATGATCTACCTCATTTATTATGGTTTATTTAGTAACTTTCCTCCCATTTCTCTTTTCCACGTGATAGAACATGATCACCTATGTTTCTAATGGGTTTTTTGGGGGTTGGTAATGTGATGCCATGACATCCTTGAATGGATACAGATCTTGCAGGAGAGGTTATCACGACCCATTGCGTTGATCTGTTCACATGTGAAGAACATAAAAATTGTTTTAATGTAGGGGATTCAAGGAAAATATATTTATTTATGTGAAATTGTAGATCTGTCAATATTTAACACCTTGTATCTCAATGAAAATGACCTACTAATTATGTGAATCATATTATTGAATTTGAATCGATTACATGGTGATGTTGTTTCTTTGTAATGTGATAATGGTTTCCCTCTTGTTTTTCTAGATAGTGTGATATTTGTGCCTATGTTTATTTATCATTTTTCTATTGATTGAAATTAGTAATGAATGTAAAGCTAGAATTAGTTTCTAATTAATTAGATAAGTTGTTAAAGGGGCATGTCTAATGAATTTGGTTGTTTTTGTTGGTAAATGATGATATTTAATTGATACATATATTCATGCTTAATGGAATTGGTTAATAAATATGAATCATGATTATTATTATTGATAATATAATTGAAGGCATGTTAAATTAATTCGTTAATTAATTTTTTATATCTTGTGATATCTTGTAACGTAGGTTTTCCATAGTTGGAACATGAATAATGAATTATTTATTTCAAGATATTATAAAGGAATAATTGTGTGATAAAATATAAATCCTTATAGGGTACGAGTAAAAAGTTTTCTTGTAAAAGAAAAGTGCCTTGTTCTTTGGGGATGTGATAGCTTATTATGTGTGAAGGATGGATGCCTTTCATTAGGAACAAAATACCATGGAAATGTTTGTTTCATGCTGCTTGTGATATGATGTGAGCTCGGGATGGTTGATCCTCATGGCCTTGTTGTGATATATGGGGTAGGGAGGCACAAATGTTATGTGAGCCTGGGATAGATAATAATGGAAAGATGTAGTGGTACATAGGGTAGGGAGGCCAAATTTTTATTGCTATAGTTGACACTTGGAGTGCTGAGATTCTTCAGTTTATGCATGTGGGTGTCGGGGAGGACACACGAGATGATGGAATGAGTTGAAGTCGGGAATTCATGTTATTAGTAATGATTGATTATTGTTTGAATATGTGGATTTTTTATCTAATTTACTTTCCCTACAACTTGAGGCATATTTTTTTCTTACTCTCATTACATTGTAGTAAATGATGCTTGGGGTATGACACATGATTTTCGTGTTTATATTATCTTGGATGGATGGGTAGACACTCCTACTATAGCTGGTAAAGACTCAAAATGTTGTTTATATACACATAGTGTTGATCCCATTGTGTTTGGTATCATATAATATTTTTATAAAATACATTAGAATATATAAAGTGGTATTGTTTTCAAAAAAAAAAATTCATAACCTATGGGTTTGGTGCTTTCTAGGAGGCAATGTTGAGGATACATTTTCTAAGAGAGCACAGACTCTATTTTCTTATGCATCGAGGACATGGAACTTTGTTTAATGATAATGAAATGTAATGTGGAAATGATAATTGTTAATTAATGGTTAATAGAATATTTAATATAATGTGAATCATATAAAAAGGAATAAAATAAAATAATTTATCTATTTAAATGGTTGTGTGCATCTAGGATATATTGTCTTAGTAGTTGAAACTTGGAGTCCAAGTGACGTTAGCTATATTTGAGTATAAGACTAGGTTATGTCCATAATATCATTGTGATCTATGTCATATCTTGTTATATTTGTGTTTCTATATAATGCTCCACCCTTTCAGTTTAGGAAACTGACACCTCAAGGATTCTCAAAATTTGGTGTGTTTTCCCAACATCTTGATGGGGGATGGATGACAGACTACCACATTTGGCCCCACTCTCTTCGCTAGGTTGTTACTTATGCTGGTATTCATGGGGTTATTTTTCCAATATATGTGTGTAGAAATATGTAATGGATTATTTTTATTTAACACACCAATATTATGTATATATATTCATATGGAATACTATAGGTATAATTTTTATAGGCTATGATGGCTTGAGGATCCTTACACAGTGTATGGGTTGTAATAGATTTTGGTGTAATACTTGATGTATGATACATGTTATACAGGAAATGGTAGAATGAGGAATATACCTGTCAGTTTTTTATGTGGATTTGGTGGTGAGTTTCATGAGGAGCATGTTGTGGTGCTTCTCCTAGATGTCTTTGGGCTAAATCTTTTGGAAAGATTTTCTCTGGATGTGAGACATTGGGGAAATTCAGCAAACTAGTGGGGAAGTGTTATTAGAGTACACTTGATATTCAATATTATATATTATTATCATGTATGTGATTCTTGGTGAGTGTTTCCATGGTGAGGTTTGGAACTTAGTATGCCTTTTCAGGTGATGATTTAGTTTCACTTATTTTTCATCGTGCTTTAGCATGCATTATTTATGTCTACATGAGAGAATATATGGAGGATCGTACGGAGTATATTGTCATACTCACCTGACATTTATATAATTAATTTTAGGTCAGTTTGAACTTATCGGAGATCATGCTGGTAATTATTAGATTAGGGGTTTTCAGAGCTCTTTGGGATTCATAGTGGCTATACTCTTTACATTTAAATTGGTAATTGTAGTTTTTCTATTAGTTGTAATAGATCTTTCATGACATTACATATATGCACTATGGATTTACTTTTTATCTTCTAGTCTTAGTGGGAGATGGTTGGTGTATATCTTATCTCTATATTTCTCATGTGTTGTTTTAGAATGTAAAGCCTCATATATGTAGGCTTATTATACCCTCCACACTAGTTTCTGTCCCAAGCCCATCTAGAGGCAGGTCTCGGGTGTCACTATCTCTCTTCTCCCATTACCAGACTAGGTGGGGTACACATTGAGGGGAGGGGGTTTTGAATATTTTGGTTATCTTTGGTTTATGGTTTGGGGTGAATTTTGTGTACTTTTGTAATTTTTTTGAGATGAATAAAAAATTGGTTAACATATCAAATGGCTTCGAATAAATTTTAGTGAGATTTTAATTATTTTTTGACATGGTTCTCCATAATTATATTTTATATCAATTTTAATATTTTTCAAATTATATTTAAAATGGGATTTATGTTATTGGGAATTTATCAGAATACTAATATTTTTTCTGTGAAAATATCAATTTTCAGATATATAGAGGATTATTTAAATGGTATAATACCAATAGATAATACACTAATGGTTGTAAATTGATATATATTATTGATCATTAGGGTGTTTTTTATGTATAATTATATTATTTGGACGTTTAAGGAGAAATTTGAATTGTTTTGTTTTATAAAAGTCTAGAGGAGGTGAGATATGAGCTATTGTAAATGATTTATTATTTTTAAATGAATAATGTTTGGTTTATTGTGTTTTCACATCTAATTTGGATTATCTTGGGAACCTAGTAAGCTAATAGAAGTTCTATATATAGGTACACTAATGTAATGGTTCACAAAAAATAGTTACCTAGGAGTAGTTGTTCATTGCTAGGAGTTTTTATATAACCTAGTGATGTGAGATGGTGTGAGATGTTGTTGTCCATGTTTTACTAGGGGACCGATGATTGAGTGTTTCTAATGAAACATATCTAATATAAATCTACTCTAAACCTAGTTAATTACCTGTGATTCTAATATACCTTTTATGATGTTTTCATGGATTTAGATAATAATTTCTTATTTGGAATACATAACCTTCATTTGACTTATATTACTACTACTTTGGTTATTTCATTTGTATAATTTTTTGATTATGTATTGTCATTTTTTATTGATTATTTGGGTTACGGTTATTGGTAACATTTAAAATTAAATTAACAAATAGGTTGGAAAGGGTTTTCAAAATTAATGTGAATCATTTTCATAAAATGGGTGATAGTCAATTTTTTTGGAAACGTGAAGGATATTTTTAGTGTTATTAAACATAATTTATTATAATTTTTATGTTTCAATGGAGTTGTTCTAAAATGTGTAATGAGAAATTACTTAGATTAAAATAATAATGTTGTGTTTTATAGAGGAAAATTTAATATGATATATTTTTATTTAAAAAAAACTAAAAACCAAATTTTAATTTTTATAGTAGAACATGAATGAGGGAAAGGAATTCTATTAAAGGAAATGATAGAGCCTAATATTTCAAATCATATTCGAATGTTTTCACTAACTATTTATATTCCAATAATGATATAATGTTCTCATACCTTATTTTATGTGCTCTATATTGTTCATTGTAGGATTAATAGCTGGGTTGGATCATTTATGTATGGTATCAGGATAAGGTTCATGATGATGGTACATAATGAGATGGTTGAAAGAGTTTGGTTTAGTTAAGGTTATTTTAGAATGTATATGTATCAAAAATTCTAAATACAAAATTTTTTCTCAACTTTTTGTTTATATGTATTTATTTAGCATATTTTCAATTATTATTGTAATGATCGGGTAATCTATTAGTTCTCTACTAAAATGAGTTGGTATGATATATTAGAGTGATTTTATTGTAATACTTTGTTTAAATGGTGTGTCTGTTCGACTTATAGATGAATTAAAAAAAATATTCAGTGGTATCCTCAATATAGTTATTTTTTATTATGGGGCGAGATATATGAAAATGAATTTTTGATAATACTTTTCCACTATTTAGCATCATAGGGGGTTCATGAATGCCCATCAATCCATGTTGTGACCTAAGTTTATTCATTACCATATGGTATCCCATCCATTGTTTGTTAGTGTTTGTTGTTCTTGAGAATCACTATTATTATTTGTGATTTCCATTATCTTGTAAATAAGACTATAAAAACTCCATAGGTTTGTATAGGAAGTGTTTAATAAATTTTTCTCATACCAATCATTGAGATACCATGGGAAGCTTGGGCTATAATTTTTAATTATTACTATTTATAGATTCACATTATATTTTTTATATACAGATTTTTTATGTTAATTACCATTGTGTATTTCTATGGTTTTGGGGTCTCTATTATGATTTTGGGGTGAATATATGAAGATAAAAAATGTTTATTGGTTAACTTACCTAGTTTTGAAACCATGAGGAGGATGCGAAGATGGATTTTCCACCATGATAGTTGTATCTTGCATGTTTATCACAAGGTTGTTGAAAACATGTACAAAAATAAAGTTATCTATTATACTCTAAACCTATATATTCTATTTTTATTCTATTTTTTGAATCTAACATAATGGGGTCTACAAATTTTGTTAGGTATAATGGGATTTATTATAGAAATTTTATGTTATTGTATAATGTTTTTTTTTACATTTTTTCTTATTTTTTCAATAAATGGGTTTTTATTTTAATAAATGATAATTTGAAGGCAGAAGAAGATTTTATAAGGTGATATGGTTTTAAAATAATTTTTATTATAAATAGAAAAATGAAAATTTTGTGATCATAACTATTTTTGATAAATATTCGAAAAAATTATATATTTGAATATGGAATAATTCCTCATAAATAAAAAAGGATTTTTTAAAATGTCTTGGATTTTGAAATAAGGGGTGAATATGTACATGAAAGGGAAATATTTCTTAGTTAGAAAAATCGTAGATGTGTTCAATTTAATTATTAAAAATTAAATATTGTTTTTGGAATTTGAAAGAGTAATTTGAAAAAATTACACTTCATGAAATGGTTTTGGTTTTAAATTGAACTCATGATGTTTCTCGTAAGAGAAAAAATGAAAATTATGTTTTTAATGTAGGATATTATTTAAAATGGAGTTTAATATTTAAAATCATGTGTGTTACTTCATGAAATGTAATTTTAGGAAATTTTTTAAATGATATGCAATGTTTCTTTGGGGTTTAGATTGATTCTAGAGTGTTTTTCCTTCAGAACAATTATTTAATCACCATTATGATTGGGGAGAGTTCTAAAATAAATTTAAGGTTTTCAATAGTTTTTAATTATTTTGTGTTTCACCCTAGTTAATTATTTAAATAGGTTTTACATCATGTTTGTAAATTTTTACTGATGGTGGGATGTGATAAGGACTAATGTTTTCTGATTATTTATTGTGGAACCCATAATCTACATACAATATCTAGAATTTATTATTGTGGATGACCCATTGGGTGAATACTGATTTTTTATCGGTGTCTCTTTTGAATGATGAAAATGAATAGACCAAAATAAGGGAAATATCCTGTATGTTTCTGGTTTGAGGAATCCTTGTGTCAAATTTCTTCCTTCACTATATTTTTAAAATTTTTCTTGTCCTGGGAGAATTGATAGTTCTTTTTAGAAGATGAGTATATTGATTTATCTGAATAGTTATAATTTTATAGTGACCTTGGTTGATCCTTAATTATGTTATTTCATTATTTCGTTTTTTCTCATATAGTATTAACATATTGAGATCTTATTGATGATTTTTATGATTTATTTTTTGTGTTACGTAGTTCCTCTTAACAAGGTAGTTATTATAGTTGTAATTTTGGATGATCAGTGTTTTATATATTTTGTTATGGCTTTTAGGTGATTCAATCTCCAGTTGGGTTTTTTGGATTAGATATGTGTGAGTCTTCAGTTGTTTAGGTGACTAGGACAGATTTGGCTGTAGTTGAAACTATGCACTGGCTAGTGTTAGTTTTGATCATGGTGCATTATCCATTTGATTGTGACATTATTATGAGGTCCTATCACACCCATTCTGTTATGATATAAAACTATAGGCTACAACCGATGTAATTATTATTATGAAGGAATGTTTTCGGTTTATGTTCCCATTTACATTTGTGATTTGAGATATGAAGTATTTTAGAGTCATTATTTTTGTTATTACATGTATATTTCATTGGTTCGTTACTTTTATGATTTTTATAAGTATTAATTCTAATTAACTATGGTTTTTATTTTTGTGTATTTTCTTTCTATAATTTAGAGAAATCATATTCATTGGGTGAAAAACTATTTTTAGTTTCATTTGATGATTTCCCATTTTTCCATATATTATAATAATTCTAAATTTTAGAGAGACATATAGTGGCTCTATGTATTAATATTTATTTATGTTTTTGTTGATGTGTTTCTTTATATTTGAATATTTTTAATGTATACTGAATAATTATAGTATATTTCATTAGTGGATTGGTTGTGTGGGAGGTCTATATTGTCATACTATTTTAATGTGTTTTTACATGAACCTCCCACCCCTTTATTGGTGTTATGGATTTCAACTATTCAATCATTAAAACATTATCAATGAATTATTTTTGGTATATAGTTATGTGATTAGTATAATTGTGACCCCAAAAAGACATTTTAGGGGGTTTTAATAAAACTATATTTTATATTTGTGTAATTGTTTTGGGGTTTTTCATTTCAATTCTTTCACATCTTGTTGGATGGAAAGGGGGATGTAAAATGGGTTTTTATAAATAATAATAATAAAATTTACGAATATATAGGATTATTAATTTATTATTATATTATATATGTCATATATTTATAGGAGGTATATAAGAGATTAATAAGAGAGTGATCGATTAGAGAAATTACCTCTTCTTTGAAATAGTTTCTTTAGATATATGTTAAAGGACTATAGAGTTGGTCCTTTAGGAATAAATTCTCATATATAATGAGGATAAGAATTTATGTAAGATAATATTTTAGAGTATGGTTGATCTATAAGGCTCAAGGATATGAATGAAGCGACGAATGATGTGTCCATTTATAATTATGGTGAGGTGATCTTTAATAATTTCTCAAAAGATTATTTTATAATAAATTCAATATTAATCCAACTACCTCCCAAAATCATGTGTACAGATATAAGATGATATGAAATTTTGATATCATTAGAATATAATTTATTGCAATTTTCTTATTACTTTGAACCTAATCAGTTTGATTGACCCTTAATTAACCAATTTAATTTTAACTATGGTAACAAATTTTTCAGTATTAATAGAATGTAATATTCACAAATGTTATTTAAATTTGACCATGAATAAACACTTTATGATATATTAGACCATATTATTTATATATTTTGTAAAATATGTTTTATGATTTGTAAATAATTTAATTTTTTTTATTTTCATAAAATGACATTAGTGTCAATTTTGACACAATTCATTATTTTGACATTTAAAATATCATGATAACAATATAATGAAAAAAATATTATATTAAATCTCTAATAGGATAGTATAATATATAAATTTCTTTTATCATATTAAAATTCAAAAATTGTATTTATTTTAATATTTTTAATGACATCAATTTAATATTTCCATTATTAAAATAATTACTACATCATTATTTTGTCTTTAATGAATATACTTATTTATAACCAAAAATTTAAAATATAATAAAATGATTAACATAAATATACTATATTATATAATAATACTTTTAATCGAATGTATCGTTTTGGTCCCTTATATGGAAATGATTTTATGTAGAAACAAGAATGTGACACCTTTAGATTTTATTAAATAAAATATTATATGTATCAAAATATCTTTTATGTGGACCAAAAGTTAATAAAACAATTTTTATTGATAAAATTTATTTATAAAGTAAAAAATATACATTAATATTCGTTCATAACATACCTTTTCCCCATGTGGACACTTAAGTGATATTTAATACAAAGAAAGAAACATTTTGTGTCTTTCATTAATTTAAATATTATATAATCCAAAGATTCCATTTAACTAATTAATTTATATCATTAGGTGTTTGGGGTAGAATTTGATTAATCTAATAAATGTTTTCCGAGTATTAGGGTCATTTTATAGTCCTTATCATTTTTGACCTAAATTACTTAAATTACCTTTTACTATTGTAAAACAATTTATAAATGTTGCTATTATTGTAAGAAGAAAATTGAAGGGACCTATTAAAAAAATATGGACCTTAGGATTCCCTTTTTGGAATCACATTTTCAATATTAAAAAAAAATAATGTTTCAAATTTTAATTTAAAATAATAATGTCAAAATTCCAAGTAAAACAGTTTTTCAGAAAAATGGAATATTTAAACAAAAAATATTTTTGTTGTAAATTCATGTAAAAAAACGTTTTAAAAAATAATAATTTTATTATTTTAAAACCAAATTTACTTATTAAAAATTAAATATAAAACAAAACATAATTTTATGTGGTAAATACATTAAATGAAAATATAGTTTTAAATAAGAATTAATATTTTCATTATTCATAATAAATGAACTTATCAAAAAAATACAAAAAATTCACACTATAATAATTTGATATATGTATATAAAAAAGGAAGTTTATTTTTTCCATTAATAATTATAAATGCTTCAAAATATGATCATTAAACTTGGTGCCTCATAAATAGGTGGAAAATCATCCTTTTAGAAAAATACATCCATTTATGCTTAAAAAGGATTTGTTATTTTTTATTCCTATAAAACAAATTGGATGAATTCAAAAACCCTTAATTTAATATTCCACATGAAAATTTCATTAATATAACTGATATTTTTTAGTTGGCAAGTGAAAATGAATCTGTGTGAATAGAAATATTTTTTCAAAACAAACAAAATTTATTTCCAATTAGTTTTAATCTTTGTTTCTAATTAATAGGTCCCCAAAGAATTCTTATTTTTAAAATATATTTAATACTACTAATACTATCCATAATAATTTATAGCTTATAGTTTCCTTGTTAAAATAGTTAGAGTAAAAAATGATCTTTCGTAGAATCTCAGTGTAGTGTTTATTACAATCATAGTTGATGTTTCATATAGAACAGGACTAACTTGGTGTAGTGTATAGCAGAAGAAATCTATGGAATGTAATTTTTTTATAAAAATTGATTCATTAAAACATGTTATGTTATATTATAACCCCTTAAAATGGATTTCAGCATGGAATTTTTTTGGGGAATCAATGTTATAATACATGAACGTTAAATTTACATTACTCTTCATCCGAAAAATGAATATTAAAACATAAAAAGATTGGAAACATAATGGTAACCTAATATAACTCTTAAATATGTTTCTATATAAGAGAAAGTTGGTTTCAAGTGAAAACATGGACATAAAAGAGAAAACTAACCTTCATGTCCTGGTGGAGAGATATATATAACATGTTTAATGTAATGTTAATGACCAAAAAACCATAAAACAAATCGGTCTTGAAATTGAAATTGTTATCATAAAAAATAATTATAACATGATGACCATTTATTTAAAAATAAATTGATAAGATATACTTACTTGATATGATATCATAAGTACAGTATGACTAATTTTTTGTTCCTGCATCGATCTTTTCATCATCTCTTACACTATGAAAAATGATGTTGAAATATATATACATGAAAAACATGTGGATAATAAAATCCATAATGGGATGATAAGTCATTACTTTTATCTCTAGTTATCATCCAAACAAAATATTTATTACATATTATTCTATATTCATAAATATTCCTTATATTAAACCTGAATATATAAAACATCATCTAAATTTCAGCATAAAAAAATTCATAAATGATTACCCTGATGAACATTTAAAAAGATTAAAATCCATGATTTTCAAAATTAGGTCACTAAAAATAACAATTATCCTTAAAAAGAAAGTTTTATATATAAATTTTCATGTAAAAAATAAAGTTAATACCATTATCAAGTATTCTATTGAAATATTTTAAAAACATGAATTACCAAAAGACCTTATTGAAAAAGTAGATACATTAAAAAATTACCTCTTTACTTATACCATTAATCCAAAAATACTATAGAGTAAATCCATGATATAATAATCAATATTTTCATTATTTTACTAATGAGTTTCTAGGTCATAAATAGTATCCCATTTATTTACCGCTGTAACAATTCTTTTAATTCCTTATTAAACATCATTCACATGATAAGGGTTATCTAATGCTTAATACACTGTATTCTTAAGATGTCTCTATACCACCTCAATCACATATAATGGTTACAATTACCATTCAACATATGCTATAAAATCCTTAGGGAAAAACTATAGTGGTAAAATCCTCAGATATTTCATTATTCAATAATACCATAAATGTAATTCTATAAACATAGTTTTGAATTACAATACACAAGAACTCAATAATTAAACTTCCATGATAAACTATTAACCATGAATCATCATTTGATTCCTCTATAATTCTTCCATACTATTTTTTTTTTCAATTTCCTCGTCATTATCGATATAACCATCTCTCAAAACACCATGCTTAATAACTTCCCAAGCATTCCCCATAGGGTATCAATTTTTATAATGACCATATATTACACATTTAAAACATTTAACTATCTATGATTTCTTTGGAACCCCATTATTCTCAATCATTGTGTTTATTTATCCTTTTACTTTCATAATGTAATTAATTTCATTATGTCCTTTTTTACAATGTTCTAATGGATGTAATAACAATTGGGGGGGGGGTGAAGCATTTGTTCACTTTTTATAACTTTCAATAATTTTAGAAACATAACCCCTATAACTGGTTACTGTTTATATACTTAGAAAATTTTAGTAAATACTAATGCATGAAAAATTAAAAAAGAATGTATAGTAAAATATATTTACATGTTTTAACCTCAGTGTGAGAATCAATATACTTTCTACTCAACTATGGTGGTTTTATATAAATTAAATATTATCTATAAGTGGATAAAACTTTTTCCAACAACCATTACACTCCTTTTATCTCTTGATAATAATTTTTATATTTAATCTTTTCAGGTTACATTGTTCTCATATAAATAATGGATAAAAAAGAATAAATTATTTGTTAAAACTACTCCAAAAAATATTCCATCTAGAATCAGTAGTCTAATATGGCTAGTTCTGGTTTTCTCAATCTGATTTCATCATTTTTATGGACTAAATAATATTAACCTTTATCTAATGATATACATATCTAATTGTTCTAAAATGCTGAGTATGAGATTTTGAATATGATAATCCTTAGTCTAGTAAGAAAACATTCAGCCGTCTGATCTTGTAATGACATATCTGTGTGAAAAACACATGGAAGGAAATATGCAGTCCTCCAAATTTTCTACATTCATTTAAAACATATAATGTATAAATGAACTATACCTCAATTTAAATGTTACATAGTGTAATTTTCTTTTTCAATGTTAGCATGATTTTACATCACATAGTTTGTTTGATGTTTCTTCTATAATTAAGTCATATTTTTCTTCTCGGTGTCAGCATGATTTTCCTTATCAAAGTGAGTTTGATATTACTTCTAATAGTCATTATAATTTCCTTCTCATATTCAATCTGATTTTACTTTATTGTAGTTAGCACAATTTTCAATCACATAGTGAATTCGATTATCCTTCTTAGAGTCTTTAAAATTTTCCTTCTTAGAATTAGACCAGTTTTTCATCATAGATTCAGTCTGATTTTCCTTCATAGAGTCGATTAGATTTTATTTCTTAGACCCACTCTATTCTTACTTCTCAAGGTGAATCAAATTTTACTTCTTAAATATAGGTATGTCTTTCTTCTCCTAGTCTGTCCTATGGAACATCATTATGATGAAATTTCCCTTTAGAATATAAGATATTAAATGGTGACTCCCCTTAGAAACAATCACCAAATTTTTATAAACATTCTAATTCAAAATATTAGATGTCAAAAAAAAACCAAAAATTTATTGAGAATATAAATAAAAAGGTTATTCAATCTATACCTTTTAATTTTTTTTACAACACTCATTAAAAACATTTTCAAATCTAAAGAAATTTTCATAAACCACCATTTGAATTTTTAATAAAACACAACCTTTTTCAATATAGATTTTCTTAAAACCACACTAATGGATAATGTAATTCATTTGAAGAAACTATATCCCACGGTGACAAGAAAATTTTTAGGCCACATTATGATAAGATCCACCGCACATTTATCTTTTCCTCTCATATTTAATTATCTATCACCCATTTTATGATAACCACAACATCAGATTTATTTAATAATGATATGAAAAAACGTATTATAAATTTAAAAAACTAAATACTCTCTCCCATTTTAAACATGTCAAAAATAAAGGAATGGGTTTTCATACTGGATTTTGGTAGTCACTATAGGAATATAAACATGATGTTTCAACCTAAAATAAAAAAAAACATTATTTCAAAATTAGATTTCATAATATATCAAAAATTTCATGATTAATTGAGAAATATTTGTGAATACCATCTTCTGTAGAAACATTCTATTCTATAAAGTGAACATTTATATCAATGTGTTTTTATCTTGAATTTTGGAAATGAATTTATGAAATATCAATTGAACATTGATTATAACAAATAATAGTCAATGGTTTAGAAACTTTTCTATTCAAATTATCCAAATGAACATTATTCAAAAACAGCTATGTATAATCTTGGGTAGCCATTACATATTTTTATATTTCTATGATCAATGTTACTAAACACTGATTCTTACTATTCTAACCCACACAACATTCACTAATGAAAAATTTTACCCCATAAGATTAATTTCTATCATTACAGTATCCATCTCAATCATCATTAGTATATACATGAAATTTCATCTCATAATACCATTTTTATATCAAATATTGTGATGTTATTCATTTTAAATATTTCATAATACACTTTTCTGCCAACCTATGTGATTCTTTTCGATTACATTGTTACATGTCATAGAAATTCACATCGTAAAAAATTTTAGGACTTAAGGATTTTATCAAATGTAGAATTCCTATCAGATTCAAATATTCATTCTATTTCACACTTTTTACTAATTCATCTTTACTCAAATATTTTATCATTGATATTGGACTAGAAAATTAAATAAAATCTTCCATCCCAAACTAATTTATCAATTCAGTATTATAAAATTATTGATATAAGAAAATGCACTTTTCCTTTTATTGACCTTATAAATAATGAAATAAAGTTAATTATCCAAATATTGGTATTTAAAAATTAATCATTATTTTCTCAAAACAATATTTAGAAACATTTATTCATACCTAGTATAAATTATATCATCAAAATAAAAACTTTCAAATACAGTTATGAAGTCAAAAATATTCACATTTATATATCTAACAACCATTATTATAAAAAAATACAGTATTTTAAAATAATTTTCATGTTTAGAATAAAATGAACTTATAGATTTTTTCAGAACATACAATGAATTATTTAGTTTCAAAACTATGTTTCCATCATCATAAAATAAAAAATATAATTTTCTTAGTGTAAACTTATTTTTCTATAGAACCATTTAAAAATTATTAATTTATATCCATACATTGTAATTTAAATGAGAATCTACCACTTGTAATATTTGAATAGTTTCTAATATTGAAATAAGGAAAACAATTTCCTCAAAATACACACCTTCTACCTGTGTATATCTTTTACAAAAAATAATTTCTTTATTTGATGAAACTTATCTATGTTTATTCAACTTGTTTTTATAAACCCACTTTGTTCTGAAAACTTTTTTATTTTATGGTCAAGGAAAAATTTACCATGTTCTATTTTTATCAATTTGATCCATATAATCATTCCTAGAATCCACCCATTATTTGTGTTGAATGGCCTCTAAAACTGATTTCAAATCAAATTTTGAGATAGTTGAAGTCAAGTTTTCTAATCTCAACATCCTTCAAGACTAAACTAGTGCCTTCTGATTCAAAATAATTTTTTCTCACTCATCATGATTTTTTTAGTAGGATATTAAAATTTTTCTCTTAAACCTATAATTTCCTAATCACACGATATTCCAAAATCATGATAAGGATGTTTTGAATCACTATCATTAAAAATATCAAATTTATCCTCCTCAACATTATCAATATTTTTATGGAATTTTTATTATCATTTATGTTCACATTATATGAGACCTCTAACTTGTGTAAAACGTTTTTCCAACATTTTCAACATTCAATATGTGAAGAATCATCCATAAAGTATCTTCCTCATATTTCTTACTAAAAATTCCAAGATAGATATTTTTCATTTTAATAAAACAAGATATTCTAATAAAATTGAGTTACATCTATGGAAATTATATGATGTTCTACATTTTATTAGAATTTAGGTTTGTTTTGGCTCATAAAAAGAATATATTTTAAATATATACTGTAGTACTAACTGATTATCTATAGTAGAAAAATTGTTGTTTTTGTTCTTCTAACTAATTTCATTGAATTTTCAATATAAAGAAATTATTTATTTATGCTAGTCATTTTTTTATAATATAGGTAGAAAAATATATATTTTTTATACCATGCACACTTAGTTATGTTTCATAAAAATATCCTATGAATTCCAAACCATTATCTATTCTCAAATTCATTAGTCGAGCCCACATTTATTTCTCCACCAGTTTTATGAAAAACCTGAACATTTCCATATCCTCTAAATTATGTATAAGAAAGATGATGTATATCATCCAACTGAAATCATAACTAAACATGATGATGTATAAATCTATTTTTTAATGATGTCATATCATACGACATAAATATGAATGAAAAAGTTAAAGAGTTTTGGTAGACTGATTCTCAACTCTTTTATATCTTTTGGTAGTAATCTTCCCTTTTTGTTAAGTAATATAAACATATTTATCTACTCATTTCAAATAATGAAAATAATTTAAAACATAATATTTAGAAATATTGATTATGTTTTCTTCCAAATGTTCCCAAGTCTATGGTTCCACATTTTTTCTCCTTTATCACTCATGTAACAAGAGTTGTTATATTCTAATATTTGAGAAAGATTACAACATTTTCATTATCCATTCATGGTAACATTGTGATCATTAAAAATACTAATGATACAAGAATATTTTCTAAAAATACATTCTATTCCATAAACACAAATTTAACATACACTATGTATGTTATGTTTTCTCACATCAACAAATTAATATTCTATATATTTCTACATTCCTATTTCAATCTCAACTATTCTCAGTACTCTATTTTTTAGTGAAAAATAATTCGAAAATGTAATAACACATCCAAAATTATTTTTAAAATACTTCATGGATTTTAAATCACATGTCATGTGGGATCAGAAATCACAATCATGTTTTTATGGTTTGATCCTTTATTACATTATTTGAAAGATTTCTCAATAATAAAATATTTTTCCTCAAATTTTATCTTTCCATCATCAATTTATTCTCCATCATAAGACACATTTTAACAGTATTATATGTATATTTTCCTGATTAAAATCATAATCACATATTCCAAATACATTATCTAGGTATTTAATTGGATTTATCCTTGGAATGTTTTTATCTTCTTAAGAGTTCAATTTTCAAATATTCTATAGGTAAGGAATGTAACTCATTAAACATTAAATATTTATTTCACTTTATTTAAAACAAAATCATAGTATAGATATGTTGTGTTATCAATTATATTCCATGTTCCCATAGATTCCAAAACACCAACAATATGCATAAAATATTTATTTTCTATTGAAGAAAGATCCTTCTCTATAGAAATTTTTTTGAGGTTGATATCCTCTTTTTACACTAACATACTCTGATTATCGACCATATTTCATTACGTAGGAGTTTTCATAAATTCTTTATTAAATAGTTTCCCAAATCATTTTTTCACGCATCATTTCGTAACAATTTTTTAGAGCCTCAATTATTAGATAAATTAGATGAAAAATTATTTTTTCTTGGTGATGATTTCACCTGATCATTGATTTGATCTTTCTTAGAAAATTTTGGAGACTCTACTTTTACATCCAAGGATTTTTTGATGTTTTCTATCATTATCCTTATAGAAATTTAAAACTCAATATTTTTTGATTGAAACATATTAACTTCTTCTTATTTGGAAGGAATCATTGTATTGAGATCCTCAACCATCATTTCATGTTCAGTGATTCAATGTTTGTAACACAATAACTCAAAATTAATTCTTATTATTTAATGAAAATATCCTTATCACAATCAAAATCATTTAATATAAATTTAATTAGTATTATTTTATTTATTGATATTTTTTTCATGAAATGAATGAATATTTTTGAGATGATATTCTTTGTATGATTATTCATCTTCTCCTTATTCAATTTTGAAGAGTATTCAACATTATCAACTTTTTCAATGAATGTTAAAACCCTTTCCAAACAATTTTATTCAGAAGAATTTTTTTAGTGGTGTACGATTTAAATTTCAAGCTCAATAGACTCCTTTTGTCTCTTGTGAACTTCATATTATATTTGTTTCTATAGTTTTATTCCTTATAAATTTTTTAAACTTCTTCAATTAATAATTTTCATTAGAATCATCTCTATATTTTCCATCTTTATTCATGAAAAAATTCAGTGAAATGTGTCTTATTATACCAAACTAAAAAAATTTATAGGAAGTTTTATACCATACTTAACAATTTCTATTCAATTGATTTTAGATATAAGATAAATTATTTTTTCAATAATCCCCTCCTCCTACTTATCTTCCGACTCACAAGGATCATAATCATCAACCTATTTTATTTTAATTTAGTTTACGTCCAAAAAAGACCATTTCATATTTTCTTTTCTTTTTAAATTTATATATTTCCTAATTTAATAATAACTAATAATTTATTCAATTCATAAAGAGATAAATAATCCTTATCTTCTAAAGAGAAAATTCTAGAATTAGATCAGTCGAGAATGTTTCTCATAATATTCTTTACTATTGATGAATCTTTCAGGACATATCTAAATCCTTTTAAGTAGGAAAAATGTTTATTTACTCTAGCAATTTATTTATCAATAAATTCTTTATCTCTCAATCCTACATCTAAATACTTAATACACAATATTTTCATATATTATTCCTTCAAATTAGTATTTCACTAAAAAATACATTACAACTTGTGTCGCACAATGTTTAATGTTTTGAGACCCATAAACAACAGATAAATATTTTATGATAATGAAATAATGATATAATTTCTTGTTTTTCCATCATCATTGATATTTATATTGATAGAAAAAAGTCATTAATGAATCTTTTCCCATGTGTGGGAATAATATTGTAGTAGCATCAACAACCTCTAGGATAAGAGATTTGAGATAATGAATCATCCTTTTTTTCAATAAAAAATAATTTATTCCATGAAATTTTGTAATTCCTATACTATTGGTAGGATTAGGATTATTCATATTCTGGATTCCAAAGGGGAACCATGGCTATAATACCAATTGAAATTCAAAAGGATTAAATAATAACTTCGTGGAGGGGGGGGGGGGTCAAATCCATTGTTCAAATTTTATAAGTTTGAATAATTTTAGAAATATAACCATAGAAACCTATCATAGTTGATATCCTTATCATATTTTAGTAAATAATCATGGATTAAAAATTAGAAATGAATGTAACGAATAGATGATCTATATAGATTGTCCACTGGGAGGGAAGCTACATCCTTTCCATAGCTAGTCTCATGGGGCTATGGAAACTCCCAAATATCAGAAAGTGAATAAAACTTATGCCAACTATTTTAGGACACTTTATATTTATTTATTGTAAATATTATACCAACTCCATTAGTTTACAATGTTTTATTATAAAAAATTGACCTTAAAAAGAATAAATTTTCATTTAAATTCGCCACAAATATGACTTCCAAAATCACCAGTCTCATCTTTTTGGTCATGATTCACTTGGTTTTATTTCCACATTATGATTGAATCAGTATATTTATCTGTTTTTTTAAATGATACTTCTAAAAAATTTCCAAAAATCTTATTCTAACTATCTCAATACGATCTATCTATGTTTGGAAAGACAAACATTTTGTTGTCTGATATTATAATGAGATATCTGCCCACAAAGAAAAAAAAAATTGCATGAAATTTTTATTTTTTTCAAATTTTTACAACTAATTAAAATTTTAAAAAGGGTCACTAAATTATAACATAATTTATAGATTAATGAAAAAAATTCCGAAAATTGTAAATCTTTTCCCACTTACAAAAATTACTAAACACTAAAAAATTACTCACATTAATACTCTAAAAATGACTTCAAAAAACCATCTCAATATATTTATTAAATAATCCTTCTAATGAATACTAAATTTTCATTAGTATGAATTTCATTATCACATTCAGTTCTATTATATTTATAGAATCCAGTATGATTATCTTTCTCAGCTTTAGTTTGATTATATTTCTCTACTTCAGTATTATTATCCTGCACATCTTTTGTCAGGTTATGATTATCATATTTGGTTCGGTTGTCATGATCATATTTAGTATGATTATCTTCCTCAACTAAAATATGATTATCTTTATCTCGTTTAGATCGATTATAATTCTCAACTTCAGTATGATTATCTTGCTCAGGTTTAGTTTGATTATCTTTCTCTTCTTTAGTTTGATTATCATTCATAGATTTTATATTATTATCATTATTAGATTAATTATGATTATATTGTGTATCATCAGTATGATTATCTTTCATAGCCTCGTTGTGATTATATATTTTAGTAGTTGATTGATTACTTCCTCAGGATATGTCCAATATTCCTTCTTAGAGTCATTCTGATTCTCCTTATCTGAGGCTGTCTGATTTTACTTATTGGATTCAGTCACATTTTCATTCTCATATTCAATCCATTTTTCCTTCATAGAGTTAATTTGATTTTCCTTCTCAGAGTACTTCCGATTTTGTTTCTCAGAGTAAGTTTGGTATTCCTTCTTAGAGATGGTATATTTTACCTTCTCAGTGTAAGTATACTATTTCTTCTCAGAGTCATTCTAATTTTCATTATTAGTGTGAGTTTTATTTTACTTATTAGAGTTACTATAATATTCATTCTTAGATACAATCTTATTTTCTTTCCCATATTCAATTCAATTTTACTTTTTTGAGTATATCCAGTTTTCCTTCTAAGAGTTGATCTGATTTTTCATCTCAGTGTCAGTCTAATGCTCCTTATAATATTTAGTATAATTTTCCTTCTCAATTTCACTCTAATACTTTTTGTTAGTGTTAGTTTGACTTTACTTCTCATGATTAGTAAAATCACCCTTCTCCGAGTTAGTATGATTTTCCTTCTTAGAGTCAGTTCGATCTTCCTTCAAAGAGTTAATATGATTGAGGTTCATTATGATGGAATTTAAAATTACTATTTAAATCATTAGACACTAACTCTCATTATAATCATTCAACTATTTTTAAAGAACAATATTTAATTTTTTTTGAATAAATATAAGAAAACATAGTTATGAAAAAAATAATGGTTATTTATTTTCCACAACCTATGTATCTTCAAGTCTCTTTAAAAAATTAAAAATTATTACTCATCCCACATGATTGAATGAGGAAAATTGAACTTTCTTTCCTCTGTGGTTACCATAAAAATAAATATTTATCATATTATATTGGCCAGGAAAATCATTGATGATGACGTTGTAGATCATATTAAGTGATTTATAATTATGCATATTAACAAAATACATCACTCTAATCATCATTCCATTTAGCATCTAATCTGAAAATTGTTCATCATATTATTTGTTAATATAGTTTTTTTATTTCTTCTATTGACTAAAACCAAGATAATAATGTTAAAAACACCAATCATAATGAGAATAACACATACTCAAGGGAAAGTACTTTTAATTTTTAAAATAATAGGTTTAATCCTAGGTTATCCATGATCGGTACCAAAATTCTAGTATTTTAACCTTTACATTGAATTATCCTTATGAATCATAACAAGATTATGTCATCCTAGATTCAATTGGTTTATAAAACCTTCTATTTATAACATCTATAATAGGATAAGCTTCTAATACATGGATATTACATATTTTTAGATGAATATTAATTACATTACACAAACAAATTATTGAGCACTGTAATAGCTTAGTGATAATGGAAACATGGAGGATAATCATCTATTATAGAGAAATATCTTCAAAGGTTAACAAAAATATATTCCCCTCTTGTAATCAAACCTAAAATCCTTCTTTATAACATGGGAAAATTAAACATATTAAAAGGGTGAGCTCAAATTATCAGTAATGGTAATCAAAGAAGTTATCAATCATAATATAATCATAATGCATAAGATTATAAAAAAATTTGAAAATAAAATCTGTCATATTAAAAATCAAGGTACTGTGTCATGGAAAAAATAATTTATGTTTATAAGTAAATAAAGAGAATATTCAATGATATCACAACATAATACAAGAAATTGTGGTATACACATAAGGATTGAAAATAATTTCTATATTAGTCAAGGCTAATTTAAAAAACCATCACAGCATAAAAATTCCATACTGAACTGGGGTCAAACCCCATTCTTACCTTATATTACTGATGAAAATATACTCATATTCCATCCATATACTACTAAAAAAATGTTTACTCATGTTCCATTATTTTATTACAAAATAGAGTTCAATTCCCATTCAAGTACATCCTATATCTTGAAAAAAAAATCATTGAAAAATGCATTTTAGGGAGATATCGGTCCCACCTACAACATAATTAAAACCTTACATTTTCATTCCATAAGAACATAAATAATTTAGTGTATCAGAACCAAGGGAATGATGTGGGTTTTATAAATATCAATCAATCATTACATAATCCATGGAGAATATATTAGTTTAAAAAATTTCATTACATAATAAAAATACAAAAAAAATATTAATAGTAGGTATGTAATAATAAAACAAATAATCTAATTAAATCATAAGTAACATCATATAATGTAATCATAAATGTTAAATAATATTAAGATATCACTAAAAAATAATTCATGAGGAAAATACCATTTATTCTTTGAAAAATTTTATTTTAATAAAATTTGACAAAAATTGTGAAGAATTTTTTTAAAATCCCCTTGAAATGTATAAGGTGAAATATTAAAGAATTAAGATATCTTGAATACGGAAAGATCCAATCACACTGTATAAGTTAAAAAATATTCTTCTTGTAATTATTCCAAAAGGAATGCCTCAATCCCCTCTAGACTCATGATGTAAAACATGTATCCCAATACGTGACATTATATCATAGAACTCCATTAAACCAAACCACCTCATCCATATTCCACTGGTTAGGGAATCCACTACGCTTGACTCCATGATCATTAAGAAGTGAGCTGAATTCTTCAACTGATCAAATACCAACTAGATTGTGTCGAATCATCCCAAATCCTGAGGTAATCCCATTACCAAATGCATAAACATTTCATCAAAATTCTACATGGGAATATCTAAGGGCTACAATAGACCACTAGTAAAATGGTTCTCAACCTGCACTTGATGGAACACATAGCACTTTTCCACAAACTCAATCACTACCCGCTTCATCCCGAGCCACCAGAACTGTTACCTCATTCCCCAATACATATTCAAAACAACTGGGTGTACCACCAGGGGTGATCTATCGAACTCACAAAGAACACCCTCGTGAATCACTAATAGAATGAACAACTTCTCATGTAGGAACATCCGATTCGGACCATCCTCTAACCATCCCTCCTAAGCATTTCCCTACTCAATGCGATCTTGAATTACATAAACCTTTGAGTATCCCCACTGAGAATCCACCACAATACTCTCAGAGATGTCTTAACCATCATCTGAAATAGAAACCCTCCACTTTCATCCATTCCTACATCTATGTGCAAGGAAACTAACTCCTCAATTCCTCTCCATGTAACCACATATTCTCGAACCACTTTGTCATGTGAATTCCTGCTCAAATCATCAACCACAATGATCCCATTTAATATGATGTAGGAGATCTAAAAATCGTAATCCTAAATAAACTCCATCTACCTACCTTGTCGCATGTTCATATCTCACTGGGAAAAGATATACCTCTAACATCTTGTGATCTATGAAAACCAAAAACCACTCCCCGATGAGGTTATACTACCTCAACTTTAGGGAAAACATGAACACTACAAGTTCCAAATAATAGGTGGAATAATTAAGTTCATGGTTGCATAACTACTTAGATCCATAGAAGATCGCCCCTCATTGTTAAATCAACACATAATCTATGACCAAAAGTGAACCATCACAGAACACCTTGACCATCAATCCTTCCTCAGGAAACCTGAGCACTAGGGTACCGACCAACATTCCCTTTAGAGAGGTGAAATAAAATTCACACTAAACAACTAGACAAATGATTGGACCTTTCATGCCCAATCAATAAATAGGTATTATAACCAATATATATCATGTAAAAATCACCTATTGTAGCCTGCAATAACAAGACAACTGTTATCCTATACCACATTCTTGGGTGCTTCCAAAGAAAAAACAACCATGGCTATCGATTGGTCCATTCTTACACCCTTCAGAGACAACACTAATCAAAGGAATTGGACATGCAGTGTCCAAAATTTCACTTTGAATGATTTTTTAATGATCATATGGTGCCAAATGATCTCTATTATATTCCTGATATGCTCAGTATTCTCTATCTCTAACCTTGAGTAGATCATAATTACATTGATTAATATAATAATAAACTGGTTTTGGAACTAATTTTTTTTGAGACCCATGAACACAACTTTGATGTTTGTAACACCGGATGGCATGACTATGATCTTGATGTGACCATACCTACACATGAATGAATTGTTTTGGATGTCACCCTTCATCACCCTCAAGTATGGATATCCAGTATGAAGATCAATCTTTGAAAAACAACTCACACCCCATAGCTATTCGAAATGATTATATATAATTGGGAGAGGGTAACTGTTCTTGACCATTACCCAATTCAACATCAGGTAGTCTATACATAGAATCAAACCACCATCATCCTTCTTCACTAAAGAGATTGGAGAACCACATGGTGTCACACTAGGATAGATAATGATTTTCCTCTTATGATCATCAATCTAGATCGGCAACTCCCACAGCTCAGAAGGTTCCATCCAATAAGGATCCATCGAAATAAAAAAAGCACTAGGTTTCAAGTCAATCTCAAACTAGACATCACATCGATAATGTATAAGAAAGAAATCCTCACTAAAAAAAATCCATGAACACCAAAATAAACATGGGGGTCCCTATCATCTCTATGTCCATTGATCCCACTAACAGCTCAGCTGAATAGGAAATAAGAGGATCAATGCACCGACTTTCCACCCAAATGCTACACCCTCCAACAAAAGATACATTCTATCCTTTCACATCTGAAAGCATTACTCTTAGAGGTACCCACATACACCATACTATTGGAAAGGCTAGGCAGGAAACTGCTTTTGAGAGAGTAACTGAACCTACCCATATACACCATACTGAGCTCAACGTGAGCACTATCCATAGAGGTACCCACATCCTCAATAAGAAAAACATCTCATCCCCAGTCCAATGGTAAAAGGATGAAGTCCAGAGGGTCAGAGATAAAACATCAGGGGTCCGCTCCCCACTAGAAAAATCTTGGATGGCCCCAACATCAGAGAGGTACTGATGACAACCTTACCCTTTGAAGAACTTGGTTTAATTTCCTCTCAGTTCAAACCTCCTCACAGGTGCATTAAATAAACTACATCATCCTTCTTCTGAACCACTATTTACATTGGCATCACAAAGGGAGTAACCACATAATAATGGGATGGGCGGAGTGCCACCTCTTTTTACCTCTCATGAGACTCCTCATCAGGAAAGTGATCATGAGATAATAATAGGATATCTTTGAACATGATACCCAATTCCCTTTCAAAAATACCCTCATACTAGAGGGAGATTAGATCCTGCCTCATTTCGATGTTCATTGTGGAATAATGGAATTCTTCTTAGAAATCTTTCTCACACTAATCCCACAAAACTTCAGTCTCATTCATCCCATTGAGGTAATGTGTCCACCAATGATGCACTAGCCCCCTCATTTGCGTCACCATTAGATGGAACCAGTACATTGTCAGAGCCAAAATCAAGTTGAAAGTGATCACTAGATCCTCAACCCAACTCTCCGCCTCCATGTCTGAGACATTACCCTCATACATTCTTAGTTTCTATAGCTGGTGGAAAAGAAGCATCTTATACCAATATTCAACTTCTCAGTTGTATCAAACTTCTGTTGATTAGCCAGATTGTCCTGTTGTGCCTCCACTCCCTGAACCACTCATGGAAAACGACTAGGATCCATAGATTAAAGTTAATCAATGAAATTCTATGCACAATAAGTATGTAATTTATTTAGGGTTCATTTTAATTTTTTTAAATTCCCTAAAACTCCATGAATAACAAGAAAAAAAGTCATCATGATGCATGTACCTTTCCAAGTCTCTCTACCCCACAATCCGCATAGCCTCATTTGGTCATTCTTTATGATTTATGTCCTTGAATTGTAACATGGGGGAGGCTAAAATCCCATTTTCTTGCTAGTTTTCCCATGCCTGTGTAACATACCAGGATCACCTAACATTGTTTCCCAACCATCCAATGCAATCCTCACTATCCGTAACTCCATGATCAACCTTATCTCCCAGCCATCACCCTTTGATACCATTCTATCCTCAACCACCTTCGTTGCGATGAGGTAAGGGATAGAAAGATGCAGAGGTCATGAATTATCATGATGAAGGAGAGACAATGACCCCCTGAATCTTGGCTCAAATAGACCCCTATGTTGAGACCAGCACCAAGGGTATATAATGCAATGAAAAATGGTTGGCATTTACTTTCTCATAGTAACCAATATTGATAGATAAGATATACCAACCTTAAATGAATCTAAGACAACTATATATATTTAAATAATGAAAAATACATACCACATTCATGATTAATGTAAATCTTATGAAAATACAATGAAATATCCAAGGATTGTTCCCAAATATAACTATGTATCGGCACAACAACCATTCTCGGTGTCTGAGATAGTAAAGTCCAACATGGTCCACGTAATCTCCCTCGAAACCATAAAATAGTTTTATGTAAGTATGATGAGAATATAAGTTTACTCAATATGGAAAAAACAATGCTAGTCATGCACAAGTGAAAGAAGAATACCAATGCCATGTGAGAAAAAATAGAAACTCAAATGAAACTAAAAAATTATACTATACACCACAAACAACCAATGCATGGTAACTAAATAATGAATGTTAAGTAATGTAATATAATAATATAATCAATATTTTTGTACCCCAGAACACTTACCACTGGTAAACTACTCATCAGTAACATTGAATGTCATGATACTACCATGATTTTCCTGAATCCCCATTGTCAAAACCAACCCACACACACCTGGTCCATAACTACATCACATCCCTCACATCGACACATGGGGAACAACCACCACAATTTTCACATGAAAACACATGGGCCCCATCCTGAAGTCATTTGAGAAATAAAAAACCCCTCACATAGAAAATATCATAAATCTAGTATTAACCTTCATACAATTATAGAATTCCCAATGAATCTTGGATGATATATTAGTAAAATATGTATTAGGGTAATGTTAGTAACTATCAATCCATCCACCCACCGAGATTTTAGGAAAGATAACCTTGCCCCTAAAAATAGTGGTGTTCACACATATTTCTCAACACAGGTGTGGTTCATATAGAAAACATAAAGAACTAAAAGTTTATATATATATATATATTTATATATGTAAAAAAGCCTCAACCCATCCTATGTAATTCGAATCAAAGAATTAGTCCCCTCAAAACCAACCTAGGTACAACCTCTACAAGTATGTACTGCCACGAACGACATCCACATGAACACCACTTCACTATAAGAATAGATTCGAAACATACCCCAACATAATTATTTAACCAATTATCATTCAGAATTATCAAATCATTTATTTATTTATTCCATCCCTGCTAGGTAAAATAATAAGTACAATATCTACAACTGTCCCCAGATGGAAAAAAGCCACTAAACACTCCATGTAACAAAATACCCAACAAACAACCCACTTTGTTTCCTACCCATTTAAAAAATATTCATATTTTTACATTACCGAAATCATTTTTCAATGTTATCTCACATAATTCATTCCCTCACAACTAACCCTAGAAACCCTGCTGTATTAAAAATCCACAGTCAGTTCACCCATAAATATGAAATCATGACACATCCCAATCCTACAACCCCGCTAACCAACCACTACCAAGAAATTATAGAGACCCAAAGCTTGACGTAAATGGAAATTACATTACTTTTTCAGAATAATTAATACATAACAAAAAAACCCCCAAGGACTGTAATAGTTTTGTGTTTTTGGAAACTCAGAACATAATCTTCTAATCATGGTGAAAGTTCATCAACATCTCCCATAAAGATCTTCCCTGTTTATTTTCTTACCTAAATCAATTATTTATATCCCGGGGAAAAGAAAACATAAAAAGGGAGAGCTAAAATGCTCACTAAGGGTAAGAATAAATAGAATAAAAAAATCATATACATTTGAACTTAAAAAAACATGAACATAAAGTTTAAACATCAAAATATTGAGTTGTGAAATAAATCTTGGCAGTACGTAAGGCATGGATCATAAAATAACATTAATCATGATAAAATAGCATGGGAATAAAACCTATAATTGTGTAAAACCATTAAGAATGTGATATTATTTTCATAGTATCCAAGGCATTTCTGCCAATACCATCATAGTGGACAATGTCCCTTACTGAATCAGGTTTAATTTCCGTTCCAACCCTGTATTACTGAACCATATTTACTTTCCGTTTTGACCATGTATATCTCATGAGATATAAATAATTACCCAATTCATTGGAGGGAGATATAACTACCACCCATATCATATTGAAATCATTCCTACGTGTTCCACAACACAATCATAAATCATGCATCATAACCTAAAGAATAAAATGGGTTTCATAAACATCATCCCATCTTAACATAATATATATAAAATAAATGGATAAATTTCATCATAAGAAAAATCAAACCATGAAAATAATAGAGACATCATACTTGAAACATAATCATACTCAATAATTTCATATTAGATGGTAAAAAGTTTTGAATAAACACTTGAAATGGATTCTTGAGGAAAATATACTTTCTTCTTCAAAATCATTTTCTTTTGTCAAAATGTCGTGCGATTTTTAAAGGAAAGATATTTTTTTGAAAATAATCATGAAATCATATAGAGGAAGATTCATGTTAATAAGGCATTATGAAACCGTAAAAATCCATTCACTCCGTATGAGTTAAATAAAACATTTTTCTCATATTTTTTCTACAAAAGTCAAAAAGTACCTTATATGGTAATCAAAGGAAAGATTCCTTCAATACAATGTTGTAAAAGTCAAAAAACAGTAAAAATGAATTCAAAAATATATGGAAGAATATTAAACATGAAATAATTTTTAGAAAACATTGACATGGATGATAAACATAACTCCATTAAATACTTACGAATAAACAATCTCGGATAAGAACGAGATTGGAATAATTATCCCTTACCTTATGTCCAATTTGTTATGTATGTTTATGAGACTCCTATATAGTGGGATTAAACATATTATTAACTTGTAACAGAACCATAATAATATTTATGATATCATATATGATTCACTTATGACTTTATATTACCCGTGAATTTGATAATTCCATGTTAAAGTAGTGGTTTGGGTAAAATCGTATCATTTATCATTTGTGTTTGAACTTGTTGTTCTTGATTTTAGTATGAATTATATCATGATATAATTACATACATAATGTAAAACATGATTTATATATAATATATATTTAGGATATATATGTATATAATAGATAGATAAATGACATGAAATACACCGTTCATGGAGACGGTAGACCATAAGTGCGCATGAAAGAAATTTTCATTTCCTTATTGAATTGAATGGAAATAAGTAGAGTATATATATATATATATGTATATGTCCAGTAGAATTATTATTTCATGAATTTCATCGTTATTTATTATATATATACTTTATAATCATTCTGAAATGGTTAACATGGAGAATGAATCTCATCGCGTCGTGGAGACGGTAATTCGTACGTACGCATGAGCAACGATATCATTCCCATAATTTTTCAATGGTATTGAAGTGGATTATATAATATATCAAGATCATTGTGATGTTATGATAACCATATATAGTTATTATTTACACCATTATACCCATCCAAGTAAGGTGGTGGTGGAAAATAGATTACACCACGACGTGGAGACAATATTCCGTATGTAAACACGTGCGGTGATTTTGTTTTTTATTGGATGGATATATGATAAAATAAGGTTGTTTAATATTTATTATAAAATATAATTATATTATATATACTTATTTTTTTAATTTATAATGAAAAAACTAAATAAGAGGAAGTATAATAATAAAGAAACTTGAAGGAAACGGAAGAATATATTACCTCTTCTTTGACGCGCCTCCTCTTAACCTCCTCTTAGGGCACTAAAGTTGGTATTTAAAGAAGAACAGAACCTCTAGTAGGTTTATATTGAAGTTTAGAAGTGAAATGGGATGAGTTTTTCCATGATTGAAAGATCTAATTGGTGTGAAGAGGAGAGGGAGGAGGTGCCCTTTTATAAGGGAGGAGAGGGGCACCTTTGGAAACCTCAAAAATATTTATTAAATATAAATTCAAACCCCACATAAAAACTTCAAAAATTATGACAGTATGAAGCTTAGATGACATAGGGTTTTAATATCATCAAAAAATAAAATTTATAAATGTTGTACATTTATTTTAATCCTTATCAACATGATTTATCCTTATTTAATCTATTTAATTTTATTTGTGGTAATAATATTGTAAATTTTAAATTGTTATAAATAATTACTTATGTGTTGTGAATTATCTATAATTGTGTACTATATGGAATTTTAGACAATATAAATCTTAATTTATAAATTTTAAATATTTTTGTGATTTTTAAACAATTTAATAATATGTTATTTTTATAATATAATAATAGTGTTAATTTTGACACTATTTATTTATTTGAATTTAAATAAAATACACATAGAGGATATATTCGAACAAATTTTTTTAATAGATTCATAACATGTCATATTCATCTAGAAAATTTGTGGAAAACATTAATTAGTTCATATAATATTTATTTTAATATTTATAAAACCATTTATATGATATTTTTCTTATTTATACATTTACTACATCATTTTTGTATAATCATTTAATATACATATTAGTTGCATAAAAATTAAAAATAAAATACTATGATGATGATAAATATAATATATTTTTAAATAATACTTTTAATCGAACTTATCATCTTAAAATCACAACATGTGAATTGTTATATTTATTAAATTATGAAGGTGGCAACTTTGACATCATTTACAATAAACTAATTTATGTGTCATAATCGCTTTTATAAAGATCCAAATGGTAAATAATTCGACAATTAGATGGTTATAGTTTAGATATATATGAAAATAAGTTTTTTTCAGGTTTTTAGGCCTTTAAAGGGTATTATTATTTTAATAAAAACTATATTACTGATTTTTCACTAAATAAATAATTTCTACCTCATTAATGTATAAGCTATTAAGGTAATTAAATATCTCATAAAATTTACAAATAAATTACCATAACAAAATAAAACATTTTAGATTTAATATGAGTATTTATAATAGAAAATAAAACATTTTAGATTCAAATAAATTACCATAACAAAATAAAACATTTTAGATTACCATAACAAAATAAAACATTTTAGATTTAATGTATAAGCTATTAAGGTAATTAAATATCTCATGTAATTTACAAATAAATTACCATAACAAAATAAAACATTTTAGATTCAAAATTTTTTACTATTATAATTTAACCATTTCAATTATCTCAATGAAAAAGTTTTTTTAAGTAAAATTTAGCGTGTTTTTACTATTCATCAAAATAAAAACGTTGTCAGAAAAATATAAAAACATTATCCAATGTAACTTTTTATATCCTGATTCAAAATAATATGTTTATTTTCTAAAATTTAAATTATAAAATTTCCAAAAATTAGATTTAAAATGGGTGGACCATCAAATGGTGGAAAAACTACATTTTTTGAAAAACACTTCTTTTATCCGAAAAATTGATTTGTTCTCATACATCATTCCAGAAAATGTGTAAGATGAATTATAATGTTATAAGATTCAAAATTCAGTAAATAAAATTCATAAAGTCTATTTCATAATAATATTATAGCAATATATCATTGTTAAGTGAAACTCGGTATTGCGTACAACACATGCTATTAAGAAAGGTCACTCTTGCGTGTAATGATATCCAAGTCAGGGTGGCGTATAGGGAAATCTTCCTTTGGTGTTGTGTATAATGCAAGCTAATCTTGGTGAAGCATACAACAAAAGACATCAAAGAAATTAAAATGAATAATTCTCATAAAATCTCAGGGTGTTACATTCTAACCCCCAAAAAAGGAATTTCGGCCTTGAAATTCGTTGGGGTTATAAATGGTTTTGTACTTGAAAGTTTCTTTCATAGAAATCCACATCATTAAAAGGAATATTAAAACATCATTTTAAAAAGGAATGCTAGAAATATAAAGGATACCCAAAGAAACTCATCACTAGGTTTCCATATAAGAGAATATAATTGAAAATAAGGATATGGAAGTGAAATATAACCATCATGTTTGGATGAAGAGTGGTAGAGAACATGGCTATTAAAAATCCAAAAATCACAAATCTAGAAATTTGTGATGAACTAAGGTACCATATGATTTATCATATATGAGGGAACTATGACAAAATTTTTGGTTTTCAAGATCATTTCCCAAATTTTGAAGAATGTTTGAGTTAAAAGAAATTCTTACTTGATTTTGGTACAATCTAACTATTGTTTGTGCCTTGAACAATTTCCACTTCATCTCTTAAAGAAATGAAGTTGAGTTTGTCTTCTGTGAAGTGTTAGAAAATCATGCGATAGAATGTTAGGTCATTACATCTATCTCAAACATAAGGTTAGAAAAGGTTATATACATTAGTCCATCTTATGGTGAGATTAATCATACATGGTTCCAAAAATGGATTAATTTTTAATCTATGACACCGCTTAAAAAAATATAACCAGTTTATACTAACCAGGGACGTCCTGTAGTCCAGAGGTAGGTTATAAAGTCGTGTCACATTTTGATTGCGGGTTTGATTCCTGAAACCTTGTCTGACGCGATGGGTTGTCGCCCTTCCTGAAGGTTGTCCTTTTTCTAAAACTACACTATAATAACATTCCATAAATAATATCGAAAAAAAGGTTTTATCCTTAAAAAATATTATCTTATGTCCAACATAATCCATTTAAAATATTTAGTCTTATCCAAAATACTTCTATCCAAGCTCATAGTATAAAGAAAATTATTACTAGAAATGTAATCAACCAAGCATGTGAATACCATCATTTACCCCCATATATCATACGATATATCTTTTTGGTCACATTCTAAACATGTGAATTCCTTAATGATGTATTTTCTGATAACATGAGTTACCATAGAACCTTCGTGAAAACATGAATGCTATCAAAATTTAACTCTTTCCACATACTAAAATCCCAAAAATTATATATACGCAAACCATGACATCACTTTGTCCTTATATCAGTCCTGAGATCATTAATACTATAAAACATTTCATTATCTCCTTATCCATTCATTATACACATATTAGGTGATTTCCAAAAATATTTCAATCACGTTTCATGGTTATCAGTACCATATTCTTATGGAAAACCACAATGGACCAATACATAGATATTTCAATATACCATAAAAGTACCTCAACAAAATTATTCATGAATTAAAATATGTAATCCCTTAAATCCATCCTCTTCAATGATTGGAATGGAATTGGTCCTTCCTCAATTTATAAGTAACCTATTTGGTCAGGGAATTAAGTTGGGTAATGCCCATGTTCTACATATACAAGATATTGAACTCCATAATAGTCTGTCACTCTATGACCCTTCTCCCCACATAGATAACATCTTCCTCTCCATTTCATGTATCCATCAAGGTTCTTATTCCATTCTTTAGAAATCTCAATCTTCCTTTCATTATGCTCCTCACCATGAGAACATTCATAAAATCCCATCTTCCTCTAATTTTATGAATTAAGAATACCACTAAAGTTCACCTTGTTAATCATATATCGCGATGACTGATTCAGCATAATCACAATATCGCTATTTCTAGGAATTACACAATTTTCTTGCTCATAATCACCAATTTTTACATTGGATTCAATGTTGACCCAATTCCTTTTGGTTCTCTCCATTGACTAATACAAAAAACCATGGTGCGAGGAATGGTTATTATAATGAGGAACCAAATAATCATAAAAAGTCACTTATGGGATATTTAACATATTCAACATTCTTTAATCCATGACAACTTAGGTTCATCCTAGGTTATACATGATTTTCAACATAATTCTAAGACTGTAACCTATAGTTATACTAATCCTTAGGGAAATCCCTAGACTTATCATAGAAATATCTCTAGGTGTCTCACTAAAGTTTTCGCATCCTAGATCCAAAGGATAACTAAAAAATTTCTATGATACCAACTGTAGTGACCCAAAGCTTGACGTATATGGAAATTACATTACTTTTGCGGAATACGTAATACATAACAAAAAAACACCCATGGATCGTAATAGTTTATTGTCTTTGGAAACTCAGAACATAATCTTCTACTCCTGGTGATATATCCTCAACATCTCCCATAAAGATATTCCCCTTTTATTTTCTTACCTAAAACCTTTATTTATATCCTGGGGAAAAGAAAACATAAAAAGGGTGAGATCAAATGCTCAGTAAGGGTAATAATGGAGAGAATAAAACAAATCATATACATTTGATCTTAAAAAAACATGAACATAAAGTTTAAACATTAAAATCGTGAGTTGTGAAATAAATCTTGGAAGTACCTAAGGCATAGATCATAAAGGAACATTAATCATAATAAAATATCGTGGTAATCAAACATGTAATTGTTTGAAACCATTAAGTACATGATATGATTTTCATAGTAGCCAATGAATTTCTGCCAAGACCATCATAGTGGACAAAGTCCCTTACTGAACCCGGTTTTCTTGCCGTTCCAGCCCTATATTACTAAACAATATTTACGTTCCAATCCAGCCATGTCTATCTCATGAGATATAAATTATTACCCAATGAATTGGAGGGAGATATAAGTACCACCCATCTCATATTGAAATAATTCTTATGTGTTCCACAACACAATCATAAATCATGCATCATAACCCAAAGAATAAAATGGGTTTCGTAAACATCATCCCATCTTAACATAATACATATAAAAATGGATACATTTCACCATAAAGAAAATAAAAACATGAAAATAATATAGAAATTATACTTGGGACATGATCATACTAAATAATGTCATCTTAGATGGGAAATAGTTTTGAATAAACACTTGAAATGAATTATTGAGGAAAATATCCTCTCTTCTTCGAAATCTTTTTCTTTTCTCAAAATGCCGTGAGATTTTAAAATAAAAGAATTTTATTGAAAATAATTATGAAATATTTTAGAGGATGCTTCATAAAAATAAGGCCTTATGATAATGTAAAAATCCATTCACACAGTATAAGATAAAAAAACATTATTCTCATACTTTTGCCGGAAAAGTGAAAAAGTACCTGATATGGTAAAAAAAGGAATGATTCTTTCAATACAATGTGGTAAAAGTCAAAAAGGGTAAAAATGAATTTAAACATATATGTAAGAATAGTAAACATGAATACATTTTTAGAAAACATGGACATGGATGATCAACATACCCCTAGTAAATACTTACGAATAAACAATCTCAGATAAGAACGAGATTGTAATAATTATCCCTTACCTTATGTCCAATTTCATCCATATGTTTCCAAGACTCCTGTATAGTGGGTTTAAACATATAATTAACTTGTAACAGAACCATAATAATATTTATGATATCATATATGATTCACTTACGACTTTATATTACCCGTGCATTTGACAATTCCACGTTAAAGTAGTGGTTTGGGTAAAATCGTATCATTTATCGTATATGTTCGGACTTATTGTTCATGATTTTATTATTACTTATATCATGATATAATTACAAAATGTAAAACAAGATTTATATATCATATATATTCATGTTATATATGTATATAATAGATATATAAATGAAATGTAATACACCGTTCCTGGAGACGGTAGACCGTACGTACGCATGAACACTATTTTCATTTCCTTATTGAATTAAATGGAAGTAAGTAGAGTACACACACACACACACAAACACACACACACACACACATATATATAAATCTAGTATCATTATAATGTCATAAATTTCATCATTATTTATTATATATATAATTTATAGTCATTCTGAATTGTTAACATGGAGAATGAATCTCATCGCGTCGTGGAGACGGTAATCCATAAGTACGCACGAGCGACAGTATCATTCCCATTATTGTTGAATGGTATTGGATTGGATTATATAATATCTCAGAATCCTTATTATGTAATAATAACCATATATAGTAATTATTTACACCATTATACCCATCCAAGTAAGGTGGTGGTGGAAAAACAGATTACACCTCAGCGTGGAGACTGTATTCCGTACGTACACACGCGCGGTGATTTCATTTTCCGTAGGATTTATAGAAGGTGAAATGAGGGGTTTTTCATATTTATAATAACATATCAGTATATTAGTCATAACTTTGTTATTACTTTATAATGAAACAACTAAATAAGAGGAATTTGAATAATAAAGAAACTTGAAAGAATCGGCAGTAGGGATTACCTCTTCTTCGATGTGCCTCCTCTTAACCTCATTTTAGGGCACCAAAATTGGTCTTTGAAGAAGACCAGAACATCTAGAAGGTTTAATTAGAATTGTATAAGTGAAATGGGCGTGGGTTGGCTGAGCTTGAAGGCTGAAATTAGTTTGAAGAGGAGAGGGAGGAGGTGCCCTTTTATATAGGAGGAGAGGGGCACCTTTGGAAACCTAAAAAATATTAATTTAATATAAATTCAAACCCAACTTAAATACTAAAAAAATTAATCAAATCCAAATATTATATGAGATAGGGTTGTAATATCATCAACCTATTAAATTTATACATGATGGAAATTTATTTTAAACCTTATAAACATGATTTATCCTTATTTAATCTATTTAATTATATTTGTGGTAATAATATTGTAAATGTTAAATCGTTAAAAATAATAACTTATGTGTTGTGAATTATCTATAATTGGTTACTTTATGAAATTTTAGACCATAGAAATTTCAATTTATAATTTTTAAACATTTTTGTGATTTTTAAACAATTTAAAAATATGTTATTTTTACAAAATAACAATAGTGTTAATTTTGAAACAATTCATTTATTTGAATTTAAATAAAATACACACATAAAATATATTCAAAAAAAATGTTTACTAGATTATTATAATGTATTATTCATCTATAAATTTTTTGGAGAATATTAATTCGTTCATATAATATACATTTTAATATTTATAAAACCATTTAATCAATATTTCTCTTAATAAAATAATTACAACATCATTTTTGTATAATAATTTAATATACTTATTATTTGCATAAAAATTATAAATAAAATACTATGATGATGATAAATATAATATGTTTCAAAACAATTCTTTTAATAGAATTTATCATCTTAAAATCACAACATGTAAATTGTTATATGTAATAAATTATGAAGGTGAAAACTTTGACATCATTTAAAATAAAATAATATAAGTGTCATATTTGCTTTTATAAAGCTCCGAATGGTCACAAATTATAGAATTTTATGGTTATGGTTTATATATATACGACCAATAAGTTGCGGTCAGGTTTTTGGGCCTTTTAATGGGTTTCATTATTTTAATAAAAACAATATTACTGATTTTTCACTAAATAAATAATTTCTGCATCATTAATGTATAAGCTATTAAGGTAATTAAATTTCTCTTAAAAATTAAAAATAAAATTAACATAACAAATAAAAAAAATCTATATTTCAAACTAGTATTTATAATAGAATTTATATTCTGTATAACCTTATATTAAAAATACTTTAATTATTTAAGTTTGAGTGAGACATATTTCACTTTCTTTAAAATAAAATAAAATAAATTTCTAAATCACATCAAAGTGGGTTCCAATGGATTCCATTTCGACCCAAATATGACTATTAACAAAATATAATCATCCAATAATATTAATAATAGTGTTAGGATAATTTTATAATATTATATTTACCCTTAATTACCCGATTTACCTTTAACTGTGGTAAATAAAATTTACCGTAGTTACTGTTCATAATGCCCAAAAATAAAATGTAGCATATTAACATAATTTGGACCTACTGAATTCAAATATGGAATCCATTTTTCAAAATTCAAATCACAATAGTTGCAAAAACTAATTTAAAATTAATCCCGTTGTTAAGAAAACGGGTTTTAAAAGTTAAAACATTGCAAAAGATTGAAATGATTTTACCTTTGAATTCAGTGTAAAATAAACGCTAATGAAATACATTATATTAAATTGTAAAATATATTATATTTATAATTTAAAAATTTTTAGTATTATAATTTAACCATTTCAATTATCTCGATGAAGAAAGTTGTTTTTAAGTAAAATTTATCTAGTTTTTACTATTCATCAAAATAAGAATGTCGTCAGAAAAATATCAAAACTTTATCCAATGTAAATTTTTATATCCTGATTCAAAATAAGAAGATTATTTTGTAAAATTTAACTTATAAACTTGTCAAAATTAGATTTCAAATGGGTATGCCATCAAAAGGTGGCAAAAATGCATTTTTCTAAAAAAACTTCTTTTATCCGAAAAATTGATTTTGTTCTCATACCACATTCCCGAAAAAGTGTATCATAAATTATAATGTTATAAAATTGAAAATTCAGTTAGTACTACTCATAACGGCTAGTTCATAATAATATTATTAAAATATATCATTGTTTAGTGAAACTCGATTTTGCGTACAACACACGCTATTGAGAAATGTCTCTCTTGCGTGTAATGCAAGCCAAGTCGGGGTTGCGTATAGGAAAATATTCCTTTGGTGTTTCATATAATGAAATATAATCTTGGTGAAGCATAAAACAAAAGATATCAAAGAAATTAAAAAGAATAATTCTCATAAAATCTTGGGGTGTTACAGACACAATACCACTGTATAACTATTCCAACCATTCCACAATCAATCAATATCTCATACTCATATACCATGACACCGATAGTTCCACCACGTACACATAGTCACACCGATGAAATAGGGTGAATTCATATTTGGCCAACTATTCTTCAAATTCCACTTTAATAAGAAAGGGTGATCATAAATTGGGTTTTATCATGAGGCATATAGTCAGTTTAACTAGATATATGAGATTAATAATAGTGATTTTTGTAGAAATTACTCATTAGGAAACCATAACAGTTATAAAGAATCACACATGCACAAGGAAAGACCACAAAAAATCATGATTTTTAGAAACCACATAGCCATGACAGATCACATCGTTAACCAATGATAACAAATAAAATTAGAAATCAACCTCAACATCTCCTCAGCTTCCCATTTATTACTTATATTTATCTTTTTTCAATTTAGATTATGTCATTCTCACAAGGAGGCATACTTAAAACCACCCTTCATGATACAAAATTAAAAGTGACTGGAAGAAAAATCCCAACCTATAATAACTAGAGACAAACAATTTCTCCTTATTCTAAAACAGGGTGTGCACAAGTAGTAGGAAAACTCCAAGGAAAACATGAGAGGAGGAACAAAACATAGGGGGACAAAACATCTAGGAAGAAATGTTATCCAAACACGAGGAGGAAAGAGAAGAGAGGACCTAAAACTTATAAAAATTCAGTTCCTATATTAACGGAATGGATAATTTTTACAAGGCCATTAAAGTCGGATCTTGGCCAAGAAAACATGGTAGGATCATTTAAAATTCCCCAGAGAAATAGGATATTAAGATATAATTAATAAACATTAAACCACCGTTTTACACATGAATCCATGGATTCAAAATTGAATCACATCAAATGAAATGTAAAAGAATTGAAACTAGAAATAATTTAAACAATTAGAGAAAAAAATGAAATTTGGAAAGACGTTTAAAGTGAACCACCATTGGGTGAGTCACATGTGTCACCATTCGGTGAAACACAACTCGGTGAGCCACAGTTCGATGTCGTCATTCGGTGATACACCAATTGGTGAGACACTATTTGGTGAGCCATCATTAAGTGTCACTTTTTAGTGAGACAACACTGAATGAGAAACTATTCGGTAAGCCACTATGCAATGTCATAGTTCAGTATCACTATTCGGTGAGAGATTGCTCTCTGTAACCATTCCGCGAGCCATCGTTCCGTGAGCTATGGTTTGGTGAACCACCGTTTGATGACACTTTTCAATGATCCACCAATTAGTAAATTTCCATCAAATGAATCACCTCCAGGAAACTCACTTGTTCAAGGAGTAAGTCCTGACTCACCATTGATATTCCCTGTTGGAAAAAAAAGTTTTTTCTTCAATCACCCGAATTAAGCCACAATTACCTCCCATAACACAGCAGACACTGGGTTTTAACAAAGTAATGGCATGGGGGCTCTGAATCATTACATTGTGTCTTAAAATATCAAAACATACTAGGGGTTAAATTTTAATAATTTTTAAAAAATATTGATTATTTGGTGAATAGTGGGAAACCAGATTTTTTGAAATAATGCAATTAAACATTAAAAAATTAATTAATTTAAAACTCCATTTTCCCTTATTATATGATCTCAATTAACATTATTATTATTATTTTAATTTAATCCAATTAATTTTTTAATCAACAGAATATTGTATTTGAGTATTTTTCTATTTCCGGGTTTAAAAATTGGGTTATTTGGAAGAGATTTTAAAGTGTATATTGTTTTTGAATTTTAATTAATTAAAATAATACATGTTGTTGAATTTTTTTCAAATAAATTTTTGGATTTAGTTTTAAAAATTATAAATTTATATTAATACATTACAATTAATATTCATATAGTTAATATAAATTAATCATTTACATGAAAAATACACTTTCTAAGAAAAAAAGTTTTCATCGCATCTGTGGGTTTTGGTTGATAGTAATTTTTACTATTTATATTAATTTAAATTTCTAAAATGGATTACATATTTTTAATTAGAATATATTATTTTATATAATAATGTTAAAATGGGTTTTGACAATAATTAATAGTGAAATCATTAATAATTAATTACCATGGTTAAGGTGAAAATTGGTTTATTGAGATATTAAACTAAGAAGATAAGGATTAAAATGAACTAAAAAATTGTACAAAAAACAAACTTTAATGAAATAATTAGACCTTATTGGGATTAATTATCATAAATAATCTATTTTTTCTCTTTTCATGGGGATAATTTGTGAACACCTTTTAATTTTAAAAAATCACAAGTTTGTGAGTAACCTCACTTATAAAACGCCACCAACTATCATATCATATTAACATCATAAAACATTTATTATAAAATAGTTAAAAATAAAATAAAATTTCACAAAATGACAAATATTATTTATTTTTATATGAATATATACTATAAACAATTTTGGTTGTTACCTATGGAGGTTGCATGAGAAGAGGCATCATGGATAACTATGCCTTTTTATTTAATTATTTATTCATGATCCCTCAAATATTATTAAATTATGATTATATAAATAATTTTCATAAATATACTAATATGATAAAAATTTAATGGAATAAACTATATCCATCGCATATTCCATCAAATGGTATATAAAATCGTCATTTGTGTGTACGGAAGACTACCACATTATAAACTGAAGTCATTCATTTTCTATCATTACCACTAATTTATTGTTATAATTATGGTTTCAAATTATATATATATATATATATTGTTATTATATTTTTATCATATGTATGAAAATGAAAATATCATATAACATACATGTTTTTTACTTATCATTCAAAGGGTTATACGATAACATTTCTTTTGTGTATGATAGACTACCGCATCACGACATGATATAATTTGTTATTCAGTATCACTTTAAATGTAATGTAATAAGGTTAAATTTATTTAATAAATATTTTCTAAATGAAATATCTATTATATAAATAATTTAATTATTATACTTATATTAAAATATATCACTTTCTTTCGAACATTTCAATTCACTATCAAATGATAATCTCATTCCTTCTTTTTGTGGACTACCACCTCCCATGAAGTGATGTGAATATTTTTTCATAACCACTTAAATATTATGGAATATAGATATTTATATTTAATGAAATAATATTGAATTTTAATATAATATAAATTATGAATAAAATATATTATACTAACCATATTTCCATAATGTTTTTGTAAAATGGAAATGTTACTCATGAGTACGTATGACATATCGTCTCCATAATTGCAACATAGTTCATTTTTCATAACCATATTTCATGAATGGTTTTGAAAGTATAAATTATCTATAAATATGATGATTATATGATGATTATTCTCCAGGATATTATGAATAATGACCACTTTTACATGTATTTATCCATCCAAATTCATTTTAACACAAAATCCAAATATCATTGAGACACCCAATTTAAAATGAATATATTATTTAATAGTATATAACATTGTAATAAATAAAATAATAGGGACAATAAAAATTATTTTTTTCTCAATCATGTAAATATTCAACACAATTTCATTATTTAGGAAGATAAATAAATTACGAGGCAACATGGCCGGAAAAAGAGGGGGTTCTTAACTGAATTTCCACTTAATTGTGTAGAGATATACATTATTAGTTTTGTCGTGACATGAATATGAAATGAAAGAAATATTAATGAATTATAGGTTATTTAAACATATTTTTTAGATTTATATTTTTCAAAAATAATTAATTAACTAATTGAACCTCAGTTAAATTATACAAACACTGTATGGTATTTTCATATCATGTTATATATCTTTGAGATACACTCCATAATAACCACTTTTTATTTTTGTGTGGTTTAGATACAATCCATGAATATATTTTATAATAATTTTCATGAAAATTATAGGTATTTACTTATCCAAGTTATGATCTATATTTCAGGGGTTTTATTAAATAAATATTACTATAGTGGTAAGGGTTTGGTGTTATAATTACATTGTTTATCAAGAATAATTATTTTTATGATTTTGATGATGATATATTATGATAAATTTATGAAGAACATCTTGGTGTTATTAATCCTCTATTAGTTTCCTCAAAATGGATTTTCTCTTCATTTTCCTCTCATTATGCAGTCAATATTTCAAAAGAATATTTTAATTAAAAACATTTTTTTATTTCTTCCCTCATTCAATAACTATTTCTATCCTATATCAATGTCTTATAAAAATGATTTAATTTTTTTTAACCTTTCTTAATGAACTTTTATGTCATTTTTACATTCATTTGAAATTTCAAAAATTGAATTAAAATTAATCTTCATGTGATTTTTCAAACAAGGCATTTTGGGATTTTACCAAAACAAGTTGAAAGGAATATTTTTTTAACATCTATTGAATAAATATATTTTTCTTATATGATTACCAATATTTTATTTGAATATTATATTATAATAATATGAGGATGTTTTAGAAGAAATTTGGTTCAAAAATATTTTTTTAATTTTTACTAATAAAATTATATTTTATAATTGAAAAGTTTATTTTACTAAAGAAAATATCTATATGAAAAATAAAAATCATTTTACATCTACGATGGAATATTTTTATGATACATAAAGTGGAAGAGTTATTTTTCTCAAAAAAATAATGATTTTTATAGTATTTCCATTTAACTATGCTAATAAACCTTATTTTTTACTTACACTCTACTAGAGAGATTTGATATTAATATAATCTTTTTCATTTTATAGAAGGTTTACGAGTTTTTAAGTGAAACCATTTCATTTCACCCGGTTAATCAAGTTTAAATTTTATTTTCATGGAACCCTATTTATTTTACACATGTTAATGATGTTATGTAATATGTAATTTTGGTTTTTATGATTTTTATTATGAGATGAATGTACTATCTACATTGTCCATGTCATGGTTCATGGATATTATTTATATAGTGGGTTTAATACATATATAGTTTTTATGTCCACCCAATATGTCCTATATAATGATTGAACCTAGATAGCATTATGTGATACTATTATAGATTATATGATGGGATATACTATATAGGGATCGAATACATCGAGTACTCTATTGATGGTATGATACTATATTTGTCCTTCCATTTTCAAGGGGTTTTTAAGTGCTCTATATTTCTTGTGTTCTATTAAACCAACACATAATTTTCATTATTTCTATTTGATATAAATCATTACTTGAATATGCTTGATATCTCATGGATTATGATTTTTTATTTTTATGAATCCTTCCTTTGTTAGTTCATTATTCCATTTTTCATGATTGACAATCTTGGTATTCATTGGTATGATTTTTCTGATTTTAATATAATTCATTTTTTTTATTTCCTCATACCCTTATGCTTTACATATTATCCCTGATGAAATTTAGTTCTTAATTATTATGTTTCCCCTTAACATACATTTCATATCGAACATATTTTGTGTCAAATTTCCAAATTTAAGAAGAAATATGTTAAATGAATTTTGTCTAGAATGGCTTCGTATAGATTATATTGAGGAATACATGATCAATATGTAAATATGGGATGAATTACATTCCTAAATAGATGGATACAGATTCATGAAGAAAAATTCAAGTATTAGTGCATTTTTATATTAATGGACTAATAAATCAGTTAGATATTCTTATCAATAAAAGTCAAATGTAACCTTTTTATAGTAGTATTCATTCAATAAATATGATGGAGGATGAAATAGTTAAATGATTTATGTTTTATTTGGATGAACCTAAGTCTATTTTGAAGGTTCCTTCAGATTCAGTGGGAATAGGGGAGGTGACTACTTCTGTTGAATCAATTACTATTCCAATAATTTCACTTATGAGATCATATTAAAGGGTTATGTGACTTTTTAGTAGTTTTACCACTAATTAGGGTGGGATACAATTGTAAAATTAATTAGGATTAATGGTCAATATGATCCTAGATATACTTTTGAAAAGGTTTTAAGAGTTGGTATAGGTTAATAAGGAATACAAATAAAGATGGACCACAAATTTTCTGTATATAAGAAAAAATTTTGAAGACCTGGGAGAAGATTTTCATGTTTATAGATCTAACATTATATTGGTAGAGTTTATGGTTGATTGGTTCGCAGTTCCTAGATGATAGTTCTAATAGAGAGCTCAATAGAGGTCTTCAGTGCCCAAGGAGGAATATGGGATATAGAGGAGTCCTAGATCTAGGGAGTTTCATTTTATGTAAGTGTATGATATGCAAGGGGTGTAATCATTATTCATATATGGATAAAAATATACATGCAACATTTACAAACAAAATTTTGTCTGAGGAAGTAGTTAGTGATTATTCTAAGAAGGAGAATGTAAATAATGGTAGCCCAAATTTCATGGATGGAAAAAAATGGAAAAGGATGGTTTCTTTAAGGATACTACCATTCAGTAGATGAGTTATATGATGTGAATTTGGCCACAAGGATAATATGTGTTAATTTTTTACCTGATAGTTCATAATTGGAAGCATGGAAATTTGACAAATTAAATAGATGAATCATTGGATCATTTGACTGAAACTGAGAAGGAAGAAGGTGAGGAGGTTGTGGAAAATTGGGAACTTCTCAGACATATTGATCACTAAATATTGGGGTATTCATTGATTATTCATGACTCTGAAACAAAATAAATTTGGATAGGAGATAAAACTTTTGAAATTGACCTAAATGTGGAGTATAAGAGCAAGATAAACAAGGAAAATATTATCCAGTTAATAGGCTTTAACTATAAAATATATTTGTGGATAAATTAATACTATAATGGGACATGATGTCTTACACCATCGATTATATTTTCAAAGATTAACAAGATCAAAATTAAAATGATCACTTCTGGAAATTATATTGGGAGCAATCATCTAAAAATATAAATATTGTCTTTAATACTTCTGTAGTCTCCTATTCGGGTTGATGTTTCTTTTGTTATATCTTTCATGGCTTATATCTTTTTAAAAAAAAATTATTATAAAATTTTAATTTTTTAGTCAATATTTTAGAATAATATCATTATACCTTTGTTAAAATAAGATAATATCAATGAGATAACATTATAGAATTAAAACCCTTTAATATTTTGTTTCTTTGGGATATATGGTTTTTTATTTTTGAAATTATTTATTTTGAAATTTTATTATCACTATAAAACTATATAGATTAATATATTAGTACATTTTATAATGGTTTATTCATTTTTTTGAAATATCAGAACTCAATATAATAATTTTGGACTTGTTTTATATATAATGATAAGGGAATATAATGTTACACATTTTATCGTAATTTTTTCCATTGAATGTTTATTTTAGTGATTAAGACATGAACAATTTGTCTCAAAGACTCAACTTATGGATAAGAGTGTGATATTGTTGTAATGATTGATTAAAGACTGAAATTATTCAAATAAAAAACGTTTATTTACTTATAATATTAGTAAAGATGGTAAATGAATAATTGATATCTTGTAAAATTATATTTATGACAATTTTTGTCTTATTTACATCATTTTTTACGATATTATTAATATTTTTCACACCACATTGGTTCATGGTTTCATGTTTGTGGACATTATCTCGATCATTCTATTTCATGTGATCAGTGTTCTATATCATTCATTATCATTATCTATGAATGATTCAATTATTCCTTGTCAAAATATTCAATTTCCACTAATATTTTTTTATTTTGAGTCAATTTTATGTGTTATTCCAGGTTATCATCAAATTATCTTTTCACTCTTTTCAAGAGGATGATTTATTAATTCTTTTCATGAAGTGTTTTTCAAAAAAAGTCATTTTGTGGTGTCAAACAATGAATTATTAAAAAAGAAACTAAAATTTAATGGGTGATTTTTTAAAGGTGGGTGGGGTTGGGGGAGAATGAAACACCATGATATTTAAAAAAAGAACCTCTGCTCGAATACATATTCAATACACAACACCGAGATTAACCGAACAAGGAAATCATATTAATTTAAATATTACAGTTATAACCTCACAATTAAATTTGAATACATGAATAGTATTAAATAATTTTTGAAATATATAAATGACCTACTTAGTATAAATTCTAGGATAAATATTTTTTAAATAATCGATCGATTATTCGTATAGTCAGTTTAAATATTATATATATGTTTATAATTAAATGACATTTATTTATTTTTTTAATAAAATATTATAATTAGTTCATGGATTATTTTTAAATTGAGTTATATAAATTTAATTTTTTTAATTTTTAATACCAAAATTGATAAGGTGTTATTTTGATTTTTTAGAGATTCTTTATTTTTCAATGAGTATTGAAAACTATGTATATTTGTTAAAATGAATTTTTTTTTAATTTAAACAATAAATGTTATGTTAAATTTTTTTTTGAATAATTTATTTAATATAAAATATATATTATTTAGTTAAATATAGTCTATATTAATTCTATTTAATCAACATTACATTTGATTCTACTTTATGTTTATTTCTAGTTTTAAAAATAGTTTTTTAAGGAAACTGTTTTATAGTGGATAATGTTTCTCCATTTTAATTAACTAAAACAATACATAATGAGATATTTTTATAAAGAAATATATATATTATATATAATTAAATACTAATTTATATTAATGAAATTATTTTTATTAGTCATGGAGTTAAAATAAAACCATATTTTGATTGAAAAATAAACTTTGGGGAAAACCAATTTTTCATTAAGTTTGATAGTATTTCTTTAATTAAAATTTTCCACTTTTGTAAATATAATTTGAAAATTTTTCTACATATTTGGTATCAATATAATTTATAATATATAATAAGGTAAAAATACTTTTTATCCATAATTAAGAGTGAAATTAAAAGAACGTTTTATCTGTAGTTTAGGTGAAAATAGGTCTACCAAGTTTTAATGTAAAAAGATTATGGTTAAAATTTCCTAAAATATTTTTGAAAATCGATTATATGGACAGATTTCAATGATGTAATGTATATGTCTTTATAATAGTCTATTTGGACTCCTTTTGGTTCTTGAAAATCACTACCACACATTTTTTTTAAAACGTTACATGTCTTCCACTCACATCACTTATAAAAGGTAACCACTATCCAATCATATTCACAAATTAAAAGTAGTTTAGTAGGACAAGATCAATAAAAATACCATCCAATACTACTTAAGAACAACCTATATACCTTTAATTGATCAATAATTCCTCATAATAAGGATTTTGGTGCTCACCAAAGGAGGTTTCCCAAAGAAATTGTATCATTCCTAATCATGAGTTTTTAGTTTATTTCATCTTTTACATCCATAAAATATTCTTCAGTTATGATTATATAATAACAACAAAATATACCATATACTTAGACATTATTAAGTTATATAAATAAGCTAAATCAATCTCCTCTTCCATGTAATTGGATTTGGAAACATTATTTACTTGTACGACAGACTACCTCCACTGGAACTGATGTCATTCATTTTCCATCTATGAATCTCGTAGATTTTTATAATGATCTATTTAATGAATATAAATGAATATTTTTTATTTATCACATATTTATATTTATTTATATTTTATATCACATAATTTTTTTTATTTTCTATTCCATTGGGGATTCTATAATGTCGCGTGTGTGTACCGTGACTTTCCATCGGGCGATGCGATGTTAATTGTTTTCAATAACGCTTTACATGGAAGGAAATAAACAAAAATTAGTGAATTTATGAGATATAAATTAAAAAATAATGATATTTATGACATATTTAAAATTATTAAATTCTAATATATTATTTTATTTTGAATCATTCCAGTCACTGAAAATGAAAATTTCGTTACTGCAATCGATAGAATATCCCATCCCATGAAATGATGTTATTATATTTCGTCACAAAATGACATGGATGATATATATAAGTATATATTATGAAATAATATGGTATTTATGATATAATTATAAATATTTAATTATATTATAATACTTACCATCTGTCCAAAATGATCATTTAAAAAAGATAACATTATCCATATGTACATACAACATACCGCCACCATGACTAACATATTTAATTGTTTTTAAAAAAATAATGATTTGTTTTAAATGTATAATATATGTATAAATATTATAATTATTTCAATATTATTATTAATTAATTATTTCATGATGTTCTTTATGACTAATAATCAAATTGTTAATGTCATTTTAGGCACATAATCAAAATTTCTTTTAAATACAAGACATAAACCTAATTTATTGTGTAATTGTATATATAATGGAAATATTGAAAATAAAATTAATAATTTAATTAGAAAAAATAATTATGAAATTAAAAATTTAACTTAATATTATTATTTATGATGATAAAAAGTGTATGATATGATAATAAGTTTATGTATATGGTTTCTTAACTAAATTTCAACTCATTAGGTTAAACATATACTTCAATAATTATGTTTTTACATGAATATGTGTTATATGATCAATTATTTAATAATGTTTTATTTACACTTTCATTGTGTGTATTAAAATTTTTTAAACATAATTTATTCATTGTCTGGTCATCAATTCACAGTTACAAACATTGTAAGATATTTTCCTCACACTTTTTATATATATGAGATATACTACATATTCACAACTTGTCACTTTTTGGTGGTGTATATACATCCCATGAATGTAATTAATAATTCATTAAAAGAAAATTATATTGAATTACACATCCATTTGAGGATCTATCTTTCATACGGATTATGAATTGCATGTTTCCGAAGTGGTAATGGGTTTTGGTTACAATATCATTGTTTATAAATATTTTTTATGATGATGATTTACATGATGAAATATTATGATATATTTATAATGAAAAACCAAAAATTTTCATTTCATATGGGTATTTAATAAGAATACATTTCTTCCTTTCAGTTAAATATATTTATGTACTTATGATTACAATATAATGTTTTTAAACAAAACATATTTTTATTTCTCCCGTCTATATAACACATTTTTTTCTTGGATATTCATGTTTTTAAAAAATATATTCCATAATATTTTAATCTTCTTATATGATAGTTTAATGTCATTTCCCCTTGTTTTAATGTTAAAAAAATATTTTAAAATGTTTTTTTAATTATTTTTTCCAAATATGTGCCCATTGGGCTTTTATCAAAGTTTTATAAGTACTATATTTTAAACTTTTAATGTATAATTTTAATTTTTTAACATCATGTCCAATAATTTGTTTTATGTCTCCTTTATAATAATACAAGATTATTTTCAAAGAAAATGATTTTATAAATGATTTATGTGTTTCAAGTTTTGAAAACATTATTTTAATTGTAGAAAGGTTGTTTTACCAAAAAATGATTTATGTTAAATTTTGAAATAATTTTACATATGAGTTGAAATATTTTGATGTTAATTAATGAAAAAATGCTATTTTACTCATAAATGTTATTAAAAATATTGTAATGGTATTTCCATTAATCAATTTCAATAACTGTTGTTATTACTTACACAATACTGGGGATATTTGGTATTGATTCCATTCTTTTCTTTCTCTGGGTATATTATGGGAATGTTATGGAAGAAATATCCTTTCCACGTGTTAATAATGTCTCTATGAGATTATATTGGAACCAATTTTTTTTCTATGGAATAATCAATATAGGATTTGAATAACTAGTTTTTTAGATTTATGATGAGATTATATTTTTTATATACTTTTTCATCAAGTTATGGTTATTGGGAATTATTTATATGATGAGCTAAACCACATTATTTATATCTGGTGAGTCAAATATAACTTATATGAGCTCAAAAATAGATATCCCCTAGTATGTCATATAAATCTTATACAATTTGTGTGACCAGATAACACTCCAATGCATTTGGTACCTTAAGATGCATGTCAAACATATTGGTCATTTCATTTGTAAGGTTTCTATTAGAGTTCTATGATGGTAATGTAACAAGATAAATTCAATTTTATGTTCTTCTTTATATAGGATATAAAATTTTCTTTTTATTAAATTTGAAAAAACATGGATCATTCTTATTGATTCCTTAGAATATTTCTTTTTTTAAAGAGTAATTCAATGATTCATGATTGATGATCCAATTATTGATTGGTATGATTTCTATTATGTTTTCCCATTCACTTTAGTTATTTCATCATTCCCTTATGAACAAAATTTTCTAAATAATGGAATTCAATTGCTAATGAAAATGTTTTCGTTTATTAAGTATATTATCTCACCCTTCTTTTGTTTCCAATTAACAATATAATAAATAATTATGTGAAAATAATCAGGTATATAATAGATTAACACATATTATTTTGATGAAGTAATCTAAAAGAGGAAAATATAAGTATAGTGAGAGATAATTTTCATCCTTATGGGTCAATAATTTATGAATCCAAGGTGTTATGTGGTTTTTATAATTCAATAAAACTATTAATCTAATAGTCCCTTGGGTATGTAATTGGTGAAATGATTCATTTTGATATTGTATGTTTTATATAGAATATATTAGGTCACATTTATCATTATTAAACTAATGAATTTGATACATATGTTTTTAATACCCGATCTAGGAGTGCAGTTTCAGGTTTTTTATTTGTGGGAGTTAACCCATTTTAATTATTGAATTTCCCAAGTGTGTGAGATTTTTTTTAACAAAATATTTTCCTTTTTAGCATGAATATTTTCCTTTAAACTTGAGAACTAATGTTGAATAGTTTTTAGATATCAATATCTACATTTAATTGATAAAATATTATATGGTTTGACTTGATGATAATGTTAGTGATGGATTACATGTTCTATTTCTCATATATAGAATGTGATAATTTTTTTTTTATATTTTACTAAAATATTTTTTTTAAAAAAAATTCATTCAATATTAAACTATCAATAATTAGTGAAAAAATATAACATACATTTAATTAATTGACATATTTGAGTTAAATGGTTGGATGCATAAGTAACTACTAAAAAGGATTATATGAATATAGGTTATTTTTTCATAATTAATTAAAATTAGATTTTTTTTCACGTTTAATCATTATACCTATTATTTTTCCATTTTGTTGGTCAAATGATAATATAAAAATATCCCAATAATAGGGGATTATCCATTTGAAAATAAATATAAATTTTAAAGGATAATATCTCACAGATAAAAAACTATGTTAATATAGAATAGAATAGAATAAATAAATATAACATATATTTATAGCAGTTCAGGTCTATATGAACATACTCCACTATTGACCCATATCACAAAGAGAGAGCTATGAAAACAACTATAAACACTATAATTGAATCTTATAATGAATTTTACCACAGGAGGTGAAAATCTAATTATAATTCCATTTTCACCAAGATGATTAAACCAATAAAACCCACCCTTTTCGACAAAGAGAAATATTAAGAATAGTTGTCCAATTTCAAACCTAGAGGCCCAACCCAATTCATAAATTTTGTTTGCAATTAATAACCAATTTTTCCTACCTTTTATTACATAATATAATATTTTATGATTAAGTAAATTGTAATAGATAAGAATTAGTATTTATATATAACTAGATGAAAGCTTCATAATAAAAGAGTCATGGAAGTGAGGAGCCCTCCAGAAGAAAATGATCAAATTATTTGTGTTTGATTGAGTCTAATTGTCGATTTTCTATATATGACAGTCTTGTTTATTACATGAATATCCTAAAACTCTTGTATTTAATCTGGATATGATAATAACCAGATGTCAAGTTCTGTTTTTTATAAAATATTTATTAAAGTGAAACCTGATATAATTTATTATTAACAATGATACAAAATATGTCATCACTACGATCATGTGTAAAATACTACCATGTGAGTTAGTTGGACTGTATGAATTATTAAATTGATGGTGTACAACGATAAAATTTTAGAATGAGTAATAGAGTAAATAAAAACAATTGAAATATATGTTAGTTTACCTTATAAAAATACTATAAATATTTATGAAAAACTATTCACATAAAAACAATATTTAATTTGGATGTCATGTTTTATTATGAAACTAGTGTTGAACAAAAATCCATATGATGAGAATCTAATCCCATATATTGTTCAACCAAATATAATTCTTTAGTACTAAAATATAATGTAATTATATAGATAACAAATTAATCAAGATATAATGTCATTAAAACATAAAATAAATAGAAATATAATAGTGTAAATAAATGAGAATATGTTTTGAGGTAAAATTTGACTAAAGAAATAAGTAACCGTATATATGTCATAAGGTATGTTCAACACATTGTTAAATTTATTGTTTTTTTCTAATTATTTTCTTTCATTGGGACAATAATTTTTTTTATGTAATTAGTAAATTATAGTAATCTAGTTAGTATTTTGTTATAATGTGTTAGGAATATTTTTTCATGAAGTCAGAGTAGACATCCCCATATTTTCACTCACATGAAGTAATCATTATCACTTCCCAACACCTCTATATTTTAACTCACAGGATATACTAATGGTCACTCCCAATTTTCTTTATTATTCACTAATGTCCAGTACTTTAGTGGACTTCAGTATTTTTGAAAATTTTTACTCTTGGTAATTACACATGGTCTCATCCCAAGTTTGATAATTTTTCACTCACATGTAGTACTCATAGTCACTTCTTGACATTCAAAAATTTCCCTCACGGTAAATACTCAAGGTATCCTGAAGTAATTTCTATATTTTCATGTGTATGAAAAATTATAATTATTGAAAATAAAAAATACTATTAAATTAGATCAATGATCCAATTCAATATTCTCCCTGTAAGAACCCGGTTCTTGTTCTTGAGGTACGAGTTTATTATTTTCATTTTTCCTTAATTATTTTTGAGAAAATAAAGAAAATGTAGAAAAATCCCAAATTTTGTGGGTGCATGCCCCGCACTTTTCCACACGCCATGTAATTTTTTAGGGTGGGATTAGTACACAGGGCATGTAGTCCTGTTAGTGATGAATGTTGTAAAAAAACTGACTACACATTGTGTACATAGTATTTACATGCCATGTAATCTGTCGGGAGGAGAACAATAAGGTAGTGGGAGTATCTGCCAGGTGAGAGACCGTACATGCTGTGTATTCAGAAATACACTCTGTGTACTCATGTCGATAGATGAATAGTGCGATGGTGAAATGTAGCTGCCAGAGAAACAGTTAAAAAATGGAAAGTACACATCATGTAATTGAGAGTAAACGCCATGTAGTTTGTTTTATTTTTGATTAAAATCGGAAGTAGCCTCCTCATTCAGCATGGGAGGCAGTGGACATGTTTGGAGGACTGGAAGAGAAGGTCAGATGTTGGAGGATCTTTCGACAACACATCAGAAATTATATTCTTTCACTGATGGACTCAATTGAATTGTGTGGGTGAGTTATTCACTCTTCTTGAACCCTTCCTTCCAATTATTTCTGGATTGGAAGTTATTTGGGATTGAACATGTTTTCTTTAATACCAGATCTACGCTGTTCATAGATGATTGGAGAGGAGTCATTCACATATTTTGATCAGAGGAGGTCAAGGTAGGTGTTCTGATGGTTAATTCCAACAACCGAGTGTTTTTGTGTACCATTGTGCTACGCACCCATGTTGGGGAGTCATATGGTTGAGTCCTTGATTAATTAATATATCTATAATTGCATAAATAATATAATGATAACTATAACATTCTATTTGGGATCATTGCTTGAATCCAGGGCCACCCCATGGGTGCGTTTCCCTTGTTTAGCCATTTGGCCAGGATACCAGAGGGTATGCCGTGATTATAACATTCTTTTAGTTTTCTTGATAGAAAATGTATATGTGATTGCTTGTGGGGAACATTACATTTACTTGCATAGCCTCAGGGCAGTGTTCTATTTATCCTGAGGGCAAGGTTCTATTCAGCCTGAGGGAAAGTGTTTAATTTAACCTGAGGGCAATGTTTCATATGCCTGAGGGTAGTTGCCTCCATACATGACTGCATAATCTTGTATGCCTTGGGGAAGTATTCATTATGCCTGGGGGAAATCGCCTGAGGGCGTGATTCTGATTAGCCTAAGGGCATGGTTCTATTTAGCCTAAGGTCCAGATTCTGATAACTTGAGGGTAAAGATTCCATGTATGATAACAGTTTTTATTTAGTATATTCATTGTGGCGATTTCACATGTTATATCTTCCAAGATGAACCACACACTTGGTATTGTTTACCTTGTACTTGTTAGATAGCTTGTTGTAGTTTTGTTGTAGCACTGTATAGGAGACTGTGGGCTAAGGCTCAGTCTCAAGAACATATAATCCAATCATCTTGAATTGTAAAATAATAATTAATTGGAAATGGAATTGGTCAGAAGAGTTTCTTTTGAGTACTTCCTAGTTTACTGCATTTCATTCTACACACTGTTGTTGCACATTTTACTGACAGTTGGGCACGAGCCTTTGGTGGTTGCCTACTGGGATTTATTTCTCACACCCTATTTGGGTAATGTCTTGGTCCCAAAAATATTATATTATTGTAGGTGTAGATAAGAGAAAGAGTCCCAATACATGTACTTGATTGTTGTTGAGGAGTATTAGAGAATGGGATCGAGCTTAGTCTTGCGATGCTGTAGAGTTCCTACTGTGGTGTTTTACTTTTCTTTGATGTATTTTCCCTTTGTACTATATTGATCAGATTGCAGTGTATCCTGTTTTGGATTCTTTCATAGACTTAAGGATATATTTTATCATTATATATGATTATTGGTCATTTCATTACTTCAGTACTATTGTCCATTTCACTTGGTATCATTTACTGCTTCCACATTTTTATGTTTATATTTCTCCAATGCACTACATTTTGACAAATGAGGGCATAGTTTCCCAACTATTAGACCTGTGCCCTCACTGCTAGTTGACAACCTCTGGTGTTTCGGGAAATGCGCTTGAGGTCATATGACCAACCAGGTTCGAGGAACCTGTTTCATGGAACCAGGATCTAGGACGTTACAATGTGGTATTAGAGGAATTTTTCTTTTATCAGAGTTATATTATTTGGTGAAAATAGAAAGATATAGATTGTTAAGGGATTTGTTAAAAACTATGCTTGGGAGTAGCTACCCCGTGTACAGGTAAATGTCGGATTGGCTTGAAGTAAATTGTGATTTTCTATTTATGATTATTACAGTTGATTTGATTTTCACCTTTGGGTGTTGCACTTGTGGTGTGCTATTTGTGTTTTTATACCTAGGATGTATTTAGTTTCAACCAAATGAGTTGAGGTTATTCCATCTCATGCATCATTTAGGAAAATGTTAGAATCACATGCCATGTAAGTGAATTATAAATTTCATGTTGTTGTGATAGATGTCGTACAAGAAAATGAATGTTGTTGTGATAGATGCCTTGAAAAAATACATGCTATTTGATAGGGTATTGTTATGTAATGTTCTTTAAATGAATGCAAAACATTGGTTTTTGAGGAGTTTGGGCCCTCATCAATCGGAATATTCTGAATCATTTATTTTTTTACCTTATTATAACACGTATAAGATGCCAAGATTTGATTAGTGGGGTGTATGGGTCCTCACGGATCAGAATTTGGAACTTAGGTGTTGGTTCCAATGTTTTTATGGGATCCAGAGCAGTTTCTAAGGCTTACTTCCTGAAAAAATGCTGAATACATGCCATGTAGTTCTGACTACATGACATGTATTCTTCTGTTTGAGAAGAAACGAAAAAAATAAAGTACACACTGTGTACCCTGAGTACACGCCATGTAGTCTTTAGCCGTGTCATAGGCCGTGTGGGAAGAGAAACGGGATGTGGAAGTTATAGAGGGAACACGCCGTGTACTGGTTGTACACGCCATGCATGTTGACCATGTGTCCTCTCGTGTAACTAACAACACAGATGGAGAAAATCATTGTTATATATGCCGTGTCAACGAATAAAATGCCGTGTAGTGTATCCTGGGAATCCGACTGTGTAGCTAACAATCATGGGTCAGTGAAATCCTTTCATGTACACACCATGTCTATATGGAACATGCCATGTAGTGTGAGCCGTGTGTCCGGCCGTGTTTCTAAAAACACGGATCGAAAAAGATCATCTAGTACACGCCATTTACCAGAGGGACACGCCGTGTAGTCTTGATCAGTGAAAGACCGTGTGGACATGACAGTGTGGCTGGAGAAATGGGGTGGTGTACATGCTGTGTGAGAGTGTAAAATTCAATGTAGTGTCAACTGAGTAGCCAACCGTGTCACTAACAACATGAGTAGATGGAATATTAAGCCGTACACACCATATCTATCTAGAACACGCCGTGTAGTTTGAGCTGTCTACCCGACCGTGTAACGGATAACACGGGTCGGTGAATCTCATACAATACATGCCGGGTAGATCTTATACACGTCGTGTAGTCTCTTTCATAAGAGAGACGTGTTGTTAAGCCGTGTAGAGGGACTCGGGCAGGGAAGAAATTTCAAGTACACACCGTGTGGGTGGACAACACGCCATGTGTTTGGGATTTTACACGACTAGTGCTGGCAGAGTACATGCCCATGTGAAATAATTAAGTCTACACACCGTGTAGTTATTATACATTCCATGTAGTATTGTTTTGTAATACATGAATGTTTTCTTTCTCCTATTCCCTTCTTAAATGTTTTTTTTTCAGTCCTTGATGATCTTGATCTAATGCGTGTGTTTGACCTTGTGGAGTCATGCCACCGAGATGACCATGAGTTGTTATCCAAGAGAGTGGCAATGATTATAATCCAAAGATGGTAGGCCATGAACTACCGATGGATCCTCTAGCAGAGCCTGATGCGGCGCCGACTGTTATACTGGACACAGGCGCGAAGGTACAGTTCCGTGAAGGATTTATGCGGTTTATGCAGACCTCATAGGGAGAACCATTGGATGCCACATCTAGGGAAGAGCTGACTCATAAATTCCAGCAGTAGGAGCTGCCTACATTTTCAGGGGATGGAGGACCATAGGCTACAAAATCATGGTTATGTTCTATGTAGACTATCTTCAAGAGACGCCTCTAGGGCCGAGGTTCAAGCTCACTACATACATGTTGTGTGATTCCTCCATGATATGGTGGGATGATACCACCTAGACTGAGCATCACAAAGACATGTCATGAGAATATTTTCAAGCAGTCTTCTATGAAATTTTCTTTCCAGAAACGCTAAGGGAAGATCAAGATCGAGAGTTCATGATTCTGCAGCGGGGCACAATGTCAGTGACAGATTATTCTACCTGCTTCACCAAGCTATAATTCATTGCACCTGTTCTGGTGGAAGATGATATGTTGAGGGATCGACGATTTTAGGATGGTCTTTGTTATGTCACCAGATCACTTGTAGACATTTTCAGGTTGCATATAGTTCATGCTATTGTGAACCAGGTGAGAAGATCCTTCAGGAAGCTAGTGGTGTAGGCCAGGAAGGTTCAACACCAGTTTCTGGTACTATTTCTACTTGTAAGAGGAAGAGGTAGATGGATTTTTCTCACGGTGGAAATACTATAGAGAAGATCTCTTTAGGTGGCCCGGTGATGTGCTACCAGTTCGGTAAGGAGAGGAACAAGAGACTGTAGTGTCCATGTGACCTAGTGGAGTGTCGAGATTGCGGAAAGATGGGTAATCTGCAGTGTTATTGAAGGGTGTTTCCACTGTTCGAAAGTGAGATGGGTTCTATGCAGACTCAACATGCAAGATTAGGGCCATAAACTTCTTACTAGTTAGAGAATTGGAACACGTCAGGATGTATAGGCAGAGGTGGTGGTCATGGCCGTGGTAGCCAGACACCAAGATCTCAGAGACAGGAGGGCGGGTCAGCTCAGGGTAGCCAAACTGTGTCGTAGGGCCGTGGCACCGGGAAGACATATGCAGTGCAACAGAACCAACATGAGCAGGATCCCAGACCTTATACTGTCAGAGGTACTATTCTAGTAGCTTTTGTTTTGTCTTCAGTACTTTTCGATACCACTGCTACACAAAGCATTATATCTTTGCCCGTTGTGGAGAGCCTTGTGCTCTCTGTTTCTTCTTCTTATGATGTCATGACTCTAGATATTTTTTTGGGGATTATAACAGTTGGTGTGAATCAGTGTAGGGAGTTCTCGCTAGGGGTTGGTGGGTGTCACTTTCTATGGGACCTCTATGTCCAAGAGATGATGAGCAATGTTGTCAATATATGGATGGACTGGTTGGTACCCTTTTGAGCCCTTGTAGATTACTATTGTCGCAGGGTGAGTTTCACATCACCAGAGGGTAGATAGTTTCTATACAAGGGTAAATGGGATGTCTAGGCGAGCCGAGATGGACCCGAGCATCATGGGCGAGGTGGAGTGACAACCCAGATTGCAAAGTTTTATTTGGATGTCCAGGGAACTTGTTAGAAGGATTTCCCTCCAGTGGTTGATCATTTTAGGGTTGTCTTCCAGGATGACTTTTGAGGTCGACCTCTAGAGTGAGAGGTGGATTTCTCTATTGAGCTTGTGCCAAGAGCAGCACCAGTGTCCATTCCTTTTTTCGGATGGCTAAACCAGAGTTGTAGGAGCTCAAGAGGCAGTTGGAGGAGTTGCAGGCAAAGGGTATCATCAGACCCAGAACTTCTCCCTGGGGTTCTCCTATCTTGTTTGCAAAGAAAGAAGATGGTACCATCATAATCTATGTGGATTATCAAAATATGAACCCGTTGATGGTTAAGAACTGATATCCATTTCCAAGGATTGATGATCTTTTTGATCAACTTCTAGGATCACGAGTGTTCTCAAAGATTGGCTTGAGATCAGGATATCATCAGTTAAATGTTAAACCATCAGACATACCGCTTATAGATTTTTAGAGAAGATATGGTCTATACAAGTAATGGGTCATTCTTTTTGGAATCACAAACTCGCCATCAGTATTCATGGCTCTGATGAATCGTATGTTCTACACTTATCTGGATTATTTTGTGGTAGTCTTCGTGGAGAATATCTTATTTTACTCTCACACTCGAAACGACCATGCTACCCATCTTGAGATCATTTTGAGCACACTAAGAGAGCATCATATATATTATATGATCTCAAAGTTCCACATTTGGATGGACCATATTTACTCACTAGGTCATATAATCTCAGAGGCAGGAGTTACCATAGACCTAGAGAAAGTTAAAGTAGTAGTTTCCTGGGAGAATCTTAAGAACGTGTTTGAAATTTGTAGTTTCTTGGGGCTGGATGATTACTATAGGTTCTTTATAATGGACTTCTCCAACTATGAAGTTCCGTTGATGGGTTTGACTAAAAAGGGTGTGATGTTTGTTTGGTCAGAAGCATGCAAGATAGCCTTTCAGGAGTTGAAGGGAAGGTTGAAATCAATACAAGTCCTAATACTTCTAGAGAAAGGGAAGATCTATACAGTTTACTGTGATGCATCATGTATTAGGATAAGAGAAGTGTTGATGTAGGGTGATCGAGTAGTTATGTACGAGTCTCGACAGTAGAGGACACATGAGAGGAATTACCTGACACATGACCTCGAGTTGGCTATAGTTGATCATGCGTTATGCTGTTGGAGAAATTTTCTCTTCGGAGAGAATTTTGTGATATTACGGACCCCAAAAGTCTCAACTATATTTTTAACCTGTGTGACCTAAATCTGAGATAGTGAAGGTGGGTTGAATGACACCATTCCTTTAACATTGAGATTTCCTATGCAGCTGGTAAGGGTAATGAAGTTGCTGATCCACTAAGTAGGAGAACTGAGTTACAAGAAGTGCTGGAGGTCAGTGGTGAGTGTTAGCTTATGGCCTTGTTCTCTGAGATGAATTTAGAGGTGGAAAATAGTCAGGGGAGAGCATATATTTCTTCCTTACCTATTACATCGACCCTCATGGATAGAGGGAGGATGAGTCAACTATCACATTCCGAAGGCGTAGTTCTACGAGATTCGGTGGAAAGTGAGGACCCTCCTCCTAGTTAGACGAGAGGCGATGATGAGGTACTATGTGTCCATGGATGAGTGTGGGATCAAGGGGATATATGCGAGGTGCTGATGTAGGATTTTCAAGATTCATATTGGGCAGTGCATCCCAGAGTTACCAAGATGTACCGTGACTTGAGATGTCAGTATTGGTGGCCGGGTATGAAACAAGAGGTAGCTTGTTTTGTTATGAGATCTTCCACCTATCAGCAGGTGTAGGTGGAGCATCAGAGGCTAGATGTACTTTTACAGCAGTTGTCCATTCCAGAGTGGAAATGGGATGATGTCGTGATGGACTTCGTGACTAGGTTTCCGAGGTCACCTCGAGGCGGTGATTCAATGTTGATTGGTGTGGACATAATTACAATGGTATCTCACTTTTTGAGGATAAAGGATTCCTTCATTTTTAACGATACTAGAATGTTTTATATCTGAGAGGTGGTACTTATTCATGGGATTCCTCATTCTATCATTTTAGATAGGGACTCCAACTTTACGTCTTGTTTCTGGCAGAGGTTTTAGAGGGCACTGGGCATGTAGGTGCTTCTGAGCACAACATACCACCCTCAGATTGATCTCTAGTTAGAGCGCACGATATAGGTGCTTGAGGACATGATGTGTGCATGTTTCATATACTTTGGGGGCTTTTGGTAGAAGCACATATCCCTGGATGAGTTTTACTACAATAATAGCTTTCAGGAAACTATTGAGATGGTACCTTACAAGAATTTATATGGTAGGCCATGATGATCACCTCTATGCTAGTTGGAGGCAGGTGAGGCAGCTTTACTAGGACCAAATCTCGTGCAAGAGACTTCAGAGCTGGTCCAGTTGGTCCAAAAGCAGATGGCTACTGCTCAGTCTCATTAGAAATCATATGTTGATCACCGTAGACGACCCTTGGAGTCCATGGTCAGGGACCAGGTTTTCTTACATGTTTCACTGAGTTTGGGACATAGGTGGATTAGGAGACATGGTAAACATTCACCAAGGTATGTGGGCCATTTAAAATCCTGGAGAGAGTCGGGATGGTTGACCATCAGTTGTAGTTACCATAGAGATATTGGGACATTTAGGATTTCTTCCATGTATCTTAGTTGTGTCATTATCACTCAAACCCATCTCACATCTTTTAGCCTGGGGAGGTTGAGCTTCCAGCCGATGCATCCTTTGAAGAGCATTTGATCTGTACTGCTCATAGGATCATGAAGGTTCTTTGAGGCTAGTCACTTCCTCTCATACATTTTCTATGGAAACATGGGCGAGTGTAAGATGAAACATGGGAGTGGGATACCGACTTACCTGCTCATTGGCCAGAGTTGTTCTGAGCTTTTTCTTCACCAAACGTGGAAGAGAAATTCTGGGTTGAATTGTTTTAAGGGTGGAAGTTTGTAAGAACTAGGTTCTTGTTCTTGAGGTATAGGTTTCTTCTTTTCCTTTTCCTTAATTATTTTTGAAAAAACAAGGGAAATGGGGAAAATCCCAAATTTTGGGGGTACACACCCTATACTTTTAAACACACCATGTACTTTGGCTATTTGGGTTGAGTACATGAGGCGTGTAGGCCTGTCAGCGATAAAGGGTCTAAAAACACTAACTACACGTTGTGAACTTAGTATTTACATGCTGTGTAATCAGTCGGCAGGTGAATAGTAATGCGGTGAGAGTAGCTACCAACTGAGAGACAGTACACGCTGTATATTTAGAAATACAAGACGTGTACTCATGTTGATAGATGAATAGTGTTTCAGTGAAAAATAGCCGCTAGAGGAATAGTTAAAAAATGAAAAGTACACACTGTGTACTTGAGAGTACATGCCATGTAGTTTTGTTTTCACATAAAATGGGTAGTAGCCTCATAATTCACCAGAGGAGGTAGTGGACACATTTGGAGCATCGAGAGAGAAGGTTGGAGCTTGGAGTATCTCCTCACTGCACACCGGAACTCGGATTCCATCGTTGACGATCTCGATTGAACTACGTGGGTGATTTATTCACTCTTCTTGAACCCTTCCTTCCAATTATTTCTCGAGGGGAAGTTATTTGGATTTGAATGTATTTTTGATAATACCAGATCTACATTATTCTCAGATTATTGGGGAGGCTTCATTTACAGATTTTGATTAGAGGAGGTCATGGTTGGTGGTTGATGATTAATACCAAATGCTGACTGTTTTTGTGTACTGTTGGGCTACGCGTCCATGTTGGGGTGTCGTATGGTTGAGGGGTTGTATAATTATGATATCTAGAATTGCATAGATAATATAATGATAATTATAAACTGTAGTTTTGGATCATTGATTGGATCTAAGTCCTCCCCATGGGGGCATTTCCATTATTTAGCTGTTTGGACAGGATACCCGAGGGTATGTCGTGATTATAGAATGCTTTGAGTTTTCTTGAGAGAAAATGATTATGTGATTTTTTGCTTATATGTTGGGCTCGACCCGTTTACTTTCTTATCCTGAGGGAAGTGTTCTATTTAGCCTAAGGGCAAGGTTCTATTCAGCCCGAGGGAATGTGTTTAATTTAGCTCGAGGGAAATGTTTCATATGCCTGATGGCACTTGATTCTATGCCTGAGGGCATTATCTCATATGCATGAGGGAAATATTAGTTATGCCTGATGGATATCACTTGATGGAATGATTCTGATTAGCTTGATCTTGTGGTTCTGTTTAGCATGAGGGAAAGATATTGATTACCTGAGGGTAAGGATTTCATGTTTGATTACACTATTTATTATGTATATTCACAATGTTGATTTCACATGTTATATCTTCCAAGCTAAGTCACATGCTTGGTTTTTTTATCTTGTACTTGTTAGATAGCTTATTGTAGTTTTGTTGTGGCACTGTAAAGGAGACTGTCAGCTGAGGCTGAGTCTTAGGAACTTATAATCCAATTATCTTGAATTTTCAAATAATAATTAAATGGAAATGGAACTGGTAGGAGTAAATGCTTTTGAGTACTTCCTAGTTCATTGCATTTCATTTTGCACACTGCTATTTCACATTTCACTGACAGTTGGGCATGGGCCTTTGGTTATTGCCTACTAGGATTTATTTCTCACACCCTGTTTGGGTCTTGTCTTGGTCCCAAACAGATTATATTGCCATAGCTATAGATAAGGAAAAGAGTCCCTATACAGGTACTTGATTATCGTAGAGGAGTAAGAGAGCATGCGACCGAGCTTAGGCTTGCGATGCTGCTGAGTTCCTGCTGTGCTGTTTTACTTTGCATTGCAATATTTTTCCATTGTATTGTATTGATCAGATTGCAGTGTATCCTATTTTGGATGCTTTATTAGAAATAGGTACATATTGCATCATTATTTATGACTATTGGTCATTTCTTTACATCATTACTATTGTCCATTTTAGTTGGTATTTTTAACTTCTTCCGCATTTGTATGTTTATATTTTTCCACTATGCTGCACTTTTCCAAATGTCAGCATAGTTTCCCCAGTTTCAGACTTGGGCCCTCGCTGCTAGTCAACAGCCTCTGGCATTTGGGGAAATGCACTTGAGGTCATGTGACCAACCGTGTTCGGGGCACCCATTGAGTGGACCCCAGATCCGGGATGTTACACTCCCATTTTTAAAATAAGAAAATAATTTAAATTTTCAAAAGCTGTTCCGCCTTTTTAAAAATTTAGAAAAATGTAATAATGTTTAAAAATAATTCCTATAAATGAAATACTTATTATTAGTAAATGATATAAAATTTCTAATTATAATAAAAATACCCTAAACTATTAAATTAATGGAATCTAACCAATATAAATTTACATAAAAACATATAGGTTTCCAAATTTATATCAATTAGTATGTGCCATCATAAAAAACTAATTGTTCATAATTAAATCCTTAAAGAGTCATGAAAACATATCAACAATTTTTATAACTTTTTTAATGATTTTAAATAAATTAGAAGTAACTAATTATTTAAATACATTCCAATGATCTAAAAAAATAAAATAGATTCAATTTTAACACTAGATGAATAGAAATTTTTTTAAGAATTATCCTGATATTCCCATAAAAATTCACATTGATGTATACTATTAGTTTAAAATTATATTGTTAAAATTCAAAATATTATTTTATCCCAACAAGACAAATAAATTTATTGATTATGTATATATGTTAACTATATTTCTAAATAAAAAAAATTCTATAATGATTTTTACCTTCTGGACATGGTCCCTAAGAGAATGATATTTAACATAAAGGTTTTTAGTTCTATAATTTCTAAAGGGTTTTAGAAATATAATTAGTTATTTATTTCCATTTAAAATACCAGTCCTATCAGAAACAAACCAATACATGAATGTTTTAGCATTATCCATATATCATGAGAACAACAAGATGTATCCACATTATATTCCAATGTAGTTGATGAATGATAATTTTTTTTATTAAATTCCACGAAACAAATGTTTTTTCATGTAAATGACACATAAATTATGTTCTCTTCCTTTCTATGTTTTATCCACAAAAATAATAATATGAATAGTTTATCAAATCAAAGATAGTATCGGTAGGGAAAATAATCCATGATTTAAAAAATAAATTATATAAATATCATTTTAAAATATATAATATAATTTTACTAAAGAACACTTTTATATATTTCACACATATAAAATGAAATAATTAAATTTCTATTGAAGAATATAAATATTATAAAAGTCTATTAGAGCCTCGATAAGTTTTAATATCAATAAATTTTCCAAATTAATCTAAATCTATCTTGTAAGTAGGACTCGTGGTAGTATTTTTTATTAGTATCATAAAAATATATATTAAATAACTATTTGGAGTAATTGTACTTTTTATAAATGTGACAATATTTCATTGATTTGTTTTTTAAAAAGATGAATTTAAATTACCCATCATACTCATATAAATTTTATATTCCATTAATTCTGAAAATTTATTCCAAAACAATTTTACAAGAACATAAATGAATAATATCAACAACAGAAATATTCACAATAAAAATATCTTCAAGACATTAATTAATAAAAATTTTAGGAATAATATTTCCTTTATCAATTTTTTTTCAATGTAAAATTATCTAATTATTTGTTTGAAGATCAATGTTCTATTATCAAGTCATATAATTCTTTAGATTATTCAATAATATAATAGAGATGATTTCAATTTATAATACTCGGTGTTGGTATGAGATAAACTTCTTCTGAAATTTAACTATTAATAAAATAAGTTTTACCAGAAATGTTTGATAAATAAAAAACATAAAATGTAATATAAGGTAATAATATCCTAATTTATTATAAAATATAAACTCGTTCAAAAAATAACTCAAAATCATTACAAAACTCTCTTTAATATATATGAGAAACTAATCCAAATTCATTTTCAACAATATTTATAGATACATCACATTTATTAATAATGATCTACATTGTCCAAATTATATATGAATCACATAGTGGAATAACTAAATCCAGAAACTATTCCAAGTAAAATTATATAATACAATTTTCATAACAATGATCCAATTAGCATCATATAAATCTTCATCAATATTAATTGGTATAAAATCATAAAAAAAATCATGATAGGAATAAATATTTGTTACATATTTTCTAGATTGAACTTTTGATTCAACATTACCAATCACATTATCAGTAAGATGATAACTATGAATATTATTTTATTTTTTGGAATAGGTTCACATATATCATCACCCTAAATATGTGTAGCTTTATCTTCAGGGTTTTCTTCAAGAAAGTCAAAATATTTAATATTTTCCACAATCTGTTCAAAATATTAATCTCATTAATTAATCTATATTTCATTAACCATAACATAAATTGATTATTGAATAACCATTCTTATTTTATTTTATAATAAATAGAAATTATTTTTATTTAAATTCCCCCAGAAAACAACATCATCAAATTTTTCCTCAAATTTATCGAAAACATCCTTAGTATTAAGAAAAATATATTTATAATAAAATTTCCTAAAATAGTCCATTTTAGGTTTTACTATCTTTTAAATCTGAAAATGTATCTTTTCAGACAAATGGCATCAAAATAATTCTATTTGTAACATAAAAACAAGTATTCACAACATAATAATTTAAATACTTATTTCAATTGAATTCATTTATGATGTTCATATCAATTTCTTTAAGAGTGCTATTTTCCATCTCCACTACACAATTCTTTTGTAACACATAGAGTTTTAAAAAGAAGAAATATTTATTTTATTGGATAAATAAAATTAAAAGTGATGTTAAATGAGAATTTAACACCTGAATACATTGATATTTATCGGTTTTTAAATAATATTAATCTCATCAAAATATTGTGGTACACACAACTACAAGATTTTTATGTTTGATATCACATTCAACACGAAATTCCGAGCTTAACTGACCATGAAATGATTGACTATAAAAACCTAGAAATTAAATTTGAAGTCATGAATATTATTTACTATTTTATTAATATATTTATATTATTGGTAATTGTTTAATAAATAATCAATCAATTTTTTTTAAAGCGATTTTATTATTTAAAATTATTTTTTAATCAAAAATATTTTTTATTATTTTTCATGAAAATAATATTATAATAAATTTAAAAAAAATTTAGAATATTTATTTCATAAAAATAAAATCAAATTTGGAATGAGAATATCAAAATAATTTTTTTAGAAGTCTTCAATTTTTTTGAACATAATAATTAATTAGTGAATAGTGAAAAATATTAAATTATTAAACTATCATTTATATTAAATAAATTATATATTTGAAATGACCCATTATTTTATAAAATAACTTATTTTTAATATATATTTATCTTTGAAATAAGTAATATATTTTGAATCATCATTATATTATATATTTTTTAAGTATATTTTTTGGTCTAATAAGAGTTTTTTCATAAAAACCTTTTTAATGTTCATGTTATTTCCGCATTTTAATGAATTAATATTATCTATTATGATGAATGATTGAAATAGAATATATAGATATTATATCAATATATATTAATAAAATTATTATTATACATATAGAGAATATAAAATCTTCTTGTACTAGAATAAATACACATCTCAAAAACCCACTTTTTTGTGCGTCTGTAGGTTCTATATTAAATATATTTTTCATTAAAATATTTTAAAATTTATTATTAAAAATTTTCATAAATTTTTAAATCATAATTTGAAAATATTATAATATTTTATTTATGATAATTTTATTGAATTATTATTTTTGATTAATACTGAAAAACAAAGAATTTTAATTAAAAGCTTACTTTTCGTTTAAATCATTCATAGAGATTATTTAAATTTTAAATTTATTTTTAAGTATCAATATTAAAAAATATATCTAAATCTAAAATTTAGGTCATTGCAAACAAATTTAATTTTGACTTTTTATATATAATCATTGTTATATTTTTAGCATTTCTTATTTTAAATAACACTCATTCTCACCACTTCTGTAGGATTAATGTTATATTATATTTTCCACTACTTTGATTTGTATTTGGAAAAATGGATTTCATATTTGGAATAAAAATAGTTTATATTATAAAAATAGGTTATTTTGTTTGAAAAAAATGAATAGTGAAAAAAGTAAAAATTATTTACCACGGTTAAGCTAAAAATGGGTTTACCAAGGGTTAAAATTAAACAACAAGGGTAAACATGAACACCACACTTAAAAAAACACATTTTATGGAAATATTTAAATATTATACACTCATTGATAGATTATAATCCATCATTATGTCCTTGGGTCTTGGAATAAATGTGGGTGGAGTACAAAATTTTGAAAACATTACAAAAGCTCCATTAACTTCACTTATAAATGGCCACCCCCTTATCCTCTCTTCTACACAGGACAAATCCTATTTGTTTTGGCCACTAACGATCAAAATAATATCCCAAATTTCTATCCCATAAAACATGAGGCAATATTTTCGGTATAAATTCATTATAGGATGTATTTTGGTGCCGCTGTAAGGGGGTTACCCAAAGAAGAGGTAACAATTTTTAGCCATCGTTTTTATTTTTTTATATTTTCCACCTCCTTCAAATTTTGTAAAAAAATGATGATACAATATAAATAATATATTAAATATAAAATTATGCTATTTCAACATGTGGATGACCTAAAAACATTTTACTTCTATTGAATGGGTTCAGAAATCATCTTACTAGTGTACGGCGGACTACTGCCTCATGATCCTTTGTTATTCATTTTTAAATTACCTCTACTAATGGATGAGTTTTGTGATAGATATAAATTATATATATTAAATTTATAACACAATTAACATCTATATTATGTATATTGTATTTAAATTTTATTACTTTTCATTCTATAGGTGACACGACAATTTCACTCATGTGTACGACGGAATACCATATAACGAATCGATGTGATTCGTCATTCACTGATGATTTACATGGAATATAATATGAATAATATTAATGAGTATATTTTATATAAATGAAATAATTATAGTATTAATTTAATATTTTACATTATGAAAATATAATATATCATATTATTTTTACACTAAAAAGATGACACTATCATACGTGCAAGTGTGCACTACTGCCTTCAGGAAACGATGTGACTCTCTTTTCATCACCACAATAGGTGGATGTTATATATTATAATATTTATAGAAATAATATGATATATATATTATTATGATCATTATTTAATAATAATATATGAATTTCCTCATTTCCAAAATGATCATTGAAAAATGGAAACATTACTCATCCAAACGTATAACCTACCATCTCAATATTCATTACATAAATCATTTCTAAAACCCATCATTCATGACTGTTATAATAACTATAATTGTTTTATAAATTTGATAATAATTATTGGATTTTTATTGAATAAATTATAGAACTATATAATATATATATTAACTAGAACATTCAAAAGAAAACATGAATGAGAATACAATGAAATCTACACTAAAAACAATAATGATAGGGAAATAATATTGATGAATGAGTAATAAGTTGGTATAAAAGTATAATATATGGCATTAAAAATATTAATATATTCTTATAATAATATTATGACCTGTTTAAAACCACTATAAATTAGTTTATTGAATTATAATCCAAAATGAAGAACAAGGTAACAATTTTTCAACAAACTTTTTTTACTTTTGGGTGACATATATCGTATTCACAACCTATTTATTTTATGTTGGTTATATTCTACCCATGAATGTATTTTATGTATATTTTCATGAAAATTATTTTTATTTTCAAATAAATTTTTGGATTTCTATTTCACGGGTCTTGCGATTCAATGTTACCAACGTGGTAAGAGTTTTATGATACAATAGCTTCATTTATCGGGATTCGTTATGTTTAAGTATCTATTGCTGAAATATTATGATTTAAATCTCAATAATGTTAATGAATTTTATTTTTATATGGTTTTTAATGATATTATCATCTAATAATACTATTTGAAACTCTTTTTTTACTTGAAATAATAGATAATTTTTTTGAAGAAAATAGTCATTATTTATGTCTTCAGCTGAATACTCATTTTCTCTTAAAAACCTATTTTCTAAAAATGTTTTCAAAAATGTTTTATCATTATTAAAATGAATTATTATATATATTCTTACTAATGATTGAATTTTTTACAATGTATGTTTAACAAAATCCCTATGTTGTTTTTCTAAAAATGCCCATTTTTCTTTTAACAAAAATGTGAAAGGAATCCATGTTTTGACATGTATGATAAGAATAGAATTATCTATTGTTGTAAAAATTATTTACATTGAATATTTCATTATATTTAATAATTTTTATCTTAATAATATTTCAATTAAAATTTAAACAATTTTTTTCAGATTGGATAGTATATTTTCATCTAGAAATGTTTTAAAATATTTTTAATCTCCACCCCTTATATGTTTCATTAGTTTTTCAATGAAATTAATATTATAGATATTTTATGAATATGTAGTTTTTAAAAGTTATTTGCCAAATTAATTTTTTATTTTTCTCAAAAATGTAATTAATAAACTTTTAATGGTATTTCTATTCATCAATATCAAATGTCTTTGTTGTCACATATTATCGAATGTGGATATATTTAAATGACATCATCTTTATATTCTCCTTGTATGATTTAGTTTTTTGTCAAAGATATTGTTACGCAACCCAATTCTTTTACATGGGTTAATCATTTTTAAATGATAAATCTTTGTAACCTATTTCTTTTCCCTAGTTTAACAAATTATTTTCTAAATTTTTATGTAAACAATTTCTTTTCAATGGGTTGATCGTATTTAAATGTGGATGACATGAAACCCTTTTCTTTTCCATAGTTTATTTATTTATCAAAGGAGTAATGATTTTTTTGTTTCATGAAATAAAATTTCCTTATAATTAGTTCATGTTGGGGTTATTATATATTACTTATATGAATGGGAATCCAAGATAGCACTATATGAGACCATTACAGATTATATGATGGGGTGACATAGATAACACTTTGTGAGATTGTTATACTTATACTATAGGGAAACCCATATTGTTTATGGTGATCTCATTATAGATTATTTGTGGGGGAATCATAGATAACATCCGTTTAGACCAATAATTATTATATAAAAGGGAAGATTAGATGGAGATGCATGAGCCCAATATTTCTTAAGCAATGGGAGTACCCAGACAACCCTCTAATACATTATGAAATGTGTTTTGTCTTAACATGAAAATATGAGGGAATTACTGATGGGTTTTTCCTCGGGATTTAACTGGGATTTCGTTATTGAAGACAAGGATTCAAAAAAATTAATTAATTTGATTATTTATTTTACAAAAATGAGTTTTTAATTTCTTGTTATGGGTATATAATGTTTCCTTTGATCTAGAGTGATATCACCTGACTCTTGATTCTGGATTATTTGTATTCATTAATTTTTGAATTAATTATTTCTTCGTTAATGATGGATGTTTCGGGTATTAATGAGTATGAATTCTTTTATGATTCTATCATTCCCAATGATTATGTCATCATACAATTATGGAAATATTATTTTCAACAAATTAATTCCAATTTATAATGAATATGTTTACCCTTACTACACATTTTATCTCACCATTCTATGGTTTTATTTACAATGGATAGAAAGTATGAGGTTTAATGAATTATTTTGAGAATGAGTTTTCTCATTTATCAGGATGCTGATTTAATATGAAATAATAATAGTTTTTATATGCAGGATAAATGATTATTTAATGATATTTATATTTTTATGTAGGGTTTTCCAAATTCAAAAAAACTCTAAACCGAAAAGGTCCATTGTAATGTAATCCATACAATCTTAAATTTCATGTTTTTTAATTTTATTATTTAAAAATTAGGTCAAAATTATTAGTATCAAATTCAAAAATATAAAATTAATGATCTTAGCACTGGATTCAAGAGTTCAGGTTTGTGTTGGTTATAGTTGGTAAAAAAGAAAAGATTTAGATATATTTGTATATTTATTTTTTTAAATGTGAGTTTATATTAACAGATATGGATATCCTAATATGTATACAAGGAATATGAAGACCATAAATTTAATGTATTATAAAACCTTTTGATGTTTTAAAATATGGGAACTTAAATCTATGAATAATTATATAAGAGATATTTTATTCAGTTAAATTTTTATTTTTTAACTCTATGGTATAAGATGTGTTTTGATTAAGCATGTTATAGGAAAAATATTGAAGGTATTAATAACATTTAGGGATTTTATGATCTGGTATATTGATAAAAATATTTATCATATAGATTACCACATGATTGAAAAGTGATTTTCTGATTAACTGCTTAATAATACTTCAAATATGGATCACCATATATGTGGGCTTCAAATTAGAATGTTATGAGATACTATTTGACGTGATAAAACTCTATAATTTTGAGATATAGATGTTATTAGAGATATGGGGTTATGGAATTATTTATTTCAAATTTGGGTATTAATATTGAATTTTAGCATTAATGTATCCTATTAAGGTTTATTCATTCTGGAAATTTTTTTACCATGGTTTAAACATTTTTGTTTTGGATAATGTCTAAAGAAAGGAGGAATCCATTATTATCCTATTTATGGTTATGTGGTCGTTTAATGATTATTTTTATTCATAATTCATGAAACAATCTTCCTGAATACTAATAATTTGGAGAAACATATGAGATTATGGGTGAAATTGAAAAATGGATGTCATTATACTTGACTAGTAAGTATATTTCAATGCGTTTTTTATCTAGATAGTGAATGAATTCTTCCAAATTAGGAAAACAATGTTGAAACAAAAATTTTATCATATTAAATTTATATTATATGAATATGATTTTATTGTATACCATTATATATTTGTGATTTTTTGGACCTTAACTTTTCATTGATCATTAAATTGCCAATAACATCAATCACTCTATGAAATTGTTTACTCTTTTTTCCATTCCCTCATATGTTCATCTATTTGTAAATTATGTTATATATTTTTCAATATTAATTATATGGTAAATTTTTTATCAATTTTTATGTTTATACTTTTCAACAAACTAACAATCAAATATTTTCTCTTCGATTACCGATATAAGGTTCAAATTGCACAGACACAATTTATTGAAGGGGGATAACGTAACAACTGAATATTTTAAAATACAAAAATATGTCCAATTTCATAAAGGAATGTAAAAATGATCTTATATGATAATTTAATAACCAAACAATTTTACGATATACTTATTTTTAAATAAAAATAATATCTTCAATAGCTTATGGTATACACAACTGCTTGATTTGTTTGTTCGATAGCAAATTAGACACGCAACACCGAGTATAAAGGACAGTTTATATATAACACAATGAAAACAAAGGATATAAATTTGAGGGTATGGCTAATCTTAACTAATTTATGAAATATAATCATATATATAAATTTTTGATAAATTATTAGTATATAACTATCAATTTTTTTGTTAATTTATTTTATTCTACAAAAATATGTTTTCATGCAAAATGATTTTCTATTTATTTTCATAAAAAAGAATATTAAATGTATTGTTTTATATTTAATAAAGACTATTTGATAAGAATAGAATTTATTTTTTGAATTAGGTTATCAAAATTTTATTCAAGTGATTTTTTACAATTATTATTAAAATAATGAACTTTAGTGAATTTTGAAAAATTTCATTTTTTATAAAACTAAAATTTATTTTTAATAAATTATGTAATTTAAATTATCAAGCAAATTTTAAAAAATTATAGTTATTTTATATTAATATTTTTTCCACATAATTTAATTTAAATAAATATTATATTTTATTCTCATATATGCTTATTTTATCGTTTAAAAAGTGGTTATTTCTAAAAATTGTTCTAGAGAACATAATATTTATCCATCAATAATACCAAAATGTGAATGTTTTTAATGAATTTATTAGATTATTTATCAATAAATATTAAATTATATTCATAAATAAATTATTATTATACATATTGTTTATATAAAATCATCTTCTTCATGAAAATATAAACTTCTCGAAAAGCCTTTTATTCATCACTTCTATGAGTTTTGTTAAAAAAATTCAATTTTTATAATTTTTTTAAATGAAATTTTTTAGGAATAATAAATTCTAGAAAATTTATGTTGGATCTTTGGGAATTTTTAGAAATATTTATTTTTTTGATGAATATTGAAATATTCTGGATTTTAATTGAAATAAAATATTAATGTGAATTATTTATAATATTAACTTATATGGTAATTTTAATTTAAATAATAATTAGTTATATTATATATCTATTAATCTAATTTAGGTGATTGGAAAAAATTTCATGTTGAAATTGGATATAAAAAAATTGTAAACTTGTGAACATGTTCTATTTGAAACCCATCTTTCTCAGCATGTACGAGGGGTTTATTTAAAAATAAATATTTTGACTTATATGAATAAAATTTTGAAAAAATTTATTCCATATTTTGAATAATAATAATTAATATTTTATAAAAAGGTAATTTTTTTTTCAAATTTAATAGTGAAAATGATAAAAATTAATTTATGAGGTTAATGAAAAATGGGTTTACCAGGGGGTTAAACTAAATAGATAATGGTACAAAATGGCACCAAATATTTCAAAAAACCAATATATGGTAATTTATAGGGAATATACATTGTATTATTGAGCATTATTCATTATTCTATCGTTGGGAGATGTAAAAATTATGGGTGAAATTATTTATTTTAAAATAATTACACATCTTTCACTATACTAACCTATAAACGACCACCCAACATCATATCTTATTAACAACATATAATCTATTTTAAGTAGATGGTACAAATAATAATAAATTACCAAAATCCTTCCCATAAACCTATAATCTATATTTTGGGTAGAAATCCATCCGAGGAATTCATTTAGTAGAAACCTAAGGGGGACTCTTAAAGAAGAGGTAACGTTCTTCAACAAGGGTTTTTATTTTATTTATTTATCCAACTCCTTAAATTATTATTATTATATAATTATGTAATAATAACCTCACAATATTAAATAAAATTGTTTTTCATAATAAGGTAATTTCATTCAACCATCTCTACTCCCATCAAATGGGTCACAAAATCATCATTCTTGTGTACGATGGACTACATCTTCGCTAACATGTAACATTAGTTTCTTCCATTTCCACCAATAACTTGTGGTAATGATATTTCATAATATATATATGATATTTATAATATAATTGTACTTATTTAGTAATTATATCCAATGTATCCTTTTTATTTTACATTGGATATGAGATACCATAACAGCGCTCGTGTTCTGGGTGGACTCACGCCTCACAAAGTTATATGATTAGTCTTTCAATAACACATAAAATTTTACCTAATAAGTATAATGTATATGAATATATGTGATATAATTAAAATTATAATTATATTCATGAAATATTTATCTGTATGAATATATAATATATCATTTTTCTTTTTAAAATTAAAATATGATAACATAATTTTTTTACATATGGACTACCGCTTTAATGACATGATGTGACTCAATTTTCATCACCAAAACACATGAGGATATATATATATGTATATTAAAATAAATAATATGATAAATATTATATTTTTATAATTATGTATATTTAAAATATTAATGATCCTAGTTCCATAATGACTATTGAAAAATGGAAACATCACTTACGAGTACATACCACTTATAATCTCTATGATCCTTTCAAAAATAATTTTTCAAAACCATATTTAATTATTTGTATTTAAAGTATAAATTATTTAAAAATACAAAAATAATTTCCAGATTATTATTATTGAGAAATATTTACTATATAATATTCATAATTACTAGAAATTTCATAATAAACAATGATTGAGAAAACAAGGCAATTAACATATTATACAAAGAAAATAATAAAACATTATTGATGAAAAGTTGTTAAGTTGTCATAAATGAGTAATTTTTGATATTATATATTTTAAAATTGTTATTTAATAATATAATAACTTGTTTACCAAAAATTTAATGGGGTTTTAAATATTTATCAACCAAAATTAAGCATGAGGTAAGGGATTTTCATCTCACATTTTTCTTATATAAGGCACATGCCATATTCTGCCTGTATTTCTTTTATGTGGGTTATATACTTCCCTTAAATGTATTTTTTGGTTATTTTACAAAATATTAATGATATTTTTATATACAATTTATAATATATCATTAATGGGTATTATGATCCACTTTTACCAAATTGGTAAGTGATTAATGTTACAATATCATTGTTTATTGGGATTATATATGATTTACTCTCCAATATTGAGGTATTATGATCTTTATCTCAATAAGATTCATCAAATTAATTCTCCGATGGTTATTCATGATACTCTAACGTAATATTATAATTTTCCAACTCTTTGGAACAAAATATAATTGAAAATTTCATTAAAGACAAATAATGTTTATTTCTCTCTTTCGTCGAAAACAATTTTTCATCTAAAACCATGTTTTATAAGTTTTTTCAAAATGTTTTATAATTATTTAAATGATTTATTAAAGACACTTTCACCAATGTTTTATTTTTACATAATTCTATGAAGGGAACCATCATATAATTTTCCAAAAAAATTATTTTTGGATTTTGCCAAAATTTATAATAGATTAATTATTTTAATGTGTATAGAATCAACCAAATTTTCCACCATCATTAAAATTATTTTCATTTATTATATCCTTATATATTTTCAAGGTTATAAAAAAATTATTATAAAAAATTTTTTAATTTGTTTTTTCAATATTGATAGTTTATTTTCCTAAGGAAATTTTCTAAATTATTTTTAATGATTTATTTTCTAGGGGTGTTTTCAAATAAATGTGTTTTCATAATATTTTTTGAATGTTTATATATTTAAAATTTATTTTCATAATTAAAATTCAATGTTTCTAAAAATGTCTTCAATGATATTTTAATGTTTTTTCAATTATATATTGTCCACAAACGTTTTTTACTTATTCAGCAATGAGAATATTTTGAAACGATATCATCCTATTTAATTATCTATATAGATAAATATTGAATCAAATAGATTGTTATAGAAACCATTTATTCTTAAAAAGTTAATTATGTTTCAATGAGATTTTTATGCTACTCATTTCCTCTCCATGGGTGAACCAGGATTCAAAGAGATTGTTATGGAAGCTATTTTTTCTATGGTTTTTTCATGTTTCCAATATGTTGACATGAAACTCATTTATTATCCTTTGGTTAATGAAGATAAGAAAGAAATAATGGTTGGTTTTTATGATTAAAGTCATTTTATTTCATCTCTATTCATTATGTGGTTTGTTGAAATTAATTATACTTTGGGGTGGCCAAGATATCACTAAGTGAGACCAATACAACTTATATAATGGTGAGGCCCAGATAGCACTGGTAGAGCCCGTTAAACTTATAGGATGGGTTATCCTAGATAGTGATGGGTGAGCTTATCACACTTATATGATTGGGATGCAAGGATATAATTGGGTGATCCCATTATAGCTTATACAATGGGATATACTAGATAGCATCGGGTGAGAAGATTAAATCTTTAAAAATGGGTGCGCCAAAATAGAAATCCAATGCATTGGGTAATGATAGATATTTAATAGGAATTATGGATAGAGTTTCAAAATAGTTTCTACTATGGATTTAACCGGGATCTAGTGACAACTTATATGGGTTTAAAATTGGTTATGAACGTGATTCTCTAAGTTACCAATAATCTATTTTGATTAATTACAATGAGTTTATAACGATTCCTTTGATAAAGATGGATATGACAAGGATATTGATTATTGACTATTATGAATATTGGATATATTAAATTGTTTTTGGATGTTTCATTATTGATGATTTAGTTATTTTTTGGGTATGAGTTCTTTTATTATTACCTCATGCACTATAATTTGTTTTCATACCCTTAAGCACGTATTATGGTAAATAACGACTTTAAATAATTCGTTATTATGTTTACACTTAATAAAAAATTGATCTCATCATTGTTATGTTAACTATTTCCAGGTTAAAATGTATGAGGTTGAAGAAATTATTTTAAGGTGGGATTTTTATAACGATGAAGATGATGAATTAATGTGAAAGAAGAACACCTAGTTTAAGTGTGATAAGTTCTCATTTAAAAACAAGTTTATTGTTTATGTCGGAGGGATTCCTAATTCACTTAAACATTGAACCTAAAATTTCATTCAGAATTTACGTGCTCTATTATTTTCATTTTATGTTTTAATATTTATATGAAAAATATTTTTCACAATTGTTTGTAGTGAAGCCCAAAAATAGCAAGTTTATGATTTCAGTATTTGATCCAAGCGTGTAGGTAAAGGGATGTGAAATTATTATCTTGATCTAGGGAAAATATCATTGTTAAAATACCTATTTTCATCAAAATAATTGGTAATTTATTTATTTTATAATTCTTCACTATGATCAATTACTATTTTTTTAATTAAGTGATTCTTTTAATTATGAACCAATTTAAAAAAACAATAAATACAGAAAAATACAAATATTTAAGTGAAAGAGAAAAAACAAAATTTTAACTTTTAAAATCTTCAATAATAAAATATTAATATCTATTACCTCCAAAACAATTATTAATTATTTGAATAAATTAATCCAAATGAATTCATCAAAGGGACATAAAGTATGTACTTCCTTAATTGACATCAAACTGTTTTTCTGTTTTTACCTTTAAAACATGAATCACATACAATGATTTAGTACCGATTAAATTCTAGTATATTTAGATATACTTGTTTATTAGATTACCTGTGCATCAACCTAGAATTAGAATTTCCAATCATTTTATTCCACAAAATATTATTATACTTTTTAGAATTTTATAATTTGTCATTTTGTTTACTTACTTTAGAAAAAATAACTGAATAAATGATTTCATTATTCATTTCATAAAAAATATTTATCCATGAAATAAATGAATTTATCATTTCAAAATTTAATAAAAATTCTATCATCCCATAGTCATAAAAATATTATTAAATAAATTTTCAATCTTAAAATTTATAAAAAAATTGAAATATTAATATGTTTTAAAATTCATACCTCACTAGAACAATCTAACATTCCTTTTTTAATTATCACCAAATGTTGCATTACTAACATTAAAATGATCAAATGATATAATTTTTTATATATCACTAGTCATGATTCATTATAATCCACTATCCATGAACCAAATACCGCTATTCAAGCTCCCATAATACATTTCCTAATATAATTTATATATGAATGATTTTATTCCAATGAAAACATTAGTCTAATGGGATTAAAAAATGAATTCCAGTTAATCCAAACTGATTTAAATTTTTTATAGAAAATTGATATATTAATTCTTTTGAAATAAAATCCCTAGTATGTAAAATATATTGGGGAAATATCAAGGAACACTCATTTTTATAATAACCATTAATATGAGGTCTAAAAACATGTATCAGTTGATGTACTTCCATTAGTACTTTTATCAAATAATGACTTATAAATTAAGGTAAATTATTATTCTACCAAGAAAAAATATCTATTTATTCATTTTATTAATACTAATTATCATATCATAGTTTTTTATTACATAAAAAATAGATAGTTTTTAATTTAATCATTCAACATAATTATTGAACTGTGAATCTCGTTAAGGATAATATAACAATTATTTATTTTAGATTCAAGAAAATTTTACTTGAAAAAAACTTATTATTTCAATTAATAATTTTAATTACCAGTAGAATTTAGTATTTATTTAGAAATTTCAAGACCTGTAGGTCCATATTTCATATATATTTTTCATTATTTATATGTTCCTAGAAATATTTCCTTATATTTTTATTTTCCTTAAAATCAACCATATTTTGTCTCATAATTTTCATATATAAATCATTGGATTTTCAAAATTATATTCAATTATTTCAAATTCATTATATAATTATACAATAGAGGATTATTTGGGTTCAAATTGAGAAGATGAATAATAATTATAATCACATAACTAATTCGATAAATGCATTAATCATAATTTTTTTATCATCCTTTTAAGAACCAAATTCATTAGAAATAATTTAATCATATATAAAACTCTATCTAACTACCATTGCACTATTTTACATCTTATAATACATCTATTTATTATTCTCCATAATGAGTCTTGGGAAATCGGGATTCATGTTCCCACCCTTTCTATACTCATAAAAAATTATGTTATTAGCATCATTTAAAATAATAATACCCTTATTCTTCAACTTGTGATCATATATTTGATAATATCTCTAGGATATCCTTGGAAATATTTTATTAATTATATATCCATATTTTATAGAAAATTATATATCATTTATTTCACTATTTTATAACTTATAATGAGTAGGTCTAGTATATATATTTGATTTAAAAGTAAATTTGTTCTTTATTGGATTAACTACTTCTTAGTAATTTTTATGATCTTACATATTTTTTAAATAATGATAAAATACTATCATAAAATTTATATTCTTTAATGTTATTACATTCATCTATCATGAACTTTTTGGAATGCCACATCATAGGAAGTAATCTATGTACTATTTGAATAAAAAAAGATTTTAAAGGGTTTATCCGATAAATGCACACCTTTGAAAATTATACTACAAATGTAGAACATTGAATAAATTGTATCATCTTAAGACATTTTATATTTTTTTACATTAAACACTTAAAATAATCAACTTAGTTATAATAAAATTATTTGAAGGAAGATGTGTATCTTGAAAAATTTTATAGATGTCATTAAAAATTTTATACACTGAAACATGACTATATAATTTTTTTTTTCTATTTCAGAATATAACATATTAATCATCACATAATTTAGATCATTTTTTACCTCATTATTCGAAAACAATTATTTTGGTTCTCTTAATTATACATTTTAATGATTAAACATTATTATAAAATGATAAATGATATGTTTCTTTAAGAAATATTTCATCCAAGATTTCCAATTTCTATAATCAAAACCATCAAAATGAGGTTCATTTTGTGGACAACTTCCATAATTTTATCTTGTACATTCCATTTTAAATAGATATTTTACCATTTTATATTATTTTTTGTTTTTTTGAAATAATATATATATATATAGTTCTATGAAATTGATTTGAAACAAATTTTTGGTCTTATGATAAGATGAAAAAATAACCAATGTCAGGGTGGTTGAATTTTCATTTATAAAATGAATTTAAATATCCATTTTCAATATATTACCAATATAAAATTATGTTAATGCATCATATAAAATACCAAATGAACAAATGATATTTTTATAGCGGTTCAGATATAAATGATTATGCTTTATGATTCACCCCACTCATGACCTGGGACTGATGAAACCCACTATAAACACTGTAACAAAATATTAGAAATCCATTTCCCAGTAGAATACATAATCCAATTTTAATGTATTTTCCCTTATAGTAATAAACCTAACAAACTTTCCATTTTCTACCTAGATGCATAACCTGATCAATATGTTATTTTCTCACCATGAGGCACAACCAAATTCCTAAAATTGTTTAGGAATAAAACCAAATTATCCAACATTTTAAAGTTTATTACAACCCATTAACAATTATTCACAAAAAATAGATAAAAATATTTAAATCCACAAAACTATATGAAAACATCACTGTCTTAGAGTTGTAGATCCAAAGATCTCTCACATATTAAAGGATAAAATAAATTAAAATTTTTAGAGTGCTATTGTTGATCTCTATAGTATGTCTCACTAGTATAGTTCCAAAATATTCTCATCAATGTATATTTGATATGGTAATGATATAATTCTCATATCGAGTTATTTTTTGTTAAAAATAATGAAAACATTCATCTTTTAAGAGTTTATCTATCCTAATTATTCATGAAATTACATCTTTAATAGAACATAAAAATATAACCACATCAGGAACATTAATAATATATTGCATTAAACTCATTCTATTGATGAATAAAATATTATATAAATAAAAAATTACAAAAAAATAATCAAAATCAACAATAAAGTTCCTTGGGAAACAGCCACAAATTAAATGAGATAAACTACTAACATTCCATCAAAATTTAATTAATAACAGTTATTTTCCCAAAAACCAACATTAAATATTAATTCATGTGATGAGAAAATAATTTAACAGAATATTCATCCATAAAAAATTCCATAGTATTAAAATAGATAATAACTATTTTAAAAATAAAAAAATTAAGATAGTCTTGTAATATAAACATGCTATAATTTGAAATATAAATTTGTAAAACAGGAAATGAGTTTTTTGCATAAAATATTATAAATGGAATAAGTAACTATAGAATGTTCATAAGGTAGGTTAAAAACATTCCAAAAATTTTATAATATAGTCACTTCATTTTTGTTCATATGGTTAGTCCATTTTTTTCACATGATCAGTCCATTCTTTTCTTATGGTTAATAAATCACTGTTCATGTGGTATGTATATATGTGTTCATTTTGAAAGTGTAGACATATCCAAACTATTACTCAATGTTAGTACTCAGGGTTACATTAATACTTTTCCATATTTTAACTCTTAAATTGTACGATCAATTTCATAAAATGAAAAATATTCACCCACTATACACACTCAGAGTCAATTCTATAAATTTACAATTATCCATTCATGGATAATTCTCAAAATCACTTTGAGACTATAACTTATTTTCTATCATTTTTAGTAATAAGGGACACTTCTAGAAATTTCCAAATATTCACTCATGGTCATTAATAATATTCACATCGAGACATCTCATAATTTTAAATTTTATATGAAATTAGAATTATTTCAATTATCAAAATTATTTTTAAATTTTGTTCAAGGATCCAATTCCATAAATTCCAAATTGTTATCTAAAATCCCTTGGGTTATTGGTACATGTTTTTTAGTTAAAAAATTTGAGGATATAAGTAACATGTTCATAATAACTATGTTATTCTTCCACATTTTTAGAATAGAAATCTGAATAGACTACATTCCTATAATGAATATTAGAATTATCTACATGGATATATTGGATAAATTAATTAAATATATGAATTTAATATGTATCTGGATTTTTGATATGGCCATATCGATAACATGAGTTAACTAAATTGATTGAATGTCTACATTAATTGATTATGTTCCGAGAATGGATACTTGAATTTTCTAAGTGGTATGAACCGGTTCATTAATCATCTATGTGTGAAAAATAGGTACATGGAATGAACAACTATTACATATCATAGTATGAGATACTGAGAGTTTTTTCGCTACATAATTATGATATTTGATGTTATAGTAATATTTTTTTGAATTAGTTTAATGAGAATATACTCAAAATGAAACTAGAGAAATAGTGGAGTAAATACCCAGTAAATGTGGATCGGATAAGAAATAAAGGTCCAACCAATCTATTTTCAATAGAAACTGAAGTTTGGGGACTTTTAGATTAAATTTGTTCATTATTAAATAAAATTTATGTTTTCCTGATGAACTAAATAATTACAAGGTAAACATCGAAAAATATTAAAGAAATAAGTAGTATTAATTAGAATTGGATTGATATAATGAATGTTATACATTTGTTGTGAATAATATATATAGAGAGAAGGATAATGAAAAAAAAATTAGTTGTTTTTTATTGTTCTTATCTAAATGTTATAAGGGTAAATACAGTTTTATTCCAACAAATATATCACCATTAGAAATAAAAATTATTTGGGTTGAAGGAAAAACTCATCATTGGTGTATATATATACATAATAATCATGTGATGAAGTAACGTTCCAACAAATAATGTTTTTAATTACTTGTTAAATTAGATTAGTGAGTTTTAAAATTATTCATGGTAAGAAACAAATATTATAAGTGAGACATATCTGAATTATTCTTATAATTTTGGGATCTTATTTGAATTTATTGTGTGGTCACATTATCATGTATGGTGCATTGATGTAGCCTAGGGTATTGTGAACCAAGTAAAATCAATTGTGTTATCTAATGATTTCATGAATAATTTAGATAAATGATAGATAAAAATTGTAGTGTTCCCTATATCATAAGAACAATATCTTCATAATAGAGAAGATTCATTTTTAAAAATCTATACCCTAATTCACCCCATCATAGCATGTAATTCATTATATGGTTATAACAAGTGGTATCATAGTAGGTTTATTCTTTTCTTCTCATGGAAGCATTAAAATGGTTGTCAAACACAAGTGTTTCCCCATCACTGAGTGTTGTAATTATAAAGTGTGGGAAATTTGAATATAAAATTAGTTTAGACCCATAAGCATGGACATTTATGAAGTGGTCGTTTTTGGAATCACTTCTAATATTAAAATAGATTTATTGATTTAGAGAGATCATCGAGAGAAAAATATAGATTCCAAAACCATACATTATAATATTTTTATCCTAGAACCATCGATTTTTAATTTGATTACTTTTATATCTGATGATTTTAATATTAATAAAAAATAATTTTACATATTATTCATTATTATACATGATTGTAATGTAATATTTTCATAGATTATATTTCCCATTTATAAGGCCACAACACCTCACTTCAATGATCTAAACCATGAAATTCCATGATGATTTTATTTAATATATATCTACTATCAGATAATGATCTATGATGAGAAACATAGAAAAATACTATTAAATATAATTAATCATAAGATTATGAGGCATATTCTCATGAATTTCATATAGAAATAACCAAGATTGTATATTATATTAACAGATCCACTAGAAGGAATTTATCATTTTTTGGTGTTATTAGATATTCCAATCTATGATTATGTGTAGTGGTCATTAGGCATTATTTTTATAATTTATAATTTTCATGAATCACTCACTTAGTTTTCCTAACCAAACTATCACACTATTTTACAATAGGAAGTAGGGTGCATTATGTGCTTCAATAATGACATATTACTAATGGGAATTTTGAGGAACGATTTTTTCCTTTCCATATTTATAAATGTTTATTTCTCAAAAAAAAATTTAGAATAGAACCGTCAATAAAATTTCAATTTCCAAGGTATAGTAATGCATTTATTCTAGATTTTAAATGAAATATGATTCAAATATAATAGTTGGTGACACAAAATTGTATCTTTATTGATAACAGATTATGAAAATGGGATTATATAATAAAGTGATCATTTATATGCAATTTTCGATATTGTAACATTTTGATATTTCTCTTGGATTCCATAAACCATTACTAGATATTAATCTTGGAATTTAGGAAATACATCCTCATGTTAATGAGAAAGAATCCTAGAGTCTCATGTAATAAGATTATAAGTTGATATTTATTAAATTCTAGTTGAATTTAATTAATGGAAGTAATATTTTTTTAAAAATAATAAAATAATTTAATTCATGTATTATTGATAACATAAATTAAATAAATATTTATTCATGAGATTGTAGGAAAATATATTTCTTTTATTTATTCAATATTTAATATATTTTGAATCACTAATTTTTGTATAAAATATTTTTTATGAATCAAATGAATATTTGGGTATCATATAAATGATGAGGAGATCAAGGTGACCAATATCATGTTTAGTTATAAATAATATTTTTTCTTGTTAGTGAAAAAATATTGACCAATTCATAAATTTAGTATACACAATAAAATGAAAAAAAATTAATAATACTATTTTTCATAGGATTTGTTAATGGTTATTATATTATTTATGGTCTAGTATGTAATTAAATAATATTTTAACATAAAACCTTAATCAATAAATATATGGTTATGTCTATTATGTTGAGTTAATCAAAAATTATAAATCATTATGCACAAAAATATTAATTCTAAAATTCATTCTCCTGCCAATCAAGAAAAGTAATAATTTCTTCCTAAATGATGGATCATAAACTGATCAAGATAAGAAACACAAGTATATTGATTCACCATTTTATCACATGAAAAAAATTGTCGTAACATGGAGACCAACAATGAACATTTGAATCAATGATAGAGGGATTTAAACTTGGATCACATAAGAGTAATAATGGTGATTAAAAAATGGTATTTCAGAAGATAAAAACCGTTTTTTATGAAATTATCATAAGGAAATTTAATTAAATAATTCATATCTAAATTAATTAGTTATACATTTAACATGAACATAACCTCGTTGGTTTTTATGTAAACCTTTAACTGAATATATTATTGAAAAATATCACTTTTCATGGGGATCATCTCACTTACAATATCCAGAATAATCAATATGATTAAAAAAATATTATAACCACAACTACTATTTCATTATTCTTGGAACCCTCAAGTGGAATCAGAGCAGTCAAATTTCAAATTTATAAATATTTATCTCATTATTTATTAGTATTTTCCATAACATTCAGAATCTCATTTGATTTTTAACTGTATAGTATTTTTTCATTATCATGAATTTGACATTTTAATTATCATCCTTTATGAATTCATTTTAAAAAATGTCCAAAAAAAGAAAAAGAATGATTGGAGATTCCATTGGGATGTGATTAGTATTATGTCCAAATATTGTTGTATTACCCAGAGTATATATAGATTTCAAACTGTATACCCTAGTTCACCACACTGGTCTATGTCATAGGATACAAGACACAATGATAATTTATTACAAATAATGAATTTAATGCCCAATCTATATAGACCAGAACAACTTGGAATATGACATGTAATTTTAAATGTGGCATAGTTGGAATACACATCATTTACTCTACATAGATTCGTGATAAAATTCATGAAATCCACGTGGTTATATAAACTTCAAAAACACATGAGAAGGAAAATACGAGAAATAATAACCCACATTATATATATAAAACATTCATTAAAAGTAGTGTGTTATTTCCATTATCTGATGTACACACTATGTAATTCGGTGGGATATGTGGAACGAGGACATGTGAGACACATAACATGTAGTTGGTATATACAAATCATGTTTTTCTATATCATATGATCAAATAAAACACATATCTAGTTCCATGGACAATAAAAATCATACCTCATGACATGTATATATTTTTTACCCACATTGTAATCCACCATGTTTCAAACCAAAAAGCATTCATATATCCATGATACACAAAAAATGTGGTACATTATGTGTAACCGGTAAGTAAATGCCACATACTCTCATAATAATAGACATAAATAAATTAAATTAAATTTATTATTAAGGAATAAAAAACGAATTTTATTTATTTTCACATGTTTTGTTTAACATTTTATTAATGGTTTTATGGAATTAAAAATTTTCAATTAACATATTAAAATAACCATTAATTATTGTTTTTTCTATTTAGTTTCCATGAATTTATTTAAATTATATTTACCATCAAGAGAATTAGGGTTCTTCTTAAGATGAATGTGGATAAATAAATAAATAATATAATTTTATTATTAGTTAATGTAGTCTTGTTTTACATAATAATACTGAATGACTAGAAATGAATTTTAACTAGTGAACTATTGGGTAACCATTCCATGCTCATGACTGATCATGTTGATGGCCGACCTTGAGTATGTGATAGAATTATTTAATATAATTTATTATTGGAGTTTTCAATTATTAGGTATTAAATTAATGATGATGGTCTGCGAGTCATCCCTGCAACCATTATTATATAGGACCCCCATGTCCAAATTGATTTATGTTATTACACTTTAACTAATTCTTTAGATCCCCTCAAATTTGTGTGAGTTATATATATTTGGTGAAAAATAAGTATCCCAATGTCCATAGAGTCTATTTAGGATAGAATCTAGATGATTCCAAACCATGTGATACATTGGTGGAGATTTGTAATACTATAACTTGTTCTACAATTGAGTCAATTAGATGCCTTAGGTTGTAGATTGATTTTTTTTCCTTATGAAAAAATCAACCAGTAAAAAAATATCATGATCAGGTGCTTATTTATTTATATACTTATTTTAATATTATTCATTATTTTTATATATATTGAAGACCATGATCTTAAATATAAATGAACAAATGTAAAAATCTAGACCATAAATAAACAAATTAGGTGTAAATGCTGTATCCAAAATAGAAAAATAATTAAGTAAAAGATACATACAATTAACATGACATATAAAGAATAAAAAATTAATGATATATGAATAGTAAAATGAAATACCTCCAATATATATTAATTCCTTCTTTACCATATATTGCATTATTAGGAAAAAATACTCAGAACAATGTGTTTGACTAACCCTCATTGGATCACTTACTACTAACTAGGACTTATAATAAAGGTTATGGGTAGACATAACCATATTAAATCAAGAGAAAGTTTCGTGTATAAACTCAATGATACATGGAGGCACATGTTAAGGAAATCCATGTTTTGTTTTTATGATTGAGGGGGGGGGGGGGGGGGTCCACTGAAACGATCATTGATCTACTATCATACTACTATCAAATACATACCTACCTAAATAATTTCAAGTATCATGATCAACCATCATTGGTGTTATGTGAAGAGGAATATAGATCCTTAACACTATAATTCAATAAAAGTATATATTTTTAGTTCAATGGTTTGTTATGTTGGGAATAGATATAATAATGGGATATTTACTAAAATTTTAATATTTATTATTCTAAATTAAGATGAAATCAACAAATTTAGTTATAATAGATTATTTTAAATATTAGGCTAAATGAAAAGTCTATAATACACACTATCCCTACAATATATGTTTTAAAAATATAATCATATCATCAGAAGAATCTTTCAAGAATGGATCAAATGCTTTCATGTTTCATTTCTCTCTGAACAGAAATCATATAAAAAAGAATCTTTATTAGCTAATCTCCCATTTAAGAAAGAAAGTGGATATGTGTTCTCTCAAAATGAGAATTTTATTTTTAATGACGTGAAAATTCAATGTTTAATTTTTTCTTATATATCAATTGATTCCACGAAGTAATAAAAAAACATTGATACTTATATAATTATTGAGAATCCCAATGCACTTTATCAAAAGACAGCTAGATAATAACTGTTGGAAATATCCAAGACTCTTTTTTGGAGAAATAATAGACATATTTCACCAATTGGGCCTTAAATTATTAATCCAATTGGCTACATTGTGATCTAAGAGGTTATATGGGATAAAATACATGATGAAATATGCATTGATCTTATTCTTACATCACTCCCTCAGAGCCTCGCTCTATTGATTTGAATGGTAATATAAACACTAATGAGAAAAACATCCCAGATTTTCTCAGTCTTTTTCACCATGATGAAAAGGTGAAAAATCAAAAAATCCATTCTGTTCTTATGGTGAAAAACATAAAAGGCCACGAGAAGAGATCCAAATCAAAATATTTTTCATAATTCCCTTCCATGTAGAGAATTATCATTGAGAAACATGTGGATCATTATGATGTCTATTTCATATGTGGTATGAAGATCCACTAGAAGAAAGATTACACCCCACTAATGAGGATAGAGGAAGTTTTAGGTACACTTGTATTGAAGTGAAATTTATAGTTTTTGTATAAATATACTATTAGAAATAGCCTGTGGAGATCACAAATTTACTCAAATATTTAAAAAAAGTAGATTATAAAAGATTGACTAATAAGTGGTATAAATACGAGTGGACATCAAATATATACTTCCTACATTAACTATTAGGGACTAACACGTCACATTTCCAATATTAATTACATTTATTTTGAAATAACTTTATTTTACTCCATATCGTTCAAAAAAATATCTATATCTAGACCAAAAATATATTTATTTATTTTTCTATTCTAGAATAAATGATTATTATTATTAAATTATTTAATGGTATGAAACATTAATAAAATTATAATTATGAATTAGATTACATTAATCATGTATTTTAAATTAATAATGGATATTCTCCACATGAATCATACAACACACAACTATTGAATAACTAAATATGTCATATAAATGAAAAATGATTGAATTAATTACACAAATACGTATATTTAAATTCTTTTGAATTGAATCAACGTGGTGTATGTCACACATGTTTGTAATGGAAATTGACCAAATCACCATATAATATAAAGGTTTAGAGGCTAATAATCTTCTTTAATTTGCTTAAACTGATATGTGTAGACCATTTCCTATTACAATAAGGGGTGGGTACCCATACATCATAAGTTTAACTGATGAGTTTAGTCAATATAGATATTTCTACTTGATGATGTATAACAGAGATTCCATTGAGTGAATCAAGGAATAAAAGGCGTAGGTTGAAACCTATCATGGTATGAAGAATAAAAAACTCCACATAGACTAGGGTGGGGAATATCTAAATAAAGACCTTATTGATAATGTTTGAGAATTTGGGAATTTTCTTGACTAAATCCTCTATATGCATATCAATTGAATAGTATATGTGAATTTATGAACCACACCAATTTTGTAAAGGTTCTATTATTGATGAGTTTTGTGACTCCTCCATTATCACTTTGGTGAAACACATTACAAATTGTCTAAAAAATAATAAACAATGTTCCAATTAATGAAGAAGATGAAATTCCATAAAAATTATGGAATGGAATGAAATACATGTTTCTAAACCAACATGTGCGGGGTTATGAAGAATTTGTTGAGGCTTTTCCAGGTAACAGACATGACCCCTGAGGAACAATGTGTACTTTTATAGTATGCCGTAATACAACAAGGGGATAACAACTATAGGTCCCCTTAGACAAAAATAAATTAGTTTAAGGACACTCAATATAATTTGATTGGATGAAAATAACTAATACAATGGGACTGAGATATGATTATATGATGTTGAGTATCAAAGTACACAAGAGTTGGAAAAGGATCAAATTCAATAAATTTCTAACAAAGAGGACATTCCAAATAAGTGATATGTTAGAGTATAATAGAGAAAAAATAACATAATGGTATAGTTTTCTTGTCACCACGTATTATGGCCCTTTATTAGATTATAATAATGATATTTAAACGTTCAAGGATGAAGTAAATGTAACATATGATTCCATGTTGAAATACAACATAAATTTTGAAAATGATTCATCGTACCAAAATAATGTCTAGATTTTAGTAGATCCTCTAATTTATGAAAATATAGTTTGCTTCAAATATAAATTGAAGAAAAAAATATAAATGGATTGAAAATTAAGTACCTATAAATAATTAATAAATGTAAAAGGGTTTGAACAACCTCATGGAATTGACTATGATAAAATCTTTTCATGAATTTCTTTGATGAAAGGAATCAAAATGTTACTTACCATTATGATATTCCATGACTATGATATTTGAAAATTTATTTTATAATACCTTTCCATAATGGGATCTATCAGGAAGATATATTTTTTAAACCTCCTAAAGGGTTTGTGACTCTAAATGATTTTAACATGATTTTCAAATTGAAAAAAATCAATTTATTTGATTAGATTAGGAATCCATGTCATAGAACATTTAGTTAGATGAATCCATTAGAAAATTTGGTTTCTTAAAAAATGAATATAATCTACATTTTTATTAATTGTTTAGTGGGACTGTGGTTGTTTTCATAAAAGTATATGTTAATGACATACTATGTATTGGAAATAAAATACCAATCATATAGTATATTAAAGGATATTTTAATAAATTCCCCTCCACGAAGGATGTCAGTGAAGAAGTACATATTTTTTGGTTTAAGATCCATCATGATTTATCCAATAGGTTTCTCATCCATTGTCCATGTAATATATTTACAAGATACCGTGGAGATATTTTGTTGAATAATCCAAGACAATACTCTTTAAAATGACAAATCACATCCATTAATAAAAGAGAGTGTGTCTTTATACACATGAGGAATGATAAAGAATTCCATGTATTCTATATGACTTAATGATGAAAAATAGTCATTTATGTTATTCTATGAACGAGGATAGATGTTTCCTATGCCTTAATTATGGCCAGAAGATATCAACCTGAACCATGCGACCTCTATTGGATGAAAATCATGACAATACTTAAGTATCTGATGTGTACTTAGGATATTATTAAATTATATAACAGATACAAGGAAATGGTAAGAATAGGATATGGATATTCTAGTTTTTAAATAGATAAATATTATATCGAACCATAGCCAAGAAACATCTTCACTTTTAATAGTGGAGTTGTCATCTAAATGAACTCAAGGTTTGATGTTTGCATAGATTCAACAACAGAATGTGAGTATATTGTGGCTAATATGGTAGATTATGGAGTAGTATATATATGAATATTCTAACAAGATATTTGTGTGGTACCATGAAAGAATGTCTGCATCATACACCATTGTTATAATAATGCAATGGGGGTCACTATGAATGATCCATGTCACATCAGTGGATGAAGCACATTCATTAAAATTATTATCACTTGCTATATTTTTTTTTCAAAAGGTGGGGATAAAGTAAGAAATATATCCATTTAATAATTTTTCTAAGACCCCTTGACGTAATATTTTACTTAGTAGAAATATGATTATCATATGATGTATATCAGGAGCAATGTAGTAGGCAGTTGGCGTAAGTCCAAGGGGGATTTTATTGGTGTAAGATCACAACCTTTATTGGTGGTATATATTTAAATAAATAATGGTATAAATACCTTTTTTCTTTTTAATGAAGTGGTTCTTGGGAGTATGACATATTTTAGGGCATTTCCCATGGGCTAAGGACCCGAAAAAGATAAGAAATGAGGACAAACAATTTTGTGTGAATTGTGGTGGTATGGTTAGTACTAGTTGTGTGCATGTATAGGGGAAGACATTTTTCCAATCATACTATTGAAAAGAGGAAGTTAATATATATCCATATAGTTATCCAGACCATTCAGGTTCTCCTAGTAAATAGTCCGACATAGCCCTTATTTGATAGAGGGAACCTCAAAGTTGGCGTGTGGTTTGGCCAAACATGCGTCTAAACCATGATACCCTTAAAAAGTGATAAATTCCAATTTACCACCCAATATTATTTATTTATCACATAAATTTATTCTAAAATCACAAACTAAGTCTAGGGTGATGAACCATAATAAATATCCTCCTCCGAAAATGATTCTCCATTGATTCATGGGTGTTTGGAATACACATTAGTGGTAATCAAAGATCTGGGTATGTCATCGAATCTTTTTCAATCAATATTTTTGAATGGGCTTGGATTTTGGTTTACTCTCTTTACAATTTCCAAAAATAGTCTATTTATAGAAGATTATTGGTTAAATATTTTATTGTTTTCTTATTTTAAATTATGGTCTAGGTTTATCTGAGTGGTTTTGACGAGGAAAAGGTATGTGGGATTAATGGGTTTTCCCACAGTATCACTATTATATATGTTTATGTAGTTGTTCCAATGTATTTATTTTTTGAATGTTAGGGATACAGAATATGGAATGTTATTTCGAAAATAGATTGGGGTGAAATACCCCTCACATACCCCATGGGGTTCATTGATGATGTGAGATCGAACGTACAAGTAACCTTGGGGTATTCCAAACCACTAAAAATGGTGAAATGAGTTTGTAATCGTTAAGATGGGGTAATTATTAATATTACTAGGTTTTTAATTATGTAAGTGGTATGTGGGATTCATTAATAGGAAAAACAATATTGTTATATTTTAGTTTCAGATGTTCCAATGATTTTTTTGTAAATTTTTAAATGATGTCTTTTGTGTTTTAACCCAACGATGATTTTATTGAAGGAATTGTTATTTGAAATTGTGTAATGTTCTGAAAGTAGGTTTCTAACTCAAATGATTATAAAAAGGGATGTTATTAATCAATTTTAAATGATGATATAAAATGGGGATGGTTCTAGATTCATGATAATTTATTTTGGTTATTATTTTGAATATTTTTAAATGGATGTAAAATCCATGGGGAATATTTTAGTTTTCTAAATAGAAAAATTAGTGATTTAATGGGTGGAATCAAGACAATTTCAAATGATTATTTTTAATTTTTTATGAAATAATGTAGTTTTAAAGGTCTTCCGAGAACAATGTAATTGAAATGATGTGTGGGTTAGTGAGATAAACCCATAACGATATGTTGTCATTTTGGCATGGTAATGAAATGAACAAAATGATAACTGTGATTAGATAATGAAAAAATATAAGGGGTGACTGGAATAATGGTATATGTGTTAATGGGACATTCCAGGTATGTGGGATATGTTTAATGAGCTATGATTATAAATGGTAAATGTGTTTAATGGATATAGTTTGTATTGGTAAATGTGTTTTGGTTAAATTATCATGTGAACATGTCTTGGTGGTAAGTAGGGTATGGACATGAGGTTCTACTCCAACGGACCAGGTTGTACTGTGTCTATAAACCCCACCCCTATAATACACATGTTATGGTGTAAAATTAAAGATAGATAAACCAAGTGGTTTAATTTGATAAGGATACATAGAATTATGATCAATGGTAAGTGTGATGTAATGTATGATTTTGATTTCAAACTATAGCTCTATGATTTCCAACTTATGGACATGGTGTGGGTTGGTATGTTAGAAAAGGGAAATATGCTTCCCAATCAAATGGACAAAGCATAATTACCAGAATGAGGTTCCAGGTTCTATCAATAAATTATTAATAGTGAATTCTCCCTTATGATTAAAAGTGTGTATAACCAAAAATTCATTAGTATAAGTATCCTGTGTGGCATGAGATAATTATGTTGGTTGATCCTCCTTGATAATTTAATGAATAAAATAGTTACAGGTTAGTTATTTAAACATGCAATCAATTAATATTTACTTAGTATCCTTTTATTTGTGAACATTTCTTATCTACATACGCTAATGTATAGACTGGATAACTCTTTAGACATAGTTTGTGGTGGCCTACCATGTTTTGCATAGACCCTACTTGGGCCATTGAGGCACTTGAGTACCCGAGTAGATGCTACTTGTTTCTGGTATGGTTTTGGATAGAGAACTTGTGTTTGGTCTGTTTATGGGCTTATGGGTTAGGGAATGAGGGGTCATGACTGTTGTGGTGCATAGGTCTATGTTCAGGTTCTTTTGGTAGATTTTGTTTAGATATGTTATGTTAATGACTTACTGACATGTAGAGTATACATTTAATAATTGTTTCAGGCCTTCATTCGTTTTAGTAGGCTTTTTTTCTGCATGTTTTCATTTTATTTGTTCATATTGGTTATTATATCTATTGATAACATTTTTTACATAAAATAAAATTTATATGAAGATATATTCTCCATAATATTTCACTATAGACCCACACCACTAGTCAGTAGCCTCTGGTGTACGGGGAGGCAGGCCTGCAGTCATGTGATTGCCTAGATCGGGGTAGTAGAAAAAGTGTCCACTGTGTCGGGGATAATACAAGTTGAGTTGGTGTCCTAGGAACAACATTCTATCTTTGAATACATGTATATTCAGTGATTTTTATATTACTAAAATATCTGATTACATATTGTTCATTGTTATGTATGAATATAATTATATAATTCCATCGAGTATCTATTTAATTTATACGTCCACAACAGCTCCCTACTATTATAAAAAACATGAAATAAAAAGATAATATTTATAAATGTATATCTATGTTCAAATGATGTTATATTATGGGACCCATATCATGTGAATTTAATGTTTTTGTTATCATTAGTTTAATCGATGTCCTCTTTTGAAGCATACAGTTGGTAATCTCCAAATGGGAGATTAAGAGAATAATCTTGTAAGTAGAAATTCCATCTCTTTAGTTTTCATTAAATATAATAATTTGTAAATGTGTGTAATGGTAATTTGAATTTATGATTATCATTTTTACCTTTCATGATTCACAAATATAAATTTACTAAAAAAATAAATCAATCTATTTGTTGGTGGGAGGTAGGGTGCATCAAAAATGGAATGATATTAATGGATATGTCAAGGAAGTATTTTTCCCATCCCTTATATATAGATGTTTATTTGAAAACCCTTTGAGTTAAATTAAAAATAACCCTAATATCCATAGTCATAGGGTAACAATATGCTTATTATAGATAATAAATGAAATATATAACAAGAATATTGGTTGGTGAGACCGATGTTCAATAAGAAAGATGAGTTTTTATGATACATGATTATATAACACATTTAGTGTTCATAAATAGTTGTCAATGGTATGATTATATGTTCATTTTCTTGGTTACCTTATCTTTTTTATAGATTGTAATATTTTATTTTAGGCAAGACCACCAAAATCCAATGGGATATATTCTTATAAGGCGAGGTACACTGTGTTTCCTTTGATATTAAAATTTTATTTCCATTTAATACATGGAAAAATTATTCTAGTTTTGAGGAATATTTTTATTCACATTTTACTAATAATATTAATCAAATAAATATTTTTCCTTAGATTGTGAATTATAAATATAAATAAATAAATATTATTTATTAAATAATTAAGAAAAACATATACACATATTTGTGGATAAAAACATTATTTAAGAGTAATTTTTTTATTCGATTAATCATTAAATTCCCAGGAGTTCAAGGAGATAAAGAACAAGTTTGGTGAAAAATATTAATTTTTCAAACATTTAACATAATATTTATCAATCATTCACTTGATTATACACATGAATAATTTTTTCATGGTATATCAAACCTAAAATAAATTCCATCAGTTAGATATTAAGGGAGAACATGATCATCATGACTATAGAGATTCTATAATTGGATTCAATAAGTTAAATAATGGTTATCTGAAAATATCCTTTCAGATGATTAATAGCATCATCAAAGAGAGGACCCAAATACTTTGAAATTACATTATTCATAACTAAATAAATTAAATATACGCTAATCATGAAAAAATCATCAATGGTTTTTGGGAATTAGTTACATCAATATCATGTGAAAATATTTCATTGGCCATGTTTCTCACATCATAGACAATATAGGGAATAAATCACTTGATCAAAAAATTGTATTCTTTATTCCCACCAATGATCTTCCACTATGCTTAAAAATATTATATATCCTTTGGAAATTGATTTTATGAACCCCATATTTATAAGGGAAAAGTCTTGTAATAACTCATATCATATATGGTTTTTTTAAATAATTTATGAAGGAGATTCGATGGTTCTTGTAGAATATGTTTCAAGCTTTGTGGAAAAAATATGAATATTTTAGAAGAAATTAAAATGAGATGACTGATTCATGATTTGATCATCTAAATGCCCTTGTGAAAGATATGATAGGAATCCTCGATGATCTAAAAAACAATAAGATTATGAAGATGATCATGAGAATAATGTAGAGACCCGAAGCTTGACGTACATGGACATTACATTACTTTTGCGGAATACTTAGTACATAACAAAAACACACACAAGGATCGTAATAGTTTAGTGTCTTTGGAAACATGGAATATAATCTTCTAATCGTGGTGAAAGATCTTCAACATATCCCATAAAGATCTTCCTTTTTTTACCTAAAACCTTTTTTATATCCTGGGGAAATAAAACATACAAAAGGGTGAGCTCAAATGCTCAGTAAGGGTAAACAAAAGAAATATCAATCACATCATATACATAAGAACATAACTTTTGGAAATCTTATCCTGCAAAAGCGATCATAATATCATAACATGAGATAAATCATAAAGTGAAATGAAATCCCAATAATCATAAATTAAAACATGAAACATTGTGGCATACACACATAATCATAGAGAATCATATCTTATTAGTCAAGACTCATTGCCAAGACTATCTTAGTGGACAAAGTCCATTTCTGAACTGAGTCACCCTCGTTTCAGTGCTGTTTCACTGAACTGGTATAACCTACCATTCCAGCCATGTCTATCTCATGAGATATAAAATCTTTACCCAATGCATTGGAGGGAGATATAGGTCCCACCCATCTCATAATGATACCATTATTATGTGTGCCACAAAATCTTAAATCATACATCATTGCATAACCCATGTAATAAAAATTGGATTCCTAAACAACATGACATCATAAAACAATTCATATAAGATAAAGGAATTCATAAAAATAATTCCATCACAACATAATCAAATCAATGTAATAATAGGGATAAAAAACAGAACCCTTTATTATCTTAGATGGAAAATAATTTTGATAAAACACTTGAACTCCATTCTTGAGGATAATATCCTTTCTACTTCAAAAACATTTTCCCTTTCTTAACATGTCATACAATTTTAAACTAAAAGAGGTTGATTAAAAATAAACTTGAAAACATTTAAAGGAATATTCTTGGAAATAATGTTTTAGAAATCCATTCATGCCGTATAAGTTAAAAAAACATTCTTCTTTTACTTTTTTCAGAAAAGTCAAAAAGTATCTCGTACGGAAAACGACAAAAGATTCCTTTCATATATTTTACTAAAAACTCACCAAATGGTAAAATTGTACATAAACTATTGTATAAGAATATAAATATTACATATTGAGGAAACATGGATGTGGATGATAAAATACACCCCAGTAAATATCAAAGTATAAACAATCTCGGATAAAAATGAGATTGTGTTATTTCCCTTACCTTTGGTCCGATATGCTTTGTATGTGTCCGAACCTCCAGTATAATGATTTAAATATTGGTATTGACTTATTAAAGAATCATACTCATTGTTATGATATCATATATGGTTCACTTATAACTTTATATGACCCGTTCTTTTGTAAATTCCGTGCTAAAGAGCGTTTTGGGTAAAATTGTTTCATTTGTCGTCCGTGTTTTGACTTGTAATTATTCATATGATTAATTAGATCATGATTACTTAATTCCAGAATATAAAACATTATTTACATATAATATATTTTCATAATATACATATATATAATAAATCGGTAAATGGAAAGAAATACACCGTTCATGGAGACGGTAGGCCGTACGTACACATGAACGCTGTTTTCATTTCCTTATGGAGTTGAATGTAATTAAGTAGATGAAATACATATATATACACATAAATCCAATATCATTATTATGTAATATATTTCATGATTACTTATTATATGTACTTTATAATCATTCATGAATGCTTAAAGTGGAAAATGAATCTCATCGCGTCGTGGAGACGGTAGTCTGTACGTACACACGAGCGATGATATTGTTCTCATGATCGTGGAACTGTATTGGAGTGTATATATACTATTTCAGAATAAATATAAGTTTAAAATAATAATATATAGTTAATATGTACACCATTATACCCAGCCAAGTAAGATGGTGGTGGAAAATAGATTACACCACGGCGTGGAGACGGTATTCCGTACGTACGCACACGCGGTGATTTTGTTTTCCGTAGGACGGATAGATGGTGAAATAAGGTTGTTTCATAATTATAATAACATATCAGTATATAAGTGATACTGATTTTATTACTTCATAATGAAACAAACTATGAAGAGGAAGTGGAAAAAGAAATAATGATGAAATAATCGGTAACAGACATTACCTCTTCTTTGAAGCGCCTCTTTGAGATCTCCTTTTAGGGCTCTAAAATTGGTCTTTGAGGAAGACCAGAACCTCTAGGATGTTTATAGGGAAGTGGAGGAGGGGGTTTGGCAGGGGTTGTCCGAGCTTGAAGTCTCAAAATGGTGTGAGGATGAGAGGGATGAGGTGACCTTTTATAAGGGAGGAGAGGGGTACCCTTTGGAATAACTAAAACTATTATTTTATTAAAGTCAAATTCGGTTTTAAATAGCTCAAAATTGATTTATTTCTAAGATAATGTGGGTATGGGTTGAAATACTCTCATCCAATATAATTTAGACAAGTTTATGTTCCTATTTTAACCTTATCATTTAGATTTAACATTAAGTTAAATAATTTCACTATTACCGTGTCTTCTTGTGTTCTTATACTATAAGGTTAATAAAATTACTATATCAAGCCAAAAGAACCCCAAGTTATTTATTATTAATATATATAGCCTTATATAAGTCATTTGGCCGAACTTTAGATTTTTAGGAATAAAATAAAAATTAATAATATAATATTTGTTTTAAAAACTTTTTTATGTCAATTTTGACACTATTTAGTAGTTGATTTTTGTAAAAATCATAACAGAATGATATGTTCGAACAAAGTTAATTAAATTAATCCTATCATGTCATAGTAACCTAGAAAATTAGTTTAGTTCATAAAACGTCTCAAATTATATTTATTTGGGTATTTATAACATCAATTATGTCAATATTTCGTTAATAAGATAATTACTACATCATCGTTGTATCATAAATAAATTAAATTATTTAATGTCTAAAAATTACAAATAAAATACCATTATGTAGGAAATCTTTTTAGATTTCTAATGGATATTTATAGTAGAATGTATCTTATGTATAACCTCATATTAAAAATGATATACTTATTAAACTTTGATATTAACTATTTTAACCCTTCTTTAAATAAATTAATAATAAATGTACTAATCTAATCCAAGTGGGCCTAAATGGTCATATTTTATTCCTAAGGTTGTTTTTGGTCGACTTACACTTGTCCAATAGAATTAGGACATGTGTTAGGGTAATAATAATATCATTGCTATCCTTAATTATCCTATTTACTTTTAACCGTGGTAAAAAAAGTAAAAAGTTACTATTCACCAAAAATTATTTTCATCTCATTGATCCACATTTTAGTCCTTGATATTAACCATGTCCCTATGATTTTTGAAATTCCACTCACAGAAGCGGTACAATTAAGTTTTATGAAAAATTTTGTTTTTTAACTACCACTTAGTGGTTTCACTATTCATCAAAAAATGAAAGTTTCCAGAAAAATACCAAAAATTAGGCCAAAGCTATATCTGATATTAATAATTCAAAAATGATGTCTATTTTACCAAATTCAGAACATATCAGTTGCATTAATTAATTTAAAAATTAGTTCCCGTCGTCAAAACAAATAGCGTGTTATTAAGAGATAATAACTATCAAAAGATTGACACATGTTTATAACTGGTTTAAATGTGAAATTACATCCAATGACAAAAATTGTATTAAATTGTAAAAATATATTCTAAATATACTTGAAAACCACTCAAATTAATAATTTATCACTATTAATTATTTTGATGAAAAAAGTTGTTTTTAAATATAATTTAGTAATTTTCACTATTCATCAGAATATGAAAGTTATCCGAAAAATACCAAAATTTCACCCTAAGATAATTTTGATATTCCGAATCCAAAAATGAAGACCATTTTGGAAAATAAAATTTACAAAATTTCAATAAGTGGTTATTACTATTCATAACGGCTAGTTTTAATAATATTTTAATAGCATATTGTTGTTTAGTAAAACTCGTTACTGCGTACTACACACGCTATCGAAGAAGGTCGCGATTGCGTGTAATGAAAGTCAAGTCAAGGATGCGTGTTGTGCAAGCTCATTTTGGTGTAGCGTACAACAGAAGACAGTAATGAAATTAAAAAGAATATTTTTTTTATAAAATCTCGGGATGTTACATTCTACCCCCCTTAAAAGGAATTTCGCCCTCGAAATTCGTCGGGGTTATAAATGGTATACTACTCGAAAGTTTCTTTAATAGAAACCCACATCGTAAAAAGGAATACCAAAACTTGTCTTTAAAAACTAAAGTATGAAATGTAACGATTACCCAAATAAACTAATCACTGGGTTTCCACATAGGTGAAAATATGGATATGGAAGAGAAATCTAACCATCATGTTCTGATGGAGAGTGGTAGAGGACATGGCTATGGAAAAGCCAGAAATAACAAAGCCATAAATTTGTGATGATCTAAGGTACCATCTGATTCATCAGATATAAGAGCACTAGGACAACATTTTTGGTTTTCAAGATCATTTCCCTAAAGTTGATGAAATTAGAAGAAATACTTTCGTGATTTTGGTATAGTCTCACCGTTTGTCGTTATTTGGACAATTTCCACTTCATCTCTTAAAGAAATGAAGTTGAATTTTTCAATCGTGATGTGTTAGAAGATCATGTGATAGAATGATGGGTCATTCCATCTGTCTCAAACAAAAGGATAGAAAAGTTATCAAAAAATACATAAGTCCATCTATAGTGAGATTAATCATATATAGTTCCTAAAATGGACTTATACTTCATATATCATATTGCTTAATATAATAAAACTAGTTTCTACTAAACAGGGACTTCTTGTAGGTTAGTGGTAGGCGATAAAGGCCAGTCGCACTTCAGTTGTGGGTTTGATTCCTACGACCTTGTCCAACGCGATGGGCTGTCTCCCGTCTTGCAGGTTGTCCTTTTTCTAAAACTATATTACTATAACATCCCATCAACAATATCAAAAAAGTTTTATCCGTAAACAGTACTAACTTATGTCCAACATAATCTATTCCAATATTTAGGCTTATCTAAAATACTTCGGTCCAAGCTCATAGTATAAAGAAAATGATAACTTAAAATGTCGTCAATCAAGCATGTGAATACCATCATTTATCCCCCATATATCTTGTTGGTCACATTCCAATCATGTGAATACTTTAATGATGTATTTTCTTGAAAAATGAATACCCATTAAACCTTAGTGAAAACATGAATCCTGTCAATAGTTAACTCTTTCCACATACCAAAATCCACAAATTCTATATACTCAAACCATGATATAACCTTCTCCTTATATTAGTCATGATCTCATGAATACTATCAACCATTTAATTTTCTCCTTATCCCTTCATTATGCGCATATCATCTACATTCCAAAAATATCTGAATAACCTTTCATGTATACTGGTAACATTAATCATACACTTTCAAAACTCAAGGAAAGACAACAGTGTAACAATCCTTAGATGTCTCTTTATTCCATAGTACCATGAGATTACTTATACAACATGACACATGATAAACATATAATCATTCCAATACATTCTTAAACCATTGAATGATATTCAACAATTCTTTCATCTCACATATCATTTGTAGTCTCTTCATCATCATCCACATAAATACTACCCATACAACCATACTGATTCCCTTCATGAGACTTTCCCTTAGGGAATTGGTTTGCATAATTCCCGTACATTCCACATTTAAAACATTTAACCATTGTTGATGTCATAGCAATACCATTATCTTCATCCCTGGTGTTAACTGAACCTTTTCCTTTGCACTTACTGGCTTTGTGTCCTTCTTTTCCACACCCAAATCATCTTCCAGTTCCTTTGAAACATTCTCCTTGATGCCTCTTCCCACATGATTTACATAGGGGAAATTGAACTTTCTTTCCTCTATGATCATCATGAAACTCCATCTTTCTCTTATTAGCCGAGTCAGGAAACTTACCAAATTTTACTTTATTGATCATATTATGAGATTTCTGATTCGGCATAATAATGATGTTTGGACTTCCAAATCCCAATTTATTTGGCTTCTCATGAAGAATATCATTCCATTGTCCATCATATCCTCCATTATCGTGAATCATCTTGTTTCCAGCCATTTTCTAAAACCCAAAAAGAATAGTGTGAGAGGAAAAAATCATAATAAAGGGGGAGTAACTTCAATATCTAACATCTTTGGTTTAATCTAATATTGTTACCATAGTTCTAGGACTATATCCTATACGTATACTTATCCTTAGAGACATCCCTAGACATACCATAGAAATATCTCTAGGGATCTCACTAACGTTTTCGCATCCTAGTTTCCAAAGGTTGACTAAACTTTTCCTCTGATACCAACTGTATAGACCCGAAGCTTGACGTACATGGAAATAAAATTACTTTTGCAGAATACTTAGTACATAACAAAAACACACACACAAGGATCGTAATAGTTTAGTGTCTTTGGAAACTCAGAACATAATCTTCTAATCGTGGTGAAAGATCTTCAACATATCCCATAAAGATCTTCCTTTTTTTACCTAAAACCTTTCTTTATATCCTGGGGAAATAAAACATACAAAAGGGTGAGCTCAAATGCTCAGTAAGGGTAAAAAAAAAGAAATATCAATCACATCATATACATAAGAACATAACTTTTGGAAATCTTAACCTGCAAAAGAGATCATAATATCATAACATGGGATGCATCATAGAAGTGAAATGTAATCCCAATAATCATAACTTAAAACATGAAACTTTGTGGAATATACACATAATCATAGAGAATCATATCTTATTAGTCATGACTCATTGCCAAGACTATCTTAGTGGACAAAGTCCATTTCTGAACCGAGTCACCCTCGTTTTAGTCCTGTTTCACTGAACTGGTATAACCTACCGTTCCAGCCATGTCTATCTCATGAGATATAAAATCTTTACCCAATGCATTGGAGGGAGATATAGGTCCCACCCATCTCATAATGATACCATTCTTATGTGTGTCACAAAATCTTAAATCATACATCATTGCATAACCCATGTAATAAAAATGGGATTCTTAAACAACATGACATCATAAAACAATTCATATAAGATAAAGGAATTCATAAAAATAATTCCATCACAACATAATCAAATCAATATAATAATAGGGATAAAAAAACAGAACCCTTTATTATCTTAGATGGAAAATAATTTTGATAAAACACTTGAACTCCATTCTTGAGAAAAATATCCTTTCTACTTCAAAAACATTTTTCCTTCATACAATTTTAAACTAAAAGAAGTTGATTAAAAATAAACTTGAAAACATGTAAAGTAATCTTCTTGGAAATAATGTTTTAAAAATCCATTCATTCCGTATAAGTTAAAAAAACATTCTTCTTGTACTTTTTTCGGAAAAGTTAAAAAGTACCTCGTATGAAAAACGACAAAAGATTCCTTTCATATCTTTTACTAAAAACTCACCGAAGGGTAAAATTGGATATAAACAATTGTATAAGGATATAAATATTACATATTGAGGAAAAAGGGATTTGGATGATAAAATACACCCCAGTAAATACCAAAGTATAAACAATCTCGGATAAAAATGATATTGTGATATTTTCCTTACCTTTGGTCTGATATGCCTTGTATGTGTCCAAACCTCCTATATAATGATTTAAATAATTTTATTGACTTATTACAGAATCATAATCCTTGTTATGATATCATATATGGTTCACTTATAACTTTATATTACCCGTTCTTTTGTAAATTCCATGTTAAAGAGCGTTTTGGGTAAAATTGTTTCATTTGTCATTCGTGTTTTGACTTGTAATTATTCATATGATTACTTAGATCATGATTACTTAATTACAGAATATAAAACATGATTAACATATAATATATTTCCAGAATATACATATATATAATAAATCATTAAATAGAAAGAAGTACACCGTTCATGGAGACGGTAGGCCGTACGTTCGCATGAACACTATTTTCATTTCCTTATTGAGTTGAATGGAATTAAGTAGATGAAATACATATATATACACATAAATCCAGTATCATTAATATGTAATATATTTTATGATTACTTATTACATGTACTTTATAATCATTAGTGAATGGTTAAATTGGAGAATGAATCTCATCTTGTCGTGGAGACGGTAGTCGGTACGTACGCACGAGCGATGATATCGTTCTCTTGATCGTGGAACTGTATTGGAGTGTATGTATACTATTTCAGAATAAATATCACTTTACTATAATAATATATAGTTATTATGTACACCATTATACCCATCCAAGTAAGGTGGTGGTGGAAAATAGATTACACCACGACGTGGACACGATATTCCGTACGTACGCACGCGCGGTGATTTCATTTTCCGTAGGATGGATAGATGGTGAAATAAGGTTGTTTCATAATTATAATAATATATAAGTATATAAGTGATACTGATGTTATTACTTCATAATGAAACAACCCAAGAAGAGGAAGTGGAAGAAGAAATAAAGATGAAATAATCGGTAACGGACATTACCTCATCTTTGAAGCGCCTCTTGAGATCTCCTTTTAGGGTACTAAAATTGGTCTTTGAGGAAGACCAGAACCTCTAGGATGTTTCTAGGGAAGTGGAGAAGGGAATTAGGCAGGGGTTGGCTGAGCTTGAAGGCTCAAAATGGTGTGAGGAAGAGAGGGAGGAGGTTCCTTTTTATAAGGGAGGAGAGGGGTACCCTTTGGAATAACTAAAACTATTATTTTATTATAAAGTCAATTTCGGTTTTAAATAGCTCCAAATTGAATTATTTCTAGGATAAGGTGGAAATGAGTCGAAATAATCTCATCCAATAGAATTTAAACATGTTTAGGTTCCTATTTTAACATTATCATTTAGATTTAACATTAAGTTAAATAATTTTACTTTTACCGTGTCTTCTTGTGTTCTTATACTATAAGGTTAATATACTTACTATATCATGACAAATGAACCCCAAGTTTTTTATTATTAATATATATAACCTTATCTAAGTCATTTGGCCGAACCTTAGATTTTTAGGAATAAAATAAAAATTAATAATATAATATTTATTTTAAAAACTATTTTATGTCAATTTTGACACTATTTAGTAATTGATTTTTCTGAAAATCATAACAGAATGATAATTTCGAAAAACGTTAATTACATCAATCTTAAAATGACATATTAACCTATAAAAATAGTTTAGTTCATAAAAAGTCTCATATTATATTTATTTGGGTATTTATAACATCAATTATGTCAATATTTCATTAATAAGATAATTACTACATCATCGTTGTGTCATAAATAAATTAAATTATTTACCATCTAAAAATTACAAATAAAATACCATTATGTAGGAAATAATTTTAGATTTCTAATGAATAATTATAGTCAAATTTATCTTACTAATAATTCCATATTAAAAATGATTTACTTATTAAACTTTGATTTTAACTATTTTAACCCTTCTTTAAATAAATTAATAATAAATGTCCTAATCTAATCCAAGTGGGCCTAAATGGTCATATTTTATTCCTAAGGTTTTTTTTGGTCGAATTAAACTTTTCCAATAGAATTAGGACATGTGTAAGGGTAATAATAATATCATTTTTACCCTTAATTATCCTATTTACTTTTAACCGTGGTAAAAAAAAGTAAAAAGTTACAATTCACCAAAAATTATTTTCATCTCATTGAACCACATTTTAGTCCTTGATATTAACCGTGTCTGTCGGATTTTCGGAATTCCACTCACAGAAGCGGTAAAATTATGTTTTATGAAAAATTCAGTTTTTTAACCACCACTTAGTGGTTTCACTATTCATCAAAAAATGAATGTTTCTAGAAAAATACCTAAAATTAGGCCTAAGATATATTTGATATTAATAATTCAAAAATGATGTCCATTTTACCAAATTTAGAACAAATCAGTTGCATTAATTAATTTAAAAATTAGTTCTCGTCGTCAAAACAAATAGCGTGTTTTTAAGAGATAATAACTATCAAAAGATTGACACATGTTTATAACTAGTTTAAATGTGAAATTACATCCAATGACCAAAATTGTATTAAATTGTAAAAATATATTATAAATATACTTTAAAAACACTCAAATTAATAATTTATCACTATTAATTATTTCGATTAAAAAAGTTGTTTTTAAATATAATTTAGTAATTTTCACTATTTATCAGAATATGAAAGTTATCCGAAAAGTACCAAAATTTCACCCTAAGCTAATTTTGATATTCCGAATCCAAAAATGAAGACCATTTTGAAAAATAAAATTTAAAAAAATTTCAAAAAGTGGTTATTAATTTTCATAACGGCTAGTTTTAATAATATTTTAATAGCATATTGTTGTTTAGTAAAACTCGTTACTACATACTACACACGCTATCAAGGAAGGTCGCGATTGCGTGTAATACAAGTCAAGTCAAGTATGCATGTTGCGGAAGCTCCTTTTGGTGTAGCGTACAACACAAGACATTAATGAAATTAAAAAGAATATTTTTTTTATAAAATCTCAGGCTGTTACAAATACACTATTTTCATTTCAATGAAGATTTTTATTTTCTACAATATAAAGATATCAATGATATATAACTTGATAGATTTTATAATACTATTGTGAATTATGAGATGGTAAATGAAAAAAATAATACATAATTGAAGGAATGTAACAAATATGTAGCATTATATTCTAAAAAGAATCCCATGATCTCATAGAATCCAGAATTTTATGAATTCTATGAGGTTATGGAATTTATGTCCTTTAATTTTAATTGAGGAAGATAAATATTTTAGGGTAAGAATTCACATTATCCTGAAATGTGTCAACCCATCACATGTTGTGGATAATTTTCCTAATATTAATAATGATAATGATCATGAAGTAAAAAACCCATGTAGGTTAAAAAAATAAAGGTTAATGATTTTTCAATTTAGGTCCATCAAAAATCAAAAATATTCTTTCCAAATTAGAATATTGTTCTAAATAAATTGAAATAGAATTATTAGAAAATTATAAGGATGATGTGGTGTTTGTAGGTTCCCAACCAGGATTCAAGTATCACTACGAGGAGTAGAGGGTGAATCAGTGATATTCATTTCTTTTATGTTTCCTTACTACTCATAAAACCTTTTAATCTTGTTACAGATTTATTTCCCTACTGAACACAATCCAAACACACATCCAAAAGAACACAATAATTTACAAGGTTCACTACTCAACAAGATTATCTATTTCATTTTATTGGTATAGAAACAATCCAACACCACACAATAAACTAGAAACCAGTCCTTTTGAGTGGAATACAAAAATTATCATATGCCCTTAAAATCTTATTAAAATTTTAAAAAAATCCAATATCATGGGTACTTAATCTATAAAAAAATTATGCAATTCAATGTTTCAGTGCTTCTTGATCATTTTTCACAAGAATTATCATTCAAACCCATTCTTCTAAATCATATCCAAATGTATGGAGGATCTTCCTTGAGTCCACTAGAAACCATACCGACTCCTCCCTAAAATGCATGTATCCTTAGAGAACTGATTTTCACCACATGTCATGAATGATTAATGGAAAATATTCTATTTTGTGAAAAAAACTATTCCTTTCAGAGGAAAAATTCTCTGCGTACCCCTAATTCTACACATACTGATGATTCTCCAATGACCACCCATACTCTGCAAATAACCTTTATACAGAGCCCTCTTTTCATTTCGCAGACTACTACACTGATCATGGAATTCCCCCACATATATAAACATTCTCATATTCTATTAACGTTTTATTTTTATATAAACAATTTCCTCATCCATGGACTGTGTATTATTCCATAGAAACTGCCATCCTTCATTTAATATTTCTTCATGAACTCTTCTCTTTCACTTAATTCTTCTTCATGAACTCATTAGAAAACAGCCAAATTCTTACTCAGAGCGAAGATTTTCTATTATAAAGATTACACTTACCTAATTATGGGATTAGTGTCCATTATATATGAAAATAATTCCAAAAATTTCCCTAATCCAAATTACCCAAATATTCAAGGTGGCATAGACTTCTTCTCAGACTACTTCTACCTAAAAGTAGATCACTTCCTTTGAGTTAAGAATAAAATGGCTTCCTCATACTCCAAGCCTCCCATGAACTGTGATCCTCCCTTCATAGTCCGCAAACTACCTTTATTCCTTCATAGTAGCTGATTGCATCTATGGATGGATTAACACCTCCATTCCAAGAAATGGGATCCCTCAATAAGAGCATCATACCTTATATGTAAAATGAACCTCTCTCTAACCATTATACTTCCTATGAACCATTTTCCCTACATGGTCTACATACCATCTTAAGTTGTCTGCATCCTTTCATCTAGTTTATTCAACAATCAATTTTTTTTACCATGATCCTTATTCATCCTGATAAATATTCTTTGATTGATCACCTTTAGCATCATTTTTTTTCAAAGGTAAGTACTATAACATCCCATTCTTGTAGAAATACTATTCGTTGCAATCAATTCAAAATATGATTAGTTACACCTTATCGCTCCCTTTAATTCATAATTCTTGAATAACATGTTCTCCAACCGACATTTGATATTTTGGAAATAATAATCAGGAAAAAATCATCATATTTTCATGACCTTTTATAATTTGATTGGATTTATCCTTATTGACATCAAAAAACAATACTATTGAAAACAACCATTAATTACTTCCATAAAAATTCTCCAACAGACATGGTCTGAAAAATATCGACCTTTGGATTTTTTTCCAAATTGAATCATAAATCACTGATCTTTGTATCCTCATGAAATGGATTACATATCAATAATTCTATGCCTATGTGGGCTAACTAATTGTAGGAATAAAAAATTATTTGCAAAAAACCCATAGTGACAACGAAATCCCTTCAGCACTTCTTCCACGTCCTTCTTTACTTCCTCCACATTCTTATATAGCATTATTCCATAGATTTCTACAGTTATCCGCTATTTAAAAATTCCTAGAATACCTAAATTTTGTTTAATACAACCACTGCAATAGAAATTTAGAATAGTCTACACACATTATTTCTAAATTCACTGCATACACACTACTCCCCCATTATGAATGTTTCGATAAGGATTTATTGATAAAAAATTTCATAAAAGGACCTCGGAACACCCTTAGAGGGGAAAGGTAATCAGGGTGTCAAAATTTTCATTTATGCTAATGGCTATGGTTCCGAGGTTGTTAAAAACCTATTAAACCTATCAAAAAATGAATTCAATGAGTGGGAACAATAATTTTAATTGGATCACCACAATGGGATACATCCAAGGAGCATATGTTGATAGTGTATTGGTCGTACAAAAAGCCACTAATAATCAATAGTTGTGGATTACATGGTTTGGTCACAATCACTCACCACCAGGCTCAATTCCTTTACAATTGTTTATTGATAGCTCACTATTTCACATGGAACACTTCCATTGACTCCCCCTAGCTCACTGCCTTTGGAAAATACTTACTTATTTTATCTACTTAGAGAAAACTTCAATAGATTTTCATTGAAATATTTTTCTTCATTCAGCACGATACACTGCTTGCATCAATGAAATGAGTAGATGTGCATTGAAATTTATGCCCACATAAACATTTAATTAAATATTTTCTTTGAGACCCCCTTCACAAATTACAACCCTTTGCAGAGAATAAACCTTTATAGATCACACACCTTCATAGAGAACAATGCTTTACAGAGGTCACTGGTTCACAAATCTCACTACTTTATAGAGCTTATCCCTTCATAGAGCTCATGATGTTATATAGGAAACACCATCAAAAAGATAAGATTCCACATTGGATCCCACTTTCATCGTGATGCACACCACATTCATTGAATACATTACGTAGAAAATCTCACTAAGCCAATGCTGAACGTCCCATATTTGCAAATCAATCAATTCATAGAATCTTTAACTTCTTTGAAGACCAAAGTAGTTTTTATAAAAGAATATAATTTCATTGACAAGTAGAACCCAAGGGAACCCATTTCTTCATGAAATTAGATCTTCTCCAGATTTTATCTCCCTTGTTTGTCTCAAATGGATAGGGGTGACCACTTATTTATATTTGTGGTTGAAAGTGAAGCTCTGCTTCCTCCAGGGGGATTTACGAATCAGTCAAAAACATCATCGCAGAACATATGTATTTGAAAAGAACCACTAAATTTTTTTATTTCCACAATTATCTCCATAAAACACTTTTGATAACACAAATCACAAATTCATATTAATGTAGAGCTCCCCATCAAAATCCTTTGCACTGCCATAATGCTCTACTCCCAAATCCTTCTGTCAATGCTTTGTGCTTCTGCAATGCTCAAATTCATGTAATCGAATATCACACCATCACATTATCCATGTCATTGTGAAACCCTCTTCATAATGCCCAGATCTATGAAATTTCAACATTTTCCATATTTTCATGTCATCTTTATGGAACAACAATTTCCACGATGATTTCTATTATACAATTTTTAGATCCAAAAAATTTGGAAAACAATATTAATTGAGGTCACCTTCAAAAAATCTTATGGCTTCAACTATATGATCCCTTTCCTTTGAATCTCCATGATCATCTAATAGAGGATTGTTAAGAAAACACAAACCATACTTCATTTCTAGTAAAGAAAAGCCTTGCTTCCAACAATCTCCCCTTTTGGGTTTGTTAGAAATCTGTAGATAATTTCAAATGAGCACCAACCACTATTAATACCTAAGAAATATTAATAATATAATATAACACTATGTCTACTTGAGAAATTCTTGTTGTAGAGAACAATATGGAAGACATGAATTGTGTACTCATGTATTCAAATAAATGCTCTGACTACTTCCTCATGACACCGAATTTATTTCTCCTGTAACATTATCTCCATTACAATTCTCTATTATAATACAACCAAAACGAATCCTTTAAATAATTTTATCCACCATATTTTCACATTGAATTTATACATTTATCTTCCATTGTATATAAACCAATAGACTGATATTTGAACATTACAGATAATAGAATATAATCCCCTAGATTGTATATTCCCTATAAGCCTATATCACTTCCACAAATAGATTAAAATCATTAAAACAATTGGGGAGATGGGAAAATTTGTATCCCCTTCATGTACTACGATGTGGCTGAAAAACAAGGTTCAACTTATGTTTCTCCAACATTACTGCTAACAGTGGATTGGACATAATTTCAGCCACTGGCTCATCGGTTCCCACGTGGTCCATTTTTATCTAACCTTGTCCAAATTATTACTTGATGATGTGATATCAGATTTAAATATGATTTTTACAATAATGATTAATATGATTATACATATGATCAACTACACTTTTTTTATCATTGAAAATCAACATTGGTTGTTTCACCTCATCACCTATGTTAGTCAGTTTCTACAATATCAAATGTAACTGAGTGTATGCCTTGGTAGTGGAGATATATTCAGTTCAACAGTACTAAGCAATGAACTTTACTATTTCTATCTCAAATAGACCAGAAATGTATTACCAATTTACAATCATCCACCACTGGTGGAATTTCTATTCACTACATATTCGGCTTAGTCAGCATTATAAAATGACGACAAATCACTATGACATCTTGAATCAAATTATAAACCATAGTTATGAGTAAGTTGAAGGTACCTCATGATTATTTTCACTATATTTATATGTTATTCCTTTAGATTACTCTAAAATTCGTCCACTAAATATGTCAAAATGACAATATCTATCCATGTCAATATAATGTGTAGTATGCTTCCAATGATTCCACTATACATTTTTGGATCCACAGATGTCCCATCCTCCTGCTTTCAACATTTTGTTCCATCCACAATCAGAGTCTCCATTTGTTTAGAATCGTTCATATTAAATTTATTTAGCAACAATTTTTCATAATTTTCTTGAGAAAAAAATTTTTAATTCTTATTCTTAATCACCTACAACCCTAAGAAGTATGTTAGTTCTCCAATCATCAACATTTAAAATTATGATTTCAGGTGATTAGAAAATTAATGCATTGATCCTTGCTTGATTCCACCTAAATTAATATCATCAATTAATACCAATTACATGTAATTATCCTTATGATAATTCATGAGATATAGATTTTTATCCACTCCACTTTTGAATTAATGTTTTTTCATATAAGAATCCACTCAAGACAACCATGCTTGTGGTGCCTGTTTCAGTCCATAGAGTGCCTTATTTAACCTACATACCTTAATTTCATCATTTCCAAGAATGCAATCAGCCATTTATTCAATGTAAACTTCTTATTCATGAAAAAAATTTAATAATGTATTCTTGAATCCCATTTGATACACTATATACCCTCATTGGGTTTCCCTGGAATGAAATATCCTAATTCACTCCAGTATATCCACCAATGGAAATTTTTACTCAATAAAGAAATCATAAATTTATCAATATCCCTTAAAAACCAGTCACACATTACTTTAGATCACATTACCATGACCAAAATATTTTTTCATAAAGATCCACTTAGTAACAATCACATTAAGTCCTTCAGGTCTCTTGACTAGATCCTGTGTCTGATTGTTTTCAATATGATCTAACTCTTCATTCATTGATTTCACCCATGATTCGTCCTTTGTAGCCTCTTCAAATGATGATACTTACACAACTGATAATAATAAAGATTGTTCATTGTTCCCCATTCTAGTTTTTTATTTGGGTGAATTGTTATCCCCAATGATGTTGAATTGATCAATATATACTCTTCAATTTCAATTGTAAGGTTCAGTCGAATTACCATTATCCATGGTCTGGTTTTCCAATTCCTCTTACAATTCAACATCAATATGTGACTTCTAAGAGTTTTCTATAACTTAATTTACTTAGGTATTTTTATTTTATCAATGTTCACATTCTTGCTCATCTTATATCTCATCATCATTGGAATACCATGATTAATTTGTTTTATTCTATTCAATTATCATTACATCACAACCTTCCATAATCCTTCCAAAGATCATACCGAAACACTTGTTATTTTTTATATTAATTGGATATCCAATTAATATTCCATTTTTTTCATTGAAACATTACTTACCTTGAGTTTTTTTTATTTTTTCGGATGAAACATTTACTTCTCAAAACATGAAAATATTTCAACGAAGGTTTCATTCCATTCCAAAATTCACAAAGTGTCATTGTCTCTACCACATAAATCCCCATTAGATTTTGAATGTGTACAAAATTTTCAGCAACTTAATTCCAGTATAGTTAAGAGATACAGATCTCAAATAGTATATTCTTGGCCGTGTTGTACACCTACCGATTCTGGAACTCAAGTAGTACATTTTTTACATAGAGTTCTCACAGCAGCCACCTCATTCCTATTTCCATGTTTCTTTAGGTAATTTTCTATCTCGATGGACATGTATTTCCCACCATTATCATATTATAGAAAATTCATTATCCGTCTAGTATCATTCTCAGGGATTCATCAATAATTTTTCATGAAATAAAGCACTTTTCATTTCTTATGTATAACCACACACATGCCATTCTACTATAACCATCTATGGAAAGGATGAAATACATTTTTTCATGCATTCTGAAAACATTTATTGGGCCATATATGGATTTATGAATGTGTTTAAGAATATTTTATTCAATTTTATTCTTTTTCCAATAAGAACTGCAGACCGACTTCCCTAATATATAAGAATCGCATGCCTTTTCCTGTTCACAATCCAGGTTGGGGGTATCCATTTCTATCTTTAGAATATATCTATTTTCCATATCTTTCTAATTTAAGTTCCTTAATATATATTGTCAATGTTTGTTTTCTTCGTCAACTGTTAGATAGAAAATGTTCTCTTTACTTTCAACCTGATATAAGTTCCAATCTGTTCTACAGTCTTTCATGAGAGAATTCTATATCATTCCCCTTAAAGTGCAGCTCTATTGATTTAATGTCACTATATGTCATGAGTCACATAGATGGATCAAACTGATGATATTGTGATGTAGACAGTCCACTTAAAGGACTTCATTTAACATTATTTATCCATTATCTATCTTAGCATATACATTGCCTATAATCATTAAAGAACCATAATTTCGAAACATTATTTTTCCCTCGACCCTTTTCTTATAATTCGTTAATAGGTTATAATTACCCATTATGTTGGATGAACATATTCTATTTATAATTCTCTTGTGGTTTCTATTTTTAACTATGAGGGATGCTTCTACAAGATCATACTATTTAATTTTCAAGTTTTCTTTCCTTGAGATATTTTATTGAGTGTAAGAAACTGATGGACTTTCAATTCACTCTTCCATCTACATGTGTTCATTATATTCATACTCTAATTATTAAGGAGAAAACCTATTTGAGATAGCAACACAATCTAGTTGGCGAGTATTCACCTATCTATAAGTGTCATGGAATGCCTCCTATCCTTCCACTTCCTATAATGTACAACTTTTTGGTCAATGATAAAAGAATGAAAATACTATCTCTAGATACCATATCTTCTATATGATGTAGGAAATGAATGTGTTTTCCTTTTTTAAACTCATAGCTCTTCCCCATTAAGATATATCCATTCCAGTTCGCAATATGACATGGTATGACCAATATATCAATAGAACTGACATTTCAAGAGAGAAAATATCTTCTCAATTTTATTTTTCCTCATGCCTTCTTCCTCAAGAAAATATTTTAACTACCTATAATTTCTGTAACGCCCCAACCTTTTTTACCCAAATTAAGTGCATTCTTACATAACATTGGAATGATACAAGGAATCATGCCTGAAATACCAATTAGTATAGTATCCTTGGAAGTACTAGATACATACATAAGTCTTACATTACATCATAAGATAAAAAAACAACATTTTCTCCATTGTCTACATTCATACCCCTTCGACTATCTCTGTAGTCAGTTATAATATACTTCTTCACATCCTGGAAAAAATAAATCATAGAAAGGGGTGAGCCCAGATTCTTAGTAAGGATAACAATATAGTGGAAACTTCCATAATTAATCATAAACATTTAAGGAAATTTATAAGACTAAAAAAATTCTTTTTAACATAAAAATCATCATAATATGGAAAATAAAAATTAAAATAATGCCATTTACTTACTCACATGGATATTCTACTAGTCAAATAATCACATTCAGTATCAATAGCCAAATTTAAAATGATGGAATGCATAATGCTATAATTCATAACCACATAGTCAGGGCCTTGTGCCAAGAATATAAAAAAGATTTTGTCAAGTCCTTGTTCCAAGACACATGTTTGTCTAATGAAACATATTGATCCATCGAGGAGCTATAGAAGGCTCCACCCGTCAATTAATAAGTCTAATACATTCCTCGTATAAAAAGGTTTAAACATAACATTAACATTCTTATTAAAACTAGCATTCAAAATGTCTATACTTTATCCTTCAACCATGAATGATATAGAAATAACACATCTATAGACAAACATATTATAAAACCTTCAATAAAATATGGAGGATTTTTATCATAATAAATCAACATCAAACAAGTTTAAAATCTATCAAATGAAGTTGATATAGATGAAATGATAACTATTTAAAAGAAATATATATTTTTATCTTGAAATCATTGAAAATTCATGTAATTATAAAAGAAAAAATTTATTTTGGAAATACTGTTATAATATTTTACGGGAATATTTTAATGTTTTATAATAGCATAAAATTGCCGCACCAGACATATAAGTTAAAAAAAGCATTCTTACCTTAATTTTGTCGAAATGGTCACAAAGTGCCTTATTTGGAAAATGATGAAAAAATTCCTTTATAAACATCTTATAAAATGTCAAAAAAGGGTATAAATGACATTAATCTATATTTAATGAAATAGTAAAAATGTTTTGAAATATATTTTAAGAAACATGGATGTGGATGATTAAGAGGTCCCAATAGATACTTACTTAAAAACAACCTTGGATAAAAAAGAGATTGTGAAATTAACCCTTACCTTGTACTTTTCATTGGTTGATGGTACGTTAACCTCCTGCATAATAGTTAAATCTTTTTTATTAAATTATAAAATAACCATATACATAATTATGATATCATATATTATCTTTAAATATAACTTTTGTAATAATATTTTATTATTATCATCTTTTCATGTTTTAACTAATTCATTTTTCCTATATATATTTTGTTACATAAGTAATGTTTGTTATGGATAGGATGTATTTGATTCATATCAGAAATGATATTAAGTTATTTAAAAAATATTTTTAATCATCAATAATGTTAATTATATAATGTCTAAAAATTTTAAATAATAAAATTATGTAGGAAATATTTATATATTTTTAATTAATATTTATTGTCGAATTTATCTTACGTATAACCTAATATTAAAAATATTTTAGTTAGAAAAAATTGAATTTAAAACTTTTAATTGTTCTTTAAATTCAATAATAATAAATGTCCTAATCTAACCATAGTGGACCAAAATGATCATACATTATTTCTAAGTTTGTTTTTGGTCGAATTACAAATATCAAATAGAATTAGGACATGTATTAGGGTAATTATATTATCATTTTTTCATTTAGTTACCTTATTTCCTTTTAACCGCAGTAAATAAGTCAAAAGATACTATTTACCAAAAACAATATTTTTATACTATTGAACCATATTTTACATACTGATATTAATCGTGTCACATGGATTTTCGAAATTCAACTCACAGAAGTGGTAAATTTTATTTTTATGCAAATTTGAAAATGCTCCTGGGAGGTGGGTAAAAGACAGTAAAATGTTCAATACAATTTTATATATCTAAACATATTATAAAATGACTCCCATGAATTAAATTGAACTTTTATTGGTATTTTGTATCTATTTTTACATAATATAAATTTAAATAAAATAAATAATTATATAAATATACAGTTGGTTTTAAACAATAAAACGGTGTTTTTCACTATTCTTCAAAAATGGAATGTTTTCAGAAAAATACTTAAAATTAACCCTAAGATAATTTTGATATTCTGAATCCAAAAATAAAGTCCATTTTGAATGATAAAATTTAAATAATTTTAAAAAGTGGCTATTACTATTCATAACGGCTAGATTTATTTGTTGTGGTGTGTTAGAACTTGAAGTTACATACAATTAATGCTACAATATATTTTAAAGATAAGCATACCGTGGAAGATTTAGGTATTATATTATTCTCTCCTTCAAATAATTTTGTCCTCGAAATTTCTAGAATATCATTGCATAAAAAAAAATCGGGGGGTTCTTTATCATATGTTCCTCGGGTTTCCACATTGCCTCTTCCATCTTATGGATTCTCTATAGAACCTTTATCAGAAGAGTCATCCAGTTTTTCTGCACATGTTCTCTGGTATCCCAAATTCTAATAAGCTCTTCACAATAATAGACATTTGGTTCTAGTTTTATTTCTTCATAGGTGAGTGCAAGCGTTGTGTTAGGCATGTATTTTTTCAACAGTGATATGTAGAACACATCATGAACTTTGGAGAGACTTGGCGTCATTTCCAAATGGTAAGTTACAACCCTAATTTGTTCTAGAATTTTGAAAGGTCTGATGTACCTGGGACTAAATTTACCATTCTTACCGAAAAATATAACTCCTTTCCGTGGATATACCTTTAAGAAAAAATGATCTCCTACTTGAAATTTCAAATCCTTCCTTTGGTTATCATCCTAGATATTTTTCCCAATTTTAAGCAACATTGATGTGGGTTTGGATAACCTTCACCTTTTCCATTTTTTCCTCATCAAGTTCCAGGACAATGATTTTTCATTCACCAACATCATCCTAAAAAGTTGGTGTGCAACTTCTCTTTCCATATAACGCTTTATATGGAGCTATCTGAATGCATGAATGGAAACTATTGTTATTGGATAATTCTAAAAGAGGTAAATAATGATCCCACATACCTTGAATGTCAAGTGAGAAATATCTGAACATGTCTTCTATGGTTTGAATAGTCTGATCCGATTGTCCATTTGTTTGATGGTTGTAGGTAGTGCTCAAATGAAGTTCAGTATCCAGGGATTTCTCAATAATTATCTAGAAAATTGATGTAAAATGGGGATAATGATTAGAAAAAATCGATAGAGGTGCTTCAGGAAGTCTTACAAATTTATTAATATATAGTCTTGCTAAATGTTCAAGTTGTAAATCTTCTATTATAAAATAAAATGTGCTGACTTGGTAGGACGATCAATAATGACCCATATTGCATCATTCCTTCTAGGAGTTTCTGGTAGTCCAATGAAAAAGTCCTTTGTAATATGATCCCATTTCCACTCATGTATGGAATGAGTTTTCATTAGTCCTCTATAATATTTTCTTCCCACTTTCACTTGTTGACAAACCATACATCTTAACACAAAATCAGAAATCTCTTTTTTTATGTTTTCCCACAAAAAATATTCCTTAAAACCCCTATATATTTTAGTGCTGCTAGGGTGTATAGATAAATTGGAGCTATGAAAATCTTCCAACAATTCCCTTTTTAGATTAGGTATATTAGGAACAAAATGTCTCTTCTAAAATTTCAAAATTCCATCTTCATACACAAAGTCACTCAATCTCCCATTATTAATAGCTTTAATATTATTTTGTAACTCATCAACATCAGTCTGAGAAAATTTTACCATTTCTAGTAAATATGTTTTGACAACCATTTGAAAAATTATTGAGGTTTCACCTTCCATGGTTATTCCCCTATCCAACATTACTTGATCCATGAAAACAAGGAAACTTTCAACTCTCATCATGTTCAAAACTCCATGATCATTTCTGCTCAAACCTTATGCCAACTTATTTTCCTTCACTGGGTAGTAGTGTATGGTGAAATCATAATCCATGAGTAGTTTAAGATGTTTCCTTTATATCATGTTGAGTTCTTTTTGTGGGAAAATATATTTCAAACTCTTGTGATCAGTATAAATCTCACATTTTTCACCATATAGATAGTGTCTCCATATCTACAGATCAAATATTATAGCTCCTAAATAATGATCATGAGTTTGATTGTTTTTTTCGTGAATTTTTAACTTCCATGATACATAGGCAATAACTCAATAATTCTGCATAAGGACAGAACCATTTCCTTTATTTGAAGCATCACTATAAATAAAAATCCCATCATTCCTTGATGGTAGAGTCTAGATAAAAGCATTGAATAATCTTCTCATCAGTTCTTCAATACATTCTTTACAATATTTTATCCAAACAAATTTAAACCCTTTACGTGTGACCTTGGTTAATGGGTTATCCAATTGGGAAATACTCTAGATGAAGTGAAGATAATAATATTCTAAACCAATGAAACTGCGTACATTAGTTATACTTTTCTGTGTTATCCATTCATGGATTTCCATGGTCTTTGAAGGATTAACATAGATTCCATCCTTATAGACAATATGGCCATGGAAAAAAATATTTTTATGCCAGAATTCACACATACTAAACTTCCCATATAATTCATTTCTTCTATGAGTCTTTAGAATAACTAGTACTCACCCGTACATTCTCACGGGGATATTATACAATGCTCTAAAAAAATATCCACTACTATGATATGAATTAGTGCCGTGTAAACGAGTATAGTGGAACACCAATAAAAAAATAACTAATACTGAAATTATCTTAATAAAAAAGATGAACAGAAAAAACAATAGTGGATTGATAATAATCTTATGGGATAAAACATAATATGAAAGCTGACACAAAAAAATATATTTCTGAATCTCAAATTTAGAAAACGGATGATGGGTGACAATAGAGAAAGGGATGTCATGCTTTAATATGATACCACAAAAGGATCCAACATAGAAGATGAACTTCACCAACACCTCATGTTTTTCCAGTGTGATCATCCCTTCCTGATTTGATGATGAAGTAGACTCCTAATATAGGGTGTAATTGATCTAGACATCTATTTTAAGAGAAGAAACTACACTGCAATGTAAACACAATAACCCACATTGAAATTAAACTTGTAATTTTTCTTCAATGGGAATATAAAATCACATATGGGTAAAATAAGGGAACAAAAAGAAGGAAATAAAGTACAAATGTTGTTATATGGGAATAAATATCAATAAATAAAGGAGAAGAAAATCAAAATATGAAATTAGAAATTGTCTTATTACCTTGGATTGGGGTTGTTCTTGACCCTCTTCTTCTAGTAAACAGTCATCCGAAATCAAAAGTAGTGAAATCAGTTTTAGTCCAAAAAAATGCTTACTAAAAATATGGATAATTAGTTAAACTGGATACATACATAATAATTTAGAATATCGTAGTTACCTGAAAAAATAGATATGAAAAATTTCTACACTACCATTTTACAAAATGAACTTGTGGAGGGTTTTATTACATTATCATAGACAACATGTTCCTTATTCCCTACCTCAAAAATGATTCAATCAAAATTATAATATAAAGTTTTAGATCTAAAAAAGATGGAATATCAAATAAATTTTTCCCTATTCGATACATGTGAATAATAATCCGAGATTGAATTGTTATTTGATACAAAATAAACATAGACAAGAACCCCATTAGTCAAGAATACATGAAAACAATAACTGTTTATATTTAAATAATATATTTAAACAGATGAATTTGAAGGGCTATCTAGAAAAGAGAAAAATATTTGGGTAGTAAACATGGAAAACATATGAACACAATGTAGAAATACATGTTGTGTTAAAAAATTCAATCTAAAGAAGAAAAAACAATCAGGAATATATTTAAAATAATAGGTTCCAATTTTAAGAAACATTACACAAAAAATAGAATCAATAAATGTAAAACCTGAGAAGGAAAGTTATCTTGAGAGCCTTCATTAGAAAATGAAAAGATATGCACCTTCTCCTTCCAATATCTAAAAAACACTTTAGAAAATAATTCTATGCTAGTGGATCATTAACAATGGAAACCATAGACGTTTTACATGATCTCTTAGAGTCATGTATATTGCTTATCAACACTTGCAAGCATTTAGTAACTCCAGTATGAAATAAAAGGATGGATAAAAAATAGTCATGGTTTCAACATCAATATACTAAAATAATTGATGGTGAAAACCAATGTAGTTCCATTCCATTAGTAAAACAATTATACTACAATAATAGAAAATAAAGATATTCAAGGTTTGTACATCAATATAGCAATGAATAAAAAAATTTAAACCACTGTACTACAATTAAAATCCATTCTCAGATGATTTTGAGAGCTTCATCCATGCAATCCAGCCACCATCTAAGATGTTTCAACCCTCAACAACTACCATCTCAGAATATATTGTTTTTATTGAATATTTAGAATTGAGTTGATGAGTTTCATTATATGTTGAATTATGTATAATCTGAGATTTAATTTCTTTTGTTTCATATTACAACCTCAGTGATAATGAATGATTTGATGGGTGGTATTATAGGTAAATTATAGGACACCGGGGTGGTAGTTATAAATCTGCATGTTGGAACCAATGATTCATTGAATGACACAATGGACTACATTGATGATCTTGATGGTTGAAAATTAAAGGAAATCATTAATGTATCTCAATATGTTATGTGGATGATTTTATGATCACTCTATTTAGTATCTAGCAATAATCTATGCTATATATTATTACTATATAATGTTTATAAGGAAGCTGTAGTACATACCTCTAAATCTCTATAACCTGAATCATGTTTAGAATCTGTAGAAGTTACATTTGTTCCAATTTCTTCTATAGGTAAGGATTTCATTTTCTATAGCCCTCCAAGGCCCATTCGTTCTATGGCACCAATTACACCTACCACTGTTGTAACTATCCAAACTATACCTATGCCTGTTGCTATATTTTCTACTGGTCCTGTGTCTCTACATCACAAGGTAGAAATACATGTTGAGTTAACAAATTCAATTCACATAATAAAAAACAAGCAGTATATTATTTAGAAAAATAAGCTCTAATTTCAAGAAACATTACACACACAAAATAAAATATAAAAGTGTAAAATCTGAGCATGGTATTTATCTTTAGAGCCATATTTCAAAAAATAAAATATATGAACATTCTCCTTACAAAATCTAAAAATCACTTTAGATAATACTTCTATGATAGTGGATCACTAGCAGTGAAAACCATAGTTTTTTTCATAACCTCTTGGAGTCATGGATATTCCTGATCAAAACATTCAAGGATTTCGTAACTCATGTAGGAAATATAAGGATGGATAAAAATAGTCAAGGTTTAAATATCAATATAATATAATAATATATAGTGAAAACCATTATAGTTTCTTTTCATTAATTAACCAATTATAATACAATAATAGAAAGTAAGGATAATCAAGGTTTCAAGATCAATATAGTAATGAATAAAAAAAATTTATACCAACTATACTACAATGAAAATCCCTTATCAAATGCACCTGAGAGCATCATCCTTACAAACTAGCTGAGGGATCCACCTTAAACCATCTATAGGTAACTTTAAGTAGGGGATTTTTTAAAGGAAAACTATCATCTATTCAATTTTTATTTCCATCTTTAATTGATCTATATTGAATTTCTTTTTCATGACATGATATAAAAAAGTCTGTTTGGTGAAATCAGTGTGGTGGATGGTGGAATCGAGACTGTATTAGAGGGGAAGTAGATGCAGGGGTGTGGGTAGAGATGGAGACTAAAAACAATAGAGAAAGAAGAAAAGGAATATAAAGCCAGAAAATGATGCTGATTATGATAACATACACTTACATTGAACATGAGGGTATTTATAGTTTAATGTAAGGAAACGAAGAATGAGATGGATTCCTTATCTAGTGCCTCAAGATCCTTCCATCTAACCCAGGAATAAACCAAACATTATGATGCAATATCAACGGATCATGTTAAGTATCACCTGGGAACTCTCTAAATAACAATAAGATGTTTCAGTATTAGATATTTGGATACTATACACAAAAAACAACACCTGATTCAAGTACATTATATTATCATAGAATTATAGTGTTAGGTGAAAGAAATCATCAATAACTAAAAGGTTTAACATCGAATTTAATACATAAAAGGTCAGTAGATTTTATGGCCATGTTTCCTGTGAAGACCTTTTTCAAAGATAAGTATACAATATCCATTCCAGGATCAACTTTTGTGAGTATTTCAGATGATAGGTAATAAAATTTTACAATATTCTTGAAATTATTTATTCAACTTTACTTTCATGAGATAATTTCAGGAAACCCCAATTGAAACTGATTCAATATAGAAACCCTGAATCCCGATGGATTTTGAAATATGAATGTAGAAAATTGTATGGATTCAAAAAATGAATGAATATTCACTAAGATTTATGTTGTAAAAGATGATAAGATACATACCTGTATTCACATCTTCATCTAGTTACATGGGTAAAAATAAGGAAAATAAAAATGAATAAGTGTATTCATGAATATGCATTCCTATAAAATTCACTAAGGATTCCTAAGATTTACTGTCTACACTGCCTATAACTGTTTTCATTGTATATTCCATTCTATACTTCTTTGATATGTAAATACGATCCATATCTTTTTGCAACGTCTATTATTGTAGTACCTAAAATGTAGATGTAGTGATTACCTGACTGACTGAAAATTGTTTTTTTATTATGCAAACACGTTTGAGGAAAAAGTGAGAAACTATATAGGAATTCATTAAATTATCACTTAACCACTTCACCAAATCACCATTTCACAACTTAACTTCTTCACCACAACACCACAAAAACTGTACTAGGCTTCAAATCCATTCAAGCATTCATACAAACAAACCTACACATCTGGAGTCGAAATAATCAAGAGAAGACTGAGGTACCATGAAGCAGGGAACACGAACATTAGAAAAGTTAGAAAAACCATAGAAATGGTCTCCTCAAACACCCACTGGTGCGACCATCATCACCATCCGAAATCCACAAACCCAACGACCGATTCTAGTTAGAGTTTTCCCAAACCCTCTAGCGATGTGAGATGAACCCAAAGAGCATATCCACAAAGGGCAATGAAGAAACCAGAACGAGAAAGACCTAACTGTCTGAACATCACACAATACTCCGCAGATAACGACAAAACAACCTCAAACCAAGTGAAAAACCGTAGACCCATTTTCCACCAGCATGAATCCAACTTGATTTCACCCCAAAATCATCACTAAGCACTTCACTAGGAAGCCTCAACCAATACAGTAACCAGAGAAATCCCATTGCGCTCCTCTGACTCCCATCCACCAATGTAGTTCCACAGAGGGAGAAGGCACAAAGAACAACAACACACATCACTATATCCACAAAAATAACATCATGAAGAGCGACAAGAAGAAGCTGTCACACATCACCCATCACAATATCCAAAAATTCAATGCAGAAGACAAATTGCAGAAACATCGAGCCAGCCGTACTTTAACGAAGGAAACAACATTGCAGAAACACAAAACAGACCTGTTGGAAGGACTATAGGACCTTCATAATCTAGAAATCCCCCTCCCCTCTACGATACTCTAGGGCCAATGCAAATCAGAACTTCAACTGCCATGACGCCTTCGCCGCTGATGCCGAACCATGATATGATACCGAGAAGCCTTCTCATGCCTACCATGACAACTTTTCCCACCAGATCCGATGTCGACTAACAAGCCATCGACTGCTGAGACACACCACCACCTCGACAAATATGGTGAATCTGGAAGGCTTGCTCGTCGAAGCACACCTACAGTGAGAGCAGCAGCTGAAGCCGAGCAACAAGCCACCCGAGGAGTGGAGGGGAGGAGGGGACGAGGTCGGAGGTGAAACCCTTGAGCTGTGTGATGGTAGGAACGATGCCACTCAGAGGCCGTTAAACTATATCAACATCAAATATATCTGTAGTGATTAACTAATATTTACTCTTTGCACTATCTATATTTTTGCATAGTCTATACCTTTCTATACCTATTTGAACTATCAATAATATACATACCGGTTTGCACTGTCTATTATTGTATTACTAGAAAAGGGACTCCATCCTCCATGTGCTTCATCCACTGATTGATGGTACATTTATTTCTGTGGAAATTTCTACCGGGATAAAGAGTGTGGTGGATGATGGCATCAAGACTATATTATAAGAGAAAGAGAGGCATGGTCGGGGGTGCAGACAGAGATCGAAAACAACAGAGAAAGAAGAAAAGGAATATAAATATTGAAAATGGAGGTGATTGAGATAACATAGACTTACATATAGCCTGTGAGTATTTATATAGTCCATAGAATGTTGAATAGAGAATGAATGAGATGCCTTGTCTAGTGCCTCAAGATCCTTCCATCAAACCCAATAATAAATGAAACATTGACCTCTCAGGATGAAGTTATAAATGGGATTTATAATCATTAAAAGATACATGATAATATTAGGTTACTAAGAAAGATGGTGTATTTATTTGGTGCTGAAAAAACGTAAAAAATTACTTCAAATTAGTGAAAATGATTTGAATAACATCAATTTATTTTTTTAGAGACTATGCAAAACATGACTCTTCAGGATCAGATGATGTGAAGAAATTTAGAATGAAAAGGTACCTGATTCATGAGGATCTGGTATTAGGTTATGACACTTAAATAACTTGATGCCTTCAAATTCAAAATCCAATACCTAAATCCTTTATGAGAGTGCATGTAATGAAATTTATAGCAATGAAAATCAACTGAACAACATCAAATGGATTTTTCTTCTTTTCCAAGATTTGTACATAACAAGACTGCTTAGGATTGAGTAATACAATTAAATTTATAATGAGAGGGTGTGTAAGGATCACAGATCTAGGAGTAGGTGATTCATATTTGAAAAAAATTATACCCTTTCAAAATATTCTACGGAAAACCGTAATACGGGTGCAGCAAGTGAAATTCAAAAGGTTGAAAATAAAGTATCAAATAATTAAATAGGTGAAGAGGGAAATTACAAGAATTGTTGTCTAATATCAGGTGATGTAGTAAAATTTTTAATGAAAAGGAACTTGTAGTCTGAGGAACCAAGATTAGATGATGCCGCTTGGAACAACTTTATGCATTCAATGTAGAGAAGGCAGGTTTACAAAATTCTAATAGCTGTGCAGGCGATGAAATTAAAAAGGGTGATATTGATGTATCAAATCCTTAAATAGATATAGAGGTAAATTATACAAACCATCATCATAGATCAAGATATTGTATTTTTTTAGGTATGAGTGTCGTGACAATATTCATGGCGTTTATAACCTCCTAATAAAGTGAATCGATGCGGTTTAACATCTATAATTGTACTGAAACACTCCGAAATATTGAATTTTGATTCAATGTCAGATTATAAAGGTATGATGAGGTGCATTTTTATAGAGATGACATAAATAAAAAGATGACTAGAAGGATATACATTAAAGAAATCATACCATATCACTTAAATAAAAGGGTGGATGACCAAAGTGATTCATCGTAGATCAAATGGTGGAATGGGAAACTACAAGACCATGAAGGCATGGATATGAGGTGTCCATATATAAGTAATATAAATCATTGGTTTATAACCATAAAGATTCACATTAAACTAATATCATCATAGAAAATATTGGGTTTCCTATATCATTATAAAAAATATAGAAATAATCATAAAACCATAAGTCAAATAAAATGATAGGTGAAGACGACATATAATGGACTATATTTTCAATACTAAGATAAAAATCTAGAATGGGAGTAAATGAACACAACAAATGGATAAATAAAAGAAGACATGTGCTAATTTAACCTCTATTAGATGGCCTAGTACCATAGCCTACATTGGTTCCACCTCTTTATAGACTCCCACTCTTAATTAGATCTATTACAAACATTTGGGCACTAAAAAAAGACCAAATCACTCAAAATACTTTCCCATGGTAAATAGGTTGTCTATCATAATATAGATAGGAAATATACATTGTTAGAGAAAATATTGGAGGTACCATTGATGGTGAAGATAATCTGGAAATTGTAGAGGGGTGAGTAGCACAGTGGTGGAAAGTCGATTGTGGAGGAAGAGAGGATGACTGGATATGTCGAAGCAGCTCGATGTTGAAGAAAATGTTCAATGGGGTGTGCGATGTAAAGGATGGAGCGCTAAACATGTTGTGGGAACCCTAGAACAGCTGATAGAAATTGTAAGTAGGTGGGGGGATGGAAGGGATGGATGAATAATATAAGAAAATGAAAAAATTAGTGAGTAAGAGGGATTTTTTGTTTTGTGGGTACTGAAAGTGGGAGGGGAAACATGATGGAGAAACCTAGGAGAAACCGTAGAGGGGTAACGACATTGGGAATCACTTGAGGGGAACTGGAGGGGAACCAAAGGGGATACATAAGTAGGAACCTTAGGAATCATAGAAGAGGTGAAATGGTAGTGGGAATAGAGGGAGTAGGAATCGTTGGAGCACCGGTGGAGGTGAAATCGGAGAAGGAACCTTAGGAGAAGTTGAAAATATTGTTGCATGAACCCTAAAATAGATAAAGGTAGCGGGTTCTAGAGGAGGATTAACTCTTCGATGGAGAACTGAAAAACAGAGGTGAGGGAACCATTGGAGGAGACGAGGGGTATCATGAGCTTTAACCCATGGAGTAGAGGAGCAGAATTATGAGGACAACAACACTGTTATGTAGGAACTGTAGACTGGAGGGAAGGGGAATGGCGCCGGTGTGGGGAGTATGCAGGAACCGTAGGTCGCAAATAGCTTCATCTTGACCGTGACAGTGAATAGGAAATCTGGGGAGACTACAGACAAAACCAGGAGAAGGAAGAGGTCAGAGCCGAAGGGTGGTATATCGGGAGAGGGAGGATGGAAAAGGGGAGAGTCCGATGGTCCTCTAGGTCAAGACCACATAAATCTCAGCAGTAGTTAGAGATGGATGAGGATAAAATAAGAGATCCCACGGGTTGGGGTGACGTGGTTAGATAGGTGGGTGACACATACCAAACAATTGACGTGGAAGTACTATGTTTGGACATGTGGTAGTAGAGAATACCTAAGATTAGTATATATATATATATATGTGCAAGTGAATTTCATAATCTTAATAGAATTTGGAGTATACCAAAATATCAACAATAAATACCACTACAAATTCATCAATATCTTCCTTAAAAACACTATTCATTTGATCCATTAAGAAAAAAGGTGCATTAGTAAATCCAAAAGGCATTACTGTAAACTTGTAAAGCCCGTACCTGGTTCGAAATTCTGTATTCGGAATTTATTACTACTTAACACACAACTGATGATATTTATATCATAGGTAAATCTTTGAAAAATACTGAGAACCATCAATTTGGTCTAATAAATCATCAATCCAAGGTAGGGTATAAATGTACTTTATTGTTATAGCATTGATCTCCCTGTAGTCAATGAACAACCACATAGTTCCATCTTTCTACTTAACCAAAAGAAAAGGGGATCCGCATGGACAAGCAATAGGGAGAATAAATCCTTTATTAATCAAATAATCTAGTTATTTATTTTTCTACAATAATTCCACAGTGTCCGTTGAATAAGTGGTCTTCAATATGGGCCTTGAACCAGGAATTAAGTGAATAGAAAACTGAATTTCTCGTTCTGGAGGGTGGCCATTAAAATCATCTGAGAAAACATCAACATATTCTTGAACAATATGTACAACCTATTATTGAACATTCCTTCCCTCACCCATAGTTATTTAATTATCTTCATCCCCAATAATTGAATTTAGTATATTTACAAGGGTTTGATAAAGATAATAATTTGATGGTGATGTTTTTGCTGTAATGATAAGGTGTTATTTATCATCCTAAAAAATTGTAACCTCCTTCTTGTTACAATAAATTTTCACATCTTGGTCCAAAATCTAATTTATACAGAGGATTGTATCAAATACAATCATGGGTATGATGTTGATATCATTAGATAAATAACGTTTATATGCCCTTATGGGGATTGATTCACAAAACGTTGTTGCATAGATACTTCCCTTAGGAGTTTTTACTGACAACTCCCTTGTTACATCAAATTGGAAATATATAATTTTCTTTGCAAACTGGGAAGATATGAAACAATGCGATGATCCGGAATCAAATAAATCATTGGATAAACTTGAGGAAACCATTAAATTACCTAATACCATGTCTTTTGGAGCTTCAACCTCAGTAGTAGTGATCACATAAGCTTGGACTTAGTCCATTGGCCTTTTCTGAGGTAAGTTTCTATGGAACTTAGGATATTCATTTTCATAATTCCCCTTTCCCTACAATTTTATAATTCCACAATGACATCCTATTTCTTCCCCTTGCAATCACGAGCTTGGTGGCCTTTTTCACCACACTTGTAATAGACTACCATTCCCTTCAGATAAGTACCATGGTGTTTCTTCCTACATTTACTACATGATGGATATTCAACTTTTCCCTTATTCCACTTTTTTCTATTTCCACAGTGTTCATCAGATCTCTTCTTCTCTTTCTTTTCTTTAAAATCGTAATACTTAGAGAATAATTTTTCTGTCGTGATCTCACATGATACTGTATCTTTATATGATGAGAAAGATTGTGAGACTAATGCTCGATGGAGAAACGATTTTAACCCATCAATGAATCGATCAATCATAATCTTTGGGTTGTGTATATAATATGATGCATGCCTTGATATCCTTGTTTTGTTAGCCTCAAAATTTTCAACATTCTCATCGTCCTTTTGCCTTAGATTCATAACTTATCTTGCCATATCCACTCGATGGTCATGAGGAAATTATTTTTATAAGAAGAAATCATTAAACTCTCTCCATTCCATATTTGATACTTTATCATCTTCCTTTTTGTTTTGAATCGATGTCCACCATTGATTTTTTATCTCCCGTGAGGCGATAAAATGCTCTGACAACTTATTCCCTTTCGTAACTCCCAAAAGCATGAAATATTTTCTCTATGGAACTCATCCACTTCTCAGCAACAAATGGATTTGTAGTACCATTGAATGAAGGTGGTTTTTTCCTCAGGAATCGATCTAACATTGATCTTATGCTTTGTGGATCAGGTTGATCCATACGGGTAAGGTTATTATTCATAACATGAGTGAGTTTCCCAGTATGGTGATAAGCTGATCAGCACCAATGGCATCACCAGATCCACTATAATTATCTTTAGTAGAAGGAATATTCCTTCATGGATTACGTGAGTTGATATAGTTTTCATTCCTTCCACTAGGCTCCATTTCTAAATAATAGCATACACAAGATTATTTTATGAATCGAAATACAAAATTAATTACTTGTAAAACACTTAACATAAATTGAACAGTTTTTTGATATAATCCATTATCATAAATAAATTTAATTGAGGAGGTATATACTCATAAATCCTTCATAATTTTTTTATATAGAAAATGTGAATTATACAAAGCATATCTTTTGGGAGGCTCGTAACCAAGCGTGTAGTAAGGCCCATTGTCGTGTACCAGGATACCGCGGGTCAAGCCTGAAACTCCTTGTCAGAGTTTTCAATACTAGGTACATCTATGCTAGAGCCACCTCTACCTGCTCATATCCATATAGGGATGCATTTAATGGAGAATACAAAAAATCTCTAGATTCAATAAATTCTAGGATTTTATTCAATACAAATCCTCAAAGTCTATATTAGGGTAATGTTCTCTAATAAGAGTTTTTCTAAATCTAGTTTCTAAGGCCAATACTAAACCTTCTTTGATGCCAACTTTAACTAACCAACCCTAGTTACCTAGAGTCAGTGCATTATTACATAACATTGGCATGATACAAGGAATCATGTCCCAAAAGGCTGATAAGTTTAGTAGCGTTGGAAGTAATAGATACATACACAAGTCATACATTACATCATGAGATAAAAAAACCACAAAACATTCTCCATTAGACACATTCACATCCCTTAGAACATCCCTGCAGGTCAATCATAATATACTTTTTCTCATCCTAGAAAAAAACATAGAAAGGGGTGAGCTCAGATGCTCAGTAAGGATAACAATATACTATAAACTTTTATAAATAAGAATAAACCTTTAAGGAAATGTATAAGACTAAAACAAAATCCTTTTTATCGTAAAATTTATCATAATATGATAAATATAAATCAATATAATTCTATTTACTTATTTACCTGGATATTATACTAGTTAAATAATCACATGAAATATTAATATTCAAATTCCTTATAATGAAATGCATAATTCCAGACTTCATAACCACATAGTTAGGTCCTTGTGCCAAGAGTACAAATAATATTTTGTCAAGGCCTTGTACCAAGACACTAGTTTGTCTCATGAGACATACCAATGAATGGAAGAGCTATAGCGGGCTCCACCCATAACTTACTAAGTCCAATTCATTCCTCACATGAAATGGATTAAACAAAACATAAACATTAATATTAAAACAAGCATAGAAAATGCTAATACATTATCCATAAACAATGAACTGTATAAAAATAACACATCCACAATCAAACATATCACAGAACATTCAATAAAATAAGGATGATTTGTATCATAATAATTCAACTTCAAACAAGTTTAAAAAATATCAAAGGATGTTTAGATAGATGAAATGAACATTATTTGAAAGAAATATATCTTTTTTTTGAAATCATTTAAAACTCGAGTAATTATTAAAGAAAACATTTATTTTTTAAATATTATTATATGCTTGTAAGGAAATATTTGAATGTTTTATAACTATATAAAATAGCCTCACCCACTGTATAAGTTAAAAAACATTATTACCTTAATTTTGATTGAAGGGTCATAAAGTACTTTTTTTTGGAAAATGACCAAAAGATTCATTTATAAATATCTTATAATAAGTAAAAAAAGTGTATAAATGACTTTAACCCATATTCAATGAAATAGTAAAAATGATTGGAAATACATTTTAAGAAACATGGATGTGGATGATAAAAAGGTCTCAGTAGATACATAGGTAAAAAAAACCTCGGATAATAAAGAGATTGAGAAATTAACCCTTAAATTATACTTCTCCTTGGATGATGGTATGTTAACCTCCATTATAATATCTAAATAATTATTATCAAATTATACAATAACCATATACATAAATATTATATCATAAATGATCTTGTTATATTTCTTTGTTTATAATATTTTAGTATTATCGTCATTTCGAGTGTTAAGTGATTCGTTTTTCCTATTATGTTTTGTTTTGTAAGTAAGGTTTCTTATGGATAATATTTATTTGAATAATATCTATAATGATATTATGTTCTTTAAAAATTATTTTTAATCACCGAATGAAAATTATTCTTGAAGGGTTATGATGGGCAAAGAATCTACTTGAGTTCGTAGAGACTGTAATCTGAACATACGCACGAGCGAAAATATCCGTATTTTGACATTAAAATTGTATGTAAATAGATGGTATATAATGTATAAATCATAATTAACATGTTATATTTATTATATAAATCAATTACACATCCTTATTAGACCCATCTAAATAATAATACATTGAATAACAACTACCCCACGACATGAAGACGGTATATCATATGTACGCACGTATGGTGACTTTTTCATTCATATGATGGATAGAATAATTAAAATGGTTGTACCATTTTTAAAATACAGTCACATTATATAGAATATACTGTAGTTATTATTTTATAATGGAAACAACTAATAAATAGGTTTTGGAAGAAGAAAATAACTTGAAAGAGGTGATGAAATAATTACCTCTTATTCGGGTGATTACTTTTGACTTGATCAAAAGGGCTTTGTAGGATGACTTTCTGATCCAAATAAGGTGTCTAGGTTGAATTGTGGGAAGTTTTGAGAATATTTTGGTAGGTTTTGGGAGAACAAAATGGATATGGAGGAGTGAATTGGGGAGAAGAGGAAATTACCTTTTATATGAGTCGTGAGAGGCACCTTCAGGAATGATTGAAATATTATTTTATAATAAACTCATTTTCGGATTATAATAACTCAAAGATGATTTATTTATAGGATATGGTGAGTATGGGTCGAAAACCTCTCATCCAATAGGTTTTAGATAGGTTGGATCACTATATTTATATTATCTTTTAGATTTAAATCTTAGATAAAAAGTTTGACTTTTACCGTGTATTATGGTATTATTATAATAATTGGTTAGTAAACATACTATTAAATGACCAAAATAACCTCAAGTGGTCAATTAATTATATAACTATCATTATATAAGTCATTTGGTCAATCCTTATATTTTTAGTAACATTATATTAATTAATAATATAATATTTGTCTTAAAAAAGCTTTTATGTCAATTTTGACACTATTTGGTTTTTTGATATTTGATAAGTCATAAAAGTATGATTATTTCAAAAAAAATTAGTTTAATCAACCCTAACATATCCTATTTACTTTTAAAATTATTTTAATTCATCAAAAGTGTCAAATTTCATTTATTTTTATATTTATAATATTAATTATTCTAATCATTCATTAATAAGGCAATTACTGCATCATCATGGTGTCATAAATAAAATTAATTATTTAATCTATAAAAATTATAAATAAAATACAATTATATAGGAAATATTTGTATCTTTCTAATGAATATTTATAGTATAATTTATCTTATGTATAAACCTATATTATAAATGTGTTCGTTAGGAAAACTTGAATTTAACACTTTTAACTCTACTTTAAATTAAATAATATTAAATGTCATAATCTAACTCAAGTGGACAAAAATGATCATATTTTATTCCAAAAGTTTTTTTGTCCAATTACCTTTATCCAATATAATTAGAACATGTGTTAGGGTATTTATAATATCATTTTTACCTTTAATTACCCTATTTACTTTATTCGTGGAAAATAAAAGTCAAAAGATACTATTCACCAAAAAATATTTTCATCTTATCGAACCACATTTTAATTAATGATATCAATCATGTCTCTAAAATTTTACCAATTCAGCTCACAGAAGCGTTAAAATTATGTTTTATTCAAATTAGTAAATGCTCCTAGGTGTTTTGTAAAACATAGTAAAAAGTTCATTAAAATTATATATATCTAAACTTATTATAAAATGACTCCAATTAATTACATTGAACATATACAGGTATTCTGTATCTATTTTGACAGAAAATAAATTTATATTAATAAATAATTATTTAATGAAATAGTCTGATTTAAAAAATAACACAGTGTTTGTCAGTATAATAAAAAATTGAATGTTTTTAGAAAAATACAAAAAATTTACCCTAAGATAATTTTTATATTCTGAATCCAAAAATGAAGTCCATTTTGAAAGATAAAATTTATAAAATTTCAAAAAGTGGGTATTACTATTCATAACATCTAGTTTGATGAGTTGTGGTGTGTTAGAACTCGAATTTGCGTACAACGTAAGCTATTGTATTTTTCAAAGAGAAGCGTACCATGGAAGCTTGGGGTGTACTATTGATGAAAGCATGAGGATAATATTCAGTTATCCAATTAAATTGATTAAACAATCTCTTTTATCAACCCTTATGGTGGTGTTTAAACATGATCCCCATTCAATTTGATTTTCTTTTTTTCAATTTTATATATTGCATTTTATGATTCGACATCATAAAGAATTCCACTATTTCCCATTCAAGAGGGTTTTTGATGACTCAAAATCATTTCAACTCTATCCGTGCAATTTTTCTCTCTCTTCTTATGCTAATTATATGAGAACCATCCAAATTTTATTTTCTTATTTTCTTCTTTAGAATTTGATTAAAATTTTAACATACTCTTAAGAGTAAAAACATATTCAAGTCCTATGACAGTTTTGGACATCTCATATAATCTCATGGTAATTTCATTGATGAACATAACATGTTAATTGATTCTAATCATTAGTTCCACTACATTGCATCTGTATTCAATGATTTATGAATACACTTTCACTAGTTATTGCATTAATTCAATTTCATCTTCAGGATATACCATATATTTTGATGATTCTTCCACCATTACATTCCACATATTTTATATCTTAAATTTATTATAAATCTTACTGAAAAAAACTAACGTTTCAACTTTTGATTGGAATTAGTCGTCATATGATTATCTATATATTTGTCTGTCGATGGTTCAGATTTTTCAAAGGTTTCCATCAATGAGGCATATTTTTTTGTTATGGATTCTAGTTATTCTTATTCACATAATTCATTATCATCATCATATTATTCACAAAAAAATATTCTTTTGTATATTCTTTCCATATGTGAGGTATCTCTTCTAGAAAAACCCTTTCCATGGATTCATGATATTTTTAGAATCACTCTCTGCATCATCGAACCTTCATGAGGACTTTGAGATAGTGTTCCTAACTCTACTAAAATGATAAGAAGTCATGGATAACATCCCATTAATTATACATTTCCCTTATTGATCTTCATGGAAATGAGAGATAGAAATTGTTTTTTCATCATTATATTTATCACAAACATTTCCTGTTATTTTCAGTTTATCCATGGATTTTAATTCCATTTCATTAATTACACAATTTATAGAATATTCTTGTATGAATCTTATATCATATGCCAACGAGCTTCTATATACATCTTCTAGTGAATTTTTGGAAGGATCCCTTTCCTTAAGTGATAACACCATTTCAATTTAAAATTTTGGAAGTCTTCTCAATATTATTATTATAATATCAATGAATTTGATTTCATTTAAAAGACCGTGAATTGATCCTACCACATCAGTAATTCAATTGAAGAAAGAATCTACATTTCATTAGGATGAATCTTCATATTGTCAAAACTTTTGTTCCGGACATGTAAGTTCGCCTCTTTAACATCACTATCCCGTTCATAAATATTTTCACGTATTTACCCCATAGACATCACTGAGGTATAGATCATCACCTTTAGATAGATCTTATTAGGGAGTGCTGTGGTGAGAGAATTATATGTTTTAGAATCTACATAAATAATTTTCTTGTTTGTATCAGTCAATGGAATTACTTTTGGATTAGTATTTTAAATTCCTGAAACATTAGAAATGATGACTTCCATTCCAAGGGATATTAGATGAGTTATCATTATGTTCTACCAAATATAAAAATTAATTCCATATAAAAGGGGAAACCCATGATATTGACTAAATTTTCAATGATGGCATAGGGAATATTTGACACCGACAACCTTTATGCTCTAATTCGACATAAAGGACTTTGAAACACCCTATGAGGGGAGGGGTGATTAAATTTTTTAACTTTTTAATTTAAATTAATGGATGTTGTTCCCATGTTTTTATGAATCTATTAAGCTTGTTATAAAATTGCATGAAAAGAGAGGGAACATAAATTTTACATGGTTCACCAAAGATTTTTACATCCAAGGATCATACGCCGATATATTTTCAGCCATAAAAAACCCACTAATATTCAATAATTGTGGATTACAAGGTTTAGGCACATTCACTATATTCCAGGACCAACACCTATATATTGGTTTAGTGATATCTTCCTACTTCCCACATAAAATATTTTTTGAATCCCCATAGTTCAACACATTTGGAGAAGTCTTACTCAGTTTATTGACTTGAAGATCTCTTTAATAGATTGGCCTTGAAGTATTTGTCTGCATTTGGCAACAAACACTTCTTACATCAATTACCTAAATAGATACACACTAAAATCCCTATCCAATTAAACTAAAATTAAATATTGTCTTCTGGAAACCATCTTTACGAAGCTTAACCCTTCACAGATTACAACCCTTCACCGAAGAAATTTGTTCATACAACACACAATTTTTCATAGTACAATGCTTCACAGAGCTCACTACATCACAGAGCTCAATCCTTCGGAGAGCCCATTCCTTTGCTGAGTAAACACCTTCGCAAAGCTTAACTACCTCTGTGGATCCCACTATCATCACAAAGCTCACTACCTTCGCGAAACACAATTCTACGCGAAGCTCACTGAGCCAAAGTGGAATGTACCATTTTCATGAAGCACTCACTTCATATAAGCACATACTTGTTCCAAGTCCAAAATAGTATTCTCTCAAAGAACAACCATGAATATACAACCTACTATACGGAGCACCCTATTCATTGAGAAATCAGAGTGACTCCAGACTTTCCCTCTCATTCTCATCTCGAACGAAGAGTGGTGACCTCTAATTTAATGCCACGGTCGAACACGGAGATCAACTACCTCTAGTGTTATTTATGGATCGATCAAAAACCTCTTCGTGGTGCATCAACATTTGAAAATAATAACTGAATTTTTTCATTACCACAATACTCTCTTCAAAATGATTTGAGCCTCCATGAATCTATAATACTCATAAAAAGAGAGTTATATATCCAAACTCTTTATGTCGTTGCATTAAAATCCATAAATCAAACCTTCAAACTACCCCAATGCTCAAATTATCATAATCACATAGCACACTATGACATTCTTCAATTAATTTAAAAACACACTTTATGAAGTCTATCAATACAAAACTCATGCTTTTTCCATATTTTAATGAGATCTTCATGAAAAATGACTTTTTTCAATGCTTTCCATTCTCTAAATTTTAGACCAAAAAAATTGGAAAACACTATGAAATGAAATCACCTTAAAAATTGATTATGTCTTGAACAACACTATCCACTTCCTTAAAATCTCATAGATCATCCATTAGAGGACTTTCAATAAACAAAAACCATACACTATTTCCATCAATTAAAATCCTTGGTTCTAATAGTCATTCCCTTGACAAAACTATCCAATGGTAAGATGAGGGAGGGGATAGAAACACATTACTCAACCTTGAGGTCAAATAGGATGGAATCCCATGTTAAACCTCTATTTAAAAAAAATTGTTCACTCGATAATGGTATTGTGAATCTGTAAGCAACTTGTTATAATATAGGTATATTTTACATCATAAATTAATTATTTTCCAAATGCTCCTTTGGTAACAGATTGAGTTATAGAAACATAAACTAATTCATCCATGATAAGTGTTACTGAATTATATATTAGTTTATTCCATCTAAAACAACATTTTCATAGAATGAAACCATCCCCAAATGTGGATCTGATATCATCAATATTTCATTCACAGTATGCATCTGAATACCCAAAAAAGTCAATATTTTCTAAGCTATATTACCGGATTAAAATTTTTTTTCATTGATATACATGAGAATGATGTTTCCAAAAACTAATTTTGATTCTTTAGGAGAAATATAAAATCATTAAAAAAAGGTAATATCATAAAAAATTTAGGTATTAAAGTGCTTAGATATAATAAACACTTTATCAACATAAGAATCTATTTTTGATCAACATCATTGCCTTCTCTATCTTTAGAAAAATAGGTTCCCTCTGAAATCAGCAACCTGATTTTTTAGGCAAGTATGGTGAACATAACACATGACTAATTCCATTATTCAAAAGATAATTTTTTTAATTCGTCATTCATATATTCACCACCATTATCAGTTCTCAACTTTTTCACCAAATTATCACATCCCGTCTCATTGTTCTACTGTAATATTTTAAAAATTCTAGAGAATATCACTTAAGTCTCATGTATATAATGCATGTAAAGTGAGTAAAGTCATAAATGAAATTGATTATTTACATATCTCCATTACTTGATTGTTTTCTCATTATCCCACAGATATCTGAATGAATATGTTTAAAGGGTAGTTCTGAAAAATGTCAACATTTTTATACAAATAATTTGTAATCATTCCTTTTTGAAAAATAGTGGAACAAAAATATCTTCTTCAAGAAATATCTTGAATATATTAGATACTATATCACATTGATAAATTTATCATTTTTCAATGAAACTTTTATCCAAGGATTTTATTCTTTAATCAATTTCTTTAACCACACTAATGAATCAAGAGTTTTTTTATTTCACTAACTTGGAATGAATTTTATTTTGTTAATTTTCCTTCTGTAAGTATATTTCTATATTCATCACTTTTATAAAAAAACCCATATTTTCATAAGATAAATTTTTTACCCTCATCAAGGGTATGTGAAAACATAAATTATTTGTTTCATCCCATCAATAGATGATGTTTTTTTTGAATTTCCTCTTTTCTTCCCCAATGATGGCTGATATAACACTATTTGATCATTAGAGATTCATTATTGGAAAATTTAACTATTCCTTCATAAAATTATTTCACATTAATTAAAAACATTATGTCTCATATCATATTAGAATGAAACTCATTATCAAGAATCTAATTTCATTCACATTTTATAACATTCAAAGAAATGTCAACAACAAGACCATTTTATTATTCATTTTCTTTCATTACCGCTATATTCTGAGAATTGCTATGAAACTTTTGTGTGAAGGTAATCAAATAATTCAACCCTTAAAAAGATGTATTTGTTGTTCACATATTTTAATTTTTTTTTCCGTGTGGTTGGAATATATTCTCAAATTTCACACTGAATATATTATAATATTTCGAAACCTCCTTCTCCAAATTATTATTTTGAGATGATTGACTCCCCCTATATCCTTGTCTTCCATAACATGTGTAATAATAGTAATTTTGTTGGATGATGCAACACATTTTTTTTATTTCTGAAGCCACCACATTACCAACAATATCTATGGATATAATATTTCCATATGAAACCTCTATACTGATACGATTTTTCAATAGGCTTCTTAGAAACCTTCTTAGAAGATATATGTTGACCATCAACCATTCTATTTTTGAATGAAACAGTCTTTTTGAGAATATATTTCATGCCAGACACATTAGAACCAGATGAAATAATTTTTTTGTAGAAGAAGGATGATTATAATCTTTTAATTTTTCATCATTTTTATCTTAGGAAACATAATTAAATTTATCAGGTCTATTATTATGAAAACCAATTATAACATTCTTCTCAACCATTTATGGAATCACTTTTTTATCTTTTTTAGGTTTTTTCTTACCATAACATTCACCAATTATTGAGATATATATATTTTTAGGTCATATTATTTTCATCAACATTAAAATAATTATTTTGGATAAGTTCCAACTCTTCATATTTTTGTTTCATCTATACTTCCAGATGTTTGTTATCATTATTTTCAGTATCAATAGAATTATTCTGAATATCAATCTATTTTAATATATTTAAATTCTCATTAAATGAAACTTTTTAATTAATTGATGATGATTTTTCATTTATCAACATTTTTTTTACCCTTTTAACACTTATAATTATTCTCGAACCATATCTCAAATATTCCATTAAATGGTATTGAAGTTTATTTTCTATTTATTTAGAAAAATGCCTTCCTAAATTCATCATTATTAACAATTTAAATAATTTAATATCTACATATCTCTTGGAAAAATATTTTTTGTATTTGACATCATTATCTTCATCTTCTTCTTCATTATAGAAGAACATTATTCTTTTTAATTTGATTTAATTTTTATCCTTCCATTAGAAAAAATATTTATCTTTATCACCGTATTTCTTCCATGACCTTCTTTTCCATATATCTTCATCCCTATTTTATTATTATTTCTTTCCTTTCCATAAATTTTCTATAAAGTTCCAAAAAGTTCCACAGTAAAAAAATTTCATGGTATTTTCTCTATTTTATTTACATATACATCCTATAAAATTATTAAATAATATGGATAAAAGTTCATCAACAATTCTACATAGCACATGTTCAGAGTTAGATTCAGCAATATCATCTTCCTCAAGAACCTTCATATAATTTCATTTCTTCATGGCATTAGAAGACATTTCAATATTATTTTTTGTTTTAATCTTTTTAGTATTCTCTCTTATAATTCTATAAGTGATGAGAGTGATTTGAAAATCATCAAGAGATAATGCTTCATGGACTCTGTCTTCAAATGAAAAAACATTATAATCAACCATTTCGTGAAAAACTATTAAGATATTTTTAACAACCGTAGAATCCTCCAACATTTCTCCATTACATCTGTTAATTCTAAAAATTTCACTTATACCCTGGTAATCTAGTCCCTGATATATTCAACTCTCTTATTTTAAAATCATTGTACTTCATCCTTAATCTTTTTTATTTTTCCATCATCCCTTTTTTATTTCCTTCATAGATGTTTTCAGCCTATCCCAAACACCATTATCTATGGTAACACCTTTTACTCTTAAAAAGACGCCTTCAAAATGTGATTAGAGTAATGATTTTTTAGCTCTACCATGATTCAAAAGAATCTCTTTATCGATATGTGTAAAAGGAACCTTATCATAAATATGATGAAATATATCTGTTATAGCTTCGAGAACATTATTCTTAAAATATATAAGATAATTAATAATTCTTTCATTATAGAGATGATAATCCAATAAACCAAAATATTGAAATCCCCTTACTATTCATGCAATTTGGATTCTCTTTCAAAACATATATTCAAAACATAAATAAAGAATAATGATGGGGCTCGGCAAGACAGTTACCTGACTCAGGGTATCACAAAAGCTGACTTCGCTTTTACAGCACCGAATTTAACGTTCCTCACCTCAACTGGGCCGCTACCAAAACCAAAAGAACCTCCAGAGAAACTTCCGAGGCAGAAACATGTTTCCTTGGATCCGCCTAAAGCTGAGCAGAGTCCAAATCAGTTCCCAACAGATGCCCATCTGCAAGCCGATTCTGGGATGACTGAAGCTTCACCTTCAGGACATGTTACTCGTGGAACCTGGAGAAGGGCACGTGGCGGTGGTAAAGGCGATTGTCCAGGGAACCCCAAACCAGGAGATCTGAAACGGCAAAGCGAGCCCAGTGGTATGTACACCAGTCTCCCCAAAAGGAGGAAAGCATCAGGTTCGTCATTTACCCCACAAGAGACAAAGGCGGAGGCGGGTCAGGCCCGGCCCCGCCTAGAGCAATGATCGCTTTATGCTGGAACTGCCGTGGGCTTGGCAACCCACGAACGGTTCGTATGTTCCGGCGCTATTGCGCTCAAAGTCGCCCTGATATGGTTTTCCTGTCCGAAACCATATTGGAAAACAAGGACATCACAAATATTGCCCTAAAGTGCGGATTCCAGGGTTGTTTCCCGGTCCCCCGACAGGGTCACTCAGGGGGATTGTGTCTGCTCTGGAAGGATAATATCGATGTTAGGCTCCTGTCTTTTTCCCAGCGCCATGTAGCTGCTTCCATTGGCGATCCCCACAACCCCACCTGGACGTTTGTGGGCTTCTATGGCTGGCCCTCCCAGTCTGAAAAGTGGAAATCTTGGGATCTTCTTTGCAAACTTCGTCGTGATCTGCCAAGCCCCATTCTGTTTGGAGGGGACTTTAACGAGATCCTTTTCCAGAAGGAAAAAATTGGTGGAGCTATGCGCTCCTCCACGTCTATGTCTGAGTTTAATGATGCGATCCTTAAGGCAGAGCTGATGGACCTGGGTTACACGGGTTATCCCTTTACATGGTTCCGAGGCAGATATGATGGAACTCGAATCGCTGAACGTCTGGATCGATTCTTTGGCTCAATGGACTGGATGAGCCTCTTCAAAATGTACCATATCAGACATCTCTCGTTCAACTGCTCGGATCACTGCCCAATTGTCATTAACTGTACCCATAATGAGCACGTTACTAGTCCCAGGAAACCATTCAGATTCGAAAGCTTCTGGTCAAATGATCCCGAGTGCGAGGCGGTTATCCGTTCAGGCTGGAAGACGGGGCAAACGGATCCGAGAACCAACCTTCTCCGAGTAGCATCTGATCTGAAGACTTGGAGCTACTCTAAATTCCGTCATCCGGACCGGCAATGCAATTTCCTTGAAAGGAAGATTGGCTATCTTCTTAGCAAACCCCCGTCTCGCAGCATTCTCTCCAAAATAAGTGAAACCCAACGAGAGTTGGATGTTGCCCTGCGCAATAAGGAAGGTTTTTGGGCTATGCGAGCGCGTGATATTCATATAGCAGAAGGGGATGCTAATACCTGTTATTTCCACCAGAAGGCTTCAGCAAGACGCCGGAAAAAATTTATTTCTGGCATTCTTAATTCAGATGGTAGTAAAGTGTCAGACACAGGGGGAATCCAAGAAGCTTTCCTGAGCCATTTTCAGAAACTCTTCTCGGCAGGCCATTCTTACATCTCTCCCGAGATTGAGGACTGCATCAAACCTGTGATTTCTGACGATATGAACAGACAACTTTCTAATGATGTGACGAATGATGAGACTCTTAAGGCCTTAAAGCAAATCCACTCTACGAAAGCCCCGGGACCAGACGGCTTCCACGCCCTCTTTTTCAAGAATTACTGGCACATCATCGGTCCAGACATTTGCAATTTAATGCGGGATATTTGGGCGGGGAAAACAGACCTGTCCTCTCTTAATGAAACTATTCTTACTCTCATTCCCAAGATGAAAAATCCGCAAGGGGTCGCGGACTTTCGACCGATCAGTCTGTGCAATGTCTCGTATAAGATCTTCTCGAAGATCCTGGCGAATCGGTTGCGGCCTTGGCTACCCGACGTCATTTCAGAGAACCAAAGCACTTTTGTGGCAAAAAGATTAGTCACTGATAATGCCATTATTGCTCATGAAATTTTCCACTCCATGAAAACGCGTACACGAGCGAAGAGAGGGATCATGGCGTGGAAATTGGATATGGCTAAGGCCTATGATAGAGTGGAATGGAACTTCCTCGAATATGTGATGCTCAAGATGGGTTTCTGCACCAAATGGATTGCCATGATCATGCAATGCGTCTCGTCAGTTTCCTATAGCATTAATGTCAACGGGGTGCTCACCCGAGGCTTCTCCCCATCCCGTGGGCTTCGCCAGGGAGACTCTCTTTCACCCTTCCTTTTCATTTTAGTGGCTGATGTGTTTTCTAACATCCTTTCCAGGGCAGCCTCGCTTTCCATAATCCATGGGGCGAAAGCGTGTCGCAAGGGCCCTCCGATATCCCACCTCTTCTTCGCTGATGATTGCCTTCTTTTTTCTCGAGCTACCCCTAATGAGTGTACCGCAATCTGCCAGGCGATTCAACAGTATGAACGGGCTTCAGGACAAATGATCAATCAGAGTAAATCAGAAATTTCTTTCAGCTCTGGAGTTCCCCAGCCGAAAAGAGAAGATCTCTGCTCTTTAGCACGCATCCCTGGGGTCGATAAGCACCAGAAGTATCTTGGGCTCCCGACGGTGGTTGGACGGTCAAAGAAAGAAATCTGTACAGCTATTGTGGACCGAATTGAAAGAAAAATACAAGGTTGGACCCCTAAAAAAATCTCCAAGGCCGGCAAGGAAATCCTCATCAAGGCGGCACTTCAATCTGTCCCCAGCTATTTGATGTCTATTTTTAAACTCCCTGATGTGGTGCTTACAAAGATTCAATCCAGCACATCTAACTTTTGGTGGGGACGAAAGGACGGAAATAATAAAGTCCATTGGATCGCCTGGTCTGCTCTCTGTCAACCAAAATCTGAAGGCGGAATGGGCTTCCGGGACCTTTCTCTGTTTAATGATGCTTTGCTGGCTAAACAAGGTTGGCGTATGATTAATAACCCATCATCCCTATGCACGCGTGTTCTCCGGGCTAAATATTTCCCTCATAATGATTTTATGGATTCCCATCTTGGCTATCGACCCAGTTTTCTCTGGAGAAGCATTTGGGGCGGTCGTAATCTACTGAGGAAAGGGCTAGGCTGGAGGATTGGGAATGGTTCTACGGTCAAGATTTGGACCGATCCTTGGCTTGTTGATCAGACAGGCATGAAGGCGTCATCCCCTGTTTATCCCGGATCCGAACATGCCACAGTCTGTTGTCTTTTTGAAGATCAAGGGGCGGGATGGTGTCTGGAAAAACTCTACTCCTGGTTTAATGAGAGGGACAGGAGACTTATTCTGAGTATTCCCTGTGTGTCAGACGCAGGGCCAGATCATCTCTACTGGACAAACGACAGCTCAGGTGAGTATACAGTGAAAGCCGGCTACCGGCGAGCTCTTTCTGCTCAGATTTCAGAAGGAGATGCGAGGCCCTGGACATCAATTTGGAAGCTTAATGTCCCCCCTAAAGTTCTCTTTTTCTGGTGGCAGGTGTGTACTGGTATCCTCCCAACTAAGAGCCTCCTTGTCTACAGACACTTTTCAGACGACAACTCTTGCCCTTTCTGCCCTTCTGTGACTGAATCCCCTTTCCATGCCCTTGTTCAATGTCCCGGGGCTCAGGAGATTTGGAATGGCTGGGGATCAACTTTAGAGCTGTTCCCGGACCCCGCCTCAGATCTCACAGCTCTCCTGATGCGATGGTGCTCCTCCTTTTCGCCGGCTAACGCAGGCGCCCTGTGCATTTTGGCTTGGATTATCTGGAATAGGCGGAACGAGGCTATTTTCAATCATTTCCGGAGGCCCCCCAGGTTTTGGATTGACCGGGCATTGTCATGGATTGCGGTTTGGCAGAACCACCCTGAACAACAAAGACTTTCCATCCACCCTCCTCTTCCCCAACATTGGTGCCCCCCACCGGAAGGGATTATTAAGATCAATGTGGATGCCTCTCTCCCTAAGGATGGCCCAGTTGGACTAGGTTTACTGGCCCGGGACAACCTGGGAAATCTTTTCGCTGCCAAATACGAAGCACGTTATGCACTTTGGGAGCCCTCAGTCGCGGAAGCCGCCGCCATCCTTGCTGGATTAAACTTCGCAAAAGATTGCGGTTGGGACTCCATTCACATCGAATCCGACTGTCTCACCGTAATCAATGCCATCAATCTCACTGACGGCGGGCTTCAACCTTTCGGTCCCATTATCCGGTGTATTCACTCGCGGAGACAAGGCTTCAATTCCTGCAATTTCTCATTTATTAAAAGGGAAGCGAACGAAGCCGCTCACAAGATGGCAGGCATTGGCCCTCCCTATGAGGACTTGCTCTGGTTCAATCATTTTCCATCGTGGTTATGCTCCTGTATTTCTGCTGATCTCCATCATTAATGGATCCGCCTTCTTTGTCAAAAAAAAAGAATAAACAAATAGAACCCCTCTCATATACCAATTATAGTCTCCCAGTCATAATTCTTGTAACACTGAGAGCAGGTGATTCACTGATATCTCTTTATTTTTTGTTTGCATACTTATAAAATAAACTTTTAATCTTACTAAATATTTATTTCCCTAATAAATGGAATAAATACACACATCCACAAGAACACAAGAATTTAAAAGGTTCATTACACTACAAGAGTAGCTACATTGTTGGATTAGAATGAAAATAATTCAATAGCACACAATCTAATAGAAAAATATATTTTTGAGTGGAATTCAATGAGTAAGATATTTCCTTACACTCTTATAGATATTTTAAAACAATTAAATAGTGTTTCTACTTCTTTGAGCAAAAAATTATGAAATAAATTGTTTCAATGCTTCTTGATCAGTTTTCTCAAATTTTATCATTCAAAACAATTCTTCTGTTATCTTACCTAGATGCTAGTAGTAACATCCTTGATTCCTAAAAAAACTGTCCTACCTCAATCATCAACAACCTGTATCATCAAGAAACTAATTTTCACTCTATAGTGTGAGTTCATTAAGGATATAATACTATTACATCGTCTACCAGTGATTTATGGATGAAAAATTATCTACGCATTATGGATGCTCTATATACTACTAATGTTGTGTGGACCACCCATGCTACGTGAATGGACTTTACTACACAAGCCACTTTTCCTTATGCAGACTACTTCTTTCTTCACAGATTTCCCCTTCTTCCATGAACTGTATCATATTCGATGAATTTTTTTTTCTTAAACCATATCCTCTTCCATGAACTCATTCTTATTTCCCAAAAAAATCTTCTTTCTTGGAATACTTCATTGTAAAATCTTCTATTTCATATAAATATTCCTCGATAAATCTTCGAGACTCATAAAAATTCTTCCTCAGGGAAAAGATGTTATCTTATTAAAATTTCTCAAAAATAATTATCGATTTATGGTCCACTATATAAGAAAATAACTCCTCAAATTTTACAAATCATATTTACTAAAATTTTCAATTTGGTATAGACGTCACCATAGACTTATCCTTATGTGAACCAGATCACCACCTCTGATTTGTAAATGAAATTTATCCCATGTACCACAATCCTCCTGTAAATCATTAAACTTCCCTCATGGTTAGTGTTCCACCTTTCTTCCTCTGTAACAATAAATTCTATTAGGGAACAGATTAAAAAATTTATTCTAAAAATGATTTCCATTGTTTTTAACTTTATGCGTTACACGTATAGTGAACCTCTCATGAACATTTAGCCTTTTAGTGAGCTAGTTTCACTACATGATCTATGTACCATCTTTCAAGGTCAGTGTACTATCCTTCATGGTTCCACATTAGACTGCTATAGGGAATCCTTCATTTTCCAAATTTTTATCGGCCCTCTACATTCCTCCCATGTTGTCCACAAACGATCTTTCCTGGTCGGTGAACTGTTCTTTGTAAACCCCTTTGAAAACAATTTTCTTTTCAATAAAAAAATCTAAATTCTAATGCCCAGAAGTTTGGGAAACATTATGAGAGGACCCCACCATAGAAATCAACTTCAGTAAGAACACTCATGTTTCTCCACTATCATCTGGATTATTCAAAAATCATCTTCATTCTCTATAAACCTTATATTTCATTATATATAGAATTTGATCAATCACCTTTAACAACGTTAAATTTTTAATGAAATTTATTATAACATCCCAATCCTGTAGAAACAATATTCTTTCAAATTAAAACTAAATTTGATTAGAAACACCTTCTCTCCCCCACTCATTCGTAAGAATTGAATCACATGTTCTCCATACAACATATGATATTTTTTACATAATAATTTATTAATGATTCATCATATTTTCAAGGTCTTTTACAAAGTGAAACGATTTTTCCTTTTTGACAATAAAATTATATAATATTGAAAACAACATTTTCTTACATCCAAAAAACCTCTCCAGCCAACTTTGTCCCAATATTGTTGTTGGATTATTAAAATCATCCAATAAATATTGAATGTTTAAATGTTAATGAGGGGGTTTTGGAAGGGCTTATATAAAGGAATGACATTAGGAAACTATTTAATAACATGATATTTAATGGTAAATTGCTATAAAGTCCAATACAATTGTCCATAATTCTATGTTTTACATGACATAAGAATAAAAATATATTTTTCAAAAGATTAATATTGAAAAACTGAAATATATACATATAAGAGACTCTGGTAAAGAAGTAAAAAACAAAAAATTGTAGATAACCCTAAATCAATTATGGTTTGGATAAAACTATAAAATAAAAGGGGAAGATATGTTTGTAACTAGAAGAAGTAGTGATAAACTAAAGTTGAAATTGTAAAGATAATTAATTTTTATTGGAACTCAAAATGATGATGGATCATTGAAAGGAATCAACATCTGGTCATGAAAATTTATTTTTTCATGAATTAAACTATTTTATTCATCATTTTTTGTGGCATAAATATAATGTAAAATCTATGGTTGTTTAAAAAAATCATGTGCATACTCCTCATAATAGGGATTACCATTATACTACTAAAAATGAAACTATCCATTTGTAAAATAAAAATTCTATGGGTTCGACAGTTTAATTGTTTTTCTAATAAATATTATGACACACATTCTATGTGTGATTTATTTATAAGATAAAATTATAGGAGAAACACCAATATAAATTGTAATGAAAAAATTCAATTCATTTTTGTATTTTAATGTTTATTGTTTTGATTTTGAAGACTTCAAGAATATCAAAATCTATTGCACATATATAATGAACGAGTTTAAATCAATAATTCATTCAATTTGAATAAAATTAACATTAGAGTGTAATACAAAATAATTGAAAAAAAGAAAATATTTTCTATGTTACATGATGAATAATATTTTGAAGAGAAAAATTTTGTGGAGGCACATTTGTTGACTAGATGGGTACGAGAATAATGTTTAGATAAGGAAAATATTTTTGAGATTTCATTAAGAGAAACCGATTCTTCAATATCATGGAAACTATAAGATGTATTAAAGTCACATATAATGAAAAATAAATCCCACATTTTCAAGTTTGAGCATAATAAATATGGTGCGATTCATTTTATGCACAATATGTGTCCTAAGAGAGTTGGGTTAGGAAAATCCATGATTGGAGAAAATGATCACAACAAATATTCATTCACATGGTTAATAGGATGAGTAATAATCTTTTTAGTATCATAAAATTATGTGAATATGGAATTTTTTTGGAGTTCATTTAAATATTTTTTAATATCAATGATAAACATGCTATATTTATTCTATAGGGAAGAGGAACCTCGGAAAATATATACATTTAAAATATGAAAAAGTATACAAGATTTCCAATGATGTGTGAAAAGGATATGAAATAGGTGGAATAGACACATGATCTGAATATCATAGGAGATGTTGGTAAAAATAAATAGATCCCATGATAATCCCTATTTCATAGATGATCGCACTGATATATGGTATTTATATAAAAAAATATTAATTGGATGTCTAAAAATAAAAAGAAGATGAAGGTGTTATGGTTGAATAATCATTTTCATATAAATGTTTCTTCCAATATATCTTAACAAAATAGATCTAAATAGGTTAAAATGTGTTGTATTTTATGAAATCAAGATAATGCAATCGACTACTCCTAATACATACATATTTGAGGTGGAAATATTTATTACTCTATATAAAAGGAGATATAGGAAGATACCTATTATGAATTTTCAAATATTACGAAATAAAAAATTGGATTAATTTAATAATCATCATTGTTTATGAATATCTAGATAATCATGTAATTCAATAATAGGATTCAACAATTTATAAACACTATCAAAATCGGGGTATTAGAGGGAAGTTATCAAATAACAATCAACATGTCCTGAATAATGATTATTGATACATTTCTTCTAAAATTATATTATAGAGAATATATTTGTGTGAAATTTTATATCTCTAATAGATATTTTCTCTTGGAAAATAAAATGATAAGGGAAAATAAAATTTGGTATGAAAATAAAAATACACTCAATTGCATTTGAGAATTTTGAAGTAAATTTTTTTCCTCTACCGGGAGAAGAGTATAAATTTTTGATATTGGTGAGATTAAGAAATATTTCATTGATAATAAACATAGATAAATTAATATAGGTTTCATAAAAAATATTTTATTGGATATTAAGATCAATAATGTTGTATTGGTTGAAAATGGGAAACTTATAGTAGCACATGAAGAAATTCTTCATGAAAACCAACCAATTTTCTAATACGAAGGTGGTGATGAAACCCAATATTTAGGTGTAATTAAATTGAATGATTAGAGTTATAATATATAATTATAATGTGATTAAAATGTAGAAATATCAATTTCCTCATGAATAGAAATTATAAGGGATGTAAAAATTGAAGGAAATAACATTATATATGAGATATCCTTGGCCAAAAATTGATGAATAAAAGGTCTAAGTAATGTATAATTATTCTTATTTGGGGTACCAAATCATTTATAAATGATAAAAATTATGAGATATGGATCATGGATATAGATTATGAGCTTCAAAAAATATATAAATACATAATCATGTGATGTTCATCCAAGACCAAGTGATAAGAATGACATCAAAAACAAGTTTTTGATCCAGAATACACATAATGATGAAGGAAATGTGGTTTAGAAAAAATAATTTTTAAAGGAATATTCCAAAAATAATGGAATTAAAATTTAATGGATGTATGAACCTATATAATTTCATTAATCTGTCCTATTAATCTTTGAAATGATGACTCAAAACAGTTTCAATGTGTATCCAATGGATAATAAATCTGTCTTCATAAACGGTGTCCCTAATGAAGAAGATTAAATTGAGACACTAGATGGGGTTCTCCTTCTTGAAGATGATTGAATTTTATATATACTTAAAAATGAATTGTATATACTTAAACAAGAACCAATATCATTGTATTATAGGAAATTTCAATACTTTATGAATAATGGTTTCTATAGTAGTAGATTTCATAAAAACACTACAAAAATATGGATAATAAAAATTAATTGATATCTTTAATTTATGTTGATAATATAATTTTAAGAGATTTGATAATGACCATTGAACTTTTTTTAGAATTCATGATATGGGAATCCATGATTTCAATAATGTCACGACCCACCCTCGGAGTCCGTGCCGTGACTACCCCAAGCCCGCCTTCCATAGGCCAGGGGCTGGCGACTAGCACCAAGGCGTAAATCCCGGTAAAAAGGGAAGGCATTGCCTTTGAAAAGTAAACAAACACCACAGAGTAAGCAAGCAGAAAGTAAATGCTAAAAACAGTAGAGTACAACTGAAAGTGCGGAAAAGTAAATGGGCCAGTATACAAACCCAAACTGATAGCAAAGTACAACTCGAAAGGGAAAACAACAACTGAAAAGTAAAAGCCGCTACTCCGAGCTGTCCACAGGAAATCCCACCTGAAGGGTGGGTACATATAGCTCCTCTGCTCCACGGGTCCCGCCGTCCGCTCCGAGCACGTCCCGCCCAGTGGTCCACCTCCGGGTACCGTCCCGCTGTGCAAGCCTCAGCTAAGGTCAACGCTGTCCGTCGTCTGCAACCAACACAACGTAGTGCGGGCAAAGCCCGTGCAGGGGTGAGTATAAGCTACTCAGTAGGGACCCCGAGACCCCTGAAGGTCTCTCAAATCCACAAAGGATAAACCACGAAGAAAAGTACAATCACGAAGTAACAACCGACACTGCTTAGGTATATGCCCATACATATACCTATGTCATCAATTCAAATACGCTCCAACCTCCGAGCCCAAGTACAACTCAGTCCACGCAGGAAAGTATACGTATTCCACATAGGAAGCAAAACATAATCCACACAGGATTGCACAACACAATCCACACAGGAAAGCAACAGGATTCAGCTCACACAGGTATACTTCTTCAAGGACGATAAAGATGATCACTGATCCATCTAAGTCGTCGGACCCACGAAGGATCGATAGGTAACTAACCCCTGCAAAGACCCACACAGGATCGGGCCCACACAGGACCTGTAGGCGCTGGTTCACACAGGACCGCTGAGCGCAGAGACCCACACAGGATCGGACCCACACAGGATCGGTAGCACTGATCCACGTAGGATCGCTGAGTGCTGAAGTCGTCGTCGTCGAATCCACACAGGATCTCTGTACTGTCGTCGTCGCAGTCACAGTAGCAGTAGTAGCAGTAGAACAGTCGCAGCCAGCACTAGGGTTTCCGCACAAAGCAAGCTCGTTCGGAGGGTCCGCTCCACGAGCCGAGAGGCTGATACATCAACTGTCACGAAGACCAGGTTTGATGTATCAAAAAGTTCCGTATCGTCAACAGGAACTCAACGCAACAGACGGCGCGTCGATCGGACGCCCGGTCTGAGAGTTATTGGCATTTTCGTCTCCGGGGCCCGGTTGGTTTTTAAGGCAAAACCAACCCGACCGTACTCCACCTGCGTCCAAACCTCGGGCGGAGTATGCCAAAAGATCCGTCTCACTAAGAGGAACAAAACGCGACTGACGGCGCGTCAATCGGACGTTCGTAGCTCAAGATATGAGCGTTTCCGCTCCGAAGGCCCGGTTGGTTTCGTGAACGAAACAACCCGGCCGAACTCAAAGTAATCCGAAACCTTGAGTGCGATATACCGAAACGACCGTCTCGATCCAAGGATCGCGTTGCCGCAGACGGTTCGTCAATCGGAGGTCCGAGGCTCAAGATATGGCCCAAAAACCGATTCTGGTTCGAAACGGGGGGGTCCGGATCCGGGCCGACCCGGCCCGACCCCCCCCTGGGGCGGCGCGGCGGCGCGGCGGGCCGCGGAGGCCTGGCGCCGTGAGGGGCCGCACGCGGGGGCTAAGCCCCCGCTGATTGAAGCGGCGCGGCCTTTGTGCCGCGCCTTTGCAACAAACGGCCCCCACGTGGGGGCCGGTTTAATAAAGAGAACCGGGGGGCTGCTGCCCCCCTTTCATGGAACCGCCCCCTCTTAAAGACGGGGGTTTTACATGCTGGCCGGGGGATTAATTCCCCCGGTTTAATGCCTTTCGGCCGGCCAGCTGGCCGGCCGGTTTTCTCCAACGGGACCGGAAATTCCGGTCCCCCCTTCGGCTTCCGACGCCGGCGGCCCGGCCGCCGGTCTTCTCTTCCGCCGCGGCCCGAAACCGGCCGCGGTCTCCTCGTCCCACCGCGGCCCGGAACCGGCCGCGGTGTTCGTCGTCCGGCGCGGTGCGACGGCACCGCGCCCCTTTCGCCGTGCCTTGATTCCTTTCAACGCGGCACGACGGCGTCGCGTTCTTGAAGATTCTACCTCGGCGTAGCGCGACGGCACCGTGTAAAATAAAAGCACGATTATCCGCGTGGTGCGACGGCACCACACCACTTGCTTCCACCCGCAAGAATAAACAAGAACGATGGAGGGGGGTTCGGCCGTGTTCGTGCGGTCCGACCCCCTCACGTTAAAATACTAACGCAACTTAAATAATTCAAGCCACACGTTAGACTTGCTATTCACGATCAAGAATAAAATAAGGAAACCAAAAAGAAATCAACAACCCCTACCTCGGGTATAAGGTTCGAAGATTGTGAACGTTCCGCGGAAGACGACGTCGCGGAGGTCGGGCGTCGCGGTAGCCGTTCGTCAAATCCGATGACGAAAGGATGCGTTCGAAGAGACACTTCGTTGGCGAAACATGTACGCCGACGAAGGTTGTCCGAGGAAGAAGTGGCGTCCCCTTCGTTGACACGGTAAACGAAGAATGGAGGTGCGGCGTTCTTCGTCGGAGCTTGAGCGATCTTCGTCAAGATGAACGTTCTTCGAGTTCTTCGTCAGAGTTGAAGAAGAAGAAGAGCTCTCCACCTCTCAAGAAGACAAACAAATAACCCAAAATAAAATAAGACAACAACTTATTTTATTATTACATAACACAATAGAATTTCAAAAGTTTGAAATTCAAAAGGATTAACTCCCATAATTAAATAAGTAACTCAAGTCAATAAATGAGGCGTTAAGGGAGTTGGGAGAATTTGAAAGGTTTAGGGGTTCGTGTGGGCCCCACCACACTTAATCCTCCCAAGGGAGGTTAAGTGGGTGTGGGTCCCACTTCCAACCCCCTTTGGTAGGTTTTTAACAAGTTATAATAAAATTTGTTCTATACAAATTTTATTTAACTCAAACTAAAAACCCCTAAAATAAACTTTCAACCCGCAACAAATGCAATTCCCGAAAAGGTCTCTTTAAGCGAATATCGGCGCTGCGAGTTCATCGGTGCCCTCGGATTTCAATTCCGAGCACCGGAACAAAAGTTAGGAATTCCCGCTCATTCGTTCACTGAACGTACCCGAGCCAAACTTCGGAAATTAATTCCGGGCACTCCGGGTCTCAGAATCAGGTGCCGTCTGAAACCGCGCTCTTGTAAAATTCTTAAGAAAATTAAGAAAAAATTTCCCTTGAATTTTTACGGGTCTTTACATTACTCCCACCTCAGGGCTTTACGTCCCCGTAAAGATTCATAAAAAAACTAGGGAAACAAATGAGGGTACTGAGCACGCATCTGAGCCTCCCGCTCCCATGTGCTCTCCTGGAGATTCCTGTGCTGCCATCTGATGCGCACAAGAGGAATCGATCGCCCACGCAGGACCCGCTCCTGTCGATCCTCTATCTCCACCGGGACCTCCGTAAAAGTCGCCCAATCGTCAACGTCAAGCTCCCCATGGTCAATGATGTGCGTCGGGTCGTGCACGTATCTCCTCAGCTGAGATACGTGGAAGACGTCGTGCACCCGGTGCAACTGAGGTGGTAGAGCCAGGCGATAAGCCACCTCACCAATCTTGCTGAGAATATGGAAAGGTCCGATGAAGGGCGGAGATAACTTGCCGCCTCGGCCAAATCTCCGAATACCACGTCGAGGTGAGACCCGCAAGAAGACGTGGTCGCCATCCTCGAACTCCAGTGGCCTCCGCCTCCTGTCAGCGTATGACTTCTGCCGGCTCTGAGCTGTCCTCATCCGCTCCTGGATGACCTGGACCTTCTCTGTCATGGCCTGGACCATCTCCGGTCCCACCAGTGCTGACTCCCCAGGGTCTGTCCAGCACAAAGGAGATCTACATGGTCGGCCGTACAACGCCTCGTACGGTGCCATCCCGATGGTGGAGTGGTAGCTGTTGTTGTATGCGAACTCCACCAAGGGTAGGTGGTCCTCCCAGCTACGACCAAAGTCGAGGACACATGCGCGGAGCATGTCCTCGAGAGTCTGAATGGTCCTCTCCGTCTGACCATCCGTCTGAGGGTGAAAAGCTGTGCTAAGACGTAGCTGCGTCCCGAATGCCTCCTGTAACCCCTTCCAAAGCCGGGAAGTAAAGCGAGCATCTCGATCGGATACGATAGATGATGGCACGCCGTGGAGCCGCACAATCTCCTGAACGTAGAGACGTCCCAAGCTCTCCACTGAGACCTGCTCTCTGATGGGTAAGAAGTGTGCCGACTTGGTGAGTCGGTCAACAATCACCCAGATGGAGTCGTGACCTCTGGAAGTGCGTGGAAGTCCAGTCACAAAGTCCATAGATATGCCATCCCACTTCCACTCCGGAACCTCCAAGGGCTGTACCAAGCCTGCTGGTACCTGATGCTTTGCCTTCACCTGCTGACAGGTGAGGCATCGAGAAACGAACTCTGCTACAGCCTTCTTCATACCCGGCCACCAATGCTGTCGTCTGAGGTCCTGGTAAATCTTCGCCACTCCAGGATGTACCGCTAAAGGAGAAGTGTGAAACTCTCTCAGTACTTCCTCTCGCAAAGCGACAGGTACCATGGTACGTCCTCTGAAAAGGATGCCATGCTCTGCTCCAAGGGAGAAACCATCAGGTGCCTGTCCCGAGGATATCTGTGCACGCCGTGTCTCACAGTCAGCGTCCCCGCGCTGTGCCTCCCTGACTCGCTGCAGTAGTGGAGGAGTGACTGTGAGAGACTGAAGAAA